>CM028138.1:622975000-625475000 GCA_016271365.2 Neoceratodus forsteri | reverse complement strand
TGGGTAGCAAATATAGATTTCAACACTTTAATAGTATTCTCAGTAGTTGTCAAGACATTTGATGAATTTCTGGCCATTTATTATGTTAACAGTAACCACATGGAATTTAAATAGGGTCCTGCAAAATCAATATGCAACCTTTGCCAGGGTTTTTCAAGTCATTCCCAATGGTGAACTGAACTCTTGCCGGATTTCCCATTGATACAGCACAACCTTCGCATCTTTGCACAACCTGGTATATGTCTCTATCAATGGAAGGCCACCATACGTGAAGTTTGGCCAGGGATTTCATTTTAGCAATGCCTGGATGGCCTGCATGCAAAAAAGTCAACACATTAGAGTGATTACTATTGGGGTACTATGACATGCAATCCCCATAGAAGACACCCCTCAGCAATGGACAACTGCGGTCTCTTTGTATAGTAGGGTTGTAGTGCAGCCAAACAAGTAGTGTCTTGCAGCAAACCCTCAAGTGTATAATAATACACTTGTCTCAGAATTACATCTTGACTAGTCACTTTTGCAATGTCCTTGGCTAGTACTGGAAGCTGATCTAACTGTTGTAGCTCCACTGCATACACAACAGTATAGTCCTCCATATCTCTGAATTGCACTGGAAAACTATCTAGCCCCACCTGGCATACTAATGGCTCCTCTTTAAGTCCCACATTGAACTCCATTTCTCTGGATATTGGTAACCTCGACAAGGCATCCACATTTCCATGCTGGTCCCTTGGTTGATATGTAACCTCAAAATTATAGGCAGACAAATTAATGCCCATCATTGAAGTCTACTAGTGGCTGTCTCTGGAATTCCTTTTTCTAGACTGAAAATTGTCACCAGTGGCTTATGATCCATCTTCAGGTGAAACTTGTGACCTAGCAAGTATTGGCAAAATTTCTGAACCCCAAACACAGTTGCTAATGCTTCTCTCTGAATCTGGGCATAATTCCTTTAAGCTGCAGTGAGTTTGCATGAAGCATGGGTTATCGGCTTTTCCACTCCTCCTGGATCTGTATGGAAAAGGACAACTCCTATACCCACAGGACTAGCATCACAGGCCAATGTGATAGGTAAGTTACGTCATAATGAGTTAAATTATTCACATTGGTTAGAGAGAGCTTGATGACTTGAACTGCCTTACTGTGGCCCTTGGTCCACTTCCATGGAGTACCCTTATGTAACAGTTCAATAAGGATAGCACATTTAGTGGCTAAGCCAGGTATGAAATGGTCATAGTAGTGCACCATACCCAAGAATGAGCACAGCTCTGAAACATTCTGTGGTTCAAGCATGTGCACAATGGCTTCCACCATTTCATTTGGATGAATTCCATCTTTGTCAATAGTATGACCTAAGTATGTGACACTTGGTTGACAAAATTGGCATTTTCTCTCCTGAGTCTGAATCCACTCTGTTGCAGTCTCACTAAAGTATTTTGTAAGTTAAATAAATGTTCTGCTTCTGTCTTGCCTGTGACAATGATGTCATCCAAATAACAAGAAGCACCTGGTATATCACCCACCATTTGCTCAATCACTTTTGAAAAATAGCAGGTGCGGAACTAAGGTCAAAACATAACTGTTTGTACTTGCACAGTCCTTGGTGTGTATTAATCACTACCAATTTCTGAGAGTCTGTATCCAACTCCACCTGAAGGTATGCATCAGCGAGGTCCAGTTTAGAGAACCACACCCCACCATTCAGTCTATGAAAAAGTTCCTCTGGTAAGGGTAAAGGAAATACATCTGTGCTAAGTACTGGATTAAGTGTCACTTTAAAATCTCCACATATTCAAACTATATCACCTGGTTTAGATAACATCACAATTGGAGTGGCCCAATCTGAACTTGAAACCTTTTCCAGCACACCTGATTTTTCCAGTCTGCCCAGTTCTGCCCTAACCACTGGTTTTAGGGCAAAAAGAAGTTTCTGTGGTTTACAAAACTTAGGGACAGCATTAGGCTTTGTAATTAGCTTGGCGTTAACTGTTGTGCAACATCCCAGGCCTTTCCACAACTCTGAATGCATGTCTAAAATCTCCCCAAGCTTGGGCAGATTACTGCTTTGTGGTACCTGGGCAGCAGCAAGTAGGTCAAAATCTGCTGGATAAATATGAATATTGAGAAGAACCTGAGCGTCTCTGCCCAAAATGTTGACACCCTTTTTTGAAACCAGAAAAGTTAAAGGTGTACCAGTCTTGGGAGACTCAGTCCTGCATACTAAAGTGGTAAATGAGCCCAGTGGCCGAATTGGTTAACCTTCAAATGCATGCAGCAACTTATTACAAGGAGACAATGGTGGCTTATCCAGATCAGACCATGTTTGATGGTTAATAAAAGGAACTGGGGAAGCAGAGTCTACAATTAAATGCAAGTGACTATTCAGTTGTGGCAACTAAAGTAACACATAGAAAGGAGGAACATCTTTAGTCTGCATTTGTGGTGCAATAGGAACCACTGCATGGTCTGTGCTCTATGAACTAACTACTGCAGTTCTCCTGCTTCTGCAAACCTTAGCAATATGCCCTGACATTTACATGCATGACACCAAACTTCTTTGAATTTGCACTGGTCCTAGCTATGCTGAGATGAACCACATGATGCACATTTGTACTGGCCATGCAGTTTGGGTGAAGTGGTTGAATTTTTCTTTGAAAACAGTGGTTTAGACTTAGGTTTGAGCTGTGTCAATTTGTGATCACTGCAGCCACTAGTATCTCATTTTCAGTGTTCATCTTAGCATACGCTTCATTTTCTGCAGCCTCATACATTTGTGCCAACTGTAAAGGTTCCTCAGAAGACTTCTTGACACTTACAGAAAGTAATTGCTATATACGATGTTCATTATTCAATCCCATAACAAACTTATCAGTTAAATTAGATTCAAGATGCTCCCTGCTCCACTCACATGTGACAGCTAAGCGTTTGATCTCAGCCAAATAAGATTGTAATGACTGACCTGGTTTCTGGTGGTAACTGTAGAATTTATAACATTCAGCCCTTGGGAAAGTTGTTAAACTATATTGTGCATTCAATTTAGCCTTTAGCTCTTGATACGACAAATCCTCCGGCCGGTCCGGTCCACACAGACTGCATAAAAGTTTGAAGGTTTCACCTCACAAGAAAGTACATAAAGCAGCTTGAATAAGCATATCCTGTTGCTCAGCATTTGCAGATTATATGGCAGGATTAAGTAATAACTACTGATCAAACCGTCTGGACCGTGTATCCCAGTCCATTCCTGGCTGGCTGAAGTTGCCATGATATTGCACAGTTCCAAATTGCTTACTTGCCTCCAATACAGAAAGTCACAAAATGGTGAAATTCAGTAAGCTGGAGCTATGACAATTTCCACCATCCATCGTTGCCAGTTTGTTGTATTTGGTGGCCGAAGATAAGTACCTTAAACACATCATAGTCTTGGTAGTAAGAAAACCATGCTACACAGAAATCTAGGCCTTCCCTGTTTACTTCTATTCAGCACAGACATACAAGAGGAAACTAATCTGAAACACACAGGAAGACTTAAAGGAAATATACATTCTTTTAAAGCTGTACTGTCTCTAACAGTTCTTAAAGCTGTATTACACATAATACACACAAAGTTTTAAATCCAAGAAACTGTTTCAGATTGCAATGTGCAAGCAAAGAAAAACTACAAGGCTCAAAAAGTTTTAAACAGCTTTAATTTCTGCTTAAATACTCAACAATCTTGCTTATTTCCTCCCTCAGAGTCTTAAATACAAGAAACTGTTTCACAGTCACCAAGGAAGGAGAAAAAAAATAAAAGTCTCAAAAAGCTTTAATCAGCTTAACTTCTGATAGATTTCTCAGTGGTCTTGCTTATTCCCTCTCAAAGTTTTTAATCCAAGAAACCTTCACTATCTACCAAGTGCAGTCAGAAAAAAAAACTAAAAAAAGCTTTTTTAATTTCTGCATGATCTTCAGCAGCCTTGCAAGTTTCACCCTTCAAACAGTTTCACAAGTCTGCCCAGTGTAAGTAGAAATTTGATGGATGTGGTTCTCCTCTAAGCTCAATTTGCTCAGAAGGCAAAGTTCTCAAAAGTGTTTAAAACACTTAAAAAAACTACCTCTGTATATTTCCCAGACACAGAGCTTCCTAAAGTCAGGACAGAACAGCAGTACTCATCCAAAATCGGATTTTTTTCTTACAGCACAAAGAACGGTCCTACATACTCAACTGCCAAAGTAGAACAGTGCAGAGAATGAGCTGCACAGCCTAGAACACCCTTCAAGTCCCACCCACCAAAACATCCCATTCGCTGAGAGATAATGTCTGACAGTATGTCTATCCAGTTGCCCACCAAAGCATCCCATTTGTTGAGATAGTGTCTGACAGTATATCTATCCAGTCGTGTTCAGATACTATCTCTCACTCCAGATGAAAATTCCTGATTGGTGATGGCAGTCACCTCTGACTACAGGGCCTTGTGGTTCACTCCACCTCTCCCCTGAGTGGCAGACATATGTTGGAGACCCTGCCACCCATCTCACGTCTACCTCTCACTCCTGGACCTCCAGTCAGTACTGCCACTCCCCCTCCCAACTCAGACTGCCAAGTCCTTCCCCTCCCTGTTGTGTGTAACAGTGCTACCTCCCCTTCCAGCTCCTTGATACTCCCTCTCCAGACTCATTCTGTCCCCTTCCCCACAGCTCCAGAACAGCATACATTCTGTGCTATGGAAATAGCACAATTACATTCTGTTTATGTTTTGTGCTACCACAATAGTGCAGCAGCACATAGCGTACCTGCAGCACGCTATGACAATAGTGCTCCATCCAGCACCTCTGAATCTGCCTGACTGAAGGAAGCAGTCACTAAATGCTCAGTTGTGGGCCCAATTAAGCGCTCAGCACCCCCTTATTTTGACCCCTGGACACTGTCAACAGAAAAAGACCTTTGGTCCATCCAGCATGCCCAATTTTATTACCCCACCATATCTCATGATCTAATGTCTAGATGGGTTTGCTCCCTTGGCTCCAATCCTTTTTTCACACTGTATTGCTACTCCCTTGGGAAACTGCCATACCTCCTTACTCTGTCCCAGCCATGCTTGAACCCTTCTATGGTTTTTGTTCCAACCATCTCTGCTGGTAGGTTGTTCCACAGCTCAACCACTCTCTCCATGCAGTAAAATGTTCTCACTGTCCTCCTGAATGTCTCCTTTCCCTTCAGCTTCTATACATGTCCTCTTGTTATTGATCTTCTATTCCTGTTGAATAGCTCCTCACAGTTTAATTTTTTATTCCCTTCAGAAAGCTGAAGGTCTCTACAGTGTCACCCCTCACTCTTCTGACCTCCGATGAATACATGTACACAGCCCTTATCCATTCCTCAGAGGAGCTGCCCTGTTGGCCCAGAATTGTCTTATTTACCCTTCACTTACTCTTACCACCCCACAAGAAACTGGATAAGCTGTCCCCCCAAAACATGTCACCATACAACAACACTTTTCCCATTTTACAATAATTCACAATGCCAGCATATAATATGAACGATAATGGATTTATTATGGGGGAGGAGAAAAAGATAAGAAAAATGCAGAACCTTAATAAATTTTTTAATGTCACCCCACACAATGTCCCCACTGCTCACCTGCGGGTGCACTCGGCTTTCAACTGGCAGCTGCAAAGTCACTATAGTCCTCTATGGTGGGTACCACACCATGGTGTTAAGAGAGTGACAGTCTTGTGGCTCCAGCTAGGATACTTGCATGGGACCCAAAACTTTCAAATACAAACAACCTTTACTTTTCTACCTTGGTGCAGCTTAAAATCTGGCGCAGTCCAACCCAGGACTTAACCTCCTAATCCTATCTAGCTAGCAAATAAAGTTCTCCTCTGAGCTGCAGCTCAGAAGTACTTATAGTTTTGATGATCAAAAAAGGGGTTTCAGCTGGCTGGATTTGGCACAGTATCGCGAAGGTATCTCGTTGGTGGTACAGCACAGCAGTCAGCAGGACTGACTGAAGAGGTTGGAGAATGATGATTTTCATCTGCCTGGCCTTGCCAACTTTGCCTCTGAGGCATTTGTAGACAGTATTCACCAGGCCAGCCTCTCTCTGTCTTCCTTGCTACTCTTCTTTTCTGTTAGTCTAAGGACAGGGCAGGATTGGTCCCCTAGACTTCTCAGCTAGCAGGCACTTCTGCTCAGTACTCTTTCATCTGGGCTTTGGCTGAGTCTCTAACCCCATCACATGTATGGTCACTCCAGCTCACAGCAATAACCTTCTTCAATGCTTACCCCACTGAGGGGAAACATAGGCTGCATGGGCTTTGCTGAGTGCTGCAGGATTTTTTACTCCAAACGCTACACTGCTTACAGTCTCTACTCTCACACTGCGACTCTGAGCTTTACTCCTCCATCTGCAAACTTCAGATCCTGCTACAGAATGATTGTGCTCTGGGACAAGGTGCACTAGGACTACACAGTCAAAATAGCAAAAAGGGTTCAGGCACATGCAAACTCATAAAAGGGATGCCATGAATTTCAAAAATACATGGTCCTTACTTCCATTTTTATTTCACCAGAGACAGACGTGTCCTGGCCAGACATGTTTTGGACTGACTATGATCCTTTATCATTATCAGCAATCCCCTTGCCTGTAGAGTCCCCTGGGTGCTGCCATATCTTTTACACTCTGTCCCAAACATGCTGCCCTTTTTATTTTATTTATTAGCCCTTGCAAGGGCAAAAAGCATTCCCCCTATAACTGGAAGCTATTTGTGTCGATCCCTGGCTCCACTGTTTGCCCTGGAGCTGGGAATATATTTATAATGTGGCCACTGCACTATTGGAGCTGTGGTTCCTTTACATTTCCAGATTTTGGTAGCTGCACATGCTCAGTAGGGCATGGGCTGCCATCTTGTTTGTTAACCTTTTAGCCTGGGTTTATTGGCAGCTCCACAGGCCAAAAGGACTTCCCCACATACCTGGAAGTACAGAAAACATGATTGGACCTCAGCAACTTTCAGTGGATGGGGCGAAGCAGTGGGACATTGGTGGCTGGAGCCATTGACCACAATGGAGCTGCCAGGCCCAAATCCCACCTGGGCCACTTGCAATATACCAAAGGGACAAAGTGACATTGCTGGGGCTGTAGCTCACAAGCTAAGCCCCATGGGGGGGGGGCTTACAGATGCCCCTTGTCAAATGCTTGTGGTCCCAACAAGCCATTAAAATCACAAACCCAATATCAGCATTCAATGTAGTATATCAAAACACATTGCAGTCTATACACCTGATTCGTGTACACCAAAATATGCAGTTACAAGAGTACAACTACAATGCTAAGTCAAAATAACCATGGTCTAACTAGACATCTGATGTTGCCTACATGCATCTTGTATCAGGTGAAATTACTCCACATTTCCCTTCATTGAATATTACTATAGGACAAAACCTTGGAACAATGTGAGGAGTTGGGGGGATAGTGGTATATACTTGGGGTATTATGAGCTTCTGGGCAACGAGAAGGGGGATACTGGAGGAGACACCAAAGGTATCACAGATGACCATGATGATAGGTTTAGATGGTCTATCAGAGCTTCGGTCTATCAGAGCTTCAAAACAATGATGTAGGTTCCTGAAGCACAGGGGACACGCTACCCTGTCCCCGCTCTGTGTCCACCATGGCCCTTTCAGGAGTTGCAGTACTATCAGAAATCTTCTCACCACAGGCAAAGTCTACTACATTCTCCATACCAATGTCTATTACTTACTCAGGCTTTTGGCTATGGGGCCTTCCTCTCAGGGGCAAAAGGGACAACATCGGGATTCAGAGATTGCGCAGGTTCAATGGGGTGGTACTAGTGGAGGGCTGAGAACTTCTACAGTCCATTTGCCATTGTGTCCAGATTGGAGTTGTCTCTGGTACATACTGATAGCTTGCAAAATTCTCCTTATCATTTTTTTCAGAACAAGTTACAGGCTCTGCTTCAGATTCTGTAGCAGGGTTTCAAGGCTCTGACTGGGTCTTTTCTTTCTGCTTTTGCACAGCTTGACTCCTTGTCCACCGTCTTTTCCAATCCTCTCCCTTTGTTCTTGATGAATATTATAGACTGGTAGATCTGGGAATTATTTAACCACAAGGTAGACTTCTGGGGCCCACTGGTCTTGAATTTTGTGCTTCCTTATATGCTGAGATTTTGTAGCAGGGCCCAGTCTCCCAACTGTAACACCTGGTATCGTACTATTTTATTGTATTTCTGCTTGTTTGCTTGACTGGACTTAGCTACTGCCCCTACTGTAAATTTGTAGGCTTTTCTCAGCTGCTTTCTCAGTTGTTGTGTATATTCCAAATATTATTCCTCAGACATGCCATTAGGGGACACATCAAAGCGTAGATCAACTGGCAGTCTGATTTTCCAGCCAAACATGAGATAAAAAAGGGAGTTCTCTGGGTAGTGTCATTCTTTGTACAGCTGTAGATTTTTACAACATAACTTTCTCTCTGACTTCAATTAGCTTTCTCATCTGGACCCAGGGTACCCAACATATCCAATAATGTCCTATTGAAGCATTCTGGCAGAGGGTCCCCTTAGGGGGGATAAGTGAGTATGTGATTTCTTGATGCCATAGGTTTGCTAGGAATTCTTTAGCCAATTTTCAAAAATTTGGCTCTGATCTAAGTGAATTCTTTGCAGAATTCCATAATGGTTCATAAACTCTTGCAAGAGTTTCACTACTGTGCTTGCTTTTGGTCTTTAGTTGGATAGGCCTGAGCATACTGGGTGTAGTGGTCAGTGATGCCTAGACTGTTGGCTTTGTTCTTCCGGTCTGACTCAAGTGACAGAAAGTCCATATACACAAGTTTAAGCGTACCACTGGTTTGGATATTTACCAGGGATGCAGCTCTTCCGGGGAGTGTCTTCCTCTTGGTGCATCTTAGACAGGCTTTGCAGTGTTTTTCAAAGTCTCTTTTCATTTTGGGCCTGTATAATCTTGCTCTTGCCAGGTCAAGAGTTCATTCATAGCCCAGGTGACCCATCTCATCATAGAGGGATGTAAGAACTGCCTTGCAGGACTTCCAAGGCAGGACCAACTGAGCTTTTGAGCTCTGAGGGCTGACACTATCTCGAACTTTACATATAAATACTCTCTCTTTTAAGACTAGCTTACTAGACTCTCTTATCATTAACTTGGTGTCAAGGTGATGGCTGCACACTTGGTCTGAGATTTGCCCTTTCTCTATAGCTTGAATAATGTCATGGAATGCATGGTACTCTCTTTGGACCCGTTGAAACTCTGTTTTGCTCAGCTGGGGAAGAGAGGATATATCCAGTTCAGTAAAATTTAAGTAGGCCTCAGGAACAGCATCTGGTGAGGCTCCCAGCATATCAGTTGCTCTGTCTGGGTTTCCTGGGGTGGCTTCCTCTGGCACAGTAAACCTGGAGCACAAAACTTTAACAATGGCATAGGTAATCTGTACATTGGAGTCAGGCTGGACTGTATGCAGGTACCTTGACAGGGTATCGGCATCTATGTTGGTCTTTCCACTTCTGTTCTCTACAGTATAATCATACATAGAAAGTGCTGATAACCATCTGTGTCCAGCAGCGTCTAATTTTGCTGTGATGTTCATGTAAATCAAAGGGTTATTATTAGTCCAGACAGTGAAGTGAACACTATACAAGTAATCATGGAATTTCTCTGTCACTGCACACTTCAAAGCAGGGGATTCAAGTTTATTTACAGGGTAGTGCTTTTCAGATGCTGACAGGCTGCAACTAGCAAAGGCCACAGGCTGGAGTCCCTCTGGATTTTCTTTGTATAGCACCACTCGTAACTCATTCAAGCTGGCATCAGTGTGTGGGATGTATGGCTTGTTGGGGTCTGCAAATGCCAAGACAGGTGCTTCACTTAATCTCTTGATCATTTCCCTGAATGTGGCCTCACAATCCAGCATCCATCACCAAAAGATTTGTTTACTTTGAGGTGCTCTTTCTGGGGACTTTCTTCTCAGATGACTTTTTCTTTTTCTTGTTGGTAGGCAGATAACCTTGTGTTAAATAATTCAGTGGGCACACTATCATGGAATAGTCCTTCACAAAACATCATTAATACCTGCAGAAACCACAAAAACCAAGAAAGGATTGGAGGGCTTTCAAGTAGTGTGGCCTGGGGTAAGTGGAGCGAGCCTTTACTTTATTGTGGTCAGTCTGTACTCTATCTGCTGATACAATGTGGCCAACCTATTTTACCGATGGCTGGCAAAACTAACACTTGTCTATAGATAATTTTAAACCAAATTCCTCCAGCCAGTCTAAAACCTTCATCAAGTAGGTTTCCTGCTCTTCCAAAATTAGGCCAAAAAGAATCAGGTTATCTAGGCATATGATAACCTTTAACAGAATCATGTGCTCCACTGCCTTTTCCATTAAGCTCTGGGACATAGCAGGTGCTCCAGAGATCCTTTGAGGCATATGTTTGAATTGGTAGAAACCCAAGGGACAGATAAAGGCAGTCTTCTCCTTATCCTCCTCTGCCATTGGAATCTGATAGTATCCACTATGGAGAGCCAACACAGAGAACCATTCGCTCCTTGACAAGCTGGCCAGAGTGTCTTCGACCCGAGGCACGATGTACTGATCTATGATGGTATTTTTGTTCAAAGTTTGATAATCAATGCACATTCTCACAGCTCCATTTTTCATGTGTGACACAACAATAGGGGATGTGTAGGGCTCCATGACTCCTTGATTATGCCTACTGCCAACAGTTCCTGCATGTGCCACTGGACATCCTCAATGTCTCCAGGGGCCAGTCTCCTGGGTCTTTCTCTGAATGAGCAGTCATCTCGTAGATGAATCCTGTGTTTCACCTCATACATACCCTCTGTCCCATTTGTGGAGTGAAAATACTCTGTGCCTCTTTTCTAGCCTCTGGATCAAGCTCCATCTATAGCTGTCATGGGTGAGTCCCCAAAGTTGAAAGATACTGAATCTATCTCTGTGTCTGCAGTTACTCAGTGGTCCATCTCTGTGACACTATTGACTTTGAAGATATATACCAGCACTTGGCTCTTTCAAATGGTTATTGGCTTCTCAGACTCATTATTTTCCCTCACCATGACATGTCTGGTACAGGGGGTCTCCAGAGGTGGCATCACTCCTTGTTGCACCATGACCCCTTCAGGCAAAATGCTCCAGATTTGACATCAATAATAAAGGTTGTTCCTTCAGGCTGCTGGGTGAATTCGCAATGCCTACCACTCTACACTCTGCATTAGGAGGCAAGATCAGTTCTTGCTGTCCACCCTACAAACCACACCAATGAGCTCATCTATCAACTCAGGTACTGTAGCATCCAAGGATAGGCTGGCTCTCTTCACCACAGCTTTAACAGAGTGGTTTAATAGGTTATCCACTCCACCTTCTCTTGACAGAGTTTGGCCAGTCTGCCAAGCATATTCACATTTGTCCCAGTCAATACAGGCATATCCATATTGGTCATTCCCTTGGGATCTGGGCAGATTAGTGCCATAGTCTCAATCTTGAGTGGTTCATCTGGACCATTGGAGGTGTATGCAATCTGCACAATGCAGTAGCCATCACATGGGTAACTAGAGTCTCCTATTCTCCACACTGATAATCCTGACAGGGGGTGGAGCAGTCAGTGTTTCAAGTGATGGTTGTAAAAGGTCCAGAAGATTATGATGATCTGCAACCTACTATCCAATAAGGCAAAACACAGCACTCCTTCAGCCAAAATATCCACATTAGCACTAGGATTTTTCAGGCCTAGGGGCACCTTGCTGTTGGGTGGAATCTTGGGTTCCATCCAGTTCATGGAGCTTTACAATTTTGGGGATTTATGTTGCTCCCTCACTGGGCTCTGCCATCATTTCCCTGTTGCTTTTCCCATTTCTTTTCTTCCACCAGCTGAGGGTTTTCTGGTCAGCCACACCCATAGGCTAAATGCATTCTTCCCAGATCTGTAACAAAATAGGCCATCTCTGGGTGCTGGGGGCATTCTTGGTTTGACCCTGGGAGCAGCATAGATGCCCAACGGTGTCCAGGTTCAGACATGACACCATCTGTTTGTGTCCAGAGCTCTTGGGCCAGCTGTATAGCCTTTCTATACTTCTTTAGCTCTTAGTTCATTACTCAAGACAGGAGAAGATTCAGCAGGTTGCTGTTCTCTGCCTGTGTCTGTCGAGGTACAGCAATCACTGCGGGAGGCTGAAGAGAATTGTCAATATCCTCTTGTGCCTCTCCTCTAGCTTCACCAAGGAACTACCTAAAAATGTGGGGTTTGGGGGTTCATCCGGTCAATCCCTCATCCAAACTTTCAACAGGGTCCTGTGGGAGAACACTGCACCACATAACTCTTGATCTAGTCTGATTCTGGAGAGCTGTGCAGGGATGACTTCTCCTGCCTCAGCAATTCTTTGAATCACAATCTCCATTCTCATAATGTAATGGGAAAGTTTCTCTCCTCTCTGGGTAGTGTATCTCAGCTAGATGATAAGATCCTATTTCTTTTCCACTGCCCCAAAAGTACTCTTTAACATGGCCAGGTGGTCACTTGCAGTGCAGGTGGATTGACAGTCCAGCAGTGGCCAAATGACAGCCAATATCATGCCCCTCAAACTCACTATTATTTATCTGTATTTTTTCCTTATCTGAACAATGCCACACCTGCACCATTTACACAGCCTGACTCATCCAGCTTTTGTAATCATCCTCCCCTGTCAGAGTGGTGATGGCTCCTGAGAAGGTTTGCAACCTCTTGTACTGTTCATAGGAGCTCCAAGTAAGGGGTTACTCCACAGGGCAACACAATTGAGCTGGCTCTCTCTGGAAACAAAGCTTATACATCTTTCATGGACTTCCCTTCACTAGCTAGCAGAGACTCTAGCTTAGCCTTGGAAGAAGAAATGTCTTTATACTTCCCGTAATTTCCTTTTCTGTTAGCTTCAGCATAGTCAATGGGTAGTCATAACAAGTGGGTATTGTGCATCCCTACCAGAGAAAATGGCACAGCCCAAGTGTAACCACCCAGTCCTGTGAGATTACTAGAATCCCATCAGGTTAGACACAGGAAGGTAGAGGGCAGCTGATAAGAAGCTTATTAGAAGCTCTTTACAGCTGACATCATTGTTTACTCAGCTAACCTGAGGGGAGAATGGATTATGTCATTTAGAACTCTCACAGAAGTATGAGTCACTTTGGAATCAGCTGCCTGGGGACAGTTTAGAATGTTCATATGGGAGTCAAAGTAGTCAGTCAGTAGAGCTCTGAGTGAGCAGCAGTGCTCAGAGTGTGGAGGTGCCTACCAGTGTGTTCTGAGACTGAGTGAAGGACCTCCGGTAGTTTTCTCATTCTAGTGAGTGAGATACAGCATTGCCAAAGGAAGTGGTGGAGACCATGCCAGCAGGACCCCAGTGGGTCATTCCACAGAGAAGTGGTAGGGACTTCAGTTTCTGTGGATCCAAGGGGCAATCCCTGAAGGTCCTGAAGAGTGTCAGTTGTCCAGAAAGAGAAAGAATGTTCTGCATGAAGCTATGACAAGCTACCTGTAAAGGGAAGAGATGTTTCTTCCAACATCCATGTCTGTAATAGAGGGACAAACAAAACCGTGAGTACAGATACATGGGACTGTTTCTTAGGGAGTTATCTGAAATGTATGTGCCCAGAGATAAGGCTAGAATACACCTGTCAGGGCCCCTGTATCACCACAAAAATGTGCTGAATGTGAAGGTTTAAAGTTGGGAGTCCTTTAGCAATTCAAGGGACTTGAAGGCTCAAATGGTGTAATCCAGAAGGAATGGCAGAAGCTAGTTGGGGCCAGAGTGGGCATAACCCCATTTTAATCCTCAGTAAGGGCTAACTGGTTCATGTATGGGCACCAGGTTACCCTGGACAGGTTAACATAGTCCATTGCATCAGGAGGGAAGAATTTGAAATGTTTTTAAGTGTGTGGAACCCCCCCATAAGATATACACTTTTGGAAAATAAAGGTTCAAAAGTCCCTGATACAGAGGGATAAAGAGTTTAATAGTTCTGTGTGGAAAATAATGTACTAAAATTCCCAAGACAAGTGTTGTTTCTGGAAAGAAAAATGTGTTGCCCTGAAAAGTCAGTTTCCAACCTGGGACACCACCCCATTCTGTGTTTACCATCTGCTGTTAGAATAAAGCCATGTTGCACCATCCCATTTTCAGTAGTAGACATTCCATCTATGCTTCCAGTGTGAAATTGTTATTTGGTCCCCTCAGAAGATAGACCCAACATAGCCCTAGCACCACTCTCCCAGAACTCCGAGTAAATATAAATGTTATTTTGTGCCCTAACCCCCGACCTGTTAGATTGCTAAGTCAGGTATTTGCCCCAGCACCAGGGGTGATGCCTATTGTCATGCCAACTTGTGGCACAAGTTAGGGGGTCCCAGTTGCCAGACTCAGCTCTTGGCCAGGGTATGGTTGCACAAGCTTTAGAATGTTGGGCACACAAGGATTCCAAGTAGCAGCAACTCCCCCATCATTACTGACCTCGCAGTGCCATAATAGCTACACATTGTCATATATTTTAACCAATTACCTGCATGCAACATTCCTTAATGCTGTAAATAAATGCCATCTTACCTTCTTGGCAGACATCCGAGGAAGAAAATGCTCTCCATTGGTCTCAAGGTGCCCGATTCTCAAAGGTTGTGCCTGGCATAAACTGACAAGCCCCAAATAATGGTGGAAGTAGCAGTTTATGCCAGGAGTTGTGAAATTCAGTATTCTGCAAAGAAGCCTGCAACATGTCATAGGCAGTTTGTGCCAAAATGGACTTACACCACCAGTTACACCATACATCCATTGTGACACGATGCTAAGGGGTTTATAGCAGTACTTGCACCCTGTTCTGGAAGGGCAGCCTCTAAGTCCCCAAATTTGCTATTCTAAAACAACCCCCCGGAGGACATCCATCAAAGTACAGTTACACCAACAATGTGCCACCAGCCTCAATCCTCCAGTATATGCAACCTCCCCAGCCCCATCCTCAAACCAGTAGAAAAGCCTGCAGGGCTATCAAACCCCTGCTCCATCCACCAATATTGTACACATAAAAGCTCTGTAAGGCTAGCACTCCCCATGCTGATCGCCTGAACACATACCCAAGCCCAGAAGGGCTAGCACCCCTCTCCATGCCCATTCTCCACATTAATAGTAAAAGCCCCACAGGGCTAGTGCCTCCACTCCCCAGTCCCTGGAAATCTGTTAATCTGTGGTCGTAAACTGATTGAAAAATAAATAACTTTTTTTATGTAACTTATTTATGAGTACAGCGCAGCAAAACAAAAGAGGGATGTCCAAAAACATAGTGGGGGATTTTAACAAACAGGACAGCTGTCCTGGCATACATGATAAGATTCTCCTGAAGGAACCAGCTTCTGGGTGGTCCCCATTGACAATAATGGAGCTAACAGAAAATGAAATTATGGTAAGTATGAAGAAATTTATTTTTTATGTAGTGCTTTACATTGTCAATGGGTAATCATAGCAACTGGGTTCTAAGAAGCAGTACCCAGAAAAAATGGGTGAGAGGAGAGTATTATCCCATATGCTAGAGGCAAGCACTGAGAATCATTGCAAACTGCTGTCTGTAGCATTCTATGACTAAAACTGCATCATCAGAACTCTGAACATCCAATTTGGAAAATATGAACTTATGGACAGAAGACCACATAGTTGCCTTGCATAACCCTAAAACCAATAATTCACCTGTCTTTGCCCTGGGGGTCGCCCTAGCCCTGGCAAAGTGAGCCTTGATGAGAGCTGGAGGCCTCTTCTTTCCAGTGACACTGGCCTGAGCAATGCAGCCAACACCCTCTTAGCTAGGGTGGCCTTTGAGTCCTTCTGACCCTGCTTGTCTGTTATAAAAAAACAGACAGACTATCTGACTTTTGGAATGCAGACATTAATTTAAGATCCTAACGGTGTGTGATAAATCCAACTTGTGCAATTCTTCTTGGGATGAGAAGGTTGCAGACAGGAGGATGAAGCCTATTCCTTGGAACACCTGAAAGGCCATGAGCACTTTAGAGATGAAAAGGGAGACCCATTCTGAGTACCACCTGCCCCTATGCCTAATAAGGTATGGCTCCCTATGAGGAAGAACCTTTAAAACAGCACATCCAGTGATATGGATCACAGCATTTTAAAAAACTCTTTGCAGAAAGCATTCAGAACCCTGTTCAGATCCCACTGAAGAACCAGAGATCAGGACACTGGATGACTTCTACAAAATGCATCTTTTAGTTCCTAGGTAAAAACCCTAGGTGCTCCAAGAGCAGAAACCTGGCCTCTCAGCATAGTCAATGCCAACCCCTTCACCACACCTTCCTGTAGAAATCCCAAATCTGTGGAATAGAGGCCATTGAAGGCTTAAAATCCCTCCTTTCTGGCCCAAGATAAAAGGAGGTGCAAACATAGAGGTTTTCCTGGCAGCCATCAAAGTGACAACTAGTTTCTTGGAGAAATCCAATATTTATTTTTTTGTATGGGGGGGCCTCCTCTCAGAAGCCAGGCCACGAGCTGCATCATTCCTGGAATTTAATGGAGAATGGGATCATAACAGCAGGTATCTTTGCACTGGAAGGTTGAAGGGTGCTTTGCTGAACTAGAATCCACTATGTCTGAGAACTACAGTCTTACTGGCCACTCTGCAGCTTCCTCTAGAGTGTCTTTTGCATTTATTTAGTATTCTAATTAGTGGAGGAAGCATACACTCTGCTGAAGGGCCACTCTTGAGGCAGAGTGGTCACTGCCTCCATCTGTGGACACTGAAAACTACTGATGAACCTTTTCACATCCTAGCATTGTGGCTGGATGTAAACAGATCAATCTGAGGTCAACCAAACTGGTTGCACAGTGACAAAATCAGTGCACATACAGCAGGTCATTCAATAAGGACAGACATGATGCCCTTCCTGTTGAACTGAGTCACCCGGACAATCTTCACCTTCAAGGAACTAGGGGGACTGATGCATGGACAAATAGAAGCGCCATGTACTGGAAAGGTTTGCCCAGTATTAAGAACCTGAGATACTCTAGGTAGGACTAATGGAAGGGAATGTGGAGCTAGGCATCCATCAGATGTACTGAGGCTTACGAAGACCCTCTGGCTGAGCAGCCCTGGTGATTGACCTTAGGGGCTCCATCTTGAAAGGTCTGTGGTGCACAACCTTGTTCAGGTGCTTCAAATCCAGAATGACCCTGAACCTCTCCCTAAAAAACTTCTTGGGAACTATGAAAAAGATCCAAAAGGAACCCTGACCTTGTTTGATTAGTGGTACCTGTATGATTACCATGAAAGAATGATGGGGTCAGCGTCTCTGACAATGCTTAACTTTTGTGACATCCTTTGAAACTGGAATGGAAGAAAGCATCCCCTAATAAGGTGCCTGACATTGTTTTTGGCCCATCTTGAGAAAAACTCCTGTAGTCTTCCACTAAAGAAAAGTAGTCAGGGATGGGTCCACATGCCTTCTTTTGAGGCACCAGGGCTCTCCTGATACTGTAACCTTAGTTACCCGAGTAGGCTGTTCTATTCTATGGAGCCAAAATTCAGAAGGAACATAACCCCCATCGCAACTGTCTGTGCCAGCCATTACCTTGACCCCCTTGGGTTATGGTAGTTTTGCATTGTTCTTTTGACACTGGAAATAACCATTCTTACCACATATCATTTAAAATAGTATTCAGGTCAGAATCAAACTATAAGCCTATCTCAAGGGGAGGTTATACAGCTTACCTTATGAAGTGACCCAATGACTAAGCCACATGGCCATCATGGCTGAAAAAGATGAAGTTAGTTGAGCAGTCTGATATGCAGAATTCTCCAGTGTATAATCACCTAAAGGTGGAGGCCATGGACATCAGTTGCAAAAGGCCTGTATCGTCAGTCAGACAACGTGAAACTGGCCAGAGCAGTGTCCCATATGTTTAAGGCTCTGGCAACAAGAAAAGAAGCATAAGACATACAAATGTTTGTGATGATAGAGGCAAAACCTCTCCTGCATGTGGTGTCCACCTGCTTGACATGAGAATCTGCAAGGGCCAGAGAGCCTTTGATAGGCAGGGCAGTGTGTTTGACAGAAATACAAATGGCCTTGTATTTCAAAAGAGGAGCTTCCTACCTGCAAGATGTTTTCCTTAAAAATGGAAGATCCATGACTTTGGTTGTGAAGATACTTTTCTGATCCACACTTGCCCACTGTTGTTCAATAATTTGGTCACATAGTAGCCGAAAAGGATTCAGAGTCAGACTGACATCCACCATTCCCAGGGACTGTACCTCCTGGTATGTAAGGATCTACATGCCTCAGCTAACCAGAAAAGACAATAACTTATTATCAAATGGGGAGGAAACAGGATCCATGACTTGGACACTGTCCAGTCCCTTTCCTCTTCCTTCTCCACAGAGGGAAGTAAACATCCTCCTCATCTGACAGTCATTTAAAAAAAAGTTTAATCTAAGGTCAGGAACTTCCTCAATATTCCAACAATCATCATCCTGACCTTCTAAGAAGGTAGGGTTGGTATCAACTGGCACATTTGTTACCACATCCTAAGCTTGCTGGACCACAACTAGATGTGTCTGTGTGGGCCTGCCCATGACCTGAAAAGCCCAACTGAGGCTGTGTGTGTGTGTCTGCTGGGATGTCCTGTGGGACATCAGGGCCTAAGTTCACTCAGGAGCCACAAAAGTATTTTTTTCTAATTCTTCTTGCCACTGCCAACTGAAGAACCAGGTGCTCCCCCTCTGCAGGCCAGAGGACCAGCTGGGGGGTGCTGAGGAATGAAATGAAAAGGAACCCATGTGGGAGGATCTCATAACCCTTTTGCAGGTCTTACATCATTTCATGATTAACGGTCTCCAATAAGTCATGGTGCCAGAGAGAGATATAATTGTGTGCCAAGTAACAATTATGAGGGAACAAATAATAATTAGCCCAAATATCAGGACCTAAGCTAATGGCTTTCTGCTAAGGTAAAAAAAATGAATTAGTACACTGAAAAACGCTAACTAGGCATGCGCACAGGACATCACAATGTGTTACGTGGCATTAGTGTGTTGGTGTGGGTGTGCATGCACAAGCATTCAAGCAAATGCAATTGATAGGAAACTGCACTGTGCTAAATGCTGTTTTTATTTATTTATTTGGAAAATATTTCACCAGAAAAGACAACATGAGCTGTAAACAACTCATTTCCAAAAACTTCCGTTGGGGGGGAGTGAGAGTTGGGAGAACATGCAAATACATTGCAATACAAGTACAATTTGTATACAATTTCTAAAACAAAACAGTGTATTACACAATAACCCAGACCAACCGGCCAGAGTAAACAAAACAAATTCAGATATAGCATACATTGCAACAACCTAAGAGCAGGTGATCTAGCAGGGTAAAGTTTAAAGGATGGATAACACATTTGAAGTGCTAGAAGTAGTAGGCTGAGCACAAGATTCAAAGTGCTATTGTATACCCAAGGAAGGGCAGTTATAAGGTAAGTGGGGAAGTGGACAGGTGAGGGATAGAGGATGGAGATGGAAGAGGAAGGGAGGGAGAGGTACAGCCAAGATCTATACCCATCCAGGTTGCTGAGAACCCTGCAAGGGGGTTAGGACCAGTCAGAAGGGAAGGGGAGAGAAACGGACCGGGGTGGTAGAAAAGAGAGGGGCAGTGGAAACAGGAGGAGAGGAAGGGGATAAGGAAGAAGGGAAGTAGGCAGGCAATGGATTTGAAAGTGGGGGGAGAGGGGGAAAGAAAGAGAGAGAGAGAGAGAGAATCTATACCCCTTCAGGATCCAGAGAACCCTGTCAGGGGGTCAGGACTGAAAAGTGGGGGGAGAGGAAGATGGGTAGAAGACAGGGAACCAAGATCTATACCCCTTCAGGATGAAGGAACCCTACAAGGGGAACAGGACCAGGCAGAAAAGGAGGGGAGAGAAGGGGGGGCATGGAGGAGAAATGGAGTGTGACAGTTAACCGGATGGGACAGGGACAGTTAACCGGATGGGAGAGGAGGGATAAGGACAATGGAGGCTGGAGAAAATAAGAGTAAACTAGGAATGGAAAAAGAGGAGAGCATCAGTGGAGGGGGAAGAGGAGGTTGTGGGGGAGAAGGACAACCATATAGTGTTGAAATAACAGTAGCTTGTGGATGATAGTAGAGTGTCAAAACAGCACAATAGGTTGTGGTAGGGGATGAGAGGAGGGTGTATAATAGGAGGCAGCATGTGAGGAAGTAATCAGAGGAAGGGTTCAGTTAGGAGACAGGAGGTAAGTCAGGGAGATAGAAGTAGGGGCTAGTGTGCAAGGGATTGGGAGGGTTGTGAAGGGGGTTAAGAACAAGTACAGAACGAGAACAGAAGTAAAGTAGGGCTAAAGGATAATGTGCCAGGGTGGGAATTGTTGAAAGGGGGGCTAAGAACAAGTGCAGTTAGGTGAATAGAAATTATGAAGGGCTAAGGAAATTGAAGATGGGGAAGAGAAAAGTCTGAAAGAAGGTGGCAGTGAGTTCCAAAGCCTTGGGAGGTGGTAGGAGAAAGCTTCCTGTCCTGTGGAGGTAGTGTGATGGGGAATAGCTAGAGGGCATGCATCAGTATATCTGAGAGAGTGGGAGGAGGGAGGTGGAGCAGAGTGTAAGGAGGACAGGTAAGAGGGAAGAGTCCCAACCTAGAATTTAGACATGAACTTGGCACAGTGAGAGAGACACCTAAAGTACATTCAAGGGAGGGGAAAGCTTGAGAATGATATAAGGTACAGTGATGTGTGCGGGAGGGTGATTCAAGAGCAAAGTGACAGAAAGCATTGAAGAGAGTATCCAATCTGGTAAGGAAAGACTTAGGAGCAGCACTGTAGACTATGTCACAATAGTCAAAAATAGGGAGCATAATTTTCTGAACTAGATCACGCCTAACAGGTAGTGGTAAAGAAATAAGGTTCCTGTAAAGGGTGCCAAGCTTGGGGGGGGGCAGTTTTTTCAGGATGGCATCAATATGTACAGAAAAGTTAAGGTGTTGATCAAGCCAGACACTCAGGTATTTGAAAGAGGTGGTGTCCTCTAGTGTTGTCCCATCAAGGGTGTAGAAGGAGAGAATGAAGGCAGCCTAGAGAGTCTCTGCCTAGTGCTAAGGGTCATGGAGACTGTTTTCTTGGCATTTAGGAAAAGTTGATGTGAGCTTAGCCAGCATCGAACATTACTGAAGTCAAGCTGTAGTCTGGAAGTCATATTGGAGGGAGATTGGCTAGAGGTGAACAAGACAGTGTCATCAGTATGCATATGGATGGAGGATGAAGAGCATACTGGCGGTAGGTCACTTAGAAAATTGAGAATAAGAGAGGCCAAGTATAGCCTTGAGGCACACCAGTAGAGATGGGCAGTGAAGCAGGCGTGAGAGTCAGCTATTTTAACAGGTTGAGTTCTACCTACCAGGTAGGCTCTGAACCAGTTGCAGGCAGACAGAGGTGAGCCAGCCAATGAGAGAGTTTTGAGGAGGAGGGAGTGGGAGACTGTGTCAAAAGCTTTGGCAAGGTTGACAAAGATAGCAGAAGTGATGTGACCTCTATCCATGGCCGAATGGATAGAGTCAGTAAGTCTACGTAGGTAAGTGGTTGTCGAGTGATTCTTCCGAAAACCAGATTGAAAGGGAGTGAAGAAGGAGGAGTCATTAAGAAAGGAGGAGAGGCCCGGTGGAGCTGAGGGTTGAGGCGCTAGACGCCACACCTCGTACCACGCCGGTGACCCGGGTTCGGGAATGGACTCGGGTCGTCGGGGGTCGGCCGGGGGAGGGAGGATTGAGCGTCCCAACGGATGCTCTCCTCCCTCAGGGGTGGGCTACCAAGAGCGCATCGCGCTCTGCACTCCTTCCATAGCCGGTGGAAGCACCGGCAGAGGGAAGGGGTGGAGGCAGCTCCGCTTGTCGGAGTCAGGGAGGGGGGACGTCTCGGTGCATGAGGGTCTGCGTGCGTAAGCACGCTACCACTCGGGGACGTACGTCCCTAGCGCAAGGCGTCCTGGGGGAGCGGGGACGTCAGGGGAGAAAATTGAAATACCTCCGTAGCCTAGATGAAGTCTCGCCCTAAGTCCACCCGAACACCGATAGGACAGACCCCAATGTGCAAAGGAGAGGAGGTTGGGCACTCTAGGGCAGATCCTGAAGGTAGGTACGGGGGACATGAGCGACGGAAGGAGGGGGCACCGGAGGCAGTAAGAAGGGATAAAGATGAAAATAAAAAAAAAAAAGGAAAGGAGGAGAGTTGGGATAGAACAAGATGTGTCTGAAGTTTAGTCAGGGTGGGTAGAAGCGAGATGGGGTGGTAATTCCCAGGAGATGAGAGATCACCTCTCTTTGGTAGGGGGAGAACTGTAGCATGTTTTCAAGCTTCAAGGATAGTCACAATGTAGAATGACAGGTTGAAGAGATCAGAGGGGAGGAAATAGCAGGAGCAGAGAGGTATAGCAGCTTAGGGTCAAGGCCATCAGGAGCTGCCCTTAGCTTGGTTGATAGAGAGTAGTGCCTTTAAAGTGTCATTGGGAGAGATGGGTGAAAGGCAAAAAACTCTGCTAACTGGTGGTGCTGGGAAGAATCGGGAGGAGGGAAGAGGTAGTAGGGTAGGGTGGGAGGGAGGCTGACAGAGTGGAGGCACAGGAAGTAAAGGGGAATTGAATTCTGCTGCTACTGTAGGATGGTCAGCAATGATTTGGTTGTTTATTTTGAGCAACAGAGATGGGGATTTATTTTGGGGAGAGAAAAGTGAGTGAACTACTTTCCAAAACTTTGATGGATTGTTTATGTTAGTATTAATGGTGGACCAGAAATATTGCACTTTGGCCAGGTGGATGGCTTTAGTACAGGCATTTCAGAGTGTCCAGTAGATAGCATAGTCAAGGGAGTTTGGAGGATTTGTGGTTTTCCATGCTTTTTCACGTGCTTGCTGACAAGCCAGGAGTTCAGGGGCTACACAGGGGAGGTAACTACCATGCACTCTAACTTACTTCAGGGGAGCATATTTGTTCCAGACATTGATGAAATAAGACATTTGAAATAAGTCAGGGCATGACTGATAGTTTTGGCTGAGGATATAGGGACCCAGTCAACGTGAGTTAAGTCATGATGTAGAGGGGCAAGGTCTAATGTTTTGTAAGAGTGGATCATTATTAGTTTATGGGGTGCCTTAGGTCTGTGCACTTTCCTAACTATGCAGATCATATGATGATCACTAAGAGCATCTGGCAGTAGACCCGACAGAATTACCCTGTGAGGATGAGACACAAGAGCCCAGTCGATGAGAGTGTGATTATGGGATTTCTGGTTTAGGTGAGTAGGTTCTGTGATTAAATGGGGCAAGTTAAGGGCAGCTATTTCAGTGTGAGTCTTATCTAAGGCAGGTGACAACCAGTTCAGGTTTAGATCCCCTAACAGGTAGAGCTCACTTGATAAGCTAAGAGACCCAATAGTGATGATAAGATCAGTGGCTACAGAGTGGTGTAGACCAGGATAGCAACAGGCTCCTGCGATAAATATTGGTACAGAAAAGGGTAGAGACAATCTAATGATGGGGGCTTCATAGACATTGGGGTCGGTGGTTGACAGAACAGTAGAGGTTTGGAGAGAGGAGGATGACATAGAAGATTGATTTATAAGCTGGGCAGGCTTGGGGTGGGTCAGAAGTTGGTCAATTGGGTGGCAAACTGGTTGACAGGCAGAAAACAGAGAGTGATGGTAAATGGTATAGAGTCAGAAGAGATGCAAGCCCCAAGTGTTATACCTTGGGGATCAGTCCTGGGGCCAGTCCTCTTCAATATCTTCATCGGTGATGTTGCAGATGGACTGGAGGGTAAGGTATGTCTGTTTGCAGATGACACCGAGATCTGCAACAGAGTAGATGATCCAGATGGGGTGGGCAGAATGAGAAGAGATCTGGATAAACTGGCAAAATGGTCGGAAGAGTGGCAACTGGGGTTTAATGCAAAGAACTGCAAGATCATGCACACAGGGAAGAGAAACCCTGAACCCACCTATAGGCTGGGAGGGGAGTTGCTGGTAGTCACAAGGTAAGAAAGAGACTTGGGCATCATCATCACAGATGACCTGAAATCATCCAAGCAGACCACTAAGCAGTATGTAAGGCTAGGGGGATGTTGGGGTGTATTAGTAGGGGTATCACAAGTCATAAGAGTGAGAAAAATAATCCCTCTTTACAAGACACTGGTTAGGCCCCATCCAGAGTACTGCGTGCAGTACTGGACGCCACACCTTCACAAGGACATTAACCACACTGAGGCAGTCCAGAGAAGGGCAACCAAAATGGTGCAGGGACTGCAACAGAAAACATATGAGGATAGATTAATGGAGCTCAATATGTATACCCTAGAGCAAAGGTGGGAGAGCGGTGATATGATCGAAACATTCAAACACCTTAATGGCATTAACAAGGTGAAAGAGCCTAACATGTTTCAATATAAGAAAAACAGCAGGACAAGAGGACACAGTATGAGATTGGGGGAAGCTGATTAAGGGGTAATGTGAGGAAGTTCTTTTTCACAGAAAGGGTGGTGTATGCATGGAATGGCCTACCTCAGGAAGTGGTGGATATGAAAACAGTGCAGGGCTTGAAACAGGCATGGGATAGGCATAAGGGAGCAATACAGATGAGTATGAATAGATAGGCCATTGACAGAGCAAAGGCCGATGGCACATTCATAAGGTAGAAAAAGAAATGGTCAGACTGGATGGGCTTGTGGTCCTTATCTGCTGTCAACTTTTATGTTTCTATGTAGTAAACAGCTATGCCCCCACCCCTGCCAGAGTGGTATTGGTGGGTAATGACATATTCAGGAATTGTGATAGATGCATCATGGATTTTTTTTGATAGCCAGGTCTCTGACACAATGAGGATGTCTGGATTGAGGGATCCAACAAGTTGGAGTAGCAGGTTAAGTTTAGGGAGCAGACTGTGAATGTTAAGGTAAAGGATTATTTAGGCCACGGGGGAGTGAAACTGGGGTTAGAGCAGAGGCTGAGGAGGGGGGGAGTGAATGGGGTAAGGGCTTACTTGTATGCTGTGCAAGTGTGTGCACCACAGGAGAGTGCACAAAACAACGGCAAGAAAACAGCATGAAGGCGGAGCATGCACCCAACCATTACCACAGCTGAATAGCAACCATGCAAAACAGAAATCTGAGGGCTATGAAGCAAAAACACAAAACCCTCTGAGGTACACCAAAAATTCAAATTAACTGAGGAAACAAACAATAAATACAAAACCTGAAGCTAGGCCGGGGGGGGACAGATGCCAAAGCCGAAGAAACCCTACACTCACAGAAATAAATGAAATTGTACCTACCTGTGGCACTCTTTTTAAATGGAGACCATTAAAAAACATCCTAACAAGGTAGAAAAGGCTCCCAATTCACACAATGAAATGGGAAGTCAGATTATTCAATCTGAAAGCCTCAGTTTACTGGGATCAATTTTAATTTAGGGGTGCTCCATGAAAACAGGCAGCCCCGACTTGCTATGCAGAACTGCAGCTCCAAAGAAGTCTTGAAATCTTGAAACTCTTGAGAGGAGATAAAAGTAGCTCTGTCCCCTTCAAATGGTGCAGCTTTACTGGTGATTTACTGCTGCTTGGAATCCTTATGTGCATAACATTTAATAGCCTGGACTGTGCAATTTCCCTTAGTAGGGGTGCACAATACCCAGTTGCAGAAAACCAAATCCAGGTGGCCACTCATCGCAATGTTGGTGCCTCAACACAAATCTAAACAGTACAAACAGCAAAGTCGGGCAAACCCAGCAAAGCGGAAAAAAAGACCTCCAAGCTAAGTCTCGATAGAAAGCATTTTATTGATTACAAAACAGCTACATACGCCAGGTCATCTAGCCAAATAGCAGCACCCCCTCGTACACAATGTACATTTCACATTAGCAGACGCTTTGTTGATGCATTGACAAAGCGCCTGCTGACGTGAAACATACTCTGTATACAAAGGGGTGCTGCTATTTGGCTAGATGACCTGGCGTATGTCGCTGTTTTGCAATCAATAAAATGCTTTTTATTGAGACATAGCTTAAAGTTCTTTTTTTCTGCTTTGCTGGGTTGCACAACTTTGCTGTTTGTACAATACCCAGTTGTTATGATTATCCATTGACAATGTGGAGTGCAACAGGAATCTCCTCCTTCATTTGGATGGGGGGACGAGGGAGAAGTCAATGATTTGGAGCTGGCCAGACTTCATTTACTCATCACCACCCAGGTTTCTTGAAAGCCTCCGTGTATCATTGTGGAAGGGACATCTACAGTCCTCAAGTCTTTATCAGTCTCTACGATTATGTTTCTAAATCAGGTGCCTGGTTCTCTAGTCACTCTTTGAATCTTCATGCTCTCACATTCCATACTGCACACATCTCTGAGGGGGCTGTGCTAGGTTCTGCAGTGGAAAGAAGAAATGCACAGTGCCTCCACCTGGAGTAATGGCAGGGAAAACCTGTGACCAAAATGCAAGTTACCACCCCACAGGAAAATGCATAAGCTGCCCCACAAAAACACTTTCTCACACAACGCCTTCCCTGTTTTACAGTAACTCACAATACCAGCATATAACATGAACCTTAAGAGGATTTATTAGTGGGGAGTGTAAAAAGAGAGGAAAATAGCACAACAACCTTAATAACTGTCTTAACAATGCTACCCCACACAATAACCCCACCTCCCACCTGCGGGTGCATCCGGCTTCCCAGTGGCAGCTGCAAAATCACTATAGTCGTTTATGGTGGGTATCACACTGCGGTGTTGAGAAAGTGGCAGTCTGGTAGCTCCAACTAGTATAATTGCATTGGGGCCTGAAACCTTTAAACACAAACAACCTTTACTTTTCTGCCTGGGTGCAGCTTAAAATCTGGCATAGTCCAACCCAGGACTTAACACCCTAATCCTATCTATCTAGTTAGCTAATTAAGTTCCTCCCTGACCCACAGCCCAGAGGGACTTACAGTTTTTATAATCAAAAAGGGTGTTTCAGTCAGCTGAATTTGACATGGTATTGTGGAGGTATCTCTTTGGTGGTGCACCACAGCAGCAGCAGCAGGGCTGACTGAAGAGGTAGGAGAATGATAGTCTTCAATTGCCTGGTCTTGCCAAATTTGCCTCTGAGGCCTTTGTAGACAGAGTTCACCAGGCAGGCCTCTCACCGTCTTCCTCACTGGTCTTCTTGGTTTAGGGACAGGACAGGTTTGGTCTCCTAAATGTCTTGGCTGGAACGACTTTTGCTCAATATTCTTTCAGCTGGGATTTGGCTCGGTCTCTAACCCCAGCACACACATGGTCACTCCAGCTCACAGCAACAACTGTCTTCAACACTTATCCCACTGAGGGGAAACACAGGCTGCAAAGGCTTTGTTGAGTGCTGCAGGCTTTTTTACTCCAAACGCTACACCGCTTACAGTCTCTACTCTCTCATGGCAGCTCTGAGCTTTACTCCTCCAGCTGCAAACTTCAGATCCTCTCTCTGCAGCAATTTCAGAAGTCTCTACTCTCTGCAGCTACCCCCAGTGGCTCTCCCTGCATCAACTTGCAAACTTCTTTCTCTGCAGTACTGTTCTTCCAGGAGCTCTGCTGTTTGCAGTTAGCTGGGTCTGGACAGGCCGTTGGGTCACAGGTTCAGGCCTTGGGCTGGATAGTCATGACAGTCTCTTCTGCACTCTGCTCTAAAATCCTGGATAAATCTCTCCTTTTTGAGGGCATGCAGTCCTAGTTATAATCTTTATATAGTCTCCTTTTGATTGACTGCATAAATTCCAGGGTTTTTCTGTGCCCCTTGAACTTTTCCAACAGCCCCTTGCCTGCGGAGTCCCCTGGGAGCTGCCATATTTGTTTATACTCAGTCCCAAACATACTGTCCTGTTTATTTTATTTTCCCTTACAAGGGCAGAAAACATTTTGCCCCCTCCCCATAACTGGAGGCTTTATTGTGCCGATCCCTGGCTCCGTTGCCTGCTCTGGAGCTGGGGATATATTTACAATGTGGCCACTGCAAAATGCACTATTGGAGCTGCATTTTCTTAAAATTTTCAGACTTCGGTGGCCATGCATACTTAGTAGGGCATGGGTGGTGATCTTTTTTGTTTACCTTTCAGCCTGTGCTTCTCAGCAGCTCTGCAGGCCAAACAGACTTCCCCAGGTGCCTGGAGGTGCGGAAGACAGGATCAGACATCAGCCCCTTTCAGAGGATGGGGCTCAGCAGTTGGACATAAGTGGCCACAGCCACAGAGCACAGCAGAGCCCCCAGGCCCAAATCCCACCTGGGCCACTTGCAGGTTACTGAAGGCAGAGTGTTGGGGCTATAGCCTATAAGGTAAGCCCTATTTGTGAAGGCTTACATATATACAGAGTGAGGGTGATTAGTTCCATAAACTGGATTACTGAAATTATTATTCCAGTTTGGACTCCAAATCTGATGACAGATGGCACTGGAACTGGCAATGGAACAGGAATCAGAATTTCTGATTCTGCATCTGAGTCCTCTTGTGAAGAAAAAAATCATCTATAAAACCTCACAACCTCCCTTCCCCCATTTTCTTACCTCCCTTACCTGTGACTCTTGCACTGAATGGAACATCTGGAAGTATGGAAAGTGATGACAATAAGAAGTGACCCTACCATCTGGTTCCTCAGCTTCAGGTGTTTGGGTGATAGCATGACAGGACAGGACCTTCCACCAAGACCAGATGAAGTGGTTTAGGCAACTGGAACTGAAACCCACACATGCTCACCTTGGTCATTGCCAAACTCACTTTTGCTAATACTTGCCCTGGTTGCACACTCACTGTTGGTTGCCCCTCCCCCCACCGCTTCAGTGTCGCCCGCTGCTGAGTCCTGACAGAGTCCCACTAGTCCTCTCTGAGTGTTATCCAGCAGCTAAGAAGGCATAGGTCAATAATTTTAACACTAGTATGTTCTGGCTGCTTGTGTTTATTTTTTAATTTTTATTTGGCAGTGCACATATTTCCCGACAGACACATCAGTCATTATGCTCCTGTTTGATCTACTGTGACCTAGTAGATGAGCCACCCTGAGCCAATCATGACAAAATGCTGGAAACCACCAGATGCTATACTCAAACACTGAGGCTGTCTTGGTGTCTTCTCTCAATGTTTTGTTATGGTTGACCCAACCACCATCCAAGACTTCATTTGGTGACCAGGCCACCCCAAGAGAATAACTCTCGGGACTTGGGGGGGGGGCTTAGTCTGTATGTGTTGGACTGCACTGGACACTTAAAATTAGTGGAGTTTTTGGATTGTCACATTTGAGTACATTGCATATGAGGGAGTTGGGTGATCACAAGATGTGTGGGATAGGTTGTCTGCACTGTTGGGACTGGATGGGGAAGAGAAAAGTCCACGAAAGGGGATGGGTAACCTGTGATCCACAATATGGCACTAGTAATAGGTGGTAGGGGGCTGAGAAAAAGAACAGAAGTCACAAACTAAATCTATCCAGTGCAGAGTCCAGAAGTTGGGAACCGCCACTAACCAACTGACAGTGCACCTGCTAATATTGTGTTATACTTGCACTCCTGCCTGTTGTCTACCCAGACTGAGAAGAGGACCACCAGTGACCTGACCAATCCCAATGTTAAGGCAAGCGATGGGTGTGGTGGCCATGAAATGAGGGTGGGGAGAAGTGGGGGAGGTATTTGCTCAGCTTTCCCTTCTGCAGTGAGAATGTCTGATGAAGAATCGGAAGTTCGGATTCTGATTCTACTTCCATCTATTTTGAGATATAAGATTTTTGCTCTTGATTTCTGAAAATCCTAAATCTGAAAAAACAGAAACAAAATCTGACTGAATTCAGTTCCGAGTTCTGAGAATTAGATTCTGATCATTCCTGTTATAGAGGCAGTATTATTTCTTTCTCATACCATCAAACTCCCTCAAAATACACACCAGCATTGTGTTTGTCTTGCTGTAGACCTTATTGCACTGAGCAGTCTGAAGGAGTCACTTATGATGACTACCAGGTGCCTGTGTTCTGAACTAGTGGCCTATCTTACCCCACCCATTTGGTATTCCATCCTGGGATTCCTACTCCCTATGTACACCATTTTGTACTTTTTGGCATTGAACAGGAACTGCTAAACTTTGGATCATCTCTTTAACCTTTGTAGATCTTGTGCAATCTCTTGATCCCCTCTTTGGCATTTACATTGCCACAGAGCTTAGTATCATATGCATAGGCACATTCTGCCCTGTATGCCTTCTCTTATGCAGCTGATGAACAGATTGAAAATGACAGGTTCCCAGACTGACCCTTGTGGCACCCCACTCATGACCACCCTCTCCCCTGATTTGACGCTGTTCACTGCCACAACCTTCTGCCCCCTTCCTATAACCAGCTTTCCTACAAATTAACCAGCTCATTCCTTACATCCATGTCCTCTAACTTCTTCAGCAGCCTTTTGTGTGGCACTGAGTAGAATGCTTTGCTGAGGTCAAAGCACAATATGTCTACTACTTGTCCCATATCCACAACCCTTTAACACAGTCAAAGAATATCCTCAAGTCGATCTTACAGGACATCCTTGCCATGAACCCATACTGTTTTCCCTCCTGGGGCACACTGGGCTCAGCCGGTTCCAATCCCAATACTCCGAGCACATCTGGATGCATCACATTTTGTCTCAGAGCCTTATCTGCTTTCAGGATGCAAGCTCTTTTCTTACTCTTTCTACAGTTATCTCCATTACTGACTCTCCCTTGTTGCTGCCCTTATGCCCCTTTCCAGCAGTATCCTACTGTCTTCCATTCTGTCTATTGAGAAGTACTGTAGTTGTTCAAAATGGCTGCCTTCTGCTCAGCATCATCTATTACCTTGTCCAAACTCCACCAGTTACACAATTCCACATTTTCTTTTCCCTTTTTTCCCTGTATATCAGAAGAATTGTTTTCCCTTTCCATAACTTCCACTGCAGTTTGCAGCTCTATGGCTGCTTTTGTGATGTACCCCAAACCCCCTTCTTGGCCTCCTTCATCTTGACCTAGTCCCCCTGGTTTATCTTGTGGCTAATGAAGGCCATTCCTTGGCCCTCATTGACTACCTTACCTTCCAGGAGCACCAGAGTGATCTCTTGTGTGTGCTGGTATTGGTATCTGTTCTCAAGTATAATTTATTTATTCATTTTTTATTCTTTGGTAACCAGGTAAGGCACACTAGGCACAATGCCTGTTTTCAGATTTTTTTGTTATTTGTTATCTCTATTCTTCATTGAGATTTTCAAATATAAACAACAAACACCAGAGAACAGTAGATTTCAATACAATCCAACAAAAAACAGCAAAATTAACACATATAAAATATTAAATAATAATTAGAAAATAAAGCCCTCCTCCCCCTCCCCTGGGGGCAATATATCTATAGGCAGAATAAAATAGCCTTATAACTGAAAAGTGCAGCATAGAGATTAAACCGGAAAACCAAATGTAAAATAAACAGATGCTACCATCTTAGAAGGACAAGAAAGAACAATACAAATACATATGAAGTCATTAAAAAGTAGACAAGCCTTAAATAGTGTTAAAAAATCTAATCTGAAATCCTTGGAGACCTAAGGACTGCACTCACAGGCTAGTTTTAATTTGCCTTGTGTCATAAGGTGGCAATTAAATCTAAAAGACTACTCCAGCATTTGGAAAAGGAAGCTTGTTTATCATAGAAGTAGGAGATAATCTTTTTTTATCATAGAAGATTTTATTGAGAGTTTTCAAATTTTTTTAAAATAATACACTTCCATACATCACATATTTTTCATGCACGTACACAGGAATTTATAGACCAAATAGGCTTACATTTCTCATCACATCATCATATTTTCCATTGTGAAAATATAAATACAGAGGTCAGAAGAAAAGGTGTAAAGAAGACAACTTAGTGTAATAGTGCTAATTATAGCTTCCCATATTCCACCAGGTAGGGGTGAAATCATTAGCCAGACCACTTAAGACCTTATTTGGGGGAAGGAGGGATTTTACACAGCAGTGAGTGAATGTAGGTATCCATTTTTTGGAAATATTCCAGTTGGCCTCGGTGAGTGTATGATAGCCATTCCAAAACAACCAGGCAGGCCAAAGCTGCCTGCCACAAACTTATGGCTGGGCTGTTAGTCTGTCTCCAGTACATTAGAATGAGTCTCTTGGCTTCCAACAGCACCAACATAAACCATTCTTTATGTGCCTTAGACAGGAAGGTTAGCTCAGATGAGTCACCCAGCAATAATTCTGGATCTAGTGATAAATCCCTAGTGCCAAGGATTTTAGAACACTCCAGAGCAATTGTAGACCAGAAGGTTAAGACTTGAGGGCAGGACCACAGTACATGGAACAAATGAGCATCAGATTGCTGGCATCTCCAACATTTGGAGTGGGGCAGGGTTCCCACTGATTGCAAGGCAGCTGGGGTTCTGTACCACTGTAAAATTATTTTAAGCTGTAGTAATTGGCTTTTGGAATCTCTATATACTTTGTGTGATTCTTGGAGGCAGCGAGACCAGGTGGTCTCGGATATGGTCATGCCCATGTCAGCTTCCCATTTAATACTACAATGTTCAGTGGGGTCAGCTTGAGAATCTTGTCATGTGGCATAGAACTTGCTGATGCAACCCTGAGAAGCGGAGTCCTTATGCAGGGGAGACGAGCCACTTCCATTTATTATCTGGTCTAAATTGGGAAGAGAGGGCATTGATGAGACTACATATCTAAAGAAACCACCAGAAATCAGTATTAGGAAGAATGAATATGTCCTTCAACTGGGTAAAAGATAATAGAGTATCTGAGTCAGGCAACATAAGGTCTTGCACATGTTGAATTCCCTTAAACTCGCAGGAGGGTCAATTGAGCGGCTCCCCTCTGAGGGTAATAAAATTGTTGTGCCACAGTTCTGCATACCACAGGGGTGGAGCCCAGGCATTTTTAGGGGTGTATGACAGGTCATGTTAGGGCAACAGGCATGGTGGGATTGGCATATGACCAGAAACAGGCCCTTATCTGAAGGGCCAACATGTCCTAGCAGGGACCTAAGAGGAGTGGCTGCCACCATATCAGCCTCAAGACATACCCATAATGAGGAAGGTGCAGCCATAGGTATAAAGCATTTTGTAACTTGGGCAGCCAACTTTCCAGGTGGTAATCCTGGAACCAGGGGGTCCCAAGGCCTCCCTTGGACCAGTGCACTCTTAATTCGCTTTTCCCCCATCTGTGCACCCATCCTTCCCATAGAAAGAAGACTACCATCTTCCCAAGTGAAGAGAAGAGTCTGGGAGTGAGACAGATTGGGAGGTTGTTCAACAAATATGTGACTCTGGGGAGCAAAAGCATTTGAACAGCAGCCACTTTACCAGCCAGTGTTAAGCGTAATTTATGCCACCGCTCGATCTCTGCGCTTAGTTGCTTTAGGAGGGGGCGAAATTGGAAGATTCGAGGTCTGCCCAGTTGGTAGGTATATAAACCCCAAGATAGAATCCTTGTGCAGCCCAACTTAGTTCCGTGCCATGAAGGCATTCTTGTGTACAGAGTGAATTTAGTGGAGCTAAAGTGGTCTTCCGTTGGTTGACCTGCAACCCTGAGAGTGATGCAAATCCACAGAAGACCAAGAGAGCTGCTGGGGGATGTTGGCGTGAGACAGAGTAAGTAGAAGGTCATCGGAGTATGCCACCACAATGTATGATTTACCATGGACTGAGATACCTATGAAACCTTTGGTGTTAATAAGAGCTTGAATCAGTGGGTCCAGTGCAACCAAAAAGAGAAGGGGAGACAGGAGACATCCTTGTTGGGTACTCCTGTACAGAGGAAGAGGAGGAGATATCAGAGTTGGCTAGAATCCTGGCCATAGATGAGTTGTAGAGGGTTGAGACCCATAGGAGAAACGAGGGTCCAAAGCCATACAGGCGGAGGATTTCATGAAGCTAACTCCATTCAAAGGAATCAAATGCCTTTGCGAAGTCAACAGCTAAAGCCGCCACTGGAGTCTTGGATTTACTCGCTAGCCACTTCTGATTAAGTAGTAGTCTGGTGTTGTCTGAGCCCACCTTCCCTGGCATAAACCCTACTTGAGAGGGATGGATTAGAGGTAAGGATATTGTGCATCCTGGTGGCCAGGATTTTAGCTAGAATCTTAATATCCACTGGTAATAATATATAGTGTGAAGGTTAGAGCAGTTAAGGGGGTCATTAGATTTTGTGGGTAAAAGTGTAATCAGGGCCTCTTTCATTGTGGTGGAAAGGGAGCCTACTGATTGAGTATCCTGCAATGCCAACAGCAGTGGATGCACAATCTCTTGGTCTAATGCCTGCTATAATTCAATGGTCATCCCATCTGGTCCTGGGGCTTTCCCCTTATTCATTTGAGATAAGGCCTGGCATAACTCAGGAGCTGTGATGGGGTCATCTATAAGGACAACCTGTTCTGGTGAGAGTGTTGGTATAGTGAACCCCTGGCAAAATTAGTTCAAGTCTTGGGAGAGCTGAGTTGGTGTGAGAGAAGATTGGGATTGGTACAAAGACTGGTAGTATAGCTTCATAGTCTCATTTATACCAGTAGGGTTCCTACCAATAGAACCCGTGGAGGTATGCAGGGCATGGATTTTAGAAGAGGCTTGTTTCTTATGCAATTGGTAAGCAAGTAGCTTGCCTCCCCTTGTCTCCACCTTCCCAATACATATGCTTAGATCTAAGCAAGGTCCATTCTGCTTTGTGATGAAGCAGAGTGTTTATTTGATACTTGAGCCCTACAATTCTGTGAGTCAGGGATCGGTCTCTGGTGTCGGCATGGGAAACTTTAAAATGTCTCTCTGAGCCAGTAATTCTGACTGTAGCAACTCCGACTTTTTCTTCTGGGTTTTATTCTGGTTCGCTGCGAAAGCAATAATGTGACCTCTCAGGTTAGCTTTGAAAGCTTCCCACAGTGTGCTTGCAGGAACTCTGCAGTCAGAATTAAAGGCAAAATATTTCCTGGTTACTTTCAGTATGGGTTGTTGGAATTCAGGATCTCTAACCAATAGGGGGTTACATCTCCATCACGTGCCTGTAGACCGGCACCCCAAAGGGGTATATGTAATCATCACCAGTGCATGGTCCAAGATGATGATATTACCGATGGAACTGTTCGAGACTCCACTTGATGCTGCATTATTGGCCAGCCAATAATCAATGTGACTGTGTACCCTATGAGAAGAGGAGTAACAGGAGTAATCTCTCCCTGAGGGGTGGTCTCGCCTCCAAATGTGTATCAGACCCCATTCCTCTGTCATCTCCTGTAAGGCAGCACAGGCATATGTCTGATACTAAGTTGAAGTCTCCTCCTAGTACTAGGGGTGTGGTGGGGTCAAGTTGCAATAGAGTGGAAATAGCCTGACTCAAGCTAGAGAAGAAATCTGCTTGGTCTGCATTTGGAGCATACAGATTACCCACTATTAACTTCCCCATAGGGGATACTAATTTAAACACCACCCAACGCCCCTGTGTGTCAGACCTGGAGTCCTCAACTGTCCATATGCTAGAGCGATGAATAAGAATGGTTACCCCGCTAGATCCGGATGAGGCAGAACTGGCATGGATAGCCTCCACCCAGGATTTCCTAAGCCAAAGGTTAGACCTACTTTGAGATGTGTTTCTTGTAAAAGGCTACGCCTGTATGTAGAGAACGAAGGTACTGAATAACTTTTGTAGCTTTATAGGGTGATTGAGGCCCCTTACGCTCCGCGACACCAGACATAGACCTGAGTAGTGGAGACAGTCATACTGACAAGTGAGCAGAAAATGACAAGCAGTACTACCACTTGAAGCTAGGGAATTTAGGCAAACCCAGTGAGAATAACAAGGGAATTGCAAACCTGGCTTTCACCTCAATAAGCTGCTGGTAGGTAACGGGAAGGTAGAATGCACTGATGTGAGAGAAGGTGTACCAAGGAGAAACAGTATAATCAAAAGTGTATGCAAGAACAATTAGAGAACAGTCCTGCAGGAAAGAGAGAGAGAGTTTGTGAACAACAAACACAAATAACAGCCCTACCTGATTCAGAGGTCTGCCAGGCAGGGGTAATATAACAAATCAAACAAGTGATTAAATGCTAAAAGCGATGGAGGCTTTAGCGAAGAGGATACAAAACAAGGAAGTATCCTCAGCTACGCTAGAGTCCATGCTCGAGGGTTGGAGAGGAGGAAGACAACCAGAAAAGAATCCGGTCCTCCTCACCCAGTGATCAATTCCCAGGTGAACAGCACAAACCCAGGATGAGGGGGGTGGGGGGTCAGGGGGTACAGGGATGATAAGGGGAAGGGGGATTGGGTAACTTCCCTAATCGAGACTATAAGGGCTGGTTTGCCTACAGCCACATCATTACCCTGAGTTTGGAATTTAATTAATAGAACAGAAGCACCACTGCTATGTGGTCCAAGTTAGGGTATCCCTATATCTTATGGGTAGTGACTCCCTCAGAGTGAACAAAGAAAAATAGGGGAGGGGAAGTATTATTCCCTCTCTCGAGAAACTTATGCCTATATAGGGAACTACAGCCCAACTAGGGAGCATTGACCCAAGGCATCCAGAGCTCCAACAGTGAGGGGTCGGCCCCATAGGTCAGTCCCATCTATTCTTATGGGGGGTTCCAAGAACAAATAACATGCTGTGGTATTAAACAACCCCCATATCTATCAAAGAAGTCACTGCATAATATAATCCAGAGGTCAGCCAGTAGGTTCTGCATCAGGACTTATGAACCCTTGGGAACCAGGCTGAGATTCATGAAAATCTTTGAGGCATCTGAAGGTGCCGTTAAAATGGCTACAGCGAAGGATTCATCTCCTGGTTTAAGCTGCCCGAGAAGGTCTACTACTTCAATTAGTGAGTCTGGTGTTGGCCCAGTCCATAGATCACTCATTGCTTATGGAAGAGAGCTTTGAGTTAGTTAGGTGGCATTCTACTGAGGTTACGGAAGGTTCATCCCTAGGCATCTTTGCAGGGGAGCTGCTTTTGTTGTTCTGGTGAAAGATGCTGGCCACTTCTGGATCATTGCCACTGGTGTGAAGATGTTCCGGTGTTCCTGGGAGGGAGGAATATTTGTTCTGAGGCAGATGAGCTGGATGTAAGCATAGGCAGTGTGTGAAATGGATTCCTCGCTCTGGGGGAGTCATTAAGGAAGAGACCTAGTCCAGTTGTATAGCAGTCCTCCGGACTCTGTCTGTTACATTTTTGGTTCCTAGTGCTTTTAACAGATGGGTCCCATAGCCTTCTGGGATATGTAGTCTGAGGAGACAAATTAGGCCAAAATTTAGAGATCCAACGTTCCACCTCTCTAGGACTGTCTGCCAATAGCTCTCTCATCTCCTTGGACACCAGGAGTGTGGTGAGTCCCCTAAATCTGTAATGAAAGTTATGGGCAGCCAGAAATGTTTTCAGAGGGCCATAAGCTATGTGTTTACTTGCCATTTACTGTGTGAAGTCTCTATAGATGGAGATCAATACCCACTGCCACCAAATTTCACCCAGGTCCTGAGCTGCTCTTAAGATGCATACTTTGGTTGAATATCGCAATAAGTATGCCATTATTGGCCTCAGGGATTGTGCCAACTTGTCCATTCTCCCAGTAATGCGGTGGGCTCTTTCAGCTTCAACAGGGCCTCTACATCGATCCCCTAACATCATGGGGAACATATCATTAAGAAAGTGCTCCATGGAAGTTCCTTCAGCATCTTTGGGAATGCCAATAATACAGAGGTTGTTGTGGCGTCCCCTATTTTCCTGATCCTCCACCCTGACAAGTAAACTTTCAGTTTTCTGGTCTTGCATCAACACTTTCTACTCAAGTTTAGATTGCTGTAGTTGTAGAGTTTCCACCCGTTGCTCCGCCACCTTAAGGCGGTTTTGCAGCTGATGCACATCTGAAGTGGTACCTGTGAGAGTTATATTGATGTCATCCACCCTTGTAAACAATGCTTCCAGCATGCGGGTGATATAGCTCAGACAGTCACCCACAGATGCTGGTTGTGGAACAGTAGTTGATACGGGTGGTAGCAGGATGGAGATCCTCCTGTCGTAAGTTGGCCTTAAGCAGCGGCATTTTCAGGGAGTGCAGTGGAGACCCTGCAGAGTGTAGTAGGGGATCAGAGCTAGTGGATATCCAGACAGTAGGCCAAGGCCTCCGTGGCCTATCTGAATGGAGCAACTTATAGTAACCGCTTTAAACACGACGATATATCGTGGTACCGCAAAAAGTCACACTGGACGATTGGGAACAGTTACCCGAGCTGAGATTAGTACTGGGGGAAGGGTCACATCCCAGGATTAAGCTAGCCAGCCACGGACTGTCACCAGACTCAGATGAGCTCAGGAGTTATGCTGCCATTTTCTCTGTCAAGAGATAATCTGAATCACAGTTAAGTTGTGTCTGAGCTGAGCCTTCCATGCTTTAAAAATGGGTAGATTGATCTGCCCAATGTTGAAGTATTAGTTGAGTAGTTGTAACACCTGTGAGGGCTAGTATAGATTTATCAACAAATGACAAATCAGATGTAAAAGCACCTAGGATGCAAGTATATATATATTAAACTCATAAGACTGAATTATTTTATCCAGGATGTTACATTTTATATCCTGCCAAGGCATTTAAGCATAGTGACATGACCAAAGCAAGTGGTCCAAGGATCCAGTGTCTTTATTACATTTATGGCACAAGGGAGTTAAGTATGCATTGTGTAAAATTTTATAGCAGATTAATCTTAAAGGGGAACTGTCATCTACAGGGTTTCTTAATGCCTAAAAGACCATAAAAAGCTAGTCTGAGTTGTGTTTATCTGTGAGTCTTTGCAGTCCAGAGTTATTCATATGTAAATCAGTCTGTAATTAAGGGCTGGGGGCAGCCATATGTTTTAGGCTCCTGACAAGAAATGATGTCACTGAGGATCTTGGCACTTCATTGGATGTAGGTTAAATAGGAAATTGTCTGTTTTATTAAATGTGTTTTAAGGTATTATTACAACACTTTCTACATTTATAATAATTGTTTTGTATGTGCATTGAAACTAATGAGTTATCACCCTTACATTTCACTGTTAGTAAAAATAATCCATCTTTAGGGTTGCTTTAACCTCTAGGCTATACTGCCAGCTGATCATTAAAAAACACATATCTCAAGACTGGCTCAGAGGTGCCAACAGGTATTAGGGACCCATATTGTATCAGGATTTTTAAACCCTAGCTGTGTTCATGTCGGTGCAGGTTTCTGGGGCTTCCAAAGCACTAACTGGGTCCTCTTCTTTTTAGCCTCTAAGTAAATGCCCTACCCAACTCCTGCTCCACCAAGGTCCTGCTATATGCAGATGATGCGGTTCTCCTCTCCTCCCACCCTGACCCCTCCTCTCTTCAGGCCTCCCTCCAGCACTCTTTTAGTCAAATTGGAAACTGGTTCAACGACCGCAGGCTGGTCATTAACATTAAAAAATAAAGCCATGTTGTTTTCCCATCATCAAAATAAGGCAAAATACTCACCACTCCATATACTATCCAGCTCACTCCACCCACTAGAACAAGTTAGCAGCTACAAATACCTGGGCATTACCTTCACTCTGCCCTCTCCTTTCACTCGCTTGTTGACCTGCTCACTTCAGCAATTAACATGTGCATAGGCCTTCTACCATCATAAGGACTGCCTCCCACCGGATGCCCTTAGATTGGCTCATCCTCCTTCTGTCCTGTCTCTTGTAGACTATGGCCTCCTGTTCACGCTGCTGCTGACGCCACTGCTCTCAGAAGAATTCAACTATCCCTAAATAAGGCCTGTAGGCTCCTCACTGGTGCAGACAAATGGACTCATGTATGCACTCTATACTTGCTGGCCAACATACTCAATCTAGAAGAGCGGCTACAATATCAGACCTGCCTCCTGGTTAAAAAAAAAATCTAGGTCTCTCCCCCCAGGGGTGTCCACCTCCCTCCACCCTGCTTCCCCCTCTGCCTCTACCTGTGGCTCCATTAAGGCCAGTCTCAGAGTCCCGAGGGTGCAGACATCACTCACCCAGAGATCCTTTTGTTACAGGGCACCACACTGGTTCAACACTTTCCCCTCCTCGATCTCCTTACTTACTAAAGTAGGTCCTTTTAAGGCAGCACTCAAGAGCCTCATTTTCTCCACCCACAGCTGTGAATGTGCTCAGCAAGTGGAATCCTAGCCCATAGGTGCCTCGCTCCCTCCCCGGCCCCTTTTCTAGAGTCTTGATGACAATCACCTTATCTCAGGCTGCAATTCTGAACTTGCTGTATTTGTCCTTGGAGCCTAGCCTTCTCACTGTATAGACCTCTGTACTGCTACTATAAACTGTAACTCTTATCTGGGCACTGGATGGCTCGGGATTCTATGTTGTCTGTTCTGACACCTGCAAATATATGAATACTGTTTGCTATTCGCTGTTTGATATGTAGCAAAAAAACTTCTGTAACCTCCTGTCTATCATATTGCATTTGTGTTGCTGTCTATGTGTTGAATCCACTTGAACTGATGTGGAGCCTTTAGAAACGAGTCCTTGACTCAAAGGGTTGTAATTTTGATATGTATAATAAATAAATATAAATAACTTCTGTATCATTCAGTTCCCTCTCTTACTGCCTTTTTTACTACAATTTCTGGTGTGAACACAGGTTTACAAGATGCATATGTGGCCACTTACCTACTGGCTTGGCATCATGGGGCCAGCCTTGAAAAGTGTAGTTTCTGATTAACTGCTGGCAGTACAACCTGGAGATTAAAGCAAAGAGCTGTAAACAAGTTTAATTCATCCAGCAGAATGGAGTTTGATTCCAACATCCTCTACTTGTATATTATGTGACCAGAGTAACTCACTTAACCTCCCTGCACTCCCAAAACACACCCTGAAACAAGCTGTAGCTGTGTGCCTTTCCTGGACAAGACAGTAAAAACAATCTGCGTATGTGTTATGATTCTGAAGATATTATGCTCTTTCTATCCAGATTTGACTCGAAAAGAAAAAAAAAATAGGACACCATTAATTGTTTATTAACTGCAAAAACACATGGATGGACAACTGTTTAAAAAAAGCATAATCTGAACTGCATTATTAAAATATAGAATAGTATATGGGTGTGTGTGTAACCAAAATTTTGTGTTATGATTCTGAAAATATTATGCTCTTTCTATCCAGATTAACCCTGATGGCATAGTTCGAGTGGTTTATAAAAGCATCCCACACCGAGGGTGTGTGCAAAATTCTGTTTTTTATACTCAAACACCCATATATTATTTTATTTAATGATAATTTTTTTCCCTTTCAGCACAGTTCAGTTAGTGCAGCACTTCTGTCCGAGATACACACACTTTACACACACACCTCACACACACCGCATACCACACATGCCACACACACTTTACACACCACACACATGACAGACACACACACACACACACACACACACACACAGCCCGTCTCTCCCTTTGTTTTGGTTTTCTTTGTTTTTTTTACATTACAGTGGGAATGGCATTCTGGAAAATTGTGGTCTGTTGGCATAGCTGCAAAGTGTAAGACATGCTCAAAGGGTATGGGCAGATGCAAGACTTGTGAGCACATATGTGAAGTGTGTGTGAGTGTGGTATGTGAGGTGTTTGTGTGAGGTGTGTGTGCGTGTATATCTCTGATGTGCTGCACTACCAGAACTGTGCTGAAAGGGAAACAAATTATCACCATTAATTAAATAAAATAATATATGGGTGAGTGGGTGTAAAATGTAAACGTCTGAATCTGGGAAATGATAAAGTCCTTTTAGACAAAAAAGTCTTTCAAAGATTCTCTTCAGACTCCGTGGGTGAAAATGTAGAATTTATAGAAAAACAATACTGAAGTCTGTAGCATCCACTTTATTCTTTTGAAATGATAATGCCCCTACGTTTCGCTGTTTCCAGCTTGGTCACGGGGCCTTTTACCATCTAAAAAAATCATAAATAAAATTCAATCAATACATGCTTAATGTTTGTGTCATATACAGATCTTATAAATTTGTTCTACCACAGAATTAATTACAAAATAAAAAGTAATACTCTTCACCTGTAAATTAAATCAATTCAATATATGTTTTTTCCTTTTCATCCAATCTAAACATTGGTTTTCTGTAATAAATATCACAAAGTTTCATCAGTCATTTCAAATATTATGAGATGCCTAATAATGCCACTTAAAGTCCCATGTAACTTATAATGAGTCTGTTATGTCACATACCTTTTAGTTGAGTGGGTGTAAAAAACAGAATTTTACACACACACCCTCATTGTGGGATGCTTTTATAAACCACTCAGGCTTTGCCATCGGGGTTAATGCAGCATCCCACACCTCAGGTGTGTGTAAAACTTTGGTTACATACACACACACACACGCTCATATTATTCTATATTTTAATAATGCAGTTCAGATTATGCTTTTTTTTAAACAATGCTGTCCATCTGTGTGTTTTTGCAATTAATAATTAATGGTCTCATATTTTTTTTTCTTTTCAAGTCAAATTTGGATAGAAAGAGCATAATATTTTCAGAATCAAAACACATCCTCAGATTGTTTGTACAGTCTTTGTCCAGGAAAGGCACACAGCTACACATTTCAAGGCTGGCCCATGATGCCAGGCCAGTAGGTACAAAGTCACATTTGCATCTTGTAAACCTGAGTTCACACCCAAAATTGTAAGAGAAAAGGCTATAAGAGAGGGAATGGAATAAGACAGAAGTTAGCGCTGTGGCAGCCCCAGAAATCTGCAATGACATGAACATAGCCAGGGTTTAGAAATCCTGATACAGTATGGGGCCCCAATACCTGTTAGTACCACTGAGCCAGCCTTAAGATGTGTAATTTTTAATGATCAGCTGGCAATATAGCCTAAAGGTTAAAGCAATCCTAAAGATGGATTATTTTTACTAACAGTATGAAATGTAAGGGTGATAACACACTACTTTCAATGCACATGCAAAAAGTTTTTAATTTATGGATTGTAAAATTAATACTATTGTAAAGCATATAAAAATTTTCCAGTAATAGAACCATTGCTAGACTGATAATAGTACCATTCATGACTGATAATACTATCATTCAGGACCCGTAATACTATCATTCAGGACCTCAGTGATAGTATTATCACTTAAACTCCACAGCACAACCGCAAGTCTGCCACACTGCTTCTTCGAAAGTGTGCCTTCTAATTGGCTGTTTTTCCTTGGTAGGCAGTCAGAACAAGCTTCAAAACATGGCGGCAGCAGTCTCGCTTAGCAGGACTGAATCGCATCCAGTCCTTGGAATGTCACCAGTGGTTTTTTTGTCATACCATACCACAAACATTGATCCTGCCTTCACCAAGGAAACCCAAAAAGGTAGGACTTCCTGCAAAATTGGAACACAGTTTAGTTGTTAAACATTGGGTGGGGCTGGGTGCACCAGCAGTCAGCAGAGACAAGAGACAAACCAGTATTTCAAAGCAACCAAAAATAAAACCTCTTATCCATATATTAAAAAAAATTATGGATATCTCACAGGTTATTACCGGTGAGATACCATGTTGAGGTTCTGGACACAGGAACCTCTTGAGCTTCACTCCCAAGATTCCTACATGTCCAGAACCTCTCCATGGTATTACTCACCAGTAATAACCAATGGGCTATCCATTATTCTCTTTATCATAACTGTAGAAAGTATTGTAATAACACCTTAAAACACTCTTAATAAAACAAACAATTTCATATTTAACCTGCAGTCAATGGAAGCCCAAGATCCTCAGTGACATCATCTCTTGTCAGAAGCCAAAACATATGGCTGCCCCCAGCCCTTAATTACAGACTGATTTATATATGAATAACTCTGGACTGCAAAGACTCACAGATAAACACAATGACTCACTCAAATTAGTTTTTTATGGTATTTTAGACATTAAGAAACCCTGTTGATGACAGTGCCCCTTTAAATTGTCGAGGGGTATGGATTTGTAGATATTGTTCCATAATTGTGGCCAACCTAAAGAATGGGTTGAGGCATATTTATCCCAAAATTAATTCTCAAAAGGTGTATCAGAGAATTTTAATTTCAGAAAGAATTTATATAAATTTGAGACTGGATGAGGTCTGATGGCCACAGAGGTCAGTTCTGATATAGTATTGGCCACATCTCTAAGGGATAAACAGTAACCAAAATAAGCTTGTAATAAGAGTTGTAACATATGAAATTTAACTGTATGTTTTTTAGACCAGTAGAAGTATTTAGAAAGTTCAGAAAAAGAGCAAAATTGCCCTTGACATTCACCTGGAGGTTAACCTGGCTAGGTAGAAACTTCAAGGTCAATATTTTCCCATGGAAATGAAGGTTCAGGTTACAAAACACAGGCTGGGAGGTAATCTTTGATATATTAACATTAAAACTGACAAAATTGGTTATGAATCTTAAGGGATGTGCCAACAACTATATTTCTGACATCTTTAGAGATGTTTTTAAATGCAGTGTATAGAGTAGATTCTGGGCAAATGTTATATTTTTTTAAGCAACACTTTTTCCAGTAAAACACACATGGGGACATAAAGAGAAGGTTGATTATTATATAAGAACTATTTTAAATACTTACTCTTGTGTGAAACCATATAATAAAGTATAAAATTTGGAATCTTTTGTCCCCCCTAAATTTTTAGGAAGCATGAGTTTTTATAAAGCAGTCCTAGGTGTACCCTTTAACCATAAAAAAATATTTATGGGCCAGTGGCATTAAGGGTTGAGGCGCTGGACTCCACACCTCATGCCAAATCAGCAACCTGGGTTTGGGAATAGACTCGGGTCATTTTGGGGCCAGCCAGGGAGGTAAGGATTGAGTGTCCGGAGGACTGCTCTCCTTTCTCAGGGTGGGGGGTTTGTCTTCGCCCAAGTGTGCTTGGCTGCCTCCTCAGAGGTGAAGATGGCTGCTGTGCCCACTGCATGTGAGCAAGGGAGAAAAACTGAGGAAAATACTGAGACCCAGCAAGACCCATATTGGCCCAGAGGATGTACCCCTCTGGGGGGGGGGGTTGTAGCCCCTGCTGGGTCTGTGGAGGAGGTGAAAAATAATTTTGTGATAAATTAAATAAAATAAAGAACTGTTTATAATTGTGTGGAATTTAGAAACCAGATAAGAGGAAGGAACACATTAAGCATGTTAATAGGAAAAAAATATTCTGGGGAAGACATTCATCTTTATAATACTAACCATACCCCAAAAAGAAATAGGGAGACTGGCCCATCTAGTTAAGTATTGGGTAGTGTTTTGTAGGGGTATGTCCAAATTTAACTTTATTTATTAGGATTCATTTTTGGATATAGTCATGACTAAATTCTTGATCCCTGAGGGATTACATAAAAGACTCAGGTTACCAATTTCCTCTTTACATAAAACAGCTTGATATGGACATCACCTCTGTTTTTTTTTCTTTATTACATTTGTAGTTAGAGACTTTACTGTAGTCATCAATAATCTTCAAAGCCATTTCAATCAAGTTCAATGGGTCTGACATATGTAATAACATGCCATCAGCGAAGGCTGATACTTTTAAATAATGTTTTAATAAGGGGATTCCTTTAATAGATGTATTTGAATTTAAAAAGTAAACAAGGGGTTCTAAATAAAAATTAAAAAGAATGGGAGAAAGGGGGCAGTCCTGTCTAGTGCCTTGACACAGTTTAAAGGGGGAGACAGTAGACTGTTGCAGCTACTGTAATTTTAGCTGTTGGATTTGAGTATAACATTTTTAGCCAGTTAATAGATGTTGGGAGAAAGCTGAATTTGAGAAGAGTAGCAAATAAAAAGTTATGATGGACTCTATCAAAGGAGTTTTCCAAATCCAGCAACACCAATGACAATAAGGCCCTGTTCATACTACAAATCTTAAAACGGTTTAACTGCCTTAAACCGTTTTAAGCTCCCGGAACACGGTTTGCGTTCAGACTGTAAGATGGTTAAAACTGTGTTACAATCATGTTCTAAAACCGTGCTAAAACCCTGCTAAGAGGTAGTCTTTAGCATGGTTTTAGCTAAACACAGTTGCCTTAATTCGTGTTAACAGCAGTGTGAACGCAAACCATGCTGTAACACGAGTTAAGGCAACCCCTCCAGTGAGAAAATCCATTTTGTCAGCCATAGGAAAAAAAATATATACTTTACAAGCACTGCTGTGCAGAGGAAGAATCCTTGAGTCTGCCTATGTATTTTTGTCCTGAATGGTTCTGCTGTCTGTTCACGGGTATCCCGGCATGCACTGCGGCACCAACCAGAACCCATAATGCTTTGAGCTGGTGCCATAGTCATGCCTGGGAACCCTTTATACCTGACACGGTTGTCTGAATGGAGTGTGAACACTCTAACAGCCATGCTATGGACCGATTTATAAAACATTTTTAGTAACATTTTATAAATGGTCCCTAGTGTGAACAGGGCCTAAAAGCTTGATGTCCCTGGATGCAGAAAGAATATGTGAAATCTTTCTGAAATGGTCAGAGGCTTGTCTTGAAGCCATACTGCTTGCTTGCTCGGGGCCAATCATTTTTTACCATATCCCTTTAATTCTTTGAACAAGAATATGAGTTAAGATTTTAATGTCCTAATTAATTAATGAGATAGGACAATAATTGCAACCTTTAGTTTGGATTTATTGGGTTTAAGAAGAAGAATGATTTGCACTTCTAGTAAGGTCTTGTCTGAGATATCTTCTATTAAGATAAAATCAAATAGTTGTTTTAGAATAGGGATGAGGGGATGTTTAAATGTTTTATAAAAATCAGATGGAAGACCATCTGGTTCAGGAGCCTTGTTAATCCTAAAGTTATTTATAGCCTCTTCAATTTCTTTTGGGGTAATCAGAGCTACCAATTTACAGATTTCAGCCTTACTAATATGGGGACAGGAAAATTCTAATAAGAAATTGTCTATCTCTTCTTCGGTGGGAGCATTATAGTTTGATCTGTAAAGTTTTGAGTAGTACATATAAAATGTGTTGAGAATATCCCTGTAGTCTGTTTAAACTATATTTTGATTTTCAGAAATTATAGATTCTATGTGTTTGAATTGTTCCAACTGCTAAATTCTTTGAGCTAGCAATTTGCTAGGTTTTTCCCCGTAATCAGCATAAGAAGCCTTTGACCTAATAAAAGTTCAGCCCATTCTTTAGAAATGAATTGTAGTTCTTCTTTAAGGTCTTCAATTTTCTGGTGTTCCTTAGGTGAAAGTAAATCTGGGTTTTTGGTTTGCAAGTCTTTCAGTTTGTCAGATAATTTCCTTAATTTTTGGTTTTTTAATCTTCACCATAAATCTTAAAAACTCACCCCTTAAATAACATTTACAGGATGCCCAAATTAAATCTACCTTTCCAATAGAATTTTAGTTTAGATCCCCAAAAAACTGAATAGCTTCTTTAATATATTTTATAATGTATTCTTGTCTCAGAAGGTTGGGGTTAAGCCTCCATGAATAAAAAACATCTCAAGTAAGAGATACCTAATTTTAAAGTAATATGTATTAGGGAATGATCTGAGAGTACCTTTGGTAATATCGGTGGATCATGTACTAAGGGGAGCAACTTATCAGAAAGAAGGAAATAGTCAATTCTTGAAAAAGAGTTATGGGCCTGTGAGAAAAAGTGAATGACTTTTTACCTGGGAAAAATGTTCTCCATGGATCGATGTATTCATAAATACCAATTAAATCATGAAGAGCCTTATTGTCCACTGAGACAATATACTTTGAGGGATTAGATTTATCTAAATTGTAGTAAAAAGGTAAATTCCAATCACCTCCAAAAATAATTTGGTAAGAGTGATAAGATATTAAGTTAAAAATTTAATTCATATAAAAGCTTGAGGAAGCATTATTCAGACCATAGACAGACCCACACACATATTTAGTTTGAACTATTTCTCCCACAGCTAATACATAACCCCCTTCTTGATCTGAAACCAGCTTTATCAGATGGAAATCCACAGATGAGTCCATCATAATCACCACCCCTGATTTATGAACATACGAATGTGCCAGCAGAAACAGACCACCTGGTCTATCTAAGTCTGCTCGAGTGTGCAGCCAACACCCCTAGTTTGCAGCTGCCCCAACCCCCCTCCCTTTTGTCATCCCACTGCCACCCTCTGTCTGCTCCATATATAACACTGAAGTTAGCTTTTTCAGGCAATCCACTTCGGAGCTTAACAAATTGGTTCCTTTTTAAAAAAAAAATAAAAAATATATCCCATAGACTTTATGTCATTTAAAATTAACATCTTTTCAGTTTTTGGTCGTAACCTTTTTACATTCCAGGATGCTAACATAAGGTTTATAACATTCATGGGAAGACAATGTTATTGAATTGGTAGCTCAAAATGTTTAATAGGTCATTAATATAATGTAAGAGCCCCCTACCCCCCTCCACTACCCCAAACGACCCCTTCCCCCCAGAACTACTCATCCCCAAAAAAGAAAACTCCTGAAACTCTCCACAATAAGGTGAACTACTTTGGTAAAAACATCTCTGAAGGTGAAAAAGTAAGTCATAAGTACAACAATCCAACCCTCAGTCCCTAAGACTGGCCACCTGAAATCTCTAAACACAGTGATAGAAAAAGTCTATCATAGCCCCTTGTTCCCAACCTAGTAAAAGTACAGTTGGATAGCTACTAAAGCAGTACCCTCATATTCATAAAATTCTAATATTGTAGGAAAGGGAATATAATATAAAGAGACAACCTATAAAGCATAGTTACCACTGCGTACAATAACATACTGTAAGATCTCTATTCTTCTTCCATGGAACAAGAATATTGCTTACTAACCTCCCTACCAGATAATCATTAATCAATTGACTTAATAAAAACTGTCAAAACAGGGATAAAACAGAAAAACATTATTATTTCTTAATTTTACTAGTCTATTGGTTATAATATAAACACAGCATACAGATCTACTGGCATATAAAACATACCACAAAAAACTATCTCCCAAAACTATGTACAATAATAATAATAAACTTTATTCGTCTACGCCTTTCTTAAAACCAAGGTGCATTACAATAAAATACAGGATAAAACATACTAAAGCCATACAAAACTTCATATATAACTGAATTAACAGCAGGGCAATTAATAGGCATCAGCATTATCTAAAAACGCTTGTTCCATAAAAAAGACTTTAGGCCCTTTTTAAAACCCTCCACCGTCATGCACTCTCGAATCCAGCACGGTAGAGAATTCCAGAGGGTCGGCACCGCGAACATAAAAGCTTGGGTGCCAGAAGATTTTAAAATGACCCTCAGGACCTCTAGCAATCCCTTGTTGGTTGAGCGGAGTGGTCGCTTTGGTCAGTAAGGCACCAGCAGCTCTTTCAGGTAATCCAGGCCCAGCCTGTGTAGGGCTTTATAAGTCAGAAGACCGACTTTAAAGGTGATCCGCCACTGAATCGGCAGCCAGTGCAGGTCTCGGAGCACCGGTATAATATGAGAGGAACGAGGAGTCCCCATTAACAACCGTGCTGCTGAGTTCTGCACTAGCTGCAAGCGGCAGATATCAACTCCAGGCAGCCCAAAGTAAAGGGAATTGCAGTTGTCCAGATGCGAGGTCACAAAGGCGTGGATCAGCATGGGTAGGTCGCCGGATGAAACAAGGTGCTTGATGCTGGTGATGTTCCTAAGATGGTAAAAGGATGTCTTAATGACCGCCGACACTTACGCACGCAATGTCAGCTGATCATCAAGAATCACCCCCAGGTCTCGCACCCATTCAGAGATGGGGAGCTCTGCATCTCCCAGGAATAAACCAGAGGTTTGACATGCCCTGGATCCCTCAATCTGGCGGCCAGGATCCACAACCAACACCTCCGTCTTCCCAGAGTTCAACTTCAACCAGCTTGACCTCAACCAATCCTGGATCTCCCTGAGACAGTTGTTAAACACTGAGAGTGCTCTATTCTGGTCAGGTACAAAAGACAGATAGAGCTGGGTATCATCGGCATAACAATGAAACTCCAGCCCATATCGTCTTACAATGTCTCCAAGGGGAAGCATGTACACCGCAAATGACATGGGTGATAGCACAGAGCCCTGAGGCACCCCACAGGTCAGAGCAGTCGGATCGGAGGAAAAAATCCCCGATACCACCCTCTGAGTTCTACCTATGAGGAAGGAGGTAAACCATCTGTGCACCAAGCCTGATAGCCCACAGATGTATCTCAGGCGCTCAAGCAGCGCCCCATGGTCTACGGTGTCAAATGCTGCTGACAGATCCAGAAGGACCAAGATGGACCGTTTTTTTCTGGTCTCTCACCATCAGGAGATCATTGAGGACCCGAACCAGCACAGTCTCTGTGCTGTGTCTCTTACGAAAACCTGATTGAAGAGGATCATAGATATTATGGATGGTAAGATGGTTGTCTAACTGGGCTGCCACCACTTTCTCGATTACTTTCCCAACAAAGGGAAGGTTCGAGATGGGTCTGTAGTTTGCCAGGGAGTCAGGGTCCAGAGATGCCTTTTTCAACACAGGTGTCACCACCGCCTCCTTCAGGGAGTGGGGGTATTCACCAGTGTCCAAGGAGCACCCGACTATCCTGGCAAGAACCGGGAAGATGACCTCCCCACAGCCCATAATCAGGCCTGTGGGACCCGGGTCTAAACTACAGCTTGTGGTGCACATACCTTGGACAATCCTCATAATATCCTCAATTTCCAGCTTTATGAAGGAATTCCAGGTAGACAGTGTGCTTGCACCATAGGCTGGACCGCCACAACTCCCATGCATCCTCCTGTGTGCATCCCACTTATTCAAACTTTATAATGACCCTTGAATTGAATTAACATCGAGGGTGGCAAAGCTGGGAGATTATGTGAGGGACAAACCTTGAAAGTCAACCCCTATCCTGATGTACACTGAGACATATTATACTAGCTTTGGGAACCTTGGAATGGGCAAGTCATGCAATGTGACTGTACAAGTGAAGAGTGCTTTTTAAATAAATAAGTATAATTATGAGTTAGGACCACTTCCCAGCATCCATCAGGGGTCAAAAAGAATATAAATATACATATATATGTAAGTTAATAGGTAGGAGAGACACCTGCTATAATATAAAATGATTTAAAGTGGAAACTATTTGAAACCCAGGTATGCTGGAATACTTATAACCAGTCCACACCAAAACCCTATTTAATAGGTTATTTTAGGTAATATTCCTGGTATCAGAGCCACCTACTCCCCATATTTTCCTTTAGCATTTGAAATAATAAAAGGAATGTTCCTTTTAATGACTGTCCCAGGTTTATATCAATATTTTCAGCTGTCCTTGGTCACCCTGGGTACTATTTACAGTCTCAAAATTATGCTACAAAAGCACTGTGGCTAAAGGTATCCCATGATGTAGGTGACTCAAATTGAGTGACTTACTTTGAGCGCCTGTAAAGATAGTGACCATGAGAGCAAAGCGAGGGAAGGGATTAGCAAGGAAATAGCAAACAGGGAGTAAAAAAACTAGAGAGTGTTAGGTAGATTAGGTTAAGAGGATTTGTTGTTGGAAGAACTGCTGAGCTGCTCGTACGGTGTAGTAGGTAGGGTCATGGCTTGCAATGCTAATGGACCTGGGTTCAGGTCTGCACATGGGCTTTATTATATTTGGGGGGTTTTGTAATTTGTTTTCAATATGTGCTGTTCCAGTCCCCCGATATTGTTGCCCTACACCCCCCAGATTGTCCCCCAAACATCCCCCCGACTTGTGTCTCCCTCCATGAGTTGCATATCTCTTTGAGTTCTCCCCCTCCCTGACGTGCACACCTCTATCTACTCTTTGACCATTGCTAGACTACCCTTAGTGACTTACACTTACTTGGTTCATCCCCTACTCTTATAGACAAATGCTGCTTACTGCTGATGCTGCATTTTCTGTAAATAATTCCTATGTGTATTCAATGTATATTACACAATGTTAAACTGATGATATATTGTATAAAAGTGTGCTTTAATATGACTGTACATTCCCTGTGAGTAGTTTTTATGCTCTATGGATATGTACTGTATTTCCACCTCTCCCCTCTTCCCCAGGACACTTCTGAAAGTGAGTTGTTTAGGGCTCAGTATATCGCTCCTGGTGAAACATTTGAAATAAATAAAAATCCACTGCTCCCAATTCATAAACTCCAGGATTTAAAGCAGTGTAAATGAAAGTCTTCTAGGTGTCACAGAAACAGTTCTGGTCAAGGCTGCTCAGTCATACTTATGGTACAGCAATTACAATAAGGTTGTAAATAATGGTCTAAGCCCTAGAAATAGGTCTTTGCATTTCATATCCCCCAGTGCATGTCCACATTTCAGCCTCTGCCCTGGTGCAAGCATGGCTTGCACCTGGAAGGGACACACGAGGATCCTACACTTCATTAAGGGGTGTTAAGAGGTATTCCATCAACATCCATGATGCCACCTGCTCCACACGACTCCATTATGTGTGCCCCCACCCCCACCATAAGACAGGAACAGTTTGAGGGATTCAGGGTCTTGACCCTCTCACCAACTCATTCTTAGAAAAAAAACTAAGGTAGAACAAAAGGTCAGGAGCAACACCTGAAGCCCAAAGATGCTGCTGTGCAACAGGAACACAAACTACGATAAAAGAGTGCAAACACTAGGCACTAAGGCTGTGAAACATTTAATGGTGCAAGGAACCACTGACCAGGTACCCCTAAATATTGACTCTTTGGAGTCTTCTTCAGGTGGTGGTACTGGACTGTGAAAAAGACCATTTTGTAGTGCATACAATTAAAAAGTGATAACAAGGTACAGGAATCCACATGAGAACAATGTGCAAGTATAAATAGAATGCATTGTTTCAAAACATTCACATCACTGGGCAGGCTGACAGTAAAACTGATGGAGTTAAAATAGCAGTTATGATTCTATTATACAGAAAAATAAATGAATGGTGACCCCATAATCAGCTAAAATGCAGACAGAGCTGAAAGACTGTGGCCAGTGTGCTGGTGCTTACCAGTAAAATAATGACAAAGTGTGCCAATTCATGAAAGACACATTAGCCAGCATACATATTTACAGACCACCACTTTAGCATGACTTGTCAGCATCTACTACTGTAGACTATTGTTATCTCTGTTAATCTGTATCTGTATAGAATTGTGGAAAGCAGATGTAAATATACAAAACGAATCAAGGTTGAAGAGACTAGAGATCAGACTGGGTTGGGGAAGGGGAGTTAGAAAAAAATCCAATTCAAGCAACAATTTATAAATAGGTCACTTGGTATATAATCACAATTACTTTTATAGCTTTTACCTGATAGACTAAATGGCCATCTTCTGCTGGCTTCTTTGTACGTTTGTATGTAATTAATTGGAATTAATAAAAACCTGGAATGCATCCAAAATCTGCCAGCATAATGTCAGATATAATAAAATCACACCCTACTAAAACATAAACTGTCATCCCTTGGGGATTCTCCCTCTGTCATTAGCTGGTTCACTCGAGGCTCCATTTTTGGGTCCATTGCTTTTTTTTCATATTCATTAACGATACCCCAAAAGCCACTTCTCATTGTCATAGCCTACTTTACTCTGATGACATTGTGTTGTTGACTAGCCCCAAGAGTTTGTTGGACATCAACACTAAGCTCAGCATTAATTTTGACAGAGTTCACACCTGACTTTTCCAAAATTGTCTTATCCTAAACTCTAACAAGACCCAGGGCATACCTTCTGGTCCCACACCTAAGTTAAGGACTTGCAGCACTGGTTTAGCCAGCCACTGCTTAGATGGCTCCCACACCTCCATGGCTTACTCCCTCAAATACCTAGGCCTTATGCTTGATTCTGCCCTGGATTTCACCAGTCATATCTCAAACATCTGTGAGTCTGTAAATTCAAAGCTTGGGCTGCCCTACATAATCAGACATGCCCTAACTCCCGCTGCTAGTGTTGCTATAGCCCAAGGAGGTCTACTAGCTACTGTAGCATTACCAGTGAGCTCACCACATTTTATCATACTAACAAACTAAAATGCCAGCAGAATAGACCTAACTGTCTTTCATGTCTGCTCGTTTGGTCAGCCCCCACCCTGGGTGCTGACCTTGCTGCCCCCCTCGCCTTCTCTGGCTTCTCCCTTCCCAATTCCAGATATTCTTGCTGCATTGGGTTTTGCTTCCAGAACCCTTCCCCTGTATCTGTCCCACCCCCTCTTGAACCTCTCCATTGTCTCTGCCTCCACCAGCCTCCTAGGCAGCGCTCCATGGCTCCACCACCCTCTCAGTGAAGTAGCACCTCCTTCTTTTTCCCCTGAATCTTTCCCCCTCCAGCTTCCACCCATGCCCCCTAGTGGCCCCCTCCTCCTTTCTTCGAAGCACCCTGACTATTCCTCCTATTTACCAAGTTCATGTACCTGAAGACCTCTATCATGTCCCCCGGTCCCTTCTCTTCCAATGTGTACATATTTAGCTCTTCGAGCCTCCTCATAGGTTCTGTCCCCAAGCCCCAAATCATTTTGGCTGCTCCTCTGACCCTCTCCAGGAGTTTAATGTCGCCTTAAGTGTGACCTCCAAAACTGCACACAGTACCAAGGTGTGGCCTCACCAGCAGTTATACAGAGGAAGTATCACTCTCCTCCTTCTGGTAGTGATCCCCTGCGATGCATCCCAGCATCCTGTTGGCCTTGGCTGCTGCTCCTCACAAGTCTCCAAGTTGTTCATCTTGACATCCACCACCACCCCAGGTCCCTCTCAGCCATCGAGATTCTGTAGCATTCCCTCTCTGGGTGTACACTTGGCCAGGTTTCTGGCCCCAGGTGGAGTACCTTGTCTTCCTGCATTTAACCTCAGCTTCCACTTTCTAGACCATCTTTCCAGAGCCTCCAGGTCCCCCTGATAGGGCCACCTCCTCCTCCCCATCCACCACCGCCTCCAGTTTTGAGTCATCTGCAAAGAGACTCATCTCACTTCTAATTCCTGTCCTTATGTCAGAGATGTAGGCGTTGAACAGGAGGGGCCCAAGGACTGATACCTGTGGGACCCCACTAATGACCCTCCTTGGGGATGAGACTATCCCGCCAACTACGTCCTGGAGCCAATTGCCTATTCATCTGATTATCTGGTTCCCCACCCCCATTTCTCCCAGCTTATCCAACAGGCCCACGTGAGGAACAGAGTCAAATGCCTTGCTGAAGTCTACAAAGAGGATGTCCACTGGTCTACCCAGGTCCAAGGCACTCGTCACCCAGTCATAGAACTCCACAAGGTTTGTCTGATGATTTCCCTGGGACAAATCCATGCTGTCTATCATCCAGGCACCCTGACTTTTCCAGGTCCTCCCCAGCCTCTCCTTGACAATGTCCTCCATCATCTTGCCCACCACCGATGTCAGGCTGACAGGCCTGTAGTTCCCTGCCTCTTCCCTTGATCCCCCCTTGTGGGTAGGCACTATATGCGCCACCTTCCAGTCCTGGCATACCCACCCTGTCCTCAGAGAGATGGTGAAAAGCTCTGCCAGGGGTTTCGCCAGGACATCCGCAAGTTCTTTCCAGCACCTGGGATGTAATTTATCTGGCCCCGTGCTTTCTCCGCCTTAAGGGACCTGAGGCTTCCTCACTCTCTGCTGTGATTTCCACTTCCGCCACCTCTTTCCCTCTAGCCCTCCCTCCTGCCAGTGATGCCTCCCTCCTAGACCCGCTTGACTGTAAGGGTCCCCTTTCAGTATCTCTGTCTCCTCCCATGTATGATACAGCACCCCATTTTCCTAGGTGAAAACTGAGGTGAAGTACTCATTAAGTACCTCAGCCTGCTCCCCGGTGTCTTGTGCCCATCTCCCCTGTTTTAATCCTGCTAATCTGCCCTTCACCCTCGTTTTTCCCAATGTATCTAAAGAACCCCTGTCTCTCTCCCAATTTCCCTGGCCAGGTTCTGCTTCTCCTTGCCTTAGCCACCCTCATTACCCTAGTGGCCCTTCTAGCCATCAGCTCATACTCCTCGATCCCTTTCGCTCTTGAGCACTTGGAGTTGCCTATAGGCTGCCTTCTTTCCCTGACCACCTCCTGACCTCCCTGGTCCACCAGCAGGTTTTTGGGCCCTACCGCATTTTGTCTTTACTCTTACACAGGTGCTGGTAGCATCCTGCATCCTCTCCTGATGATTTCCCACCTACTATCAGCCCACATGTCTAACCTAATCACATCCAAATGCTCTTAAGGATCCTTCCCATTTCTTAAAATCGTCCCCTGAAGTCAGTTACCTCCATCTTTGTGCAGCCTTCTACCCCTCCTAGGTCCAGGCAGAACCAGACCGTCGTATGGTCACTCCCCTCCAATGGGTCCCTATCTCCAGGCTCCCAATCTGGTCACTGTCTGCCAGGACCACATCCAGTACCCGCGGCCCTGGTCAGTTCCCCACCTGCTGAGTTAGGAACACGCCTGAAAGACATCCAACAACCTCTGTTCCCTGGTCACAGAGGATGTCATAGTCTCAGATCTGTTCCTGGCATGTTTAAGTCCCCCAACACCACCACCATTCCTCTGCCCAGTCTGCAGTGTCTCCCAACATCTGCCACCAGACTATCCTCCGGCTCCTCCACCAGGGCAGGGGGTCTATACACCACTCCTATTTTTACTCACTTGCCCTCCCTTGTTATCAAGGTGACCCAAATCACCTCCATGGTTCCCTCCGCCTCCTCTACTCCCCTTATACCAATGCAGTTTATCAGGCAAGCATTTGCATCCTATCCAAATGAAACATCGCCTAACAGCATATGTACTGTAGGTTGCATTATCTGCTGCTTTGCTGACCCATCACTGCTTGTTATACTCCAGTCTTGGTTGGCTCTCCCCCCTTGTTGTCTATATATCTTAAAGTGTGTTGCTGACAACATCAAGTCATCCAAATCTGCCACACTAATTGCTTTATTAACACCTTCAGATGATGCCGGCACTCTTTGCTCCAAGGACCTGTCTCCCCTCACTATACCAAAGTGCTTCTCTAAAACTGGTGAGCAGGTATTTGCCTCCTTTGCTCCAAGGATGTGAATCTCCTCCTGCCTTATCTTCATGTATCTCAGTCCCACCCCACATTTAAAAAAAAAACTTCAGAATTTCCTAATTTTCTCAGATAAATGTTATTGTACTTGACTCTTTGTTTGGTACTACTGCATTGTAATGTTCACAGCCAGTATGCTTTGTGTATCTTTTGCCACATATTTTAATAAGTTGCATTGTTTTGAACTATATCATGTTTTGTACTGTTTCATATTGTTGTTTTATTCTGTGCTTGTTGATCCTTACCTGCTCATTGTGACTCTGTTGTAGGACACATACAGTATTGTGACTTTTGGTGTTCCTCTGCTCTATTGTTATGTTGTGCAAGCAAATCTTTATTTATATAGTGCCTTTCAATATCATGGTACTGTACAGAATATAAAACCATAAATATACAGACAAACAACAATATAAATTTAAAATCAGTCTGGGAAAACCAGTGAAAATAATTTTTTAACAGAGATTTAAAACTACTGACATTGCTGTGGCATTGCTGCTTTTTGTAATTCTAACTGTCTTTGTAAACTCCCAGGTCTTGCCTGAAAATAGACATTTTTTTCATCTACTGCACCTACTTGGTCAGCAAAACTAACTAAACAAATAATACAGAGAGAGACAAAAAACAGTCTAGTCAAAAGCTGTCTAATGACACGCATTTTAATATCACTGATATTACTCTTAAAAAAATGAATAGTACGGTGTCCACGGATAAATCATGACAATATGAAATCCAACTAGTATAACAAGCTGTAATCTATAAATGTCAGTTAAATACAATATCAGGCATCAGACAGTTGGATCAAGAAAAAACAGAATAATAAAAGACAGGGAAAGGGAATCGTGGAGGAAGACATAGAAGAGGAATGAAGGGAAGGGAGGAAGAATAGAGCTATACAGAATGGAAAAATGGAGCCGGAGGGAGAAAATCAAGCACATTTCAATATTAACTGTTTCATAGCGTTTCAAGTTTTGCATAGAAATATTAAATATATTTAAACAATCACTGATGTGCAGGAGGAAGTGAAAGCAAAATTCCATTTGTTACTTTAGCTTTAATGCCAGGGCAGATACAAATACAAGAGGTAATCAAACACAGCTAAGAGACTTATTTATGAAAAAGGCTTATATGATCAACTGATCATACACGCCTTTTTATAAATAGGTCTGTTCACACAAGTGTGTTTGCTGTCCTGGTACTGAGGTGCTAAATTTGGCATGGTATAAAATAGTTAGTATTGACATTTTAACTGATATTTATAGGTTACAACCTATGTTGCTGTCCAGGTGTGCACCTTCGTGGCCACACAGCTTCCACATGCCAGCCGCGCACTGCTGCAACTGAAGTGCTCAACATTGCACATCAGTTTGACTGCCAGTTCCATTTCCATAGTATGTGTATGTGAAGTCACATGGAAAATTGTTAAATGCATTGCATGAGGGATTGTGAACAGTTTGTCACTGGCTGCATTTTATTTCACAGTCAGCTCCTTGAATTCACTTGCACAGACTGTTGGAGGTGGAATGTCAGCCACCAGAAAGCTTAAATTGTATTGTAACCCTTCCCAGACACCTAAACTTGCTGTTAGACAACCTGACACTTCATAGATGGCTAGAAACTGTAATTTGGGGACTATATGTTCAGCCTCACATAGCGTCACTGTGATTTGAAAGACTATCACCTGTATCTTATACTGGGTATTCATGCTGGGTCGAAGGACAGAGGAAGGCACGTCTGCACATTGAGTCTGTCCATCCGCATTAATGGGTCAAAAAAAACTCTCATTAATGAGAAAGCTAGCTAATTTATCTTTAAAAATATTCAAACTTTCACTCTGTATTATATTACCTGGTAAGCTGTTCCAAACCCTACCCGTTCAAAGTGAAAAAGTAATGAATCTCTCCTTTTGACTGTATGCTCGAGTATAATGTGGCACTTATGTGATCTCAAATCTTTTGGTTTATTTTGGACTTGAACACTTAATTCTTCTATTAATTCTGAGTCATTTATAAATGTATACATCATTAAGAGATCTCCCCCTAACCTTCTCTGCTCCAGACCCCAAACACACTAGTCTATCGTCATATGGTGCCTGCCCTATCCCCCATATCATCCTAGTTGCCCTACACTGAACCCTCTCCAAATTATCCATAACTTTCCTCAGTAGGATTCCCAAAGGGAACCATAATCAAGATTTGGTCTAATAAGTTTTATACAAGGTTGTAGTATACATGCTGACCTACTTATAAATGCTCTTTTTATTATTAATTATAGTTAGTCCCTAGATCAGTTTTTTACAATGGCCATTAAAACTTAAATCCTAATCAACAAAATGCCAAATTATTTTTGATGTCACCTTATAAGAGGTATAAGTGCCAGCAGAAGAGGACTCGTGCTTGATCCATTCTAGTCTGCCCATGTGGGATATATCCACTAGTCTTTTTCCTTCCTATCCACAGTGCTTATCCCATGCTAGCTTGAATTTTCTTACTGACTTTGCTGTTACAACTCCGGGGGCAGACTGTTCAAGGCTCTACCACCTTTCAGTGAAGAAAAACTTCTTGATGTTGGTTCTGAATCTCTCTCCCTGTAGGTACATGCTGTGCCCCTTGATCATGTAGACAAGTTTTCTGAAAAATTCTATGTTTGTATTTTGTTAATTCCTTTAGCATTTGAACATCTCAAATCAAATCCCCTTGTCTCCTCCTCTTTCTAGTGAGTACATCTTTTGAGATGGTTGAGTCTTGACTCATTAGAAGTCTTGATGAAGTCCTGAATCATGTTTGTAGCTCTCCGCTGAATGGTCTCCAGATGATCTCTGCCTTTTCATACCCTAGGACTCTACCCACTTTTCTGCACCCTCAAGCCCCATTATATCTGCTAAACTGTTTTCTTTATATTACATTATCTGCTACTGCTATCTGGGAATTTAGTAATAAACAGTGGCCCATCAGCACATGCCCCCTTTTCCCTCTAGATCTGGACTGTCCACAAAGGCATTCACATCATTCACTTAAACATCAGACGTGTAGCTCCTTTTTTTATTAAGTAGGCTTTACTATGTTTTACAATTCAGTTAAACTGAGCAACTAACCAATTACAAATACAACAATAACCAAAGAAAGAAAAGATAAAAATATAGCAATGCAAAAATTAAAATAAAAACTAAAAACACATACTGCCATCCTCCAACATATGCTGCCCCCCAAAAATCACAAAACAGCTCTGAAAGAAAACAAACAATGACCACTCACCAACCAACAATATCCAAAAGGGTGAAACAGGTAAACAAAAACCCATCCCAATTATAATACAGTATGTTAACTAAAGGATTCCTAACCAAGCATATAAAGGAACCAAGTTTTCCAGAAACTTGAATGTTTATGATGTACATTCGCAACATGCAATTCCAGATTTAAGGTGCTAAGTAGTTCCTCATTCCATTCTGGCCAAGCAGGAAGTGAGTTATCCAACCAGTGTTGAAATAAAACCATTTTTGTAGCAGCTGATATAAGAGTGATATAGTTCCTTCGATAAGTAAATTGAATGTTATAATACCAACCTAAAATACAAACATACAAACTTCAGGAGTAAACAAATCATCCAACACAAAAGATGGGTCCAACCATGATAACATATGAAGAAGCATGCCATTTTCCTTGTAACACCTTGAACAGATGGGCTGACTATGACATCCTATTCTTAAAAAATTTAACTGGAGTAAAATACGTTATGTCGAAGTTTAAATTTTGGAGTTGTCTATAACAATCCTGCTTAATGAGTTTATATAAATCCTCACAGACCTTAAAGGAGAACTGTCAGCAATAAGAGCCTCACACCCAAGTGTGAGGCTGATCTCAATCAGCACTTTGTGTGCAAAATAGAGAATAATGCATATGTATGGAGTTGATATGGAGTTTTTTTACACACCCAAGTTGTGTGATAATATATAAACCTCGAGAGCAAAGCTCAAGAGGTTTTACTATTATCACACAACAAGGGTGTGTAAAGAAACTCAATTTCTACTCCATACATAATGTTTTATTTTTTATAATAACTGGTGATCCTTAAAAAAATTCAATAGAACAATTAACAGTAAGAAGAAAAGCGAGGGGAAAACGCTCTCATTTCCTTACTAGTAGGCACACCCCCACGCTATTCAAGGAATGACATCACATAATGTGCTAGCGTGGGGGGCATGCATACTAGTAAGGAAGTGCGAGCGTTTTCTTATCATTTTAAATCTATTTACTCTGGAATGCGAGTGCTGCAGGCTTCTTGGCGTGAGGCTGTAAAAGTCGTATCAACCCGCGGGTTCATACGACTTTTTTCGTATCAACCTGCGGGTTGATACGACTTTTTACAGTACTCGAAAACGGGTTGATATCGAAGGTCACCAGTTATTATAACATATTTCTTGCTTACTGATTACTGCAGTGAAGTAGATTGTATCAGGCTAATTTCACTGACTTGTAAGCTGGCATTTTCTGTAACCAGAAATGACAGACTCATCAGTAGCTGACATCTGAGAAGGGCTGCAGAAGATTCAATAGCCTGCAGTGAATGTCAGAGTTTTTATCAGCTGTAATCTTCTGTGTGCTGGTCTACTGTACTCCTGAGGCTAGGTATAGCCACAGAGGACTGTATTAAGCCCTGTGAGCACAGCAGGACCAGCAAGTATCTGATTTTAACTGCAACATATTTAACATGTATACTATAGGCTAATGAATCTCCCATCAATGCAGCCCTCCTCTGATGTCAACTGCAGGGGATTCTGGGATTTCTGGTTACAGGAAATGGCATCTGAAAAGGAAGCAAAATTAGCCTAATACATTCTACTATACTACAGTAAACAGCAAGTTAAAAAAAATCTGTACACGAAGTGCAAATTGGGAATAGCCTAACACTTGGATCTGAGGCTCTTATTGCTGGAAGTTTCCCTTTAAACCATTCCTGCGAGCCCCAATCCAAAGAAAAGGAGCTTTGCCAGTAATATGCAATATCAGAGTATCTGGAGGGATTCAGATATTGGTAGAAATTATACAGTTGAACTGTAGCATGCCGAGAGGAGGCTGCAGAAATCATCTCATCCAAAAGGGAAGAAAATGGATCAGACCAAGTAGGTGAACCAAAATGATTTAGGGTCACCCTGGACAGCTGTAAGTACTTGAAGTAAGACTTAGGATCTAACCTGAACTGAGTTGGAAAAGTTAGAAAGTCAGACAGCTGATCCTCAAGAAGTAAAGCTGACTCAGGAGTAATAAGATCCAGAGGAAAAACAGAAGACAGAATGGGTTTCTGTACAATCTTCAAATTGGGATTGCCAAATAACTGTTGTGCTGGACAAGTCTTAACTACAAGACAAAGATAGTAACAAAGCTGTGCATGGGCATGAGCAGGCCAGTACATAGGTGTGGATTTCAAAGCACGAGGGAGAACCACCAGGGAAGTATAGATATTGATAAGCACCTGAGTCAGTAAATTAGCAGCTCTACAAAGCCTCTCTCAAGAGTTAAACACTGTGGCACATAGGTACACTGTAAGCCCTCCAACTAGGCACCCCAATGAAAATACTTAGACCTGTGTAGCACCAAATAGTATAAGTAAAGATTAGATAGCCAAAGGCCTCTCTGCATAGGAGGAAAAGTATTCTAGTGATATGCTCTTCTGATGACCCCATCCTTCCACAAAAAAATGGGAAAGCAACGAGTGAACTCGTGCAACCCACATGCAAAGGAGGATGATATCTAACAAACCCAAAGAGTAGAGGAGATGAGAAAGAACATTCATTTTAATCACATTCAACCATCCCCAAAATAAAAGTGGGAGCATAGTCCGCCATCATAAATCTTGTTGTATGTTATGCAATTTACGATTCAAACTAAGTTTATGTAAGACTGTGAGACGATGAGAGATAAAAATTTGCAAATAGGGAAGGGCTTTAGATTCCCACTGTAAACCCAATGATGAAATGGAGGCCTTATCTACAAAAGTACTAAGTAGAAGAACCTTTGTCTTACTAAGGATTAATTCCAAAGAAAGAGACTGTGAACACTCACTGGGTGCAGTAATGGGTAGCCAACCCAAACAAATATCAAACAATTGAGGGTTACTGCACTACAAACTTGAATAATCACACAACCAGCAGTATCCAAGTTGAAAGGCTTTCTTGCCAAAAGAAAAGTGTGCTTGGACAAAACACTGCACACTTCTCTGATCCTGGTGCTTTGGGTCATGACCCTTCATCGGTGAGGGGGGCATGGTTAAGTACACATCAGTTTAAGTACACAGACATCCTTAATAAACATTAGAAATATTGAATAATTAATAGAGAAACTAAGGAAAATAAAACTAATACATTAAAAATATGATTAAAAAGGGTTAAATTAATCAGAGAATTGTTATATATTAGCTATATTTATCTACATAAACATAAGCATACAGCCAGATACTGCAATACATTTACTGAAAGAGAGTTCAAACAGGAACTAGTAGTGATCTGCCATCCAATGTGATAAGTCCAGACCTCTAAGAGTAAAAATAGGGAGATGTGTGTCCTGAAATAAACACACTGTTATTAGGGTACAGGAAAAGACATAAGAAAACACACAACTTTAAATTGGGCATCACAGAAATTAGGGAAACCATTGGGAAGCATAAGGTTTAACTTATAAGCAGGAGTGTAGCCAGAAATTTCGATTTTGTACACAATCTCCAACAGTTACACCCCACCCAATTAAAAAATGTACACATCCTTTCCAAATGGCACCCCCTTCCAAACAATTCAGATTGTTGTCAGTTGACTCTTCCACTCTCTAAAGAGGTTATACATGTATTGGACACTCTTCAGTGTCCTACTCTAACCCAAATACTACAGATTAGAATGATAATATTAACAGAGTGGCTTATGGTTTGTGACAGGCATTCAACAAAACTGTACACAAATGTGTACAGTGAGTATGCCTGTTCACACCTTGCTTATAAGCCACACTAGTGCCAAATGAGGAAATTTTTGTGAAGGCAGCTATAAAAAGAAATAACCAGATGAGACAAATGCAATAAAATATCATCCGTGAAGGCAGAAAGCTTATATTCCATCCCCACCCATCCCATCCCTACTGAGATGCCCTGGACCCTGGTTCCCCATTCAATCTTAATGTAAGAGGCTCCAAATACAAATGAGAAAGAAATAGAGAAAGAGGACAGCTCTGGCAAGTACAAGCAGTAATAGAGAATGGGGAAGAAAGAACACCATTATAAAGAGTAGTCACAGATGGCCCGCTATAAAGCAAACGGATCCATTTAATAAAATCCTTGTGTATAGGATAAGCTCTGAGCACTTTGAACAAATAGGGTCAAGACACTCAATTGAAAGTTTTTTCAGCATCAAAGGATGCCAGAGCAGCAGGTACTCTGGTCCCCTCAAAGACAGAGATAAAATGAAAAAGCTTTCAAGTGTGGTCACTAGAGTGCTGTCCTTTCATAAAACAAACCTGTTTAGGACTGATCAATCCCATGTAAACCCATCCTAAACAAGCAGCAAGAATTTTTACCAAGATTTTATAATCTGTATCAATAAGCAAAACTGGTGGGTAACTAGAGGGCAAAGAATCATCCTTCCTTGGTTTAGGCAAAGCATAATACATGCCCTAGTGAGAGAAAATTTGGTTAAGCCCATGATCAAGAGAGAATTAAAAACATCCATCAAAACAGAGATAAGTTCAGTAGAAAAGATTTATTAAAGTTCACAGGAAACCATCTGGGCTTGGAGCATGGTCCATGGGAAGAGATGAAATAGCCAAACTGACCTCAGCAGCTGTAACTGAACCACTCAATAAACTGCCCTGCTGTTCTGACAACTGAGGCAAAGACACATCCTGTAGATTGTAGATGCTGCACTATTAGTTCAGATCCCTCAGAAAGTGCCAGGAAGCACAGTACAAACCTTAAAAATATGGATGAAAAAAACCCCACTATTTCTTGGGGGTGCGTCACCAGAAAGTTAGTTGTTGATTGATGCAACTGTTGCACCACCCTGGAAGCTTCCTGTTGCTGCAGTCTCAAAACCATCTATAGGCTGGCTCATTCTCCTTATTCTAAACAGCGATATTTAGTATGTAAGATAGCTAATTCAGCTTTCTCATTTAACAAAGAACAGTATTTAGAATGAAGAGAATTTAGAAGTAACCAGGTCAATTCTGGGGTGCTGCAAGACAAAGAGGATTCAAGGGCCAAAGTTAAAAGGTCTTGAGTTGCTTGCAGCATTCTTTCACTTTTCACAGTAGCAACTTGAATACATTCAGTGCAAAAGGCATCCTTAGTGGCCCGCCACATCACATCGAGAGAAATGCCAGAGGCAACATTAATTTCAAAAGTTACATATAAACTGGTGCAATGTCTACCACTTTAGAATCACAAAGTTAAACATTAAAGCAGCAGTACATGATAACAAAATTAAGATATTTTCCAACAGTTTGTTCCTGTGCTCTGTTGAGCACTTACCTTATAATCGTTCTTGTTTTTGCTGTACTATCACCCTGTAATTTGTTTCACTTTTCTTTGTTTTTTTTATTTCTTCTTTTTATTTAATTTAAGAGTTCAACAACTCTACAGGCAGCATTACATCACAGCATAATACCAGTTGATTACATCACAATGCATTACATATAGACTTTAGCAAATAAGATGGGGGAAAATAAATTAATAGCTTGTTATATTAGTTTCCAGAGAACCATTCCTACTCATTTCAAATGCAGTCTCTGATCTAATCAAACCAGGTCTGACATGGCACAATGGGTCCTCCCCCCCCCTTCTAGATTTTAATCAAATTAGAATTCTAAGAACACCTCTGGACAAAACCCAAGTGACATTTCAATACAACAAAAAACAATATTACATGATCAGTAAATAACTTAAGGAACAAAATCAGTATAGTGGCCTAGTTGATAGATTATCCATTTTTGCCATTGGACATGAAATTTCTGGACTTTATCCATCATTTTGGTGGAGAGTCACTCAAGGGCATATATCTCCCTGGATATAATGAGCCATGCTTCTTTAGTGTGTATTTTATTTGTAAACCATAATCTATTGATAATTTTGTGGGCTGCTACTATAAATTTTGAAATTTGTTTGAATAAGTTTTTGTCAATTCACAGACCATCTGGTTTAATAAAAAGTCAGTATAAAGTGGGGTTAATAAATCAGGGGTATCATAGATTGCACTCAGCTCCTTGAGGATCGCCCCCCAAAATGTGGATATCTTTGGATATGACCAAAGGACATGGCTCTGACTTGCTTTGTCATCCTCACATTCCCTCCAACACTTTCCTTCCCCCATTTCTCCCATACTGGCCAAGAGGGCTGGAGTGCGAAAGAAATGAGTCTGGAGTTTCCATGTGTATTCCTGCCAGTATGGTGAAGAAACATTTTTTAAGACTGGTAGAGCAGACTCATTCCAGGCTTGCTCTGTTATTAGTACCTGCAGTTCTTGTTCCCATCTAAGCCTGATTGAGTTAGTCGAGTCTCCCTTTCTCTCATTTAAGGCCTCATATATTTTATTTATTAGGTAATCTGAGGCAGTTCTTCTGATATGTGCTTGAAGGAGTTGTATTATTTAGGGGCTGGGGTTCTCAATCAGTGCCACAAGCTGACCATTCGTATGGCTGAAGATATGATTTAAGATGTAAATAAATAAAATGTTTGTGGGGCAGCTTATATTCCCTCTGAAGGGAAACAAACTGAAAGAGTCCTGTCCTACTGCCTAGTTGATAAATGAAAGAAATGCCATACCTCTGCCACTGAGCTATATAAGGCCCTGAGGGACCTGCTGTCAACTCTGCATTGTACTTAAATGTTCCCAGAAGGATTTTTTTTGGAAATGTTATATTCATTTCTGACCTTAAGCCATGTCTTTAAGGGTTCCCTGGAGAATTTCAGATAATTTGTTACCCTTTGACACTTGGGGAAGGGGGGAGTCCCAAAAAGGAGCTCCTGAGTGTTGTATAAATCTCGCCATGTTAATTCTAATTGTTTCCAGTGTGTATCATACTGTTTGTTTATCCAGTTTAAGACCAACCTTAACTGTGTCGCCAATGCATACTTTCTAAGGTCAGGGAGGTTAAGCCCACCACTCTCTCTAGCCAGCTGCAGAACACAATATCTAATCCTGGGGTGCTTTCCAATCCAAATAAAGCAGAATATCATTCTATCCCACACCTGAAAATATGTATTGGTTGGAGTAAAGGGCTGTATCTGAAGAAAAAACAATATGAGAGGGAACACGTTCTGCTTGATTGTATCTATCCTACTTAAAAAACTTAGGGGGAGATGTGACCAGCGGGACAAGTCTTCCATCAGTTTTTGGGTTAGGGGTTCCAGATTTAATAATTCTGCATGGATATAGTTTCTTGTGAACTTTATTCCCAGATAACTTCTCTCTTGTCTGTGCCACTTAAAGGGAATTTTTTTTTTGAAGTGGGAGGGTGGGGAGTAATTGTACATCAGTACCTCGGTTTTGGTTTTATTAATTTTATAGCCTGCTAGTTTACCAGATTTTTGTAGCTGTTTCCAAACCTCTGGGATGGATTGTTCACATTCTGTGAGTGCTAATAGAATGTCATCTGCAAAGAGTGATATCTTCTGGTGTCATTTTCTTTGTTTTCATTTACATTTCTTCCTCCCACCATGCTGAATTAGAATGATCTGCTATCAACCACCTATGCGTGTGGCTTACAGTACTACACAGAGGCAGTGGAACCGCACAGCCCAGGGTCCCATGAAAGTAAACAAAAGACATGGTGCGATGTGAGGGGGGAGCTTGGCTGAAAATTAGGCAGCAGTCATATTTACTGTGGCTCCACAAAAATGGAAATACATTTTTGTGATACCCCGATGGTGGTAAAATGGATGTTAATGTGTGCTGGGTCTCCACAGAATTATAAAAGGGTAAATAAATCAACTGTGTTGTGATGACACCAGTAACTTTCTACACAAATTACTAACACAAGTCCCAAGGAGATGGATGTTGGCACCTGACAAAGAAATGTGGGAGTCAGAAATAGATTCCAAATACTTGACAGGCTTTTAATCAAACAAAAGAGGAAAGGTAACACGGTCACAGTGAACTCTTATCTCCACTCTCCTGTACAAGGAGAACTCTAAATCAAACAACTGTAACAGCTCTGCTTAAAGATCATTCTATCCTGTATACCCTGTATGAGGGTGACTCCATGCACGCCTTCAGTAATCAACTGTAACAGCTCTGCTTTAAGAGTGTTCTATCTACTAAGATCAGTGAATCATTATGCTATCTCTGATACCACCCTGAGGTGCAACTCTACCTAGGGCCTATTACCTGCAGTACTCTACTCTAAGAAACTCTATAGCATGTCACTTACAAGACTGTACATATGTCATAAGAGGCAGTTTGTGCGCAGTTGAGATTTCTCTGTCGTCAAGAAGAAACTGAGATACGGGATCTGAAATACAAGGGGGAACAACTTGTCTGACTGGCTAGAATGAATTAAAAACTAAGGGAATGAAGAGAGGATTTTGAACAGGCCATGAGCTCTTGGCCACACCCCACCTATCTAGGGTTGCTGGAATTACAGAACAATACAAAGATCTCCTTGGCTCAAACCCACTGAGGGCTGCTGAAATTGCGACACAGCAGACCCGGCCACAGCCCACTTCTGGACTGCTGGGAGATGATGAAGATACAGAAAGAAGGAATTCTGTGGAATGGGGGGAAACAACAGGGTTCTGGACACCAAGGCTGAATGAGCCAAGGACTAATGTAAAGTAAGAAACAGGATGATGATGCAGGGTACTGTAACACAAGATCTGGACGGCACTTTAGTACGGATGACAAAAGAAGAAAACTGACTGCAAACTTTATATTGGGCCATGCCGTACACTGGGAACTTGAGAGAGGGAAATAAACAGGCCATTGCAACTGAGATGACTACAGCATGGTTCTTCAGGAAGCTGCTGTTGACTGCTTTGGAGATGCACTGGGAGGTGATTTCTTTTTTTGTTTAATTTCTTTTTGATTGAAAGAAGTACATTACATGAATTGTATCCCATTACACTTATCAATCCTGATAACATTAATATTGTCTTGAGTACACACAGAATAAAAGAGTAATCAGAAGATTAATTAGTCATTAGCATCAGTCTCTTCTTCTAGAAAAGATATATATATATATATATATATATATATATATATAACAATTCCTGTCACCTAACTATGTAAGAGTATTATGAAAATTTCACTGAAGGTCAATGACCACCCTCATGGTCACTTTGGGTGGGTCAATATGTCCCCGGAATGTGTTTTCTATAATGAGGTGGGAAATCAGCCTTTCAAATTCTGATGTTCTCAATGCCATCTCCCCCTTCCCCAATGTATTAAAATTCCAGTAGTAAATCTTGTTGTTTTTATGGCACAAATTCTGGATCAGTCATAACCATATAGTGAATCCAACATTGCCATGTCTCCCTAAAGGTTTTTTGTTTATTGGGTATGGCTGCTGTAAAGGCTTCCAATTTATAAATCTCTTGAACTATCTGGTGCCATTCTGAGACTTTTTTGCTGCTAAGAGATATAAGAGCAGTAAGGCAGGTGCCATTGGGGAGATGTTCCAGAAAAATAGAATCACCATATCAGCAATAAACTCAACTGATTCACCCAGACAATCTCTTGGCTCCTCCTGTAAAAATACCCAAAAAGGCATCAGTTTAGGACAGAAACAAAATTCATGGCCTAGATCTACCAGGTTACAATTACATGTGCTCTAACAACATTAATATGAGGCTGATACATATTTAGTAAGAACTGCTGGTGCACGAAAGAATCTGGAATGGCACTTCCAGGAGAAGTCACTCCAAACATGGGATGAAGTTATTTTTATGGCTTTTAAGATGTGTTATTCCATAAGGAGAGTGGGATATCAGTTACCAGGTCTTTATTCCAGCTCTCCAGAATCTATAGTGATGAATCACCAAGAGACAGTCTTAGGATTTTATATAGCTGGTCTGTAAGGTGGCCCCAGGAGTGGTCCTGAAGTTTGTCTGTTAGTAAAGTCCAGAGTGAGGGTGGAGGTGGAGGTATTTTGAACTCTATTTCTTGTTGTCTTAATATATAGTTTTTCACTTGAGTAAATGAAATAGGTCCCTGTCTGGGAGGTCGATGTCTCTTGAAGTGTAGAAATGAGGTTATATCTTCTTTATTAATAATCGGTGGGTATAATTAAGTCCTAGTCGCCTCCCGACTAGTGGTGGGTGAAGTGGCCTCAATTTGCTCCATGGAGTGATTCGTGGATTGAAGGTGGATTCGTGGAATGATTCACAGTGCAAAGCGGAGTACTTTGTGTCATAGGAGGTAATGAAAGTCCATTGAAAACAATGACTTTGTGTTATTCTCCTTCCCAAATCACTTCTCCACAAAGTTAAGGTGGAGTACATTGCAAACAATGTACTTTGCCTCACTTCACCTTGTTTTTAGCTCCAAAGGCCAATTTTGCAGTGATTCATGGGATTTCAGGTCACATGGGCTCTAGATTGTTCTGCATAGCCTCAATTTGGCATAGTGTGAGTAGGAAGCTGTAGGTGGCAGTCTATTGTGAGAGCTCTCTGCAATTCAAACCTTCTAAAAGCTGTTAAAAAAACCTTTTTGAGTAATTTTTTTTTTGCTCAAACTTTAGTTCATCGATTGTAGGAAACCCCCCTGTGCTCATATCATCAAGTGTTTATTGTTTGTGTATGGATTTTGAATGTTAATGTACAACATTCAGTCTGTGTACTGACAGACACTGAAGGTGTGCTTTGGGGGAGGGGCATATCTTTGGTGTCGGTAGATTAACTTGAGAAAAGACAGTTCTTCTGTTTTGGTGATATTTTTCTTGTAGAACTGTGTTAATGTACACAAAGTAATATTTTCAATAATTCTTGAAATTTTTGCAGATTGTTGTGGTGCAGCAGTGCATCATTTTAGTTTGTTTAAAATACATGGCTATATTACTGAAGTTTTCAATTTGCTATGCATTACTTAGTGCATCTGTGTGAGTCTGTGTGGCGTGTGTCATCAAATCAGACACCTTTTATTGTGCACATAGTAAATGCAGCAATGTGAACCTGCTATCCACTGCAGCTGTGTGATTTTGTACTTATTTGTGATATCTTTGCTGGTACTAGTACTAGAATGACTGTTACTGCAGTACACTGCCCCCCACACAGTCTGCCCCAGCCGGCAAATGTATTCGTTTCAGATTTGAATTTCTGATGGCAAGCACTGGTTACATGTTGTGCCTTTAATGCCTGCATCTCTTCAGTGCGCAGTGCAATCTTAATCTGTCTATACATTTGCATCTGTTTGGGCCCAATCTCCATCTGTAACTTAACTCACAGTTAATTCTTTGGTTTCCTTCAGAGTACTGGACTGGTCTGGTGCATACTCTGCATAAACATTGTACTCATTAATATGCGTTTTAAGTCAGGGCCATCATCTTGAGTCACTCATGATACAAATCACATTCTTCATCATCACGATCACAAATGCAGTCACAATTCATGATCACATCACAAATCACAAAAGTATTTTTTTACTAGTTACTTGGATGTATTGTAATCATGATTTGTAGTATCTCCAGGCTTCACCACCCCACCAATGTACTCATTCATAAGAGTTTTTAAATTGGGGAGTTTTGTGCTACAGCTCATCGGGAAGTACAGCCATAGGCATTTATGTTTTCATATTGTTATCTCACACCAATCAAGATCTTCATCATCACGGTCACAAATGCAGTCACAAATCCCAATTCATGATCACATCATGAATCACAAAATTAATTTATTTACTAGTTACTTGGATGTAATTGTGTTTCTTTGTAGCATATCTCCAGGCTTCACCCAATCACCACCACCACTGTACTCATTAATAAGAGTTTTAAATTGGGGAGTTTTATGATACAGGCTCAGTTCATCTGAGAAGTACAACCATAGGCATTCACATTCCTTCCTGCACAACATGTGAGTTACAGTACTGTAAGTACTGTAAACCATCACCGTGAAGTGGCCCTAATTTGCTTTGTGAAGTGATTCATGAAGTAACATAGAACTGTGAGTACTCCACAATGTGAATCGGAGTACTTCAAGTCATAATGAGGAACGTGAAGTCTATTCAAACCAATAATTTTGTGTTATTCCACCTTCCCAAAACCACTTTTCATCAATTTTAAGTGAAGTACATTGGAATCAATGTACTTCACCTCACTTTGCCTTGTAATTGAGCTCCAAATGAAATTCTGCAGTGATTCATGGATTGCTGTCAAATGGGCTCCAGATTGTTCTGCATAGCCTAAGTTCTGGCCTGGTAGATGTGTGTGTGTGTGTGTGTGTAGTTGTAGCTGGAGATATTTTCTCTCAGAGCTCTGTGATTCAAGACCTCTAAAGGCTGTTAAAAATGCCCTTTTGAGTCATTTTGTTTGCTCAAAATTTAGTACATCGATTGTAGGAAACCCTTATGTGCACTTCTCATATCATTGAGTGTTTATTGTATGTGTGTGGATTTTGAATGTTAATTTAGAACAGTCAGTCTGTGTACTGTGAAGTGTGCTTTGGGGGAGGGGTGTATTTGTTTTGTAGGTAGATGAACTGGGAGAAAAAGGCAGTCTTTCTGTTTTGGTTATATTTTTCTTGTATAACTGTGTTAATGTACACACAGTAATATTTTCAGTGATTCTTGACATTATTTTGCTGATTGTTGTGGTGCAGCAGTGTATAATTTGTTTGTTTAAAACATTTGGTTATATTATTAAAGGTCTTCAATTTGTTACACATTACTTGTAGTGTGTGTGTGTGTGTGTGTTACAGACGCGATGCATGCCATTAAATCAGACACCTTTCATTGTGCCACAGAGTAATTGCTGCACTGTGAGCCTGCTATCCACTGCACCTGCATTAATTTTTGTACTGCTTTGTGGTATTTTTACTGGTGGTGGATTGTTACTGTTGTGCACTAATCTCCCAACTGGCAAAATGTATTCCTTTCCAGATTTGGATTGTGACTTGTTGTGAGCATTGGTTATGTGTTGTTGTGCCTTTTGTATGCATCTCTAGAGTGAGCAACACGATCTTAATCTGTCTGTGCATTTGCAGTGTGCCATTAATTCTGGGAGACTTTGCATTTCTTGTTTATGCTCTCATTTCACTTCGTCAGCACTGGGGAATTTTCTAGACACAGGATAGTAGCATTTTGGGGATGCACATTAATTCTGGTGACTGTGTGTGACCACTGCATGCATGACTGAGTGTTCCATTAATTCTGGGAGTCTTTGCATTACTTGTGGTCTTATTTCACTTTGTCAGCATTAAGGAGTTTTGTGGACACAAGACAGTAGCACTTTGTGGATGCACATTAATTCTGGTGACTGTGTGTGTGGGGCTGTCAATATTGTTGCCACCTCACCTTAGTTCAGCGTTAGGCAGAATGACAATGCAAAATAATAATCACAAGGTGAAGTGAGGTGGCATGTGGGCCACTCCACGTAGTGAAGTGACAATGCGAGTGCCCACTTCACGGGCACTTGCTGGTGGAATTTAAGCTCGCTGTATCTCTGTCCACTACTGAAATGTTAGGTCAAATTTTGCTAGGTAGAAATTATCATCTTCAGTTAGGATAGTATGCAAGAACATTGTTTCCTTCAATTCTTTTTTGTATGTTTTATATTGTACCAAATTTTCAATATTTGGTCCGTGTATTAGATAACATTTCTTATACAGGGTATTCATTCCCCTGTAGAGAATGTTTCTTTCTCAATATCATGCAGACCATTAATTACAAATTCAATCATTTTCCAGAGGGAAGAGAAGGAGGGTGTGAGTGATAAGAAGGTGATTTTCAGAAATGCTGCTTTAGCATAAAGCATGACATTTGGGAGATTGGAGCCCCCTTGTGAGAGAGACTGCTGAATGATTGATAGTTGAATTCTGGGTCTTTGACCACCCCATATAAACTTGGAGATTATTCTATTCCATGATTTAAAGTAAAATCCAGACAGGAAGTAGGGGATATTTTGGAACAGATAGAAAAGTCATGGGAGGATATTCATACAACTAATCTCTATTCACTGAAACAAGGTGAGTATACGATTGCCCCATTTAGATAGATCATTTTGGAAGAGAATATAAAGGGGTTCATAGTTAATCAACTCCACATTCCTGAGGTCTTTGGGGATATAATTACCCAAATATTTAATTTTAGTGCAGAGCCATTTTAAGCGGAGCATTTGCTTTAGCCTTTGGGATGGAAGAAAGTGTTGAAGCAGTACTTCACTTTTGGTTATATTCAGTTTAAAATTTGCTATTTTCTCATATTCTAGTAGTATTTCCCAGATAGCAGGTGAACCCCCCACCGGCCCCTTATTTAATCAGTAGGCACACCTCCCATAGTCTCCGGGAAAAGAGAGGGGTGGGGGCACAAAACAATCAAATGTGCTAAATTTGCAGATGAAGTGGAAAGACACAGAGGTGTGTACATACTAGACACAACCAGACCTATACCAAAACCCAGGTCCTGAGGAGAAAATGTTTGCTAAGGGCTATGCTAGGTTTGCACTTCTGGACAGGGTACCCAGTAAATCCACACAGGAAGCAGTAACTAGATTGTCCATATCAGCTTGGGATTCTAGTGTGTGCTTTATTCTGAAACACAGTTAATAAACAAAAGCAAAGATGGGCCCCAAGGGTTCACTGGCATAAGGCAGTGCAGAACACATCTGTAGAAGCACTGCATCAAAGCTCTGATATGGCATAGGATTCAACTGAAATGTGGAACAAGCAACAGTGAACACACACAATCCTCTTCGACATGGCACTAGGCAAGTACTAGAACAGTTCCCATTTAGCACATGATAAATGACTGGAAAATTGTGGAACTAGCCACTTGAACACACAAAATCTTCAGGAACATTGGCACTCGCCAGTACTTGGTACATTTCCCATATTGCATAGGATAGGATGTGGCACACAGACCATAACAGAGCACTCAAGGCACAAAACTTGCAGAACCCACATACAAGGGGTAAACTGAAGAAAACCCACATACAAGGGGTAAAAGTTCTTGAGGCATTGGCCACATGCACTAGAATAAAACAGGCACCCTTTTACAGAACCTGAAGTGCTAAGCTGGTCACTTCAGATGGGGATCTCCACCTTTGCTTCCATGTCCAAACCCAGCCATTCTTTCAGAGTTACACCTCACAAATACTGAAACTATAGAAAATGATGCTATCTTAAAGCGTTTATCACATTTAACATCAGGAACACCACAAGGGTGTAAGGTTAAAGCCCTGAACAAAGGGCAAGCCACCATGGAATAAAAACATAGAAACATAGAATTTGATGGCAGATAAGGACCGCTTGGCCCACCAGTCTGCCCATTTCCTACTTACTGGATAAGCTGCAGATCCTAGTTAACCAGCAGCCTACTTCTTCCTACCCCCACCCCCTACAATTGCATTATGACTGTCCCATGCATGCTTGAATTCCACCACTGATTTTGACTCCACAACCTCCTCTGGAAGGCCGTTCCATGCATCCACAACCCTCTCTGTGACAAAATACTTCCTTAAATTACCTCTGAGCCGCTCCCCCATCTGAAAATTGCGCCCTTTTGTTCTTGCACACCTCTTTTTTTGAAAGATGCTACCCTCTTGGACTTTGTTGATTCCCTTGAGGTACTTAAACATTTCTATCATGTCCCCCCTCTCCCTCCTTTCCTCGAGGCTATACATATTAAGCTCTTTTCGCCTCTTCAATGTCTTCCGTGCAGACCCTGCACCATTTTAGTTGCCCTCCTCTAGACAGCTTCCATCCTGTCTATGTCTTTCATGGAGACTGGGTCTCCAGAACTGCACACAGTACTCAGATGGGATCTCACCAGCTGTCTGTACAGAGGATAATAACTTCCTGTTTTCTAATGGTGATGCTCTCCCTATATCCCAGTATCCCCCAGCCCTCCTTGTTGCCCTCTCACATTGCTTGCCCACCTTTAGGTCATCTGATATGACTACCCCCAGGTTCCTTTCCATTTTTGTTGTTGTTAGTATCTCATCCCCCATTGTGTACTCTTCCCCTGGGTTTTTGTTTTCCAGGTGCATTACCTTGCACTTCTTAGCATTGAATCTAAGCTGCCATCATTTGACCATTCCTCTAACCTTGCCAAGTCCCCTTTCATCCTTTCCACCCCACCCTGTGCATCAACTCTGTGGCAGATCTTTGTGTCATCTGCAAAGAGACATACTTTTCCTTCCAGTCCTTCTGCAATGTCGCTTATAAAGACATTGAAGAGGACCGGTCCTAATACTGAACCCTGCGGTACCCCACTAGTAACCCTCCTTTCTTCTGAGTGGACTACACTTACTATTACTCTCTGTGTCCTATTCTCCAGCCAATTCTTTACCCAGGCTGTCATCTTGGGACCCACTCCCAGGCTGGCTAACTTGTATATTAATCTTTTGTGTGGAACTGTTTCAAATGCCTTGTTAAAGTCTAGGTAGGCCATGTCCACAGCTCCTCCCTGATCTACTACTTTGGTCACCCAGTCAAAGAAATCTATCAGATTCATCTGACATGACCTTCCGCTGTGACTCCATGCTGCCTAGGGTCCTGTGCCCCTCTGGCCTCTAGATACTCGACAATTCTTTCCTTCAGAAGTGATTCCATAATTTTCCCTTTCACTGGGGTTAAACTAACCGGTCTGTAGTTTCCTGCTTCTGCCTTGCTCCCACTTTTGTGAAAGGGAATCACATCTGCCCTCCTCCAGTCCTCGGGTACCACCCCATCCTCCAGTGATTTGTTAAAAGGGTAGTCAGTGGTGTCATTAGTTCTACCCTTAGTTCTTTTAGAATTCTGGGAAGAATCCCATCAGGCCCCATTGCTTTGTCCACCTTCCATTTTAAGAGTTCTTTCAGAACCCTTTCTTCTGTAAATGGGCTGGTATCAACTTATGTATCCAGAGTGTTTCTACTGTTTGTTTTATGTACCTCCCCCTCTTCATTTGTAAATACTGAGCAAAAATATTTGTTTAGTATCTCTGCCTTTTCACAGTCTCCCTCTGCCCACCCTCCTTCCCTCCCCTTTATTAAGCCTCACTATCCCTCCCTTGGTCTTCCTTCGCTCCCTGATGTACCTATAAAAGGTTTTATCCCCCTTCTTAACTGAGTTGGCTATCTTTTCCTCGGTTTGGGCCTTTGCTGTTCTGACTGCCTTCCCAGCCTCCTTTTGCTTTAACAGATACAGTTCTCTGTCCTGCTCTTTCTGTGATTCTTTGTACTTCCTGAATGCTTTCTTTTTCTCTTGAACCTTCACTGCCACTTCCTTTGAGAACCATTGTGGTTTCTTACATCATTTTGTTTTGTTTATTTGCTTCACACAAAGGCTCGTTACCTCTGTGATGGCAGTTTTTATTATTCCTCATTGTTCTTCCACTATTGTCAGAGACCTTTAAAACACAAAGTTCTTGAGGAAATCTTCACAGAAATTGAGTGAAATAGTCCCTTTAGCAGTGAGTCACCCCACAGAAAAAAGGCAAGTACAAACTCCTGGGCAACTCTCAGACAGAAAATCTACACGCAGTTGTACATGCAGGTAGCTTCACAACACTTCTGGGTTGGACCAGGGGTTGCCTTTAAAACCACAGCAGTCCCCTCATCCCACTTGGGATAAAGACATAGAATCCTGGAGACCGTTTCCACCACTTCACTAGTCAGGAACAGGCAGTCCTCCACTAGGGTGAGAAAACAGACACTCTACACTGTTCACTCTCTGAGCTCCTAAACTGAACTACTCTTAGAATTCTAATTACTACTCCTCTCACACAAGCTGTGTGGCTTATGTTGCAGCGAGAGTACTAAATGGCATCACCTTCCAGTGCTCAGTTGAAACTAACAACAGAGAAGGACAGAGTGAAAATCCATTACTAGATAATCACTAGCTGCCTTCCCTACCTACAATTGACACTGATGGAATTCTAGCAACCCAGGGAACCAAGGGTAACACTGGGATGGACTGTTCTGGGACAGCACCATCAAAAGCACATTGTCCGCAAATGGGGATACCTTATATATTCAAAATCACACATGCCCACACAATGCAAAGCATCATGGGCTGCATATGCAAATCACCAAAGAATGTTATGCTGGTTCAACTTTAAGCAGAATTGCATGGTGCGAAGGCCTCTCACACAGTTTGCAAAGGGTGCTAACAGATTACTTATATATTGTTTGTCCCAGTGGATTTCCCTCAATAAGTTCATCTTTCTAAGGGCACTAGCCAATAGTTCCATATAAAGGCAAAATAAAGGAGGAGAGAGGACATCCTTGCCTGGTTCCTTGGTGTAAGGATATAGGTGGGTGATAGCTCCATTTATCCATATATATGCTTGGGGACTGTGATATATGTTTGGATCCATTTTAAAAAGAATCTGCAAAGGAAAAGTTTGCCAAAGTATCCCACAAAAATTCATGACACCCTGTCAAACGCCTTGTTGGAATCTAAACTCAACAAGACACCCAGGATTTGTCTCAAGTGGATATATTCTAATAACAGCATAGTTCTTCTAATATTATCAGTGGCACTTCTTTGTTTAATAACGCCAGATTGGTCCGGGAGAATGAGGATAGGAGAATCGTTCTAGTCTTGTGGCCCATATGGACATATAAATTTTGTAGTCTACATTAAGGATAGAGATAGGGCAGTAAGACGATGCATCTACTGTATCTTTATCTAGTTTAGAATAGCAGCTATTATTGCATAGGTCCAAGAAGGAGATGATGTCACCTCTGCCACTGTTCTAAAAGTAGGAACTAGTACAGATAAAAGTAGACCTGCAAAGGATTTATACTATTCGGCTATAAAGTCACCTGGGCCTGGCATTTTAATGTTTGAAAGACTTGTATATGTTCTAAAACCTCATCTGACCCAACTGGGGATTCCAGTGTGGCTCTTTGTGTTTCTGAGAGCTTAGGAAGTGAGAGGCAGGAAAGGAAAGGAAACTGCTCCTAGACTGCAGAGTTATTGACGAAGGACAGGAGTATAGGGCCTGGTAGTAGGTGGCAAAGGATGATTGTATTTGGTGCTCTTTATGAGAGATTTGTTTTGAGAAGGGATGTTTAATTTTCAAAATTGTTGCAGTTTGACATCTGGCACGAAGCTTACGGGCTAGTGTTTGGGTCCCCCTAGATCCTTCCTCAAAGTTGGATTGTTTCAAATATATTAAGCTCTGCTGCACTCTGATGTCCGTGATTTTTTTATAGATCTTTTTTCATTTCTCTAATTTTTCTTTGTAATACAGAGTGTTCCTCTCTATAAAGGAGTTGGGAGGCCTGCAGTTTTTCCTGTAGTATATATTTAGTGTCTTGTTTACATTTAAATCTGGTTGAATAAACTACTGTTTCCTCTAATCACTGCTTTAAATGTGTCCCATTTTACTGGGTCTGTAATGTCAGGTAAATTGAAGACTGGAGAAGGGTTCATGTGATCCCGCTCCACAAGAGTGGTAGCAGGGATGAGGTGGGAACTACAGACCAGTCAGTCTTACCTCAGTAGTGGGTAAGATTATGGAGGTAAGGCTGATGGAAAGGATAGTGCAACACCTGGAATCCATAAGAGCACGGATCCAAGACAGCATGGGTTTACAAAGGAAGGTCCTGTCAAACTAATCTCATAGATTTCTTTGACTGGGTAACCAGAGTGGTGGACCAAGGGGGAGCAGTTGATGTTGCCTACCTTGACCTCAACAAAGCTTTTGACACTGTTCCACACAGAAGATTGGTAAATAAGCTGGGTAGACTCGGGGTGGATCAGAAGTTGGTCAACTGGGTGGCAAACTGGTTGACAGGCAGAAAACAGAGAGTGGTGGTAAATGGTATACAGTCAGAAGAGATGCAAGTCACAAGTGGGGTACCTCAGGGATCAGTCCTGGGGCCAGTCCTCTTCAACATCTTCATTAGTGACCTTGCAGATGGACTAGAGGGTAAGGCTTGTCTGTTTGCAGATGACACCAAGATCTGCAACAGAGTAGATGATCTAGATGGGGGGCAGAATGAGAAGAGATCTGGATAAACTAGCAAAATGGTCAGAAGAGTGGCAACTGGGATTTAATGCAAAAAGTGCAAAATCCTGCACATAGGAAGAGAAACCTGAAGCCACCTATAGGCTGGGAGGGGAGTTGCTAGCAGTCACAAAGGAAGAAAGAGACTTGGGCATCATCATCACTGATGACCTGAAATCATCCAAGCAGACCTCTAAAGCAGTAGGTAAGGCTAGGGAAGTGTTAGGGTGTATTAGTAGGGGTATCACAAGTTGTAAGAGTGAGGTAATAATCCCCCTTTACAAGACACTGGTTAGGCCCCATCTGGAGTACTGCGTGCAGTATTGGAGGCCACACCTTCACAAGGACATTAACCAAATTGAGGCAGTCCAGAGAAGGGCAACCAAAATGGTGCTGGGACTGCATAAGAAGACATATGAGGACAGATTAACAGAGCTCAATATGTATACCCTTGAGCAAAGGAGGGAGAGAGGTGATATGATCGAGGCATTCAAACACCTTAAGGGCATTAACAAGGTGAAAGAGTCTAACATGTTTAAATATAAGAAAAATAGCAGGACAAGAGGACACAGCATGAGATTAGAGGGGACCAATTAAGGGGAATGTGAGGAAATTATTTTTCAGAAAGGGTGGTGGATGCATGGAATGGCTTACCACAAGAAGTGGTGGCTATGAATACAGTGCAGAGCTTCAAACAGGCATGGGATAGGCATAAGGGAGCAATACAAATGACTATGAATAGATAGGCCACTGACAGAGCAAAGGCCGATGGCACATTTATAAGGTAGAAAAAGAAATGGGCAGACTGGATGGACCTTGCAGTCCTTATCTGCTGTCAACTTCAATGTTTCTATGTTTCTATGTTTCTTGAAGTATCTGGGGAATACATGTGCACATATATTCTATGTATTCCTGGTCTCTTAAAAGGAAAGGGTTAAAATCCATCATTTTTTTTAAGGTTTCCCTAGACCTATTTTAAGTTACAAGGGGTGATGGTCTGATAGATAGCATGGTTGGAGAGCTAGGTGTTGTGTTAAGGAAAAATGGTCACATGTAGTAAAAATGCAATCTAGCAGAGAATACGTCTGGTAATGTACAGAATGGAAAATGAAACCATTTAGTGAGGGAAATAATTTCTGCCAAACGTACACAAATCCCAGACGGCCAAGGTACATTTCAGTTATTTTATCTGCTTGAAGATCTGAGTGCCTGTGGGTTGGAAGAAGCAAGGTGGTGGAAAGAGCTTCACTGAAATCTCCTCCCTTAATCAGTCCCCCTGCAGCTGATCCAATACCTTATGTATAAAAGCACGCATTACAGGGAAGGAAGATTGGGAGGTAAATACTCACCACCAGCATCATTTGTTGGGGATAGAGGGTCATCTCACGATTATGTACCTGCCCTGTGAGTCAATATGTTTATCTTGTAGTTCAAAAGGAGTGACGGCTGGTACAAGAATGGCTGCACCACGTCTGCGACTATTAGTGTGGGAAGAGGTGTATACTGTATATCTATGACCCCATCTCAACTTTTGATGTTCTACTTCTGACAAGTGAGTTTTCTTCAGGAAGTAGAGATTAGCAGCCGGTTTAATTAAGTATTGCATGAGGTGAGTCCTTTTTATGGGGTTGTATAGACCATTGACATGCTGTGAAAATATTTTGACAGGATGTATTGTCATGTTTGAGAAGATAGAAGAGGGGGTGGACTACGCCTGGATTCCAGCAAAGAGTCACTGAAGACCCTGAGGGCGGGGACCTTTTCTGCTTCCCCACAGCCATCCCAAAGGATATGACGCAGCAGGCTGAGGACAAGAAAGCCAACAATGATAGGCCGAATCACTCAGCAGCCATCTGGGAGGCCTCCCCGCTCCCTACATCAATAAATGAACCATTGCTTAGCAAACTCAATGTGAGTGCTTATCTTTTTTTTATAAAATAAAAACCTATCTAAACAGAGTTTAACTATGGTCTGAACCAATGCATTTTAACATTTTCACCTCCTTTCTGTTCCCAACTAAACGGGAGAATTTACAGGGGTTGGGAACTCTAGCCTGTGTCCCCTTTAAAGGGGATAGTAACTGCCTCTTAGGTAAAAGGAAGATAGAACAGAAAAACTATATACAGGTGACTTCCAATTTGGAGGTAGGACTTTTACCACCTCCTGGGGTTTCAGGGTTAACTCCACTGTAAGAGTGTCCCTGAAACAGGGCAAAAGCCACAGTCGTAGTTAAAAGGACACCCTGGGGAGCTAGTATGTCCCCAAATAAGAGAAGTTTGCCAATGTGGCAAGTAAAATTAACTACACTTGACATCTTATGGGGATCTCAGGGACAAACTCTCCCCCCTTTTTTTCCACCACCAGAATGAATGTGGTAAGAGGTCATTGGAAGCTCAGGAAGAAATGAAGTAGGTAGGAGGGCATATTTTGACAATTTCAAAGGGATTTGGAAGGTTATTGGATTTCTCACTCCCTTAGTTAAGGGCTTGGGATGGGGAAACAAAAGCACAGTTAACAGTTCTAATAATTTCCTTATTAGAATATCGAGTACCCCAATATGGCCACTAGATGACACTGCAAGATCATTATTAGGGCCATGCTGCCTACAGGCCTAGTCAAAGTTTTGAAATCCTCAGTCAGATCTGTTGTAACCTTCAATCCCTCAAGGCACCACTGGCCAGAGGGCCCAGGGTGACACGGCCCACCCTCCCATCAACTCTACACCCAGCCCCCCCAACCAGCACTGACCTCCAAGCCATAATCCCTGAGGGTCTTGTAAAGACTGTCATCTTGTGAAGTCTTCTTCAGGAATTAATGATAGGACAGCAACGAAGATAGAAATTGCTGGAGTTGTTTAAGTATGTCCACTATTGGGAGGTCAGATCACCAATTCAAAACCTGAGTAGTGTTGTCCTCTTGGGTCATCTGGGTGTCTCTCAGTCTTGTTCTGGAGGGTTGTTTGTGACCCATAAGTTCCAAGAGGTGGCCACAGGCCAAAAGATCAGACTTTGCTTCTTTGGTTGTGGTGTATCGCTGAGGTCCATTAGGAAATTGCACCAATAGTTTTGCAGGATAAGGAGTCTTAAATTTTAGGCCTTGCTGTCTTAAGCAGGGGAACAATGGTATATATTCCCTGCATTGTTTTTGTATTGTAGGAGCGTAGTCATTGTCAAAGAAAATTCTCTTTGAGGCATATTTTAAAACTTTTTTCCCCAATCCTTTTGAAGGAGATCCTCCTTAACTGCATAGTTCAAGAAACAACTCACTATAGATCTGGGTCTTGTGTCTAGAGCAGTAGGTTTGGGGCCTACAGCCTGATGTGGCCTTTCTATGTCTATCAGATATTCTGGGTCCAGGTCTAGTTTGGTGTGCAGAAAACTATCCAGGAATGCTGGCATGTCCCTGGCTTCCTCACCCTCCAGGATACCATAAATTCTCACGTTTTTTCTTCTCCCACTGTTTTCGCATCCTCTTGTCTGAGGAAAATCTGCAGTTGTGTTCTGCCAGTTCCTTTATAACCTCCTTGAGATTGCTAAGGCAGGAGGTATTTGTTGAAATTTGGTGGTCTGCTTCATCTAGGTGTCCCTGAAGAGTGTTAATCTCAGCTTAGAGATCCTGCATGGATTTTCGCTTCTCCGCATGAAAGTCTTGCATTGCTGCCAGAATTGTTTCTGTGACATCCGTGCACTGTTGTTTGCTCAACAGCGCTTTGGTGTTTGCATGGTCGTCTGAGGCCATCATGGATGTATCCGAGTCAGCCAAGGAGTCATCTGAGTGGGCTGGCTTGGCAAAAATCTGAAAGCGTTAATGCAATGATTAAGACATTAATTGATGCTAAGTGCCAGATTGCTAGATGGTGCCCAGTGTTTATTATTAGTTGTAGGCAGTTTTAACCATAGTATCACTGGAAGCCAGGAGATGATTTCTGAAGAACTGTGGAAGATTAATCTGGATTCACGTTGGTAGAGTGACTCTGGAAACTTGCGGAAAACTGATTCGGAAGGCTTTCTGTCATTGAAATGCTGGTACAAAGCAATTCAAGGACAGTTCTGGCACTTACACTGTTTGTCACAATAATAGCAAGGCAATGAATGTCTCGGGTTCTTATTGTAGTGGTCAATTACACAGTCTCAATGTCCAGACCACAGTAAATAAACAGGCACTTTACTATTCTAGGTGAACCCTAGCTTCAGTAGGCCTGACTACCAGGGGTCCCTCTAGCTAGATCTGGTTCTCCTGTTACTGTGGGTCTGTGTGGCTAGCTAGACTCCACCAACATCTACGGTCGCTAATGCTGCTGGGCCCCTATAACACCTGGGGTTCTAAATGGTTAGCAGTGGGCCTAACTCGCCTTTAAGTAGCAGTGAGTCTGACTTGCCCTGTTAGGTATCAGTGGGCCAAACTTGCCCTTTACAGCAGTAGGCCTGACTTGCCCTTTAAGTAGCAATGGGCCTAATTTGCCCTTTAAGTAGCAGTGGACCTATCTTTCCCTTTGAAATAACAGTGGGCCTTTCTTGCCTAGTTAAGTATCAGAGGGCCTGACTTGTCCTTTTAACACCCTGGTCCCTCTGTGGCAGAACCCTTGAAGACCTGGGCTACCCTTCTGTCCTGGGCCTCTTTAACAAGCCCTTTAAATTCCTGGGCCTTTCTTGGCTGGGCCCTTTAAGTCTCAGGCCTGGCTGAGCCTGTCACTCACTGGCCACCCCACCTCAGCTCTGCCCCTGCTCCGCCTTAATTTAATCAATTAGTGTTATCTCCTTTGAGACTACTAGTCTAGTCCTTCCCCTGGGCATCATCAGGCCCTGAGTGCAGACACTGATTGCTCCTGTCCTTGGCCCACAGACAGTTTGTTTTGTGCCTGTCGCTAAACTAAATAAATAAATAAAACACTTTAGTTTCTATTCTGGCTGTCAGTACTTTTCCTGTCGTGTTGCCAGTGACTCACTGCCACAGACAAGGATGCAGGGAAGCTGATTTGGGAGGTGGGAAGAATTTCTGGCAGAGGGAGGGCTTCAGGCAGTTGAGTGGTCAATCAAGGACCTTGTGAAGTCCCAAACTGGGACTAGGACGATGCGGCACTGCTCACACCATCTCCGGTTGACTGGTACAGAGCTTTTTAAAATAAAATAAACAGGCACCAAGCCTTCTCGATTAGGAGCACGATGACTTTCCAGGTGTCCGATGACACCACGGACCAAGCAACACATTAGACAGGTATTCTTCAGTGACTGGAGGCAGAGGGGCACACAAAAAATCCCTCAGGGACAGCTTCGGCCCTCCTAGCAAGCTTTTGTTGTTCCTCCTCACTTTCTGTGTCCTTTCTCCTCCACAGTCACCACAATTCTCCTTTACAACTGAATCATTTTCAAAGAGCTACACTCTGCATTCTGATTCTTGGCACTAGAATGCTGAGCATGTGCCACACAATGGGCATTCTATATACTCAACCTGGCATTCTATATGCTCAGCATGACATTCCGCCTGCTCAAGCTGGCATAAAGAGCTAACCTTTACAATTCTTTAGCTATGTACATGTATTTAAAACAGGTTTGTGATAACTGGATTAGAAACTGGGCACCTGGGCATTTTCCTGGGCACATTTCAGAGCTAGGTACCTTTCTATTTTTCTTTTTCCTTTTGTGCCCCCAACTCAGGAGCACTACATTTTAAATATCTAAAAAACTAAAGAGCACTAGAAAAAATGTTTACATATATGGAAACTGGAACTATGGTTGCATGCTTCCAGCCAAAAAACAGAATTTTGGTGATCACTTCCTAATTATCCAGTACTGCTACTTTAAGTTGCCATAAAAATTCCCGATCAGTACTGCTTTGGATCCTATATGTCAGGCAGACCAGGGAGTGGTCTGAAATTACTCTTTCCCAAATGTCACAGTTCACCACCTCAGAAACCTGTTCCAGGGTAAGCAGAAAAAAATAAATTCTAGAACAGGAGTTGTGAGGAGATGAGTGAAAGGTATAAGTGTGGTCAGTCGGATGTAATATACAGTAAGGGTCTGTAAGACCTAAAGAATCAATAAATTCCCTGAGACTGCACTGCGCAGGGGATACCCTCATCTGCATTGTGGTCAATTTGTCCTGTTCAGCTTGCAAACCCAAGTTCCAGTCACCCTCAGTAACCATGGGGAGAAGGGTATATGGAACTAGCAATGCTGCTAGATGAGTCAAAAACTGAGGGGTATCCACAGTGAGACCATAAACTGAACCCCAAAAAACTTTACGCAAACCAAGTCTACCATGTAGGAAACTATAACACCCTTCTGCAACCTAATGCTCCAATAAGTTGAAAGGAAAGGCACTAGCCAATAAAATGCAGACCCTATTCCTTTTAGAACTATTTCCTGTTCCATAAACAGTTCTCACTCATGAGGAAGATGGCAGGTATGTGGGTAGCCACTTGTAAGAGGAGCAAGAGGAGTCCTATTTCAAGTTATTTTATATTATTTCTGCTGTTTTAGGTTGGTGGTAGTTAGGAATGGGAGTTATGGAAATTAAGTGAGTAAGCTGTAGGAGATATTTATTTTGTTTTTATAGAGTCTTGGTTCATTTGTTCTGTGAGTAAGAAACTTACCGGCAGTTGTTGGATAGCCATGTCGGCTGTCTGTTTTGTGAGGCAGTGAATCAACATACAGATGTTGGAGAGCAATGTCAGCTGTATGGACTGTCTCTGATGGAGCAGCAGCACAAAAGTATGGATCCTGTCTATGGTTGGCTGTTGGAACTTCTGCAGAAATGGGGAGTTAGTCAGGAGTGAGTTCAGACTGAGCTTTGGCAGACTGGAACTGTGGGTCACAGTGGGATGAAACATTTTGGGTTTGGTGTTTCAGGAAGTCCTGGAGCTCATACAGTATGCTCAAAGTTTTGGATCTTAACTTTCTTCTGGGGGTTTCCCTGGGCCTCTGTATACAGCACAACTTTTGTGTTACTGGCAGTGTGGAGAAGACGAGAAACAGTGTCTTTTTTCTTGGCCTGGACAGAACTAAACTTTGTGCTGTGCTCCTTGATCGATGGAGTTGAGAGGGAACACTTTGGATGAATAATGTTGCTTCATTTTGAGCCTGAAAGTAAATGACTGACCCTGGTCTCATTTTGCAGGACTGTGCACCGTGTGGGTTGTGAGAGAGCCCCTATCAGTACATAATGATCTCAAGGACCAGTACTGGGAAGATATTTGTGACAGGAAGCTGCTAGTTGGCTCACAGCTAAATTCAAGAATCGAGACTTGGAAGGGGGGTTTAGAATGGACTTTGACCAGTGAGAGAGGACAAGAGTCTTATTGTTCTGCTAAACTCTGTAGAGTCAATTCCTTAGGGGTGAGAGCCCTGAGGCAGCTGAACATGGCGATTTGTGAACTGTTGACTTTTTTCTGTGCTCTTCTGCCTAAGAAACCGCTCTTGAAAGAAGTAAAGATACTGTGAGGCAGCTCTGTATGAGAAAGAGTGCCTTGATACTAGCAGCTGCTTGGATTGAGAACTGATAGTAAACTACCTCACATATTCATGGACTCCTCTATAAGGATAAATACGATTATTTAGTAGCTTGTTTGCTTTGGGAGGGTTAGGGAGGTCTTTTTTGGGGGGGGGCTAATCTGTTGGAGTGAGTGAGTGGATGAGTGAGTATGGTGTGGTGTGTGTGATTTGTTGAATTGTTAGTTTTAAACTGCTGTAGTAGAATTTACAGAATTAGTAAGAGATGGGGTTTTGACTCGGGTCCTGGGGTTATGCTACTACCCCTTCTTGTTAAAAGCCTTCTGCCCCTTCTGTGACCCACCCCTTGCAGCCACAGTTTTCCAGAAGTGTAGGGAGTTGGGTATTGCAACGAGGAGGAGTGTTAGGAGTGGGATACAGGAAGGTGGACGCAGCTGAAGGGAGCTGATTTGGATGATGGGAACCAGGAGACACCCTGGTCTGAGGAGACAGTTGGAGTGGGGTCTTCTGTGTCTTGCCTCTTTGCCCAGAGAACCCTCCAGACCAAGAGGCAGGTAGCTGAGGGCTGGCCTCTGCCTTTCATTCTCTTTGGGAGGTAATGATGCAATGCCAGGTTGATGGGGAACAAGACCGCTATAATGGCGAGCTTGTTGCTTCAGTCAACCTGGCATGTATTACATGATTCACTGCCTGAGGAAGGAATGCAGGGAGGGTGGTGGACATTTGTTTTAGGTCAGAGCAAGTGCTTGGCAGTGAGGGGTCCCAGAGTGGAGTTCAGAATTCTCTTGGTCTACCGACCACCTGACTGGGACCGGAGTTTCCAGCAGGAGATGTTGGTCTTCTCACTGAGAGGGTGTTGAGTTGCCAAGATGGCTCATTCTCAGTGACATCAACACCTGCTGATGACGAGGCATCATCTGGGGCCAGAGACTTCCTGGGCCTCTCCTTGATAATCACGGCCAGGACCTACCACTCTGGTCACTCACTTGATTTGGTGCTCTTCTTGGGACTTGAAATATACACCATTGAGACTGATCCGGTCATTTGGTCGGATTATTGCACCATCAGGTTCAGCTTCAGAGCACCCCTAAATGTCCCTCCGCTGTGGAAATGGTTCAGTTCTGCCTTTTGTAAGGTTTTCATCCAGAGGGACTGATGGCTGAACTGGACATTTTGTGCTTGAGGCTTGCACTGACAGCCCGAGACTGCTGGCCAGCCTATTATATGGCTGTTGTTTATTCCCTGGACCACCTGGCACAAATATGCGTTCTCCCCCTGGTCTCTCATCTCGACTTGCCATGGTTTAATGGTGAGCTGAGGGCATTGGAAACCAGGGGGCCAAGATTGGAAAGGCATTGGAGGAAGATCAAGTCTCCAGAGGGCAGGCTGGCTCTGATTACTCATTACGACAAATATCAGAATGCAGTTATCCAAAAAAAGGGAGCTTTATATCTAGGATGATTGTAGCTGGGAAGGTCCAACCAACTTAAGTTCCTTCGGGTTGTAGACAGGCTACTACATCCAGCCTGTCTGGAACCCATCAGAGCATTTTCAGCTCACATATGTGAGGAGTTCGCTCAGTTCTTCTCAGACAGAGTGTTCTTCATGAGGGCTGGGATTTCTCCTAGTGGAATACCATTGTCCAAAAGTGGTGGCTCTTGGGTGGATGGATGCAATCAATATCCTTGGGGAGAGTTCCAGCCAATGACTATGGTGGAGGTCTGTGCTGTGATCTCTGGGCTTAGGCTAACATTCTGCAACCCTGACCCAGGCCCGATGCGATTACTGGTTGTCTGCATCAAGGTTCTGGGTCTGGTTTTTGTGGAGATTGTTGGGTGTTCCTTGCCAGTTGGGGTTTTTCTGGACTCTCTTAAACAGACTCTGGTTAAGACCCTGCTGACAAAAACATCTTTGGACCTGACATCTTGTTGAATTACCAGCCTATTTCAAACCTCCCCTTTTTGGGGAAGGTTCTTGAGAAGGTGGTCACAGAACAGCTCGAGAGTCACCTCATGAACTTTCAAATTTACTAACCATTCCAGGCTGGATTTAGGGCCTTGCATAGTATGGAGACCCCTTGGTCAGGGTTCTGAATGACCTGCTCAGGGTGAGGGATAGAGGAGAGCAAATGATTCTCAATATTCTCAATCTCTCCTCAGTGTTTGACACTGTGACCATGGGGTATTGTCGGACAGGCTGAGGGAGTATGTAGGACCCACCAGCAAGTCATCAGCTGGTTTGAGTCCTTCCTGTGGGGCAGATCTCAGAGGGTGGCACTGGGAATTATTTCTCAGACCCAATGGATGCATCATGCAGAGTTTCCCCATGGCTCTGTCCTCTCTCATGTTGTTCTCAATGTACATGCTGTCCCTGGGCAAGGTTATAGAGTGGTATGAGCTGAATTTTCATTGTTATGCTGATGATAGTCAGTTCTACTTATCCTTTGCACTGGGGAGATCTGATGCAGTCAACCTGCTAAATGAATGCTTGGCTGAGATCTTGGCTTGGACATCATCGAACTGGCTGGGACTTAACCCGGGGAAGAATGAGGTGCTAGTGGTTGAGCCAGGATAAAGGGGAGGAGTGGAGCCCTCAGGTGATAGTTTGGGGCTTTTTTATTGGCTAGACTGAACTGGTGACATCCTTAAAGGTGAAGAATTTTTATTTATTTATTAAATGTTTCACCAGGAAGACACGCTGAGCAACAAGTTGCTTGTCTCCCGTCGTGACCTGGGGGGTAGGGAACATGGGGATGGTATATAGAGATTTGTTACACAATATAGAAATACAATTTGATTACATTCTTACAGTAAGCACACTATTTAGAAGTGCTGAAAATGGGAAGGATTAACAGTATGTTCTGGATGAATACATTGCTAACAGTTTAAAACTAGAATAGATATGGTAACACAAATAACAATTGGCAAACCTTTGGTTGGATATACAGTGGCATCCCCCAGGATGAAACCTAATTCTGCAACATTTTGTAGCCTCTGCAGAATGTGCAGTAGACCTACTGAAAATAATGCATTAATGGCATTAGTCTCTTTTGTCATTCAGGAAACTGTGACACTGTCAGAATGAAGTGAATGCCACAGTTTCTCACATGACAAAAGGGACTAATTGCCATTGAAATTACATTGCTTTATTCAGTAGGTTTGCTGCAGCAGCATACTGCAGAGAGCTGTAAAAGTGGGTTTCATCCTGTGGGATGCCACTTTAGTTTGAAGACTGGAAATGGTTGAAGTAGGAACAGTATGATTGAAATACGCAGGATTATGAGGCGAGACACAGACAGAACAAAATTTGCAGGTGAACAGAAGCACAGGTTGGACTATAAGTTCATTTGAGAGTTGGGGTAGGCCAATAAAAGGGAAGGGGGGAAGACAGCATGGGGGTGAAGAGGATGGTGAATGTTGGGGGACAGGAATGTAGTAGGAGGAGGAGGGGATGTTGTTCCCACCAGTCTGTTGGTGACCCTGCCTGCACGAGGCAGTGGTCAAGCATGACTGAAAGGAAGCAGATTATAAGCAGTGAGAGTTAATGAACATCATGAAGCAAGAGAGGGAAAAAGGGGGAAGAGGAGTAGGTAGCTTCCAACAGGGTGCTGGGACCCTGCCTGCACAAGGCAGTGGTCTATCAACAACTGAAGGGGAGCAGGATGTAGTCAGTGATGGTCTGAGTACAGTATAAAGCAAAGGAGGGGAAGAGAAGGGTAGAATTGTTTCCACTGTGTGCTGGGGACCCTGCCTGCACAAGGCAGTGGTCAAATGTGACAGAAGGGAAGTTGGTTGTAGGCAGTGAGAGTCAGGGTACATGAGGAAGGGGTGGGAGGAGAAAAAGTAGGGTCTAGCAGGGCCAGGCCACAACAGTGCACTGTGCAGTGGACCCAATGTGCACAAGGTAGTGGTAGATCCCAGGTGGTGATTGTAGGCATCCAAGTAGAGCATGCTCAGAGGAAAGTAGGCAGTGATAGGGAGTGAGCATTAGAAGATAAGGAGTGAGAGAGGAGGGATGAAGACCCAATCCTGTACAGGGTACCAAGAGTGTGGTAGGGGGTGAGGGATTGAAGGTGTAGGGAGAGGGTTGGGGCAACTACTGTTAACAGCTTAGTGTAAACTCCCCCCACCAGCCCCCTTGTTCAAGTAGCAATGCTGTTCTTCTCTAATCAAGGTGCCACTGAGAGTGGTTGGGGGTTATCACTATGAACACAGTTCTATGAACCCATACTTCTACTTCAGAGCCTGTCATCCCTAGACAGGCAAACCAAGTGTGGCAACTACCTGGCTCACACCTGGGGGGACCATTTAGCATTGTCAACAACCTGGGTCCTTGGGAGAAAACATTTGCTCAGCGTTATGATAGGTTTGTACTTCTGGTCAGGGGCACCAAGGAAATCCAGACACTGGAAGCAATAACTGTACTGCCCAAACCAGGCTGGATTCTAGAGTGTGGCTTTTATTCACATTACACAGAGAATAAACAAAGCAAAGTTGAACCTCAGAGGGCTACTCACTAGTAATGCAGATTACTGAAGTACAGAGCACACACACAGCGAACCTCAGGTTCTGAACAGATCTGGTCATGCATGACCCAAACTGGTACATTTCTCTTCTTTCCTTAACTTGGCACCCGGCCAGTACTAGGACACTTTTTCATATATCATGAGGAATTATTCTTGGTGGCTCCCTACCACCTCTGAGTACTCTCTGGCTCACAGAAAATCCAAAATCCCACATCTGGGTATTTTCCTCAGGCACTGGCCAAATGCACTGAGAGAAAATAAAGGTGCCCAAATTGAACCTGAAGAAGTAAACATGGTTACTCCAGATGGGGGTGGGGTCGCTCACCTTTTGCTTCTAATATTTATACTCAGACATTCATCTGGTTACAACACCTTTCTCTCCGAAACACTCTTGTAGATGCTCTCTTGAAATGTATTTCACATTTAACATTCTTCTCACACCTTGGAGGTGTCATGAAATTAAAAGTTCTGTATGTGGCTATGTCTTTACTCTGAACCCCCACTTTTGCAGATGCTTTAAACCATACACAGTCTAAAAGTTCTGTACTTGGCAAGTCTCCTTCAGACCCCACAGTAGGCAGACACTTTACTTGAAACACAGACTTGGTGATCAGTGTCCCTTTGTCAGGGTAAAACTCACCACATGAATGCAGGTGCACCAGAGTCTTTTCCAGAAAAAGTCTTAGGTACTCAAAGAACAAGCAAATCTAGGCAGCTTCACCACTGTCCAGGCTGAACCAGGGGATTGTCCCTGAGTTCTGGAATTCCCCCATCCCTCCGGGGATGGGGCACTGGAAAACCTTCTAGGAAATGGTCTCTACCACTTCACACACTGGTCTTCTGTGTTCTTCTCTAGGGTAAGAACACACAATCTCTTCTCCTGAGGTAGCTCTCTTTCAGAGCTAAGTCTGAAGAGTTGCCTTCTGCAGCACTCCTCACTCTTCAGACCCTCTCTCAAACTGCTATTGAATCTCCCAACATTCTACTTCTAACCCCTGCAGCTAGCATTCCAATTTGGCTTATGCTTTTGTGAGAATTCTAAGATGACAGCATCACTCCAACTTAGTGTGAAACCCATTTAACTAGCATCTCACAAGCTGCCTTTCCCTGCCTGCCACTGATTCTAAGTGGGATTCTAGTAACCCCTGAGAGCAAGAGGGTTACATTTGGATGATTTAGAAGTAGATATAGGAGGGCAACGGAAGGTTAGTGAGGGAGAAGTAAGGGAAGGGGTGGTAGGGATGGGACAGAGACAGAGAGGATTATGGGCAAGATTGCAACTGTGAATAAGGTAGGTGGTTAAGGAGGTCATAGCAGGCACAGGTAGGTGCAAGGAAGTTTTGATGGCAGAGCTAATGGACTAGCAGGAGGATGAGTGATGAATTTGAAGGGAAGGAATTCTACATTTTTGAGAGGTGATAGAAGTATCCGATTGACTGATAAGGGTGGTGTGGCATGGGACCACCAGAGTACGAGAGCTGGTTGATCTTAGGAATGGGAAGGATGGAGGGTATAAAAGAGGAGGAGCGGTAGGAAGGAAGTTTGCCCAATCAGTACTTGGAGGTGAATATGGTGGGTGCAGTCGGAGAAATGTCTATTTGTAAGGGAGAGGAAGGATAAGGCATGATAGAGATCACAATGATGGGTGCGGGGGTGTGTGTAGCATTGAGGGCAAAGCAGCAGAAGGAGTTGAAGAGGGTATTTAATCTGTCCAGAGAGGACGTAGGTGCGGCACTATAGACTACATCACAGTAATTGAAGATAGGTAAGATCATCTTCTGGAAAAGCTCATACCTAGCTATAGGAGGGCTGCAGTTACAGTTACTGAACAGGACACCAAGCTTGGGGCACAATCTTTTCTGGATGGCATTGATATGTCCAGAGAATTTCAGGTGTTGGTCCAGCCAAACAGCTAAATACCTGAAGGAGGATATGTCCTTGAGTACAGTCCCATCAAGAGTGCGGAAGGAGGGCAGGGAGGAAGCCTGGAGAGTCTCTGCCTAGTGTCCAAGGTTATGGAGATAGTGTTTTTGGCATTAAGAAAAAGCTGGTGGTTAGCAGACCAATGCTGAACTTTGTTGAAGTTATGGTGTAAATTGGATGTAACCTTGGCATGGCTGGAGCCAGATGCATGCAGGAACATAACATCAGCATACTTGTGTATGGTGGAAAATGGTGAGCAGGCAGATGGAATATTATTTAGGAAAATACAGAATAGTAAGGGGCCTAACACTGAGCCCTGAGGGACACCAGTTCTTATCGAGAGGGGTGGAGAAATGACATCAGAGATCCTGGCTAATTGAGTTCTACCAGTGAGGTAGGCCTTGAACCAGTTTGTGGCTGAGGGGGATAGCCCAGCTGTTGAGAGGGAATCTAGGAGAAGGAAGTGGGAGACTGTGGTAGCTACTTTTCCATTTCTTTTACTGCTGAGGATGCCCTTACTAGCAAGGATATTGATGATCTCTTGAAGGCTCTGGATCAAGATGGAGATGCAGAAGTGAATTTCGGAATTCTTCCCTCTTGTGGCAGTGTTGGCTAATGTTGTGGATACAAAGTCAGAGACTCAGGATAGTACAGAATAGGAAGTGAGACTCCACACAGGAAAGCAGGTCTAGCCATCAGGAGTAATTGTTGGTTACTCTCACAACTGATTTGTGGCAAAGGAAGGATTTTTAATGTGATCCGCCATTCTGCACTGGAATACTAATCACTGTGAGAAAATCAAAGCTTTGGTTATTGGCTGGTAAAAATGCTGATTACAGGCGACTCCACACAGAGAAGCAGAGCAATTGCAGCAGTGTGATCCTGCTATCCACAACACCTCATACGAAGGAGGAAGTACTACGACCTGGATAGGAGGAGGTCGTCACAAGCTAACCAGCTGGAGAGTAGCTGTTTGAGCAGGAGCTGCATGGCGCTTAATTTTATTCCAGAAGAGGTATTCCATCTTAGCCTTCAAATCTGTCAGAGTGTGCAGTCTTTCTAGGCCGTCTTATGTGGCTCCTCTTGGGATTTTCCTCCTGTTGTCCTTTCTTTCTGCTTTTTTCACAGTTTTTGGAGTTTTGGATGGTTTATCCAAGCAAGAAGAGGATTTGAGGGAAGTGCTGTGGGCGTATGTAGGGTGGAGAACACTTCAAAGAATACATGAATAACTTCATCCGTTATTCATCCGTTATTCAACCGAGTCTACAGAGTTGAATGAGTGGAACGAGAGACGAGATCGAGAAAAGATGGATGAACTCTTTCATTGAGATATAGATTTCAACTAACCAAGATAAGTTTGTCTGGTTATTTGAGTTATCTAATAGGATATTTTATTCAGATTCAGTGTTCAACTGATGTTTTTTTTAGAGACTTTTCATGTCGACTACTGAGTTAAATTTAAACCTTTTTTCCAGCCTATTTTAAATTTGATATTAGATCTCACTTTGTTTTTTTATTTTCACGCGCTAGTAGTCAGCTGATCTTATTTTTGTTCATAGAGCATGCATGGCGTTCTGAATTAGATCACTGGCTCAGACACCGGTATTCTGATTAACCTCAACAGTGTCGCTCTGTGTGAGGCGTTTGCTTTGTTTCCTCAAGAATTATTTTACTTCCAATAACATTTTTGCTGGAGACTTGGGAGTTTATTCAGTTTGTCGCTATACTGGTTCCTCTCGAAACGTTGTATATATTTTAAAGGACAAAATGAGACGTGAGGGGAGGCAGAAAGCGTATACGATGTAAGTTTGAGTGTTTGTTTGTGCTTATCTGTTTATTTGTACACAGTTACATTGGATAGTGTATAGTATTTAGCAGTATATGTTGTAATTTTACAATTTTAGTACTTTGGAATTTAGTCTTTTATTTTTTTTACTCAGTTGTGTCTTATTTAGTGGAGTCAACTAGTTCAACTTAAGGATTAATAATTACATGTATTCGATCTCTTATCCTGTTTTTTTTTTTGCACTGATCAGCTTGAGAATCATAATCTTGCTAAGACAAGAGCAAAAGGACATAATTTCAAGGAGAATATAACTGCATAGGATAATTGTGGACAATTTATAATCCTTGGAAAATCTGAAAATCTGAAAACTTTACCGGACTGATTGGACTGATTGAATCTATCTATATCAAGATTTGCTTTACACTTGATTTTTATTATAGAAGAGTTCAACAACAAGTATACAATACACTGGTTAATTGTTTGTCTGATACTCGATTACTTGATTATTTGATTTCTTGAACTGGCACTATTCTGGTACCATTCTAGGATAATAATTGAGCCATTTGATGTTGGGAATTAGAGAAATGGTTATTAATGTTATTGTTTAATAACATTATTTAGATTTCAGTAAACAATGTCACAGCTCATTTTGTGTTAAATTTTAGGAGTTTATTTGAGCATTCTCAACTGGGTCTTAGGGGCTGTGATATCAGAGCTCCGTGTTGTTCTGTGTTATGGTTAAAACTAGACTTCAAAGAATGAATAATCCAAATACTTCTCCATGAAATGATTCATCTTCTGTAAATATGGGATTGGGAAGCAGACTAAACAGACCAAAATTACAGACTATTTGAATATAATTAAGGATGGTGATAATTTTAGTAGAACTTCTACTCCACAAGTAAATTAAGTAATTTTACTTTACCGTTGACACAGATATTAGATAATAGATTTATACCTGATTTATCCCAAATTGAAGGAGCAGTACAGAAAGTAAGTGGTCATTTTGCAACTGAATTAAATTGTTCACAACAAGTATTGAGATTAGCAAATCCTAAATAGTTACATAATGGCTCTCCCAGTCAGTCTTCATGAAACAACTCCAGAATTTTGGAGTAATGGATGTCAGCTAATAAAAGAAGACTGTGTTGGAGGAAGTTTCAAGGATTTGCAAGGTATAATTACAGGTCTAAAACAGTTTAATGAGCACAGTAATATAACAGAGCTTTGTAAGGAATGTCGTAAAAGAATGTTATAAAGAAGCTGTTATGAATATCCAAATGAAGAGATAAAGATGATTTTCAATCAAGTTATTTGAGTGACAAATTAATTGCCTGTTATCCCATCAACATACAGCAAATATATTGATAATGGAACAAGTTTTATTAAATAAAGATATAATTGAAACCGTTAGAGATGATATAGTGCATATCAGAGCAATTCTAACTGATTCTGTGGAAATTAAAGAAGGAAGAAGTCAGGGAATATTGATGGAAGATTATTGCAAGTAGGCCAGACTTTGATAGTATCTATATACCTAACAGCCTACAAGGAAACAAATTAATAAAAAAGGATGTAAGAAGGGTAGAAAGAACAATAGGTTTGGGAAAGGGACTAATTGTAGGGGAAAGAAGAAAAGTATTTCTAAAGCCAATCTAGTGTTGTTGGATCCAATTACGGAACATCCTCAAGCCATAATTGAGGAAGGATCCAAATCCAATCAGTTGGTAGTTAATATGCCAGGGCAGTTGACTAAATGCAATGGAAAGAACTCAATGTTCTCTAATTCCAAGTCAACATCGACAGATTTGATTATGGAAGCACCTCAAGCTTCAATTGAGGAAAACTCAATTTCTCATTTAAAACTCAATCCAGTGATAGTGCAGGGGAAACAGGACACTTATTCAGAATTAGATCTACAAGCTGCTGTAGTAACTAGTGTGCCACTTATTCAATCTCAATTGATTACACATCTCCATCAATTGGAAAAATGAATTATATATTTGAATCATGATTTGGAGACTAGGAATGTAACTGTAGCAAATGAAGTAAAAGATGCACTAGAATTAGAGACTAACTGTGTATCCATGCAAATTAAAACAAAGGATAATATACTTAAAGAAACAAGTGGTAGATATGATAGAGAAGTAGAAAAATTAGTTAAATGTAATTCAGTAGAATTTATCAATTCTCCATCTATAGTTAAGGATTTAGCTTCGAATGAAGGAGTATATCTAGATGGCAATCATACAAGAAAGGATGAACATGTTTTGGTATGTAATCCAGTAGAGGTAGTGAATTCTATACCTCTGGTTAGGGTCCTTGTACCAAGTGAGTGGACACAACTAGAAGGTACAGATCAAACAAGGAAACTTGCAGACAAATTTAAAAAAGAGTTGGATATGGATATTGATCCAAAGGAGATATCAGAGGTTAAATTCACGCGAGTTGATCTGTTATTATTTATTGATATCTATTTCCATTCACCCTGAATGGCCAACTATGTTTGGCTTAATGGTTCAAACCAAACGGACAAAGATATCATTTTTACTTTCCCTAATAGGCATCTATTCAATACACAAGTCCCACAGTTTAAAAACCCAGAAAATCACATTGTAGAATTAGTGCTGTTTGGATTACAAGATTTATATAGAGAAACAGACAGGAAGTTAACTAGAGAAATATGTAGTTTATTTAAGAATTTCTACAAGTACGGTTAGAAGGGATGGATATTATCTGTCAAAAGAGTAGGAACGGCTCTCAAGTTAATATACTAGTTAAGACCAGTAGAATTGCTGAGTCATTCTACAGAAAGCATCTATATTAGATGCTATGGGCTTGAATATAGTAGAGTCAAAAATCTTGGACAGTCAATATGGAATTTAGATAGAAGCTATGATCTTTGCCTAATCCACTTAGGAATAAACTTCAGCTAATAGCTGATTATTCTGACTGACAACCAGTGGTATCAGGAACTCTAATTAATAAAAATCTACTCTAGATTCAGAAACTAATTTTAATACAACCAATAATGAAAGTTACCAATTTTTCTCCTGGAATATTGCAGGCATAAAGGACAGAAAATACGATGATGATTGGCTTAATTTTCTAACTATTCATGATGTGATTTGTCTTCAGGAAACATAGAATGGTATTAATGATTTGATTGATTTAAATGGTTATCAAGTTCTACACATGCCAAGGAAAAGGTATGCTAGATGTGGGAGGAATTCTGGTGGGATTGCTACATATATTAATGTTAAAAGTTTTTCATTTATTGAATGTCTTATGACCACTAAGAATTTTATTGTTGTGTTGTTAAAATATGAGAGTCAGAGTTTAATAGTAATAAATGGGTATGTACCCCCAGAAAGGTCTCCAGCTTATAGTGTGACTATATGGGAACAATTGAGTCACTTATTGAACGAAACTATAAGTAAATTTGTGGAAGTAGATATTGTAATACTCGGTGATTTAAATGCCCGCATAGGCAAATATGATGGATTAGGATAACTCTTATTATCAATGTGCAATGCCTCCATATTATTGGGATAAAAGAGAAACTAAAGATATAAAAGTTAACAAAGCAGGTATTGCACTAATTAATTTAATGAAGGAGTTTAATCTCTACCCATTGAAGGGAAGAGTAGAAGGAGACCAAATGGGTGAATGTACCCACTTGTCTAGTAGAGGATCTTCTGTAATTGATTTGGCACTATGGGCAGGTTCAATAGAATTTTGTGAAAGTATGATGGTTAAGTTAAGATCAGAAAGTGACCATTACTCTATTATTCTTAAGAGTAAAATAAAATGAATTAAACAATCATCTGTACCCAGACAAAGGATTCAGTTACAAATAAGAACAAATAAAAAAATTATATGTAAATTAGAGGCATCTCATAATATTCTGTATTTAATTAATAATTCATTCTTAATAGAAAGCCTAGAATCATTGAAACTATATACTGTCAAACAATTGATTAATAGACTCTATGAGCTTTTGAGAGGATAAGGAATGAGCTAGAAGTTACTGTTAATATTAAGAGTAATAGAAAGAGGGATGGTTTGACAAGATTGTTTAAGATATAAAAGAATTAAGAAAATTAAATAAACAATATATGAGGTCTAAAGACAATGATTTATTGAGGATTATTAAACAGACTAAGAAAAATTATAAGGCTTTATTGAAAGATAAACGGGCAAAATATTACAATAAACAATGGGAAGAATGAATAAAGTTATTACAAATAAAGATCAAAAGGTTTCTGGCAATTGGTAGTAGAGGTACCTCAAATCTTAAAGAAGATTTGGATAACTATATACCAGAATCTGTTTGGATTAATTATTTTCCCAGATTTTATGGATCCAAATAAGGATAATAATATAAATATAGTAAAAGCCAGAAAATATTGAAATCACTTATCAAGAGGTGTATCTTGCTATTAATTCATTGAAATTGCAAAAAGCACCTGGCCCTGATAATGTTCCAGCAGAAGTATATTTAAGTAAAACTGGTTTATGGTGCAGAGTGTTGACCACTCTGTACAATAAATGTATACAGGAAAATAAATATCCATATACTTGGAAAGGTGCACATATATTACCTATTCATAAAAAGGGAGATAAAGCAAACCCAGCTATGTATAGGCCAATTAGCTTACTGGATAATAATTTAAAATTTTTTCTAAGATAATTCTTGTAAGATTCAATGAAGAGATACAAGGCACAGGTGGGCTCTCTCCATTTCAATCTGGTTTTCAGAAGGAATTTTCAACTTTGGATAATATTTATATAGTGTACCATTTAGTAGAGAAATATGTACGCCTTAGGAAACAAAAATTATATATAATGTTTGTAGATTACTCGACAGCATTTGACACCATATCTAGAAAAAAGCTTTGGGATATCCTATTAAATCGTGGTATAGATAAAGAATTGGTTAAAATTATGTATGATCTTTATATGAATAACTGGTCACAGATACGAATCAACTTGAATGGACAACTCGGACCCTTTTGAAATAAATAGAGGGTCAGACAGGGTTGTGTTCTGCCCCATATTATTCTCATTATATATAGATGGATTATTAACATAATTAAATAATCAAATTATAGATTCTCCTAAAATACAGGATCAACCATGTACAGTTTTATGTATGCAGACGACATGGTTTTATTTTCTGACGAGAAAGGCTTCAAGACAAAATGAATTTACTTGTTGAAAGATCGAGAGAACTGAATTTGAAAATTAATCTGTCTAAGACTAAAATACTTATTATTACCCCTAAAGGTAAAGAAAAGAAAGGAGTTTGGTTTCTCCAGGGTAATAAATTAGAAGTAATGAAAACATATGTTTATTTAGGGATTGCATTTGGAGATAATGGGCTCTGGAATTTTCATTTACAAAGATGCATGAAAAATTCAACTAAAACTATGCAAGGTTTAGCTCGTTTTAATTATAGATATGGTGGAACTAGTATTAGGCCCCTAGTACAAGTAATTAAATCGAAACTGGAAACACAATTGTTATATGGAACTGAAATATGGAATATTCCACATATGGAGAAACTAACTTCTCCTATGTTTAAAAATTTAAGAAATCTACTAGGGTTGGGGAAGTCATGCCCATCAGCTATATAAGATCTGAATTAGAATTATTAATCTCAATGCTTTATGTGATATTAGGCGGGTTAATTTTTGGATTCGGATAACTAGACTCTTGAAAACTAGAGTAACGTTTTTATGTATGGAGGAAAAAAGGAAGTGGTTTGATATGGGATATAGACAGGGCTATTGGTATACAAACATCGCTCAACTGCTGAAAAATATAAATTGGAATTTCTTATGGTCATGTCAGTAAATGTATTCAATTAAGTACTAAATACAAGAAATATGTTTCTAAGAAATAAGTAATTATTGGAAAGAACAAGATTTAGAATTAATAAAAAACTCTGCCTATTCTAAATGGTTCGCTTTTTATAATTACAATTTCGGATATAAACCATACTTTGACATTCTATCGAATCCTACTTTGCGTACAATATTCTCCATATACAAATTTGAACAGTTTGATAGTAGCGTTCTTAGATTTAGATATAAAAAAACAATAGATGAAAACTGTAGTTGTGCAACTGGAGGGTGTGAAGACCTAATACATGTTATGTGGCATTGCAACTGGTATAATAAAGAGAGACTGTATTGGCTGGGTTCCTTTGTAAATAATATGTATAATGTGGACTTTGTAACTCTGACTCTCATATTAATAAATACACAAGATGTAGACTCTGTTTTAAGAGTAGCAAAATGTTTCCAGGCGGCTTGTAAGATCAAAAAGAAAATTAGTAATGTAATTATAATGGCTAGATTTTAAAATAGAGTAACTTAGATTTATTGTATTTATTTTTTATGTATAGTTGTATATGTATCTATATATGTTCTTGTTTTGTATAAGTATTTGTTGATGGCTTTATAGTCAAACAATAAACATTGATTGATTGATTGATTGATTGACAGACTGTGGTAGTGTGGGTTCCAATAACAGATCTTACAACCAGTTTAAGATGCATAAAAACACATACTTCTGTGTTTATCATTTTATTGTCTCAAATAAAAAATAAAAATACTTGTGTACAGAAAGGAAAATAAATGGTGTTAGTCCTTCACACCTTCAGAACACAGGATATTACAGGGTTTTAAATAATTGATTAGCAGTTTTTTCCTTGGGACAATACTAACTGTACACAAAGCATTTATATAGGTTTTCTAGAAGTGTTATGTATGTTAAACACAGTGAGGCAAATGATATGCATTTTCAAAATGTTTAAGAACTTTTATGAGCAAAATGCTAATCAATTTTTAGAGTTAAATAAAACCCTGTATTATTCTTCTTCCTTCAGACAACATAATATAATTCCTGCAGTCTCTCCTTTCCATGAAACAATGTGAAAACTGGCACACTCTCACTAGAACCTTCTCTCACTGTGATCAGCAAGCTACTGATCACCACACCGGTCTGAGCCCACTAGAAGAGCACTTTTTAAGTCAATCAGGGGTGACCTCATAAGTCATGTGACACCCTTATTAAGGCAAAAGATCTACTGGAGCCTTTGGATACACCATACATATGTTTTACATCATCAAACAATGTGTTCAAGTCGTTATCATTTGAACATATGTTCATTTAATGCAGCACACCAAGACAGAAGGGAGCTAAATGATTAATTATAGGGCTAATGATGTCAGAGCATTAGCTAAGCTCCTCTCCTCATGACATCACTCTTTCCTGGGGTCCGGATATTCAAACTGCACCCAAAAAGTGCGCAACAGCAGGAGCAAGCACAAGTCAATTGCACACATGCACAATAGATACGATATTCAAACGTGGAGCAAGACAAATTGCGCAACCAGCTAACGTCTGAATATCACACAACCTGCGCCATAGCGCAACCAGGAAGGGGAAGCTGAGCAGAGATGATGCGCCATAGTGCAACAAAGGCAGCCCAGCTGAGCAGTCCAGAGGTGCCATAGCGCAAGCAGAGAGACCCCCAGCAGCAGAGCAATGGAACTGCAAAACCAGGGAGGTAGGCAGGGGCCCACCACCTATGCCACAGATGGGCACAGGGACACACTGCAGAACTAACAATGTACCCCCACACCCCAAGCACAGCATAACTGGGGAGGGACAGAATATCCACTGGCCCATGGGGACAAGCAAACAAAGCACATCTGGGCCAAGTACTCCCAGCACACCCACTGGCAAGCTGAGACTGCTATACAAATGGGGTGGACCACCCCAGTATACATCAGCCCCCCCTTGTGCACAGCACATCCTGCACTGTGACCCCAAGACACCACCCATGAGCAGTAACCATCACTGCAGGAATCCCCACGCATCCCCCTGTCACAATGCAACCTCGTGCACCACAGAACCATACAAGCCAGACCCACCATGAGCACCCAGCAGTGGGTGGCAGCACACGGCAATACTGACTGAAAGCCACACCCACACCAGTGACACCTCCCCACACACATGCACACACATACCCATGACCATACCACCCCAGATGCCATGCACACCACTGCAACTGAGCACCTATAGCCAGCTACAAATCAGAGACCACCACAGTATTCATATCAAAATATATAATCCTAATAAACAAGAATAAGAAGAACAACAAACAGAACTATGTACATATATATACAAATCAGGGGTAGGGGTAGTAAGGTAAGGGTGGGAGGGCAGGGTGAACAACCGGAGACGAAAGGTGGGTGAGGTGATGGCAGCTAACGCCTGCCAGCCTGCCGCCCTGCCACCTGGTGCTGGGCCCAGGGCCTCCTCCTGTGCCTCACTCTATGATGCTGAAGGTCTAACAGGATGGTGAGTGAATCAATGGCCACCTGTGTCAGCCACTGCAATGGCCACTCCATGCATCGCAGGATCCAGATACCTAGGACAAGGGATCAGAGTCAAGCTATTATGACTGTCCATATCTCTGAATCCCTGCCATCATGTATGGCATACAGCCAAGTGCCCCGCCTCCTGTGATGGACTGCACCCACCCACAGTGACCGCGGCACAAGACATGCCCAACCAGGCAGCAACAGCCATGTGTACCACTGCACACACACCGCCCATGTCCATCACAGCACAACCAAGGCTGTCTAGTGATGTGGCTACATAATGGGATGCTAGTGCCACAGCCATGTGCCCAGTGCATGCATGGACCACCAGTGATGCACTCACAGACATGCAGTGCCACTGGACAGTGATGACTGTCACTTGTTGCATGCATGGTAGTGTTGTCCATGGATGGTGGCCGTGCCCCCCCACAGCATGCAATAGCATCCATGATGTAATGACACTCACCCTCATCAAGCTGCTGCTGCTGCTGCGGCTGTGGCTGCTGCTGCTGCTGTGGCCCAACACCTATGCCACCTCTGCCAGCCACCTCTGCACTGCCAATCTTTGCCTCAGCCAGGGCCCTCCTCTGCTCCTCTATGCCTGTGGGAGACAAATGTTGAGAAACACATCAGTGAGATCCCAAAGCAGACAGCCCCCTGCCTCATTGAGTGTGCCTGCCCACACAGCCAGATCCATACATCACACACATGCAAACACCGTCACAGCAAACCATAGCCCAACCTTCCCCCATGCACTGTCACCCATGTGGACAATACAGGTGCACAGACAGCACACCCACCTGGCCTAGGCACAATGCCCTCCTGGCACATGACCTGAGGCACTCCAGCAGTTCCTGCTTCCTCCTGCACGGTCACTATACTGGTGCCTGCTCTGCTCCTGTGTTCTCCACCACCCAGTGGCCTGCTCCAGATCAGTGGCCACCTGCTGCCACACATGGGTGCGGCCATGTGCAGGGGTTCTCCCCAAACAGTGACCCATGGTGAGGCTCCACCATAGCCACCAGGTTGGCCACCTCCAATGCACTCCACTGTGGAGCTCTACTGCGTGCCATCCCTGCAGTTGTATAGTAGGCAATATGGTGCTCCGCAGTGCAGCAACCCGACGTGGAAATGTTGTGCAATACAACTCCATCAGTCCCTATCACGCTGTTCATATAGCGCCGTTGGTCCACATCGCGCTGTTACCAAACAGCGCCATAGAGCCATAGACATGCCAGACGTACAGCAGCAGCAGGGCAAAGGTCGGCACAAAGGTCATGGGTCTGTGGTGCAAGGCCATGCACAGCACCATCAGACATCTACATGTCCAGCGTGATCGGTCACCTGTGCCAGTGCCACAGTGGACTATTGTGCAGTTGTGCCACAGCTATGTGGTGACTGGTGCTGTAGCACCACTGGCACAATGGTGGCCATGTCCTGAATTGCTGATCACGCACAGCATGTCATCAGCATGGCAGATGCCTCGCATAAGCTACCTGGGCATGTGCAATGCGTGTACTATGCAGTCACAGAAATGCACCATTGGCTCAGCTGCTCAACCGTGATTAAGGCAGCTAACAGCTGATATTCAGCCGACATATGCAAATCATCTGATCAGTCATTCAAAGGTGCAGGGTGCGATTTGTATCTCACAGTTGCTCCACCCTATCTTTGCATGCATTGTACTATAAATGTGCGACAGTGATCTGCGGTGGCCAGATTCGGGTTACTGCAGGTGAGAGGTGAGTTGCATGCTGTGTGATGTTCTGGGCAATGGTCATGGGATAATGCTGTAAACTGCACAGTGACAGGTGTCCACGTCCACCCATAAAGACTGACATGGCTGAGCAAGGACTGGGTGAGGAGGATGATGGTGGGCGAAGGAGGAGGCCCAACGTCACAAAGTCTGAGACAGAGGCACCTTCCAGGCCTACCTGGATGAGGAGCCACTACTTAGTGGACAGTGGGCACTTTCAGGCCCATGCTGCTGCATGGGAGGGGGAAGCAGACTGTAAACCTGCTTGGAAGCCACCAGCAATCCATGCAGGAATGTAAGAAAAAGATTGGGACCGACAGAAGACGGGTGAAAGAGAAGGTGGCAGCCCTCAGGGTGGCATGCGCTGCCACAGGTGGGGGCCAGCCAGAGGTGGTGCAGCTGACCCCAGCGGAGGACCATCTGGCTGCAGCCATGCAGTGCAGTACAATTGAGGGCGTTCCAGGAGGTGGCTTCCAGACAGGTGGAAGTCCATCAGTGCACGATATGACATGGTGGTGGTGGGGGGGGAGGTTGATCCCATGCACTAACATGTTCTCACTTACTGTTACAGATCTTGTGCATCTGCAGGGACAGTGGTGGTGGGACCATGCATGTGGACATCCAGCCAGAGTTGGAGGTGGATCCATCCACCTCTGCTGCCAGCTGGCGGCATTGCACCAGTGTGCATGTCTCCTAAAGGTTTTTGTTTATTGGGTATGGCTGCTGTAAAGGCTTCCAATTTATAAATCTCTTGAACTATCTGGTGCCATTCTGAGACTTTTTTTGCTGCTAAGAGATATAAGGGCAGTAAGGCACGGTGCCATTGGGGAGATGTTCCAGAAAATAGAATCACCATATCAGCAATAAACTCAACTGATTCACCCAGACAATCTCTTGGCCCTCCTGTAAAATACCCAAAAGGCATCAGTTTAGGACAGAAACAAAATTCATGGCCTAGATCTACCAGGTTACAATTACATGTGCTCTAACAACATTAATATGAGGCTGATACGTATTTAGTAAGAACTGCTGGTGCACGAAAGAATCTGAATGGCACTTCCAGGAGAAGTCACTCCAAACATGGGATGAAGTTATTTTATGGCTTTTAAGATGTGTTATTCCATAAGGAGAGTGGATATCAGTTACCAGGTCTTTATTCCAGCTCTCCAGAATCTATAGTGATGAATCACCAAGGACAGTCTTAGGATTTTATATAGCTGGTCTGTAAGGTGGCCCCAGGAGTGGTCCTGAAGTTTGTCTGTTAGTAAAGTCCAGAGTGAGGGTGGAGGTGGAGGTATTTTGAACTCTATTTCTTGTTGTCTTAATATATAGTTTTTCACTTGAGTAAAATGAAATAGGTCCCTGTCTGGGAGGTCGCATGTCTCTTGAAGTGTAGAAATGAGGTTATATCTTCTTTTATTAATAATCGGTGGGTATAATTAAGTCCTAGTCGCCTCCACGACTAGTGGTGGGTGAAGTGGCCTCAATTTGCTCCATGGAGTGATTCGTGGATTGAAGGTGGATTCGTGGAATGATTCACAGTGCAAAGCGGAGTACTTTGTGTCATAGGAGGTAATGCAAAGTCCATTGAAAACAATGACTTTGTGTTATTCCTCCTTCCCCAAATCACTTCTCCACAAAAGTTAAGGTGGAGTACATTGCAAACAATGTACTTTGCCTCACTTCACCTTGTTTTTAGCTCCAAAGGCCAATTTTGCAGTGATTCATGGGATTTCAGGTCACATGGGCTCTAGATTGTTCTGCATAGCCTCAATTTGGCATAGTGAGTAGGAAGCTGTAGGTGGTCTATTGTGAGAGCTCTCTGCAATTCAAACCTTCTAAAAGCTGTTAAAAACCTTTTGAGTAATTTTTTTTTTGCTCAAACTTTAGTTCATCGATTGTAGGAAACCCCCCTGTGCTCATATCATCAAGTGTTTATTGTTTGTGTATGGATTTTGAATGTTAATGTACAACATTCAGTCTGTGTACTGACAGACACTGAAGGTGTGCTTTGGGGGAGGGGCATATCTTTGGTGTCGGTAGATTAACTTGGAGAAAAAGACAGTTCTTTCTGTTTTGGTGATATTTTTCTTGTAGAACTGTGTTAATGTACACAAAGTAATATTTTCAATAATTCTTGAAATTTTTTGCAGATTGTTGTGGTGCAGCAGTGCATCATTTTAGTTTGTTTAAAATACATGGCTATATTACTGAAGTTTTCAATTTGCTATGCATTACTTAGTGCATCTGTGTGAGTCTGTGTGTGGCGTGTGTCATCAAATCAGACACCTTTTATTGTGCCACATAGTAAATGCAGCAATGTGAACCTGCTATCCACTGCAGCTGTGTGATTTTTGTACTTATTTGTGATATCTTTGCTGGTACTAGTACTAGAATGACTGTTACTGCAGTACACTGCCCCCCCCCAACACAGTCTGCCCCAGCCGGCAAATGTATTCGTTTCCAGATTTGAATTTCTGATGGCAAGCACTGGTTACATGTTGTGCCTTTGCGTCTGCATCTCTTCAGTGCGCAGTGCAATCTTAATCTGTCTATACATTTGCATCTGTTTGGGGCCCAATCTCCATCTGTAACTTAACTCACAGTTAATTCTTTGGTTTCCCTTCAGAGTACTGGACTGGTCTGGTGCATACTTCTGCATAAACATTGTACTCATTAATATGCGTTTTTAAGTCAGGGCCATCATCTTGAGTCACTCATGATACAAATCACATTCTTCATCATCACGATCACAAATGCAGTCACAATTCATGATCACATCACAAATCACAAAAGTATTTTTTTTACTGGTTACTTGGATGTATTGTAATCATGATTTGTAGTATCTCTCCAGGCTTCACTACCCCACCAATGTACTCATTCATAAGAGTTTTTTAAATTGGGGAGTTTTGTGCTACAGCTCATCGGGGAAGTACAGCCATAGGCATTTATGTTTTCATATTGGTTATCTCACACCGAATCAAGATCTTCATCATCACGGTCACAAATGCAGTCACAAATCCCAATTCATGATCACATCATAAATCACAAAATTAATTTATTTACTAGTTACTTGGATGTAATGTAAGCCTTTTTGTAGCATCATCTCCAGGCTTCACCCAATCACCACCACCACTGTACTCATTAATAAGAGTTTTTAAATTGGGGAGTTTTTGATACAGGCTCAGTTCATCTGAGAAGTACAACCATAGGCATTCACATTCCTTCCTGCACAACATGTGAGTTACAGTACTGTAAGTACTGTAAACCATCACCGTGAAGTGGCCCTAATTTGCTTTGTGAAGTGATTCATGAAGTAACATAGAACTGTGAGTACTCACAATGTGAATCGGAGTACTTCAAGTCATAATGAGGAACGTGAAGTCTATTCAAACCAATAATTTTGTGTTATTCCACCTTCCCAAAACCACTTCTTCACCAATTTTATGAAGTACATTGGAATCAATGTACTTCACCTCACTTTGCCTTGTAATTGAGCTCCAAATGAAATTCTGCAGTGATTCATGGATTGCGGTCAAATGGGCTCCAGATTGTTCTGCATAGCCTAAGTTCTGGCCTGAGGTAGATGTGTGTGTGTGTGTGTGTGTAGTTGTAGCTGGAGATATTTTGCTCTCAGAGCTCTGTGATTCAAGACCTCTAAAGGCTGTTAAAATGCCCTTTTGAGTCATTTTGTTGCTCAAAATTTAGTACATCGATTGTAGGAAACCCTTATGTGCACTTCTCATATCATTGAGTGTTTATTGTATGTGGATTTTGAATGTTAATTTAGAACAGTCAGTCTGTGTACTGTGAAGTGTGCTTTGGGGGAGGGGTGTATTTGTTTTGTAGGTAGATGAACTGGGAGAAAAGGCAGTCTTTCTGTTTTGGTTATATTTTTCTTGTATAACTGTGTTAATGTACACACAGTAATATTTTCAGTGATTCTTGACATTATTTTGCTGATTGTTGTGGTGCAGCAGTGTATAATTTGTTTGTTTAAAACATTTGGTTATATTATTAAAGGTCTTCAATTTGTTACACATTACTTGTAGTGTGTGTGTGTGTGTGTGTGTGTGTGTGTGCGCGCGCACGCTGCATGCCATTAAATCAGACACCTTTCATTGTGCCACAGAGTAATTGCTGCACTGTGAGCCTGCTATCCACTGCACCTGCATTAATTTTTTGTACTGCTTTGTGGTATTTTTACTGGTGGTGGATTGTTACTGTTGTACACTAATCTCCCAACTGGCAAAATGTATTCCTTTCCAGATTTGGTTGTGACTTGTTGTGAGCATTGGTTATGTGTTGTTGTGCCTTTTGTATGCATCTCTAGAGTGAGCAACACGATCTTAATCTGTCTGTGCATTTGCAGTGTGCCATTAATTCTGGGAGACTTTGCATTTCTTGTTTATGCTCTCATTTCACTTAGTCAGCACTGGAATTTTCTAGACACAGGATAGTAGCATTTTGGGATGCACATTAATTCTGGTGACTGTGTGGACCACTGCATGCATGACTGAGTGTTCCATTAATTCTGGGAGTCTTTGCATTACTTGTGGTCTTATTTCACTTTGTCAGCATTAAGGAGTTTTGTGGACACAAGACAGTAGCACTTTGTGGATGCACATTAATTCTGGTGACTGTGTGTGTGGGCTGCCAATATTGTTGCCACCTCACCTTAGTTCGCTTAAGGCAGAATGACAATGCAAAATAATAATCACAAGGTGACGTGAGAGAGTATGTGGGCCACTCTACGTAGTGAAGTGACATGAAGTGCCCACTTCATGGGCACTTTGCTGGTGGAATTTAAGCTCGCTGTATCTCTGTCCACTACTGAAATGTTAGGTCAAATTTTGCTAGGTAGAAATTATCATCTTCAGTTAGGATAGTATGCAAGAACATTGTTTCCTTCAATTCTTTGTATGTTTTATATTGTACCAAATTTTCAATATTTGGTCCGTATTAGATAACATTTCTTATACAGGGTATTCATTCCCTGTAGAGAATGTTTTTTCTCAATATCATGCAGACCATTAATTACAAATTCAATCATTTTCCAGAGGGAAGAGAAGGAGGGTGGAGTGATAAGAAGGTGATTTTCAGAAATGCTGCTTTAGCATAAAGCATGACATTTGGGAGATTGGAGCCCTTGTGAGAGAGACTGCTGAATGATTGATAGTTGAATTCTGGGTCTTTGACCACCCATATAAACTTGGAGATTATTCTATTCCATGATTTAAAGTAAAATCCAGACAGGAAGTATGGGATATTTTGGAACAGATAGAAAAGTCATGGGAGGATATTCATACAACTAATCTCTATTCATTGAAAAAAGGTGAGTATAAGATTGCCCCATTTAGATAGATCATTTTGGAAGAGAATATAAAGGGGTTCATAGTTAATCAACTCCACATTCCTGAGGTCTTTGGGGATATAATTACCCAAATATTTAATTTTAGTGCAGAGCCATTTTAAGCGGAGCATTTGCTTTAGCCTTTGGGATGGAAGAAAGTGTTGAAGCAGTACTTCACTTTTGGTTATATTCAGTTTAAAATTTGCTATTTTCTCATATTCTAGTAGTATTTCCCAGATAGCAGGTGAAACCCCCCACCGGCCCCTTATTTAATCAGTAGGCACACCTCCCATAGTCTACGGAAAAGAGAGGTGGGGCACAAAGCAATCAAATGTGCTAAATTTGCAGATGAAGTGGAAAGACACAGAGGTGTGTACATACTAGACACAACCAGACCTATACCAAAACCCAGGTCCTGAGGAGAAAATGTTTGCTAAGGGCTATGCTAGGTTTGCACTTCTGGACAGGGGTACCCAGTAAATCCACACAGGAAGCAGTAACTAGATTGTCCATATCAGCTTGGGATTCTAGTGTGTGCTTTATTCTGAAACACAGTTAATAAACAAAAGCAAAGATGGGCCCCCAAGGGTTCACACTGGCATAAGGCAGTGCAGAACACATCTGTAGAAGCACTGCATCAAAGCTCCGATATGGCATAGGATTCAACTGAAATGTGGAACAAGCAACAGTGAACACACACAATTCCTCTTCGACATGGCACTAGGCAAGTACTAGAACAGTTCCCATTTAGCACATGATAAATGACTGGAAAATTGTGGAACTAGCCACTTGAACACACAAAAATCTTCAGGAACATTGGCACTCGGCCAGTACTTGGTACATTTCCCATATTGCATAGGATAGGATGTGGCACACAGACCATGACAGAGCATTCAAGGCACAAACTTGCAGAACCCACACACAAGGGGTAAACTGAAGAAAAACCCACATACAAGGGGTAAAAGTTCTTGAGGCATTGGCCACATGCACTAGAATAAAACAGGCACCCTTTACAGAACCTGAAGTGCTAAGCTGGTCACTTCAGATGGGGGATCTCCCACCTTTTGCTTCCATGTCCAAACCCAGCCATTCTTTCAGAGTTACACCTCACAAATACTGAAACTATAGAAAATGATGCTATCTTAAAACGTTTATCACATTTAACATCAGGAACACCACAAGGGTGTAAGGTTAAAGCCCTGAACAAAGGGCAAGCCACTCATGGAATAAAAACATAGAAACATAGAATTTGATGGCAGATAAGGACCGCTGGCCCACCCAGTCTGCCCATTTCCTACTTTACTGGATAAGCTGCAGATCCTAGTTAACCAGCAGCCTACTTCTTCCTACCCCACCCCTACAATTGCATTATGACTGTCCCATGCATGCTTGAATTCCACCACTGATTTTGACTCCACAACCTCCTCTGGAAGGCCGTTCCATGCATCCACAACCCTCTCTGTGACAAAATACTTCCTTAAATTACCTCTGAGCCGCTCCCCCATCTGAAAATTGCGCCCTTTTGTTCTTGCACACCTCTTTTTTTGAAAGATGCTACCCTCTTGGACTTTGTTGATTCCCTTGAGGTACTTAAACATTTCTATCATGTCCCCCCTCTCCCTCCTTTCCTCGAGGCTATACATATTAAGCTCTTTTCGTCTCTCTTCAAATGTCTTCCGGTGCAGACCCTGCACCATTTTAGTTGCCCTCCTCTAGACAGCTTCCATCCTGTCTATGTCTTTGCGGAGACTGGGTCTCCAGAACTGCACACAGTACTCAGATGGGATCTCACCAGCTGTCTGTACAGAGGGATAATAACTTCCTGTTTTCTAATGGTGATGCCTCCTATGCATCCCAGTATCCCCCAGCCCTCCTTGTTGCCCTCTCACATTGCTTGCCCACCTTTAGGTCATCTGATATGACTACCCCCAGGTTCCTTTCCATTTTGTTGTTGTTAGTATCTCATCCCCATTGTGTACTCTTCCCCTGGGTTTTGTTTTCCAGGTGCATTACCTGCTTCTTAGCATTGAATCTAAGCTGCCATCATTTGACCATTCCTCTAACCTTGCCAAGTCCCCTTTCATCCTTTCCACCCCACCCTGTGCATCAACTCTGTGGCAGATCTTTGTGTCATCTGCAAAGAGACATACTTTCCTTCCAGTCCTTCTGCAATGTCAAACATAAAGACATTGAAGAGGACCGTCCTATACTGAACCCTCGCGTACCCCACTAGTAACCCTCCTTTCTTCTGAGTGGACTACACTTACTATTACTCTCTGTGTCCTATTCTCCAGCCAATTCTTTACCCAGGCTGTCATCTTGGGACCCACTCCAGGCTGGCTAACTTGTATATTAATCTTTGTGTGGAACTGTTTCAAATGCCTTGTTAAAGTCTAGGTAGGCCATGTCCACAGCTCCTCCCTGATCTACTACTTTGGTCACCCAGTCAAAGAAATCTATCAGATTCATCTGACATGACCTTCCTGCTGTGACTCCATGCTGCCTAGGGTCCTGTGCCCCTCTGGCCTCTAGATACTCGACAATTCTTTCCTTCAGAAGTGATTCCATAATTTTCCCTTTCACTGGGGTTAAACTAACTTGGTCTGTAGTTTCCTGCTTCTGCCTTGCTCCCACTTTTGTGAAAGGAATCACATCTGCCCTCCTCCAGTCCCGGGTACCACCCATCCTCCAGTGATTTGTTAAAAGGGTAGTCAGTGGTGTCATTAGTTCTACCCTTAGTTCTTTTAGAATTCTGGGAAGAATCCCATCAGGCCCCATTGCTTTGTCCACCTTCCATTTTAAGAGTTCTTTCAGAACCCTTTCTTCTGTAAATGGGCTGGTATCAACTTATGTATCCAGAGTGTTTCTACTGTTTGTTTTATGTACCTCCCCCTCTTCATTTGTAAATACTGAGCAAAAATATTTGTTTAGTATCTCTGCCTTTTCACAGTCTCCCTCTGCCCACCCTCCTTCCTCCCCTTTATTAAGCCTCACTATCCCTCCCTTGGTCTTCCTTCGCTCCCTGATGTACCTATAAAAGGTTTTATCCCCCTTCTTAACTGAGTTGGCTATCTTTTCCTCGGTTTGGGCCTTTGCTGTTCTGACTGCCTTCCCAGCCTCCTTTTGCTTTAACAGATACAGTTCTCTGTCCTGCTCTTTCTGTGATTCTTTGTACTTCCTGAATGCTTTCTTTTTCTCTTGAACCTTCACTGCCACTTCCTTTGAGAACCATTGTGGTTTCTTACATCATTTTGTTTTGTTTATTTGCTTCACACAAAGGCTCGTTACCTCTGTGATGGCAGTTTTTATTATTCCTCATTGTTCTTCCACTATTGTCAGAGACCTTTAAAACACAAAGTTCTTGAGGAAATCTTCACAGAAATTGAGTGAAATAGTCCCTTTAGCAGTGAGTCACCCCACAGAAAAAAGGCAAGTACAAACTCCTGGGCAACTCTCAGACAGAAAATCTACACGCAGTTGTACATGCAGGTAGCTTCACAACACTTCTGGGTTGGACCAGGGGGTTGCCTTTAAAATCCACAGCAGTCCCCTTCATCCCACTTGGGATAAAGACATAGGAATCCCTGGAGACCGTTTCCCACCACTTCACTAGTCAGGAACAGGCAGTCCTCCACTAGGGTGAGAAAACAGACACTCTACACTGTTCACTCTCTGAGCTCCTAAACTGAACTACTCTTAGAATTCTAATTACTACTCCTCTCACACAAGCTGTGTGGCTTATGTTGCAGCGAGAGTACTAAATGGCATCACCTCTCCAGTGCTCAGTTGAAACCCAACAACAGAGAAGGACAGAGTGAAAATCCATTACTAGATAATCACTAGCTGCCTTCCCTACCTACAATTGACACTGATGGAATTCTAGCAACCCCAGGGAACCAAGGGGTAACACTGGGATGGACTGTTCTGGGGACAGCACCATCAAAAGCACATTGTCCGCAAATGGGGATACCTTATATATTCAAAATCACACATGCCCACACAATGCAAAGCATCATGGGCTGCATATGCAAATCACCAAAGAATGTTATGCTGGTTCAACTTTAAGCAGAATTGCATGGTGCCGAAAGGCCTCTCACACAGTTTGCAAAGGGTGCTAACAGATTACTTATATATTGTTTGTCCCAGTGGATTTCCCTCAATAAGTTCATCTTTTCTAAGGGCACTAGCCAATAGTTCCATATAAAGGCAAAATAAAGGAGGAGAGAGGGGACATCCTTGCCTGGTTCCTTGGTGTAAGGATATAGGTGGGGTGATAGCTCCATTTATCCATATATATGCTTGGGGACTGTGATATATGTTTTGGATCCATTTTAAAAAAGAATCTGCAAAGGAAAAGTTTGCCAAAGTATCCCACAAAAAAATTCCATGACACCCTGTCAAACGCCTTGTTGGAATCTAAACTCAACAAGACACCCAGGATTTGTCTCAAGTGGATATATTCTAATAACAGCATAGTTCTTCTAATATTATCAGTGGCACTTCTTGTTTAATAACGTCAGATTGGTCCGGGAGAATGAGGATAGGAGAATGCGTTCTAGTTCTGTGGCCCATATGGACATATAAATTTTGTAGTCTACATTAAGGATAGAGATAGGGCAGTAAGACGATGCATCTACTGTATCTTTATCTAGTTTAGAATAGCAGCTATTATTGCATAGGTCCAAGAAGGAGATGATGTCACCCTCTGCCACTGTTCTAAAAGTAGGAACTAGTACAGATAAAAGTAGACCTGCAAAGGATTTATACTATTCGCTATAAAGTCACCTGGGCCTGGCATTTTAATGTTTGAAGACTTGTATATGTTCTAAAACCTCATTGACCCAACTGGGATTCCAGTGTGGCTCTTTGTGTTTCTGAGAGCTTAGGAAGTGAGAGGCAGGAGAAAGGAAACTGCTCCTAGACTGCAGAGTTATTGAAAGGACAGGAGTATAGGGCCTGGTAGTAGGTGGCAAAGGATGATTGTATTTGGTGCTCTTTATGGAGATTTGTTTTGAGAAGGGATGTTTAATTTTCAAAATTGTTGCAGTTTGACATCTGGCACGAAGCTTACGGGCTAGTGTTTGGGTCCCCCTAGATCCTTCCTCAAAGTTGGATTGTTTCAAATATATTAAGCTCTGCTGCACTCTGATGTCCGTGATTTTTTTATAGATCTTTTTTCATTTCTCTAATTTTTCTTTGTAATACAGAGTGTTCCTCTCTATAAAGGAGTTGGGAGGCCTGCAGTTTTTCCTGTAGTATATATTTAGTGTCTTGTTTACATTTAAATCTGGTTGAATAAACTACTGTTTCCCCTCTAATCACTGCTTTAAATGTGTCCCATTTTACTGGGTCTGTAATGTCAGGTAAATTGAAGACTGGAGAAGGGCTCATGTGATCCCGCTCCACAAGAGTGGTAGCAGGGATGAGGTGGGGAACTACAGACCAGTCAGTCTTACCTCAGTAGTGGGTAAGATTATGGAGGTAAGGCTGATGGAAAGGATAGTGCAACACCTGGAATCCATAAGAGCACGGGATCCAAGACAGCATGGGTTTACAAAAGGAAGGTCCTGTCAAACTAATCTCATAGATTTCTTTGACTGGGTAACCAGAGTGGTGGACCAAGGGGGAGCAGTTGATGTTGCCTACCTTGACCTCAACAAAGCTTTTGACACTGTTCCACACAGAAGATTGGTAAATAAGCTGGGTAGACTCGGGGTGGATCAGAAGTTGGTCAACTGGGTGGCAAACTGGTTGACAGGCAGAAAACAGAGAGTGGTGGTAAATGGTATACAGTCAGAAGAGATGCAAGTCACAAGTGGGTACCTCAGGATCAGTCCTGGGGCCAGTCCTCTTCAACATCTTCATTAGTGACCTTGCAGATGGACTAGAGGGTAAGGCTTGTCTGTTTGCAGATGACACCAAGATCTGCAACAGAGTAGATGATCTAGATGGGGTGGGCAGAATGAGAAGAGATCTGGATAAACTAGCAAAATGGTCAGAAGAGTGGCAACTGGGATTTAATGCAAAGAAGTGCAAAATCCTGCACATAGGGAAGAGAAACCCTGAAGCCACCTATAGGCTGGGAGGGGAGTTGCTAGCAGTCACAAAGGAAGAAAGAGACTTGGGCATCATCATCACTGATGACCTGAAATCATCCAAGCAGACCTCTAAAGCAGTAGGTAAGGCTAGGGAAGTGTTAGGTGTATTAGTAGGTATCACAAGTTGTAAGAGTGAGGTAATAATCCCCTTTACAAGACACTGGTTAGGCCCCATCTGGAGTACTGCGCAGTATTGGAGGCCACACCTTCACAAGGACATTAACCAAATTGAGGCAGTCCAGAGAAGGCAACCAAATGGTGCTGGGACTGCATAGAAGACATATGAGGACAGATTAACAGAGCTCAATATGTATACCCTTGAGCAAAGGAGGGAGAGAGGTGATATGATCGAGGCATTCAAACACCTTAAGGGCATTAACAAGGTGAAAGAGTCTAACATGTTTAAATATAAGAAAAATAGCAGGACAAGAGGACACAGCATGAGATTAGAGGGGACCAATTAAGGGGGAATGTGAGGAAATTATTTTTCACAGAAAGGGTGGTGGATGCATGGAATGGCTTACCACAAGAAGTGGTGGCTATGAATACAGTGCAGAGCTTCAAACAGGCATGGGATAGGCATAAGGGAGCAATACAAATGACTATGAATAGATAGGCCACTGACAGAGCAAAGGCCGATGGCACATTTATAAGGTAGAAAAAGAAATGGGCAGACTGGATGGACCTTGCAGTCCTTATCTGCTGTCAACTTCAATGTTTCTATGTTTCTATGTTTCTTGAAGTATCTGGGGAATACATGTGCACATATATTCTATGTATTCCTGGTCTCTTAAAGGAAAGGGTTAAAATCCATCATTTTTTTAAGGTTTCCCTAGACCTATTTTAAGTTACAAGGGGTGATGGTCTGATAGATAGCATGGTTGGAGAGCTAGGTGTTGTGTTAAGGAAAAATGGTCACATGTAGTAAAAATGCAATCTAGCAGAGAATACGTCTGGTAATGTACAGAATGGAAAATGAAACCATTTAGTGAGGGAAATAATTTCTGCCAAACGTACACAAATCCCAGACGGGCCAAGGTACATTTCAGTTATTTTACTGCGTTTGAAGATCTGAGTGCCTGTGGGTTGGAAGAAGCAAGGTGGGTGGAAAGAGCTTCACTGAAATCTCCTCCCTTAATCAGTCCCCCCTGCAGCTGATCCAATACCTTATGTATAAAAGTACGCATTACAGGGAAGGAAGATTGGGGAGGTAAATACTCACTCACCAGCATCATTTGTTGGGGATAGAGGGTCACTCTCACGATTATGTACCTGCCCTGTGAGTCAATATGTTTATCTTGTAGTTCAAAAGGAGTGACGGCTGGTACAAGAATGGCTGCACCACGTCTGCGACTATTAGTGTGGGAAGAGGTGTATACTGTATATCTATGACCCCATCTCAACTTTTGATGTTCTACTTCTGACAAGTGAGTTTTCTTCAGGAAGTAGAGATTAGCAGCCGGTTTAATTAAGTATTGCATGAGGTGAGTCCTTTTTATGGGGTTGTATAGACCATTGACATGCTGTGAAAATATTTTGACAGGATGTATTGTCATGTTTGAGAAGATAGAAGAGGGGGTGGACTACGCCTGGATTCCAGCAAAGAGTCACTGAAGACCCTGAGGGTGGGGACCTTTCTGCTTCCACAGCCATCCCAAAGGATATGACGAGCAGGCTGAGGACAAGAAAGCCAACAATGATAGGCCAATCACTCAGCAGCCATCTGGGAGGCCTCCCTCCCTCAATAAATGAACCATTGCTTAGCAAACTCAATGTGAGTGCTTATCTTTTTTTTATAAAATAAAAACCTATCTAAACAGAGTTTAACTATGGTCTGAACCAATGCATTTTAACATTTTCACCTCCTTTCTGTTCCCAACTAAACGGGAGAATTTACAGGGGTTGGGAACTCTAGCCTGTGTCCCCTTTAAAGGGGATAGTAACTGCCTCTTAGGTAAAAAGGAAGATAGAACAGAAAAAACTATATACAAGGTGACTTCCAATTTGGAGGTAGGACTTTTCGACCACCTCCTGGGGGTTTCAGGGGTTAACTCCACTGTAAGAGTGTCCCTGAAACAGGGCAAAAGCCACAGTCGTAGTTAAAAGGACACCCTGGGGAGCTAGTATGTCCCCAAATAAGAGAAGTTTGCCAATGTGGCAAGTAAAATTAACTACACTTGACATCTTATGGGGATCTCAGGGACAAACTCTCCCCCCTTTTTTTCCACCACCAGAATGAATGTGGTAAGAGGTCATTGGAAGCTCAGGAAGAAATGAAGTAGGTAGGAGGGCATATTTTGACAATTTCAAAGGGATTTGGAAGGTTATTGGATTTCTCACTCCCTTAGTTAAGGGCTTGGGATGGGGAAACAAAAGCACAGTTAACAGTTCTAATAATTTCCTTATTAGAATATCGTAGTACCCCAATATGGCCACTAGATGACACTGCAAGATCATTATTAGGGCCATGCTGCCTACAGGCCTAGTCAAAGTTTTGAAATCCTCAGTCAGATCTGTTGTAAACCCCTTCAATCCCACAAGGCACCACTGGCCAGAGGGCCCAGGGTGACACGGCCCACCCTCCCATCAACTCTACACCCAGCCCCCAACCAGCACTGACCTCCAAGCCATAATCCCTGAGGGTCTTGTAAAGACTGTCATCTTGTGAAGTCTTCTTCAGGAATTAATGATAGGACAGCAACGAAGATAGAAATTGCTGGAGTTGTTTAAGCATGTCCACTATTGGGAGGTCAGATCACCAATTCAAAACCTGAGTAGTGTTGTCCTCTTGGGTCATCTGGGTGTCTCTCAGTCTTGTTCTGGAGGGTTGTTTGTGACCCATAAGTTCCAAGAGGTGGCCACAGGCCAAAAGATCAGACTTTGCTTCTTTGGTTGTGGTGTATCGCTGAGGTCCATTAGGAAATTGCACCAATAGTTTTGCAGGATAAGGAGTCTTAAATTTTAGGCCTTGCTGTCTTAAGCAGGGGAACAATGGTATATATTCCCTGCATTGTTTTTGTATTGTAGGAGCGTAGTCATTGTCAAAGAAAATTCTCTTTGAGGCATATTTTAAAACTTTTTTCCCCAATCCTTTTGAAGGAGATCCTCCTTAACTGCATAGTTCAAGAAACAACTCACTATAGATCTGGGTCTTGTGTCTAGAGCAGTAGGTTTGGGGCCTACAGCCTGATGTGGCCTTTCTATGTCTATCAGATATTCTGGGTCCAGGTCTAGTTTGGTGTGCAGAAAACTATCCAGGAATGCTGGCATGTCCCTGGCTTCCTCACCCTCCAGGATACCATAAATTCTCACGTTATTTTCTTCTCCCACTGTTTTCTGCATCCTCTTGTCTGAGGAAAATCTGCAGTTGTGTTCTGGCCAGTTCCTTTATAACCTCCTTGAGATTGCTAAGGCAGGAGGTATTTGTTGAAATTTGGTGGTCTGCTTCATCTAGGTGTCCCTGAAGAGTGTTAATCTCAGCTTAGAGATCCTGCATGGATTTTCGCTTCTCCGCATGAAAGTCTTGCATTGCTGCCAGAATTGTTTCTGTGACATCCGTGCACTGTTGTTTGCTCAACAGCGCTTTGGTGTTTGCATGGTCGCCTGAGGCCATCATGGATGTATCCAGTCAGCCAAGGAGTCATCTGAGTGGGCTGGCTTGGCAAAAATCTGAAAGCGCTAATGCAATGATTAAGACATTAATTGATGCTAATGCCAGATTGCTAGATGGTGCCCAGTGTTTATTATTAGTTGTAGGCAGTTTTAACCATAGTATCACTGGAAGCCAGGAGATGATTTCTGAAGAACTGTGGAAGATTAATCTGGATTCACGTTGGTAGAGTGACTCTGGAAACTTGCGGAAAACTGATTCGAAGGCTTTCTGTCATTGAAATGCTGGTACAAAGCAATTCAAGGACAGTTCTGGCACTTACACTGTTTGTCACAATAATAGCAAGGCAATGAATGTCTCGGTTCTTATTGTAGTGGTCAATTACACAGTCTCAATGTCCAGACCACAGTAAATAAACAGGCACTTTACTATTCTAGGTGAACCCTAGCTTCAGTAGGCCTGACTACCAGGGGTCCCTCTAGCTAGATCTGGTTCTCCTGTTACTGTGGGTCTGTGTGGCTAGCTAGACTCCACCAACATCTACGGTCGCTAATGCTGCTGGGCCCCTATAACACCTGGGGTTCTAAATGGTTAGCAGTGGGCCTAACTCGTCCCTTTAAGTAGCAGTGAGTCTGACTTGCCCTGTTAGGTATCAGTGGGCCAAACTTGCCCTTTTAAGCAGCAGTAGGCCTGACTTGCCCCTTTAAGTAGCAATGGGCCTAATTTGCCCCTTTAAGTAGCAGTGGACCTATCTTTCCCTTTGAAATAACAGTGGGCCTTTCTTGCCTAGTTAAGTATCAGAGGGCCTGACTTGTCCTTTTAACACCCTGGTCCCCTCTGTGGCAGAACCCCTTGAAGACCTGGGCTACCCCTTCTGTCCTGGGCCTCTTTTAACAAGCCCCTTTTAAATTCCTGGGCCTTTCTTGGCTGGGCCCTTTTAAGTCTCAGGCCTGGCTGAGCCTGTCACTCACTGGCCACCCCACCTCAGCTCTGCCCCTGCTCCGCCTTAATTTAATCAATTAGTGTTATCTCCTTTGAGACTACTAGTCTAGTCCTTCCTGGCATCATCAGGCCCTGAGTGCAGACACTGATTGCTCCTGTCCTTGGCCCACAGACAGTTTGTTTTGTGCCTGTCGCTAAACTAAATAAATAAATAAAACACTTTAGTTTCTATTCTGGCTGTCAGTACTTTTCCTGTCGTGTTGCCAGTGACTCACTGCCACAGACAAGGATGCAGGGAAGCTGATTTGGGAGGTGGGAAGAATTTCTGGCAGAGGAAGGGCTTCAGGCAGTTGAGTGGTCAATCAAGGACCTTGTGAAGTCCCAAACTGGGACTAGGATGATGCGGCACTGCTCACACCATCTCCGGTTGACTGGTACAGAGCTTTTTAAAATAAAATAAACAGGCACCAAGCCTTCTCGATTAGGAGCACGATGACTTTCCAGGTGTCCGATGACACCACGGACCAAGCAACACATTAGACAGGTATTCTTCAGTGACTGGAGGCAGAGGGGCACACAAAAAATCCCTCAGGGACAGCTTCGGCCCTCCTAGCAAGCTTTTGTTGTTCCTCCTCACTTTCTGTGTCCTTTCTCCTCCACAGTCACCACAATTCTCCTTTTACAACTGAATCATTTTCAAAGAGCTACACTCTGCATTCTGATTCTTGGCACTAGAATGCTGAGCATGTGCCACACAATGGGCATTCTATATACTCAACCTGGCATTCTATATGCTCAGCATGACATTCCGTCTGCTCAAGCTGGCATAAAGAGCTAACCTTTTACAATTCTTTAGCTATGTACATGTATTTAAAACAGGTTTGTGATAACTGGATTAGAAACTGGGCACCTGGGCATTTTCCTGGGCACATTTCAGAGCTAGGTACCTTTCTATTTTTCTTTTTTCTTTTGTGCCCCCAACTCAGGAGCACTACATTTTAAATATCTAAAAAACTAAAGAGCACTAGAAAAAATGTTTACATATATGGAAACTGGAACTATGGTTGCATGCTTCCAGCCAAAAACAAATTTTGGTGATCACTTCCTAATTATCCAGTACTGCTACTTTAAGTTGCCATAAAAACTCGATCAGTACTGCTTTGGATCCTATATGTCAGGCAGACCAGGGGTGGTCTGAAATTACTCTTTCCCAAATGTCACAGTTCACCACCTCAGAAACCTGTTCCAGGGTAAGCAGAAAAAAATAAATTCTAGAACAGGAGTTGTGAGGAGATGAGTGAAAGGTATAAGTGTGGTCAGTCGGATGTAATATACAGTAAGGGTCTGTAAGACCTAAAGAATCAATAAATTCCCTGAGACTGCACTGCGCAGGGGATACCCTCATCTGCATTGTGGTCAATTTGTCCTGTTCAGCTTGCAAACCCAAGTTCCAGTCACCCTCAGTAACCATGGGGAGAAGGGTATATGGAACTAGCAATGCTGCTAGATGAGTCAAAAACTGAGGGGTATCCACAGTGAGACCATAAACTGAACCCCAAAAAACTTTACGCAAACCAAGTCTACCATGTAGGAAACTATAACACCCTTCTGCAACCTAATGCTCCGTAACAAGTTGAAAGGAAAGGCACTAGCCAATAAAATGCAGACCCTATTCCTTTTAGAACTATTTCCTGTTCCATAAACAGTTCTCACTCATGAGGAAGATGGCAGGTATGCTGGGTAGCCACTTGTAAGAGGAGCAAGAGGAGTCCTATTTCAAGTTATTTTATATTATTTCTGCTGTTTTAGGTTGGTGGTAGTTAGGGAATGGGAGTGTTATGGAAATTAAGTGAGTAAGCTGTAGGAGATATTTATTTTTGTTTTATAGAGTCTTGTTCATTTGTTCTGTGAGTAAGAAACTTACCGCAGTTGTTGGATAGCCATGTCGGCTGTCTGTTTTGTGAGGCAGTGAATCAACATACAGATGTTGGAGAGCAATGTCAGCTGTATGGACTGTCTCTGATGGAGCAGCAGCACAAAAGTATGGATCCTGTCTATGGTTGGCTGTTGGAACTTCTGCAGAAATGGGGAGTTAGTCAGGAGTGAGTTCAGACTGAGCTTTGGCAGACTGGAACTGTGGGTCACAGTGGGATGAAACATTTTGGGTTTGGTGTTTCAGGAAGTCCTGGAGCTCATACAGTATGCTCAAAGTTTTGGATCTTAACTTTCTTCTAGGTTTCCCTGGCCTCTGTATACAGCACAACTTTTGTGTTACTGGCAGTGTGGAGAAGACGAGAAACAGTGTCTTTTCTTGGCCTGGACAGAACTAAACTTTGTGCTGTGCTCCTTGATCGATGGAGTTGAGAGGGAACACTTTGGATGAATAATGTTGCTTCATTTTGAGCCTGAAAGTAAATGACTGACCCTGGTCTCATTTTGCAGGACTGTGCACCGTGTGGGTTGTGAGAGAGCCCCTATCAGTACATAATGATCTCAAGGACCAGTACTGGGAAGATATTTGTGACAGGAAGCTGCTAGTTGGCTCACAGCTAAATTCAAGAATCGAGACTTGGAAGGGGTTTAGAATGGACTTTGACCAGTGAGAGGACAAGAGTCTTATTGTTCTGCTAAACTCTGTAGAGTCAATTCCTTAGGGGTGAGACCCTGAGGCAGCTGAACATGGCGATTTGTGAACTGTTGACTTTTTTCTGTGCTCTTCTGCCTAAGAAACCGCTCTTGAAAGAAGTAAAGATACTGTGAGGCAGCTCTGTATGAGAAAGAGTGCCTTGATACTAGCAGCTGCTTGGATTGAGAACTGATAGTAAACTACCTCACATATTCATGGACTCCTCTATAAGGATAAATACGATTATTTAGTAGCTTGTTTGCTTTGGGAGGGTTAGGGAGGTCTTTTTTGGGGGGGGGCTAATCTGTTGGAGTGAGTGAGTGGATGAGTGAGTATGGTGTGGTGTGTGTGATTTGTTGAATTGTTAGTTTTAAACTGCTGTAGTAGAATTTACAGAATTAGTAAGAGATGGGGTTTTGACTCGGGTCCTGGGGTTATGCTACTACCCCTTCTTGTTAAAAGCCTTCTGCCCCTTCTGTGACCCACCCCTTGCAGCCACAGTTTTCCAGAAGTGTAGGGAGTTGGGTATTGCAACGAGGAGGAGTGTTAGGAGTGGGATACAGGAAGGTGGACGCAGCTGAAGGGAGCTGATTTGGATGATGGGAACCAGGAGACACCCTGGTCTGAGGAGACAGTTGGAGTGGGGTCTTCTGTGTCTTGCCTCTTTGCCCAGAGAACCCTCCAGACCAAGAGGGCAGGTAGCTGAGGGGCTGGCCTCTGCCTTTCATTCTCTTTGGGAGGTGTTATGCAATGCCAGGTTGATGGGGAACAAGACCGCTATAATGGCGGAGCTTGTTGCTTCAGTCAACCTGGCATGTATTACATGATTCACTGCCTGAGGAAGGAATGCAGGGGAGGGTGGTGGACATTTGTTTTAGGTCAGAGCAAGTGCTTGGCAGTGTGAGGGGGTCCCAGAGTGGAGTTCAGAATTCTCTTGGTCTACCGACCACCTGACTGGGACCGGAGTTTCCAGCAGGAGATGTTGGTCTTTCTCACTGAGAGGGTGTTGGAGTTGCCAAGATGGCTCATTCTCAGTGACATCAACACCTGGGTTGATGACGAGGCATCATCTGGGGCCAGAGACTTCCTGGGCCTCTCCTTGATAATCACGGCCAGGACCTACCACTCTGGTCACTCACTTGATTTGGTGCTCTTCTTGGGACTTGAAATATACACCATTGAGACTGATCCGGTCATTTGGTCGGATTATTGCACCATCAGGTTCAGCTTCAGAGCACCCTAAATGTCCCTCCTGCTGTGGAAATGGTTCAGTTCTGCCTTTTGTACGGTTTTCATCCAGAGGGACTGATGGCTGAACTGGACATTTTGTGCTTGAGGCTTGCACTGACAGCCGGAGACTGCTGTGCCAGCCTATTATATAGGTGTTGTTTATTCCCTGGACCACCTGGCACAAATATCGTTCTCCCCTGGTCTCTCATCTCGACTTGCCATGGTTTAATGGTGAGCTGAGGGCATTGGAAACCAGGGGCCAAGATTGGAAGGCATTGGAGGAAGATCAAGTCTCCAGAGGGCAGGCTGGCTCTGATTACTCATTACGACAAATATCAGAATGCAGTTATCCAAAAAGGAGCTTTATATCTAGGATGATTGTAGCTGGGAAGGTCCAACCAACTAAGTTCCTTGGGTTGTAGACAGGCTACTACATCCAGCCTGTCTGGAACCCATCAGAGCATTTCAGCTCACATATGTGAGGAGTTCGCCTCAGTTCTTCTCAGACAGAGTGTTCTTCATGAGGGCTGGGATTTCTCCTAGTGGAATACCATTGTCCAAAAGTGGTGGCTCTTGGGTGGATGGATGCAATCAATATCCTTGGGAGAGTTCAGCCAATGACTATGGTGGAGGTCTGTGCTGTGATCTCTGGGCTTAGGCTAACATTCTGCAACCTGACCCAGGCCGATGCGATTACTGGTTGTCTGCATCAAGGTTCTGGGTCTGGTTTTATGGAGATTGTTGGGTGTTCCTTGCCAGTTGGGGTTTTTCTGGACTCTCTTAAACAGACTCTGGTTAAGACCCTGCTGACAAAAACATCTTTGGACCTGACATCTTGTTGAATTACCAGCCTATTTCAAACCTCCCCTTTTTCGGGAAGGTTCTTGAGAAGGTGGTCACAGAACAGCTCGAGAGTCACCTCATGAACTTTCAAATTTACTAACCATTCCAGGCTGGATTTAGGGCCTTGCATAGTATGGAGACCCCCTTGGTCAGGGTTCTGAATGACCTGCTCAGGGTGAGGGATAGAGGAGAGCAAATGATTCTCAATATTCTCAATCTCTCCTCAGTGTTTGACACTGTGGACCATGGGGTATTGTCGGACAGGCTGAGGGAGTATGTAGGACTCACCAGCAAAGTCATCAGCTGGTTTGAGTCCTTCCTGTGGGGCAGATCTCAGAGGGTGGCACTGGGGAATTATTTCTCAGACCCAATGGATGCATCATGCAGAGTTTCCCCATGGCTCTGTCCTCTCTCTCATGTTGTTCTCAATGTACATGCTGTCCCTGGGCAAGGTTATAGAGTGGTATGAGCTGAATTTTCATTGTTATGCTGATGATAGTCAGTTCTACTTATCATTTGCACTGGGAGATCTGATGCAGTCAACCTGCTAAATGAATGCTTGGCTGAGATCTTGGCTTGGACATCTGAACTGGCTGGGACTTAACCCGGGAAGAATGAGGTGCTAGTGGTTGAGCCAGGATAAAGGGAGGTGGAGCCCTCAGGTGATAGTTTGGGGCTTTTTATTGGCTAGACTGAACTGGTGACATCCTTAAAGGTGAAGAATTTTATTTATTTATTAAATGTTTCACCAGGAAGACACGCTGAGCAACAAGTTGCTTGTCTCCGTCGTGACCTGGGGGTAGGGAACATGGGGATGGTATATAGAGATTTGTTACACAATATAGAAATACAATTTGATTACATTCTTACAGTAAGCACACTATTTAGAAGTGCTGAAAATGGGAAGGATTAACAGTATGTTCTGGATGAATACATTGCTAACAGTTTAAAACTAGAATAGATATGGTAACACAAATAACAATTGGCAAACCTTTGGTTGGATATACAGTGGCATCCCCCAGGATGAAACCTAATTCTGCAGCATTTTGTAGCACTCTGCAGAATGCAGCAGTAGACCTACTGAAAAATAAACAATGCAATTTCAATGGCAATTAGTCTCTTTTGTCATTCAGGAAACTGTGACACTGTCAGAATGAAGTGAATGCCACAGTTTCCCACATGACAAAAGGGACTAATTGCCATTGAAATTACATTGCTTTATTCAGTAGGTTTGCTGCAGCAGCATACTGCAGAGAGCTGTAAAAGTGGGTTTCATCCTGTGGGATGCCACTTTAGTTTTGAAGACTGGAAATGGTTGAAGTAGGAACAGTATGATTGAAATACGCAGGATTATGAGGCGAGACACAGACAGAACAAAATTTGCAGGTGAACAGAAGCACAGGTTGGACTATAAGTTCATTTGAGAGTTGGGGTAGGCCAATAAAAGGGAAGGGGGGAAGACAGCATGGGGATGAAGAGGATGGTGAATGTTGGGGGACAGGAATGTAGTAGGAGGAGGAGGGGATGTTGTTCCCACCAGTCTGTTGGTGACCCTGCCTGCACGAGGCAGTGGTCAAGCATGACTGAAAGGAAGCAGATTATAAGCAGTGAGAGTTAATGAACATCATGAAGCAAGAGAGGGAAAAAGGGGGAAGAGGAGTAGGTAGCTTTCCAACAGGGTGCTGGGGACCCTGCCTGCACAAGGCAGTGGTCTATCAACAACTGAAGGGGAGCAGGATGTAGTCAGTGATGGTCTGAGTACAGTATAAAGCAAAGGAGGGGAAGAGAAGGGTAGAATTGTTTCCACTGTGTGCTGGGGACCCTGCCTGCACAAGGCAGTGGTCAAATGTGACAGAAGGGAAGTTGGTTGTAGGCAGTGAGAGTCAGGGTACATGAGGAAGGGGTGGGAGGAGAAAAAGTAGGGTCTAGCAGGGCCAGGCCACAACAGCGCACTGTGCAGTGGACCCAATGTGCACAAGGTAGTGGTAGATCCCAGGTGGCAGATTGTAGGCATCCAAGTAGAGCATGCTCAGAGGAAAGTAGGCAGTGATAGGGAGTGAGCATTAGAAGATAAGGGAGTGAGAGAGGAGCGGGATGAAGACCCAATCCTGTACAGGGTACCAAGAGTGTGGTAGGGGGTGAGGGATTGAAGGTGTAGGGAGAGGGTTGGGGCAACTACTGTTAACAGCTTAGTGTAAACTCCCCCCACCAGCCCCCTTGTTCAAGTAGCAATGCTGTTCTTCTCTAATCAAGGTGCCACTGAGAGTGGTTGGGGGTTATCACTATGAACACAGTTCTATGAACCCATACTTCTACTTCAGAGCCTGTCATCCCTAGACAGGCAAACCAAGTGTGGCAACTACCTGGCTCACACCTGGGGGGACCATTTAGCATTGTCAACAACCTGGGTCCTTGGGAGAAAACATTTGCTCAGCATTATGATAGGTTTGTACTTCTGGTCAGGGGCACCCAAGTAAATCCAGACACTGGAAGCAATAACTGTACTGCCCAAACCAGGCTGGGATTCTAGAGTGTGGCTTTTATTCACATTACACAGAGAATAAACAAAGCAAAGTTGAACCTCAGAGGGCTACTCACTAGTAATGCAGATTACTGAAGTACAGAGCACACACACAGCGAACCCTCAGGTTCTGAACAGATCTGGTCATGCATGACCCAAACTGGTACATTTCTCTTCTTTCCCTTAACTTGGCACCCGGCCAGTACTAGGACACTTTTCATATATCATGAGGAATTATTCTTGGTGGCTCCCTACCACCTCTGAGTACTCTCTGGCTCACAGAAAATCCAAAATCCCACATCTGGGTATTTTCCTCAGGCACTGGCCAAATGCACTGAGAGAAAATAAAGGTGCCCAAATTGAACCTGAAGAAGTAAACATGGTTACTCCAGATGGGGTGGGTCGCTCACCTTTTGCTTCTAATATTTATACTCAGACATTCATCTGGTTACAACACCTTTCTCTCCGAAACACTCTTGTAGATGCTCTCTTGAAATGTATTTCACATTTAACATTCTTCTCACACCTTGGAGGTGTCATGAAATTAAAAGTTCTGTATGTGGCTATGTCTTTACTCTGGACCCCCACTTTTGCAGATGCTTTTAAACCATACACAGTCTAAAAGTTCTGTACTTGGCAAGTCTCCTTCAGACCCCACAGTAGGCAGACACTTTTACTTGAAACACAGACTTGGTGATCAGTGTCCCTTTGTCAGGGTAAAACTCACCACATGAATGCAGGTGCACCAGAGTCTTTTCCAGAAAAAGTCTTAGGTACTCAAAGAACAAGCAAATCTAGGCAGCTTCACCACTGTCCAGGCTGAACCAGGGATTGTCCCTGAGTTCTGAATTTCATCCCTCCGGGATGGGGCACTGAAAACCTTCTAGGAAATGGTCTCTACCACTTCACACACTGGTCTTCTGTGTTCTTCTCTAGGGTAAGAACACACAATCTCTTCTCCTTGTGAAAGTGTCAACTTATTTGTTAACTTTTCCCATTGACTATAATGGGAAACTTGTGTTTTGAATAACCTTTGAACCATGCAATATTTTTTCATGAAATCTTCAAAAGGCACACTGGAGACCCTGGACACACATTTTCTGAAGTTTTTGGACTGGTCACATGAACCATGTGACCTGTAGGTGCGAGCAAAGAATGCGCAAAAAAAAGTAATTTCACCCATGAATGTTGCTTAATAACTCTGCAGCCATATATCTGACCAGTACAAAAGTCAGCAGATCCCAAGATCTTTGGTTATGTCCATTGCCTGCCAAATTTAAGGCAAATCTGTTGAATGGTGGCAAGTTATTAAAGTGCAAATGTCACCATTTAATCTTAAATGGGGTACTCAACTTAACTATGGTAGCACTACTGTGCTACCATAATATATATATATATATATATTCATGGCAAAAACTCAGTTTAATGCATCAGTTAGGGTTGTTCCACAGTGACAAAAGTGAGGGAATTCAGTGTTTGGGTTATAAACAAGCTGAGAAATAGGAGAATGGGGTGAGAGTTAGGACCAACTACCCCAACGCACACCCCAATGTCAGTTGGGGGGATGGGCTGGGGTACAAGGGGGCTTTGAACCTAACACCGAATTTCCTCACTTTTATTGCAGTGGAACAATCCTAACCGATGCATTAAACACAGTTTTTTAATATGAATTTCCCTTCTTTTTGAGAATGAGGACTATAAATAGTGAATAGAATGCGGTGGTGGGAGTGCGGGGCCCTTTGGGCCCCGCGCTTCCATCACGTGATGTCTTGTGACATAGTAATGGTAAGTGCAACACAAACACAAGAGCTAAAGGTTATGCACATGGTGACACAAACATAAATGGTAATGCAAATGTTAATAGAAATGCAAATGCAAAGTGATGCCAAAATGAACAGTGATGCAAATGGAGATGCAAGCGCGTACAGAAATGTAACTGGTAATGTGCATGGTCATGGTACCGCTATTGTAAACACAAATGTTAATTGTTGCAGCAACAATAATGCTAAAGGGAACAGAAACAGAGAGGCAAAAGCAAGTGCATATGGAAATGCAAAGTGTAATGCGCATGGTCATGGTACGGCAATTGCAAACACAAATGGTAACAGCAACAGCAAAAATAATACTAAAGGAAACAGAAATGGAAAGGCAAATGCAGGCAAATACGGAAATGGCTAGCTTTGTACTTAGCCCCTGTGTGGGGGGATAAGCATTTTTCCAATGAAAAGTCCATATCTCGCACCGTTTCCAAGATACGGGTCTCAAAAAGGCGGTGGACACCACAATGTTAGTCTATGAGAAAAAGTGTCAAATTCGGAGTACTGTAACTTTGCATCCCTGCAATATTTTTTCACCAAACTACCAAAAGGCACATCTGTGAGGTGTTGGCTTTCTTCCCTCCAAATTTCAGCCCAAAAGAGCAAACTGTTCTTTTTCAGCAGGGTGGCAAACAATTCCGGTCATTTTGGCCACAATGTTGCAAAGTATTGTTGTGATTTGGACACTTTCACAAAAAAAGTCATGAAAGTGTCACAGGTGTGACACTACTTTTCCCAAAAATTTCAAAAACATATTTCTGGGGTGTTTAACCCAAAAATAAAGATGTCCCTAACATCCTCAGGACTCAACTAGGCAAACACAAAAAGAATTGTGTCCCTAGATGGTCCCAATTTTAAATGCCAAGCATTTCTGTGAACAGTAACTGCAAAAAAAATGGCTAACTCACGACACTACAGGGGTCATTTGTGACACTAAAAACTGCATTTGTGACACTGTCAAACTTTTTGTTAACTTTTCCCATTGACTAGAATGGGAAAATTGCTTTTTGAATAACTTTTGAACCATTCAATATGTTTTCACAAAACCTTCAAAATGCATATCAGGGACCCTGTCCACATGTTCCATGAAATTTTTGGACCAACCATGCAGCCTGTAGGTGCGAGCAAAGAATGCGCAAAAAGACATAAATGTACCCTGGAATGTTGCTTACTAACTCTGCAGCCGTATATCTGACCAGTACAAAAGCTGGCAGATCCCAAGATATTTGGTTATGCCCCATGTCTGCCAAATGTAAGGCAAATCCATTGAATGGTGGCAAAGTTATTAAGGTGTAAAGTTTCACCATTCAACCTTAAATGGGGTACTCAACCCTAACTATAATAGCACTACCATGCTATCATACTATCATACTATCTATCTATCTATCTATCTATCTATCTATCTATCTATCTATCTATCTATCTATCTATCTATCTATCTATCTATCTATATGTATATTCATGGCAAAAAAAATCTGTTTAATGCATCAGTTAGGGTTGTTCCACAGTGACAAAAGTGAGGAAATTCGGTGTTATGGTTGAAAACCCTAACTCCGACTTCAGCCCCCCCAGCATCACACACATATGCAAGTAGGGGGGAGGACCAAGGCAACACAACCGATGACAGACAACCAGCAGCAGGTGACAGAATTAAAAAAATAGTTGTCTAAATGTACTACAAGACATCACCACCCACCTGACCAGGTACTGCATGCTCAGTGGAGATCAACAGCAAAACTGAGGCCATGTACACCAAATGTACACATCCCTGATTGCAGGTGCACACAACGTACCACACTTAGTAGTTGCATGACCTTACCTACCAATGTCCCACACCCCACCACACCTGGTGGGCCACTTCAGCTATAGAGCAGAGCAAAACCAAGCAGTTGTACAGGCATAACATGTGTGATTGCCTTCATGTATAGACATTCTCCCTCTGCTAGACACTGCAGAACCTTTGCAAGACAGTGCCCCACCCACTCACCCATCTACTGTGTAGTTAGTGGAGAATGCCAGTTAAGATTAACTCATGAAGATGAGCGCTGTAACTTGATGATTACAGCCATCCAAACCTTTAGTGTGATTATAACTGACAGAGTCTGTGATAGAGAATGACCCTCCCATCCTACAACAATTATCCCATTGTGACTTAAATCAATACTAATAGACATTCTAGTCATATCTATACTATACCTACTTGAATCCTGTTGTAGTACAATTAACATAGTTATCACTTTGATAGCATCAGTTACATAATTGTGCCAAACCCAAAGACTAGGTACTGCAGCCTGAGTATAGAACAACTACAAAAAGTCAGGCTGTGTCCATAAGTGGTATAGATCACTCATTGCCAGAATACTAAATGTATCACTATATCAATAAGTGAGTCATCACAGAGGCAATGACATTGTCTTTACCAGGTAGTACATCCTCAGTAAGTACATACAGGAAAATTGATCCTATAGACATCTGCGATACAGTCACGTCATTGTTGGTTCAGTACTGCTAGTGTATTTAGAAGTTGCTTGGCCTCAGCCAGGCAATTACATTGTTTCTTAGAAAGAATACTTACTGCATCTTTAGTATACAGATACACTGAAGGTATATATATGTACAGCAACAGTACACCTTCATCAGTAAACTGTGTAGCTGATACTGACATTAGGAGTTTCACATCCTTGCGCAGGAAATGCTTTTCCATACCTTGACATCAGCCTCTCTATCTTGAGTATACAGTTGCAGTAAATTTACTACTATGTAAATCACATAGTAAATGCAACACTCCTTTTATCTTGACAATGACTCTGTCTTGTAATTAATTTATGTTGTGGTCTTAATTAATGTTTACTTAGTAGTGTAAAAATGTTTGTACAACTGTTATCATACACCTTCATCATTGATGTCCAGTAACGGTACAGTACCAGATGTGGTGCGGTGTGGGGGCATTGGTAGGTAAGGCCATGCAACTACTAAGTGTGGTACGTTGTGTGCAGCTGCAATCAGGGATGTGTGCGTTTGGTGTACATGGCCTCAGTTTTGCTGTTGATCTCCACTGAGCATGCAGTACCTGGTCAGGTGGGTGGGGATGTCTTGTAGTACATTTAGACAATTGTTTTTTATTTCTGTCACCTGCTATTTGTTGTCTGCCATTGGTCGTGTTGCCTTGGTCCCCCTACTTGCATATGTGTGTGTGTGTCTGTGTGTGTGTGGTGCTGGGGAAGTGACTCAGAGGTAGGGTTTCAACCCTAACACCGAATTTCCTCACTTTTGTCACTGTGGAACAACCCTAACTGATGCATTAAATAGAGTTTTTTGCCATGAATGTCCTGTTTTTTTGAGAATGATTAGTACCAATAGTATATGATTTTTTTTGTTGTACCAGGACTGTACATATATAGTGAAATGCACCAAAATGAAGAATACAGAAACTCATCTAATTGTATTTTTTGTTATGAAGCCTAAGACAACATCCATCTCAACCATATTGCTTTTTATATTTAGGTATTTACTTTCACTTACCACTGTTATGTTAATACTAATTTATTATGTTGCAGTGTTTTACTCATTGGACCAGATATTCAAACTGCACCATTTTGTGGTGCAAGCCCCTGTACTGCTCAAAATAGTTGCATAGGGGTGTGGCCAGGGCGATATTCAATGGAGTTGTGCTATGGCGCAACTTCTTTGAATATCGACCCCTGGCCACACTGACTGTGCATGGTACAGTGGAACTGCACCAACACAAGTGGTGAGAGTGGAGCATTGAGATGCGTGGCGCAAGTTCCATTGCACCATGCACAGCACCTGTGATATTCAAAGGGTGACATGCAAATGGGGCCATAATTTATGCAAGGTGCATGGGGGCCATTTGCATCTGATTATGGCCCCATTTGCATGCCATTAGCATGCAGGTGTGCCAATCCCTGATGACTTGCACCTGGCACCCTGCCAGGCAGCAGCCATCAGGGACCGTGCCCTCTGCAGCCCAGTCACAGGCAGAACAGTAGTGTTCCCCAGTAGCCTGATGACGGGCATAACTAAAATTCCCCACCCCCATGTAGCCCGATCATGGACATAACTGAAAAGTCCCCCACTCCTGAGTAGCCCAGTCATGGGTATCAGACTTCCCCCAAAGTCCAATATCTCCAGGTCCAGTGGACCAAGTGAGCAGCCCACTGCGGGTGGCATCCTCACCCCCATGTCCAACATCCCTGGTGATCTAGTGGCCCACCCACCTGTCCATAGAGCCCCACCATCCCACTCCCCCATCAGCCGCTGGTGAGCACCCCACCCACCATGTTGCTTGCCACCGCTGTGACGAGCTTGGTAGAGCTGCATGCCTGTTCGAGATGCGCAATGGGCATGTAGCCCATACATACAAGCTTCCAGATATGTGAATGAATGAATTCATTCACATATCTGACTGACTTGGATGGCTGGTGCATGCCCATTGGCTCATGCTCTGAATCATGGGCATGCAGCCCCACCAAGCTGTCAGTCAGCAGGTGGTGGGGTGGCAGGTGGGTGGTGCTGCCGACTGATGGGGGAGCATGGTGGTGGGGCTCCATGGGTGGGTGGGGTTGGATTGGGGTCACTAGATCACCAGGGATGTCAGACATGGGGGTGAGGATGCCACCTGCGATCAGGCTACCACGGTCCACTGGACCACCAGGTTATTAGACTTTGGGGAGGTCTGATGCCCAAGGATCGGGCTACTTGGGAGGTGGGGGACTTTTCAGTTATGCCTATGATTGGGCTGCTTGGGGGTGGGGGACTTACAGTTATCACCTGCGATCGGGCTGCTCGGGGTGGGTGGAGGGACTTTTCAGTTATGCCCGCGATTGGGCTGCTTGGGGGGGACTTTTCGGTTATGCCCACGATTGGACTACTGGGGGGTGACACTTCAGCCCATGATTGGGGCATGGGGAGCACCGCCAGGTGCGGTGGGAACAAGTCCAGGGCCACCCACAGGTGGCAGCTACTGTGTTGTGCCCAGCAATGTGGCAGCTCACCTGTGGGTGGCCCTCAACTTGTTCCTTTTTCTTTCAGTGTAACTTTGTGCAGACGCAGGTAGGGGTTGTGACTGCATAACTCTGCATGGCCCGGCTGAATATCGGGCTGTGCAGTTTATGCATGGACATGCCCCCACCTGTGCCAGATACATGACTGATGCGCCCGGGTGCATCGGGATTTGTGCAGGCTTAATTCTTCCCTTTTAAATATTGCACCAGGGCACATCAGGGATTGTTGCCTATGCGCAACCCTTTGAATATCTTGGCCATTACCTTTTGCAGTCAATGTACATACTCTTCTGACTCATAAAGAATGTAGTACTCAATTTGTAGCACACTTTTAAATATTCATATCTTGCATCTTCCTCCTCTGTTTCTGTACTAGGCAAAAAGACTGATAGAACTCTTACTTACTAATGTAGGTACATGAATGTTCTCATAACACTTCAACATCCATAACATTACAAGAATTAAAATGTGTCATCTTTTTAAACCTTGAATGCTTTCTATATGAATCTTCTTCACCAAACTAGGTAAGCCGAATGGTTTCTTATATAATTATATAGCCAATAAAGCATGCCCAGCAGTTGTAGTAATGGTCTGTTAATCACCTGCTACTGGTGTAGAACAACTCAACGTGTACAGCCTAACAGATGCACTCACAGGCTGATTAACTGTCCATTGGCACAATCCCTGGAAGACCCTTATGGCCACAATTATTAAACTCATTTAAAATAGTGTGACACCTTTTTCAATATATATTAGTCTACATATTTATGTAGATTTAAATCCCATGTGAATCTGCTAGAATGTTTGAGGGAATGATAAAATCATAGTTGTCTAACCCTTTGTCACAAATATTGATGATAAGCATCTCCACAATTGAATAATAACACAAGCAAAAAGTTATATTTAGAAAATATTTTTTTCTAAAAGTAAAAAAACATTTCTTTAAAAGTGCAAGTAAAAAAATAATTCTGTACAAAAGAAATTAAAAAATAAACAACTTTTAAAATGTGAAAGAAAAGAGAAAGAGAAAATATTATTTGTCATAAGTTAAAATTATAATACATAAAAAAATATATATTTGGTTTTATAAAATGTTTCTTCTATATAAAAAATAAAAAATAAAATAAATATAATAATCAAATAAATTGTATTTAGAAATATTTGCAGCAACTGTTTGCAAGTGGTGTGTGCTGCTTGAGGAAGTCCAAGCTATAAACTGATTCAATGTGGAGGCGTAACAGAAGTGGAAGCTTGCTGCGCTCCAGAGGAGATACTGGACTGTGGTGGAAAGTGGTCACTTCACCCCAGAGAAGCTGGATGGTACATGTGGGGTGGAGGTGAAATGCTGGTACTAGCCATGGTGTCAGCAGATGCTGTCACCACAGGATCAAGCACAAGGTTGATAGTTCATTGTTGCACTTCCATGAAGGACAGCATTCTCTGCTGTCCTTCAAGGCAGCAACATTATCTTTTTGAGACTGTCAACCTTGCGCCAGCTTCACGGTAACAGTGGCAGTGGCCAGTACAGCTGCTTACATGGTGGCGCCTCATAAAGAGTCAAAACATTAATCAGTACATCAGCCTCAAAGCAGTGATGTCCTTTCTGTCTTTCACCTTACAATACGTATATCTAATTCAGTAATAGTTAAACATTTTATTGCCACAACTAACACTATTTAGAACTGTGATACAAATATAGATTCTTGTCTTGTCTGTTCAGTGATAATATTTTCATACCATATTATGTTGTTTGTTGGCAGCATAAAAAGAGTAATAAGAACAGTACACTTCCTATACAATTCTTGTATTTAACTTACTATACAGCAATACTCAGTATCTAAATGGTTTAGCATAATAAACAGTACAGTGTCATACAGTAATACTACATCTTCATTGTGTGTGGACAACTATACTTTAGCATCTGTGCCTATATTATTTTTCCATGCCTGCAAGAGAATATTCTACTACCTGCACACCAACAGTATGACTACATAATGCAATGTGTATGTCATCATCAGTTTAACAAGTGCTACAAAAGACACACACATGTCAAGTTGTTATTCACCCTCTGTGCATATTTCCATATATGAAAATAATCCTTTACTGACATAACATTGATTAAGCAGTAAGCCATGAAGAAAATGTCATTTTTTATGTTATTCTGATGATCTGCATGCCTGTAGTGTGGAAGAAAGTGTAACCAAATGGCAAATTTCCTAAATCATGATTAATTGATCATCAACACAATCAGTGAAAGTGCCTTATTTCTATTTTAATTAAACAACTTAATAACACTCTTATGCCTTCTTCACTATATGATCAATTTCACAATAGTGACAGTTAGAATGTTGACAGCTAATTTTCAGCTGCATCTGTCACAGTGGTTTTCTAATACTTGAAACCATCTTACAGATTTAGTAAGCAAGAGTTAACTGACTTTACTAAGTACTTAAACTAACACATTCTATACAAATCATGTAAATAAAGAGTAGGAGATATGTTCAGAAGTGGTGTACAAGAAACATAACTGTGACCATGCACAACACAGTGATGCATGCCAGTGCGATATTTAACAGTGCTATGGGCCTGCCATTGATTACCGTTCTATCCAAACAGAACAGTAGAATATGCAACACAATTAGCAGGTTCATTCTCATACCAAGTTACATACAAACCCAACATACAGCCCAGGATGTTCTAACACAACAGATTGATAGCCAATTGGCTCCAGAAATGAACCCAGAGCTTCATAATTGGCAGGATAGTCTCATTCCCAAGGAGGGTCATTAGTAGGTTTCACAGGATCAGCACTTGAGCCCTCCTGTTCACCACCTATGTGTCTGACATAAGGGCAGGTATCAGGAGTAAGATGAGTCTCTTATGGATGACTCAAAACTGGGGGATGTTGATGAATGGGAGAAGGGTGGTGCCCTACAGGCTGCCCTGGAGGCTTTGGAAAGATGTTCTAGAAAGTGTACGATGAGGTTCAATGCAGTGAAGTGCAAGGCACTGCACCTGGGCCACAGAAACCCATACCAAGTGTGCAGCCGGGGTGAAATGGTACAAGTTTTGGTTGCTGACAGGGACTTGGGGCTGTTGTTGGATGTCAAGATGAACAACTTGGAGACTTGTAGGAGGGCAGCAGCTAAGGACAACAGGATGCTGGGATGCATCACTAGTGGGATTGCCTCCAGAAGGAGGGAAGTGATACTCTGTCTGTATAAGTGGTTGGTGAGACCGCATCTCAAGTACTGCATGCAGTTGTGGATGCCACACTTAAAGAGAGACATTAAACTCCTGGAGAGGGTCCAGAGGAGGGCAGCAAAAATAGTGTGGGACTTGGGGAGCAGGACCTATGTGGAGAGGTGCAAAGAGCTAAATATGTACACATTGGCAGAGACAAGGTACCAGGGAGAAATGATAGAGGTCTTCACGTACATGAAGGTGGTAAATAAGACAGCAGCAGTTAGGATGGTTTGAAGGAAGGAGCAAGGCACTCACAGTCCGTGGCTGCAAGCCAGAGGAGGAAAATTCAGGGGAAGGAGGAGGTGTGCTTCACTAGGAGGGTGATGGATCCATGTAATGCACTGCCCAGGGCTGGTGTAGGCAGAGATGGTGCAGGAGTTCAAGAGGATGTGAAACAGTTAAACGATAACAGTTCCAGACTAAAATCCAGTGCATTCAGAATATCTGAAACTGGGAAGGAAGCAGCCAGAGAAGCCCAGGGGGAGGCAGCAAGCTCAGTTACCTGGGCAGCGGCATATGGGTGTGGGCAAGACAGTAGTGTGGTGGGTAGGTAACTGGCTGGGTGGCAGGACACAGAGGGTGGTGGTAAATGGCTGTCACTCCACAGAGGGAAGAGTGACCAGTGGGGTACCACAGGGATCAGTGCTGGGACTGGTCCTATTCAACATCTTCATCAGTGACATTGCGCAGGACCTAGAAGGCAGAATTTCACTGTTCAGCTGATGACACAAAGCTCTGTAACAGAGTAGACACACCAGAGGGTGTAGACAGAATGAGAAGTGACCTGCATAAACTTGAAGAATGGTCAGGGTTTGGCAGTTGAAATTCAATGCAAAGAAGTGCAAGATAATGCATATGGGGCACAAAACCCTGGCACAATATAATCAGTTGGAGGGTGAGGATATAGCATGCACCAAGCAGGAAAGGGATCTTGGGTTGTCATCTCTGATGACCTCAAGGTAGGGAAACAGTGTGACAAGGCTGCAGGTAAAGCAAATAGGATGCTGGGATGTATAGGCAGGGCATCACCAACAGGAAAAGGGAGGTCATAATTCCGCTATACAAGACACTAGTGAGGCCACACCTGGAGTACAGTGTACAGTTCTGGAGGCCATACCCACGTAAGGGACATAGACAGGGTAGAGAAGGTTCAGAGGAGGGCAACAAAGATGGTGCATGGATTGCATCACAAGTCCTATGAAGACAGGTTGAAGGAACTGAACATGTACTCCCTGGAGGACAGGAGGGAGACAGGGGATATGATAGAGACATACAGGTATCTTACAGGGAGGAACAGGGTGCAGGAAAACACTATTTTTAAGCGAAAAAGATGTTCTAGAACTAGAGGGCATGGGATGAAGTTGGAGGGAGGACGATTCAGAGGAAACATGAGAAAGAATTTCTTCACAGAATGGGTGGTGGACAAGTGGAACACCCTGCCAGAGGAAGTGGTGGGGGCTGAAACAATCACGGGATTTAAGAATGCATGGGATAGACATAAAGGAATTCTGGAGGTCAGGGGTAAGGGGCAACAGACTTCTAGGAAAACAAACTGAACTTACAAGCTCAAATGGGAAGACTGGGTGGGCCATAGGCCCTTATCTGCTGACACTGTCTATGTATCTATGTATCTATGTCCTGGGGGTAATCATATCAGATGACCTTAAAGTTGGCAAGCAATGTAAGAAGGCAGTAGGGATGGCTGGGGGGGGGGGATACTGGGATGTATAGGGAGAGGCATCACCAGTAGAAAACAGGAAATTGTTATCCCTCTGTACAGACAGTTGGTGAGATCCCATCAGGAATACTGAGTCCAGTTCTGGAGACCCCATCTCTGCAAGGACATAGACAGGATGGAGGCGGTCCAGAGCAGGGCAACTAAAATGTGCAGGGTCTGCAAGAGAAGCCATACGAGAAGAGACAAAAGGAGCTTAATATGTATACCTTTGAGGGAAAGAGGGAGAGAGGGACATGATAGAAACTTTTAAGTACCTCAGTGGAATCAACAAAGTTCAAGAGGGTAGCGTCTTTTAGAAAAAGAAATGTGCAAGAACAAGGGGACACAATTTGAAGATAGAGGGGGGGAGATGGCTCAGAGGCAATGTGAGGAAGTATTTTTTCACAGAGGGTGGTGGATGCATGGAACAGCCTTCCTGAGGAGGTTGTGAGGTCTACAACTGTGGAAGAATTCAAGAATGCATGGGAAAAGGCATAAGTCAATTTTTGTGGGGGGGTAGGAAGAGATAGGCTGTTGATTAAATAGGATCTGCAGCTTATCTTGTAGGTAGGGAAATTTGCAGACTAGGTGGGCCAAGCAGTCCTTATCTGCCATCAAAGTCTATGTTTCTATGTTTCTGTGTACAGATAATATCTGCTATTTATGATTTTCTTGGGGTGATTTGTGATATTTTTTATTAAAGTCTTCATCTTCCTCTTTCGGTGGTACCACTTCTACGTCTTAATTTTGTTTTTTGTTATTTTAGTTTTGTCATACTGAAATGTTTCTACTGCACCAATATAAATTTGATTCATATTCCCCCCTCACCTTTTCTGATTCTCTTGTTATCCACTCCTTCCTCAACTACTGCACTTATATGTAACCTTGCGTTTGCTCTAGGATTGTCACAGCACTGATTGCCCTGTTCGTAATGTTCCTCACTCTGTTATATTGTATCCAAACCTGAGGAACCCTTTTGTAGCATTTGGTCTGTTCAATCATTCATTCATTGTTGAAGTTACATACACAGAGTGGAGACTGTTCAGAGGAGGGCAACCAAAATGATGCAAGGTCTGCACCAGAAGACATACACGGAGAGACTAAAGCAGTTTAATATGTATGGCCTTGAGGAAAGGAGGGAGAGGGAGGACATGATAGAAACTTTCGAGTATCTCAAGGGGAATAACAAAGTACAAAGGGTAGCATCTTTCAGAAGAAGAGATGTGCAAGAACAAGGGCATATTTTGAAGATAGAGGGGAATGGCTCAGAGGTAACATTAGAAAGTATTTTTTCACAGAGAGGGTTGTGGGTGCAATGAGCAGCCTTCCTGAGGAGGTTGTGGAGTCAAGAAAAGTGGGAAAATTCAAGAATGCATGGGACAGGCATAAGGCAATTCTAGAGGGGGTAGGAGGAAGTAAGCTGTTGGTTAACTAGAATCTGCAGCTTATCCATCAGGTAGGGAAATGGGCAGACTTGGTGTGCCAAGAGGTCCTTATCTGACATCAAATTCTATGTTTCTATGTTTCTGTAGCCTGCACTGTGTCCCACAGCCTCATTATTTTGTCTTTTTTCCCTCACAATTTGCACCTTACTTTATTTCCATAATTGTATTGTATAACCACTGTTACGCCATTGTATAACCTCTGTTTCGAATCCTCATGTAATCCTCTCCACCCAGGTCGCACTGTGTGATAAGCAGCTTGTTGTTCAGTGTGCCCTCCTGGTGAAACATTTCAATAAATAAATAAACACATATTTTAAAAGGGGAATTGTCAGCAATTTGTCAATCCCAGTTGGTGCACAGTTACATTTTGTAAGTCCCAAGCCATTCTTTACCCTCCATACTTTTAAAGGTTATTTAAAATGTAGTTTCTGCTTCAAACGTGGGGTGGGGCTGGGGTCTTTCCTCAGCTATCTACTTCCTATGCCATTAAATCACTGTCAGCATCTGCTTTTCTTTCTTTCTTTCTTTCTTTCTTTCTTCTTTCTTCTTCTTTCTTCTTGTCAATGTTCATGCACGCAATTCTTTTAATTATACTAAGCCTCTGACTGCTGTACAAGTCAGAAGCTTCCTGAACCACCAAAGATCTGCAGCAGCAGCAGGGGGTGGTTGTTCCTGAGATTGCTCCGTCTCCATTATCAGCACCATCAGTCAGCATCAGGGCTTATCCTTTGTCTACAGTGTCTGACAGCCGCATTTGTCCATTTGGCTTAATAACTTAATCTGGTTCAAGGTCAGTTGGCATTCATCTGTATCCCCCCCTCCCCTGGGTCGTGCCTGAAAACAGGCAGGATTTGTCTAGTGCACTTACCCGGTCAACAAAAAACTAAATAAATAAAAAAATAAAAAAATTGTGTTTTGACAATACTGTATCAGTTAGATAGTGTCAAGTTTATCATTCCCCCACTACACACACACACACACACACACACACAAAATCCGCTCTTAAAGCACAGACAGTAGTGGCAGTGCTGCTACCATACAGTAGGTGGATTTAGGATACATCACGTAGCATCCTTGATTATTGCAAACATACCTACAACTTTACAGAACATTGACTGGAATGTTGTAGGGTGCTCACATTCTGTGCTTGTCAGTCCTTTTACCCTAACATACAAGCACAGTAGTCAGACATCACACCCAGGCCCATGTACTGTATGCACCTTGTGACAATCTAGCTGACTTGGTTGACAAGGGTACCACTTGCAACAGCTCGGGCTATGTACACTACTTGCCCTGTGGAGGAGGGGGATGCAGTTGCTGCTGGCTTGATGCCATTGTGTTCCTTTCCACACTGTCAGTGCATTGATGGCACAGTTCCATGACATGGCACTTTACTGGTGGCACAACCAAATATTAAACACTACTAGAAATAACTTGTACTCCATGGTGTAAGTCTCTGCCCATGTATATCAGTTGCAGTGTCCACATAAAGCATCATATTTTTGCATTATACACAATATATTATTAGTATTCAAGATATTACCTATGTACTGAGTGGTACTGTATGCTGTATGATAAGAATGGGTGCAAATAGTCACTGAACCCAGATGGTCACATCACCCATAGACCCACCTGATGTGGTGACAGCACAAAACGCATGCCTATGTTTGTGCTTCCAATATGTCATGCAGACTACAGGGATCATCTGTATCTACCAGCACACCCACACAGTCATGACAAGAGCAGAACAAGTGGCTTATCATATCATGCATTTTATGAGTCTGCACAAGTCAGTGACTAGAATCCATGATTTTTATGTTGGCTTGCATGTGTAGCCAACATGTTGTGGTAGTAGCAGATTTGGAGGCACGGTCACTGTTGGCAAATGCAGGGCATGCATCAGTAGGTGCGCCCTCACTCCCCAATAAGCCTGCATGCCAGTGCCACACCATGCATATTTAATATGGTGAGCACATCTAAGGTAAGGCCCACTGCAATGCAAGCAAAGCTCATCACACGTAGCGGACCTCCCAATGCGCTTTCCCTGGTGAGAAAAAAAAATGTAACATAGTGGTACACTGCCAGCCATAATGTTGACTTCAGGGGTGCCCAATCCCTCTGTCAGCATGCCCTGCCCCAAAGTATGTGCCGATGGGGGAGCCCACTCCCCATCAGCATAATGCACCCCCCCATTTGTTATGTGCCGAGGGGGGTGCCTAATCCCCTTTGGTTCTTGCACCCCCACTTTCATTGTGTGCTGACGGGGGTGCCCAATCCCCCATCAGCTACAGCATTCCCCAAAAAACACTTAGGTGGCATGCTGGAAAAACACCCTAAAGTGTCAAATCCCTGAAAAATAAAAACCATCCAGCAATGTTTTTTTTCTTTAACCCTGTGAAAAAGAAAACATTCCTCGCATCTCCCTGCCCCTCCTGAAATCTGCGCCCACCCTCTGCCCTGCCTCCCCACCCCCCTCACCCTGTATTTACCTTTGGAGTCCAGCACAACAATCTTCGGTGGACCAGGAACACGTCTGCACTCTTCAGAGCCGACCGTGAACTGAAGAAATGCCAGTAAGCTGTATAATGGCATAAATAGGGTTTTTTTTCAACTTTGGTGCACATTTTGGAATGTTTGCATCACATTTTCAACATGGGGCTTTTGGGACCCCTCCTCATGAATTCAGTCAAAGTCATGGCGTTATTCGGTCCCGAAAGGTGATTTTGCTCTCACTGCGCGGAATCAGCTTTCCCAACCAATTAATGAAACGACAGTGCTACTGTTCATGAGGGAGGTTCTGAAAAAGCCTATGTTGCAAATTTGGTAAAGAAAATCCCAAAATGGCTGTTTTATGAGCGTGCATTGTGCTGTTTCCACGCATGCTCATAACTTTGTGAATTTGTAATATTTTCACTCCAGATTTTCTACATTGGCATTTTTCCACATCTCCTGATGAACACTACAGCTGTCATTTTACATATCCTGGCGAAGAGTGTTTTCACATCCAGCGCAAAATAGCATGTTCGCTGTACAAAATCAGTTTTTGGGACAGTTTGAGGAAATGACAGTGACACTGTTCATGAGCAGAGGTCCTAAAATGCCTATGTTGAAAATTTGGTGCTGAAAGTCCATAAAATGATTGTGTTACAAGCATGCATTACGCAGTTTCCACGCACGCTTGTAACTTCACAAATTTGCAGTATTTCCATGCTAGATTTTCAACACTGGCATTTTTTTCTCACCTCCTTATGAACAGTACAGCTGTCATTTTTCACATCCTGCCCAAAATGTGTTTCTGCACCTGTGGCGCACAATGGTGTGGTCGCTGTGGGAAATCAACTTTTGGGACAGATTAACAAAATCACAGCGCCACTGTTCATGCGGGAGGTCCCAAAATGCCTATGTTTAAATGTGGCTAACAAACTCCCCAAAATAATTGGGTTACGGACGTGTGTTACGCAGTTTCTATGCATGCTCGTGACTTCACCAAGTTTTCATATTTTCACTCCAGATTTTCAACACTGCCATTTGTTTATGCCACCTCATGAACAATACAGTTGTCATTTTCCACATCCTGCCCAAAATGTGTTTTTGGCCCTGTGTCGCCAAATGGCATAGCCACTGTGAAAAAAACACCTTTCCGCTAACAAATGGATTGTGCCGCTTTTCAGGAGGTGGGCTCACAAAAAGCCCATGTTGAAAATTTGGAGTGAAAATACCAACACACACCTATAGTGTTAGGGTTTCCAACTGGCACCCCACCCTATAGAGACTTATAGGAATCAGGGGTGTAACTTGGGATTATCGGCTGTAATGCTCCACCATTCCATCCCCCACCCTGCAGCCAATGACAGGCATCGTGGTGTGCCTTACATTGTTCGCCACAAAGTTCACCCCATTCTCCTATACTGCACCCACCTCAGCGTATTTCCTTATGGAATGGGGTAAGTATACGCCCAAAGACACCAAAGCACACCACAACACTTGTCTGTGTCTACAGGGTAGGGTGAGTACAATGGCATGAGCGTTATAGCTGATGTCCCAAAGGCACACCCCAATGCCTGTCAGTCTCTACGATGGGGTGGGGTTGGCATCACTTCAATACTTCACTGCCATTCCTATTATGCATCTCTAGCTCCAGCACTACCAATGACAATGCCAGCGAGACAACATTCGGCATTGACAAATGCTTGTTTCTTAGTGTATTTTGTTTTGAGTTTTTGTGACCGAATAGAGACAACTGAGCAATACGCAGGTGACGTGCATACTGAGTTCAGCAGTTCTGATGGTGATGACATACTATACAGCCACTGTGTCAATGACCAGTATTCAGACTCTGATTTCTGCTGGCGTCAAAAACACTTTGTACTGTACAGTACATCCAAAGTACAACTATCATGCAGACAGACTAGGCTTGTTGAGGTAGTGTTTTGTTTTTCTTTGTCACATTTTCAGCATTTGTGATTCTCCCTGGTGGTTACTGCTGTTAGTGCATTGCTCAGACCCGCTGTGTGTTTGCTGTACTGTTGCATTCACATGGGGTACATTTCATCAGCTCATCAGCAATACATCTGTTTCCTCATCACTAATAAAATATAGAACTGTTCATACACAGTATGCCAGTGGGTCTGCCTGAAGCAAACAACTGTGCCATTCAGAGCTTGCAATCTTGAGAAAGAGTAGACTAACTTTTTTGTATGCTATGGTGGGGAGCTGGTGCCGGGGGTAGGGGTGTGTGGGGGGAACCCCAAGTCTGGACCAAAAACAGCTACCAGCCACTTGACTGAACTTGGGACTCTGCAGGTGAGGGAGCCTAGATAATAACAAATTGGTTGCAAGCTGCAGAAGTAACAGGAGCTACTGTGTGATGTCCAGAATCAGATATATGGACACATCCTTACCTGCTAACTGGAATGACCAAATGGAATGGCAATGGTACATCAGCTAGTTGGATAGGATGCATGGTAGTGTAGGGACAACATTATAGAGCAATTCACAGCCTCTGCTGTCTGCCGCTTTTCTGTGGGTGAGCAGTGAGCACACCATGAGCGGTGGACACTGATCTGTACTATAATCTGCCACTCCTGACACTAGACATTGCCAGTGAATGGGGGCTGTCTTGAATGCCACACAACATCTGCTTTACCTGGAATAGACAATAAGCTTTATAATGGTGGCACTTGAGATAAGAGAGCAGATAGCAAGGCAATTCACATTGTAGTTTTCAGATGTCTGCACTTCTTGATGGGACTGGGATTCTAAAACAACAGCAAGAAAAAGTGTCAGATTTGAGCAATTAGGAAACCTATCACCACCTGCAGGTTTCTTGGGGACACATGACTTTTAATCTAAAACCACAACTAATCAGTGGTGGAGGAGCATTCATTGCCATCCTGTGGCTGCTGCAAGAAATGCATTTCAGCAGCAAGTTTTAACACATTTCGCCACATACTGCATTTGAATACCACTCCAGTGCATCCCTGATGACTGGAATACTGCAACACTGAATTTCTAACAAGCGGCGCACTAGGATACCATGCCTCTTATCTATAGCAAAAACTGTATGGGCAACCTGTCATCCAGATAGGAGAACATGTATAATCCCTCCCTCCTGAGGGCTGCTGCCACCAGTACTAAGCATTTGGTAAAGACTTGTGGTGCAGCTGACAAGTCAAAGGGCAATACCCTGAACTGGTAGTACACCCCCTGAAACAGGAACCTGAGATACTTCCTGTAAGGAATACAATCCTTGATATGCAGGTATGTGTCCAGCATGCCTTGGGAGCATATCCAGTATCCCTTTGGCAGTAGGGGTAGCAGGCCATGCAAAATGATCATCCTGAACTTCTTGTACTGCACATGGTAATCCAGATTTCTCAGATTCAGAATGGGCCTCAGGCCCCCTGTAGATTTGGTGACTAGGAAGAAGTGGGAATAAAAAAAAAAACTGAACCTTTGTGCCCAGGGAATTGGTTGTACGGCCCTCTTCTGTAACACTGTGTAAACTTCCCCAGTAGCAGAGGTATGTGGTCGGGAGGGTAGTTTTAAGGGTTAGAGGAAGGTCTGGAGGTAACTCCAGAAGTTCTAGAGTGTGACTTTGCTCGATGACTTGCAAGACCCAGGCATTGGTTGTAATCTCCCGCTACCTTTCCAGGTGGAGGAAGAAACAATCCCCCACCAACACTTCCTGAAGCACTGGAGGATGGGGGTCAAGGAAGGAGTCATGCTGAAGCAAATTCTGTGGCCAGGACCACACCACATCTAGAGGCTTTTCATGTGGTGGAGGTACTGGCAAGCAAAGCTGATGCTGCTTTGCATTTGCTTGCTGCCTGGCTCCTAACCTTGGTCTGGTCTGTGGTGACTCAATGAAAGGGTACCCTCTGCCTACTCCTTGGTTGTGTGTGGAAGGGGGTGGACTGACCTTAGAGTCCTGCCCAAGAATTGTAGGTCAGAAAGGATATCTTGCACATCTGCCCCAAACAGCTTATAACCTTTATCTGAAAGGAGCATTCAAAATGGATTCCAGAATGTCAGTTGCAAAGCCTGACACCCTGAGCCAAGAATGTCTTCTCAGGCAGATGCCAGCTGCAGCTGCTCTGACTGAGGCATCTGAAATATCATAGGTAAACCTCAGGAGGTGCTTACCCACAAAACCCCAGTTTGGAGTGCCTTGAGCAGCTTCTGTTTCTGGAGACCCTTTGGAAGGGCCTGGGCTGCTGCTTTGGCCTCTTTCCAGTGGATATTCTGGTATTTGACCATATGTGACTGGTAGTTTCCTATTCTAAGGCCCATTGTGGTAAAAGCAAAGATTCTCTTGCCCATGAGGTCTAGTTTTCTTCACCCTTTATCTGGTGGGGGGGGACTGAGATGCTGAAGTCTCTTAGACCTATCATGGGTTGCACTTATCACAATCAAATCAGTCTGAGGCTGCTCTGTGGAAAAAAAAGCTTTATTGAGGGAGCCTGGTACAGTTTGTCTGCGTTTATGGGCATGGCAGAGATCAAATCTGGTCTGTGCCAGGCAGCCAGGGTGGCATCCTCTAGTACAACTAAAAGAGGAGAAATAATAATAGGGTGAAAATCCGGACATTCTAGGAACTCTACTAGGTTTCTCATGGTGATGTCTTGCTCCTGAGCATCAAACTCTATTGCAGGTTGGAGTTGCTTCATCATGGAGGTGAAGGAGGGGTCTTCAGGAGGGGACTTCGGGGTATACAGCGTGGTGGAGCTACACCTAGATGGGCTCCAATCCATATTTTCCTCCTACTCCTCCTCTTGCAAGATGAGATCAGGGTTGTATTCCTAATCTTCATCAACAGACTCTGAAGGTTACAAAGAAGGAAGCAAGGATGTCAATGTCCTGCAGCAAGAAGAAGAAGAAGAATCAGCATTTATATAGTGCTTTTCATACACAGTATCCCAAAGTGCTTTACAAGCAATGCTAGACTGGTAGTGAAGTGACTGAATGTGTGGTGGCGGCCATATCGCACATCATCACCCACACACAGCCTGGATAATTGCATGAACCGGTTTAAGGGAAGGGGAATGTTGGCCAGGACACCGGGAATGTTCCCTACTCTTTGCGAAGAGTGTCCTGAGTTCTTTGACTTCCACCTAGACACCCACCAGGACAACACCAGGATGGGAAGAAGGGACCTCGGTTTAACATCTCATCCGAAGGACGGCACACCCAGCAGTACAGCACCCCCAATACTGCACTCGGATGCCAGCGATTTTTAGGTGCAAGTCCAATCCCGGTGTGGGACGATAACCCACGACCTCCTGGTCCAGAGGTGGATGTACTACCAACTGAGCCACGCTGACACCATGCAGGGTGTTTCGATGTGGCAGGCATTAATTTGGGGGCTGGTCTGAGTGGCCTCATCATTGTTGTACATGGAGGAGGCACCAGGCACTGCATTATCTCCACAAAGGAAGAGAACACCTTCTGCACATTGATAGTTGCCTGCATTGCAGGAGCGCCTTGCATTGTTAACAGGGGAGGTTGGAGCCCTGTTGTCAATGGAGTGCCTTGTGATATCGATGGGGGTGACAGGAGCCCTGACATCAAGTGGCCATTGCCAGCCATCAGAGATTTGGCAGAACCCACTAGCAGCCAACTTTGAGGGAGCTAAAATCTGAACAATAAGGCTTGCAGCGTTGATGGGGTGGCAACAGTCCAATGTCAATGAGCCTAATCAGCTGTGGTAGGTCTAGCAGAACTCACTGTGAAAGCCAACCTTGTGGGATTTTGAGTTTGGAAGGTATAAGGTGTCACCACCGAAGTGGACGATGATGCTGCAACTGTCAGCGCCAAGTGGAGTGGTGACTAGGAGAGTACAGGGGAGGGTTTATCCTTCTTCCATTCCCTTTCCTGGTGTCTGTGCTTTCCTGAAGACTTGTCCCAGGCCTTGGAGGAGTAGGAGGCCCAGGATGAGGGCAACGATGTGGAGGAGCTTCTCATCTGGAGCCTCTTTTCATTCTGTCTACCTTCTTCTCTAGGAGGAAAGACTGCAGAACTTTGTGGCAGTTATGCTGGGTAACCTGGTTAAACTTCAGGCAGATCTTGCAGGCCTTAATGTTATGGGCCTCTGAGGCAGTAGATGCAGGCAACATGGTCATCACTGGGGTAAATTTTTCCACCACACAAGCAGTAAGAAAGAGCATAGTGAGGTCTCTCGTTGACATACACGATGACAGCAGTCACTTTAAAAATAAAGTGATAACTTACTAAGGTAAGAACTGGGCAGGCTGGATGGGCCTTGCAGTCCTTATCTGCCATCAACTACTATGTTTCTATGTAAGAAAAGTAATAAAACTTAGAAAATCAAAGATTAGCAGTCAACTGTAGTTGTGGCATCTCCATAGAGTCTGATGTGTATAGCTGTGACTGAGGCTACCACATTTATATGGAGAGGATGTCCACATATGACGTTGTTGTAGGTGTCCCTAGTGGACTGCTAGCAAAATGTTTCCATGTGGTCCTAGCATTTGTTAGCTGTAGATCCAGGTAACCTGATGATATGTACAGTCAAACTGAGTAACTCAGTTTGACCGCCTGTAACATGAGTGAATGGAAAAGGTTAGCGAGGCGTGTGAGAGCAACCAACTGTTTTAGGAGGAGAACCGCAACTGCAGGATACAGCAACTGCCAGAGGGAGCTGTAGGGATGAGCACATGAGATGTTTGGCCAGGCAGATCCCAGCCCACCATTTGGTCTCATGGTTGAAGTCTTTGGCTGTATTATGAAAGGTGCTGAGTTCAGGGCTGGCCGTTGGTTGAAAATTTTATTTTAGCACTTTTGGGACTTGGACATTTTTTCCACTCCCAGTTTCTTGATTCCTGCTCCAAGGTATCCTGCTTTCTTGAGTGTGGTCCTCTCAACAGCACTGTCCTGAGTTGTCTCCACACCCCAGTGTCAGGCTACCCACTGGAGTTGATTATATTAATGAAGGGGGTGCAGGAGGCATAGCCCTGCATAAAAATATTAATGTATTTAGTTTCAATAGGGACTGTTTGGGGTACCATGTAACTGTATCATGGACAAAACTATGCATGAAGAACCACACTGTCTAAAGTACATGTGGAAGTATAGCGATAGGGGTATTGCAGCGATACAAAAATATTGCTACCCCGTCCCTGTGGAATGGAAGAAGGAAGTGGGAAAAAGGAGTTTCAGCACTGCTGGTCAAGTGCTTGGTCGAGCTGCTCCCATGGTGGACTGGCCAAGGCACTCGGTCTAGCAGTTAGTGGGGGGGGACCAGGATTCGAAACCCTACTCAAGGGAAATTTTATTTTACTCCCATCTGTGCAGCCACGAGTGAGTGCTACAATGTGATTTTAACTTGCCCATCTGTCCACAACCTTGGAGTTGATTACTAATATTCCTTGTGGGTGTGGGGTGATGTTCCCCAGAAACTAAAAATTTATCATGTGTGTGGCGATTTTGTGTGATAGGCTTTATGAACCACTGCTGTGTTGCTGCACACTGTTGTCTCTACGTGGTTTCTGCTACCACATTATGAACCCATGCCTATTTAGGGTCAACATTTTTGCAGTCAGTGTAATCGATCACCATTTTGACTTTGATGATATGCACTTGCTGATTTGCAGTTCACGATTATGCACTCGCTGTTCTCTCATGGCACCATAATTCCATAGGTGTGGCCTTATGAAATAGATATCCTTGAAAGAAGGCATGAGGTCATAATGTCACGGACAAAATCATGCACATCATGACTGTGCACCTTCAAACAATATGTAGCAACACCATAAAATATTTTTTGTTTTGTGGGGGCTTTGCCTCCTCACCCCACACCCCGAACTAGTATAATCAACTCTGAGGGGATAGACAAAGGGGCAAGAAAAAAGTAGTAAAAGTAAAATATTCCCTAGCAGGGAATCAAACCATGTTCTGCCCCCAACCCCATCCACTGCAGGGTTGGGTGATCTAGCCACTCCACTATGGGAGCGGCTCGACTGCGTACCCAATCAGCAATGGCTACATCCACTTCCTCCTTTATAGTGAGTGACAGGAGATAGTGATACTTTCGTATCGCTGTAATTCCCCAGCCACTGTAAAGCCATGCATGCTATTGACAGCACAATCTTGTTGTGCATGGTTTCATCCATGACAGTATGACCTGGTAGGCTCAAAGAAGATCTAAACTTTTATTTCCTGTGCTCCCCAGTTATATGTGTAGTTCCCTCAATGGTTCCCTTGTGCAACCATATGCTTGATTATGGTTCCACTAACATATTTTGTTACATTCTTTTCTTTTTTGAAATAAATAGTGCTGTAGGAGATTTAGACTATCATCTCTATCAAATGATGCTTAAACCATTATATATGTCTGCCAGACTGTCTGTCTATCTATCTATCTGACATGTAATCTTAGCATTTCTGTAGTTTCAAAATATAACATTGAATAAGTACTTCTGTTTCAAAATATATATAGAAGGTTGCATAAAAATATTTAAAAAAATCAATCTGCATCCATAAGTGCATTTTTGTAGCAACTACATACCTGTTTACATAGTCTTTCAGATAGCCTAACCTCCATATTTCTCTGCCTCTTTTGCTTATACTAATTGTTCTATTGTCAGCTAACTGGCTGGCCCCACCTTCAAACTCTCCATTGGTTCTGTCTCACTGGGTCTGCCCTACCCTCTGCAGCAGCTGGTGTTTTGTCTTTCCCTCGGCCATCTGCCTTTCTCTTGATCTCAGCATGGATCTTCCTCAGCATCTCACTAATGACAGTCATAAGCATGGAGATGGGATCTATTACCTTTCAATTATCTCACAGTTTTCTTAAAGGGCACTATCAGCTTTCCCTACGTTTCTGACTACCTTAAATCTATAAACTTGTACCACACACTCAGTAAAACACGTTCAGTAGAATGCCCCATAGATGTAAAATAACAAATCGTACCTGTCTTCATTAAATTTCAATCAAAACTCTTCACTGGCTTGAGAACTGACCCGCCAATCGAAGCATATATTGACATGAACGAGCACCATGAACCAGCTGTCCCAAAGTGTGATTTGATACCATGACACCGCCAACAAGATAATCCCTTTGTGCAGTATACTAATCCAAAATGCTCCTGGTACTTAAAATCCCAAACCGAGCACTCGAAATATCACAATTTATAACCTTAGACTTGAGCCAAAATCCCAAAATGTATCTCAACCTTTCTTCCAACACTGGCAAGTGTTCTGCCATGTTAACAGCTTCTATCTCCATTTCTACTGGTCCTTCTTTGTAGCGTTTGGGTAGGTAAGCTCTCCTCAGTTTCTCAGCTATCATAAGTTCTCAGCCTGGACAATACCCAATGCAGACCACATGCTTCTGCAATCGTAATAACATTCTCTGCCGACTTTTTGGTGCTTGTAATATTCTCCAGTGGTTTATGGTCAGATTGCATATCCATTGTCCTTCCATGAGTATACTGGTGCAACTTCTCCATGCCAAATAACATTTCCAAAAGTTCTTTTTCTATTTGTGAATGTCATGTTCCCATTTGAGTTAATGCTCTGCTTGAAAAAGTGACAGGCTGACCGTGCTGCTCGTCAGTCCAGACTCCAATGCATCACACTGCAAAATCAAACTTTTTTCTGTGACACTGATGCTTTTCCTATCAATTCTTTTATTTGCTTAAAAGCATCCTCATGCATATCCATCCACTCCACAGTGTCATTGTGAGTCAACTGTCTCAATATTTCACACTTTCTGACAAATGCTGGCAGAATGTTGCTAGGTACAGTAGTTCACTATGTTCATAAATCTCCATTCTCCTTTCACATCTTCAGGTCTTAGGATTTCTTTTATGGCATTTACATTTCAAGGGTCTACCCTCATACTCTCTGATGCAAGTACAGAACAAGTCACATTAAACTGTTCCTTCAACTCACTAATTTAGCATTTTCAGTGAGTTGCTAAATGTGCAATTTTCATTGCAATTAATTAATGAGTTTCCTAATAGTTTGTTTCTAGCTGCTGTTCAGTTTCAGCTACTTTGCAGCTGTCAGGAAACTTTTATTAATACAGTACAACCCATTCAGTAACCCATAACAAATGCTCAACCATTGAGTTGAGAGCCCAGCTAAATGATAGCTAAAGGGGAGGTTCTGATAATGGGAGACTTCAACATGCCAGATACAGATTGGTCAATACCAGCAGGAACATCTGCCAGAACTAGACACATGGTGGATTCCCTGCGGGGGGGCCTTAAACAACTGGTACAACAACCCACAAGAGACAGGGCTATCCTATATCTAGTACTGACTAACAGGGAAAGGATCACAGATCTCCAGGTAGAAGGTCACCTGGGGGCCAGTGACCATCACATAGTATGGCTCAGTTTGGCCACTACAACTAAATCATCCCATTCCAAGGCAAAAATATAGGACTTCAGAGGAGCTGACTTTGATAAGATGGGCAACAGAGTTAAGCTAGCCCAAACAAAAAGAAATACAGGTGAGGGGTACAGGCAAAGTGGGCAAGCATTAAAGATGCAATACTTGAAGCAACATCCAATTGTGTTAGAGAAAAGAAAGTGCAAAGAAGAAGGAAACCACTTTGGTTCTCAAAAACAGTAGCAGAAAAGGTCAGAGCCAAAAGGCTGGCCTTCAGGAAATATAAGGGAACACAGCGGGATGAAGATAGGGAGGCATACCAAACTTCCCTAAGGGAAGCAGGGAAGGCAGTAAGGCAGGCAAAGGCCCAAACCGAGGAAACACTAGCACAGACAGTAAAAGAAGGTGACAAGACTTTCTATAGATACTTTAGTGAAAGGAGAAAGTCCAGAGGGGGTATTGCTAAGATCAAAGGAGATAAGGGGGCGTGTGAGGAGGAGGACCATGTAAAAGCATTTATCCTAAATAGATACTTCTGCTCAGTATTTACTGAAGAGAATGTAGGGCAGGCCCATGGGTGGGGGAAGGGAGGTGAGCACTAGTCTTTTCACAAAAGAAAGGGTCCTACAAGAGCTCGCTAAGCTCAGGGTGGACAAGGCAATGGGACCTGATGGCATACATCCCAGGGTACTAAAGGAGCTAAGGGTGGGACAAGCAGAGCCATTATCAGAACTGTTTAGTGAGTATCTGAGCACAGGAGAGGTCCCAGAAGACTGGCGAAGGCTCATGTGATCCCGCTCCACAAGAGTGGTAGCAGGGAGGAGGCAGGAAATACAGACCAGTCAGTCTTACCTCAGTAGTGGGCAAGATTATGGAGGCATTCCTTAAGGAAAGGATAGTGCAACACCTGGAATCCATAGGAGCACAGGATCCAAGACAGCATGGGTTTACAAAGCAAGGTCCTGTCAAACTAATTTCATTGATTTCTTTGACTGGGTAACCAGAGTGGTGGACCAAGGGAGCAGTTGATGTCGCCTACCTTGACTTCAACAAAGCTTTCGATACTGTTCCATATAAAAGATTGATTAATAAGGTGGGTAGGCTCAGGGTGGGTCAGAAGTTGGTCAACTGGGTGGCAAACTGGTTGATGGGTAGAAAACAGAGAGTGGTGGTAAATGGTTTACAGTCAGAAGAAATGCAAGTCACAAGTGGTGTACCTCAGGGACCAGTCCTGGGGCCAGTCCTCTTCAATATCTTCATCAGTGACATTGCAGATGGACTGGAGGGTAAGGTTTGTCTGTTTGCAGATGACACCAAGATCTGCAACAGAGTAGATGATGCAGATGGGGTGGACAGAAAGAGAAGAGATCTGAATAAACTAGCAAAATGGTTGGAAGAGTGTTAACTAGGGTTTAATGCAAAGAAGTGCAAGATCATGCACATAGGGAAGAAAAACCCTAAAGCCACCTATAGGATGGGATGGGAGTTGCTGGCAGTCATAAAGGAAAAAAGAGACTTGGGCATCATGATCACCGATGACCTGAAATCATCCAAGCAGACCTCTAAAGCAGTAGGTAAGGTTAGGGGAATGTTAAGGTGTATTAGTAGGGGTATCACAAGTCGGAAGAGGGAGGTAATAATCCTTCTTTACAAGACACTGGTTAGGCCCCATCTGGAGTATTGAGTGCAGTACTGGAGGCAATACCTTCACAAAGACATTAACAAATTGAGGCAGTCGAGAACGAGCAGCAAAATGGAGCAGGGACTGCATCAGAAAACATATGAGGACAGATTAACGGAGCTCAATATGTATACCCTAGAGCAAAGGAGGGAGAGAGGTGCTATGATCGAAACATTCAAACACCTTAAGGGCATTAACAAGGTGAAAGAGTCTAACATGTTTCAATATAAAAAAAACAGCAGGACAAGAGGACACAGCATGAGATTAGAGGGAGGCCGATTAAGGGGTAATGTGAGGAATTTCTTTTTCACAGAAAGAGTGGTGGATGCATGGAATGGCCTACCTCAGGAAGTGGTGGATATGAATACAGTGCAGGGCTTCAAACAGGCATGGGATAGACATAAGGGAGCAATACAGATGAGTATGAATAGATAGGCCATTGACAGAGCAAAGGCAGATGGCACATTTATAAGGTCGAAAAGAAATGGGCAGACTGGATGGGCCTTACGGTCTTATCTGCCATCAACTTCTATGTTTCTATGTTTCAGTTTCACTACTGCAGTGTCCTTGATATTCTACTCAGTCCCAAGAGCTATCACCCAGTTCCAATCAGCCAGTCCCAAGAGCTGTCATTCAGTTCCAATCAATTGTGGTGCTGTATTCAGATTGAACCCCCACCCCAATGCCATGTTTTTCTTCATTTCTGAGGGCTTCACTTGCAGCTATATTCACAGTTTCAAACAATTACTGAGAGCTGGATAAAGTCTGTCCTGTAATTTAAAAACAGCAGCCAATGAGAATGGGTAGACTTTTATCCAGCTCTCAGTAATTGTTTGAAACTGAAGTAGTAAGGAGCAAGAGAAGCCCTTGAAGCAGTCTTTCTGCTTCTTTATGTAGCATCCCACCAAAGTCAGGGCCAGATTAATGTAAGCTGGGACCCTAGGCTCAGGAGAAATCTGAGGTCCCCTCACCGCACCAGTGCCCTTCACTGTGATCACACTCTTTGATCATTGCATATCAGGTACTGACATTTTTAAAACATATATTTTTACTGTCCATTAAAAATGACATAATAACTAAAAAACCTAACTAAAATGCTTAAAATGAATTGAACTAATAATATCAGTATGAAAAAAAACATTGGTCTTAGTTTTGATTCTTCAGAAAATGATTTTCTAATTTGCCTGGTACAAATATTGTTTTGGGTATGAAATGTCTTATTTTGCACTTTGAATCCCTCCCCCACCGACAGACACATGTGCACTTGCAGTGGAGAGTTAACATTCACCTCTGAGGCTGGGAGAGCAGAAGGATGTGGGTTCTATCCCACAGCAGGCATTTGGGCTAAATCCCAATACTGACACTGTATGCAGCATAAGAGGTTGCTGCACTCATGAGGTGCTATCTTTCAGATGAGACAATAAACCAAGGTCCCATCTGTCTGCTCTGGTGGTAGTTCAGGTGGATGTTAAAGATCCAATGGCACTCTCGAAAGGAGTCAGGGAATTTTGTCTTGTGCACTTACCGGTCAACAAAAGCTTAATAAAATAAAAATAAAGAAACTATTTTGTCCTGTCAGGTAGTATGAACCAGGATTTAGGAGTTTTATTGGTAGGACCCATCACTGAAAAAGCATAGGTCCTGGGTGATGTAGGAGTTAAACTGGTGGTTTACTAAATGAGTCATGATGAATGATACAGATTATGTTGTGAAGTGAGCGACTGTTGGAAGAAATAATTTCAGGGATCATATATTTATGTTATTGATAATAAGCAGGATCAAATAATGGCAAGATTTATTGATGGGACTCTGGAGCGATACTCAGTGGTTCACCTGAAAACAGAACTACATCAGCACAGAACTTCAAAATGAGTGGGATGAGGAAAAAAATAAAAAAAAAAAAAAAAAGAGTACAATTCTTAACATTACAATTAAAATGCATTGTAGATTTCATGGTTTTAGGAGTGAGGTTAAGAGTTCCTGACACAGTTGAGACAACTTTAAAAAATGTAACATTCGGGCATAGTTGTAGCTTATGTTTTGTATTTTATTACTAAGGGTTTTGTAAGAATACAGTATCTCTGCCCTTTTAGCTCTGGCTACCTGTCTGCACCTGACATCATAGCTGTCACATTAAAATATGTTACAGTGAAGATATTTGTATTATCATAAACAGGGGATTGTGATGCAATATGTAGAGAAGCAGCGAGAGTAAATACTGTAAAATTCCCTAGTCTGACAGTTTCTATATTCTGTAATGTATTCTCAAAGTTTTGCTCTGTAAATATTGTACTCGTCGTGCATTAATTGAACATTATTTACCTCATTTTATTTATGCGCTAGTACTGTATGTGTTTTAGCTGCCTTTTATATGTATATGTTTCTGATATGTGTCCTCCGGACCTCCTTTGTGGATGAGCCTGCTCAATGGAGTTATTCTTGCAATAAATTTGAAATGTGAACTAGTCTACTGGAGATGGATCTTGTTTTCATGCAACTGTTTTCAGTCATAACAAAAACTGAGAATTAAGTACTTAAATATATATGAAGCAATAGAGAAATGGGATGGAGCTGAATATAAATCTTACTTTTTTTTTAAGTTTTCCTAATCGCTGTCAGCTGGCTCTTTAAATATAAAGCATACATATTGAATTTCATTGTTAATCTTTATATTTAAGAGTTAAATTTGATCAATTGAGATTATAAGTGGGAGGAGAGACAAAGTAAGAGAATGGGTATGCTCACACCTTATAGGTCAGCCTGGTCATGGGCCCCTGAAACAATCAGCTACACTTAACACCCAATCATTTAGGTTAGAATCATGTCACAGTTCACTCTCTGCCTTGCTCAGGTTACCTAGCAGTTGAGACATTTACAAACAATGCATCTCACTGAGGTAGAAGAAACTGATATATGGTAAATACACATTGGAGATTGCTGTAGGCCCTCTGGCAGGCAAGGCCCCAAGGCACGTGCCTATGTTGCCTGTGCCTTAATCCAGCCCTGACCAAAGCGTAGGGCTTACTGTACCTTGGATTCCCCGATTGTCACTGTCACCAGCCTGAGTCCTGGGGACCTCCTTGAACCTCATAACGGTCCCCTGCAATGTGTTCCAAGTGAATGCAGGGCTGGAGGAGCAGAAGATATGAACCGCCAAGCAGGCACACTGAAATGTGTGAGCTGGTGGAGCTCGACAAAACACTACAGTACATCGGGTAATCATAATGTGATCCAAGACCTCCAAATAAGCTAACCAAGGTCCAGAGACAGAAGGGGGAGCAAGAAGGGACACAAATACCTTATATTAAGCAATATAAAGTGCATGCAAATTAGCTGAGCAGGTCAGACTGCTGTGAGATGTAGTTTACTGCTGTACAGGGGGCTTAGCCAAGCTGCTGAGAATGCTGGAAGATGTAATTTCCTGCAGCACTGGGGGACTGTATAAGGGAGCTGAAAGTGCATTGTATGTGAGCTGCTTCTAAGCTGATAAATTGTTGAAAACAAGTTTTGGATATTAAGCATTTAGAGTTGCCACCACATTTTCAGCATACAAAACAATGCCAGAGCAGTGAACTAGATAAACAGTTTACAGTGACTTGTACTGTAGCTGTCCTATATACAGTACCTCCTTCAGATTCAGTTTAAATATGAATTTGTCTTTGTTTATCTTGTTATTTGTACTCTGGCACTATTTCAGAAATGGTGTCAGTTAATCATCATAATCTCTGGTTGCTTGCTGTAGCCTGTCTCCTTTCCCCACAATCAGTACATCATCTGCTATTGTACTGATGCCTGGCAGCCCCTCTAAGGCATGATTTAGCCTTTACTGGAACACTGTTGGGGCTGGGCTCATCCCCATTGGCATTTTGAGCCACCAATACTTCCCAAAGGATGTTGTAAACATGGTCAGATTACATGACTACTCTTCCAGCTCTATTTGCTAAAACACATTTTCATATCACACGTGAAAGCCTTGCTTCTAACAATCTGGCAATATGACATCGATGTTCAGAAGGGAAAATTGGTTCACTTTAGGGCTTTGTTAAGGGGTTTTGGCATTATGCAAATGTATAGCTTTCTAGATTGTTTTTTTTTTTTTGCAACTACCAGACTGCTTAACCAGTCCCTTCCCTGCTACAGTACAGTGACAATGATAACACAGAAACATAGAATTTGATGGCAGATAAGGACAGCATGGCCCACCTAGTCTGCCCATTTTCCTACCTAATGGATAAGCTGCAGATCCTAGTTAATCAACAGCCTACTTCCTCCTACCCCCCACTAGAACTGCCTTATGTCTGTCCCATGCATTCTTGAATTCCCCACTGTTTTTGACTCTACAACCTCCTCAGGAAGGCTGTTCCATGCATCTACAACCCTCTTTGTGAAGAAATACTCCACAATACTCTGAGCTGTCCCCCTCTATCTTCAAATTGTGCCTCTTCTTCTTGCAGATCTCTTTTCTGAAAGATACTACCTCTTGGACTTTGTTGATTCCCTTGAGGTATTTGAAAATTTCTATCATGTCCCCCTCTTTCTCTCTATCCTCAAGGCTATACAACTTAAGATCCTTTAGTCTTTCTTCATATGTCTTCTGGTGCAGACCTTGCACCATTTTGGTTGCCCTCCTCTGTACAGCCTCCACCCTGTCTATGTCTTTGCGGAGATGGGGTCTCCAGAACTGTACACAGTACTCCAGATGTGGTCTTACCAACTGTCTGTACAGAGGGCCAACAACTTCCTGTTTTCTACTGGTGATGCCTCTTCCTATGCATCTCAGTATCCCCTCACATTGCTGGCCCACCTTTAGGCTGCGGTACCCCACTAGTAACCCTCCTTTCTTCACTGTGGACTCCATTTACTGTTACCCACTGTGTCCTGTTGTCCAGCCAGTGTTTTGCAGGCTACCACCTGAGACCCACTCCCAGGCTGGCTAATTTGTTTTTTAATCTTTTGTGTGGACAGTGTCAAATGCCTTGCTAAAGTTATTCAGCCTCAGTATCCCTACCTTAGTATTTCTTTGCTCCCTAATGTACCTATAAAAGGTTTTATCCCCCTTCTTAACCAAGTTGGCTATCTTTTCCTCAGTTTGGGCCTTTGCTATTCTGACTGCCTTCCCCACTTCCTTCTGCTGCTTTAACTGGTACAGTTCTCTGTCCTGCTTCTTCTGTGTTTCCTTATACTTCCTGAATGCTATTTCTTTCTTCCTTACCTTCCCCACTACTCCTTTTGAGAACCATAGAGTTTTTTTCTTTCATTTTGATTTGTTTATTTGCTTCACACAAAGACTTGTTGCCTCTGTGATGGTGGTTTTAATGTTTCTCCATTGTTGCTCCACCCCACCTTCTTGCCTGTTTGCTAGTGCTTTTCTTTTTTTTTTGCAAGTCACTTTATTTTAGAAAAAAATACAAAAACATATAAGTAATACCATACATAAACCAACACTTGCTTGGATTAAAGATCATATACTTTATACAACAAAGAACTAAAACATATATGGAACCCAGAAAAAAGAAAAATATGCATAAAACAAAACAATCCCTCCCCCCACCCATCCAACCCAGCAGCCTTGCAACCAACCCCAATATAGTAATGGTTAATAATGTGCAAACCAAAAGGGCCCTCCCCAAGACCCCAGATAGTTGTAAATGTAAAAAGAAGGCACATCTCTGGACCAACTAATTAAGAAAAGGTACTATATGACAAAGGGAAAGAGACATCAAGAAAAGGTGCTACAAGGAAAAATGTTAACATGGTAAACCGGGAAGAGGAGGAGGGAAGAAAAGGATAGAGGACATCTCGTCCCCTTAACACAACCTAACAGTTTGAATTTACCTCTCAGACCATCCGACCTGTGAGTCTTCTATAAGAAAATAAGGAAGGAGGCAACAAGGGATTAAATTAATAACCAAATTTATCTTTAAGGATTGAAAAAAAATTCACGCCAACATTTCTGGAACTTTTTACCAGTGTGAAGAAAACGGGCTACAAATCTTTCTGCATTTAAGGCAGTAAGAAATTCTGCCCACCATTCCTTGATTGAGGGTTCCCAGTCCTCTTTCCAGTGCCTAAGTATTACTAGCTTGGTGACCATAGCAACCAAAGCTACTTGTGCTTTTTGAGAAAATGCAGGGATCTGTGAATACATACCTAGCAGGCATGTATCTTCATTAAGAAATACAGCGATATTAAGATAGGGTGCCACCCATTGTTTAACTAAATTCCAAAGTTTAACAATCTTAGAACACGCCCATAATTTATGGTATAGGGTAGCAAATTCAAAGCCACAATCCCCACATTTTGGTGAGGATAACCTCTTGATCCGGAATAGTTTAGTGGGGTGTAATATAAATTATGAAGACTATTAAACTGGCTGCTCCTCAGGCAATCCTGTTTAATTAAGACATAATTATCTGCCAAATCTTTTCCCAAGTTTTAATCGAAAGTCTTTATTGTAGTTATTTTTCCAATAATAAGCTATGGGGTGACCTTTGTAAAGTATGAGTCAAAATTGTTTTGTATAGTTTAGCTATTACCTTCCACCCATTAGATGCTGTCCAAAGATTATTTAATGTAGTTTACGCCACATCTGACCAAGAAGGTTTCCCAAGAAATGATAAATACACTGGCATAATTGAAGTAATCAGAACCGGTTCTTTTGGGTCCTCAAATTTTGTTTGTAATGCAGCAATAGAAAGGAGTGAATTACCACAACAAAATCCATAAATATAGCTTATTAAGAGACTTACCGAAAAAGTGTCATAGGTTTCTTATCTATTTTTAAATTTGGATTGTTTAATAGGGGTTGCTTTAAGTCTTTTAAATTGGATATTTGAAGCAATGAGCAGAGTTGCTGTAAGGATCTCATATCCCAACCAAGGGGAGAGTTCCTTAGTTTCCACGGAATATTAGACCATGGAGCATATAAGAGAGCTTCTAGATCTATCCTACAGGAATTTGTCAGTTGCCAATCTAGGAACAGCCAGGAAAGGCTGCCCGACATAGAAGCCATAGCTGAGAGCCAATACAAAAATCTACTGGCATGAATCGCTAAATAATAAACGTAAAAATCAGGCAATTGGAGCCCCCACCTTTCTTGGGCAGGTAAGTTTTGCATAAGCCCGAGGAGCTTTACCTTTCCAGAGAAAATCAGAGCAAAGCCTGTGAAGGGCAAAAAGAAAGACTTTGGAAGGTATAAACTAAGATTACACAGAGGATAAAAACCTGGCAAAATTGACATTTTGAGAATATTAGCCCAGCCCCAAAGGATAGTGGTAACTTATTCCACCTTGCCAGAGCTTCCTTAGTAGATTTTATCAGGGGGGCTAAATTGAGGTCTTTAAGATTAGCCAAATCTTTAGATATTTTAATTCCCAAATACATTAAATATTCCTTTTCCCATTGTAGGCCCATGTTTACAACCTAATCCTTCATTAGAAGGGAGGATAAAGAATAAACTGTAGTTTTATTTTTGTTAAGCTTGTAACCTGAAAAAGCACTAAATTGGGAAATAATCTGAAGGGCTCTGGGAAGGGAGTGCCTACTATTCGAGATGTGAAAAAGTAGATCATCAGTGAAAAGGGATAACTTACATTCAATATCTGCCAAATGAACGCCCATTATATCCCTATCCAATTTTATACTCTAGCTAAAGGTTCTATATAAAGATTAAATAAATAAGAGAAAGAGGTAACCTTGGCGGTGCCTCGATGTAAAGGAAAAATGTCTGAAATGAGGTTATTACACTGGAGTCTTGCTGATGGGCAAGAATAAAACCCGTATATAATTGATAAATGGTTCTGGGATACCAAACTTTTGCAAGGCCGCAAACATATAGTACATTCTACTCTATCAAAAGCTTTTCTGCATCCAAGGACACCAACCCGCTTCCAGCTCTGGGGCCCTGGATGCAGATATTAGATGGAACAGTTTTCGAAAATGATCCGCTGAAGTGCGTCCTGCCACAAACCCTGTCTGTTCGGAACTTAACAGACATTCCCACACACTCCCCAACCTATTAGCCAGAATTTTGGCGTATATTTTAATATCCGTATTTAAGAGTGAAATAGGTCTGTAGTTGCTGTTCATTGATGGATCCTTCTCTGGCTTAGGCAAGAGCGTTATTCTCGCCTCGAATAGTGACTGATTTAAGTTGGGGTGGGAACTCCAATAACTATACAACTAAAGTAGTAAAGGAATTAGATATTCTTTAAAGGTTTTATAAAATAAACCTGTACCCATCTGGCCTGGGCCTTATCTAGTTTTTAAGAATTGATAACTGCGAGATTTCTTCTCTAGTGATCGGAGCAACTAAAAAGGTTTTAGCTGTCCTTGGACAAAGATGGAAGATCTGCTTTCTGTAAAAGCCCACATCTTTCCATTATAATCCTAGACATCGATCCAGAGAATATAATTCCTTGTAATAATCCTGAAATAGAATTAAGATCTCTGAAGAACTGGTCACTAAAGCTTCTGATTGGGGATGTCTTAGGGCTGCGATCCATTTGGATGCAGACTGTTGCTTTAATTGCCAAGCAAGTAATTTCCTGCTTTGCTCCCCTGACCAATGTAAGAAGCTTTAGAGAAAGCAGACCTCTCCACCCTCTCAAGTAAAACGCTGGTATAATGTGCCCTCAGCCTAGATAATTCCTGGTCTTCTAAAGGTAAAAGCTTATCCACCCCTTTACTTTCCAAGCTTTTAATTCTCTCCAAACAGCTATTCAATTGGCTATTTTTATTTTTCTTTTGGACTGTGGCAATACATATTAATTCACCTCGCCAGGTTGCTTTTAGGGCTGCCCAGTCTTGGTCTACAGCAGGAGTCGAATTCCAGTTAGTTTTGATGGAAATTTGCAAATAATTTTGAAATTTTAGAATAATGATATTAGCCTTTAATAGCTTATCATTTAAAGACCATGAATGTGACCAGATAGAAACATTAGGTAATTTACACTGGATTAGGATTGGAGAGTGGTCCGAAATTACCCAAACTAATATTTTAGCATCAACCATACTGGACATTAGCTGCTGACTGACTAGAAAATAATCAATTCGGGAGTAACTTCTATGGACTGGAGAGAAAAAAGTAAACTCTATATTTAGCGGGTTAAATATTCTCCATGGGTCTAAAAGGTCCAAGGAGAAGATAAATTCGGATAAGGCTTTTTGGGCAGAAGATGGACCTACTCCCCATGGTAGGTACGGTCTAAATCATTAACTTGAACCAGGTTCCAGTCTCCTCCAATTAAAATAGGGTAATGCAGAAAGGGCCAATACCATAGCTAAGTGAATAAAGAAAGAAGGGGTTTCTGTATTAGGGCCGTAAACTGAGCCCAACACTATATCAAAGTTGCCTAGTTTGCCAATAACAAAAATATACCTCCTCAGGGTCAGGATGGATTCTACCAAGGTAAAGAGGATCTTTTTTGCTAAAAGCAAAGCCACACCATGTTTACTGGAGCTAAAACCCTCTCTGAAGACTTGACCTACCCAACTCTTTTTAAAAAACTGTAGTTGCTCTGGAAGCATATGTGTTTCCTGCAGAAACACTATTGAAGGGTCATATTTGGCAAGATGGTTTAAAAATGATATTTTTCTTATTATCTTTCCTCCCTTTATGTTCCAAGAAAGAATATTTAAACCGTTAAGCATGAAAGAATCTTGACTGTGCCATATAATTGGTGTTAAATGAAGGGACTGCTGCCATCTCCCACCCTGAAAAAGCAAAATAAAATATCCCAGTAACTGCTTTCCAGCTCCTAAATATAAACTAGCTCCAAAAATTTAAATTATCTACAAGTCTGCACTCCCAGGCCCTAGGCCTCCACCTAATCAGATGGCCCATAGGTACTCAAAAAGGACAAGCTCTGTCCCCATCTCCCCACCCTCAAGCGAGACCAACCAGAAATGCTGACAAGATAACCTCCCTCCTCACATCATTGAATAATTTCCTCCTATTGATAGGATACTATATCTCCTTAGTATTTAGTTCAGACCTGCTAGACAAAACAAAGGTTACCAGAATAGAGACAGTGAGAAAGAAAAACCTAAATCGGTGAGCATGCATTACCTTGTTTAACCCAGCTTACTTCAGCTAGGATTATGTCTTTGTACATAACTAAAAGGTATCAACCCACGAATGAAACCTATATCGAACCAGAATTCAAGGTCTGTTGACTCCTAATACAAATTTCTCCCGAGTTATAACAGCTACTAAACCACATAACATCTTACTAAACATCCATTTAACCTGTAAATCAACCATTTTCAGGTTATGGAGTAAATTCTTGAGAAGCTATCTTAATTGAGATCCAGCTCAAAGTATAAAGAAGATTAGGGCTTAAACGAAGGAGTAGTAAGCAAGAAAGAAATCTATAGGAGCTAAACCAGACAGTGCTCTACTAGAAATGTGCCCAATGATTTTACTTGTTGCTCAATCGTTAGAGAGCAAGATATTTGTGTATTCCTCAGACTGGGAAACTTAGCCAAAGGGTAAGCCCTATCTAGAAACACATTGAGAAACAGATTTGAAATAACATTATAACCAAAAAAAAAACCAGGAAATTCAGCTTGAGCAAACTACCCAACCATCATATCTTGTAAGCAGTAATATATTGCCATCTAGTGGATAAAGTCAGATATAGTGGTTCTCGCTTGCTCAATATACAACCGCTAGAAGGAGAAAAGAGATACTGAGAAATATCAGTTAATCAACAATCACTAATGACTCGAGAAAATATTTTCTATATGACTAGAAAAGCCAAAATATTGCTTTTGCAACCCTGTATTAGAAAAGTGATCAATCAAAACACAATTAAACAACTCGGGGATGTAACATCTTTCTAGAAAGTTCTCAACACAAGTCAAGTTTCTTGTGACTCGAGTTGAACCCTCTCATTTAGGGAACAGATCAGGATAGCATTTCTTCAAAGTCTTGACAGCCTCTTCTACGGTGTCAAAGTGTTTTGTCCTTCCTTTAAAGACACCTCCAGACGGGCTGGATATAGCATTTGATGCTTTATGCCTGCTGCCTACAGCTTCGAAGTGACAGGACGATAAGCAGCTCTGAGCTGGCGAGTTTTCAGAGTCAAATCAGGAACTATTCTCAATTTTTTACCTTCCCATAAGATAGCCGACAATTTCCTGGCTTCTCTATTAATAAACTCCCAATCCAAATAGTTCAGTATTTTAAAAATTATAGGTCTTGGTGGGTCAGACACAGCAGGTTTTGCTCTCAAGGATCTGTGAGCTCTTTCTATAATGAACTGTGGACCATTCGGGGGAAGGGCCCACCGTTTTTCTCAAAAAGTGCTGTAGGAACTGAATTGTGTTTGGGCCCTCTTCACCTTCGCAACCCTATCAGAACAAGATTGTTTCTCTGGTTCCTCCCTCTAGATCTTGAGGCGATCTTCCAGTTTGGATAGAGACTTTTTGACTTCTACAATTTCTGGTTCCATTTATCTTGTTTCCTTTCCACTGAGGCAATTCTGGCTTCTGTATTGTAACCCTGTGGGCTAGTTGGGCAAGTGCAGGCTTAAAGTCAGCCACACCTTCAATTAACTTCATCAGAGCTTCTTTGATTGTTGCTAGCTCTGCATATATGTGGGAAGGTGAAAGCTCTTCCGAGGGACTCTGGGGAGAAGAGCTACGATGAGGGCGCTTGGCTTCTAACTCCTGCTTGGCCTCCTCCCGATCCGGTATCATAGACATGTTGCAAACATATTTTTTTACAGCAACCAACACCACTTATAAATCTCAAGCTTTCTGACCTCAAAAATGAATAAAAGAAATTAAAATAATTAGAAGTTATCCACAGTCGGGAGGTGGAAAAAGCGGAGCTCCGACAGACACGTCTTATCCCCTGCACCGCATCACGTGACTCCCTGCTAGTGCTTTTCTGAGGCACTCTCCCATTTTGACAAAATCAGCCGTCTTGAAGTCCAGTACCATCACTTTTATGTGGCTTGACTCTGCAGCTAAGTTTATCGTGAACCACACTGTTTGGTGGTTGCCTGTTTCCAGATGGCTACCCACTTCAAGATCAAAGATCTCTCTCTGTCCCTATTTAAGAGTACCAGGTCTAAGAGTGCTCCTCCTGAGTGGGTTTCAAAACTAGCTGTCTGAGGCATGCCCCTTGTAGGCATCGAGAATGGCCCTGATCTTGGATGTGGCTGAGCAAAGGTGCTTCAGCTAACATCTAGCATATTCAGGTCCCCATCAGCAGTACCTCCCTTCCCTGCCATCCCATGGATGCCTTCTATCATTCCTTGTCTATTTCCTCCCCTGAGATGGGGTCCATATACAACCCTGTATGGATTATGGAGCCATTTCCAGTCTCCAGGGTGACCCACAGTGCCTCTTCTCCTCCCTGTTTGCCCTTTAGTTCTGTTGCTTTGATCCCTTCCTTACATGAGAGCTACACCTCCTCCTCTTCTTCCTCCCTGTCCCTCCTATAGATTGTGTACCCTGGTATGCTGACATCCCAGTCATGGTTCTCTGTGTACCATGTTTCTGTGACTGCCATGATATCCAGGCATCCCTCTTCCATCAAGGCCTCCATTTTCAGGGAGCTTTTTACCTAGACTATGGGCATTGGTACTCATTATCCTCCAATTTTTTATGGCCTTATTTCTTTTTGCCCCATCCTTGTCCTTACTGCCTTTGTCTTTTTCTCCATTTACCCCTGCCCTTCTCCCTAGTGACTGCTCTGTCCTGGTGTTTACCTCACTAACTACCCTGATTTCTGTGGGAGGCTAGGATTTCCTTCTCCTTTTCAGTGTCTCCCTCCTTGAGTTTAAATGCTTGCCAATGAAGCATTTAAACCTATCATCTAGAATCCTGGTTCCCCTCTTGGATAGATGCAGACCATCGCACCTGTATAGGCCTGCATCCCTCCAGGTGGAGCCCCAGTCCCCAATGAAGCCAAATCCCTGAGCTCTGCTCCAGTTTTTGAACCAGTCATTGAATCCCATGGTGCAGAGTACCCTAGCCTCATCCATGCCATAGACAGGTAGCACTTCCGAGAAAGTTATCATGTGTGCTACTTGTCTAAGGCCCCTCCCCAAGTCCACAAACTCCTGTTGCACTGCTCTGATCCCATTCTCAGCCAGGTCATTCATCCCAAGGTGGATAATGACATCCAGCTCCTCACCCTTGTAGCTGCATCCACAATCCTGAGGATTGATTTCTTGTCCCTCCAAGCCATGGTCCCCAGTCAGGTACCTTACCTCCTTTTCTCCTCCCTCCCCAGTTCTACCCCCTAACAATTGAGTCCCCCACAAGGAGTTGCTTCCTTCCCCTGTGGGGTCCTGTGACATCCTCCTGTGAGTCTCCATATTGTGGAGGTTCCCAGCATCCTCCTAGGTCTCCACTGCAGGTGCCTCCATAGAGGAACCATGCTCCACCAGAGTGGTGAATGAATTGTGGAGAGGCACAGCTGGAGGGATGTGCCTCTGTTCCACCACCCTCACCCTCCCTAAGCCCACCGTGGTCCAACCACTCCTCTTTCTTGGCAACCTCTGAGGTAGTGGCAGTGGCCTGGGTGGTCCCTGGGTGGGGGAGCAGGTTTCCTGAATCCTTGCCAGGTCAGCATGGAGATGAACAACCCCCTCCCTCAGACCAGAGAGGTGCTGCAAATAGGGCAGTAATGCTCTAGCTTCTCTCTTGCCAGTTCCGGATATTCTCGCTGCATTTTGATTTTGCTTCCAGAACCCTTCCCCTGTACCTGTCCCACCCCCTCTTGAACCCCTCCACCGTCTCTGCCTCCACCAACCCCCTAGGCAGTGCATTCCAAAGCTCCACAGTAGAAGTCACTTTATTAAGTCCCATATTACTGATGCATAAAATATTATTAAAGCGCTTCACTGGGTACCCAGCTCTACAATAAGGCTCTGTTCTCAGACAGGCTGAATATTTTTGCTCTGAGTGCAGACAGCATGAAAGGTGACATTGCTGCACAGTCAAACATTGTCTAAGGAAGATTAGTCAGCAGTTAGACTCAGGCATGTTCAGGTCAGTGTTTTTTTACTTGAAACTAAACCAGCCACAATTTCATTTGTGGTAAGCTGCATATATACCACAACAAGCAAAACATGACTCTGTGCACGTATTATTTAAAGAAGTACAGATGTTACCAAAAGAAAACCAACAAAATTGCAAGAACTTTACATCCCCAACTCCACAAACTCCTCCTGCACTGTTCTGATCCCTATCCCAGTCAGGTCATTTGTCCCTAGGGTGGACAATGACATGAGTTCCCACCCCATGCAGCTGCTCCCACAATCCTGAGGATCAGCTCCCTGTCCCTCAAGTCATGGCACCTGACATGCACCTTACTCCTCTCCCTCCCTCCCCAGTTCAACCCTCCTAACAATGGAGTCCCCTACCAGGAGTTGTTTTCTTCCTCTGTGGGGTCCCATGCCACCCTCCTGTGAGTCTTTTGTGGAGGTTCCCAACATCCTCCTTGGTCCCCACTGCAGGTGCCTCTGCAGAGGAACCACACTCTGCCACAGTGGCATACAAATTGTGGAGAGGTACAACTGGAGAGATGCACCTGTGTTCCACCACTCTCACCCTTCCTGAGCCCACTGTGGTCCAACCGTTCCTCTTTCTTGGCAACCTCTGAGGCAGCAGCAACAGTGGTCCTGGTGGTCCCTGGGTGAGAGAAGAGGTCCCCCAAATCCTGGCCAACTCAGTCTGGAGATGAGCAACCTCCTCCCTCAGCCCAGAGAGGTGCCTGCAGATGTGACATGGGAATAGTGAGGGGTGATGAGACAAATTGCAATGGGAGGGAATAGCAATAGAAGGGGGGAGGAAGAGGGATGAGCTAAATGGGGACATGGACCGTGATGCTGCCAAGCCACCTGTCTTGTGTAGCAGGTAGGGACACCATCTGCAGTGCCGGTGGTCTCTGCTTTAGGACTGCATGCAGGTATGTTTGGGGGGTTTTTTGCATGCTTTTTTTTAACATATTGCTGTCATCTGTCCTTGCTTCCTCCAGTGCTCCCCCCCAGAGATGATTATTTAAGTGTGTGTGGGTGGCATAGCCCCCCTGCTTTAAACATTATTTTACATGTGCACTAACTTGATATTCAGCATTGATTGTGATGTACCAAATTGGTTTTCGGCAGGGTGTACTCGCTGTTGTGAGTCATGCAAAAATATTCACTGTTATGACATGAAACCTCTTATATGAGCAACAGAGCAGTCTTTGAAACACAGCTGTGTAATGAAACTTTGTTACAGCTTCCCTCCTGAATTTATTCACATGCTTTATCAAAGTACAAAGAAAGAAATCAGATTTTGGCTGGTGGCAGTGGGATCACTAGGCTGGGACGGCAAACAGATATTCACTGACCTCATAGCCAATATAGTGTTATGTTTGTGTAACTGTGTTAGTTTGGTTTTGGCCATTCACACTCTCTATTCCAGAAGAATTACCACCCTGTAGGGGTACAGAGGCAAGGAACCCTCAGAGAGGGTTCCACCCATAGAGGTGCCACGGGACGATTCCTGTGACTAAAGGCACCTTAGGAATCCCCCTAAGGAGAGAGCACTGCCACTGGAGGAGGAGGGGAGGATGGTGTGGCAAAGAAAAAATGCTTCACAATGAGGCTGAGAGGAACTGCTTATATAGCTCAGGAGTGGGAGTGGCTGGCTGTTTGGCCACTGAACTCCAGACAAAGCCTTTCCAATTCACTGACCTATGCAGCCAGTATAGTGTTCTGCTTGTGCAACTGTGTTAGTTTGGTTTTGGCCATTCACACTCTTTATTCCAGAGGAATTACCACCCTGTAGGGATACAAAAGGCAAGGAACCCTCGGAGAGGGTTCCACCCCTAGAGGTGCCACAGGATGATTCCGTGACTAAAGGTACCTTAGGAATCCCCAAAAGAAATGTATAATCGTCCCCAAGAAGAAGGCAACACAAAGTATATGAGCAAGCAGTAACTGTGACATAGGAGCACTAACTGTAACGTAGTAGTAAAGAAGCATAGGCAGTTTGATAATGCAATGAGATGCCCAGTTGGATAATGTAATGAATGCCTAGGGTTGCATAGCATGATACTGATGGTTTGTGTTGTGATTAGGGATCCCTTAAGGAGAGGGAATGGCAGGAAATCCTGCAATACCATGCAACAGCGGAACTTACCTAAAGAAACTATGGAAACAACTATGCTAACTAAGTGTTATGACCTGAGGCAATGGAGGAGAGAAAACCCTATGAGGAGGAAATCTCTGGGGATCCAAGGCCTAGGTCACCTTCCCTCAGGCTTGGGATAGTTTATTTAGTGACGGCTCTGCAGCTGCAATTCGAAAACCCAAGTAAAGGGAGGTGGAAAATATTCCAGTTTGGAGGAAGGCTCTCCTCCAAACCCTCTACTGAGGAACGCCATGGAAGGTTGCGAGAAAACTCTGCAACAATACATGCATCAAGGTGCAAGAGGAGAGCAACAACTACTGAGGCACTCACCTGGCCTACCCACCCTAAATCAAACCAGGTGAACCAGAGGCAGTCATAGGGAGAATGCGTGAAGGTACCTTTCTAGGGAAACCACTAAAGTCAGTGGCTAATCATTATAGCGGAACACTAGAGCGAATGACAGTGTAGTAACCACCCTTCCCTGCTAGTCTTAAATTCTTCACCAGGAGCTGCTGTTGCACAGCAGGCAGCTAAAGCAAGCCAGGGCAAGGACATTCCCTGCTACAGACCAGGTGAGAAGGATCCTGCCCCAAGTTGGACATGCTCAAAATGCAGACTAAATGCAGAGCGAGACCGTCGGCTGCAGGAACCCTGCACCAGAATAGAATGGCTTGCATGCCCCAGAAATTGACTGAGAGCTGAAAGCGGTGAGCTGAGTGAGCACGGAATGCTAAGATCATAATGGGCATTGAGTGCTCAGACCGTGCAAAGTCGAACGTAGACTGAGTGCAGCAGCATCCCAGAGGCTGAAGCCAAGGGGATGGCAGTAGGCATGAAGAACAGCGGTTTGCATAAGTAAGAGCAATGGTTGCAATGAGCAATAATAGTGTAAGCAAGTGTGGACCAATACGTGATCAATAAGCAGTAATAGTAAATCAGTCAATCAAAATCATTATTTATCCAGGTGAACATCGTTGAACAGAGCTCATTTGCAAGATGGACCTAGTCAGGAAACGCTGTTACTAGTAGATATATATATATATACATAAAACCAGACAAGGTATTACATGTAGTTTTATAAATTACAAGCAACATACAACACACATGGATAGGCATACAGAGACATTATTTACAGATATGAAAACAATCAATTGATCAAGATCTTTATTTATCCAAGCAGACATCAATGCACAAAGCGCATTTGGAGATGGGCCTGGGTGGAACATAGTCGACATAACAATACAAAGTAGTACAATTGAATACAGATATATAAAGAAAACAGGTCGACAAGAAACAATAGAACATGCAAGCATCAAGCAGTTCGAGGCAGTAGTGTAAGAGGAGACAACTAGGGAAGAGGAGATAACTAGGGGTGCAGGGGAGAACAGGTGGGAGCAGGGTGTATGCAAGGGGTAGTGGTGGAAACTGTATGGTAAGTGGGAGGGTAGCAAAGGAAGGGTGGAGATAGTATCAACCAGAAGGTGCAAACAAAACCTACTCTGAAGATGGGAGACATAGACTGAGGATAAGGTTGGGAGCAAGTGAAGGGAGATGAGGAGAGAGGTGATGGAATGTCTAGAGCTTAGAGAGCAGTGGATAGTACCAGGATTTTTGATATTTGAGTACTGTGCAGGGTGGAATGATGTAGGTGGATAATGACATCCAGCTCCCTCACCTTGCAGCTGCATCCACAATCCTGAGGATTGATTTCTTGTCCCTCAAGCCATGGCCTCAGTCAGGTACCTTACCTCCTTTTCCCTCCCTCCCCAGTTCTACCCCTAACATGAATCCCCACAAAGAGTTGCTTCCATCCCTGTGGGTCCTGTGACACCCTCCTGTGAGTCTCCATATTGTGGCGGTTCCCAGCATCCTCCTAGGTCTCCACTGCAGGTGCCTCCATGAGGAACAATGCTCCACCAGAGTGGGGAATGAATTGTGGAGAGCACAGCTGGAGGAATGTGCCTCTGTTCCACCATCCTCACCCTCCCTAAGCCCACCGTGGTCCAGCCACTCCTCTTTCTTGGCAACCTCTGAGGTAGTGGCAGTGGCCTGGGTGGTCCCTGGGTGGGGAGCAGGTTCCTGAATCCTTGCCAGGTCAGCATGGAGATGAACAACCCCTCCCTCAGACCAGAGAGGTGCTGCGAAATAGGGCAGTACTGCTCTGGCTTCTCCTTTCCCAGTTCTGGATATTCTCGCTGCATTGGATTTTGCTTCCAGAACCCTTCCCTGTACCTGTCCCACCCCTCTTGATCCCCTCCACCATCTCTGCCTCCACCAACCCCTAGGCAGTGCATTCCAAAGCTCCACAGTAGAAGTCACTTTATTAAGTCCCATATTACTGATGCATAAAATATTATTAAGCACTTCACTGGGTTCCCAGCTCTACAATAAGGCTCTGTTCTCAGACAGGCTGAATATTTTTGCTCTGAGTGCAGAGAGCATGAAAAGGACATTGATGCACAGTCAAACATTGTCTAATGAAGATCAGTCAGCAGTTTGACTCAGGCATGTTCAGGTCAGTGTTTTTTACTTGAAACTAAACCAGCCACAATTTCATTTGAGGTAAGCTGCATATATACCACAACAAGCAAAACATGACTCTGTGCACGTATTATTTGAAGTACAGATGTTACCAAAAGAAAACCACCAAAATTGCAAAGAACTTTACATCCCCAACTCCACAAACTCCTCCTGCACTGTTCTGATCCCTTTCCCAGTCAGGTCATTTGTCCCTAGGTGGACAATGACATGGCGTTCCCTCCCATGAAGCTGCTCCCACAATCCTGAGGATCAGCTTCCTGGCCTCCAAGTCATGGCACCTGACATGCACCCTCCCTCTCCCTCCCTCCCCAGTTCAACCCTCCTAACAATGGAGTCCCCTACCAGGACTTGTTTCCTTCCTCTGTGGGGTCCCATGCCACCCTCCTGTGAGTCTTTTGTGGAGGTTCCCAACATCCTCCTTGGTCCCCACTGCAGGTGCCTCTGCAGAGGAACCACACTCTGCCACAGTGGCATACAAATTGTGGAGAGGTACAACTGGAGAGATGCACCTCTGTTCCACCACTCTCACCCTTCCTGAGCCCACTGTGGTCCAACTGCTCCTCTTTCTTGGCAACCTCTGAGGCAGCAGCAGCAGCAGTGGCCCTGGTGGTCCCTGGGTGAGAGAAGAGGTCCCCCAAATTCTGGCCAACTCATTCTGGAGATGAGCAACCTCCTCCCTCAGCCCAGAGAGGTGCCTACAGATGTGACATGGGAATAGTGAGGGGTGATGAGAAAAATTGCAATGGGAGGGAATAGCAATGGAAGGGGGGAGGAAGAGGGATGAGCTAAATGGGGACATGGACCGTGATGCTGCCAAGCCACCTGTCTTGTGTAGCAGGTAGGGACACCATCTACAGTGCCGGTGGTCCCTGCTTTAGGACTGCATGCAGGTATGTTTGGAGTTTTTGCATGCTTTTTAAACATATTGCTGTCATCTGTCCTTGTTTCCTCCAGTGATCCCCGAGATGATTATTTAAGTGTGTGTGGGGGCATAGCCCCATTTAAACATTATTTTACATGTGCACTAACTTGATGTTCAGCATTGATTGTGATGTACCAAATTGGTTTTCGGCAGGGTGTACTCGCTGTTGTGAGTCATGCAAAAATATTCACTGTTATGACATGAAACCTCTTATATGAGCAACAGAACAGTCTTTGAAACACAGCTGTGTAATGAAACTTTGTTACAGCTTCCCTCCTGAATTTATTCACATGCTTTATCAAAGTACAAAGAAAGAAATCAGATTTTGGCTGGTGGCAGTGGGATCACTAGGCTGGGACGGCAAACAGATATTCACTGACCTCACGAGCCAATATAGTGTTATGTTTGTGTAACTGTGTTAGTTTGGTTTTGGCCATTCACATCTCTATTCCAGAAGAATTACCACCCTGTAGGGGTACAAGAGGCAAGGAACCTCAGGAGGGTTCCACCCATAGAGTGCCACGGACATTCCTGTGACTAAAGTCACCTTTGGAATCCCCTAAGGAGAGAGAACTGCCACTGGAGGAGGAGGGAGGATGGTGTGGCAAAGAAAAAATGCTCACAATGAGGCTGAGAGGAACTGCTTATATAGCTCAGGATGGGAGTGGCTGGCTGTTTGGCCACTGAACTCCAGACAAAGCCTTTCCAATTCACTGACCTATGCAGCCAGTATAGTGTTCTGCTTGTGCAACTGTGTTAGTTTGGTTTTGGCCATTCGCACTCTTTATTCCAGAGGAATTACCACCCTGTAGGGATACAAAAGGCAAGGAACCCTCGGTGAGGGTTCCACCCCTAGAGGTGCCATGGGATGATTCCCATGACTAAAGGTACCTTAGGAATCCCCAAAGAAATGTATAATCGTCCCCAAAGAAGAAGGCAACACAAAGTATATGAGCAAGCAGTAACTGTGACATAGAGCAGTAACTGTAACTAGTAATAAAGAAGCATAGGCAGTTTGATAATGCAATGAGATGCCCAGTTGGATAATGTAATGAATGCCTAGGGTTGCATAGCATGATACTGATGGTTTGTGTTGAGATTAGGGGATCCCTTAAGGAGAGATGGAATGGCAGGACATCCTGCAATACCATCCAACAGCGGAACTTACCTAAAGAAACTAAGGGAAACAACTATGCTAACTAAGTGTTATGACCTGAGGCAATGGAGGAGAGGAAAAACCCCTATGAGGAGGAAATCTCTGGGGATCCAAGGCCTAGGTCGCCTTCCCTCTAGGCTTGGGATAGTTTATTTAGTGACGGCTCTGCAGCTGCAATTCAGAAAACCCAGGTAAAGGGAGGTGGAAAATATTCCAGTTTGGAGAAGGATCTCACTCAAACCCTCTAATGGGAGCGCCATGGAAGGTTCTTGAAAAACTCTGCTACAATACATGCATCCAAGGCGCAAGAGGAGAGCAACAACTACTGAGGCACTCACCTGGCCTACCCACCCTAAATCAAACCAGGTGAACCAGAGGCAGTCATAGGGAGAATGCGGTGAAGGTACCTTTCTAGGGAAACCACTAATGTCAGTGGCTAATCATTATAGTGGAACACTTGAGCCAAATGACAGTGTCGTAACCACCCTTCCCTGCTAGTCTTAAGTTCTTCACCAGGAGCTGCTGTTGCACAGCAGGCAGCTAAAGCCAAACCAGGGGCAAGGACATTCCATGCTACAGACCAGGTGAGAAGGATCCTGCCCCAAGTTGGACATGCTCAAAATGCAGACTAAATGCAGAGCGAGACCGTCGGCTACAGGAACACTGCACCAGAATAGAATGGCTTGCATGCCCCAGAAATTGACTGAGAGCTGAAAGCGTGGAGCTGAGTGAGCACGGAATGCTAAGATCATAATGGTCATTGAGTGCTCAGACGTGCAAAAGCGAGCGATGAACTGAGTGCAGCAGCATCCCAGAGGCTGAAGCCAAGGGGATGGCAGTAGGCATGAAGTAATGGTTTGCATAAGCAAGGAGCAATGGTTGCAATGAGCAATAATAGTGTAAGCAAGTGTGGACCAGTACGTAGGTCAATAAGCAGTAATAGTCAATCAATCAATCAATCAATCAATCAAAATCATTTTTTATCCAGGTGAACATCGTTGAACAGAGCTCACTTGCGAGATGGACCTAGTCGGGAAAGGCTGTTATCAGTATATATATATACATAAAACCAGACAAGGTATTACATGTAGTTTTGTAAATTACAAGCAACATACAACACACATGGATAGGCATACAGAGACATTATTTACAGATATGAAAACAATCAATTGATCAAGATCTTTACTTATCCAAGCAGACATGAATGCGCAAAGCGCATTTGCGAGATGGACCTGGGTGGAACATAGTCGACATAACAATACAAAGTAGTACAATTGAATACAGATATAGTAAAGAAAACAGGTCGACAAGAAACAATAGAACATGCAAGCATCAAGCAGTTCGAGGCAGTAGTGTAAGAGGAGATAACTAGGAAGAGGAGATAACTAGGGATGCAGGGGAGAACAGGTGGGTGGGAGGAGGGTTTATGCAAGGTAGTGGTGGAGACTGTATGGGAAGTGGGAGGTAGCAAAGGAAGGGCATGGAGATAGTATCAACCAGAAGGTACAAACAAAACCTACTCCGAAGATGGGAGACAGAGACTGAGGATAAGGTTGGGAGCAAGAGAAGGGAGAGGTGAGGAGAGAGGTGATGGAATGTCTAGAGCTTAGGAGAGCAGTGGATAGTACCAGGAATTTTTGATATTTGAGTACTGTGCAGGGTGGGATGAGGTACTATGGAGGACGCTAATCTTGTTCGTGGGAGGGAAAAACAATTTCATACTTCTTTGAATGAGTGGGAATATAAGGACTTGAAGGCAGAGAAGCAGACTGGGGTGCACAATTTAAGAGTTTTTTGAATTTTATTCCATAATGCGGGCAGCATGAAGCTTATGGCTTAGCTGCCAAAGCAAGGTTAGCCATAGGTACCTTGAGTGAGATAGATGAGTATTAAAATTATTGTAGTTACCTAATGTACTTAGTGGAAGACTGTTGGTAATGTAATGTGGCAGTTTTTTGAAATAGCTCTAAAAGTCCAAAAACAGCGTTCTCTCTCTCCTGGACTTAAGGAGGTCCATCCTATGGCCGCATGCAGAGAACAGTGGTGCATGCCATGAGGAGACCCATAATGAACCTCAGGGCTCTGTGATAAATGTGTCCAATTTTGTCAAGCGATAGATAGGACACTGGCTGTAAAGGAAGTCCACGAGTCTACCAACGATAGAAATGTGGATTGAACCAGCCATATCTTAGCATCTCTGGGAAGGAATTGACTGATTCTAAAGAAAATTCCTAGCCTCTGCCTTAATCTTTTAGTAGATCTTTAACTTGTTCAGTGAAGGAGAGTCTATGGTCTAGCACAATCCCAGGTACTTGAATTTTGAGATGTATTCCAGCTTTTCTTAATAGGCTGTTAATTTGGGGACTGAGCTAGTAGCTGCTGGGTTGATTGAGAGGTAAATGGAGAGAGAAGCATCGCTTTTGTTTTTGGCTTTAAGGAGGATTTTTATGAATTAGTTGGCTCTGAAGCAGATTGAATTCGGATTGTAAATCTTCACAGGCCACTTCTGGTGAGTGGTCATAAGTATAAGACAGTATCATCTGCAAACAGATGAATATTGCGCTTGTTTATACAATTGTCAGTATTGTTAATGTATCTCATAAACAGTAAGGGACCTAAGATAGATCCTGAGGTATGCCCTGCTGGACAGGTTTAGAGGTGACAATTAGCCTTGACTTTAACTTGCTGAAGGCATCCTGTAAGATAGTCAGTGACCCAATGCAATGATGATGAGTTCATGCCTATAGATTGCAGGAGAGGAGGAGCAGGTTGTGATCAATGGTGTCAAAGGCCTTACTTAGATCCAGAAATACAGCACAGATATAATTTTTGAGGTCTAACTCCTTTGCCAATCATTAGTCACTTTGGCAAGAGCCATGATAGTGCTATGGTTAGCTCTGAAGCCAGACTGCATTGGGTTTAATAGATCCATAATTCGAGATGGGACCACAGCTGTGCATCCACTATTTTCTCCAGTAATTTAGACAATACAGGAAGGATGGAGAATCAGCCTGTAGTTATTAAGGGCACCGGGGTTCCCTGATATAAAAAGGGGAATTACATGTGTGGTCTTCCATATAAATGGCAGAATGCCCTGAGACAGAGATAGATTAAAAAGGTGGGTAATGGGGATGACTAGTACATGATGGGCAATCTTTATAAAGTATGGGTCTAAGGAGTTAGCACCAGCGGTTTTCCTGGTATCCATTTACAGAAGGAGATCCTCCACCTCTTTCAAGGAAGCGGTTTGGAATGAGAATGCCGAGTCTGTGACAAGGAATCAGGATAAGAGGCAATGATCTGGGTACGTAGGAGCACACTGGGGAAATGTCAAATGCTAGGCCTGCAGTGACAAAATAATTGTTGAACTAATCTAAAATCCCCAACCTATCTGTGATAGTTGAATTCCCAGAGTTGATCTTAGTTGGTGCGGGCTGCCAGAATCATGGCTGGACAGGTCCTTGATAGTTTTCCAGAATTTAGCTGAGCTCTTGGCAGCAGAATCAAATTCTGAACAAAAAGCAGCCTTTGACTCTCTGACCATTTTCATGCAGACATTTCGTAGTCTCCTGAACTGGTTCCAGTCTGTAGGGGTGTTGAATCTGCGAGCTTTTTTCCAAAGCTTATCCCTTTCCAGCAGCATAGCCTTGAGTTCAGGGGAGAACCACCTACAATCTTTATTCCTTATGCAGGTTTTAACCAGGGGACCGTATTTGTTGAGAGCCCCTGACAAGATATCTTGGAAGATGTCATACGCTGAGATGACCATTTTTGCCAGGTAGAAATCCTGCCAATGTAAGGAGTATTTAAGCTCATTGAGGTATGCAAGCAAGTCAAAGTTATGCCTTGATGTCTTCACAGAGAACTTAGATGTGCAAGGGGATAGGGAAGGGGAAGGCAGTAGTGATAGGTGGACCTGCACAAAGGTCTGCATAACATGCTGTATAGCAATAAAACAGCACTAAATTGAGGCAAGCCAGCCAGCCAGACTTGAATAGCCAAATCAAGGTGACAAATGCTCTGAGGTTTTTCGGTGACAAGGCAAGATTTAATAATAAAGCTATATTAACAGCTCAGCAGGAGCTTAGTAGGCTGACCTCAGATTTGTAACTGCAATAAGACAGGAAACAATGCTCTGAAAGCAGATGTAGCCAGGCAGTGCAATGAAGATGCAAGTAGAATGAGAGCATGGAATGAGCAGCACAGCTAGGGTCAGAGTAAACTGTGTCAGGTGAAAAGAATTGAGTGTGCAACAAGGACCAGCTATGATTAAGCTGAACGCACAGATAATGACTGCAGTTGCATTGCAGTAGTTTGAGCATGGTGAGAAGTGTAAAACACAAGCACTGGGTACAATAGTAATTTGAGTAAACAGTAGCAGTGGCTGCAGTTGTAGTAACTGAAAGCAGTAGCATAAGCTCTGAGTCGCAGTATGCTAGGAGCTTAGAAACAAAGCCCACCCCAAAAAGACAATCAAAATACAGCAAAACAGGAAACAAGACCCAAAACAAGAGACACAAAACACAGGAAAGAACATAGCTGGAGGAAGATACAAACCAGAAGCAGGAAAACAAACACCCAAGTCCAGCAGAGACTCACAGAAACAGCAGGTATGGGGGTAGGCCCCAACCAGCTCAAAGGACAAACCAACACAGCCTCCGCTGCAAAAAAAAATGTTGCATGATGAGGCTGAGAGGAACTGCTTATATAGCCCAGAAGTGAGAGTGGCTGGCTGCTTGGCCACTGAACTCCAGGCAAAGCCTTTCAATTGTGATGGTCCTCTGATTGAGTAAAAAGATAACCTATTTTATTTTTAAGTACGTCATTTTGTTCACTGAACTTAAGATACTTTACTTATTAAGGCAAGTAAAGACCATGTACCCTTCTGTCCAGTGTTTGTGTTGGCTGAATGATGATTGAGCACGCTGCGGAAAAAGTTGGGTGATAACACTTTAGGGCCATTAGCACTACCTTTTCTGCACCAGTCTGAGAGGTGCAGATGACCTGCAGCTTTGCACCGGTTCTCATTTAAACAAACCATGCATCACATGGGTGGCTCTGTTGTGGCTCGTGGCAATTGCATTCTTCTTGGGAAAATGAGCGCCAGTGACCTATTTTTCTTTGTATGTAAACATGCTGTACCTTTCACATCGATGTAGACTTGTGCTTGTCACTCATACCTATGCACGCCACATGGCAAGAGTAAGTGCAGTCCAAACCCTGGATTTGCCCCAGAAACAATGCAGACCACTGCTATAAACAGGATGTGGCAGCAGTGCAGTCAGAGTAGTAGCCATGTGGTGCAAGCGAAGTGCATCAATCATGATAGCGAAGTGCACCTTTAATTTGCTTTTGTCAGGAGCTTATTTGGAAGTATTGCTTAAGTAATCATAAAGTGTCAGTTTTATTGATATTTGCTTTTAGTTGCTGTCTTCTCTGTGGGACTTGCAAGGTAAGCTAATATAGGGTTCCTTAGTAATGAGTTGAGCATGGGTGAAATAGGGCTTTGGTGTTCTGCTTTTAGCACAAGTGTCCTCTATTTAACACTATAATTGAACATGCAAACAGTAAGCTAGAGTACATATGACATTAAACTGGGAGTACAGTACATTTACACAGGAGTTGCTCACTGAGCACAGGAGTCACTATTTAACACATCACTGTTGGTCACCACATTCCCATCCTCCTACTCAGATTTTGAGCTACCATTTCTAGTGTGTCACATGATGTGGGTTTTGAACCTGAGCTACTATAGCCTGCTTGGGAGGCCGAGGAGGGAAGGGCAAGGCAGAGTAAGGATGGGGGGGATTAGTATAGCTCAGGGTAGTGAAGTAAGGAAGGTGGGGTGAGCTAGGGAGAGTGATAGGAGAAGACCGAGCAGATTAGCAAGGGGCCTATTGGCTGAGGAGAGGGACAGCATAATGGACTAATTATGAGTGACATAATGGGGAGGGTAGAAGATATTGGAAGGATGGAAAAGGGATGACTTGAGGGGAGTAAGGAACTTGCCAGGAATAGTGATATCAAGGGGAGTGGGGGAGGGGTAACTACCAGGAAAAAAAAGGGTCCCTGGAGGGGGATTGAAGATAGAAGCAAGGGGATTAGGCTAGGCTCCCCAGACAGGAGGGTGGAAGAGGGTGCAAGGTAGAGTACTGGACAAACAGGTACTGAAGGGAGTGTGAAAAAGACCAAGGGTGGGGGGTGGCGGTGATATCTGTTAGGGAGCAGATAGTTGGCAAAAGTATGCAATGCTCCAAAACAGAGGAAGACAGAGTCCTAATATTGGGGATTCCATAATAAGGGAATCAAATGGGGAGGATTGTGAAAGGAGAAGGAGGTTCTGTTTGGCTGGAGTGCATGCGGGAATGAAAGTGCACAGGGCCAAGCACCTACAGCACTCTTTAGTGAAGAAACATGGGGGGATCCCACACATTGTGGTGCATATAGGCACTAACGATCTAAATGGAAATAGCATGACAGAAGTGCAAGCTAGGTACAAGGAGTTGGCCAGAATTCATCTAGCCGAGGGAACACTGTCTAGTTCTTGGAGGTTCTTCAGATGTCGAAAGCTACTTTGGGCAGGAAGCAGAAAATGAGTGAATTTAATAATTGATTGAGAGAATGGTGTCCAACTATGAGGTATGGCCAGGTGGGGACTGGGGATCACATGGAAAAATAAAGACTTATTCATGAGGATAGACTTCATCTAAGCAGGGAGGAAAAGAGGTCCTGAAAAATAAACTGGGGAATTTATATGTACCAGGTAGTATTTAAACTAATATGTTGGTGTCTTAAAATTATGGGGTGTACAGTAAAGCACAGCATAGTAGGACAAAGGCCTCTCCCAAATAGGTGAACAGGATGAGAAGATAGACTCCGAATGGGGCCTGGGGTAAGGGTTAGGAAGGACAGAGAAGGTTAGTGTGAGGGGTTGGAAGGTGATTGTGATCAACATAAAGAGTCTGGGGAACAAGATGCCTGAGCTACCGGCAATGATTGAAATTTAACATTCTTTATTGAGCAAATATCAAAAACAGAAAACTTGAATCAGACAATGAAAGATAAGAAAATAATAAATCCACCACTTACCCACCCACACCACCTAAACGGAATGATATTAGGAAACATTCAAGGCAAATAAAATTAGAAAAATAGAAAAAAACAAGAAACAATGAAGAACCTGATAGATTGATCCCTTAAGAAATACAAACTTTTAAGTACACTATGAAGTATGTAAGGTGTGTTACTTGCTTCAATGCTTATCAAAAACAGGTAGTCAATTGTGAAGGCTCAATATCAATGGTTCTACCCTGAAGTTGCATAATAACTCCTTTAGCCACTCACAGTAAGAAATGGAATCCTGATTAAGCCAGTGTCGCAAGACCACCCGCTTAACTGAGAGAGCTATTAATGCCATGTAATATTTCCTCTCTCTGATCAGGACCCTAGTGTAGTCACCAAGAATGCATGTCTCTGGGACGAAGAGACCAGTTGGACCTAATAAGGGGTTAACCTGATCCTCAATGAGTTGCCAAAAAAGGGGCCACTTTGGGACAGTTCCAGAAAATATGCAGGAAGGTCCCATCCACTTGACTGCACCTGAAGCACAATGGGGATTGAATTCTGCCCATTTAAACCATTTTCCAGGATGTAAAGGACATATTATTGAGAATCTTAAACTGTGTAAGTCAAAAACTGTCCTGGGATACAAACCTATAAATATCTCTCCAGATCATCTGTCACTTGAAAATCTCTACAGGAAATTCTTTGCTCCAGTGCACTGACAATCCATCCAAATTTGGGAAGAGATAAGAAAATAATAAAGAATAAAGGTTAGGCACTGCTTGTGGTTTAGAGGACTGGTCCTGGATAGAGAAAGAAGTTCATGGTCAGCAATCTCCCAACAATCCAGCACAAACCATGAAGTCAGGACGTCTTAGCTGATACAGCTAAAGACCTGAATGCTGGCTAAGTGGGACTGAGTCATAATCTCAGGGAGGATGAAAGGATCCCTGATGAAATAAGTCACAAACCCTAAGATTCCCAAACTATGGAATCCAGAGTTCAAGCAACATACATCCCCAGTCATAAATTGGGGTTCCTCATAACAGGTTAAGAGATATCACTATGGCGGTCATACTTTAGTATTGAACACAATTGTGCATACATCTTAACTGAGTCAACTATGATTGTGGATTTCAGAACCTGTGGGAACACCTTCAAGGAAGTAAAAACAGTGAATGGGTGAAATACCTGTACTATGTATTAATTCAATTCTAACTCCAGCCAGATGGGAACATAGGTTACAGAGTGCCCTGATGGGGAAGGATAGGTTAACCACCAAAATATTTTACTTAGTTGGCTGGCAAAATAATAGACTGGAAAATATGGTAGTTGGAGACCCCACTGTGCTTGGAAGCTGTCAATAAAAGGTATTACCTGTGGGGAGTTTTACAAGACCAGATGAAATCTGAGTAATGCTGTGTAATCTATGAAACAAAGAGAATTTGAGATAAACAGTGGGCATATTAAGAAGGTATATACCCTAAAGAGAATATTAATTTTGACCATGTTGATTCTCCCCAAAGGACAATGGTAAATATGTCCAGCACTTAAGATCAGTCTGTAAAGTACACAGCAGGTTGTCTAAGTTGAGTTTCAATAGCTATAGTCATTTCTTGTAAGATAAATCCATAAAAGCTACAGGCAATAATGACTATGGGGATGGATGTGGCAGCAGATCACTGAGACATACCACATGGTGCAATGAATGGGACCTGAAGCTCCCAGGGTATACCACCTATAGAAGAGATAGGAAATTTGGAAGGGGGCATTGTGTATTAGGGAGGGACTGAATGCAGCAGGGAGAAAGATGTGGATGAGATATGGGCCACTCTACACGCCCTAAGGGAAGACGGGTCAACCTGGGAGTTGTCTGCAGGCCTCCAACACAATTGGAGGACATTGACAATGAACTGGTGGACAACCTTAGCAGGGGTAGGGGTGGGGTGGTGGTATTGGGGTATTTTAACATGCTGGGAGTGGAATGGAGTGGTATAATTTCAAAATCTGTAAACTCACTGGCCCACCACTCATAATCCCAATGCCGGGTGCCCAAAACGTGGTTGCCCGATATTGAGATTTTGGCCACAGTGGAGCTGGAATCTTTAAGTATGGGGGGGTGGGTTGTAGAGCTGCCCATATTGGTGGGTACAGGAAGGCAAAGCCCCCAAAACATTAAAGCAATTTACCATGGCAAAATCCCAACGCTTGGGCACACATATTTCAGGCACCTGGCATCTGGATTATGAGTGCCAGACTGGTGATTTCGGCCTTTCTAATATATCCTATAGGAGCACTATGGCATCTGCATCTGTTTAAAGAGCAAAGGCTGCTAGATGACTTCCAGGATGAATTTCTGACTCAACTTGTGGGAGACCCAACCAGAGAGGGAAGAATCCTGGACTTGGTACTGGCAGATGGCAACCAGCTTATGAACTTGATAGTGGAGAACCCATTGGCAGGGAGTGACTGCTCCGCACAATATGATTAACTTTAGACCTGGGGAAGAAGTGGAACCAGATCAAAACTACAGTAGTGTACTGTAGGCAGACAGATTTTGAGGAGATGGCTGCTATCCTCAAGGAGCATTTAAAGAAAATCAGTCCGGGGATGGGCACAGTGCATCGCTGGGAGATACTGAAGCAAGGCCTTCTGGAAGCCGTGAAATCCTGTATTGAATCCCACCATAAAAATGCTAGGACTAGGAAACCTTGCAGGTGGACTAGTGAGGTGCAGGAAGGGGTGGGGGGAAAAAAGGATGGCCTTCCGAAGGGACAAGTGTTCTTCTGGTAAAGAGTCAGACAGAGAGGAGTACCATAGCATCTGCAAAGAAGTCAGTAGTACTGTAAGAGTGGCCAAGGCAGCTAAGGAGCTTCGATTAGTGCAAGGGAATTTTATAGATATGGCAGGAAGAGGAGGAAAGTTGGGGAGCAGAGAAACAGGCTAAAAAGGAAGGGGGTTGGGCAGAGGGGGTCGTAGAGTAAGCTAAAGTACTCAATGAGTACTTCTGCTTTGACTTTAAAAAGGAAAGGGATGGGCTGATTCCACTGGGGGAGACAGGATAGGGAATGGTGAAGGGGGCACTCATAGATGGTGAGATCCAGGTGGGAAGGGTGATGGATTCTCTTGAGTTCTTGAGGACTCACAAGACCCCAGAACCAGATGGAATCCAATCCATGGTTCTGAAGGAACTGGTGGATGTCCTGACTGTTCCAATGATGGAACTATTTAATTCCTTCCTCCAGTCAGGATGTGTTCCTCTGGACTGGAGGATGGCACACGTTGTGCCCCTCCACAAAGGCGGACCTCGTAATGATCTGGGAAATTACAGACCAGTCAGCCTGATGTCCATAGTGGGGGAAACTGATGGAAGCCATCCTATAGGAAAGAATGGTGGAGTCAAATGGCTTTCAAGATGTACACCAACATGGGTACGTCCGGGGGAGATAGTGTCAAACCAACCTAGCCATATTTTTCAAACTAGTGACAAGTTTCCAGAATGGGGGAAGGCTGGTTGATGTTCTGTACTTACATAACCCCTAGGCTGCACTATTCTAAGGGCTACTACCCCTGACTGTATGACTATCCACAGGTTGAGGGGGCCCGAGATCAGTAACTAGGTGCCTCCACCCAGAGCAATGGTGCTGGGGTTGCTTATCTGCTTTGGTATAGCACTCTGGGAAGCTATAGACACCCACCAACCCTCCTAGTGGCCTGTTATCTAACATAGTAGTGAATTCACACCCAGTTGGAAACAAGAATAATATGCTCACGCTCTTCACACTTACCACTAGGGATGGACTTGCAACAACTCCTAGAGACCCCCAGGAAAATAAAGTTAGCAACACAGCAGTACAGTCTTAATGCTGTAACCCAACTAATAATATGCACATTATGAAACAAGACAATCAGATTTATTCAGGGAAAGGAACAAGGAGTGATGTGAATCTAGTCAAATGATTTGCATTCTGATTCAAATCAGGTTTCTCTGGCATGCACTTTAAGTCACAAACATACAGTTCCACAGCACTGGGTACCAAGAATATTACAAGCTAGCCTGAAGACTGCCCAGGGTGACCAGTCTTTGCAGCTGAAGTTGGGACCCTTGGGGAAAGAAAAGGCAGTCAAACATGTACACAACCCAGTTATTTGTAATCCAAACTTGTTGACTCAGTCCTTTGCAAAACCCAATAAAAGAAGACAATTAGATGGTACCACAATGATTTAAGCTTTTGTTGCAGGAGCTACCTGATTTGTACTCAGGTTACCAGGAACTGGCTCACTGCAGGTGATATGCAGACCTCATGGTGATGGTCAAGGGATGAGGAAGCTGGGCCAACATGACACACCTCCAGGTGGACACAACCTGCGAGATGGTGTTGTGCAGGGAGTCGAATCCCCAAGCCATTCTCTCGATAAAACTGTCTCTGGTGTAGGAGTAGCAGCCTAGGCCAAGATGGCGGAGCCCAGGCAGGGTGAACAGTTCTGGAAAAGTTTGTGATCTCCTGCTGGTGAAGCCTCCAACTGGTGTAACAGATTCAGTCGTGGGGAACCAAGTCATGACCCACGAAACACATTCAACACATTTAAATCAGTAACTACTTTGGAAAACAGTTTGAATTCAGTTTGGTTGCTAATCAATAGCTTTACTGCGCAAACTTTTTGATCAAAGTCTGTTTCTCACACAAACTGGTCAAATCGCTTCAGGAGCAAGTCTTCGGTCCAAATCACAAGTTTCACTAACAAACATCTTCTTCTCTTCTGCCACAGTTCCAGTGTGGAAATTGGACAAGTCCAACTTCTGCAATAAGGCAGCTCAGTGCAGGAGAAAGTGTCAGGAAGGCAAGTCTAGCCTCTTCCCGTTGATAACTCTACGCTCCTTCTGGGAGCAGCTTCTAGAAGGCTCAAGCTGTTCACCCTTCAACCTTCAACTCTAACTGATCCACTGTCTCTTTGCTCACAGGGCATTTCCCTTGTAAATCCAAAGGTTCAGTTGGCTAAAGGAGCTGTCCAACACAATAATGGTTCCCCCTCCAGTTCCATTTGGGTGCCACTAGGTAAATCTACAAGACTGCAGAGTTTTCTTCCCACAAGACCCCCTGGAGACATGATCCATTGTTGGTTCCCAATGATTCGATTGGTCCAATTACTGGAAGTCCAGGACCTAACATGGTGGCTCTTACCCAAATGTTTGAGCTGCAGTCAAAGCAGATTATACAGACTTCTCTATCTTTAATGTAACAGCAAATAAACAGTAAATCACAGTTCCCATATAAGCTCCCTCTGCGGAAGTAACAATTGCAGAATGGAGCAAAATAGAACACTGTCTGGCCAACCACAAGCCTTAAATTGCTCAGACCCAGCACATACCAATTTCTAAACACAGGTTAGCTATTCTCTTAAAGGAGAGGTGCACAGGCTGAATATGGCACTTTCACACAATCAGTCAATCAATCTTTATTTAACTAGGAAAACACCTTTGAGCAAAACTCATTTACATGGAGGCCCTGGAAGGCACACAGATAGAAACAGCATACAGTACAGATTGTGCAACAGTGACAGACTTAACAAATAAATGTTGTAAATACAAAATACAGATGAAACAATGTGTCAAATTAGGCACTAAAAGGATACATTGATCAAACAATTAAACTAGAAAAGACACAAAAAGTATAGAGAAGTGCTAGCAGATCAGCCGTAAGTGCCTCTGAGGGGTTTGTGGCATAAGCTGAATCGAGCTAGGCAGGCTAATGGCTGAAAGCTAATGGATCCTGGGGAATGGTTAAGGTGAACCTCGAAAGTGAACAAGCTAGCAAGATTTAGGAGTTTTAGTGTTTTCTGAGTGGCATTCCAGATAATATGGAGGACGTGCTGATAGCAGAAGTGTGAAAGTAGGTCCTGATTCTAGGGGTATCAAGCAGGATGAGGGTGTACATTGTAAGGGAATATGCTCTCTTAGAGAGGGAGAAAAGATCAGAGATGTATTTAGGGAGCCTATTTGTGAGGGCCCTGAAGGTCCATAGGATAACATTTTTAGCTCTCCTTATTTTCAGATACTGCCACCCGATGATGGCATAAAGGGCACAGCGGCAAGTGTTACAGGGTGCAAGGGTGATAAACCTGATAGCTGTGTGATACAACATATCCAGCTTTGACAACGCATTTGAAGGACCATGACAACAGATAAAATCTGCATAGGCAAGCAATGGAAAAAAGGTGGTCTCGATCAACCTTAATTTGGCATTGTATGTAAGAAGGTGCCTATTATGGTAAAAAAAAACTAATCTTTGTCTCAATTTCTTGGCCAGTTCATTCAGGTGCACCGTAAAGGTGAGTTTGTAGTCTACCCAAAGGCCTGATATTTAAACTTCAAGATTTTCTAGTGATTCCCTAATAAGGCTGAAATATGAAGCATATGGGCTACAGGTGGATTGGTGACTGAAAGAGCATGTGGAAAAACCAAGTTTCATTTATTTTTCATGTTGCTGGAGTAACTTCAGGTGTAGAAGGTTACACTGAAAGATGTTAAAATCTTGCTGTAGATCATAGCAAACTAGCTCCAAGGATGGTCTGGCAACATACAGCACAGTGTTGGCTGCAAAGAGATAGACACTAGCAGTTTTAATGTCAGTATTAATATTGTTGATGTAGATGGCAAACAGTAATGGCCCAAGGATGGAAGGATAGAGCCTTGGGGAACACCTCCCTGTAAGATTTCTAGGGGGGGAAGTATCATCTTGTGATTTAACTTGCTGTTTCCTACCCAGCAGCTAAGAGTTGAACCATTTTAGGGCAGAGGTGTGGAGTCTGATATTGGAAAGCATAATTAAGAGTAGCGGTGGGTGAAGTGGCTGACATTTGCTCCGCGAAGTGATTTGCGGAGTAACGTAGAATCCGCAAAGTGCTCTGCAATGTCAAGCAGAGTACTTCGGAAACCACTTCTCCACTCACTCCACTTTGTTTTTGAGCCCCAAAGGTGAATTTTATAGTGCTTTATGGGATTGTAGGTCACATGGGCTCTAGATTGTTCTGCACAGTCTCAGTTATGTGTAGTGTATGTGTAGTGGAAGATGGAGACAGTTTTCTGTCAGAGTTCTGCTATTCAAATCCTCTAAAAGCTGTTATAAAAGTCTTTTTGAGCTATTATTTTTTGCTCACAATTTACTACATCGAGTATAGGAAACTCTCCTGTGCTCATATTATCGAGTGTTTATTGTTTGTGTGTGGATTTTGAATGTTAATTTAGAACAGTCAGTCTGTGTACTTTGGGGGAAGGGCGTATCTGTGGTGTAGGTAGATTAACTGGGAGGAAAAGGCAATCTTTCTGTTTTGGTTATATTTTTCTTGTATAACTGTGTTAATGTACACTCAGTAATATTTTCTGTAATTCTTGACTTTTTTTCTGATTGTTGTGATGCAGCAGTGTATAATTTCAGTTTGTTTAAAACATTTGGTTATATTACTAAAGGTTTTCAATTTGTTACATGTTACTTGTAGTGTGTGTGAGTGTGTGTGCGATGCATGCCATTAAATCAGACACCTTTTATTGTGCCACAGAGTAACTGTGGCAGTGTGAACCTGCTATCCACCTCACCTGCATACATTTTTTATACTGCTTTGTGGTATCTTTACTGGTAGTGGACTGTTACTGTTGGGCACTACCCCCCCAACCGGCAAAAGGTATTCTTTTCCAGATTTGGATTTGTGACTTATGAGTACTGGTTAGGTGTTGCTCTGCCTTTGCATCTGCATCTCTCCAGTGCACAGCGCAATCTTAATCTGTCTGTGCATTGTAGCACACCATTAATTCTGGGAGACTTTGCTTTTTTTTACCCTCTCATTTCCTTTGTCAGCACTGGGTAATTTTCTGGACACAAGACAGTAGCATTTGGGGATGCAAATTAATTCTGGTGGTTGTATGTGACCACTGCACACATGACAGAGTGCACCATTAATTCTGGGAGACTTCACATTTCTTGTTACATTCTCATTTCACTTTGTCAGCACTGGGGAATTTTCTGGACACAAGACAGTAGCATTTAGGGGATGCACATTAATTCTGGTGACTGTGTGTACTACTGCATGCATGATGTCTGAGTGCACTATTAATTTTGGGAGACTTTGTATTTCTTGTGCTCTCATTACACTTTGTCAGCACTGTGGAGTTTTCTGGACACAAGACATGAGCATTTTGGGGATGCACATTAATTTTGGTGACTGTGTGTGTGAAGGGCTGCCAAATATTGTTGTCACTTCTCCTTACTTCACGTTAAGGCAGAATGACAACGTGAAATAATAATTACTAATGATGAGCCTTTGCATTAGCCACTCCACATAAGCAGATGACAGCACAAAAGTATACCCACTTGCGGGCACTTTGCCAACGGTATTTAAATTTGCTGCATCTCTAGTTAAGAACAGGTCATGGTTGACAGTATCAAATTCCTTACTCAGGCCCAGGAAAAGTGCACTAACATGATGTTTGGTGTCTAGAGTCACCTGCCAATCATTGGGGATGTTTAACAGTGTGGACACAGTGCAAAGACACAGAACTACGTAAGACATGACACCAGCCTGACAGTGAGCATCAAGGAGTCCAGGAAGACATTATAGTAAACCCCAATTTGAAGGGTGGTTACACATGGACTTCAGCGAGGCTTTCAACTCAGTCCCACATTGTAGACTGATATGTAAGCTGAGAAACCTTGGGGGTGGGGTACAAATGATGGGTTTGAGTGTAAATTGGCTCAGTAACTGGCAACAGAGGGTAGTGGTAGGTGGAGAGGCCTCAACTCACAGTAAGGTCATCAGTGGGGTCCTTCAAGGATCGCTCCTGTTCAATGCTTTCATAGCAGACATTGGAGAAGGAGTTAGGAGCAAAATGAGCCTGTTCATCAATGATTCCAAATGAGTACTTTAAAATCCTGAAACTTCAAACCCTGAGTGTCAGTAGCCCAAGACAAACTTCTGACACTCTAACTCCCGACACTCAGAATTTGCCTGCGGCAGAGTTCAGAATTCTAAATAAAAGGGGTGCGGGGCAAGTCCCAGATATCCTTTGCTCTGAGCAAATTCAAATGTTAGGAGTCTGAGTGTTGGGAAGTTCGTCTCAGGCTCCTGACACTCAGGATTTGAAGTTTTAGGATTCCTTAGTAAATCCTGCCAAACTAGGAGCAGTGGTGGACAGTGAAAAGAAAAGAGGGCATTCCAAGAAGACTTAGTGAGGCTTGAAAGGTGGGCACACACTTGACAGCTGGGATTTAATGCTCAGAAGTGTAATGTACTACATTTGGGTGTTAGGAGTCCTGGGTATAAATATCATTTAGGGGTAGAACAGCTGGTGATCTCCAATGAGGAAAAATATCTGGGAGTGGTAATAGATGCCAAAATGAACAACTCTGAGCAGTGCAGGAGAGCGGCTACAAAAGCAAATAGAATTCTTGAATTCACAGTATTGCTAGGGGGATAACATAGAGGAGAAGAGAGGTTATACTGCTCCTTACAATTTCTTGGTGAGGCCACACATGGAGTATTGTGTGCAGTTCTGGCACCCTCACTTAAAGAAGGATGGTACTCTACTGGAGAGAATCCAGAGAAGAGCTACAAAGATGATCCAAGGTCTAGGAATAAGTCCTATGAAGAGAGTCTTATGGAGCTGAACATGTACTCCTAGAAGACAGAAGGGACAGTAGGGACATGACAGAGGCCTTTAAATATTTAAAGGTGATCGATAAGGTAAACACAGAGGTCTGCTCAAATTGAAGGGGAAGAGACTACTAGAGGCCATAGCCAAAACTAGTAGGTGGGAGGTACAGAGGAGAAATGAGGAACACTAATTAACAGAGAGAGTGGTGGCAACTTGCAGCGTGCTACCGGAAGAGCTGATGACAATGGAATCAGTGGGAGGATTCAAGAAGGGATGGGACATGTACTTGGCAAGATACAGGTTGGGGTGGAAGTGAACAGCAGCAGAGTTCAGGCGGATACCTGGGATCAAAGGTTCATAAAGGGTTGGGTGGGAGCAGCAGCAGAGACTTAATTGTGAGCTGCATCTCGGGCAGACAAGATAGACCATTAGGTCTAATAGACTGGCAATTTTATATGTATGTGTTCATCTGTATGTATGTACAGTATGTATGTATGTATGTATGTGAGTATGTATTTAGTGCAGTACACTTACTTATTGTCTATTGTATATCTGCTTGTGGGATATTTTTCTGTTTATCCTAAATTATGCAGTTGGCTGACATGAAAACATAGACAAAGATGGACTAAAAAGATTAAATGTCTATTTAATCTTCTCAGAGATGGGGAGAATGTGTACAGTACTGGATGCCATGTCTACACCCCCATAATAAGATTCCTCTACATGGAAGATCCAGTTTTAATATGGATTAGATAAGGAACAGAGCATTTCAGAGGGGGTAAAATGAGGTCTGTCCTTCATAATGAGGGCACTGCAGTCTGCAATGTGCAAAGCATCTCAGAAAGGCAAGTCTTAAATCTGCAACAGAACAGTATTTGAAGCACAGCTGTCAGGAAATTTTGATACAGATTCTCCTCTGAATTCATTCACAAACTTGATCAGAACACATGGTAAAAGATCGGGGACAGGATTCACAAAAAAACTCAAAGTGCTGCACAAAACATGGTATACAGGGAACCATGACTAGGATATAGCCATTCTAGGGTACACACTGTTTAGGAAGGATAGGAAAGGGGTAGCTATGTATGTGAATGAAGGGATTGAAGCATAAGGAAGCTAAGTGACTTGCTCAGGATGCACACTATGCAGCTAGGTGGCTGTGGGATTCAAACCCAGGTCTCCCAATATGCAGCTCAGAGCCTTAACCCTCTGTGCTTTACTGCTTCCAGTATAAAGAGGGGCCTCTGTGTTGTGAAGCCTATCCTTTTTGTTTTGGACCATGCAAATTCCTTATGCATATTTTGTGCTACAATTGTGTTTCTCCTTGACTGTTTCATCTCTTACTTTCTGTTGTCATTGTGTACTGAGCATATACTCTATGGCCATGCTAAGTACTCTTTGTGCTAGGTAAGATCTTGGAAGCATGCACCATACCTCACATTTTGTCACTGACATGAGGGACATGGACACTCAAAATGAGGGCCACCAACCCCATGATGATCAGGACACATCATGAAACACAGAGACACAGCACCTCAGGACACAGTGAAAATCATTGCATTAGCACCTGAGAATGAATTTATATCATTAAGCTGCACTGCCATTTAGATAAGGCAGAGGAGGGCAGTTGCCTCCCCTTCCCCGTATTTGTGCCTAGGCTTTTCCTATGATGTGGCAATAATGGCATTAAATTTGGATTTAATCTTTTGCCCAAAAAGTGCCCATCTGACCTGTGTGTTTTCATGCTGCATGTACTGCTGGACTCAACTGTGTCTGTATTGTGTTGTCCTTATCTCCACCTATAGATGCAGCACAATCACATGCGATGTGGATGAGCTCCAGTCAAGAAAGAGTGCATGAGTCTTGCAAGTGCAACACTGTCTTTCCTGCAGCAGGGTAGACAGACTGCACAGTACAGCTTGGAGGAGTTGGTGACTCGGAACTCTCAATAGCAGTGTTGTGGCAGCATATTTTTTGGTCTACTCTTAGTAAGTCTCCATTTTCCCTGATGGCTGAAGAGCAGAGGGTGAGCTAGAAGCTAACTCAAGACTAGACTACCTATTTACTCTATTAAGCTCACCTTGCAAAGGAAAACAGCACATACCACCCATGGCTGCAAGCTAGGCTTAGCAGCAGAGGTGACAGCAGTTTGGGTGGCCTTCATAGGCCTTGATCAGTGCAGTGCAGTACAGCAGCAGCCACAGCAGCAACCAAGCAAGAAGCAAGCAACCCAAGCTGGGTGGGTTCGGTTGGTGAGGTGACTTGGTCACAGACCATGTTGGGGACCTGTGATGGTCGGTTCTAGAATTCAACTTCTGGTGGAAGGAGAGGGGGGGAGTGGACTGAAAATTGGGTAGGTGACACACTTTGCCAGGCTGCAGGCTCCGGCCATATGGCCGGGTAAGTAAATGTAAATATTTTTTTTACAGGGAAACTGGAGAAGGAAGGACTGAAACATTAATGCATTTTCATATGGCTATGAGGTCCTGCACCTGGAAATTGAAATTGAAATCCTCCAAGTGCAAGGTGCTACACCTTGGATGGGAAAACCCCAACTATGTGTACACCCTTGGGAGGGATGAGTTGCAGTCCATAGCAGGGGAAAGAGACCTAGGAGTACTGGTGGATGTTAACATGAATAATTTAGAGCAGTGCAGGAGGGCTGAGGTCAGGACAAATAGGATGCTGGGATGCATTGCTAGGGGGATTTTGCCACTGTACAACAGCCTGGTTAGACCATTCTTGAGCACTGTGTGCAGTTCTGGAGGCCACACTTAAGGAGGGACATTCAACTCCAGGAGAGGATTCAGAGGAGAGCAACCAGAATGATCCAGGGCCTGGGAGATATGACATATGAGGAACGACTAGGGGAGCTTAGCCTTTTCTTGCTGGAAGAGAGAAGGGACCAGGGGGACAACACTGAGGTCTTCAAGTACCTCAGGGGATTAAATAAGGTAAGCCAAGATAGGATCTTTCAGCTGAAGGAGAGTGGAATCACTAGAGGATACAGTTGGAAGATTGAGGGTAGTAGGATTAGGGGGAAAGGAGGTACTTCACCGAGACAGTGGTGGAACCATGGAGTCGCTGCCCCAGAGCTGCTACAGGCAGCTACAGTGGAGGGATTCAAGAGAGGGTGAGACAGATGTGAGGCAAGGGTTGAAGCAGAGGCTGGTTTGCCCGGAGGAGTGGGACTGAGGATGGAGTAACAGTGGAAGGAGACAGATGAGGGCTCGTTGCCCAATCAGGGTGCTGAAACACGAGCAGACTTGATAGACCAATAGGCCTATTCTGCTGGCGTCTAGTATGTTAGTATGTTTCTTCACCTTTGGGTGGCTTCATGACTAATAGGAGATGGATATTGAATAGAAGGGAGTCTAGGAGAAAAATTAGTTTGAGGGGTCAGAATTTTAGCCGGACAAAAGCTGGGTAGTAACTGAGTGGGTTTAAGTGGATTTAAGCCCAAATCTGATGCACTGCTCCAGGGTATATACAGATGAATCTTATCCATTTAAATGTTTCTTGATTTTCATATTATTTTTCAGTCAAAACAAATAAGTTGTACCTTTTAGAGATGTACCAAACATTCTAGAGCTGCCCCTTGCATTCATGGACAGTTGAGAAGCATGGTATGCACAGACTACTGGAGCCCCACTATAGTCAGGCTACAGTCACCCCCCCCCCCAGTGAGGCTGACCTCCACATCCCCACACTCAGGTACATTATGACAAAGGGCAAAGGAGACTGCAGGGGTGTGCACCATTGAAATAAATGGCAGTAGTTTTTATTACTGTTTTATTCATTATTGATGGAGAGTTGTAGATTAATGAAGGCCAAGCTCAACTAACAACAGGCCTTGTTAGTAAAATAGTGGCCTTCATTATTCTCCAACTCACAATCATAATGTATATCACAGTAATACAAAACAACCCATTCATTCTCAGCACCTGGACCAATGGACATCATCTCTTAAAGACTACTGCCTCTGACTTCCTGGTACTCAAGAAAGAGACTGTTTACTTATATCTATACTTGGTGGGTTGTCTGTAGCAACATGGCCATACACACTACAGTATGTGTGCGTGGGAGAGGGAGGGGAACTGGCCATGTTGGTGTATGCCACCTTATTGCTACTTTTGTGCTTACGGTTACCACCTGTCCCAATTTTCGCAGGACAGTCCTGATTTGGGTAGTTGTGTCCTGCAAAAAACATGAAAAATACTACATGTCCTGACATTATAGTAGAAAATGTTTTTTTCTGACTTTCCTCTAAATGTTGCAAAAAAAACAATATCTCAACTAAAATACCTTAAAATGATAAAGAACACTAGAAACAACTTCACGACTACAATACTTAGTCTTAAAGATGATAATTAGAGAAAACAAGTCTGTTGCACTGGTCAAGGTTATGTATTGTCCTGCGAAAAAATCATGTTTCAGTTTGAAATGTCCTACTTTGGGCTTCTTAAAGGTAGTAACCCTATTTGTGTTTGACATTAAAGTCTGTTTGCATGGAATCATTCAAAATTATGGAGAGAAAATAGTAAGAGTACAGGCCAGACAGAAATAATTAAGTGGTTTTGTGGGTAAGTTTGTGTATTGGGGTGGGGAAAAAAACACGTTTCCGGTGGTATGTGTGCTACAGTTCAACTGTGAAACTGAGATCAGTAAGAGAAGAAAACTGAAACGCTTAACAGTGGCTACAAGCATGCCACATGTGTGCAGATGTAATCATATACAGTATGTATTGAAGTACAAGCAAGCTATATGTGTGCAGGCAGTATGGCTTAGTGGTTAAAGGCACTTAATTATAAACCAGGAGACTTGGAGCCATAAAGACCAGCATTTGAATCTTATCTGCTCCACTTGTGTAGTATGATCCTGTACAAACCATTTAACTTTTATGTGCGCAGTGACCACTTGCTATTGCATCATGCTGCATGCATGCAGTCTTCCCAACTTAACATAAAATCATGGTTTCCACACTTGCTTGCTGCACATATGCCATATGCATGCAATCGGTTCCCATTTAACATTTAAATCATACTTGCATACGCATATCATTTGGATAGTTTATGTGTGCAGTATGAAAACATTTCATATAATTATTAGGGGATGCAGTGAATTTAAATTTCACTAGCGAACTGTAACAAAGTGGCCAAATTCATTTGGCGAACAATTACAAAATTTATCCGCATTAAGCGAAATTTAGCCTAGGCAACATTTAAGCTTTCTGCAAATCGAAATTTCACCACGGAAGGCAGCATTTTGCCATGGAAGGTGAAATTTTGCTGTTCTGCAGGTTGAAATTGCGCCACTCCAGCAGGCAAAACTTGCATTTTGTTCCACGAAATGGACGGAATTTCTGGATTACTCCACAAGCGAATTTTGCCCAGTTCACCCATCGCTAATAATTATTTCTGTAAGGGATAAGACAGCTTGTAGCAGAACCAACCTGCTAAGAGGTTATACTGGATTAGGTCCTGACCAATGGGGACAGGTTCACAGCTGTGGAGGTGGGCAGTCCCCTTGACACTAGAGACCACAGGACAGAGCAGGCAAGCCATTCAAGGATAAAGGTCCTAGATTTCAGGAAGGCTAACTTTACGGAGATGGGTAGAAATCTCAAAGGAGCCCTAGCAGTGGAAGGAACAGAGGAAGATGTGGAAAATAGTGGTCTAGACTCAAGAGAGCCATAACAGAAATAACAGGTCACTATCAAAATGTACAGCAAGAGTAAAAGAAAGAAAAGGCCATTATGGTTCTCGAAGGTAGTGGCAGAGAAAGTAAGGGAAAAGAAAAGTGTCTTCAGAAGATACATGGAAACACAAAAGGATGAGGACAGAGAACAGTATCTGGAGAAGCAGAGGGAATCTGGGAATATAATTAGGACTAAAGCACAGATATTGGAAGGTAAGAAGGTATAGCCCAGGCTATTAGGAAAGGTGCAAGTCTTCTTCAGATACATTAGCCAGAGGAAAAAGACAATAAATGGGATTATTAGGCTGAAGAAGGAAGGAGGAGAAAGGGTGGATGATGTCCTAGAAAGGCTATGCTGAACAAATACTTTGCTCAGTATTCACCAGGGATGGGAGGGTGAGGACACAAACTCATTAAGAGGGGTAGTCAGGAGGGAGGATCCAAGGAAGCATGGATTCTAGGTGGAAAGGTCCTGTAAGATGAATTATATATATTTCTTTGACTGGGTAACCAGGGTGGTAGATCAAGGAGGTGCAGTGGATATGGCCTTCCTGGATTTCAGTAAGGCCTTACACCATCCTGCACAGGAGATTACTAAATAAGCTGGGAGCCTGGGAGTGGGTCTCATGGTGAAAGTGGGTTGGGAACTGGCTAAGGGACAGGACTCAGAGGGTGGTGGTAAAGGGCATGAAATCTGAGGAGAGGGAGGTGGCCAGTGGAGTGCCACAGGGGTCAGTGCTAGGGTCAGTCTTATTCATTGTCTTCATTAGCAACATTGCAGAGTGTCTGAAGGGAGAGGTGTGCATCTTCGCAGATGACATCAAGATCTGCAGCATAGTGGACACACCAGAGGGGGTGAAAAATGATAAAGGACCAAAGCCTATCACAGGAGTGGTTGGGTGTCTGGCAGTTGAGTTTCAATGCTAAAAAGTGTAAGATCATGAACCTAGGTCACAGGAATCCAAGGGAGAAGTACGTGATGGGTGGGAAAATTCTGGTTACCACAAGCGAGGAGCAAGATCTGGGAATTCTCATTTCTGATGACCTGAAGGTGACCAAACAGTGTGACAAATTGGTAGGGAGAGCAAACAGAATGTTGGGGTGCACAGGGAACAGCATAACAAGAAGGAGGAAAGAGCTGGTGATGCCACTGTACAGATCACTGGTGAGGCCTCAGCTGGAGTACTGTGTCCAGTTCTGGAGATGACATCTCCAGACAGATATTGACAAACTGAGGCAGTCCAGAGAAGGGTAACAAAGATGGTACATGGACTGCACCAGAAGCCCTACAAGGAAAGACTTAAGGACTTTAATATCTATTCAGTGGAGGAAAGAAGGGAGGGAAGATATGAGAGACACGTTCAAGTAGCTTAGGGGAATAAACAGGGTATAAGTGGAAAGCATATTTCAGAGAAAACTGCAAAAGAACAAGGGAGCATGATATGAGGCTGAAGGGTGGAAGGCTCGGGGTATGTTAGGAAGTACTTGTTCACTGAAAGGGTGGTGGAACCATGGAACAGCCTTCCAGCAAAACTGGTGGGAGCAAAATAATATGGGGGTTCAAGAGTGCATGGGATAAACGTAAGGGTACCTTGGAAATGTGCAGAGCAGGAGAGCTGCAGATCAAATATGATCTGGGACTGCAGCAGTGAGTATGGAAATGTGCAGACTAGATGTGGTGTATGGTCCTTCTCTGCCAACAGATTCTATGTTTCTAACAGTTTGTGTGGCATTTCGCCATTGCACAAAAGAAGCGGTGTGCTATTCACAGCCAAATAGTGTGATGCACTATCTGACTGTGAATAGGGGCTGGTGGGGCAGCGCTAACCCTAGAAAAGCAGTGGATACCCAACAGGCTGCCTCCACAGCCAGCCAGGAAATGCCCCAGCAGGCAATAGTGCTCATGCACTAAGTAATCACATTGGGGCTATTAGCATGTCCATTATGGGCTCATTTGCATGGTATTAGTGTGGCATTGCTCGCCTCCCCCACCAGCCTAAGCCCCATGCTACCACAACCCCTAGTAGTCAGTCTCCCACCCCTCCATAACTGATCACCAAACCATTGCCAGTTAACCCCTTTTCCAGAGTGTAGTGTTCCACCCCATCCCTGATCCCTGTCACTGTAACATAAAGTTATTTTCCATAGTGTTGTGCCTCTATTCCCTTCCCGGTCCCCGATCTCCAACACTGTAAAATACATTTTCCATGGTGTAGGGGCCCTCCCCAGTCACCAATCCCTGTCCCTGTAAAATAATCTTATTTTCCATACTGTAGGGCCCTCCCCAATCACTGATCCCCTTCACTGTAAAATAAACTTAGTTATTTTCCATAGTGTATGGGCCCTTCCTGATCCCCAATCCCTGCCACTGTAAAATTTAATTTTTTCCATAGTGTAGGGGCTCTCCCTGGTCCCCAGTCCCTGTCAATGTAAAATAAACAAAGTTATTTTGGGGAGTGCTATAGCCCAAGGTTCAATGTGGGGGAATAGCTCCTCCTACATCCCCTACAAAGGCCAGCTTTCCTCAGCAGTTCTTCACCTAGCGCGTTGTGAACACACTCACCCTTCTCATGCACTGGGTCCCCGTGTGGCTCGTGGGCTGAACTAACTTCCTCTGCTCCTTTTTTTTTTTGCAATTTAGTCAATTTTATTGAGTTTTTCTTTTCAAAAAGGTAACATAATCCAAAAACATGAACTACCTATACAAAGTAATACATGATATGTACATACAATTCTTAATGAATGTCTTCCAAAAAAAATAATAACTACATAATTAAGAAATCAACACATAAAATAAACCTTAAAACCTCCCTGTCCCCCCCCCCTAACCCCCCACGCAACACTCACAGAAGTGAGAAAATTATTAACCACAGGAAAGTATGAACAGATTAGACTAAACCACAGGAAAAGATAACCTTTGGACAGAGACCACCGACAAGTCGCATTGAAGTAAAACACATATTAACCTCATAGTTGCCAGAGCTGGAGTAAAAGAGCCCAACACTTTTGAAATCTGACCAGGCCCCTGTTGACCATGCAACAGCTGATTCAGCAGTCAAAGCTGTTAGGAGCTCCTGGTATCATTCAGCAAAAGTAGGCGTCCAACTATTCTTCCAATGGTGCAGGATAATTAGCTTAGTAACTGATGCCAATATAGCCATATAGTTTTTGAGATCTGCTGACCGTATCATAGAATAATCTCCCAGCAAGCATATCTCAGGAGTAAAATTGGCCGAAACAGGAAGTATATTTTGCAGCTTAGATTGCACCAACTGCCATAGTTCCTTGATTTTAGGGCATGTCTACAGTTTGTGATATAAAGATCCTTCATTTTCCTCACATTCCTCACAATTAGGGGATGACTTCTTACGTATTCTGTATAATCTTAGTGGGATAAAGTATAAGTTATGTAACATTTTAAATTGCAGGAGATGTAGTCTATCTTGTTTTATGTGTCAGGTAGCGTTAATCCAGATATTATACCAAAATTCAAGGGATTTTTGATTTTTAATGCTGATCTCCAGTAAAAAGCCTCAGGAGAGATTGCCTTATTCCTGTGAGAACACAATTCCTTATATAACCCAGCAATTTGTTTAGGACGGGAAGCTAGTACATTTATATCACTAAAACAGGCTCCAACTTTAGAATTCCATGAGACAGGGCCGAGAAGAGTTACTGCAGATTGAATTTGAATTAGCTTAAATATCTCTTTGGGGTGTATAATAAATTTAGATGTTAATCTAACAGATGGTACATGGTCTCCCACGACTAAGTCTTGGAGAACAAGTACTGTAAATAAAAGACAAAAGGATGTTGAGATCAGGCTTCCCATCTATAATACATTAAGATTGTTTATTAATGGCTGAGTGAGAATCGTTTACTGGTGTCTGCCAAATTTCCTGCATAATTGCATATGAGCTTGCAGATCCCACCCAGTGGCAAATCCTTAAGATCTCTAGGAAAAGTAGCTAAGGTAAGATATGGCAGTACTTTGCGGGAAAGACAATAACTTTTGAGGAGCAACTGCCTAAATTTCTGTCAGTCTGGGGGATAATCGGTATTATGCTCGAGTGTGTCATTTATGAAAAACTTTGAACTATGGATTGCTAGATAGTATAGGAAAAGTCGGGTAACTGAAACCCTCCTTCTTCCTTAACCCTGGTTAGTTTAGAATAAGCTCTCCTAGGGGGTTTACCAGCCCATATGAACTTGGAACATAAAGAATGCAACCCCATAAACCACTTACTGGGTAAAGTTATATTGAGCATAGTCAAGGGGTATAAAAGACGAGGAAAACCACCATCATTCTAACCACATCTATTTTCCCCCAAAGGGAAAGGGGTAAGGACTGCCAATGTTGCAGTTCTTCTGACAGGCTTTCAATCACTGGATCAAGGTTCATTGTTTTCATTTTAGACAAATCACGGGTCACCTTAATACCCAAATACAATACGCAGTGAGTTCCCACTGTAGGCCCATTTCCATTAATAGGGGTTTAGTACAGGAGATGGATAAAGAATAAACTATTGTTTATTTCTGTTTAACTTATAGCCAGAAATGAACTGAAAGCATTAATAATTTCAAAGGTCTCAGTCAAGGACAAGCACCAATTACCCAAGTGTAACAGTAAATCATTTGCAAAAGCTGATATTTTGTATTCTTGATCTTTCATTGAAATACCATGAACCTTGTTTTCTAATTTCAGCCTACATATTAGGGGTTCTATGTAGAGATGTATTAAATATGGAGATAGGGGACGACCCTGTCATGTCACACTAGCAAGCCAAAAGACATTCGAAATGTTTTTGTTACACGAGACCCTTGCTGAGGAGCATGAGTACAATACCTGAACTTCTTGAATATAATCTTCTGGGAATCTACAAATCTACAGTGAAGTAGGGCCTAGCAATCCTATCAAAAGCTTTGTCTGTGTCTAGGGTGGCCAGAGCTGTTTCTACATCTGGATACCCAGATGCAGAGATGAGATAGAACAGCTTTCTAAAATGGTCACTTGCAATATGGCCCAAAATAAAGCCCATTTGCTCTGGACTGATATGGGTAGACCTCCTTCCTCTGCTCATGTATTCTTCTTCTTCCCTCTTTCTGTTTTTTTGCATCCTCTTCCCTTGTCTCACCCGCTGATGTTTGTTTCTCCACCATCTTGTTGTTTTGTGTTTCACCTCAGTTGCTATTGCATTTCTCCTATGTATTCCTGACTGTTGCTGTTTTCATTTGGCTTTTCCCATTTGCCACTACCCTGTATGTCTGAGGTTAGTGTCACAGTGCATTGATCCTGCTTCCTTCAATCTCCTCTATCTTGCCCTGTAGCTCTTCCCCTTGCCCTTGCACTGTTTTGGTTCTTGTCTCACCTCGTCACTTCACCTTACTGTTCTCCACCTTCTGAATCTCCTGGCATTGCTGCTGTACTACTCTGAGCTGTGGACTGAATCAGGACGAAGTCTGCAGGTATGTTTGTTTCTGCCCTGGCAACCTCTCCTCACATTCATCTGTGGCTTAGCTCTCCTATACCTGTTTCTTGATATGAATTATGTCACCTTGGGAGGGGGTCTGGTTTTCTGTTTTTTAACCCCGATACTGGATGCTGACATTAGTGTTCATATTGACTCTGGCTCTCACTGTACCCCTCTGTTTCTCTTTTCCCCATGGTTGGATTTATGTTGCACATGTCCTGTTCTCTTTAGCTGATTTAGCTCCCTACTGTTTTTCTTTCAACCATGTCCACCTTGCTTTGGCCCTTACAGGAGTCACACTTTCTATACAGGTTGTCTTGCCCATTTCCTCCCATGTCCAGGACTACGTCCATACCTACTCTTCCCACCTCTTGTGCAGTGATTTAGTTTCTGTCATTTTATCTCATGGTTCCTTTGACCTCACACTTTGGTCCTGCCATAGGACCAACATTGGTACCTCCAAATCTGCCTAGCTCCTGTACTTCATTGGTTTAGTTTCTTCTGTTTCATTGGGTGGATACCTCTGCAGAATCTCCTGCTCAGGCTGCACTTTTGTATACTCTGTGCTGTACTGCTCAATGCTGCATTGGATTCTCCAGTGTCATTTCTAGTACCACACTACTGCTCTACTTTCAGCAGATGTCAGTCTACATATCCAATTACAGCACCAAATGTCTCCATTAACAACATCATCACAATCAAAATGACACATAAAACAAATCAAATCCTGTTGCTCTCCTCATCTGCCCCTGCTGTCCCCTCCCCAGTGCTCCTTCTCCTCCTCCTCTCCTGCTCTGCCTTCCCCCCATCCTCCTTTCCTGCCCTTGTCCCCGCTCCCTTGCTTTTCCTTTTGGGCCTTTTACTCTTGCATCTCCATCTATGCCACTTCTATTGTCCAGATCTGTGCTACCTCTACTCCCAGTCTGGCACTTGCACCCTTTACATTTCCTCCCAGAAGCTAAACCATGTTCAACATCAAGATTTCTGCTACCTTGGTTCTATTCCTGGTGCTCCTCACCTTCCAGCTTGCCAGTTACCTACAGTGTTCATATCTGCTCCCTCTTCCTTTCCGCTTGTGGAGCCCTCTATAACTGCATCATTGGTTCTCCTCATGGATTTCCATCATTCATTGCATTTTCTAGCTACCAGTATGCTCCTTCCTGGATTACTATGCATCCCCCTTTCCTGGCATTCCTGATGACTCCTCCTCACATTTTCCTGCTCTTTCTTGCTTCCTTCCAATTTATAATGCCTCACAGTTTACCTACCTCAAACTATGCAGCCAGCTGCCTGTTTCTTGCTCAGCTTATACCAGCAATTTGTCTGGCCTCCATCCCTAGCTCGTACTTTCTGAGGTAATGAGCTAAGATAGGCTTGCCCTGTCTACCAGGGATGTTTACCATTACGCTCGCTACTACCTTCTACTTACAAACCTGATATCCTCCGTCCCTAGCTCAACCAGGTGGCATAGAGTGAAGGTTAGCTCACCCCAACAACCGGGGATGGGAGCCAGGTCTGCAATCTACCACATCATCATTATGCATTCTCTACCTATACTGGCTGCTGCTTCCCTTTGGGAATCGGACCTCCTTACCTCATGTACTTTCAAAATCTTACCTATGATTAGCAGCCTTGAATCAAGGTCATCATTCCTTGCCTACCTGGGATGGGAGCCTACATTTACATTTGACTGTTTCAACCTTATGCATTCTTTACCTGCTATACCAGTTGCCACTTCCCTTTGGGAATGGGACCACTATACCCCATTTGCCTTCAACATCCTACCTTTGCCTAGTGGCATCTCATGAACATTGACTCACACTGTCTCCCAGGGATGGAAGCATGCATCTGCATTGGGCTGTTTTAGCTTTCTGCATTCTCTGCCTGATTACCTGGTTGCTGCTTCCCTTCAGGACTGGACCCCCTTTCCCCATTGCTTTCAGAATTCTACCTTCATCTGGCAACATCGAGTGAAGGTCATCTCACTTCAGCTTCCAGGGATGGGAGCCCTTGTCTGCAATGGACTGTTTCAACCTTTTGCATTCTCTACCTCATATCCAGTTGTTGCTTCCCTCTGGGCACAAAACCATTGTACCTCATTTGGCTTCAGACTCTTACCTTTGCCTGGCTGCATTGAATGAAGGTCATTTTGCACCAAGAAGCCTGAGTCTGCAATAGACTGTTTCAGCATCCTGCATTCTCTACCTAACTACCCAGATGCTGCTTCCCTTTAGGAAAGGGACCACTTTATCCCATTTACATTCCCCATCCTGCCTCTGCCTAACAGCTTTGAGTTATGGTTATCTCGCCTTCCAGGGATGGAAGCCTGTGTTTACATTCGACTATTCCAGCCTTCTGCATTCCCTATCTGATATCCAGTTGCCTTTTCCCTTTGGGAAAATAACCACCATACCTTATTTGCCTCCCTCATTCTTCCTTACCAGTCTACCTCCTGCACTTTCATGGACTCCTCATACTCATCCCCACTTTGGTCTACTCATGCTTTGGATTTGGACTTTGCCAGCTCGTTCAGTCCCTACCTCCATTCAATTTGCCTGCCTTCTGAACTTGCATACTGCTGGTGGCCCCTTCCTGTCTATCATGTGAGTTTACTTTCTCCTTCAGAGAAGGGACCTTGTGCCTCATTGCTGCAACACCTTATGTTCCCTGCTTCTGTGAACATGGGACTTTCCTACATTCATTGTGAAGCACTTGGTATCTGCATTCACTGTCTGGTCTTCCTCAGATCTGCCACTTGTGACCTGCAGTGGCTTTGCTACATTCTACTTTGGTTTGCAGTGGTGCTGGCCTCTGTCCTGTTCCTTACCCTGCCTGCGATGTTAGTTTGGCTTGACCTCTGCTGTTTTCTTCTAGGACTACTTCTTTCTGTCCACCGATATCCCTTCCACACTTTCACATCCATCCTTGGATGGCTGCTTTCTCCTCACTGCCCTAGCGGCTCAGGGTTTCATCCTGTGCTGTGGCTCTTTTGGGGTATTTACCCTATTTCCGGACAGTATTCATACCCAGTTAATTACTCCTGCCATTTATCTATTCCAAATTCCTACCCTGACCATTCTAACAGCTCTCATCCACTACTCGATGGAGCACTTGTTCATTTCATTTGAGAAAACTACAGCTGAGAAAACTACTTCTGGCAAATATCCTTGGACAATATGCCTTATGGACTCTTACACCACCATAGAGTTATCTACACTCCCCAATCATCTCCCCAGAATCAGTTTCAGAATCCGATTTGACTGGACTATAGAAAGATATTGTGCCTCATTCAACTCTACTGGATACTTCCTATGCATCCCGTCAATCCAAACACTATGGCTTCCCTATCTACCATGTGTCTTAGGATTTCTTTACATGGAAAAGTGACCTAATTCCTTCCATCATGCAATGACTGTAATCATCATCACAAGTATGGATAACAGGAACCACAAGATACTTCATAGCAGTACTGACAGCCTCCGTTTACCTTTCTGTATCTTCTCCTATGAGCACTGACTCTGTTATTCATGTTACACATCTTCTACTACCTCACTAACCTTTGGACATCCTAAGACCTTTACAGCTATTGTCCTAAAACTTCCATCATTGGATCTCCAATGCCTAGCTACCTTACTAATGGCATTCTATCCAAACCATTGTTTTCCAGCTCCTGTATGTCACCATACTTCATGCAATCGTCTACATTACTCATCACATCACCAGATTAGTTGCCCATCAGTGAGCCTTCTAGCTCATTCCTCATGATTCAACTCCCATCCTCTCTCAGTGAAGACTTTCATCGAGAACAAGCTTCTATTGATTCTCAATCCGAATGTCTGCAGCTGATCTGGCTATCCCATTATCCCAGCCTTGCCCTTAAACTGCTTTCAAATTCTCATTGCCACTTCAGTCTATAGACTCTTTAATATGCTTATTTCCGGGCTTCCCATAGTATTTAGACATTGGATTACCTGTAAGACAAAGCAGTTATGGCCACCTCAGGAAATATCATAGGTAATTATGCCATGGCAATACTCATATCTTCTTTTCTACCGGTGGACCAGCAAGAACCTATACAAGTATCGTTGAGACATCAATACAAAAACCAACTCTTGAATTCCTCATAATGAACTTCCAATCATTCCTTATACTTTCAGTTACCATCTCTACTGCATATACCAATCTTCCTTCATTCATCCAAAATCATTCACATCACTGCTCCTACCTGGTACATAAAGACTTTGCCCGACTCCTTCATCTGCTTCATGGATGCTTACATTGCAACTTATCATTCACTACTCAACTCCTCACCTACAGATTCTAACTTGAACATCAAACCTTCCACAAAATTAGACTGTTATACCTTATGACTTCATAACCCTTCATATTTCCCACTGTTCACAGTCAAGTAGTTTATTTATCAAATCATTCTGTTCCTGCTCTTCATTCTATAATCTCTTTGGACATCATCCACCAGCACCTTGGAAACCTGGACTACATTCATCCCTTTTTTGACTAAACCTACTCCATTCTGAGGATTCAGATGCTCCTTCAGAATAGACCAACCTCTTCAACCTCTGAATCATTCTTCTGGATTGCATCATCCAAGGATTCAAAGATGGACTGTCATCTCTCCAAACAGTTCACTTTCCTCAAAATTAGATTATGATTGCCAGAACCTAGGTTCATCTCTCCTTAGTTTGTCTGAATGGACAACAGGTGGGTCCGTAGCCATGGGTTCTCAAAGGTTTCCTCTACCTGTGTTTTTCCTCTCCTGCATGCTTCTGGTCATACTCTCCATGAGTTGGAGGTAATCATACTCTCTTGAACATTCATGGTAATTCTTTTGGGCTTTCTGTTCTCTACTCACTACCCTGCTTACCTACTGAAGGTGGGAATAGAGAAAAGCCAAAAGTAAACTACAGTTGCATAAGCACTATTAACCCCATACTCTATCCATCCAAACATTGAACTGTAGAGTAGGGCCCTTCTCCAATCACCAATCCCCATCACTGTAAATTAAACTTAAAGTTATTTTCCCTAGTGTTGTGGCCCTCAACAGTCCCCTAACCCTGTCATGGTAAAATAAACTTAAAACAATTTTCTATAGTGTAGGGGCCCTCCCCAATCACTGATCCCTGTCATTATAAAATAAACTTAGAGTTATTTTCCATAATGTAGTGTAGTGTAGTGGCCCTCACCAGTCCCCTAACCCTGTCATGGTAAAATAAACTTAAAACAATTTTCCATTGTGTAGGGACCCTCCCTGATCACTGATCCCCATCACTGTAAAATAAACTTAAAGTTATTTTCCATAGTGTAGTGTCCCTACTGGTCCCCAATCCCCATCACTGTAAAATAAACAAAATTATTTTCCATAGTGTCGTGGCCCTCCCCCTTCTCTGATCACTGATCCCTGTCACTGTAAAATAAAGTTATTTTCTATACTGTACTAGCCCTCCCCCTTCCACAGTCACTGATCCCCAGCACTGTAAATTATGTTGTACATACTTTTCCATAGTATAGTGGCCCTCCCCGATCCCTGATCCTGGCACTGTAAATTACAGTGTGCATACTTTTCCATAGTATATATAGTGACCCACCCTGATTCCCAATTCCTTTCACTGTACATCATGGTGTTCATAATTTTCCATAGTATAGTGGCCCTCCCCAGTCCCTGATCACCGACACCATAAGAAATTACCAAAATCCTGGTGGTCCCTCCCCCATCCCTGTTCTCAGATCACCAGTCCCTTAAGAAATTACCATAATCCTGTTGGTTCAGTGGTCCTTCCCCTCTACTCATTCTCCAGTAGCTTGCCCTGTAAAAAATGTCCATAATCCTGATGGTTCAGTGGCCCCTTCCCCCACTCCATACCTTGATCCCCAACTCTGTAAAGCAGTGAAATTCCCAGGCAAGCTAGTGAACCACCCACCCATCCACCCCAACCCGGAAATGGAGAGTCCAACCACCCTGCTCCACCCCAGCCCAACCCATAGCTGGCGACAAGCACAGCCCACCAATCACCATCACAGCTGGCCACCAAATGAGCTCTCAATGACAACATATAGTATTCAGCATAGCCCATTGACAGCGATTGACAGAAACAGATATATTTTTGCAACATATAGCCATATGTGCAATTTGGGCTTAAAGAAGCATTTCATTTAGTATCAGGAAAATACAGATAAAACCAGCAATGTGAAACAAAAGGCATTGCTAATGCATTTTTGTAGTAGTTTGTATAACATCTGTTTTATACCTTTTATCCAACAAGAAGATCTTTATGCTTCCTGATCCCTTATTCACCCTCCATATAAAAGTAAAGGTGGTTTACAGTAGTTCTCTTTCAGTATTTTGTTTTATCTTTTATTTAGGGCCAAAAACACAGATTAATTGTCTTTATGTACTTTCTTTTTGCAAATGGTAACTTCTAACAGGGGAAAACAGCACCAAAGTCCAGAAGCTTTTCATTCACCCTAACTGTGCTAGGGTAGCCCTTGTGCATTTAATGCTAAGTGTGTGTGTGTGTGCGTGTGCATGTGTGTGTGTGCTGGGGGGTCATGGAGTCAGAAAGAGAAGAATTAGAAAGAGCATTAAAGTTTCAACACTGGGTGATCAGTCCAACAAAGTCAAGATAGACAATTAGAAAGGTTAGCATATAAGAAAGGCTGCAGCTAAAAGGATAGGAAAGAAACATTAAAGGTAATCTGACATGCTATAAACCCATTTCTGCAAAGAGTGTTTCATGTCTCATCACAATTTAAAGGGGCACTGTCAGCTTTACCCCTCTGCTTTTGTTAATTTCTGTGCAGTGTCCCTTTTGGCACAAACCTAAGTAATTAGCACAGCAGAATAACCCCGTAGAAGTAGAAGTTCAGCAAACATACCTGACTTATAAATATTTAATGAAGTTCATCTTTCCCTCCGGCTGTCCATAACTCCACCAACACGGGAAGCATAACCCCCATTTGAGGATACTTTGGGACAAACTGCCACACAAAGTGACATTTTAAGCCAAGCCTGCTTAATAACATACTACCCATATAAGCGCCTACATTGCCAACTGCTCCTGGTAATTTAGAATTAAAACCAAGCCCTGTGTGACTCACAATTTACTTTTTAAAACTGGTGCCATAATCCCACACATGCATGGAATAAAGATGTGTGGAGATCCCACACATGCACACGGGCGTGCCACCCTTGTGCATGTGCAGGATTTCGGCATCGGTTTTAAAAAGTAAATTGTGATCCATGCAGGGCTCAGTTTTAATTCTAAATTAGCAGGAGTAGTTCATGATGTAGGGGTTTATATGAGCAGCATGTTATTAAAGCAGGCTTGGCATAACATGTCACTTTGTGACTGCACTCAGTGTTGGCACATGCCCTCAATGGGGTTATGCTTCCGGTGTGGGTGGAGTTATGGACAGTCCGAGGGAAAGACAGACTTCACTATGTTTTTATAAATCAGGTATTTTTTATGAACTTCTATGTTTATAGGGTTATTCTGATGTGCTAATTATTTAGGTGTTTACCAAAAGGCACATTGCATGGAGATTAACAAAAATGGAGGAGTAAAGCTGACAGTGTCCCTTACATTTTATTTGATGCTTTAGAGCAGCCCTGTTGTGGATTTATGGCTTTCTAGCCCCTCCAGACCTCATTCTCTAGTTTCATTAAATGAAAATACAGTGGGAGGGTGTCACCCTATCACAGAATCCAAGGGATCACAAATGCTCTGTGCAGCTACCAGACCCGTACCACCACCCAGCCACCTGGAGCAAACTGGATTTGGACTCGGGGTGTGCTTCTCTCTCCAGCCCTACCACAGGAGACAATCCATGGAAGACCTGCTCCAGGCAGGCCTGGGGTGGTGGTGGGGGTCCAGTGCAGAAAAGTAGCACAAGGAATAAAAAACTACTTGAGAAAAGAAAGCACAGTGTAAAAGATCAGCTGCCAGATATTCAACAAGAAACATAGAAACACATAGAAACATAGACTTTGACGGCAGATAAGGACCACTTGGCCCACCCAGTCTGCCCATTTCCCTACCTACTGGATAAGCTGCAGATTCTAGTTAATCAACAGCCTACTTCCTGCCACCCCCCACTGCAATTGCCTTGTGTCTGTCCCATGCATGTTTGAATTCCCCCACTGTTTTAGCCCCAACAACCTCCCCAGGAAGGCAGTTCCACGCATCCACCACTCTCTCCATGAAAAAGTTCCTCACATTACCCCTGAGCCATCCCACCTCTATCTTTAAATTGTGTCCCCTTGTTCTTACACATCTCTTTTTCTGAAAGATGCTACCCTCCTGGACTTTGTTGATTCCCTTGAGGTACTTGAACGTTTCTATCATGTCCTCCCGTCCCTCCTTTCATCAAGGGTATACATATTAAGCTCTCTCAGTCTCTCTTCATATGATTTCTGATGCAGACCCTGCACCATTTTAGTTGCCCTCCTCTGGACTGCTTCCATCCTGTCTATGTCCTTGCATAGATGAGGTCTCCAAAACTGCACACAGTACTCCAGATGGGGTCTCACCAACTGTCTGTACAGATGGATAACCACTTCCCTTTTTCTACTTGTGATGCCCCTTCCTATGCATCCCAGTATCCCCCTGGCTCTCCTCACTGACTTCTCACATTGCTTACCCACCTTTAGATCATCCAATATGACTACTGCCAAGTCCCGTTCCATTTTTGTTGTTGTTAGTACCTCCCCTGATGTTGTGTACTCTTCTCCTGGGTTTTTGTTTCCCAGGTGCATTACTTTGCACTTCTTTGCATTGAATCTAAGTTGCCATATGTCTAACCGTTCCTCCAACCTTGCCAAGTCCCTTCTCATCCTTTCTACCCCCCTTGTGTATCAACTCTGTTACAGATCTTTGTATCATCTGCAAAGAGGCATACCTTTCCCTCCAGACCCTCTGCAATGTCACCTATAAAGATGTTAAAGAGGATTGTACCCAGTACTGAGCCCTTAGGTACTCCACTAGTGACCCCCCTTTCTTCAGAATGTGTGCCACTCACTATTATCTTCTGTGTCCTGTTGTGCAGCCAGTTTTCAACCCAGGCTACCACCCTGGGACCCACTCCCAAGCTGGCTAACTTGATTATTAATCTTTTGTGCGGGACTGTGTCAAATGCCTTGCTAAAGTCTAGGTAGGCCATATCCACAGTCCCTCCCTAGTCTATTACTTTGGTCACCCAGTCAAATAAATCTATTAGATTTGTCTGACATGACCTTCCTGCTGTAAATCCATGCTGTTTTGGGTCCTGTGCCCCGCTGGACTCTAGGTACTCAACAATTCTTTCTTTCAGAAGTAATTCCATCAATTTCCCTACTACTGAGGTCAAACTCACAGGCCTATAGTTTCCTGCTTCTGCCTTGCTCCCACTTTTGTGAAGGGGAATCACATCTGCCCTCCTCCAGTCTTCGGGTACCACCCCATCTTCCTATGATTTTTTAAAAAGTGTGGTCAGTGGTGTCACTAGGTCCTCCCTTAGTTCCTTTAGGGTTCTGGGGTGAATCCCATCAGGCCCCATTGCTTTGTCCACCTTGAGTTTTAGGAGTTCTTTCAGGACTCTTTCTTCTGTAAATGGACTGGTGTCAACCCCCGTACCCAGAGTGCTTCTATTGTCTGGTTTAGGTAACTCCTCCTCATCTTCTTTTGTAAATACTGAGCAAAGGTATTCATTCAGTATCTCTGCCTTTTCACTGTCTCCTTCTGCCCACCTCCTCTCCCTTATTAATCTTCACTATTCCTCCCTTAATTTTCTATGCTCCTAATGTACCTATAAAGGTTTTATCCCTCTTCTTAACTGACTTGGCTATTTTTCCTCAGTTTGGGCTTTTGCTATTCTGACTGCCTTCCCCACTTCTTTCTGCTTTAATTGATACAGTTCCCTGTCATGCTCCTTCTGTGATGCCTTATACTTTTTGAATGCAGCCTTTTTCTCCTTAACCTTCACTGCCACCTCTTTTGAGAACCATAGTGGTTTTTTATTCCGCTTTGTTTTCTTTATCTGTTTCACACAAAGGCTTGTTGCCTCTATGATGGCAGTTCTGATTTTTCTCCATTCTTCTTCCACCCCTCCTTTTTGCCCATTTGCTAGTGTATTCCTCAGGTATTCACCCATTTTGCCAAAGTCAGCCCTTCTAAAGTCCAGTATGCTTGTTTTTGTATGGCTTGTCTCCATGGTTGTGCTTAGTGTGAAGCCAGATGTCTACTGACCTCTAAATTTGTGATCCTCTCTCCATTTGAGAGTACCAGGTCTAGTATTCCTTCCTCCCGAGTGGGTTCCAACACTAGCTGTCTAAGGCCTGCCCGCAGGGCATCGAGAATGACCCTGCTCTTGGATGTGGCTGCAGTACATGTCATCCAGTTAACATCTGGCATATTCAGGTCCCCCATTAACAGTATATCCCTTTTTTCAGCCATTTTGAGAATGCCCCCTATCATTTTCTTGTCCATTTCCTCCCCATGGGATGGGGGTCTGTATACAATGCCTGCATGGATTGTGATTCCATTCCCTGTCTCCAAGGTGACCCAGAGTGCCTCTTGTCCTCCCCCTTTACTTTTTAGTTCTGTAGCTATAAACCCTTCCCTTATGTATATAGCTATTCCACCTCCTCTGCCCCCCCATCCCTTCTGTAGACTGTGTACCCCGGTATGTTGACATCCCAGTCATGGCTCCCTGTGTACCATGTTTCTGTGACTGCCACAATATCCAAGTGCAAGCATTTGTGAATGCTGAATGTTGTCTTACTGGCATTGGCATTAGTAGTGCAGGTGATAGAGATGCATAATAGGAATGGCAGTGAAGTATGGAACTGACGCTAACCCCACCCCCACCCTGCAGAGGGTGATAGGTGCCAGCTATAAAGTTCATGCCATTTTACCTCACCTTACCCTTTAGACACTGACAAGTGTCATGCTCTGCTTTGGGGTCTTTGGGCCTTATACTTACCCCATTCCATAAGGACATACGCTAAGATGGGTACAATATAGGAGAATGGGGTGAACGTTATGGCTGAACATTGCAAGGCGCACCTCAATGCCTGTCACTGGCTGCAGGGTGGGGATGGGTATGGAATGGCGTAAGCATTACAGCCAATGATCCCAAGTCACAGCCCTGAAACCTGGCAGTCTCTACAGGGTGGGGTGTTAGACTTGGAAACCCTAACGTTGTAGGCATTTGTTGGTATTTTCCTCCAAATTTTCAACATAGGCTTTTGTGGCCCCACCTCATGAAGAGCAGCACAATCAGTTTGTTAGCTGAAAGGTGGTTTTGCACAGCAGCTATGCATTTTGCAACACAGGGACAAAAACATATTTTGGGCAGCATGTGGAAAATGACAACTATATTGTTCATGCGGAGGCGTAAAATCTGGAGTGAAAATATGAAAAATTGGTGAAGTCATGAGCATGCATGGAAACTGCGCAACTCACGTCCATAACCCAATTATTTTGGGGATTTTTTTTGCCCCTTTTTTAACATTGGCACTTTGGGACCTCCCCTCATGAACAGTGGTGCTGTGATTTTGTTAATCTGTCCCAAAAGTTGATTTCCCACAGCGACCATGCCATTGTGCACCACAGGTGCAGAAACAGCTGTACTGTTGATAAGGAGGTGTTAAAAAATGGCAGTGTTGAAAATCTAGCATGAAAATATTGCAAATTTGCTAAGTTACAAGGGTGCGTGGAAACTGCGCAAAGCACGCTTGTAACACAGTCATTTTATGGACTTTCGACATCAACTTTTCAACATAGGCAGTTTAGGACCTCTGCTCATGAACAGTGTCACCATCATTTTCTCAAACTGTCCCAAAAACCGATTTCACACAGCGACCATGTTATTCTGCGCCGGACGTGCGAAAACACATTTCAGCCAGGATATGTAAAATGACAGCTGTACTGTTCATAAGGAGGTGTGCAAAATGGCAATTTTGAAAATCAGAGTGAAAATATTACAAATTCATGAAGTTATGAGCGTGCGTGGAAACAGTGCAACACACGCTCATAAAACAGCCATTTTTTTAAGTTTTTTCACCAAATTTGCAACATAGGCTTTTTGAGCATCCCCCTCATGAACAGTGGCACTTTAGTTTCATTACTCAGTCCTGAAAGGTAATTCCATGCAGTGACCACAAAAATCACCTTTCTGGACTGAATAACACCATGACAGTGACTGAATTCATGAGGAGAGGTCCCAATAACCCCATGCTGAAAATTATGCCTGAGATATGCACCAAAGTAAAAAAAAAAAAAACCTATTAATACCATTGTACAGCTTACCAGCATTTCTTCAGTTCATGGTCAGCTTTCAAGAGTGCAGATGTGTTCCCAGTCCACCGAAGATTGTCGCCTGGACTCGGAGGAAAGTATGGGCTGAGGGGGGTGTGGGGAGGCAGAGTGCGAAGAGGGTTGGTGCAGGTTGTGGGAGGAGGAAGGGAGACAATAAGAGACAGTTTTCTTCTTTCACAGGGTTAAAAAAAAACATTGTGGGATGTTTTTTCCTTTTCAGGGGATTTGGCATGCTGGGGTGGGCTCCCAGCTTGTCACCTAAGTGTTTTTTTTGGGGGGGATGCTGTAGCCGATGCAGGATTGGGCACCCCCATTGGCACACAATGAAAGTGGAGGGGCAAAAGCCAAGGGGATTGGACACCCTCCTTGGCACATAACAAATGGGGAGGGGGTGCATTATGTTGGCACATACATTGGGTCAGGGCATGCTGACAGGGGGATTGGCCATCCCTGAAGTCGGCATTATGGCAGGCAGTGTGCCACCATTAATCTAATTTTTTCACCATGAAAAGCACATCAGGAGGTGCCGCTGCATATGATGAGCTTTGTTCACATTGCAGCGGACCTTTCCTTAGATGTGCTCATCACATTATGTATTTGTGGTGTGGCACCAGCATGAAGGCTGATTGGGGAATGAAGGATGCACCTACTGATGCATGCCTGCATTCACCCAACAGTGACCATACCTCCAAATCTGCTACTAATGCAATATGTTGGCTGTGCAAGCGTGAGCCAACATAAAAATGGGCAAAGTGGAGTGCAACGTTTTGGGCTGTCCTTTGACATTGCCCCGGATACTAAGGATGTTATATTCAGTTGGACAATGCACTGTCACTATCCAGCTGAATATGGGGGCATGTCAATGCAGCACCAAGTCAGGCAACACTGCCCTGACATGGCTCCCTGCTGTGCAGGGAATAGCAGCAACAGACCCAATAGTGCCAGTAGCCAGATGTGCATTATTCAGATGAACCCATACAAATGAGTCCATTGGGAATGCGAAGTGCTAAAGGGTCATTTTCATGTCCATTATGGCCACATTTGCATGGAAAGCAGTTGCGGTGTTGTGAAGCTTCACCACCATACCAACTACCCTGTCCCAGGAGAGTGTTTTTATTTGTGTGTATAGTCTTAGTGTAGTCTCCCTTTTGCTGTCTGTTCGGAGTTTTTTCTAAATTTGCCTGCTAGTTTTATGGCTCCTGGCAATCTCCATGTTTAAATATCTTATTGGTCTTCTTTTTCCTACAGTGCCTCCTGCCCCATATGACAGTGATGCATCCAGGACCATTGATTCAGTGAGTGATAGCTGCTGCAGCAATCTGCTGTTCAGAGCCAGAGATTCTGGCTTCAACTAAATAATTCTTTCTAATCCAAACTTTTTGTTTTCTAGGTGTGTGTCTAGGTCAAGCCAGCAGGAGTAAATGTTTTGTATTTTTAAAGCTTTTGATGTAATCAAACTATAGATAGCCATGAAAAACACTTAGATCACCCCCAGGTCACCAGTGCTATACTTAGTGAAGCCTTATGCTGTTTCCTTATGGAATAGCCCACTGAGTTATCCAACAGGTGCTTGCCATCTGTAAATGTGACCTTTATTAGTTCTCGCTGGATAAGGAGAGTTACAAAATCACAGGTCTTCTGTTGTAAACTCACAGTTCAACTGTTCTATACTTGACAGACAACCAGTTCTTGCTGAATTATTAGTCACAAATGCATCACTCTCACATGTGACCAAACTGAAGCATTGCTGGGAAAAGAAGGGCAATAAAAAATGTGAACATGGAGATCCCATGGGCCAAACAAGGAGACTGACACAGTAGAACTACACCTACAAATCAAAACATGCTGCATGCCATACTTCTCATAAATTTTGACTGTTGTTCCCCTTTATGCTTGTCAATGATCTCACACCCCTGGGAAATTTGGTGGCCCTGTTTTTTACTCTGTTGACTGCCTCACCATCCTTTCTGTATTTACAGGACCAAAACTGCACACCATACTACAGGTAAGGTGAAAAATATCTTCCCCTGCTCTGCTGGTGACCCTCAATGATGCTGCGTGTAATGCACGAAGATGTTTATTTCAATCCACCCCACAATGACAACCTGTTATGATTTGTTTGATGTAAATATAATATAAAGAATAATGCATTGGGAGGAGTGTATAATGGGAGTTTTATGCATACCCAAGGGGTGTGGTGCTACATAAACCCTGAGAGTGAAGCCCATGGGGTTTATCAAAGCATCCCACCCTGAGGGTATGCATACAATTTGAGTTTACACTCCTCCCCATGTATTGTTTTATGGAATTGCTGGGGAGTGTTTTCTGGCCTGCATTATTTTGTGAGATAAGTAACAGTTTGGCCACAGATGGAGTTTCTTGTGTGAAAGAGTAAATTGGTTTATTGTTTAACCCCCTTCAGTTTCTACAGTGTATTTCCCTGGATAGTTCCTCAGTAGCAGGTAAAAAAATAGAAGGTAGCAGACTGAGATTAGCCTCGAGCTAATACCTGAAGATGAGCTGCTGCCTGACAGACTGACAGGGCAGTTCCAGGATTTCCAGTCACTCAGTGTGAAGAAGTCGGGTAGGTGGCGTGACTGAGGCAGCTGAAGTGGTGCGGTAAACATAGAAATAAAAACAGAAACTTTAAAAAATATACAATGCTGTTTATTACTTTAGTAAGTGGCAGTGAGAGTGAGACAGTCTGATGCGGCAGTTCAAGGAATGATTACCAAGGGAAGCAGAGTGTGCATGCACAGATTGACAAATCTAGCACGTGTTCACCGTTATAACCTGGAGGTTATAAAGCAAACTATAACCTGGTTGTCAATGAGAGAAAACACACCCCAGTTATGACATCACTGTATTGTACTATAATAATTGGGAGCATTTTTTCCCATAGGAAACCCTGTTATAATTGCCATTATAACCATTGAGTTATAACCATGAACATGCTAGCTCTCAATCATGCTGTGCATGCGCAGATGTGGTCTTTCCTTCATTGCACTGCACTGCACAACTTGTCACACTCAGACTGGGTGGTATGTAATTGAATATAATAGAAACAACAATTTGTACTCTTTTGGGACACTTTTGGAAGGAACTGCTTTATAAAATAAAAAAAATTGTTTAACCAGCCGCTTGAAACTGACTGCCACTATACACCAATATATATCTATTTCATATAATGGCTATAGTGAAAAAAATGCTCCCCAGCAATTATTTAAGCAATTTATCCCTCCAGGGTCTGGGTACTCGGAGGATTTACCTGACTTGGTGTAGTTCTGTCACAAAGGCGCAGTTGAGTGACTGAACCACAGCAGTCGTGGTAGGCCCCTCCAGTATACCCACACCCTGGAGGGATAAATTGCTATTATACAATGCGCCTATTCCATTTTGGAAAAAAAAGTTTTTGTTTTTTCATTTGAAAATCTTTTTTTAAATATTTTTATTATAATGGGGAAAAATAGTTCTTTGATATCGGCAATCGTGAGAGGGAGACCGGGAACACACTCAGTGAGACAGTTGGGTAGTAAGTGGCATTGGAGCCAGAGCAGAAAAGACCAGAAAATGCAAAGATGTATGGCTAGCTACATATTTTAAATGTGGAGTGGTGAGCAGTATCAAATGACAGATGGGGTGAGTGCTTAGAAGGCATGCTTCAGTGATGAAGGTTTAGTACAGAGCTGCGGCTCGTCAACTGTAGGAACATGGTGTCTGGGGTAATTATAAGGGACTGAGGCTACAGGGAGAAAGGTGTCTGGGAGTCAGCAATACAGGCGGCAAGGATGACTGTCACAGCCAGGAACTGATTTAGCCTAAGTACAAGGTGCTGTTTTTTTTTCTTTTTCACTTGAGGAATAGTTTTTCTGTCAGTTGTTTTGGGAGAGCAATGTAGTTTACGTATTTGAGTTGTGGACTGGACTTGTGGAGCAGTTTAGCAGGGAATCAAGATGGCAGGTACATGTTTTGATTTTGGGGGGTCGTACTGATCTTGGGAAAGAGGTTGGCTGGCAACTTTTCGAGTGGGTACACTGGAGAATTTACAACGTTGAAAAGGTGCCAGCCAGCCAATCAAAATACAGGATTTGGTGCTTTCAATTTACTCCATTGTATAATTAAACAATAAGGCACGACAGGGTGTGGTATATCATGAGATATCATCATGCCTTGGGTGGTTGCATCTAACCAAACAGAAGTGATGATATCCCATGGTATACCACACCTGGAGTATTAATACTAATATGAACTGAGGTTCAAGATTTTTAAATAAAAACAGGTTTTAAAACGTTTTATGAATGAGCTTTTGAGTGGTGTAGGAGTACATTTTGAAAACATAGTTCTTGGACAGTAGAAAGCAAGGAGGCTGGTGGCACTGGAACTTTTCTGAAGCTGTGATGATGTAGCCCAATATCATCATGGCTTCAAAGAGCTCTCATCCAATTAGATTCCTCTATTTATGATCCTCAGTTCATAATAAGCAATATACCATGATGGGGTGTGGGTTATGCTGGGATTTTCCCATGCCTGGTATGGTTTGGTCATGAGGCAGCAGAAGTGGGTTAATTCCAGCAAAACCCACACTCTGAAATGGTATATTGCGATTATAAAATGTCCTCCTGTAGTTTTTATGTTTACCTTTTGGAAAGGGCTACCCACCCCACTCAAATCTTCTAATGCCTGTATCTACTTTTAAGCACCACCTCAAATCCTGTCTACTAACAAACCACAGCTGCAAATGTCCACCTAGATAGCTGCCTAAAACCGCCTGGTGCTTTTCCATTCTTACCCTCTCCAGTGGTGTCAACTAGTACTACTCCTTTTATGTTAACACTCCTATCCCTACATCCCCACCCCTTCCCCTTCCTCCCCATACTCCTCATCTCTGGAGATTCCCCTTCCTCATCCAGGAGCAACGGCTCGCCTATCTATTGGTCCACGTTTCCTTTTAGGAATATTGATTGTTATCTCTGCCATTTACTGTAAATCTGAATTTATTGTATTTGGAAATCTGAATTTATGCAACAGGTGTCAAGATAAAAAACTGCCACATAATTTCAGTTATCTGAGTCACTGTGTTGGATAAATGGGTGGTGATGTAATCACTATGTGGATAACTTCAAGTTATCCACATAGTGATTACATCATCACCATTTATCCACACAGTGACTTCATCACTAACCACCACCATCTGTGCTGCCTGCTCAGCAGTACTGCCTCCCAGGTTCATTTTCACCTTCTCACAGTGCTGTTTACAACCCAAGCTATCACAATCCTAAACACTCACAAAATGCACACCTAACCAAATCCATCCCCAAAACCAGAACCACATTTTAAATTAAAACACTCTTAAGAAAAAATCCATTTTCCTCTTTCTCAGTACAGCAACCCTGCAATCAAACACAGCAACCAGGCACAGAGAAAAAACATGGAAAAGAACTTAAGAAAAAAATTAAATATAACAAAATTGAACCAAAAAAATCCTGTTGCATAAATCAAATATGCATGGGGCGCCTGTGGGATAACAAAGTTATTTCTACAGTTGCCAGTGACCACTCATAACCCTCACTCGTGGCTTTGCTACTCGTGAGGTTACTCGAGGTCAAAGGCAACTGTACAAATAACTTCGTTATCTCAAAGGCGCCCCCCCCCTCATATCCCATATTTATTGTATTTGGAAATCTGAATTTATTGTATTTTGTAACCTTGTATCATATAACATTGTATTTTTGTTTTATTCTATTATTTCTGCCTACTGCTCATTGTACTGTACTTATAGTCTACTTCTGTGCCATTGTACATGGCCCGGGTTGTGCCTGAAAATGGTCCCTGGGATCAAGTGCATAACCAATTACCAAAGTCATAAATAAATAAATACAAAGAGAAAGTAGTTTAAGTAGTGCCTTGTGCTGCACTTATCCTTTAGTGAATGCCACGGGGTCCATGGGACCCCTACAGTGTGACATTCACCTGTGTGGTTGCCTATGCACCTTGGATATGGCTGTGTATGGGCAACAATTCTGTTTGTGCATAGGGCCCAATGTGAGGGCTTTTGTTTTTCATGACATGCTGTTAATGGTCATTGAGTGCACTTTATTTTATTTACTGGGGACAATAGGGTTGCACTGTGAGCAGGGGGTTCATAGTGTGTGGGGTGGACTGGCAAGACAGTGGCAAGACAGCCACGGTCATGACAATAGGAGGAGGCTGACATCACGGCCTTTAACAGAGGTTGAAACCGGTATGATTTATACAATACAGTACAGTACATTATGCTGGCTATTTATGTAGTTTGCTGTATTGACTTCAGATGCATTTTGGAGGACTTAGGAAGGCTTGTTATTCATCATCATAGTTTGCACAGTCCTACATGGTGGCTTCTATGTTTTATCTTCTGGGGTCAAGTGATTTGAAAAGGAAAGGATTCTACATGTGGCTGTCTGGCACCCTTTCCCATGGGTTATAACAGGATTTAGCACATCTGAAAGATGCCAGTCAGTCAATAAGGTTTCAGAATTATCACAGCCCATTGTATAATATAAATTATGAACTGGTTGCCATAAATGCAGAACGCTGATTGGCCCGAGACATTTTTAAGCCGTGATGATATCATCAAGGCTTCAAAACACTAGCCCACCAGCCTCCTTATAGAAATTAACTCCTCTGACTGCTATCTTCCATATCCCTCACTTCGCCAGAACACCTGCCTGCAGAGAGGAGCCATCAGACCTCAATATGGTGACAGTTAAAAGAAAAGAAAGCATAGCCCTCACTTACAACACCCAAACTGCCGCCAAGTGCAGCACACAGAACACCACTTTGCTTTTCAGAAATGAAACTGCCACTGACTGCTACACACAAAATCACTGTGCTCCCCACAAAACCACCACCCGATCCACACTCCAAATAGCCACATCCTGAAGAAATACCCAATTAACAGTACCTTCTTTACACAGCCCCCTCCTCAAAAAAATGCACAGACTTTACTAAGCAGGATGCGCCATGACCAGACTCAGTATGGAGCAAGTGATGACTTGAGCTGAGCCTTTTGACATTTCAGCTCCAGCTCCACTGACCAGCATATTTCCCATGCTACAGACTGGCAGTCCTCTAAACATAAACCACAATGCCTCACCTCAACAGCTGTCTGTCTTCCTTCACAAATACATCTTTAGCACTGCGGACAAATTAAACCTGCAATGAAATCTCATCATAATAGTGATAAAAACTTGAGAAGCCACAGTGCAGGTAGATATGCAGTTTATGAGTAAAACAATTTAGGTACACATCGCTAGACAGTTTCTAAGTAAAACAAAACAACAAAAAAAAAGATGAAAAAAGCAGGGCACATACTACACAGTGTCAAACCCACTCAGCAGGCCAGCCCTTTACTCCCAAAGTGCCAACCTCTGAACGCAGTCTTGTGAACAGTTTAACAGAACAAGGTAACCCTCTTGTCTGTTTTGTGAGTTCGGGTCAACCTTTGGCCTCCAGTCTTGGAGGAATTCAAACTGTGAACCTCTTGCTAGCGTACCCAATGCACAGGCTCAGATAATTCTGTCTTTGGGGAGCCAGATATCTTTGTCTACGGGCACTTAACCAGATGTACAGAAATGAACCCTTAAAAACTTTTATAAAGACCTCAGATTTAAAACATTTCTCTTTCCAGTTTGGTATCACCATTCAAGCTTATGCCTAGTGTCAGCTATAACCATATATACTTTTCTTGCAAATGAAAGAAATTCAAAGACAGACCAAGTATGCTCTAAAATGAATTTTACTAAAATAGATAAAAATATGTAAAACACAAAATTCAGAACTATTATATCACAAGACATACAAATCACTTAAACAAAACAGGTTTAAAAGTGCAGATTCCTACCACTAATACACTTAGACTTGTCTGTTCTAAGGTATTCTTGTCTCACAGTGCTGTAGAAGTTTCTTTGTCAGAGTCCAAACGTTTGTGTCTCTGAAGGAAAACAGAATAATGTTTAAAAGCTGGTTTTCCCCACCTATTTGCATGAGATCACCTAGCTCCTCCCTGTCAGAATATATAAAAAAAATATCTATATAAAAGCAGGATGTCTTTTCCAAGTATTACATTCTGCAACCTCAGCATAACTCATGTTCTTATTCAAATGACATTTCTTTGATCTCATGAGCATCTTCCCCTTCCTAGAACATCAAGTCATCTTTATGATTTCGCACCAGTGTACTAAACCTGGTTTCCCCCTCAAAACGTCATAAAAAGGATACTGATTTCCCTTTTAGCAGTTAAAGCTATAATTAACTTAGAAAAACAGGAGATTCCTGATCAAGGCCTGTTCTACTCTATAATTAGCTTCTGGCTTTCCACTCAACACCTTGGCCCAGAAATACAAACTGCACCCAAAAAGTGCGCAACAACAGGAGCAAGCGCAAGTCCACTGCGCCCATGCACAAGAAGCGCGATATTCAAAAACTGCACAGGCCAAGATGTGCCTATGGCAGATGACTGAATATAACACCACCTGCACCATAGTGCAACCAGGGATGTGAAGTTTTGCATATCTGATGTGCCATAGTGCAACAAGGGATGCTCAGTGGAGCAGTCCAGATGTGCCATATTGCAACCAGGGATACCCGTGGAGCAGGGCAGCAATGCAGCAGCACAACCAGGGATGCAAGGGCCCACCACCCAAGCCACAGATGGGCAGAGGAGCACACAGCAGAACAGACATTGTCCCCACACCCCATGCACTGCACAACGGAGGAGAGCTGGAATAACCACTGACCCATGGATATCAGCAGCCAACCCACAGCCAGGCCATGGTACCCCAGCACACCCCTGGAAAGCTGTGACCCTGCACCATGATCATCATACACCCTTCCCAGGAGTAGTGCCCAACAGTGCAGGACACCCCATGCATGCCACCACCCCACTGTGACAATGCAACTCCTGTGCACCACAGAGCCATGCAAAGCAGCCCCACCATGTGCACCCTGCTGTGGTGGCAGCAGACAACAATGCAACAACAGCATACACAGTACCACCCTGCACATCCCCCTGAGGTACAGCTGAGAGACCAACCATGCATCACCACAGAGGTACCCCACATTCAACAGGGCATGCCCCGGACCCCACCACCAGCGGTACAGCACCCTGCACACCCTCCCAAGGACATATCCATCCAGCACTGCCCCAACAGCCAGCACAGACGTACAGTGTTGCATGGAAGCATGCACCACACACGATGCAACACAGTGCATAGACAAACACCCACCCATACCCATACCCATACCCAAGGGCACACCAACACAGGGACACAGTAGCGGGTCAACGAGCCACTGGCATGTGGCCAGGCCAATGTGTACACATGCCAGCACCTACATTGCACAAGTGTGCCAGCTACCCTCTTGAGGCACCATGAAGCTGTATGCCACCAGCATGCTGCGCAAGCACAAGTGACAGACACTGGAGCACATCCCTTCAACAGACACAAGTGACAGCATGGAGAGGGACAACAGCAGAGCCGCAGTGCCACGGACACAGATGTGCACCATACTGATGATGGAAGGCAACCTGGCATTGTGCCAGGTACAGTTGTTATCCAGCATGAACAGCCACCACTGACATGCCAGCAGACCGTGCATATCACAGACATGCAAGGGTGTCAGCTGCACAGGCTATGGATGGTCTGACAGGGGTGCCATGCATACAGTGCATGCACCATGGACCACTGCACACAGGCATCCAGTGCACCGACAACAACACACAAACCACAGACAGTGACTGATCCCCTGCCCACACCATGGTGGTTCCCTTCTGCACACACACACACACGCCCGCCATGCACCACCCGGACGCCATGCACACCACTGCAGCTGAGCACCTGTAGCTCACTGCAAATCAGAGACCACCAAGTTGTCATAACAAAACAAATGTATTTAAAACAGGAAATACAAAAACTATATACAACTATGTACAATGGGGGGAAGGACCACATACCAGGTGGGGGAGGGTAAGGGACAGGGGTGAACATATGGGAGAGGGAAGAAGGGGTGTGAGGGTGGGTCCAGGGGGGAAGGTGTAATTAGGGGCATGGATTGTTCAGGGTCTGCCCCAGTCTTCCTCCATGTGGCACCAATGTCGTCTCTGCCTCCTCACCCCCATGGCGGTCCATTCTTTGCAGGAGCTTCAGGGTCACCCTCACCAATTGGAGCAGCTCCTGCAGTCCATGCTCCAGTGCCTGGAGTCACTGTCCACCTAGGATGAAGGAGCAGAGTCAATAAGTGTGACTGTCCAGCCCCCTGCTGCCCACCCATTGTGCATGGCATACAGCCATGTGCCACGCCCCTGTGATGGTGTGTGACCACCCACAGTGACCATGTCCACAAGACCTGCCTACCCAGACAGCCACAGCCATGTGGACCACTGGACACACCCACTGCCCATGTCCTGCACAGCACCACCGTGGCTGTACAGTGACTTGGCTATGTGGTGTGAAGGCAGTGGCACAGCCATGTGCCTGGTGCATGCATGGACCACCATTGATGCACTCCCAGACATGCAGTGCCACTGGACAGTGCTGACTGTAATAAGTTGCATGCATGGCAGTGGTGTCAATGGATAGTGGCCATGCCCGCTGCCCGCCAATTATACAGCATGCAATAGTAATCATGGATGTAAGGCACTCACCATCAGCATGCTGGTCCCTGCGCCACTGCAGACCTTCACCCCTCCTGTCCTGCTGGTCCTCCAGGCAGCGCCTCGCTCCCTCGCCTACCTGTGCTCTTCTGGGCCTAAGGTGCAAACATGGTGAGAGGAACATCAGTACAATCTGGTAGCAAAGTCCCCCTGCCCCCATGTGTGTGCAATCCCACATGGCCATACCTATCCACCCCACACCCTGATACCACCACCACGGCCAACACTGGATGGCTCCACCCATGTGCCAGGCACATGCAACCGTGATACCCAGTATGGACAATAACAGTGTATGGATGGGGCACCTACCTAGCCATTGCACCGTGCCCCTCCTGACTCATGCCCGCAGGCTGGCAAGCAGGTCCGGGTCCCTGCGCTTGAGGTCACTGCTCCACCGTGCACCCCATACCAGTAGCCTCCTCCAGAGCATCAGCCACCTCCTGCCAAACTGCACTCCTAGCCCTGTCCAGGGGTGCATCATCATATAGAGCCCCAGCATGGGGCTCTACAATGGCCACCAGGTTTGCAAGCTTCACCTGGCTCCACATCACTGCCCTTCTACGTGCCATCTCAGCAAAGTGTTGGATTCAAAATGCTGCTTGGCAGCGCTGTCCTGCCATGTGCAGATGCTGTGTGGTACAGTGCTGCCATTCCCTATCATGCTGTCACCGAACAGCGCAATAGTGGTGCACCCATGCCTGACGCATGGTGCCTAGGGGCAAAGGTCAGGCACAGGGTCATGGGTCTCTCACGCACAGACAGCCACAGCGCAATTGGAACCCAATGTGTGTAGCGTGATTGGGTGCCTGTGTGCCACCTCCTGTAGCGGTCTACAGCGCTGTGGGCCCAGTGCATCTATAGCGCTCCAGTGCCACAGCACCATATATGTGAACAGCACAGTAGCGCCACTGGCACAATGGTGGCCATGCCCTGCATTGCCTCCCACACACAGCATGTCAGCAGCATGGCAGGTGCCTGCGTCATCACCCCAGGCATGCGCAGTTAGGTGTGTGCTGCACATGTCACAGAACTGCACCCTTGGCTCAGCATGTTCAACACAATTGCGTAAAGTGCAACAGCGCGATATTCAGCCGGCATATGCAAATCAGCTAATCAGCCATTCAATGGTGCAGTCACTGCATTTGCATCCACTTAAAAATGTGCCTCACCTCATTTGCATGCATTGTGCTATAAAACTGCGACATTGGGCTGCACTGGCCATAGTCGGTTACTGCAGTCTTTTGCGGTGAGTTGCATGCTCTTTGGGAGTGTGGACTGTGGTGTTTGGGACATGCATGGGACTGCAAAGTCACAGGTAACACCTGTCATTCTCACAGGAGGAATAATGACCAATCGTGAGGTAGAGGAAGAGGAACAGAGCGTGGGAGGAAGAGGAGGCCAAACTTCACCAAGGCAGAAACAGATGCCTGTTTGAGGCCTACCTTGACCAGAGCTGCTGCTCAGTGGATGCCAGATAACACCCCAGACCCGTGCTACTGCATGGGAAAAGTGGCATGTGCTGTCAACCTACATGGAGCCACCAGTGGTCCATGCAGGAGTGCAAAAAGAAGATGGGCACGGACAGGTGGAGAATTAAGGAGAAGGTGGCTGCCATCAGGGCAGCACGGTCTATAACTGATGTGGGACAGCCGGAGGTGCAACGCCTGACCCCACAAGAAGATCAGGTTGCTGGCAGCATGCAGCGTTGCACCATCGAGGGTGTTCTGGGTGGTGGATTCCAGATGGGTGGTGGCCCGTCACTGCATGGTAGGTCCTGGTCTGTCAATGGAGGGGAGGTGAACAGGGTAGGTCACATACATTAATGCTACTGTTTTTCCCTTACAGCTCCTGAGCATCTACAAGGGTCAGCGGTGGTGGGCTTCTCCACTGAGGTGGTAGCATGGAGATGGAGGAGGACCCATCCACCTCCACAGGCATACAGGGGTCAGGGTGACAGTGGGTCACCTGGATGTCAGACTGATGTTGGTGGAGCAGGTGTGGAGGAGGCCCTGCCCTGTCCCAGCATGCCAGTGTCCATGGATGCCAGCATGCTGAGACTCAGGTTGGTGCTGGATCCGTCACCGATGATGATGGAGCTAAGGTCATGTGCAGTGAGACTTGTGGGCCACAGGATGGCCACACAGCAGGTGACATCACGGGCATGGCTGTGGGTGGTGCCACCATGGAAGCCTGTGTGACATCACAATCCCAGGCTGTGCCTGTCTGCACCAGTGGAGCAGCACTGGTGTGTGTCCAGGACAGTGGGGCTGTTGCAGCCACTGCGGCGGCACCGTTGAGCCCTTGAGAGCGGCAGCCGAAGGGGCAGTATCAGCAGTTGGCCAATGGCCATGAGGTACAGTAGTCGGGGGCAGCATCGGTGCACCTCCTGTAGATATGCCCAGGCCAGGCCTTGGTGCAGCACCCACCTCAAGGGGTGCTGACCATCAGGCTACGAACACCATGAGGAACAGCATGCCGATCAGGCAGATGGCGTCTTAGATGAGCACACCTAATAATCCAAGCATCAGTCAATCAGCAGATGCGGCTTGTGATGGCGATGGATGCATTCAGTGCGGCTCTGCGCCAGACAGAGGTGGGCAGCAGACACCACTCTGCTCCTGGCGAGGATGGACCAGTTGCGGGAGGAGGTGACCACTGCCATTGACAGGCAGACACAGGCAATCACAGCTGCCATGGCCACAATGGGCACACAATATTTGCCCATGCATCACAGACACTGCGCGGTGCAATGTCTATCCCCATTCTCGAGTCGTACAACACCCTCCTTGTCAACACGGGTTCAGCTGTGGGCATCCAAGCACGCCTGGAGCAGGCATGTTCAGTGTGCTGCAGACCCCTGTGTGAGCACGGGTCGCACTTCACGCAGTGGATCCCTGGGGCCATCGGTGCCACCCCATGAGGCCACTGGTCAACCTGTCACTGCTGGCGGGTCTCGGCGGGGTTGCCCATGCATCTGTGGTGGCCGTGGCACTGTGGCACATGACTGACCTGTCTCCGAGCATGGCTACTGTCTGATACTGCCCTGTGTGCATTGTGTTGTTCAGCGTGCAATGCACGTGTGGGGTACCCAGCCCTGCAAGCACACACGTTCCATCTGCACACCCTCCCAGCTGCTGTCCTCTGCGGCATGTGCATGATGATGCCTGCGTTGTGCTGTCCACCACTGTGCAATGGTGCCCAGTGTCTGACACATGCACAATGACAGGCAGTGGGCATGGTGGTCTGTGGATGTCTGTGTGGCTAGGGGTGGCGGTCGGGATCGGTGTGCCTCCTACCCTTTGTGCATGTCTTGTGAGGTGTGTGTGTGTGTGTGTGTGTGACCACGTGCCATGTTAGACCTTGCCCATCCCTGGCGGTGTGTGTGGTTCCATGCTCTACCACTTCCCTTGACAACATGCACCCCTGGTGTTTGTCCATGCGTGTTTGTGGGTTGTGCCTTTGCCACTGGTGGTTGCACATGGCCCCATGACTTACCTGGGTTGGCTGAAGGGCTCCTCTGTGATGGTGTCCAGGTGCAACTGTGCCAGCCGGATCAGTCGGGGGTCCCGTCACCCAAGGGGGGGCTACCCATCACCATCTTCACCAGCATCCTCATCGTCCCCACCGCTGTCCCCCTGTTTGACCTGTATGGCTATCCCACAGTCATTGGCCATGTTGTGCAGGATGCAACAAGCCAGGAATAGCCCGCAGGCCATTGAGGGACTGTACTGTAGGGCACTGCAAGACTTGTCCAGGCAACGGAAATGTGCCTTCAGCATCCCGAACACCCGCTCAATGACATTGCATGTGGTGATGTGTGCCTCATTGTAGCATTGCTGCGATGGGGTCGCGGGCCACCGATATGGTGTGAGCAGCCAGGGACAGAGTGGGTATCCACTGTCACCTGTGTGTATAGGGTGAAAGTTAGTTTGGTGATCAGCATCGCCCTGCCTTGGGCCATTTAGGCATATACCCATGTCACCTCTGACTATGCCCCTCCCAAGCTCAATGTCTTTCTGTGTGGTTTGCATACTCACCCACTAAGTGGCCAGTGAGGATGTTCCCACTCTTGAATCTGTGGCACAGTGCAGACTGGTGCCAGATGAAGGCATCATGTGCTCCCCCAGGGTGCATTCACAGACATTGATTATGCACCCCCTGGCATCGCACACCACCTGGCAGTTGATGCTTGCATACTCCTTTCGATTAATGTATGCGGCCCCTTCGGGGCCGGGTGGTGTGTGGATGGCCACATGGGTGCAGTCTATTGCCCCTCACACACCAGGCATACGTGCTACCCTGTGGAACTCCTGTATGTTTGCTGTGCACTCTGCCGGTGTGCTGGGGAAATGGATGTACTCCACAGCATGTGGCAGCAGTGCGCTGAGGAATTGGGTGAGGTGGCGAGACATGGCTGACTGGGTTATGCCTGTCATGTCCCCTGTTGGGCTCTGGAAGGTATCCATGGTGAGCAAACACACGTAAGCTGTCACTTTTGTCTCCACTGACAGAGCATGGCTCCGTCGTGTGGGTGCCTGCATCACATCACTGCATAGCTCACAGAGCCGCCTCAGAATTGCTCGGTTCAGGCAGTACCAGCCCACGATCTCGGTATCAGTGTACAGCACAAATCTGGTGTGGGCTCGGTACTGCCTGTTGGGGGCCTACCGCAGATGGGCCCTTCCACAGCCATGCCCCCTGCTGCCTGCCTTCTCACCCCCTCATAAGTGCCTTCATCTGGATGGTGGCACTGGCCATGTCCCTGGCTTATGTTCCCCCGGCAGCTGTTTCTGTGTTCCCCCTGCTGTCCTGGCTGCTACTTAACCTGCACCGGAAACACCTTCCTGTGGTGGCCTCAGTGCTGTGTGGCACTTCCCCCTTCTGCACTGCACTGTGGCTGTGGCTCCCCACACCTTCCCTGTTCCTGTGGGTTCCAGGTGCTCTGTCTCTGTCCTGCCCTGTGTGTATGTGTTGCCTGTGTGGCTGGCTATGGTTCAGCAACATGTGCCTTCCCTGTAGCGTTCTTGAGCCTCTCTTGTTCCTTTTTATTTTGGCTCATTTCCACTATCGCACAACTTCGGTTGCTCCCCTATTGCACATGGCGCATGTTGTTGAATATGCACAGCACCATTTATGCATGGTTCCTCCCCCTTCAGTTGCAAATGCATTCATTATCATTGCGCTCTTGCACAGTGTGATTTGGAGGGCGCATCTGCCTCCTGCTGAATATCGCAGAATGGCGCATTTTCGGACTTGCTCTGGCACAACCCTATTGCGCATGGCGCAACCCTCTTGAATATCTGGGCCCTTGTATCTAAAACCTGTGTGTGTGTGTGTGTGTGTGTGTGTGTGTGTGTGTGCGTGTGTGTGAGATCTCACATGCTGTTTCAGCATTTCTCATAGGAGACAGTTCATAACACATTTTTTTTATTTACAAAAATCATACAGCACTCAGAACTGGCTGTCCATCACAATCCTCCCCACCTAGACTGAGTTTGGGGCTCTATCCCTGCATGAGATAAACTTCCCAAATCAGTTCACTCCTCAAAGAGATGAGACAGGCCATCTGTTTTCTGGTTCCTGGCTCCAACTCTATGTATGATTGTCATATCATACCTTGCAAAAGCAAGTCTACATCTTAACAATTTACCATTGTTCTTTCCCATCTGGGTCAAGCTAAACCAGGGGTTGTGGTCAGTCTGCACCACAAAATACTGCCCATACAAGTATGATTCCAACTTCTTGAGGGCCCACACTATGGCAAGACACTCATTTTCCACCGTGGTGTGTGCTTGCTCCCTGGGAAGTAACTTCCTACTCAGGTACACTACTGGATGATCTGTCCCTTGGCTGGATGTCTGACTCAGTACTGCCTCAATACCCATGTCTGAGGCATCAGTCTGAACTATAAAGGTTTTGCTATAGTCAGGACTTGTCAAAACAGGAGCAGTGCACAGTGCCTCCTTTAATCTGGTAACGGCTTTCTCACAGGCTGGGTCCCAGGTAAATTTCTTGGGCATCCTTTTCTTTGTCAGGTCAGACAGGGGAGCAGCCGGGGCACTGTAACTGGGTACAAATTTTCTGTAGTATCCTGCTGTCCTTAGAAAACTCCTGACCTGCTTCTGTGTTTCTGGTCTGGGTCAGGCCTGGATTACCTTTATATTTGGTTAGGATGGAGATGTCCCAAGCCTACCACATGCCTGATAAATGCCTCTTCTCCCGTGGCCAACTGGCACTTCTCGGCTTTGACAGTGAGTCTGGCCCTCTGTATCCGCCAAGCACTTCCCTAAGTTGGGATAGATGTTCCTCCCAGCTGGTACTAAAGATGGCAATGTCATCTAGGTATGCCACGGTGTACTCCTCAGCACCATTTAACACTTGGTCCACCAACCTTTGGAAAGTGGCCAGGACATTCTTCATTCCAAAAGACATTACTTTAAACTCAAATATGCCTATCAGAGTGATGAAGGCTGACCTCACCCTAGCTCTGTCTGTCAACTCTACCTGCCAATACCCCTTTGTCAGGTCAATGGTCGTAAGGTAGGTGCCCCCCAACTTGTCCAGGAGTTCATCTGTCCAGGGCATCGGATGGGCATTGGACTTCATGACTGGATTCAGTCCAAGATAGTCCACACAGAAATGACTAGAGCCATCTGGCTTAGGCACAAGGACTCGGGTGAAGCCCAGGGCTGTGGGATCTCCAGATTACCCTAAATCCAGCATTTCCTCCACTTCCTCCTAATGTCCTTTGGACAGCCTCTGACACTCAATATGCTGTCTGCCCGTATGGGTGTCTCTGTCCCTATCTCTACATTGTGTGTCACTAAGGGGTTAGTCCAGGCTTGGCGCTAAATAAAGGGGCAAAGTCTGCTAAAACCTCCCTTACTTTCTGGATCTGGTCCACGGCCAGCTGGGGAGACAATTTTACTGCCTCCACAGAGGACTCCCACTTACTTTCTTGCAGCAAGTCCAGAAGGGGGGTCTCCTTCATCTGTCCCCTTCCCAGGACTACACACTGCAAATACCATGTCAGCCCTATTTGCATATGGCTTCATCATGTTTACTTGGTACATCCTTTCTGTCTGTCTTCGGTCAGGTAACTCCACAATGTAGTTCATGTCATTTACCTTCTTAACCACTTTGTACGGTCCTGCCCACTCAGCTTGCAACTTGTCTTTCCGGACTGGAATAAGGAAAAAGACTTCCTGAGCCACCATGTACAAGCGAGCTCTGGCTCTGCAGTCGTACCACACTTTTTGTTTCTGCTGGGCCACTGCCAGGTTGCTCTAGGCTGTTCCCATAAGCTCCTTCAGCCTTTCCCTAAACCTAAGGATGTAATCCACAATGGGGGTTCCCTGGGTGGCGTACTTGCCTTCCCATTCCTCCCAGATCAAGTCTAGGGGTCCACGTACCAGGCGTCCATATAAGAGTTAGAAGAGGGAAAATCCTGTTGACTCTTGTGGCACCTCCCTGTATGCAAACAACAGGTGGGAAGGTATTTCTCCCAGTCCCTCCCATGCAGTTCAGTAAACATCTGGATCATTGACTTTAGGGTACCACTGAATCTTTTCACAAGCCCATTGGCTTGTGGGTGATATGGTGTCATGCATCTCTGCACCACCCCACACTTCTCCCATAAACATTTCATCAGGTCTGACATGAAGGAACCCCCTCGATCGGTGATTACCTCCTGCGGAAACTCAACATGGGAGAAAATCCCAAGTAAGGCATCTGCCACGTTGTCTGACTCAATGAGGATAGGGCGACTGCTCTGAGTACGGTGGCATAATCCACCACAGTTAGGATGAATCTCTTCCCTGAGGAGCTGGGGTATTTAAAGGCCCCACAATATCCATTCCCACCCTCTGGAATGGCTCCTCCACTATGGGCAACGGAATCGGGCAGCTTGGGTTTTCTTGCCTGCCTTCCCTATTTCTTGGCACCGGTGACAAGACCTGTAAGACTTCTTCACCTACTGGGTGAAGTTAGACCAGTAGAAAATCTGGACTATCCGCTGTGTAGTGCACATGATTCCCAGATGACCAGATAAGGGAATATCATGTACAATTTTGAGTAACTGCTCACAATACCCCTGGGGAATGACAAGCTGCCTGCCTAGCATCCCTCCCTCTGTCTGCACAGCCTGAGTATACTTAAGTCCATTTTCCCAATAAAACTTATGTCTGCCGTCACCGTCCTGTGCTCTGCCCGAGTCTGCCCAAGCCCTCAGCTTCTCTAAACTAGGGACACTTATCTGAGCAGCTGTGAACCCCTCACATATTCCCATGGCATGGGACAGGTCCCCTTCAGTCGCTATGGTAGGGTCCCTAGCACTATCATCAGGGCACTCAGGATCACTGTCAATTTCAACCCTCTGACAATGGATCACCCCTTCCTCTTTGGAGTAACCCTCTGTAGCTGTATGGTTACTTGCTACTGGGGAATTTTCTACCCCCTTTTATTAGTCGGAAACCAGCCTCTCAGTGGTTTCCACAATGGCTTCTGTGGGATTCTGGGAACTACAATTTTCCCTTGCTGCTTGGCTATGGGTAACTGCAGATACCATCCCCTATTTTAGATTGTTGCCCAGGATCACATCCACTGCTAAGGTTTTGGCAAAAGCCACCTGTTGCACAGTTCCCCCTGTTTCACCCCAGTCCAGGAGAACACTAGCCAGTGGTAATGTTTTCTATTCACCACTAAAATTCTGTACAGTGATGCATTTTTGGGGTATAAGCTGAACAGGCTGTACCAGCTCCTCTTTCACCAATGTCAGGGATGCCCTTGTGTCCCCTAACCCCTGCATCTGCACACCATTCACCATGACTGGGTGCATGTGCTCCCTCATGTTCACAGGCTTGCTTCCAGGGACACACAGACAACCCACTTCTTTCATAGCACCATTCTGCATATTATTCACTCTTTCGGGACACTGTCTGGCAATATGCCCAGTTTCTTTACATAACCAACATTCACTTCTCCTTTCAGAGAAATCTTTTCTCTGAAACCTGGGGCTAACTGGTTTTGGTGGAGGCAGTGAGGGTTTCAGCTGCCCCGTAGGCACGCTTTTCCCTTTCTGTGCTGCCACGCCCACCCGATTCACTCTCAGAACAGGTCTGCTCTTGGCATAACGGTCTGAGAGTTCAGCAGCCTCTTGCACTGTTTTGGGATCTCAGTCCTCTAGCCAGGTTTTGAGCTCTGCTGGGCATGCCCAATAAAACTGTTCTAATAAAATCACATTTTCAATTTTATCAACAGAGTTTGCCTCAATTCCTTCCCACCGTTTTAAATGCTGATGTTGTTTCGTGGCTAGCTCCTCGTAGCTCATATCAGGGCTTCTCCTGAGCTTACAGAATTTAGCTCTGTTTGATTCAGTAGTTAATTCAAACTTCTTTAACAGTGTAGCTTTTAGTTTGCTGTAATCATTACTATCCTCATTGTCCATTTGATCCAATGCATCCCGAGCTTTCCCAGTAAGTAGTGGGGATAGCTTGAAGCTCCAGGACTCTCTAGGAATTTTAGCCTGAATACAAAATTTTTCAAAACAATTTAAAAAGGCATCCATATCCTACCCCTCTTTAAATTTGGTTATTAATTTGGAGTTCAATTTGTAACCAGTCTTGCAGTCCCAGTTAAACCCAAGCTACTTACCTGCTCTGGTACCGCTGGTCGGAGTTGTAGCTTCTCTAGTTCGTGTTGCCTCTGGCGCTCCTCTCTCTTCTCCTCTGCAGCTTACTGGCACTTACAATCCTCAAGGTCTGCCTCCCTCTGTTCTCACTCTGCCTCTTGGCATTCTCACTCTGCCTCACAGTGTTCTCACTCTTTCTTCTCTTCTGCAGCTCGCTGGCACTCACGATCCTCACGGTCTGCTTCTCACTTCTCTCACTCCCTTTTCTCCTGGAACTCCAGCTCCATCCTGCACAACTCAATTTGCAGTCTGAGTACAACAGGATCCAGGATACTGGTGACCTTTCCCTTCTGCTGTGGCCCTTCACTCACAGTGGCCCTGTTGCCCTCCTCATTGGATCTGGACACTGCACTGACCGCTAGCCCTGTCACACTTGAGGTTTGATCCTTTTCATTCATTGTATGTGACTCACTGCTCTGGGTATCTGCTACCATCAGGGCATCTATGAGGTTCTGCTTTTTGGCTGTCACCTCGAACGGGACTCCTCTGTCCCTTTAACTGCTTTAAGTAATCTACAGTGTGCCTGCTGTAGTCAAGCCATCTTCTTCCCTGCCTACTGCTACTCTGACTTGCACTTTAGAAAAAATAAAATGGGTAGGAACTTGACTGTATGCCAAGTGGTATTGTTCTGTTTCCTTTTAAAATAAAACTCTGGCTTTTTCTTTCTTTGCAAATGAGCTTACGGTCTCAAGCTGACACAGAACAATAAAGCTTGTGATACCAAAATTATGCCACCGCTGCCAAACAATCTGTCATGAACCCACTCAGCAGGTCAGCCCTCTACTCCCAAAGTGCCAACCTACGAGCGCAGTCTTGTGAACAGTTTAACAGAATAAGCTAACACTCTTGTCTGCTTTGTGAGTTTGAATCAACCTTTGGTCTCCAGTCTTGGAGGGATTCAAACTGTGAACCTCTTTCTAGCATACCCAATGCACAGGCTTAGATAATGCTGTCTTCGGGGGGGCCAGATATCTTTGCCTATGGGCACCTAACCAGGTATACAGAAATGAACCCTTAAAAACTTTTATAAAGACCTCAGATTTAAAACGCTTCTCTTTTCAGTTTGGTATCACCATTCAAGCTTATGCCTAGTGTCAGCTATAACCATATATACTCTTCTTGCAAATGAAAGAAATTCAAAGACAGACCAAGTATGCTCTAAAATGAATTTTACTAAAATAGATACAAATATGTAAAATACAAAATACAGAACTATTATATCACAAGACATACAAATCACTTAAAAAAACAGGTTTAAAAATGCAGATTCCTACCACTAATACACTTAGACTTGTCTGTTCTAAGGTATTCTTATCTCACAGTGCTGTAGAAATTTCTTTGTCAGAGTCCAAACATTTGTGTCTCTGAAGGAAAACAGAATAATGTTTAAAAGCTGGTTTTCTTTACCTATTTGCATGAGGTCACCTTGCTCCTTCCTGTCAGAATATATATAAAAGAAATATCTATATAAAAGCAGGATGTCTTTTCCAAGTATTAAATTCTACAGCCTCAGCATAACTCATGTTCTTATTCAAATAACATTTCTTTGATCTCATGAGCATCATCCGCTTCCCAGGACATCAAGGCATCTTTATGATTTCGCACCAGTGTACTAAACCTGGTTTCCCCTTAGAAATGTCATAAAAGGGATACTGATTTCCCTTTTAGCAGTTAAGGCTATAATTAACTTAGAAAAACAGGAGATTCCTGATCAAGGCCTGTTCTACTCTATAATTAGCTTCTGGCCTTCCACATAACACATTGTATCTAAAACCTGTGTGTGTGTGTGTGTGATCTCACATGCTGTTTCAGCATTTCTTATGGGAGACAGTTCATAACACATTTTTTTTATTTTACAAAAAATCATACAGCACTCAGAACTGGCTGTCCACATCACACACAGTAGCAAACTTTTTTTTTCAAGCTGGGTGTGTGGCCTCAACACATAAGAAGAGGTCTCTACACTACCTACAACAACACCACCTGCTGACCACAACCCAGTTAGAACTATTTTCTGAAACAGTACTCTTACACTATCACTTAGAAATCATTTTTTTTACATATTTTATTTCTTTTATTATTTTATTATTTTTTATTGACACCAATTTTGTAATACAGTTCATAATAGCAACAATGCATTCCAGGGTGTGGTATATTATGAGATATTGTCACTTCTCGGGTCATTGGATATGCTCAGCCTGCAGCCTCATGCCCAACCACAGTTCCATGTCATAATAGTGATCGAGGAACAGCGATTGCTATTATGGTGAGTGCACATCACTGAAAAATAATTTTGGCAATGCACACTGCAGTGCTCTGAAAAATGGCACCCAAGACCTACAGGTCTAATTTTTAATGTGGGGGGTTGTGCCCCCACCCCTCTACTTATAGATTCTCAACTCCAGGGAGGTTCATGTTGGGGCAAAACTTTGGGGCAATACATGCCACCAGGTGGCAAAAAGAAATCTGCACAAAGCCGGACTGGAACCCAGTACCCCATGCCTCCCAGTCAACCACCCTCCCCATGATGTCAGCAATTTGGCTCAGCAGCTACTTGCCGCAACCTCTCCCACTTGCCATCCCTCCCTGTGTCTCTGCTCCCCGCGGGTGCAAGAGCACGTATACCTGCTAGTTCCTGTCACCATTTTCACTAACCCCAGTATCCGGACTCCCTCCTCCATAGGTAGCCATAATCACAGTCACCGAGATTGAGTCCCTGTTTTTCTAGGCATTCATTCTCAGTCACTATGGTCACGGACTACCCGCAACCACCTGAGGCAAGATGATATCCCATGATATATCACACTCTGTCATGCATTATTGCTTAAATAAAACATGGGATGGTGTGTAAAACCTGAATTTTACACACAGCTCAATGTTTGATGCTTAAATAAACCACTTGAGTTTTGCTGTCGGGTTTATGTAGCATCAAGACACAGTGTGTGTAAAATTCTTGTTATATGCACCACCTCAAGTATTATTCTGAATGTAGTTCCTTTCTTAGTTCTCTGAATTACTGTTTGTGTGTGTGTGTGTGTGTGTGTGTGTGTGTGTGTGTGTGTGTGTGTGTGTGTGTGTCTAGGAGAAGATCAGCCTTATTTTCTTCCCAGTCAACCATCTGATGTGTGTAAGTTGGGGATGAGGTAACCTGTGTTTGAAGATCTGCATGCTTTGCCACTAATGAACTTATTTATTTAGTGGATTAAATTTCAGTTCCCAGGAGCATGGCCACCCCTCCAGAGCATCCAGGTCCTCCTGCAGAGCTATCCTCCCTCTTCCCCATCCACACCACCGTGAGCTTTAAGTCATCTGCAAGAGGTTCATTTGCTCCTGATATCAGAGATATAAGCATTAAATAGGAGTAACCCCACATCTGACCTCTGTGGGACCCCGCTAATGACCCTCCTAGAAGACAAAACCTCCCCACCACACCACCACCTGTTGAGTACCTACAGACAGCCAGTTCCCAATCCACCTGAACATTGGTTTCCCCAGTCCCATCCTCTCCAGCTTATCTAGCAGACCAGTGTGAGGTACCAAATCAAATGTCTCACTGAAGTCAAGGAAAAGGACATCCACCAGCCTACCCTGATCTAGCGCCATCATCACCCAATCGTAGAACTTCACAAGGCTGGTCTGACATGATCTTCCCAGAATGAAGCCATGCTGGACATCATCCGGGTAACCCAGCTCCACCAAGAACACCTACAGCCTCTCCTTTAGGATGGCCTCCATCAGCTTGCACACCACCATAGTCAGGCTGACTGGCCTGTAGTTCCTTGATTCTTCCCTTGAGCTGCCTTTGTGGAAGGGCACAATGTGTGCCATTCTCCAATCCTGGGGCACCTTTCCTGTTCTGTATAGAAGCATTAAAGAGGGACTCCAGGGTGTAGCAAAACATCAGCCATTTACTTGTGCTTTGGTCAGGTATTGACCCCAGTTAACAAGGGCAAAATGGGTATTCTCTTCTTTTCTGTGGGCAATACCTAGCGATATGTCCTTTACCTTGGCACTCATGACATATGATATTAGGATTATGTCCTCTCCCCACCCTAATGAGTCCAGAAATTGTCCCTTCAGTACTTCTCCCAATACAAGGTATAGTCCCTGAACGAGTAATAGTAGAAATGGATCTTACCATGGGTGAGGGTCCAAGGGTTCTAGAAGGTCTTGCTGTAATGTAGTCTTTTGCTAAGTTGATGGCTTTTTGAGTTGACTCTGGCCGATGTTCCCTCACCCACATCTGAACATCCTGTGGGAGAATTTTAATAAATGGTTCCAGAGTAATGTCTTCCATTACTTGTTCCATCATTCTGGAGGTAGGCTGTAGCCATCTATGGCTTAAGTCTTTAAGGTGGTATAGGCTTTGGGGACGTTGCAGTGTGATGTTTAAAAGTTCTAAATCTCTGCTTGTAGGTTTCCACACTGATGTCATATCTTTTCAATATTGTTTGATGAACATAGTCATAGTCATTCAGATGGGAACTGTCCAGATGCTATAGACTAGTTGTGCCTTCCCTGATAAATAAGGGCTAGCCGCACTACCACTGTTCCTTAGGCCAACGGCAAGCTTCTGCCACACGCTCAAAGGTTATTATATATGCCTTGATGTCATCGGACTCAGTTAGTCTGGACAATTTAATGTTCTTCAGCCCCTCTGGATCTGTAGGTGCAGGAGGTCTTGATGTACCTAAGGTCTGATGGCTCTTAAAGTATCTGCCCACTGGGCCTCATTCTGCAAGTGAGCTGCTTCCTGTTGTCTCTCTAGGTCCATTTGGTGTATACATAACCACTTTAGTAGGTCTTGTACCTCTTCAGGTGGTCTCTCCTGCCTCCTCTCCTTCCAGGGCAGTAGCTCATCCTCCTTTCTTCTTCCTCTCTTTGTCACTTTCTCCTTACATCTGGCAACCCAGGCAATAACACCATTTGTGTGATCTCAGCCATCCTGTGGGTCTGGACCCCACCTGGACTGGGTTGACTGGTAACTGCTGCTGGTATGGTCATGATGTACCACAATACCAGGTCTGGTATTCCACCTTCAAGTAAATTCCTTGAAGAAATCCCACTTCTGTCCCCAGTGTGAGAGGTTAGTGGGATTCTCACAAAGGACACCAGGATGAAGAACAAAAAATTGCTTTTATTCAGCATTCAAATAAGTAAATTAAGTGAGCTTGTCAACAAAGAAAATAAAAGAGGAGAAAATCCAAAATAAAAATATAATCCTGCAATACTAAGTTTTCACCACTAGGAGGTATTAGTGTCAGGTATGGTCAGCTCCTTGCTGATCCCTATGATGATCTGATCTTTAACAGAAGATGCTTCTTATATAGTGCTATCTAGTCACATGATGGGAAGTCTCCACCCCTTTGTATTTTTATTAACAAAACGCTTTAATTCAGGCACCTACAGCCAGTTATATAATATCAGGCATATTCAAGACAAGAATATAATGTTTCTGGCTAGTTCAGTTGTGATTTAACATCATATAAACAAAAATAGCAAATAATGGGTTGTCTCAGTGTCCTATTGACTCCTCCCTTTAGCTCTCTGCCTATAAAGATGGAGTCAAAATGGCAAGCCGGTTCTACAAGAGAATGAAGCAGAAGCTAAAGAGAGTCAGAGGGCACTCAGGACAAACACCAGTCTAGGTTCTCTTTAGCATCCCATTGATCCTTTCACAAAGCAGATGCAATATTTAAAGGAAAAGTGGACGACCTTGAAGATAGAGTCCATTGAACAATTTGCAAATCATAGACATATTGAGGGAGTGGAAGGCACAGATATGGTATTCTTCTTGTGGGGATTGTTACCATTCATTCTGCAAGTTCAAGATTTCTCTCCCCAGTCACTGAGTGAGCTGATCTCTCCTTGCCCCAGACCCAAACTGAGGGAAAACCATGCCCAATTTTATGTAAAATCCTTCACTACTCAGTCAAGGAAGCAATGCTTAGAACGGCATGGAAAAGGGAATAATTGTACTGGGATGGCTACCCACAGATCTTCCAGGACTATTCTTTGGTATTATAACATAGGAGAAGAGCATTTGCTGGGGTACACCAAAGATTCTATCAACAGAACATCCCTATGATACCCAGCAGTTTTCCAAATCCATGTCAATGGGATTTATATGACTTTCCAAACCTGAATAAAGCAGACGACAATCTGCACACAGCAGACTCTGAAAATGCGCTGCTTACACAGTGGAAGACAAGTGGAACACCCTGCCAGAGGAAGTGGTGGGGGCTGAAACAATCACGGGATTTAAGAATGCATGGGATAGACATAAAGGAATTCTAGAGGTCAGGGGTAAGGGGAAATAGACTTCTAGGAAAACAAACTGAACTTACAATCTCAAATGGGCAGACTGGGTGGGCCATAGGCCCTTATCTGCCGACACTGTCTATGTATCTATGTATCTACACAGCTGCAATCCAAATGGCATGGACAGGGGAACAGGGGATCATGCCAATGGATCTCTCACAGCCCTCACCATCATACTTATTTGGGAATGGCAATGTCAAGAACAATGGGAATCAAAACCTAAATAAACTCTGGGAACAGGTCACTCAGGGCAGACAAAAGAAGAAAAATAAGCTGCCCATTCCAACCACAGCTCCTTCTCCCAGAATCTGATCACACAGGTAAAGGTTGTACACTTTCCTAGAAGTGAGCAGTGGATCCATTTACAACACTCCAGTTACAACCTCGAATCGATACTCTCCATTATGAGAACTAGTGCCTGTAACATGAACTCTGCCAGAAGAAACTCCACCCCTGACTGACACTCTGAAGATGCCCCAGAATTTAGCACCAGGCCAGTCCCCCATGTGTGCAGAGTGGGTGGACTATGTTGCTGAATGAAGTGATGGCCCTGACACCCTCGCAACTGAAGTGCAGATTACAGTAAATCACAACAAGGACAATCACTTACCACCATGAATACCTGTAAACATTTTGGACTAGTTAAGTATTGATAATAGATATGTATGACCCACAGGCAAGACTGAGTTTAGTTTTGTTTATTCACAGCATCCTGCAGGGACATGGTAGAGCTTAATCAGAGGATGGCACCAATCCACCCTTTCCTCCCGTGGTAAGCAGCAAGGGATGCTTTAAAAATAATATGGCTTCCTTTGAGCCTAACACATGTATATAGTTAGTTGGGTGCACCCAGGGTACAGGATTTAGATAGACCCCGGAGCAGTCGTTGACAGTTCAAATAGTCAGTTGCAATTCAATGCAGTTGCAGTAAGTTGCAATTGCATTGGATTGCAGTCATGAAATACTGGAGTGGAAATCCATCGCAGTTGATGATTCTGTGACCCATCCAGGTTTGTTTTCGTGGTGCACTGCAGTGTGTTTTCTCTTTTTTTCTTTCCTTGGGGGAGGAGGGGAGGTCAGGGGGGCGGTGAATATCTAACAGTCCTCAACCACTGGCACCGAGCCTTACAGCCAATAAAATGCACCCCTGGCTCCTGGACATGAACTATCCACCAATTAAGAGAGATAGAAGGAGGAGCCAGGAGCTTTAGAATGCCTGTGACTGGCTGCATGAAGTGGCAGGGAGAGCGTGCCTAGGTAGGAGAGGAGACTGTTAGAGAGGAGGCATCTGTGTTACTACGTGGGCAATGAAGCAAGCAGCATTTTTCTGCAGGGATGAAGTTTGGTGGTTTGGCCTTTAATTTAAAAATAAGTTAACTGTATCCACTAACCTGATGTGTCCGGTGCCCAGAGAGAGACTAGTGTGTGGCAGTGCAAGTTCCATTCAGTCCTCCAGCAAAGCCAAGCAGCAATTATGTGAAGGGAGCAAGTCAGTGGTCTTCTGGTCATGGCTGGGATCAGCCAGGCCCGTTGGGTGACTCTCACTCAGTCTTGGTCAGGTCTTCAGAGTTGGCGAGGAGGATGAGTGGTAGGTGCACTAGTACCACCACACAGAATACCAGAGTAGGGATGTGGGTCTGGATTGGGTACTGACTGCTTGGGTTGGGGGGAGGGAGCACACAGTTCTAAAAAATCACCAGCACCACCACCGAGTAGAGCAGCAGCCTGAGCAATGGAGCCACCCAACGCCGCTGACCAAATCATCACCCGACACCTGACCAAACAGGCAACAGACTACTACAATGAGCAAGGTACTGTATGGGATGTGTATGTAAAGCCCACCAGGGCTGGGCTGTGGGCAGTAGGAAGGAGAAGGATGGTCTCTCACAGACTACTCAGTCTGTCTGTGTGTCTGCTGTGTGCTGGGCTGGCTTGTCTGGCAGGTTGAGGGCTTGGGAGCCGAACTTGAAAAGCCAAGGTGATTGATCATCATTGATCTACTGCTTGCAGCTCAGCTGGGTTCTCTCTGACTTTGGTGGCATTGTGAATAAGTCAGACTCCCTATGAGGTTGTAGAGCAGGCCAGGTGCAAGTGGTCAGTTGATGAGTTCCTGGACCCATAAGAGGCCGAAGCATGGAGCATGGTCATTTGGGTCCAATGGACAAAATGTTTGTTGTTTGCCACTTTAGGAACTGGATAGACTAAATATTAAAGTCCTCATGGCAAGATGAATAAAATTTTACAAAACACATTAGTGTAGATGCTGAAAGCCAAAACAAGTTCAGAAATTATGTCAGAAAATGTTTTTTAATATGCATGAGTTTTTAGCTTTAAATTTAAACTGTGGATACATCTCAGTTCTGGTATACCATACAGGAGGTATTTCTAGGGTCCTCCTTAAACTGTTTTTAGTCTCACAGATTTTATGACTACTAGTAAACTAACATATATTGGTGGTTAGCTCTGTTTGCAAAAGGGTACCTTTTAGCTTCTGTGGAATGTTTAAGAGGCCCTACCTATGCTGTATTTCAGACTCAGTTCTTTTTCTAAGTAACTAGTACTACTGCTGCTTATTTTACTATACCGTATACTGTTTTACTGCCCTGCTTCAACTTGTTGCTTTCAGGGGCTTAGTATATTTTATTGTTGTTTTGACTGGTTATTGTGCTTTAGTAGGTCCATACTGTGTGTAGATTTGTTTCACTGCACTTTGTATTTGCATTTTAAAGAGCAGCCAGCTTCTTAGCTACTGCTGACTAGTTGTTACTCCCTCCAACATATGCAACACCTCACCTGCCCCAGAGTTCAGGGGCATAAATAATTCCTTTTGTTGCCCATTTATGAAGTTATAATGCTGCTAAATCCTAAATGCTAAAAATTGAGCTGTTTCTGACCTTAATCACAACACACCCCCAGTAGGTACATGCAGCACCGTTTTGTGATGTCAGAATCCGAATGCTGTGTGTGTGCACACCCCATTGATTTCAAGGAGGGGGACTTTTCCATACATTTTATTAACTTTTATAGTCAAAATTTAAATTAAAAAAGAATATGACGTTTAAAAAGTATGATAAACTACTAAATAATAAAATTCAATGATGGTGAAAGTTTAAAAAACTGGTTGGATTTTATTCAGTTAGTTGAAGTCAGAAATGTCAAACTAGTTGAAAAAATCAGTAATAATGTGTGGTAAGTCAGTCATAATTGGTTTTTCAACTGACTCTGGGGTTTAGATTTAGGGTAGCTGACTGGTGTGCATCAGCTTTAGATGTTCTGTTGTCTTCATGTGCCTCATTAAGGAATGCATAATTGGTTGAGGGCGATTCCCTCTCCCCCCATTCCCAAACTGAGGGACAAAGATGTCCAGGTACATCGAGAGGACATTGCACAGAAGAAAGTAGGCATTACCCTCCGATCAGAGCCAGCTGTGACACTACAGTGTAAAATACCCTGCTCTGTGCCTTACGGCTATGTGGCTGATCCACCCAAGCAGCAACTGATAGACCAATCTCTGCCGTGCCACGGCACATCCATAAAATGTATGGGCTGCCTGCATAATATACTGCTGTCACTTCCAGGTGAGTAGACTCTCCTGTGTCTGTTATTTCTGGCAAAACAAATATTTGCAAGTTTATTTCATACAAGTAACCAAGGAATTTAAGCCCAACATTCCCAAAGTAGCCCAGCACCAGTATATGAGGTATGAACTCTGCATAAACTCTACCACCTCATGCACACTTAAATATCGTTCATCTTTAATATATGGCAGTGGAGATGTATAAAAGGGCTGGCTGATTCAGGTACTATAGACAGAGGTACCTGATGATTTTCCTGGGCCTGCCACTGATCTTAACTCACTGAGGCAGTTTGAACCTCGTTCCCAGGCAGGACTGACCAAACAAATTAATCCTCCTTGCTTCCCTGCCCAGTCTGCCGCACCTAGAAGCTGCCACAATGTGTCTTAGACCAGCCCAAGTTTCACCTTTTCTGGCATATATCTGAAGTTAGATGGTCAAAACATACAATGTTACAGTCTGGCCCTATTACTTTCTTCTTTGCTGATAAATAACCCCTAGTACATTACTACACTCAGCCCCAAAACAATGCCACAGAAGTGGAAGGGACCTACCCCCAACTTTCACACAAACCTTGGGTATACTAAAAACATCAGGAATGGTGACCCCAATAGCCTAAGGGACATGGAGGTGTCACTGTTGGTCGGGTAACAGGGAACAACATAGGCAATGTTGTCACAGCTCCTACGCTAACTTACTAAGCCTTATTTCCTAAAAATCAGTTACCACATGTAGTTGCCCCTATTACACATCTTTTTAGTCTTTCTCTGACTCAGGGCGATCTTACAATTTGTAAAACCAACCACATTATTCCCTTACTGAAATCAGGTAATCCTAGTGACCTTAATAATTACAGGCTGATTTCTTTATTCTCTTCCTCTCAAAAATGCTGGAGAAACTAGTCAATTCCCAGCTTCAGAAATATCTAGGGATCTTTGGCTCTTAAACCCAGCTCAGTCAGGTTTTAAACCTTGTCACAGCACAATTTCAGCACTCACCAAGGTCACGAACGACTGGAAGAATGCACAAGATGCCAAAAATCATGTGTGCACTATTTCTCAAATGAATAAGGCCTTCGACATGGTGGACCATGACCTATTCTTGGTTGTCCATAGGAACTTTGGACAGGACTTAATGGCATTAAAATTGTTTGCCAGCTATCTAACCGGTTGCCATCAGCAAGTCAAAGCTGATGATGACCTATCTCCCCTAAAGCCTCTCAAGAAAGGTGTACCTCAGGATTCCATTTTGGGGCCCCTCTTTTTGCCCTATATTAACAACATCTGTATGGTATTAATGATGCTAGCATACATCTTTTTGCAGATGACACGGTCATATATCTTGACAGACCTACCCCCTGATCTGACCAGCAAGGATCTTCAAATAGTGTTCAATCATTCGTAACTAAAACTTCTAAGCCAAAGGCTCTTACTAAACACCAAAAATACAAAGGCTATGTTCTTCTCTTCAAATGTTAAGAAGCCTAATCCTAGGACACTTGGTTTAGTCCCTCCTATTTCCACCCTCCTAGGCAAATCCTTAGACTAGAAAAATTCAAATACCTGGGTTTTAGGATAGATCACAAACTTTCATTTGCAGTGCACATTGAGAAGCTCTCAAAAAACTCAAGCAAAGACTAGATTTATTCTACCAAATTAAACACCTACTCATCCAGAAAGCCAAAACTAAAGCTTATGCAAAGTACCTTTATTTCTCTCTTGGACTATGGTGACTTCCTTTACGGTCATGGCCCCAGTTCTTGCTTGTCAAACTCAACACTCTTTACCACTGGGCATTAAGATTCATCACCAGAATGCTGTGCTCTACCCATCATTGCTCCATGTTTTACCTGGTAGGATGATCATCTCTCACTCTCAGAAGACACAAAAACACGGCCCTCTGGACCCTTAGAGCACTTATTGGGAAGCTTCCTTATTACATTTCAGAGTGTTTGCTCCTGTGTACTACAAACAGTTACCCACTGAGGAACTGAGAATATACTACCTAAGTACCTCTAGAGTCAACTGTCACTGTGGTGGGTCATCTTTTAGTTATGCATTGTCTACCCTATGCAGCAAACTTCAAACACTCTAAAACTTGTTCTTCCTGTAAACCTGCCTACCTTTAAAAGACTCTTCTTATGCTTCTTTATGGATTCCTGTAACTGTTTCCCATAATTATTAACCAGAACTAAAGTTGTGGCCCAAGCCTAACATTGATCTCCTGTTTTCCCTGGCCCTTTCCCCATCCTTGGTGGTGGGTTATAATTTTGCACATTTAATGTAATTAAGCTATGTCTGTTTTGTTTACTTCAAGTAGCAATTTCCACTGTACTATTTTGCATTATTCTACCTTGTGTATATTGTTTAATTGCTTAATATGTATAGCCTTGAGGAAAGGAGGAGAGTGGGGACATAATAGAAACTTTCAAATACCTCAAGGAATCAACAAAGTCCAAGAGGGTAGCATCTTTCAAAAAGAGGCATGTAAGAACAAGGGGCACAATTTAAAGATGGAGGACTGCTCAGAGGTAATTTAAAGTATTTTTCACAGAGGTTGTGGATGCATGGAGCGGCCTTCGGAGGAGGTTGTGGAGTCAAAAACAGTGGTGGAATTCAAGCATGCATGGGGACGGTCATAAGGCAATTCTAGGGGGATGGGGTAGGAAGTAGTAGGCTGCTGGTTTACTAGGATCTATAGCTTATCCATTAGGTAGGAAATGGGCAGACTGGGTGGGCACAGTGGTCATATCTGCCGTCAAATTCTATATTTCTATGTTTTGTTTTATCACCTATTATGTACTGTAATTCACTACCGCTACATTTTATTAACTCCAGGCTTCATGATGGTGTTTTCACCTGGTTAAATAAGATTGATTGATTGATTGATTATATAAGTAGATCTCCTTCCACAAGCAACTCCTCTAAATATTAGACACAAGTAATGAATCCCCACTTTACTACTCTGGTGTGAACTGCCTAAGATAGTAATCTTACCTGAGGCACCAGATGTATTCCCCTCCCTAAAATGGGACACCTGGTTTGTTGGAGTGATACCTTGAGTTTCCTCTCTCGAACCCATGGGATGCCCCTAGTTCTCAACAAGTTGATGATTTGTAGGGTGGAGGTCCCAATATTTTGGGATTTGTAATCCTACCCTCCTGCTGCATTTGTTACAAGATACTGTTACAAATCTATTTGGTTTTCTTCTGTTTCTCACAACCAATGATACTTTGTTTCTGACTGCAAGATGTTTAGATGACTGCTTAATGAAACTTTACTTGCATATGGCATTTCTGCATTATGTTCTGTGTGACCTAAATGAGTTTGCAAACGTGTTGACAGGATCGCCCGGACAAATACTAATATGGTCATACACTAAAGATGCTAGAGCAGCATTTTATGCAACTAATCAACAAGGCCATATAAAACTCACAGGTGGAACAACCATATCCAGCCTCTTCCAGACATCTTAATGCCCTAGTCCCCCCACTGATGGATACACTTATTTATATACTGTAATATCAAGCCATGGGTAGTCACATAGCATTTTCCTCATGGAACATGAGGGGACTAAATTCACCTATAAAATTGGAAAAAGTGCTAGCTAGGTTAAAGAGACCAGATGGATTATTATAAAATTTGCAACCCTCTCCTGGTGGGAAGCATTTACACCCCAAATCTTGGCAATCCAGCCTACTTTGAAAAAATATCACAAATCCTTTTGGATCTTGCATTTGACAATCCTGATGTACTGCTAGGGAGGTGACTACAATTTGATCTTGGATTATTGCCTAGGTAGCTCAAATGGTAGACCTGAACCCCATGCAGGAGCCCTCTGAACCCTGAGGGACTTCATTTCCCTGCACCAACTCTTTGATACATGGTAGCTGCTGAATCCCTCCACTAGAGATTATACTTTCTTCTCAGACCAATACCATGGCTCGCAGGCTTGATTTTTGGTTATCCTCCCCAAATATCACCACAGCAACACAAAATATCTCTATCCAACCACAATATATCTCTGTCCATGCCCCAGTAGCCCTGCTTTACATCCTGACCATTACCCCCAGAAGCTCTCACTCATTGAGACTTGACCCCTTACTTCTACAGGACAATGACTTTAAAGTGTGGCTTAAAAGTGAAACAAAACTATACTTCCAGGACAACCCTCCACACTCCTCCCACCATGATATGAGAGGCCTACAGTATAAAGTCAAACCTAGAGGAAAAATAATAAGCTATGCCTCCCATAGGAGGTGCTCACAGGATAGGGAGTTTAAAAGACTAGAATCACTACTCAAGTCCAAAGAGGACTTATATAAAACTAACCCCCTCATTTTGGAAAACAATAATTTCAGAAAGGAATTGGAAGATATCCGTATACAGTTAAACTCTTTAGTGACACATCTGGCTGAATGCTAAATTATTAGAATGAAGCACAAATACTGGACACAAGGGGAGAATGCAGGGAAGCTGCTGTCTTATAGACTCCATACATCTCTACCAGACTCTTTACTGCTCTCAAACTCAATTAAATACCACCTCCTTCGACAGATTTATGTCCAGTCTAACCTAGCCAAAAATATTATATACCCAGAGAGAGGCCCTGGAAGCTTCCATCGCCTAAATAGAAATATACAAAGCAATCAAGGCCATGAAACCCCAAAAAGCCACTGGCAATGGTGGTATACCCTCTATCAAGCGATGTATTGAAGAAGTGACCTACCAACTTCCACGCATGCTGCAAGACTCCCTCAGTAACACCTCCCTCCCATACTCAAGGAGTCAGTCATTGCAGTTATCCTAAAAGAAGGAAGGCAAGGACCTCTCCTTCCAAAGCTTCCACCAAGCTACTTCAAAAATGCAGTTGCCAAAATGCATCACAATGACAGGCACAATGCTAAAAGTCAGCATTGTGCCCATCAGAAAAACACCAGCTATTTTTTGTGGTGGGGGCTACTCCCCACACACCCCTACCCCCTGATTATAAAATAATCAGCCCGAGCTGGAGTTGATTTGGAAAGGGGATGAAACACTGGTGAAAGCAGCATCAGTGAACACGGGACTATTACAGTGACAATGCCGAATGTGTCACTGTAATGGTCTTCTGAAATGTTTTCTATGTTTCTACAGTATACTCCTGCAATTACAGCCCCACATCATTAATAAATGCAGGCACTAAAAATGTTTGTTAACCTATTGACCTCCCATCTAGGCATCCTCCTGATGCTATCTACCCTTCACAGATTGGCTTTGTCAAGGTCAGGGCAAGTGCAGACCACCTCAGAGCACTAATTTCCCTAGTTCAGGGTGCAACAGATATAAACTTCCCAGTGGCGGCCATAGCAATTGATTTCAAAAGAGCTTTCAACTCAGTTGGGTGGAACTATCTCAGTAGTGGTCCTGAAGCTTTTTAATTTTGGTCCCACCCTAATAAATTGGATTGAGACAGTGTATTCTGACCCCCAGGCCCATGTTCTTATGAACAATACCCTCTCAACACCAATCCCCCTCTTTAGAGGAACACGCCAAGACTGCCCACTGTCACCCCATCTCTTTGTTATAGCCCCAGAGTCTGTAGCAGCAGCATTATGGCTGCACCCTGATACCAAATGTATCACAATAGTGGCACGGGAGCGTGGCTTGGCTCCTACCAAAATGGCTGCCTGATGTGAGCGCTCCTCAACTCGGGGAAAATTCTGTGTGATAGCTCCACATTTCAGCTCGAGTCATATTGTATAGTAGTATGGTAGGCAACGGGAGCTGTTTGGGCAGTCGGGTCTACTACAAAATTCCTTTTACCATGCTCTTGTTTGAAGCAATAAGCTCACAGGACACTATACAATGTCAAGACGGAGCAGCCCTGGGAAGGCAGCAGGTCCTAGTACGAAACAAACTCAAGACATGTTCGCCACACAGTTGAAGCAAATGGCTGAGGTGACACTTGCATCAAACAATACTACGGTGGCAATTAATAGACTTGAAGCCCAGCTAGACAAAGCCAAACAAAAAACAAAGGAGAATGCCACAGCCTTGGAGGACCATTCCTCTACAGTAAGGGATCAGGAGAGGTCAATCCAGGCACTGCAGTCCAAGTGAGGATGATATGGAGAACCAGAGCTGGCACAACAATTTGCATCTCTTAGGGTTCCCGAAGGTAGCAGGAATCCTATCAAATTTCTATATGATACTCTTCCAGACCTCCTGAAGCATGATCTCCTCCGGTTTCACAATCGACAGCACATAGAACATTAGCCCCAAGCCGAAACCGGTGACAGGCCCAGGCTGCACATACTGCATATCCTAAACTTTGGTGATAAGGAACGGACTGCATCTTGAGCTCATGAGCTCATGAGCTCGGAGCTCTTTTTTGGTGGGGGCACAAAATAATGGTGTTTCAGGATTACTCTCGTGATCTGGTGGCTTGCCGGAAAGAATACTCTGAAGTCCGGCGCATAATGCATGAAATGGGAATTAAATTTTCGCTCCAATACCCAGTGACCATGCACCTGAAAGAGAATGGGTCATTCCTTTTCTTATGCCACCCTAAACAGTCTGATGGAGTATCTAAACAAGAAGGGGTCAGTGAATGTTAATGGGGTCAAGGCCTTATTGGAGCCTGCTGCACCAGTGGAATTTCAAAAAAAGATCATACCGCTAGACGGCACTTTCACCCCAGCATCACGGCCAAATGGTTTTCAGTTCAGGGCCAGAATCCACCTCTTCCTGCCAGATCTCAGAAGTGTCAACAAAATGAGAAGCACTATAAGAGAGTCCACCCCCAAGATTGAACAGGGAATGTCTCAGACTTGACTCCTAACCCGATGTTTACATCTGATGTCTGCGAATCTCAATTCCTGTCCCCTAACAGATTTGCACCGCTCGCTACTATCTCCCAGGATGAATTCCCTGCATACCCCAAGGAGGAGATGGTGCAGGAGGTCACCAAGATTGAATCCCCTACCCGTGGAAGCATTCCAGTCATGCTCCTACCCAAAGATTCTCTTCAAGAACTGCAGCTAAGCAGTACTGCGGGTATCAGCTCAGAACTTTGTGATTACCAGTCTCCATCTGACACTGAAATGCTACCAATATTGAATTGCACAGGATCATTGTTAGAAAGTGTCCTTGATTGTATATTGGATTGATGGGCTGATAAAGGGCTTGGGAGGAGATGGATCATGTGTTTTCATCCCCCTCTCAAATGGTTGCCACCTACTGGGTTAATTATCCCTTCCTCACTCTATAGGCTGTTGCCATGTGATCTATAGAAGTGCTGGGATAGGAAATATCGCCTTGACCCTGTCCTAACAGTAGTGTGTCAGGGTATTCTAGACTTTCCAAATAGCTAGGAGGGAGGGGGGACATAGTGAGAAGTTTTGTTTTTAAAATTACTCTCTCCTATTTAAGAGAAGCCCTGGGGATTACGATCGTGTTTTGCTATGGGAAGCCTCAAGTTGAATATCCTGGGGAGGGGTGGTATAGCAGTATATGAATATAACTAGGGTTCTTTTTCTGCATAGTTGGCATTGTGATATACTGCAATATGGTATGTTACGCTCCCTCAGTATTGGTTATAAATATAGAAGGAGCCGCATACATAATAGGTGGTGATGAGAAATCCCCTCCCTCCTTGGAGATCGTAGAGGACTAAGGGACCACAAAGGCTATCTGGTTGGTAATCTGACTAGAATATTGTTAGGGGAACTATGTGTGGGGCTATCAATACTATATTATTTATAGCCATTCATAAGGATCCCCTGAGAGTGGATCGCTTGTATTGGGCAGTGTAGTCCCCTTAGCTTACAAGCTTACCACCCTCTATTCAGGTGAAGTGATACGGCCTGTGAGGAGTATGACCCCTCAGCCTGGGATACAGCTATTCACCACTGTGCATGGTAGCGCTTTGTTTGTAAATAGTTTGTGTTTCTTTTTTTATGATTGTAGTGTTATTATTTGTTACTATTCAGACTATACATTTAACTTTTCCAAATAGGTCAGATATGTCTGTCACTAGCGAATCCTGGCTTTTGCTTGAATGGCTGCAGTATGGATCAGTGGAAACGTTACGTTGGGTCTGTGCTCCCCTCCGGTTAGTTGACCTTACCACTATTCCTATCCCCCAAAAAATTTATTATAATCTTCCCAATGGGTGATATCTCCTTTATAACTTGGAATGTAAGAGGGTTAAATTACCCCTCCAAAATGAAGCAGTATTTACACACCTAAAAAGTCTGAAAACCCAAGTTGCCTTTTTGCAAGAAACAAAACTCAGTGAGAAAGATTGTAAATATCTAACCAGGGACTGGGTGGGCTTAGAACTGCATTCCTGTGCTGCCACTAAAAAAAGAAGCGTAGCAATTCTGCTCCACAAGTCACTTCCCTGGGCTGTGGTAAGGAGAAAGGTGCACTCTCAGGGGCATTGGGTAATAGCCTTGCTGGACACCCCCAATGACTACTTCTGATGGTAAATATATATGCCCCGAATGTGGATGACTCCTCTTTCTTTTTGGATCTAAATTCCAAGCTAGGCACATTGGTAGAGAAAGACACACCTATTATTTTGGGGGGGGGGATTTTAATCTCACCTTAGTCTCTGCATTAGATATGAGTGATCAAGGTAGGGAAACACACACTTCAGGGGCTCAGGCTGCTCTGTGCCTCAGTTCTGAGTACCAGCTAGTGGACATATGGCATTTAGTGCATCCTACAGTTCAGGACTACTCCTATCACTCCGGGGTACATGGCACATATAGTAGGCTGGACTTATGGCTGATATTCCAAACCCTTGCACATCAAGTCTTGGAATCTGTTATTCTCCACATAGTAATTTCGGACCATACGCCAGTACAACTGATTATATCTTGGGGCCCTCCAGCCCTAAGGTCAACTACCTGGAGACTAGATCTGCTTCTCCTGAGGGACTCAAATTTTGTAAAATGGGCTAAATCAGAAACCATATTTTCTTGGAGAACCCTATTGAAGATACCTTGGCCCAAAACACTTGGGAGGCTTATAAAGTGACTATCCAGGAAGGATTATAAGTACGCCTCACACAGGAGGAAAACTAGGGAAGGAGAAATTACACAACTGGAAGGTGACCTGCTTACTGCTGAAAAGAATCTTAAGTCACAATCTCACCCATCTTCTCAGTCACTGTGGGGTCATCGGGTCCTTGCTATAAGGACCAGGTTAAACTAACTTATTTCCAGAAAGGCGGACTTGGCACTTATCAGGATAAAACACTCATATTGGGAGGGTGGGGAAAAAAGCAGGGAAATTCTGGTGTACCAACTGCAGAGACAACAAGGGAATAGGTATATAGGGGGGGCTGAAAGATCCAGCCTCAGGGATAGTAACAACAAACCCTCAGGAGGTGAATGACATAATGACTGCATTTTATTCTCAATTATACACGTCAACCAGAGCAAATCCTTGTCCGGACATGACACCATTCTTACATAGCGTGACGCTTCTGAAGTTATCCCCAGTGCAATGTGCCACTCTTGAGGAACACCTGGCGCTAAGCAGAGGTCGAGACATCCCTGATGACATTAAAGAAAAGGCCCTGAAATGATGGGTTTCCTGTGGACTTCCTGCAACTAGTATCCCCTCTGTTATCCCCCCGTTATGCCAGGTATTTAAGGAGACCGAGGAAAAAGGTATATTGCCCCTTACCTCAGGGAGGCTATTATCACAGTCCTTCCAAAAAAGACAAACCTCCTGAGGAGGGGGCTAGCTATCACCCCATATCCTTGATAAATGCAGACAGCAAGATTTATGCTAGAGTGTTAGCTAATAGATTGGCCCCTATGTTACTCTCCCTGATACATCCATCTCAGGTGGGCTTTGTAAAAGGCAGATATAGTACCGATCATATTAGAACACTCATTAATCTCATGATTTCTTAGATACATCTAAAAAACAAACACAAAGAAGGAAACCACCACAAAAGACAGCTATTAAATAATTACAAGATGTACATTGGGTGGTTGTATGGAATATTTGCACCCAAAGATAAGAGGCTTATACGCATAACTCAGCCACATAAAATATACACACATATAGATTACTTCCATATCTCCAAGGAGTCTCTATATATGGTACAGGGATGCCAGATTATGCCTACCCCCCTATCAGATCACTCAATGTTAACCATACAGATAGAATGGCCAGGGGACAAACGGAGAACACTGTGGAGATTTAATAATTATTTGCTGAATCATAAGAAATTTAAAGAGCTGATTGAAAGAAGGATCCCTCAAATCATAAAAGAGAACGAGGATCCAGGGCTAACAAAGGCAACACTGTGGGACACAATTAAAGTAGTCTTAAGGGGAGATGTAATTAAATATGCCTCAAATTATAGAAAACAACAAAGCTTACAACAGGAAAGCCTGAGAAACAGCTGAAAGAGGCACAGGAAAGACATGCAGATGGAGACCAGAACATAAATTAAAAATACAAGAATTAAAAGGCAAACTACAACATATACTAGACATTAAAACAGAACAGGCATTGCAAAACTTAAGACAAAAGTATTACGAGGGGGACCAAGGGCAACTAGGCTCCTTGCACATAGATTCCGTCGAAAGGAAGCCCAAACAACAATTACACAGATTAGAAACCCAGAGGGAGGGAGATTAGTAAAAACCCCAAATCAAATCGAGAAAGCCTTTTCGAAATATTATCAAACCCTATATACACCAGAGCAGGAGACTGACTTGGAGAAAGTTAAAACTTATCTAAGCAAGTTAAAATGCCTAGTCTTACCCTGGAACAGCAACAGGGGCTGATCTCCCCAATATCAGAAAGTGAATTGAACAATGCTATCATAAAACTTAAGACCCACAAAAGCCCTGGCCCAGATGGATATACAGGGGAATTTTACAAATGTTTCCAAAGGGAATTGATAGCTACACCTAGAGAGACATTCAGAGAGGCCCAACAGGATAAGATCTGCCCAGACACCTGGAGATATGCCACCATAACTAGCATCTTGAAACCTGGAAAAGACAGTACGAACTGTGGCTTATACCACCCAATCTCAGTCCTTAATGTGGATTATAAACTATTTACATCTATACTGGCCAAAAGAATGGAGATATTGCTACCTAGCCTAATAGACCAGGACCAGGCAGGTTTTGTGATGAATAGGCAAGCACAAGATAACGTTAAAAGAACACTACATATATTACACTATGCCACCCTGTTGGAGACTCCTTTTTTATTGCTTAGTCTAGACACTGAGAAGGCGTTTGACAGGGTGGCATGGTCCTTCCTGAGGCAACTCTGGAGAAAATGGGATTTCCAGCGGAATTTGGGGATTATAGACTCCATATACAGCAAGCTAAAAGCATACATAAAAGTAAATGGCTCAACTTCAATATTAATAAGCCTGAAGAGGGGACAAGGGTGCCCACTGTCACCGCTCTTATTTGCAATATACCTAGAACCTTTGGCTCAGATTATACGACAACACAGGGATATATCAGGGATACAAGTAGAAAACGGGAATCATAAATTAGCCTTATATGCTGATGACCTACTGATATATCTCACAGACCCTGAGAGCTCTCTGCAACCATTATAGGAAGTCTTGATGGACTTTGAAGAGATTGCTGGCTATAAAGTCAACACATCCAAGACAGAAGTGTTGGGAATACATTACAAACCATCACCGCAAATAGAAAATCATTTTAAATTTAAGTGGCGCATTCATACCCTTAAATACCTTGGAGTTTGGCTGAGTTCTGAACATGGGAAATTATATGAACTTAACTATAAACCCTATTAACACAAATTCAAAAAGATATAGAAAAATGGCATTTGATCCCCATCATTTATACAAAAATAGAAGCAATTAGAATGGTGGTGCTTCCACGATTCCTATATCTAGCACAGACCATTCCCATTATGGTATCTGACATATTTTATAAAAAATTAAATAGGGAAATATCACAGTATATCTGGGGTAAACAGAAACCAAGAATAAGACAGTCTATATTACAACTTTCAAAGGAGGATAGGAGGTTATCTCTCCCAAATTTTAAATATTACCACAGGGCTGCCCAGACTCGCACAGTGATTTACTGGTTGCAACCTACCTATATAGCAAGATGGAAAGAAATAGAAATAGTAGAAGAGGACCTAAGAAGGGTGCAAGGGATACTCCTTTCAGATGGATGAGACAGGGAGAAAGGGGATATAAAGAATCCATACACACAGTCAACTTTAAGAACCTGGAGACAAACACTGAATACTAGGAAAATGAAGCCATGGAGACCACTGTTTTACTCCTAACACATACAGGAAGGTTTCTACCTGCAATGATGGATTTGGGCTATAGGAATGGGAAAGAAAAGGGTTACACATATTATACCAATTTTTAAAAGAGGGAATAATGGCAAGTTTGTGGACTTGCAGATGAAGTATGGGATAACCTAAAAGATAGATTTTGATATTTCCAGGTAAGGGACTATATTAAAAAAAAAAAGAAAATGCTGGGCTCAGATCCCCATACCCAAGCTTATAGAGGCCTTGCAAAGAGGACTGGAGGGACGGGCTAGTCTAGCGCAAATAATATCCTACTTATATTCAGCCATAAGAGAGCTTGAGGGAGACACAGTAGAGTTTATCAAGAGAGCATGGGAAAAAAGACTTGAATATAGATATTAGCAGGGAAAAGTGGAGGAATCATCTAACATGTATCCATAAGAGTACTTCCTCACCACAATGGAGGGAATTTGCTTTGAAGAATGCTGTCAGGTTCTTCAGAGCACCGCATTCAGGCACAATTTGGGGGTAGAGGAGAGACCACCTGTTGGAGAAAATCACGGTGAACAACAGGCTACTCTTGGACACTTGTTTTGGAACTGTCAGTAATTCAACCATTTTGATAGAAGCCGAGGCTATTAAAATATAATAACACCAGCTACTGTATATAACTGGATATATTTATATATTTCTTTTCAGACCTCCCTGAAGAGTAGAGATGAAAATACAAAGAAACTATTTTGGTACTGATCCTTGCCATCAAAAGATAATAACAAAGAATTGGTTCACCATGAACCAGCCCCAGATAACTCAATGGCAGGACGAAGTATATAAAATATACCAAATGGAAAGGCTGACAGCATTAACAAATAAGAGATATACGAAATCTGAAGTTATATGGAGGAGATGGGTAATCTATATCTCCCCACTGAGAAAAGACTTTGTATTCTGACTTGTTTCCTAAACTATAATGTATAAACAAGTGACAAATTATTTAAAAAATATATATTTTTTTATTTTATTGATTGTTACTCCTATGTAAGTATTTGTATGTGTATGAGTTGATAAGTTTGTGTACTTATATGAAAGAAAAAACTCATAAATAAAGAAAGTTTAAAAAAAAAAAGAACACTCATTAATCTCATTCACATGGCGAGCCATGATCCATCAAAGCTGGCAAGCTGCCATGGCCATCAATTTTGAAAAGGCATTTTATTCCATAGAGTGGGACTATCTGTAGAGAGTTTTACAACACCTGGGTTTTGGGCCGCACTTCAGAGCTGCTGTTTCTTCCATTTATACATCTCCCCTTGCAAAAGTCCTTACCGATTCGGTTTTATCCAAACCATTTCAACTATACAGAGGCACAAGACAAGGATGCCCTCTCTCCCTCTCCTGTTTGTCCTTGCAATCAAGCCTTGGCAGCTGCAGTTAGATAGAATCCTTGTATAAAGGTACTAATTGGGGCATGCGCATGTTTCTACCCTATTATATGCTGATGATTTGTTGTTAACACTGGGACATTAAAGAGTTCATGCCCCACTATTAGCTATCCTAGACCACTTCATCCATTTTGTGATTAAAGGTTAATCAATCCAAAACAGAAGTACTCCCTCTCAACTCACAGTGTCACCCCCAACTTCTGGCTCAATATGGTTTAAAATGGTCTCAGCATATGATCAAATATCTGGGTATCAAATGTGGGGTCAAACTAGCAAAGTGATGGGATAACAACCTATGCCCCTTGCTGACTAAATGTAAGCTTGAGCTGGATCATATAAATAGGCTTCATCTGACTATGGCAGGCAAGACAGCGGCCTTCAAGATGACCCTTGCCCCTAAATTCTTTTACTTACTAGCGCATATTCCCTTATTTTCTTCCAACTCACTGGCTTCGAAAAATTGATGGGATGATTGGTTCCTTCCTAGGGGGCTCAGACAGACCTTGTTTTAGTAGAAACCAGCTCCGGGCCCATTTTCAGCAGGTGGGCTGGGGCCTCCCCTGGATTGAAGGGTATAAATTGGCTTTTCAAGGTGCACAAACATTGAAATGGTTCCACCCTTATAATACCGAATCCCCTCAGTGGCTAATGCTTGAGCAGACTGTCTGTAACAGCCCTACAGCAGCCTCCTTTCTCTGCTTATCTCCCAACCAGGAGTCTTTATCGCATCCAACTATTGGCTCCTCAATCAGATATTGAAGGCTTCTACACAAAAATCTAAGACTCCCGGCCCTTCTCATTTTGTATATGCCTCTGTGGGGTAACCCCAACATAACCATCGGGGGCAACACAGTGGTCTGGCCCTCGTGGCAGGAGAAGGGGATTATATTCATTCAGGACATCTTGGAGCCTAACTCCCTGGTGGTTGATGCATACCAGAACCTGCAATCCAGATGGAATTTGGTCAAATCAGATTTTTGGAAATATCTGCAAATGCGTGACAGTCTTAGACCCCTTCTATGGGGCAAAGCTCTTTCAGACCTTAATCCTCATTTAAAGGGTTGGCTCCACTTATCCAACAAGGTCACTGCCACTATATATGCTGCAGTGAGGTCGTTACCCACTTCTAACTCAACATCCAAGTCTAAATGGGAAAAGTCCCTTCATATACAAATCTCCGAGTCACAGTGGAAACAATGTTGGCAAGTCGGATATAAGATTCATAAAGATACCCAGAGCAGACTCATACATAACAAAATACTGCACTCCTGGTATAGGACACCTGTAATGCTAAAGAAAATGAAAATCCTTATACATGATACTTGCTGGAGATGCCTCCAGCCTGGGGCAATCTGTATCATATTCTTTGGCAGAGCCCTTGGATATATGGTCTATGGGAGAAGATGATTCATGAAGCTAGCTGGATTTACTCCACTGCATATCCAGTTAATCCAGCTCTTATGCTGCTGGGTCTGAGATCTGGTGCCCCCTTCTCAATCATCAGGAATTTAGATGGCTAATGCTACTTAGTATGCAGGTGAAACAGGCAACCCTGCAAAACTGGCAAAGTTCCATCAAGCCAGGAGTAAATGACATTATATCATCACTTTCTTCCATATATGAACTCGATAGAGAGGTAACACGTGCTTACTGAGAAGGTGGGTTCCTTTTATCTCTTTTGGGCCCCTTTCATGGCTTATCTGTCTACTAAAGCTGGTATTGGCTGACCTATGTCCACCTCTCTAACTGCCACCACTCAATCTCTTAACTGAATGTTTGTATATAGCACATATATAACCCTTATGCTACAATGTTAAGTTGTTAGTGACTGACCTCTTTAGGTTCCATCTGAAATGATATTAGCTGTATATAGTTTACCCACAAGTTGCATTATTTTGCTCTGTGGGTATTAGTTGTTATCAAAAAGTATCTGTGGGTGTTTATTAAGTGCATGTCATGTTATGGAATACTTTTAATTGTACCTGGGACCTTCCTTTCTAACATCTACAGATTGCACTTTAGAGCTACATCATTACAGTAACAAGGCTACACAGCAGTAGTAGCTACTTTATCTATATTACTTGTTCACTCTGTGGTGTCATTCCTCCAGATGCAGTGTGGGAAACAACCATGAGAAGGTGTAACTATCGTATTCCATGAAGCCTTGTCTTATATGTGGTGATACCTCCCTATGGTTGCATGTGGCTGGGATTATTAAGGTAGGTGCATTTAGTCATCCTCTCATCTATCAGGATGCCCATAGGTACAAGTGATATAAACCCTATGGGGTCCTTCCCCTCCCCTTTTTTCTTTTCTCCCTATACTTGTTTACTATTTGTATGACAATAATAAGATGGTACGCTCTAGAAATATGTTTAGATTCAATATATACATAAAGTAGACAAATGTCTGAAGGGACACATTGATTGATCCTTGTACAACGTTATTGCATGGTGGTCCTGTAATTACTCCTCATGGCTATCTGTCATGTGTATCATACTGTATCTGCAATTTTCTATTATATTTGAAAACAATAAAACATTTAACTTAAAAAAAACAATAGTGGTACAGAGTTCAGAGTAAAACTGTACACAGATGACTGCCTTGTTCTCGTTGAGGACGTTACTAAAACAAGCCTCATCCTTTGGGTACCCTGCACTCTTTCACATCCATTTGTGAGCTCTGAATCAATCTTTCCAAAACTGAGATCCTCCACCTAAACTGCCTTACAACTCCAGATCTGGTGTCCCACCTTGGAATAGCCTGGGCCCCTAAATCCATTAAATATATGGGAATTCATATAACCCTGAACCTTACAAGGACAGCAGTGGTTAACATCCAGCCCCTAATTGATAAGCTACAGACTGACATAGCAAGGTAGAAACTACTAAACCTATCCCTGATAAGGAAAGTAAACACCATAAAAATGATCTTTGCCCTACAAGTCTTTCATATCCTCTCCCATCTGCCTATCCTTGTTGGGAATTAGTGGTTTCAGAAAATAAGCACTCTCACTGTGAACTTTTATGGGATGGCTCCTCCCCCCATAGTAGATTTAAAATGCGTGCACTGGTCCAGAAGAAGGATGGAGCCTCCTACACTATTTTTTTTATTTATTTATTTAGCTTTTGTTGACCGGGTAAGTGCACTAGACAAATCCTGCCTATTTTCAGGCACGACCCAGGGGAGGGGGATACAGATGAATGCCAACTGATCTTGAACCAGATTAAGCTGTTGGTGGTATTTTTAGTGAACTACACTACCGCTATGCCTTTTTGATGGCCCAAACCTGTAAACTGTTTCACTATCCAGGGCCACATCCACCAGCCTGGATTAAACTGGAAACTGAACTACTCAAAGCCCCCCACCATCAGCTTATTTGGGTAATTCACTTCCTATAGAATCTAGCAAATGGTACATGATAGCCTTGTGGCAAGAAACAATGCAGGGAGGGACTAAATAGTGCACAAAAATTGGGTAACTATACACCTCTATGGAGACAGCCTGCATGTTACGATTGAATCACTACACCTTAGATGGCTCACATGGCAGAGCAAAGAAATATACTTTATGAGAGATTTATCCATCCCTTCCACTAACACGATAGACTCATATTAGGCTTTATAAACTCGATACAGCTACCTAATGCAGACTTCTGGAGGTACCTGCATGTCTGCAGCCTGTATATACCTCCAAAAGGGCAACAATTGTGACTGTTTCACCTTGTCACACACCCATGCAGAGGTTACCTGAGATACCCAGATGATTATGGATCAAAATACAAGGCCTAGCAGGTTATATCTACAGAGCTCTGAAAGACTCCCTGCTGACCCATCTCTACCCCAAAATGAAAATGAGAGGCAGCACTACAAGCATCCTTCTCAGAAAAATCTTGGACCCAAGCTTGGAACCTCATACACCAAGCTTACTCGGACCAGAGTACCTTGCTCATTCAAAATAAAATCGTGCATTACTGGTACAGGATCCCAGAACAACTAAAGAAGATGAGCCTCCTGTCCCATGGCCAGTGCTGGAGATGCAATACCTCAAGGGCAGACTTGGCCCACATCCTATGGTCCTGCCCCCTGATCCAAAGCTACTGGAATAATATTTTGGACTGCTGTTCCAAAATACTGCAGGAACCTACCCCACACATGTCCGCTGTGATCCTTTTGGGAATCCCTAAGCTCCCAACAACACTCTCTTTGCTTAAGAGGACATGGTTACTCCTAGCATCTATTGAAGCCAAATGTCTGCTGCTTAGATGATGGAGAACTATTAAAATCCCACCCTTTAGGGAATGGGAAGAAGCTTTGGCTACACTATTAACTAACTCTAAAATGGTACACTTTCTCATGCACCATGCATCCAATTTCTACAAAGTTTAGGCCCCATACTTTCAATATACTTGGGAATCTCCACTCCCAGGACTGAATCCCCACTCCAAAGATCTATTAAGGCCACCATGACTCCTAGGCTAAAGAGGTGGACTGATTCAAACTCAACAACACTATCCCCTGAAGGCTAGTAAGAAATCAGAAAGGTATTACTCACTAGCTAGGATGCAGACAAGCACACCACTTATTAGCTTGTTGCTAAACAAAAGTTCCTGTGACTACAACCCGTACTCTACGAATGACGTTCAGCAATACAATTTTGTCTAACATTAAGACATCTGAGATAAAACATGAACCTATTATTTTAACAAAGAATAGGATGTACATCCTGAACAAACTTGTATATGTATTCAGCTTGCATAATTCACCATATTATACACTGTTGTAGCCTTGTCTCTCTGTTTGCAAATTCAATAAAACAAATTAACTACAACAATGCTGTAATTTTTATCAGCAGTGCTGACCTAAGTAATAGCTCTACTGACTTCTGAATCAACATCAAGTCGGTAGACAAATGGTGCACCCACAACAAATTTGTCTCGAACTACAAAATAACAAAAAACATGTTACTCTAAGGCCCACAAATGAAAAAAATAAAAGGTCCCAACACTAGTCATACTCAGTGACAAGGGACATGAACTAGAAGAGATGGAATTCAAGTAACTTGGTGTCATTCTGGACGGTACCCCATCATTCTCCCTCACTTGGACAATATTGTTAGCATGGCTAACAGAAGGCTAGGTGCACTGAATAGGAACTGCCTCAACCTTACCATTGAAGTCAGGTGTCGTGCTGTATGCAGCACTGTCTTATCGATGATTGACTATGGCCTCCTAGTATATGTACCTGCATGTGAATCTGTACTAATCGGCGACAAGGTGGTATGCAACAAGGCATGTTGCCTTGTATTGGGAGCTGATAAGATGGTCCATAGCTGCTCCTATATTCTCTCTCCAAATAGTTACCCTCCAGGGTAGATTATAGTACCAAACCTGTCTGCTTGCAAAAGGTGCTGTTGAGTCTTGCCCCCAGCTATACAAAATTGCTTACACCTGCTATCAATCAATTTAAAACCAGGAATATGACTAGGAATGCCCCAGAAATACCATTCAGGAGAATAAACCTGGGAAACACTCCTTTGCTGTAGAGGGCGTCCATGTGGCTGAATGAATTATCTGAGTCTCTGCAAAGTTTCTACCCAAAGTCAGTGCACTCAGCAACTAGTTTACCTCTGTGTCAGCCCCCAACTGCCTCAAGTTCCTGTTTTGCCACCATCAAATGAGCACCACTGATGTCACTCACCCACCGAGAGACAGAACGTCATATCTATATGACAACAGCATTCAGTTCTTATTAGTATTTAGATATAGCAGTAAAAGGAGAAGAAGGAAGGGGGGAGTATAGTCAGAGTAGCAAAGAAAATGGGGACACACGGAGGATAACAGGGAAAAAGCAGAGTTACTGAATGGCTATTTTGCATGGTTTTACTAAGGAAAGAGATGGTAGCAGACCCAAGCTGGGGAACAGCACCTCTTGTAAGGAGATAGACTCAGGACTATTCACAGGGAGAGGGTCCTAGAAGAACTAGGAAACTTAAAGTAAACAAAGCAATGGGGTCTGATGAAATACACCCGATACTCAAGAAACTGAGGAAGAGCTGTCAGAACCCCTAGCAGAACTCTTAAACTTATCTTTGAAACAGGAGTTGTCCCAGGACTGGAGAAGAGCCACTGTGCTCCTTCTTTACAAAAATGGGAGTAGAGAAGTCACGGGTAACTATAGACTGGTAAACCTCACATCAATTGTGTCAAGATTATGGAAGCACTCCTCAAAGAAAGAATCATCTCCTATCTGGAGAAGAGTGTAGCATTAGATCCTAGACAAAAATGGGTTTATGAGGGTAGATTGTGCCAAACAAATTTAACAGACTTCTTCAACTTGGTGTCCTAGATAGTGGACCAGGGTGGAGCAGTGGAAGTAATCTATCTAGAGTTCAGTAAAGAATTTGACTCCATTCCTCACAAAAGGCAGCTAAGCAAGCTAGCCAACCTAGGAGTAGGTCTGAAAGTAGTAAACTGGGTGCAAAACTGTCTGAGTGGAAAAACCCAGAAGGTACTAGTAAACAGCACACTATTGGAGGAAAAGGAGGTGACCAGTGGGGTGCCTCGGGTCAGTATTTGTCTTCTCCTATTTAACATCTTCATTAGTGACATAGCTGAAGGTTTAGAGGGTAAAGTGTGTCTTTTCACAGATAACGCAAAGGTCAGTAACAGAGTAGACTCTTCCGGGGGTGTGTGAGAGTGTGTGTGTGTGTGTGTGTGTGTGTGTGTGTGTGTGTGTGTAAAGGATAAAATCTGACCTAAAGTAACTGGAACAATGATCTGGGACCTGGCAACTGAATTTCAATGCGAAAAAGTGCAAGGTCATGCACTTGGGGAAGGGAAACCCGGAGGAGTAATACTTCATGGGAGGAGTGAGACTTGAGGCCATGAAGCAGGAGAGAGACCTGGGGGGTGATTATTATGGACAACCTAAAAGCAGGCAAACAGTGTGAAAAGGCAGTGCTTAGGGCAAATAGGATGCTGGGTTGCGTAAGTTGGGGAATCTCCAGCAGGAAAAGGGAGGTGGTGCTCCCGCTCTACAGATCTCTCGTGAGACCACACCAGGAGTACTGTGTAGCGTTCTGGTGACTACATCTCAAAAATGACATAGATGAGCCAACCCAGTGGTGCTGAGGATTAAGGCGCTGAATGCCACACCTTGTGCTATGCCAGTGACCCGAGTTTGGGAATGACCTCAGGTCACTGGGGTGTCGGTGAGGGGGGGAGTGGAGCAGGATCAAGCATACCGATGGGCAGCTCTCCTCTCCCAAGGGTGGTGAGGGTGGGTTGGTGCCCTCCATAGTTCCGCTGCTAATGAGTGGCAGTCCAATGGGTATCTTAGGTGGAGAAGGGCAGCAAACAGTTACAGGAGGTGGAAGGGCTGAGCTGGTGCCATGGGTGCATAGCATGTCTCCACATGCTTGCATAGCCATGTTGGGGTGTCAAGGTGTTCAGGGAAAACCTGTATAACCTACTATGTGTCCCCATCACCAGTTGGTATAAGGAGGTGAAAGGAATCAAACAGCTATTAAAAAAGGGACATAGATTAGAGAGGGTTCAGTGCAGGGCAACTAAAATAATACAAGGTTGCAAGGCACCATATGAAGTTAGACTGAAGGAACTCAACATGTATTCTCTCGAACAGAGGAGGGATGGGGTGGACATGATAGAGATATTCTAATACCTAAATGGTATCAACAAAACTCAAGTACAAGACTTGTTCCTGGGTAGGAGTTACGCAAAAACCTGAGGACAGGATATGAAGATTGAGAAATGGAAGATACATGGTAAGGCATGGTAGTTCTTCTTCATGGAGTGTGGTGGACCCATGGAACACTCTACCCCAGTAGGTGGTAGGGGTCAGGAAGTTCCAAACATGCATGGGATAAATGCAAAAGCATCATAGCACTCATTAGTAAATAGGTGAGGGGGTAGTTACTCGGGTAGTTACTCTAAACCGGCAGACTAGATGGATTGCAAGGTCACCTTCTGCTATCACTTTTCTGTGTTTCTATGTTTCTAGTATTTAAAGCCAGAGTTTGTTATTTTTGGGTCAGTTTAGTTTTTTTGTCATACTTAAACAACTTAGTTTCTTTCTCTAGCCTACAAAGTGTCAATGGAGGGTGAAAGGGAGCCTGAAGAGGCAGGCTGCTGTGGCTTCGGGGTTGTGCCCGGTCCATTCTCTCCTCCAGAGAGGGGCTCTGATGATGGACAGTCCAGTAATCAGGAGGAAGGACAGTCCTCTTGCAAGTACAAAAATAAATGGTCCTGATCCTACACACACTCTGCATCAGGGTCCCAGTACCATTAGGCCTTTTTCATGTCTCATAAGAAGAAGAAGAAACAGCACCAGTCAAGTTCACCCTCTGTGAGTTCTCCATGAGCCATTCAACATTCTGAAGTCAGAGGTTCTCACTGTTGTCACCAATGACACCAGGTACTTCTAGTCATGGGATGTCGTTGTCTTCAGTGTGGAGCCCCCAAGTATCTTAAAGTGAGGGTTCTGGTGAACAGTTTCACCACTGAGCAGCTCTTATGGAGCAGTGAGTGCAGCATCTGGCCCAGATGGCACTGCTGGTGGTCTTGGTCCTCGATCCTTTGGGGTCAACTGAGTTGGTGCCGTGAGCACTGCCACTGTGCCTGGTATGGTGTTTGCTTGCAGCAGCCTTCAGATCCTTGCTGGGAATGGTGCTGCCAATGCCTGTCCCACTTGCCATAAAGATGGTACATAGTAATACAGACAATGCACTTACATTAAAGAGGAAGGTACAGGAACTATAATATACTGAATATACTGAGTACAGCTAGGTACATTTAAGTGCAAGAATACAGTTGAAACACAACATAGTAGCAACTAAAGTGTGGGTGCAATATACATGATGTACAATCAGACTTATGATGACTGTTCAGCATTGTACAAAGGGACAGTTTAGTCTTTGGTACAGAAGAATTAGGACTGTCCTCCAAGGGTAGCCCATGCCCAATCCCCAGCCACCCACCTGGGCAGCAGCAGGACAGGGGTGTGGGTGCAGTAGAGTGCGGTCAATCTTACAAAGCAGCACATTTAAAGTTATGTAAGTGTACAATATGCATTGTGAAACTAGTTAACAACTACATTGTGCAGTTACAGTGTAGATTATACAGTAGTTACAGTGTAGTTAGTGACACTTAAAATTATCCTTCAGAAATCACTCTCTCATGAAGCTACTGCAGTATAACGTAGTGGTTAGAAGCACTGCCCTCAAACCTGGAGGACTGAGTTCAAATCCCAGAGCCACCACTTGTATACTGTGTGACACACAAAAAAAAGAACCAAAAATAAACATGCAGTCTAACACTGTACAATTGTAAATTGCTGTACAATAAAAAAATATTAATTTACATAATTTCTTATTGACTTTTAACAGTGATGTAGTTACTACAAAAATGTGCTGCTTCTGTGGCATTGTTTCCACTGTTAATGACCAACATGAATTTACAAAGTAAGTATGCAGAAACTGAAACTTAAAATAAAGTGTAAGAAGTGTGTAACTACTATACACTTATACTGAATTTCACTGCCGTAGTTCTGATGTATACTTTCCTTCAGAAATCTATACCTCATGCACTTACTGCTTAATAAACATGCACTCTAATATTCCTAATTGGTATACAACTACATTGGTTACTTATACAATAAAAATAATTTACATAACTATTTATTGACTTGTAACAATGCTGTAGTTACTAAGAAATGTGCTGTTTCTGAGGCATTGGCCCACACCTCTTCTGTACCCACACTTCTGGCCTGCTACAGTCTAGGTGTGTAGGTGGCTGGGGGTGGGGTATGGCTACATACCATACGCTTTACCACCAATCTGCTGTGTGGAGTGGTGGTGGGTGGAGAAGGATACACAGGTAGGGACCCTTCCTGGTGTGTAGTTATACAAATTGCATGATGTTGTAGTTACACATCCAACCACAACTGTCTCTCTTTTGGCACAAACTGATTTATTCTGGAAGTGTAACTATACATGTAACAGCTGTTTCAAAGTGTAAAAGAAAAGTTGATTTATGCTGGAAGTGTAATTACACATGTAACAGCTGTTGCAACAGTAATTGCGGTAACTACCAGTTCATGCAAATTGTGTAACTACATTAGATCACAAATGTGAAACTAGTTAACTACTGCATTGTGTAGCCAGCCCATCAGTGCAGCAGTTGGATTTCCACTTGCAATGCTGGCAACCCAGGTTCAGGAATGGACTCGGGTCACTGGAGGGCAGGCTGGGAGAAGGCTCGAGCATCCAATGACTGCTCGCCTTCTCCAGGGGGAGGGAGGGATGCTGCTCGCTGTGAGTTGCCTCCTGGCAGAAGCCAAAGTGCGATGGTTTGGTGAGCCCTGCTGCACACAGGGGTGTGGTGGGCGTCGGCAATGCCTTGATATCTGTGGCTACCAAGCCCCAGGGAAGTAAATTGGAAACTTGGCTCCTTGGTCGGCTAGATGATGGCTGTCAGCTCCTGCTGCCATGAGTGCCTGCCACCCCAGAAACCACCTCAGCAGCTCCCAGAGACTGAATCAAGTGTGCTGGTTGCCCTCCTGGCCTTCCCCTCGGAGGAGAGGACCCATCCAGTGAAGGGAAACACCAGGCCACCCATGAGACAGCTACAATGTGAGGTAGGTGGAGGGGAGTTGGGGCAAGAGTGTCAGTGGGGTCCATGGCTGGCCGGAAGGAGAGGCAGGCAAGGAGCATGAAAGAAGAAGAAAAAAAAAACTACTACATTTTAGTTACATGTAACTACACAGACGTTAGATAGTAGTTACATTGTAGTTATACAGTAGTTTCAGTGTAGCTAAGGACACTTAAAGTGTAACCCTTGTATATATTTATAAGTTTCTTCATGTCACAGGTAGAACTTGAGAAGAGGATCTCTGAGTGTCTAGACTTGACAGGCAGAGAGTGAAATCTGAGGAGTTTAGAACTAAGGCAGTTAGTTCAAGGCAGCATTGAATAGTTGTTACATGCAAAAGTTCCATCATTTGCATGTGCTCTATCCTCTCGGGCAGTTCTAATGTAAGGGGACAGTGTAGAAGTTATGAATACCAGAGTATTACTGGGATCAGAAGGAATGTATGCAGGGCACATAAAGGGATCAGTACCACTAATATGCCACACACTGCAATATTCAGCCTAACCATGTGGCACATCTGCCATCACAACCCAGATACAAGATGCCCAAAGTTAGGCATGGAAAGGAATGCCTAACTCAACTGGCCACACACAGGAAGGTTGTTAAAGTGTGGGCAGGCACACTACTGCCTTTAGCACTGGCATTCTAGTGGTACCCCCTTCCTCAACCTCATTCATACTATAATGCCCCAATCCTGTGCCATAGCAAGAGATTCCTCCCTACCTTGAGCCCCATGCACAATATAATGCCCTCCTAATCTTTTCCATAGTGTAGGGACCCCTCAATCCCCTCCCTGTCAGTAGTACAATCATGGCCCCCACAGCCCTATTCATTATTTGGAAAACAATCATCCCGACCCTTTTCCATAGTGCAGGGTCCCCCTTCCCATGCCTGATCCCTGACTGAATTAGACTTATACCCCAATTCCACTTCCATAGTGTAATGGTACCCCCACCTATCCCTGATCACAATAAAAATGTCCATTGATCACTGTTCCATAGTGTAGTGACCCCCCACCTTATCACGATAAGACCACCACAACCCTGCTCCCCCCAAACTCAACCAGAGCTGGAAACTGGCTCAGCCCTCCACACACTGCCACAGCCAGCCACTGACTGAACTGTCAAAAGAATGTGTACTGTACAGATGCACTCATTGGTTCAGCGAATGAGAGTATACTTTGTACAGCACACGTTCATTGACAGTGCACAATGGTTGCCTGTGGTGGTGTGTGGAGAACTACTAATAACTGGCTCCCGGTTGGGTTGGGGAGCAGAGATGAAAATTCTCTAATCTGACATGGTGGGGTGTCAGGCCACACACTATGGAACGAGATTAATGAACATTTTATTGAGAAAGGATCAGGATGGTGGGGTTACCACTACACTATGGAAAGGGCTCAGGACATAATTCTAATTCGATCAAAGATTGGTACTGGGAGGGGGGACGCTGCACTATGGAAAAGGGGTCAGGGATGAATGTTTTTTGAATGAGGATCGGTCTTGTGAGGGGGGACCCTGCAGTATGGAAAAGGGGTCAACCCTTGCGATGGAGAGGCAAACTACTAGACTAAACTGGGACCTTCACCGATACCAGCAGTGATGAGAGACCCTGCACACCCTTTTATCTATTTTTGCAGCCCCATGATACTTGTCACCCTTGTATTTTGGTGCTTGCACTCCTTTTCTTTCTCTTTTTTGTGTCCTTTTCTTTTTTTCTGTCTCTCAGGTTGATGTGGTAATATAGTGTGCTCTGGGTGATTGGGAGGGGGTGGTTGGTGGCTTGTGTGGTTCTTTCTGTCTAACTGCACTATCCAGCTTTATCATGTGGTTACTCTGGAGGGGGGGAAGTTTGGGGTGGAGGGTTGGAAGTGGGGTGGTTGGGTGTTTTGTTATTCATTGATGTGCTTATTTGTTCTGGTTCACATTCACTGCTGTTTTTCACTACTGTATTATGGTTATGGTATGTTTGAAATTTAATAAACTTTAAAAAAAGAAAAAAAGGAAAGGGGTCGGGATGAACATTTTTCCAACAGAGATAGGGCATGGGAGGGTGTGTATTTCTGTTTTGAATGGTGATCTGGGCAGGGTGGCAGTATGATTGTACTACTGATGGGGAACGGAAAAAGGAAAGGGGGTCTCTACACTATGGAAAAGAGTTAGGGAGGATATTATAATATGCACAGGGCTCTGGGTAGGGAGGTGGTCTCTATGCTATGGCACAGGGTTAGGGAGGGCAATACAGTATGAACAGGGATGGGGGTATCACTAGACTGCGAGGGTTAGCAGGGGGACTGGCTTTGCCTGTGACAGGGCTGGGAGGCAGCTGGCCCAGTGCATTCAGCCTGGCACAGCCATTCTAATGAGCATGGATGAGGTCCATTTGTACCATGCATGCCTAATGAGCTCATTAGCATATTGTGTTTGAATATCACCGTTGGAGGATACAGCACATCCAGGTATACACCCCTTGAGGGATACAGTACATCCAGGTATGCACCGCCCATTTCCCCATCAGCGTGCTTAGCCCTGGCGCTGGATGTGCTGCACCCACCATGGCAACCGCCTGCTTTGTGCTGTATGCATCCATAATCCTATATTCATACAGGATGCGGATCTGTACTGATCACGCAGACTGTTTGAAGTTTCAACAGTGCCTGATGGAGCATCTGTTTTGTACGATGCACTGTTATGCATGTGCAACCATCTGGCACTGAATATCTCTCCCAGGTGTTTAGGTGGTTTTGTGACAGAAAATGGTAAAACGTTAGTAAAAGAGCAAAACTACAAAATTTCAGCCACGTCCCTTGGTTTGATTGCTCGGTAAAATGCAACTATTACCAAAGCACTTGGTTCGCTAGTTCAAATAGAGTAAAAAAACTCACATGTGAAATAAACATCTGAGCATGCTTAGTGTTACCAAAAGGCTTGAAATAAATTTAAGAGCATGCTCAGTTACCAACATCATTGATTTTCTGCTGTAAAAATAACATTCATCTTGCCAAATTTTATTTCTTTTTTATTACATGTGAAATATCCTACCTGCATTGCCACTGTCAAGTCTGTCCCCACTACTTGAGCAGACACCCCTCTAGCCCTTGCTGGGAATAAAACCTGGGACCCTGTGTCCCAAAGACAACATAACAGTTTACCCAAAGTATCATTTATATACAACTGGGATGCTAGTGTGCCCACTGACTAGCATAACTGAAATACTATATCATGGACCAAGATGTTAGGTCTTTTAGGATATTAGAATTACTGTGCAATGCTCTGGCTCTGTTATTCACAGGTCGAACTACCAGATAGCACAGGTTTGCACAGACTGCCATTGCTCATATGTAATGCCACTTCCCCTTTCTTAGGATAAATAAAACCCCCTACCCTAAGTCCTGAAGGCAAGCACTCTAACCGTATAACAAAAGGAAAGTTTCTCCTCTCTAGGAGGTTAGAGTCCAGGGTTAGAGTGATCCAGTGATTTTCATGCTTGTAATTTCATGGACCACCACTAGAGGTCTCCTGTGCAGTTACAATGTTTGGTTCTGGGTTCTTCAGGTTAGGACAGGTTTGACTTAAAGCCTGAAATGGTTCATCTTTATCTGCTTTGTAGCTGTGTAACCTGAATGAGTCCTGAACTAACCTAATGGAATTTTTCTCTTTATCTGTAGGCAAGGTCACTGGCAAGCCTAATAATCCACCTGGTGTTAAGCCACCTAAAAATCCGAGCTGCTTTACAAAAACTGTGACAGAAAAACACTGTTAGCTGTTGCTAGCCCCACTGGAGTAAGTGTAGTGCTCTGCCCCATTAGCTGGTAGATCTGGGTAAGAACAAATGTGGGAATCCTGGATCTGGGATGGGCAATTGGGACCAGATGTGTAGTGGAGGTACCACTCTGTTCCTCTGGGGGGACAGAACTGGCCACCAAGCGTTTGTGTCCCAATTGCTAACCTACATGTGGCATGATGTATTTACTGTGAAGGCAATCATTGGCATTGCCCTCCCTGCCAGAGGGCAGGTACCTCTGCAGTCACTGTGATGTTTCAGGCAGGGAGCAGCATTGGCATCAAGTATGAGGGTACAAATTTCCCAGTTATCCTCTACACCACCAGAAGCATGCAAGCATGGGAACTCCAATTATTAGGTGGAGTACTGGGAGATTTAAAAAATCATTCCCTTCATCTGTGTTATAAATGTAACATAGTAACACAGATAATAATATGCTTATAACATAGTAACACATAGTAACATACAAGACACAAACATAGTAACATACACAGTAACACAAGCAGTAACATACATACTACCACTCTTTGTATGATCGTAAATCATAGTAGCATACCGTGCATACAACTTGGAAACCTGCATGGTTACACACAAAGTAACACATTATGCAACATGGTACCACATGGTGATATACAGAACACAGAAATGCTGTAACGCACATAGCAACATACACAGTAACATAGTAACATACAATGCATACTGTAGAAATGAAGTCACACACATAGTTACACAAACAGATAACACACACTTTAACTCAATAACAGAGTGACATATAGTACATAGTGATACACATGCCTAGTAATCTACAGTGTATCACATAGTAATACTCAGCAGCACACAATATATAATGTAGAAACATAGTCAGATACATAGTAACACTCATAGTAACACATTGTAACTCAGTAAAACAGCAACAAACAGTGCATAGTAAAACACACACTCAGTAACATACATAGTAACACAGACACACAGAGACAGAGACACACAGACATACACACATACAGTATGTACGTTGTAGCATAGTAACATACAGTACCATACAGTACCATTCACTGAAACATAATAACATACACAGTAACATGTAATACATAAAAACATAACATACATGACACATAGGAACATGCATGGTAACATAACCACATACGCATCACATAGATCCTTCTCATCTCCCTCATAAGAAGGGTCCAACACATTGCTGGACAAATGTACTAATTTATATTGACCCCCCATGTGCTTGGACACCATGTTATTCCCTTTGTATTCTGAGTGGCCTGGCTTCAAGTCCCAGCTGAGGCACTTATTTCTTTCTCTCTTCTCTTTGAATTAGTTCCATAAATGTACGCACCACACTCTTGTGATTCAAAATGAAATTAGCTGTGCAGCAAAAGGTTGTGCATTAGAAGAAAAGTAAGGTGCTCCTGGATGGTTCAGATTCCAGTTGCCTTGGTGGCACAGCTGATAGCACAACAGAAATGGTATTGTGGTTGGCCTGGGTAGAGGTCCCAGCTGAATCACTTATTTATTTCTCTCTTCTGTTTGTATGTATTCCTCGGTAAGAAGACATTTGTCTTTAAAGGCCTGTACAGGCTTCATGCCCACTGTTTCCACATGTAGGATATAATATAGGTTCACCACCCTCTTGGAGATGAAGTGCCTCCTAACCATTCCCTGAATGTACCACCTTTAAGCATCAGGGTGTGTCCCTGCATACAACTGGCACATACCAGATCAAACATTTCCAGCTAGGCAGCCTTGTCAATACCCTTGTGTATGAAGAAGACTGAACACATGTCCCATCTCATCCTTCTTTCTCCAGGGTGAATGTGGTAGTTCACCATCAAAACTGAATTTGCACACTTTGGCTAACTGGGAGCTGTACGTCATGAAGACGAGGCAGAAAATCCTTGGATTGTTACTGCAAACACCACACACTATGTTTTTCTTTTTCTTTTGGTGGTAAATGTTTCAGTTTGCAATTCAAATTGCAGATGTGCTAGAAGTGAAGGGACATCTGAAGATGACATCAAAATCTGCAATAAGGTGAACACTTCAGAGGATGAAAGAATGCAGAGCCCTAGGAAAACTAGAAGAGTGATCAAGTGCATGGTAGCTTGGTTTCAATGTAACAAAGTGCAGAATCATGCATTTGGAGGCAGAATACGAAATGGCAGATGAGATATTGATGTCACCAAACAGGAACTGGACCTAGATATAGTCATATCTGATTATCTCAAGGTGGCAAGGCAGTGCAACAAGGCAGTGGACAGGGCCAGCAGGATGCTGGGGTGCATAGGGAGCGGTATTACTATCAGAAAGAGGGAGGCGATGCTGCCACTATGTAGGTCGCTGGTAAGACCCCATCAGGAGTACGTTGTCTAGTTTTGGAGACCACTTTTCAGAAAGAACATAGACAGAGTGGTGGTCCAGAGGATGTCAACTAAAATTATTCATGGTCTGCATCAGAAGCCCCACTAGGAGAGCTGAAGGACCTCAGTATGCACACCCTGTATGAGAGAAGAGAAGGGGGATATGATAGAGACCTATAAATACCTCACAAGGGTAAATCAAGTACATGAAGGGAGAATTTTTCAGAGACAGAGATGAAAGGGAACAAGGAGACGTGCATTCAAGCTGGAAGGGATAAATTCAAGATATGTGTGAGGAAGTACTTCTTCACTGAAAGAGTGATTGATGCTTGAAGCAGTATTCCAGCAGTACTCCAGCAGCACAGGTGGAAGTGAAAATAGTCCTCCATGGAAATCAAGATTTCCTTGTCTTCACATTTCTGTTTCTTTCTTACTTGTCCTCTTCCTTTGTGAACCTTTCTTCCCTTCTTTTAGCTTCTTTGCACTGGTATAAAGCACATTATTAAAAAAGGACTTTAATTTGCGTACAAATCACATGGATAAAAAAATGCAGCTAAGCATACCTACAGCATCAACCACCACTGTTTCATGCCTAGCACGGTTGCCTGTGCTGAATTCAAAATATTGGTGGTTGAAACTGTAGGTTGCTTAGCTGCATTTCTTATCTGTGTGATATGTACACAAATAAGTCTTATTTTTTTAATATGTTTATAGTATGGACTTTCCTTGCTGACTACATGAGTACCCAGCTCCTGCACTTTCTCTATAACTGTTTATCAGTTATGTAGGTTTTTCTATTACTTAATTCATTAGCTATATCAGTCAGTATGCATTTATTGTATTGATTAGTATTAGTCATATGTTATATGTGCTGTTACTATTTGAAAATACTTAATATAACTTAGACAAAAAAAAGAAGTACCTATATGATTATGTTTGCTTGCACGCATGTGCAAGAAACATAGTGCCTTCATCGGAGATTTCGGAGGTGTGTCACCTCCTCCTCCAATTCAGTCAGTGGGCTGGCAGGTGCAGCCCCTGTGCCAATGCATTTTGGAGCTGTGTATGACACGCTCCAAAGTGCAGTGGCATCCAGTTGAAAGGGAGCTACGCTGAGTGAGCACCGATAAGATATCGGCTGCTCACGGTAACTCCCCATGCACAGACAGGCGTGCGCCCCGTACTGTATAGCCGGCCAGAGTGCCCAATCCCCATCGGCTGAGCTGCATCCCCCACCCCTAGTTGTAGGTGCCACGCTGGGAGCCCACCGCAGCATAGCAAGCACTGTGCTCCTTTGGCGGTGAGGGTGCCCAATCCCAATCGGCTGAACGCCCCCAAGTCCTTGTGCCAAGCTGGGGCCCACCCCAGCATGGCAAACAGTCTCATAATTGTTTTTGTATTTTGCCGACAGGGTGCCCAATCCCCGTCGCTGAACACCAAGTCCTTGTGCCGCCCGCGTGAGGCCCACCCAGCGTGGCAAATATTCAGCGATTTTTTGCATTTTGCCGACGGGTGCCTAATCCGCGTCGGCTGAACGCTTCAAAGTCCTTGTGCCACGCTGGGAGCCCACCCCAGTGTGGCAAACGTCCCACAACATCTTTTTGTTTTTTCCTGTAAAATAAAACTGTCCTGGCGCTCTCCCAACCCCTCCCACAACCCGCACCCACCCACTGCGCACCAGTTTCCCCCACCCCCATCCCATACTTACTCCAGACCTGGTGCGACGATCTTCGGTGGACCGGGAACACGCCTGCACTCTTCAAAGCCGACTGCGAACTGAGGAAATGCCGGTAAGCTGTATAATGGGTTACATAGGGGTTTCAACTTTATTGCATATCTCGGTTTGGGATTTTTAGATTCATAATGTTTTAGGATTCTTCTCATGATTATGTCATGGTAGCATTGGCCCGGAGGGTGATTTCGCGAGTGACTGTGAAATCACCCTTCGGCCTGAATACTGCCATGACAGTGACATAATTCATGAGAAGGGGTCCCAAAAACCCCATGTTGAAAATTTGGTGCCAAAATTCCAAAAAATGACTGTTTTAAGAGGATGCGTTACGCAGCTCATACGCAGGCTCGTAAGTTCGCGACATTTCATTATTTTCACTCCAGATTTTCAACATTGCCATTTTACCACACCTTCTTATGAGTAGTATAGCTGTCTCTTTTCACATCTCACCCAAAATGTGTTTCCACCCATGTAGCGCAGAATGGCTCAGTCGGTGTGCGAAATCAATGTACGGGACAAATTAAGAAAATCACAGTGACACTGTTCATGAGCAGAGGTCTTAAAATGGCTATTTTGAAAATTTGGTGAAAAATTCCTAAAAATGACGCTGTTTCACGGTGCATTGCGCAGTTCTCCTTTTCTCGTAAGTTCGCGAATTTTCAATATTTCTCCAGATTTCCAACATTGCCATTTTATCACACCTTCTTATGAGCAGTACAGCTGTCATTTATCACATGTCACCCAAAATGTGTTTCTGCCCTTGTAGCGCAGAATGGCACAGTCGGTGTGCGAAATCAATGTACGGGACAAATTAAGAAAGTCACAGTGACACTGTTCATGAGCAAAGGTCCTAAAATGGCTATGTTGAAAATTTGGTGAAAAAATTCCTAAAAATGACTGTTTTACGAGGGTGCATTGTGCAGTTCCTACGCACACTCGTAAGTTCGCGAATTTTCAATATTTTCACTCCAGATTTTCAACATTGCCATTTTACCACACCTCCTTATGAGCAGTATAGCTGTCATTTTTCACATCTTGCCCAAAATGTGTTTCCACCCATGTAGTGCACAATGGTGCAGTATGTGCAAAATCAATGTATGGGACACACTAAGAAAATCACAGTGACACTGTTCATGAGCAGAGGTCTTAAAATGGCTATGTTGAAAATTTGGTGAAAAATTCCTAAAATGACTATTTTACAGTGTGTTGCTTGAGTTCTATGCATGCTCGTAAGTTTGCAAATTTAATATTTTCCTCCAGATTTTCAACACTGCCATTTTATTACACTTCCTTATGAACAGTACAGCTGCCATTTTTCATATGTCGCCTAAAATGTGTTTTCGCATATGTAGCTTATAATGGTGCTGTTGGTGTAGAAAGCAATGTTTAGGATAGTTTAAGAAAATCACAGTTACACTGTTCACGAAGCAGAGGTCTTAAATGGCTATGTTGAAAATTTGGTGACAAAAGTCCATAAAATGACTGTGTTACGAGTGAGCAATGCACAGTTTCCACGCACCTCGTAAGTTCATGACTTTGTAATATTTTCAGTCCAGATTTTCACCAGTGGCATTTTTCACACTTCCTTATGAACAGTACAGCTGTCATTTTTTCACAACATGGCTGAAGTGTGTTTTCACACTTTCAGCGCTGAGATGCATGGTCGCTGTGGGAAATCATTGTTCGGCACAGATAGAGAAAATCACAGTGACACTGTTCATGATCGGAGGCACCAAACTGCCTGAGTTGACAATCTGCTGTAAAATATCCCCAACCTAATTATATTACGGATGTGCGTTGCACAGTTTCTATGTACACTCGTGACTTCACAATTTTTTAAATATTTTTAATGCAGATTTGCAACATTGCCATTTTTTACACCTCCCCATGAACAGTACAGCTGTCATTTTTTACATCCTGTTCGGAATGTTTTTGCACCTGTGGTGCTAAATGCCGTACTCGCTGTGCATAAGCAGCTTTCGGCTAACAAACTGATATTCCCCCTGTTCATGAGGTGGGGTCACAAAAAAAAACATGTTGAAAATTTGGAGTGAAAATACCAACGAATGCCTGAGGTATTAGGGTTTCCAACCATAATGCCCAACACTGTAGAGAATGACAGGCATCAGGGGTGTGACTTGGGATTCCGGCCTGTAATGCTCATACCATTCCACACCCTGCAGCCAGTGAGAGGCATCGAGGTATCCCTTGGACTCTTCAGCCCCAAAGTTCACCCATTCTCCTATATGCGCATCCATCGCATTTCTAATGAAATGGGGTGCATATAAAGCCAAAGACCCCAAGGAACACCGTGACACTTGTCTGTCTGCGGGGTGGGGTGTGGTGAAATGGCGAGGCCGTTATGCCTGATGACCCAAATGCACACCCCAATGCCTGTCACTCTCTGCAGGGCGGTGGTGGGGTTGGCTTCAGTTCAGTACTTCACTGCCATTCCTATTACGCAGCTCTGTAACTTCTACATTACCACTGCCAATGCCAGCAAGCAAACATTCGGCATTGACAAATGCTTGTTTTTATAGAGCTATTACACAACTGACTGGATGGGTCACATGATGACCTCTCTAGCATAGTTCTCAACCTTGTAGCATTGAAGTGCATAGCACTGGCCTCCAAAATTCAGAGCAAATGGCCAGAATGTGTAATACTTTCTTATTCTGAAAAATAATATGTCAAATAGTGGTCCCCATATGTTTAATGCTAAGGAATGCTTCTGTTAAATTAATTCAATGTTTCAAAAGTTTGCATATCCAGAAATGTATTTATTTATTTAAAATTTGGTAACAGGAAAAGGCACATTGAGCCAAAGCTCATTTCCAGGAGCAACCAAGGGGAGAGGGTAATGGGATTTACAATAGATTAGAGAAGCAAAACTTGCAATGTAAACCAATATATATCATGGTAAATATGCATACATGGTACATATTTGGCATAGCACAGATTTAAAAAAGTGCAGAGTGTAGGCCTGGTGGCGCTGAGGGCTAAGGCGCTGGTGCCTTACCTCACGCTACGCCGGTGACCCATGTTCAGGAATGAGCATGAGACATCGGGGGTCGGCAGGGGAGGAGAAGGACTGAGCATCCAATGGACTGCTCTCCTTCTCCGGGGTGGGGGGTTCTTGGTGGTCAGCACTTATTCACCCCCCGGTGGAGGGTGGAGAACAGGGTGTCACACCATAAGTAGGGGAGGAGTTGGACCAGACATCTGGAGGGAGCATGTGTGGACGCATGCGCGCTCCACTCTGCTGACATCATGGCATGGTCCTGACTCCTGGAAGAACAGGAGAAAAGATACTATCATGCAGGATGGTAGAGGGTGCCTCACAGGCTCCGCCCCCCAGCTGGCCAACTTAATCCAGTCCTCGGTGGGGGTGTTTGACCTCCCGCCTACCCCGCTGGGGGGGGTAAGCCCTGGGGTCAGGTCAGCGTCGGATGGTGGACACCAGGGAACGGGGCTGGGGATGCCCTCCTGATACAAGCTGGCGGTAGGAGGAGGAGAGAAAAGTAATAACTACAAAAAAAAAGTGCAGAGTGCAATAGGCAGAGTACATGTGAACCAGTTATACATAGTCAAGGGTATACATATGAGGATCATATTTGGAGTAGCATATACAGTATTTACAATGTGCAGAGTGCCATGGGAAGTATAATTCAGTGAGTGCAGTTTTATTTAGAGTTACAGTAAGTGGAGTGGCACTAGCAGTACAATACAACATACTATAATACAATATATATTACAGTGTGACAGTTATACCTAGTCCAGAATAAATATCTTCATTAGGCATGACAGGAAAAAAGAAATTAGGGAAGAACAGGCAGGGTGGCAGAGGGAGGTAGTGGGGGAGAAGTTGTAGCGGGGGGGGCAATTTAATTGCTTTTTGAACATTGCTAGGCAGGGCACTAGGCGGATTGAGTTGGGAAGAAGGTTCCACAGATTAGGGAGTCTAAAAGAGAAAGAGTCATTGCCTGATTGTGAGTGAGGAAGAGGGAGAGAGAAAGTGTGGGAATTGTGGGTTCTGAGGGAATAGCCTTCAATTGATGAGGGAGTAATACATTGTAGAGGTAGGGAGGGGAGGGCCATGAACCAGAGCTTGCCAATAAAAGCAGCACAATGGGCAAAGCATCTATTTGTGAGAGGGGAGAGGGATAGGGTAGAGTATAGGGGGCAATGGTTAGTATGAAAGGGAAGGTTCAAAGTGAAGCAACAAAAGGTGTTGTACAGGAAGTCCAGTTTAGCGAGGGATGATTGTGGGGCTGAGCTGTGGACTATGCCAGCATAGTCTACGATGGGAAGGATTAGTTTGGGATGAGCTCTAGTGAAATAGCTGTAGCATTATGATAAACATTAGTAAACCTCTGCTGAGCAAGGGTAAGATCCAAAGCTATGTCAAATTCATTGCAACTGAGAGGTATGCCCTTCAATTTTCAATATGTGCAATCTGTAATCTCTATTGCTAATGAAGTATGAAGAATAGAACTCTATTTGCCCTCTTCCATGCAAAGTGCTGTTCTACACACTAGATCCAGAACTGTCTGGCAGAAACTCTTAATTAGCAAATGGAGAAAAAAAAATACTTCACACATAAAAAGCAATAGTTGACGTCTTCAAAAAACTCATTTTAATTTCAGGCACTACAGTTGCTCTTTAAAATACTGTTACTATGTATCTTACTACACTACTGTGTGTGTTACTACTGTATCTGAGGTTCTATGTCTCACTTTACTACTTTTTATGGTTTTGCATTTGCACTTCCAGATAAAGGTTTTGTTGCCATTAACATGGTCCTTTTAGAATCTGCATAATCAAAGAGATTGCTTTATTCTGAACACCTTTTTTAATTTTTATTTCCCTTCTTCTAGAGAAAATTCTAAAGAGAAAACCTCTTGTGAGACAGTCCAGATTTGTGGAAGTAACAACATCAGAAGTTTCTTGACTTTTTCACGTTAGTCCTCAGTCCAACCTTTTTAGATATAAAAATTCTAGCTATCACTAATGAAAAGAAATAAAAAAAATGATCTGCAACTAAATCTGTGTCTTATATTACATTTTGTGTTTAAACCTTTTTGTCTCTCTTTTACTGTATTAAGTTTCAAATGTACAGTATCAGTAATGGTCTTCATCAGTATTTCTCATCAGACATGGTAATCACAATTACAAGAAAGGGAATGAAGTTGCTAATATTTAAGGCATTTCATATGCACACTGCATCTCAATGTGCTTTACAAGCCAGGAACACCAGGTGTCCCAGGTGCCAACCCCACCAGAGTAACTTATTAGTGTTTCAGTCCACCCACCTACAAACATGGGTTGACAGTTGAGCTAACTTGGATCTCATAGATGTACTGTATACAGAGTAGTGAAGACAATTTGTCCATAAGGTTTGCATATAATCAGTGACTATACCGAGTTATTCCATTGCTAATACAAAATTTATTCAACTTAGTCTTAAAGTCATTCATATCTTGACTGCCTACTACATGAATTGTTAATGAGTTCCAAAGGTTTAAATCTATTTGATTATACCAGTATGCTTTGCTGTTTGAGTGACAATCCCCATTAAGTTGCAACTCATGGGAACTCATGTTATGTGTCTGATGTTTAAAATTGGGTCCCAGGCATTCCAATAGGTTGTTATTGGTTAGTGCCCAAAATACACACACACTTATGTCCCCTCAGTTTGCATATTCCAAAGAATACATCCCAAAATTATGCAACCGTTGTTTGTAAGTAAGGCCCGTGTGGTTACCAATCATTCTCATTGCTCTTTGCTGTACCCCCTCAAGTGCTTTTATCATAGTTTTTGTGGCAGTTGCCCATAACTGAGCATAATACTCGAGTAAGGTCTGACCAGGGACACACACAGAGGAACCATCACTTCTCTATCTCTGCTTGCAATGTGTTTTATGATGTTAGTCAACATTCTGTTGGCCCTCTGTTTAATAGTTTGACAATGTTTTGTGAATCTTAAGTCATCGGTTATAATGATGTCCAAATCTGTTTCCTGGGTCACTTCAATTAACTGCTCAGCCTCTCTAACTTGCCTACTGCTTTAATTCAGTCAAAGCCCTGCAAGTTGTTGATATCTACAGTATTATGTACAGAGATACATATGCTGGTATCATCTGCAATGCCAAGAAATGCAAAGTTATCCATACTGGAGCCAAGAATCCCACTACAGAGCACTACCTGGGTGGAGTCTGAATATCTGCATCAGAGGAGGAGAAAGACCTGGGACTGATGATCATTAGTGACCTGAAGCACTCCACACAGTGCAAGAAAGCAGCAGCAAAAGCAAACAAGATGCTGGGATGCATATCTAGAGGATCAGTAGTAGGAGAAAGGGTTATAGTGCCCGTGTACAGGTCCCTGGTAAGGCCTTATCTAGAGTATGGAGTTCAGCACTGGTGCTCACACCTCAAAAAGGACATTAACCTGCTGAAGAAGATCCAGAGGAGGGCTACAATGATGATAGCAGGTCAGCAGGGTAAGGCATATAAGGAGAGGTAGAGGGCACTGAACATGTACTCCCTGGAAGACAGGAGAGAGAGAGAGAGAGAGAGAGAGAGACATGATTGGGACCTTCAAGATGTTCAAGTTTATTGTCAGGAATACTCCATTGAGCAGGTTCACTTACTAGGAGATTCTGGAGGACACACAGGACATAACTTTGACATAGAATACATATAAGCTGTGATTACATTTGAACAATGCTCATAGATCAAACAACATAAATGTACAATCAGTAAAAAGACATCATGTTAACAAGGTATTGCAGCAGCAAACTGAGCATGGTTTGAGCAGAATATCAGTACTTTGCATTAGAATGATAAAGGTATCTGGACTACAAACAAGGAAGGGAGGAAATGAGGGGTGCTGAGAGTAGGCAGGAAGACAAGAGGCCTACAGTATGGTCAGAGGAAGGGGGATAGAGATGAGGGAAGTGCTGAGAGTAGGCACATAGTGAGATGGAATCGGCATGTGAGGAGGATGAGAACATGGGAGCATGGGTTGTCGGTACAGCAGCAGGTAGGCAGGAATGTGGGTGAACAGAACAGATGGTAGATAAGGAAAAGGTAGAACTGTAAGGTGAGAGATGAAGGTGAGGTCAGGGGAGGTTCAGGCCACAGAGGTGAGGGATACTGGTTAGACAGCATCGGGAGTGGTTGCTACTTTGGGGTGATTGCAGGAGTCAATCAAAATACTATTGACTAGTTGTCTGAAGCTGTTTATGGGGACTAGGGTATGAAGTTTGAGATAAGATTGAATGCATTCAAGCCATGTCCGGGAGTGAGGCACCTCAAACATAATGTAGGAACACTTCCACAGGGTGTACATGCAGAACACATTGTGAAAGAGATTAGTTAAGTAAGGAGGAGCTTGAACATGAGTGCTTTGAAGAGCCGGGTGAGAGAATGGATGAGGTGTCTTGTGGATAAAGAGGTCCACCCTAGAGGTGCATATATGTTGCAATGGTGTGTCTTGGCGGTGGGCATTGGAAATGAAATGGATTGCCCTATGGTAAAGTGTGTCTAGCTGGTGGAGCTGGGTATCAGAGCAATGACCATAAATTATGTCAGCATAATCAAGGAGTGGGATGAACGTTGTTTGCACTAACTGTAGCCTGGCTTCAGTGGGAAAGATTGACTTGTTTCTGTAGAAAAATCCTATTCTCTGTCACAGTTTCTTTGTAAGAGAAGCAATGTGGGCCGCAAAGGTTAAATGTCGATCATTTCACAACCCAAATATTTAAAGTTATTGATCACCTGAAGGTCATCTCCAAGAAGAGTTTTAATGGGGATGGTGTAGGGAGGCGAGTGCACTTGAAGCAGCTGGCATGTGTTTCAAATGGAAGTACATCACTTTTGTTTTTTTTGCATTCAGTAGGAGTTTTGATTGAACAAGGCTGTATTGTAACAGGTTGAACTCTGACTGGAGCTCTGTACTTTCTTCATCTGCTGTAGGCCTGGAGGATAGTTCACTGTGTCATCAGTGAACAGATGTAATTTGGCTACATTTACATTATCACCAGCTGAGTTAATATAAATCATGAATAGGAAAGGTCCAAGGATTGAGCCTTGGGGAACACCCCTTGTGAGGGGGAGGAGCAGGGATATAGAACTGTCCCCTTTGACTTGTTGAAATCTATTTTTTAAATAGCTATTAAACCACAGTAGTGCAGAGCCAGTGATGCCATGGCAACGAAGCACATTGAGATGCAAACCATGGTCGACTGTGTCGAAGTCTTTGCATAAGTCCAAAAATACAGCCCCTGTAACTTGTCTGTTATCCACAGTGAGGAGCCAGTCATTCGTAACTGAGACTAGAGCAGAGGTGGAGCTGTGTGCTGGTCTAAAACCAGACTGAGCTGGGTTTAATAAGTAAGACTTATCAAGGTAGTCTCTGATTTGAACATTTATTAGTTTCTTAAGGAGTTTGGAAATGGGTAGAATTGATATTGGGCGGTAATTGTTAAGGTCCTTAGGGTCTCCCTGATTTGAACAAGGGAAACAGCTGTGCTATTTTACATACATCTGGTATGCTGTTGGAGCATACTGAAAGGTTAAACAGGTGTAGCATAGGAGCTGCTAAAAACCTGGCACCAATTTTAAGGAAGAAAGGGCCTATATCATCAGCTCCTGCTCCCTTCATAGTGTCTTAAGTTGAGTAGAAGGTTTTCTACTTCCTTATAGTACTTGAAAGGGATAAATAAGGTGGATAAGGAGAGTCTCTTGAAGCTGAGTGGCAACCATAACATGAGGGGGCACAGTCTTATGCTGGAGGGTGGGAGGTTTAGGAGGGAGGTCAGGAAGTACTTCTTCACAGAGAGGGTGGTAGACACTTGGAATGCACTACCAGAAGAGGTGATCTCATTGAAGACAGTGGGCAGCTTTAAAAGAAGCTGGGATAGGCAAGTGGGAAGGTAAGGATCATGGGTAGGGAGGAAGGGAGGTGTGGGGAGGGAGGGTAGAGACAGTAGCTCAAGTTGTGTACCCTGCAATACAAGCAGACAAGATAGACCAAATGACCTTCTTCTGCTGGGCTTCTTCATATTTTCTTATGAACAGACACAGGTCCAAAACTGAGCCCTGAGGGGCTCCACTGGTCACTTTTGTCCAGTCATAAGTGGTGCCCCTGAGGCTGACCTGCTGTTTCTTGTCGGTCAACCAGGAGTCAGTCCAATGTATTATTTTCATTTATTCCCATTTTCATTAAAATTCATTTAATTCAGCATGACAACTATGCTGCAGTAGTTTATTGACATGCTCTCTTTCCAGGTAAGGAGTTCATTGGTCCCTCCTCTAGCATAATTGTCATAAATTTTTGTTACAGGATAGACTTAGGCTAATGCAATTTAAAATTTTACATAATATTTATTACTCCTCGCAGAAACTTGCCAAACTGGGTGTTCTTTCCTCTCCACTCTGTACAAGTTGCAAGTCGCAGTCTGGAGACCTTCTACACATCTTTTGGGAGTGTCCTAGAGTGGTGTCACTATGGGCCACTATTAAACATAGAGTTGACCCGCTTCTAGGGCTTTCAGATTTGTTCACACCCGAAGTATTTTTATTGGGGGACTTCTCATCTATTTCTGTGGTGTGTAGAAAGTATCATGACTTTGATTTCTTTGTCCGTTAAAAAAGTGGTCCTTAGACACTGGAAATATTCTGATAATTTAAAGTATTTGGAGTGGCTCCAGGAACTCTTTGCTAACCTCAGAACGGAGAGGACTATTGCAAGTCTTGCAAATAAAATTGATAAATTCAATAAGAATTGGGGCCCCTTTCAAACCTTACATGCCTTACAAATCTGAAGTACATATTTTCCACAGTGTACACTGCAATCTTGTTGGTATAATGCTGCGCTGAGATCTTGGGGGGGGGTTGGTGGGGGGAAGGGAGGGGGCAAAGGGAGAGAATGAACCATTATACATTTTGTTATAAGTATACACTCAATTTCTTAAGCCTATTGTGGTTTCATTCTCTGTATTGTAAACTTTAATAAAAGTTGAATGGAAAAAAAAGAATCCAGAAACCTATTAAACCCAGTTCGGTCTGGATTCAGAGCAAAGCACAGCACCATAACAGCCCTAGCTAAGGTGACCAATGATTGGCTCCCAGACCTTGACAACAAGAAGCATGTCTGTGCCATTTTCTTGGATCTTAGTAAGGCATTTGACACAGTCAATCACACCCTGCTTCTTACCTCCTTGAGCACCTTAGGTCTGGACCATAAATCTATGTGCTGGTTTGCAGACTACCTCGGAGAACGGAAACAGCAGGTTAAAGCTGAAGGTGATCTTTCTCCATTAAAACCTATGGAGGGGGTGTGCCCAGGGTCTATCCTTGGTCCCCTTCTCTTTGCAGTCTACATTAACAGCATCAATGACCCCATCAAAAGCCAACATCCACTTATTCGCGGATGACACTGTACTGTACTTGAGTTGTCCCATGCCAGAAGCAGCCTGTGAAGACCTCCAAGCTGAATTTAACCTCTACAATGCCAGCTCATAAACAAAAGCTTTTCTCAATGCGAAAAGACAAAAGCCATGCTCTTCTCCCTCCTTGCATGCAGCAATTCCTGCTGGTGGAGGCTATCCCACAAATTACCACTGTTCTTGGAGAAACACTAGAGTATGTAGTGAAATTCAAATATCTAGGAGTTTGGCTCGATCAAAAACTTTCCTTCACCGACCATCTCAAAGAACTACAGAAGGAAACTAAAGCAAAGATTAGAACTATTCTACAGAATTAACCACCTGATCACAAAGGAGGCCAAGATTCAACTGGTTCAAGCTACTTTCCTATCTTTAATAGATTATGAGGACCTGCTCTACAGCCACTGCACTGCCTCTGACACTGGCTAAGTTGGACTCCCTCTACCACAGAGCAATCAGGTTCATTACTGGCCTTCCACTTTCCACACACCACTGCTCCCTGTACTCATCATTAGGCTGGACTTTCCTTCACTATAAAAGGAATAGAAATGCCGCCCTATGGGCCTTCAAAAGCGGTGACCAATAAGCTCCTCCTTATGTCTCAGATTGTATTCCCTGGAGTGTGTTAGGCACCTACGGCTGTAGAAGCTATTCCTAATTGCCCTCCAAGTTTCAAGGGTAAAAACTCATTTCGGCAAAGCTGCTCTAAGCTTCTTTTTACCCACATTGTGGAACAGTTTACACAGGAACTTGAAGCTGAGCTGCCCTATTAGCCTGAACATCTTCAAGGGGCTCTACGATCGCTACATGAAAGCACCTTACAAATGTTTTCCTCACCGCTAGCCCACTAATTCCGCAACTCCCCCTTTCCATCCTGACACTCGCCATGTTTCTACCCCTGGCTCTCACTCTTTCCCTATTAACTCTTCCTGCAGCACCCATCCTTCACTGTCCACTCCAGCCTGGCTAAAGTCCCACCCCATCCTTAGTAGTGTCCCAATTATCTACCCCTCCTCCATCATTATCATAATAAACAAGTACACGACAGCCATCATCACTTTCTGTGGTTTTAGCCTTACTTTTCCCCCAGTCGTCGGTAATATATCCCTCCTCTTCTTTACCTCTCTAACCTGCCACCCCTACATGGCCTCTTTCCCCATATGTGTAGTTGCGGTTGCCTCACTCAAAAGATCTCTGCTTATAACCCTGTATGCCTATGGTAGATTGTACATCTGCTGACTTCTTCAATTGTAAAGATAATGCTGCTTTTTTTATATTTATTTCAACCTTGTACTGTACTGTATACACTGTATATATTTTTTCTTCCTCGTATATTATTGCTTTTTGTATACCTGCTTCTGTACTGTACTTTAATGTATTCATGACCAGGACCACCTTGCAAATGAGCCTTGCTCAATGGTGCCCACCTGGATAAATAAAGATTTTGATTGATTGAGTGATTGACTGATTGATATCAATTTCTGGAAATAGTTAGCAATACCTCCTGTTTTGTGTAATGTTTTGCTATGCCATACCAGCTATTTAATACCCTGTATACCCAGCTAAATCTTTCCCAATACCTGACTGGGATCCTTTCTATCTCCCTGCTTTAAGGACCATGTGCAATGACATCACCCCTCAAAATCTCCTAGAAAAATGTACCCACCCCATCCCCCCTGTACAGCTGAATACGCTCATAGTCACTATGAGAGCAGACCATCATAAAATTAAAACCCACCACAAATCTCAGACAATAAAATATCTAAAACTTCATGCCCTATGACTAACCTGGCTGTTGCTGTTGTTCTGTGTATATCTTAGCCCTTGACCAGTCACTAGAACTCAGATACCTACATCAAGTCAAGAGGACTGAGGCAATAATGACTGCATCCATGTACATCTGCAGTCTCTTGGCAAAATTTGATGCTCTGCAGGTACAGATCACACTGCACCAGCCTGATGTTCTCTCAGTCTTGAAAACCCGAATTACTCCAAGAACCTCTGACCTGGCCATCCAGTTGGATGGTTACACATCCTTTAGGGAGGACAGATTAGGGAAACGTGGTGATGACTGCATCATTTACCTCAAGGACACCCTCAAAGGCAGATTACTTCCCTGCCCACCAACTGGGGGCAGCTCCCAACAGCTGGCAGTTCAGTTGCAACTTGGCACCCAGGGAATAGTCTCACCTAGTATCTGTGGATTCCCCAAGAATCAGGCAAACAGCTTCAAACTAGTACTTGATTATCTATCTGAACTTCACAACAATTCTGAAGTTCTAACACTTGGGGACTTCAACATAAATTGTTTATCCCGGACACGGTACTGTATGGGATACCATCTCAGTCACAAACATGGTCCAACTCATGCAGTCCTCCACATGGGTAAACTATTATACTGGAACCAGCATGCATATTGACTGGATCCTAACCAGCCAGCCACACAGAATAACTAGCACTACTGTTCTTGCCAACTCCATAAGTGACCACTCACTAGTCTTATGCACCTGGACTAACAAGACACCTTGAACATTTCCCAGAACAAAAGCCTTGAGAGTACTCAAAAAGGACAACTTACCTCACTTATAACCCACTTTTGCATGGAAGACTGGTCTGGTGTCTATGCTGCCACTGATGTGGATACTGCATTTGAATGCTTTATCAATATATTTAACAAGTCCTGCAATATTTTTACTCTTCTTAAAAAAAGAAAAATTACAGGGACCAGCAAGACATGGATTACACCACAGCTCATTGACCTAATAAGGACTAGAGATATCCTGTGGCATATAGCCAAGTGCTCTGGGGCACACACCGACCTTCAAAATGATAAAGTTGCCCAGAACAAATGTACCAGTGCCATCCGCCAAGTCAAGAAATCAGATTTCAGAAGTGAATTAAATAACTCCTGGGGTGACAGCCATTGTTTCTGGGAGAACATCAAATCCCTAACAGGGAGCACCAGTGAAACACCACCTTGATACATAATATTGATGCAGAAATCAGCCAAGATTTTTAACAAGTTGTTGATGCCCTCATAGACCTTAGTAAGTACTTCCCCAAACTTTCTCCAACCCATGCCTTGCACGAACCCAGGCAGCCACACTGCCCCATAAGCAAACACTATACCACCATTCAACCTTAGGATTCTTATTGCAGCTGATACAAAGAAATACCTTGTAAAAGTCATCGACAAAACCAGATCCAGTGGTGACTCGCTCGACCTCAATATTCTAGCATTCATTTCTTCTCTCCCCCCCAACCAAAATTCTAAATCTCTCACTAATCACTGGCAAGTTCCCCCAAGTCTGGGAAACTGCAATTATCTTGCTGTTTTTAAAAGTGGTGACAGGACTATCTCGCTAACTACTGGCCAATCTCAATCCTCCCCCCTCTTGAAAGCACAAGAGATAATAGTTTATGACCAGTTAGTCAAATATCTTGATAAGTATAACCTCCAATGTCCGCAGCAGCACAGATTCAGGAAGACTCATAGCACTACAGCTACAGCCTTGGTTGAATTTACTGTCTATATTCATGAAGCACTGGTGAAGTGGCTCTTGGTAAGGAGCCATTTTCATTGACCTTACCAAAGCCTTCGTCGGTAAATCATGGTTGCTTCTTGGCCAACTTAACAAGTTAGGGATACCCATTGCTTCTCTGTGCTGGTTCCAGAATTACCTCTCCAACAGAAAACAGCAGGTTAGGATCCCTGATGCCTTATCCAAACATCAGAATGTCACCACAGGGTGCCACAAGGCTCCATATTCAGCTGTTTCTCAATGAGCTACCAAAACATGCCAACACAAGATTCTCCTCTCTGCAGATGATGCTGTGCTTTACTCCAGTCACGCAGTCCCAGAAGCTCTAGAAGAAATGCTAAAAGCCGATTTTAATGTTGTGGAAGAATTGTTCTTAAATTCAAAGCTCCTGCTCAATTACAAAAAAAACAGAAATGATGTTTGCCTCTCACCAGCATCACGATAAGTCCTACTCCCTTAAGATTTTCAACAAGTACGAATCACTTGACATGGTCGGTAACTTCAGGTACCTTGGGGTCATCCTTGACTGCTCTCTCTCTCATAGAGTGCACACGTAGACCATGTTGCCAAGGCAGCTAGCATCAGAATTGGCCAGCTCTATTGACACAGACACTGCCTTATGAAGAGCACCATTAAACTTGTAGTTAACAGCTTGGTGCTGTCCATCATAGATTATGGTCTGGTTGTATATGGAGCAGGCACTAACACTGCCCTTAAGAGAATCAAGACTGTTTTTAACAAAGCCTGCAGACTTGTTCTGGGGGCCCACCACCTAACTCATACCTGTGGGCTTTACTCCAGCACAGGATGGATAAACTTCAATAGCAGGATCCAATACCAGGTTTGTCTGCTATCCCAAAAAAATCACCCTTGGCCTTGTGCCCCAGGGCCTGCAGAAATACATCAGTTACTCCACCTACTCCCGTCAAATGAGGGGATCCAGCAAAGTTGTTTTCTAGATCCTATTTCATAAAACCTCACAAGGGCAGAGATCCTTAGAATAGAGGGCCCCACTCTAGCTAAACTCCCTCAACACTGAACTGATTCAGGAACCTAAACTTCACCCCTTCAAATCTAAACTGATGTTACACCTAGACGCCCTTAGCACTTGTGACTGTTGCCCAATAACTACATAATGGCAACCCACAGGATGAAACCCAATTCTGCAGCATTTTACAGCACTCTTCAAAATGCTACAGCAAACCTACTGAGTAAAGCAATGTAATTTCAATGGCAATTAATCCCTTTTGTCATTCAGGAAAATGTGACACTGCCATGATGAAGTGAATACCACAGTTTCCTGCATGACAAAAGGGATTAATTGCCATTGAAATTATATTGTTTTATTCAGTAGGTCTGCTGCAGCATACTGCAGAGTGCTTTAAAAGTGGTTTTCATCCTGGAGGACGCCATTGTAATTGCCACTTGTCCCTTTTCCTGACAGCACTTACCCCTCTCCTCCCTACGATCAAGTATAACTTCCTCCTCCCTGTCTCCCTGCCCATAGCCCCTACTTCATTTTTTCAACTACCCCATCCCCTTCATTAATTCCACCTTCCCACCTGCACCCCCTACCTCACTAATGAAACCCACTGGGTGGATCCCTCCCATCCCTGCCTCTCTCTCCTCTCTCATCCTACTCTGGGCAATCCCACCCCAATGCTACTTAGCTAATTGGAACTCCACAGCGGTATTCTGCACTGTAGTGCAATATGAGGGGGGTAACACACTACTGAGGTGCCATCAGTAGCCCTATTCTCAAAGTTAATTTATTTATCATAATTGTGCCTTAGATTATTACACCTACTGCCTTACTCTTGTTAATATTCTTTGTCTACAACCTGGTTTTGTGTCAACTTAACATGGAACCTTTGTAAATGAGCCTCTAGCTCAAAGGTATTAATCCGAGACTTCAATAAATAAATAAATAAATAAATTGTGCCATGCAGGCAGTCAGACACTCGCAAGGGGAGGAACATGCTCCAGTTCAGGTTCTTGAGGGACAGAGACAAGCATGCAGTGATTTGAAATTGGATGATATTGGTGGAGATGGGGAAAGACAGCATAGTTGCAGTGTAGAGGAGAGTGACAGGGCATTACTCGGCACATCATTACATGAACAGTAACACAGATGCTCACAGTCTCAGCCTCTCTCTGCAGAAACTTTATTTAATGGCTACTTTGCAGAATCAATTGAGCCATTTGATGTTGATCCACTGGGCTACTTGGTTTAGAAAATGAACATCTCTCCTCACCTGGCACAACTTGATTAAAATATCTAAGCAGCCCTCCTACAAGTATGCCATCTGAGAGGATGTTTAGCACTGCTGGTGACATTGTTGAGTCACACCATTCTAAACTGGACCCTCAACATGTTGAACAGCTAGTGTTGTTAAGATAAACTTACCAGTAATGGGCTACACATATGATCTGCCTACATAAAACTGGTGCTACAGTACAGCTCTCAATCTGCTTAATGTTCCGAAAATATAATGTTGCATTTTTTGGCTGACCCATTCTTTTTTTCTATCATGTAAAATATTTAATTAAAAGGGTAACTGAGTCTCCACTCCATGACATTAGTTGAGTGACCACTGTGAGGCCCCTGTTAAACTAGAAACATTTAAATAATGTATCATGTTTTAGTGACCTTGCTATTGTGTACTTTACTTTAATAATTATCTATTGCAAAAGAACTGCTTGGCCCACACAGTCAGCCCAGATTGTCCATTCCTGCCTTATCGGTCTCATCTGCAGACCCTAAAACAACCCTGCTGCCTCCCTGTCTGTTTTTAAATATACCCCATCCCTATGCCTATCTCACACATGCTTGAAGCCCCATACTGTTTTTTGGTACCATCACTTTTGCCTACAGTCCCTGTCAGTCGTCTACCATGACTTCAGTGAATATTTCTTCACATGTGTCTTAATGAACTCTCCCTTCAAATTCATTACATGCACCCATTGCCTATGTACTTGTGCTCTTTCTCATTTGAAAGAGACTCCCCTTATGTACCACGTCTTCACCCTATGAGGTACTTGTATAGGTCTCTCTCATGGCATATCTGGCACTCCTGTCTTCCATGGTGGGCATACAATGCACTTACGCCAGAGCCATTTCAGTAGCCCTAGGCAAGACTCAAGATGTCAACTCATCTGCAGGCTTTGCCCAATCTATGATGATCATGTGTCACCTGACCACTGACCAGAGCAGTAGTTTGTTGCCTTTTTGGGTCCCTGAAAGGCTGTTGGGGAGTGTTTATGGCAGAACTGCCTAGTGCATTTCAAAAGGGAAGGAAGTGGTGCAGTTTAACAGTGTTAGTGTTTTTGTTTAAAAAAAAAGAAAAAAAACAAAACATTTATCTAGGAGGGCTGAATGATGAATATCTGATACACCAAATATGAACATTCATCTGAATATTCGAATTAAGGTATTCACACACCCTTAGCTTAAGCACATTTAGTATTATATTTATTTCTTTGCCCTGCACCTGCCCTTCCTCCCTACAAAGCACATGCAAGAGGTATAAATTCTCTGCCTCACCATGGCTCCTCCTCAGATTCCACAAAGGTTCTCATCTCATGATTGACTCGAATGCATGCAGCATTAATTGTTCTTAACATCTCTAGCATTTGGCCAGTGCTGCCTCTGAATCAGGTGTGACCAGATTAGAACAGCATGGGGCCACCAGTGTCTTATGGAATGCAGATCCTCCTTCATTGACAGCAGCAGGTCCATCATTTTCCAAAGCCCAAGACTTTGCCTCCTAGGTGGATCAGCAGGATGTCTGGTCTCTGTTGCATACCAGCCTCCTGTTGCAGTCTATGGAGCAGCTCCCCCCAGCACGTGCCCGTCTTTCCCAGCCATCAAATTCAGTCAGTCTGCAGTGGAGTCAATAGGTTGCTCCCCCAGGCCATCACACCCCTCTCACCACTACCTTGTAAATGAAGGAATGCCCATAGATCCATATGCACTGTCCTGGAAGCCTGCGAGAGATGAAGGAAAAAGGAATGGGTCCCAAACTCCTGAGCGTGCAACCCAGCTTGTTGGATGGTCTTATTCAGGATGTAATGAAACTGGTAGGCTGTCATCGACTTGATGTCTTCATGGCAGAAAAACTCCTCCCCTGCCTTTGAGCATGCAGCTATGTAGGCCACGGCCCTCACCAAGACTTGCCAAGTGGTACCAGGAAGGGGTCTTTCCTAGATATCAGTGGCCCTCTTTTCTGCTCCATCTTACTTTTTCTTAACTGCATGACTAACCCCCATTAAGGACACTGCATCCTCAGCCAGTAGACTTAAAGTCCCTTTGGCATGTGTGACCAGTGTTAGCTGCAATACTAGAATGCCCCACAAAACACCACAAAAGCATTGTTTCAAACAACTGTGCCTTGTATATGCTCCAGCACACCAAAGGCAAGGCTGCCCAAATATGGGCCAAGACTACCATCATGATGGGGAGGTGCCTGTTATCTAGCTGGGTGCACCGTGATCTACCCCAGCCCTTAAATACCTCCTGAACCTTGAATGCCTTGGAAGTGTCAGTGAACCCTAGCACCTGAGACAACTACGACAACCTGGAAAGATGGTGTCCCACACCCTGATGACAACACTTTCCCTTTGGCTAGCATGATGTATGCACATTGCTGATCCATTGGGACTGATCAGATATAGGCCACCTTAACTCTTCTTGAGCCATGAGGCGGTACCTACCCTATGGCAATAGGCCTCTTTCCATGGTGCAATGTAATTACCAATGCATCTCCAAGTCTCATGGTAACCAGCTTCCAAAGCAAAGGGGGCATCATCCATGGCTGCTGTTCTGCTGCTGATGCCAACTCCCTGAATCTCTGCAGCTGTGATCGAGATAAACATCTGCAGTTCCATTGTCAACACTGTGTACATGGACATTCTTAAAGTGAATATTCAGCAGCATAGATTTCAAAATAAAAATTTGTATCCAATCCCTAAAGGGCACTTAGGCCCAAGCTGGCCATTGATAGCACCCACTCCCATGTTGTCAGACTGGAAATGGATCTTCCTGTCCTGAAGAATGCCACCACTGTGAAGAACTCCAGAATTGTGATTGACCTGAGCAAGCCTGCCACTGCCACTATGATGACCATTGCACCACTCCCCTTGGAAGTATGCCATGAACCCACGTCTTTCAGCTGTATCCGTGAACAACTCCAGGGTTTGGCCATCTCCAGGCTCCTGCCATAATGCCACCCCACTGAAGTGAGTGACAAAGGTCTGCCAGACTTGCAAGTCCTCCTAGAACACTTCTGTAACCCACAACCTGTGGTGCAGCTTCCAAGTCCTTTCCCAGCTTTGCCATATGTCCTGAAAAGTCTCCCAATGGGGATGATGCTGCATGTGAAACTGAGCTGCCCTATCAACTGCTGCACCTCCTTTCAGCATCACCTTCTTGGCCCTCTCTGCCTTCTCTAACAGTGCCCACAGGAGTCCAGCTTATTGGCTGGCAGGTGATACTACTGACCCACAGTGTCTCTCACTTAGCCCAAGAAGGTCATCACTGTGCTGGTTTACCTTCTACAGTGCTAAGGAGACCCGATATCCTGGCACATATCCTCAAATGTGGCCAGGATCGTCCACATATTGTGGACCCTGCTGGCCCCCAAACAGGGAGTCATCGAGCTAGTGAATGATGGCCAAGTTATAGGTGGCCTGCCATGACCCAATGTAGGAAGGAGCTAAACTGCTTGAAGATGGCTCACGCTACCACGCACCCCATGGGCTTGCAATTGTCAACATAATATTCACTTGCAAACTTCATCCCCAAGAGCTCTCTATTATCTGGTTACACTTGCAACAGCCAGAAAGCTGACTCAGTGTCTTCTTTGGCCATCTGAGCCCTGGGCCCAACTGCACAAACTATCTCAATAGCTCTGTCAAATGACTCATATTGAACTGAGATGCATGGCTGATCAATGTCCCATTTATTTATTTATTTTTAAATTTTATTTATTTCACATCTTGGATTAAACCTTTGAGAACAAGATCATTACATAGGTTCCAAGTCAAGGTCAAACAACAAGAACATAACAATAAATTCATGGTTAAGCCGTGAGTTAAGAATGACAACAATGAATATATATTTAAGCAAAATATTAAGACTAAAATACATAACGCTATATGCACTGGAAAAATGTAGGATTAGGAATGCAGCAGGGGTTAACACAGGAAGGGAGGGGAACAGGGGGGCAGACTACAGGAGGAGTACTGCAAGAATCAGTCCAGACTGAGGCCTCATAAGAGAGAGTCAAAGATTACCTAGGGTGCCAGAAAGTTGGGAGGCACAGTAGCCAATAAATAGGGAGCAAGGCCTTCATGGTTGGGCAGTACCAGTGTTAGATAAGAGATGTAAGAAGTGTAGGGGAATGAGATAGGAGCTACAGTGTGATTGGGTGAGGAGAATAAAGAAATGGGGTGAGGGTAAGGGTAAGAGGATTGGGCATGGGAAAGGAACTGAGGAGGAGGGTAATAGTGGAGAAGAACTAAAGTGGTTGAGTGGAGGTATGACTAGGATTACAATGAGGTAGGCCGGGGGGATTATTGGAAACAGCAGCAGCTAGTGTTAGCAATCAGATGAGTTCTTAGCTCCCATTTAAAGGGGCCCAGCATCAATTTGGAATTGATGCTTGCAGACAGGTTAGTTAATGATTTAGGTGCCTGATGGGCAAAAGCACATTGGCCAAGACAGGTGTGGCATCTGGGGACCTTAAAGACTGTACTCCTAGAGCTCCTTGTGGGGTGGGTATCTTTGTTGAGGATGAGGAGCTTCTGGACACCGGCAGGTAACATACCTAGACTAGCTTTTTTGGCCAGCAAGCAGGTCTGAAACTTAAGTCTGCCTTCAAACTGAAGCCAGTTGGCACGGTCATGTAGGGCACAGGTGTGCATGTACCATTCCGCTCCAGTGGAGAGATGACATGCCTTATTTAAGGCAACTTTGACATGACTGAGAGCAGTGTTTGTTGCAGCCCCTTAGATTACAATACCATACTCAACAAGGGAGATGGCAAGGCTGAGAGTTACGTGGGTAAGGCTGTGCTTGTGCCTGTAAAGGAGTCTGATACATATGTTGAGTGCCTTTATGATATTGTCAGTATGGTTGGCAAAGGACAAGGGACTGTCATCTGTGATCTCCAGGTATTTAAATTGCTGCACCAGGTCCAGGGGTACACCGTTGTCATTTGTAATGGCAAGAAGGTGTGTTCAGTGCCTTCTATGTGGACTGGAGAACATCATAGCCTTAGCTTTTTTATAATTTATGACAAATTTATGATTTTTGAAACACCTTTCTATTGCAGTGAAGTTGTCCTGTAGGGTGCGCTCCTGGGTAATAGGGTCAGTGGCTTGGGTAAATAGGACCGCATCATCTGCAAAGAGCAAAATATTGCAGTGACAGGCATGTGGGAACTGATTTAGGAATAAGTTAAACATTAAGGGACCCAATACAGAGCCCTGGGGAACCCAGAGTGAACTGATCTACTATCAAATAAGACATTGTTATCCCTAACTTGCTGGGACTGGTTGGAGAGGTAAGACTTGAACCATCCAACTGAGTCATCAGAGAGACCAATAGCCACTAGTTGCTCAGCTAGGAGGTCATGATTAACTGTGTCAAATGCTTTCTACAGGTCAATGAAAGTTGCACCAACCAGGTTGCCCTGCTCGAGGCAGTTATGAATATAGCCAGTAAACTCAATCGCAGTAGTGGTGCTATGACCTTTGTGGAAGCCATGTTGTCCAGCACACTGTATATCATATTTATCCAGGTATTCCACTAATTGATCCACAACTGTCCTCTTTAGGGCCTTAGAAAGGGGCGGGAGAATAGAAACGGGTCTGTAGTTTCCAACTGAGGAACAATCGCCACTCTTGAAAAACTGGGGTCATTAATGCCGCTTTCCAAAGTTGAGGGAACTGTAAGAGTCTTAGTGAGGCATTGATAATGAAGGTAAGAGGCTCCAGAATGTCTTCCAAGGTGAGAGCTACAAATTTAAGGTCAAGGGAGTCCTCACTGTATCATGTTTTACCCAAGACCTTTTGGAGGTATTTCCTGGCTTCATTTAGGGAGATGGTTCTGAAGTGAAACAGAGGGTTAGATGGTGGCTGTTCCTTGGTTTGCATATGGATAGTGGTGTTTGTAGTGTTGAAAAAGGTCCAGTGGTAACACTCCAGCAAGATCTGTGAATGCTATGTTGAAAGCATTAGCAATTGTCACCAGGTTAGTTGTAGAAAGGCCTGCAATGTTGAGCACTGTAGGAGCTGACTTACTGTCTTTCTCCATAACTTCCTTGAGGCTACCCCAAAATTTTTGACCATCACTCCAGGAATGGGTGAGCGCTTCCTGGTAGTATTGGTTTTTTGCTATCCAAATAGCCCTTGTGCGTCATTGTGCTTTTATAATTATCAATATCAGCCTGTCTGCCAGTCTCCTGGGCTCTGTACCAAAGGTGATCTCTAGCTTTCAGGATTGCAAGAAGTGTAGAGAGAACCAGGGGTTGCTACATCCTTTATTTTCACTTTTTATTGAAGCGTATCATAGACCGCATTGAATAACCAGATGAAGCACTAAAGGGCTGCATCAACAGTGTTAGAGGAGTAGACGAGACCAGTCTTGTTGAGGTAGGTCAGCTCTGAGTTGGTCCAGGTGACCTTGTTTAAGGACTCTATTAGTGAAAGTTCTGGTGGGAGGTTTGGAGTAGGGACAGGACCATCATCAGCAAAGAACGGTTGAGTGATCACTTATAGGCATCAGGGAGGACAGTGGTCTCAGAATATGTTTAGGCTGATTTAATAGAACCTAGTCCAATAAAGTAGATGTGACAGTCTTGTAGTTTACCCTGGTGGGTGTATTGTTGAGTTGGGAGAGGTGCACCAAAGTCATTGCATCCCTGTATGGAGTTGCCGCTGGGGAGAGCCAGTTAGCATTGAAGTCACCCAACAGCAGGGTTTCAGTGTTAAGGTTAAGATGCTGAGACACTTCAGTAAAGAGTCGAGACCAAGGGTTTTCAGGCCTGGTGGGATATATACAGAGAGGACAGTAAGGGTTCTGTTGTGATTCCTTAGGAGTATTTTTAATGCTAGGACTTGCATGCTGGACCAAGTATCAGGTATTGGTAGGATGGGAGCCTGTAAATAGTCCCTGAGGTAAACTACGCAACTAGCACCTCTTTTGGTGAGGTGCAGTTAGCCCTGAACACTGTGTATCCTGGGATTGAGCTAGAGATATCCGCAATATTGGGGGAGAGCCAGGTCTCCACTGCTGAATGGATGCCCGGGTTATATTGCTGTGTCCAAGCATACAGGTTGTCAATTTTCAGGAAAAGACTACAAATATTGAGGGAGCCAATTGTGAGTTGCTCAGCACTGCCTTGTGCCACCACCAAGGCAGCATGAGTCATTGAACAAGTCCCCTTCCAGGTAGGATAGATGATTTATCATCCTGAACTTTCCAGGCACCTTCTTTGGCACTAATCCAATTGGAGACACTCTTAGATTAAGCCATGGAGGCCCACTTACTGACCCCCGTCACCTCTTTTTTTCCAGCTTGGTCTGGACCACCTGAGGGTGATCATGCATGGACTTCAAGTTCTCCACCTTGTACCCCCACTAGGGGCCTGAGTATGTTATATGAATGCCCATTGCAAACCCTTCCTCTAACATGCGGGTGACTGGTCTGTCCAAGTACTAGTCCAACCGTGGCTTAATGCACTCCACCCTTACCAAGGTAGATAGATTTGCTGCCTGGTGATTTCTGGGACTTTCTGCGATTGCCCCAAAATCATCCTCTTGGTGGTCAAGGGGATGTAAGAAGCAACAACTTCATCACGCTTAAGTTACCCAAAGCCTACACCCGACATGAGAGGTCTGCAATCAGCTACTCTCTAGCAGTGGCATGGAATTCTCTACAGAAGACCCTAAAGTTGACCAACTTTATACCTCTAGCATCCTTTAAAAAGCTCTACGTAAGTCTCTTCCCAGAGAAATGCAACTGCTACCACAAGGTCTAGTCCAGTCACATTCACAACCTTCCCCCTTTCAGTCAGCAATTATTATTGACAGCTCTTCCATAAATCATCCCCTCAGTTTTTCCCTCCCTTGCAGCCCCCTTATTTTGTATCTCAGCCCCTATCATACCTTTTTACAGCTTTGCTTCCCCTGACCAAGACCTCCACATCAACTCCTGGCACTTACTTCTACCCCAACCACTCCTCCATACCTCCTACTACTAGTAGCCTTAGCCCCTACCTGAATCTCCCACCAGCCCCTCCATGTCATTCATCAGAGACTGTTTATCATCATTTTTGCAGTCATCAATCATTATATCTGTTTGTCTGCATTAGTTTGCCCTGGAGCCTGTAATACCGGTTACCCTGTGTTGCGTGCTTGCTTTGGCTCCTCTATTGGGACATGGACATTCTAGATTCTTGCAGTGTACTTTTACTGTATCCTACCTTGTCCTGTTAGGTTTTATCAACCTTATCCTTCATTTGTATATATGTTTATATTACTGTATCTGTTTAATTACAAGTGTTCTGTATATGTCTGCTACTGTACCTTCAATTTGATTCTTGACCTATCAGGTCCATCTTGTAAATGAGCTTTGCTCAATGATGTCCGCCTGAATAAATAAAGATTTTGATTGATTGATTGATATACATTGCATGAAGAAATGTTGCTGGCTACAGAGCCATGCATGTCAGAATTTTCAGTTGGTTCTAGGTGTAGCATGGCTGGAGGGGCAACTCCTCATCTCATGCCACTGGGGTGCAGTCACCCTAAGGGTGAGACCACGGTCCATATGCATCTCCTTGCATTACATCCACCAAGGGGGCTTATCTATCTTCCCCAGCCCAGGGTGGGATCTACCTGCTTCCACCACCAGAACTTCTCGTCATAGTACAGTACAACCAAGCCATCCTCCTTTGCACCTATGCATCAGCAAGATCCTAAGCATATAGTTAAATAGTTCCATATAGTTAAAAGCTCCAGGCCCAGCTCCTTCTTGACATGCAGAATGGTTGTGGCACACTCTGCGAATGCCACTGCCCAATTCTCATAGCAGAGGCACTTTAACATTTTTCTGTCAGACTCTTCCACCTTTATACTTCCTGCTTCAGATCTTCTGCCTAACTCTATTCATCACGGTCATCCCGACAAGCTGGTCCAGGCTGGCATGGAACAAGGAGGCAGCACTGGGCTACCTCCTCTTCTGGCATGCTGGGAATGGTTGTAGCTGCAGCCCCTCACGCCTGACCTTACCTGCGCTGACTCCTGACTCACAGCAGCCAGGTCTTCCACCTGGGCAATGAGCTTGTCCAGTCTCTCATCAGTAGAAGACTGTCTCTGGGACTCTGACTGCGCCATAGCATCCACCCTCTGCTCATAGGTACGCCCCTCCCTTGCTGGTTCATCCCCATCGAGGGCCTCCTGAATTAATGGTATTGTGTGTTTTAGGGCCAGTTTGACCTCCCTGTTCTTTGGCTCTGTAGCTATGTATAAGTGGGAGTGCAGGGCCCGGAGTGCACGCACTCCCACTAACATGCACCACTTACATTACACTTTCTCCAAAAAAAAGGGAAATTCATTGCAAAAATCTCCATTAATGCATCAGTTAGGGTTAATAGTACAGCAACAAAAGTTTGGAAATGTGCTGTTACGGTTCAAAACCCTAACTTTGCATCCCCCACACACACACACACACACACACACATATGTAAGACACATGCAAGATTCTAAGACACTAAACCACTCTGTCACATCTGTTACCACAATAACAACGATGCTGTGCTTATTTCACATAACACTATGTAATGAAAAACCAAATGTAGTATCATCAACTCTATATTGCCAGCACAGTATGACACATTATTGCTGACTTACCTTCTTCATACAATGAGACTTAGTCTGTACACATTTTCAAAATACTGACTTTTATGTGTCACTGTTCAACAACTGGGTTGCTGCAGGCTATCACATGGCCATGTGGTAGCAGGACAGATAAAGATTTATTTATGTATTTAGTTTTTGTTGACCAGGTAAGTGCGCTAGACAAATTCTGCCTATTTTCAGGCACGACCCAGGGGAAGGGGATACAGATGAATGCCAACTGACTTTGAACCAGATTAAGCTGTTGGTGGTTATTTTAGTGAATGGGGGAAAATTTGGCCAGAGCACCAGGGAAATTCCCCTACTCTGCTGCATTGCTGCCAGTAGGGGGACCCTTGGCCATCAGCGTTGCAGTGGCCAGTCTGCCTAGGATGTTGGAGGACATGGATGCATCTAGTGCAGGGGAGCTGGCCTCCTCTCCTGTACTTTCTGAACCAGAGGCTATTGTTGCTGCTTGTGCAGTGGCTGAGGTTGTTGACCTCAGTATTCTTACCTATCCCGTTTCATCTGCTGTGCCTCATTCTGTATGTGACTCTGTGCTTCCTTTGACTAAGGATAAAACCAGCCTACTTGCTGCACGTTCTCAATTAATGCTACAGATGGACTTACTGGATCATGAACTTGCTGTTTTTTCTGATGTTGCTGGACCTCCTGCTCCGGTGTCTTCTGTTTCCAGTCAGATGACTTCTGCGGCTGGACCGTAGGCAAGTGGTGTTACTCTGAATGCGGTCATTCCTCTGCTCCCTACGGAACGTTCCCCTGATGTCTGGGCTGGCAGTTCATCGGGTTCAGTACCCGTGTGCCTAAAGTCCCTTCTGCCTGGTTCTTCTGTGCTTTTTGATGGTGCCCCTGTTCCTCCTTTACTGACTCCAGGGGTGACTACTGATGGACCGACATTTTCCTTTGCTTCCCAAGTCCAGCAACCTGGCTGGAGCAAACTGCCCAGAGTTCCTTCTGCTCCTGGTTCGGAGGGGACTAGCAATTTGAAACCTGCGGTCTTGCCAACAGAGTCTTCCTGGTCTCCTGATCGGGTTTAAAGGGTGGCTGGCTGGGAACAAACGGAAAGTGAGTCCTGTTTACCGAACTTGCAGGACCCTTCCTACATCATGATGTTGAAAAACGCTGTTGCATCAGTGGATGCCGTGTCTTCTGATCCTCTGAGCTACAACTTGCCCCGGGGTAATTCATCTTCTCCTTGTGTTTTAGACTCTGAGATTATTGTTGATACTGTTGTGGGGGATATTGCTGTACCGGGGGATATTGCTGTTCCTGGGGTTTCTGTTTCAGGTGTTGCAGTACATGCCTCTGATTCTCGGTGTCCCACTTCGAGCTTGGTTTCTCCAGCTTCAGGGGCACCGGTAGGCTTGAATTCTGAAATACCGGCCTGTCTGGGTCAGGATCCTGTGTAGCTGCAGAGTGCGGCTCCCAAACCTGGTATTCCAGTGGGTTTTAAACTCACTGATTTGTTCCACTCCAATAAAGGTGAGCCTGCTCATAGACGCAGTGCTGTCAGGTTTTTGTATAAAGGGGGACTAGATACTCCCCCTGACAAGCTGTATGTTGCTAAAACTTTACTTAAAGGGTCTATGCATTTCTTTTCATCTGAAATTTTTGCCCTGATTAGTTTAGGGAATTCCAACTTCGATGTGAGTTTTAAACGTCTTTCATTTGGATTGTTTTTGGGTTCAGTATGCTAAATTTAAAACTTCCCCTCTTTGGGCTCCCTTTCATGTTCTCCCATTGACGAAACCTACGGTTAAGACTATCACTATTATGTTTAAAATCAAGGGTCAATGTTGAGGACATTTTATTTGGTTCGACAGCTGTAGAGGTTTTGAATAAACCTACCCCAACTTAGATAGTGAACAGATTTGGGATGGTGAGTGGAGGGTTAGGGTTAAGCTGTTTTCCTCTGACTCTGTCCTGCTCACTTGCCTAATTTTTTTTCTTGGGAAGGATAAGGATTGATTTTTATGCAGGGCAACCCAGGTCTTGCTTTAAATGTGGCCCTCGTGCCCACTTCAGCTCTGCTTGTGACACACTTAAATGTAGCCATTGTTTAGAGTTTGGCCATTCTTCTAGTGCTTGTTTAAACCTCTTTAAGTGTAATCTCTGTGAAAATACTGGTCATGCTTATGGACGTTGTCCTTGGGCCTCTCATAACCTGGACGATTGTCCCTCCCATGTGGGCCTCATTAACCTTGCTCAGCAGCAGCAGGCAAAAAAATCTGCTGAGAGTCATTCTCGGGTTGGTCCTGTGGCTTCGCCCCCTCACCCTTCTTCCCCGCTTGCTCTTGTCATGGAGCCTGAGAATGGGCTAGCTCCTGCTTCGACCCCTCAGAATGATGTTCTGCTGCTTGAGCTTGCTTCTGTTGTGACACTGGAGGGCCTTCCTTTGGCTGTCCCTGTCTCTGCTACACTTATGGTTATGCCTCCCTTCCCCCTCCTTTACCTCAGACTTTGCCTATTGCGGAGCAGGCTACTCCTTTTACTGTTCCTAAAAAGAGGACCAGAAAAGGACTGACTCTTTCTGGTAAGGGTAAGACTCCTGGATCCCGGTCCTGGGCTTCTGGTAATAAGTTTGCGGTTTTAGCTCCCGACATTACTGATAGGGATTCTGGGGATGATGATACAGATACCTCCTCCCTTGTGTCTAATACTGATATGGACGGGGGTAGGGACATTGATCCCATTGCTAAACGGACGAGACAGTGTCGATGTGGTAAATCACCCTAATCCTTCGCTATGGATTCCTTGTCTATTCTCTCTTTTAATGTTAACAGTATTAAGGGAGATAAAAAGCTTGGTGGAGTTATGCTCTCTGTACAAGATATGCATTGTGATATAACTTGTTTGGTGGATACTCGGTTAAAAACTAATAAAGAACTTCAGCAAGCTTCTCGGGTTTGGTCCCATGGCCATTCCTTTTGGTCCTCTGGGGTGGATAAGTGTGATGGTGTGGGTATTTTGTTTTCTAATCCTGCCCTTCAGGTGTCTAGATTGGTGGATATTTGCCTTGGTCGTGTACTGCTGCTTGACCTCTCCTTCCATACTGAACGATTTCGGTTAATTGCTGTATATGCTCCTCAGACCAAAGCATTACAGTCTGCTGTCTTTTGAACTATTCAATCATTTTGCATACTTCTAGATTGATCATTTGGGCTGGGATTTTAATTGTGGTCTTCATCAGTCTGATAGTGGACTTCAGACATCCAAATTGTTTGTGACTCTATGACCTTGAAGAATGTTCTGTCTACAGCCAAACTTCAGGATGCCTATAGGGTTCTGCATCCCAGGGTGAATATACTTATTTTCGGGTGCTTGTCGCACTAGGATTGATTTTTATTTCTTTCCATACACTTACCTTTCTTGATTGTCGGATTATTGGAAGTGAGTTTTCAGATCATGTGCTCTGAGGGTTGTAATATCCTGGTCTGACGCCCCAGTGTAAAAACAGATGGAGACTTAATGATTCCATTCTTGATGATCCCAAAGTCCAAATGTTGTGGAGATAGACTGGGCAGCACGGTTGTCTGTTGCTGACATTTATGAGGATATTTTAGACTGGTGGAAGGACACTAAGGTTAGTTGGAGGAAGGTTTTCCAGAGGAAAGCTGCTGCAGCTCATACCAGCTGATATAAACGGTACCTGGCCTTACGTCAACAATTACAGAATTTGATTTCTCTGTCTGATAATAGTCATTATGATTCTAGCTCACAGATTTCTGTTTTGAGTAGTCAGATGAAGGCTCTGCAGTATGACAGGGCTAAATCTCTGGCTATGAAGCCGCTTTGGGACTAAAATTGCCAAAGGTGGCTTCACCCTTTCAAAGACTGTCAGGATAGGGTGGACTCTAGGTTATTTATAACTTGATATCCCTCGGGAGATCTGGTTAGTCCCCTGAGTCCCTGATTCAGGTTGTCAAACATTTTGTTTTAGGTATGTTTGGGAATGCATCTCCGAAGCTGATGCTGATGATTTTTAGCCTCATTATCTTTGCCTACCTCACTTCAGAAGATGTGAGATGCTTTCCGCTGATATTACTGAGGAGGAGGAGGTATTACAGGCCATTGTTTGTTTAAAACAGGATTCTGCTCCTGGCTCTGATGGACTCACGGCAGGATTCTATTCTACTTTTCCCACTGATTTGGTTCCGCATTAACTCTTTTTAATGAAATGTTGTCTAAGGCATCATTTTCAAGTCTATGAAAGAGGCAATCTTGGTCCTTATTCATAAGAAGGGGTGGCTTCTGATATTAATAACTGGAGGCCTTTGAGTCTACTTAATGAGGATAGCAAACTCTAGGCAAAAATTTTGCTCGCTAGACTCGTCCGGTAGCTCAGCTACTTGGTCCTGCCCAGACGGTGGCATCCTGGCAGTTGCCAGTCTGATAATCTAATTTTATTACATGAATTATTTGCTTGGGGACCTGAATTATACTCAGGGTTGGGTGTTGGCAATCAATCAAGAAAAAGCCTTTAATAGGGTTTCCCATAAATATCTCAACTCGGTCTTAGCAGAATTTGGATTTCCATCCCAATTTATAGATTGGTTTCGAGCTCTTTATTTTCAGGCAGTTCTTTTCCCTAATGTTAATGGTTGGTTGGGACATCCTGTTTTAGTTAAACGGGGTCTAAGGTGCCTTTGAGTCCCCTTTATACACTTTTGGAATTGATATTTTGATTCAGGCAGTTCTTCATTGCCCTGGGATCCTTGGGTTACAAGAGCTGCCTGCCTCCCTCCCATCAAAGTACTGGCTTATGCAAATGACTTGGTCCTGACCATGGCATCCAATTCAAATGAGCAGGCTGTACTTTCTGTGTTCCAACAGTATTCCTTAGTGGCAGGGTCCCAGATTAATTTTTGAAAAGTGTTGGGCTCGTTAGGATCCCCACTCCTCCTGAGTCTGGTTCCTTTGCTGGCATCCAGCTCTCTAGAACCCATTAGGATTCTCGGACTTTGGTTTGGGCCTGGCGATTTACTGCTGTTGAACTGGACTGGGGCATTGGGGAGGCTGATAGGCTTTTAGCTGGGTGGCAGCAGAAGCAGATTGGGAAAAAAATGGGTTTATTTACTCAAACCTTGATGGTCCTTATTTTTTGTACCTTTGTTATGTTCCCTCCCCCATGTCATTATTCACAAAACAGTGTTTTCTTTCAGGGCCTCTGGGGTTCTCGGTTGAATCCTATTAAGCAATGTTTTACTTATAGGCCTCTCGGTGAGAGAGGGATGGGGATGTTACACCCTGTGTTTTTTTGTTATTTTTTTTTGTTGTAATTTTGGTTGGCCCTTGAAACCTGGAAATAAGGGTTGGAAACCTTTTCTTTGTTCATGGCTTCTGCCTTGTTTCCCTGGGAACAAGGCAAGTGGGGGTCTTTGTTAAACTTTCAGGCCACGCCTTTTGGTTTGGAGGTCATGAAACTGGCCATGACTTGGGGTTTACAGCCCTGTGATTTTTGTACTCAGAGTAGGAAGTCTGTATATGATCGAATTTGAGACGAGAGGCTCAGAATCCTGTTGCATTTCCATTCTGTCCTCCTGATCTTCAGTCTTGGATTTTGAAGCAACTTTGAATCCTATACTCCTCCTTATGTGTGGGACATGGTCTGGCTCAGTAATTATGGTAGACTTAGTGTTAAAGGGAATCATAAACATAAAATGATGCTTGATAGATACTGTCCTAGGGATTCCTGTCTTTCTATTATAGAATCACAGGCTCATTTATTTCTTGACTGTCCATTTGCTTCTGATTTTTGGTCTACTATTGCAGTTATTTGGGATGAACCTCTTTTTACTATGTTGTCTTATGCTGATATTATGTTTGGGTCTCTCTGCTTTACCTACTAAATATCATGCAGAAACTATATATATTGTACTATGTTTTATATGCTATTTTTTATGGAAAGTTAGATGTTTGCTAGTTTTGCACCAGAAATGGATCCCTATTTTAGAAATTGTACAGAATGTTGGGAATGCTGTATTTACCATGCAAAAGTTTGACTTTTCTAGATATTCCAGACTGCAATTTCGTCATTTTTGGATTAACTGTGATTCTTGGAAATTGACTTAATTTCTTGTACTCTTTTTTGTTTTTGTTGTTTTCTTACCTTTGTCATTTACATTGTCAGTCTTTTGTATGTCTGTTGTAATGAAGACCACTTCTTCTCAATAAAATTCCCCTACTCTTTTCGAGAAGTGCCATAGAATCTTTAACATCCACCTGAACTACCACCAGAACAGGCAAATGGGACCTCGGTTTAAGGTCTCATCCGAAAGACAGCACCTCAGGAGTGCAGCACCTCCCTCATGCTGCACTGCAGTGTCAGTATTGGATATTAGCCCAAGTGCCTGGTGTGGAAATAGAACCCACAGCCTTCTGATCTCCCGCCTCAGAGGTGAGTGTGCTACCTGCTGAGCCACTGACACTGAGATGACACATACTACTTTTAAAATACTTCTCAAGTGTGAAACTAGCACCATCACATGTTATACAGCTGCGTTACCTGGAAATACTCATTAGCAGCATGTTATTGTTAGCTTTGGTTGTTATAACTGTTGCTTTCACATGTTACTTGTAAACTATACTACAAACAATTACTTTTATTATTACTACCGTTTGTTATTAGGACTGACTCACTCTATCAGAAAAATAGATGCAAACATTCAGTGTCTGTTGGTAGGGTTATACTAACTCTCATTTCCAAGAAACTATCTGTGGATAATATACTGCGTGTTACATCACTTCTTCACTATTGAAATATAGGCATCTGCTTAAATCTTGTTATTGCTGTTTGTAACACAAAAATGCTTTCAGTGAGCCATCACCCATGGCTGCCCAGCATGTGTGTCTCACCCCAAGGCACTATGATGGCGGAAGAACCCATACAGTTGGTGACCCATGATGATGGATGTCTTGCAGTACATTTGGAGAGTTGTACATTACTTCTGGTACCTGATGCTGGATGGCTCTGATTGGCTGTGTTGCCTTGGCCTTCCCCTGCTTGCATGTGTGTGTGTTTGTGTGTGTGTGGGGAATGCGGAGTTAGGGTTTTGAACCTTAACAGCACATTTCCAAACTTTTCTTGCTGTACTATTAACCTTAACTGATGCATTAGCAGAGTTTTTTGCAATGAATATCTCTCTGTCTCTCTCTCTCCATATATATATATATTTATAGCCATAGCCTAACAACATGTCACACAAGGCTGTAACAAGGTTCCCAGCTGCACTGTGCTGAACACCCTGGCTGTCTTCAAAAGACCTGCTCCTTTAAATCTGTATTCCCTGAGCTTAACTGCTACCATCTCCACCACACCCAAGATGGTCACCACCAAAACCCCACCACCTTCTTGAGTGTCCCATAATCCCACTAGCTGGCCATCACTGGCCAATAACTCCCCCAATCTCCAGTTGTACCTTGCCTGGCAACTGCTGTGCTCATCTCTGCTGAGGGGAACTCCTGTAGAGAATCGGCGGGCAACCTCTTCATGCCATCCCCCACATGGGATGCTTTGCTCAAGATGGCCACTGAGATCTCACACGTTATAAGATCTCTAGCGCACAGCTCACAGACAAAGGCTAGGAAGTGCCAGGAACTAAAAGGACCATGTGTTCACCACAACATACACTGTCAGACTACTCTTCTCCTGCACAGTACTATGGTTGCCCCCCCCCCAGTGGTGCGACCATCCCCCACTGCTAGACATTCTCTCCTCACAATAATGGTCCACTCAAACAACCAGACACATGGGTTACACCACCACTACATGACTGTACTGATAGGACCACATCTAGCCTCTTTTCCAGTACCGGAGGTGTGCTCACCCCACCTGTGTCAGCTGGCACATTAAGAAGAACCTCTCCAAACTCCCAGAATATCTGCCAGAGTGGCTGGATGCCACTGAAGTACCAAGCAATGTACTTGGACCACCAGATTTAATGTGGTCTGGCAGCCTACAAGGAAGGATTAAAGTAAGGGGGCAGGATGGTGGTGGGCACCAACAGAAGCTGCACCAGTGCCCTAGCGCTCAGTGTACATCATCATATCTTGCCCTGACCTCCATGGGCATAGATAACTGATTTTTTTGTTGTTATATCCATAGCATTTAGCAGGCCCCAATCCCCGTGGCTGCTGCCAGACAAACAGGCCTCCATGTGGCCACTCAGCTAGAACAGCCACCATAGGCTGGGCTCTCAAAACAGGGTCATCAAATCCCCATACAGCTTCATCTCACAGCCACTCTGATAAGCCCTTTGTTCTGGGAACAAAGGACTGTCAATAGCTACAAAGCTTCTCTTTCTCTACTCCACCCCACCTGCACTTATCTCCCACAAGGAACTTTATTCATTAAGTTTGACCTTATTGCAGCCTACTGCAGGAACTGAACCCTGCTCCCTTACTCCAATATATAACCTGAATAAAATTTCCTACCTGAAGATAAGCAGGGTGGTGTAAGAGTTAGCTTGCCAACAGCTTCAACCTAAAGGAAAGGAGAAGAAAGAGAGGGTGCTGCCACAGCCCTATTTAACCCCTTATCTCCTCCCTCCCTCCACCAGATGCCACCGCCCTGGGCAGCCTCAGTGGTACCTTCTCCTAGGCCATTGCTGGGATCTGCTGCCTGCCCCAAGAGGAGGCACCCTTCTCCCTTCCCACCAGCTTTGAGGGGGGGCAGACAAAGCTTTGGGCAGCATCTCTATTTCATGCATTAAGGTGAGATGTGCACATATACGAATATACAAAATTTGCCAGCAGAAAAAGGCCATCCAGCCTATTGATTCTGCTCAAGTTTGTAGCTAGCTCCCTTATTCAGCAGCTACCCCCACTCTCTTCCCCCATTACCCTCCCCTTTGCCATGTCCAACCCCTTCTTGAAGCATTCTGCTGTGTTACATGACACCACTGCTGCTGTAGTGTGCTCCACTCTGCCACCACCCTTTGAGTAAAGAAATGCCTTCTCACCTCCCTCCTGAATCTGCCCCCTCCAATCGCAGGCCATGGCCCCTAGTGTCTCTCCCCATCCTCCTCCTGAATAGACCCTCAGTCTCTGTCCTGATTTTCCACTTCATGTATCTGAAAGTCTCAATCATACCCCCATCCCTCCTTTTCTCCAGTGAGTACATGTTTAACTCTCTCAGTCTGACCTTATATGGCGATTCTCCCAGACCCTGAATAATTTTTGTTGCCCTACATTGCACCACCTCCAGCAGCCTAATGTCCTTCTATAGGTATCGAGCACTACTACTGTGTGTGCACTCAGATGGGTCTAACCAACGATCTGTATAATGGCAGAATAACCTCCTTTCTTCTCGAGGTTATGCCCTTACAGTGCATCCCAGCATTTTGTTGGCTATTGTTGCAGCCTTTCTGCATTGCGTGGAATTGTTCATTGCTCCTGTGATAAGCACCCCCAGATCCTTCTCCTCTATTAGTTCTAGCTGCACCCCCCAAATGGTAACTTCTCCTGATTCATTGTCCAAGTGCATGGACCTTGCAATTTTTTTGCATTGAACCCAAGTTGCCAGTGGTCAGACCATGCCTCAAGCCTTGCCAGATCCACCTGTAGCCCCTGCCATCCCCCAGTCATCCATCATGCCCTTATCTTGGTGTCATCTGCAATAGACTGATCTTGCTGTTGACGCCCTCTGAGATGTCTGCAATAAATATGCCAAACAGCCACAACATCAACCCTGTGGGAAGCCCACTTGTCACCGACTTAGGGATGAGAATTCCCCTCCTACCACCACCCTTTGCTGTCTATCCTGTAGCCAGTTCTCCACCCACCCACCAGTTTTGCTTCCACCCCTGTGCCCTGTAGTTTACTTCCAAGTCTCCCATGCGGTACCAAATTGAGGGCTTACTGAAGTCTAGGTAGAGGACAGGCCCCAGTTAATTTGCCTAGTCACCCAGTCATATTATTCCATTAGGTTGGTCTGTCATGATTTGCCCTTCATGAAGCTATGCTGCCCCTGTCCTGCACCCATTGACCTCCAGAAGTGCCATTAGCCTCCTTTAGGATGGATTCCATTAGCTTTCCACTTTGGGCATTAGGCTTACTGGCCTACAGTTCCCTAGTTTGTCCTTGGCTCCACTCTTGTGGAGGAGAACCACATGAGCCAGTCTCCATGCCTGAAAGAATCCTTTGTTCCTCATCCTGGCTTAAGAATATTATAATACCCATACATAAGAAAGGCTCTTTTCAATTACCATCAAATTATAGCCGATCAGCCTATTGAATACTAGTGGAAAAATCTTTGCTAAAATATTATTGGTTGAGCTTCACATCTGGGTTGACGAATGTTCTCCATTATTCATTTTCAAGCCAGATTTCATCATGGCTTCTCAAATATAGAAAATATTTACATTTTAGCCCACTTAAAAAATACAGGCTGTATCGTCAGATGAAACTATACTCTTTTCATAGATTTCATGGTAGCATTCAATTCTGTGTCTAGACAGACTTTATCAGAAATTCTGCTCTCCAGAGACCTCCTTATTAACCTGTTACTTCCTATTTATTTACTTCACTCAAACACAACCACTTCAGTGAGATACTATATTCACGGAATTTATCTGAATTTTCAGTTCAACCCAAGGTGTGAAACTAGGTTGTTTATTAGCCCCATTATTATTCAGCCTATATATGGACTCCTTATTAAGCTTTAATGTCATCTTTACCTCTTTATTCTCCTAAAATAAGAATCAGATCATTCATATATTGGCTATGCTGACGATCTTCTCCTTCTTTCTCTTTCAGTAGTTGATCTTCGGCATAAACTAAATATTCTAGAAACAAAAAGTGATTTACAGTATTGGCTTTAAAGATAAATTTACACCAAACTAAAAGTATAACATTTGGACCATCGATTCCTCATGTTTCTGATCCTAAAATTTATCTAGATGATAAATTAATTAAATTAATTTCATCTTATACATACCTCAGAAGTAAATTTTCTTCAAATTGTCAATGGACAGCACATTTAAAAGAACAGACTTCCAAAGTAAAACTTGCAGCCAAGGCCTTCTTACTATTTAATTATAAATACAGGGTACATACTCTTGCTTCAACATTGGTTGCAGGCGATGGCAAGATAAATTCGATTATACTTTATGGCTCTGAGGTTTGGGGTATAAATTCTTCTGAGAGTATTGAGCTCCCCCTATTATTTTACTTTAAAGCCCTTCTTCAAATTTCTCTTTCAACTGCCAATGCAGTGATAAGAACTGAATTAGGTCAGCGCACCATAGCAAGTTCGGTTAACATAAGATTAGCCTTGTATTGGCTGAAATTAATCAATAATCAGTGTAATAGCTTGCCAGATCTTTGTCTTAAAGAAAAATGCAGTTGGGGTGAGGAGGGCTTTATGTCCCCTTGGCTGGAGCAAATTCAGAAAGTATTATCAATAGCCTCCTTTTTTCATTTATTGGAGGATTCACTGAAAGCGATAAAAATGTCCCCTCTTTTGAATTTTATACTGAAAGAAAGGTTTTATTAGGTAGCCCAGAACCATCAGTTAACTCTAATTATATCCCTAAAACAAGCTTATATGGTTTCAATCTAACAAGATTGATTCCTTTATAGAAGACTATCTGCTACTACCCATTAACCTTCAGGTTAGGAAAATTACTTGGGCAAGATTGGACATCTTAGTGTCCAGATACTCCTTTTAACACATAATTACAGACTAACTCTTCCCCCAGTTTTATGTAGGTGCAACAAAGGCTTCCAGAAAACTCTTTATCATATGATAATTCAATGTCCTCTCTATTATTCTGCATGAGATAAACTATTAAAATCTTTTTAAATAAAATATGCCAACATGGATTTGATGCGCTGTTCATCCTTTTGCGTCCCAAAACTATCCCTGAAGCCTTATTAATTGCAAAATTTCTGGAAGTAGTAGTAAAGATCAAAAGGAAGCATTCCCCCATCCTTAAGAAGAGATCTGGCAATAAGAAGTCTTGGTAATGACCCAAGTTATGGCACTTTATAATGAATACTAGGCTTTTCCATTAATTCATATTTTATTTTTTTTGTGTGGTAGGATATGATAATGCTGATCACAGTGCACTTTATGTAATTATGCAATCCTTGTGTTTTTATAATTCTTTGTTTTATTATCACTGTTTATGTATAATGATTGTAATGTCCACTATTTTATACTGGATGAACAATAGAATCATAACGATGATAATGATGATGATGATGATGATGATGAGCCAGTCTTCAGTCCTGGGGTACATACCCTTTGTCTAGAGATGTATTAACTACGTCTGCCAAGGGGTCTTCCAGGAGCTCTGCCAGCTCCTTCAGTACCCTTGGATGCACTTCATCTGGTCCCAGTGCCTTGTCTACCCTCAATGCCCTTAACTCCTCCAGCACCCTCCCCACTGTGATGTCTCTACCTGTCACCCCCGTCTGTTTCTATCCTTCCACCTACTCTGGATACCACTCCCCTTTCTTAAAGACCCAACAGCACTTCTGTCTTTTCACCCCTCTTCCACCCATCCTCCACCTTCTTAATTCTTACAGTTTGGTCCTTAAAGCTTATTTTTTCCCTGATGTACGTGAAGAAGTCTTTCTCCCCTTTTTTTATGCCTTGTGCTAGCTTGAGTTCCCTTGATGCCATGGCTGCTCTTACCTTCCTGGTCACTTCCTTCACTTCTTTCATATACACCTCCCTGTCCTCCTGTCTCCCAATTTTCTGTATCTCCTATATGCTGCCCTTTTCCTCCTCATCCTGTCTAATACCCCTTTGATTATCCAGCTGGGTTTCTTCCCCTAGTCCTTTTAGTCTGGGCCCTGCAGCAGGTTTCTGTTGCCTCCACAAACCTGTTTTATCAGTTTCCACCTTTGATGTGTGCATCCATATCTGGTTGAATTTTGTCCAGGAACCCCTGTACACCTTCTTCCTTCCTCTTAAAATTGGTGTTTCTGAAGTCCAGCACCCTTGTGTCAGATGCCTTACTCTAGTTAGCCATCTGTAACTGAAACTATACTGTCCAGTAGTCACTGCCCCCCAGTGGTTCCTCAACCTCACCCATTCCCTGCTCATCAGTACGAGGTCATGGGTATTCCATTCTCCTAGTTGGTTTACTGACCAACTGTACCAGAAAGTTATCCTAGAAGGTGTTCAGCAGTACCTACTATCACCACCCCCTTCCCACAATTCTTCCTGATCTGCTCCACCAGTACCTTACCTTTCCTTCAGATTGGGAAGGTGGCCTGTACACTACCCCAACCTTGGTGACCTATTTTGGGATCCCTGGAGTTGCACCCACAGAGCCTCCATAACTCTCCTCTCCTCTTCCCTTACATAGTTTAATCCTTCCTTTATATACAGCACAACTCTCCTTCCCTTCTCCCTATCCTTTTGGTGTAATCTGTACCTGGAACTGCCATGTCCCACTCCTAGTTTTGGGTGGCCCATGTCTCAGTTATACTGCCAAATCAACTCCCCTTCACCATGAGAGCCTGTAGTTCCACCCTGTATTCCCCAGATTCCTAGCATTTAACGTTACCACTCTCCAACTCTTGTCTCTAACCTCCCCCACTGCTCTCCCTTATGACTGCCCCTTAGCACTTGCCTCCCTCCTTACAATTCCATTATGGGGTAAGCTCATTTGGTTTCACTGCTCTAGGCCTCTGAACACCTCTATCCATCTTGATTCCTCCTCCTAGTTTAAATGCTTCTCAATGCACTCCCATGCATTCCTTCAGTACATTTTTCCTTCCTCATTTATTTTATTTATTTTTTGTTGACCGGGTAAGTGCACTAGGCAAATCCTGTCTATTTTCAGGTATGACCCGGGGGAAAGAGATACAGAAGAATGCCAACTGACTTTGAACCAGATTAAGCTGTTGGTGGCATTTTAGTGAATGGGGGGAAATTTGGCCAGGGCACCAGGGAAATTCCCCTGCTCTTTTCGAGAAGTGCCATGGGATCTTTAACTTCCACCTGAACTACCACCAGAACAGGCAGATGGGACCTCGGCTTAACATCTCATCTGAAAGACGGCACCTCAGGAGTGCAGCACCCCCTCTTGCTGCACTGCAGTGTTAGTATTTATTTATTTGCTTTTGTTAACCAGATAAGCACGCTAGACAACCAAGTGTCTATTTTCAGGTGTGACTCAGGAGAGTTACAGAGCATACAGGTAACAAGATGCAAGTCAAGGAAATAGAATACAAAGTAGAAGATTACAGTCAGGAGCCGCAGACTCTACATAGGTGAGAGGTACAGGTCAGGCTCAAGCAAGGCTAGGCAAGCAGACAAGTTATAGTATACAACACAACGCAGGTAGTCAAGGTATTCTAATATGTCTATAGACTGAACACAACTCAATGGCAGTACATGATAGTACACAGACAGGAAAAAATGACAATATATAATAAGCGCACAATAAGGGAGGTAGTGGTATTATACTGGTGGAAGGTATAGATGGTTGTGCAGCTCCCTCCCCAGGGCAGGAGGGATAGAGATGCATGGGCCTAGGCAGAGCATAGGCAGGATGCTGAAGTCTTGAGAAAGCACCAGAGGATGTTTTTAAAGCAGTGGTGGAGGGCAAGGCACACACTAGTGCAGGAAGGGAGTTCCACATTTTAGGTGCATGGACTGAGAAGGCCCGTCACCAGTGAGGTTGCATGTCCTTGGAACAAGTTGGGCCTGAGAAGCACAGGATCTGAGATGGTAGGTTGGGGTGGGGGATTAGGGGAGGGCAAGTACTGAGGGGGTGGCAGTCTGGACTATGTTGTCAAAAAAGTTGCTTAGGACAAAGGTACAGTGCTTTTCAGGGGGGAAGCCACTCCAGACGTGAGTAGAGCTCACATCGATGCGTTAGGCAGGGGCAGAGAGAGCAAAGTGGCATATGTTGTATGCAGTGTCCCATTTTGTGAGATGAGCTTTGGAGACTGGGGCAAGGGCATTGAGCCCATAGCATAGTGTGGGGAGGAGTATCCCCCTAGCTATGGCTAGCTGAGTGGCAGGAGTGAGGCAGTCCTTGGCTCTGTAGGCAAGGCTGAGCTTGCCATTAGAGGCATTACACACATTCCTGATGTGTGTAGTGAGATTCAGTTGAGGATCAAGGGTGACCCTAGATATTTGGCTGAGTCAGAGACTGGAAGTATGTCACCATTGGCCCCATGGATTTCTAGGGAGCAGGGCAGGAAGAGGTGTGAGTCCCTGACCCGAACAGCATGGCATGGATCTTCCTTAAGTTGACGATGAGCTTATGGCCTTAAGCCAATTTTGAATATGCTCGAAGTCGGAGTTTAGCGGAGTTGATGGTGTTGACTTTGCGGGGTGGCCAGGACTACGAGGTCATCACGTATTAGATGGAACACCATAGGTAATTGTAGGAGGCAATCCATTAATGTACAGAGAGAACAGTAGGGGACCCAGGATGGATCCCTGGGGGATCCCACAGTTAACTGAGGATAAGGCTGAGTTAGTGCGGTTGTACAGGTGAATTGCTGTCTACCCACAAGGTAGTTTGAGAACCATTCGAGGGCATGGTAAGAGAGACCAAGGGAGTGCAAAGTGGTGTGGAGGAGGGAGTGATCCACCCGGTCGAAGGCCTTGGAAAGATCGACAAAGATGGCCCACTCAATAAACCTAGATCAGTTGTGGATCTGATCTCGGAGGTGACCACAGCAAGTGCCGTTGATGTGCTGTGCGCTTTTCTAAAGCCATGTTGGGCCAGGGAGAGAATGGTGTATCCCTTGAGGTGGTGGGAAAGTTGGGAAGCAACAGCCTTTTCGAGGAGCTTGCTGGTGGCTGACAGTATAGCAATGGGGCAATAGTTGCTAATGTCTTTGGGGTCACCTTGCTTGTGGACAAGGACCACCTTGGCTATCTTCCATACCTCCGGGATGGTTCCTGAGATGAGTGAGGAGTTAAAGATGTGTGCAACCAGTCTAGCAAGGAGGGGAGCTCTGAGGCTAAGGAGCTTGGGTTCAAGGCAGTCATAACCCACCCCTATGTGGTGGGAGAGCCCTGCCAGGAGTGCCTGGGTCTCACCAACTGTGATCCTCTTGAGGTAGAATGGCGGACAAGAGGGGGGCCCCCTCGGTGGTTCGGGGGCAGGGAGACAGGAGGAAGGGGGGACTGGCAGATCGGAGAAGGCATGATTGAAGGTAGAGGTGATAGTATGGGGGTTGTTGCAGTAAGCCCCCCCAACATACATATCGAGGGGCTGTTCTGTGGCAGACCCACCAACCAGGTTTCTGACATTTTTCCAGAATCCTTGGGGGTTGTTTGCCGAGGCGAGTAGGGCAGACTTGCAGTACTCACTTTTGGCGGTACATATTGCACGCTTGCATATGTTTCTAAGTCATTGATACTCAACGAGATCATGGTCATTGTGGGAAATTTTGAATTTTACCCAGCATTTGTCCTTTTCCTTCATGAGGGAGTAAAGGTCATCATGGAGACATTTCGTGACAGTGCCTCACACTCTCCTTTTGGTGAGGGGTGTGCGCCTGTTTTGCAGGGGAATGACAGTAGCAAGGAAGAGATCCAGAGCTGAGTCAGGGTCGTTTGTGGCCAGGATCCTGGACCAGTCAACCTGATGCAGATCCTCACGGTAATCGTAGAGGATCAATTTAAAATATTCCCTCATTTGGATCACTCTGCTGGGGACTTTGGGTGAGTTGAAGCCACGGATGCAGTAAGTCAGGGAGTGATCAGTTATTGCATCAGGGAGGATCCCAGAGTGGATGATAGTATCCAGTCTGTTGCTCATAACCCAGTCAATGAGCGCCCCCCCAGGAGGAAGGCCTAGTAGGTTACATGATCAGTTGACTAAGGGCAAGACCAGAGAGAAGCAGCTCAAACTACTTGGCATTGGGCCCCAGCCAATTTAGGTTGAGGTCCCCCAGGATTATTAGTTCATTTGAGCCCACCTTATCTCTGATCTAGTCCAGTAGCGAGGAGAGCCCAGGAGCACCTCTTTTAGCAGGTACGCTGTGTTAACATCTCACATTAACAGCAACTGCAGCCAGACTAAAAGAACTCTGTGTTTGTGTGTGACACTGTATTTCTATGCCTAAGCTCCTTCCTGCAGCAGCCCTGCTAGCAAAAGCCTGATTACTGAGGTTTGGAGAGTGTCATCAGCTGTGCTTGGTGGGACTTTTGTTAATTTCATCAGTGCAGGAGGAGGGGCTTTAACAACATAAATGCTTGTCCTGCTAGAAAATGAACAGGTACGCTATGTTAACATCTCACATTAACAGCAACTGCAGCCAGACTAAAAGAACTCTGTGCTTGTGTGTGACACTGTATTTCTGTGCCTAAGCCCTTCCTGCAGCAGCCCTGCTAGCAAGAGCCTGATTACTGAGGTTGGGAGGGTGTCATCAGCTGTGCTTGGTGGGACTTTTGTTAATTTCATCAGTGCAGAGGAGGGCAGTAACAACATAAAGGCTTGCGCTGCTACTGCGTAAGTGCAGTGGCGTGAGCGTGCGCCACTCGGAAGAGAAATGGGAATAAGTTTGTAACATTTTAAAAAGCAGGTAATCTGGAAACTTATAAAACGGGGGTAACAGATCAAAAACTATTGTTTAAAGTATCTGAGACTACAGACTGATTTTAGGAGAAGCTTAGAGAATTAAATGAGAAAGTATTTATTCTAAATATATTGTTGATTTTTTGCATTATCTGTGATAGTAATTAGTGATAGAGGAGTTACTCCTGAGAGTATGTTATTAGTTAAGCTTACCATAATTGCTAAACATATCTTAATAAGCACTTATATAGCAGTATATGGTAACCTTAAATAAGATGTTTAATGCTTAAATAAGTCTCCAGTTTGGGGTTTAGATTTTGGTAACATTGACTTACGTAAGGTACTGTTACCTAAATAAAAATTTTAATGCTCTGATTATTTTTTACTTTTATAAACAGGCATCTATAGATTATTTCCTTTGTATTTGGACACAGCTGTAAAATGAAAAAGATGTTGTTATCTAAGATGATGGGGTTGATAGTGGGGTTGGTATGTGTCGTTCAGCTATTTGTTATCATGAGAACTGATGTTTTGACGAAAAGATCAAGTGCTCATGTAAATTGTTCTAATAATTTCAAGTTACAAACAGCTAAGCTGATCTCATGACGAAACCCTTTCAACCTCATCAGAGAAGAACTTCGTGTTAAGGGCATGGTAATCCAAACAGGGTATATCTGTTCAAGTAATCGGGCATTGTTATTGTCTTTGGCTCTCTGTGGAGATATTGAATTGAACCCAGGTCCTGTAATTAAAATGGTCTTAGATAATGCTCGAAGTATGATAAATAAAATGGACTCTTTTAGATCCTGGGTAGAACATGAAGAGCTGGACATAATAATGTTAACGGAAACCTGGTTAAAAAAGGGAATTGAATATAAAGAAATAGAATTAAGGGGCTTCTACCACTTTAGAAAGGATCGAGGAACACGGGGGGGGGAGTCTGGTGTACATAAATCATTCAATTGGTAACTCCAACATTTTGTTCTCTGGGTCAATTGAGGGCATTGAATACCTGTTAATTGAGATACAATAATTAAAATTGGTTATTGGAGTAGTTTACTCTTCATCTAAAATAAACCCTATCCATTTTGACAAATTTTCACATGTTTTAATGGAACACCTGGGTCAACTACAAGTAGTTCTGGCTGGTGATTTCAATGTAGCTTGGGGTTGTCCCAGGGGTCAAAAGTTGGAAAAATCAATGAGATGTTTAAACCTGATACAAATTATAGATACACCTACAAGGAAAGGTTCCTTATTAAGTAAAGGTAATATTTTGATTTGATGTTTGTTTCACCTGAATTGACAATCTTGGAGAAAAGTGTATGTGTCCTCAGTTTAGAGACCACAATATAGTTAATGTGTATTCTCTACTATTAAAATTCTATTCCATAAAATCAGTACCACAAATATCTAAAGATGTTATTTAAAATTTAATAGTTTATCATTTAGATAGTAACTTCAGGGACTCCTTGGTATAGGATTTTACTTATTCCAGATTTAAATGAGGCTGTATTAGAATTTACAACAATGTTTATTAATGCTTGTGATAACGTTGCCCCATATAAAAAAGTAAATCATAGAATAAAACATTTACTATGGCTAACTGTAAAATTAAAAAAAAATGATTAGTATTAGAAATCATTATTGGAAAAAAGCAAATAAAACATTAAACAGTGAAATTTGGGAACAATACAAAAGGTTAAGGAATAAAGTAATACAGGAAATCAGAAAATCAAAAGCTTGTTACTATAAACAGTGGATTAAAGAATCAACAAATCCAGGTGCTTATTGGTCTGTTATAAAAAATCTTATGAATCCAAATAGTAAACAAAGTGAAATAAAATTGAGTCAGAATGGAAAAGTGTTTGAAACAAATAAAGCTGCGGAAATTTTGAATGATTATTTCATAAATCTCCCCGATCTGAAATTAGATCTCATAACTAAAACTATTACCTTGAATGAAGTAAAGGGTGAGAGTCCCCAAGATGAGAAAGAACCCAAATTCAGGTTTAAGAGAGTGATAAACAAAGAAGTTCTAAAAAATATAAATAGATTAAAATTGTGGGGGGTAGGAAGAAAGAGGCTGTTGGTTAACTAGGATCTGCGGCCTATCCTGTAGGTAGGGAAATGGGTAGACTAGATGGGCCTAGCGGTCCTTATCTGTCACAAAGTCTATGTTTCATGTAAAATAAATAAAACAAGTAGCCCAGATAGAATAGATAATAAATTATTAAAAGAGGCTGCTATGGAATTGTCACCAATACTAAGGGACATTTTTAATTAGAGTCTAAGAGAGGGACAGTTTCCCTCTAGTTGGAAATTAGTCAAAGTGATACCAATAGAAAAGAGAGGGGATCCAAAGGATGTTTCAAATTACCATGCAATAGCCTTTTTGTCCACAGTATCCAAGTTATTTGCAAAAAATTGTCCATGATCAGCTAATGGACTACTTGGAAAAATATAATAAATTGACTCAACAACAGTATGGTTTTAGGTAGGGTAGGTCCATGGCTACTGCACTCACTGACTTTTTGGATCTCATAGCAACCCCTCTTGGGGAAGCGAAGTCCGTGAGTGCGGTATACGTGGACCTGTCTAAAGCATTTGATTTAGTAAACCATAGTATTTTGATAAACTCATTAATGAAAACGGGTGGAGGAAGAAACCTGCAATTGGTTTATATCATACCTTGATAAAAGATCACAATTTGTTGTCCTAAATGGACACCAGTCAAAAGTGGACTATGTAACAAGAGGGGTTCCCCAGGGATCTATCCTGGGCCCCCTCCTGTACATAGTCTATTTAAATGACTTACCAAAGAAAATTGGATATTCAAAGATTCATCTATATGCAGATGATACGGTTTTAGTAGCAGAGGGAAAAACTACAAGTGAAGTAGAACTAAACTTACAGAGTGACTTTAGCATCATGCAAGGTCACTTTTCATCTTTTGGTTTATTAGTTAATGGCAAAAAGACACAGGTTATGTCATTTGCATTGGACTTAAAGGAATTTCAAAATTAAATATAAAGACACAAGAGGGTAAGTTTCTAGAACAAACTGAAACATATAAATATTTAGGGTACATATAGATCAATGTCTTACTTTCCAATATCATATAACAAATTTAATAAAAACACATGTTAAGATTGGAGCTATGAGACGAATATCAAATTGTATGATTAAGAGAAACAAGATTGATTATGATCAATCAATTAATAATGCCGGTTATTGGACTATGGGAATCATACTTACAGACATACAGCAAGAAAACATTTAAATAACTTGGATACACTTTATAATAAGCTTGCAAGATTTGTGTTAAGGTGTGAATTTAAAACTCATCATTGCACTATGTATATGGATTTGGGTTGGATTCCATTAGACTTACGGGCTAGGGGAATCTGGTTAAATCAGGTTCATAATATATTTCACAATCAATGTTTAGATAACTTAAAAAACAAATTACAAAAACCAAAACATGGTTTAAATTTAAGAAAAATTGGTGCTTGAGATTTAATAATACCAAAGTAAAAATCGATTTAGTGAAGTGACCCTTCAATACCAAGTAGCTAAAAGCTGGAATTGTCTTCCTCCTTTTACATGAACCAACAACTACTGATCATGTTTTTAAAAATGGCCTGAATTACAAACTTAGTTTTCGTTGTTATTGTGATAGGTGAAATTAATGTAAATCTAAAAATGCTAACATGCCTGTTATTGATGAGTTTGTAAAACTCTGATGTATTGTTTTGTACTTTTCTGTAACTTGTATTGTTATAAATGTATAGTTGTAATAATTTTGCATAATGTAAACAGGTAAGCCTTGTGAACAGGGATTTTGAACCCTAATGGCTGTATCACTAAATAAATAAAATTTTACTATACCATACCATACCATAGGAGGGTTGTAGGCACAGACGAGATGCACCTTCTTTGTGTTCCCAAGCAGTAGGAGGGAATGGAGAAACTCACAGACTGGGGGTGGGGGGAGCGCCTGCCAGTCGTAGGACTCTTTAGTGAGCCTTAGCATATATAATACCCCCACCCCGCTACTGCCTGCCCTATCCTGCCAGACAAGGCTATAGCCCGGGAGGGCACAGGCAAGGTCTGGGGTGCAAGGTTTAAGCCATGTTTCAGTAATGCCCAAAATATCAGCTTTGTAGTGAGCAGTCCAGGCCATAAGTTTGGCTAGATTACAAAGGATGCTGCTGGATGTTTAGGTGGGCAATTTTTAGGCCCTTGGCATTTTGCCAGGTCAGGGGGGCATTGAAAGCAGGAGGTGATGGCGGGGGCCCTATGCAGCTGGCTGAGAGAGGAGCCATGTCAGGTACTCTGTTGGAGGTCCACGAGGATACCTCAGGGGGAGATGCTCACATCTGGAAGAGAGGGCAAGGGCTCCCGATTACGTGGGAGGAGAGAAGGAAATGATGGGTGGAGGGGGAGGAGAGCGAGGTGACAGGGAGTTAAGAGGGGCAAGTCTTGCGTTGCAGCTTTAAAGGAATTAAAGATATCGCAACTATAACATACACTTTCAGAGCAGGGGGCTGAGTGACAAGTTGTAGTACCAGCTCTGTATGAGGAGGATAGATTCTGTGAAATTAGGCAGTTACAAGTGACTGATGCCCCTGGTGGTGAGTCAGTATAACCAGCTTATGGGAAAGTAGGCTGATAGGTATTTTGGCCTCACACGATCAAATCAGCACTATATAATGAGATGCAGACCAAGGATGGTGGCGGGCGTGGTGGGGCAGCCAGCGAAGCTAGTGGGGACAGTCCTCTGCACAGCAGCTGGAAGCAGTCGCAACCAGTGAGACAAGCAGCAGGCCAGGGGAGTTTCAGCCCAAATCACTCAGGTAAGGATTCAGATTTTCACAGGGGAATTGCAGCAAAGTTCAGCGTTTCAGTAAAATGTGGTTTTATCTTGTCCAGGCGAATATTACCTTGTGGCTTCTGGTGCTGGCTTCAGGGGGTGGGGGTGGGGGAGGGCAGGTCCCGTCGCCCTCACTACCTCCGTTCACTTGCCAGCGGCTGTAAAAGAATAAGGCAAGGTGAGGGCTTATTTATAGAAAGGCGTGGGTGGGGGAGAAAGTGCAATTCTGTATAAGGCCGAGAGAATTGAGCAGGGGGGCAGTCAAGTACAGGCAGGCACAGTAAGATGCAATGATCACATTTAAACCAATAATGAGTGGAATAGTGTATCCCTTAGGCTCTGAATATAGCAAGTTAAAACACTCCTAGATCAGGCTAATTATAAAAGATCCCCTTAGAGGCTATCGCTCAAGTAAGGATTCAGCTTTTCACAGGAGAATTGCAGCAAAGTTCAGCGTGTCAGTAAAATGCAGTTTTAACTTGTCCAGGCGAATATTACCTTGTGGCTTCTGGTGCTGGCTTCGGGGTTGGGGTGTGGGAGGCAGGTCCCGTCACCCTTGCTACCTCCGTTCGTTTGCCAGCAGCTTGGTTTCTAGTGCTGGCTTCAGGGGTGGGGTGGGGAGGCAGGTCCCGTCACCTCGCGACCTCCGTTCTTTGCCAGTGGTATTGGGATATTAACTCAAGTGCCTTATGTGGGGATAGAACCCACCGCCTTCTGATCTCCTGTCCTCAGAGGTGAGTGTGCTACCTGCTGAACCACTGACACTGTAAACTTGTTACCTATTATACCTAGTGTACAGGCTCATGGTGTTACCTATCACCTGTACTCTTTATTTAGGTGTAGTCTAATCTTTAGCGTATATACTGCTGTTCTCCCCTCCACCTCCTACCAGCCCATACCCCTTTTCCTGACATCAGGATCCCAGCCATTCATTAAACTCCTGAATTCTCATGTTTCCTAGCTATACTTGCCCTGGGAATGGGAAGTACCTCTGAGAAGGTGACTGATCTTCCTGCTCCTTTGCAAAGAGGTTCCAGTTTCTCAAACCTCCTCTTCACCTCCCCTACCATTTCTTCAGCCAGGTCATTCAACCCCAGGTGTATTATTAGGTGAGGTCTTTCCCTCCCCTGCTTGCATACCATAGCACTGATTGCCTCACCCTTTTTGCCTTCATTGCTGGCATCATTTCCACCCAAATTCTACTGTGCCTCTCCCCTTTGCTGCCACATCTGACCCCTCTTAGTATCGAATCTCCTAACACTAAGAAATCTCCCTTCCTCCCCTCCTCATTTCTCCCTGCTACTTTCTACAATTCTCCTCTCCTTTGTCCTTCTGCACATTGTTCCCTCCTAGCGTCATTTTTCTCTCCTTCCCTGTGTTCTCCCCTGTACTCAACCCATCGTGCCCCACTACATTTGTTGCACCTACTGTATTTCTCCACGATCCCCAGCCAACCTAGTCTTTGTTCCAATGGACTGTGCCTCCCCATCCTCATTCTCTCCTTTTGACCACTTTGTCAGAGGTCCGCTCCCATTTGAGCCTGCTGTGTTACCTATCACCTGTACTCTTGCTCCTATTCCCCTTGCACTCTTTTCTCCCATTCCTGTACCATCCCCCTTACTCCTTTGTCCTGATCACCCCTTCCCTCCGATTCTTTTTCTCTTCCTGGTTGCTTCCCACATTCTCTTCTCTTTCTGACTTAATCTGTCCCTTGATCATCTGTGACACTTCCTTCTTTAGCCTTAATACTTCATTCTTCAGCCTTCCCAGCCTTAGACAAACTGGACACCCCCCATCCTCCACAAGGTGTCCATGAATACAGCCACTCCACAGTTATTACAACCCACAATCCTTCCTCCCCTGTTCTTTCTGTTTCCCCCTTTCCTCATCCCTTTGCCCCTTGCTCTTCTACAGACCCTCTTTCTGGATAGCCCCACAACCTCACCCTTTCCACAGTCTGCCCCAGTCTGTCGCCCCAGACCCTTTATGCCTGCCTCCTCTTAGTTCTTTCTGTTCCATTCTCAGTCTTGTGCTCTCTTTTTTTTTTCCTCCCTTGACCTCGTTAATTGGCAGCAATATTTCACCCTACTTTCACAATTCCTATACTCCTTTGCTAATACCTGTCCTCCTCTGACCCTTAGTTCAGTTGCATACTCTACTTTTAGAGCTTATATCAAGAAACCTTAAGAGAGCCCCAGAAACACAAAATAAATTATTTTCCACTCCCAAACTGTACCTTTACAGTTCCTTGGTTACATCCCTTACCATCACTTGCTCCTCCTCCACTTCTCCAGCTAGTTCCCTCCTCTGCTCAGACCCCCAATTGGCCAATCACTCCTGAGAGTTGTTAGCCATGAACATTTAACAAAGGAGGTGGTGCAGGGTGGGAGAAAATTAAAAAATAATGCAACAAGCGGGCAAAGCACCAAGTCCCACTCACTCAAGTCCCAAAGTGAACGCAAAGACAAGCCGAAGCCAAACACAGTTGTGAGGCTGAAAGCAGCTCCACAGTGTACAGCTCCTCTGCAGGCATACAGCTCTCCTGTGCTCTTTCAGTCCACCAGTACAGTTTCCCGGCTGGCTGCCCCAAGGTATGTTCTCTCTGCTTCCGGCTCTCTGCTGCTACGGCTGCACGCCTTCTTCACTCGGTTCCTCTTCCCTCCTGGTTCTCGCCCAGTCCTCCTCTTGCACCTTACAGCTGCAAACCTTCTCTCCTGCTCCCTCCTGCTTACTAATATATGGAACCTGAACAAACAGAAGAATGAAAAGAAATAGGTGCCTTAGAAGGGGTCCCACTTATTTTTTTCTTTTCTGTCTGAGTTCTCCAAGCAAGCAAAAACAGTGGAAATACAATTATTTTAAATCTTGGTTGCTCTTTATTTGGTACCTCATGTTCCTCATGATGTGAAGCATTGTGATGCTAACTGGCTTAGCTCCAATTTTCAGGCTTTAACACAGGAAAAGTAATATAAACTTTTTATTTTGCCCTCTCTACTACATCTATAGCAATTTCTTCACAGTTAGACATATGAACTAATGAGGGAGGGATGTAATTTAAGCCCCAAATATAGTAAGCCATTCACAGGGACCAGTTCAGTTAAGCATTCTATTGGTCTACAGGTGATGATGTGTCAGAGAATGTAATTCCTTTATACGGCATTAAAAGCTGGTTGGCAGCACACTTCTGCCTTTGTTGAGACAGTGAGTCCTTTGAAACTTTGGACCCAAAAGCCATGTTTACACAGGCGGCGACATTCCAGCATCTGTGCCACTCCCTTTACATTGTGCTCCCTGCTCCTCCTGTGATTCCCCATTTATACAGCCCACCTCGCTGCACTCCAGGTCGCTCTGAGGAGGGCTGTGAATTCACCGAGGATAAAGGAAGATAGCCCTTGAAGTGGAGTGAGCTCTGCAAAGCATTCACACCACCACATAAAGCGCTCACTCCGCTGCTGATTCCTTAATTGAGTCAGATAAAAAAAGGATCCAAAGGGGGCTTAAGGCACTCTGAAGAGTGTTTACATTGCCGACTTTGCAGCGCATCGACCCATGCACATGGGTTGACATGCTGCAAAGTTGGCACTATAAACAGGGCTAAAGAGACCACAGGAGATACATTAGATATACTGCTGCCTTTGTTATCCACCTAGCTACCCAGATCAGTGATCTACTTGCTGATCTCCTTTCTTGGAGAATATCCTGCTTTTTGCTTGCTTCCTTGGAGCAGCTGCACCATGCAGCCACCCTGCCTGGTCTCTTCACTGACACTGAATTAATTTCAAACACAAGTTAACTCTTACCAGGTAATTTGATATTTAATTATGTTAATTATAAATAATATACACATCTTTATGTATAATATAGGCTATTTAATTCAATTAAGAACCTATGAGTTTTGTGTGTATGCATATTTTTGACTATACATATTTAAATGCTGTAGACATTGAGCGTCAGCCTAGTGTTTGTAGGAGGGACTAATGAAGTTGGAACTATTTCTTTTATGGGTAAGTTCATGAAATAGGGGTATCGATGTGCCCAATACTTTGCATGTTGATTTAAAAAATAGCAACAGCCACAGCAGTCATGGTAAGTAAATTTAAAAGATAGCCACAAGTACAGATACATTTCATAGTTTGAGAAACCTAGGTGCAACCATTTTATTTTTATTCCATATCCAGCTCCAGAATGTCACAGATTTTCCCTAGCAAAATGTGACATGTAAATCCACAGTACATTCCATTGCTTCTATGAAGACTTTATTTTAGTTGCACCTCAGTAAATTTATGTTAAAAACTGCATTGGGTGTTGTCTTTTGTTAATGAAAACATTTTCACCCTAGTTTTCAATGCATATAAAAGTTCTGGTTCACTCAAGTTTTGTGTGTGCCAGGTAACTGTGGTGTCCAAACTAAATTGCACTTTTTATATGTTCCCAAATTTTCAGCAAAAGCACCCAGCTTTTTTTTGAGTGGGTGATTTTCTTTTCGATTGGTCTTAAAAGTATTGCAGGACATTGGTGAGAGAGGGTGAAGGCAATGCTTTTTAACTTAAACATTTGTGGTGTCCACTGTTGCATGTGCAACACTGGTGTCCCTCTGCAAGCTAACACTGAAATTGCTTTTCTCTCATATCTAACATGGAGTTATCTCACAACATAGTCCTTTTTCAGTATTGAGTCATAGTGTTTTGAAGTGCTTAGCAAAATAAATGAAAATAAAAGTGTTTATTTTTCAAGTTAAACACTCGTTGTGTCCACTCTTGCATGTGCAATGTTTGGTGTCCCCGTTGCACGTGCAACACTGAAGGTGCTTTTCTCTCAAGTATAATATAGAGTTAGCCCACAACATACACCCTTTTCACTCTTGTGTCATAGTGTCTTGAAATACTTAGTAAAATAAAGTAAAAAGAAAAGTAACATTTTTTTTTTCAAGTTAAACACCAGTTGTGTCCACTGTTGCATGTGCAATGTTTGGTGTCCCCGTTGCACGCAACACTGAAGGTGATTTTTCTCAAATCCCTGCTAGGGAGTTATCTCATAATCTGGTTCCTTTTGACTCTTCAGTCACAGTGTCTTGACAAGCTTATTAAAATTGATCTATTGTTGCTCTGAAAAATTTCTCCTCATGTCACACTTTGGTAACCCTGTTTCATGAACTTACCTTATCAGTTCACAAAAACAGTTTGGACAATGTGTTTGGAGCCTGGGGTATAATGAGTGTGGGGTGTTTGTTTGAGGAGCTGTGTGCATCCTATTCTTTGTATGCAATTTAAGACAATGCTTCTGTAGCTTTTTTTATTGTAGCCCTCAAACTATGTGTTTGTGGCCCAGTAGTTAAAGCTTTTGGGCCAGGGGTTGGGGGGATGTGGAAATCTTCCTTATGCAATCTAAGATTATGTGCTTGGAGCCTGTGTGTGAGACTCTCAGTTGTGTGGATCCTTTGGGTAGGAGGCCTGCTGTGCCTTAGGCCATTTATTTGTGGCTACAAACACATGGTCTCAGGTTGGCCTCATACACAAAGGACCACACACACACACACACACAGTCACACAGTCACACACACGCGCACACACACACACATATATACACATACACACACATAAGCACAAAGAGGCTCCAAACACAGTCAAAAGGTTCATATACAGTTTCTAAATGTAAAATCTTAGATTGCACACAAAGAAAAGATACACACATCTTCCTCTCCCCCCTCCCCCAGCCCCAAAACCTTTAACTCAGACTACAAACACATGGTTTGAGGGTCCATAAAAAACAATGGCTTCAAATGCACAGTCTCAGATTGCATGCAAAGAAGATATATACCCCCCTCACCCCTTCCCCAACTTTAACCCAGTCCACAAAACATACATGATCTGAGGTAGGCCTCTACCCATGCTACAAACACATGGTACGAGATAGGCCTCCCACACAAAAAAAGGATCTACACACCCTACCTACCCACCACCACACAAGCTACAAAATGTGTGTTTGCAACCCGGAGTAAAGCTTGTGGGTTCTCATGGGAAGGAAGGTGCCTGAATCTTTGTTCATATGCATTCTAAACATGTGCATTTGGAAACTTTCATGAGCCCTAGGTCTGTATGTTCTGAGCTTTTATGTGTGTGTGTGGTGTGTGTGTGTGTGTGTGTGTGTGTGTGTGTGTGTGTGTGTGTGTGTGTGTGTGTGTGTGTGTGTGTGTGTGAGGCCTGGATGGATCCTTTGTGTATGACACCTGTCATACACCATGTATCTGTACGTATAAAACACATGGTCTGAGTTAGGCCTCCTACATAGGATCCACATGCCCCCACCTAGCCCACATGCATGTGTGTGTACACACACGCACACACACTCTAAATAAACACAGCCTAAACTTGGGATTGCAAATAACGTCCTCGAAATGCATCTCCAGATGCACAGTTTTAGATTAGAAACTTAAAATTTGCCTGCAGATAAGGACCACTTGATCCAACCTAGTTTGCCCATACAAACAAAAGATTTGCACCTGTCTCCCTAGAGCCCTACCAGCTTTACCCTGCTACAAACACTCAGGCTATAGTTTGTGTGGTGGTGGTGGGGAGGATGTGTGATCCTTGTGTATCAGGCCAGGCCTACAGTACCTCAGACTATACTACATGTGTTTGTAGCCTGGGTTAAAGCTTGGGGTCCCAGGAGGGAGAGAATAATGGTGTGTGGCTCTTTTTGTTTGTTTGTATGCAGTCTAAGTCCCTGTGTTTGTAGCTTTTTGTAACCTCCCAATAGTGGGAGTTTATCTTATTTCTCCTCTTTGTCCCAGGAAACACTTGGCCTCTAAACCATCAAACTTTTCATAGGTTCATAGGTGTAATAAGAGTTTTATGAGGTTGCTGACCTTTAGACAAACTCGCCACCATTACTGGTGGAATATTTGCTTGGAGTTACCCATGTAACTATCCAACCTATTTTTGAAAGTATCCACTGTTGGGCTATTCACTATGTCTTCCAGTAGTGTATTCCAAAATTAATTATTCTTTTGGTGTACCAGTTGCATCTTTAACTGTTCTATATTTTTCCATTTGTGGCATTTTGGTATTTGCTCTGCCACTAAAGGACATTTACCTTCTGATGGTCTGCCAGACCCTTCGGCTGCTGTGGTGAGGACCAAATCTGGACCGTGAAAATAACTGGACGATGCATAAAACAAAGAATACAGGTTTCTAGGGATGTGAATGTGTTGTTCAATCCACACTTCTTGGCAGGTACCTTTCCACTTTAAGATGGACCAGAAGATCTTCAGCTGGCTCCTCCCACCCTCCAGGTGGTAAAACTCGGCTCCATTCCCCATGAAACCAGATCTTCCTTACTGCTTGGAAGCTCAGGTTCCCTTCTTAGCGCTCACACGTATTGTAGACCTGGATTCTGAATATTTGAATTTTTGTCCTAAAATTATTCTGAAACATTTTTGAGTTCGGTCTTCACCTATCGCGGCTGCGATTGAAGACAAGTCCATTCCCTTATTCCACCAGTGCCCTTGCGGGCAGAAGATGTCCTGCACCGACTCTCATGCCAGGTGCGTTTATTGCCTTGGGCATGACCACAGTCCGCAGGCTTGCGACGTGTGTCTCTCTTTTTCTCCGTTGGTGTTGGAGGACCATGCTGCCCAACTTCAGATGGGGTGACTGGAAAAGAGGTTCCCGCCGGTCAAATCGAAGGAGGCCCATTGGGTGGTGTCCATGACGGGGCTCCATGGAACAACTGGAACAGCTTGCCCTCAAGGAGGAGGCAGCCCAGGCAGGTCGAGCTCCTCCTTGGCCTCAGTGTTCATTCTGCTCCCCTGGGTTCCTCCAATATGGCTTCCTTTTGGGAGCTTTGTCAGTCCTTCTCAAAGAAAGGAGAGGGCCCTTCTGGGTCTTTTTCCACTCAATCCAAGAAATGGGATCACAAAGGTAAGTCTCAGCGTCAACATTCTAGGGAGCGGGAGAGGTCTTGCTCCCCAGATCGTCTTCTCTCGACTTCGGTTGAGGTTGCAGTCTGGGCTACTGGTTTTTCAGAGTCCCCATCAGACCATCCAGCCGAGACTCCTGTTGACGAGGCTGAGATCTTTCTTGAGCCCACTGACAGGTTGTCGACCGAAGAGGCCGACATCTCTTCCACAGACACCAGTACCCCTGGTGCCTACTGGGGACTTGACCCTGGAGCCGAAGTCTCTGGCCAAGGAACCTGAACAGGAGGATCATTGGGTTTCCCCCACTCCCTTCTCAACCTGCCAATGACATCATCAATGGTCGAGGTCTTTGTCTTAGTCCTCTTCTGCCGCGGGACGGTACCGTAGATGTCGTCAGTCTTGGTCCCAACATTGTGGAACGCGGATCACCGCTCGTCCTTCTTCCTCCTCGACTGATGAGAGGCTTCACGCAAATTGTGTCAATGCTATGAGGACCTTATGTGGCAACAACTTATTTTAGCCGGTGGTCAACTGGTGCTGGCTCCCACCCCAGCAATTAAGTGGTTGTCGCCCGATCAGCCGGGCTGCCTCCAGCCCCGTTGCTCGGTTGAGGAGCCGTCCCAGCACTGATTGCTTGGCCAAATCGCTGCTCCTCCCATAGTGGTGGAATCCCTGCCTCTCAGTCAAGACTGGGGCACCGACCAAGGATTCTCAGTCAGCTCAAGGTTTGCCCCACAGGTTGTCAGCCACTTTCACCCCGATTGTTCTCTGCATGTGGAGAGTGGCTCAGGTGGTCGGCAGCTGTTCACAGACTCTTTGAGTCTGACAACTCCTCGCTGTATTCCCATCCAGTTGACCTGGAATCTTCGGGGGGACGTCTGTCCATGGACAAGAGTCCATCCTCATTCCTGGGTATTCTCCAGCTCATCTCGGAGTCTACCAGGATGAACCTCGAACCTATGCAAAAATGGGCCAAATACTCTCTCACAGAGATCCTGGACAAGGGGGACTCCTCCTCGGAGGCCTTTCCTGTGGCCAAGGCTATCGTAGGTCCAGCCCTGGAACTCTGGCAGTGCCCAGCCTCTTGTCCTGCACCTTCAGCCAGGATGGCCTGCAAGTATGCCGTCCCTACCAGCTCCCTGTCCGGTTCCTCAGATCATCTCTTGGCCGAGGGGTTGGTAGCCAATAATGTGTTCCAGTGCTCCAGAAACACTAGAGACATGGACAAGCCCCCACATAAACAGTCCAAAATGCTGGTCTATTCTGGGAGGAAAGTTTATGCTGCCACCTTCTTAGGCCTTCATCAGGCTAGCTCGGCTGTTCTGATGGCACACTTCTCCCATGCCCTGTTGGGCTCCCTTGATGAGGTGCTTCCTCATCTCCCTGCAGACCTCCGGACCATGGTCAAGTAGGACCAGAACCAGGGAAGGGCGGTGGCTAAACAACAGCTCTAGACTGCCTTGCACATTGGAGACTCTTGTGCCTGGTCAGTAGTGGCTGCAGTAGAAATGTGCTGCAGGGCTTGGCTGAGGATCTTGACCTTCATGGTGGATAACCAGCACAAGCTGGAAGATGTCCCCTTTTTGGGCACTGACTTGTTTGGGCCTGGGGTGGAGGGCCACCCAGTGTATCGAGAAGTCCAACGCCATCATGGACTCGGTTGCATCTGTCAAGAAGGACAAAGGCAGCCATCAGCAGCATAAGCCCTTTCTCCTCTCTGCTTCTGTAGCATGTCCAGCCTAGCAACACCAGCAGCAGGGCCAGCAGGCTCATTCTTGACATCCTAGGCCAAGTCCATTACTTCCTCAGTCATGAAGCCAGGGAACAGTCTGGGCAGCTCCTTGGCTGGTTCTTCCTCCAAGCTTGCCCAAGTGATGAGTTGCGGAGTGCCATCCTCCAACCTCATCACACCTCCCTGGGTCTCCTGTGGGGCCAGCTCAGCCACTTCCTTTCCACCTGGTCCATTATCACCATCAACCTCTGGGTGCTGGAGGTGGTTGACAGGGGCCTGCCTCTGGAATTCAAGCAGGCCCCTCCCTTCCAAGCCTGTGCCCCACGAGGGGCTACCGGTTCTGCAGCCTCTCTTCAGCTCGCCTAGATGACATAGTTCTGCTCCTTCAAAAGGGGGTGGTCAGCAAGGTGGGGGATCCTCCTCCTTGCCCATGGTTTGTGTCCAGGTTCTTCTTGGTCCCAAAATGGACAGGGGGCTTGCTCCCCATTCTCGATCTGCATGACCTGAACAAGTTCCCAAGGCCATGCACCTTCATGATGGTCACTTGGCTCAGATCATACCATCCCTGGAAATAGGTGTGTGGTTCTGCTCCTTGGATCTTCAGGACATGTTCTTTCATGTCCCAATCCATCCGTCTCATCAGCGGTTCCTCCACTTTTGAGGAGAAGATTCCCTTTATGAGTTCCAGGCCATGCCCTTCAGCCTTTCACCAGCTCCCAGGGTCTTCACCAAATGCATGGCAGTGATGGCAGCATTCCTGCGGAGCCGAGGGTTCCAGGTCTACCTTTACCTGGATGATTGGCTGATAGCAGCCCCTTTCAGGCTGGAGGTGGGTGGTCCAGGATCTGGCCTTCTGGGTTTGCTCTCAATTAGGCCTCCTTATCAACAAGGCCAAATCGAACTCGTGCCATCACAGGTGATTCAGTTCATCAGGGGGAGCTCAACTCTCTCTGAGCCAGAGCCTGGTTCCCAGCAGACAGGGCTGAGGTCCTTTCCTCTTTTGTCCAATCATTTTGGGTTGGGCAATTGCACTCTGCCCGGGACTTCCTGTGCCTTCTGAGTCTCATGTCAGTCTACATCAGCATGGTCCATTGGGCCCGCTGGCATATGCACCCCCTGCAATGGGGGCTGGCCCACCAGTGGTCTCAGCACTCAGGTCTTCTAGACCAGCCAGTCTCCGTGACTCATGAAGATGTGGGATAGCCTGCAATGGTGGCTCATCCCAGCTCATCTGCAGGAGGGTATCCCATTTGTAGCGCGCTCAAGCCAACAGTCATCTCAAGACCAACGCCTCTCTGATGGGTTGGGGTGCCCATCTGGGGGAGCACAGATCCCACAGCCTCCAGTCCCCTCAGGATTCCTGATGCCAAATCAACCTGCTGGAGCTCTGAGAGGTCCAGCTAGCCCTGACTGCCTTTACTTCATTTGTCTGGGGTCAAGTGGTCCAGGTCCAGACAGACAACACCACAACCATGTACTATCTCAACCAACAGGGCAGAATGCACTCCTTGCCCCTGTGTAAGAAGGCTCTCCACATATGGTCTCTCATGCTCAGCCTGGAGCGGATCTCCTATCCATCCATGTGGCAGGAGCCTTGAACAGTCTGGCTGATGCCCTCAGCCAGATAGGCAATGCATCTCACCAGTGGTCTCTCCTGCTGGAGGTAGTGCAAGGCCTTTTCTCCCACAGGGGAACTCCTCAGGTGGACCTGTTTGCCTCAAGGGAGAATGCGAAGCTGAGGCTGTTCCATGCCTGCCCCCCTCAGAGGGGCTCACTGCAGGGGGATGCCTTCTTGAGGCCGTGGATCCTAGGCCTCTTTTACACCTTCCCTCCATTTCCCTTTCCACAAGGTGCTTCTCAAGGCAAGGAGGTACAAGGCGCAGGTGATTCTGGTAGTCCCATACTGGCCTCTCCAGTTCTGGTATCCAGATCTCCTCAGCCTGAGCTCCAGGCTCCCGAAGCAGCTTCCAGCCCGCCTGGACCTGCTCTCTGTCAACAAGGAGAAGGTATTCCATCCAGACCTTCAATCCCTGCACCTGATGGCCTGGTTCCTGAGTGGCTACAGTTCCATGACTTGGGTCTTTCCGACGAGGTCCTCAACGTTGTTGAGACGTCCCTTAAGGAGTCAACTAGAAAATTTTATGCCTTTAAATGGAAGAGATTCTCCATTTGGTGCCAGGGCAAGGGGCTGGACCCCTCATCTTGCCCATTGGCTAACATTTTGGACTACCTGTGGTCCCTTTCTCAGCAAGTTCTTCAGTCAACGACCCTTAAGGTGCACCTGGCAGCCATCTCTGCTTACCAGGCATGGGCTGGCAAGCAGTCAGTGGTGCTGGAGAAGGTGATCTGGCCCTTTTTCAAAGGCTTAGATCACATATCCCCTCCGGTGCATGAACCTCCACCTCCATGGGATCTACTGCTGGTATTGGCTAAGCTCATGGGCAAGCCATTCGAACCAATGCACAGGTGTGATATCTCCCACCTGTTGTGGAAGACCGCCTTCTTGGTGGCTATCACATCAGCCAGAAGGATTGGGGAGCTCCAGGCACTTTCAGTAGAATCTCCTTACCTAGTCTTCCACAGGGACAAGGTTGTCCTACGCCCCCACCCGAAATTCCTTCCGAAGGTGGTGTCGGAGTTTCACCTGAACCAAGTGTTGACACTGCCAGTGTTCTACCTGAATCACACCTCAGAGGCCGAATACAGGCTCCATACTTTGGACCTGAGAAGAGTACTCACCTACTATAAGGAGCATACGGCTGAAGTTCAGGGAGAGGTTCACCAGCTGTTTGTCACCTATGTTGAAGCTGCATCTGGCAGACCTGTAGACAAGCGGACGATTGGCAGGTGAATCACTTCCTGCATTGATCTCTGCTGTAGGTTGGTGGGCAAGAAGCCTCCCAGAGGGATAAGAGCTCATTCTACCCCCCCATACCGCTGCATCAGTGGCTGCTTTTAGGAATATCCCTATCCAGGAAATCTGCAGGGCTGCTACCTGGAAGTCAGCACACACCTTCATTTCCCATTACCACATCGACCTTGAGTTATGCTGGGATGCTGATTTTGGGGCCTCAGTTCTCTAGTCCCTTTTTCCTAAGTAGGGGGTCCACACCTTGCCTCCCTCCTCCTGGAGAACTGCTAGGAGTCTGCCAAGAAGTGTGGATTGAACAGTATATCCACGTCCCCAGAAATACAGGTCACTCACCTGTAACAGGAGTTCTAGGAGTGGCATATGTTGTTCATCCACACGGCCCACCCGACCTCGACGGTTTTGGCTCACAACCTGGCTTCCAGCGGGCTAGATCTGGCATCATGGGGCAGAGCCGAGAGTTTTACCACCCAGGTGGGTGGGAGGAGCTAGCTTGAAGACCTTCCGGCCCATCTTAAAGCAGCAAGGTACCTGCCAAGAAGTATGGATGAACAACATATACCACTCCTAGAACTCCTGTTACAGGTGAGTAACCTGTATTTATTCTGTGCAGTAGATGTGCTCTTCATGGAGACAAGCCCCAGACCGAATAAATTCTCTGAATGACAGACACACATGGCACAGCCCTGCAGTGCAACAATTAGCTACAGGCAGGTTCTAAGTGTTCTTAAAGGGGCATAGCTTAACATTAAAGAGCTGCTGACACATTCAGGAGAACTTTAACAAAACATCATATTTAGGCACTGTCCAGCATATAATTGCCATTAGTTCTGTATTCCCCTTCCCATTTTTTTGTAGTGAGGTCATTTGCATGAAAACAGGATCTTTGCTCCTGAAGAGTTCATCTATTCCTGCTGCTCCTCCCTATCTGAAGTAAGAGAGCAATGCTTGTGAACTCACAGTTACTCCTATGGCAACAGTTTGTGATGTCATAACTGAGGATTATAACTTGAAGTAGGGAGTAAGTTACAGAGGCAAATAGACTTAAAATGAACTATAAGGGACAACAATCATATATTCATACACATTTCTTTAGTAATAAATTATGGGGAGGCGTAATATATAAATGGAATGCAAGCAAAATTGTATCTATTATGTTTTTTAAAGTTTTCTTTGTGGCATCAGTAGCTCTTTAAGCCCCATGCTTAATGTGTACTTCACATCACTGCCGGGACAATGAATGTGAGCACCACTCTAACAAACAATAAGCTATAAACAGTTGCTAAGTAATAAATATTTTTAAGTAAGTTAAGGCAAAAAAAAACCATGCAAAACAGAGCATAATCAAATAAATAAAGCAATTCCCCAGCAAATTTGTGCCACTCACCCAAAAGTCAGAATACCTGCCAATCTCCTCTCACTGGGGAAGAAGGCAGCAGGGTGGCAATCACCATTTTGATCATTGGGAAGCAGCCAGGCAGCCTCGTGGCAAGGATCCTTCAACTTTTATTCTTAAAAAAAACAAGAAAGGAAGTGAACCCTTAACCCCCCTGCTGGTGGCCGTCTTGCTACACTCTGGCCAGTCAAAGCACAGGAACTGCATATCATAGTTCATCGGCCATTTTGTGAAGGGCACAAATCGACCTCACTCCATTGAAATTAGTGGCAATCCTATTTAAATGAATGGACACTGCAACAAATAGCTGATTTTTGCAACAAAACATTTCTTTAAATAACAAACAATGCAAAATTGACTGGGAATTATTTATTAAGACATCATTTGATGAACTTTGCTACAAAATTGTATACTTTTATCTACAAAAATTATTTTTGCTTGGCAATTCTTCCACGATACGATGTCCTGTCTCCTGTATGATGGCAACTCCTTCTGTCTCATATGACCACTGCACAATAAGACAAAGCTCATCTCCAACCACAGTGTCCAATGATGACACAGATATGGGTGATGGAGCAACTAGAGTTCTACCTTCACTCACCTCAAGGGCATGGAGCTACAGAATTGAAGCAATCCTCCATGACATCCAGTCTTCTATTTCAGCTCACGGAGCACCAGCTATGCAAGCCATTCAAGATGACCTGGCCTACATTAAAGGTATTTCATCACAGTCCACGGTCCATGTCAGCCTACAGCCAGTACCCTTCTTTGCCTTGCCTCATGTAAACACTGTCAACTGGCTCGAACATTTCCAAGCCTGGATTTCCTTACATGGTTGGACTGATCCTTTACATATTTCCAATGCCTTGCGCTTGTTTCTGAGAGGGACTGCCATTTCCTGGTTCAACACACTTCCAGAACAAGTCAAAGGAGATCCTGCACACTGTATACAATCTTCAAAGCTCATTTTCTCCAAGCACATCCACCCTGGTTATTGGTGCAACAGCTGTGGGAGCTCACCATGCAACCTTCTGAATCTGTTGAAGCTTTCATAGTGAATATTGAGTCTCATTGCAAATGTCTGCAGCAATGTGAGAAAGAACAAATCACAATAATTGCCCTGGGACTCCTTCCTCAACTCCATCTTTATGTAATCTGCAGAAACCAAAATCCTGGATGGACATAATCCAAGCTGTATGACTTGCACAAGAGTCCACAATTTTGGTATTTGATCTACCACTAAAGGACCCATTACTTTCTCTGTGATCTGCCAGACCCTTCAGTTGCTGCTGATAAGGACCCCATCTGGACCATGCAAGTAACTGGATGGACACATAAAATAATCATACAGGTTTATTCTGAGCAGTAGATGTTCTCTTCATGGAGATAAGCCCCAGACTGAATAAATTCTCTGACTGACAGGCACACATTGCACTGCCAGGCAGTGCAGCAATTAGCTACATGCAGGATCTAAGTGTTCTTAAAGGGGCGGCAGATTAACATTAAGCCCTTGCTTAATGTGTGCTTCAAATATTTGCTTATATTCATGTGGTCTAGTTGTTTTAGTAACTGGTTACCTGAATAAACCAATTGTTTCCATAGTGAGGTCAGTTTTTACAGTAGTGTAAGCTAAACAGAGATCTCCCCTAGTTCTTCTATATTCCAGTGAGTACAAACCTAGTCTACTCAGTCTTTCCCCATATATAAGATGCTCCATATTTTTAACCCTTTAGTTGCTTTTCTTTGCACGCTCTCTATCATTTTTTCCCCCTCTTATACTTTGTGGTGCACAAAAGGGGGGACAATACTCCAAGGTGTGGCCTAACCAAACTGGAATATAGAGGGATAATTACTTCCAGTTCTCGGCTGTTAATGTTTTTCGATATACATCCCAGTATTCTTTAACATTGTTGAACTGTGGTGTCAGTGTGGCTCAGTTGGTAAAACATCTGCCTCTGGACCAGAAGGTTGTGGGTTATCATCCCACACTGGGATGGACTTGCACCTAAAAATCTCTGGCATCCGAGTGCGGTATTGGGGGGTGCTGTACTGCTGGGGTGTGCCATCCTTCAGATGAGAAGTTAAACCAAGGTCCCTTCTGCTCATCCTGGTGTTGTCCAGGTGGAAGCAAAAGAACCCAGGGTACTCTTTGTAAAGAGCAGGGAAAAGTCCAAGTGTCCTGACCAACATTCCCCTTCCCATAAACTGGTTCATGCAATTATCCAGGCTGCATGTGGGTGATAATGTGCAATATGGCCACCACACACTCAGTCACTTCACTACCAGTCTAGCATTGCTTGTAAAAGCGCTTTGGGATACTGTGTATGAAAAGCACTCTATAAAAGCTGATTCTTCTTCTTCTTCTCCTACTATGTAATTCAAAGGATAAGTTATCCGAAATGGTTACACCAAGATCCTTTTCACTAGTTGTTTCTTGTAGGATTATGTTATTACTGTAAGTATATACTGTAGGGTCTTCTTGGGTTGTTATGTCCCAGATGCATAGCTTTGCATTTGTTCTCATTAAATGCTATTTTGTTCTTTTTAGCCCAAATTTCAAGATTTGTTATGCTTTCTTGAAATGTTTTCCTTGATGTATGATCATTTACTATGCTGCCAACTTCGCAGTCGACTGCATATTTACATAACCATGAAGTATTATTATCTGTAAGCATAGTTGATACCAGTATGTTAAACAGTGTGGGTCCCAGTACTGAGCCCTGAGGCATACCACTTGTGACTTTCCCAGGTTAACAGATTACCCTTATTCCTACTTTGTGCTTTCTTTGTGTAGCCATGAATAGATCCAAGCTGTTATGTTTAGGCTGGAATGCTAACCTTACTAACTGTTCAACTAGTATTTTAGGGACACTGTGTCAAAGACCTTGGAATAGTCCAAGAATGCAACGTCCACATGCATTCCTTTGTCCAGGGCTGCACTAACTGCTTAAAGAATTGTGGAGTGCCTTATTGCTATATATAATAAAAACCTTTTTTAAACAGTGTTAACCCTTGGTTAGCATATGATTAAGCTCTACATGTATGTTAATAAAAGATTAACCAAAGGCTGAAAGAATGCTAACAGCCAATCAGAAAGCTCCATTTCTCAGACACTTTTTATAATATATCAGTGGCATTGCAGATGGACTAGAGAGTAATGTTTGCATGTTTGCAGATGACACCAAGATCTGCAACAGAGTAGAGGATCCAGATGGACTGACAGAATGAGAAGAGATCAGGATAAACTGGCAAATGGTTGGAAGAGTGGCAGCTGTTTTTTTTGTTGTTTTTTTTTTTTACTTTATTTTTATTCATTTTATCAGACACTGACATGTGATTTTACTTGATTCCAAGGCATAGAAATAGATACAGGCATAGAGAATATACAGGAACAAGATTCTTATCATGGGAGAGGAAGTTCAGTTACAATAACTTTTCAGTTACAATAACTTTTATACAACATATGAATCAATCGCTTTCTCAGCCATGACCATGGACTATGTACCCTAAATTTAAACAAAAAGTCCTGGGGTACCAGACCCACTAAGTCAAAATTGACTCATATAAAGTCCATGTAAACACTGATAATATGATAAGTACCACGATAAGGATTACTACCATTGAGCTAACACTCCAACTTTAGATAAAGGCAGTACAAAACAAAAACACTAAAAATAATAAAGTGGCACAGGTACAAACTCAGGCACTACAGCAATGCTCAGAATAAAACTTTGAAGACATGGTAGGAATTAGACCAGGGAATTTCACCGATTATATGTAAACAGGGTAGAGCAGTTCCACAGTATCCATCTCCTTTTTGGGAGAAATTGGCTTTATTTTAAGGACCATTTGCCCACTTTTGACAGGTCAGAAAAATGAAAGTTTTACCAGCATAGGAGATACTTAGTTTTGCAGGCAGTAGTAACAAGTGATTTATTACTAATGATTTAAGCTCACTACAAACAGCATCAGACATCTTCCTCGCTTGCCTAGTGGCAAAACTAAGGTCCAGAAAAAGTAGGGTAGGGCCTTTCAGGCAGGTGCAGTATCCCTTTCATTTTAGCCAAATAGAGGATCTGGTCCTAAATATGTTGCCCTCACAGTCAGGATCAAAATTGTATGGAAGATCAGGGTTCTCTGCTGCTTTTCTGGGTGTGATTCTGTATACTGTGAAGATGACCTCCACTGGTACAAAATTTAGAGAAGACTGTAGCAGGTTGCAAACATACTGTAGGAGATCATTCCCTTTTACTCCTTCTGGTATCCCTAATAAACGCACATGGTTCAGCTGGGCCCCATTTTCCAACTGCTCCAAGCACAATCGGAGTAATTTATTCTCCAAGATAAGCTCCATAGTCATGGCAGATGTCCTGTCGACAGATTCCTTTACCAAGCTCACCTCCACTGCAGTTGTCTCCATTTTTGTTTCCAGGGCTGGCACCAGAGAGTTAAAGGTGTCATCTGGGATTTAATGCAAAGGAGTGCAAGATCATGCACATAGGGAAGAGAAACCCTGAAGCTACCTATAGGTTGGGAGGGGAGTTACTGGCGATCACAAAGGAAGAAAGAGACTTGGGCATCATCATTACAGATCACCTGAAATCATCCAGGCAGACCACTAAAGCAGTAGGTAAGGCTAGAGGGATGATTGTGTGTATTAATAGGGGTATCACAAGTCATAAGAGGGGGGTAATAATCCCTCTTTACAAGACACTGGTTAGGCCCCATCTGGGGTACTGCCTGCAGTACTGGAGGCCACACCTGCACAAGGACATTAACAAAATGGAGGAATGCCAGAGAAGGGCAACCAAAATGGTGCAGGGTCTGCATCAGAAAACATATGAGGACAGATTAATGGAGCTCAATATGTATACCTGAGTGCAAAGGGCATTAACAAGGTGAAAAAGTCAAAAATGTTTCGATATAAGAAAAATAGCAGGACAAGAAGACACAGCATGAGGGAGGCTGATTAAGGGTAATGTGAGGAAGTTCTTTTTCACAGAAAGGGTGGTGGATACATGGAATGGCCTACCTCAGGAAGTGATGGATATGAATACAGTGCAGGGCTTCAAACAGGCATGGGATAGGCATAAGTGAGCAATACAGATGAGTATGAATAAATAGGCCATTGACCAAGTAAAGGCCTATGGCACATTCATAAGGTAGAAAAAATGGCAGACTAGATGAGCCTTGCGGTCCTTATCTGCCATCAACTTCTATGTTTCTATGTGCCCTTGAATTAGTCTCTCAAGTAGTTTACCCAGTACAGATGTTGGGCTATGGGTCTGTAGTTCGACTATTCTTTCTGTCACCACTGTTATATACGGGAGTAACTGTGTCTTCTTTCCATTCCATAAATATTTCCCCTCTCTTAGAGAAGCATAAACGGGTAAGTCAGTGGTCCCTTCAATTCTTCCACTAATTCCCTAAGCAATTTTTTGTGGATACCATTTGGCCCTGCTGAGCTATTTTAATCATTATCATTGCCTGTAGTACTTCTTCTGTTGTAAGTGGTATATGGTCTTCTGGTTTTACTTCATTATTAACTATGACCAATTATTTTGCTGCATAAATACTTATGAAGTAGTTATTTAATTAATTTACCATTTTGCCCTCATCTCTATTTTATTTTGTGTTTGAAGCGGTCCAACAGTCCATTGACCTTTCTTCAGGGATCCTATATACTGTAATTAAAAAAAATGTTCTTGTTATTTATTTATTTCAAATAATCGGCAATACACTTTTGAGTCAAGGACTCCTTTGCAAAGGTTCCACATCAAGGATGCAAAGGATAACATTAGGAGCTACATGGAGTAACATTTGTACAGGGAAGTTTGTAATTAATATTAAAATACATAGTGGGCAGGAAACAAGTCTGGTGTCAAAATGTTAATGAGTAAGTAACAAGCAAAAATTACAAGTAGGTTTAGAGAATCAGACCCGTCATTGAAAGCAGTGAGTGGATCTTCTGGCCAGTGACTAGGGAGTGAAAAGAGGAGGAGCACATTGGTGGAGTTGGGGGGATTATGGACAGTCACAGGATGAGTGCATGAGGAGCTGGTTCCTGTGGTTGATTTTGAAAAGGCCTAGCTTGGGTTCAAGGGAGATCGGGGGGGGGAGGAAGCTCATTGTGCCATAAGGAGGGCCTGATACAGAAAAGCCCTTTGGCACAGGGAGGTCCTACAGCGGGGAACGGCTAAGAGGGACTTGTTAGTACTTCTGGTGGTCCTGTTCAAAGGAGTCTGCTGGAGAAGAGGGTGAAGCCCTGGTGGGGCAAGGTTAAGTGGGATTTTTTTTGGCCAGGAGATAGGTGTGATATCTAAGCCTTCAGTCGAAATTTAGCCATTGGGTAAGCTGAAATAAGTCACTTGTGTGGGTGTATCTGTCACAGCCAGTTATCAGATGGCATGCTTTGTTAAGGGTGGTTTTGATGTGTTTAGGGCAGTTGGGTCTGTGGCACTGTATATTACTATGCCGTAGTCCATTAGTGAGATCACTGAGGAGGATAAGCAGCTAGCTGGATGATTTCAGAGGGCAGACAGTGCTTGAGACGGTGAGGGACCTAGATCGATGTTGAGAGAGGTAAATAGGAGCTGAATATGTGCATGGAAAGACAGGGTTGAGTCTAGGGTTATGGCCAGGTATTTGAAAGCATTAACCTGCTCCAGCTGAAGACCCAGCAATGTGACTATAGAGAGGAGTGATCCAGTGTGAGGGCTCTGGCGATGGGCAAAAATCATTGTTTTTGTTTTTTTGTGCTTAATGATTAGTCTGTGTTCTCGAAACTAGGATCCTGTTTCCAAGAAGTTGTTCTAGAGGATGCACTGGAGGGTGAGGGGGAGAGGATGGCTGCTGAAAATGACAGCATCATTGGCGTATAAAAGGATTTTACTCTATCAGGTGTTGGGAAGTGAGTTAAGAAAAAGGCTAAAGAGAAGGGGACTGTGATGGAGCATCAGCAGCTGGATAGGGAATTGTCACTTTTGATGCATTGGGTCCCCTGCCAGCAAGGTAGTCTGTGAACCAGGAGGTTGTTTCATGAGAGAGGCCCAGGGCTGGGAGGTAGTGGAGAAGTAAGGTATGAGTGACAGTGTCAAAAGCATTTGTGAGGTCAATATAGATTGCACTGACTATATGTCCACGGTTGAGGGCATTATGAATATAGGAGGTGTACTCTGTGAAGGCAGTGGTTGTGCTATGACCCTTCCTAAATCGATGCTGCTCTGGGCAGAGGAGATTATGCTCCTATGGGAAGTCTGAGAGTTGATAGGCTACAATTTTCTCTAACGCTTTTGAGAATGGAAGTAGTATGGAAATGGCCTGTAATTCTTGGGGAAAGTATTATCCCCAGATTTCAGAATGGGGGTTATAACAGCCTGGTTCCAAACAGATGGGAACCGGCTGAGTCACAGTGATTTGTTAAGGATTTTGGTCAATGGATGGAGCACTTCGTCTGGTGTGAGTCGAATGAGCTTTAGGTCCAGGTCATCATTATTGTGTTGGAACTTGGCCCAAACTTTGGATAGGTATTCCCTGGCCTGTATGGGTGACAGGGTACAAAGCCAGAAGGGAGGCGAATTTGTAGGGGGGTGGCCAAATAAGTTGGTGGGAAGTACTTCACTGAGATCAGAGAAGGTGTTTTTTAGGATGTTTGCTATGGTTATGGGATCTTGTGTACTGGCTTCACCTACTGATAATTGTGCAGGGGTTGGGGATACAGTCTTCCCACTGAGTTCTTTGAAATTTTTCCCAAAATACACTGAGCCCCAGGAGTTGGTAATAGCTTCTTTTTAGTGGTCTGCCTTGTCCTGGTGGATGACTCAGGTGCACTTGTTTCTCACCTCTCTATAGAGCTGCCTATCCCTCAGGAGGCGGGATTCGATGGCAGTGTGCCAGAGGTTGTCAAAGTGATGCATAATTTCAAGTTGTGCCTGAGAGATCCATGGGGTGTCCCAGTTTATGGCATAACATTTTGTGAGGGGGCGAATATATCACAGGTTTTGTTGAAGGTGGATATGAAATAGGATAGGGCAGCATTGAGGCAATTGGCGTTATCAATCGGGGACCAATCACAGGCCTGGAGGTGGGATTTGAGCTTAGTGAGGGAGTCTTTTCTTAGCCGCTGGATGGAGGTGGCCGGGGGCAAGCAGGGGCTCTTAGTTGACCATCAGCAGTCAACTGGAGAGTGGTCGCTAAGTACATCCGGAAGCACTTTGACCTGTGTGATATTTCTGGACCTGTTGCTGAAAATGAGATCAAGTAGGGTTCTGCTGCCTGGGTTGTCATTCAGCTTGATGGGTGATCAAACGACTTGTGTGAGGTCAAGGGCTAGGCGTGTCGTTAAAATGCTTGGAGGAGGTGCTGAGCCAGTTAGTATTGAAATCACCAACAATAATGACTTCATTTTTGGAGGGTACTTGCGAGATGTGGCTTAGGACAGATTTAAATGCGATCCTTTGGTTAAGGGGTGGAATGTAGATTATGGAGAGGTAGAGGGATTTACCAGGGGTTCCAAGAAGCAGTTTGACAGTGAGCACTTATGCTTCCTGGTCAGAGGGGGAGATGGTGATCTGGGTGGCTTGTATGGTGTTTTTTATATAAAGAGCACAGCTGTCACCTCTTTTGGAGAGTCGGTCAGCCCAAAAAATTGAATAGCCATCTATGGTTACTGCAGAGTCAGGGGTGTTCTTTGTTAGCCAGCTTTCCATTAAAGCTGGGATGTCAGGGGAGTTCTGTGCAATCCAGACTTGGAGGGGCGTGAATTTCTTTTGCAGGCTGCAGATATTAATTGAGGCTATTAGGAGTCCATGTTGTTTGACCATAATAGAGGTGTGTTGGGTGAGAGAGAGCCAGGGTTGGGATGGACATTGACTGAGAGGAGAAAAAGAAGTAGATCATACCGTAGGATGACATATTTTGGGGATTTTGGTGTGTTGTGGAAGCTGGGGGGGTAGTTTATGTGTTGCTATCTGGATGGGAAGGACTCTAAGGTCGAGAGCTAACCAAATGATGGGGTTTGGGCATGAGGTGTGACTGTAGAAGGGTGGTGTAAGAAGTGTGTGGGTGACACTGCAGGAAGTGCCTCATATTATGTGTATGGGAAGTAGGGTTGGTGGAGGTAGTGGCAGGGCAGTGGGGAGTGGATGGGGAGATAGAGCCAGTGTAGATTAGAAGTAGCCAGAGAACCAGCATGAATAGGGTCAGGAAGTGAGATTCTAGATAGAGGAGGATTTGGGCGATACTGAGAGTAGGGTAGTCACAGTAGCACAGCGGTAGTGAGCCCGCCTATGGAACAGGAGGTGCCGGGTTCAAATCCCAGGCAAGGAAAAAGGCTGATCCAAGGAATGAGGGAAATGACACAAGGCAGACATTGTGACAGAGAGGAGATTGCTAGAAAAAACTGAGTGGAGGGCACTGAAAAAAGCAGCAGGTGCAGCTGTGGTGGTACTCAATACTGACCCCTGGTGGTGGGGATCAGTAAAAACCAGTAGAGGGAAGAGGCTGCAGGAGCAGTTAGAGTGGTGCACAATACTGACCCCTGGTGAAGGGTCAGTATAACCTGCAAAGGGAGAAACAGACACTCTACCACAGTCACGTGACCAACAACATAAAGGAGGAGTCAGTTTTGGGTGGGAGGGTGGCTGTGGCGGGTAGGGAGTCAACGTGAAGCGTTGACATGTAAACACCCCCAACACAGTAGTGCAGAGCAGGAGGAGAGCCTTTACCTCTTGGCTGCCCCACGTCCACACCGGCGGATTCCTGGCAAGATCTGCGAGGCCCCTACATCCTGGGCCTATGGTCGAATAGCGACTGGGAGGAGAGTCCTCCTTGATGGCTGCGGTCAGATTGAATTATTTTTTCTGTTTCGCTTCCTTAATACTACTCTGCTTTATTTACAGCTTTTTTATACTGTTGGAGATTATTTTCATTGGGAGATTGTCTATATTTTGTGTATAGCATTTTCTTTTTCCTTGTGTTTCTTTTTATGGTCTGGTTCCACCCGGGGAGGGGTATTCTTTGATTGTTATTATACTTTTTAATTGTCAGTACCCAACAGTCTATACACCTGTTTAATTTTCCCAGATGTTCTCCATATCTAAATTGTCAAGTTCTGTTTCCCATTTCCATTGTTGTAGGTATTCCCTCATTCGTTAGTAGTTTGCTTTATGATAATTTTTTATCATGCTTTTTCCTTTTATAGGCCTTCTATCTACACTACCTTCATTTTCAGTTGTACAGTGTGGTGCTTATTGTCTCCCAGTGGCATTAGTGTTTAAATATTTTCCATATCTTCCTCCGCATTACAAAAAATCAAATCTAACACGTTATTTCTCCTAGTACTTTGTTTGACAAGTTGCTCCAAAGTTATTTTGTATTGTTATATCTATGAATCTGTTGTCTACACTCTCTGTTCCCTGTAGTGTGGTCCAGTTTATTGCTGAGAAATTAAAATCCCCCATGAGTAGGTAGTCCCCTGTAACTGACATATCTTTAATCTCAGAGAGAATTCTGTTGCTCTCATCCAAAACCAGACTGGTTCCAGATGATGCGCCATGCCCACAGTTAGCATTTCGGTTGGCAGCTGTACTTGCGCCCATAACAACTCACTTTCACTGTTAGTTATTCCTGCTTGTTCATTTATTTCATGGGCTTTATATTCATTGACTGTGTATACAGCAACTCCTCCACCTCGTTTATCCTTCCTATTTTTGTTAAATATGGTGTATCCTGGAATGTCAGTATACCAGCCCTCATCCTTAAACCGAGTCTCAGTGACTGCACAGATTGATATTTTCAGTGTGCATTCTACACTTTAACTCATCATAGATACATAGATACATAGACAGTGTCAGCAGATAAGGGCCTATGGCCCACCCAGTCTGCCCATTTGAGCTTGTAAGTTTAGTTTGTTTTCCTAGAAGTCTGTTTCCCCTTACCCCTGACCTCTAGAATTCCTTTATGTCTATCCCATGCATTCTTAAATCCGTGATTGTTTCAGCCCCACCACTTCCTCTGGCAGGGTGTTCCACTTGTCCACCACCCGTTCTGTGAAAATTCTTCTCATGTTTCCTCTGAATCGTCCTCCCTCCAACTTCATCCCATGCCCTCTAGTCCTGGAACATCTTTTTTCGCTTAAAATAGTGTTTTCCTGCACCCTGTTCCTCCCTGTAAGATACTTGTATGTCTCTATCATATCCCCTCTCTCCCTCCTCTCCTCCAGGGAGTACATGTTCAGTTCCTTCAACCTGTCTTCATAGGACTTGTGATGCAATCCATGCACCATCTTTGTTGCCCTCCTCTGAACCTTCTCTACCCTGTCTATGTCCTTACGTAGGTATGGTCTCCAGAACTGTACACTGTACTCCAGGTGGGGCCTCACTAGTGTCTTGTATAGCAGAATTATGACCTCCCTTTTCCTGCTGGTGATGCCCCTGCCTATACATCCCAGCATCCTATTTGTTTTACCTGATGCCTTGTCACACTGTTTCCCTACCTTGAGGTCATCAGAGATGACAACCCCAAGATCCCTTTCCTGCTTGGTGCATGCTATATCCTCACCCCCCAACTGATATATTGTGCCAGGGTTTTTGTGCCCCATATGCATTATCTTGCACTGCTTTGCATTGAATTTCAACTGCCAAACCCTTGACCATTCTTCAAGTTCCTGCAGGTCCCTTCTCATTCTGTCTACACCCTCTGTGTGTCTACTCTGTTACAGAGCTTTGTGTCATCAGTGAACAGTGAAATTCTGCCTTCTAGATCCTGCGCAGATGTCACTGATGAAGATGTTGAATAGGACCGTCCCAGCACTGATCCCTGTGGTACCCCACTGGTCACTCTTCCCTCTGTGGAGTGACAGCCATTTACCACCACCCTGTGTCCTGCCACCCAGCCAGTTACCTACCCACCACACTACTGTCCTGCCCACACCCATATTCCCCAGTTTGTGTAATAGTCTTCTATGTGACACAGTGTCAAAGGCCTTGCTGAAGTCCAGATAGGCCATGTCCACTGCCCTCCCTGATCCACCTCCCTAGTCACCCAGTCAAAAATCAATGAGGTTGGTCTGACATGACCTCCCCTGGTGAAACCATGCTGTCTTGGGTCCTGTAGTCCATTGACAACCAGATGTTCCACCAATCTCTCCTTCAGTAGTGCTTCCATGATCTTTCCCACTACTGAGGTGAGGCTGACTGGTCTGTAGTTCCCTGATTCCTCTTTGTTCCCACTTTTGTATAAGGGGACTACATCTGCTGTCCTCCAGTCTTTGGGTAACTCCCCTGTTTCCAGTGATAAATGTTCTTAGGTGGCCTTGAACCATCAACCTTTCAGTTAAAGATCCAATGCCCATCTGATAGTGCCACAGAGACAACACTGCCAAAATACAGTGGTTCCTCCATAACATTCATGTTCTGATGAGTATTTCCACCTTTCTATAGTCACTAAACCAGTGTGCCCTGATATAAACAGCAACCTGAGGGGGCATCTATTTTGTTATGTAAACTACTAGCATTAACCAGTAAAATCTTTATGTCTTTATCTTTTTATTATTTCTCTGGTTTTCCGTCATCTGGTTGGCTCTTCCTTGATGTGTATTACATGGTTCTTTATTCAGGTTCTTTAGTAAACGTTGGATCTGGAAGCAGGAGCTGCAAGGGTGTCCTGGGGTTTGTGTAAGGTTAAACTAAATGGAAGTATTTTTATGTTTGCTTGCATGCATGTGCAAGAAACATAGTGCCATCATCCGAGTTTTTGTAGGTGTGGCACCCTGTCTTTCAATTCAGTCAGTGTGTTTGCAGGCATGGCCACAGTTCACCAATGAATGCTGTAGCTGTCTATGAGAGTAGTTGAAAATGCAGTGGTGTACAGTTGAAAGGGAGAGACCACTTCAGTGAGCAGTGATAAGATAGTGTTGATTAGCAAATTGACAGTAATTCTGCTTGTATAGGTCTCTGCTTTCTCTTCCTGGAACATAAACTCAGTTTGAAGTGAACTTTTCCTAGGACTATCTTTCCAGGAGGAGGCAAGTGACTAAAATGACATCCTTGGAATGTTTCCAAAAAAAGATCTAATTGCTTTCCTTGGAATGTTGAATCAGAGTTCAGGGTAGGAGCGGCATTGACAAAAGCAGGAAAACAGAACCCCAAAGAGACTGAAAAAAGTAGACGCAGTTTTCGTCTGATGGCACACCTGATCAGTATTTTAATAATATTCCCCAACCCTCTGAGTGTCTCTGAATAGCATTCCCCCTGCCCCCACACACAGTATGGCTGGCGGGGGTGACCAATCCCCCGTTGGATCTGTGCCCCCCCAGAGTTCTAGGTGCCATGCTGGGAGCCCACCCCAGCGTGGCATGTGAGAATGGCAATGGGAGTGCCCAATCCCCCGTCGGCTCAATTAAATGCCCCCAAAAGAAACAGACTTCCAGTTGCCACCCCAGCGTGGCACTCGTCTGTATGGCCAATGGGTGTACCCAATTCCCCATCGGCTCCACTGACTCCCCCCCCAAAAATCTTTCAGCTGCCATGCTGGGAGCCCACCCCAGTGTGGCACAAGTCCTGAGTCATCTTCCTAAAAAGAAAACAAACATCTGATAAGAAAAAAAAGGTCCCTCATTGATTGTCTTGCCCCCCAACCTGCACCCACCCTCTGCGTCCACCTCCCTACACCCCACCCTCACCCCATACTTAACCTCCAGAGGCTGGCACGATGATCTTCGTGAACCGGAGCACGCCTGCACTCTTCAAAGCCGACTCATGAACTGAAGAAATACCAGTAAGCTGTATAATGGAATAAATAGGGTTTTTCAAATTTGATGCATATCTCAGGCATTTATTTGGATTTTTGGCACCAAATTTTCAACATGGGGTTTTTGGGACCCCTCCTCATGAATTCTGGCACTGTCATGGTGATTTCATGGTCACTGCGCAGAACCACATTTTCAGACCAATTTACAAAACGACAGTGTCACAGTTCATGAAGTAGGCCCCCAAAAATCCTATGTTGAAAATTTGGTGAAAAAATTCCCCAAAATTACTGATTTATGAGCGTGCACTGCACAGTTCCTACGTATGCTCATAAGTTCGCAAATTTTTAATATTTTCACTCCAGATTTTCAACATTGCCATTTTACCACACCTCCTTATGAGCAGTACAGCTCGCCCAAAATGTGTTTCCGCCCATGTAGCGCACAATGGCACAGTCAGTGTGCGAAATCAATGTTCGGAACAGATTAAGAAAACCACAGTAACACTGTTCATGAGCAGAGGTCTTAAAATGGTTATGTTAAAAATTTGGTGACAAAAGTCCATAAAATGACTGTGTAACGAGTGAGCATTGTGCAGTTTCCACGCACCCTCATAAGTTCATGAATTTGTAATATTTTCAGTACAGATTTTCACCACTGGCATTTTTCCACACTTCCTTATGAACAGTACAGCTGTCATTTTTCACACCCTGGCCAAAATATGTTTTCGCACTTCCAACACAGAAATGCGTGATCGCTGTGGGAAATCACTGTTCGGACAGATTAAGAAAATCACAGTGACGCTGTTCATGAACAGAGGTCCCAAAATGCCTGTGTTGACAATCTGCTGTAAACAATCCCCAAACTAATTACATTACGGGTGTGCGTTGCACAGTTTCTATGCACACTTGTGACTTCACCAGTTTTTTTAATATTTTCACTGCAGATTTTCAACATTGCCATTTTTTACACCTCCCCATGAACAGTACAGCTGTCATTTTTCATATCCTGTTCAAAATGTGTTTTCGCACCTGTGGTGCCAAATGGCATAGTCGCTGTGCAAAGTCAGCTTTCAGCCAATGAACAGATATTGCCACTGTTCATGAGGTGGGAGTCACAAAAAATGTTGAAAATTTGGAGTGAAAATACTAACGATCGCCTGAGGCATTAGGGTTTCTGACCATAATGCCCCCACCCTGTAGAGACTGACAGGCATCAGGGGTGTGATTTGGCATTGTCACCTGTAATGCTCATACCATTCCACCCTCACCCATACCCCTGCAGCCAGTGAGGGCATCGAGGTGTGCCTTGGACTCTTCGGCCCCAAAGTTCACCCCATTCTCCTATACAGCACCCATCTCACCGTATTTCCTGATGGAATGGGGTGAACATAAGGGCCAAAGACCCCAAGGCACACCGTGACACTTGTCGGTGTCTGCAGGGTAGGGTGTGGTGAAATGGTGTGGCAGTTATGCCTGACAACCCAAAGGCACACCCCAATGCCTGTCAGTATCTGCAGGGTGGTGGTGGGGTTTGCTTTAGTTCAATACTTCACTGCCATTCCTATTATGCGGCTCTGTAACTCCTACACTACCAATGCCAGCAAGCAAACATTCGGCATTGACAAATGCTTGTTTGTTTTGTTTTCCTATGTTTGCTTTTAGTTCAAATAGCTTGTACTGGGAGAAGGATATGTATTTGTGTTTAAAATTTACTGTTTGAATAAAGGGCTGCATTTTTGTTGTTTAAACAGGGCTGTAGTATAGGCTGGATACTGGAGTTTAGTTCTGTGCCAACTGAGATACAGAAACTGCAGAGGTGGACTTGGGGAGGAGCAGGAGATTAGCCAGAGCCATTTTAAACTGGAGTCAGTTTGGAGCTGAAATTGAAGAAGCATGAACTACAAGGATGTGTTTGCTCCTGCCTGAGGAAAGGGGCTGAGGTGTGCAGTTGTGTAAGAGGCTGACTGACTCTCATGGGAGTGGCAGTGGCTCTAATTCCTCCCTTCCCCAGTTTGTCCACACTTATTGGGGTGGTGCTGCATTGGAATTGGTGGAAAGCATTACCAGGTGCATCCACTAACGAGCCCTAACAGAGGGAATTGCTCTTTATAATGTTACAGAGCATTATGTAGCTCAGGTTAAAGAGGTAAAAGTTAAAACCTATACATAGTACTGTGTTTTGTACTTATGTATAGCACCTCAAGCTGTATTTTGAGGAAATGTTTGTATGGTATTGTATCATAGTTAGTAGTGTTTTATGCTTCTCTGGTAATGGAGTTGGTATTGTATTTTTAAGTAGGGACTGGGCTGGTTGAAAGTTATAGATAGAACTGTATTTTGTAGTAGTACAGGTATCATGGGTAGGATAGTGGACTGTAATGGATGTGGGCTGGCAGTTTGGATTAACATATTGTGGAGGCTAGAAGGGTGTCCAATCTGTAACTGGCTGAGGAGGCTGGAGGAGGAAGAGCTGTGGCTGGGTAGTGAGCTGGAGAGGATGAGGAGAGGCGGAAGGGGTCTGGAGGCAGGAGGGTCACATCCAGGAAATATCAGGAGAACACCACAGGGGAGGAACAGTGGCTCAGGGGAATTTATGAGGAGGAATGCAGGAGTGGAACAAACAAGGAGCCTGGCATTAGTGGGAAGGTTAGTGTCTGGGAAGGAGCAGAGACACAGCCAGGCAGAATGGGCAGGAAATAGGTTTGCTGAACTGGTGACACTAGTTCGGGGAGGAGAGAGGAGTGATCTCCGTGGGGCAGCAGAAGAGAGAGGAAGAGGAAACCCACAAGGGCAGGAGTCAGTGAGAGAAGGGTGACAGGGGTAATGGGGAGAGAAGCACTGCTGGCAGGGTGGACAACAGGGTGGAGTAGGGGGGTCAGGGCAGAGTGGAAGGATGTGGGGAATAGGGAGAGAGCAGTGAAGGGGCAGGTGACACGATGGGGAGAAGAAGCAGAGAGTAGTAAGGAGGAAGGGTAGAGTTAGTGAGCTGGCATGCTGTAAGAGTGGATACCCTGGGAAAGGGGTGGGGCAGGGACAAGAAATGAGGAAGGACGTGTACTAGTACTTGGTGAGTCCATACTGAAAGGGATCAGATGGGGTGGCGGGGGGAGAGGCATAGTAGAATATGGGTGGAAGCTATACCTGGGCTAATGATGGACAGGGCAGGGCAGGAGGTTCTGAAATGCAAAAGGAGGGGCAGGAAGAAACTGTATGGACATGCATTAATGAGTTGGCGGGGAGATGGTGGAAGTAGTGAGAAGGAGGTCCAACCACAATAATAAGTGCGACAACCAGGAGAACACACAGCAGCTTCAGTTCCTGACAGACGAGTACAATCCAGCAATATCTCCAGTCTTCACAGGGTGAGCTGGTTCTCTTCAGATCTCCTTGACTCTTCTCACAGTACGATTCAGTCCAACGCATTTGCACAAACTACAGACGAAACCTAGGGCCTTACATGCGCTTTCCTGCGAAAACTACACACTGAAGAAGCACACACTCCTTGTCTCTCCACTGCCAAAACTGATCTAACTTCAGTCCCAGAGTCATGCATTTCCTTTAGCTCTACACCTATTCTGTTCGCTGGTTTCTGTCACTACAGTAACCCCTGTTGGTGGAAAAACCAGGTCAAAACTACATTTCCCAGAGTCACTGCACTTACAATCCCCTTACAGCAGGCTCAGAAGAGAGTCAAAGTTCTGATTCACCCAGAACAGGCTCCAGTTTAAAGGATCCCACGATGATTGGTCCAATTCAGCAGTTCAGAACCAATATGACGGAGCTACTCTGTACTGTGCTTCACAAAACAGTTAAAACAAACTGCATTTCATTATTACTCTAACAGGTTACAAGCAAACAATTATCTGAAGAATTATCCTTCTACCCATTTAATGGCAGAAATGGAACACTTACAATGCTCGGCGGGACTCAAGCAGGGAAACACACAGACCCCATCAAATCAATTTGTCTGCAGGCAGACAGCTTTTAAAGAGACAGTACTAGAGGGTCTAAAGACTCTCATATAATGGTTCGATCCTAACACCTCAGGCTTGAGCATTCAAGAACCCCTGGAAGACTCTGAAACCCCATTTGCAGGGGTTGCTTCAACCTGAAAAACCTTAGCGCCCACATCAAGCAAGTACCCCCAGTTCAATTGCAAACTATACATTGCATCAGTACCCATTAGCTCACATGTAATCATCAGTCAGTATATCACTTACCAAATCAATTTCTGAAGCTTTGATACGTCACTATTTACACAGTATTGCACTCGCATTGTACCACAATCAGTTATTACCTCTGTACTGAAACCCGAAGAGAGGACCCTTCCCTATCAACTACCTTGGGGCTGGATGGGGCAGGGGCATACCCAGAAGGTAACACAAGTAACTTGGAGTTAGCACTGATGTTTATTTGGGCAATGAGCTCGGGACACATACCTTGAGGAGAAATTGAGAGCAAATCACAGGCCTCCCAAGGATCATAACTAAGGTGCACCACAGGCACACAGCTTGACCAGTCTTTCTGGGGAACTGCTACAGTCCTCACCTGAGCCCCATTTTCAGCATTGTCCTACTGGTCAGGAAGTTCCATTGTACAAATGGGACTTTGCGCATTTCAGTTCCAGGGGTTCAGTCTCTAGGTCCACAGCACTAGCTCACATGGAGCTTTCAGACACTGGCAGACTGTCAGGCACTCAAAAATAACTCTTCTTGTTCTGGTATGCCACAGTCTGTTCCAGTCCATCATTTTCCTCCTCTGAAAGCTCAAACAGTGCAACCACACAATGATTCCATATCATCTGACTTATGCTTCCTTCACTTCTGAAACATTGGCTCAGGGCAAACTGGGGGCTTAGATGTCCAGAAGGCCCTCATCTCCAGGACTGAATGGAAGGTATTCAAACCACACTACTTTCCTCTGACATGGACCGACAGTCATGTTCAACTAGGACTTGTGGAGACACTTTAACTCAGCTTCTGTAGGCAGACTTTCTTGATTTTTCTTAGCAGCAGCTCTAGTCACTGGTCAGAGGGGCATTTGTGGGGCTCAGACTCAATCAAGATTTGTCAATGGGTAAATGATTTTGCATTGTTTAAAATCTTTGAATTATTCTCACGCCTCACTTTGTACACAGCAGACATCCAGTTTACTACAATGTGAGGATGGTGCCATCTGTCAGCAATCTTGTGTCATGTAGTCCCAGACTTTAGCACACCCATCTCCCTCCTGCAGTTCAGCCTTTCACCCTTTTATCATAACTTTCTTTGTTGGCCGATTTCTTTGGCAGCAATGGTTTGAACCAGTTAGTACGCATGATTTAGCTGGGCCTTTAACTTTTGCACATACTGTAATAGCTGTCGTGAACCCCATCGGAACTCCAAAACACACACACTACAGTCGGCTTCTCTTCCAAGCATCAGGCAGTAGGGAGGCCCAGTGGCATCACTTTGGTGCAGTTGAGCAAGTACAGGGTACTAATTTCATGCTCCATTAAGGCTTGTCTCGGTGGAGGGTGCTAGATGTCCAGCAAGCGCGGTTGAAAGCTCAGGCTGTGGGTCCCCCTGGGGGTGGCAGGGTGGTTCTGGTTTGCACCTCCCACAGGTATGCATCTCTTTGATCAGACGACTCTCAAAGTTCTCCTTGATCAGAATGGATTCTTTGGGAGCCACATAGAACAAAAATGTTTCTACAATTACTTTTGCCACAGTGGATGCCTGTCCTTGGTGGGGAAAGCTAAAGCATATCTAGTAAATGGTCAGTGACCACCAGCAGTAATAATATTTTTTGATCTGACTCAAACTCAGAAAATCAATACAGACCAGCGACATGGTGCACTATGAAGATATTAACAAGGGGCAACCTCTGAGAACAAAACATTCCTGGTAAGCACTACAAGTTCAAAATGTGTTGCTCCACATCAGCCCCATCTTAAGCCAATAGAATCTGGATCTCACAAGTCAAGTGATCTGGCTATACCAAGGTGCCCCATGGCTGTGTAAGGACTCGGTACTGGTCTCGAGGCAGTAAGGCACTACTGTTGTTTGTCTACTTGTCCCCCTCTGTCCACTGTTTCCTGTATAACAGTCTAATGACGGGTTTCAACTTAGGACCTTTTATTTTTTTTTTGAAATTCTCTTTATTAATTTTCAACTGTACATACAATAGTTTAAACAGTAACTGAGAACGTAAATACATTCCATAAATTCCAAATTGAAAATACTATGTTACTGGACAAAGAAAGAAAATAAAGTAAAGATACCAACAGAAATCAGAAAAAACAGTGACTAGATAACCCAAATCAACTATCCCCACCTCCCCAAATGAAGGCGCCACCACTGAGGAGAGAGATATAGTGAACTGACTCACAGCTAGGTGTCCCCAGGACACTCGATCTAAAAACGTCCGGGAACCTATTAACATCAAAATCCCAGAGTGAGAGGTTATAAGATTATCACCAGAGAGACAAGCCAGGAGAGCTGGAAAATTTCAGATCGAAGACTGTGATCCTCACTTTCCGGATTCATTATATGTCGAAGAATCCCAATCAGTGAAGGTACCAGGGCAAATAGTTTGCCCATTTCTTCCAAAAGGCCATTGGGAAGATCTGAAATAGTAAATCGGTTCTCAACTTTGAAACACTGGGACATTTCTTACCCAGTCCAATAGGAAATCTCAAGACTGTCTGTCCAGTGTCGGAGGACTAGTCTTTTAACCGCCATAGCAATGAGTGCTATATGGTACTTCCTTTCTTTGATCCTGATACCTGTGAGTCTCCTATGATACAGGTCTCTAGTGTGAGATGATTTTCTAAACCTAACATGGGATCAAGTTATCCGCAATTGTCTTCCAGAGGAGCCACTTTAGGGCAGTTCCAAAATATGGGAAGGTCTCCTTGCTCTTCTCCAAAGATCTGAAACATTTTGAAGAGGAGCAGAGGGGTCAAATTTTGATTTTTCGCATTGGTGTGAAATGCATGTTGTTGATTGTGAAGCTGGATCATCTATTCCTATCTAGGTATTGTAGATATACAGGTCTTTCAGATTTGTCCCCATGGAAAAGCAGGGGAACCAGAGGGTTAATTCCCAGGCTTTGGAACCAGTTAGAGGTCGGGTGGGCAAGTTTCAGGAGGTAGGTGTACAGCTTAGACACCCAGTAGTTTAACCGCACAACCCTTAACTTCCTCTAGTAGTGGTTTAATAGTTGAGGAGAGTACTGCTATTCAGAACTCTTTGGTCCACCAGGTGCTGTAATTGCATATTTTAAACAGGGCATTAGTAGAATGATCAAGACAAGTAGTAGGTCCCAATTGAGCCTTGCTTACACCTTGCACATAAAATCTTCCACAGAAACTCCTGAATGAGGTAACCATTTAGGAACTAGCATTTTGTCCCGATCCTGATATTAGATTACCCATCAGTGGTTCAGCCAGGGTCCTTATTGTAACGGATTCTGGTGGAGGAAAAAGTTGGTTAAGCACCTTAACTGTGACACCCACCAGGAGTCTTGGATCTCTCGGGAGAGATACAAAACCACAATAAAAAGGCTGAAGGGATCCACATTATGGCGAATGATAAGATCAAGATCCAGATCTAGCCAAGTGGGAGAATAACATCTTTCAAGTCCCTAGCCATTCCCTGCTTTGGTAAGGTGACTAGACCAGTAGTAGAATTAGAAATTAGGCAATCTGAGACCCCCATTTCCCTGGGAGGCACAGTTAGTCGAAAGCCCATACGGAGATTTATGATTCCAAATAAAATCCAGTTAATGTCGAATGAATTTTTGAAAAAAAGGACCTGGGTAGCCAGATGTCTAGGAGATTCAGGGAATGCAAGAGCCGGGGAAGGATGTTCATTTTGATGATGCTAATTAAGGCCCCACTAGTATTAGCAGTTTCCCCATCTTTGTAAGTCAGACAATTCTTTCTAATAAGTCCTCTAGGTAAGCTTCCTGATTAAGAAGGGTCTCGCCAGGTAAACACCGAGATATTTCAAGTGAGATGGGGTCCACTTCATGCCCAGATGGGACACGAAGAAGCCCGGGTAAGGTACCATTAAGTGGGAAGATCTCAGTCTTTGCTAGATTAAGTTTATAGTTGGATAACTCTCGAATGTGTAATTAACTTCATTACCACTTGAGGGAATCAGCCGGGTTAGCTAATTGTAGAAGAATATCATCCCATAGACTGAAATCTTGGAGGTTTGGCTGAGGACAGGGGCATCCTTGGATCCCTGGGGCGCTTTGAGACTGATCAGTAATAGACTCTAAGTAGAGATTAAATAGGAATGGGGATAGGGGCAGCCTTGTCGGGTTCACAGGTGGAGCTGTATGGGGGTGAGAGATCACATTGCAATAAACCTTTGCCGTGGGGTCCTATGGAGAGCTCTGATCCACCCTATGAACTCCCTGGAAGCCGAACCTAGACATGGTATACCATAGAAATTCCCAATTAACTAGATTGAAGCTTTTCTCCGTGTCCAGGGCTACCAATGCCATAGGAACCCGAGAATTTGAGCTGCCTAAACCGTGAAGGCGATAATATGATCCATCACTGGCCTCCCTTGTACAAATCCTGCAGCAATTGCCTCAATGAGGGGTCCACTTGTTTGATATGGGAGGCTAGAATCTTGGACAGGATTTAATATCACAGTTAAAGCGAGATTGGTCTGTAATTGGCTGGGTTCTGGGAGGTTCAGCCGTCTTAAAGGATCAATATAATAATGGCCTCAGTAGGAGGATCCAGGGTATCTGCTGACAGTAAGTAGTTGTATAGATCCAGAAGAACCAACTCCTGGCGGAAGGCCTTGTAGAAATTGGCTGGGAACCCATCGGGCCAGGAGCTTTATCTGTAGGTAGACTTTGAATAGCCTGTTCACCTCCTCTTGGGAAGGGTGAGAGAGAAAGGCCACCTGATCCTCCAAGAGGCGAGGGAGTGTCAGTGAACGAAAAACCCCTCTAGTCCTGAGGGGAGAGAAAGGGGTGCCTTTGGACAGTATAGATTTGGAAATATCTTTAAAAGATTGCCTATATCTCTGGGCTCTGTTTTCGATGGATCCTCCTTGGTCTTCTAGAGTGGAATCAGCCTAGAATTCTCCACTTCTTTCAGTTTTAGTGCTAGGAGTCTACTCGGTTTTCTCCTGATCCAGATATCTAGCCTTAGTTTTCAATAAGCACAACTCCGTCTTCTCTCGGATCAAACCTTCATATTCATTTTAAGTTTGTGGAGGTGTTCTAAGCCATTCAATGAGCTAAAGTGACCATCATATTCTCCACTGTTTTAATTTGGTTTGAGAGACGGATAAGATTCTGCGAACCTGATTTTCTTTCTCCTAGAGGAAATCTTGATAGTTCCCTCCAGGAGCATTTTAAAGAGCACCAGAGAATATCCATCCTGGTCACTGAGCTGATTAGTTTCAGATAGTTTTTAATAAAGAATCTAATCTGAGTGAGATGTGTTCTTCTTTTAATAGCTGGGTATTGAGTTTCCAGACCGTGTCTCGGGAAGTTGTGGACTGAGGAGAGAATTTAAACCAGACTAGCGCATGGTCCGAAATTACAATGGGTTCAATACCTGCCGTGAAGACCTTAGTCATGAGAGAGGTGGATATTAGAAAGTAGTCTAGTCGTGACCAGGAATTATGGAGGGGAGAGAAAAAGGTATAGCTTTTGTTGACAGGGTGGAGAGTTCTCCAGGGGTCCACCAGACCCAGCATGTTACCCATATCCTTCATCGCCAATTGCGGAGGAAGCAGTGGTCTCCAGTGGTCTAAAAGTTTTATCCAGCTCCTGAGTTGGAGCTACGTTCCAAATCCTCCTAGGATCAAAGGGTGGGTAGAGAGGGAGCTAAGTTTGTCAACTAACTGCATAATAAAGGTCACATTCCCTCCAACTGGACCATAAACCGAGCCTAAAACAATAAGGGGAATTATAGAGGATCAGACACCAATATATCTACCTTCTGAGTCCCTGACAACCTTACGCTGGATTAAAAGGGGTATGCTTTTCCTTATCATAACAACAACCCTCTGGCTTCCGACTAGTCTCCGCCACAAAAACTTTGGAGAAGCCTCTGACTCGAGTATATTACTTTCAGCTACAGTAATGTGGGTTTCCTGCAGACATAATATGTCGGCACCAGTATCCCAACACAGTGTAATCAAAATCTGGGCCCTTTCTTGGCATCTCTAATCCCTCTCATTCCAGCTAATCATTTTACAATACTACAAGCCATATTTTAGGACAAAGTGCTGTCGACACCCGTTAATCCTAGCAATCTCCTCTTGCATCTTGGTGGTGACACCCTCAAGCCCCCAATACACCCCAACATTTCTCTCCTAATTAAGTAAAAGCTCAGAATTAATAACATTGATAAGCTATACACTCTAAATTAAACTTCAAATTGAAACAGTCAACCAAAATTAAGTGGCAGCTCCCCAAACAATTATTATTATTCCTGATCAGAATCCTCTCCCCTCCCCATAACTTATCTCATGAGCGGATGAAATGACAGTCAAAATAATGAACACTCAAACATCAGCAGTAACATGAACAACATCCCCATCCCAGCCCCATTACCAAGCATACACTATTTACACAACCCACAGATCTACTGTCAAGCATCAGACACAGTTCTGGTTGCTCTCATGCCCCTCCCTCCCCAGACAATTACCCCTTTCTAACCCTTATAATAAAAGAACCCCAACAATCAAAACCAGAGACAGTAGCCCACCACATCTGTAGTCCGAACGGTAAAAAAAACAGTTCCTAACAGCGAGGCATCTAGCGGTACCCAATAGCTCCCTATTTGGTGCATGAGGCATGGCACAGTTACGACCTGCCTATAAGCCCCAGCTCCCCCTTCCGTTGTAAGCCCAGCCTCTGTGGGCTAATCACTGAAATCATCCCCTATCACCAGAAGGAAGAAAAAGGCAATGAACAGCCTTACCTGCAGGAAGTTCAGTGTCCTAGTCCTCTCGGTCCAATCTCTATAGGGACCTGGAAATGAAGGAAATCGCATGGGGACCAAAAATGCCAACGGACCAAAGCGGTCAGACTGCAAATAGGTCCTCCGGAAACCCACCTCCATTTAGTTCCTGCTGATACATCGAGGCTGGGACAGGAAGCAAGGGCAGGCAGGCTGAGCCTCATGACCTACAACCACCAACTCCAGCACACGGGTCCCGGAGAAGTCCCCACTAAAGCAGGGTGATCAACCCAGGATTACCACCCGGAGAGCCAGCGACTACAGTGAGTACAGGTGGAGCCAATGTAGCCCAGAGCTTGCAAAAGGAACAGAAAATTAACTTTAAAAGCCTGATTACAGTTGGTAGTCCATTTCTTCTGTATTCCTAGTTCAGATTGGGCACAGTCATTTGATTGGAAGTCCCTTGAATAGATCAGGCAGCAACTTGGATGGCCAGCTAAGGCTTCTTCTGGGGGTATCATAGGAATGCCAGGAGTTCTAACTTGTACAGACAACTTTTCAGGGTAGATAATGCGGAGAGGCTTTCCAGCAGCTATCAATTTACCTTACTACCGAGTGTACAGGCAGCACGCGTTTCAGAGCCAAATCTCTGGGTAAATCCTGGGGCTAATCTCAGCTTGGCTCCATTCCATGGGACTGCTTCCAGCTGTTTAACTTGTCTGGAGCATAGTTGTCTGTCCAGGTAGCTTAGGAACTTGATAATCAGAGGTCTGGGGCGACTTGAGGAAGGTCTGGGCTCGAAGAGATCTGTGAGTCGCTCCACATGGTATTGTTGGTGGACAGGAGAAGGACCCACGACCTTGTTTAAGAATTGCTGGACAAACCAACGATGTCTCCCCCTTCTTCCAGACCCAAAATCAGGACGTTGTTTCTTCTGCTGCGCCCCTCAAGGTCTTCAAATTTTTGGTTGTAATTTTGTATTTGCTGGCGAGAAATCTGACTATCTCAGGGCTCTATTTTCTGTTGCCATACTCCACTGAACCTATTCTGGATTCTAGAGTCCCCATCCTTCTTGAGAGGTCCTGTGTAATCTTGCCTCATAGATTTAATTTCATTGGAGATCTCTTGCAGGTATCCATAAAAGGTGATAACTCCTCCAAAAGCGCTCCTCCGTCAAGGTAGTACCTCCTCACAACATTAAGACCTCCAGTAGATGAAGTTTTGCTGGCTAAGGAAGCAGGTTGCAACCAGAGTTTTTGGCTTTCTTTGAGAGCTTTTCTCTGGGGTTGTAGGTGGGTGTGCCTGACTCCTGAGGCCTTCATTTCTGGATCTAACATGTCGCGATGTTCCAGTAGGCAATATACCTCGATTTATTCAATGTCGATTCCTGGAGTAGCAATGATGTTTAGACAGCGTTTGGTGGTAGATTGGTGGTTTTGGCTTGTCAAAAGATAAAGTTTAAGAGGGGAGAAATGGGAGCTCCAAAGCAGGCAGCCACTCAGCACCACTGCATCACGTTACCTGACCTTTTTTGTATAACAAGGCAGTTCTCAAATTAGTGGAATGTAATTTGGACACATCTTTCCCTGCTTAGAGGGCTTCTAAAGCTGATTTGATCATGGGATCATGGGATTGAGCCCACCAAATACTGTCATTATCCAGCTGAGGCAGTCCACCAATGTCTATTGCAGTAAAGTGGCAATAAGCAGCAGGTATGCAATACTCAGAGGGTCCCAAACAATCCACCATACAGTCTACTGCATCCGTGGACATTTATCCCTCTATGTCAAACTTCTGGCAGAGTGCTTGAATATCAGGGTCTGATGGTCTGACCCAGTCATTCTGGGGAACAGGCCTCCGGGAGAGAGCATCAGCATCTACATTTGCATAGTTGTATGTAGATAATGCAGAAAGCCACCTATGGCCAGTGACATCCAACTTAGCTGAATTCTGCACATAGGTCAAAGGATTATTGTCATTTTTTACTAGTATCTTAGCCCCATACAAGTACTTGTGGACTTGATCAACAATGGCCCACTTCAAAGCTAGGAACTCTATCTTGTGTACAGGATAGTTCTTTTCGGAAGGGGTCAGGCTTCTGCTGGCAGGCCACTGGTCTCAGGACATTCTCATGCCCCTGATACAATCACGCCCTCAACCCTTGCAGGCTAGCATCAGTGTGTAGGACATAAGGTTTTGTTGGATCAGCATAGGCCAACACTGGAGCATGGGGAAGTTGATATATGATCTCATGAAAAGCAGTCTCACAATCAGGAGTCCAGTGGGCCCAAATACTTCACTTGGATGAAAATGCCTCTTTTCAGTCTCAAGGGGCCTGACGTTTTGTATTTTTTTGTGGGTTGAGGGATGCCTAGGTAAGAGTTAAGTAAAGGGCGGATCACTCTTGAATAGTCCTTGATGAAACGCCGATAATAACCACAGAATCCCAGGAATCTTTGCAGTTCTTTTAGATTTTTGGGCTGTGGCCAGGTGGTCAATGCCTCAGCTTTACTTGGGTCAGTCTCTGTTCCCTTGGTGGATACTATGTGTCCCACATACTTTATTGATGTTTGAAAGAATTGACACTTATCAATGGACAGTTTAAGGCCAAAGTCTTCCAGTCAGTTCAACACCTTGAATAATCTGCTCTCATGTTCCTCCAGTGAGCTGCCAAACACAATAACATCATCTAGGTATACCAGGCACTCTAATATGTTCATGTCCCCCACTGCATGTTCCATCAATCGTTGAAAAGTGGCTGGGGTGCCTGAAATCCCTTGAGGCATTCTCATGAATTCACAGAAGCCAAGCGGACAGATAAAGGCTGTCTTCTCACGGTCCTCTGAGGCCGTCGGGATCTGGTAGTACCCACTGCAGAGGTCCAGCACAGGGAACCACTTGCTACCATTCAGGCAGTCCAAAGCATCCTAAATGCGGGGCATTGTATACTGATCAGGGACAGTCTGCCAGTTTAAAGTGCGATAATCCACACACATCCTTACTGTCCCATTCTTTTTCCTCACTACCACAATGGGGGAAGCATAGGGGCTTCTGGATTTTTGTATTACACCAGCAGCTAGCATCTCTTGCAGATGCCGTCTGACATCATCTATGTCGGCATGGGCCAGGCGTCGAGACCTCTCATGAAATGGCCTTTCATCATGCAGCCAAATGTGGTGCTCAGCTCCGTGCACACATCCTATGTCCCATTCTTTTAAAGAAAACACCTGGACTCTCTGGGCAAGCTTCTCACTGATCCTCACTTTCCATTCAGCTGGCAATGGGGAGTCACCAAAATCAAATAAGTCAGGCGTTACTCTATCATTCTTTCTCGAACTCTTGCTACTGCATAGCACTGCAGTATCCGCACAATGTACATTAGCCAGGGTGCAACCTCTATTTACTCGATTCTCTCTATCAGACACGTTATGAACTTGAACCATTACCCATCTGGCATAAGCATGGGCTCTGGCAGGCAACATACTTGGCTTGAACAGCAGTCCTTCTGGCAATTTCCCATCGCCTGGTGCATCCAACATTAATATTTTATTCTTGACATCCTTTCTGATACAGACCCCCCCCAGGGTACACTGGGCATTTGACGCCAGGATCAAAGACTCAGGATCCTTCTTCCAGACAATTCCAACCGGCTCCTCTGGTTCCACTTTTTCAGCACCTCTCTGTGCCTCATAGGCCTTGTTGATCAAGGCCAGATTTCTTAAAGCTCTACCAGTCTGTGACCCCTGCTTCTCATAACACAACTGCACTAACCATCCAAACATATGCTCATTCGTCCTAATTAGTAGAGGAATCCCATCATACAGTCCCGTAGGGGGACACACTAAGGCCAGGGTCTCTACCTGCTCTGCCACTCCAGCCACAGAGGTAGAGAAAGATAGCCAAATTCAAATATACCCAGAGTAGGGGTAGGCCTTCTCACTTAACCCCCATACATGCAGTCCTTCCAATGGTTGTAAGGGTACATCTGACAAATGCTTCTGATACCAATTCTGGAACACAATTGTCACTTGAGAGCCACTGTCCAACACAGCTCTGGTGGGCACACCATTCACTTTTACTGTAGCTTCCATTGAGGGGCCCATTATTTGGGACCAGTCTGAAGAGGCAGTAGCAAAGCCCTGGGTAGATGATCTAGCCACAGAAGGGTGTAAGTTAGCATTTTTGGGACTTGCACTGTGCTCATTTCGTGCACCTCTTAACCACTGTTTTGTGCTCCAGAGCTCTGCTCGTAGCCAGCTCACCACCCTCTCTAAGTCTTTCCGAGACTGGCATTCCCTCTTCATGTGCCCATCCTTCCCACAGTTATGGCAAAATATGTCTGCTGAAGTTTGGGGTGACCGAGGCATCACCGTGGGGGCTGCGGCATTGGTGTTATCAATAGAAAACCTTGGTGCCACCCCAGCCGGTGGTGGGTTGGACATTTGGAGACATCTCTTCAGTTCTCTCACCTCCATAGTCAAGACATCAAGTTTTGAGCTGTCGTCAGCAGGAGATGCATGGGTGGGTACCCCCACCCCATAGCAGATGCAGACGGATGAGGATCGGGGACTTGTACTTGCTGTACTTGCAGGAGCAGCCTTGATGACGAGACTGTCTGTTGCTTTCCTAAGCTCCCTCAGCAACTCCTCCCAGTGCAGGATATTTACAGCCATCCCCATTTGGCAGGCACTTAATCCTTGACTTTCATCATGGGCTTTTGGTGATCCCTGGCCATCAGCAGCCAACCCCACCCTTGGAGCAGAGGTAGTAGCAGCTTCAACTATGCAGGACTCTGAGAAATCCTCCTCCTCCTCAACTTCCCAGATTTATTTTATCAGATCACAATGATCCGGTGGGTTACCCCTCCTGTCTTTAAGCCTCAACTGAAGGAGCTGCAATTTTGAGTGCTTTGCATGTTGTAATATGTGCCCCAACCTGACATGGTTTAAGTCACTGGTGGCCACCCCACCTTTCCGATAGGTCCTCTGTAGTGCTCCTTCCAGACGAGTAACATATGCAGATAAACATTCCCCTGGCAATTGTACCTTGAAACTTCCACATCAAGCTCTCCCCTGACTCATTGCTCCCAAAATTGCATTCAAGTGCAGTTAGGTACTTTTGGGCGGATGCCTCAGGGTTGGTGGACCTCAAATACTTAATGGCTTCCAGAGCGGGACCTCTCAAGCTGTCTAGGATTCTTTTCCATTTCTCAGCCTCCGCAAACTGCCACTCAGATACCAAAGGGGCAACACAGTCTATCCAGGTCTCCAAATCATCCTCCCCTTGTGGGGTGGGGAGGGTACCAGAGAAAATTTTCAACCTGCGGTAAGAGTCGTGACTATTGGCAGGTACAGACATGGGGGCTTGCACTGGCACAGAAGGAGGGTCAATAATGGGTGCTGGAGGGGGAGAGGGTGTTGGTGGAGGAATGTTCTCAGGTGGCAATAATAGTTTCTTTAAATCCTCTACAGCTTTCCCTTCCTCCAACAACAATTTAGCAAATTTCTCCTCAAAAGTTTCAGGTAATGGGGGAGGCTCGTTCTCCCTGGGGTCTTTACTGTCTTTGGTTATCACTCTTCAGACAGTGAGGGTTTCCTCTGGGGTAACAGTCTGTGGCACTTTAGAACTATCTACAGGGTCTTTACACTCTATTAGGGCCATGACAGTTTGGGCGAGCAGATCAGCCTGTGCCCCTCTACCACAGGGTCTCGTAAACATTCGACCTTAGAAAGTACTCCCTCTTCAGTGTCCGTACTAGTACCCAGCGGGATATCCAAGATAAGTATAGCATTTTGGGGGTCGATTTCTTCTCCAGTACACCACTTCACCAACTTTTGTACAGCCACTTCTGTTGGGGTATCCATTTATTTTTAACAGTAATTCGTAAATGTGGCCACTAGAGGATGCTAATCCCAGTGGTGCCTCCAAGATGTATCCCCCAGGTGGCACTATGCCAAGGGCTACTACCCCTGCCTGCTTAACTACTAACAGGTTGAGGGGCCTAGGTCCAATGGCGGGTGCCTCAACCCAGAGGTCAGGGTCTGCAGTAGTCAAACTAAATTGGTCATAGCTCTCTGGGATACTGTAACCCCCCTTTCTTCCCACTAGTGGCCCACACGATGCATCAGGAATATCTTTACATGGTACACTTACCCCCAGGACTGGCTCTGTCGACAGGACTCTGGGAACCCCCTGTAAAACAAGATGATATAATGCAAAAGCCACAGTACAACACTTTAACATAAATGAATACCTCAGCCAGTGTAACTTTGCTGAAACAAACAGATCTGATTTATTTAGGGGAATATAACAAGGACAGGGGAAACTCAGGTTAATTAGTTTAAACACCTTAATAATCACAGTACTGTGTGCATGTTCAGAGTCCCAAATCGTCACTTTCACTAGGTACCCAGGATTGGGGGGGGGTCTAGCCAGGATTGGTGCAGCTGGATGGGACCCTGTGATGGAAAAACACTTGCACAATACCCAGTTGTAATCTGGAGCCGGATGGCTCAATTCATGAAGAAATGAAACAGCAACAATTAGATGACACACTTGCAGTTTGATAAACAGCTGGCAGGGAGCTAACTTGCTTTGTACTCACAGACTCAGTGCTGGGAACTGGATGGAAAGCAGATTGTCCTGGATTGCCAGGAGGAATAGAACATATGGAAAAGGTCCTTGTGTCTGGACCCCACTGCAGTTTAGAGCAAATAGATGTAGTCTGGATTAAGCTAGTGTTTACTTCCAGCTTCATGCACTCAATTCACTGTACAAGGGATTTGAAACGCGACTCCCCACAAGCACTACACACATTTATATGTAAAAGGAAAGTACTGATACCAGGCAGGCTGCTTCTCGATCCCGACCACAATTACTGCACGATACCCGGGAGAACACACAGCAGCTTCAGTTCCTGACAGACCGAGCGTGATTCAGCAATTTCTCCAGTCTTCTACAGGGTGAGCCTGGTTTCTACTCTTCAGATCTCCTTGATTCTCCTCATAGGTCAGATTCAGTCCGAACGGGCGTTTGCACAAACTGCAGACCAAAACTTAGGGTCTTACACGTGCTTCCCGCTTAAATTATACATCAAGAAGCACACAGCCTTGTCTCTTCACTGCCAAACTGATCTAACTTCTCCAGTCCCAGAGCCGTGCATTTCCTTTAGCTCCACACTATTCTGTTTGCTGGTTTGGCTGTCACTCACAGTAAACTCCCCCTGTTGGTGGAAAAAGGTGCCAAGGTCAAAACTACATTTCCCAGAGTCACTGCCCTTACAATCCCCTTACAGCAGGCTCCAGAGGAGAGTCCAAGTTCTGACTTGCCCAGAGCAAGCTCCAGTTAAAAGGATTCCCACCATGATTGGTCCAATTCGGCAGTTCAGAACCAATATGACAGAGCTACTCTGCACTGTCCTTGCTACAAGAAAGCAGGTTAAAACAAACTGCATTTTCATTATTACTCTAACAGGTTATGAGCAAACAATTACATCTTTGAAGAGTGCTCCTTCTGCCCACTTAGCGATGGCAGAAATGGAGCGATTTGGCAGTAGCTCGAGCGGGACTCAAGCAGGGAAACATACAGACCCCCATCCAAATTAATTATGTCTGCAGGCAGACAGCTCTTAAAGAGACAGTACCAGAGGCTCTAAAAGCACTCAAAGATATACGGCTTAGACGCCGAACACCATCCGGGCTTGAAGCATTCAAGCAAGCCCTTGGAAGACTCCTGGGAACCCCCATTTGCAGGGGGGTTAAACCTATGTACCAAAGATACAAGGTATCTGCTCCCTTCATTCCTTCAGGAAGCAAACCCAATATTAGATTTTGTAATATTAGTGGGGTATGTATCTGAAATAATCTAGTAATCTTATCCCCTGTCTTTTCTGAACTGGTCTATTTTGGGACATATATAAAAGACATGTGTGGGGGTTGCCTTCTGCTCACCACAATGTCGCCAGCAGCAGGCTGAACCCATGGAAGAATATTCAGAGACTTTGTCTGGAGTTAGAAAGAAGCATACTCTAACTTTCCATAGATATTCCTGCCAGAGAGGCAACATGGTGACTTTCGGAAGAGGAGGCCCAAATTCTAATCCATAGGGAGGCGGGTAAAGAAAAACTGGCTTCTCTTTACCACTTTGCATGTAGAGTCTGGGACCCTCCTTCCTCATGTGAGTTCAGGTATTTGTATATCTTAGTGATAGCATGTTTAGCACTTTCCATTGAAAAAAGGTCACTTAAGGTTATTTCAAAACTCAGTTGTAAACTCCTCTTGTTTACGGAGTTTGTGTTGTATATACAGTAAGTATATATCTGTAAGTAATGTATTTCTTCCCCAGGAGTCCATCCCCATTTTTGAACACACTCTGAGAAGGAAAGTATAGCATCTTGCCTCAGCATTTGCATGGGTGCATAGAGCCCCTTAGCTGTTTGTTTCTTGTACCAGACATCTCTCTGTGACCTGGAATAAAATTGTTGTCCGATCTAAACCACCTCACCCTCCACCTTTCTCTCTTTGGGCCTGAATATGTTCAGAATAAATCCCAAGCCTGAAGGGTCATGTGGATGCAGGTATTATCTTTTAAGTTTTGTGGCCTAACAGAAGTAAACAGGCTGCTATGTATAGGAATCTCAAGGCTCAGGGCCTCCTCTATTCCCTGCCAGTGCACTTTCACAGGGGTCTGGTTCCAAAAAAGTACCCACCTTATTTGTGCTGCTAACCAGTATTCTCTGAGATTGGAACTGCTCGCCCCCCTCTTCTGTTTGACGATTAGCATTAATGATCTGAGGACTCTAGGTCTACGGTTATTCCAAGTAAAGTTAAAAACCCCTGGCCTGTTGATCCTGGAACCACTTCTGAGAAGAAGTAACTGGAATACATTGAAATATGTATAGAAGACATAGAAGGTAATTCATTTTCACAGCCTGGATTCTGGCATACATGGGTAAGGGAAGCAATGACCACCCTCCAACGTCTATTTGTAACTGCTGTTCTATAGGCTTGTAGTTATCTACAAACAGTGGGCATTTGTTACTCTCAGAGTCACCCCTAGGTATTTTAATGTTGTAAGGTCCCCTTTCATCTTATATCTTGTCTTCAGATGTTAAGGGGGATTACAATTAAATATAAGTACTTCAGTTTTTGTAGTGTTTTATTTATAACCTGATAGTTCCAAAAAGGTTTTAATCTTTGCCATGACCTCCATTAATGAGGCCTCTGGATCAGTCAAATACAGCAACACTTAATCGGCATATAGTGCCACCTTGTGTGTATCGGGTCCTATCTTGACTCCTTTTATCTCTGGATCATTGTGAATCCACAGGGCCAAGGGCTCAATATGTAGGGCAAATGAAAGAGGGGACAGGGGGCATCCCTGTCGGGTTCCTCTATTGAGGTTAATTCTTTGCGAGATCATACCATTGGTACAAATGTAAGCCTGTGGTTCTGTATATAAAAGTTTTATTAGATTTATAAATTTGACTGGGAAAGCAAACCTGGCAAGGACCCCATATAGAAAGGTCCAATTTACTCAGTCAAAAGCTTCTTCCGCATCAAGGCTCATTGGTAAAGCTGGTGTTTTTTGTTGTTTGAGACGATCAATAATACGTATGGTATATGCCTGACACTGTCGGCTGCCTGTCTATCCGCAACAAATCCTGTTTGATGTTTATTTACTAAGGTTGGGATTAAATATTGTAATCTTTTTGCTATAATAGATGTCAGCATTTTATAGTCCACATTTAGGATCGAGATGGGCCTGTATGATGTGCAGAGGGTGGAGTCTTTGCCGCATTTGTGGAGGACCAAAATTATGGCCTGTCTCTAGGAAGGGGAGAGTGCTAAGCATTCAGCCACTGTTACCTGATAAGTGGTTTTTAGAACTGGGGACAGTGTAGTTGAAATTTTTATAAAATTCCATGAGAAGTCCATCATTCCCTGGTGCCTTCACTGTCTTCCCATCCCATATTACTGCATTTATTTCAGATTCCGAAATAGGGCATAGGAGTTGAGCTTTCCAGCTGTCAGGGACCTGAGGGAGGTTCAGGTCCTAAAAAATTCTGTATCCCATACTGTGGGGGATCTTTCGGTTGGTCATATTAATGTTGATAATAGGACTGGAATGCTTCCATTATATGTTGCAAAAAAATGGTGTAGGTATCAAATCATTTGTTTCTGGATCTGTTCCATTATATGTTCTAATTTTGGGCTTTTAACCCTAGTCAATGGGTGTGTGATTTTTACTATATGTGCCCTGGCCCTCTTAGCCCTCAATTGGATGGCAAGGCGTCTGATGGCCCTCAGACCACCTTCATAATAGCTTTGTCTTAAACAGTTTAAGCTATATTCAGCCTTAGCATCCAGAATGTTGTTTAATTCTCTTTTGTATTTCATTAGCTCTTTTTCTCTTTGTGCCAAAAAGATCCCCTGCTGTTGTGTTTCAAGATTCTTTATCTGGGTTTCCAACATTTGTTGTTTTTGTTTATTCTGTTTTTTTCTGGTCAAAGCTATAGCCACCAGTTTCCCCTGAATGACAGCTTTGAGAGTATCCCAAAGCATTCCCTTATTGGTCTCTCCAGTATCATTGTCTTGTAAAGTTTGTGTAGTTAACTGAGGTATTTGGTCTTGGACCTCTTTATCCCGAGTAATGAAAGATTAAGTCTCCAGAAAGTATTGCGGGGGCTAAATCTAGTTATGTTATCAGCGGGGCATGGTCTGATAAATTACAGGATCCTATTTCACAGTTTTGTATCTTTGCCATTGCATCTTGATTTAAGTAGAAAGAAGTAACCGACTTCAGGGGGGCGGATTTTAAGGAAATGGGAAGGATCCTTAAGGAGCATTTGGATGGGATTGGGTCAGACATGGACGCTGATAGTAGGTGGGAAATCATCAGGAGAGGGGTGCAGGATGCTACCAGCACCTGTGCAAGAGTAAGACGAAAATGCGGTAGGGCCCAAAAACCCTGTTGGTGGACCAGGGAGGTCCAGGAGGTAGTGCAGGGAAAGAAAGCAGCCTATAAGAATTCAAGTGCTCAAGGAGTGAAAGGGATCAAGGGGAGTACGAGCTGATGGCTAGAAGGGCCACTAGAGTGGTGAGGGCGGCTAAGGCAAGGAAGGAGCAGAACCTGGCCAGGGAAATTAGGAGAGGGAAAAAGGGGTTCTTAAGATACATTGGGGAAAGACGAACTGTGAAGGGGCAGATTAGCAGGATTAAATCAGGGGAGAGATGGGCACAAGACCCGGGGGAGCAGGCTGAGGTACTAAATGAGTACTTCACCTCAGTTTTCACCAGGGAAAATGGGGATGCTGCATCATACATGGGAGCAGACAGAGATAATGTGGAGGAGGGACCCTTACCGATCGGCAGGTCTGGGGAGAGGGGGGAGGCATCACTGGCAGGTGGGGGAAGGGCTAAGCAGGGAGAAGAGGTACCAGAGGTGGAGATCACAGCAGAGAGAGTGAGGGAAGCCCTCAGCTCCCTTAAGATGGAGAAAGCACCGGGGCCGGATAAATTACATCCTAGAGTGCTGAAGGAACTTGCAGATGTCCTGGCGAAACCCTGGCAGAGCTTTTCACCATCTCTCTGAGGACAGAGGTGGGTGCCCCAAGACTGGAAGGTGGCGCATGTAGTGCCTATCCACAAGGGGGGATCAAGGGAGGTGGCAGGGAACTACAGGCCTGTCAGCCTGACATCGGTTGTGGGCAAGGTGATAGAGGGCATTGTCAAGGAGAGGCTAGGGGGGGACCTGGATAAGTCAGGGTGCCTGGACGATAGACAGCATGCATTCATCCCGGGGAAATCGTGTCAGACAAACCTGGTGGAGTTCTATGACTGAGTGACAAGTGCCTTGGACCTGGGTAGACCAGTGGATGTCCTCTTTCTAGACTTCAGCAAGGCATTTGACTCTGTTCCTCACGTGGGCCTGTTGGATAAGCTAGGAGAAATGGGGGTGGGAAACCAGATGATCAGGTGGATAGGTAATTGGCTCCAGGACTGGACCCAGAGGGTCGTAGTTGGTGGGATAGTCTCATCCCCAAGGAGGGTCATTAGTGGGGTCCCACAGGGATCAGTCCTTGGGCCCATTCTGTTCAACGCCTACATATCTGACATAAGGACAGGAATCAGGAGTGAGATGAGTCTCTTTGCAGATGACTCAAAACTGGGGGCGGTGGTGGATGGGGAGGAGGGGAGGGTGGCCCTGCAGGGGGACCTGGAGGCTCTGGAAAGATGGTCTAGAAAATGGAAGCTGAGGTTCAATGCAGGGAAATGCAAGGTACTCCACCTGGGGGCCAGAAACCCAGGCCAAGTGTACACCCTGGGGGGGAAATATTAGAAGTCTCAATGGCTGAGAGGGACCTGGGGGTGGTGGTGGATGTCAAGATGAACAACTCTGAGACTTGTAGGAGGGCAGCAGCCAAGGCCAACAGGATGCTGGGAAGCATCGCTAGGGGGATCACCTCCAGAAGGAGGGAAGTAATACTCCCTCTGTATAACTGCTTGGTGAGGCCGCACCTGGAGTACTGCGTGCAGTTTTGGAGGCCATACTTAAAGAGGGACATTAACCTCCTGGAGAGGGTCCAGAGGAGGCAACCAAAATGATTTGGGGCTTGGGGACAGGACCTATGAGGAGGCTCGAAGAGCTAAATATGTACACATTGGAAGAGAAGGACCTGGGGACATGATGGAGTCTTCAGGTACATGAAGAGGGTAAATGAGAACAGTCAGGGTGCTTCGAAGGAAGGAGGAAGGGCCACTAGAGGGCATGGGTGGAAGCTGGAGGGGAAGATTCAGGGAGAAAGGAGGAGGTGCTACTTCACTGGAGGTGGTGGAGCCATGGAATGCACTACCTAGGGGGCTGGTGGAGGCAGAGACAGTGGAGGGGTTCAAGAGGGTGGGACAGGTACAGGGAAGGGTTCTGGAAGCAAATCCAATGCAACAAGAATATCCGGAACTGGGAAGGGAGCCAGAGAGAAACGAGGGACAGGTCAGCACCCAGGGTGGGGGCTGACCAAACGAGCAGACACGGAAGACCATTAGGCCTATTCTGCTGGCATTTTAGTATGTTAGTATAATCTAACCGAGAATATATATGGTAAGTTGCTGAGTAATGTTTGTGATCTTTTGCTGGGTCTTCCACAAAGGTCCAAGCGTCCTGTAAGCCTAATTTCTGTAGTAGGACCTTAATTTGTTTTTGTAATTTAGTTATCTTCCTGGGGATTTTTGAGATAGTATCTGTTCTCTGGTCCAGAATCATGTTCCAGTCCCCCCCCCCCACACTATTAATGTCCCCACCGCTTTTTCTGCTATCAAGGTTAAAATCTGCCTGTAACTTTCATATACAGAGCCTGGAGGGACATATATTGATACCACTGTCAGTCTGTTTCCATTTAAGTTTCCCTTAAGTAAGGCAAATCTATCCTCTTTATCAGTTACCTGTTCCAGTACTTCAAATGGAGTACTCTGTGGAATTAATATGGCACACCTCTACATCTACCTCCCTGATATGATGAAAAACACATCTCTGAGATTCCTAATCCTTTTAATTTCAAGTGCTCCTCATCCGAAAGATGAGTTTCTTGCATTAGGACAAGATCTGCCCTGTGCTTCTTAATCTGGCCCATTATTTTTTTGCTCCGGATTGGGTTCGTTAACCCTTTACATTAAATGAGAGAACCTTGATCCTCATTACTCCTGAAAGCAGGATCTATCTGACAGTGGATCAACTTGTCTCTCCTTTTTCCCCTTTCTCTCCAGCGCACCTTCCTCTGGATTATTTGCATTCTTATACCTAGGTTCCATAAACAAATAACTCAGGCAATCTGAAACAATGGCAAACTTGCCATAAGTGGTAGCAACCATCACCAGCTAGAACTACGTATGATCCTTCCAAGGCAGAGGAACAGTTTAGTTCCCTAACTCTGCAAGGTAGTATCCAGCAGAGATGTAGTGTTAGTTATTATTCTGCAGCAGGGTCCACTACTGGGGCAGTAGCTAGTAAACCTGAGTCCCAGCTACAAATCTGTCCCTTATATAACAATACCACTGATTTCCAGTGTTATTAACTGACCCATACCCCCCCCCCCCACCGAGAGACACATGTACAGTATAGTTAATATTTCAGCGAGGGCTACTAGTCTTGTCTTTACTTATTGACAACTTTCAAACTCCCCCTCTGTATTTCTATGTCTCCTCTTTTGTCAATGTAGCCCCACATATTTATTAAACAAGGCTTAGAGTCTCTTGTATAAGGATAGTATAGCAGAAATTAGGCAGTTTCTGAAACGATTAATAACAAAAACGATAAGATTGATCCAATTTTAAAAATTGCTTATCCGACCCTCCCCCAGTCCCCTCGTCTTGGCTTGGTTGTGCATTTATTTGTATGGTTTATTTTATAACTTTATCTCCCTTTTCTTTAAGAATGGGCTTATTGACCATTCCAGTCGTCGCCAAGTCAGGGAGGCTGTGTGGACTGGGGTGGAAACAAGAGTGTAGCCTCCGATTTGTAAGATGCAACTCCCTCAGGTATTCAGACCTTGCTGCTTGGTCAGATGTGGTTGTGTTCGGGCCTGTTGCAGATGTGTGCGAGGGACCTCTGCACGGAGAGCTTGTCCGTCTGTTTATCTGTTCCACCTTGAAGATGTTCTCCCAAACATCTGAGGTGCCTATCTTTGGCCCTTGTGGTGGTTCGCTGGAAGTCCTCCATCACAATCCATCTGTGTTTAAGCACCTCTGTTACATCTTCAGGTGAGGAATACAGTCTGATCCCCTCTTCCCAAAACACTCTTATTTTTGCTGGATAGGGAGTTTGGAACCTGATCTTTTTGGAACAGAGTGCTTTCATCACTGGTCTGTACTGTAGTCTCATTTTCTGGATCTCCAGTGGGTAATCCTGATCAATATATATATATTTTTTTATTTAGTTTTTGTTGACCGGGTAAGTGCACTAGACAAATCCTGCCTATTTTCAGGCATGACCCGGGCAGGGGGATACAGATGAATGCCAACTGACCTTGAACCAGATTAAGCTGTTGGTGGTATTTTTAGTGAATGAGGGAAATTTGGCCAGGACACCGGGGAAATTCCCCTACTCTTTTCGATAAGTGCCATGGGATCTTTAACATCCACCTGAACTACCACCAATCCAGGCAGATGGGACCTCGGTTTAAAGTCTCATCCGAAAGACGGCACCTCAGAAGTGCAGCACCCTCCTCATGCTGCACTACAGTGTCAGTGCTGGAATATTAACCCAAATGCCAGATGTGGGAACTGAACCCACAGCCCTCTGATCTCCCAGCCTCAGAGGCAAATGTGCTACCTACTGAGCCACTGACACTGATATAGAGTCTGGTACCATTATATTTAATCCCTCCCATCTGCCAGGCCCGACGTAGTACTTCTTCGTTTGTTGCATAGCTCAAAAATTTCATGAGGATCTGGCGTGGCCTGGCTGCAGGATCTGTGAGTTTTGGCCCTAGTGTTCTATGAGCCCATTCGATTTTTATCTGCAACGCAGGTGGCAAGGCCAGTATATCTTGTAGGAGATCCTGGAGAAAATGGGCTATGTTTCCCTCCTCTGTCCCCTCTGGTAACCCTGACAATCGTAAGTTGTCCCTATGGGACCTAGCCTCTAGGTCTATGAATTTCACGTGTAATTGGTCCACATAGTCCAAGATAGCAGTCAGGGCATCAATATGCAGCGATGAACTGCTTTCCAATAGGGATACCCTGGAGTCTACCTCTTTAATTGCTGTGTCCATATCTGTCAGCTTTCGGTGGAAGTTTTGAAATTCTGTTTTGTTTCCTTTCTCATTTCCAGAATTTCTGCCAATATAGTATTAAGTGAGCCTTCTCTCTTGCTCCTACTTCATTAGTTTGGGGTTGCGGCCTGTAGCGTCTGGCCTGTGATTGAGAGCTTCTTCGGTCGTCTTGTAGTAGTAGTATCAAGAGCCATCTAGGGTTGTTTGCCCTCGCTTGGGGGGGGGAGTTTAGTTTGCCTCGAGTCCCCCTTCCCTTTTGGAGGCATTTTGATTCAAATGGATAGGTTTGCAGTGGGGTAAACTGGGCTTGTTCAGTCTCTGAAGGAGGGAGCCGGGGTTCTAGGTGTACTAAGGAGCTGTGGCGGAACCAGAAGATGCACACATTGTATTGTTATGAGTAAATGTAAAACAGATTCAACATTTCTTCATAACTTCATTGTTTTGTGACATTTGGAGCCCAACATTTCAACACAGTCTTTTACATTCCTTCTGAACATGATAGTGCCATTTGGCCAAAACGTCATTTTGTTTCACAAGTGCAAAAACACATTTTGGCCAGGATTTGAAAAATTACACCTGTCACATTTATGGGGTGGTGTGAAAAAGACTATATGGACAATTTTGGATCAGAATATTTAAAATTACCAAAGTTATGAGAGATCTTTGAAAAATGTCAATGCACCTTCAGAACTTTGTTGTTTTTTTAATATTTTGACCCCAAATTTTTAACAAAGTCTTCTTATGATCCCACCTTTTTAACCCAATAGGTGAAAATTGTCAAATCTTGCTAAAAGGGGATTTCATGAGTGACTGTGAAATGACATTTCAGGATGGATTTGAAAAATTTCATCTACCTTGTTCATGAGATAGAGTCCCAAAAAGGTTATTTTGAATATGGGGAAAAATATTAAAAAGTGACCAAGTTATGAGTACAAGTTCAAAAAGCATTGGAATGCATTGACCGAACAATACCTGATTGCCTCAGTTCCCTGTCCAGTGCTGAAGAGTGAAGATGTATCTCTGGCCCAGAGAGAATTATTGCACTGGGCCCCCAGTAGATAAGTAAGAATACAGGGAATACTTAGTAGGGGTGGGCAGGAGAGTAAAGGCAGTGGGGGTGGTTGTGGCAACCAATATCGATGGACTGTTTTCTTTTTTAAAAGCACAAACTACTACAAGGGATGGTTTTCTTTATTTCAGATGTTTCAGTGGTACAGGAAGTGATGGTGGGGGTGTGATACTTGGCAGTGGGAAGGAATTTTCGCAGACTGAACAGTGAGGGAAAATCAATTTAAACTTGTTGCAGAAGATTACAGCGATGCAGCCACACCAATTGGTTTCAAGCTGCTTCACATTTCCTTTTGACTGCATAAATCTTCTTAGACCCAGCAGTGACACACATCTGAAATGTGGTTCTTTGTAACAAAATGTGTGCTGCGCATGCAAGCATAAAAGTGTAGCCAGTCATTCCTCTTAACTGTCCCTGACCATGAGCAAATCATTTTACCCCTCAAAATTTCTCTTTCTCTTTCCCACATGGAAAAGGTACTGCTCACTCAGAGAATATACCATAAACTCAGGTTAAAGCAGAAATACATAATATTCAAAGATTCTAAGTCAGAAGTAAACATTGTACAAGTAAACACAATGGTTTTTATAATGTTCTCCTCTGAGGGTGTGCTACTCGTGCGGGTCAGTGTCCCTCATTTTGAATGTCCAAGTCCCTCATTAATGTGACAGATGGTTGCAAGATATGTGTAGCCTACTGGATCATCCATAGTCCTCCACCAAAACTGAATGCCTCTTTAAAGAGCCCCTGACACCGTTAGAAAAACTTGGAAAAATGTGAGCTTTAGACAGTTCAGTTTATATTACAGGTATTTTCTATAATTATTTACCTATTTCTTTATTATCAAGGACAGCTACACAAGATAGGCTTACTGTCCCTTAGACTTTATCTGCTCTTTCTACTATCCTACATATGATATCATAATCCGGGTTGCACCTGGAAACGAGCTTCTGGCCATGGTGCTTTTCCCGGTTACCAACTTTTAAATAAGTAAATAATTGAAATAAATAATCCTCCCCCTTTGTGGCATTGTAGTTATCCCTACAGCAACAGACTGTAATATCATAAACAGAACTGTGATGTCATATGTCAGCAAGCAGCCAGAACAGATAGGGCAGTGATCCTCTTTACATGCAAATGTCCTTAGTAATAAAGAAGGATGAGAAACATACAAACAATATTAAAATATAAGCACACTTGTGCTAAACATTACATTTTCTCAAAGTTGTCACAATGGTGTCAGAGGCTCTTTAATGCTCTGAACAATTTGTGGGAAGGGGGCAAGGCATATCTGTCAACTGTCCCTGATTTTCAGAGGTGTCCCTGATTTTGACTCAAACAGTTATCTGGTCCTCCCTAAATTTTAATAATTTGTCCCTGATTATTTTCAGCCCTGTCCCTGATCTGCAAGAAAGGATGTTGAGAGGTATGGATGGGGTCTTTCTTCCCCTATGCTAGCCCATGATGACCCTGCTGCTCCATGCTGCCTGCTATTCCTTTAAATGGCAAAGCCTCCAGCAGCCCTTAAACCAGCTACCCACCCCCTATCTCTTCTGGTCACACAGTGAAGTAATCTGATCCAATTTCTAATAATAAAAAAATCCCCCCACCCCACAACAGAAAGTTACCAGTTGGCTGTCTTGCAATAGATGGTAAAGCGAGTGGAATCATTGCTGGGCAGAAGTGGTGCAGGGTGTGGCATTCTGCTTTGTCGTGTTCCAGTGGTATGTGAGCTGAGAGGTAAAGGGCTGTCCTCAAGGCCTTGAGAGAGATGGTAGCAGTGAGGATGGCTTGAAGGGCTAAGGAAAGAAAATGGACTTTGAGCTGGTGGCAGTAGCCAAAGAATGCTCACTGTGTGTGGGTGGCACTGCTGCCAGCCCCCACAAACTGCTGAGGCCATGAGCACTAGAGAGGAGCTCATTGTCAGGTGCTTGTGCCTGCTGTAGGTAACATGGATTGGGGAGGGGTGAGGTACAGTATACAATGGCAAAAGGTGTTGTGAGAGGTGACATTGGGTGCTCAGGGGTGATGCTGCTTAAAGATGTCTGAGAGTGCTGCAAGGAATGACATAGTTTGAGTGTTGTAGGGTGCTGTAAGATTGCTGAAGGTGTGAGGAGTGACACTGTTTTGTTGCTGGGGTTCTGTAAGGTGTCTAAAGATGCTGTAAGGAGTCACATGTCATGACGTCCACTCAGCTCCTTGCTGTGTGGCTTCATGCAGATGAAAGCATCAAGGGGTTCTCTTATAGGAGCATTTCATTTGTTTCAACTACAGTACAAAAAGTTTACACCCAGCAAGCAGTGACTAGTGTCACTGTCAGAGTGCCTGGTCATTGGTCTGTCACTACCAAGCCTAGTGCAGCTCGAGTTGCATTGGACTTGACAGTGACACACCTCTGAAATGTGGGTCTTTGTAACAAAAGGTTTGCTGTGAATGCACGCACACACAAACATAAACATTACTCCCCCTAGTAATGTTGTTTCTTCTTGGGATCCATCAATGAGCATTAGAAATAGCATCTATCTGCAGAAGTGTGCTGCTCTGGATATAGAACTGTATGCTTATTAGAGAATGTTGAATACAAGTTTAAACTCTGTACTGTTATCAAGTTCCCCTGCTGTTCTAACCTTAGATCTGCTTTTATTGTGGGGTACCAGTGACCACTAAAACTAATGGTTACTAAAACATTTCTAAAATTATCTTTAACATTTTTGAGAAAAAATTGGGTAGAAAAAAGCATGTAGCAATTAAATGATCACATTATTCCAAAAATGTTGAAAAACTGCAAGGAATAATGTACAAGCTACCTTGAGAACTGCTTTTTGTGTGAACCTATTTTCAAGTTTAAGATGAGCAGGCAGGCTCACGGTTTGTAAGGTTCATTCATGGATCCCTGAGAAGAAACAACATTACAAAGGTGAGTATTTTTTTTCTTCAGACAATAGGAATCCACCGATGAGAGCCTTATAAATGGTAGACTCATTAGCAGTACCTTGGAAGGATGGGTCTAGAAACTATTTAGGAAAAAGGTTTGGCAAGACAGCAGTTCCAAACCTGACATCTCTCCTGGACTGTATCTCCAAGCAGTAGTGCTTTATGAAGGCATGTACTGTTTTCCAGGTAGTTGATTTACACATTCCATGAAGGGCGATGGCCCTTTGTGGCTTTTTCAGAGGTAGAGGTACTCCTTGTGGAATGTGGGCATCTGCCTCTGTGAGCATCTTGCCAGATTTTTTCATAACATCGTTGTATGCAAGAAACTATCCAATGACAGATAGTCCTCCTATTTGTTGGCTTACCTTTGCTCACCTCTCCTTAGGTAACAAAAGACTGGGTGCAAATTTTCAAAGAAGATGTACAGTTCATCCCTAGGTACACCACAAATCCCTGAACTTGTGTGGGCCAACAGAGGTGGGGTAATATTAAAAAGCCCTCAATGTGTCCTGCAAGTCCAACTGCACAAGGGCGCACAATATTGTGATGCACCCATGCAAATGAGGGGACCATCATGCTTAGCCTGCACATCACAATATTGATATAACCCCTGGTGAAGACACGGCCATCTGCACTCTTGCAAAGATAGGGTTGCAGAACCCAGTTTTATCTATGCGCAAGGCAGTGTGGAGTGCAGGGCAGTGTGCCTACTGACTGAACAGCACCGGAGCACATACTGTGCATAGTATGCACTCATTGGTCGATCAATGAGCATGTACTATGTACAATACATGCTCCAGTGCTGTTCAGTCAGTGGATGGGTGTGGAAGGCTGTTCAGGTTGGGTGGGTTACATTATACCACCAAGGAGGGGGATTACAGTATATATTTCTATGGTGTGATTGCGGGTTGGTGTGGGTGCACCACCTACTGTGGAGGGGTTGGGGGGACACTACAGTCTGGAAATGGGTTGTGGTTTGTGTTATCTATTACAGCAATCGAGTCAGGAAGGGGGGGATCCTCTGAACTACAGAAAAGGGGTAGAGCATTGTATGTATTTTCTGACAGTGCTTGGGTCAGGGAAGGGGATCTGCTATGCTATGGAAAAGGAATACGGCATGATATTTTTATTTAGTTTTTGATGGCTGGGTAGGTACACTAGCCATAGCAATGATTATTTTCAGGCACGACCCGGGAGGGTACAAGACAGAAACAATCAGATAACAGGTTACAATATATGGATTTACAATATACAGACGTATGAGTTAGAGCAAGCTAGAGTTTAAAAATAGGCTCGTAATATACTTAAACAATGTCAATAAGAACTAAAAGTAAGGAGAGTAAAAATTACAGTAAGGCAAATATCAGTTTGATTAGGTCATAAGTGCTAGCTATACCATGGAATTCAAGGAGGATTATAACTAGGAGATGGAGGTATCATAGTAGACAATATAGGATAAATCGGTAGAGATTAAGGTTGAGATAGGGAAAATATTAGGGAACGGTAAGAGAAGATAGGAAGAAGGTAACCCAGTGAGAGATAAAAGTCACCTCCTAGCCATCCCATCCGTTGAGACCATCTGCCATTCCCAAGATTCGTTATCCTTACATTCCCCATATTCTTCCTTCATTCTCTTTCTCTTTCTTCTTTTACTATACACTCATATTACTGCTCTATTCCCCCTGTTGTACTCCTCACCCCATCACCGGCTTCCTTCCTCCTTCACTGCCACTTGTACCCCTCCCCTCTCCTTCTCTGCATCCCTGCCTATAGCCTCTGATTAAGGCCATAAATACATCTATCTCTCCTGCCACCCATCCCTCCTTGTAATAACCCTCCAACTTACCTCTCCCCGTAGAAACACCTTCTCTTCTGCCCTGACTGTGCACCATTCATTCCCAAACCTCTGTCAAATCCCCTTATACCTCATATTTTAAACCTAATCCCCACATATTCTCTCCTCAACCAAACAAATGAGCTGCCTATTCCGTAATCCATGTAAATATGTAAATGGTGTTATTAGTTTTTTGGCTCAAATTGTTGTACATCTATGTACTATTACCCTTAATGCTATTACATATCCTGAATATTCTGTTCTTCAGTGTGTGTGTACATTGAATTGTACTATATCTTTATGTAAATTGAACCTTGACCTTACCAGGTCCATCTTGCAAATGAGCTCTGCTCAATGATGTTCACCTGGATAAATAAAGATTTGATTGATTGATTGATTTGATAAGAAGGCAGGAAGCAGGTGTAAAGAAGAAAGAGATAATCGTTGGCAAGGGTCGGTAAACTATGAAGTGGTGCAGGTTCAGTAGGCATAAGGCGAGGAGCCAAGGCTAGGGTGGATTGAAACAGGAGCAACTGCTGGAGTCTGCAAGACAGAGTCGAAGTAATTTTTTAAAGGATGCATGGGATGATGTTGAGCGAATACTTAGGGAGAGGGAGTTCCAGAAATGGGGGGGCGTGACAGGCAAAAGCACTAGCACATTTGGACGTTCGATGTCTAGGGATGAGAACAGGGGCATTGTCAGCAGAGCAAAGTCCATAGCAGGTTGAATGACTTTGAAACAGTTCTGCAAGTGGTTTTGGGATGTGGGACCTGATAACATTATCTATGATCGACCCAAACGCATAATATCTGGATGCAGAAGGGGAGAGCCAACCAAGATCAGAGTAGAGGAGGCAGTGGTGTTTCAAGCATGGCGAGGAGCATGCATAGCGGCAGATGTTATTATAGGTGACATCCCATTTTAGAAGACTTGTTTTGCCAGCAGCAGCATAGGTTGCGATACCGTACTTGAGACACGGTAGTAGTATGCCACGAGCTATAGCAAGCCTAGCGGATGGTGTGAGAAGATAGCTAGTCTGGTAGACAATGACAGGTTTCATGTTTACCAGTTTGCAAGTCTGCTGAATATGGAGATCGAAGCCAAGAGTCGGGTCGGGGTGGTACCTAAATATTTAAACGATTCTACTACCCCAACAGATGCGCCATTTGCAGAGGAGACATGGAGTTTAGATTGGGAGAGTTTGAGTTTAGAATTGGAACCAGATAGCATGACTTGAGTCTTTCCTTCGTTCAGGAGAAGTTTATTTGTCATCAGCCATTTTTGAATGATTTGGAGATCATGGGAGAGTCAAGTGTTGATGTCAGTTATATTCTTTACACCGGTGTACAGGACAATACTATCTGCATATAGCAGGGAGTGTGTGTGAGCAAGGTTGCAGGTGATATTGTTTATAAATATGGAAAAGAGCAGGGGACCTAAGATGGACCCTTGCGACACTCCAATGTTAATGGAAGCTTTGTCAGATAAAGTTGAGTTAAATTTAACTGTCTGATTCCTGTGAGCTAAGTAGCTGCCAAACCACCTGACAACATTAGGTGAAAAGCCTAAAGATTTTAGAGTTGTTAGGAGGATAGGGTGGTCGACTAAATCGAATGCTTTAGTCATATCAATAAAAATGGCCCCAGTGAGAGATCCAGAGTCCATGGCAAGTAGAGTATCAGATGTAAGCTTGAAAAGTGCAGTAGTGGTACTGTGACCTTTACAAAAATCAAGTTGGGCAGTTGTAAGAAGGTCAAATTGCTGGAGAAAGTGCTGTATTCCATGATAGTGAACAGGGTTGGGGAAGGGGTTGATCTGGTGCATTCCACTAGGTGCAGGCATGCAAATGCGCCCATAATGAGCATGCAAATGTCCCCTTTGCACCATGTATGCCCAGTGGGATCATTTGCATGTTTTGGCTCAATATCACCCATGGGGGTGGTGGTGTATACAGGTATGCACTACACATTCCCCTATGAACAGTCTTCAGCCCTGCACCCTGGCTGCGCCACACTGTATGTGGCAGCTGCCTGCTATGTGCTGCACAGCCAGGGTCCTATATTCATACAGAATGTGCGTTCTGTTCCCATCAAGCATTCTGTGTGAATATCTCAACAGAGCCGGATGGCACATCATATTTGTGCGATGCACTGTTCTTTGCATGCATCCAGCCAGCTCTGAATATGTCCCTCTGAATACCTTGGGTCTTTAAATTCTTTATCTAGTCCATGTAGTGATCAAGAGCTCTTTTTACAGCCAGACAGTGCAATTTTTGCTCCCCTGTTGTAGAATGTTCTGGATAGACTGCAGGAAGGGCAACTGACTTTTATAGTGGAGTTCTGACACCACTAAGGCTGGGCAGAACTAAAAGGTCCTGACTCTTATCAGGACTAGGAACCAGGTTTAAGTCCTGATTAGTTCTGATTCAAATCAGACATTAAGCAAATTAATGATGCTACATTAAAACTATCACAAAAGCACTAAAAATAGAAAATAACATTGCTGATTTTTTGTTCCAGAGTGTGTCAGCCTATTTTCTGATTTTTCTCCGTGCTCATCTGCTGGCTATAGATTATCAGTCTGGACCACAATAATCTTTGCAAAAATGCAGTCTTCTTTACTTTCTATCATGCCAATCCACCATGAGCTGCCTGGCCTCCAACTTTTCCTTGAAAAAGTGTATGCATGCACAAAATGTTGGAGACCGGGTGGCTCATGGTACTTGGCATGATTGTCAGTAAAGAGAGTATTTTTCCAAACATTATAGCAGTCCAGACTGGTCATTACTTGAGATCACTACTTGAGGTACAAGCATGAAGCTCCCTTTTTCTGTTTGTACTGCAAAACACTGTGGCTCAGTACAATGCTTTGTCTGTAGTGCCTGTTCTTCAGGGGAGTGCTGGCTTTTACTTTTTCTATTTTAATTTTGATACTGGAATTGGTTGTGCTGGGAGGGGAGATGGTAGTGGGAATTTAAAATCAGTATTGGGAGTTAGAACTGTTATTGAGGGGCATCCTGGACTGTGATATTTTATCTGTGCTGTGGAATGTTTGGAGTTCTGGCTGGGTGAGTCCCACTCGGTCAGGAAGTTGTTTGTTGGCCTCGAGAGAGAGGGGGATGGGTAACAGGCACCATCTTAGCAAACAGTCTCACATGGGATCCAGCAGCAGGGAAGGAGCTGTTTAAGGTAAGTGCTGGCTTCTTCTTTTTCTGTTTTAATTTTTACACCAGAGTTGTTTGTGCTGGAAGGGGAGATGGTGATGGGGATTTAAAATCAGTACTGGGAGTTAGAACTGTTACTGAGGGGCATCCTGGGGTGTAATATTCAATCTGTGCTGTGGAATGTTTGGAGTTCTGGCTGGATGAGTTCATCTCAGTTTGACCTCATGCAGGAAATTGTGTTTGGCCTTGTACCTTTGTCTGGGGATTGAGAAAACTGGTGGGGAAAAGGTCAGGGCTGATTGGCCCTCACGAGAGTCAGGGTAAGGCCCTAATCCCACCCCTGAGTATTGCACATTAATGGGGAAGGGCTATGCTACAACTGGTGGACAGGACTGCCAGGTACAGCCAATTTCATTCCCTTGCCAGAAGTCTGAAAGCCACAGGGCATGGAAACATATAGCTGGAGGGCAAACACACAGGACTAAAGGCTGCAGGATTAATGTAGTTGAAAAAGTGATGTGGTCACAATTGTGCAGTGGGAATCCCTCGGTAAATCATAGCACAAACAAATTAGCGCAGGCAATTTAAGCAATCTCCATTTTGGTCGTGGTATTTAATAGCACAATTAAATGGGCCCTTACAGGGGACGAGTAGAACCAGTATACCAACCATGTGTCTCATGCTCTCAGTCTTCCCTGCATTTCCTCCCTTTATCATGGTTCCCACAGTTCATAGGTTCAAAGGATGCCTACAAGTTCAGTGGGTAAGATTACCCTTTATGGACTTGCCACCTAATATTTATTGGTGAAAATCAAATGTGGTGTCTCCCATGTATAAATCCAGATTTGTCTTAAAGGAATCCAAAGTGGTACTAGGTACAATATTCTCAGGCAGTTTATTCCAGAAATTTACCACTCTTTGAGTGTACCACTGATTTCTCTTTTGGTTGTAGTTTTGTGTACCTTTTAATTTCAATGAATGTGATCTTGTATTAACATTAAACTGATTTCTAATTAGACATATTGTTTCGAGGATTGAATCATTTTAGAGAGCTTTATAAGTTAGACATCAGTCTCTGATTAGTCTTCTGTACTCTATGGAATAAAGACCTACCATTTTCAATATAGTTTTATAATCTAATTCTTTTAATGAATAAACTTTTTTGTAGCTTTACGTTGAACCATTTCTGTCAGTTTTTTATTCCTTATTAAGTAAGGTGCAACTACTGAAGTGCAATATTTTAAATGTGGTCTAACAAGACCAGCATATAATGGGATGATCACATTTTGTCCCTACTTTTTATGATTCTGAGAATGCAACTTAATGTTTTGTTCCCTATTTTGACAGCAGTAGTTGTATGAACAGCAAAAGTAAAGTCCCTTGGAAAGAGTGACACCTAGATCTTTTTCATGGTCAGTTATCTGTAAATCGATATTATTCATTTTGTATGTATAGCATGGGTTGTTCTTTCCTAAATGATTACCTTGCATTTTGATTCATTAAACAATAAATTGTTTGTTTTTGACCATTCAGCAAGGTGAGTTAAATTATTTTGTAGATCAAGAGCAGAATTTGCATCAGTTATTATACTGCCTAGTTTGCAGTCATCGGCAAATTTAGCAAGCCAGTATGTATTAGTTAGTGGACTCATGGAAGATATTAATATAGTAAAAAGAACTGATCCCAGCAGAGAGCCCTGGGAGACCCCGCTAGTAACCTGACCCCATGCTGAAAGATGACCTTTTACTGAAACCTGTTGTGTACGGTCTGCCAATCATGCATTTATCCAATTTATGATCACAGGATGTAATTTTAAGAACTCTGGTTGTTTAATAAGTATTTGATGGGACACAGAGTCAAAGGCCTTAGAAAAATCCAGAAAAATTATATCCACAGATAAACCCTTGCCCAGTGCTTTGCTGACAGGGTCAAGAAAACGTAAAAAGTTAGTCTGACGTGATCTGCTCTGACAAACCCATGCTGGTAGGTATACACATAACCTATTTATGCTAAATATTTAGTTATTCTGTCTTTGAGTATTCTTTCTAGCAGTTTGCAGAATACCACAGTTAGGCTTATGGATCTATAGTTTTGTGGTAAGCCTTTACTGCCACCTTTATGTAAGGGAATGGATATGGCCTTGTTCCATATTGGGACAGTAGTACTAGCATTCAGTGAGAGATTAAACAGTATTGTTAAAGGTCCAATCAGATAATCAGTCACATTTTTTATAAATATTGGTGGTATGCCATCAGTTCCCACATGTAAACATCACACTGGACTAACGCTGCACTTCCACTGCACTCTAAAAGGTTTCTTTATTTCTTTATTATTAAAATATGTGTGCGTATTGAACCTAACTGTTGAACTCCAATTATCTAGCTAAACTCTTGTTGACTTGTTTTAAGCCTGGAATTGAAAGATGGATATGATTCCCCTAAGATATTCACTTCTCAGGTATGTGTGGTACTCTGCAACAATTCCTGCTACTCTCTTAGCAGTATCCTTATATTTATTTCGGTCCTCTGGGACAGCAGAATCAGCAACTAATTGCTCCATCGTAGTTGTGTTCAGGTGCTGTTCTGTTTTCAGAAACTCGAAAAATTTCCAAATTAAGGCATGGTGCGCTCCCACAGAATGGTTGAATCTATGGTGCCAAACCTCTACCACGTTCACAGTTCTAGGAAAATCATCCTGTCCGGCTTCAAAGCAGTTCCATAGTGGCACTGGGAACATTGTGCACCTCCGACCTCCTCTGGCTTGTGGACTACCCAATCATGTGTCTTCAAAGTAGTTAGTGAGGTTGGTAAGAAGGTCCCCATTTGTTTGAAAGAAATCAGATTGCATTAAATCATTGAAGGTGGGAATGACATCAGCAACAGGCAAATATGCAAGGGTAGATAATAGCCTGATATGAAGGGAAACATTAAGATCGGTGGTGTATGGGCCACATACATCAGGCAGTTCCAGAACTTTACGCCAAACAGCCTGGCACATGTGAAAGAAAAAAACACTAATTTTTGCTTGAGGGAATGTCTGTTGAAAAGCTTTGATAGCTGTCAACTCAGTCTATTAGTATAGTTTCTGGCTGTAGTGGCCCGCAAAGATTTTGAAGTGCAGTAAAAACATTAGCATATGTAGCTGCCATTCCGTTCCCCATCAGGATGTATATCAGCAGCACTACAGCACCATACCTTGCTGTGTGTATGGTGTACAATTGTGCAAAAATGCTTGGCTAGCACTTAAATGTTTCATCCACAAGCCAGTGCCTGCTACTCTTTAAGTGTTGCATGTCCTGGATGGTTGAAAAGATTAAAATTCTATCAGGACATGGGCCAGAATCATACACCGGGAAGTTTTTTTATTTTTCTTTTACAGTCTGCACAAAGTCACATGGTATTACAAGTACAGTAACATCTGCTGGCTCTGGTGTAGGGTGCACTGTAACCCTCTGGTTCCTGTGCACTGTGCGCTTCAACAGAGATATTGCAGGCAGTTGAGATGATACCGATGGAGACAGCTGTGACACCGCATCTACAACAATCTGATGAGTTGTCTCCACAGTAGACTCTGTACAGTCCTTCACTGCAGCCACTGCATCCTTCACTGCTACTTGGGCAGGGTCGGGAACATGATTATGTGACCCTATTATTTTTAAAACACTGTCCACTTTGAGATGCAGGTGCACAGAGCAGTGCCCCATGTCATATTCCAGGCATTTATAATGTGACTTCTCAGCTGCGACTCTTTCCCTTCGGTAGAGAAATCCATCCAGAACAGCTAACTCTGTGCCCTTCTGACTCTTGAAAATGCGTACTGCCATTCTGCTGGTTCTCCAGCTCTCTGACAGGTATAACCATGCTGTGAGTTTATAAATTTCATGCACCAATTAAATAGGGAAACCTGACTGAACTGAGGCAATTAGTGTAGGATGTAAACAAAGGTAATTGTAGTATGATATCTAAAATGAAGACACTATGTATGTTGCCCAGCAAATACATAAGTAAGTTTGGTGATTGTGCGGTACATCATCAGGCTATAATATCATAATGCTGATTTAGCATTCGCTAATATAGCAACGCTTAATGTGATAACGTGATTATGGATGCTCGATTTTTGACATTGAACCATTGAAGAAGCTGTACTGATATGTTGAGTGGGGGCGAAAATAGTCAGGAACAAGGGTCTTAAGGAGATACTGCTGCATAGGAAGAGACTATAAGCTGAAGAGGAGGTACGAGCATCACTTGAGGAGTTTATCGTGTTGGGGGTGTAAGGGCAGCTCAGAGGTATGAAAATGGAAAGAGATGAGGGAAGATGTGCCAGAGGGTGGCATTGCAGAAATAGGGGAGGATGGGGACAGTGTAATGTGGAGGGTACAGGGAGCAGCAGGATGCTAGGTGAGTCAGGCAGGGGAAGAATAGTGGGCTGCAATGGCTGTGGAGCAGCTGTTTGGATGAGCATATTATGGAAGCTAGGTGGGTGTCTGATCTGTCATAGGCTGAGGAGGCTGGAGGGAGAAGTGCAGTGGCTGGGTAAGGAGTTGGAGAGGGTGAATGGAGGAGGTGATGGGACAGGATGACCTTCAGCACAAGACAGCATGATGCCAAGGCATAGGAGGAGCATCAGAACTGAAGAGGGAGAGGCAGGGAGAAGGGGGAGGGGGTCAAGATGACTAGGGGGTCTAGTAGTGGTATAAAGCCTCAGGGAGAGAGGAAGGAGACTAGTCTCAGCAACCCTAAGAAGGCAGGTAACAGATTTGCAGTGTTGGCAGAAATGGTGGAGAGGGAGGCCCTAGATCTCCAACATGGGGCAGGATGGAATAGGGGCAGGGACAGCCCAGGTGACAGCAGTTAGACAGAGCAAGGAGGGACGAGGGAGAGGGACTCAGTTGGGCTTGTGGATGGAAGGAACATAGATAATGGGAGGAAGGGCAATGCTGGTGAGATAGATGCCGGAGACAAGCAGGAGAGGGATGGGAACCCAGCGTACTATAGAAGGTAGAGAGGGGGAAGTTAGGGAGTGTCTGGGGGTAGGGGTTGCAGGCCATGGTAGGAGGTTGGGGGAGGTACAGGGGGAATTGGATGGAGTTACTGAAAGGCAGGCTAAAGGGGAGTCTAATAATGAGTACACAGAGAAGAAGCTGGGGGAAGTATGAAGCATGAAGAGGGAAGGTTCTATTGCTGGGGGATTCCATACTGAAGAGGATCAAATGGGGCAGTAAGAGGAAGGGCATAGCCAAATCTGGGTCAAATCCATACCTGGGCTAACTGCCATCAGGGTGGGGCAGTCTCTTCTTACATGTGCAGGGAAGGAGGAGACCCCATGTTGTGATGCACGTGGGTATGAACGACCTGGCAGGGGGCATGGTAGAAGTGGTATGGGGGAGGTTCAAGGAACTGGGAAGGCTATCTGAGGAGATGGGGGGAGAATCGGTGGTCTTCTCTGAGGTACTTCTAGTAACCTGCATGAGTACAGCAAGAAAAGGAAGGATAGGTGAGTTTAATACTTGGCTGGGGGAATGATGTTGCTCAAGGGATATGGCTTGGTGGGTGGCCGGGGTAGAACCTAGGACAGGAATAACCTGTATGCTAGGGACAGACTACTCCTGAGCAAGGAGGGAAAAGTTGTACTGAAGCAGAAGATAGAGGAGTACACAGAAACAAAGATGGATTTAAACTACAAGAAGGGGGTGGTGAGTGGTCAGCTGGTAGATGGGTCCCGGAGAGGGGGGGGCCTGAGAAGTTTATCCACTAATTAATGGGGAAGGCAAAGGGAAGGGGACACGGGGGAGAAAGAAGGGAGAAGGGTTAGGGAGGAGAATGGAGCAGGTTGGAGAGTGGTCTCACTGAGTGCGAGGAGCCTCAGAAATGAGTCAGCTGAGTTTCAGGCCTTATTGGCAGAGGAGAGGGTGGATATTGTGGCTATCACGTAAATGTGGGCCACCCAGTAAAGGACTGGGAGTTGATGGTCCCAGGGTATAGGATATTCAGAAAGGATAGGACTGGGGGGGGGTGAGCTATGTATGGGAGGGGATAAGGTATGCAAGGGATGAGGGGGATAAGGGCAGGACAGAGGCCCTGTGGATACATTTTAAGGACTCAAAAGGCAATATTGAGGATGGGGTAGTTTTTAGACCACCAACTCAACTAAAGGACCAGGACAGGGAGTTAGCTGAGCAAATCCAAAGGGTCTACAGGAAGGTTAACACAGTGGTGGTGGGGGGCTTCAACCTACCTGGGGTGGATTGGAGTACCCCAACCACCTAAGCTGAGTAACAGAGTCCTGTTAGAGGCATTTCAGGACAGGTTCTTGATGCAGTTGGTCCACGTGCCAACTCAGAGAGGAAATACTCTGGACCTTGTGCTGTCCAATGGGGAGATGGTAAGGGATCTGGGGGTGGAGGACCCACTGGCAGGGAATGATTACTACTCAGTGTGGTTCACACTCAACATGGAGAGGGAAGCTAAGGGTACAGGTACCAAGGTGATTAACTTTAGGCAGCGGACTTCAAAAACATGGGAAAATTCTGGCAGGGTACCTAGAGGGGATTCATCCAGGCTGGGACACAAGTCAGAAGTGGGATGTCAAAAAAAAAAGGGGGGGCTAGTGGAGGCTACGGGGGCTTGTACTAGAACACAGAGCAAGAAAGGGAGGGCAAAGAAGCACATTTGGATGACTCCGGAGGTCAGGGAGGGAGTGAAGGCCAAGAGAGATGCATTCCATAGGTTCAAAAAGTCAGGAAGGGGAGAAAACAAGGAGATGTATGTGAAGAAATCCCGAGAGGCCACCAAAGTTGTCAGAGCAGCCAAGGCTTCCAGGGAGCTGAGGCTAGCGTAGTGTATTAAAAACAGGGGAAAGGACTTCTTCAGATACATGAGGGAAAGAAGGAACAACAAGGACCAAATAGTGCGGATAAAAAAGGATGTGGGTGGGTGGAGAGAGTGAAGGATCAGGCAGCGGCATTAAAATGAATGCTTCTATTCTGTGTTCACGCAAGAGAAAGTGTGGCAGATAGCACAGGGGAGGGGTGGGGTATGCAGGGAGGAGAGGAGGTGACAGAAGTGAGGATTACAGAGGACAGGGTACTGGAACGACTGATGACACTGAGGGTGGACAAGGCACCTGGGCCAGATGGCTTTCACCCTAGGGTACTTGAACTGGCTGAAGTTCTGGCAGAGCCACTGGTTGACCTGTTCAATACCTCCCTGGACACAGGATGCGTACCACAGGACTGGAGGATTCCCATGTGGTGCCCATCCACAAAGGTAGCCCAAAGGATGATCTGGGAAACTACAGGTCAGTGAGCCTCACATCATTCATAGGGAAGCTCATGGAGACAATCCTGAAAGGGAGGTTGGTGACCTTTTTGGAGGACAATGGACTCGAGGATGGACATCAGCACTGGTTTGTCTCAGGCAGATCCTGCCAGACCAACCTCATTGAGTACTACGATTGGGTGACAAGGGAACTAGACAATATCCATACAGTGGATGTCCTGTATTTGGATTTCAGCAAGGTCTTTGACTCTGTGCCACACGGGAGGCTGGGGGGAAGCTGGAAGCTGTGGGGTTGAGAGCGAAGATGATGCAAAGGATAACAAATTGGCTAAGTGGTAGGCAGCGGAGGGTGGTAGTAGGAGGGGAACTCTCAGCACAGAGGGCAGTGACAAGCAGGGTGCCATAAGGATCAGTGTTGGGGCCAGTGTTCTTCAGGTTATTAACAGCTGATATTTCACATGGGATCCAAAGTTAGAACAGTCTGTTTGCAGAAGACACCAAAATGGGGGCAGTTGTTGATGACATTAAGGGATGGAAGGGGCTACAGGATGACCTAACTAAACTGCAGAAATGGTCAGAAACATGGCAGCTGGGGTTCAATGCCAAGAAGTGCAAGGTAATGCACTTCAGAGCAAAGAACCAGAGGAGGGACTATCAGCTGTGAGGGGTACAGTTGGGTAGCACCATGGAAGAAAAAGACCTAGGAATACTTATAACAGGGAGCATGAACAACTCTGCTCAGTGTAGGAAGGCATCAGCAAAGGCCAACAAGATTCTGGGATGCATAGTTGACGGGAATGGTATACTGACCATGCTGCATCGGTTCTACAGTGAAGACCATCACAGCAACATTGTTGGCAGTCGCTGTGATGGTCTCCACTACCCTATACTGGTGCCGGGGAGGTGTTTGTCCCCCGCCCCGAACTAACTCTGACTGAAGTTATTAATATGAAGTATGGGGGTGCAGGGGCAGAGCCCTCAGCATGGAGCTGTGGGGAAGCCCCACAGAAAACACTTGTCCCAGAGCAACAGCACACCACCAGTTGGCAGTGTTGTGATGTCACTGTGCTGTCGGTCGACAAATTTCTTGTCACTGCGGCATAGTGGCACCAAGGAGAATCTCCTCCAGAAGTAGGGAGGTAGTCCTCCTCTTGTGCAGGTCACTGGTCAGGTCACACCTGGAAAACTGCGTGCAGTTCTGGCACCCATACCTGAGGAAGAATGTCATATTGTTGCAGGGGGTGTAGTGTAGAGCAACAAAGATGATCTAAGGATTGGATGGCAAGCCCTACGAGGAAAGGATGAGCATCCTAGATCTGTATTCATTGTAGGAGATGAGGGATATGGAGGACATAATTGAGATCTTTGAGTACTTAAAAGGGATAAACAAGACTTGATCAGAGGACATCTTCCAATTAAGAAGAAGGGACACAATGGGGCACAGTCTCAGAATGGAGAGGGGAAGATTCAGGAGGGAGGTAAGGAGACAGTTCTTCATGGAAAGGGTGGTGGGCAAGTGGAACACTACCACAGGAGGTTGTGATCTGTAGGACAGCGGGAAGTTTCAAGAGGGGATGGGACAGGGTGAGAGTAAATCTAAAGGATCTAAGGAGAGGAGTGCGAGGGGCAGCTGCGAGATGAGGTGCTAGCTGCACAATCGAGCAGACTCGACAGACCGTAAGGCCTATTTCTGCTGGCATTTTCCTATGTTTATATGTTCTTCATCATGGCTATAGATTGTTGACTTCTGTTACTTTCCCATACCCTCTGTGTGGGCCGGAGCATGGTATCACTCCCCCATTCTGCCCTAGTAATAATTCATATCCAGAGCCTGGCACATCTGATGACAACCCCCCCAACCCCCATCCATGTGCAGAACAGCTTTGATTCTCCTTCTTCTCTGTTGACACCCACACTGCTCCAGTGTGTTACCCCTCTCCATCACCAACTACCCTGTCTCAGTTTGCACACCCTTGGCTGTGCCCCTTTCCTGTCCCAGTATTGAATGTCCTCTCCAATTGGTGATTCCCACCCTGTCTCACTATAAATATCACTGTTCCTCCTTGAGTCTGCGGCACCCACTCCATTTCAGAATAAGTACCTCAACCCTCTCCTATCTGATGAAGCCCATCTTGTCCCAGAATGAGCACCCTATCTCCTCCACCAATTTGCTGATACCACCCACCCCTTTTCAGAGTAAAATTACTACCCCTACCATCTGCTGATTCTCACCCACCCTGCCCAAGAGTAACATAGATACCCTCGTTCATCTACTGATATCCAGGCGCTCACTTTATGCCAGATTAAAATAAGTGTCTCCTCCCATCTGTTAATTCTCAGGCATCCACACTATCCCAGAAAAAGATGAAACCCTTCTGCCATCAGCTAGTTCACAAACACCCACTCTGTCTTAGGAAAAAAAATGAACACCTCCTCCCATCTGTTGATTCTCACTCAGCCCATCAAATAAATGAATATCTCTCCTATCCACTGATATTCAACCTTTCACACACACTGGAGATTAGATGCTCAGCATCTGTTGTGGCAACTACCACTGCACTCCCTCAGTGACAATATTCAGACCAGTACAGACCTTGAATGAACATCCTGTCTCTTGTTTTGCACTTTCCTTGCTGCTGCCATGCTTGCTGACTGCTCCCTTGCATTCTCACTTTCTTCCACTAACAGACATGCACAGTGCGCACTTGAGTCACTAAACTAGAGAGTGAGCATCAGGTGGGAAGAAACAAATTCTAAACTAAATTATTTTTGTTGTATCCTTGTGGGATCCAGGAGATGGGGGAGCTGGCATATGGGAAAGGAAGTTTTTCTTAATAAACTGGAGTGAGGTGGACCAACTGAAGGACACCGCCAACTATGGTTCAGATCTACCCGAATCAGATGGACACTGAGAAATCTGTATGCCATAACACACGACAGACCATGGGTGTATCGGGGCATCAGTGCATGTGCTGGGTGCATTGTGTGGCACGAGGGCTTGCCTGGGTGACTTCAACCAGCCGGGAAGTGCCTTAATGCGCCAATACACCCATGGGCTGGAGTGGTTATTGCACTTACAAAATGGTACGTTTTGCAACTGTTTCAACTACTCAAAATATTTAAAAATCATTCAGAATTGTATTTTTTGTGCACTTTGTCCACCTTAAAAAGTAGGTCTTAAACAAAACAAGTTTTTCTTGTCTAGCTCTAGCTCTCGTTATTTGCCAGTCATGTGTGGGCGGGTTTTTGAACAAAAAAAAAAACATGGTGGTCATATTTCTTGTTAAGTGAGAATTTATAGAGGAACTCGGTTGTAAGTATTTTTATCATCAAACCCTTGAAAATGTCCAAATTCTGTGCATATTTCTTGTGCTTGCTCCATCTTTTCACATTCTCTCACTTCACCTGCTGTTGTCAATGGCAGTGGTTAAAGTGAGAGAATGTGAAGGCATTGATTTTTATATGTTGACATTTGGCTTTATGTGCCTGCTGAAAAAGATCCTCATGCCAACTGTTCATCTATCAGGGCATTAATGAATGGTCAGCTGACATGTTTTGACCAATGACATGTCAGTATTTGACATTTCATTATTGCCCCTTTTATAACGAGGAGTTCTGACTGTCCTCAGACTGCTCTGCCCATCTCTATTTGCCATCTTAGGTAGGAACTTCCTACTGGTTCTAAGGACTAACTTGTCCCGCTGAAAAATTATGTAGCTTGGATTTGCACAGAGGGATTGCAGTTCACTTGTCATCTTTGCAGATCGCTGTCCGGAAAACTGTTTTCTATGTGACAAACTTTAAGTAAGACATAACCATAGGCTCAAAAGGAGTCTCCATTTTCTGGGCTAGACAGATGTTTAAGTCCCATGGAGGGACTGGGTCCCTTACAGTTTGATACAGATGGTTAGGGCCCTTAACAAAAACTTTTACAAGCAGGTTGCAATGCCAGGACTTGTCTTTGCTTACTCATGAGTAGGCTGACACAGCTGTCAGGTGTACTTTCAGGCTTGAAGGTCTCGGACATAAGGACTGTAGTGGACCAGGTAATACAGAAATGTAAAAAGCACTGCTTACATTGGAATCATCTCTCTGGGGGTACACCAATATGAGAATCTTTTCCAGTTAAAGGTATATGCTTTCCTTGTTGCTGATTTTCTGGACACCTGCAATATGCTCAGCACTTCATCTGGCAGATTCAAACTAGACAAATCTAGTTCATCAAGAACCATGCCCTCAGGCGTAATGTTCTGAGGCTTGGGAATGTTATTCTGCCCTGATATAGTCAGCAGGTTATATCTCAGTGGCAGGTTAATTGGAATCCTACTGGACCGGGTCAGAAGCACTGAGTACCAAATCTGCCTGGTCCAGTTCAGGACTATCAGAATTATTATTTCTGGCTCTCTCCTGAGCTTTATGAACACTTTCTGTATGAAAGGGAATGGTGGGAAGTCATACAGGAACTTCCCTGTCCAATCCAGGGCTAGGACATCTTCTGGGATTGAGCCCCTGGCTGGTGACCTCCTACATTATCATTTTGTTGTAACAGAAAATTTTAACAGAAATAAAAGAAAGTTAGCATTTAACCATTCATGTTAGTATGAGAGCATCCTCTCACGAGGTCTTACACCTCCCTCTATCAGCTCTCCACTGATACCCTGTCTAGAAACTAGCACCTAGTGGCAGATTTATATGTAATTGTTCTCCCAAGAAGCAAACTGATCTAGTTCTGGAGTACCCCATTGTCTGATGACTGAAGCCAGCAATTGCTGCTTCAAGGTCTATTCATGGTCTCCCTGGCTGATTCTGCTTAGGGAGTCCGCCAGCACATTGTCTTTGCCTGGCAGATGTACTGCATATATTTTTGTATCCAGGGAATAAGCCAGATCCCAGCTCCTCATAGCTTCTGTGCAGAGTTTTGAGGATCTTGTTCCTCCCTGTCTGTTTATGTCATACATTGTTGTGGTATTGTACACCACAGCTTGAATCGACTGACCCTGTAGCCTGAAGGACAAGGATTTCACTGCCAGTGGTACTGTCCTGATTACAAGGAGAATTATATGTTCCTGGGTCTCCTGAAGGCTTCAGATGCCAATTACTATAAGATCCTCATAGTGCACACCCTACCCTAGGAGTGACGCATCGGTTGTGATAAACATTTGTTGGGGATTGCTGGATGAAATGAATGCCCTCTCTGAGGTTACCTTCATCCTAGCACTCTAGTGCTTGTACAGAGTCTTTTGTGACTGTCACTAGCAATATTGGACAGTGAGTTTGCCCTTTGGGAACAGTGACCTCTTAGTATTGAATGTCCTTCATCTGAAATCTGGCCCATGGCATCACAGCTGTGGATGAGGCCTTGTGACCCAGGAAGTGCAGGAAATCCCTTGCAGGTCTTGGACAGCCCAGTGAGAAGGATTTTGCAATGGCAATCAGGTTTGAAACTCTTGCCTGTGGAAGGAAAGCTTTCCCCAGTAGGATATCTGCATTTGCACTTATGAAATCCAGCACCTGCACTGGTTTTGTCTGAAACTTCTGCAGATTTATTAGGAATCCCAGGTCCTCCAGGGTACTCCTTACCTGCTGTATGGCGCACATTGCCTGATGTATTATTTTGACTTAGAAAATGGGTAACGTGAAACTCGCCTCCTGATTGGCTAAAATAGCCTGGCACCCGGGCTGTTATTTTTTAACAACGCCCTGTAAAAAACAAGTGCCAATTCAGCATGCCCCATTACTTAGAATATTACTGGGCACCCCAAATTTGCAAATTCACCTGCCGTCATTTTTTTCCATCGTTTACCGACAGAAACACCCCACCAGCCCCAAAAGTGCTACAACCCCACCACATCGTCATTTTTCACATATTCACAAGAAAACATTCCATTCTTAAATCAGTACTCCGCCTCTGACCACAAACATGGAAAGCTGCCACACTAACAACTACCGGGTCCGCTCACGGTACCTGTACCAGCAACATTCCATACAGATCTCCCCAACGTTCGACAGTGCACCCAGCGTGCCACCTTCCCTCTGCTGTTCATTCCTGAAGATCCTACCTTCTTCTCATCGCCTTCCTTTCTGCCCTGTCAGCACGCCCGTCCGCACCACTGCTCTTCGCTACAACCCCATGCTACAAAAAAAAAAAATCGACCTGACAGAAGAGAAAGAATGAATCTTTAAAAAAACTGAAGTATAAAACAAAACCAGATGAATTGAAGTCCCGTGTCTCTCGGGTGTGTCGGGAGAGTGAGGAAACCATGACAACCAGAAAGCAAAACTAAAAACTACATAAGCTGTACTAGGACAAAAGCCCCTAGTAAAAAAATCATTACAATGCAGGTTGAGGAACTATTTTATTACAAATGGAAATGAAATGGCTCAGAGTACAAACATCTAAAGAAATGTTTTTTTTTTCAAATATATGAAACACAGTTGCACATTTTCTAAATGTAATAATACCCTCCAGGGTGGGCGTTATGGAATATAATGGACCTTCCAGGGGCTATAAGGCCCTCCGCCTGCGGCGTCGGGCCTCATTACGCCCCTGGGCGGTCCGTTATATCCCAATAACGCCCACCCTGTCGGGTATTATTACTTACTTAGACTAGCTGTTGCCTAGGTAGGGAAAAAACACCACGCCTTTTCTTAGGTGAACTAGCACCATGGTTAAGAACTTTATGAATACTCTTGGGGCTGAAGACATACCAAAGGAAATGGCTGCAGACTGACACTGGCAGTTTCCCAGCCTGAATCTGAGGTATGTTCTGTGTCCAGATCTGACTGGGATGTGGAACTAGGTATCCTTCAGATCCACTGCTTCAACCAATCTCATAACTGTGACGAGAGTATCATTGTGCCAAGTGTGACCATCTTGAACTTTTTTCTTTAATGTTTTTGTTCAGATATTTTAAGTCTAAATTGAGTCATAATTCCTCAGTTTTTACAGCTGTGTGTAGACTGGTGTGGGATTTCACAAAAACATCAAACTCAGGCAGGCAATAAGGTGCATAAAAAAGGTTTAACATAAACATTTATCATTTTATTGTAACAAAAAATTTTAACAGAAATAAAAGAAAGTTAGCGTTTAGCCATTCAATACTAGTGTGAGAGCATCCTCTCATGAGGTCTTACACCTCTCTCTGTCAGCTCTTCACTGACACCCTGTCAAAAAACTATCCCCTAGTGGCAGGTTCATATATAATTCAAGGGGTGACATTACAGTCATGTGATCTATAACGTGCCACGCTTTTGTCTTAATTAGTATTATAACTTTCTTTATTTCGCTTGGTTTTATCCTGACACATCACATATATACAGTTTATACCTTCTTATGTTCTCCAAGCTAGAGTTCAATAACATTTAATTGTTTGTAAGGTAATTAAAGCAACATACATATCTAATGAGCTTTAATTGGGGCTAAGCTCTTCCCTCAAGGAGTGACATCACTCTTGGGTAGCCAAATAAACAGAGTCAGACTGAGGGCTGCCAGCACTATCCTGAACTAGGAACTTACAGTTTTAGCAGTGGGCTGCAACAGCTTCTAGGCGGGTAAGTGAGGCCTTCTATAATTACTCATAGATAGCCACATAAAGTGCTAGGCTCTCTTCTGTTTATAAAAACATAGGAAGCACTATAGGACAGGGAAAAGAAACGAAATAAAAACACTTTAGGAAGGGGGGGAATGAACTCTGCTGTGATTCCCTTTGGTTATTTACATTTTTATGTTTGCTCGCGCTTGCGTGCCAGCCAACATATTGCAGTAATGTTGAGATTTGGAGGCACGGTCACTGTGAGCAAATGCAGAGCACGCCTCAGTAGGTGCATTCCTCATTCCCCAATATGGCAGCATGCAGGTGCCACACCAGCAACACGTAATGTTGCGAGCACATCTAAGGAAAGGTCTGCTACAATGAGAACAAAGCTCATCATGCAGCAGTACCTCCCAATGTGCCCTTGCTGTGAAGCACGTCCCTAACCTAAATATGGTGGCACTGACTGCCCCCGCCACTACATTTGCCAATGGGGGAGCCCACTCCCCATCTGCTTGATGCCCCTCCCATTCTCGTAGTGTGTCGAAGAGGTCCCAATCCACCGGCATCATGCGCCCAACACTCTTTCCTTGTCGACAGGAGGCCCAATCCCCATTGGCTTCAGTTCCCCCTGCCTAGTTTAATTTGCCAACAGGGGAGCCCACTCCCCATCGGCATAATGTCCCCAGCCCCTGATGTGTGCTGCGTGCCGAGGGGGTGCCCAATCCCCCTTGGCATCATGCGTGCCCCCCACCCATTTCTGTGCCGATGGGGGGGGCCCAGTCCCCATCAGCTGTGGTCCCTCTCCCCATTATGCATGTGGTACACTGGGACCCCACCCTAGTGTACCAAACAAACACCAGCAAAAAAAGCAAACTGACCCTTGTTGTCTTTCTTTTCAAACAACATGAAGTCTTGCTATATTATGACATATTGCAGTTTGTCCCACCACTAGAACTGCTCCAGAGGTGAAAGAGTTAACTCCATTCCAGGAATGGAGCTTAGAGCGCGAGCACGGTTACAGAAGCTCTATCTGGGCTATTTCAAACTGAAACTGTCAGATTCTTTACTCTGCCTCAGTGAACAGTCGCTCCGGAGATTCCTCCTTCTGCTCGGTTCATTTTCTCGGTTTACAAAGTGTTTTCTCAGTTAATTTTAACCAAGAATAGTGTTAATTTTACTGCAAAACCGTCCGGTTCAAGCTCTGTCTGTGGTAACCGTAAGTAAAGAAGGTTTTAGTCTGTGTGGAACTTGTAAGTTATCGGTTCGGTCCCGAACCGATCAGTTTGGTTTAAAACACATTTAAAACTTAAAATCATTTATTTAGAGTGCGGTTCCCGGTTCTTATCGGTTCTAAAAAAAACAGATTTTATTACGTTTTTTTCCAATACCCGTGACACGGTTAGGAACCGATAAGGGTGTCTTGCCGTTTAAAGGGCAAGTTTTTGGTTAGGCTGGCATTATGTCTGAGAAACCCAAAAGAAAAAACGGGCCCACTGGGTTTCAACACTGTGATGTTTGTGGGGAAGCCTTTGCCAAGGCTGACCCACACACCACATGTGTTTATTGTCTGGGGTTTGACCACCTCCAGTCAGACTGCCAGGTTTGTAATAATTTCCCTGCAGCCACCCTGGAAAAAGATTGGGCAGGCTCAGGGAATGAGAGGCCAAAAAGTCCGCTGACCCAGATGTTGGCAGCCCATTTCGGTGCCAACCGAACCAGAGGGAGTGCCCTCTGACCAGGGCGAGACTCCTCGGCAAAGAAAAGCTGGTTCTGAGGAACCAATTCCAGTAAAGAAAACAAGAAAGTCAGCAGGTCTGGAGTCCAAAATTCTTTCTCCAACTGCTGCAGAGATAGCAAAAGCCATACAAATTGTCCAGTCACTGTCTCAGGGTCCATCCGAACCACCACTATCTGGCAAAAGGTTGGTTCGTCCGGTCCCAGTGGTTCAGGATTATGATATTGAGGATTTTTAGGAACCACAGGAGGGGGAGGAGGATTATGAACAGTATGAATGTGGCTGGGAGGGTCGGGATGTGCCCATTGGACTGGACATCTCTCCAGACAGACCTTTAGAATCTCCCCCTATGCTGTCTGAGTCCCCATCTCATTTCACGTTTTATAAAAAAGTTGCTGAAACCCTCCAGCTCCCTTTAGAAGAGGCTGTGGATGAGCAAGAGGAGCCTGATTTTGTTGAAATGATGGATATACCAGAGTCTAGGAGATTGTCTATTCCTTTGCATAAGTCATTTAGGAAACAAACAATAAAAATTTTGAAAACTCCTAATTCTGTGCCTCCTGTAGATAAAAAGATGGACAGAAGGTACACATTGTCAGGTCCTGATACAGAATTCCTTTCTCAGCAATGTAGTCATGTAGGAGTAGTTCAGGCTGTAGCCTGTGATAAGGCTAATATTCCCCTGGCTTCACATCCTCCTGACAAGGATTCCAGGGAAGATTGATGCCATGGCAAAAAAACAGTATATGGCAACCTCTCTGGGACTCAGGCAGGCAAATTATATGGCTTATGTAGCTAGGTATCAGAAATCTAGATGGGATACTGTTATGCAGTTAGCCAAGCAGGCCCATGGCCAGCTGGCTAGTGAATTAGAACAGGTGGCTGTTGATGGCATTGAAGCCTCTAAAGTTCAGTTTCATGCTGCTGTGGATGTTAATGATGTTTCCTCTAGGGTCATGGCCACTTCTGTAGCTTTTCATAGGTTGGCCTGGCTCAGGTGTACTAGTCTGTCACAGGATACCCAGACTAAGGCTATGAATTTTCCTGTGGTGGGGAATTCTCTGTTTGGGGAGCAGACAGAGAATTATATGAAAAAGATGGATGAATATAGGACTACCTACAAGAGTGCCCAAGCCAAGGAGCGGCAAGCCACTCCCCAGAGGCACACACCCAGAGGTAGGGGTAGGCCTTTCCACAGGCCTTTTTACCTCACCCAGGCCTCCTCTGCTTATGCTCAGAGGGGGTTCTTCAGAGGCAGAGGCAGACGGGGTGCGGGTAAGCCTGTCCCCACCCCTCAGCCTAAAGCAACTGCCAAACAGGCACCCTGATGGGGTGCCCAGGGCCGATTCTCCTTTGTCAGTAGGGGGCAGGTTGGCTTACTTCAGCCAGAGCTGGGTGTCTCTAACTTCAGACAAGTGGGTTCTGGAAGTAGTAAGCCAGGGCCTGGTTCTCAGCTTCAAAAAATTCCCATAGATGAGAACCAGGCATTTTCCACCTGCAAGCCCCTTAGAGACCCTTGCTCTGGAAGCAGAGGTCTCTACCCTGTTAGCCTTCAGAGCAGTAGAAAGGGTTCCTCCCTTACACCAGGGCAAAGGTCTGTACTCCAGATACTTCCTTACCCCAAAAAAGACAGGAGAATGGCGACCCATTTTAGATCTCAGATATCTGAACAAGCATCTTTTGAAACCAAAGTTCAGAATGCTAACTCTGGCAATGATTTTACCTTCCCTAAGGCCAGGGGACTGGTTAGCTTCCCTGGACCTCAAGGATGCCTGTTTTCATGTCCTAATCAGAAGTTCTCACCGAAAGTACCTCAGATACGAACTGCCCTTAGGTCACTACCAGTTCAGAACAATGCCCTTCTGCCTTACCTCTGCCCGAAGGGTATTCACAAAATGTCTGGCAGTAGCAGTGGCTCACTTAAGGAGGCAAGGGATTGCTGTCTTTCCCTACCTGGACGACTGGCTCATCGTAGGACAGTCTCCAGAACAGGTAAAATCTCACTTGTAAGTCACCCAGCAGCTTCTCACCTCCCTGGGCTTCCTGCTAAATCTACCAAAGTCAGTTCTGGAACCAGTTCAGGTACTCACTTTCATAGGTGCAGAATTGGACACAAATCTGGCCAGAGCTTTTCTCCCCTTAGAAAGGGTAAAGAAATTGGTAGCTCTGGCCTCCTCCTTCACTCTGCAGGTCTCTTGACCAGCAAGACACTTTTTGCAGCTCCTGGGGCACATGGCTGCCTCCACATCTGTAGTGCAGGGAGCAAGATTCCAGATGAGAGACATTCAGTTTCACTTGAGAGCCTATTGGTCTCAGAGGATGGACCCCCTTTCCAAGTTGGTCCCAGTGACCCGAACCTTGATCCAAGCCCTCCAGTGGTGGCAGAATCAGAGCAATTTAAGGCTGGGGGTCCCCTTCATTCCCCTCTCTCACTCCCTCACCCTCACTGCGGATGCTTCCCTCCTGGGGTGGGGAGCCCACATGGGCGACCTCTCCACTCAGGGAGTGTGGTCCCCTCAAGAATCTCTGCTCCACATCAATTTGCTGGAACTCAGAGCTGTATTTTTGGCACTTCAAGCGTTTTCTGCTTCTGTCCAGAACAAAGTGGTTCAGGTCAGAACAGACAATACCACAACAATGTGGTACATCAACAAAGCGGGGGCACTCGGTCTTGACCTTGTGCACCGAGGCAATGAAGTTGTGGTCTCTGGCCTATTCCCTGAACACTTCTCTCATAGCAGTTCACCTTCCAGGGAAGGACAATGTCTTAGCGGATGCTCTCAGCAGGATTTCTCAGGGCCATCATGAATGGTCTCTGAATCCTCAAGTGCTGGGGATAGTTTTTGCCAGATGGGGCACCCCTCAGATAGATCTTTTCACAGCCCCAGACAACCACCAACTTCCACTGTTCTGTTGCAGGCCCCCAGTGTTGGGCTCAGTCCCCCTGGATGCCCTTCTTTTGGATTGGGAAGGGAAGTTTCTTTATGCTTTTCCCCCCTTCCCTCTCCTATTCAAGGTGTTAGTAAAAATCAGATCCCAGCCTTGCAGGGTGATTCTGATTGCCCCAGATTGGGCCAGGCAACCCTGGATCCCACTCCTTCTGTCGCTGGCAGTCCATCTTCCCCTGTGTCTTCCCAGGATTCACAACCTGTTGACCTGTGCCCAGGGGAGAGTTTGGTATCCGAACCTCAAATCCCTCAACCTCAAGGCCTGGCTCTTGAGGAGTTAGAATTTGCTGACCTACACCTTTCTCAAGGTGTTCTTGAAATTCTAAAGGCTTCTAGGAAGCCTTCCACTAGGGCTACTTATAATTCTAATTGGAAAATGTTTTCCATTTGGTGTTCTGGGAAGCATATTTCCCCAGAATCTGCTGATTTGCCCATTTTGTTAGATTACATGGTCCATCTTAATTCTTTGGGCCTCAGACCAGCTACCTTGAGAGTTCATTTGGCAGCTGTCTCTGCTTTTATTTCAGCAGGAAAACCATCCTCTCTTTCCGCTCACCCTGTGTTTTCCAAGTTTTTTAAGGGATTACTCCATACTAATCCACCTTTTCGTGACCCAGCCCCGGCCTGGGACCTTAATGTTTGCATTGCCCAGTTAATGCAACCACCCTTTGAACCTTTGTCTTCTGCAGAGCTTAAGTACCTAACTTGGAAAACTGTATTTCTAGTGACTATCACTTCTGCTAGATGCATAAGTGAGTTGCAAGCCCTGTCAGTAGAAAATGATTTTATTTCTTTTCACAGGGATAAGGTAGTCCTCAGGACTAACAGGAGGTTTTTACCTAAGGTGGTTTCAGATTTCCATCTTAACCAACCCATCTCCCTTCCAGTATTTTTCACTGAACACTCTTCCTCTGGCGAGAGGAGATTGCACAGTTTGGATGTTAAGAGGGCCTTAAGTTACTATATAGAACGTACCAAGGGTCACAGGTTCGAATCCCATCAACTTTTCCTCACCTATGGTGAGGTTGGCAAAGGGAAACCTGCCACTAAGAGGTCAATTGCCAGGTGGATTGTCTCTTGTATCCAATTTTGTTATCAGAAACTGGGTAGAGTTCCCCCCTCTGGATTGAGGGCTCATTTTACCAGAGGTACAGCCGCGTCTCTAGCTGCTGCTAGAGACATTCCTATATTGGAAATATGTCAGGCTGCTACTTGGAAAACGGTACACACTTCACAAGCATTACTCCCTGGATGTCCAGACTAGGAGAGATGCTCGGTTTAGCACAGCTGTGCTTCAGAGCCTATTCCCTAAGTAGGTTCTGTCCCTCCTCCATGGAGGTACTGCTGTGTAGTCTGCAATATGTCATAATATAGCAAGACTTCATGTTGTTTGAAGAAAAAATTACTCACCTTAGTAATGTTGTTTCTTCTAATGGAGTCTTGCTATATTATGACCACCCTCCAAGCCTGCCCCTCTCAGAACTTCTACTTGGATATGGGGTGGGCAGCCTAGTGTAGGCACTATTTATGCCATTTTTGGGTTCTCTCCCCTTCTTGGGGTTTTGGGGGTGTGTTGTCTTTATTGTTAAATTATACTATTTTCTGATCCCCTGACTTGAGTCTTTGTGTGGGGACCAGCAATGTTGTTGTTGTTGTTGTTGTTGTTGTTGTTGTTATTTAGGTAGCCAGTTGGCTAGTGTAGGTTACAGCTTCCACACAGACCCTTAGTGAGTTTTGGCTCGTAAAGATCTGACAGTTTCAGTTTGAAATAGCCCAGATAGAGCTTCTGTAACCGAGCTCACGCTCTAAGCTCCATTCCTGGAATGGAGTTAACTCTTTCACCTCCGGAGCAGTTCTAGTGGTGGGCCAAACTGCAATATGTCATAATATAGCAAGACTCCATTAGAAGAAACAACATTACTAAGGTAAGTAATTTTTTCTTTTTAGCCCGTAAAAAAAATAAATGGTCTGTTGCAGTCTCTGCTGCCCTCACCCCCACCCCATGCCCACCCTCTACATACCCTGCCTCACCACATCCCCTGTCACCGCATACTTACCTCCAGAGTCTGGCGCAATGATCTTGATGGACTGGGAACATGTCTACACTCTTCAAAAGCCGACAGCGAACTGAAGAAATGCCCTTAAGCTGTATAATGGCATAAATAGGGTTTTTTCAACTTTGGTGCATATCTCGGCCATCTTTGGGAATTTTTACACCAAATTTTCAACATGGTGTTATTGGGGACCCCCAATGAATTCAGTTACTGTCATGGCATTATTCAGTCCCAAAAGGTGATTTTGCGGTCACTGCACGGAATCACCTTTCGGGATTGATTAATGAAATAACAGTGCCACTATTCATGAGGGGGCTCTCAAAAAGCCTATGTTGAAAATGTGGTGAAACAAATCCAAAATAATGTCTGTTTTAGGAGTGCATGTTGCAGTTTCCATGCATGCTCGTAACTTTGTGAATTTGTAATAGTTTCACTCCAGGTTTTAAAAATTGGCATTTTACCACACCTCCTTATGAACAGTATAGCTGTCATTTTACATATCCTGGCTGAAATGCGTTTTCGCACCTCCAGCGCTGAATAGCGTGGTTGCTGTGCGAAATCAGTTTTCAAGACAGTTTGAGAAAATGACGGTGACACCGTTCATAAGCAGAGGTCCTAAAATGTGTATGTTGAAAATTTGGTGACGAAAGTCCATAAAATGACTGTGTTACAAACGTGTGTTGCGTAGTTTCCACGCACCCTTGCAACTTCGCAGATTTGCCAGATTTTCAACACTGGCATTTTTCCACACCTCCTTGTGAACAGTACAGCTGTCACTTTTCACATCCTGCCCAAAATGTGTTTTTGCACCTGTGGCGCACAATAACATGGTCACTGTGGAAAATGACGTTTTGGGACAGATTAACAAAATCACAGTGCCACTGTTCATGATGGGATGTCCCAAAATGCCTATGTTGAAAATGTGATTAAAAAAATCCCAAAAATAATTGGGTTACGGGTGTGTATTGCACAGTTTCTATGCATGCTCATGACTTCACCAATTTTTCATATTTGCACTCCAGATTTTCAGTGTTGCCATTTTTTTTACACCTCATCATGAACAATACAGTTGTCATTTTTCACATCCTGCCCAGAATGTGTTTTCGCACCTGTGTCGCCAAATGGCATAGCTGCTGTGCAAGACCACCTCTCAGCTAACAAACCAATTATGCTGCTTTTCATGAGGTGGGGTCACAAAAAGCATATGTTGAAAATTTGGTGTGAAAATACCAAGAAACGCCTGCGACGTTATGGTTTCCAACTGTAACACCCCACCCTGTAGAGACTGATAGGCATCAGGGTGTGACTTGGCATCATTGGCCGTAATGCTCACGCCATTCCACTCCCACCCCCACCCTGCAGCCAGTGACAGGCATCGAGGTGTGCCTTGGAGTGTTCATCCCTAAAGTTCACCCCATTCTCCTATACTGCACCCATCTCAGCATATTTCCTTATGGAATGGGGTAAGTATAAGACCCAAAGACCTCAAAGGACACCACGACACTTATCAGTGTCTATAGGGTAGGGTGAGGTACAGTGGCTTGAGCATTATAGCTGACGACCCAAAGGCAAATCCCAACACCTGCCAGTCTCTGCAGAGTGGGGGTGGGGTTGGCGTCAGTTCAGTACTTCACTGTCATTCCTATTATGCATCTCTAACTCCGGCACTACCAATGACAATGCCAATGCCAGCGAGACAACATTTGGCATTGACAAATGCTTGTTTCTTTACTTACTATTTGCCTGGATGCAGCATGTTAACAGGCAGCAGCCTGAGACCCAAAGAGCTTTATAAACAGACTGCTAGAGAGTATATAATATTAAAATGCAACTGTAGTTAACATTCCTAAAATGTTTACCCACAGTACTCACAGGCCTTAATGGTGGTAAGACCATCACAAACAGCCTCCTAAGCTTAAGAATATATACTATATAAGGCTGCAACCTCTTTTGACTATGCATACAGTGTGCCCCAGCCAGCTTCATTGGCAAGACGCAGTTATGTCCTTCTGTTGCTATTTCATAAACCAACAGGGTTTGTAGCCTCAAAGTAAGCGACTACAGTCTGTGTAAGTCCTTGCAGCAACCCTGTATACCAAATGCATATTCTTTCTAGTATTAGGTATTAAGCAGCACATGTATAATTTTTACATTATAAGGCACCTTATGCATGTTAATACATATTTAACATAAACTTTTTAATGCACTAATGGCACCCTTTACTGTATGCTCATGTATACCTCATTTTAAAAGGGTACATTGCACTTTTTGTTATTTTATAGCTTCACCAATTCACTTTATACCCAATGGCATATACTGTATGTTTTTACTACACATTACCACTTTATGCTAAAATGTACTGGCATTCATTTTACCTCTACTAACACCTAATGGTGCATTCATTTACAGCAGACACACACATTTCAAGTACTTCAAATACTTATGGCTCTTTCCCCAGTAGCACTAGAGCACTTTATGAGGGGGGAGAAGGGACCCTCGTCTTTCTACTGGGGCACCCACACCTGACAAGGCTCACCCTGTCACATTCCTCCCCACCTAAAAGGGCAACCATCCTATGGTTGTCTGTTACAGGCCTACCAACTCAACGAGGGTATGGTGGAGCTCTGGCCCACCCTCATCGTGAAGCTCCACCCCAGGATCCCTTAAATCTATGTAAGCATGACCATCATCTTACACACTTTACAAACTTACAAACATTACCCTGGGGCTACAGATGCTCTTACCACATAGCATCCAATGTACATTTATTTCATCAGAAAGATTGATCGTCCTTTAAAACATAACAGGTTTTCATTCGGAAAACATCATTTGGAATATCTGACACCTACTACTAGCATGTCCCAATGGATATTCCCCCTGGAGGTCAATTTCCTCCGTAACCTCTTTGCATCTGAATATATAGGAAAGACTAAGAAAATAGATCAAAAGACAATCTGATAAGTAGCCAGTCTTATCAGATGAAATATGAAAAAATTAGATACACAAGAGATAGATAAGAAAAGGCTTGTAACTGCAATGTAAAGGCTTAGCAGTTTGCAGTAGACAGTATCCACCTTCCCTCATCCTGGAAGGGGATGGAGCTATGGCCCGCCCTCATCCATTAGCTCCACCCCAGGGTTCCTTAAATAAACAGAAGGTAGTGTCATCTATACATTACTAAACACTGTACAGAAAAAAACTGACAACAACCTGGAGCTACAGATCACTCAGCAGTAGCATTGTGCCTATCTGTGTATACTGCTACTAGACATAGAAGTTGTATGTAGTAACAGAGAAAGAAATATGACTGCAGTTTGATTCTGTATGCTACTGTCTCTAATACAGCTATTAACTACCATCTTGATCCCTTTCTTCTAAGTGGGGATCTCCTCCTCCAAGGGTACCATCTCCTGCCCTTGAGCACTAGAGATGCTCTTCCCACATTATTGGTAAGGGTTCCATTCACATTCAAGTGTCTGGTCTCTGGTTAAATAGCTACCTGCCAGTATATACCCACCCAGTAGTAGTAGGGGGTTAATCTTGCCATCGCCTCCTCATGGGTTAAAGGACCAGCATGACCGTTACTTGCAGCTTCCATAACTTTCATCCTGCAGTCCTCAGGCACCACCACCCTAGCATCAAACTGCTTTGTTCTGGGGTTAAGCCTCATGCGATACAGTACACCTTCCTGTACCTCATACTACCACAACCTTCCGGCCCCCATTCCACCATTACCCTGGCTACCTTCCTGCACTTCTACATGGGGTATAACTGACTAATGGTTACATCAGCTAACTGTAGTGTTCCCCAATCCATAGCAGGACCATTAGTCATAACAGGTGGTGTCACAACACATACATAAGTCCCTTCAGATGTCATCATCTCTTCCATCTTGAGGGTAGACTTCACCCTAGAAGGCATAAAGTCTATAACAGTTTTAGCTGGGGACTTCTCCTTTGTTACCGCTCTCCCGTCCTCAATCCAGTACATCCCTAGAAATTCCAGTAGGCTGGGTGTTTCCATCTCTGACCACTCCCCTAGGGGTTCCTCAGAGTCATCCAGAGTCCATGGATCCTCTCTGTTGGATTCTCTGGCCTGCTCCATATTGCTCCCCTCAAGCAGCTCCTAACATCTGTGTTCTGCATCCCTCCAGCAGTGGTCTGCCTCCAACCATCTGCCACTTAACTAGTGGACCAGTCGCATCAGGTCAGTCACTCGAACCTCCATCTAGGGTGCCTTGCCCAGGTCACCAGGCCATTGATCCTTATCCTTCTATCTGACGTCATACACCGCTGACTGGTCCCCCAAATAGTACCAGGGCTGGTACCACCTGGCTAGATTCTCCCAGATACTTAGACTTCTAGCCAGTATCCCACTTCTAACACCAAATGTGGATGGTGAGGTATTTAGCAAAAACATCAGACTCAGGCAGACAATAAGGTGCATACAAACATTTAACATAAACATTTATCATTTTATTGTAACAAAAAATGTTAACAGAAATAAAAGAAAGTTAGCATTTAACCATTCATGTTAGTGTGAGAGCATCTCTCACGAGATCTTACACCTCCTTCTATCAGCTCTCCACTGATACCCTGTCTAGAAACTAGCACCTAGTGGCAGATTTATATATAATTCAAGGGGTGACATCACAGTCATGTGATCTATAATGCTCCACCCTTTTGTCGCAATTAGTATTATAACTTACTTTATTTCACTTGGTTTTATCCTGACATAATCACATATATATAGTTTATACCCTCTTATGTTCTTCTAGCTAGAATTCAATAACATTTCATTGTTTGTAAGGTAATTAAAGCAACATACATAGCTAATGAGCTTTAATTGGGGCTAAGCTCCTCCCTTGAGGAGTGACGTCACTCTGGGGTAACCGAATAAACAGAGTCAGACTGAGGGCTACCAGCCCTATTCTGAACTAGAAATTACAGTCTCAGCAAAGAGCTGGACAGCTTCTAGACTGGGTAAGTAATGCCTTCTATAATTACTCATAAAGAGCCGCATAAAGTGCTAGGCTCTCTACTTCTTATGAAAATATAGGAAGCGCTATAAGACAGGGAAAAGGAACAAAATAAAAACACTTTAGAAAGGGGGGATGAGCTCTGCTGTGATTCCCTTTGGTTATTTATATTTATTTATTTACTTACTATATGCATGAATGCAGCATGCTTATAGGCGGCAGCCTGAGACCCAAAGAGCTTTATAAACAGACTGCTAGAGAGTATATAATATTAAAACACAACTGTATGTGACTTTCTTAAAATGTTTACCTCAGTACTCACAGGCCTTAATGGCAGTAAGACCATCACAAACAGCCTGCTAAGCTTAAGAATATATACTATATAAGGCTGCAGCCTCTTTTGAGTATGTGTACAGTGTACCCCGGACAGCTTCATTGGCAGGACGCAGTTCTGTCCTCCTGTTGCTATTTCATTAACCAACAGGGTTTGTAGCCTCAAACAAATTGACTACAGTTCTGTATAAGTCCTTGCAGCAACCTGTGTACCAAATGCATTTTCTTTCTAGTATTAGGTATTCAGCAGCACTTTCATTATTTTTATATCATAAGGCACTTTATGCACGTTAATACATATTTGACATAAACTTTTTAATGCACTAATGGCACCCTTTACTTTATGCTCATGTATACCTCATTTTAAAAGGGTACCTTGCACGTCATGTTATTTTATAACTTCACCAATTCAGTTTATGCCCAATGGCATTCATGTTTTTACTACACATTATCACTTTATACTAAAATGTACTGGCATTAATTTTACCTGTACTAACACCTAATATTGAATTATTTTACAGCAAACCCACACATTTCAAGTACTTCAAATAATTTGGGCACTTTTCTCAATAGCACTAGAGCACTTTATGGGGGGGCAAGGGACACCTCGTCTTCCTACTGCACCACTCACACCTGACAGGGATCACCCTGTCACACTGTGGGCATAGCCCAGCAGATGTTTTGGATTCAAAAAAGGGTTGATGTCATTTTTGCTACCAAACAACATGGTAGATTGTTAAAAATAGATTCCTTCACTGAAGCCTCATTACTATGCTACCTGTGAGTGTATAGGAAGTTGTAGAGCATTATGTTTCCTCTGGCTTGAGGAGTTAATTGAGCCCACAGAAAGTTAGCTCATCATCTTCTGACAGTCATTCAATGTCAGATTACCAGTGGCTAGTACAGACATCATTGAAAGCTATTGGAAGTAGAATAGGTTAAACACTTCCTGGAGCTTTCTGCACAACAAATAAGCTATGCTGTGCCCTCATTAAGCCATTTAACACCACCATCCTAAATGCAGTCATTCTGCTGCTGTGCAGGACATTCCATAGCAAAGAGTCTCAGTGATGCCTGTTTTCCAAATAATACACCAGCTTCATTTTCTCAGGCAGTCAGTTCTGGGCTACTATTTATATACTACTGAATTTATTTATTTATTTTTTGATTACCAGGTAGGTACACTAGACAAGAGTATTGACTATATTCAGGCACGACTCGGGAGAGTAAAATCAGGAGAGAGCAAGGTACAGAGAAGATACAAACATCAGTGACAGTTGTTCATGGTGCAGCATGAAGTGGGAACAAACAAAAACAAGATATATTTCTGTGGAAACTGAGAGAAAACAAATACCCTTACACTAGCTACTTGCACTGGAACAATAATAATTAAGGATATACGACAAATAACAGTTTTAACTGATGATTTTGTGGAGGGAGTGGGAACATGCAGATTTTATATAGTGGAGGGAAACAGTAAGTGCCATGTAGGTAAGGAATGCTACTGGGAGTCAGTCTCAAGTTACAGCACAGGAGCAGCCACCAGAGTCAGTCAGATGAGCGCAGAGACCCAGTTTAAAGGCTGGGTGGGATTTAGGGTGTTTAATGTGAGGGGGGATAATATGGTGAAGGATAGTTCCCCCTTTTTTGTGAGGTATCTGGGAATTTCAAGTTGGGTCTGTACGGATGCCCTAAAGAGGGATACTTGGGAGGGATGAGATAGCAGCCTTGAGAGATACTCAGGTGTCCCCATTCTGATGAAATTGTCACTTAAGCATCCAGTAGAATAGAGTCTGTGTGAAGTCAGGAAGAGCCGATTTAGTTTGGTGTAGAGTTCACAGCGATGAGTCAGTCTTTGAGCAGAGAGAGCGAATCAGCATATGCTTTTATAAAAGGTGCTCCATTTATGGAGGGATCCTTTGTTGGCATTAAGGTATACCTGTGAACAATATGTAAGGGAGTGAAGGAGGAAACCTTGTGTAATAGCAAGCCAGGCAGCATCATTTAGGGAGGATCTAATTCTATAGGCAATACCTAGTTTGGAGTTGACCGCCTTGCAAGTAGCTGTAAGGTGGAGGTTGAAATCCAGAGATGGATCAAGTGCGACTCCTAGGTACCTAAAGGAGTTAACAGATTCCAACAGAGAGCCATCAAGACATAGAACTGAAAGATCCAGAGCACAGGATTTGATTCTAGAGGGGGAGCCAAAAAGCAAAAAGCATAGACACAGTTTTCTTAGCATTAAGTATGAGTTTGTTTTGTAGAAGCCAGACTTGTAAGCAATCAAATTCAGCTTGAAGATTCACCTTTACTGATGTGGGGTCTTTACCACAAGCGAGAAGCACCATGTCATCAGCATAAAGGATCAGTGAGGAGAGACAGGGAAATGAGGGCAGGTTGTTAATAAAGAGAGAGAAAAGGAGGAGGCAATTTGTTCAAATTGCAACTGCTGTCTCTGACCCCTCTCCAGCCTCTGTTGGAGTATCCTGGGGTACTCCAACAGAGGTTGGGGGTGGGGTCAGAGACAGCAGTTGCAGTTTAAACAAATTGCCTGCTTCCAGTGAGGTAGCTATCAAACCAAGAGATGGCAGACTGGGAAAAACCCAGGACAGACAGTTTGGAGAGTAGAAGAGGGTGATTCACAAGATCAAATGCCTTAGTGAGGTCAATAAATATGGCCCCCGTGAGCAGGCCCCTATCCATTGCTGTGAGGACTTCGAATTTTCTTAACCTGCAATTTGTGGTTATAGCTGTTTACAACTGAATGATAGTAACCACATTTGCTTCACTTGCAAGTAGGTAGGCATGTGTGTGCCTAATTTTTGTTTAACCTAGGTTACACACAGAATCTGATCAATTCATAACATGCTGTATTGTGATTAAATGACCTGATAAATGGGGGCTTTATTTTTTGTATTTTTTTTTTTTTTGCAAATTATTTTTTCCTGACCATAGATACACTATAACAAAAATGACTCAAAAAATGTTTACAAATAAGGAGTTTAGCAGTAATTTAGTTGATGTGATATAAAGATATGCTCCCTGGGAAATTACCCAGTTTGGGGGGGCTGCCACAAGTAGAATCAGACTTCAAATTTAGGGGAGCTCATGGCAGTAGAAGAGGCATGATGCCATTAAAAGCTTAATGGTGTGGATATAGAAGCACCAATATTTGAGCATGACTTTGGTAGAGGGCTAAGTATGATTTGGGAGTGGGGGGTCATCAAGAATTGGATGAGTCTTGGCATTTTTAGCATAATGGTTTTCTGACACTTTAACCTTCAATGGGTTAGATTCTGCATCCGCCTGTATAGTGTGTCAGAAAGCCACATGCAATAGTGTATGGGTAAAAACCAGATCACCAGACCCAGACCAGAGCTGTAAAATCTGGACTGGGCACAGCTTGTGCAAATACTGCTGACGCACTCACTCCAGATGATCTGGTCTGGCTTTTACCTATCTGGTCTGGCACTGACAGTTCAGTTTTCAACCATGCCAAGGAAGGGTTGAAAAACAGACTTTCAGGAGTGGACCAGATACATAAAAGTCCGACTGAACAGCGTAGCCAGAGTGAGCAGACTAATAGTGTTTGTGCAAGTTGCACCCAGTATGGCCAGTTTGGACTTTTACAGAACTGCTGTGGTTCAGGTCTGTTAGTCCTGTTTTTAATCAATCAGTCAATTTTTATTTTATATTATAAGGTATGTGAGCAAAAATGCCCATTTACACAAACATCCAGCTAAGCATAAAAAGCGAAGAGATCACCAGGTCAAACAATTACATTGTGAAATACAGTATAAATAAGTCTAACATAAACAAGTCTAATACAGAGATGTTGAGGGATATACAGAAGAACGAGAAAGCAAATAAATAACAGTGACAAATTTACAGCATGGAATATAGTTGGAGGTACAATTCAGGAACATGAACATTTGGGTGATGCATTGAAAAGAAAAAATGCAAGTCCTGCAGCACCCAGATCCTGCATGCAGACAAGCATTCCCACTGCATGATCTGCCTAGGCCCCAAACATCAGGTCAAGGACTGTGTGCCCTGCCAATCCTTCAATCAGGCCACACAGATTAGGCACAAGAAAAATCTTGAAGCCCACTTGTTGGAGAAGTGACTAGCTTTGATGGAAAAGGAGCTGCTGAATCTGCAGGAAAAAATCTTCTTCTCCAATGCCAAAACTCAAAAAGAAGAAAAAGGACAAGGAGAGGCACCAAGATTGGGATAGGTCTCCATCTACTTGGCGGTGACCATCAAGCACCACTGACACCAGAGGGGCCTCCACTTTGGTAAGTACCCCTACTGCCAGGTCTCCTACCACTCTGGTGGATCAGACTACGGCCTCCCTGTGTGCTTTACTCACAGGGAAGCTGGGGCTCTTCTTGGATGATGGAACCCCTATTGTGCTCCTCAGGCCCATATCTTCTTCAGGGTCTATCACCAGCGGCCAGGTCAATAAGTCACTTCCCAGCCCCATTGAGGAGCTCACAGTCACAGCTAGTAAGCTGGACTCCAGCTCTGCTGTTGTCTTCATGGCCCAGGCCAATAAGTCATATGTTAGCTCTTTTGATATCTGCACGGTTGTGGCTGATAAGTCACTCCCCCAGTTCCTCTGGGGACCGCACAGCTGAGGCTCTCCCGTCTGGGTCACAGGATACCCCAGATGTCGAGTTGAGCCAGCTGCCAGACACACAACAGTCTTTAGAGGGTTCCTCACTCCCACTGACTCAACAAGTTCCTCTGGGCTTACCTGAAGATCAAGACCTGGAGGTGGGCACTAATCTGGAGGTTCCCTCTCCTTTGCTGGGTCAGTCTGTTTCTGGTTCACCCACTGGGTCTGTTGTTAATCCGTTCAGGGACCTTCCATCAGAACCTCCTCAACCCAAGCTCCCTTGGACAACCAGGTTCCACCATCTTGGACTCCAGCTCCCCAGATGACAGCTGGTCTTCTGTCAGATTCTACTTCCACGCTGATGCCAAGTGACCCTTCGCCAGGTCATGGTATGACTAGCACTCTGACCATTCCTCAAACACTGGACAGCCTTCCATCAGGCCCCCAGGTGCCAAATCTTCCGGTGCCAGACATTCCTGTGCCTGATCCAGTGCTAGCCCCTTTGAATGTCTCTATGGGACCAATGCCTAGTCCTTGTGGACCTCTTGCCAGGCCTTCAGCTCTGCCTCCAGAAGGGCCAGTGGACAATATTCCAGGCTATTCACCCCCATGGTACCTAATGTACCCATCACAGGGGTATCCAACACCTGGTCATCAACCCCATTATGTACTGGGGTACCAGATGCCAGGCTATGTCTTATCAAGCTCATGGATACCCTCAATATCAGATGCTGGGCTGTCCATTATACCAGCCTCCTGCTCCTCAGCACAGCCTCTGCCTCCACAGCAGCCTCAGGCTGATATCCAAGCAGTGTTTCAGACCCTGACTCAGGAGACCAGGACAAAACTAGCCTCAGAGTTTGACCATCAGAATCCTGTGACAGCCTCTATTCCCACCTCCTTTCCGACCCCTAGATCAGCCTGTCCTGTGGATTCCCACCTTTCTGGAGAATACTCCTCTAGACACCAGATCAGGAATAAAACCCAGGACACTCCTCTAAAAAAGAGTTCAGACCCCCAGCAGACAGTCTTCATACTCTGACTCTGACTCATCCTCCAGCTCTGGTACACATACGTCTATACAGCATCAGCCTAAGGAGTCCCTGAAATCCCCTCTGGAGGACCCTTCCTTTGCAGAATTCCTCATAACTATACAAAATGCCTGTGGCTGAGCTATCCAGGAACAGGATCCAAAGCAGAAAAGGCTTGCAGAGCATCTAGACATAATAATAATAAAGATAATAATAATCTTTATTTCTTTTGCGCCTTTCAAAAATATCAAGGCACATTACAATAAATTACACTAAAATAAGAACAGATAAAATGACTCAATATAAAATATTCACTAAAATCCAATAAACAGCATTAATAATTAGGATATGCTTGCATCCATTAAAAAGTCTTCAGTGCCTGTTTAAAACCCTCCACGGTCGCATATTCCCAGAGCTGACATGGTAGAGAATTCCAAAGGGCTGGGGCAGCGTACATAAACACACAGGCCCCAGAAGATTTTAAAGATATCCTTGGAATCTCTAACAACCCCTTGTCAGCTGAATGGAGCAGTCACTTGGGGCAGTAAGGGATCAGAAGCTCTTTCACGTAGTCTGGGCAAAGACCACATAGGGCTTTATATGTCAGTAATCTGACTTTAAAGGTGCTTCACCACTGAATCAGCAGCCAGTGCTGCGGTGTGATATGACAGGTACGGGGGATCCTTGTCAACTGGGCTGCAGCATTCTGCACTAGCTGCAGGTGGCGGATATCAACACCCGGTAGCCTAAAGTAAAGGGAGCTACAGTAATCAAGATGCAAGGTCACAAAGGCATGGATCAATGTAGGTAGGTCACTGGACTGAACAAGATGCTTCATCCTGGCAATGTTCCTCAGATGGTAAAAGAATGACTTGATGACAGCTGACACCTTTGACCACAGTGTCAGCCCATCATCAAGCACCACCCCCAGGTCTCGCACCTGTTCAGAGGTAAAGAGCTGGGAGCCCCCAGGAAAAGCCCCATGTGCTGCCCATCCCTTAGCCCCTCTATCCGGTGACCAGGATCCACAACCATCTCCTCAGCCTTCCCCAAGTTCAACTTCAACCAGCTGGAATTCATCCAGTCCTGGATTTCAGCGAGGCAATTATTAAAGGCCAAGAGAGCACTATCCTGGTCAGGAGTGAGAGACAGTTAGATCTGGGTGTCATCAGCATAGCAGTGGAACCTCAGCCCATACTGTCTTACAATGTCTTTGAGAGGCAGCATGTACACTGCAAACAACATGGGGGACAGCACTGAGCCCTGAGGCACTCCATATGACAGAGAGGACGGATCAGAGGAATAAATCCCCAACACCACTCTCTGAGTTCTGCCAGTGAGGAAAGATTTAAACCATCTGAGGACAGCACCAGTCAGGCCACAGATGAACCTCAGGCACTCAGGCAGTACCCCATGATCCATGGTGTCAAAAGCCGAGGAGAGATCAAGGAGCACCAACATGGACCGGTGCTTCTGATCTCACACCATCAGGAGATCATTGAGCACCCAAACCAAAGCAGTCTCGGTGCTGTGCCTCTTTTGAATACCAGATTAGAGAGGTTTATAGATGCTGTGGATGGTTAAATGGTTCTCCAGCTGCACAGCCACTACCTTCTCAATCATCTTCCCAACAAAGGGAAGGTTAGAGATAGGTTTGTAGTTCACCAGAGAGTCTGGGCCCAGAGAAGCTTTCTTAAAGAGAGATGTCACCACTGCCTCCTTCAGGGAGCTAGGAAACTCACCCGACTCAAGGGAGCACCAGACTATCTGAGCTAGGACTAGGCTGATGATATCACAACTACCCATAATTGGGGAAGTTGGGCCCGGATCCAAACTAAAGCACTCAGGGTGCATACCCTGGACAATCCACATAACATCCATGAAGGCCGGTCAAAGGTACTATAGGAGAAGTGAGGGAATGCAGCTGGGCCCTGATCACTAACATCCCCCATATAGTGCGTTGGGCGGATCTCCACCCTGATGTCAGCCACCTTATCTGTAAAGAACTGAGTGAGCTCCTCACACTCCAGCTGTGAAAAGGCTGTTCAAACTTGAAAGGAGGTTGGGCTGCACAGCCTGTCCACATTTTGAAAGAGCTGAGCCAGTCGGTTCTGGGCAGCAGCAATCTCCCTGGGCAGGAATTCTGCCTTCTTATAAGAGATTGTTGATTGATAGTGCTGGTAATGTTCCATCAATCTCAGACGGTTGGCTTACAGGGCGGATTTCCACCAGCAACGCTCCAACCTTTGTCCCAATTGCCTCAACTCCCTCAAAGTCCCATCAAACCAGGGGGAACAAGGGCAAAAGGAGAGAGAGGGAAAACACAGGCTGGAGTGGTAGAATCCAGGGCGGTGGTAATGACCTCACTGTAGGCCAAAACCAAGACCTCTGGATTCCCACTTGCCACAAGAAACTCTGAGAGGTCCAGGACCACCACTAGGCCTTCAGGGCTCACATCCCTTAAAGGACAATACCTGGCCATCTCCACAGGGGTAGCCCTACGAAGGGGGGAGCAAAAATTGAATCTCATGGTGTAGTGATTGGAGCACCCAACTGGTTCCAACCCCACATCGGAGGCATCGATCCCCAGAAGAAAAACCAGGCCAAGGGAGTGACCATGTTTGTGAGTAGCAGCAATAACAATCTGTGTTAGGCCCAGTGATATCATCAACTGGAGGAAGTGTTGTCCAAATAGTGAGAGTTTGTCATCTATCCAGGCATTAAAGTGACCCAGGATCATCAGCCTGGGCGACTCAAATGCCATGTCAATCACAAAATCTGCTACTGACTGACACAGCTCCTATGCTCAAACTGCCTTGGACTGAGCCCAGTGAAGACCTGATTCCCACTGTCTGGCAACAGCCTTCCTCCATTCTGGCTGTTTCAAGAAAGGCAGTCAGGGTGTACCACCCCCAGATGGGGTCACACACTTTACTGGCCATCCTAATGCAGACTCATTTGTTATTATGGCTGTTCACAGCCAGTCCTCTAAACCTAAACATTTGAGCATGTCTCCTCCTGATAAGGATTCTATGCAGCTGGACAATTTTGGTTGCAAGATCCATTTCTCCTCCACTTGTGCCCTTCAGTCCCTTGATTATGTGGCTCATATAGTTTCCTATCAGAAATCTTCTCTGGCCTCACTCAAGTCCAAGCTGAAAGCTATCCAGGACCAGGAGCTTAAGGCCAATATTGCCAAAACAGTGAGAATGGCTAAAATCTCCTTTCACCATGCCCTCTGGGTCACTTATTATACAGTAAACTCAGCTGCTCTCACCACAGCCACTGCTGTCTGTATTAGCTGGCATTTATGGCTCAGAATTGCTGGCTTGGCACAACATGCCTAGATCTCCAGCCTAGGTACCCATTTCAGGTGATCCGTGTTATTCAGAGGTGACAACAAGGATGTTATCACTGAATTACAGTACTATGGTGAATCCATCCATGACATCTGCTTCATGTACCAAGGGGGTTACAAAGGCAAACAGTATTTTCATCAGCAACAGAGATGCCAGACCAAAGAGGCCTCTGCCAAACCCTAGGCCAAATGCTGGAATCCAGCATCAGGAATGTCTACTCCCCCTTCCAAGTCCCAGAAGCCCCCCCGGGAGGAGCTGCTGTCTCCCTCCTCTTGGCCTCCTGACTCATGGGGAACCCCCCCACCTTCTCCAGATCTTCTAGGGGAACCAGTAGGGGGAAGATCTGCCCTCCACCTTCCAGGGTTGCAGGACATAACCATGGCCTCTTGGGTCCTTCAGTCAGTAGCAAGAGGTCACACCATAGAGTTCCTAGACAGGACTCCAGACAATACCTAGGCCTCTCCTATTATCCTCCAAGGCACCTGTCTCTGATATGGGACGTGATCCAGGCTCTTCTGCAAAAGTTAGCCATAGAGCCTGTGGCTCCAGCACAGATAGGAAGAGGGTACTACTTCCATTTCTTCCTAGTTCCCAAAAAAGACAGGCAACCTAAGACCCATCTTGGACCTCAGCATGCTCAACCTGTACATTGAGTACAAGAAGCTCTGCATGATCGCCATCCAGGGACTTCTACCCCTGCTTCACAAGGGCCATTGGCTTTGTATGCTGGACATGCAGGATGCTTACCTGCACATCCCTGTCTTCCAGGCCCACTGCCACTTTCTTCAGTTTGCCTTCCAGGGAGAACATTACGAGCTCAAGGCTCTCCCTTTTGGCTTATCCTCAGCACCACAGGTTTTTACCAGGTGCCTAGCAGTGATGGCTGCAGCCCTATGCTGCAGACGGATCTAATTGTGCCTGTACCTGGATGACTGGCTTCTGTCAGCCCCATCACAAAGCAGTCAGATGAAATCTGTCTCCTTCACCCTGGATCTGTTTTCCAGACTTGGAATAGCAGTCAACTATCCCAAGTCCCACCTCTCCCCTCCCAGTGCCTGCAATTCATTTGGGGTTGTGCTGGATACAGTCTAGGGCAGGGCCTTATTCCCACTGGACAGAGCAGAGATCCAGCAGGAACAGGCCAGATTAGTGGCCAACATACGCTGGACCACAGCCCGGTCGATCCTCTGTCTTCTCGGGCTGATGGCAGCTGAAATCCCTACAGTTCCTCTAGCCAGACTGCATATGAGTGTGACCCAATGGACTCTTCCTGTCCAGTGGGATCAGTGGCTTGACAACAATGACCACAGGGTCCTAGTGTTCGGGTACATGAGGAAGGGTCTTCTTTGGTGGCAGGAGTTGCTCAATCTCTGCATGAGGATTCCCCATTCAACCCCCTGCTCCTACCATGACCCTTACAATGGATGTTTCATATCAAGGCTGGGGAACCCACCTAGGAGACCATCAGACCCAGGGAACATGGTCTCAGCTGGAAGCATCTCTACACATCAGTGTGTTAGAAATGAGGACAGTGCTGTATGCCCTCCAGGCCTTCCAGCCTATTCTATGTCTGAGGGCACTCCTGGTTCAGACCAACAATATGTTTATGGTCTGGTACCCGAATGAACAGGGAGGCACTTGCTCGTACCCTCTATGCTGGGAGGCAGTGCAAGTGTGGTACTGAGCAGTCCAGCATGACCTCTGCCTGACTGTTGTCCATGTGCCAGGCATCAGCAATGTCCTGGCAGACAGTTTTAGCCACACCACTGTCAGGTCTCATGAGTGGAAGCTAAATCAAGAGGTGGTCGAAAGCTTATTTGACCTGTGGGGTTGACCGGAATAGACCTCTTTCTCTCCCCATCCAATGCAAAACTACCCAGTTTTTGCTCGCTTGTTCCTAGGCATAATGTTTTTTGGTGAGGTGTACTGTCTGTCTGCTGGACAAGGAGGTTCTTGTACACCTTTCCTCCCTTCCCAGTGCTTCAGAAGGTTCTCCTGAAGCTACAAGTAGAAGGGACTCACGATTCTAATAGCACGTCTTTGACTTCATCAGATTTGGTTCACACTACTTTAACAACTATTGATGGAACCCCCAGCACCTCTGCCTTTCTACCATGATCATCTGGCTCAGGAGCCAGGCAGATTGGCGCATCAGGGCTTCAGATCCCTCCACCTACATGCATGGCATTTGTGGACATATATGGAATAACTCCCATTATTACTATTTTTTATACAAAAATTGTCAACTGTGCAGACACATTTGTAAAAAATGAATTATAATAAGACTTTTTGAAATGTTATTTGACTTACCATACTCGTGTTTATCTACCCACTTTCTCAGTCTCCTACTTGTTTCTGTCCTTGTACTAATTCCTGTTGCTTCTTGTCATGGGGTTGTTGATTTTCATATTGTATATGCCTGGGGTGGAGCAACAATAAAAGATAAACTATGCAATACCTTCAGTAACAGACCTACCCCAGTTTACTTTTATCTAACACCTATTTTTAGGTCTTATTCAGTAAGATCTTCCTTCAAGAGAACAACTTGTAATGAAATGTGTAAGATTTGCATTGACATTTGGGTATATGCACTTTTATATTATACTAATTATGTGTGTGTGTACTGTATAGCAATCTGTAAAAAAAAAAAAATCAAACACATCAGATGTCTTCCTAAACACATCTCAACAGTGTGTTTATCTTCCACCTTGTCACAACATATACAGTAGTTGTCTCAGCAGTGTTTGGAATTAAGGTATAGTACCTTCATGTATATGATGGCCCGGTGGTTCTGTTGAGTTGATTGCTATAACAGTGCATAGAATAAAATGTGAAACATATAGATAACTCATACAGACAGTGGCATTATTTCTATACCTGCCCTTTCTCAGTGTACCATACTTTGATTCTGTTAGTGTATGCAACAGCAATTCATGTTTATGTTTAAGTCCATGAAACACCCTTATCCATTTAATGCATTTACAGCCTTAATGGCTCTGCCAGAGTTTGTCTTGTGGATTAGGAAGCATCTTAAAACAGGCCCTTGCCCCACTGTGGGGTAGGGGCATGTTCTACTGATTTTGTCTGCAATGGTTATTTATTTATTTATTTATTTATTTGTACTTTCAGTTCCAGCAGAATTCTTGATGTTAGTAAATGAGCTGGGACATTTCTTTGTCTTTGCAGTTTGAGAAACCTTTGGAACTGCAGGGAAAATCCCTGACCCACTTCTTCCATGACCTACTTGTCTGTGGTAATTTTTACCCATTCTTGGAAGTAGTAGATTAGCCTTTCCTCACTGATAATGGTTGACAGTTGACCTGAGCAGACATTTCAGGAGTATTATTTTTGTTGTGGCTGAGGGGTTTGAGCCTCAGCATGCCTGGAGCCTCTCCTGCCTCTGTCTCTGTAGTAACCTTTCTGAGACTGGTAGTCATAGGTAGCATAGATTCTTGGATAGTAACCTGTGCCCCATGCCACCCCTTCCATAAGGCCTATAGGATCTGTAGGCCCTTTCTCAGTTTTCTCTTAAACGTGGACTTGTATTCATCCACTTTCTTAATGTGTGCTTTTTTTGGTCAACAATGCTTCCTGGTACTGTGCTGAGAATCCAAATATGCTGGCTATCTTAGGAAAAGGGATGCTTTTGTTTATTTGGCCATATAGTCCAGTTTCTTGGAATCCTTTTTAGGATGCTGTCTGGAGACAGGCACCTTGGCCTTCTCACAAGCAGTTCCCTGTACCACTCTGCCTTGATCAGGTTGGGCATAAAGGTATTCCATGCCCTGTCTGTCCACCTGATACTTTTTAAACAATGCCAGCAGCTGAAATGAGTGTTGACATGACTTTTCATGTGGCCTTTTGGAGGGATTTGTGTATGTGGACTAGTAATCTCCTTTTGAGGAATAGCCCCACCATGCCCAGGAGCTCCTCTTCATCTTCATGTTCTTTTGTTTCATGAGAGGTGATGAAAAGAATGTTTACAAGCTGTTTGATGAATGTGGAAAAAGAGAGGCAATTCTCTGAATGTCTAGGAGGGCAACCAAGCTCTTAGTCAGCTGAACCATCTGATTCTGTGAATTCCTCTTCCTCCTCCTTGTACACATCCTTCTCCTCTACAAGCAAGTGGTCTGGAACTGGAACCTAGGGATGGGAGTCAGACAATTTGAACACATTTTCCATAGCCTGGAGGCCTGGAAAATCTGCCATACATTAGCCAAGTCCTCTATGGAGGGCATTTGATTTTGTTCCACTTCCATTCTCCTTTTCTTTCTCAGGATGAGTTGCAGAGAGATGTTTTTTTTTTCTTGTCAGGCACTGGTTCCAGCACCTGCTCTGAAACTGTTCTACTTGTATTTCTGCCATCACTGAAATCAGGGTTTATCTTTCATGTTTTTCATACCTTTCTGATGGCTAGAGATGCAGTGAAGTAAAATTCCACCCATGAAGTGGCTACTTTGCGTTAGTGTTCCACTAAGCAGAGTGCCCATTTTAAACCCTCACTTCACCGCTTTGAACTGTAATTATGATTCCTGTTGTGCACGCTGCCTCATTCTGCTTTAAGGCGGAGTGAGAATTCACAGGCAGCCTTCACACATCACATGACTTACACAGTATAGGTCACATGCTTCAGGTAGGCAGGCCAGAGGTTATGGGCAAAAACACTCTCCATTGTGGTATGACTTACACGTTCTGCACAGGGTATGACAAATGGCTCGGCTCTGCAAATGGCCGGGGATGGGGTGTGGATGTGTGATGAAGAGCAGTGCACAGGTGACAAGTCCACAAATGAAGTTATTTTCCCATTTAACGTACAGGGGTTGATGTACCACTTGCACTGGACATACTGCACTGACCAGCACTGCCACCACTGCTACTCTGACCACCACTTGATAAGATTTCTAAGTCATAATCCTCCCACTCATCATGCCTGTAGTAATCCTCTGGTGTTATTTCATCACTACTGCAGACGTTCCTACTTGGTCTTACACTCATGGATGGGGAGAACATGCTCAGTAAGGTTGATGACGAGGATGAACACCCCACTATGGCAATAGCTGCCATCTGGCATTGGGTCTACAGTGTCATGTGCCTGTTCTTAAGATGTGTATGCTGGCTCTCAATGCTCAGATGACTCCCCTTTTTACTTCAACTCACAGACACATGGCAAAGCTGGCTGATTGCAACTAACTCATCATTTGTATCTTGGACAAAAAAATCCCAAACAAGGGATTGTGATACCCTGCTTTTAATATGTTCCTGATGCTGCTTATTGGACTCTGCTTTTGTTTTGTTTTTTGTAGTTAATCTTTTTTATTGAAGTATTTATGAAATAAACAAACATTCTCCAGTACAGTACTATGTAAAATTATAGAGGAAGAAACAAGGCAGCATATTGTCTGAAACATTATACAGTAATAGTATGAGGAACTTATGGTTACAGATCAGAGCTAGGCAATACCAGTTGTATATTAAAGGAAGCTTAACATTTTGTAGTACAGAGTGAGAGCAGGAAGGGTAGGAATTGAAACAGGTGATATAAATAGATCTGATTATACATTATTGTGTTATGTAGCATCTTAGAATGCTGCTAAAACATATATAGGAGGGTTTGTAGAATAGTAAGAGAATATCTGAAAGAGTAATCAAGAGAGAAGGGATGTAGAGAAGAAACAAGGGAGTGAGAAAGGGGGAACTACAGAGTAAGGAAACAAAGTGAGACCACAACAGAAGACCTGTGGAGAATATCAGTGGGAGAAAAGAAATTCAGTATATATCAATCCATACATTTGTTGTCAGAAGAGTTAGATGATTCCAAATAATTAAAATAGTCCTGCCAACATTTATTTTATGTAGTGAGTCGGTCAGAAGAAATTTGTGTTATACAGTCAAGGGAGGCGTATTGAGATAATTGTTAAAATGTTGGGGAATGAGGGGATTATATTAGATCTCCAATACATAAGTATACTACGTTTAACTTGAAGGAAATGTATGGTTAATCACCTGTTCAGGAAATAGATTATTTAGGGGTAGAAATTAAAAATACCAAGTATGTAATGTTTAGGGCCCAGTGCAAAAGGTTGACCAATCACTTTCATTGCAGAAATATGGAGGGGACAGTTCCATAAATGTGTAGTAAATCACCATTGGGGGAGTTACAGCACCAGCAGTTATTATTATTCATTAAACCCATTTTCTGCAATACAGCTGGGGTCCTGTGCCACAGATGAAGGATTTTAGACTGTATAAGGGAGCTATGTTTGTCCTTAAATGATTTTTGACAAGAAAGCCAACACCTGTACCATTGTGCATCGGTTATATTGTAGTGTAACAGACTACTCTATTTGTTTTTTGCATCAATGTATTGATCTGAAAGTGTATCTCTAATATCTTTATAAATAGTACTGTTCAGTTTAGATGTTGGTTTAATCCATTTGGAGATGTACTTATCATATAAAGATTGATTAGTAATAGATGAGAAGCAGGGGCTGCATGCCGTACGAATCTCTAGATATTTCCAAAAATCCTGATGGGGAAGATTCCATAGAACACTTAGATCAGAATAGGATTTTAGTTTTAAATCATGGGGTTCATGTCTCTCAAGAAGAAAATGCCCCTATTTTTCCAGGTATGACAGAAAATCGGATGATTGTCAAGAGAAATATGGCGATTACCCAAATGGGAGCTTAAGCGAGAGGGGTTTGGTTTGACTTGAGATGCTTATGAGTTATTTTCCAGTAAAACGTGAATGATGCTATAGTGGGATGAGACTTTAAATTGGAGGAGAGGGGATTATAAATGAAGGAAGTAGCCACATTACTTGGGCATAGAGAGGCTTCCATAATAACCCATAATGGTGTTTTGGTATTGGGTTTGTTAAACCATTTGATAGTTTGGGCTGTCCGGAAGGCCCATAAGTAGGCTTGAAACCAAGGGAGGCCAAAACCTCCTCGTGGCCAATGGGATCTAAGTTTGTTGTGGCTAAATCTGGGAATTTTTCTGTCCATTTTGATTAGGAAACTAGAGGGAAGTATTAATGGGATATTAGAGAAAATATATAGTATTTTAGGAACTATTGACATTTTAATAGTGGAGATTTTCCAGTTGAAAGAGAGATTAAGCAGTTTCCATCTGTCAAGTGTAGATTTAATGTTAGTTAACAGAGGAGAATGATTATCATCCCGTAATTTGTCTAGTGACCGAGTGATTTGGATACCTAGATACATGATACCTCGGGGAGCCAGCAGAAGCCCAATGAATTATTCATAAACAGTTTGCAAAGGTTATTCAGTGGTAGCGTTTCAGATTTATTACGATTTAAAGCAAGTCCAGAGAGAGAGAGATAAATTCGTTAAGTAGTTTAACTAGAGGTTGTCCAGAATTTTTGAGATTTTCTAGTAGAATGAGGAGGTCATTTGCATAAGAGAGTGAGGTGTAGTGAGAGTTACTAATAGGGATGCTTTTGATTATGCAAGATTAATGGAGAGATGCAGAAAGAGGTTCCATGGCAAGTATGAACAGGGAAGGTGATAAGGGGCATCCTTGTCTGGTGCCTCTTGCAACATGGATGGAGGGGGATAGAGTGGTGTTAATAAGAACCCTCACAGAAGGGAGAGTGTACAGTAATTGAATCCATGCACAAAAATTGTTAGTGATACCAAAATGAAATAGTACATGGTATAAATAGTTCCAATTAAAGGAGTCAAATGCTTTCTCAAAATCAATGGCGATGGCAGCAGCTGGAGACTTAAGGGTTTTTGCTTTAAGGATTAGGTTAAATAAAGAACGAAGATGATCAGAACCAGTTCTATTCTTGATAAATCCAGCTTGAGAGGTATGGACGAGTTTCGGAATTAATGAATCTATTGAAGGGATAATAGTTTAGCAAAGATTTTGCCGTCTGTATTAAGTAATGATATCGGTCTATAATTTGAGGGGAGAGAAGGGTCTTTATCTTTTTTCAGTAAAATAGTAATAGTGGCTTTAATCATAGTACGAGGGAATTTACCTTTTGAGATTGCTTCCAGGAAAACATTAAGTAGTAAAGGACAAAGAGTATCGGATAAGGGTTTATTGAAGTCAACAGGGAAACCATCACTCCCAGGTGATTTACCATTTTTTAAGGAGGATAACACTGCTTGAATCTCTTGTAGAGTAAAGGGTTCATCTAGCATTGCCATGTCTTGATGAGAGAGGTGGGGTAGCTGCAATTTTTCCAGAAAGTGTTGTATTTGGTTGTGTGTCATGGAGTTTTGATGAGAATATAGTTGATGATAGAAGGATTGCATGATGTAGTTGATTGAAGGGTTATCTGTGTGGATTTGGCCTGAAGGGACTTTCAGGCCATCAATATATCTTTCCATCTGTTGAGTTTTGAGCTGATATGAAAGTAACTTCCCGCATTTATCTCCTTGTTCCCAACTGTGGTGCCTTAGCCTTAAAATGGTGAGTTCAGCTTTCCTAGATATTAATTCATTGATTTTGATTCTTAACTGTAGAATTTCAAGATGAAGTTGTGAGTTATGATTAGGTTTTTTTGTATTCTGATATTGAGTTTCTTTGTCTTTAAGGGATTTTTCAAGATTGGCTATTTGTTGCTTTTTTAGCTTCTTCCTGTGAGCTGCATAACTAATAATTTTTCCTCTAATTGTGGCATTGAGTGCTTCTCAAATAGTACCCTGAGATACATCAGGGGTGTCATTAAGTGACAGAAAGTCTTGGATCTGGTTGTAATCCAAGGTACGAATTCTTGGTCTCTCAGTAAGAGTGGGTCTAGATGCCAAGAAGGGGATTTAGAAGAGGGTGGACCCCAGAGTAAATGTAGATTTATAGGGGAATGGTCTGATATGATAATTGGAAGGTTAGCTGTATCAATAGTTTTTTCTGTAATGAGAGGAGATGAAAACCTATAATCAATATGACTACAAGATTTATGGAATGAAGAGTAAAAGGTATAGCCACGTTGTCTAGGATGGTGAAGTCTCCAAATGTTGGAGAGGCCTAAATCCTTAATTAACATTGACAGAGCATTAATACTTTGGGGATGAACATCATATGATGAGTTACTTCTGTCTAATTGTGCCTCTAATGCTAGATTAAAGTCTCCACCCATGAGAGTGGGTGAATTGTTTTTATTGATAATCATAATTTGTTGCACCAAATTAAAGAAAAATTCAGGGGAATCAGAGTTGGGGGCATAAACGTTTACTAACATAAAATGACCTGTGGTGGAATTTAATTGAGCTGTAACCCATCTACTGTCTGAGTTTGTGATGGTTTTAATGGGGGGCCAGTTGAGGGATTTATGTATTAAAATGGCAACCCCACATCTCTTTGAAGAAAAAGAGGATGCAAATACTTGACCGACCAAATTGTTTTTAAGTCTGTTGACATCCTCTAGAAGAAGTTTAGTTTCTTATAAAAAAGCAATATGTGTTTTATGTTTCTTAAGATAAGTGAGTATTTGCTTGCCCTTACAAGGCAAATTGAGTCCCTTAACATCCCATGAATGTAAAATTAGATCACTCATGATAGTAAGAGGTAAAATATGAAGTTGCAAATAGGAATGAGGGACTCTTAGTAACTAAATTAGAGGATGTCAGATTTTAAAGGGAGGTATAGGATATACAAATGTGTGCAGGCAGGGTATGAAATTCGTGAAAAAAAGGACATGCCCACTTGGGCATGTAAGAAGAAAATGTACATGCCCAACAAACTATTTACATGCCACCCCTTATTTTACATAATTTTAGACGTCATCTTCACTGGACCAAGCACTTTCGTTTTCATCACCACCACTAGGGCTGGCAGAAGCAGCATGCAGTGACAGTGTTCTGGAGCCATAAGCTTTGGTAGTGGGCCTTCTTTTGCCATTTTTCCACCACAGTGATATGGCACCTTCAGGGTTATAGTCACTAAGCTGGGGTCCATTCAGAGATATAGACATTAGGTCGTGTAGGGTGTCTGGGCGTAATCCAACCATCCAGTCATTTTTTATTCTTCCCATCAGAGAGAAGCCTCGTTCTGCAGCAGTAGTGTGAACAGGAATCTAGAGAATGATTCTGACAATGGCCAGCACATTTCGAAATTGTTGATCCTGCACATCCGCAAGAATCACTTTCTGCCACAATTTCAGAGACTTACAACTTTCAACAGACAGCAAGTGGAGTACGTGCTTTTTCAAGTCTAGCCACTCTAGCAGTACCAAAGTAACATCAACTCCACGAGACTCTAGGACCACTTTATAGTGATCAACAATTGTTTGAATTGCTTCATCTCCATATGTTTCAAGTGCCTCTGTGGATGTTGGCCAGGACTGAAAATTTAAAGCTCTTGCAGCTAGTAGCACTTTATTGGTCATGAAGGACTGAAAGCGAGATTCAATGTGCTGTGATGTTTTCTGAAGAATTTGTTTGATCTCTGAAATTGTGGCTTCTACAATGTCTGAAGGAGAACCTGATCTGTGCCTGCTAGTTTCATTAGTTAAGTCAACACTGTTGTACTGAGTTAGGTTCTCATTTATAGATCTAAGTGTTATGCTGAGAAAAGTTTCTCGATTCGAGACACCATTTAGTTTTTGAATTGTGCTTTCTACTCTGCTGTGAACTTTTTCAACAGTGGCATCCTCTTGCTGAAAGCATTGACTAAGAGCAGATAAGTAACCAAAAAACACTTTCAGAAAGTTCATGTATATAACACATTTTAAAGTCTTAAGCACTTTAAGTATTCCTAGTGCTTTTGGGCCATGATCCTGCTTGTTTGTCAGTGACACATGTTCGAGGTGAGGCACTAATGCAGCCCAGTTCCTTTCAAGGGCAGAAATGACCCGTTCTCTGTGTGTAAACCACCTAGTGCCACCAGTGTTAACTGGTTTGACGACCACATTAATATTTAAAAGGGATCCCGTTTCCTGTAGGCCTTTCCAACTTTTTGGTGACCTGTGGTAAAACGAGTAAATGTTCAGCAGAAGTTGTTCTAATGACTTGTAAAAGGGACAGTCTCTGAGCAGATCCTTTACAGCAAGCTCTAAACGATGTGCACAGCAGTGTATGTCAAGTGAGGTGTGGGCACTGGAAATCTTTCTTTATTCGACTAAGGACACCCGAAGTGCTCCCCAACATTACAGCAGCACCATCAGATGCCGCACTTATCAGCTTATGTTTCCAACCACCATCCTTTAAACCACCTTCACCCTCTGAAAGCATTAATCACAGTATTTAAAATGCTTTCTGAATTAGGGACACTGACTGGTTTCAGTGCAAGAAATCTTGTTACAGATAGGCCATTTTCAAAAACATGTACATAAATGCCCTCCTCCTCAGTCACACTTTTATCTGTGCAGGAATCAACAAGAAAATAAAAGAAGTCATTGTCTTGTAGTAGACTAGAAGTAGTGCTTTGAATATCTTGGGCAATATAGTGAATGAAGACATGGCATTGCTTGTCACTACTGTAACTGTGACTCATAGCATCATCCCCATGATTTCTTCTTTGTATATCTATCAACCCAGGAAAATCTCTGAAAGGCCTTTTGGTCCTAGCAACGTAATATGCAGTACAGAACAGTTTACAAATTTGATCCATTTCTTTTTGTTCTATAAATTGTATGGATTTCTCTATTGGTCTTTCTCCAACCTTTTTTTTATTTGCAATGTATGCCATCTCAGCATTTTTGTGTGCTACGGACACTTCATGTGCTGAGATAATGTGTACTCTAAAAGTACTGCATTCAGTTCTGAAATTATTTTTGCTTTGGCTTTTATCATAACTCTGACACCATGTACAGAACATGGCACATTTATCTGTATCATACGTAAGCCACTTCCTGCCCTTTTTCCAGGATTCCTGAAATTTTCTAACTTTCGGGGCCTTAACATGGCTTTCAGTACAAGCAGTAGCTCTTGAGGAAACTTCAGTGGTCACAACAGTTTCACTGTCTGGGCAAGGAGATGGTGGGGCTATAGCTGTGCCTGTAGTAGTAGTACTAGTACTTGGCGTTAGGGAATCCGAGTCAGCTCCCGCAGTCTCATCAAAACGCTTTCTCTTAAATCCAGATTTAAAAAGACTCATGGTGTCTGTCTGGCTGTTCGGAGTTCAACTTGTGAAAACTGATTTTAAGAATTTTTTATTTGTGTTACTCAGTATTAATAAATTCAACAAGGAAAAAAGTGTGTCTTGTCTTTTTTTTTATAATAAACTTAACAAGAAAACCTGACTCTGTGTTGTCTGATTTGTTATAACAGGTATTCAGATTTTAGATAGTCCATGGATAGTGTAGCCTGTAAAAAGCTAGAGATTTTGTATAACTGTATTCAGATTTTACATAGTCCACACACACATAGCTTGCCAAAGGGTAACAGATTTTTTTATAACAGTATTCAATATTAGTCCACTCAGCGTTAGCGTAGCTTGTAAAAAGCTAACAATATATATTTTTTTTACAACAGACTAGTATTCACATTTTAGATAGTGCAGCTTGTAAAAAAGCTTAAAAGATTTTTTTATAACATTATTCAGATTTTAGATAGTGTTAGTAGCTTGTAAAACGGCTTTAAACTTTAAGTAACAGGCTTTATTTCAGATCCCTTTATTTATAGGGAACAGAGGTTAGAGGAGCATTAATTCAACTTTATAGACTGGCAGCAACACTTCCCTCTCAACCTTTATCTATTTAGGTTATGTACTTTTTACAACTTAGGGCCAGGGAGGGCAATAGCTCTACTAGCTGAGTGAGCTCCCACTATGCCTTTCTAAAATACAATCTCAGCCTCTGCTTTCTGCTCCCTCCAATATCACTTTACTTATTTTTATGTGATGCCTAACCCTTGCCTCAGTCTCACTCTCAGCTTTTGTTTTACTGATAAAGAGGAATGTCAAGGAAGGTGAGATAGGTTTTTGTGGTAAAGTTCCCAAGAAACTGTCAGGTAGCAACAACTGAGGGAAAAACAGACTGCTACTGCAGCCTGAAAAGTGTATGTATGGCTGCCAGGCAGCAACATCAAGACTATCTAGTCTAGTAGTGTCTTATTTTCAGTAGTCTGCCTGTTGCCTTGCACTACAGTCCAGATTCCAGACCACAAACTGTGATTAACTAGCTGCACTTTAGATCAGCCAATTTATAGCTATTTTAATTAGCTGAGTGACAGTCTGACTGAGAGTTCCTCCTTCCCTCCCTGTCTCCACTGCAGATTGCAGCCCTTCCCTCCAGAGTTGTTGTATTGTTCCTTCTTAATTTACTATTTTCACCCCAGAAATAAAAGAAAAACCATATAGTACATAGTTGGTAATGGTAACTGGTAAGGGTAAATAGTAATTCATTTTATATCTGCTCCATCTGGTCGAGGTTGCAGAATCACCACGAGTTCAGTACAGTTTCACCCTCACCCACATCAAAGTTTCCCCAGTTCACTTCACAGTGGAGTAATTTGGGCAGTAGCGCTTAAAAGAGCTTTAAATTTTAAGGGTAATTTTTTGTTTGCATTACCTGCCTCTCCCACCTAAATCAGAGTCCTCCCGGACCCCCCCCACCTCACAGTGGAGTAATGTAGGCACTAGGCAGCAGTGCAGCACAGTACCTCTTAAAAGAGCTTTTGTTATTTTGTTCTATAAGTTTAAGCAATCTGCAATCATGATTGCTGGTCACTAGCTCTCACAGCAGGAACGTCCAACTCCTTATAGTTCCACACTATAGTGCCGAATGCCACGCTTTCCGACAGGTCTGTCTGATATGCACTGAAGGGAGGGTGGGCAAGCAGTCAAGAGACAGTACGTGATTGGCGTCTGATCGCGCAAACCGGCCTCTGCTGCATCGCGCATGGCAAGTCATGCCGAAGAAAATGAGCGACCCCCTCAAGCACTTGCAACTTAGCAGTCAGCTGACACTGGGACGAGCAGTTAGGTGTACCTTGAGATCGTGTCCCGGTGTTGGCTGTCTGTGCCTGCGCAGTCCCAGCTCAATCTGCCCACTCATTTAAAGCCACAGCACATCGTGAAAAATGGAATGCAGCAGGAATACCTTAGGTGCCCCACAGGTCAGGCATTGAAGAGCAGTAGGTGTCCTAGTACAAAAGTGCCTGCCCTGGGGCACCTAAGGTATAGGAATTTCGCACCCTGTGTGCAGGGCTATTAGGTTGTATGGATTCAGAAAATGTTGTTAAATATATCCATTATGTCTTGCTGAGGAAAAGTATAGAGAAAAGATAGTAAAGAGTATATGCATAGCATCAACAAAAGCTTGTATAGTACGCTAGCAACGTTTATGAAGTATAGAGATATAAGAGTCGGTGCATACACTAGAGACTCTCTCGCTACACTACTAGGCGTATAAAGATGTAAGTAGTTCTTAAGAAAAAGCAACACACTATAATCCTAAGCTACAAACTGTATACAACAATGTTCTATAAATTGTAATTATGACTAGTACTAAGGTAATTAGCATGATTCCCTGGGAGGAACCTTAAACATTGTACCAAACTATATAAGAGACTTACTAAATTAGTAATAAGTACCAGATTTAATAATATAACTTGAACTGTAGTGTATAAGTTCAATAATAGAGATAGTATGCCAACATAATGCAACAAGGCACTAAAATAGTGTAAGCTAGAATAGGGCCTGCCAGCTATATATTTATCCACATGCCATATTTTAAAAGAAAAATACTATAGTGTGTGGAAGGTGATCAAATAACATGGGTCAAAAAAAAAAAAAGGAAAAATGCCTAATTTAGTATAATTTATGAGGCTTCAGTATGTTATGAAGTCCAATTTGGTATAGTAGTAATATGCAAGATGGGAGAATTAGTTTATAGACAGGGATATATTGTCTCCTTAGCATTATTGTGATTGTAATGATTGAGAATGTATCAGGCTTCAAGGCTCTGTGCATATTAAAACAGGGCGACTTGATGTGTGGTGGAAGCACATATCTCGAACATTGCCTGAAATAGAAATGAAAAAAAGTGGATAATTACAGTGGGGTAACCAGGTCTACTAAAAGGCCTAGCAAGTCCCAACTAAGAGGGAGTTCCAGAAGTGTAAATAAGCTTAAGTGATAAAGGCTTCAAGTATAAATGTGCTATAGTTATTGATTGTGGCAATGTGCATAAGGTAATAAAGTATAGAAAACTTGAATATTCAAACAACATGAAGTCTTGCTATATTATGACATATTGCAGTTTGTCCCACCACTAGAACTGCTCCGGAGGTGAAAGAGTTAACTCCATTACAGGAATGGATCTTAGAGCGTGAGCTCAGTTACAGAAGCTCTATCTGGGCTATTTCAAACTGAAACTGTCAGATTCTTTACTCCGCCTCAGTGAACAGTCGCTCCTGAGATTCCTCCTTCTGCTCGGTTCATTTTCTCGGTTTACAAAGTGTTTTCTCAGTTAATTTTTTTTTTTTGCAAATCACTTTATTTTATTAACTTTTACATACAAGAATAGAACATCCAAGTAACAGAAACAGAGATAAAAAGAAAAAGGATAAAGAAAAACCCCTAACCCCCTCTGAATACAAAACCCCGTCCCCACCCACCACCCCTTTTCCATCAGCTGCCCACACCGTAACATGACTGTTGACAACCTGGTAGGGTCGATTATCTTCAGTTCTCAACTAAAAATAGCAGATCCACCTCTATGGGGGGGTACTATTACGTCTACATTTAGACATGAAGCAGGTAGGTCGAAAAGGAAGCGAAGGAGGGATTAAGAACTTTTAGCAGATATACCTATGCAGACCGGAAGTTAATAATATACGTATCTAATGATAGCAGGCTAATAACCATATTTCAATTTCAATTTGCCAGTCAAGTTGTCCCAACATTTTGTAAACTTAGTTAAAACATTATAACAGATTGCTACCAATTTTTCTGCATTTAGAGCACTCAAAAACTCTTCCCACCACTCTTTGCAGGAGGGAGTCCAGTTGCCTTGCCAGTGACGTAGGATTAGTAGTTTTGTCACCGACGCCACCAAGGCAATTTGGTATTTTTGGGGTCCTGCTAAAGTGCGGGGGTATTTTCCAAGTACACAAGTTTCCATACTAAAAAGGGAAGACAACTCGCAATATGGTAATATCCACCCTTCAACTTCCTGCCAAAATTTGGCTATCTTAGGACACTCCCAAAACTTGTGTAAAATAGTAGCTAATTGATCACCACAGTCAGAGCAAAACGGGGAGTCATATTTTTTTAATCTATATAACTTTGCCGGCGATAAGTATAAGTTATGCAGTAACTTGAACTGGATCTCCTGGAGCCTTTCTTGCTTGACGCAAGAATATAAATCCCTCCATATTCCCTCCCAGGTTTCCTCAGACCAACCCAGACCCAGGTTGGTTTCCAAATATATGGGAATAGATGATCTTTTGGGGCCCAAATCTGAAATTATATGCCTATATATTCTAGAGACTGGCTTATCAAGCCCTGCCTTCCCATTCAGGGTCTTAATTAAATAACCAGCAGCTTCCGACACAGCCCCTTTGCTCATAAAGAAACTTTTGCTTTTATAAGTCTGGAAAAATCTCAGAAGGTCTGATGGTTGAACTTTAAACTTGCCAACCAATTCAGGCAGAGGGGAAAGGAGGGTGCCCGAGAAAAAAGACGAAATACGGGGTTTCCCAAAGTAGTTCTGTATAAACCTAGTTATAAGCTTATTGTCCACTAGTAAGTTGGGATTCCTTAAAATAGGTTGGGACAGGCCATACACATGAGAGATTTGCAACTTAGAGAACAATTGGTGTATTGCCCTAACATTCCATCCCAAGGGAGTATTCCTTAAACGTTTAGGTATTCTAGACCACGGCAAATATAGACAAGACTCTAAATCTATGTTCTCTCGATCCGCGGCTTTGCGGTCCAAGTCTACTCCAAATGAGGAGGAGTCATTTTGTCCAGACCAGAGCGCAAAATTGGCTGCATGTGTGGCTAAATAATACGAATAAAAATCTGGGATCTGTAGCCCACCCACATTGCGAGGCAACGTTAGCTTAATGTAAGATCTCTGAGGAGGTTTGCCCCTCCATAAAAAATCAGAACAGGACTTGTGAAGATGGTCAAAAAAAAACTTTAGGTATATATATATTAAGGTTCCTCAATGGATAAAAAATTTTGGGTAAAACCATCATCTTGATTGTATTAACTCTACCTGAAAAAGTCAAGGGGAGATTCTTCCACCTCTGCAGGTCTGCCCCAATCTCATCTATTAAAGGCCTGAAGTTTAGATTAAGTAATTTCTCCAAATCCTTAGATATCTGGATACCCAAATAAGTTAAAGAGCCTGACTGCCATTGCAAGCCTAGTGTAGTACACCACACCTTATGTAAGTGTGGCGAAAGTGGAAAAACTACTGTTTTACTTCTATTGAGTTTATAACCGGCAAATTCACTGAACTCTGAGATTATTAACAATAGCCGGGTAAGTGAGGTAGTGCTATTCCTAATATGTAGCAACAAGTCATCCGCGAAGGCGGAAATTTTGAACTCCGAGTTACCTAAGCATATTCCCTGAACTATTGGGTCACTATGAATGGCTCTTATCAGGGGCTCCAAATATAGATTAAATAAATATGGCAACAAGGGCAACCCTGATGTGCCTCTCAGAAGAGGAAACACATTTGAAATTAAGTTATTACACTGGATCCTTGCTGACGGATTCTTATACAATATACTAACATAATGAATAAATTCTTTAGGGAAGCCAAATTTGGACAAGGTCATAAACATAGAGCTCCACTCGACCCTATCAAAAGCCTTCTCAGCATCTAATGACACTAGAGAGGCTTCAACATCGGGGTCCTCCACAGCCGAAATTAAATAAAACAATTTTCTGAAATGATCTGCCGAAGATCGGCCTGCAACAAAACCGGTTTGTTCCGGGCTCAGCAAAATATTCCACATATCTTTTAACAGATTGGCCAAAATCTTAGCATATATCTTAATATCCACATTTAACAGAGAAATAGGTCTGTAATTACTTGCTGAGCCTGGAGTTTTACCCGGCTTAGGTAACAATATGATCCTTGCCTCGAATAAAGAATTCTCCCTTACTCCATAACCATGCCAATAGGTATAAAGTTGATAAAGGAGGGGGATCAATTTACCCTTAAACGACTTATAAAAGAGGGGGGTAAATCCGTCCGGTCCAGGGGCTTTATTTAATTTCAATGAGTCAATTGCCGTAGCAATTTCCTCATATGTAAAAGGGGTTGCTAAAAGTTGTTTTGACTCTATAGGTACCTGTGGAAAGGATATTTTATCTAGAAAAGCTCTCATTTTAGCCTCGCTATGGGTCGACTGTGGCTGACTCGAATATAAGTCCTTGTAATATTCATAAAAAAAACCCAAAATACCCTTAGGGTCCACGATTAAGCTATTCGAGATGGGGCGTTTTAAGGCAACTACCCACTTTTGCTCTGACCTTTTTTTTAATTGCCACGCTAACAAATTGCCTGACTTACTTCCCCTACCTATATAAGCTGCCTTGGATTTGGAGACTAGCTTGTTTACTTTATCATTTAGGGTATTTTCATACCAACTTCGTAAATTAACTAGTTCAAACTCTTGTTCCTGAGTCCTATTTGATTCCTCAATAGCCTCCAACTGCGTTATTTTTTTAAACAATTATCAAGTAAATGTCTAGTTTTAGCTTTCTTTACCGAAGCCATTCTTAATAATTCCCCTCTCCATGTTGCTTTTAAAGCAGCCCATACCACATCTACCATGTCAAGTGATCCCCAATTCTCCTTTATTGAATTCCCCAGAAAGGTTTGAAAACGGGATAGGGTTAGGGGGTCTTTTAACAAATTATTATTTAAGGACCACGAATAAGATCTGGCTGGAATGGAGAGAGGAACAAGTCCTAGTTTAATTAAAGAGTGGTCAGAGATCACCCTAGGGAAAAACACCATCCCCTCCACCTCAGCCAGATGACTTTTACTAATTAAAAAGTAGTCTATCCTGGAAAAGGATCTGTGAATTGGAGAAAAAAAAGTGAACTCCTTTGCGGCTGGATTACGGATTCTCCAGGGGTCCTCTAAACCCATATCTCCCTTGAATTCTAACAGGGCCCATTGTGCTGGAGAAATTCTCAAAGACCTGCCGCTTGAATGGTCTAATTTAGTGGATTGAACTAGGTTCCAGTCTCCCCCAAGGATAATAAAAAGGTCCCTGTAGGGTGCTAGCATAGTATATAGTTGTGTAAAAAAGGAAGCTGTTTCAATGTTGGGACCATAAATCGAACCCAAAACAATATCTATCCCCCTAATTTACCTATAACTAGCACAAACCTCCCTTCCGGGTCATAAATAACGTCAGTTGAGACGAATGGAACTCCCTTTGCTATTAAAACTACTACCCCTCGACTGCCCATTGAGAACCCTGCGCCAAAAACTTGGCTGACCCACTTCCTTTTAAAATAATGAAGACGATCTGAAGTCACATGAGTTTCCTGTAGGAAAACTATGGCTGGATCCAAATTAGCCAGATGAAACAGAATTACATTTCTCTTCCGGGTATCTTCCCCCCCCTTCACATTCCATGAAAAAATATTTAACAGACTAGCCAACTTGGAGACCCAATAACCTAGTATAAGATGCAGGCAGCTGATATTCCCCCCACCACAAATTGCCTTAAAGTACAACCTCCCCTTTAACTTAAAATAAAACTCCAATGGCCTACCAACTGAGTAGGCCCCTGGCCTAAGCCCACTCCTCCAACTAGGGTCCATAGTACGCCATGGAGCTGGGCTCCCCCCCCCCGAGTCTCACCCCTAACAAGAACAGAACCCCACAAAAACATATAGTCAGTTCTAGATCCCCAAAACTAAATCTATTTCCTAATAGTTATTATGCACATCTGCTGTGGTTCTAAGGGAGTTATCTAAGAAAATAGATAAACATCCAAACACAGAACATGTGAAGTATAAATTAGTGTCCCCCTTAACATTATAAGGCCCTCTTACTATAAAGTCAGCTATAATTCAAATAAAAAAAAAACATTATCAACTAATAATATTCCTCCGATTTAGAATTGTAGTATAGCTTCCTGAAAGAAAAAAAAGAAATATCCAGAGGTTCTGTATAAATAAAACATTTTTTATGCACCGAACTTCTCGGCCCAGAACATAAAGGTTAACCGGTGCTTACAGTCCCTCTCTACAGGGCCCTCAACCCTGGACCCTTAAGTGAAAGTACTTAGCTAAGAAAAAATAACTCCCTTAATGACGCAGTCAATAAGTTCAGTTATCCAAGATCGCAAAGAAACAGGGCCATTCACTATAAAAAACCAGGCCGACAGTCTGAATGCGTGTGCACACTCCGTGCATGCCCAATAAATGAAGAAAGTGGTTGCCCACTGGTTTATGTCGACTTCTTTGAAGAACACTACTGGAGATCATGTGCCATCACCCCTTTTTAAACAGATCTGGCAAAGAGGCAGACAGAGACTGCAGCGCTTCTTCCGCAGATTCATATCTCTTAGTCCCTTCCTTTAGAGAAACTTCTAATTTAGCAGGGTATAACATCCGATGGCGAATACCTGCGGCCCACAGCTTGGAGGTAATTGGTCTGAAACTCATTCTGGCCTGACGCACCTTCCACGTCAAGTCTGGGGCTAGCCACAATTTTTTACCTTCCCATTGAAACAAAGCAAGTTTCCAAGATTCCCGTAGGATAAATTCGAGATCCAAATAATTTAGCAACTAAAAAATCATTGGTCGCGGAGGCTGAGATGCCAGGGGTTTAGCTCTCAATGCACGATGGGCCCTCTTTATGACATATTCAGGGCCATTGGGTGAGGGACCCACCGATTTGTTTAGTAACTTCTGCATAAATGCAATAGCATTGGGGCCCTCCTCCCCCTCTGGTAGCCCTAGGAGCACTAGATTATTTCGTCTGCTCCTCCCTTCGAGATCATCCAGCCGATCTTCTAACTTTGTGATTGCTCTCTTGCTTTCTGTGACAGCTAGGCCCATTTTCTCTTGTTTCCTCTCTAATGAAGAGACTCTGGCTTCTACATCTGTTACTCGTCTCGCTAGTTGGGTAAGCGCAGGCTTGAACTCAGCCACATCATCCACCAACTTGAATAATGCTTCTTTTATGGTGGCCAAATCCTCATAAATCTTGCCTGGCTGAATTTCCTCCTGTGGCGTCATTGGGGATTCGCTCCTGCGGGGCGGTTTTGCTTCTGATTCTTGATCGGAGCTTTCCATTTCCTCTCGAGTTTCTCCAGTTTCTTGTGCAGTCCTGCAACTTCAGAACACTTTCCCGACACTTGCACCACCAATTCAGGGTCTTTTAGAGGCTAAAACTTTACTTTTTGGACTTGGAGGAGCGGAGACCCGAAACTCGCTTCTAGCCCGTACGGTGCATCACGTCTTCTCAGTCAATTTTAACTGAGAATAGTGTTAATTTTACCACAAAACCGTCCGGTTCAAGCTCTATCTGTGGTAACCGTAAGTAAAGAAGGTTTTAGTCTGTGAGGAACTTGTAAGTTATCGGTTCGGTCCTGAACCGATCGGTTTGGTTTAAAACACATTTAAAACTTAAAATCATTTATTTAGAGTGCGGTTCCCAGTTCTTATCGGTTCTGAAAAAAAAATGGATTTTATTCGTTTTTCAATACCGTGACAGGTTAGGAACCGATAAGGGTGTCTTGCCTGGCACTGCCGCTTAAAGGGCAAGTTTTGGTTAGGGCTGGCATTATGTCTGAGAAACCAAAAGAAAAAAAACTGGCCCACTGTTTCAACACTGTGATGTTTGTGGGGAAGCCTTTGCCAAGGCTGACCCACACACCACATGTGTTTATTGTCTGGGGTTTGACCACCTCAGTCAGACTGCCAGGTTTGTAAAATTTCCTGCAGCCACCCTGGAAAAAGATTGGGCAGGCTCAGGGGCAGAGGCCAAAAGTCCGCTGACCAGATGGCCAGCCGGTTCGGTGCCAACTGAACCAGAGGAGTGCCCTCTGACCAGGCGAGACTTCCTCGGGCAAAGAAAAGCTGGTTCTGAAGAACCAATTCCAGTAAAGAAAACAAGAAAGTCAGCAGGTCTGGGTCCAAAATTCTTTCTCCAACTGCTGCAGAGATAACAAAAGCCATACAAATTGTCCAGTCACTGTCTCAGGGTCCGTCCGAACCACCACTATCTGGCAAAAGGTTGGTTCGTCCGTCCCAGTGGTTCAGGATTATGATATTGAGGATTTTTATGAACCACAGGAGGGGGAGGAGGATTATGAACAGTATGAATGTGGCTGGGAGGGTCTGGATGTGCCCATTGAACGGACATCTCCCAGACAGACCTTTAGAATCTCCCCTATGCTGTCTGAGTCCCCATCTCATTTATGTTTTATAAAAAGTTGCTGAAACCCTCCAGCTTCCTTTAGAAGAGGCTGTGGATGAGCAAGAGGGCCTGATTTTGTTGAAATGATGGATATACCAGAGTCTAGGAGATTGTCTATTCCTTTGCATAAGTCATTTAGGAAACAAACAATAAAAATTTTGAAAACTCCTAATTCTGTGCCTCCTGCAGATAAAAAGATGGACAGAAGGTACACATTGTCAGGTCCTGATACAGAATTCCTTTCTCAGCAATGTAGTCATGTAGGAGTAGTTCAGGCTGCAGCCTTTGATAAGGCTAATATTCCCCTGGCTTCACATCCTCCTGACAAGGATTCAAGGGAAGATTGATGCCATGGCAAAAAACAGTATATGGCAGCCTCTCTGGGACTCAGGCAGGCAAATTATATGAAGCATGTAGCTAGGTATCAGAAATCTAGATGGGATACTGTTATGCAGTTAGCCAAGCAGGCCCATGGCCAGCTGGCTAGTGAATTAGAACAGGTGGCTGTTGATGGCATTGAAGCCTCTAAAGTTCAGTTTCATGCTGCTGTGGATGTTAATGATGTTTCCTCTAGGGTCATGGCCACTTCTTAGCTTTTCGTAGGTTGGCCTGGCTCAGGTGTACTAGTCTGTCACAGGATACCCAGACTAAGGCTATGGATTTTCCTGTGGTGGGAAATTCTCTGTTTGGGAGCAGACAGAGAATTATATGAAAAGATGGATGAATATAGGACTGTCACAAGAGTGCCCAAGCTAAGGAGCGGCAAGCCACTCCCCAGAGGCACACCCAGAGGTAGGGTGGGCCTTTCTGACAGCCTTTTACCAAACTCAGGCCTCCTCTGCTTATGCTCAGAGGGGCTTCTTCAGAGGCAGAGGCAGGCAGGGTGCGGTAGCCTCTCACCCCCTCAGCCTAAAGCAACTGCCAAACAGGCACCCTGATGGGGTGCCCAGGGCGATTCTCCTTTGCCAGTAGGGGGCAGATTGGCTTACTTCTGCCAGAACTGGGTGTCTCTAACTTCAGACAAGTGGGTTCTGGAAGTAGTAAGCCAGGGCCTGGTTCTCAGCTTCAAAAAATTCCCAAAGATGAGAACCAGGCATTTTCCACCGGCAAGGCCCTTAGAGACCCTTGATCTGGAAGCAGAGGTCTCTACCCTGTTAGCCTTCAGAGCAGTAGAAAGGGTTCCTCCCTTACACCAGGGCAAAGGTCTGTACTCCAGATACTTCCTTACCCCAAAAAAGACAGGAGAATGGCGGCCCATTTTAGATCTCAGTTATCTGAACAAGCATCTTTTGAAACCAAAGTTCAGAATGCTAACTCTGGCAATGATTTTACCTTCCCTAAGGCCAGGGGACTGGTTAGCTTCCCTGGACCTCAAGGACGCCTATTTTCATGTCCTAATCAAGATTCTCACCGAAAGTACCTCAGATTCGAACTGCCCTCAGGTCACTACCAGTTCAGAGCATTGCCCTTCGGCCTTACCTCTCCCCAAAGGGTATTCACAAAATGTCTGGCAGTAGCAGTGGCTCACTTAAGGAGGCAAGGGATTGCTGTCTTTCCCTACCTGGATGACTGGCTCATCATAGGACAGTCTCCAGAACAGGTAAAATCCCACTTGCAAGTCACCCAGCAGCTTCTCACCTCCCTGGGCTTCCTGCTAAATCTACCAAAGTCAGTTCTGGAACCAGTTCAGGTACTCACTTTCATAGGTGCAGAATTGGACACAAATCTGGCCAGAGCTTTTCTCCCCTTAGAAAGGTTAAAGAAATTGGTAGCTCTGGCCTCCTCTTTCACTCTGCAGGTCTCTCGACCAGCAAGACACTTTTTGCAGCTCCTGGGGCACATGGCTGCCTCCACATCTGTAGTGCAGGGAGCAAGATTCCAGATGAGAGACATTCAGTTTTACTTGAGAGCCTATTGGTCTCAGAGGAGGGACCCCCTTTCCAAGTTGGTCCCAGTGACCCGAACCTTGATCCAAGCCCTCCAGTGGTGGCAGGATCAGAGCAATTTAAGGCTGGGGTTCCCCTTCATTCCCCTCTCTCACTCCCTCACCCTCACTACGGATGCTTCCCTCCTGGGGTGGGGAGCACACATGGGTGACCTCTCCACTCAGGGAGTGTGGTCCCCTCAAGAATCTCTGCTCCACATCAATTTGCTGGAACTCAGAGCTGTATTTTTGGCACTTCAAGCATTTTCTGCTTCTGTCCAGAACAAAGTGGTTCAGGTCAGAACAGAGAATACCACAACAATGTAGTACAACAACAAGCGGGGGGGGGCACTCGGTCTTCGGCCTTGTGCACTGAGGCAATGAAGTTGTGGTCTCTGGCCTATTCCCTGAACACTTCTCTCATAGCAGTTCACCTTCCAGGGAAAGACAATGTCTTAGCGGATGCTCTCAGCAGGATTTCTCAGGGCCATCATGAATGGTCTCTGAATCCTCAAGTGCTGGGGATAGTTTTTGCCAGATGGGGCACCCCTCAGATAGATCTTTTTGCAGCCCCAGACAATCACAAACTTCCTCTGTTCTGTTGCAGGCCTCCAGTGCTGGGCTCAGTTCCCCTGGATGCCCTTCTTCTGGATTGGGAGGGGAAGTTCCTCTATGCTTTTCCCCCCTTCCCTCCCCTATTCACGGTGTTAGTAAAAATCAGATCCCAGCCTTGCAGGGTGATTCTGATTGCCCCAGATTGGGCCAGGCAACCCTGGTACCCACTCCTTCTGTTGCTGGCAGTCCATCTTCCCCTGTGTCTTCCCAGGATTCACTACCTGTTGACCTGTGCCCAGGGGAGAGTTTGGTATCTGAACCTCAAATCCCTCAACCTCAAGGCCTGGTTCTTGAGGAGTTAGAATTTGCTGACCTACACCTTTCTCAAGGTGTCCTTGAAATTCTAAAGGCTTCTAGGAAGCCTTCCACTAGGGCTACTTATAATTCTAAGTGGAAAAGGTTTTCCATTTGGTGTTCTGGGAAGCATATTTCCCCAGAATCTGCTGATTTGCCCATTTTGTTAGATTACATGGTCCATCTTAATTCTTTGGGCCTCAGACCAGCTACCTTAAGAGTTCATTTGGCAGCTGTCTCTGCTTTTATTTCAGCAGGGAAACCATCCTCTCTTTCCGCTCACCCTGTGTTTTCCAAGTTTTTTAAGGGATTACTCCATACTAATCCACCTTTTCGTGACCCAGCCCCAGCCTGGGACCTTAATGTTTGCATTGCCCAGTTAATGCAACCACCCTTTGAACCTCTGTCTTCTGCAGAGCTTAAGAACCTAACCTGGAAAACTGTATTTCTAGTGGCTATCACTTCTGCTAGACGCATAAGTGAGTTGCAAGCCCTGTCAGTAGAAAATGATTATTTCTTTTCACAGGGATAAGGTAGTCCTCAGGACTAACAGGAGGTTTTTACCTAAGGTGGTTTCGGATTTCCATCTTAACCAATCCATCTCCCTTCCAGTATTTTTCACTGAACACTCTTCCTCTGGTGAGAGGAGATTGCACAGTTTGGATGTTAAGAGGGCCTTAAGTTACTATATAGAACGTACCAAGGGTCACAGGTTCGAATCCCATCAACTTTTTCTCACCTGTGGTGAGGTTGGCAAAGGGAAACCTGCCACTAAGAGGTCAATTGCCAGGTGGATTGTCTCTTGTATCCAATTTTGTTATCAGAAACTGGGTAGAGATCCCCCCTCTGGATTGAGGGTTCATTCTACCAGAGTTACAGCCACGTCTCTAGCTGCTGCTAGAGACATTCCTATATTGGAAATATGTCAGGCTGCTACTTGGAAAATGGTACACACTTTCACCAAGCATTACTCCCTGGATGTCCAGGCTAGGAGAGATGCTCGGTTTGGCACAGCTGTGCTTCAGAGCCTATTCCCTAAGTAGGTTCTGTCCCTCCTCCATGGAGGTACTGCTGTATAGTCTGCAATATGTCATAATATAGTAAGACTTCATGTTGTTTGAAGAAAAAATTACTCACCTTAATAATGTTGTTTCTTCTAATGGAGTCTTGCTATATTATGACCACCCCCCCAGCCTGCCCCTCTCAGAACTTCTACTTGGGTATGGGTTGGGCAGCCTAGTGTAGGCACTATTTATGCCCTTTTTGGGTTCTCTCTCCCCTTCTTGGGTTTTTGGGGGTGTGTTGTCTTTATTGTTAAATTATACTATTTTCTGGTCCCCTGACTTGAGTCTTTGTGTGGGGACCAGCAATGTTGTTGTTGTTGTTGTTATTGTTGTTGTTGTTATTTAGGTAGCCAGTTAGCTAGTGTAGGTTACAGCTTCCACACAGACCCTTAGTGAGTTTTGGCTCGTAAAGATCTGACAGTTTCAGTTTGAAATAGCCCAGATAGAGCTTCTGTAACCGAGCTCGTGCTCTAAGCTCCATTCCTGGAATGGAGTTAACTCTTTCACCTCCGGAGCAGTTCTAGTGGTGGGACAAATTGCAATATGTCATAATATAGCAAGACTCCATTAAAAGAAACAACATTACTAAGGTGAGTAATTTTTTCTTGCCTGCAATAAGGAGTTAAAAGAGATATAAGAAGCCAAATAATGTATAAATAAGTGATTGAAAGGAACTCGTATACCTGAAAAAAGGGAGAGAGGATTGTGTAGTGGGGTGAAGAAGAGAGTGAAAATTGGGAGAGCAAATTATGAGCATAAATTAGGGTTCTAATAATTGCAATGTGTCAATATATGAGGTTGATAAAATACCACTGATGCCCCATATACCTATAATGATACATATAATAATAATAGATAAATAAGCTAGTGAAGATTAAGGTATTTATTTAAACATCCTCCATACATAAGTGGTACTGGATATATGGCAAACACATATTGTTAGCTAGGACAAAGGATCCACTAGAAATGGTATAGGAAAACACTGTGCATTATATATATATATATATATATATATATATATATACACACACACATATATATATACACACACAGCTAGCACTAAACCACATAATGATGAGTTTTTAAGAGTGCTGCACATGCTCAGGATTTTTTTGACCAATATCTGGCAGCACACAGATTAACTAGAGAGAGGCCTTCTAAGACTGATTCAAGGTATTACATATAGATAGGGTTGCACAAAACAGTGACATTCAGTGAAGATATGATTCATATTGTCAAATCTGTGGAAGGTACAACCCCTAAGTTTACAACGCGATTTACAGCCTTGTGAATTCCAAAAAACTGGGAGTGATAGTAATGCACATAATTGAATTCCACAGTGCGGTTGAAGTAAAGAAATGATCAGACAGGCTGCTGAATTAAGGGGGGGGTTAAAGATTAGTTAATAATATAGATCTCAAAATATGTATTAGTCAATGTTTGTGACGATTATGCACATTGGAAGTAGCATTGGTCGTTTTATTCTTCAGTTTCCCTTTCCTCTTCTTTTTGGGGGGCTCAGCAGATTTAAAGGGAGAGCTGGCTACCAGTTCAGCCCAGGAAGAGTCAGGGGAATTATTACAGAGTAAGACACTCGTGAGGTCGTTAGTGAGTGGTTCTGATTCAGCCTTCCGAAGATCTTCCTGAGATGAGCGCGAGTCTTCTTGAAGTAGGGAAAATTTGTTAGTGAGAGTGAGGGAAGTGGAGAAGTTGATATGTCGCTCTGATTGAGAGTGGAGTCTAGAAGGAGTGTCACTCGAGCAGCATGCATGCTTGATATGTAGTGCTTTGGAGGGCTTTTTTTCTTGTATTCGTGCTGAAAGTTGGGCAGGAGCTGTGACAGTAGTCGTGGTCTGTACGGGCCTCTCTGGACTTTTGGGATTTATTTCAGCAGTGGAAGCGTGCTGGTCAGATTGAGGAGTGACCATGTCAATGCTTGAGTGAACTGCAGCATGATCACCGGGTGGGATAAGTGCATGATGAAATTCATCAACAAAGGCTGACAGGGTTTTGGGTGTAATAAAGTCTCTAATTGAGTCTCCCAAGAATAAGCACATTACAGCAGGTTATCGTAGTGCGAACTTGATGCCACGCTGGTGCAAAATAGTTTTGATGGGGTTGTAGGCTCTTCGCTTGTTAGACAGTTCTTTTGAGAAGTCTCTGAAGATCGAGATTCTGTGCTCCTGCCAAGTAAGTGTTCCCACTTGTCTTGCTCTTTGAATAATTAGCTCAGTATGTGCATAATTTAAAAATCTGGCTATGATGGGCCTGGGTTTCTGGTCTGGACCAGGCCTTGAGTTTAGGGTACAATGAGATCTTTCAGTAGTGAGCTCCTGGCCAGGTGGGAGTTTGAGCAGTGTTGGAAGTACATGCAATAGAAGTGTACTGGTGTCTCCGAGCTCTGCTCCTTCAGGAAAGCCCAGAAATCTAAGGTTGTTGCGTCTGTTTCTGTTTTCGATGTCATCAATTTTGTCCTGTAGGTTTCTGATAACTCTGTCCTGCTCTCTGATGGTTGCTTGCAAATCGTTAATAGAGCTTTCATTTTGGGCTGCTTTAACATCTGTGGCATTAATTGTTTGATCGAGTACTTGCATATTGGTGACATTTTGTTGTGAGGTTATTTTTAAATCATTAATTTCATTAATTAGCTGCTGAAACATTGACTCCACTATGTTAAGAGAGCTATTATGCAGAGCTTGGTTGGCCATTGTTGCAGACCTTGATAGAGCAACTGTATAGCTGCTGATATAAAGTTCTATAGCTGTGAGACAGTACAAATACTTTACCAGAGCTGAACTATGATGTAGGTAGAATAAGGCTTCAAATGCTGGCAGAGATTGATTGACTGGGAGTTGGTGGATGGATGAATGATAGTTGGTGATCCCAGGGAGATACAGTTTTAGGCAGCCATCTTCTGCACAGTCAGGCCACACCCCTCAACTCTGTTTTTAACCCCTGAAATTGGGTGGGGAGGTTCCACATGATTTTTCAAGCTGGACACACTTGGACTCCAACTGACCAACACAACTACCTATAATTATTGCTGGGTCATCATCATTATCATCAACAGGAACCGCTAAATCACAACGTTTTTGAGGGGGGGATATAATGCCAGCAGACCCAGACACAGCCACCTTGACTTTCTTTTTCTCTGGTTCCCAGCAGGGGTCACTGACATCATTATCATATTTATCAGCATCATACAGATCCACATTTTCAGCTTGGATGCTGTCATGTGGAGAATATGTTCCAACCACAGCATCATCATCATCACCAGCTATTTTTGCACCACACTTTGAATCATTGGATGGCAAAGGCATGACCTCAACAGCGCTGGAAGAAATGTGACATTGTGAATTATCGTTACCATGATCAAAATCCTGTTCAACTACCACAGGGATGTTAATGGGGACTATGACATCATCCACACTGTCAGTCACAGTTTTAGACTAAGCTGTATTTTTTGAAATGGTTAACTGGTCAAAAGTGGAACTTGAGGCAGCAATACCCATTGCAGCAGAAACTGCACTAACACCACCAGCTGGGACAACATCATCTCCTCCAACTGTAATAACATTGATGGAGAAACCCCTTTACTGACATCAGCTGTGCACTTTTGCATACTACCACACCCATGGACAGTCTCACTGGCAGCAGTGCCTGGCCAGAAACAGCTTTGCTTGCACGTCTCTTTGCAGGCATTTTGTGGGATCAGCAAGTAAATTCTAAACAAATTTAGATTTCTGAACTTTCAGTCTAGGTCATTGGATGTGAAGCCAAAAAAAACAGCTGTGGCTTGCAGATGGAGATTGGGCACTAAATAGATGCAAAAGCACAGACACATTAACATAGCACTGCGCAATCAAGCAGAGATGTAAATGCAAAGTCACAACAACTTAACCAGAGCTCACAAGTCACAATCCAGTCTGGAAAAGAATACCTTTTGCCAGTGGGGGGCGGGGGGTGTTAGGGGGGTGCAGTGCACTGGAGTAAGAGTCCAAAAACAAGATACCACAAAGCAATACAGAATCATGCAGGTGCGGTGGATAGCAGGTTCACACTGCTGCAATTACTGTGTGGCACAATAAAATGTGTCTAATTTGATGGCACACATCACACACATACACTCACACACACACACACACACACACACACACACACTACAAGTAATGCATAGCAAATTGAAAACTTCAGTAGCATAACCAAATATTTTAAACAAACTGAAATTATGCACTTCTGCACAACAGCAATCAGCAAAAAAAGTCAAGAATTACTGAAAATATTACTGTGTGTACATTAACACAGTTATACAAGAAAAATATAACCAAAACAGAAAGCACTGTCTTTTTCTCCAGGTTAATCTACCTACACCACAGATACGCCCCTCCCCCAAAGCACACTTCCAGTGCCTCTCAGTACACAGACTGAATATTGTACATTAACCTTCAAAATCCACACACAAACAATAAACACTCGATGATATGAGCACAGGAGGGCTTCCTATAATTGAAGAACTAAAGTTTCAGCAAAACAAATGGCCCAAAAAGGCTTTTTAACAGCTTTTAGAAGGTTTGAATTGCAGAGAGCTCTCAGAGCAGATTGGGGGGGACTCAGAGTGACTGAGCAGCAGTCCATGCTTATGCAAAAGTGACTGCAGCCCCTCTGGGCTTGTGTCAGCAAGGAGCCACATTGATGGTTCGAACAAGGGACTCTTCTCGATCCTCGGACTCCTTCCCCTAAGGATCCGGGTGCTGCTCTGACAAGCATTTCTCTTCTGGGGACTCAAAGCTGCTGAGCAGTGACCCTTGTTTCCCACTTGTTCCTTGTCCACCTAAGGTGGACACTTACTTATATAGCTAATTCTGTTCACATGACGAACAGCCTACTTTACCATTTGCTCATTATAGAACTTGCCCACTAGAGGCATTTTTACACTTGAGTGATCTACTGGCAGTACGCACATCAAGCTATTTCAAGTGGTTGTCTCCCACACAGCTCTACTTAACTACTCCACATTTAAATCACTCTATTTAACTATGGAAGGAAGGCCTCTGCCCTTGTTAATACTGAGCCTTGCTCTCTTTCTACAGTGCTCCTCACAGCTAGGCAGGGCTCACTTGATAAGCAGGGCTTGCTTGGCAGTGCAAAACCAACCTATGTACTGTTGGATTTTGCCCACTCTAACCTACTCATATTATATGTTAAGCATCATGAAACTGCTCCTTTATAACTCCTTAGATTTCTTCTACACCTGGCTGTTGACTTTACCTCTAAATGATTCTGGCTAAACATGCTTCTGGCTCCCCCATTTCTCCCATGGGAAATCAGGTACCTAGTGCTACTGGCCTTATTATTGTCTGGGGACATTGAAACAAACCCAGGCCCACAGTCCCCCATTATTTACTTTGAATATGGACTGACTGAATGCAAAATGCCTCCATACAGCACATTTAAACATTCTCAAGAAGCCTTCTCTGCAATTTTGCAGAACTTGAGACTTGGATATCTACATAAGATCCTGACATTCTTTGTCTATCGGAAAAGTGGCTTAAGCCTGCCACTCCAGACTCTTCTTGCTTGCTGCCAAGCTATGCTCTGATTAGAGGTGACAGGATGGCTGGCAAATGGGGGGGGCAGTGTGGCAATCTTTTTCAAAAATCCCCTGAATGTGTCCCTAGTAAAACACTTGACTGCCACTGCTTGTGAATCTCTACATGTCCTCCTTCTCCTTGGGGCTAAAAAGCTTCACCTAATATGTGCCTACAATTCCCATAAAGGAGGTCAATTAGGCTGCTCCGAGCTGCTTGAGCACTCTACCTCTGCTGTTGGCCAAAATTAATTAATTATTCTTGGTGACCTCAACCTAAATTGGTTGAGGAAATATAAAAACACTTTACAATCTTTGGTGCATGGCCACACTATGCCAAGCTAATGTTACATACTGGTTGTGGTACTGTTTAAGCCTCTCCAAATTGTCCTGTGAATCTTAATTTAAATGTAAATCTAAGCCTGTTTACAGCAATGTTGCACTCCAAGGGTAGTTTGAAGTGTAAGTTCTTTTAGGCTACAGGCTTGTAGATTTTAAAGTATTGCAGCTCTCTTTGTTTTAAGGTCCAGTGATAATCTACCTTGGATCAGATACTAAGTTTAAAGTGATACAGTTTTTTCTGTCTAGACTAGATTTCATTTGGGTCACAGTTGTAAGCTTTGCCCTGTAAATAATCCAATTTCTGCTTCACTTTCTCTCCTACTGTCTCCTTGCTGCTTGAATTTTTATGCCCCCCCGCCACCTCCAGGCTTTATTAAATACTCTCCCTCCCCCCTCGTCACCACCCCTAGGCAATCTTCATCCTTCTTTCTCATGAATATTGCAACTCCACTTAAAGATGCAGACTGTAGCTATTAGGCCTAGCACTTGTCCTGTCATCCCCGTAAAGACATCTTCCTTTTTAGGTCACTGCTAAACTGTAAGGGTACACAGCAGCCTATAAGGCCAGGACACCCTCCTAGCTCCATCACATCTTAATCTCTTTTACTTTTCTCCCCCTCTCAAGACCCTTCTTGATGTGCCACCACCCTTTTCCAGTCTTGGACATGGCAACCAGACTAATGCCAATTCTTATACTCCTGCCCAGTCTCTTTTTGCAGCCACTGAATGACCCTAAATCAGCTGACCCTCTTATCACGGAGCACCCCTGTGGCAACATCTACAGCACTATAACATCCGTGCATAGTTGTGGCCCACGTGCCTACTGCATGCCTAAAAACACACCCTGGCCTACCTGGCCCAGAACACATCCTGCTCGGCCAGGGCTTCCCCTGCCCACAGTCCTGCCTAAACTGGCCTTTCTGTCTGATAAGCATGCAGCTCGAATGAATCCACAAAGACAGCACAAAGCTAACCTTAAACACTTTAAAAGTTACCTAGTCAGATTGGTACTCCTGTTACTACTGCTGTCAGGCAACATCCACCCTAATCCCAGTCCCCCTCTATATCAGTGGTTGAGTGCACTGAAATTAGTCATCTTAACCTTTGCATCACTAAACATCTGCAGCATGACAGCAAAGTTTGACAACCTTGAAGCCTGGGTAGCCCTACATAATCCAGACGTACTGTCTGTGGTAGAGACATGGCTCAGTCCCAAGATCCCTGATGGAGCCATCAGTCTGCCAGTCCATTCGATGTTTAGGCAAGATCGTAAATCTAAAAGAGGTTGTGGCTGTGCAGTCTACCTTAAGGACAGCCTTCTGGGCATAGTCCTGAATTTACCCAGCTTTGGGTTGTTCGCCCAGACCCTTGCCATTAAGGTTCTTCTTGGGGCCCACAACAAAACTGTCACAATTCTATCTGTGTACATCCCCCCAAAGAACTCGACCCAAGGTCTCCATGCCGTCATAGACTGTCTTGGAAGCCTAACCCTAAGCTCTGAGGTTATACTCTTAGGTGATTTCAATATTTATTGGCTGGCCCCTGAAGCTAACCAATTCAAGGATGCAGTTCAGGCTATCCACTTTATCCAGCTCATTGAAACACCCAGTAAGACTAACTACAGGATATGCGCTAGTACTTTGATTGACTGGGTGCATACCAGCCGACCTGAGCATGCCTCTAATGCCTCCGTCCTCCCGGATGACATCAGTGACCACTCCCCTGTCATGTTCAGTTGGGCTAATAATTTCTCCAAACTGCCTCCTAGAACAATCACCAGGGTTCTCAAACCTGGTCATGCTGACCACTTCAAAATGGATCTCCTCAATGCTGACTGGTCCTCTGTTTTTGAGGCTTCTGACGTTGATGACGTGCTTGACCATTTCATCCTCCTCTTAAATACAATCTGTGACACCCACGCTTCCATAAAAAAGCAGAAAATCAAAGGCTGCTTTAACCCCTGGATGAGCCCTGATACTCTTGAACTAATGAAAAATAGAGACCACCTCTGGCATATAGCTAGGGACACTGGCAAGCAGTCTGATATCCTAAACTACAAATGTGTGAGGAACAACTGTACCAGGACCATCCGATTAGCCAGAAATGTATACTATAAAGATGCCCTATTCAAGAACTGGAATGACGGACGCAAATTCTGGGCTAACCTAAGTGAGGTCACCAGGCAAGAGCCCAAAATGGCCCCTACCATGCTCTGCATTGATTGCTTCCCTATCCTTGACCCTAAATCTATCGCCAACACCTTTAACAATGCCTTCAGTGACTTGCAGCATGTTCTCCCTGCTGACAACTTCTCCCCCACCATTCCTGCTGTACCTACACAATCCTCATTGCATCCCCCTTTCGCTGCAAGACTATCACCTTCGGAGGAACCAGGAAATATCTATGCAAAGTGCTTGGGAAGGGGAGATTCAGGGGGTATAACCTCGACCTGAAACTAATCTCGCTCTCACTGAAAGAAATCCTTTCCCCTCTCACTCCGTCTCACAGTATTCCCCCAAAAACAGAAAGCTGCAGTAGTCACCCCTATGTACAAGATTGGGGATTGTGCCCTTTCCAGGAACTATAGACCCATCGCTATACTACCACCACTCTCGAAGGCCCTTGAATGAATCGTTGCCAACCAACTTGTCGATTATCTGGACAAGCACATGCTCCTATGTGCAGAGCAACATGGCTTTAGGGCTGGGTATAGCACCACTACAGCCCTCCTGGAATACACAGGCTTCATCCGCAAATCCCTCGATCTTAGCCAGCTCATCGGGGCTATCTTTATTGACCTAACAAAGGCCTTTGACACGGTCAACCATGCCCTCCTAATTGACCAACTCACTGCCATAGGCCTTGCCCCTGAGACGGCTGCATGGTTCCACAGCTACCTACACTGCCGTTCACAGCAAGTCAGGATAGATACCTTTCTCTCTGACACCAAGCCTGTGTGCTCAGGCATTCCACAGGGGTCAATACTGGGTCCCCTCCTGAATTGCCTCCCCCTAGCCAGCTAGTGCCGTGTCCTCGTCTACCCAGATGATGTGGTTATCTTTTCTAATGGCTCTGACCCCACTGCTCTTGAGCAACAGCTACAACATGACTTCACCAACATTGAGTCATGGTTCAAAAATCATAAACTGATACTGAACTACAAAAAAACAAAAATCATGTTGTTCACCAACCTTATGAGAACAAGCACAAAAACTACTCGCTATCAATATGTGATGGGGTGGTGTTCCTCTTAAACGTGTTCATCACTTCAAATATCTCAGAATCACTCTTGACAGCTCACTCTCCTACACCCTCCACATAGACATCATAGCTAAAGCAATCAACAAAAAACTTAGGGCTGCTTTATCACCATAGGCAGAGCCTGACACCTGAAGCCCTCAGACTAGCGGTCCACAGTTCACTGGGTTCCCTAGTGGACTACAGACTGCAGATATATGGCTCTGCCACAGATACTGCCCTCCGACGTATAAAACCTGCCCCTAACAATGCCTTCAGGCTCACCTTAGGGGCACACCTACTAACCCACACCTGCGATCTCTATACAAAGGCTCACTGGCTAACGCTCTTTGGTCACTTAAAATATCAATCTTGCCTCCTGGCCAAAAAGATCTGCCTTGGTCAGCTCCCAACTGGGGCCCAACAGCTCCTAGTTCCCAGCACTAATCCCAGGCCCACCCGAAATTCAGAACTGCAGTCCTTCCTGACTCCAAAATGTTGGACAGCTCAAGGACAAAGGTCCTTTGCCTGTCTGGCACCGTTGTGGTTCAGCACCCTCCATAAGAACATTATTAGCCTGCCCACTCTGTGGACCTTCAAGAAGAACATAAAGAACCATTTAATACAGGAATCTCAATGTGTCTGCCATTGTTAGCACCTTGCAAAGGCATCTCCTACCATCTGCCCTTCTGCCAAACAGATTTCTCTCTCTCTCGGACACCTGCACTTGGGGCTCAGCCCCCCACCCTGCCTCTCCAGCACTTCTATGCACTGACCCCCTCGTGTTGCTGACAACTGACAGGCTCCCTGTTGGGCACAGTTATTTAGTCTGTTCCTGTATGTACCTGACTGTGTTTACTTATTCCAGTTTTAGTTTTTGCTGTATTGTTTGCATTCTTTTGTTTAAAGATCAAATGTACCTAAATGTTCTCATTGTAATTCTGTTGCCTTGTTTGTCTCAAGCCTCTGTATAATCACCTACTTGTTCTAAATGTACTAATGTGGAACCTATGTATACAGTTCTGAGCTCAAATGATTAATCCAAGAGCTGAAATAAAAAAAAAAAAATATGCATCAGATGATTGAAGATACTACCAGACTGGTGCAGTCTGCTGCTGGGACACTTATAGACTGGATACTTACTCACCAGCTGGACAAGATTACTGCCTCAGGATTACTTCCAGACTCAATAAGTGACAATTGCCCTATGTTATGCATATGGGGAACAACTAGGGCTGCTGCCCTGTCGCCATGCTATATCACTTTCAGGGATTTTGCTACTTTTGATTGGGCAGGCTTTCTACACACTGTCTCTTCCTGAAATTGGGCCCCTGTTTTTCAATCACATAATACTGAGACTGCCCTGAGTCATTTTATATCTATATTCCTATCCCCTCAGGACATACATACACCAAAATGTACACAGTGTGTTATGACCACACACACTAGATGGTTGCATGAAGAACTCTTTGCTTCCCTTCAGTTGCGTGATATAAGCTGGAATCGTTTTAAAATTTCTGGTAGTCAAATAGACTATGACACCTACAAAGTACAGAGGAACATGTGCAAAAAAAACAATTGGGCTTGCCAAAAGCTCATACTGCAAGGGTCTCCTACTTGAAGCTTCTGGGGACCGTAGGAAATTCTGGGCACATGTAAAATCCTTTCTGGGATCACATCAGTCACAGCACACAAATAATGTGATCATAAATGGTATGCACTGCAATGACCCTCTTACCATTGCAGATTTCTTCAGTAAATACTTTACTGACCTCTCTAAGTAGACCACCTCTCTCCCAGTGAACCACATTCCTCCATGCTCTGCTGAAACTAGTGTGTCTAAACATCCATTTTTCTAGTTTAAGGGTATTACAAATGCTGATGTCCTAAAACTACTCAACAAAATCTCTGACAGCACTAATGTAGGCTCTGACTGCCTGGAGCCTAAACTTCTGAAGCTAGCTGCTCCCTTTATTGCAGCTCTACTGGCTAAAATCTTCACCTTGTCACTCTGCCATGGTCACGTACCGGACATTTGGAAGGTAGTAAAAGTTACCCCAGTCTTTAAGAAAGGAGACAAAAAGGGCATTTCCAATTATAGACCCATTGCCATTCTTTCAGCACTTAAAAGTATCCTGGAGAAATTAGTGGCTATGCAGGTCTCTGAGTTCCTCTCCAAATACAGTCTCCTATCACCTACTCAGCATGGCTTCCACAAAGGGCACAGCACCTCTATGGTGCTACTACAGTTCACTAATGATGCCCTTACTGCAATGGCTTGAGGCCAAATGATAAGTGGAGTGTTCATCAATCTCTCTAAAGTGTTTGATCTTGTTGATCACCCCCTCCAACTTACCCATCTTGGCTCCCTTGGCTTCTCTGCAAAAGCTGTAAAATGGTTCCACAGCTACCTAAGCAATAGAAGCCAACATGTTAAATTTAACTCTGTGGTGTATGACTCTGCAGATAAGTGTTGGTGTTCCTCAAGGCTCCATTTTGGGGTCTCTTCTTTTCTCAATTTTTATAAACAACATATTTTCAATCACCCCTGGGTGCTCAACTGTTTTTATGTGCAGATGATCTTGTCCTTTACACTTCCTCAGCACATATAAAGAAAATAAATAGTCATCTAACCTCTGTGTTTCTAAAAATGCAACACTTGATCCACAATAATAGACTTGTCTTAAACATAAGAAAAATGCAGGGCATGCTCTCTGGATTCTCTGCGAAACTTAATTCAAGTCGCAGTCTCTTTAATGTCTCCTGTGCAACTGGCTCCTCTCTTATGGTGATAACCTCTTTTAAGTATTTAGGCACCCTACTTGATAAATCACTCAGTTTTGAACAACACATTATGACCACATGCAAATCAATCAACATTAAACTAGGCAATGCCTACAGAACTAGTCGGATACTCACTCGTTCCAGTAGACTGGCTATTGCCAGGGGCATTCAACTCCCACCCCCTGCATATGGTGCCATCAACTATACAAATACCTCTAAACCCATACTCAGTAAATGGGACACAACATACAGCAATATCTGTCGCTATGCCTCAGTTTCCCCACGCTTGAAACACCATTGCCTGCTATAGACTAAGATAGCCCCCTCAGTCTGCCCATCATCTTCTTGCCCTTGGTACACTACTAGATAATATTATTAGAACTGGCCTTCCTACCTCTCTTGCAACCATGCTAATGCCCCAGACCCCCACCTATGGCCTCCACTCCTCTGAGCTCTCTCTACAAAATACTCCCAAGTGTAATACTCTGAAAGGTACCTCAACTTTCTCATGCCTGTCCCCATAGTACTGGAACTCCCTCCCACTTGATGTTCACTCTGCCCCAATCATGCTGCCTTTACAAAAATGCATCACATTCTCCTGGTCAAGAGCACACGATACACCCTCCATAGGCTGCTCTTATTTCCTGCCTCCTATCACTGAATGATCATCTCTCTCTCTCTCTGGAACCTGACTTCTGTAATATGTAGCACTTAGTATGGATGGTATGCAAAATTTCTACTACCTATGATTGTATGAACTTTGTATATTTTTCCTACCTATTTCTAGCATCATATCATCACTGTTAATACCTGAATTGTCTTATAGATTCTCTTTCACGTTGTTGCTCATCTTCTGTATGAATGTCTATAAATAGTTTGACTGCCTGAATTGTCTTTAATCTCCCTGGTCATGCCTGAAAATAGTCATAATTATGGCTATGACACCTTACCTGGTTAACAAAAGCTAAATAAATAAATTTTGAAGTTTTTACACAAAGTTTTTACACAGAATTCTGTTGGCTCCCTCAGGTGGGAACTGCATTATGAAGCAACCTTCCCAATTCCTGGGAACTGATCAGGAACTGGAGAAACGCTAAAAATTACAAAATTATTAATTTAAAACATTGAAACAAAAACTCTTTTAATAAAAGATAAAAGTAGAAGACCAGAAGACTGGTGATGACTTCAGGGTGACTGCTGTCCTTAGCAGAGAAACAAATCTGATAGCAGGGGTAGCATCACCACAGTCCAGAGTTTGAAGTCGTATTTTATATTCTATAACTGGCATTATGTTCTGTGTCTGGAGCAGCACACTCCTGCAGAATGATGCGATTTTAAGGCAGCTTATTAATAGATTCCTGTTTTTGAGCCTCAAATGTACTGCGTGTGTGCGTGCGTGTGTGAGTCAAATGCAGAGTACCATAACACAGTTGTGTAAGGTTGGTGCTAGAGTATGTTTCTTCAGCTGAATATTCCTTATACTTGGTTACTTATTGGTGAATTCTGGTCTGATGAGTACCCTTATTATTGGACAGACATTTGTGTTACCCATTATGGAGGAACAGGTAGAGGTGTGGGTTATCTATTAAGGGGGAACACCTGCAACAGACAGAGCAGGCATCACAATAATAGTGATCTTTGGAGTAACTGTGTTGGGGAGGGGGAATCCTGCACTGTGTCTGGCCTTGTAGCTTAAGAGAGCTGTAATGATCCCATTCTTCCCTTCCCCTTCCCCGTATATGAGACTCATTTGCTGCTCTAACTAATAAAAACTTATATTACAAGGCAGGAGTGTGAGGAGCATAAAAGAAATGCATTCTAATGTCACTGTCTGTCGTCTTCTTTTCTAGAATTCAGACAAAAGATCAGAGCAGCACTGAGTACTGTGCCATTCTCTTCAAGAAAGAACAGCTCTTCAAAGCAGAACTGTGTGCTGAATCGAATTACTGGATCTGTGAGAGAAAAGCCACACTATTAGACTTGGTGAAAAAAAATGCAATTTAGTGGAATCACTTAGCCTGAAACAGAGTTCAGTGAGTTCTGAAAGGTTCCACAGACTGGCTTAGCTATGTGTGATGCCTAGCAGATAAGGACTTGTCTTTGAAATGTACAATCAGACATCTTTTTCAGATAGCCAAGTCTGATTCCCCCTTACCTCAATGCCTATTGAACTCTGAAAAATATGTACAGTTGAAAAGTATACAGAGTAAATATCACTTACTAGTGATGGAAGGACAAGTTATTTATGCAGCATTGCCCAGCTGAGATGCAGTATCTCATTTTCAGTAGGCTCCCGATGAAGCAAGAATAGACCCAGTGTGCACATTTATAGTTTCAGAAAAAATGTTTGAAAACAAGAACCTTTTGAAAAGCATTGGATTTCTAATCAGAGTGGAACAGGATACCAGTCATTTTAGATATTTCATGCACAGATCATATTGCAACAACAAATATTATCACAGGGTTTATTTGTATTGAAATTTGAATTATGACTAATTTGTTCAGCATCTTGATATAATGAAAGGCGCTATATAAATAAAATTATTATTATTATTATAATGCAGTCTGTCAAACCAATAAAGAACCAACCCTGTGGCTAAATCTCAGTATCTCACACAACTTGGAATCCTATGTTTCTAATTTCAGTTTAATTGTTTTCCTTTTTTTCTTGTTAATAAAAGGATATTTTTTTATCTTAGCTTTTTTAAACGTGTTAAAATGTGGATTTATGGGACTGGGGCTGTTGAGCATGTTTACTGAACAGATCCATCCCTCAGCAGCGCTGCTCATTGGAGATTGAATTTGCATTTTAAATTCATATCTTAACAGAACAGGCTCAAAAAATTTGGTCGACACTCGATAGTGCTTATACTATGGAGTAAAAAAAGTATGCATTAACCCATGACAGGTCTACTGGGGATTAATGTATGGCTGGGGGGGGGGCTATGAGGCCAAAGGTTGAGTGGTTCCAACCACCCAGCCATACATTAATCCCCAGTAGACCCACACTCTGGAGTACGTTAATTCACTTGTAACATGGGGAAGAGAAAGGGTACAGCACTCTTGTTATATGTTTCTCTTCCCCATGTTACATTTGTGTAAAAGTCATTTTAAACTGCAAAATTACAAAGGTTCCAGGAGAATATTAAGGTTCCTACCATGAGGAAGAGAAAGGGGGGGTTGGACCTGAATGGAAAAACTGTATGCTAAAAGGGCTCATTTCTTTTTATGGCTGTGTGCGGAGCCTACAGCCATTTTGCTATATGAAGCTTGAAAATGCAGTTTCGTGGAACACATTTTTTTGGACTTTTCAATGTATCCTTTCATGTCTACAAATCACTATGACAACTAAAATAAAATAATCCCTTCTTTCTGTTTAGAATATTGGAGGCATAATTCCAAGCTGGTTATCTGATGGCCATTAGGAAACTGAAACAGTTTGTTAAATATTGGCTGCCTATTAAACTGGAGATTTGTTTACCCCCTTTGAAATGCAACAACTTGCACATTTAAATGATTAGCATTTAAACATTTTTTACTACTAACTTCAGTTGCGGATGAATATCTTTCAAGGAAGATTCTCACCTCATGAAGGTTACCCTTTCCCACCAAATTTTGTAAAGATTTACACTGATTTTAACCTCTCAATACCTGTCTGATAAAATAACAGGTCTTCAGTGAACTACACAAACTAAATACATAAATTTATTTTTGACAGAAAAGATCCAGAAGCAAATGATTTGATACCTATTATTGGACCAACATAGCTGTTACACAAAAAAAAAGAACAAAGTGCTCTAGCTTTCAGACCAACCAGGTCCCTCTTCAGAAGCTTTATGACAGTTATTTAGAAAATCCAATATTATTAACACCCAGATAATGCATAAAATCTGAAATAATTATCATTGGTTTAACATATCCATTTAAGACATAACAGAAGATTATGTCAGAGAAGCTAATTAACACCAGTCTGCTTTTAGCTGAGAAGCCCCTGGAGGTCAAAGGTTATCAAGAAATATCAGCAAGTAGAAAGTTCTCACATACATTTTAAAATGTCTCAGTACCTTTCAAGGAAGCATTTCACTGATAAAACCTTGGAATATTGTTCTTCCTAATACATGTAAGATGAGCTTACAGCTTTTATTGCAAGTGTCCTTGTGATTTAAAGAACAGTCGATGAAAAGCAAAATGCTGAAATGAGGCCTAATTGCAAGTTGAAAACAAGTCCCAAATTAAACATACACACATCAGTTTCTGGTGCTCAGGCTCAGGCAAGTGGAAGCAAGTAGATTTATAGCAGGATTGCACCTCACCCTGGATGGGACTGTGATATTGGATCCCAAAAAGATAGTGAACACTTTTGCTAAATATTTCCAGTCTTTATATGAGAAGGAAAGTATGCACCCCGATCAGATCTGTCTTTTGCAGAGTATCTGTGTTTGACTGCTCTCCCAAAGTCCCTCCCAACTTGGTGGTAAATCTCAGTTCATGAATTACCCTCAAGGAGATAGGACAGGCTGTTAAGTAGTTACCCCTGGATAGGGCCCCTGGACTTCATGGCCTGCCCAATAATCTCTATAAGGCCTTTACTCCACAGCTTGCTCCACTGCTGGTGGACGTGTTTAACTCTTGGCTTGAAGAGGGTATCGGGGACAGCTCCTTCTCAGAAGCTCTGATCACCTTGATCCCCAAGCCTGGCAGAGACCCATTGCTTCCGGAGACTTACAGGTCTATATCACTTCTTAACATGGATGTAAAGATCTTAGCCAAGGTCTTAGCTAACTGTCTAGCCCCCGAAAATGGATGAGTCATTGGTCCAGTGTAGGTGGCTTTATGCAGGGTAGATCATCAAGGGACCATATGAGGAAACTCATTCATCTGTTGTTGGCCTCGAGGGAGTCTGGGGTCTCTGTGGCCCTGGTCTCCCTCGATGCCAAAAGAGCATTTGATAGAGTTTCATGGGATTTTTATTCGCATCCCTAAGTAATTTTGAAATCCTGGAGGATTTTATTAAATGGATGAAAGTATTGTACACCTCTCCCACAGCTAGGATATGGTGTAATGTTTCCCCATCAGCCCCTTTTCCCCTTTATCAGGGTAATCATCAAGGATGCCCAGTTTCTCCCCTTCTTTTTAATTTCTGCCTTGACCCCCTAATTCATAAACTAGCTAATTCACACTCTATTTTAGGCATTCCACACACAGGAAAACGATAGGCTCTATCCGCATACTCTGACGACCTCCTCTTACATATAGAGGAACCTACCTGTTCTATTCCTGCCGTTACAGGAAGTAAAATTTGCCACACTCTCTTCATATAAACTAAACCACTCCAAGACAAAGATATTTTCCGCCTCAACAATCATTTGTCCTGAGCTGATGTCATACATTTGGGTCTTTTATAGAAACCCAAATGCCTAATCTACCTTGGTATAAAAATCTCCTGAGATATCCCTACATTGGTCAAAGAAAACTTCACTAACCTGCTCCAAACTCTGAAGAATGACTTAGACAGATGGAAACTTCTTCCACTTTCCTTATGGGGTCAGATTAGTATTATAAAAAATGAATGTATTACCCAGATTTCTTTATCTGCTAGGCATGTTAGGTCTTTTCTTCCCCAAAATCTGGTTTAATTGCCTCCAGAAACTGCTCAACACATTCTTATGGAAGAATAAAGCAATGCGGAGAGCGTACAGCAAATTAACAGCCCCTAAACTACGGGGTAGATTGGCCCTTCCTTCCTTTTTTCCTTTATTATGGTGCTTAGTACATCAGTAGAACTGTCTTTTGGGCTAGCAGCCCGGGCCTAAGTAGTCCCCATTCATACACCCCCACATGGGTTAAGATTGAAAAGGACCTAGCGGTTGGATCCCATGTATCCCTCTCAGCACTCGTGTACATTTCTCCCACTTATATTCCCAAGCCCCTGAAAAGCACCCCATTTGATTGGTCTCTTAGGGCTTTCCATCAAATCCAAACCCACCTATCGAAGAATTGGCACCGGTGTCCCTCCCAGCCCATTTTAACCCTCATTTCCAGATAGATCGTAAAATAATTCTGCCCACTTTTCTCCCACAGCTTAGGGGTTGCACCCTCAACACCTTTTTTTTATTCAAACTTTATTAAAAGTTGTATATTTTAATTCTTAACATGAATCATATGACATACAGAGTTACAGGAGAAAACATGATAACCAAAGATCCATGCTAAGGCCCCCGCCACCCTATCCCCTTCCCCCCGCTTGGCATTACCATTTCCATAGATGATGGATAACAGTGATACCTTGGCATGTCTATCCCAAAGGGGAAAGAAAAGGAAGAGATTGGCATGAAATGGTGGGCAAAAGAATGGGAACTAAAATAAACAACATACCTACTATGTGGGCACTCCAGTCTGGAGAAGGTATAGCCTTGAGGAAAGGGGGGGGCATGATAGAAACTTTCAAATACCTCAGGGGAATCAACAAAGTCCAAAGGGTAGCATCTTTCAGAAAAAGAGATGTGCAAAAACAAGGGGGCACAATTTGAAGATAGAGGGGGGGATGGCTCAGAGGTAATGTGCAGAAGTATTTCTTCACAGAGAGGGTTGTAGATACATGGAACAGCCTTCCTGAGGAGGTCATAGAGTCCAAAAATAGTGGGAGAATTCAAGAATGCATGGGACAGACACAAGGCAATTCTAGTGGGGTGTAGGAGGAAGCAGACTGTTGGTTAACTAGGATCTGCAGCATATCCATTAGGTAGGGAAATGGGCAGACTAGGTGGGCCAAGCAATCCTCATCTGCCATCAAATTCTATGATTCTATTAGTTATGCAAGCCCTTCCATATACGTTTATAACAGGGTAGTGAGCTTCCAAGACTGGCCTTGAGTTGCTCAGCCTGGAGATTAAAAAGAAGGTCCCTCAGCCATTCAGTATATGTTATAATGTGACCATCCAGCCAATGGCGTAAGACCAGTTTCTTAAAGGTAAGTGATATCTAGCTATATGAAATCTATGATTCTTAATCGGTATCTAGGAAAAGTCCCCCAGAAAGCAAATTTCAGGTGTAAATAGATCTTCAAGGCCCAACAAGGGGTCTGCTCTTGCCTTGCTCATCTCACGGGGGCTTTAATCGTAGGACAATCCCCAAAAATATGTCTGAGGTCTCCAGTCTGCTGATGATACCTTGTGCATAGGGCATCCTGAGATCTGTCTAGGGACTGGAGTTTAATGAGTGTCCAGTACATATTTAAAAATTGGTACTGGGTAAGCATCAGTCTGTCCTGAGAGACATACCTGTGTGAACTCTACCAGATAGAGCTCCAGTTCTCCAATAAAGTGGAAAATTGAGCAGCTCAGTATCTAGGAGCTCCACATGCCACATCCAGTACATTCTCCCATTAGAGAAATGGCATGGGGCTTCCCACTAAATGAAACCAGGGATTAATACAGTTCTGTTCAACCTCAGTCCCTCATAAATCTAAGAAATGCTGTACTAAGAGATGACATAGTAGAAACACCTTGAGTATGTTGTTTCTTTTTAACTTACATGCAGACAGTATAGACCCAGAGTCCAAACAAGCTCCCTCCACAACACAATCTTTCACTCTAAGATTGTTGAGTTGAGGGAGCCATAATGGGGAGATAGGCTTACCACCTAACTTTAAATTAGGATTGGCAATGGCCACCATTGGTTGCCCAGGATCCTTTGTATTCCGATATTTGAGAAAGGCACATAATTGTGTGTGAGTTTATATAGAGGACAGTATCAGGGACTTGCTCGACTCAGGAGGAAGAGCTCTAACAGGTATATATAAGAGGCCCCCCAAAGAGATATTCATACTAGATATTAACTCTTTTTCCAGTGTTAACCAATCTGGAATGAAATGAAAGGAGGCAAACTCTTCTTGTGGAGTGAACCATTTGAGATATTTGGCCGCTTGGCTAGCCCAAAAGTAGAGCCCAAAATGTGGGAGTTTCAGACCCCCCCAACGATGGAGATGCCACTAGTTTCAAATAGGCACGTCTAATGCATTTCCCTTGCTAGATAAAGGAAGAAATGAGAACATACACCTTCTTAAACCAGGCTACAGGTAACCAAGAATTTAACATACTAAGGATAAAAAAGTCTGGGTAGTATGTTCATTTTAATAATATTAATGCTGCCCCATAATGATATGGGAAGAAACTGCCACCTTTTAAAAACCTGCTGAATGGTTTCCAGGACAGAATCAAAATTCAGTTTTCTCATTAAAGTTTCACTCCTGGAAAGCATCAGTCCCAGATATTTCAGAGACTTGGGGCTCCACTTAAAACCCAGTGGGGAGATGGCACTTTCATGGAGCCTTTGGTTAAGGGGGAAAACAATGGTTTTATTCAGGTTAATTTTATAGTTGGAAAGTACCCCACACTCTGTAATAAGAGACAGAATCACAGGAAAAGATTGTGCTGGGTGAATCAGGTGGAGGAACACATCGTCGGCATATGCAGAGAGATTGAAAGTATGATTTCCAATGGAAATTCCCTGAACCCCTTCATGAGCCAGTGAATTAAATAATAATGGCTCAAGGTAAATGTTAAACAAGAGGGAGAAAGGGGACATCCCTGCCTGGTTTCAGAATGTATAGATAATTTCTCATATAATACTCCATTACAATAAATTCTAACCTGGGGGTTTTATATAAGGAGGAGACCCAGCTGATGAATTTGGAGGGAAAATTCAATTGTTGCTTAGCCCGGACCAGAAATTGCCAATCGACCCAGTCAAATGCCTTCTCTACGTTAAGGGAGAGTAGACCGGCTGGAATTTCCAAGTCCCTTAATGCAGAGAAGACGTGAGCTAACTTACGAAAATGATTGGTGGAATTTCTTCCCTCTATAAAACCCATCTGGTCTGCATGAATAATATGTGAGAGCACCACCTTCTGTCTGTTAGCAAGAATTTTTGCCAGTATTTTAATATTGCAATTGAAGAGTGAGATGGGATGATAATGACTCAGTAACTCAGGGTCTTTATCAGGTTTATGTATTATAATAACTAAAGCTTCTAGCAGGGTATTGTCAGTAGTGTTCCCCTCCAACATCCACTTATATAGGCGATATAACCAAGGGGCAATCTGCTTGCTAAATAGTTTAAAGAAATTTGGAGAGTAGCCATCTGGCCCCAGGGCTTTGTCAACCACTAATGAGGAAATAGCCACCAGAATCTCTGTCTCCGAGATGGGGGTAACTAACAATCCTTGCTGGCCTGATTGACAGTTGGAAGAGTCAAAGGGCGGAGATAGACCTCTACCCAAGAACAGTCTGGAAGATTGGGCATAAGACTATATAGGTCCTTATAAAACTCAGCAAACTCAGCAGTAATTGCCCTAGGAGTGAGGCAGAGGGGAACCATTCCACTGAGACCTAATGGATTTTGCAATTCTAGAGGATTCTACTTACTTTAGCTTTAAAGTAAGCAGGTGGCCTGCCTTTTCCCCTTGATCAATGTATCTTGCTCCTGTTTTTAAGATCACATACTCTGCTTTTTCTCTGAGGAGGGAATTATATTGGTCCCAGAAACCAAGCAACAAAGCTTTGTTGGAGTCCATAGTTGTAGGAGACATGGAAGCCTCTAGACCACGTATCTTTGCCAATAGGGTGATAGCTTTGCAGTCTCTCTCCCTTTTCCGCTTTGAGGCCAATTTAATGAAAATTCCCCACAGAACACACTTTAAGGCCCCCACTCTAAATCAGGTCTCATTGTGGAGTTTAAATTAACCTTAGTATATTCCTCAGTATCCATGTTTCTCAATTGAACTATGAGAAACCTAGTCATTTAAATGGAGCTCTCAGGGTCAGGTACTCCCTTAGCTTCATACGCTTAAACTTTCAAACTCCTCGTTTTTCAAATGAAGCAGAGGAGAAAAGGGAAAGACATGGAGTCCGTTTACTTGCCAATAGTTCAATTGAGAAACAGGGAGTTCAACATTCAAGCTTTTGAAATCCAAAGAACATTATATTGAATGAGCTCCGTTTAGATAATAAGGTGCATTTCTTTCAATAACATAATAAGTAGTTGCAAGCCTCATATTAATTTTAAAGAACAAGAGTTCTCTTTAAGTAATTATAATCTTCTCCCTATAGGAGATAAGTGAATTTAAGGCATTTATATGTCTATCAGTGGACGAACATTTTTTCAATCAACTTGTAGAAGAAATTCACATTCAAAGTAAGAGTTATTACAATCACAATATTTGAAAATACCTTTTTAGTAAGGTTTTTTACATTTGATTTAATTATGATTGTTTTTTTTTAATCTGGTTAGAATTGAATTTAATTTATTTGAAAACAAGATCAAATAAGAAGTTTAAAAAGAGGTAAATATTAACATATCCTATTAACATAGGATTATCACCAATACTAACCTCTTGGATAAACCAGTGGCTAAATAACAGAAAGCAGAGAGTTAGGGTCAATAATGTTATGTCTGGAGAGGGGTGTGGGCAGTGGGGTCCCTCAGGGTTCCGTGTTGGGGCCTGTTCTCTTTGGTCTCTTTATAGGGGATATGTACATATCCGGCAACAACAAAATGGTGAAATTTGCTGACGACACAAAATTGGGGAAAAGCTATTTGTCAGACCAAGGACTCTGGCTTACAAGCAGAACTGCTACTAATTGAACAATGGGCAACTAAAACGAAATGTCTTTAATGTCTCTAAATGTGCAACCCTTCACTTAGGGAAAAATAATCCATCACAAACATATTACTTAAATAACTTGGCTATAAAAACCTCATTGGTAGAAAGAGATTTAGGGGTTTTAGTTAATAACAAACTGTCTTCTTCGTCACACTGTAATAAGGTAACAAATCAAGCAAAAATCACTCTTAGAAGGATTAATAAAACATTCATAAATAAAACTGAACAATGTTTACTCCCACTTTACAGATCTCATATTAGACCATATCTGGACTACTGTTCCCCCTTTTGGAATCCTTATTTAAATTCCGACATTAACAAAATTGAGAGCGTACAACACAGAGCAACAAAATTAATACTGCATCTTTCCGGGTCTGATTATACTACTAGATTAGAATCTACTGGTTTACAATTGCTGTCTCAAAGAAGACTAAGGGGAGATTTGTTATTACTATTCAAAATCATAAAACATCCAGAACAGATGCAAAATTGTGGACTAAAGTTTTCCACAAGAAGAATAGTAGCAAGATTACACAACAGACAAATAGAAATCATGAAAGCAAAAACCAATAAAAGAATGAATTACTTTACTATAAGAGCACCAAAATTATGGAACAAACTGCCTCAGGAAATAGTCGACTCGCCCAATATTTTGACTTTTAAAAACAAACTGGATAAATGGTTAACAAATCAGGAATTTACTGAATGATCCACTATGTGGAGGACAAACCATGATGGGCATATTGCCTTTGTTTGTCCCATACTACCAAAGTACCAAAAGAGGTAGCAGCTTAAAAATTGATTTAAGAAGGGAAGAACATTTTATGGTTAAATACCAGAAATACTAGGTATGTGAATTGAAGTAACAATCATTGATTTAAATGATTATCTATATTTCTTTAAATTCATTCATTTAAACTTTAATGTACCATATTGAAATAGAGTATTGTTTATTAATAACTATTCAGTATCTTAATGAAAAAGAAATTGATTTTAAATATTATAAACTTAATAATTACATTTATGTTTTTGTATTTAGTATCAACACTGTCAGATACGAATGGCCTGAGGAAGTGATGTGTTTAGACCTTAACTGTTGCCTACAGTATAATGGTGTGAAGTGAAGACAAAATAAAACATATTAACACTTCAAGGACTTTTTGGACTATATCTTACAGTTTGTCGGGATAATTGCCCAGGTTGGGCCTTAACATTTTTTGCGGCCTTCTCTGGTGTGGTGGGTGGAGTGTGGCGAGGAGGAACAGCTTGCATTTCTGCCTCCATCCCATGGCTTGCACTCTAAAAATGCAGGTACTGATATCTCCACCTGTTCTGGCACCCAAATGTACCAGTTTAGGGATCAGGATTGTAGGTAAACTATTGAAAAAAGTGAGTTTTTCTGGGGAAGTAGCGGGAGCACACTGGCACGCTGCTACCTGAGCTGAAGCATCACATGGTCCCTTTACCTTCTTTCAGAATACCGATCTGGTTACTTTTCCTGTTCTTCAATCCCAACTACACCTTGAGAGTAAGGACATGTTCAAATTACTGCAAGTTAAACATGCAATTATCTCTTTTATGGGGCCCAAGCCATTGCTTTTACCTCCCTGTCAGAAGACCTTCCCTCTTTGTTACAAGTGGCCAAACACATGCAGTATCCAAGGTCTACAAGTACCTGCAAACTTTGGATATGTCCCTCCCCTCAGGCACCTGTTACTACTGGGTGCAGGAGCAATCCCTCTCTATGGAACCTTCCTTTTGGAGGAAAGCCTGGGGCTCAGTTTACAAGTACCTTAAGCAGGATAAACTCTGCTTAATTCACTTAAATATTGTGCATAATTTGTATTATACCCATGCTAGATCGCACAAAATTGGAAAATTAGACTCTTCTCTTTGTAGCCATTGCAATTTAGCTCCAGATCTCCATTTCATTTTCTGTGGAGTTGCCCAAAAACACAGGCTTACTGGAATTCTATAAAACAGACACTAGATCCCTTACTGGGTCTGGAATCCTTGTTCTCTCCTGGATGCAGCCTGCTATTTAAATTCCTACAGGGGACCTCTAGGGTTAGAAAGGCTCACATTGCACTAGTGGCCTCCACTGCTGAGTTAGTAATACTCAGACACTGTTTTGGAATGGTTCTGCAAAGCCCTCTTTGCAATCCAGTTGGAGAAGCATATTGCAAACATGCAACATAGGCCACGATATTTCCACTCTACTTGGGAGCCACTTCTAGCACTGCTTTCTCTCTGGAAATCTTACACAAACCAGACCCAGGTTCCATCTTTACTGGATGCACAATAACTTTCCAATCACTTCCCCAGGGTATGGCATAGAATGCTTAGGGGTGGGGAGGTTTGGGGGGGTGGGGGAGTTTTTTTTTCTTCTTTTTCTAGTTTCTTTATTATGTCTCACATATTGCCTTTGTGTCTTAACAGGCTGTTTGCAGCTTCAAGTCAATTTATGAACAACCTTGTATTGTCTTCGCTGCACAAAACTGAATAAAGTACATTGAATTAAAAAAAATACACATATACACACACATAAACACATACATATATACGTCTATATAGATAGATATATACATACATACACACACACACACACACACGTAATAGATAAACCACTCTGAGGTGCGTGGTCGGGCTCTGATATACGCATGCCTTGGTGTGCACTGTTACACACAAGGCCACAGGTGTGCATATATCAGAGTATGACTGCAAACCTTAGAGTGGTTTATCTATCTTATAAAATGTCAAACATGTTTTGGAGAGGGATAAATGTGCAGGTGTGTGGTCATGCTCTGATATATGCATGGTCTTGTGATCTGTTTTATACAATCAGAAGATTGGATTTGGAGCTACTAGCTTTATCCATTTTATAAGTAATAGATAAACCACTCTGAGGTGTGTGGTTGCACTCTGAGATACGCACGCCTTGGTGTGCATTGCTATGCCGGGGCAGCAGGTCAAGTGCGCCAACCACCCAAAGTGTGCGTATATCAGAGCGCAACCGCACACCTCAGAGTGGTTTATCTATCTTATAAAATGTGAAAATTTTTTGGGAGATGGTTAAAAGTGGAGTAGTGCAGTTCTGCTCTGATATATGCACGGTCATGTGATGTGTTTTATACAATCAGAAGCTTGGATTTGGAGGTTATTATCTCCATTTTATAAATATATATGTGTATAAACTCATACATATACACACATACATATATGTGATATATAGAGGGTTTAAAGTGAAGTTTACTCAAAGTGAGCAAATGTTTCACACAAAATGTAATATAGAACTTAGCTTGAGACATTTTCCCAACTATGCTCTCAACCAGTTATTACATTGCATAAACTTTAAAGTGTTCAGTGTTATAACAGGATTTAAATCATGATAATATCAGTTGTAAGTATAAGTAAAAAAAAAAAACTACTTGTCAAGGAGTCCCAAGAAAATGAGACCATGAGCCTAATATGTACAGATTTCAACACAGTGTTACTGTATAACAAACATGTACAGAATCAGTCTAAGGAATCTAAATTATTTCTGAGCGCCTCTTTGCATTAGCAGTTGTAATATACAGTCGGTGGCTGGCTGTGGAGGTGAGAGGCGGGCTGTGCCAGTCGATGGCTGGGGAAGGGCGAGGGGTGCTGGGTAGGCTGACACAGCTGGGTGGGGGTTAGGGGGCACTAGACTACCAGGAAATTGTACATCCTTATCTGTTTTATTATGATGGAGGGGGGCCACTAGACTACCAGGGATATGAACAATAATTATAATTTAATACAGATTGGGGGCCACTAGACTACCAGGGATATAAAAAAAACCAATAATTATCAAGTACACATTGGGGGGCCACTAGACTACCAGGAAATTGAAGATCCTTATATATTTTGTAATGATAGGGGGCCACTAGACTACCAGGGATATGAACAACAATAATAATTTTATACAGATTGGGAAGGGGGCCACTAGACTACCAGAGATATAAAACATCAATATTTATGAACATTGGGGGGCCACTAGAGATCGTTACATATTTTATCATGATGGAGAGGGCCACTAGACTACCAGGGATATTTAAAACATGATTTTTGTTTAATTCAGATGGGGCAGAATGAAGCCCCCTGAGAAAAACCCACCATCATTTAAGTTTCTAGGGCTCTCAACCAGTTATTACAATTTATAAACTTTAAAGCTTTCAGTGTTATAACAGGATCTAATCATGATAATAACAGTTGTAAGTATAAGTGTCAAATGAAAAAAAAAAACTACTTGTCTAGGAGCCCCAAGAAAATGAGACCTTGAGCCTAATATGTAGAGATTTAAACACAGTGTTACTGTATAACAAACATGTACAGACTCAGTCTAAGGAATCTAAATTATTTCTGAGCGCCTCTTTGCATTAGCAATTGTAATACACACAGTCGGTGGCTGGCCATGGAGGTGAGAGGTGGGCTGTGCCAGTCGCCGGCAGGGAAGGGTGGGGGTGCTGGGTGGGCTGGCATGGCTGGGTGGGGCAGTTGACTACCAGGAAATTGTACATCCTTATCTATTTTATTATGGTGGAGGGGGGCCACTAGACTACCAGAGATATGAACAATAATTATAATTTAATACAGATCGGGGGCCACTAGACTACCAGGGATATTAAAAAAAAACAATAATTATCAAGTACACTTTGGGGGGCCACTAGACTACCAGAAAATTGCAGATCCTTATATATTTTATTATGATGGGGGGCCGCTAGATTACCAGGGATATGAACAACAATAATATTTTTTTACAGATCGGGAAGGGGGCCACTAGACTACCAGGGATATAAAAAAATCAGTATTTATGAACATTAGTGGGCCACTAGAGATTGTTATATATTTTATCATGATGGAGGGGGCTGCTAGACTACCAGGGATATTTAAAACATGATTTTTGTTTTATTCAGATAGGATAGAACGAAGCCCCCTGAGCAAAATCCACCCTCATTTAAGTTTCTAGGGCACCCCTGAGCTGAGAAAAAACATTTTTGAATCTGGCCATCTCATCCCACGATCACGATCAAAGAATCTCGACATCATCGAAGTTGCAGGCTCATGATCAGAGATCATTAGCGAGCTGCAAACTAAGATTTTAAAGCTCAGAACTCTATTTTTAGTCCGATTTTGATCAAACCAAAGGCATGGCTCGATAGATTGGAGTCCCGTGAGTTAAATCCATCCAAGTGTTACTTCAGAAGTGACCCCTGAGCCAAGATATTTGTGTTTTTCCAATTGGAAAATCAAAAACAAGATGTCAGATCTCGCGATCAAATAATTTTTTTAATTCTCGGGGGCAAAGATTCTTGAACTGAGAGGCTGCAAATTCTTTGATCGCCAGGCAGGACGAGATGGCCAGAACCCCATTCTTTGTTCATAAAACATACATATAAATTTTCCCATTGACTTAAAATGGGAACTTAAAAGTGGCATAACTTTTGAATGCCTTAATATTTTTTTCACCAAACAAAAAGTGGCATGATTGGCCATGAAAGCTCCTTCAAGCAAGCCATCTCGCAGAGTGGCACGCCACACAATGGCTGTGTAGGGCCACCTCCAAAATCCCAAAAGCTGCCTCCAAAAACTGATAATTTTGCATTTTTCAGCATTTTCATACACAAAGACCGTAAGTCCAATCAAAACACAATTTGGCAAATCAAGAGATCTAACATGCCCCACAACGCATACCAAATTTCAAGCTAATCCGTTGAATGGGTCCAAAGTTATTAACATGCAAAATTTTGAGTTTAATGTAGAAGTGACCGCTGAACCCTAACTATAGTGTCGCGACTGCGCCACTATTATTATATATATATATATATATATATATATATATATATATATGTGTGTGTGTGTGTGTCTGTATTTGTAGGACATTTATTTACAGGTATTAGTAACATCTTTTGAAAGATTATCTGCTTTGTGATTACTAATTTTGAGTATAGTTCATGAAATAATGAGCTGGATATTTGTTATTTCATATAGTCCCCATTAGGCCTTATGCATAGCATATAAATCAAAATCATTCCAAGGCCATCGTGACATATAATAATACTGAGCAGAAAATCAGAACTCTTTCCTAATAAAAGGCTGCTGATATAATAAACAAAGAACAAAGTCATAAATAAGGAACCAGAGGTTTATGGAAAAATCTGCAGGGATTTATACAGGGATGTGATTCTGCCTTTGTGGGGAAAACACAGGGAAAATTAGGGTTTCTTACAGAGTAATGGTTATTTGGCTCCTGGAGCACTGAATATTTCTTATCCTATATTTTATATCCTGGATAGAGCAGGGAGATGCTACATCTCATTGTCACAGGGATGTTCATTTACACATTTTGGCACTGTATTTACTCAGGCTGTCCCAGATTAGATACAATATCTTGTTTTCAGTGGGGTCATAATTGTAACATTTTTATAATGTATTTATTCAGGCTACCTAGTCCAGGGCCACCATATTCAAAGGAGATATGCAGTGCATCTCGGTGGAAAAGGGAGATGTGCTGCACAACTCCAAAAGTGCGCAGCAGCGCGATATTCAAATGTGTAGGATGCGCTGGCCACAGGGGAATGGGCCAGGACACACACAGATGTTATGCCGTTCAAGTCGAGGAGGCAATCCTATGCATATGCCATGCTGCAGCATATTCAGTGGGAATGTGCCCCTCACAGTCCAGAGCACCATGACCCACAGTTAGGCCATGAATAGCTGGCCTAATCTGAACAGCCACCCACAGGCAGGCTGCAGATGTGCATCCAGGTGCATAGCAGCCTGGTGGACTAGAGGTACCCTCTTTCCATCCCCAATTTAGCCAACTCCATCCCTGAAGAGCTCCATAGTGTAGGCCCACCTCCCAGACATGTTTGCACCAGAGGAAACCATGGTCCATATCCATAGTCTACAGGACTCCCATCCACTGCCTCTGTACACAGACACCCTCACTCCTCCCATACACAATCTGTTGCAAAGATTGGCACTGCCTCCAGTCCCTGCCATGGCTAGCCATTGGCTGCACTGAACCTAGGTTGGGGACCTGCACTTTGGAATGACCCAACTGGCTGTACCGTGCATTGGGGCATCATGCCATCTGCAGATCCACCAGTGTATGCAGCCATGTGTATGTTGCTGGCAAACTGAGGAGGGAATTTACATACCTCCAATGCATGCCTTGCTGATACTGTTATCTTCCTGCTGTCATACACCACTGCAAGTCCACACTCTCCCCTGTTTCCCTGTGTAACATGCCACCCTCCGGACTGCTGAAGTATTTCGGATGCCATGGGGTGCGTTATCCTGTAATGCCATTTGCAGTGTACACTTCGGGCTATAGATAGTTCATCCACAGTTCCACAATTTTACAAACGAATGGGAGGTCAGCTGTAACATATCTGTTTTTGGACCTGTGCGAGTAGGTACAGCATTGGCCATCACCCAAAAGGAGCAGCGCAATGGCACAGGGATGATGGATCCACATGCTAGTGCCTGAGGAGTATGACCACTGGGTGTTATCACTCACACACAGCTCATGCCTATGTATAACACATTCTGGCATCCTACTGTGAGTGCTCTGCCACCCACTAATAGAGTGGTATGATCTCATTACAGAGCCAGTCATCGCAATGGGATGGGCAGGGGGTCAGGGAGCGGGGTGTCTGTGCTTCGTTAAGGGGGAGCAGGGACCTCTACACTATGGACATGGACTGTAGGTGTATTCATGCGCAATTAGGGACAGCATTGAAGTCTCTACAATATAAAATCAATAGAGCCTGGACTCCGCTACAGTCGGGGCTGGTGAAATGGGTGGGGGGGTGCCACTATATCACCAGAGACTTCAGGGCCTGTCCCACATGGGCATGATTGTGGGTCGGGGCTTTGGGGCGAGAGCTGCTACAGCATATTCATCCCTATGCCAGCATGCAAATGGGCTGGTAATGAGCATGCATAAGGCCCTTTGCACCCTGCATGCTCAGTTAGTTCATTTGCATTCCTGGGCTGAATATCACCCAAGGGGGCAGTGGTGCATACTGGTATGTGCCACGCATTCCCCCTGAAAGGTATCCAGTTGGGGTCACTTTGGATGCATCTGACTTGGTAGCTGCCTGCACTGCAACCCTCATCCAGGGTCACATTTTCAACAGGAACGATGAAGCCTGCCAGGATGAAGCACAGTGTCATAGGTTTACTGCATGATGAAAAGGGATTAACTCCCTTTGAAACTACATTGCTTACTGCAGTAACTCTACTGCAGAATTCTGCAGCACTGTGCTTCGTCCTGGTGGGCTTCACCGTATACACATCCTGTACTGGTGGCACATTCTCTTTGAATATTGTATCAGTGCCAAACGGGGCACCCTTTTTGTGCAATGCATCTCTCTCTGCTCATGCATCAATCCGGCACTTAATACAGTATATCTCCCCCAGATGTGAAATATTGTTTTTAGTGCATTCTGATTTTACACAATGCAGCATAAAATTGTATAGATGTAGAGTCCCACTGAAAATAAGATGCCATTTCTTCTGTGAACTATCCAGGCTAAATATACAGCAATCAGCAGGCATATTCCAGGAAAACACATTGTAAAAATGTGTAAAAGGAAGACTACATTGAAACTGCCTCTCCACAGATTTGCATTGTGCAATTCATTGGAAATAGTGGGTAAAAACATCCCAAAAGTTTTTCACAGCCATGTTGGCTCTGACCAGGGTTTGTTAATATTGTGGTGAACAGTCATCGAATTACTGATTATGTGCATATAGCTATGTTCATGAACATCTTATACCAATGGAATGGAAATGTCTTACGAGTGTGATATAAAGTGAGGAAAAAAATAATATTTGAAATGCTGTTTTAATGGTTTGTATATGTAGAGATGCATATAATAAAATTGTGGTCTGCAGCTGCCTGGAATTTTTTTTTTTTGGTCCAACCCAATTTTCCTGCTCTTTTATTGGTCCTAAATTGTAACATGGAAATTCTGTAGGTTTTAGTTGTGTTTTCTGTCAAATCTGCCATTTTTCTGTTTAAAGTTTGCTTTCAGCAATCCAGATGCTGTTCTGTAGTTCTTTTACCCTACCTATGTTGTTTTACCAATTATTTTTATAGTTTAAAGCACCTCCAAAATGTGTTCTGAATGTACTAGTTGGTGTCCTCAGCTAGTACATTCAGAATATGGCCAGTTATTTACTTTTTGACTGAACAGACCTTTTTTTAATGCTCCTGTGTGTTACCAGTGCTGCCCTTGCTACATTGCCAGGTAGTACATCTTGCCTGCTCTTTATTGTTTGAGTCCGGTCATCTTTTTCAACCCTTCCAACCAATGGTGTCCATGCTCCTATTAGGTACATTCAGAATGCCATCCTCCCCCCAATTGGTTGCCCAATTCTATAGGGATTCCAGTTTTCCCTGAGACATAGGTGGCCAGTGGGAGGTGTAAAGTCTGCTGTACATAAGTGTTTGCCCCCTTTCTTGCTGTTTTTTGTACAGCATAGAGTGTTGACATCCACCTGGAGCAGCCATTGTGCATTCAGAACGAGGAAGAGCCCCAGTCATTCAAAATTCCCTCAGAGCACCAAAAGGTAAGGTTCTGACCAGGTCTGCCAGTTTTAGGGACGGGATAATTGTGCTGCTTATTTTGACTCCAGCAGTGTGATTTCCTTACTGTTTGCTGCCCGCTGATGTTTGCTTCTGTAGCTAGAGGGTGATTTAGTACTTATGCTTGGCCTTCCTGCTACCAAAATGCTAGTTTAAATCCATGGTTTGTTGTATACAATTTTTAATACCACCCACTGTATGGTCTCCATGTAGCTGGATGCGGAGCAGGCCATGTTGAGACCATGCAATCTGTGGTTGTTGAGGTGGGATAAGGTATTGTTTAGGCTAGACCAGAGATGCTGTTTCTGTTGCATTCCACATTGTCAATGAGTAATAATAGTCTCCATGATGTTTTGTAATGTCCTTTGTATTTTTTGTTAAATCTGTGCTTTGCTGCGCTGATGCTTAACATAGAAAAATAGACTCTGATGGCAGATAAGGATTGCCTGGCTCACCCAGCCCACCAATTTCCCTGCCTATTGGATAAGCTGCAGATCCTACCAACCAACCGTCTACTTCCTCCTGCCTCTCACCAGAATTGCTTTTTGTCTGTCCCATGCATTCTTGAATTCCTCCACAACCTCCTCAGAAAGGCTGTTCTATGCAACCACCACCCTCTCTGTGAAAAAATTTATCTAGGGATATGGATATGTTGTTCATCCACACTGCCTGGCAGGTATCCTTGCCACTTTAATTCTTGCCAGAAGATCTTCAAGCTGGCTTCTCCCACCCATTCGGGTGGTAAAACCCTCTGCTCCACCCCATGATGCCAGATCTTCCTTACCACTTGGAAGCTCAGGTTCCCTCCTTAGTGCTCTGCATTTTAGACTGGATCCTAACTCTTCGGTTTGTCCGAAATTGGTTTTGAAGTTTTCTGAACTTCAGTCTTCTTCCCTCGCGGCTGCAATGGATAAATCTGTTCCCGGCTTTCGGAGGTGCCCTTGCAGGCAGAAAATGTCCAGGACAGATCCGCACTCCACATGCGTCTACTGCTTAGGCCTAGATAATGACCCGCAGGCTTGCGAGTTGTGACGCTCTTTCTCAGCCAACGTTCTGGACGATCGTGCTGGCCGTTTGAAGCTCGGGTGCCCTGAGAAACGTTTTTCGCCGGTAAAATCTAAAGAGGCTCGTGGGCGGTGTCCGCGGCGGCTGGCTCAGCTGAGCAGCTTGAGCAGATGATCACCCTCAAGGAGGAGGCGGCCCAGGCTGCATCTTCCTCCTCCTCGGCCGCAGCATTTATCCTGCTCTGAGTTCCTCGTATATGGCTTAGTTCAAGGAGCTTTGTCAGTCCCTTTCCACGAATGGAGAGGGGCCTTCGGGACATTCTTCTCGGCCCAAGAAAAAGGAGTGGAAAGGTAAGTCCCACCGTCGGCATTCGTGGGAGCGAGAGAGGTCCCCTTCCCTGGGCAGCCAGCTGTCGACTTCAGTTGAGGTTCCGGCTGAGGCCGCTGGCTTCATGGTGCCCCTGTCAGGCCAGCCTGCCGAGACTCCCGTCGACGAAGTCGAGATTTTTCTTGACCCGTTAGATGGGCTGTCGACTGGAGAAGCTGACAACCCTCCTTCACCAGTTCCCCCCGGTGGATACAGGGAATCTGCCTGCTCCTTCGGGACCACAGTCCCTGGTTAAAGTACCCAAGCCGAGGGAAGAGCAGGTGTCCCCCGCCCTTTCCCAGACCCACCCTTGGTCTCCCTGAGGGTCTTGGTTTTGTACCTCTTCTCGGTCCAGCCATTCCCGCCGACATCGGTGGTCTCGGTCTCATTACCGAAGGAAGCGGCAATGCCATTCTTCCTCGTCGGCCTCCTTGGGTGAGGAGAGGCTGCAGTGCAAGTTGCGCCAGCGCTATGAGGACCTTATGTGGCAACAGTTGCTGCTGTCCGGGCAGCCAACCCCGGCCATCAAGTGGCTGTCACCTGAATGACCAAAGCAACCACTCGTTCCAGTTGAGTTGCCCACTCCAGCGCCGATTGCTTGGCCGAAACCAGCTGCTCCACCGATTGTGGGGGAACCTCAGCCTCCACAACCGAAGTCGGGGGCACCGACCAAGAATTCTCTGTCTGGTCACAGCTTGCCCCACAGGTTGTTGGTCACCCTCACTCCCGACTGTCCTCAGCAGGTGGAGGGTGGCTTAGGGCCGAGGCAGCTCTTCGCAGACTCTTCTGAATCCGATGACGATTCCTCCCTGTTCTCCAGGCAGTTCGATCTGGAGTCCTCTGGGGGCCAGTCAGTGGACGATAGCCCATCATCCTCCTTGGGTCTGCTTCGACTCATCTCGGAGTCCACTGGGATGCAGCTCGAGCCCATGTCCAAATGGGCCAAGTATCCCCTGACGGAGATTCTGGACCGAGGGGATTCCCCCACAGAGGCCTTTCCGGTGGCTGAGGCCATTGTCAGCCCAGCCTTGGAGCTTTGGCAGCGGCCTGCTTCCTGTCCTGCGCCCTCAGACAGGATGGCCAGGAAGTATGCGGTCCCTACCGGCTCTTTGCCCGGTTTCCCAGAACACCCCTCTGCCAAGGGGTTAGTCACCGACAGCATTTTCCGGCATTCCGGTAACACTTGGGATGTGGACAAGCCCCCCCCCCGGCAAAGGGTCCAAAAAGCTGGACTTTGCCGGATGCAAGGTGTACGCTGCATCCTCCCTTGGCCTCCAACAGGCCAGCTTGGCCGTGCTGATGGCACACTTCTCCCACGCCCTCGTGGGTTCACTGGATGAGGTTGTTCCTCATCTCCTGCCTGACCTGCAGACCACGGTCCACCAGGTGTGGGACCAGGGTAGGGCAGTGGCGAAGCAGCAGCTCCAGATTGCTCTGGACATAGGTGATTCCTGTGCCAGGTCAGTAGCGGCCGTGGTGGCCATGCGACGCAGGGTGTGGCTGAGGATATCCACCTTTACGGCGGATACCCAGCACAAGTTGGCAGACGTCCCCTTCTTGGGGACTGATCTTTTCAGCCCTGGAGTGGAGGGACACCTCCAGTGAATCGAGAAGTCCAATGCCACCCTGGACTCGGTCACTTCTGCCCAGAGGGACAAAGGCTGCCGTCAGCAGCAGAAGTCCTTACGTCCTTCAGTCCCTGCTTCTCGATTGGCCCAGCAACACCAGCAACAGGGCCAGCAGGCTCGCACTTGGCATCCCAAGCTGACGGCTTCCTCCAACAGGAAGCAAGGAGGTAAAGGCCTGGGAGGTCCTTCGGCAGGTTCTTCCTCCAAGCCTGCCAAGTGACGGGTTGAGGGGTGCCGCCCCAACCTCATCACTCCCCCCTGGGTTCTCCCCATGGGGGGATGGCACCACCACTTCCTTTCTGCCTGGTCCGCTATCACCATGGACCACTGGGTGTTGGAGGTGGTAGGAAAGGCCTGCCTCTGGAGTTGAGCAGGCTCCACCTTTTAGAGCCGTCGCCCCTCGGGGGACCACGGGGTCCGCAGCCTCGCTGTCGGCCCACCGGGACGATATTGCCTTCCTCCTCAAACAAGAGGTAATCAGGAAGGTGGCGGATCCTCCTCCAGACCTGGGGTTTATGTCAGGTACTTCCTGGTCCCAAAACAGACGGGGGGCTGGTGCCCCATTCTCGAGCTGCATGACCTGAACAGGTTCCTAAGGTCTCAGACCTTCAGTATGGTCACTCTGGCTCAGATAATCCCATCCTTGGAACGAGGCATGTGGTTCTGCTCCCTGGACCTCCAGAATGTGTTCTTTCATGTCCCAATCCATCTGTCTCATCAGAGATTCCTCCGCTTCAGAGCGGAGGGATCCATATCCGAGTTCCAGGCCATGCCCTTCGGCCTCCCCCTAGCTCCCAGGGTCTTCACCAAATGCATGGCAATGGTGACAGCATTCCTGCAGTACCGAGGGGTCTGGGTGTACCTTTACCTGGATGATTGGCTGATAGCAGCCCCTTCCAGACTGGAGGTGGAGCGGTCCAGAGATCTGGCCCTCCAGGTTTGCTCTCAGGTTGGCCTCCTCATCAACGAGGCCAAGTCGTAACTCATGCCGAAGCAGGTGATTCTGTTCATTGGGGCAGAGCTCGACTCTCGAGCCAGAGCACGGCTCCCGGTGGACAGGGCCAAGGTTCTTTCCTCCTTTACCCAATCATTTCTGGTTGGGCAATTGCGCCCTGCCCAGGACTTCCTGCACCTCCTGGGCCTCATGGCTGCCTGCACCAGCGTGGTCCATTGGGCCCATTGGTACATGCGTTCCCTTCAATGAGGACTGGCCAGCCAATGGTCACGACGCCGTGATCCGTTGGACTGGTCCATGACAGTGACCCAGGAGATGTGGAATGCTCTCCAATGGTGGATCGTTCCAGCACATCTGCAGGAGGGTATTCCATTCATCCGCCCTGAGCCAACGGTCTCTCTCTCGACCAATGCATCTCTGATGGGTTGGGGTGCCCATCTGGGGGAACACTGAGCACACGGCTTCTGGTCTGCTCGGAAGTCCCGATGCCACATCAACCTGCTGGAGCTCTGAGTGGTCCATCTAGCTCTCACTGCCCTCACTCCATTTCTACAGGGTCAAGTGGTTCAGGTACAAACGGACAACACCACGACCATGTACTATCTGAACCACCAGGGTGGGATGCGCTCCATGCTGTTATGCAAGGAAGCTCTCCACATTTGGTCCCTCATGTGCAGCCTGGAGGTGGATCTCTTAGCCATTCACATGGCAGGAGTCTCCAACACCCTGGTTGATGCCCTAAGCTGGATAGGGGCCATGTCTCACGAGTGGTCTCTCCTGCCAGAGGTAGTACAAGATCTCTTCTCCCACTGGGGCACACCTCAGGTGGACCTGTTTGCCTCAAGGGAGAATGTGAAGCTGAGTCTGTTCCATGCCCGCTGCCCTCAGCAGGGCTCATTGCAGGGAGATGCCTTCTCAAGGCCGTGGACCTTGGGCCTCTTCTACACCTTTCCCCCATTTCCCTTGATCCACAAGGTGCTTCTCAAGGCAAAGAGGGACAAGGCACAGGTGATTCTGGTAGCCCCAGACTGGCTTCGCCAGTTCTGATATCCAGATCTCCTCCGCCTCAGCTCCAGGCTCCTGAGGCGGCTTCCAGCCCACCCAGACCTGATCTCAGTCAATCAGGGGAAGGTATTCCATCCAGACCTTCAATCCCTGCACCTGACGGCCTTGTTCCTGAGTGGCTTTGGGTCTTTCCGACAAGGTTCTCAATGTTGTTGAGGCGTCCCATAAGGAGTCGACAAGGAAATGCTATGCCTTCAAATGGAAGAGGTTTTCCATTTGGTGTCGGGGAAGGGCTTGGACCCTTCCGACTGCCCCTTGGCAAGCATTCTGGACTACCTGTGGTCCCTTTCTCAGCAAGGGCTTCGGTCGACGACCCTTATGGTGCACCTGGCAGCCATCTCTGCTTACCGGGCGCGGGCCGGCAAGCAGTCGGTGGCACAGGAGAAGGTGGTCGGGTGCTTTTTCAAAGGCCTTGACCACATTTCCCCTCCAGTGTGAGAACCTCCACCTCTGTGGGATCTACTGCTGGTATTGGCCAAGCTCATGGGCAAGCCATTTGAACCAATGCACAGGTGTGATCTTTCACACCTGTCATGGAAGACCACCTTCTTGGTGGCTATCACATCAGCCAGAAGGATGGGAGAGCTCCAGGTGCTTTCCATTGAGTCTCCCTACCTGGTCTTCCACAGGGACAAGATTGTCCTGTGCCCCCACCCGAAATTCCTTCTGAAGGTGGTGTCGGAGTTTCACCCTAACCAGGTGTTGACTCTGCCGGTGTTCTACCCCAATCACACCTCGGAGGCCAAGTATAGACTCCATACTTTGGACCCTAGACGAGTGCTCACTTACTATAAGGAGCAGATGGCTGAAGTTCGGGGAGAGGTTCGCCAGCTGTTTGTCACCTATGCTGAAGCCACACCTGGCAGACCTGCAGCAAAGTGGATGATATGCAAATATACTACCCTCTTGAACAATGCACAGGTGTGATCTTTCACACTGGTCATGGAAGATTGCCTTCTTGGTGGCTATCACGTCAGCCAGAAGGATGGGAGAGCTCCATGTGCTTTCCATTGAGTCTCCCTACCTGGTCTTCCACAGGGACAAGATTGTCCTGTGCCCCAACCCGAAATTCCTTCTGAAGGTGGTGTCGGAGTTTCACCTTAACCAGGCGTTGACTCTGCCGGTGTTCTACCCAAGTCACACCTCGGAGGCCGAGTATAGACTCCATACTTTGGACCCTAGATGAGCACTCACTTACTATAAGGAGCAGATGGCTGAAGTTCGGGGAGAGGTTCACCAGCTGTTTGTCACCTACGCTGAAGCCACACCTGGCAGACCTGCAGCAAAGTGGATGATAGGCAGGTGGATCACCTCCTGCATAGAGCTCTGCTACAGGTGGGCGGGCATGGAGCCTCCCAGAGGGATAAGAGCTCATTCTGCCTGCCATACCACTGCATCGGTAGCTTCCAGGGACATCCCTATCCAGGATATCTGCAGGGTTGCTACCTGGAGGTCAGCACATACCTTTATTACCCACTAACACATCGACCTCGAGTCACTCCGGGATGCTGGTTTTGGGGCCTCGGTTCTCCAGTCTCTCTTTCCCAAGTAAGTATTGGGGGTGTGTGCCTTGCCTCCCTCCTCCCAGGGAACTGCTAGGAGTCTTCCAGACAGTGTGAATGAACAACATATCCATGTCTCTAGAAATATAGGTTACTCACCTGTAACAGGAGTTCTAGGAATGGTATATGTTGTTCATCCACAAGACCCACCTGACCTCCCCAGCTTCGACGCACAACCTGAGCTTCCAGCGGGCCAGGTCTGGTGTTATGGGGCGGAGCCAAGAGTTTTACCACCCGAGTGGGTGGGAGGAGCCAGCTTGAAGACCTTCCGGTAAGGATACCTGCCAGACAGTGTGGATGAACAACATATACCACTCCTAGAACTCTTGTTGCAGGTGAGTAACCTGTATTTCCTCACATTGCCCTTGAGCCTTCCCCCTCTATCTGCAAATTGTACCCCCTTGTTCTTGCACATCTCATTTTCTGAAATATACTACCCTCTTGGACATTGTTGATTTCCTTGAGGTACTTAAAGGTCTCTATCATGTCCCCCATCTCCCTCCTTTCCTCTAGGGTATACATATTAAGCTCCTTTAGTCTCTCCTTGTATAGCTTATGGTGCAGACCCTGCACCATTGTTGTTGCCCTCCTCTTGACTGCCTCCATCCTGTCTACGTCCTTGTGGAGATGGGGTCTCCAGAACTGCACTCAGTACTCCAGATGGGGTCTCACCAACTGTCTGTACAGAGGGATAACAACCTGCTGTTTTCTACTGGTGATGCCTCTCCCTATGGGTCCCAGAATCCCCCCAGCTTAATCATGTTTGACAGAATTTTGTGTAACCACCCATCACATGGTCTCCACATGGCTGGATGCTGTGTAGGCCATTGTTTGCTGCTTCAGCCATTTTGAGACCGTGTGGTCTGTGGTCATTTGGGGATGGGGGAAGTGCAAAGTATTGCCTGTCTGCTACTAAATGTTTTTATGTGAAATGGTTTGCCTGCTGTGCCCATGTCTGTGGTGCTGGGCCCTGATGTCCATTTGCTTTTGTGTAACCACCTACCACATGGCTGGGTGCTGAGCAGGCCTGTGTTTGCTTCTCGACCCTCAGCCATGTTCAGACCATGTCATTGTGGGAATGGGGGTGCCTAGGTACTTTGGGGCTCAGAGTGAGGATATGCATTGTTCTTAAAATGTTTCTCAATGTTTTGCTAAAATGTGCTTCCTAATGTGCCCTGTATGATCCTAACATGGCTGCATGCTGAATACAGCCCTCTTTTGTTAGGCAGTCAGCATGCAGCTACTTTAAAGGAAGTTTCTAATATAAGGTATTGGGTTTCATAGCCCAATACCTTATATCATCCCTGAGCTCACCCCTGCAAAAAGTTTAATTTTAAAGTTAGTAATTTTAGCATGGGAAGGGATTGTAACTGGCATGAACCCTCAGACAGCCAATCCCTTCCAGTTTCCTGCTGCTCCCGCTTCACCCCTGCACTCTTTGTGATGTGTGGCCACAGAAAGCACTGGGGCCAGACCCATAAAAGTCTATGGGGGCTATTTTTAAAGGCGTTTTTTTAGTAATTTTTAACAGTCCTTGAGGAAAATTAAAGCAGTCGCTTAACTAGTAGGAACCCTACTAGTTAAGTAAGGGCTTTACTTTCTTCTAGGACTGTTAAAAATGACTAAAAAAATGGCTTTAAAAATAGCTGCCATAGATTTGTATGGGGCTCGCCCCCCACATTCTCTCTGGGCACAAGTCACAGTTTCAGAAAGCGTGTGGGCAGAGTTGGGGTAGAGGGGGGGGCACCAGGAAGCTGGAAGGGATTGGCTAGCTGAGTGTTCAGTGCCAGTTATGATCTCTTTCCATGCTAAAACTATGAAATTTAAATTAAATTTTTTTGCAGGGATGAGCTCACGTCGCTGTAAGTGGGCTATGAAGCCTAATACCTTAGAGCACCTAGTCAGCAATTCACTTTAAGACCATGTGTGATGATGGTGGTGGTGGGATACAAATGATAGTTATACTGGAATTTAGCTGCTTTTGCAGTGCACCATTCTCCTTACATTCATCACACTGTGTTGTGTAGCAACTGATGGGTGATGATCTTCCACCAGCTGTGATGTAATTGTCCACCTTCTATATTCTGTCATTTCATGTGCTGTGAAGTAACTGTTGGGTGATCTCTTAGTTTCTTTCTTGTCCCCACTGTGAAGTCATTTCCCACTTTCTGTTCTGCCATTCCATCTGCTGTGAAGCAACTTATGGGCAATCTCTTTGTTTCTTCCTTTCCCTTGTTATGAAATAATTATCCACATTTGTTCTGTTGCTTTATCTGCTGTGAAGTAGGGTCATGGGCTATCTCTGTTTTTTCCTTTCCTCCACTATAAAACAAACACAGCCACAACAGTAGCAAGTAAATTCCAGTGATCCAGCTCCAGCTGGGGACACCTGATCAGACATTGCCAACCAAAAGGCAATTCAAAGGACTCAAGCAGGACTGCCTAAGTCACCTGCATGGTTTGCATCAACAATAAAGTGATGAGTGATAATATCAAGTTCACCTGCAAAGCAGGCAGCAGTGTAAAGAAGAGGACTAAACATGAAATTATGTCACAATTTGGAGGCAAATATTGTGGATGTCATGAAGGAAAACGTGAAGAATAGATAACAGGAACGAGAGTGGATCAGAGCAGTTTTGGTGCTGAAAAATTATAAGATGATATGTACGCAAGCACAATCCTTGGAATTAGCTGGACAACATTCATGAATGGATCTTGTAGTGAACGGAAACCTGTAAAAAGCACACATAATTCTGTACTACCTCAGGAAATTACAAAGTAAAAAGCTTTTCTGCAACCCCTCTGCCGTACAAGAAGGCATTCTTAAAAAGAAGCCAATTTACAAAAGTGTTCCTATCAAAACTCTTTCATTTACTACATGCACAATTTCTGAAGCAACACCCATAGTGTCATATCAGTGCCATCAAATTCAAGTTTGTGCCCCAAGCATACAAAACTTGCCAGACAACAGAAACTGGACACATGCCTATGCGAGTACTGTGAAAATGACACATTAGAACTGCGATCATTAAACCACATGGCAGATTTTTACAAACTGCCAGAGTGCAAAGTCATCAATATTTATGAAACTGTGGAGCTGACAATGTGTGCAAATGAAGGTTTTGTGTTTTTCAGAAGGTTGTCTGGAGAAGGTATGTGGGGCTTGTGCAGTGAAAGCAATTGAAAAACATGCAGTGGCTCTATTGAATCAACATGGGTTACAAATTTTGAGATGGTATCAGTGAGAAACCATCACAGTGAAGAAAACAAATGATGGCATTAACACGAAAACATCCTGCAAAGTGTTGGTCAGCAAGAAGACCACTTTACAACTTATTGGAAGGCCTACATTTTCTTGGTTGCCATCTACATGTGGCATTTTGGCAAATAATGCAATTTACATTACTCAAGACAAACCTACCACAAGCCTGAGTCGTCATGGTGCTGGACTTTGCATAAAACTATGCTGTAAGTACCAGGATGAGATCCAGTCCCGCCACTGGCATCAAGAGTGGGCTACAGTGCACCAGATATTTACATATTACAGGTGCTCACATTGTAATGACCTTGTCATGGAATACCTGGTATTCATCTCAAATGACCTCACACATTACCACCATGCTTTTTGACATTTTGTTAAGATGGCCAATATACACATCATGAATACTCACCACATAAAAATTAGGGAGGAGGTACATTTCACAGATGGCTGCGCCAGTTAGTACAAATCAAAATGGTCCTTTTGTGGAATTTCAAAGGCTTCATCAAGGCATGGATTCCCTGTCAAATATGCCAATTTTTGGATCACACCATGTTAAGCACCCCTCAGATGGGGAGATTGGTGTAGTGAAATGGTCAGCAACCAGGGCCGTAAAATCACGAATCACTATCATTTCAACAGCGGAAGAGATGTTCATGCAATGCTGTGATAATCTGACCAGAGTGCCTCCAAGTGATGGGTGTAGGCATTCCAAGAAAATTTTTTTCTGGGCGCCTGACAAATCCATGAGAAGGTCAAAATGACTGGGTGTTCTAGCTTTTCGTGGAACAAGACATGTCCAGAGTGTAAGATCTGTGGAGGGTGATGTGGTTGCCACCAGAGCACTGTCTTGTGTCTGCCACAAGTGCCAAAATGATGATGGCCCATGTGTGAACATGGAACATGTGGATCAATGGACATCAAAGAGGCTCAGGCTCAAACACTGCAGCACCAGTACTTCTAAGACAGCTCAAATGCTTGAACTCAGGAATGACACTGTCCAGCAATGCCAGTGACAGATTCCTCTACAAATCGGTGCACAAAAAAGAGTGCCCATGAGCACAGCACTGCAGATACAGACACTCCCGCTGTTTCCAGCACTATAGTGACTGACCCCTCCTCTGCTCTTGCCACTCTACTAACAGACCCCAATGACTGACCCCTTTGCTCCTGCCACTCTACTGACAGACCCCCTCTGCTGTTACTAGCACTTCATCAGCCAACCTGATTTCTGCTTCAGGCACTGAAGCAGTGAACAATTCTTCTGCTCAAGAAACTTCAGCAATGGCCTTCACTGCTTCTGCCCCTAGTGTGCTTGCTGACTGGCCACCTGCTAAAAAAAAATGAAACCCAGACAAGATACAGCTGGAAAAATTAGAAGCAGTCTGCTATTCCAAACATTTTTTTTATCAGGCAAATGCTTACATTTAATGAACTACAATGTACTTTCACTGTCAAATTCCAGGAACAGCATGCAAATCAGTGTCTCACATGGCCACAACAGCAGGACACTGATATGGTGAGACAGCAGAGACTTCTCCATGGACCTGCACATCTGCCAGGAAATGTAAGCTTTGCAGTTGCACAGGATGAACTGCAAACTATCGCCACAAAAATTGAAAAGCTCAAGAATTATGGATTTGACAGCATTTAAAGTGTTGGACAATATGATCATTTACTATGCAAAATTTTTTCTCTGACTTTTTAATTTTTACATCTTATTGATGATTTTTTTCTTATTTCAGTACACTAATGTATAATTCTTTACAACATAGATCACAATTAGTAAACTTTTATGAACCTACATTGTTGTTTGTTGGTCTTTGCCACATTGACAAGGCACGTTTGGTGTCTGTTATACATTCAGAACACAAGGTTGGTGTCCACTGATACATTCGAAACACTGAAGCTTTTTTTTCCTTGGTCATTTAAAAGTCAATTATCTTGCAACACATTGCATTTTTCTCTGTAGGGTAATGACATGTTAAAATGCTACTCTGCATTTGAAAATTAACCACTCGTCACAATTTGCTACAACATTTTTGTGAACTTACCCATATGGGATCAATATTTCAGAATATGTGCTCATTTTAGCTGACTTACTTTTGTGAACTGTGGAATTATCTGTTTCTAGGGACATGGATATGTTGTTCATCCACACTATCTGGCAGGTTCCTTGCCGCTTTAAATCTTACTGGAAGGTCTTCAAGCTGGCTCCTCCTCCCACCCACCGGGTGGTATAACTCGGCTCCACCCATACGCCAGATCTTCCTTACCACTTGGAAGCTCAGGTTCCCTCCTTAGCACTCTGTGTTTTTTAACTGGTTCCTGATTCTTGGCCCGTCCGAATTTAGTTGTGAAGTTTTCCAAAACTTTGGTCTTCTCCCCTCGCGGCTGCGATGGACAATTCATTCCCTGGCTCTCAGAGGTGCCCTGGTGGGCAGATTGTCTTCAGGACTGATCCACACTCCACATGCGTATACTGCCTTGACTTGGACCATGACCCGCAAGTTTGCGAACTTTGCTGCTCCCTTTCATCCAACACCCTGGAGGATCATGCGGCCCGATTTAGGCTTGGGCGCCCTGAGGATTTTTCCGTGCCAGTAAAATCTTTAGAGGCTCGTCGGGTGGTGTCCACATCGGCTGTCTCGGCTGAGCAGCTCGATCTCTCTTCCTCCCTCCCTGGAGGAGACGACGGTTAAGACTGCATCTCTGTCCTCCTTAGTCACGGCATTTATCCCGCTTTCTTTTGAGTTCCTCTTATTCGGCTTCATTCAGAGAGTTTCACCAGTCCCTCTCCTCGAAGGGGGAGGAGCCATCGGGAACTGCCTCTTGGCCCAGGTCCAGGGGGTTGCAGGGTAAGTCCCATCATCGGCGTCTGTGGGAGCGGGAGAGTTCCCCTTCCCCGGTCCACCGATCTTCGACTTCGGTCGAGGTTGCGGCTCAGGCCGTTGGCTTCACGGTGTCCCCATCAGGCCAGCCGGCCAAGACTCCCGTCAACGTTGTCGAGGGTTCTCTCGGCCCGTCACCTGGGTTCTGCCTGTGCCTCCGGGGTGGCAGTCCTCGGCCAATATGTCTGAGCCGAGGGAAGAGCAGGTGTCCCCCACTCCTCCCCAGACCCACCCTCAGTTTTGCCAAGGATCTGAGTCTCGGTCCTTTTCTCAGTCAAGCCGCTCCCACCTTCAGCGGTCTCGGTCAGGGCACTGAGTTAAGTGGCAACAACGCTCCTCCTTGGATGAGGAGAGGCTTCGACGCAGATGGCGTCAGCGTTACGAGGAGTTTATGTGGCAGCAGTTGCTGTTGTCTGGGAATCAATTGACTCCAATTCATTCCCCATCTATCAAGCAGCTGCCGCCCGAGCGGCCGACGCAACCACTCACTGCAGTCGAGGTGCCCATTTCTGGGCCGGTTGTTCGACCAAATCTTGCTGCCCCACCGATTGCGGTGGAACCTCGGTCCGGTCACGGCCTATCCCATAGGTTGTCAGTCACCCTCACTCCTGTCTGCCCTTGGCGGGTGAGGAGAGGCTCAGGCCTGAGGCAGCTGTTTGCAGACCTTTGGGAGTCTGAAGATGACTCCTCCCTGTTCCCCAGGAGGGAGGGTCAGGAGTCCTTCCTGGGTTGGTCTTTGGACGACAGCCCATCATCTTTCCTGGGTCTGCTTAGGCTCATCTCAGTGTTCACCGGGATGCAGCTCGAACCCATGTCCAAGCGGGCCTATTATCCCCTGATGGAGATCCTAGACTGAGGGGGTTCACCCTCAGAGGCCTTCCCAGTGGCTGAGGCCATTGTCGGCCCAGCCTTGGAGCTTTGGCAGCGCCTACTTCCTGTCCTGCGCCCTCGGCCAGGATGGCCAGGAAGTATGCTGTCCCTATCGGCTGTTTGCCCATTTTTCCGGAGCACCCCTCCACCGAGGGGTTAGTTACCGATAACGTCTTCCAGCGCTCGGTGAACTCTCAGGACGTGGATAGGCCCCCCGACGAGAAGTCCAAAAGGATGGACTATGTCAGGCGCAGGGTTTACGCCGCTTCCTCCCTAGGCCTCCGACAGGCCAGCTCAGCCGCACTGATGGCACATTTCGCCCACGCCCTCTTGGGCTCCCTGGATGAGGTGCTCCCTCATCTCGTGGCCGACCTGCAGACCACAGTCCAGTGGATACGGGACCAGGGTAGGGTGGTGGCAAAGCAGCAGCTTCAGACTGCTCTGGACATAGGTGACTCCTGTGCCAGGTCAGTAGTGGCCGTGGTGGCCATGCACCGCAGGGCGTGGCAGAGGATATCCACCTTCTCATCGGATACGCAGCACAAGTCGGTGGACATCCCCTTCTTGGGGACTGACCTCTTCAGCTCTGGAGTGGAGGGATACCTCCAGGGGAATGAGAAGTCCGATGCCACTCTGGACTCTGTCACCCCCGCCCGGAGGGACAAGGGCTGCCGGCAACCTTTGCGTAAGCCACTTTGTCCTTCTGCCCCTGCGGCACAATCAGCCCATCAACACCAGCATGAGGGCCAGGAAGCTTGCACTGGGCATCCTGACCCCAAGCCAGCAGCTTCCCCTAAAGGGAAGCAAGGAGGTAAAGGCTCAGAGGCTCCCTCGGCCAGTCCCTCCTCCAAGCCTGCTCAGTGACGGGCTGCAGGGTGTTGCCCCGGCCTCATCACCCCTACCCGGGTCCCCCCGTGGGGAGATGGCTCTGCCACCTCCTCCGCCTGGCCCACTATCACTATGGGCCGCTGGGTGTTGGAGGTGCTAGGGAAGGTCCTGCCTCTGGAGTTTGAGCAGGTCCCATCCCTTGGAGCTGTTGCCCTTCGGGGGGCTACGGGGTTTGCAGCTTTGCTGTTGGCCCACCAAGCCGACATTTCCCTGCTCCTTTAATTAGGGGTGATCTGGAAGGTGTGGATCCTTCTCCAAACCCGGGGTTTGTGTCCAGGTTTTTTCCTGGTCCCAAAACGGATGGGGGGCTGGCACCCCATTCTCGACCCGCACGACCTGAACAACTTCTTAAGTTCTCGGTCTTTCTGGATGGTCACTCTGACTCAGATAACCCATCCTTGGAATCAGGTGGGTGACTCTGTTCCCTGGACCTCCAGGACGTTTTCTTCACATTCATTCCATCCGTTTCTTTAGAGACTCCTCCACTTCAGAGTAGGGGACCTCTTTTCGAGTTCCAGGCCATACCCTTTGGCCTCTCCCAGCAGCGTTCCTGCAGCACCGAAGGGTCCAGGGTACCCCTATCCAGATGGCAGGCTGGCTGCAACCCCTCCAGAGCAGAGGTGGAGCGGTCCAGAGTTCAGGCCCTCTAGATTGCTCTCAGACTGGTCTCCTCTCCAACGGAGCCAAGTAGGAACTCGTGCCAAAGCGGGTGATCCTTCATTGGGACAGAGCTCTACTCTTCGAGCCAGAGCTCGGCTCCCGGTGGACAGGGCCGAGGTTCTTCCTCCTTTACCTAATCAGGTCTGATTGGGAAATCGCACCCTGCACGGGACTTCCTGCTCCTCCTTGGCCTCGTGGCAGCCGGCACCAGCTTGGTCTCTTGGGCCCGTTGGTACGTGTGTCCCCTTCAATGGGGGCTGGCCAGCCAGTGGTCACAGTGCTGCAATCCTTTGGACCAGCCCATGACAGTACCCCAGGGGATGTGGAATGCTCTCCGATGGTGGACCATTCCAGCACATCTGCAGGAGGGCATCCATTCATCCACCCCGAGTCAATGGTCTTCTTCGACCGATGCATCTCTGATGGGTTGGGGTGCCCATCAAGGGGAGTGCAGAGTGCACTGCCTCTGGTCCCCTCCGGGGTCCTGATGCCATTTCAACCTGCTGGAGCTTCATGCGGTCCGCTTAGCTCGCACCGCTTTCGCTCCATTTGTATGTGGTCAAGTGGTTCAGGTCAGGGTGGACAATACCACGAGCATGTGCTATGTAACCCGCCAAGGCTGGATGCGCCCCTTACCATTACATAAGGAGGCTCTCCGCATACAGTCTTGTGCACAGTCTGGAGGCGGTTTCCTAGCCATTTCGATGGGAGGGGCCTCCAATGCTGCAGCCGATGCCCTAAGCTGGATAAGGGCTGCGCCTCACGAGTGGTCTCTCCTGCTGGAGGTAGCAAAAGATCTTTCTCCCAATGGGTCACACCTTGGGTGGACCATCTTCCCTCCAGGGAGAATGCAAAGCCGAGACTGTTTCATGCCCACCCACCCTCAGCAGAGCTCACTGTAGGGGATGCCTTTGAGGGAGCGGACCCCGGGTCTCTTCTACGCCTTTCCCCCATTTCCCTTGACCCACAGGCAAGGCAAGGAGGGACTAGGTGCAGGTGATTCTGGTAGCCCCAGACTGGTTCTGCCAGCCCTGGTATCTAGATCTCCTCAGTCTCGGCCCCAGGCTCCTGAGGTGGCTTCCAGCCCACCTGGGCCTGATCTCTGTTATCAGGGGAAGGCATTCCATCCGGACCTTCAATCCCTGCAACTGGCAGCCTGGTTCCTGTGCGGTTAGTTGCCAGGCCTTGGGTCTTCCGGTAAGGTTCTCGACGTTGTAGAGGTGTCCTGCCAGGAGTTGACCAGATAATGCTTCACCTTCAAATGGAAGAATTCTCCATTTGGTTTTAGGATAGGGCCTGGTCCCTTCTCCTGTTCCTAGGTGAGCATTCTGGACTACCTGTGGTTCCTTCTTCTTCTTTTTCTTCAGCAACTGCTTCGGTCGATGACCCTTAAGGTGCTCCTAGCAGCCACCTCTGTCCTCCGGGTGTGGGCCAGAAGGCAGTCGGTGGCGCAGGATAGGTGGTCTGGTGCTTCCAAGGCCTTGATCATGCTTCGCCTCTGGGGTTAGAATCTCTACCTCCATGGGATCTACTGCTGGTATAGGGCTTAGCTCATGGGCTAGCCATCCCAACCATTGCACAGGTGCAATTCTCCCACCTGTTGTGGAAGAACACCTTCTCGGTGGCTACCACATCAACCAGAAGGATGGGAGAGCTCCAGGCACTTCCTTCGAGTCTCCCTATCTGGTCTTTCATAGGGACAAGGTTGTCCTGCGCCCCACCTGAAGTTCCTTCCGAAGGTGGTGTCAGAGCTTCACCTTAACTGGGTGTAGTCTCTGCCGGGTGTTCTATCCCATTCACACCTCAGAGGCCACATATAGGCTCCATTTGGACCCTAGTTGAGTGCTTGCCTTCTCAGAGAGCGTAGGGCTGAAGTTCGGGAGAGGTTCGCCAGCTGTTTGTCATCTACGCTGAAGCTGCACCTGGCAGACCTGCAGCCAAGCGGACGATGAGCGGGTGGGTCACCTCCTGCATAGGTCTCCGCTAATAGGCGGGTAGGCATGGAGCCTCCCAGAGGGATAAGTGCTCATTTTACCTGCCCATCCGCTGCATTGGTGGCTGCTTCTGGGGATGTCCCTATCCAGGATATCCGCAGGGCTCTTACTTGGAAGTCGGCACATACCATTTTATCCCCTACCACATCGACCTTGGGTCACGCCGGGATGCTGGTCGGGGCCTCGGTTCTCCAGTCTTTATTCCCTAAGTAGGGGGTGAGCGCCTTGCCTCCCTCCTCCCAGAGAACTGCTAGGAGTCTGCCAGATAGTGTGGATGAACAACATATCCATGTCCCTAGAAATTCAGGTTACTCACCTGTAACAGGAGTTCTAGGAATGGTATATGTTGTTCATCCACACAACCCACCCGACCTTCCCGGCTTCGACACACAACCTGGCTTCCAGTGGGCTAGATCTGGTGTCATGGGGCAGAGCCGAGAGTTTTACCACCCAGGTGGATGGGAGGAGCCAGCTTGAAGACCTTCCGGCAAGATTTAAAGCGGCAAGGAACCTGCCAGATAGTGTGGATGAACAACATATACCATTCCTAGAACTCCTGTTACAGTGAGTAACCCTTTATTTTTCTGCTATGTTTGCTGTTTGGGATTTGGCTACTGTGTATGATGGGAAATGCATATACAGTATTTAACCTTTAGGCTGCCAACAGAATTAGAACGTGTAGGAATTTTGGACTGATATATGTCTGCGCCCTGCAAGGGTTAACTCCTTTGTTCCCATAGATGCCATATGGCGTCAGAACCATCCATTGCTAGATCTAACCCAAAATGGCCACTGGGAGCAAATGAGCTAAGTGCACAGGAGATTTGACATCTGATGGTAGTTCCTGCAATTCCTTGGCAGACCAACAGATGGCTGTGAACTTTTTTTTTAATTTATTAATCTACCTTTTCTCCTGGGGTGATCCTGCTGTTCCCCCTATTCTGGCCCTGAGCCGGCAGCTCCTGCATCGGGCGCCATGCATGAACTGCAACCTCCTTGCCCTCTCCCTCTCTAAGGTCACATCGTGGAACCCCTAGCAGAAGACCAAGGGGTCAGAACCAGAGGGAGCTCCTGGGAGCATCCGATGCAGCGCCATGGGGAAGACCTTCATGAGCTGAAGGATTGGTGGTTTTGCCACCTGTAGTGCCCCCCTCCAGCCCGAGTGTACAATGATGCCAGTGACACTATGGTGAGTGCTACTTCTCACCACACATCAGATGTCTGCCTGTACTGTCCCCTCTATCATACCATGACTCGCACTCACCCCCAGTCACTGCTAGTAGCCAGCACATGTGCAGGTACCTGACCCTACCCTTCTGGAGGAGGAGAGCGGTCCCAAGGACGTTCAATCCTCCTCCCCCCCCGGCTGACCCCCGATGACCCAAGTCCACTCCCGAACCCGGGTTGCTGGCGTAGCATGAGGTGTGGCATCCATCACCACAAATCAGACTATGTTTCCCAGCTAAAGCAACACAACTTGGTCCAGATCATTACACTTCCCAACAGACTTAACCTGAGTACAGCCAATCAGACACTCCCAGACTAGATTCTTGCAAACAGAGAAGACTTCATTCTGCAAACAGGCACACTGGCAGACTCCATTAGTGATCACTCCCCAAATTTTCTCCTTTGGTCATCAAAACTCCAGCACCCCCCCAAAAAAATACCTATCCTTCTGAAACTTCCATAGCTCCAATATCACCAAGTTCCTCGAGGCGACACGGTCCTTGGACTGGTCTACTCTCTACTCTCTTGACAATGTAACCCCTGCAGTTACCACCTTCACTAGGATGCTACTATCGCTACAGGACAGGTTCTTCCCGATCACCACCAGACAAGTCAGAGGTGACGACTCACACTGGGTCACCAAAGATCTCCTAACCCTCATGAAGGGCAGGGATTGTGCTTGGTCCTCTTACAATGCATCCTCTCCCTTGCCCTCTGGGATGCCTACAGGCATCGGACAAACCAATGTAAGCACCTTACTAAATCCCTGAAGCAGACTCATTACCTCAGTCTTCAAAAGGCTAACCTTGGTAACCCAAAGAAATTATGAGAAGCAATCGGTTTCCCTACTAAACCCCCACATAGACAAGGCTGCACTACACCTGAGGTCACCTGGTGGCCTGATCACCAACCCCAAGGAGGTGGCCTCTGCACTTAATAGCAAATTCACTGATCTATCTATGTACCTCAACAAACTACAAAGCGGTATACCTAGCAGCTCAGTCCCCTATCAACACTCACCGTCTGTCACTGCCACTGCCACCCCCCAATATCCCCTCTTTTTATGTCAAAGCTCTCTCTAGCACTGATACCACTAAGCTCCTCAAAAGCCTTCCGAATCACGACTCCCCTGGAGCTGATGGCCTATCTCCTGTCTTCCTCAGGTTGGTCTCACCAGCCATCACCAAACCACTCACCTTCATAGTCAATCTAGCTCTTGCCACCTCCTCCATGCTTGACCCCTGGAAGACCATTAAGGTGATCCCCATTTTCAGAGCCAGCGACCCCCAATCATCTGACAACTATCAACCTACAGTATCTCCTATCTATGCTAGGACATCCTCAGCTGCCATGGCCAAGCTCTCCATTGCCTACAACAGCGCTTGCCATTTTGCCTTGCTGGACCCTTTCTCGACCCACCACTGCATCCTACTTTTTGCTAATTTTGGCTGACTTCCTTTTGTAAACTGTGAAATCATCTCCATGTTTCTGTTTTGTTTTATGTATTAAAAATAGGCTACTATAGTACAGTATATAGTTACTTTTTTAATGGTTTGATGTGTTTGCATTAGTTTTTAGACAACGCCTCTCTTTTTGGCCACTTTAACAAATTGTAAATAAGTTGGAAATCTGTATAACTCTTGATACCAATGTTACATGTATCATGTAATTTTAGCCTTGTAATAATTGTAACCCTGTAGCAATTACCATGTTTTATGGCTTATTCTTTGGAACCTGTACCTTTCACCATTGTACCATATTACTGTTCCTTGTTTTCCTGCATTCTGTGACATGGATCCTTTGTAAATAAGCCTCTGAGTCAAAGACTGTAATTCCAAGAATTAAATAAACAAAAAATACAAAATTAGTTGCTCTTCAGTTCTCTTTTTAGAAACGGGCTGCTGTAGTATATGGTGACTTAAGCAGTCTTAGCCTGCAATTCACGGCTAACCAACAGATGACTGCCAAACAAGAATTGATATGGTGGGCACAGGGGAAGGGAATAGTCGCAGACTCAGCCATACATTAATTCTCAAGCAACTGTGCATTACTTGAGAATTAATGTATGGTCAACTTATGGTGCTCAGCCAATCCAATGCAACCATTTCTCTTCCCCATGTTACAATACATTTTGTGACCATGGTACACCCAAACAAGGGAGATTCTGATGGAGCAAATTCTCAACCACCAGCTACAGACTAGGCCATTATTACAGAAGTGTGGCTCCATGCCAGTTCAGCAAGGCAAATTTGATGACCGACAATTACAGTGAATACATATTAGCAAAGTGAATTTAGTGATTTTTTTTTGGCCGATTAACATTTTTAGCACATTATAGCGCACTCAGTGACCAACATGGGCATACCTTGCTGACTCCTCAAGAACTCAACAGACATGGTTCCAGTTTACCCTGCCACAGTATACCACCCCTATTTATCACTTGAACTGCCTGCTGCCACTAATTAACAGCATTAATTGCTTGTTGTGATGTAGGGGGGCTGCAATCCCCCCTATTTCTATGATTCTAACTCTACGGGGCCATGGATACTGAGGTAAGTAACATATTCTCATTTGCTGTAATTGTAATGTGCTTTAATTACCAGTCGTTGTAATATTTGTTCACTATTATGCCATGTTTGCTGTAATGCACATTGTGCTGTAACTGTAATCTCTGTAATTGTTAGTGCTGTAATGCCTTCACTGTAATTACTTCACTGAAGTGATGTGCTACCCAGAAGTGTTCATAGAAGGAGGGGGTATTGGAGTTGAACCACCTTGGAAGTCTTTAATGACCTTGATGAAAGCTACCAAACCAAAGTTAGAACTTGGAATCTTGCGTTTTTCTTCCATTCAGTTCAGTTTGTTTTGTTGTTACTGTTGTTGTTTTAATAAAAGGATATTTGTCACCTTACTTTTCTTTCTAAACTTGTTTAAATGTGTATTTATGGGGTGCTATTGAGCATGCTTACTGATTAGATGCATATCTTTGCAACACTGTACTTCAGAGATTACATTTGCATTTAAAACTCGTATTTTAACAGAACAGACTTAAGACCTTTGGCCGATACTCAATAGCACTTATCCTATGGAGTAGAATGAATCCTTTGGTGAGCATGGTGTGCTCAAATAAGGGACGTTCTGGCAGAGTGAAATCTCAACCACCAACTACAGACAGGGCCATTATTACAGCAATGTCAATGACAGGAGCAGGTGTTGGAGTCAAACAACCTTGTAAGTCATTAGTGACGTCAATGCAAGCTACTGCATCAAAAGTCACAACTATTCTAAAGAGGCTCAGTGACCAAGATATCAAAACTGAGATCACTACAATCACTGTGTCCTCAACTGAGACTTAGGCAATGCAGTCATTAGCAACTACTAACTGAATGGCCTAAGATGATGTGCAGCTTAAAGCGTACCCAAACAAGCAGTTTTTTAAAACTGCAAACTCCAAATCTGGCTTCGTAGTGAGGTAAAGTAAATGCTGCTGTTTACATTTATGCTAACACTGCATTTATGTAAATAACATAAATGCAGTTTCATAGCTTTTGAAAAATGCAAACATCAGCCTTTCACTTTCAAAAAACAGCCTTGCCTTGTCTATAAAATGTGTTCCAAGTGTGTTAAGTGATGAGTCATGATGACATCAGTGGAGCCAGAGGCGGAGAACCACGTGGCTCCCTATAATACTAAGTTCTTTTTCCCCCCCTTTGTTTTGTATAGTTTCACCAGAATGATCAACACCATGTGTTAACACGTGGGTTATTTTGATCAGTACACATTAGGCTATGGTTTTGTTCATTGTGTTTAGTTTAACTTGCTAAAAATGTTTTGTAATCCAGCTGACTTTCTGTTTGGCAAACAGCAGTACAGTACAACTCTTCAAATACCTGATGATCCAGTGGTTGTGTGATGCCCTGAATTTTGTAGCGAAGTATTGGTCTGATCCAGTTCCAAAGCTCATGCTTCCTTGGTAATCCACAAATAAGCTTCTCTTGTAGTCTGTTTCCACATGAACCCCCTGTACCTAGCCTGCCTTCTGTTGAACACCCCATCATCCATACTCTGTCCTTAGTATTGCCTGGGGCTGCATATGCGCTTGCAGTCTCATGAAGAGAATTATCACACCTCAGACTGTAATCTTGTGCCACAGAGAGTTGTGCACACCTATTCTGATATGCTTCATCAGCTGGCAATGTAAAAAAATGCCTCCAAAATCACTCTCCAGTCCACTTTCTCAATGTTTGACTTCTGCTCCCAGAGTAAACATTGAGTGGATCACCACCCATTTGCACAGTGAAGGCAGTATGTACAGTCCCCCTGTTGTGTTTTTTTCCTGCCTTATTAACCAACAACTAGGTCTTCCCTGAGGGTCAAGCAATAAGCATCAGGACTCACCAGAAAAACTGCTGTTGATGCCCTCATAAGAGATGCATTTACTGTGGATAACAATATTGTTTTTTTTTTTTTAGTGTTTGGTAACTGGGTAAGGCCCATTATGCACAAGTGTCTGTTTTCAGGGGTGACCTGGGAGCACTGGGCAATTAAGTGACTTGCTCAGAGTCACACAGTATGCAAATAGAGGTTGTGGGAATCAAACAAATGTCTGGTCTACTGGAAGTACCAAACTCATTCACAGCTCATTACTCTAACGTCTAGGTTATACTGCCAGCCCCATTATTAGCAGGAGAGCCATACTAATGCCTTGAGTGAATCCACCCAACTTCCAGTGTTGGTCTATTCCTTTACCTGCAATCTGCAGAACCCTGCAGGACAATTTCCTACAATTCTTCTCCAGCACTTTTCTGTGCTGTACTCCACAATGCAAGTTGACTGGCTACCACCCATCTGAATCTTGAATGAGCTATTCACAGCTCCCTCGATACTGTCCTAAATGTCAACACCCCTCCCCACCTGAGGGTAATCTCCCTACACTGAATTCAAGTAACAGTTTAGGTGCAGCCCTGCCACTCTGAGCATTTGTCATTGCTGGCTGCTCTCATCCACAGTCAGGTAGTGATCATGGTGCTGGCAGCCCCACATCTCAGATCTCACAATGATCTGCTCAAAGTCCCCCTTCCTGTCTTCCCCTAACCTGAATATAGCTGTACCCTGCTGAAATGGCCTATTCAGTCCCCCTCTGGCATTCATTCTTCTCATCTGCTCCCCATACCAAAACTGGTGAGCTCACTACCCTTCTGCATCATGAACGTGGTTTGTATAGTCTCCCATGTTATGTTTGTGTATTAATAATAAATGTGATCTTCTGGTAAGTCAGACTGATAGTAGCAGGGTACAAGGGGAAACATAGTCTTTCCTACCCATATAAGATCTAAGCCACCTATGATGAGGCACTGTTAAATGATGTGCATAATGATGCGCATGCCCATTATTTAATAGTGCCTAATCAAAGGTAGCCTAGATCTTTTAAGGATTGGAAAGCCCATATTTCCCCTTGTTCCTTGCTGCTATCAGCCTGACTTACTGGAAAGATTTATTTTTGATGTGTCAAAAAACCTGGGGACTGTACTTCCTACATTCATGATGCAGAAGGGTGATGAGCTCACCAGTGTGTGATGTGGGGAGAAGGAGTGAAGAATGAATACCAGAGGGGTACTGAGATGGCCACTCCTGAAAAGTTCTGCTATATTCAGGGAAGGGGGAAGACAGAAGGGGGGAAATATGAGCAGATCACTGTGAGATATAAGACGTGGGGCTGCCAGCACCATGATCACTACATGGCCCCATTGTTTGGGCCAACATTCCCCTTCCCATAATACCAGTTCATGCAAATGTCCAAGGCTGTATGTGGGTATTAATGTGTGAAATGGCAGCCATTACAAGTTCGGGCACTTCACAACTAGTCTCGCATTGCTTGTAAAGCACTTTGGGATACAAAGCATATGAAAAGCACTGTATAAATGATGATTCTTATTATTATTTTTATTTCCCATGGAAAAAGAAGACAAGACAAGCATATTTTTGATTTCCGAGAAAGTATGTACTCTGACATTGGGCTACACGAGAACTTTGCTATAAACAAGTGGTGGATCGAGGGCCGTGGCCTGGCTCCATGCAAGATGGCAGCTTAAATTTTGAGCTCCATTTCAACTATCATATCCAGCATCACTTTTACTGCATCTAAAGCAACTTCATAACAACCTTGGGGTAAAATACGAAGATTAATACCTCCGCTACCTAACCGATATTTGTTTTTCCGTATTAAATAGCCCCTTTTCTGTTTACAACTCGAACTTGCATTACAGAAACGCGACAGCTGCATTTTCGCCATGGCCTACTCTACCTTACAAAAAGACCCTTTAAAAAACATAGAAGATATGTTTAGTAAACTTTCACTGGATATGCAAGATTTAAAATCCGCTACACAGTTAAATACCCAGACTATGGAAGCTATAAATTCTAGGCTGGCCTTCACAGAGAACAAGGTACGTCTTAACGAAGACGCGATACAGGATCTCAAATCCACAATTAGATCTCAGGACCCGTGCCATCAAGGAGCTGCAAGCAGAATCGTGATCTAGAAAATAGAAGATCGTAGAAACAATCTTCGCATCTTTGGATTCCTGGAAGATATAGAAGCCGGTAACACCACGGTGTTTCTTCAGCGAGTGCTGCCGCAAATCCTTGGTCTCCAGCCTGATACAGATCTTACCATTGAACGATCACACAGATCTCTAGGCCCTAAACCTCCCGCAGATCATCGACCCAGACCTATTATAACTAAATTTTTAAACTATGCCACTATCGAGATCATCTTGCTCAAAGCAAAAGAAATCGGTCAGCTTTCCTAGCAGAGTTTCAACATTTATATCTATCGGGACTTCTCTAAAGAAGTATCAATTAAACGTAAAGCTTACACTCCTGCCAGATGTATCATGCACCAACTGGGCCTTCGTTTTTCTCTCCGATATCCTGCCATCATGAGAGTCTTCCAGGGTAACTCCTACCAGGACTTCAGCAATCCTGAATCTCTTACAGCCTTTTTACAAAGCTACTCTATCAATGCCCACAATTTCTCAGCTTCTGATCAAACACAGTGCCGTAATGACTCTCATAGCACTACCAGTACTGTCACTGGCAATATTGCTGTACATCCTTCTAGTGCCGGTGAGATGTCAGCTCCTTCCAATTCAATCTTATTTGACTCACCATCCAATATTTACTCGTCCTCTGCTACACAAAATGATCTTTGCCCCAATTCTACTCAGCCTTCTAATTTTAAAGAAGACAATACCTCCCGAAATAAAGCCTCTATTATTCCCGGAGTTGCAGTTTCTAACAGATATTTACCCTTACAGGATTTATCCACTTCGGGTGATCTTATAAACGAAGATCATGCTAGTCAGTTAAATGTGACAGAGGATCGTGAATTGGAAGGCACTTCTTGGTCTTGTAGTGTGGGCAATTCTCCCATCAAAAATTTTGAGCCTCCTAAGAAAAGCGTTGGGAAGAATAAACAAAAAGGCGACACACCTCGCAAACATCAATAATTTAAATTTTAGTATCCACAACATGTGCGCCGTTCCAGAGATCTAACTATAATGGACTTCACTTCACCATGAACATCTGTGCTATAACTATGGATGTTGCATACTATTACATCAGTGCGATTGTAGTGCTGCTCCCATGCTGTCACTGTCATGTTACTGATAACATCGCTATATTCTCCCTTATTGGATCCATCTACCCCAGACTATCTCGTCTATAGAGATCCTGTTGGTCAACCAGAAATGGCAATAGATCGTAATTAAAAGGCACTCCTGCAGCAAGGATAATTTTTCTATTAAAATTCAGGACCTCCATAGGGGAAATGCTAAAAGATCTTGCATAATGGCGATACAATATACATATATTAATACCTTTGCTTTAACTCATCATAATGTGCATATTAACCTTAGACTTATTTGTTACTATTATTATTTTACCGTGGTCGCTTACAATAATAATTGCAGCTGTTGCACTTTATAATATTGTGCATTTATAATACTACTCTTACATTGTTGCTGCTTGAATATGCATTAAGCCATTAAAGTAAATGAATATCTATTTTAATTTTTTTTTTCTTTTCTTTTCTTTCTTTCTTCCCTTTCCTCTTTGCTGTTGTTGACTTTATCTCTGTATTTCCCTTTCCTTTCCCCCTTTTTTTTTTCTTCTTTCTTTTAAGGTAGCATTATAGTTACCTCATTATATTTACCTCAATCATGTCAATTTATTACTGTGATGCTGGATTCATGACAAGGTTAATACCGCAACAGACTTAACTAAACAGGGTTAAAACCTTATTATTATATCCCATTATTGGGCTTTATCCTTACATAATAACTTATTTTCTTTCTTTTCTTTTTTCTTTCCTTTTTTTTTTAACATATACTTTTCACAATATAACCCACTGAATTTGTACTTTTTCTTACTGTTCTGCTACGTCCTAGAGAACTGAGAAGAGGTCTTGGTCATCAAGGCATTTACTATTTCTCTTCCTTTTTCTTTTCTTTCTTTCCTTTTTTCCCTCTTCACACTGACCGACCTTTACTTCTCAGTTCATCACAGATGGTTCTTACCTGTTCTTGTTATTACACAATTGTTAAACACAATATTGTTATCTTTACACTATTAGAAGTGAGCTGCAAAAAATATAAATTACAGAAACTTGTTTTTTTTCTTTATATAATTTTTATTTATAGCTCTGCCAGCAATATATTTGTTTTTTGCATGCATTGTTCATTGAAATTTATACTCTTATCTTACTATCCTGGTGTATTTGAGCCTCCTGACATCATTACTACTTTACCTTTTTCGAATATACCTACATATGACAGCTAATATATCATTATGTTCATGGAATGTCAGGGGACTCAATACACCAATTAAATGTAAACAAATATTGAACTATCTTAAAAAACATAATATTCAAATTGCTTTACTGCAAGAAACCAAATTGTTAGATGTAGACAACCCTAGATTAAAATGTCAATGGGTAGGCCAAGTATTCTCAGCCTCTGCTACATCTAAAAAGAGAGGTGTCGCCATTATTATTCATAAGAATTTGAAATGGATGCCTACTACTATTTTAAAAGACTCAGATGGTAGATGGCTCATTATCACTTTTGATACCCCTCAGGGCCCTATAACTATAGTTAACATCTATGCCCCTAATTTGGATGACCCTTCTTTTTTTCAAAAACTTCTACAAACCTTGATTTCAACTAATCTAGTAAATTCATCCCTACTGATTGGTGGAGATTTCAACCTTACTTTGGACAACTATATGGATTGAAGTAACAACTCTCCAGATAGCCATCCCAAAAGTTCCGAAATTGTTTCACAAATAATGCAAGATCTCAGTTTAACGGATATATGGAGAACTCTCCATCCTAGAGACAGGGATTATACTTTTTATTCTTCTCGGCATCAAACTTACAGTAGAATTGACTATTTGCTCACATCTCCTTCTATTACTGCTAGCACTACTGGCTCCGAAATATTATCGTTAATTATATCTGATCATGCTCCCGTTAAACTCTTGTTTAATTGGGGCTCCTCACCTACTAAAACCCCCCTTTGGCGTTTAGATCCTCTTTTATTAAAGGACCCAGAATTTCTGCCTTGCATTAGAACACAAATTAAAGAATATATGACTTTTAATGATCCTAAAGATACATCTATGGGTATTACCTGGGAAGCACTTAAAGCCACTTTACATGGTAAAATAATTGGGTTTTTGACCCATAGAAGGAAACTTAGGGAACAGCAAATTCATAATCTTGAAAACCTACTTAAACAAAAACAAACCAAATATTAAAACTCCTCTAAACCTGATCCTTCTTCATCTCTTCATCAGGAAATTTTACAGCTTCGTATGCAGATTAACGAGCTTATTTCTAGAAAAACAGAATTAGCATTACTTAGAATAAAGCAGAAATATTGGGAAAGTGGGGAAAAAGGTAGTAAAATCCTTGCTTATAGACTCAGAATGCAACAAGCGGAACGTTATATCACTGCGTTAAAAGACCACTCAGGAAAAATTTGTACCAGTCATGGCTCTATCAATAACATAATGACATCTTTTTATAAAAATGTTTATTCTTCTCCTCCCTCTATAGTTAATCCCTCCGAAATCTCTTCTTTTTTAGATGAGCTTATTTTACCTCGTCTACCAGAAGAAGCTATACATACTCTAGAAGCTCCATTCACTATAGAAGAAGTTAAAAATGCTATTCTTTCCCTTAGATCAGGTCGCTCTCCAGGTGAAGATGGCTTCCCTGTGGATTTTTATAAGATTCTTGTTGAACAATTAGCCCCCTTATTATGTAACGTATATAAAGAATCTACAATCGTTGGACAATTACCAAAAACAATGACGGATGCTATTATAACTGTTATCCCAAAGAAAGATAAGGACACCACTAATCCTGGAAATTATCGTCCCATCTCACTACTTAACACCGATGGCAAGATTTTTGCTAAAATTTTATCCTCTTGCTTAGAACCATACATACCTAATCTAATTCATAGATCTCAGACTGGCTTTATTAAAGGGAGAATGGGCTCGGATCATTTGCGTTCTTTAATTAATCTAATACATAAAGCAAAATCCCTTTTGTCTCCTGCAGTTGCTATTTCCTTAGATTTCGAAAAAGCATTTGATTCATTAAGCTGGGATTTTCTTTATCAAGTACTATCTCGCTTTGGCTTCCCTAAACTTTTTTGTTCCCGGATCCAACTTAGTTATACAAATCCTCATGCTCGTGTGCTCACTAATTTTACATTATCTCAGTCCTTTGCATTAGAAAGAGGCACTCGCCAAGGTTGCCCTTTATCTCCTTCTCTTTTTATTCTTGCTCTCGAAACTCTTGCAATTTCTCTTAAACTCAACAAAAATATTAAAGGTATTCCCATTGGTCGTACATATTATTCATCATTATCATATGCGGATGATATGCTTATTTTGTTAGAAAATTTCAAATGATCTTATCAACCTCTTTATAATTTACTTAATCGCTTTTCTTCTCTTTCAGGTCTAAATGTTAACTACCAAAAGACAGAAATCCTCTCATTAAATGATCACTGCGATCCTCTAACTAAAACTCATACTCAATTTAGATGGGCCCCACAACATATCACCTATCTCGGCATCAAGATCTCATCAGACTTGAACAAGATTTGGGATCTAAATATATTACCATTATTAAATTATGTCAAAAGTAACTTGAATAGATGGAAGAATCTTAATTTATCTTTCCCAGGTAAAATATCCGCAATTAAAATGAACATTACTCCAAAAATTTTATATTTATTAGCCTGTATTCCACTCAAAATTCCCTCACATTTCTTGTATAAAATTGATAAAATGATAGGAAATTTCTTATGGGAAGGACGCATACTTGATTCAGTCGATCTGAAACTAAGATCTCATTGGACTCGAGGAGGCTTTGGCCTTCCCTGGTTCAATGCGTATCTCTGGACATTTAGAGCTTCACAAACGATTAAATGGTTTGTTAAACCTAACTGTAATATCCCTCTTTGGTATGATATGGAGACATCATTGTCTTCTGGACTAACTCCTAACAGTTTCATCTATTTTACTTCCATATCTAAATCTAAACAAAATCCTGTCATCAATTTGTCCATTTATTACTGGTTTAGGATGCACAAATGGTTAAACATTGATCCTACTCCTATACGATATACACCTATTTGGGGTAATCCAAAACTTACATTGGAGAATAAACCCATATACTGTAAATCCTGGTCTCATAAAAATATCCTTTTTCTTAATGATATACTAATGGATAATAATAATGCTCTGGATTCTTTTAGTAATTTGCAAGCCAAATGGAAAATTCCTAAAACAGAATTCTGGAAGTATCTACAGATTAGATCTGCTATCTCTCATATCACTTTACAACTCAATAACCCACCAAGAACTCATCCATACATTAATAATTGGATTAATATTCAAAAAGGCCTAACTAGTACCATTTACAAATTAATTAGGGATAAGCTCCCTAATCAATCTCTCTCGGCCAGAAATAAATGGAACCAGACACTTCACATTGATATTTCCGACCTTCAATGGAGTAACTGTTGGAAACTTTGTCATGACTCCTTTAAAGATGTACAGAGCAGATTAATTCAATCTAAAATTTTGCATTTATGGTATAATACTTCAGCTCATCTATACAATATTGGCTTATCATCTAATAACAACTGTTGGCGCTGTAATACCCCTAATGGGGATCTCTTACATTTATTATGGTCATGTAATCTTATCTCTAATTTATGGCAAATTGTCCATCAATTTGCTTCTAAAGATCATTAGCCGTCGATCCCATTCGATTCCAAATTCTGCTTACTTGGCATTACTGATAGTAGTACGAATTTAACAAAACATCAGCATAAATGGCTTCAGATATTGTTTATGCAAGTCAAGAGACTCATCCTAACTTGGAAATCTCAATTAATCCCTACCTTGACAGACATTTTAAAGCATCTAACCCGTATCTCTTCTTTTGAGAGAATTTCTTACTTAATTATTGACAGACTTATCGAATATTATCTTTGCTGGCAGAGCTATTTGAATTTTCTTCAATCATAATACATATACATATGTTTTTTTTTTCTTTTCTCCTTTTACAGTCTTAGCCTATTGCAGCTCCTTCTTTCTTACTGTTTCAAGTCTATAATCATTATCGCTTATTCACTTTTTTTGTCACTATTTGCATTTTTACTTAGTGTAGTATGGTTAGTACATACATATGATGTGAAATCAGTATAATACTTTCTATTATCTCTTTTAAGATAATATACATACTTCCATTATATCTCCTACTTTATTTCTTTTCTACTGCAAATTGTATCTTTTTTTATATATCTTACCACATATAGTCCTTTGTACTGCACTATCTCATGTCTATATAATCTTAATAAAAAGATTAACTGCAAAAAAAAACAAGTGGTGGATCTAGGGGGTGGTGAAGGGTGTGGCTGTGACTACATTTCACTTTGCTGAAGAACTATGATTTATTGATTGATTGTACAAATGTTTACATTCAAAACTATGGATTATGTTTGTAGTTTCTGTCAAAAATGTACTAGAAAAGAATAATAGAAAATATAAAGGTTTAATAAACATGTTAAAAAGTGCATATAAAGTATGCACACCACCTCAGCAGCCCCCTCTTTGTAACATCCTGGATCTGACATAACCACTAGACTGCAAGGTTATTTAAGATTTGTACTGCACTGTGGTTTGCCAAAGAGAAAGTCAGTTGGATTAAAGAGGGAATTTGGCCATCATCACTGCTGTTCATGAAACTGTTGCTGTTAGTGCCCTGAATCAGTAAATGTTGTAATTTTAATGTAAAATCCAATATTTTCATACCTTTTCATTTTTTTGCGTTGCATTTGCATCGAACATGTCATTGACCTGAAAACAGCAGAGTGTGCATGCATAGACCATACTGTGTCATCTCCAGAATGTCAGCGCTTGCATTTCTCAATGGCGGTGTGTAGTTGCAGTGCTGATAGTGATTTTGCCACTGGTTTCAGAGACAGCAGCATTCCTGAGTCATCTCATGCCCTTTTGTATGATAGTTTGCAGGAGGAGAATTAATTTTCAGAGGATAGCGTGTTTGAAAGTGAAACTATATACGAGGATCCCTACTATCTGGACCCTGTAGTGAGTGATAAAGCCAGCGACTCTGAATCTGCACCAGATGACACTGGCAGTTTGCAAATTCCTCGAACTACTAACAGTGACTGGTGAGTGCTACCACTGATTTTCCATTAGTGCAAAGGGCAGTGTTAAAGGGCAGCAGAATGTACTAGACATAGCATTTTTTCATATCATCGTTAGCGAGCAATGAATTTGTCTCAGCCCATGTGACTACTGACACTAATTATGTGTAACAGTCTGGAAGCCCATGTCATTAGCAGAAGTATGTCTTTACTGTGGTCATGGATGAACCAAATCACCTTTACTGTGGTGCAACTCACAGTGGCATGTTATATACTTTACAAGGTAGCACTGCTGGCTGGTGAATGTGTTTTCTGAGTGTACAGCAGTGCTACAGAGTTGCACATGTTGGTTGTCTCTTTATGTATATCTATATAAACAGAAGTGCTTGTATTTGCACACACAGAGACACCCAGCATAGATATAGAGCTAGTAATGAAGGTATGGCAGTATGTGTAGTACCTTACATGTGAATACTACCAACGATGACTGGGTATCATTGCAACTAATGACCTGTACTGTGACCAGCCCCTGAGTGTCATGCTGTGATTGCAGTGAAGCATCACTGTTAGCTTGTGAATGACACTAGTGAGTTAAGATTGGTACTAAAGGGCTGCACATGGCAATGGTCTCTGTGAATATATATGTATGCATACAGAAATGCATGTGTGTTGGCTCTGCCCCCCCCCACACACAGACACAAATAGAAATGCAGAGATAGTGAGTCACTGCAGAACCCTTGGTACCATGTACAGCATGTCAGATGTGCAACACATAAATGTGATTTTAGTTTCTCTTATTTTCATATGTATAACAGTTGTCTCATGCTGGTGCTAACAGTGTCAGTAAAATTAAATTATGTCTGTATACTTTGGTCTTGCTTGTGAGTCTTGTGTACCACTTTGGCACACATTGGGCAGATACATATACATTTTCATAGGTCTGTTTGTTCCCTGTTTTTTGCTGCAGTTCCATGTCATGTATAGAGATGCTGCGAATTTAAATTCCGCCGGCGAAGTGAACGTGAAGTGGGCATTTCGCATTGCCACTCCACTATGCGGAGTGGGCAATGCAAAGTTCTCACTCCGCCTTGTCATTACCGCTTCACATTAAGGCAGAATGGCAATGCAAAATTAGGTGAAGTCATTGTTTTTTTAATGGACTTCGTGTTCCTCATTATGATTCTAAGTGATCCACTTGGTGTTTCAGATTTGGCAGTCCCCCCCACACATCACATAACTTACAGTACTGTAAGTCATATGCTCTTTAGCTAGGCAGGAAGGAAGTGAGTCATACAAACAGACACTTTGACTTTCTGGTGTGCAGACGGAGAGAGAGGAGGAGTGTGTTTTGTGACTGCTGATACTTTGAGATCAGAGTGAGGAGGAGATTTAAACTTTGATTTAGACCCAACAGCTTTTTTAAGAGCTACATTTCTTTGTTTTTTCTGTACTCTTTATTACTTAATTTGTTCTTTCTGTAAATTTTATTTTTCTTACCTTCATAAGTAGTTAGTTGTTTACACCCCCAGAAGCAAGACCAGCACCGCCTCCTGTCCTGACTCTGAGGCAGTTGAACCACCACCTCCAAGTCTAGCACCAGGTCCTCTGGAGCAGGATGTGCCTGTTCCCTCATGCCCAGGTGTGGATCCCATCCCTGTTCAGCACCGTGACCAGTCAGCTGCCAGTTCATCTGGCCCTCCCCTGCCTGTGCCTGGTTCTCCCTGCACCTCCATTGTTTGGCAGTTTTTTGACTGTGTCGGGGGGACAGAAGTGTGGTCAAGTGCCACCTATGTGAGGTGGAGGTGCACTGTGGCCCCCGGGGGACTCATCTGAGGACTGGGGGCCAGCACAACCATATGCTTAATCACCAGCAGTTGAAGTGGCAGGCTGCCACAGAACAGACCATGCCTGCACCTGCTGGCCATTCTGTGGCAGAGGGTGCAGCTGTGCATGGCAGCATCCCTAAGAAGAGGAGGGCCACAGCAGCACCTGCTGCTCCACCAGCACCCCCACCACCACCACCACCAGCAGGTCAGCCTGTAGAACGTGGGGACCCCAGAGAACTACATGTAACACAAGCTGACTTGGCAGTTCTCTGGAGTGCTGTTGACGAGAATGAGAGGGTGAGTGCTGTGGAGCAGCAGCTGGATCGCATAAGGGACATCAGTTGCAAATTCTGTCCATGCTGGAACTGCTGCTGGATCACCATGGGATCCCACATTAGTTTTTTTTTCCTCACACCATGTGCCCCCTACACCTTCCTTGCTGTGTTATAAAATGTATTCCTCCACCATCCCCGACCCTTGTATGTAATTATGCCCTTTTTTGTTGTCTTCTGTATGTGTGACACTTTGTATTCTGAGCAGTGCAAGTATACTGTGCTAAACTGCACGTGTGCAGTCAGTCTTCTTTCCAGTCTGTGTACGTACTGCAGACACTGTCCAAATCCCTGACTTAAAAAACACTTATTAATGAGTACAATGGTGGGACAGTGAAGCATGGAGAGATACTACAAAGCAGGCTTAAAATACATCCAAGCAACTATTAAAAAAAATTAATGTTGTGATTCGTGACGTGATTGTAAATTGTGATTTGTGACTGCATTTGTGACCGTGATGATGAAGAACATGATTTGTATCACAAGTGACTCTTGATGATGGTCCTGACTTAAAAACACATATTAATGAGTACAATGTTCATGCAGAATTATGCAACGCACCTGTCCAGTACTCTGAAGGGAAGCCAAAGAAACAACTGTGACTTAAGTTAGAGATGGAGATTGGGCTCTAAAGAGATGCAAATGCACAGACAGATTATGATTGCGTTGTGCACTGAAAAGATGCAGATGCAAAGGCACAACACCTAACCAGTGCTCACCATCAGAAATTCAAATCTGGAAAAGAATTCCTTTGCTGGTTGGGGTGGGCCGTGGGGGGGGGCAGTATACTGCACTGCTGCAGTAACGGTCACTAATACTAGTACCAGTAAAGATACCACAAAGAAGTACAAAAATTACAGCTGCAGTGGATAGCAGGTTCACATTGCTGAAATTATGTGGCACAATAAAAGGTGTCTGATTTAATGACATGCGTCACACACACTAAGCAATGCATAACAAATTGAAAACTTCAGTAATATAACCACATTTTTAAACAAACTAAAATTATGCACTGCTGCACCACAACAATCAGCAACAAAATGCCAAGAATTATTGAAAATATTACTGTGTGTACATTAACACAGTTATACAAGAAAAATATTACCAAAACAGAAAGCACTGTCTTTTTTCTCCAGGTTCATCTACCTACACCACAGATACGCCCCTTCCCAAAAGCACACTTCCAGTGCCTCTCAGTACACAGACTGAATATTGTACATTAACCTTCAAAATCCACACACAAACAATGAACACTCGATAATATGAGCACAGGAGGGTTTCCTATAATCGATGAACTAAAGTTTCAGCAAAACAAATGACCCAAAAAGGCTTTTTTAACAGCTTTTAGAAGGTTTGAATCACAGAGAGCGCTCAGAGCAGATTGTCTTCTACAGCTTCATACACACTACCCCAAACTGAGGCTGTGCAGAACACTCTAGAGCCCATGTAACCTGAAATCCTATAAAACACTACAAAATTTGCCTTTGGAGCTTAAAAACAAGGTGAAGTGAGGCGGACTACATTGTTTTCAATGTACTTCACTTTAAGAATTGGTGGAGTAGTGGTTTGGGAAGGTGGAGTAATGCAAAGTCATTGTTTTCAATGGACTTCGCGTTACCCATTATAACTCAAAGTACTCTGCTTCGTGTTGCAGAGCACTCCACGAATTCGCCTTCACTCCGCAAATCACTCCGCAGAGTGAATTGGGGCCACTCCACCCACCACTAGTCATGTACTGTCTGTGGTGGTAACTGTTGCGTGCACTGCACAGCAGAAGTAACTGTCTTATCTCAGTGATACACTAGTATTAACAGTGTATCATGTGCCTTCTCAACACTCAGCATCATGTCACTTGGGTGAAGGCAACACTTCATGTGTGATGCTACCACTAGTGGTATCATGTTTGTGATACCTGGTTGAGGTTGGGTGTTAATTCCATTATGGGCCCCATCATGGCTAACAAATATTCATAGATTCATAGAAGTGTGATGGCAGAAAAGTATTGACAGGCCCACCCAGTATGCCCATTTGTCCAGCCATCTGCTACTACATGAACCCCCTATCCTCAACACTCCCCTGTGTCTGTCCCATGCCATGTTAAATCCCTCCACCTATTTCATCTCCAACCACCACCTCAGGGAGCATATTCAACTTCTCCACCACCCTCTCTGTGAAATAGTACTTCCTAATGTTACCCCTGAACTGCTCCCCTCCACCTGCAGGTGATGCCCCCTCATCCTCTGATTACCCTTCAGTTGAAGATAATTTCCACTGTCATATGGTTTATACCCTTAAGGTACTTTAAGGTCCCAAACATGTCATCCCTCTCCCTCCTGTGTTCCAGGGAGTACAAGGTCAAATCTCTCAACTTTTCTTCACAGGATAGGTGGCTAAGCCCTTTTACCAACTTTGTTGCTCTGCTCTGAACTTGCTCCAGCCTCCACACATCATTTTTGATTATTGTCCTCCATGACTGGACTCCGTATTCCAAATGTTGTCTAACCAGAAGGGTGTATGAATCTAGTATGACATCCCTATTTCTACTGGTGATCCCCCCTTACAGTGCATCCCAGGATTCCTCTGCCACTAGCCACTGCTCTCCCGCAGTTCCTTTCCACCTACTGGTCTCCCAATACAGTGATGCCCACGTCTCTTTCTTGTTCCATTACCTCCAGATCTGTGCCACCCATAATGTACCATGAGCTCTGGTTCCTATAACTAACATGCATGATTTACACTTTTGTTTGTTGAATGAAAGCTGCCACCTCTTAGACCATGCCTGTAGCCTCCTCAAGTGTCTGCATTTTTACTACCCTTTCCTGAGTGTGCTCCTTATTGCCAATGCAAAGAGGCTCACACCACCTTCAATGCCCTCCACAATGTCCACTAGAAATAGATTGAACAGTATGTTCCCCGACACCCATCCCAGAGGGACCAGGCTTGTAACCATGCCCTCTCTGCATGACACTCCACTTACTATGATCTTTTGCCTCCTGTCCCTCCGCCAGCTTTCCCCATTTAACCACCCTATGCCCCCACACCACTCATGACATTTTATCCAGCAGTGTCCTGTGGGGCACTAATTCAAATGCCTTCTTGAAATCAGGATAAGCAACGTGTACTGCCCCCAGTGTCTTTACCTCCAAAAAGTGTATACATTTTTTCTCACAGTATATGCTACTTGTAAAACCAAGTTGCCTTGGATCCATCAGGCTTGTTTCCTCCAGGTAGCTGGTGATCGTGCCTTTCAATAGTTTCCCCATGAGCTTCCCAACCAGTCATGTAAACCCATGGGCCTGTAATTTCCCACCTCCTCCTCCTCCTCCTTCTATCCCCCCTTATCCATTGTGAGCACATCTGCCTGCCTCCAGTGTTGCAGTACCATACCAGTCTCCAGTAAATTATTGAAGAGTGCAGACATTGTACTGCTAGTATCTCCTTTAGTTCCCTTAACACCCTGTGGTGCAACCCATCTGGCCCCATCACCTTGTCCACCTTCGTGCAGCCCAATTATACCAAAATGTCCAACACCCGGAATGTACTGGTATCCACTTCCCCCTCCACTGCCAATGCTTTTCCTGCTCTGCTGCATACTTCTTTTTCTTCCTCTCTAGTGAACAATGATCCAGAATAGTTGTCCAGCAGGTCCAATAGTGAATAATGATCAAAAATAGTTGTTCAGCAGGTCAGATTTCTCTCTGTCCCCCTGTATCAACTGTCCTTTGTTTCTTTTTAAGTGGAATATTCCCTGCCTACTCTTCCTCCTTTCAGTGACGAAACGTAAAAAAAGTCTGAGCTCCTTTTTTGACCCCTCTAGCCATGTGCTTCTTCATGTGTGCCTTTGTCCTTCTTACGTGTACCCCGGCTTCTGTCTGGCTCACCAGTTATCTTTCCCAGTCCACGTCCACCTGCCTTTTCTTGAACTTCCTCAAGACCTTTCTGTGAAAAAGAACTTCCTCACATTCCCCCTTAGTTGGCTTCCCTGTAATCTCATCCTGTGTTCTCTTGTCCTGCTATTCTTCTTTTCTTGAAACATGTTAGACTGTTTCACCTTGTTGGTATAGAACATTTCTTGTCTTCTGTTGTTAACTGGCCATCATTGTGTCATCCAGCAACTGACCTCTTCCTGTGTATTGTGTTATGCCTCTTTTCTTGTTGCAAGTGCCAGTGTGGTCTATGTGGGCCTATGCTGACAGACAGAGATGCATATGCTGCTGTGAGGTGGATAGAGTTTTGGACAAGATAAATGGAGCAGAGCAGTCATTCGCAGATGGGTGTATTCCTGATTGTTTAACATTGCATCCTGGGTTCCCTGAGGTGTATCACAGCCACTGGGTTTTGGAGTCGGCTTTGGCGGAATACCGCCAGTATAATGGACGTGACAACTTTCCAGCCAATGAGTAAGTATCACTCTTTTCCTGTTAGCTACATGCCATGAAAATATAGGGCCTACACAGTACATAGTTGTGGCAGGTATGGTGTGTTCAAAGATAGATTGATAGATAAAAATGTTTATTTTTTTGACAGGAGTTAATCACTAGGACTGTTAAGCCCTATTTACAAGGTTGTCCTGTGTAGATTATGGTTACATGTACAAAGTCTCATCATGGTTCTATACAGAACAAAACAAGCAACAATATAACAAAACCATAATACATAATACAGTAAAATGAAACAAAGGAGTAAACATACCAGACAAAATAGAAACATTAGCAAAAATGAAAAATATCATAAAACTTCCCTAAGACCCTAAACTCTGACAATTTAGTTTCCACATTGATATCAAACTTCTCCAAAACTGGCCCAAGCTACCAGCATTTCTAACATCCAATCTCAATTCATTCCAGATCTTTGGTAAATAATACCTCCTTTGCATCTGACTATATTGATTTTTCACTAATGGACTTGTCAGACATCTATTTTGAATAACCCTAAAACAATATTTATTTGTAGGCCTAAGCATATATGGCATTCCATTTCCATCCCTGAATGCCATAAATGCCCTCTGCCCCAATTTTTTCTTTCTCTGTGTCTCTAATGTATCCCATTTTAAATTCTGTAATATAGTACAGTGATGAGTATTTATGACATTGTAAAACATACCTAGCTATTTTATAATATAGTTTATTTAAACATTCCAGAATTGACTTTGTTGCATGCTGATAAATTTGACTCCCATATTCCATTATTGGCATTAGAAGTTGCAACGCGCTACTGTATATCTATCTTCTCTTGCCAGGAATGAGGTCTTCCATCTGATAACTCCCAGTCTAATATTAACTTTCTTTACTGTACTCTCTATATGCTTACCAAATGTTAGACCACAATTTAAGAGTACCCCCAGATATTTATATTGGGACACTACCTGTAGTCTAGTTCTATCTAATGTGTTTATATTTGTCTCCTGACTTGATCGTTTTTCAGCATGTTTTGTTTGAAACAACATAACTTGGGTTTTTTCTTATTTAAAAGCATTTTAGAGGTAGACAGCCAACACTGTAAGGAATCAAAGTCAAATTGCAATTTATGTTGTAACTCTGTTTTTGTGTTGGCTTTAGCAATCACAGCCATGTCATCAGCATACAACAAAATTTGTGATTTGACGATTATTTGTGGCATTGGGTTTACATAAATTAGGAACAATAGGGGCCCAGGATCGAGCCCTGGGGAACACCTCTATATGTCCCTTCCTTCTCAGACAAGATATCCCTCACACTAACCTGCTACGTTCATTCCGTTAAATATGACAGTAACCAAGATTTAACTGATTGTGACATTCCCACAAAGGTAAGCCTCTCCATTAGGCACTGTAGTCCACTAAGTCAAAGGCTTTAGAGAGGTCGACAAACAACGCTCCCACAGACTCACCCTGCTCCAATCCATTTGAGACAGTGTCAAGGAAGTCCACGAGAGCAGAGTCCATCGACCTCCTAGCTCTAAATCCAGCCTGGCAATCCATCAGCAAACTATATTTTTTCCAAAAAATCCCAAATCTGATTTGAGACAAGACCCTCAAAAACTTTTGATAGTATAGGCGGCAGTGTAATTGGTCGATAGTGTAATATATCTTGATCACTTCCTTTAAATATAGGTATTATTTTAGAATTTTTCCAACACTTTGGATAAGTATTTTGCCGCAAGCTAAGATTAAACAAATTAAAGTTGGAGTTATCTATTTAACAGCATCTTTAAGAAATTTAATTTCCACCTGATCCAACCCTATAGTTTTTAGTGAATTTAATTTGGATTTTTGTTTTTGAACCTCCTTATTCTTAATTTCCCTAAAATAAAAGTGTGGTATTGTCACACTATCATTTCCAGAGATGATTCGAAAAGCAACAAAGGCCTCCTTCTTATTTATTATATCCAGATCTGGGAGTGTGCAAAAATAATGATTTCAGTTCCTTGCAATTGGACTCTGTTCCATCTTTATCCTGCATAACTATATTCATATTCTGACTTGTCTTTCCTTCTAACTGCTTTATCAACTTCCAGTACTGAGCAGGATTTTTTGTTTGTTTAATTTTTTGTTTATAATACTTTTTCGTGGCTTTTTTAATCAAACTTTTACATTTGTTTCTTTTTTTTTTAAACAATTCCCAGTCTGAAGATTTTAGTGTTTGATTTGACTTCCTTCATAAACTGTTTTTCCATCTAATCTATTTTTTTATTTTACTGTCAATCCAAGGATAATGAGTTTTTCTTTCCTTAGTTTGTTTAAAAGGGGCATTTATGTTGCAGATGTCTACAAAAATATCAGCAAATGCTCCAATTGCCAAATCAACTTCTGGAATAAGGTCTGTACACTCCCAGTCTACTATATTCAGATCATGTTGAAATCTTGTCCTGTTAAACTTTTTGTAGTCCTTAATATATTTAACTTTTGGTAGATCCAGTATGCTATATTTTTCAACTATCTCACACTCTGTATTGCAATGATCCCCTAAGTTAGGGGCACCAGCCTTAACATTTTGCATATGAAGCCTTGCAGACACAAATATTAGATCTAATATATTCCCATTACTCTGATGCTGGCTTCTCCTAGTGGGCAAATTAATAATCTGAGTTAAAACCAGCAGCTGTTATTCCCTATCCAATTTTTGACCCCTCACTGTCAAATGCACAATTAAAGTAATCTAAGAGCACTATGTCCTGTTGTTCAGCTATAGCAGTTAATTTTAGTGCAAACTGTTCAAATGCTGTTATTTTAAATTTTGGGTGTGAATAAACCACACCAACACATAATTTTAACTTAAAGACATGCATCATAACCTATTGTATGCCCTCTATATTTCCAGAAAACAAATGTTTCATTTGTCCCAAGCTGTTTTTAGCAAACAAAACCACCCACCACCTCTACGTGGGCTATCATACCAATATAAAGAGTAATCTTTAACAGCAATCTCAGTATCTAGGTGATTTTTTTGTAAGCCATGTTTCCGAGATACCACCACATCATATTTTCCTGTATGAATCCAGTATTCAAACAATGCTTGTTTTCCTGCCAAACTTCTAGCATTGTCATAGAAACATAGAATTTGACAGCAGATAAGGACCGCTTGGCCCACCCAGTCTGCCCATATCCCTACCTACTGGATAAGCTGCAGATCCTAGTTAACCAGCAGCATACTTCTTTCTACCCCACCCCCTAGAATTGCCTTATGACTGTCCCATGCATGCTTGAATTCCACCACTGTTTTTGACTCCACAACCTCCTCCGGAAGGCTGTTCCATGCATCCACAACCATCTCTGTGAAAAAATACTTCCTTAAATTACCTCTGAGCCACCCCCCATCTTCAAATTTTGCACCCTTGTTCTTGCACACCTCTTTTTCTGAAAGATGCTACCCTCTTGGACTTTGTTGATTCCCTTGAGGTACTTGACCGTTTCTATCATGTCCCCCCTCTCCCTCCTTTCCTCGAGGCTATACATATTAAGCTCCTTAAGTCTCTCATCATATGTCTTCCAGTGCAGACCCTGCACCATTTTAGTTGCCCTCCTCTGGACAGCTTCCATCCTGTCTATGTCTTTGCGGAGATTGGGTCTCCAGAACTGCACGCAGTACTCCAGATGGGGTCTTACCAGCTGTCTGTACAGAGAGATATAACTTCCTGTTTTCTACTGGTGATGCTTCTCCCTATGCATCCCAGTATCCCCCCAGCCCTCCTTGCTGCCCTCTCACATTGCTTACCCACCTTTAGGTCATCTGATATGACTACCCCCAGGTCTCTTTCCATTTTTGTTGTTGTTAGTATCTCACTCCCCATTGTGTACTCTTCCCCTGGGTCATGTGCTAATCGAATTGAATTTGTTTTTATTTGTTGAATAGGGCCTGGGTTTAGTTCCACATAGAAACATAGAAGATGATGGCAGATAAGAACTGCAAGGCCCATCCAGTCTGACCATTTCTTTTTCTGCCTTATGAATGTGCCATCGGCCTTAGATCTGTCAATGGCCTATCTATTCATACTCATCTGTATTGCTCCCTTATGTCTATTCCATGCCTGTTTGAAGCCCTGCACTGTATTCATATCCACTACTTCCTGAGGTAGGCCGTTCCATGCATCCACCACCCTTTTTGTGATAAAAACACTTCCTCACATTACCCCTTAATCGGCCTCCCTCTAATCTCATGCAGTGTTCTCTTGCCCTGCTATTTTTCTTATATTGAAACATGCTAGACTCTTTCACCTTGTTAATGCCGTTAAGGTGTTTGAATGTTTCAATCATATCACGTCTCTCCCTCCTTTGCTCTAGGGTATACATGTTAAGCTCCATAAATCTGTCCTCATATATTTTCTGATGCAGTCCCTGCACCATTTTGGTTGCCCTTCTCTGGACTGCCTCAGTTTGGTTAAAGTCCTTGTGAAGGTGTGCCCTCCAGTACTTCACGCAGTACTCCAGATTGATCCTAACCAGTGTCTTGTAAAGAGGGATTATTACCTCCCTCTTCTGACTTGTGATACCCCTACTGATACACCCCAACATCCCTCTAGCCTTACCTACTGCTTTAGTGGTCTACTTGGATGATTTTGGGTCATCTGTGATGATGATGCCGAAGTCTCTTTCTTCCCTTGTGACTGCCAGCAACTCTTCTCCCAGCCTGTAGATGGCTTCAGGGTTTCTTTTTCCTATGTGCATGATCTTGCACTTCTTTGCCTTAAACTCCAATTGCCACTCTTCTGACCATTTTGCTAGTTTATCCAGATCTCTTCTTTTTCTGCCCACCCCATCTGGATCACCTACTCTGTTGCAGATCTTGGTGTCATCTGCAAACAGACAAACCTTACCCTCCAGTCCATCTGTAATGTCACTGATGAAGATATTGAAGAAGACTGGCCCCAGGACTGATCCCTGAAGTACCCCATGTGTGACTTGTATCTCTTCCGACTGTATACCATTTACCAACACTCTCTGCTTTCTGCCTCTCAACCAGTTTGCCACATAGTTGACCACTGTCTGACCCACTCTGAGCCTACTCAGCTTATTAATCAGTCTTCTATGTGGAACAGTATTGACAGCTTTGCTGAAGTCAAGATAGGCAACATCAACTGCTCCCCCTTGGTTCACCACCCTGGTTACCCAGTCAAAGAAATCTATGAGCTTAGTTTGACAGGACCTTCCTTTTGTAAACCCATGCTGTCTGGGATCCTGTGCTCCTATGAATTCCAGGTGGTGCACTATCTTTTCCTGAAGGAATTCCTCCATAATGTTGCACACTACTAAGGTAAGACTGACTGGTCTGTAGCTCCCTGCCTCTTCTCTGCTACCACTCTTGTGGAGCGGGATCACATAAGCCCTTCCCCAGTCTTCTTGGACCCATCCTGTGCTCAGAGTCTCACTAAACAGTTCTGATAATGGCTCTGCTAGTTCCACCCTTAACTCCTTTAGTACCCTGGGATGTATGCCATCAGGTCCCATTGCCTTGTCCACCCTGAGTTTATTGAACTCTTGTAGGACCCTTTCTTTTGTGAAGGGACTAGTGCACACCTCCCTCCCCTCTGTCCATGGTGCTGAGCTGTGGGCCCTGCCCTACATTCTCTTCAGTAAATACTGAGCAGAAGTATCTATTTAGGATAGGTGCTTTTGCATGGTCCTCCTCCTCACATGCCCCCTTATCCCCTTTGATCTTAGCAATACCCCCTCTGGACTTTCTCCATTCACTAATGTAGCTATAGAAAGTCTTGTCACCTTCTTTTACTGTTTGTGCTAGTATTTCATCGGTTTGGGCCTTTGCCTGCCTTTCCTGCTTCCCTTAGGGATGTTTGGTATGCCTTCCTATCTTCATCCCGCTGTGTTCCCTTATTTCCTGAAGGCCAGCCTTTTGGCTCTGACCTTTTCTGCTGCTGTATTTGAGAAGCAAAGTGGTTTCCTTCTTTTGCACTTCCTTTTCTGTCTAACATAATGGGATGTTGCTTCAAGTAGTGCATCCTTAATGTTTGCCCACTTTGCCTGTACCCCCTCACCTGTATTTCTTTTTTCCAGGGCTAGCTTAACTCTGTTGGCATTCTTATCAAAGTCAGATCCTCTGAAGTCCCATATTTTTGCCTTGGAATGGGATGATTTACTTATAGGGGCCAAACTGAACCATACCATGTGATGGTCACTGGCCCCCAGGTGACTACCTACCTGGGGATCTGTGAGCCTTTCCCTGTTAGTACTAGATCTAGGACAGCCCTGTCTCTTGTGGGCTGTTGTACCAGTCGTTTGAGCCCCTTCTCCCCTGCAGGGAATCCACTATGTGGCTAGTTCTGGCAGATGTTCCTGCTGGTATTGACCAATTTGTATCTGGCATGTTGAAGTCTCCCATTATCAGAACCTCCACTTTAACTGTCGTGTTCTGTATATCTTCTAACAGTAATGTGTCTATGTCCTCCTTCTGGTCTGGAGGCCTGTACACAACCCCAGTTCATATGGTTGTCCCATTTCCTGTTTCCAGGGTGACCCACAGTTCTTCATGCTCCTTATGTGTATTCTGAATTTCTGTAGCTTCAATATTTTCATTGACATAAAGGGCCATTCCTCCCCCTCCCTTTTTGCACCTCAGTCTCTTCTGAACAGTACATCTCTACTTACCATGATTAAGAGCACAACCAGTGACATGCCCCTACTGGGATCAGTACTCACAGGTCCACAACCCAGTTGTATCTAATTTGTAATCCTAAGTGACCCTGGCTGATAATTATTCCACTTACTACATTTGTTTCTTCTGATATTACCAATATTCCTATTTCTACTTCTACTTATATTGGGTCCTAGACCTGCAAGCAGAGATGTCAACAGACAGCATCAACTTCCATGTTGCTCCTTATTTGACAGTTTATACCCAATTACGAAAGAAAAATCACTAAACTATTCCAAACAAATTATACATCAGTATACAATTTTCAGCTCACAAAAATCAACTTTAACTACAGAACTTTAAACTATAAAATAAATAAGCAACTTAAAATGAAATTAAAATAGGTTTCTATACTTTTCTCAATTCCAAGTACATCCTAATTATCTCAAGAATTTTTTAATAAATTGTTTCCTGTCATTTGCTACCTAACATTAAAAACAAGTACAATGTTATGCTACATATATACTCAACTCCTATTTAAGGTGCCAAGCATCTTTCAGACGAATAGTCTAAAGACGTGTTTAACTATAATAGCCTTAAATAACTAGCACAGACATATACTGTAAGTTCCTAAGATATTCACAACATACTCTACTAATCCTAGCTAATTACTAGCACCAGTTTTAAATTAGCCAGTAAAGTACATACTATGTGCAATTAAAACCATTTTCAGCTTCAGGAAACGTAATCCCCAACCATAAATATATTTTTTGTAGGACCATCCACATAATATATTCAACTTCTGCACACACAAGGGGACAGATTTAGCTTACCCTCTGGTTTTCTACTCTGAGTGGCACTCACGCCACTCAAGCGGGTTTAAATGGCAAGCAGTCCTGCCCCCTCTGTGTGCTGAGTGGATGAAACAAACAAGGACCGCAAAACTCATTCTGTGATCAGCAAAGTGCCTTTTTCTCACAGAGAATCCTAGTCATAGATGAAAATCTGCAGGTCTGTGTGGGCAGATGTAACAGCCAACCTCAGGGGGAACACAACCAGCACTCCAGTAGCCACCTCTGGAGTGTACCTAGTGGCGCAAGTTTAAATGGCAAGCAGTCCCATCTCTCTGTGTGCTGAGTGGATGAAACAAACAAGGTCCCCAAAACTCCTGTATACTTTGCGCACATCACATACATAACCATAGGCTTGACATACCTAGTGTGTAGTCACTGACAAGCAGCATACTGTGTCAACATATGGAATTAATTTTAGTTGCCTGTTGTTCATGGAGACACTCTGAGTCCACAATGTACATTGTGTGCATCTAAGTGACAGTTCGTAAAGAGGCAATACAAAATGCATCTAATAGTGTCTGTACCCTGACGGTGCGTATACTTTTTCAGCACTGACATGCTAATGCAATCTTGCCTCTTCTACACTCTTGACTCTTGTACATGAAATGGTGATTTCCATCATAGTTGTTATACGTACAACAACTATGTTTTCACACAGTCCATGCACATGCACTCTTTTGAATTGTTTTATTACATTGCCACTGACAGTGAATAAAACATTGTGTCTGACACACATGTACTACTTCCTCAGACATGCAGCTTGCCATAGTAGTGCATGTTCCTGTGACACCATGTACGGTAACAGTAAGCAGTGCTTGCTAAGCAGGAAGTACTTTCTATGCATATGTGCCACTGATGATGATTTTATTATGCTGTCTGTGTGCGATATAGTCATGTGCAGTGCAGCACTTGAAAGCAGGACCATTTATAGTGCAGAGGGCACCAATTCTTTATTGCCTGTCATTCTCACTGTACGTTGTTTTCCTCTATACTACAACACTGTTATTAGGTGTAGGAAGCATTGTTTTTCCATATTGGTACGGCAATGCTGTAATTTCCAGGACTCCTATGTACTACTGTGCACATGACTTAGTCATTGGTACAGAAACATAACATGTAGGTTTTTGTATTCCAGTGCTGCTGATACCCAGCGATTGTCGTGTCGAACCATTACCACATCTCAACAGTATCACCATACAGATAACCTTCATGTGCAGCAGAAATGAGTCTTGGTACAGTTATGACATGTATTCCTGACTGTGCAGCAATCCACAATGCTGTGTGGTGCTGTTGAGGACATTACACATAGTACAGGCATAACAGAAGCAGTGCTTATCACCCATGACTCCTGCAACGCAGTGTACATGACTATAGTATTTGTCCTACTGAATATTTAATGTTTATCAAATAGTTTGCGAAGCACTAAGTGCATCCAAAGGTTGGCCACTTCTCCCTTTCTTTACCAGACTTCATTACTTTGTGACTTTCTTTCGCACAGCATGTCATTACATAGACACACATACCGTACCTATTTTTAAATCCTCAGTTCTGCCATCTGTTGTGCTGTATTGTGATGTTCATTACATGCTGTTAAATCAGGTTGTGACTGCTTAAACATTTGTCACACAACCTGCTGGTTGAAGGCATACTCTATAATAATGTTCTGTGTTCTTCAGTTTTGCATAACAGTGTTCATATTCCACTTGCACTGTTTAGTACTTGCTGTCTCCTTTACTGAAGCACTAACCATTCTCTCTCTCTCTAGTGGAGGAATCACTACCTGGAATACAGATGTTTCACTAGATGGTGCTGGGGGTGGCTTGGTCACCATGTGAGAGTCATCCTTCCTGCCTGTGTGGTACACTCTATAAGACAGCGATGGGCATCAGTACAGTACACCGGGTTCAGGGATGCCAACTTATGATGGTAGGTAATGACATGTACTGTATGTTGTGCTTCACCCTTGCTGCTTTGTGATGTTCGCGGTTGTGATGCATCAGTCAGAGGCACCATTTTTCTACATGTGGTTATTACATAGACTCTGATGGCCCGTAATGACTACTATGCCCACACAGTCTTAAAATTTCCTTACCTATGGGATAATCTTCAGATCCCTTTTATCCAAGAGAATAATTCTTCTACTCCCCCTCACCCAAGAATTGCCTAGTGACTTTCTGAGGCATTCTTGAGTTTCATATGCTGTTTGTCACCCCACCCTCTCCTCAGCAAGGCTGTCCCATGTGTCCACCACCTCCTAGACAAAGTAGTTCCTCACATTGCCCGTGAACCACAACTCTCTATTTTCAAATGGATCAACATTCAAATATCTCTGTTTCTGAAAGATGCCACCATTTTTGTGGTTTGTTGATTCTGTCAATGAAACTGAAATGCTGTTTTGCATCCACCCTTGTCCTCCTTTCAGTGAGGGTATACATAGTAATGTACTGTACTCTATGTTACTTTATATTGTGGTGTATGCCTTGCAAAATTTTATTTTCCCTCCTCTGTACTGCCTCCATCCTATGTATGTCCTTGCAGGAATTGTTCTTTCCGAGTAGCACTCAGTACTCTTGATAGGGTCTCACCAAGTGTCTGTACAGATCAATAACAACTTCATGTTTTGTACTGTTGATGCCTCTCCTTATGCAGCTCAGTATCCCCCATTACCCCTCCATAATGATGTCTCACATTGGTCGTGTAACTTTATGTGATGTAATATCACTACTCTCAATTTCATTTCCTTTTCTCTTGAGGTTAATGCCTCCACCATCCCACTGTGTGCTGTTCCCCTGGTGTTTTGTTTCACAGATGAATTACTTGTCACATCTTCTCATTGAATGTAATCTGCCATACTTCAGACCATGTTGTCAACCTTACAAAGTCCCTTCTCATCCTATCCATCCCCCTGGTGTATTAACGCTGTTGCACATGTTTTAGTAATCTGCCAATAGGCATACGGTTCCTTCCATTCCCTTTCACAGTGTCAGCCATGAAGACATTACATAGGAGCGGTCCCAGCACAGAACTATGCAGTATACCACTACTAAGCACACTCTCTTTGTATTTATTTGTTATGTATTTCATTTCTCATATTACAGCAATTGAGGTAAGAGCTCTTTACATAGGTTCCACATCAGGATTTGACAGCACAACATGTAGTGAAACTTATATAAAGGATTGTAAATATACATGTAATACAAACAGGATAATATAGCAAGACACAGTACAAGCCATGTCGAGAGCAAAGTGGCTTCAGCAAACAGACAAGATTACATTGCCCAGTAGTTGATTCCTGTCATTTGTCAGCAAACAAATGTGATTAGACAGATACTAAGTGATCGGAGAAGAAAATGTGTGGTGGAAGAGCACCTAGTGCATTGTGCCTGCAGACATTGCTCTATTGTGTTAGCAGTAGGTTAAGAGGGAGGTGACAAGCGTGGAGGCACATGGTTCAGGGTGTGAGGGGGAGAAGGGGTACAGGCTAGGGAGGGAAAATATCCCTTTTAGCCACATGCATGTCCTTACTTCTTTTACCTTTCTTTCCATGTACCCATGTCCACCTGCCTATGTACTTCATCACATTACTGTTTATCCCGCTAACTGCCCTGATTTGGGCCAGTGTTGGTGGCTTGTACTCTCTCTCTCTCTCTCTCTTTCCTTTTCAGTGACTCACCATCAGCTACTTAAAATGCTTGCCATTGAAGTCGTCCCTGTGGTGCTGAGGGTTGAGGCACTGGATGCCCCACCTCACTCTAGGTGGTGACTCAAGTTCTGGAGTCTCCTGGGGGGAGGGCTACAGGGTTCTGTGCCATTACAGCGACCCCTGATGCAGATCATAGGTACTGCAGGATGTGGATGAAAGACATGTGAGAGTGTGGTTGATGCTGGCAGGGTTGCCATGTGCCATGGCATCATTGCACGACATGCCTGGAGGGGAGAGGGAATGAGTGCACCAGAACAGGGAAAAGTCCAGCTCTGTGGGGTGGGCAATGGCACCTGACCCAGATGCCCACTGATGGATCCAACCCTCCTGTCCTTTCAGTTCATCCACCCGGGCCTTCACTTGCAGCCTGCTCAGTCTCTAAGAGTGCTGAAACAGGAGGGGTGGCCCCTCCCTGGAGGGGTCAAGCAGGGGGTACTGGCTGCAGGAGGAGTGGTGGAGAGAGGATGCTCTGGCTTGGAGGGCATCAGGCAGGCAGTATCAGTCAGGATGCCTGAGAGAAGCTCAGCAGGCCATGACTGGAGGGAAAAAGAGTGTAAAAAAAAAAAAAATGCTTGCCACTGAATCTTTAAAACCTTTTACTTGTGATCCTGTTTGCCCACATGGACAGATGCACATCATGGTGCCAATATAGGCCTGTATTCCTCCCAGTTTAACCACACTCCAAGATGATGCAAAAACCCTGATGTCTGCTTGCCTTTTACAACCATTCATTGAATGGTAAGGTGCAGAACAACCTACTCTCACCCATGGCATGGACAGCCATGCCCTCTGAGAAGGCTGCAATGTGTGGTACTAGTCTAGTGCCCCCTCTACACTGCAGAACACTACTGCTGCACTGCTCAGATCCCAGTCCCTGCCAGGCCATTTTTCCACAGCTGCAAGATGATGTACATCTCTCTCTAACTGGCTGCTGTTCCCACAGTCCTGCATATTTGCTTACTGTCCCTACAAGCCATGTGTCCGTGCTGTCACCTTGCCTCTCTGTCACCTACCTCCCATCTTTTGTTGTATCACGTGCTTTATTGACAGCCACAGAGGATCCCATTACCCAAGCATGGTCATCAAATACTTGTTAAGTACAGGTCATTTGCAGTGTTGTGGTGTGGTTACAACATTACCATGCTCCTGACATACAGGAAAATAAAAATGAACAACATGTATTTCATGGCAGGCACCATGCACATCGACCTGTCATGGGACCACTGATTACAACAGTGGTGTTCAGTTACACTGCTGTGGTGTGCCACAGCTACCCACCAAAGCAAGTCATGATATGTATACTAAAGGAAAGTTTGGTGGAATATCTAGAGGAGCATGGTGTCAAGGATGAGAGACAGCATGGCTTCATGGGGTGGACATCATGTGAAAGAAATCAGATTTACCTTTTTGACTGTGTCACTAAGACAGTAGACAGTGGCCAAGTGGTAGACATCCTGTGTCTTTATTTCAGCAAGGCCTTTGACTCTGTGCCCCACAAAAGGTTGATCATGAAGTTGGTGGATCATGGATTTGGGGAAAACATGGGCACATGGGTGGAAAACTGGCTGAAAGACAGAACACAGAGGGTGGTGGTAGGGTGACAGTTATCTTACACTATAGAGGTAGCCAGTGAGATCCCACAGGGCTCTGCGCTGGGGCCGGTGTTGTTCAATGTGTTCATCAATGACATTGGGGATGTCATTAAAGGCATAATGTACTTATTTGCAGATGACACCAAGCTCTGTGGGAAAGTGGACACAACTGAAGAGATACAGGACCTACAGGAAGATCTGGAAATGATGGGTAGGTGGTCCAGGAGGATGGAAGTAGTGGGTAGAGCGGGCCGGGACATGTGGTCAAGCTGTGGACCCTCCAATATGAGCAGATTTGATAGACCAAATGTCCTTCTTATGCTGGCTTCTTCATCTGTCCGTATGTTATGTGTGACACGGGCAGACAGATGCATGCACACAGATTTCATAATCGGCACCTTGCTTGTACAACATAGAAATGCTAAGAACAATGCATACACATTAGTGACTGATACTGTATCTTGAGTCATACTATAACTCTGTATTGCTTTAATATCATTTGTGTTCCAGTGACAATTACTTAAACTATCTAATGCGGAAAAATTTAACAGGGTAACGTGAATGTGTAACATGGTTAAAAATGGATTGTCATGCCATTAAAAATTCTGATCTTGTTTGGTTACAAGTATTGTTACAATTTCTTTTTTTTGCATTTCTGAAGTACTGCATTGGCTATCAAGCAGTCTGTCTCAGCACTTGCTAACTGCTGAGGGTTGCACACAATTACTTGATACGTGGTGCTAGGCATATGCAGTAGTTGTGCACACCAATAAATGTCCAATGTTTCCAGTTTATCACTTCATTTGGTCCATCAGTCACTGAGTAGTAAAGCGGTGGTGGTCCTTCCACAACTTTATTGGCTCATCTTTGCTTGGCTTATCAAATGCAGAAGACAGCGTTGGTGACAAGGACATGTTGTCTAACTCGGAAGATGTCATTGTCTGTGACTCTGTTCTCCACCCGATCAATAATTCCATGTACAAAGTCTGCAGTGGGAAAGAAAGCAGTAAGTATTTATGTAACATGTCCTTTTTCCTTAACCTATCACTTTTTCATTTACAGATTCCTTGGAGTCATTATGCAGTGTTCAACTTCACTGCAGTGCTATCCCAAACCATGGTAATATAGTGTGTGACTGTCATAACTACATGGCTGTGACCTCCAGAGTTATTGACACATTGCTGCTACCATGACACTTTGTTGAAGTTCATGTTGCTCAACATTTTCAATACACATTTTCAGATGACTGTGCCTCACTGTGGTGGTTCTGTTTCTGCATTTTGATGTTCCATTAAGTTCAAACAGTCAATAAATATTTTGAAAGAGTAAGACAATGTTTGATAATTTAAATAAAATGTATTCATTACAGTCAGTTTTGGGGCATGATATTCAGAGTGTCTTGGAGTGTAGTGCCAGCACATTAATGCACTTCACTGGTGGTATGCTCCTCAGCAAGCACGTTTCCATGCTGCTATGTGCGCTGGCTGGCTTGTGTTCCACCACCAGTCAGCAAATGGTCATACAGAGGTATAGGCTGTATGTCAGCTGGTGTGCAACAGTACTCCACCAAACCTTACCCACACAGAGCAAGTCAGACATCAACAAGTGATGCGTCACAGCAAATATGTACTGATGGCCATCATCCACCACACCCTGAAGCTGTGCAGATGAAATCATCTGTGTTCCCCCACAGCCACCGTCAGTCAACACATGACAACTGGTAACTCACTAATCAGTTGGTGTAACAAGAAATGCCTTTTGTCATTATGCCGTAGCGATCGTCATTGTTGTCTGCTGAATTGGTCATTGTGGTGTGCAACATCAGTCTCTCCTGGTGCCCTTCTCATCAGAACAAGGAATATATCATCCATGAGCTATGCTACACCTCTTGGTAGCATACATATATGAGGATGTATTTTGTAAAGACATACTGCAATTCAGACACCATCTCTTGGTGTACTTATAGGACGTGACATACTGAATAAGTCTTGGCTGGATTCCTCTTGTTTTTATTGTGCATTCTAGGCATTGTCCCTTTTTGTAGTGATTATCCATTTTCACCATACCCCCTCTTCCCTCCTACACTTTGATTACCTATGTCAAACAGATGTTACCAATCAGGATAATTACAAATTTAGGATTCCTGGAAGCAACCCGCTACTAAAGTGTACAAGTGTATATTGTTTAAAAATAGAATAATAGAGAGGCGAGTGTCTATTACAAGGGAATAATACCATCGAGAGGTTTTGAAGACAAGAGAACCTCGAGAGCAAAGCTCGAGAGGTTCCCTTGTCCCTAGAACTGCGAGATGGTATTATTCCCGAGTGATAGACAATTGCCTATTTTTTATTTTTTGTATTATATAGATGCAAGTTTTTTTTTAATAGCTGTTTATGTGGTGCTGTGAAACTAGGTTCCCGCTGCAGTGAGGGCTCACTCTCTGCATATACACCCCACTCACTCATCTGTCGACATGCCCGCTAGCTTGGTTTGTTTCATGCCTTTTCTTTAGTAGTCAGTCTTACCTTTAGTTCTTTTTTGCTGAAGTGTGTGAAGGATAGGTAAAAGACAAGGCATGAGTAGTGAACTCAAGGAACGATTTTCTCTCGCTAAATAAGAGCGCCTGCAATGGTTTTTTTTTAAATAATTGGCTCACCCACAAAGAAACTGCATCCAATCAGGAGGTGCAGTTTTAGTAACGTCATCATGCACAACTTTGGAGATGTCAGGAAGAAGCCTACGGTCTTGAGTTTGCTCCCTTCAAGTTTTGTGATAATACTGTTGTTCAGAGCTCAAATGATAGTGTTACTAGCGCTGAACAACAGTATTATCACTTTTCAATGATAGTATTATCATTTTGGCTCCAGTGTGTTACCGGAAATTTTTTGTATGCTTTTTGATTATAATATTTTCACTATCCATATATTACATTTATATTATGTATGTGAATTCTTGATTTCTGTTTAAATTGTTCCTAAAAATGTGTTAAAACAGGACCATCTTGAAAATAGGCCCTTCGGGCCTAATGATGTGAAATGTCAAACTTCCTTTATAAAAATAAAGATTTTACTAATATTAGTACAACTACTACTACAGTGCCACCGGGCCACTTTGTATTGATTTAAATTAGCGACAAACACAAGTGATATTTACAATAAATTATGGTTTTCAATGATCCTTCATTCTTAATATCATGCCTCTGAGTTGAAATTTCACTGTTGTGTACAGTTTCGCACATTGTGACCCATAATGATGACTAAGATGTGTTACTTTTGATACTGATTACAAGATTTGATGCTCCTTCCTGTCCATATGCCCATGTATGGTCTTTGAAAGCTTGTAATAAAGAAAGGGTATTTCAAACAATGGCTGTCCTTTTATGTGTACGGTTCAATTCCTCCACTCATCATGAGGTATTTGGTACGTGGTGATATAATCCCTGTTCTTCATCATAATGGAAATTTCATCACTGATGATGTCAGAAATGGTAGGGCATGTCAACACAAACCAGAAACTACTGCCTGCATGGCCATCAAGCGGTACAAATGCTGCTCACGATGGCAGATGGGCATTCTGGTGACAGAGAAGAGGTCACTGTGTGACTGTCCAGTGCTTGGATTAATGAGCTTAAAATGTAATGTTTATACACTCCCCAAGTTGGGAATAGTAGGAGCAGAGTTGTGCACACTCTGTGCATGCATGAGCTCTGATGATGGCCATTGGTTCATGAAGCCCATGCTGAGAGTGTGGGGGTTGGGGTGGGGGTGGGTAACAACATCTGCTGGTGTCTTGGTATCTTGGAACCATCGGTCATCCAGCATGTAGATTAACAAGAAATGATGCCGCCCACACAACCTCGGTTGGAATTGCGTAACATCCCCCCCCCCAACCACAGCAGACAAAAGCCGTAGAAGGACCTCAAAGAAACTTCAGAGGTATGGGCTGTAAGAGGGTGGGGCAATGATAGGCCAATTGGTTGGTGGTGTAGGTGGTGGCAATTCAAGGCTGCATGGGTGTTCTGGCGTGGAAACCATGGTGTGTGGTGAGTTGTAAACAGAGAGGCACATGAGTGGTCACAACAACAGTCAATAGAAGTGTGAAAAAAGGAACACCATGATGCCAGGATGTCAGTACTTCACTGGTATGCACATGTTTTGTCCATCTGGTGGCCATACACACAGGGAAAGACTTGTTGTGAAACCAGCAATGAGGGCAAGCATTTGCTTACTACTGTACTTGCACAGTCATGTTACACGCAGTACTATGTGATGTGCATGCATTCGTATAAGGGTACTGCAGCACTATACCCGGCTGCCTGCACAAAATGATTTTGTAACTCTTCTCCCACGTGCAACACTATGGCTGCATGTAGGTCCAAGATTTCAGTTACTGCTGTTTTGTCTTCTTTCACTACTTATGTCTTATCATATGTGGTCTGTGTCTTGATGGGTCTGACCACCTTCTTCCCCTTCTTATACTTGGGCAAGTCGACATGAAACCGACCAACACCATTCACAGTGGTTGCTTGGCTCCTTCCCTCATTCTCATTAAAATTCAATGCTGCCAGTAGAGTCCTGTGTGAGAAGGGCATGTTACTGGAATTAAGATACTTGCAATGGAGCCTTGATCTGTGGCATACCACCATCATAGAATCATAAAATCATTGAACCATACAAATCAGACAATAGAAAAGGGCACGACTAGCCTGTTTAGTCTGCTGTACTGCTCCCACTTTACTCATAGCCCATGTCACTCGCACTCCATGTTCCACAACTACCAACACCATGTGTCAGTCCCATACCATCTGACATCCCACCACCGTTTAAAGCCACCAACAGCTCCTGTAGTACTTTTTCCCAGTCTGACATCACCCATTGGCGAAATTATGGCCCCTCACAGTGCGTTTATATCTTCCTTGGAATAATGTTACATTATTCCATGTAGTGTCAGCATTTTGCTTCCTTTCACTTGCCACACACCCTGTACCCACGTGCAAGTTTAATACCCTTGTGAGTGGTGCTGCAAGGTCATTCCTCAGTTATCTGAGTACCCTCATCTGCCATCCATCCTGCAATCCCCTCTATACCTACTATAAATACCAAGCAGATGAGTGTATTGACCCCCTTGTCCTTGTCTGAACTCCACACCAGTTCAGTTCCATCCTGTCTTCTTAACCAATATGTCTCCAGTGGAACAAAGGACAAAATATGGTGCATTGCTATGACACCAGACTCTGACTCCATAGGCAGCTTTTTGGTAGGAAGGAATACTCCCTGTGTGCATTTGTTAAAAGCATGGAGGTGTTGCAAGTTGATGTATTGTGTTGCGCCACAAGTCATTGAGACATGCATCACTGCACCTCTGTAGTTTTACTTAAAAGACCATGGGTGGGCAAATCCCACTGCCCACAGACAGGGGCAAGTACATTTCATGGCACTGCAAGTACCAAAACACAGCTGATGTCATTGTAATGAGTATGGGCAAGTGGCAAATCAGTTGCAGTCATTGCGGGACAAGCAATAACAGTTTCTATTTGAACACCCCTGCAGAATCAACACCCCAAAAACAATAAAAAAATTGAACCTTCTTCTCACAGTTAAATCATTCATTTATTGAAGCCAGTGAAAAATGTAATCATCACCAAGCTGAGCATCAGGTTCAGAGCGAGAGTCACAAAAACGTTTTTTTTTTTCAATGGAGGAGTGGATTACATTACATTTCCATCTATTACCTGCTTCAATAAATGATGGATTTTCTGTATCTGTAAGAAGAATTGACCAGGTTTCAGTTTTTCTGTGGTCACTTTGAAGCCTAACTCATGAGGTGCAGTGATTTATTACTTTTGTTTGTATCCACTGTTTTTTTTTAAACATATGGTGTTAAACATTGCATGTTGACATGCATGTTAACTGTTGTAAAACACATGCTACTACCGTTACCTGTACCCTGCACCTGTTATGCATTCCACAACTGTTGAAACAAAATACTGAATGAGGAGATGTTTTTTAAGGGGCCAAGACAGACATAGCAGGAACACAGTACTCCAATTAAATGTGACATAATGAAATTAACAGTATGGCTTATATTGTTTTCCATCCATCTACCTTTTGAGCCACCAGTACCTCTGCCGTATCTTATTACATTATACACTGGTACACGACTAAGGCTACCTCATGGTAATGCCATACGTGTTGTAACACTGTCAGTGTTTTGGTACTGAACAGTGGTGTGTGACTGTGTTGCTTATGTGCAACCTCACGTTCAGTGAGTACTCACTTCTTTGCATGTCCGCCAAGTTCACCCACTGATAAAGACACATTGATACAGCACACTACTGGATCATATAATTCCAAATATGTTTACTGTACCATTAGGACAAGGGCACCATCAGGGACCATTCAGTACGGCAACATTTACATAGGTATTTATTGTAATAATTGATCATCAATAAGATACACAGTGTGCAACACCGACCTTATCATGAAGAAGTGTTTTGTTATCTGTGGTTTGCCATGAAGGACTTACATTGTCAGACTGGAGCAAAACAACAAGGCAAGTTAGGGGTCATAGAATGAGCAGTGACCGACATCTGCACATATAAGTTGGTGTAAGTGAGCATGTGTGCCATGTTGACAGTGGTCTCACTTTGAAGCACACCATGCACCAGCTGATTATGACGGAGACAGCAGTATTCAGAGTCAGACAACAGCGGGTCAATCAGTGGTCATGTTCGCTTGTATAACCCAGAACACAACAAAGTGTGTGCAGTGTGGTAGTAACATGCATGAGGTGTGCCCATAACAGTGAGGTGGTGGTGTCATTCAATGTCACAATGAATCCTGTCACCATTGTAACAATGCATACCAGCTGACTGACATGAGGACTTACTTGCATAGCATACCCTTATATCCAAAAGTAGCACCTCAGTGCATATTGGATTATTAGGCTGTGGAATGCCTCTAAGCATGATGTCTGGTACATAGGCAAAAGCTTTCTAACATCCCGCATTACTGTGTTGGTGTTGAGAATCGATTCCACTGTCACATAGGCCTTCTCATCTGCAATGATAAACATGACAGTCAACTTCACTGCTTTGTGACTGGTGTACTATGAGTGAAATATCAGCGGCAGAAAATTAAAAACTGTAACCTCTATTCAGGGCTGTAATCGTGTGACATTGATGAACTGTGACACTACCGTAACAAGTTTCTGTGGGGATGTACCACTGACTATATTGTCAATCAATGTCAACACTGTGAATCATGCATTTCCATGCAGGGTGAGGACTGTGATATGCAGTATCAGCAGTGTATTGAGTGCTGCCAAACAGTGTTGACATAGGGAAGCAGTGACCGTGCGGCATCATTAGTACATGGCTGTGAATTCAGCTGTACATATTGTGATGTGCTGCTGCATGTATTGTATGTCAGACCAAAAAGTACCATGTTTCAAGGTCACTTTACAGGTGCAATTTTCTGACAAAAGGAAAACCAAATCTAGTGTGGCATGTCTCCTGTATGTTCCTAAGTGAATTGTCATGGGGCACACATTTTGTGCTGTTTATGAGTCCCAGAAAGGACCAGCACTGGTCTTTGTAGCTGGCCAGACAAGGAGAGTGAAGGCAGGGTAGCTAGCGGGACAAGTATGTAGCAATGAACACAGCAACACTGTCAGTGTCACTGGTGGTTCATCACACCATTCTTACCTTTTCTGGAAGTCACCTGTTTGAGGTAACATGAAGAATACTTGTAGATGGATGATACTATCATCGCGAGAGGCGTAACGGGGTATCAAGGTGTCATGGAGTGCTTCCGTGAGTACGGTCACAAAGAGTACTGCTTAGCATGAATTGCAGAAGTCATGGGCATGGATTACCATTAATGATCCATTACAGTTCACCATAGTGACAGTGAAGTGATGGTGAAGCTACACAGTGGTTGGAAGTAGTACCCATACCCAAGTGTGTGTGAAGTGCATGAAAGCTACTTAACAAGTGACATAAACAGAGGCATTACGTGGTTTCATCCACTTCGCTAGTAGTTATCCTGGGCCAAGGGTCCATGTGCACAGGCTGGAAAAAACACATCATCATGTACATGGATATCCTGTATGTGGTTGATGATCGACTTCATCTTAGTGGCCATGATGCCACCATTGCTATCAGGTGTGGATCGCGGAATCCAGTACACTGTATTTCTAATGCTGGGAATCCAGGCCCTGATATCATGACATCCTGCCTTGGAAGATGCTGCTTCTAACTTCTTAGTTATGGCTGCAGATTGAAAAGGAGACATAAATACACAGCCCAAGTCATTAAAACACACATATGGCATAGAAGCTGTGTCAGTGACACATGCATATACAAACATAGGAATGTGCCAGCAGAAACAAGGTCTATCTAGGTGTGCTTGAGTGTGCAGCTAGCACCCCTGGTTTGCAGCTGCTCCACCCACCCTCCCCTTTGTCATCCCAATGCCGCCACCCTTTTTCCCCACTCTCACTCTCCCCTATTTCCTGTTCCATGCCATTTTGAAGGTATTCACAGACTTACATGATATCATCTATTGTGGTACTACATTCTATTTTGCTACCACCCTCTCCGTGACATAGTGTCTCATTATTTCCCTCCTAAATCTTCCCCCCTCTATTCTTAGTCCATGCCCCCTGGTGTCCCTCCCCCTCATTAGTTTAATGACCCCATGTGCCACATCCTTATTGATTCCCCTCAGATACTTGAATGTCTCAGTCATGTTCCCCTTGTCCCTTCTATTCTCCAGGGTGTATATATTCAGGTCTCCCAGCCTGATCTCATAGTCTCTCCCCTCCATCCCAGATATCATCTCATTGCCCCCCTCTGCACCCCCTCCAGTAGCCAGATATCACGTGTCAGGTATGGCCTCCAAAACTGCACACAATACTCCAAGTGTGGCCTTACTAGTGACCTGTACACGGGCAACATCACCTCTCTTCACCTGGACAAAAACCACCTCACTATGCAGCTTGGCATTTTGTTTGCTTCTGCAACCACTCTCCTGCACTGGGCAGTGTTATTCACAATCCCTGTTACCATTACCCCTAGATCCTTCTCCACCTCCTCCTCAATAATCAGTAGCTTAACCCCTCCCAGCCAGTATTGTCTTCTTGGGTTCTTTGCCACAAAGTGCATAACTTTACACTTCCTTGCATTGAACCCCAGCTGCCAACTCTCTGACCACTCCTGTAGCTTGCTTAGGTCCACCTGCAGCTGCTTCCATCCCTCCACTCCATCTATCAGTGCTCCCATTTTGGTGTTGTCTGCAAGCAGACTTACCTTGCTCACCACACCGTGTGCAATGTCTGATATGAAGAGGCCAAATAATACCGGTCCTAGAACAGAGCCCTGTGGTACCCCGCTCATCAGCGGTCTTGGACTTGAGAGATCCCCCCCACTACCACCTCTTGTAGCCTCACATCTGAAACAGCTTGTAATCCAGTTTATAATCTTTTGTTCTCACCCTGACACCAGTTACCCACTTCAATTCACCCTGATATACTGAATCAAATGCCTCGCTGAAGTCCAAGTAAAGGACATGCACTACGTGATGCTTATCCAGCTCACCTGTCGCCAAGTCATAACATTGTATGAGGTTAGTTTGACAAGACTTCCCCAAAATGAACCCATGCTGCATCACATCCTGGATGCCACTGTCCTCCCGGTATGACACCAGTCTTTCCTTTAGTATTGTTTCCATGAGTTTTCATACTATGGGGATGATACTTACTGGGCAATAATTACCTGGTTCATCCCTTGGTCCACTCTTGTGTAATGGCACTACATGTGCTATCCTCCAGTCCAGTGGCACACATCCTGACTCCAGTGAGGTGATATACAGATCCGCCAGTGCCTCTGCCATCTTTCTCAGCATCCTGGAGTAGATACCATCTGGCCCTGGAGCCTTGTCTACCTACAGTGCCCTCAGTCCCTCTAGGACTGTGCCTTCCTCAATTCTTCCACCTGTCACATCCTCTCCCCCCGTCCCACCCTCCCAGCCCATGATGTTAGTGGTCCCCACTTTCTTCCTTGAACACTGAGCTAAAGTATTCATTCAGTGTTTCTGCCTGTTCTTCTCCCTTTTCCACCCACTTCCCACTCTTTTTATTGTCACTATTGTGTCTTTGGCCTTCCTTTTCTCCCTGATGTATCTGAAAAAGTCTTCCACCACCCCCCATTAATTCCCTGAGCTAATCTCAGCTCCCTCTCAACCTTGACTTCTCTCACTTTCCTGGTTACCTCCTTGGACCATCTTGCATACTCCTGTCTGTCTCCTCCTTTTTCTGTTCTCCTATACCTCTGGTGCACCTCTTATTTTGCCCTCACCACCCCAAGTACCTCACTGTACAAAGAGCATGGTTTCCTTGCTCTTCTCCTCTTACTCTGTGTCTTGGTGCAGGCTCCCATTGACTCTGTAATCCCACGTCTAATACTGTCCCATTTCTGCTCCATGTCCATCTCCTGCCTTATGCCTTCCAGTTTCTCTTTCAGTACTTCCCGCATCCTCCCAAAGTATGCCCCCCTGAAGTTTACCACCTGGGTTAATGATTTCTATGGCTCCCCGCACATGGTGATATTCAACCACTCTGTGGGATGATCGCTACTGGCTACTGGATCCTCAACCCTTATTTCCCTTATTGCCTCTCCATTTGACAATACCGGATCTAAAATGTTCTTTAGCCTAGTAGGTACAGTGACCAACTGTGTCAGGAAACCATGCTGGATTGCATCCAGGAACACTGGCTCCCTAGGACTGGAGGTGACCGGAATGCTCCAGTCAACCCCCAGCAAGTTTAAATCCCCCACAATGACTACCTTCCCTTTTCTACATACCTTTCTGATTTGTCCCACTAATTTCCTGTCAAGCTTCTCAGACTGGGACAGCAGCCTGTATAGCACCCCAATCCTCATTTTCCTACCCCTTGAGTCTAGGAGCCACAGCCAATTGCCTCTGTTCTCCTTTCTTCTCCATCTCCATAATAGCAGTCTCCATCTGCTATCATGACCATGATAGCAGATGGAGACTGATTAGCAAAGCATAGAAATGCATGTGAGGCCAACCCTTGTGTACATCACCATCTCCCTTACCTGTGCCACTGGTCTACCAATAAGTCTCATTTCCGCATGTGAAATTCATTATTGTAAAAAGCACTGAATTCAACCAGTTATGCATTCGTAGCTTGACTGTCATTAACTGCGCATTCCATGTCTCACGTAGGGAACAGCACAGTAACTACTGGCAGAAACATCAAGAGTAATTTTGGGGTATCCCTCAAATCAAGCCGATACAGTGTACGTGCATGAAGCTGTGCATTGATAACAGCGTCAGCATGTACTGTACACAGCAATCCCTGTATCATACATCATACATCAGACACCACTGTCCTGCCTAATGCCCTTAGTGATCATATTTACCACAAGGCATACCAGTATCCTTACTATATCCTTAGTAGGTCTTTCACAGCATGATGACACTGGCAGTGTACAGTGATCAAACAGCGTTACGTAACTTACCTTTAACAAAATGCCACACATGGTAAAAGTGTTTGAATTCTGGGTGATTTTCCCTCAGATACTTTTGTATCTGGGGGTGTTGATCTGTGTCAAGGCATTGCATTGACAAACCTTCCCTGTGGATATCCTCCAGGCCATGCCTCAGTATTTCCATCTCCATATGATAAGCTGAGTGAACCTAATTGCACTGCATAAACAAAAAATTAATTATCAAAGAGGAATTCACAGACTATTGTGTGACCTGTGTAATTGGCACTCCATTTGTTACCAATGCAGCTCTCATGGAACATGTTACATGTAATGTATAAAAAGTAAAAGTCTGCAAATCAAAGTGAAGCATGTGGAAGTAGCTGTTTCACTGCTATCACCACCACACAAACGTGCACAATATTCAATGTTATAATCTTGCACTTCTCAAGGTCCATTAATGTGTACGTGCCATATGTGGCACTGTGGCCGGGTGTATCACAATGGGCATCACCTCCAACATGCAATTTTCTGCCTTCACTCTGAACATAGGTGATCACTTTTCATCTCTCCGAATACAACATGTCATAAGTTGCAGGTTGCACAAACTTGTGTGGATGCTCATAAAAGGTGGTACAATATATTGTCTGTAAATTAATGTGCATCATCATTCTTAACACTTTTTGGGGGGATGACCCGAACATGATACAGCTGCTGAAAGCATAGTGTTTCCAGCAGATTAACCCAAGATGTATGGCTGTGAATGCCAATTCTTCTCAAATAAACATTTGATGCATTTCAGTTCAACAATAATGAAGGAGCCTTTGACCATGGAGACAGAAACATTGCATCTCTCTTTGCATTCCAGACATACTGCAAACAGAGACATCAGGCAGCTCTCAAACGCAATAAACTTTCTTTCTGTGCATCCCATTGTTTCCCTCAGCATGTCTAGGTGATTCTCCCCATATGAGTAAATGTCAGGGGAATGTTAGGTCATGGAATTCCACATATGGAAGCATACCATCAAGTAAACAATAGTTGTCGACTAACATAGGGATACCCATAGTTGCAAGACATTAGAACCCTATGTAGGAGACTCGCCACATTAGGAAGGCATGTACACAACTGTTGATATGCCTATCATGAGCATCACTTGCCATATGTTATTACATAACAAAGTACTAAATCATGTTAGCCATGTGATGTAATGTGATGTCACTAGGCACAACTTCCTCATTTCAATGCCGAGGTCGGAGCACTTCAGAGAACTTGGCCACAGTCACAGAGGGTTCAAGTGAAAGTTGTGGTAATGAAGACCAGGTATCTCAGATGTAAGAAGCACATTCACAGCTTCTTATTTTAATCCGTAGGCTATACCACCAGCCCCTGCCTCATCTGCATCCACCATTCCCCCCAACCCAACAGCATGTGTTAATAAAGACCAAAATGTTTCATGGTTGAACATGAAGCTGGTATTGTACAATCCACACAAGTGAGAGTGACACAAAATATCGGAAGCAGATTGCCCTTTGATGACATGTTCCTATGGTAATCCACCACCCAGCTCGCCACCCACCACAACAACAGGCATTCGTAGAGTCCAGACCACCAAAGTTGGATCAATGCACAGCTGTGTCTGCACAGAGCAATACATCATGGGATGTAAGAAAAAATATGCCCATGTCAATGTGTACTTATGGCCTGTACACGACCATACATAAGGTGTAATACATAAACATTTGTCAAAATGTGTACACACCTGCTTTCAGTGAAGTACACAGGTTTTACAACCTTTACATGCAGTTTACAATCACACATCTTCCGTCAATGTATGCCATGGCAGGACAATGTGGTGTCTGTATAGTTAATGTTGCTCAAATATATAAGTAATCGTATGTTATGCATCCTTGCATTTGTTAGGGAACACATAGTAACATACTAACATATTATCAAGCCAGAAGAATAGGCCCTGTGGTCTATCGAGTCTGCTCAATGGTCAGTGCCTATGCAGGGCACCTATTTTAGCCCTCCTTCCAGCCCAACAAGGACCCATATTTCCCAGAGGGGCTCCTGGATGTACCCTCCCCCTGAACATATCCAAGCCCTTGTAGAAGTACTCCACAGTAGTAGCAGCCGCCATTTCTCTGGGCAGCACATTCCAGGGCTCCACCACTCTCTCACTAAAGTAGCACCTCCTTGTCCCCCCCCTCAGTCTCACCCCATCCAGCTTCATGGGGTCTCCCCTGGTGTCCCCCGGTTCCCTCAGCTGAAGGACCCCCGACAAGGCTTGCCCTATTAAACCCCTTGAGATAATCGAAAACCTCTATCCCCCCTGTCTCTGCTCTCCTATAATGTGTATATAAGGTGCTACCCCAGTTTCTCCTCTTAGGGTCTTTCCCCTAGCCCCAGTACCATCCTGGTTGCTCTCCTCTGTACCCTGTCCAGTAACGCAGTGTCCTTCTTTAACTAGGGATGCCAAAACTGCACATGGTATTCAAGGTGTGGTCTAACCAGACTATTGTACAGCAGAAGGAGTACCTCAATAATCCTTGCGGTTATCCCCCTGGCTATGCACCCCAGCATTTTATTTCCTAGCCACCTGCCCACCCTCCACCCCCAATCGCTCCTGCTTCTCCAGTACCCCATGATGTGGCATGGAGTCAAAAGCCCTGCTGAAGTCCATAAAGAGGACATCCAGTGGCCTTGCATGATCCAATGTCCTTGTCACCCCTTCATAGAACTCAACCAGATTTGTCTGGCACAATCTGCTATTAAGAAAGCCATGCTGCTGAATGTGTATTCCACCCTGTGCCCTCACCACCAACTCTATCCTTTTCTTCAGGATGCTCTCCATCACTTTGGCCACTACCAGTGTCAGGATAACTGGCCTATAGTTACCCAGCTCCTCTTGCTGGCCCCCCTTGTGGATAAGCACAATATGGGCCATCCTCCAGTCCTGAGGTGCTCACCCAGAATGTAGGCAGGAGTTAAGAAGACTGGCTAGGGTGGTGGCCAAGGTATCCACCAGATCCCTGAGCACCAAGGGCTGTATCCCATCATGATCTGTTGCCTTGTCCCCTCTTAGGGCCTTGAGTGCATCCAGCACCCTACCTCTGGGTATTTCTTCATCCTGTTCCCCCTCTTTATGAACCATATCCCCGCACCCTTTGCTACCGTTGCTTCCCTGCCCCCCTCCTTGGTAAAGACAGAGCCAAAAAAAGTAATTCAGTGCCTCAGTCTTCTCTCCCACCTCTTCCACCCACCCACCATCTATCCTGAGCCAACTGATCTGCCACTTATCCTTTCTTCTTTCCCTGCTATACAAAAATCACCCTTCCCCCCCTTCTAATCACCTGTGCCAATCTCAGGTACGCTCCTTCCTTAGCCGATCTCACCACCCTGGTGACACTCCTGGCTGCCATACATCACAGTATAAGTTTTACCGGCGTCAATACTACTAACAGGGTAAATGGTTGTACCATGAAGGCTGATCACCATTCCACTGACTTACCTTCTAAGTGTGGTGGTTGGTAAGTGGAATGACTACAGCACTGCACATAAAAATAAAAGCAATTGAAATAATCAAATTCTTACCTGCTGTCTTCCATAATGTAATCATCTTCATTCTCGTTAAATGATGGCAAATAGGATACATCTTTCTCATCACAGAACTCTTCATCCAAGTCCAACTCTGAATCTGATGAGGGTAAAGGTGTTGAAGTGATGTTGATAGCTGCAGGTGGAACAGGCCCCATGTCATCTGTCTGGGTGGAGGCATCCACCATTTTCACTGATGTAGAAAGTCCTATTAAATGAATGTGACATTTTTAAGTTTTGTAAGGCTATAATACATAAATACAGCATGGATGACATAGCAATGTGTTTCTGTACACTTTACCAACAGAAAAGTGCGCCTTACAGGGCTGCGGGCAGTTCAATGACAAACGCTGCACTGAGCCAACAAAATGGAAATTTGTAGTACTCACAGTGCAGTAGTAGGTGCAAACACTATAGAATTTACATTGCAGTACTTTCTGCATCATTCCATGCTCACTGTTGCATCCAAAAGTGTGCTAAGTGTGCTGTTATCTGAAAGGATAACTATATCACATGCAAAGCAGCCATCACAAAAAAGACGCAGTAAACACACCTCAACATGTGACCTTCTTTACTGCCACGAGTAAAAGAAGTAGCTATTACTCAGATTGTCACACACCAAGGTCACCATTGACAATCAACCATACGCAGTACTGGGCATTGAACCTTTAATTGGCAGCATGACAACCAGTCATTGCATACCATGGATAGTATGCCTAACCACTGTCAGTATGCAATGCCTACTGCTACTGTATGGACACAAGGATTCTGGCGGCCACTACTTTTGCTTACAGCAGTGGTGCAGTAACACCAGTACAGTTACATCACTTACAAGTGTTAGTGGCAAATTACCACCATTTACAACAGTTAACAGCTTGGTGAACAGTGCATGGCATCCAGACTGGGAGCTACAAGAGCTTCCAATTTATAGATGTGAGGCCTTACAAATGTCATTTACAAAAAATGAATGCATTATTCCTTGACATTTACCAAGTATAAGACAACACCTTTATTGAAATCTACACATACAATGCGGGGCAACCCTCACTGCAGCAGCTGTGAATGAATGGATAATCACAGTCACAAAAACATGGCTTGATAATGTCGTACTGTCTTCTGAGTGTAATCACACCTTGCCAATGTAAACCTGAAGGCATGGACAGCACATGTGCTGCAGCAGGTGGCTCACTACTAAGTATCTGTAATGAGTTCATGGCCATGTTTTTGACGTGGTCCAATGTTATACATTACAGACAGTATCAGAACACATTCAGCTTTACACTGCATACTGGTAAACTGTGGTGGGACAGGAATAGATGGTAGAATGCAGAATTCTGCAGTACTGTATAACTGGTGTTTTTCCTTATTCATACCTAGTAGTATTGGGGTAATTGGCTTGATACATGCTGCAGCAGCCATGGTCCTCAAAAACACGTACACAACTTTCCTGACATGTCTCTCAGTTGGTGAGACACAGGAATGAGACTCAGTGACACTGTGTACAACAACATCAGTGACAGTGAAGCAATGAAAATGAGAAAGAGAAGTAAAGTAACACAAAAACATTCTATCAGAAGCACCTCCAACAGACTGTGGCAGGCAACCGATTACCAAAATGTTCACACTTCCATCACTGAACTGTGATGCATAACTGCAGAATGCAAGTAACATAGGTACTGTTACACTGCCCATGTGCTGATGTGATACATAGGCAACCACACCTGCAGCAGCACAACCAAGTGCTAGACATGAATGCAGCATCACTGCTTACCTATGGAGTGATAATGTACTTTGGGTCCAGAATACTGTGTTTTCTTGTCCGCAAATCATTTCTCAGACAGTGTCAGAAGTGGCTGTACATCACAGATGTCATCTGATAGTAAATCCACAGTTGTCTCATTCATGACATGGACTGAACCTATACAAGGATTCAATACTTGTGTTGTCTCAGTAGGAAACACTTCTGTGGGATATTCTGTGTACCGCTGCATTACCTATTCAAAAGACAAGATGATAGAAAAGTTAATAAGTAGTATGGGAGCATATGAAACCACCCCCCTCCTAAAAAAGACATGTAAAATAGAAAATGTGTGGGTCATCATGCATATTACAGTAGTACATACACAATGCAAGAGCTTCCAAAGGTAAAGGTGAAGTCAGCAGTTGTAACATGCAAGTGGGCCTTAATCATGCAAATTATACATGACATGCACAGTGACTTCACTACTTACCTCACTGTTGCAGTTCAAAGGGACACAACATAAACATATGATAGTGAATTGTGTTTCACTCTTATTGGAGCTCATCAGCATGGTGATGATGCGAAACCAAGCAGGGAACCACATGGTTGTCACATCAAGCCACGGACACATTCAGAAACTAGCAAAACAAGGTTAGTGACATGGAACAGTACAACTTGAGAACTATAAGTCAGACTGTATACATATATGAACAATTATCACTATCAGGTACTATTGGAAACATATGGGTATCCATGGAGTCTGCTGCTTAGACACAGTAGTCAGACTGCAACCTAAAAACCCGAGGGCCACACAGCCAACATGGCACTGTTTATATATGCAGCACACGTGAGGTAGACAATGATCACCACACAGCTGGGATGCCACCAGCATAACTCAATGGAAAGGCATGTGCAGACAGAATGGAAATGTAGGAAGAGGCCAGCACACTAATAGGTTGGATAACACTATGCTGAACAGCACCCATATGACCATAACCTCAACAGATGGCATACACAACTTATACGGCCACAAACATACAGACAGAGAGAACATGATACACTGCTATATACAGTACCATTGTGTGATTAATTACACAACCACAAACATGATGGTCCATGTGTGAGCGGTATGATTAACATCATGTTTCTCATAAGGCAAAGGTCGGTTGTACAAAGCACAATACAATCAGGGTGTGTAACTTGTTTTGTTGAAGAGCCTGCCAGAGAATAACAGAAGACAACTGGTGAATGATTGAAAGCTTAGTGACAAAATGTCCACATACCAGAATAGCCATCTTAGGATAACTGTTGTAAGAATGCATGTTTCAGGAAGGAACTGAAAAACAAAAGGCACATACCTCAGCCAATTCTCTCTTTCTGAAGGCACTGCCACATTTCCTCTTCTTGACAGAGTTCTGAAAGACATAGTCATCTGTGGGGCATTTTGATGTTTTGGCACTATCACTGGAAGGCTGTCTATGAATGGTGGGCACTGTATCTGGAAGTAACCTCAAGTCACATGCCAATTTCATCTTATACATAGCCAAAATTGTCAGATCAAAACATGACTCTAAAAAATGGGCCAGACATAACACAGTGGTGTTATTAGCACCCACCCAGTCAGCATGTTTTGTTTTTATGAAATGATGCCACAACATCCTGTAATGGGGATCCTTGGGAAATGTAAATAAAGAGTACCTCATCTTAGTAGTGTTCCCACAATGAGCTGCAATGTATCGAGCAGGTATGATTACAATATTGGATACCGTCTGATGTCTGGTAAAGTTACTGTCCACAGAACAATACCTGGAGTCACAATACAGAAGTACAGCACTGTGTGGCACACAATTTAAGAACCTCAGCACAGAAAAAGTAATGACGGTGGGTGCAGATTATCCTGATAAAGAGGGAAATGGAACAAATGCACACCAGAGAAAAAACCTTTCTTTTTCATATATACACTACTATACTCTGGTAATCAGGTACAGCCCAATGGTCACAGACAACTGTACCACTTAGGAGGTGGAGTGACTGGCTCAAAGTCATATAATTACACAGGTGCAGCAGAAAATGAGATCTCAAGCACACTACAGATGCAAAAAATGATTCAGAGCACTGCTGAGAACAGAACAACATACGCAGGGAAAAACAAATTCACTGACACTGCCTAACTAGCCACCAGAACACTTTTTGCCACAGACAATTGCCAAGCAGAACCACAAAGAGGAATGGCCCTGACTTCGTGGAACAATAACAGCAACAACTTGTCAGCAGTATGTTTTGTTCTCACCAAAAACAAATATTAGTAACTCAGAGGCCCAATAAAGAAACAAGACAGGGGAACACTAAAGCCAGAACACAGCCTTCACGAATGTAACAGTTCCCTTAAATAGCATCTCAGAGACAGATGGCAATAGACAAAGCCACACAAAACGGCAGCAGCAAGGATCGCAATTGGTTATGTCACCAGATGATCCACATCTACACTCGATCCACAATGCAAAACCAGAACACATATAACTCAATAATTTCTAGGGTGAGGTATGGTGCCACACTACTGCTTGACAGCACAAATCACTATATGGATTCCCACTCCACCGTGAACACGCACTGATTGGCCTGTTCTGGAGCTGATCTCACTTCCGGTTCTTCAAGCTACACAGCACTTCCATGGAACTGCAGGACTGAAGCTGAAAATAAAATCAAATTTCTCTGCAAGGAGATAACCGTTTTAAAAAAGGACTTTGTGATTTAAATACAGTGGACCTCTGAGACGTAACAGTAATTGCTAATCTCTACCAATATCACGGGACTTCCTCTTTAAAACACAATTTCAGTATGTTAATGTAAACAAAATGAACAGATCCATAGCCTAACATGCATATTGATCAAAATAATGCACATGGTTTTGACCATTTTCTTGAAACAATTCTATACAAAGGGAAAAAAGAACTAGTTAGCACTATAGAGAGCCATATATCTCTCTGACTCCAATGATGTCATCACTGAACACATTTGACAACCATTTTAGGAAGCAGGTAAGGCAGTTTTTTTTGAAATTGGAAGGCTGATTTTACATTTTTCAAATGCTTTGGAGCCGCATTTAGGTAAATTATATAAATGTAGTTTTAGCATTAATGATTACAGCAGCCTTTCCTTTAGTCCGCTATGACGTCGGATTTTTGAATAGTTTATCAAAATGTTGTTATGGTATCCTTTAAATACAGACTGGATGCCCCTGAAAATGCCACCAGGCTCCAGGTTCCAAGAGTTGGAACCATGAGTGCAATGCAGGGCTAGTGCAAACAAAAAAGAGGGGCTATCAACCCCAAGTTTGCAATTCTCAGTAAAAAGGAGATTGTTCCGAATGAATAAGGAGGCTGGATGCCCAAGTTGTCAGTACAGATTGCAAAGCAATTTATTAGAAAATAAAATCCACAAGGTTGATTCAGAAATCAAGCAGAGTTTGCTGCTAGTCCATATACCCGGTGCTTTGACTCTCACAAGTCTTCTTCAAGGGACGTGTCTATGGTGGGAAGGCAGATCAGACATAGCTACATACAGCTCACACAAATTCAAATAATATTAATGAAGTGCATAAATACAAATGTGACACAGTTATTAATACATGTGCAAAAATATTTTTGTGGACCAAAAAGTGAAAGATGTGCTAAAAAGGTCACTTATTAAACAGTAGTCACAATTTTACATTTTTAAGGCTCAAAATAAGACTGGCTGCAAGTATCTGTTCTGTGTCTATTTCAGGAGCAGCCTTGTGAATGTTTTAATTTTCTAATAAATTACTTTGCATACCATATTGAATGGCTTGGCATCCCGCCTCCATGTTCATCTGCCCCCATCTTTTTTTTGACTGAAAAATGACAACAGGGCCTGCAGTATAAGACTGGTGGGGCTTCCAGAGGGTAGCAAAAGAGATGCATTGTTTGCAAAATGGGCTCCCAGGAAGCCTAAACCTGGATACAGCAACAAGAGCTGAGCAGTTCCAGAAGGCCTATTGGCTCTCTTCAAGGTTGACTGAATGGCAACATGATAGGCCCCGAACCATTCTGCTCATTATGAGGAAGAGATAATCAGAGACAAACTATTCAAGGTTTCCAGAACTCTCAAAATCTGCACAATGAGAACCACATTTTGCATGTTTCCCCAGATTTATCCTATGCCACCTGTGTAGAAAGAAACAATATGATGCAGTGCAAGCTAAACTGAAAAGTTTGAGAGTGGTCCATTTAATGTTTATGCCTACCTACCTCAATATTCTTTACAGCTGTCACACTTATCAGCACTTTGATGCAGTAGAGGCTGGGAAGCATGTGGAGCAGATAGTGAAGGAGTTCAAGATTTCCGGTGGACAAGAAAAGGCTGACCTGGAGGAGGAGACCTGCTGGACAGTCCAACAGATGAGTATTATGTTTCTGAAGGGGTGGAGAGACAGCTGTGGACTTTATATGGACTCAAGTTCATGTTCATATGTTTGTTTTGCATATTTAGTAGATGGGCATTATACCTACATTTAATCAGCAATGTTATCTAACAGGGGAGGTAGTTACATGCTATGGACTGCAACTTTACAGGACTTTTTTCCTTTCTCTTTTCTGAGATATTGAATTATGGAATCTGCTACATGGTGGCCCTATCTGAGCATTGTAGCTCAGGCCATCACAAGTGTGCAGTGCACTCGTTATCCCCTAAATGTTCATAGGAACTGCTGGGTGTAGGTATAGGTGGCCTTTTATTTATACCACAATATGGAGCACACGCATACTAGTTTCATGGCCAGTAACTTCATTTATATGAAGTCTGTTTTATTCTATGCATGTTAAGAAAGCATTACATGGGTTAAATATGTTTGTTACCCTGTTTCACTTATATCAATCTCTTCTGCAGTGATGAAATGGGGTGCTACCAGTAATCTGAGACACCGTGCTTTGTGCAAGACCATATCAATTGGCTTAATTCTAAAATTATGCTAGGAATGTATTTTACTCAGGTAGATCCCCTACTCTTGTAAGGTGCAGCATATTCAGAAAACAAAATTATTATTTTTTTATTTATTTATTCAATTTTGGTGACTGGGTAACCCCACTGGGCCCTGGAAGTCCCTTTTTCAGGGGTGACCCGTGATACATAACATAAAGCATATACAACAGTTTAAGCATACATAACAGCATTTAAGGCATAGACTTTTTACATGTTTTGAAGCTTACATAGTGGTTACAGTGACAGTTAAACTATACTTATTTTTAGAGATAGCAGTGCTAATGTATAGAGGGCCTAGGATATGATGTAACTACAGAGATTAAGACCAGCAGGCCTAGGTATGGTTGTCTACGGTGTGTGATATGGGAGTGAGGAGGGGGCTAATCTCAGGTGTTGTGGCAGTGGCAAGTGCTAGCATCAAGCATGTGGGCTTTGAGTCTTGTGTGGAAAGTTTTTTTTTTTCATATTGAGTATGCTTTATTAGCTTTTCAACAAAGCATATATATTCAAGGATTAGTACACAGCACATCTCACACATACAAATTCCTACAAAGCCAAGGGGGAAGTACAGTCAAGCACATACCCTTTACACATTGAGATGCGAACATGAGCCTGATACAGGACTAAAACTAGATCATTCCTACTGAGATAACATGGGCCCAATCACCAGGCTATCTAGCATTTACAACCAGACAACAATATAAGTAATTAAAACCACCCTTATCCCTCCCTCAAACCCTTCCCCGCCCCATGCCACTACACTGTAATAATTAGGAAGATTCCTACTAACGAGGAAATAGAAAAAGAAAGAAGGAAAGCAATCTGGTCAATTAAAGGGAGTGATCGGAATGGGAAGGCAAAAACTAGGCACAATATTTATTTGTTACAAAATTCCACTGTCTCAAGACCAGGAGGTAGCCGAGCCCATATCAAATAGTTAATAATGTGTGCAGAGGTGCCCAAGTCTTCTGGTATTTGCTAATATTTTTAGATATGTTTGCTATGAAGTATTTCACCTGCAAAGCGAACAAAATTTTCTTATGCCATTCTGTGTATGTAGGGATTTGTTGATCCACCCAATGGCGTAATATGATTTTCTTAGCACAAAGGGATATTAGGGACATGTATTTTCTTCGAGTACCTGTCAAGCGTTGCCCTACATCCCCCAAGATGCAAATTCCTGGCTAAAAGGCATCTTGCAGGCCCAGTGCAGGGTCAATTTTAGAATGGATGGCTTCCCAGAATGGGGTTACTTTAGTACACTCCCAGAAAATATGGAGCAACGTACCCCTCTGAGAACCACACCTGGTACACAAATCCGAAGAAAGCTGACCCATTCTGTTACGCCTTACAGGCGTATAGTATAAGTCATGCACTACGTAAAATTGAAGCAATCTGTACTGATCCCACCTGATATCTTTATACAGCCTTTTCCATATTTGGTGCCATTGGCGGGGGGTGGAAGAAGTGGAGGGAAGAAATCTATCCCACGCATAATAAGGGGTACCTTCAAGTTCACTGCTTCGCTTCTGAATTTCCTTGTAATAGAAGGCCAGGAGATGAGACGAGGGTCTCATGGACAATGAGCTGAGTATGGGGCCCAACATGTACTGGTCCCAAGGACCACTACCAAAATGCTGAATTAAAGCATGGGAAATTTGGAGATATTTGAAGCAGTGGGAGGGAGGTAGGTTGTATTTAGCCCTGATACCTGGGAAGTCTAGTAACTTTTGGTTTTCTGTTAAATCTACCACCGCTTCCCCACAACCAATAGGCCAAAAAGCCGCAGTGATATTAGTATTCCCTATTCTAAAATTGGGATTCCTAATAAAAGGCTGGGATGTATCTTTTGTAAGCGGAAGTCCAAAGGTTTGACTCATCTGCATGTACGCCCGAATAGAAACCATAACAGGCGTGTCTAAGCATTGCTTGGGGACTTTTTTAGTGGTCAGGTACGGAAGGCATCTAATGTCAACTCCAGCAGCGTCGAGAGATTGATTCTTTCAATTTGCAACCACAGTGGATGATCCTCCATGGGTTTTAGCCATTACGAGACTATAGCGCAGTTAATAGCCAGGTAATAATAGTAAATATTGGGGACTTGTAATCCACCCCGTTCTTTGGTTCTTTGAAGCTTAGTTATCGCTCTTCGGGGGGATTTATTTTTCCAAATGAATCTAGAAATTATACTATGCACCTGAAGAAACCAAGATTGAGGAAAGCTGAGATTTAACATTTGGAGTTGATATAACAAACGAGGTAAAACATTCATTTTTATAATGTTAATACGTCCCCAAAGTGAAATTGGAAGCAATACCCAGCGATTTAAATCTGACTTAATGTTAGCTATTAAACAGTCCAGGTTATACTGCTTCATTTTAACCTTTGACTGCAACAGAAAAAATACCAAGATATTTAATCTTATCCCTTATCCAAGTGAGCCCAAGCTGCACAATATCTGCCTTTAGGGTGTAACAATTTAAGGGCATTACTTCTGACTTAGCCACGTTTAACTTATAACTGGAGAAATCCCCAGATTCCCATATAATGTTAAAAGTGGCAGGTATGGATGTGGATGGGTGAGTAATATGGAGCATGATGTCATCGGCATACACCGATAATTTATTTTGAATATGATTGATTGAAATGCCAGAAATCATTGCAGAATGATTAATTTTCCTGATTAGTGGTTCCAAAAACAGGTTAAACAGATAAGGGGAGAGGGGCAACCCTGTCGCGTGCCCTGTTGAAGGAGAAAGGGTGAGGACAGGACTCCATTGCACAGTACCCTCGCAGATGGATATGAGTAAAGAATTTGAATCCATTGAATGAATTGTTTGGGAATTCGATATCTCGGAAGCAAATCAAATAAATACTCCCAAGAGACCCGATCAAAGGTCTTTTCTGCGTCCAGGGACACCAGAGCCGCAGGGATCTGGGAGTTCCCGGACGCAGAAATGAGATGAGAAATCTTCCGAAGGTGATCTGATGAAAGGCGCCCGGCAACAAAACCCACTTGCTCAGGGCTTATTAATGTATGCCAGACCTTGGCCAACCTGCGAGCAAGGATTTTAGCCAAAATTTTCATGTCCACATTTATTAGCGATATTGGACGGTAATTCGACAGCAGTGTAATGTCCTTGCCTGGCTTAGGTAGGACCACCACAATTGCCTCTGTAAGGGTGAGATCAGTTAGGTCCTGTTTGTAGATGTAATTATACATATCTAGTAACCGTGTACCCAATTGGAGTTTGAAGGCTTTATAAAAATTAGACGAGTAACCGTCTGGTCCCGGTGCTTTGTCTATAGGAAGCGCATCTATGGCTTCATATATCTCTTCCACAGTCAAAGGAGACTGTAGAAGGGTTATTTGATCACAGGACAAGTATGGGAGATCAATATCTTGAAGAAAAAGGTCTAATGCGGAGCGTCGATAAGGTTGTGAGGGGGATGAGTACAGGGTTTGGTAGAACCTCTTAAAACATTCAGTAATCTCCCTAGGTGTAGTATAAAACTTCCCTTCAGGGTCTTGGACCGTAACAACAATCCTATCTGCAACTTGTGATCTGAGCCTTAAGGCCAAGAACTTACCTGCTTTGTCCCCCTGGTCAAAATAATTAACTTTAGCCCTCAGATGGAGGTGTTCGACCCTGTCACCTAAAAGGGTGTTGTATTGAAATTGTAAGTTTTCTAGTCTTTCAAAGTCTGTAGGTTGTGATTGGGAGGATAGGGATTTCTCCAAAACTCTAATTTGTTGTAGAAGTGTTGAGGATTTAGAAGAGATTTTCTTTTTCCTAATAGATGCCAATCTAATAATTTCTCCCCTTAATGAACATTTCAGAGCCCCCCAGAGCACATCTAATTTGGGCATGGATACAATGTTTAACTTATAAAAGTCTACTATGAATTTAGAGAAAAGGTCGACTACCTCCTGAGATTTCAGCAGTTGGGGATTGAATCTCCAGATTTTATCCCGGACAGCAGATGAGGACATGGACCACTGCAGGAGAGTTGGATGGTGATCCAAGATCACCTTGGAAAGATAAGCACAGCTCTGGACCCCCGCCAGGTGCTCAACCCCCAACAAAAAAAAGTCAATTCTAGAGAATGTGTTATGGGGCGTGGAATGAAATGAATATTCTTTAATCAATGGGAAGAGGGTCCTCCATGGATCCACAAGACCCAGGGTACTCATCAGGTCTTTAAGAGCTAATTGTGCAGGAGTATGGGGAGTGTTTTTCCCTGTGGACCTGTCCAAGGTATTGTTGAGAACTAGATTCCAGTCCCCACCAAGTATAATGGGAAGTTGGGCCCAAGGTGCTAACTTAGCCGCAAGATTCATAAAGAATTGTGGGTCATCTCCCACAGGCCCATAAATTGATTCCAGTACTACTTCAGTGTGGCCAAGAATGGCTCTCACCAATATATATCTACCTTGGGGATCACCCATCAACTGAAGCAGTCGAAAGGGTATACGACGTGCAATTAATATCGCAACCCCATTTTTACGAGTATCTAATCCTGCCCCAAGTGCATGTCCCACCCAGGATTTCCTTAAGTTAGGAATCTGTGAATTAGACAGATGAGTTTCCTGGATAAAGGCGATGTCTGCATTAAGCTTATTGAGATGCAGCAAGATCTTGGCCCTCTTTGTCGGGGATTGAGCACCCTTAACATTCCAAGAATAGAGCTTTAGCATAAATACCATAACCAGAGCAGGTACAGATAATATTCCTGTATCCAGAATATTTCCTTGAGAATGGGACACGTCCCATGTGATAGCGCCTGAATACATAGTGGCATTCCCTTGACAATCCCTACCCACCCCACAACTCCCTTCAATATGTACAAAATCCCCCAAATCCCCTTAAGCCAATATCTCATCCCGTGATGCGACACAACCCCTGACGTTTGATAAGGAGATTTGTTATACCCACCCCTAAACACTCCCTCCAAGTTATCCCCATCCCCACTCCCCCCAACACCCAACCCTCGCTCCCCAAAGCCCACATCGGGGTAAACTATACACCAACAAGAGAAGACAATAGCATGGGTCATAGACCTCAACAATCTTAGCTTCAAGACTATAAGTAGTAGCGAAATCCTTCCTATGGCCCCGAATACCCCTGTGGGATTACATCCCACCCTGTGCCAGTACGTGACACACTGAGTAGACTGCAGTTTTATCCAGGAACCTTTCCCTCCCGCTCCCCTCCCCCACCCTACATATTCGGATAGCAGTCACATGTACGAAAAGTAGAAAAAAAAAAGGGGGGGAGAGAAGGAAGAAGCTTCAAAGTCATGTTATTCATCGGTAGCTCAGTTCCAGCTGATAATGTCGCAAGAGATTGGTCTTCCTGAAAAAAAAAAAAAAGGGGCATCAAGGTCATATTATTCATCATTGATTTAGATCCAGTTGGTAGTGCCCAAAAAATAGGGGGGGGAAGGCATTCAGCCACACTTGTATCAGTTCTGCTAGCCATCTTCTTGTGATGCAGCAAATCTGGTGTCTTCCATCAGTCCAGGAACTGGAGTCTCCATAGGAGTTTCCAAGAGATTTCAACATTATATGTCAGTACCATACTATAAGGAGATACATATCATATCTGCAGGTCTTCAACAGGTTTGGAACAAATCCGGGAACATTTTACTCAGAGCAGGAGCAGCTGATTGGGCTGTATCAAAGGAGTGCCAGGATTCAGAATATAATACCATCAGTTTGGAAGGGTACTGAACCCTGTATTTAATACCAGCTGCAATCAATTTAGACACCAGTGGGTGGTATTCCGCTCGACGTGATCGCACAGAAGCCGGAAGGTCTTGTGCCAAACGAACCTGTTTGCCCTCCCAAACCACTTGCTGTAGGCCTCTGACTTGCTCCAAGATGTGGGCTCTATCCAGGTAATTTAATAATTTAATAATGACCGGCCTTGGGGGTTTGCCATTGCCTGGTTTGGGGCAGAGTGAACGATGCGCCCTCTCTATAATATATGCTGGATTATTTGGAGATGGCCCGGCTATCTTGGCTAAAAATTTCTGAAAAAACAATATGGGAGAGGTTCCCTCTGCCTCTTCTGGAAGGCCGAGAATAACTATATTATTCCTCCTACTGCGGCCTTCCAGATCTTCTAGCTTGATTTCCATTTTATGCAGACGTTGCTTTAAGGCTACCACCTCTGGCTCCAGTTTGCCCTTCCAACTCTCAAGTGATGCAGTCCATGCCGAAACATCTGAAATTGCCCGGTTTGTATCAGAAAGCTCCTCCCTTAAACATTTAATCTCCCTTGTTATGTCTTGCAGTGCCATCTTAAATGGCTGTAATTCTTCCAGAAATATTTGCTCCGATAACGGAGTAGACCCTGATTGCTGTGTCGTGGGTAACAGCACCTTCGCAGTGTTGCCGGACTGCCCTTTAGGTCTCTTCGGCCCCTTCTCGGGGGTTTGTGGGGGAGTGTGCTGCAGAGGAGCTTGGCGCATTTCGGCCTCCATGACGTTAGTAGGCCCAACTCTCTTGGTCGCAAATCGTAATGCAGGTCGCTTGATTCCCTTTGGAAGCCACAGGTGTATGGGGTCAGCAGTACTTCTTGAACCCTCCTAGCGCTGAAGTAGGGCGGAAAACCACCACAAAATTAAGATTTTAATGTGAAGTGGGGGAATGAGACGGGAGACGGCTTCTAGCGCTGCTAGCCTGACCGCGACATCACGTGATTTGTGTGGAAAGTTTTTATGGAAGGGGCTTCCAGTATTGAGGGTGGTAGTTTGTTCCAAAGCGATGAGGCGGTATAGGTAAAGGACTTACCATCTGCCTTGGTCCTCACTCTAGGTACTTCTAGTAGAGTTTGGCCTGAGGACCGAAGGTTCTGCCTTTTGTTGCTTGGGGGCAATAAGCCCTTTGAGGTTGGTTTGGAAGGGAGGGGCTGAGTAACTTGTGTGCAACCAGAGCAGAGGGTACTGGAGGTGAAAGTCCAGTTTGGGCCAGGTTAGATGTGCTAGGGCCTCACAGTGGTGACTTCTAGTATGAGCCTGAGTAGCGAAGCGAGCCACCTTGTACAGGGCATGCAGTCTGCTGATCTCAGATTTAGCCATGCCCTGCAGGACTGGGGCAGCATAGGTCAGAGTGGGAAGGAGGGCACAGCAGGCAGTGGTGATCCTGGCTTCAGGGATTAGCTGGTCCTTAAGGTGGTAGAGGGTTCCTAGTTTGCTGTGGATGGTTTTGGTTACGTGGTCGATGTTATTTTTTAAGGGTGAGACCTTGGTCCAGCATAAGGCCAAGATATTTTAGGGAAGCCACCACTTCGATTCAATTGTCAGAGGCAGAGGTGATTAGCAGAGAATGGGTTCTATCTTGACCAAGGGATCTTGGTCCAAGCAGCATAGCCTTGGTTTTGCCAGTGTTAAGAACCATCCTATTCTCAATGAGCCAGGTCTCCAGCGTCATAAAGTTGGCTTGGAGGTGGTGGCCAAGGTCAGCCACATTGTCAAGGGATTGGTAGATGACTGCGTCGTTGGTATATTGGACGACTGAGTTTTAAATGCGAAAAACGTTTTAAACATAAAAGGGGAAATGTGAGAAAGTACTGTACTTCTTCACTGAAGAAGTGGTGGATGCCTGGAACAACCTCCCAGCAGAGGTAGTTGGGGCAAAAACTGTAAAAGTAATCAAGAATGCACGGGATAGGCATGTAGTAAGGCATGGCAAGTTTTATTTGTATGGCATCCATTCCCAGAGGCTCTAGACACCTAACAATAAGACAGTACAGACAATAGTAACAAACATTAAATACTGGCTAAAATTCACACTCAGAATGTAAAAGAATAACATACAATATGTGGGAACTGAATTGGTTGGGAAAAGGAGGGCAAAGCCAGAGACCAAGTTGGGTCTGCGGTATTATAGTAGGTAAGGAAAATGGGCAGACAAGGTGTTCCAATGCAGTTCTCTGGCATCAGTTTCTACGGTATGTTTCTGTTTATCTGGGTTAATAGAACCTTAGATATACCCTCAAATTCTTAAATCAGAATGTTTAGATTAACTGTTTAACCTGTACCATGCAATAGATTTGTATGTCAAATAAGACGTCTGAAATGAGGTAATTGTATCTTACTATCTTTTTTCAAAAAGAATAAAATAGGTTAAAAATGTGTATTTATTTTATATCCATAATAAGGCACACCAGTTGGAGGTTACTGTGGATTTTACCTACTTCTTGGAAGGTGTAAGATATTTGCATTTGCCCTGTTCCAAACATTCAGTTTTATCATAAATGCCCTTTACTTGTATGCTTTGTCAAACAAAACATTTATATGCATATATTTTACTATATAATTATGCATTCTTAAGAACGGACCTTCTCTCTTCCTCTTTACCCCTACTATTGTAGTACTGTGCTCAGGCTGGGCTGGTAAAGATTGCATGGGACCTGGGTTCACTCTCCCTCCTAAAAGTATTTTTGGGGTGAGGGGATTGTATCCAAATAATAACAAAGTGCCTCCACCCAGAGAATGTAAGTGAGTCTGGGCCAGTTTATAGGACCTCTTCCTGGGATGCAGTACCTACCCACCTCCCCACTTGTGAACCACCTCATGAAACAATGTTAGTGTACACTATCTGTGTCCTTAGATTTCTTGACAGTCTGAACACTTCCTAATCAAAGCAGCAGTACAACAAAAAACATTTTTCCCAAAAACTAGTTTCAGGTACAAACAATAAAAATATCAGCATACCTAACATAGACTTGATGGCAGATAAGGTCCACTTGGCCTGCCTGTTCCGACCATCTGTCTCTGCCTATACTGTCACTGCAGACCTACTTACCTGTCAGATCTACTTTTCTAGGTACCTCTTCTATGGTGCATGATGAGTTTTGTTTATTTTCTTGATACTAACCCTTGCCAGGTATATTTCAAAGCTAAATGCGGGGGTCTTTTTCTTGAGAAAAAAATTAAAGCATTTATGAAATACTCATTTTTTTGGGGAACTAGAAACTTTTACTACCAAATGCATCTAGAAGATGCCTGGAATATTTTAAAGTGAAAAAGGTAGGGCCACATTTTTGCCCATTTTCATTGCACTACTGCTTTAAAATAACATTTATTAATAACAATCCTGGGGAAGGAAATCTTGAGTTAATGAGTAGCTCAGGCAGATAAATAACAGATGTGCGCACACACCACCAACCCTCTGGAATCTCAGCCTGTCCTTACTGTCAAGCTTCTCCTACATTACTATTCCTCACAAAGATTACAGGTACTGTCATTAGGGAGGGTACTTCCCCTCCTACAGTGCTGACTGGATACCCAGGGTTCAATCTGAGTAGACTCAATGTCTGGGATTCCTAGCATAATGTGTTAGAGCTCTTAAAATGTGATTATAAAAACCCACCCAAAGGATCTTTTTATTAACAACAAACCATACTTATACCCCAAAACTGTAATTCCACTCAGTGACCGGATGTCAAATGCAAACCCCAAAATCAACAAGGACTATCTCCTTTGCAGGTGCTCGGTGAGTGCCCACTGCCTCGAACTCACAGTTATCAGCAATGCTAATGGGGCATGTGGCAATTCAGTTGCCTCCAGCAATGTTACAGCAGAGGTTTTGTCAGGCTCACTTTTAGTGGCAATATGCTGAATCAGGGTATTCAAGGCACAGAAAACCCATTGGCTGGGTCTAAACTGCCAATCTTCTGCAGCTGATGGAGGGACTTGGTAACTTGTACTCTCACTGAGAACGTACCTGTGTCGAATACTGTGTAGAGTGCTTGAGCTTCAATTTTACATTGTTACTCCAACTGATGCTCCTAAAGGGTATATACCATCTACATTAAAAGCAGTCAAGCAATTTACTTAATGGCTCTCAACCAGCATTTCTGTTCTATGAAGAGCTCTGAAATGTGTGCAGGAATGACATGGGCAGTAGAGCAGTAGCCGCTCCTGTGGCAACATTTATTTCTCACTGAAACACATAAAAACAGACAATGACGATGACAGCAGAAAAGGACCAATGGTCCATCTAGTCTTCTCATTCAAGCTATCATATGCTGGGAGACCTTATGTCTATAAAAGGTTTTAGCCCACACTGTCCACCACCATGGTTCACATTTTACTGCTACCACCCTCTGTAACCGCTAAGCCAGTCACTCTGTCCCAGCTGTGCTTGAAACCATTAATGGTTTTGGCATCTACCACATCAGCTGGTAAACTATTCCATGACTCAATTATCCACTCTGTAAAAGTAAACTTTTTCACATCCCTCCTGAACCTCCCCCCACCAGTTTCCACTGGTTCCCCATGTTCAGGCCCGGATTAAGAGGAGGGCAAATGCCCCAGGCCCCCCTGCCAAGGGGGCCCCCCCAAAACGGCCATGCGTGAGTGCAATAAATATATGCACTGAACTATTTAAATGCACCTGCTGGCTGCTGCTTTAAATTACTTACTTCTGGCTAGTGCTGTTCATGATCTTGCCAGTAGTGTCGTCCCATAGACTTAGAGAATGATGGGGGGGTCACATGGTATGCAGAAGCCAAGTCATCTGGTTTATATGCCACTGACACTTCACTGCGCATGTAAGCGCATGCTGCATCATCGCCGCCGCAGTGTTGTTGGAACCTTAGAGGAGAGCAGACGTGGGTTCTGGTTTTTTCCAACCGACCAGGTAGCTAGTCTCTCACGACTCGCAGTATATTTTAAAAAGAAAACTGTGTTTGTTTTTGCACAAATTGCAGTTTCAGAAAAGTCAAACTCACACACAGGTACTTAAAGCAAGTGGGGAGCAAATCTAAGCAATAAAGCAAAGTAATGTGTTTTGGGACTCGGGAAGGAGGGACAGACTTGGAAGTTGGGACTTGGGAGTTGGGCCTGGGTGGTTAGGACAGGTTATATGCTGAGCGGGGACTGGGGAGAGTTGAGCAAGAGAGCCGCAACTCACAAGGGGAGGCAGGAGTGAATGAATAGTTAAAAAAAAAGCCAGACACTCAGTCAAGGTCAGTAGCAAACCATCACACCATGCGGCCCAAGTGGCAAGCGAGCCTGCCAAGGACTGACTGAAAAGGAAGGAGTCGATGAACTATTGCACTACTGCATGGCATTATTCTGATGGGGTTAATTCAAAGTTTTTAATAATTTAAAATGTTTCCACTGCATTGCTGGATTTTTTTTTTTATGATCGGCATGTCATCCTTAACCCAGTGTATCTAGCCAGACCCGGGACTACAGCTCAAATGCCCTGAGTGAAGTACATGGGGGGAATGTTGACTGTTGTTCAGTTTGATGGAGGAGGGGGGCCTATGAGAACGATTCAAAAACTACAGATTTTGATGCCAGAGAGGGAAAGAAGGGGGCTCAGACCCTGAGGAGTAGCAGCTAGAACAGCACGTTGGAGGATAATTTTACTGAGATGGACAGTAATGTTAGCAATTCATGCTTCTCGTTTTCTAAGTACTAAATAATTCATTACAATACCTCTCTCTGAGTGAGCTATTATAATGAATTATTTATCACTTAGAAAAATGAGGAGTGAAGCATGAACAACAGTATCAAAAATAAGCGCTGGGTTAGATGTAGCGCTGCGAATATCTCTGCACCTTTTACACGCCTGTCCAGGTGGTCACAGGATTCTTTCCCTGTGGCCAGGAATCGAACGTCAGAACTGTTGGCGCTACCCTACGCTATCAGTCTGGTAAAAAACAAATGACCACGAACATTAAAACACCAGAAAAAAATAAAAATAAAAAGGTTAACTTGACAACATATGCAGAGACCTAGTACCAATAAAATCATCTCAAGGAAAATAGAAACTTTGTAATAATTAATAAACTGCAACATTACCACTCAGTTTTTTAAAGGTGTCTTAAATCATCCTATGTTTTATTATATTTAACATTACAAGCTGTTTTACAATGTACCTGTGATAAACCACCTGAGATGCAACCATTTGTTTTCAGTCTCCACATATTACTACAGCTGGGTGAACGACTCAACACTGAGGGTTAAGTGATCTGCTTGGGGTCATATTACAGACAGTGAGTATATTGGCTCTGGGGTGGTGTTTGAACTAGTGCTCTTCTAGTCCCAGATCCTGTGCTCTAACCACCATAACCAATGTATGTTTACATATTCATATCCTGAAAGTACATACAAATTTGCACTATCCAGATATGTGAATATGGAAACATACAATACATGATTTGAGGCAGTGACAAGAATAGTACTTTTCCAGCAAAAAATGTCACTTTTTACAGTTTAAAAAAATCGGAAAACAGTAAGGAAACCCCCCAAAATGCCCCATTTTCAACCATTTTTTCAAAATTTCATGAGGGAGCATGCCCACGGACCCCCCTAGATTGGTTGGGGATTTTGACCTGTCACAATCACTGCATACGCATGGGCCCTCCAGAGGTCAAGTGCCCCAGGCCCCCCAAAGGCTTAATCTGGCCCTGCCCATGTTATTGATTTGCTATGCCTACCGAATAGTTTCTCATAGTTCACCTTGTTCTTTACTTTCAGGAACTTGAAGGTGTCAATCATATCTCATAGTAACAAAACACAAGATGGATTGTACACAGTTCTCAGATTATTTCTTCCTTTCATCACAGATCAGAAGATCGATCAGCCTCCAATGTTTTGTTGGACCTTTCCGACTTCTTCAGGGAGAATTAATGTGGATCTACAATAAAAAAAGACATTCTGTCAGGCTTTCCATAATCTCTTTTTCTGTTAGCTCTAATGTTGCTAATTGGTGATCTTTACACATGGGTATATATGCACCCTGACATAGGGGTCACAGGTACATCTATAGCTTTAAGAAGCTGTGCTTAGCAGCTTGAAATGTTGGTGTCCTCTGGCTTCTGAGGCTTCAAGTTCATAAGTCAACATATATTGCAAAGCAGAAAGACTGGCAACCCAGAACTTCATGACCATTAATGGCACCACATGACTCTTCACTAGTTTACACATTGTGAATGAGAATAAAAAGGATGTCTCTATTATCTTGATGCATGTTGACTTGCTGCTTTTTCCTTCATAACCTCCAACTGTTCATCCAGTTTGAGCAAAGTGCTGATTTGGTCTATCCTGTTTTTGATTTAGACATGGAAAGGGTGAGCCATTTTTGTATCCTTCAATTACTCTTCTTGACAAAAAAATTAAAAAAATAAAAGGTTCTACAGGATAATAATAAAGGCTTGACAAGTTTGGGTGGCACCTGGAAATGAGCATAGGGTCCATGAGACTCTCCCCAGGCTCAGTGTGCCTCTCCCAGTTATCAATTAAAAAAAAATATAAAGTTGCCTGTTAGAGGCTAATCATTGACTAAAATGTTATTCCCATAAGATCAAGTATCTAGCATTTTCCAACCCTTTAACGAGATGTACTTTATGCATTGGACAATATTCTCCAGGATAGTAATGTATCTCATGTCTGATCCCATTGTCAACATTGGAGCTAACAGAAGAAAAAAATACTTACCATAGTAATATTATTTCTTCCAAGGAATCCCTCACTATGCTTAATATTGCATTCAGTCTGCAAGTCTGAGCTGCCTCAGAACTTAGAAGTTTATGCTAATTAGAGACTCTCAGAATGAAATTCAAAACTCTGCTGTATGCTTATGTTCACCTCAACATTCTGACAGCAGATTTATTTCTCCAGCTAGGGTGAGCAGTAAATGGTATGCCATTCTGACAGCTAAACATTTATGCTAAAGACATTACAGTAACAATATCAGCAGATCACTGTAATGGTCATGCCGTACATGGCATGGCTTCTCCGGGACCTGTGCACCCTCCCTGAAACAGCTCTGACTCAGAGTTATTTATTTTAGAATATGGGGGTGCAAGGGGCAGAGCCCCCTGCATGGGTGGTGTTGGGGGTGCTGCTCCCCCCACAACACACTTCTTTTCTACACAGCAGAATGCTGACCACAAATGTAGTCGACATATAGGCACCGCTATAACATCAGGTTGACATATTTTTGTCTAACTGGCATCATAGAACAAAAGTAAACTAGCTAAATCTATACAAAAGTAAAAAATAAAAACAAAGATTTACAGTCTCTACTGGGAAAAAAATGGCAGATGAAAAACAATTGCAACTAAAGCACCCAAGAATTGATTATAGGCAATGCCCAAAGAATGCTCAAGCAAAGTAAAGACAAAAAGAGTGTTGATTCTTGTAGAACCTTTTCCAGGTTCTGGAAGGGGAGGTAGTGTGGGTGTGTTAAGGATAGTGAGGGATTCATTGGAAGAAACAATATTACTATGGTATATAATGTTTTTCTTCAAACCGCAGGAATCCCTCACTATGCTTTCTATTGCAGACTACAAAGCAGCACCTTGGGAGGCTGGGTAGAGAACCTCATTTAGGGAAAATGTTCTGCAAGACAGTAGTACCAAATGAAGCAAGCAGTATAGCCTAGAGGTTAGAGTAATGAGCTGTGAATGAGCTTGGTACATCTGACAGACAAACCGAGTTTGATTCCCACTACCTCTGCTTACATACTGTGTGACTCTGAGCAAGTCACTTAGCCACCCCAGTGCTCCTAGGTTACCCATGAAAACAGGTACCTGTGCCTAGTGGTACTTACCCAGTCTCACTAGACACAATAAAACAAAATAAAAATGAAAATATAAAATCCCTTCTGAACAGCACATTTAGATCACAGTGCCCTGTGAAGCTCTGCACTGTTTTCCAAGTAGCTGCTTTACAGATTTCCATCAAGGAGATATCCCTTGCAGCTGCAACAGAGGTAGAAATGCCCTGCATTGAATGTGCTTTAAGTCTTTGTGGTGATAGCTTGCCAGCTTTGATGTAACAGAATGGGATGTAGGAGACTATCCCATGAACAACTGTTTGCTTGGAATTGGTGTTACCTTTGCTCACTTCACTACATGTGACAAACAACTGTGACTGGGATGGCCTGGCTTCTTTAGTGTAGTCCAAGTAATAACTGTGTACTCTCTTGACATCCAGATTATGAAACATCTGCTCTCCAGAGCTGGATTTTCCTGCAAAGAATGCTAGAAGAGTAGTAGACTAGTTCAGGTGAAATCTGGACAACACCTTCGGGGGGAGTTACTGTTTGCCTTAGGATTACCCTCTCCCTGTGGAAGATGATGTAATTTGGCTCAGTGCAGAGAGCCTGTAGCTCACACACCCTTCCAGCAGAAATCATGGCCATGGGGAAAACTGTTTTCCAAGTGGCTCACTTTAAAAGAGAAGCAGCCATGGTTCAAAAGGAGGTCCATTAGCTCAGCAATACACAGGTTTAGATCAGTGGATGGAATGGGTCCTTGACAAGGGAATGCAGGTGCAGAAGCCCTTTGAAGAAGTTTCTGAAAATGCAGTGTTAAGCTACTCTTTTCTCTTTTACCTTCTGAAACATAAGCTGACACTGCTGCCAGATGCACCATAGGAGTTGAGGGCTTGAGGTCCAGGAACTGAAGGTGGACTATGTAGTCCAATATTGTGGGCAAATCTGTTCACAAAGGACTGAGCTGCTTAGAAGAACACCACAGGGGAAAGCCTTTTCCACCTGCAATCATAGGTGGTTTTTTGATGGTTTCTTGGAAATCCTGAAGACTTTAAACCCTCTTCAGAAAGTTTGAAGTTAGAGAACACTAGCTCCTCAAGAATCTTATCTTGAGGAGCAAAGACTTGAGAGTTGGGAAAGTTATCATGCCCTTACACATAGTCAGCAGGTTGTGCCCCAGTGGGAGGCAGATGGGATGCTTGAAGGAGGGAGCCAGGAGTAGGGAGTACTAAACTTGCCTGTCTCAGTCTTGGGCTATAAAGATCATAGTTGCAGACTGGCTCCTCATCTTTGGGAGCATTCTCAGCAAGAGAAGAAGGGGATAAAAGGCATGCAGTAACCTTTCTGTCCAGTCTGAAGTCACGGCATCCAGTGGGATCAAACCCTGTTCTGGAGACCTGCAACAAAACAGGGGAAGCTGATTCATTACCCAGGATGCAAACAGATTTATTTCTGCTGTACCCCACCTTGTGGGCACTGATGTCAGCACCTGCCAAGTCAGGGCCCATTCATGATCTCTCTGACTGATCCTGCTCAAGGTGCGAGTACATTGCCTCTCCTTTGTAGGTGTACTGCTGAGAGCTACACTATCTGAGCATTTTCTAGGATGCAGATCTTCATGGCTTCTGAGCACAGCTTGGAATATCTTGATCCTCTGTTTGTTAATGAAGTATACGGCTGTGGTGTTGTCTGTTCTGATCTGGACATGCTGACCACTGTACTGGGAGGGAAATAGCCCCATTCACAGGAGCAGTGTGCTGAGTTCCAGGAGATTTATATGATTTTGTGTTTCCTGAGCACTCCATGTGCTATTCATAGTTAAATTCTCAAGGTGGGCAACCCAACCTAGGAGGGAAGCATCTGCTGTGGGAATGACTGTAAGGAATTGCTGGAGGAAGGGAATCCTCTCCATGAGAATGCAATTCCTTCTTCCACCAGTCCAGTGCCTTTAACAAGGCTATTGTAACAGAAGCACCAATTTGGATAGGGTGTCCTTCCTCTGAGACCAATTGTCCCTTAGGTGATACTGGAAATCTATCAGTCTGGCACCTGGTACAGGTGTTATGGAGGAGGCCATGTTTGCCAGCAGCATTACAGAAAAACTCCTTGCAGTCTTTGGCTGGCCTGCTATGAAGGATTCTGCAGTTGAAAACAGATTTGCTACCCAAATGCTAGAGGAGGAAGAAAAGGCTTCCCTTGCTGGTTATCTAGCTCTGCACCAATAAGGTCCAGAACTCTAACTGATACTGCTTTAGGCTTTGAAGGTTTATGAGGAAGCCCATATCCTCCAGGATGCTTTCTGTCAGCAATATGGGTGAGATTGCTGTGTTTTTCCCTGAGATCAGCCTGTTGTCCAGGTGAGGAAAAAAACACTACCCCTTTCTTCTCAAATGTGCTGCCACCACAGCTGGGGACTTCATGACTATCCATGGAACTGAGGAGATGCCAAAGGAAGGGCAGTAAACCTTAACCTGAGCCAGAGGCATTTCCACCAGCATTTTATGCATTTTTCTTTAGAGCTAGGAAGTATCTGGAGTAATGTCTCTTGCCCTGTTGTGTGGCTGGTACTTGTCCCACAGTAGATGTTTGTGTATTATATATGCCGTATATTCTTTGTAAAAAAAAACTGTGTTCGTACACCATTTAGGGTTGAGTCTAAACTGACAAAAGTATGGAAATGTGACTTTAGGGTTTCCAACCCTAAAACCCCAATGCCACTCTACAAGCAAATCAGGGACAGAGTCTTCCTAGGGGTTATCAACACTAAACCTCAACCCATTAGCTGTGTGTGTTTCTGGAGTGTATAGAATGGGGTGAGGGATTGTCCATCTTTTATATGTGACCTTATCTTTTGTCTTCCTGGCATATTGTAATTTTTGGTTAGCTACATTTATTCCTTGAGCAATTTTACAATAGGTGAAAGTAGTTTTTGAAATTTGGGCATTAAAATCTCCCATTAAGATGACTGGTTGATGTTCATACTTCTCCATGACCTGTCTAATTTGAGTTTTTAAATATTCCCACGTATTGTTATGAAACATTTAATTTGTGAGTGGGATATATGTAATAGATAACCCACTCTTAGGTATGTGGTCATGCTCTGATATACACACACCTTGGTGTGTGTTGTTACGCATGAGGTAGCAGGCCGAGTGCGTCCAAAACCCAAGGCGTGCATATATCAGAGCGCAACTGTACACCTAAAAGTGGGTTATCTATCTTATAAAATGGCAAAATTGTTTTGGAGGGGGGTAAAAGTGCAGGTGTGTGGTTGTGCTCTGATATACGGACGGTCATGCGATATGTTGTATCCAATTAGGGATGCCACTTTGAACTGATTTATTCTTACCCATTTTATAAATAAAAATATATATATATATATAGAGAGAGAGAGAGGGGAGAGAGATGTAGATATATACCGTATAATGTATTATGCTGGCATGGTCACCAGTATAGTTAGGGTTGAGAAGGCACTTTAATGTTAAGCCCCATATTTTGCACATTAATAACTTTGCAACCATTCAATGGATTTGCATGAAATTTGGAATGTATGGTCTTGTATGGTAGATCGCTTGACTTGCCAAGTTGTGTTTTGATCAGACTGACAGTTTTTGTGCAACAAAGTGCTGCAAAATGCATTTGTTGACACTTTTGACACATTTTTTTGCCCATCACACTGTGACCACACCATTTGGTCTTGTGGTCTGAAACTTTCAGGTTAGAAATAGTTTAGGTAAAATAACAGTCCGGCATTGGTTTGGTGAAAAAATATTACTCTGTTCCAAAGTTATTTATAGTTTAATTTTGAGCTTCTGTGCATGCTCAGTTCACTCCAAGTTTTATATGTATTTTTGCGAAAGGGGATTGGGATCATGGTCAAGGATTTTGTCAGCTCATGAAAGGGGATTTTTTTAATCCTAGCCTGTGAGAAAAAATTCCCCTTTCACGAGCAGCCCTCCTGTTTTCATTTTTCCCCCCAAACAAAATGTCGTAGCTTCCTCCATGGATGATTTCATTTTGCAATAAAGCATGGGTTCTGTTCAGAGTGATGCCCTCTACAAACTTATACCTTTGATTTGCTTTGTTTTGGTCAAAAAGAGGCCATTTAAATTTTTTGAAAATCTTCTTTCTTGACTCACTTCTGATCCCTTTCACAAGCAGACAAAATCCCAGTCTGCTTGCCTATCCCCCTTCTTGAAGTAGCAAAATCCTTGGCCGTCACTTAGAGGCCAGATGGCCCTTCTCATGGATCAGGATTGACTCATGGTCAAGGATTTTGCTGCCTCTCCAAAGGGATCAGTCATGAGACCAAGATTTTGTCGGTTCATGAAAGGGAATTGATTTTGAAACTTTCATGAGCTGACAGCAAATCCCGGTCCATGAGCTGACAAAATCCCCATCTTCAAGCAATCCTCTTTCATGAGATAGCAAAATCCTTGACTGGTACTTAGGGACCAGATGGCCCTTCTCGTGTATGAGGATTGACTCACGGTCAAGGATTTTGCTGCTGCCTCATGAAAGGGGGTTGGCTCACAGACTGGGATTTTGTCACCTTGTGAAAGGGGATTGGGTTTTTAATTCCCTTTTCATGAGCTGGCAAAGTCCCCATCCGTGAGCTGACAAAATCCCTGTCCACAAGCAATCCTCTTTCATGAGGTAGCAAAATCCTTCACCATCACTAAGGGACCAGATGGCCAAAATCTGATGGTCAAGGATTTTTCATGGATGGCAATTTTGACTTGAACGGGGATTGACCTCTCAGTCAGTGAGTTTGCTACCTTGCGAACTAGGAGTTTAAAAAGTTTGCCACTGCACTGTAAATAAATGGTTTGGTCTCTTGACTTGAAATTTGCAGGGTATTAAGGGGATGCCCCATAGATGTGAATTGAGCTATTTAGGTGTTGAAAAGCTAATTGGTTCCATAAATATGCTATCACAGAGTTTTGATTTTTCCCATAGGATAACATTGTGACACCCACAGCACTTTTTGGTGGCCGTATCTCGGAAACTATGTGTGATACAGATTTTGTCGATTTATCTCATGTGGAGGCCTAACTCTCTCCCCATTCTCCTTTACTGTAGCATGTCAAGCTGTTTACACATGGAATGAATGGGGTGAGAGTTAGGCCTGATGACCCCATGGCACACCCTGGCATCTGTCGATCTGTAGCAGATGGGTAGTGGGGTAATGTTGGGGTTAGAGGCTCATCCCTAACATGTCATTTCCCACTTTGGTCACTTTACCTAACAATGTCTTTTGCAATATATATATATATATATATATATATATATATATTTTATAGTGTACCGGTAGCCACTATAGTTAGGTTGAGTACCCCATTTAAGGTTAAAGTGTGAAATTTGGCAGCTTAATAACTTTACCACCACATGACAGATTTGCCTGAAATAAGGCATGCATGGAGCAGTACCATAGATCTCTGTATCTGCCAGGTTTCATAATGGTCAGATTTACGGTTGTGGAGCTACATAGCATGGTAGAACATGGTAATTATGCATTTTTAGGCATTCATTGCTCACACCTACAGGTCACATGGGTTGTGCGACCAGTCCAAAACCTTCAGAGAACATGCAGCCGGGGTCTCCAATGTGTCTTTTGAAGATTTTGTGAAACAATATTAAACAGTTCAAAAGTTATTCAAAAAACAATTTTCCCATTATAGTCAATAGGAAAAGTTAACAAAAAGTTTGACAGTGTCGCAAATGCAGTTTTTAGTGTCGCAAATGACCCCTGTAGTGTCACAAATCCACCATCTTGTTTTCAGTTGGTGGTCACAGAAATGCTTGGCATTTAAATTTGGGACCCTCTAGGGACACAATTCTTGCTGTGTTCACCTAGTTGTGTCCTGAGGATGTAGCCATGTCTTTTTTGGAGGGTTTAAACCCCCAGAAATATGTTTTTCAAATTTTTGTAAACAGTAGTGTTGCACATGCGACACGTTCATGATTTTTTTACAAAAATGTCGCAAATCATGGCACTACTTTGCAACCCTATGCCCAAAACAATAGAAATCTTTGCAGCCCTGATGCAAAAGAACGGTTTGGTCATTTGGGATGAAATTTGGAGGGAAGAAAGCCAAGATCCCACAGATGTGCTTTTTCATGGGTTGGTGACAAAATATTACGGGGCTGCAAAGTTACAGCACTCTGAAGTTGATCATTTTTCCCATAGGCTAACATTACAGCGTTTGCCGCACCTTTCAGCACCCGTATCTTGAAAACACTTTGAGATATGGACTTTTCGTCAGAAAATTCTTAGCCCCCCTAAATGGAGGCTATGTGCAAGACTAGCCAGGAAAGTCATAAATATACAAAATTTAAATTTTTTTCTATGTCACACAGTTCCTGAGATATAAGCAATTTAGTATTCCAAGTGTTCATTTTGTGCTCCGAGGGCCATTACTATGCATGCATTCTTTGTATTCGCTGTGCTTCTGAATTCACCTTTTGGTGAAACAAAGTGTGTGCCTTTGTGATACTGTTGCAGTCAGCATTTCCTTTTGCATTTCCATTACCATTTGCATTTCTGTGTACGTCACCATGTGCATTACCCTTTGCGTTTGCATTTGTGGTTGCGTTACTGTTACCATTTGTGTTTCCATTACTGCTTTTGTTTGCATTTCCTTTTGCATCACTGTGTGTATTACCATTTACGTTTGCATACGTGCTTCTGTTTGCGTTTGTGTTTCTTTTGGCATCATCGTTGCTGTTACCATAAGCATTTGCATTTCCAATTGTGTTACCGTGACCATGCGCATTACCATTTGCGTTTGCATAAGTGCTTGCATTTTTGTTCCCGTTTCTGTTAGTGTTCCCTTTGGCATCATCGTTGGTGTTACTGTAACTATTTGCATTTCCAATTCCGTTACCGTTTGCATGTTCATCACCATTTGCATTTCTGTTGGCTTTAGCATTAGCATTTTCAATAGCATTTCTGTTGTCAATTGCATTACTGTTTCCTTCTGTGTCACCATTGCCATTACCGTTTGCATTTCTATGTGTGTTTGTATTACCGTTTGCATTTTCATTACCGTTTGCTTTTCCTTTGGCATTAGCATTTGCATTACTGTTTTCATTAACGTTTGCTGCAGACAAGTTAGGACACTCAGGAGTTGCATGGTCTCAGCCAGCTAATACCCCCCCCCAAGACCAGGTATTGTGTGTTGATTGTAGAGCTGCTGCTCAACTGAAGTCATGGATATAAATGGTATAGCTCTGTGATATCAGATGGACACTAGTTAGGACACCGAGGAGTTTAATGATATCAGCCAGGCAATGCCCTCCACCCCCCACAGAGCAGGTACTGGATCTTGAGTGCAGATCCACATCCTAAGTAAAGCTATGGAAATAAACATTGTACCTCTGTGATACTAGCTGCATAGAAGTTAGTAGTCTGAGGGCTTGCATGGCCTCAGCCAGGCAATGCCCCTACCCCTAGACCAGATATTTGGTGCTGAGTAGAGAGCCAGAGCCCAACTAAAGGCATGCAAATAAATGGTATACCTCCCTGATACCAGCTGCACACAAGTTAGGACACTGAGGAGTTGCATGGTCTCAGCCAACTAATACCCCACAACCAGGTATTGTACCTTGATTGTAGAGGTACTGTTCAACTGAAGTCATGGGTATCAGTGGTGTAGGTCTGTGATATCTGCTGGAGACTAGTTTGGAGACTGAGTAGTTTCATGGCATCAGCCAGGCAATGCCCCCATCTCCCCAGACCATATATTGGATGCTCAGTGCAGAGCCACAGTCCAAGTAATTCCATGGACAATAGCTTTATACTTCCATGAAACCAGCTGCACAGATGTCAGGACACTGAGGAGTTGCATGGGTTCAGCCAGGAAATTACCCCACTCTCCCCCCAGGCCAGATATTAGATTCTGATTACAGAGCCAGACCCCAACTTAAGGCATACACATCAATGTTATACCTCCCTGATAAGAACTGTACACAAGTTAGGACACTGAGTAGTTTCATGGACTCTGCCAGGCAATGCCACCACCCCCAAGAGACCATGTGTTCGATCCTGAGTGCAGAGCCACAGCCCTAGTAAAGACATGAACAACAATGTAATACCTCTGTGATACAAGCTGCACAGAAGTTAGGACAGTGAGGAGTTGCACAGGCTCCAGGCAGTGTCCCACTCCCTTAGACCAGATATTGGATCCTGGGTATAGAGCCAGAGCCCTACCAAAGGCATACATGTGAATGGTATAGCTTCCTGATAAAAGCTGTGCACAAGTTAGCACACTAAGGAGTTGCATGGTCTCAGCCAGCTAATCTAGAAGTTCTCATATTACCCCTGTGCTGCGTGCTCTGCACTGGCTGCCAATACAGTGGTGGATCACCTTTAAAGTGAGTCTTTTGATCTACTAAGCTCTACATAGTCTGGGTCCCGACTACTTGAAAGAGCTCCTGGTGCCCTACACCCCCCTGAGACAGCTCCGCTCGGCTGATGAGGGGTTGCTGGAGATTCTGAGGGTAAATCTGAACTCATCTGGTGCCTGTGCATTTGGTTTGCTGCACCTACCCTCTGGAATTCTCTGCCCCTGCTCTGGGAGTGTAGGATGGTGGGGAGCTTTAAGCAGGCACTAAAGACTTTTTTATGGGAGAAGGCGTTTTCTTCTTTGTTCTAATTTTATATTGCAGTATTGGAATATATGTTTATATTTGTTTTATTGAATGTATTGAATATGTTTTATGTTTGCTCTTGATGTACAGTGCTTTGAAATTTTGAAAGGCACTCAATTAAATAAATTTTATTATTATTATTATAATAATTCCCCCCCAGACCAGGTATTGTATCTTGATTGTAGAAGTACTGCTCTACTGAAGTCATGGATATCAATGGTATAGCTCTGTGATATGAGCTGGCCACTAGTTAGGAAACTGAGTAGTTTCTTGGCCTCTGCCAGGCAGTGCCTGACCCCCCACAGACCATGTATTGGATCTGGGTGCAGAGCCACAGTCCAAGTAATGCCATGGACAACAACTTTATTCCTCTGTGATACCAGCTGCACAGAAGTCAGGACACTGAGGATTTGCATGGGCTCAGCCAGGCAATGACCTTACTCTCCCCCCCAGGCCAGATATTGGATTCTGAGTACAGAGCCAGACCCCAACTAAAGGCATACACATGAAAGGTATACCTGCCTGATAAGAACTGCACACAAGTTAGGACACTGAGTAGGTTTGTGGCCTCTGAAAGGCAATGCCCCCCCACAGACCATGTGTTTGATCCTGAGTGCAGAAGCACAGCCCAAATAAAGATATGAACATCAATATAATACCTCTGTGATGCCAGCTGCACAGAAGTTAGGACACTGAGGAGTTGCAAGGGCTCAGCCAGGCAATGCCCCTACCCGCTTAGACCAGATATTGGATCCTGAGTACTGAGCCAGAGCCTAACTAAAGGCATAGACATGGATGGTATACCTCCCTGATATCAGTTGCATGCAAGTTAGGACACTGAGGAGTTGCATGGTCTCAGTAGGCTAATACCAACCCCCAAACCAGTTATTGTATTTTGATTGTAGAGCTGCTGCTCAAGTAAAGTCATAGATATGAATGGTATAGATCCATGATATGAGCTGGACACTAGTTAGGCCACTGAGGAGTTTAACAGCATCAGCCAGGCAATGCCCCCACCCCCACAGACCAGGTATTGTATCTTGAGTGCAGAGCCACATCTTAAGTAAAGCCATGGAAATCAATGTTGTACCTCTGTGATACCAGCTGCACAGATATTAGCACACTGAGGAGTTGCATGGGCTCAGGTAGGCAATGCACACCCTCCTATAGCAGATATTGGATCCTGGGTATAGAGCCAGAGCCCTACCAAAGGCATGCACTTGAATAGTATAGCTCCCTGATAAGAGCTGTACACAAGTTAGCACACTAAGAAGTTTCATTGTCTCAGCCAGCTAATCCCCCCCCAGACCAGGTATTGTACCTTAATTGTAGAGGTACTGCTTTACTGAAGTCATGGATACCAATGGTATAGCTCTGTAATATGAACTGGCCACTAGTTTGGACACTGAGTAGTTTCATGGCATCAGCTAGGCTATGCCGCTCCCAGGCCAGATACTGGATCCTGAGTACAGAGCAAGGGCCCAAGTAAAGGCATATACATGAACAGTATACCTCCCTGATAAGAACAGTGCACAAGTTAGGACAATGAGTAGTTTCATGGCCTCTGCCAGGCAATGCCCCCACCCCCCTCAGACCATTTATTGGATCCTGGGTGCAGAGCCACAGCCCAAGTAAAGCCATGGAAATCAATGTTGTACCTCCATGATACCAGCTGCACAGAAGTTAGGACACTGAGGAGTTGCACGCCCTCAGCCAGGCAATGCCCCTACCCCCTTAGACCAGATCTTGTATCCTGAGTAATGAGTCATAGCCCAACTAAAGGAATACACATGGATGTTATGCCTCTCTAATAAGAGCTATACACAACCTAGGACACTGAGGAGTTTCATGTCCTCAGCCAGGCAATGCCCCCCCAAGACCATGTATTGGATGCTGAGTGCAGAGCCACGGTCTAAGTAAAGCCATGGACAACAACATTATACTTCCATTATACTTGCTGCACAGAAGTCAGGACACTGAGGGTTGCATGGTATCAGCCAGCTTATATCTCTACCCCCACCTGAGACCAGGTGTTGTATCTTGACTGTGTAGCTGCTGCTCAACTGAAGTCATGAATGTGAATGGTATGGCTCCGTGATAACAGCTGAACAACCACAGGTAAGGTATGGATAGTAATGTAATACCTCCCTGATACAGGTGTGGGGTACTTGCAGTTGTTTTGTTAGCACTGTAAACAAATCATCATTACTATTGAGTACTTATAATAAACACTCGTTGCTTCTGTAGTTAGAAAATATATTTATATAAAAGTATTTTGTAATAAATATATGTACATAATAGTTTTTTTATGTTTGATTGTAAAAAAATAAGAAAATATAATTTTAATTTGTATAATAGAATTTAGAAAACAAATTAAATATGATACAATTTTTTTTTTGAAATATCAAATACTGCTTTTGAACATGTAAGAGATGTGGAGGTGTGTTGTCCCGGTTGAGGTGGCATAGTCTAGGAAACTGAAGCCATGTGGAGGCACACCGGAAGTGGAAAATGCTGCACCATGGAGGAGATACCGGTCCTGTGGAGGGCCATTCAGCTCTGGCCAGGGAGACTGGATGCTGCTGCATGCAGTGGGGTGGTGCTGCTCTGCCCCATGTCATCTGTAGCCGTGTCCACAGGCTCAAGCAGAAGGCTGACTGTCCCTGCTGTGCCTGCAACAGGGACAGAATTTGCTGCTGTACCTGTGGCAGGAGGTCAACCTTCTGCTCAAGCCTGTCTACACGGCTAAAGAGCTAATAGAGTGATGGTGTTGTTTCATCGCCTGTGAACAGAAAATAGACAAATCAATATGTTACATTGCTACGTGTACTTTAGTGGTAGGTGTTATTACAATCTCCATGAAGAGTATAAGTTTGTATGCTTAATAGTTCAAAATGCTCAGATAAGTACTGGCCCTCACTTTTGAACAACAGGAATAATTTGCTTAGTAAGATGTTAATTTCAAGTTCAGTAATAGACTATTTAATATGTTGATGATACCACTTGAAGAGAAGCAATGGATATGAGTAGTTGCATGTAGTCAGCCATGCATTGCACCAACCCCCCAACCACCAAGAAGAGGTACACGCTTATGAGTGTACATTTGTATCACAAGTTATTAGTCTGAGTAGCTACATGGAGGCAGTCAGGCAATGAACAGACTTCCACTAGGCTTGGGATTGCACTCTACATAGGAGAAATGCATCAACGTAAAGGTATCTTACTGTTGTATGATATTCAACTGAGTTGTTGCATTTTTCTCAGCCAAATAGTGACCCCCCTCCACTCCCCATCTCGGGAATCAGGAAGACGATCTTGAGTCCACAGACACATGTCAAGTAAAGGCATTAGCATGCATGTGATACACTTGTGATGCTAGGTAATTATAACTTAGGACACTGAGTAATCGCATGGCATCAGGCAGACAGCACTCAAGTATTCTGTTTCATGAACAGGATAATTGGTGCAGAAGCATGACCAAAGTAATGGCATCAAAGGTGTCTTATATGTCCATGATAGGGGGTGAACTGCATTCATGACACTGACTACTTCCATGGGTACAGCCAGAGACTGACAGTCTGTTCTACATGGTAGGTGCAAGATTCTGACTTAAAATGTGTAGCACAAGTAGAAGCACACCCTGTTTAGCAGCTGCAGAGAAGTTAAGAGAGGCTTGTACATGAATGTTATTCTTGCATGATACTAGCTGAATGCAAGTTATTACACTGTGAGTTGTATGGATTCAGACAGACAATGTCACCACTTCCCCACAGATCAGGTTTTGCCTCCTGAGTACAGAGGATATTTCAAGAAAAGCCAGTGAGAGCAATGCCAGCTGTTGTTGATAACAGGTATACACAACTTAGAACAGTGAGGAGTTGCTTGGCTCACCTATACAATGGTCAAGCACCTTTCATATACCAATACTAAATGCTAAACATGTAACATTTAAAGCCATGCAGATCAATATTAGATGTCCACATGCAGTGAACAGCATTTACAGGAGGCTAAGTGTTGTACTACACCTTGTTGATGTCAGCTAAACAGTAGTTAGTGAATTGAGTACTTTATGGCGTCAGGCACAATCACGCATACAAGACCAGGTACAGTGTACTGAGTGACGAGCCACATGTCAACTGCAGTCAGAAATTGTTATACTCTATTAACGTGATAGGAACTGTTAACATTCATGCTGCAGCTATCTTATACAAAGTGGCCACAACTTAAGAGACTGATGAGCTGCACGGTGTCAGGCAGGTAATGTCACAACCACCTCTGGACTAGGTATTAGATCCTGGCTGAAGAAGCATGTCTCCCATTAACTGATTTACATTTATGTTAGCTATCTGCAGATATCAACTGAATATAAGATATTAATCAACATTTCACTAGCTTATTGAGAAGAAGACGTAGAAGTGGTATTTCTCTAGTTGACCACAAATGTGTGTAGTATATTGCAGCACTTACGGTCAGCATCGCCATCTGCCTCTTCCTTCACCGCATGCAGTGGCAGATGTTGTGCAGTCTCCCTGGCAGCTAGGAAAAAGATATATACATTTTTGATTACAGATCGTATTGCTATGTCTATGTAGATTAAGACTGGTATTGTTTTTTCATCTATGTTTCTATGTTACTATTACATAATACCATGAAGCGTAATGACTAACACTGTGATATCAATATGTGACTTTTTCTTCATAGTTTTCTATGCTTAGAACAGTTATGTCTGTACATTGCTGGCAGTGGATGCACACAAGTGACAAGACTGAGCAGTATTGCTACATCAGTGAAGAGTGACAGCACAAGTGGACATAGACATCTGTGGTGTACTGATCTGATAATATCTGTATACAACTTAGGATACTACAGAGTTGCATGCTATCAGGCATTTAATGGCTGTAGAACCACAGTCCAACTAAAGACATAAACATCAACAATATATCTACCTCATAACAGCTACACACAAGTTAGGACACTGTTACTTGGATGGATCGAAGCATGGAATGCCCCCCACACCCCACAACAGGAACTGAATGGTATAGGTGATTGATACCACCTCTGTACAAGTAAGGACAGTGAGGAATGTCATGCCCTCAGCCAGGAAATGACAGCCCACCCCACCAGGTATTGTAACATGAGTGTTGAGCTATAGTACACCTACCTCTCTGATAGCAGCTGTGGAGAACCTAGGGACACTGAGGAGTTACACAGTCTCAGCCAGGCAATGCCCCCCCCCAAAAAAAGAGCAGGTACTGTATCTTCATTGCAGAGCTACTGCTCAACTGAAGTCATGGATATGAATGCTATTACTTACTGATACCAGGAGCAGACTAGCTAGGACACATGGGTGTTGCATGGCATCAGTCAGGCAATGCCATGCCACCCCCCCAAGAGCATGTACTGCATGCTGAGTGGTGAGACACAAGGCAAGCAAAATAATGGACATCAACAGTACACTTCTATGATAGCAGATGAACACAAGTTAGAATAGTGATCAGTTGGATGCCCTCAACAAGACAATGCAACCCCCCCAAAAAACAGGTACTGTATCCTGAGTGCTGACCCACAGCCTAACTGAAGGCATGGATATCAGTGTTATACCTCCCTGATAGGACCTGCACACAAGTTAGGATACTGCGGAGTTCTACGGCCTCAGTTAAGCAATGCCCCCCCACCACCTCTGGAAACACTAGGTATTGGATCCCAAGTGCTGAGCTGCAGGTTAACTGAACTCATGGATATGGATGATGTACTTCATTGATACCACCTGTGTGCACGTTAGGACAGTGAGGACTATCATGAGCTCAGCCAGGCAATGTGACACCCCCCTCCACACCAGGTTTTGTTACCTGACTGGTGAGCTACACCACAACTAAACTCATGTATATCAACAGTATACCTTCTGATACCAGCTTCACAGAACCTACTACACTGAGGAGTTATACGGCCTCAGGCAGGCAATGCCCACCCCCCCCAAAAAAGACCAGGTATTGTATCTTCATTGTAGAGGTACTGCTCAACTGAAGTCATCAACATTAATGCTATTACTTACCAATAACAGGTGCACACTAGTTAGAACACTGGGGAATTGCATGGCACCATCCACGCAATGCTGTGACCCCATCCCCCCAAAATAACATGTACTGGATGCTGAGTGGTGAGACACTAACCAAGTAAATAAATGGACATCAACAGTATAGGTCTCTGGTAGCAGATGTACACTAGTTAAAACAGTGAGCACTTGTATGCCCTTGGCTAGGAATACCCCCCCAAATAACAGGTATAGGATCCTGAGTGCTGACCCACAGCTGAACTGAAGGCATGGATATCAATGATATCGGTTCCTGCTAGCAGCTGCACACAATTTAGTATACTGCGGTGTTCTATGACCTCAGCCAACCAGTGGCCACCTCCCCCCCAAAGAACAGGTATTGGATCCTGAGTGCAGAGCCACAGGTCAGCTGAACTCATGGATATTAATGGCATAGCTCAATAATAGCACCCACGCACAAGTTAGGAGACTGAGGAGTTCCACGGGTTCAGACTGGCAATGCCCCCCCTGACCAGGCATTGGAACTTGAGTGTTGAGCTACAGCCCAGCTAAACTCTTGCATATAAATAGTATATGTCCCTGATACCAGTTATGCAGAACCTATTGTACTGAGGAGTTGCACGGCCTCAGCCAGGCAATGCCGCCTCCAAAAAAAGACCAGGTATTGTAAATTCATTGTACAGCTATAGCTCAACAGAAGTCATGGATATGAATGCTATTACTTCCCGATACCATGTCTGCACTAGTTAAGAAACTGGGGGGTTAAACAGTGGCAGGCAGGCAATGCCCCCCACCGCCGACCAGGTATTGGAACCTGAATGTTGACCTACAGCTCAACTAAACTCATGCATTTCACTAGTATGCCTCCCTGATAACAGCTGTGTTGAACCTAAGGCACAGATGACTTGTATGGCCCCAGGCATAGCATGCCCCAATCCCCCCCTCCAGAAACAGTATTGGTTCCTGTATGCTGAGACAGAACATCATTAAAGTGATGCATATCAATGTTCTAGCTGACTGATAGTACCTTTGTACAAGTTAGGGCACTTGGGGGGGTACAGACCTTTGCCTAGACAACCCCCCACCCACCCCCAACAGATAGGGTGTTGCATGTGCAGTTCTGAACCACAGCAAAACTAAAGCCATGAATATGAATGGTATTCCTATCTGATAACAGTCACACACAATGTACCGCACTACTGAGTTGTGCTACCTCAGACAGTCAATGTCCCAGTGCCCTATACATCAGGTAATCAGTTATTCGTATTGTTGTAATAAATTTCTCTTACCTTCTGACTCAACGAGAATGACAATCTCGGTGTCAGAATCATGGCCCTTCACAGCTTCAGCCTCAGCTGGTACTACCTCTGCCTGAGGTGGGGAATGCCTATGATGTTCTGTCAATTAATAATAATACATATTTAGAGTGCTGGATACCACTGTGGACTTTAGTATATATTGGTTTAATTATTGCCAATATTCTCTACTACTTATTAATTTTCATGTCTTTGTTGTTCTGTTACTTTCTGGATACCTGTGTACTACTGTATGTTTCACCTGGAATACTATACTGAGGTCTCTTCAGTCACATTAAATGAAACACCATTTAACACAAAGATTTAAATAGTCAAGAAAAACAACAAGACAGTGACTGTACTGTAAGACAGATAGTATGTTAAGAGCATGTTCAGCAAAGATCTATTGCAAATTTTTAGTATCACAGATTTGCTACATGTTCAGTGAGAAGTGCTTATTGTGCTGCGTGCAATTTTTGAAGGTAGAGATTTTACAGATATAGTGCGTCATGCACGTTTCTGCCTGTTGCACAATTTAAATTCTATGTAATGACTGATAGTGCTAGCAACTGTCACTGTACAGCATTCTTTTAACTGGTATACATATTGTGCTGAGTAGTAAATTTCTTCTATACTTACAATGCTGTAGGTGTTCCCCAGCTTCAGGCTTGCCAGCTGTCTCACACATTTAGTGGACGAGGTAGTACCAGGAGGCGTCATTTTCCAGTATCTCCTCGCATTTCTTGAGAATGTAAAAATGCTGGTGCAGCAGTTTCCACTTCCTCTTGCACATTACAGCTGTCTTGTTTTTAATTTTAAATCTGAACTTAGATGTGCATTGATGCACCGCCACATGGCATCCAGTTTCTTGTTGATACTTCGCATAAGTATTTTTGCATCGCCCTTGGTCTGTACCACCTCTACCAGGCAACACACCTCCCTCAAACTCCAGAGCCTCATTATTCTCAAACTCTCTTGAAATGCTGAAATAAATAGTGAGAGAGATAGTAGTAATTTTGTATGTTTGTATATGTGTTATTCTGAGGCTAGCTTCATTGAGTTTTAAAATTTTTTTTCAACTATATGTGAACGGACATGGTCATTACGATTGTACAGCTCTGATAAAAATATTTAAAAGATTACAGCACTCATGGTTAGATTACATCAGATAGACAATGCACTCCTCTACCCCCCATGGTGGTTTCCCCTGCAGACCATAAACATAGTCCAACTACAGGCCTCATTATTTGTACTAAGTAAAGTAAGAATTTAAGGAAAGGCTGGATAATGAACAGCTGAATGCCAACATGTATGAATTACCCATTCCAAGACAAAATTACAGATATTGTGTAATGAGAGCTTGGCACATCTCATCAAAACTCATTAACATTAACGCTACATGTCTCAGGTGACAGCTCGACACAAGTGAGTACAGTGAGGGCATTCATGGTGTTGCCAAGGCAGTGGCCTGACAGTGTAAGGACAGATATTGTGTCATGAGTGTCCAGCCACAGACAACCTATTATGTGTCAGAGCTGCACTTGGTGGTTCCTATCTGTAAAAGTACTGTGGCAACACAGATTGCTTGTGTGTGTGTTATGTGTGTTATGTATGCAGCTTGTCTATTTTTTTGACCAAGATTTTGTGGCTCTTAAAATAACTGTTTTTTAATGGGTACATTTTAACAGTCTGATATTTTTAGAGCACTGTGAGGATTTCAGCTCTAAGGTCTCCCAGGAAAAGACAGTTACCAGCATGTGAGAAGTGCACACCATCTGGTAGATATAGCCAATCATTACAATATTTAATTTCAGGGTGATGTATAGTGTGCATCCCAGACATGCACAGGTATCCAGAAATTTGTATGTTTACCTTTCTTCGTGCCCTGTCAAGCAGATACATGTGCTGTTTTGCATGCCAGACCCTATGTTCTGTAATGTCTGAAAACAGTATCTTATAGGCAGGTAACATACTCATAATAGAAGCAAGGTCCAGTTTTGCTTCTGCTAATAAATCTACCCATTGTTTGGTGCCTAAATCACTGCCTCCAAGATGAATCAGTAGTATGTCTGGATGAGCTTGAGTGCTCAGTAGTCTGTGCACTGTTGGCATGAGATGTTCCCACCTTATGCTTTCCCTGCCAAACCACTTAACATAGCAATTTGGAAGCTGCAGGTCTTTACCAAACTGACTTCTCTGAGCATACGCTGAAGCTCATTGTACTATGCTGCTGCCAACAACCCACACAGTGCATTTGCTGTTTTCTGCCATTCTAAACTCTTTTTTTATCACAGCTCTATTTTATGCTCCTTCTTGTGGAGCAGATCCCTTGCGATCTCCGGCCACCGACACCCGCACCCCATCAGGTCTGGTCTGGCACCTCCACACAGCTGGCCTCTAATCACTCACTCACCCTGTATGCAGGATTCTCTCGGGTACTGGGGGGATGCCGGGTGCAGCCATCAGCCACAGAGATCATGCTCCACCATTTTTACACCTGATTTTTTTTGTGTTCTCTGAGAGCCAGACGTGCAATGGCATCAGGGCACTACATGCTGATGCCTGCCACACTCTCCCCTTGTTTCTGCTGCCCACTGCTGTACCACTGGCCTCCACCAGCTGTCACTGCAGTATGCTGCAGTGCCCTGGCCCACCCCAGAGGAAGGAGAGCAGACATGGGATGCTCGATCCTTCCTCTCCCCTGCCAACCCCTGGCAGCCTGAGTCCATTCCTGAACCTGGGTCACCAGCATGGTGCAAGGTGTGGTGTCCAGTGCCTCAACCCTAAGCACCACCAGGCTGGCTCATTCTAAGCTTTTAAACTGAGAAGTGGACAGAGAGCTACTAAAAAAAATCAGTGTTTGTCCTGCAGTGTCTAGTCACTACTGAATATGAAACTGAGATTTTCCTCTCTGCTTCAGTATTGCTTTGGTTGGCTGTCCCAATACATAGGAAAAAACTGGCTAATACTTTGTCATGATTAACCAATACAGTGGATGCATGCACTATGCCTATAGTTAATGGCTGCTGGTCCTGTCAAGTAGAAATGTTGCAAAGTTTCCAGGTGGAAAAATACTACATTTTGATAGGCTACTTCAAACAATCACAAGTAAACAGCTAGTTATTATTGGTTGCCTCTTCTTTTATTATATATGTGCTGCCTGCTTGCTGCCTCCATTTACAGCTCTATATGTGCTGGTAAGTACTCACTGACACTCTAACTTTAAACAATTATAACCTCTTCCTACAGCATAACAGATTATTTATATTGCTATAGTCCAATAGAGGAGTGAAAAACATTTTGTTTAATGTTATTTTTGTGTCATTATCAGTTTATACAGTGTTAGTAAAATTGTATAGAAAATTGTATGTACTTACTCAGAGTGAAGCAGGCTGCTCAGTGTTTTCCTAAGATGTCTGCTATGTCCTTCTTCTCTAGTCTTCAGCACTTGTGATTGGTTGGCTGACATGGCCTGATCAATGTTCTGTCCCACTGGTGTTAGCGTCCGTCAGTCAAATACAAAGCAGTGTCTCATTGGCTTAGCCTTAAAGAGGGTGTTTTTCTAATGTGAATATTCAACACTTTCATGATCACACTATTATTCAATATTGTCGTGCATTCAACATCATTTTGCAACACTATAGGATTTATTCAACACTATTATTCGACACTTTTGTGCGTTCAACACTATTTTGTGACACTACTATCTGACACTTTCATGCATTCAACAACATTTTGCAGAACTGTCAAACTTATTCGACACTGTCATGCATTCAACACTACTTTGCAAAAATGTCACAAATAAACTGTTTTTCTTCAAAAATAGTGTGGATAGTCAAGACTTTCACATACAAACCCTTTTCCCATTACAGTTCCACTTATCATTACCATTTTTTTACATTTGCACTGCTGATTCAATAATGATTTGCTTACATTTGTGTAATCACACTTGTTTGTGCCACCGTTACTGTTGCTGGCTCTGTTCATGTTTGCACTTGCGTTTGTGTTTATATAACAATTTTTGTTGGTCTTATGTTCATCATTACTTTATTCTTTCATTACCATTTCTGTTAGTGGTTATGTTTTTGTTGCTGCCATTTTGATTGTTACTAGTTTTGGTTTGCAATGTTGTTAACATGACTGTAATAGCTAGATTGCCCATTTGTGTTTCTATTTTCACTCCTGTGTTGTTAAACACTTACATTGCTGTGTGTGTTTTTGTCACTGGCACTCTTGTTGTTAGTTCATCTTGAGTGTTTTTATTTGCTTTTGTAATCTAATTTGGATTTACAGTTACATGTCCATTGTCGGCACCATTGCCATTACCTGTTCACTTAGCGTTTCCGGTAACATGACTTCTACACTGACTGATTGTGTTTCTATTGTTGTTTATGGCACTGTTTCTGTTTGTGTCACCATGATTGTTTCTGTTTCTGTTTGCACATTTATTTCTGTCACTCTGCATTTAGTGGTTGCATTTACTGCACCGTTTCTGTGATGGTTTCCATATCTGATTGCATTTTTCTCTGCATTTATGTTACTTTAACATCTTCTGTTAATGTAAGTGCTAGAATTATCATTTCACTTTTGCATTTTGTAGTGTAACATTTTGTAGTAAAACATTTATTTTAGTATAACCTTTTATAATAGTTAAACTGAGTGTTTAAGTATAGCCTTTTTCCAGAATGCTTCAGTATAATTTCTTGTACTGACCAAATGTGTTTACTCAAATAGTGGGATAATTTAACATGTACTGTACATGAGGTAGGTACATGACCAACTAACTGTGTACATCAGAAAGGGATGGAGTGCAGATGTTGATGTACTAAATAATAGGGAAAAATGACAGCAGTATCTGGAAATGTTAGGACATCCGATGACGGGTGCCACTGCTGATCAGAAGTAAATATAGCCTAACATGAAGACATAAAGTTGTTATGACAAAGATATGATTGGTAGAAAGCTACCAGTAGTTGTAAATATTGAGACATATACATGTTGACAAGCCAGCCACACAGTCTATAAATAACTTGTTTTTGAAGAAAAAGGTACATCACAGCTTAAAATAGACATGTTATTTGTCTTATGATTGGTTTATACTGGGGTGTTGGCCTTATCAAGATAATTTCATATATAAGCATTGCCTGTGAACTGAATGAATGGCACCAAATCTGAAGCAAAACTACATGTATTAGGAAGTTAACCAAAATACTTGTACTGAAGACTCGAAACAAGAATAAACCAGAGAGAAAAACATTCACTTGGTGTGGCTTGAGATTATTTGAAGATAGAAAACACAATGCAGACATATTTTATCCTTACACATTTGTACTTCCAGTCTCTACATCTAACACTGTCACAAATTTATCTTTGTGCCATATTATCACGTATTTTGCCATGTTATTACTCAGCTTTTATTGTAGTACATCTAAAAGCATTGCATTTTGTCTTCACTAGTGTTGTACTGCCAGAAGGATTATGTGTACAACATTTTGTTAGCAATGCTCTCTATTCACGTAACATGACAGATGTACAGCGTGTATGACTATGCAATGTTATTAAACAATGTTTGCTCACCACTAAATATTTGTTTTTATCTATTTTTTATACAGGTGTCTGATGCTCATGAAACATTTTTCCACACTTCTGTGAAATTGTAGAGAAGAAAGATGCCTTCTAAGCAGAGATGTAGTGCTATGCAGAGACGAAACAGGTAATACAGTAGTACACTGTTGCTTAAGAGTGGTACAGATTCCACACATGCTGCATCAAGACGTAAACTGATTTCTCATGCCGCTCAAGGAGTAACTTCACAGTTTGTGCACTCCACAGAAATTGTACGGACTTGCTCAACTGCAAGCCAAATATACACATCTCAGCAACAGTTGCAAAAATCTTTCAGATGGAAGAATTATGCTGCAAAGGCAAACAAAAACAAATGTACTAAGCAACAGCGTAAACGTATGACTGCTGATGCTCACCTGAGGAAGCAAAAGTATTTTCCATCACTGGTTTGTAAAGCTAAGTTAGATAGACTTATTGCAGCTGTGATGAGACGTGAATGCAAAAAACAAAAGACTCATCTGTCATTGATGAAATTGCATCTCAGAGTTCATACATTTGTCAACAAAGCAGTATTTGTTCTTCATCGCTTGTGGCGTAAAATGGCACATGTACTTGAACAATTCAGAAAAGTTGTGTACAGTATAAAGATGAGGCTACAACGCTATCCCGTCTTAAAGCAACACAACTTCTGTGAACATTTTCACAGGTAGCTGACTACACACAGCACTCAGAGGCATATTTCTAGGAGAAGTCATATTACTCACAGAAAAAGGACAGCAAGTTCTCCATTGATGAGGCCGGTAAGCTATGTAATGTGCTGACAGTATGTGATGACATTACAACTGAGTCAGATGATGAGTCTGAGTCAACTGTTCAGCCTCATAAGCATCACTGTTTGGCATGGACATGTGATGCGACTTGAAACTGAAGGCAATCATCAGTTGATAAAGTCGAGCACTTTATCAATCTGTTTGTCGTTACTGATTATAAAGACAGACACAAATTGTTTGAGACTATAGACCTTTGTGAGATCCATCCACATACTGGACTTATGGGTCATTCACTAGCGTGCCTAGATAGTGGTGTTTGTGACAGTGTATTTCACCACATATGGATGCTGGCAGTGTATCTATCAGGGATGTGTAACTTTGTGTATAGGGTCTATGAGGTGTGACGAGTTGTTGCACAGTATACTAATCTTAATGAGTTGCTGCAGTCTGGTGACATGCATGGTGCCATGACATTTATGAAACAGCTGCAACATGATAGGAGTGTCATAGATACTGTGATTGATCAGGCATCAATTGCTGATGACAATTCTGTCTCTATCTTAGAAACAGATATTCTCAAGCAGTTTGGGAAATCCATTGCCAAATTTGAGTTGGCAAAGACAGAGAAATTTGACTTTGTATGTGTCTCATGTGATCGACTTTGTTACCAGAAACAAGTGGTTACAGTTAATCTGGAAACCTTGTCACCATACAATGACATGTGGTTTCGACTCTCAGCATTTCTGCTGCTAAAGTGTAACTTCCACTTAGAGCCAATCATTGTGATGTGCAAGCACTGTTTCTGCAAGGCAAAGAGTAACACTATGCCACCAAGGTCATTGTTGAACAATATGGAGGCACATGTTACACCTGCTGAGCTTGCCACATTGAATATCTTTGAACGGATTCTTATTCAGGCTATGAAACCATTTCAAACTATTCTATGTCTGAATACAAGAACATGGGACATTCCACAAAAAGAACTCATTAGGTCTCTTAAGGGTTCCGTTATGTATCTTCCACTTCCTCTGCAGGAAAATGTGGAGGCAATCTCCAGTGAGAACAGTTTGGTGATTCTTGTCAACTGTGTTCCAATGAAGTCAAAGGTCATCTGGTAGGATGTTGTCAATGTGCAGAAGGTGAAGCTAGCTCTCACTTGAAGAGCAACAATCCCTTTTATGCAGACCTTGACATTGATTGCATGAGTAGCGTGGCTGCTCAACACGATGTGTTGGACATCACAAAACCAATGATTGAGAAGGTCACTGTAGAGACAACTGATAATGTGTATGAATAGTACACAATACATCCACTACATGACAGAGATCCAGTTGGGGATACCTTTGATCTGTATCAAATGAAACAAGTGGAAGTTGCCGCTGTCAGCATTTGGGAGGCGACATTGGAAGCACGTTGTTTTCTGGATTTATTTCCAAAAGGGTCAGATGCATGTTTAGATGATAGAGAAGTGTGTGTGCAAGGTGCTGAATACTGTACCAGTCCCATGCTCAGTAAGGATGGCAAATTCAGACACAACATACAGTACTTATTCCATCTCCTCTGGGAGAGTGAACTTAGCATACTGTCTGCATCAATTGCACATACTATACAGCTCACGACTCCACTTGATGGAACCACTGCCATTGAGGTTTTGCAGAAAATAAAGCAAAAGGATGAAACTGTGCATGTCATCCATACTGTCAAGTCTACATGGCACCAAAGAATACTAGTATTGCAGACACTCTGAGGTGATGACTATGCTGCGAGAGTATGGTGCAGCAACATGGTTTGTCACATGCAGCTGTGCCGAGTACACCTGGGAGGAGGTGATTGAACTCTTTGAAGTGAGCAAATTGTGATGTAGAGGGCATTTCATTAATGAATCTCAGAGAGGTGTGCTCACTTGGCCCAGTGTCTGTGATTAGACATTTTCACAAGTGATTCCATGATATTCTGACTTTCATTTTGTCAAAGAACTATCCACCTCTTGGTATTGCAGAGCATTACTTCTGGAGAATGGAATGTCAGACATGAGGTGCTCCTCATATTCATATGCTACTGTGGATCAAGGACACCCCTCACATAGTTGAACATGAAGCAGCAGAAGTGCGAACGTTCATTAAGCGATACATCACATGCCGCATACCAGACAAGTATGACAGTCCTACACTGTGGAAGTTGGTGCAGAAGTTCCAACACCATATTTGTGTGATATTCTGCTGCCAGGTAGTGAAGAGCAAATCTGATTGGTACGCAAGATGTTGCTTCATATTTCCCAGACATGTCTGTCAGAGCGGTCGCATGTATGAACTGTTTTCAGCAATGCAATACCACTTGAAGGCAAAATCAACCAGAAGGGTATACTGTATGAGTTACCCAGGGAGGAGAAGGAGGTGTACATCAATGACTACAACCCCACTCTTCTTCTAATGTGGCAAGCAAACATAGATGTTCAGTTTGTGGCTGATAACTCAGTTCTGCTTCGGTACATCACTTAGTGCATCACCAAACATGAACAGAATAGCTTGCAAGATCTTTGGGAAGATATTGCCAGTTCAAGCAAGTCACTGACATCTCAGTTGTGGTCACTTGCATTGAAGACCCTATCACACAGAGAATGTGGTGCTTATGAGGCTGGCGATTATTTGATCGGTACACATTTGTGCGGCAAATCTGATGCTGTGTGCTTTCTCAGTGTTAACTACAAAGAGAAGTGCAAATGTGTACTTATTCCTCATGCTGAGATTGAGGAACTGGCTCTCAACAGACCCTCTTCAAACACAGTGACATGGATGGTATGTGTCTATTTGAGGTGGCTAAATGGTATGACTACAAGACAGATGTCTCACCTGATTGCATACGTGACATTTACAGGGTCAGAGGAATGGATGGCTGTCTCATAAAGAGACATAAGCCTTGGCTCATTGACCATTGCAGATTATATCTAGGCATATCTGAGAGCAGAGAGCATTACTACTTTGCTCTGCTATTCTTATTTAAACTCTGTAGGAATGAGTCTGAATTGAAAGGTGATTGTGATACATTTGAGGAACAATTCAATCACAGTTATGACACATTCAAAACTGAATACTCTGAGACATACATACATACATACAGAGACTGGATGCCGAGAAGGAACAGCTTGAAAAGGCACAGAAACAACTTGAAGAGGACACTCCTGTTAGTTCACAGGGCAACCTTGATCTGGAAGGAGAAGGTATACTTGGAGTGCCTCTGTCTCTGAGTACACCAGAAGTACTCATGCCAGAAGTGGAGAGTGCTATGGAACATGGCAAACACTGCAATGTTGATCCAGCAGAATTGAAAGACAGACTCAATGAGCAACAATGTATGGTGCACTCTGCAGTTACTGATGCTGTTCGGCATGGGATACTACATGAAGAGAAGAAATGTGACTGTCATGACCACAAACCACTACTAATGTTTGTTAGTGGCTCAGCAGGTACAGGTAAGAGCTTCCTTATAGAGGCCATTATGGCTGAAATACGGAAACTGACAGACTCATCAATGTCTGTTGCTGTTAGTGCTTCCACTGGACTGGCTGCATACAACATTGGTGGAGCTATGCTACACCGTCTCATCATGTTGCCAGTGGAACATGGCAAAGCAGGAGAGTATCGTAAGCTGTCATTTGAGGTTGCATCTCAGCTTCGCCCTATGTTTACTAAAATGAAGTTACTAATTATTGATGAGATTAGCATGGTTTCTAATTTGATGCTTGCCTGCATACAGCTCCATCTACAGGAGATTTAGGGCACTGACTATGGAGATACATTTGGTGGTAAAAGCATCATTGTATTTGGAGACCTTTCACAACTTACACCAGTTAATGCGGAACATGTCTTTGCAGCTCTGACTGTCAAGCATGCTAAGAATACACTAGGCTGCATTAGAGGTTGTAACCTGTGGAAGTTAATTACCTATGTCGAGTTGTGTGAGAACATGCAACAGAGTAGTGATCTGGCTTTCAAGTCACTGTTGGATCAAGCTCATACAGGTTCTTTGTCACCACAACATCTTTCAATGTTACATGGCTGAAGAATCACTATGGATTCTACATCCATACATACAGCATGTGATGTTTTCAGTGATGTGTACTTCAAGGGCACACAGATTGTGTCTTATGCCATGACTTAAGAAATGTGCTGAATTCAACAGTGTTATGTTGCAGAGAGAAAATCAAGAAATTGTCACACTGCGTGCTGTTGATACAGTTGATGGTGTAATTCTAAGTTGGAAGCTGGTAGCAAAGATGACTGAACGATTGTCTGAACTGAAGTCTGATGTTTCACATACAGCTGGCCTGGAAGCTGTTCTTACAGTCATGCTATGGCGTAATCTTGATGTTGAACGTGGCATGGTACCTGGTGCCATGGGCCATATCATCGACTTTGTATACAATGTTCAGAAGCTGTTTATCGAGACTTGTCCACTTTGACAACATGGAACAGTCTGTGCAGATTGATCGGACCTGTGTTAAGTTCCAGGTATTTAAGGGTGTCTATGTCAGCAGGAAACAGTTTCCAATATGTGTTGCATATGTTGTTTCCATTCACAAGTCACAGGGCTTGAGTTTGGATTCAGTGATGGTGGACTTAGGCACAGACATTTTCAAGGATGGCATGAGCTATGTCGTGCTTTCACATGTCTGCACTCTTTCTGGGTTGCACATCATCACACTTGCACCACAGTAGATACACGCTGACAAGCGATGTATTGTTGAGTACAACAGATTACATACTCTGCATCAGCCACAGATGCCTCTCATTCCACTAACTACGTATGTGGTTGTCTCACGTGCCACAGTCACAGCTTCAGCTGGCAACAAGAGAAAATGAGCTGCCACTACTGAATTAACTACGCAGACTAACAACAAGGCCAGTATGTCAAATACAGATGCAAAATCACCTGTTTCTAAGAAGTCACTTGGTATGGCTGTTGTCGTAGTGTTTGAAACAGTGCTAGAGCAAACTGCTATGCTAATTCAGTTGTGCAAGCATTTCTCCACATGCCACACTTTGTGCAGGCAATATCAGCTTCACAAGACACTTCCTTATCAAAGGCATTGAAGAAAGTTGTGAATGTGACTTCTGACACAATGTACAGTCACTGACACCTCTACTACAGGTCTTAGGTACATATAATGGGTGCAGTACGTTCACTGCTAACATGCAGCAGGACACCACCGAGTTTATGATGGCCATCATAAACAGTTTGGATGAAGAGGGGATTCCAGTACGAGAGTACTACACTGTCTCATATGTTACCAGATATGTATGTCTGTCATGTGGTCATTCAGAGCGAGAAACCACTGAGGACATGCTTTGGGTTTCTTTGTTTGTGCCTCACTCTCAAAGTGTCAACTTCCGACAGCTGTTCACAAATGCAGAAAGTGGTCACCTATGTGTTAGGTGTGCAGGGACATGTACTCAGTCTATATGTCTCAGAACTTCATCTCAGTATCTTATGCTTGTATTGCATAGATCTGACTCTAATGGGCTCAGAGTTGACACACCTATCACAGATTTCACAGCTGGTAGAATTGTATTTAACCAAGCAGTGTTTGAAACTCAGGCTGTGACCTACCTCTATAGCCAGTATGTACATTCTGGACATTACATTACTTTGTTGAGGTACAGAGCTGGGTGGATTGAATGCAACTACTCCACAAGCACTTTTAAGCAGAGGCTACTGCGACACTTAAAAAATGCATATATGCTGATATTGAAGAACTATTACAATCTTCATACATCAGAAGAATAGTCACACATGTGACATAACTTGCTGTCCATTTTGTTACAGAGTGGCTTCTGCTGCAGAAATACTATTCTTTCTTATGCAAATCTGTGTCCAATATTACTCTGACAGTACATCGCATGGTTTACATGCATATGTTTACTCAATCTGACTTCTAAGATAGTTGCGTTAATCAGTGACACAGTGAAAATTCTTCCCAGGAGAAGAGTACACAATAGGGGGTGAGATACTAACAACAACAAACATGGAAAGGGTCCTGGGGGTAGTCATATCAGATGACCTAAAGGTGGGCAAGCAATGTGAGAGGGCAGCAAGGAGGGCTGGGGGATACTGGGATGCATAGGGAGAGGCATCACCAGTAGAAAACAAGAAGTTACTATCCCTCTATACAGACAGCTAGTGAGACCCCATCTGGAGTACTGCATGCAGTTCTGGAGACCCAATCTCCACAAAGACATAGACAGGATGGAAGCTGTCCAGAGGAGGGCAACTAAAATGGTGCAGGGTCTGCACCAGAAGACATATGAAGAGAGACTTAAGGAGCTTACTATGTATAGCCTCGAGGAAAGGACTGTTGTGCCAGAAGCTCTTTGAAGGGGATAAAGGCTTTCCTTTGGGTCACCACTTCAGTAGAAAAATCCCTGAAGAAAGATATCTTTGCCCCATGCCATCTAATTTTTCCTCTGTCCCGGGCTGCCCTGAGCACTCTCTCTTTGGTAGAGTATTTAAGTATGTAGGCTATGATGGGTCGTGGTGATGAATTCATAGAATGAGGGCCACTGGGGATCCGATGTGCTCTCTCCACTTCTATTGGGCCATGCCACCTATCCCCCAGCATTTGAGAAATTTATTCATTTAAAAGACGCTCAGTGTTAGGGCCTTCTAACCCCTTTAGGGATGCCAAGGATTCTAATGTTATTGCATTGCCCATGGTTCTCTTGATCCTCAGCCCTTTGCCAGAGTGTAGCTAGTTTGTTATCATGCTCCTGGAGGTGTTGTAGGATTCTGGCCTGATTTAGCTCTAGGTCCTCTGCTTTTTGTTCCACCACATCCATCTTGTCATTGAGAATGTGTACTTCGGCAACTGTGCCTGCCAAAGTTGTTGATATGGAGTCCACCCTAGAAAGCAATGTTTCTAGTAAGGTTGTAATATGTTGAAGGGAGCTGCTTATGTCGGGTGGCTGATAGGAGGGCTCCAAGGCAGTAATGGCCAGGCCATCTGAGGGGTACTTGTAGGAGGCCATAAAAGAGCTAGGGTGAATCCATGTTCAGTTGCTGGTGGTGGGGAGGAGAAGCAGACACCATGCTCGCCACAAAAGCTACAGTTGGCAGTAGATGGTGATCCACCACAGTGTTATTGTAGGGAGATAGTCACCAGGCCGAGCTGAAGTTTGAGGCCTACTCAGATCTAGGTCGGGTCGTGTGAGGACTGGCTCCACAAGATAATTTACAGAGTCCCAGACATGATAAAACCCATTCCAATTGGATAAACAGAGGCTAAAGAGGCATATTTAGGCTTCAAGTGGGGAGATGGTTCCTGGATGTTGACATGTTGGCTCAGATTAGATTAGTTAGGGATCGAGCTAACAGTTTAAGTGGGCTATCTTCCTCAAGGCCCAAGCCACGCCCTAATTTTAATATATTTTTGTGTACACATACGTATATATATATATATATATATATATATATGTATATGTATGCATATACATATACATGTAAAGACATAGCGGTACATGGATGCATTTGGAAAATTCCCACCCAACCCCCCAATTGAGGCGATTGAGAAATATTATCAGGAACATAAAAACCAGTTGTTATCAGTGCAAGTGTCTGATTTACAACAGTGTACAATTGTATACATGTATTTAATGTACTTCTTACACAAACCAAAATTAAATGTTATATGCTAACAGGTACTATATACATCACTAAATATCATCAAAGCTGTAATCAACATTCAAAGTGAAGTCACTAAGTATCTATGTCACTAAAAACTTTAAGTTAATAATAAGTAATGCTTGCATACGATACTAAGAATATAAAACTTCTAATCTATTATTGAGAAAATGGCACCTCTTGTTAATAAAGATTTACCACAACACTCTTTATTACTGTTAATGATACCTATATGAAACTCACCACAAATTAGAAAAGTTGTACTAAATATCTGTTATGTTAAGTAATATATTAAGAATATGTTGAAATACTTGCCAATTAAATAGTGTAAAACAGAAAAATATTTAGCATTGTTTAATCCATTCAGTTCAATAGCAATAAAGACAACTGCTGAAAAGATAACACCACTGACTAAATAATCTATTAATAATCATATATTCATATATACAACACAGATGTACGAAAAGAAAACAGATGTAGTACACTGTTGTGATACAATATGAATGTATTAAGTCAAGTCGCAAAGTGACAAAAAAAAAGACAAGCTACACCTGGTAATGCTCACCATGTTACAGAGTGATACCTATATCAGAGTATGATACTCTTAAGTACAGGTCAGCAATTTTGTCAAGCACAGAAGTGGTACAGACAAATGCAGGATATGTTTTACTCATAAAAGATCCAAATAATATCATGACGCAGTACAAGCATTTAAAAAGAAATGTGAAACACAGTTGTTTCCATGCACATGGACAAGTATTGTACCTAAGTAGAGGTACACTGTTGGTAAGTGTGCCAAGTAGTACTTGTTATGTCTGCATGCGAGTTACTCAGAAGAAAAGACAATGACAGAACATGAGGACTAGATAGTCATATCTGTTTTGCCATCTCAAAGTCTTTCTTAGACATCTAAGTGTGGTTTCTCTAGTGACTGTAAAGACAGTTGACACCAATTAAAAACCACTGCAACTATTTTAGAAACATAGAAACATAGAATTTGATGGCAGATAAGGACCACTTGGCCCACCTATTCTGCCCATTTCCCTACCTAATGGATAAGTTGCAGATCCTAGTTAACCAGCAGCCTACTTCTTCCTACCCCCACCCCTAGAATTGCCTTATGACTGTCCCACGCATGCTTGAATTCCACCACTGTTTTTGACTCCACAACCTCCTCCGGAAGGCCATTCCATGCATCCACAACCCTCTCTGTGAAAAAATACTTCCTTAAATTACCTCTGAGCCGCCCCCTCATCTTCAAATTGTGCCTTCTTGTTCTTGCACACCTCTTTTTTTGAAAGATGCTACCCTCTTGTACTCTGATGATTCCCTTGAGGTACTTGAAAGTTTCTATCATGTACCCCCTCTCCCTTCTTTCCTCAGGGTATACATATTAAGCTCCTTTAGTCTCTCTTCATAAGTCTTCTGGTGCAGACCCTGCACCATTTTAGTTGCACTCCTCTGGACAGCCTCCACTCTGTCTATGTCTTTGCAGAGATGGGGTCTCCAGAACTGCACACAGTACTCCAGGTGGGGTCTCACCAACTGTCTGTACAGAGGGATAACAACTTCCTATTTTCTACTGTTGATGCCTCTCCCTCTGCATCCCAGTATCCCCCCAGCCTTCCTTACTGCCTTCTCACATTGCTTGCCCACCTTTAGGTCATCAGATATAATTACCTCCAGGTCCCTTTTCATTTTTATTGTTGTCAGTATCTCACCCCCCATTGTGTACACTTCCCTTGGGTTTTTGTTTCCCAGGTGCATTACCTTGCACTTCTTTACATTGAATCTAAGCTGCCATACATTTGACCATTCCTCCAACCTTGCCAAGCCCCTTCTCATCCTTTCCACTACATATTGTGTATCAACCCTGTTGCAGATCTTTGTGTCATCTGCAAATAGACATACTTTTCCTTCCAGTTCCTCTGCAATGTCACGTATAAAGACATTAAAAAGGACGGGTCCCAGTACTGCACCTTGTGGTACCCTGCTAGTAACCCTCCTTTCTTCACTGTGAACTCCATTTACTACTACCCTTTGTGTCCTGTTGTCCAACCAATTTTTTATCCAGGCTACCACCTTGGGACCCACTCCAAGGCTGACTAACTTGTTTATTAATCTTTTGTGTGGGACTGTATCAAATGCCTTGCTAAAATCTAGGTAGGCCATGTCCACAGCCTCTCCCAGGTCTACTACTTTGGTCACCCAGTCAAAGAAATCGATTAGATTCATCTGACACAATCTTCCCACTGTGAATCCATGCTGCCTTGGGTCCTGTAAACTTATATAATGGAATGTAAAGGGACTGAACCACCCAACCAAATGGTCAGTGGTCTTTAAGCATCTACATTCCTTGCAGGTGGATATCATACTCATTCAGGAGACACATCTCACTGCAAGAACTGTACTGTGGCTCCAAAAGTCCTGGGTGGGGTCAGTAATAGCTAGCTCAGCAATGAACAAATCCAAGGGGGTAGCCATTTTAGTTCAGAAAATATGCCCATGGACAGCAGACAAAGTAGTACTGACACCCAAGGCCGCTGAATAGTGGCTAGATTGTCTTATTCTGGGGGACATGTGGTGTTGGCCAGCATTTATGGCCCAAACACAGACTTCCCAGAACCCATTTTGGACCTCAACCAAGCCCTTGAATCTCTCTCTCTACAGGATATCCCAATATCCCCATCATGGTAGGTGGAGACTTTAACCTAACCTTAGATATTTTTCTGGACAAATCCAACCCTACTCCCCAAATGCATCCTAAAGTGGTGCTAACACTGCAGGAGGTGATGAAGGAGTGGGGAATGACTGATATATGGTGGAGAGATCATCCCTCGGGGAGGGACTACTCCTGTTTCTCTATGGTGCATACCTCCTATAGCCGCATAGATATTTGGCTAGCTAACTCGCCTGCAGCTCAGGATATTGTTTCCTTAAGAACAGACAATATTCTTGTCTCCGACCATTCCTCCATTTCCTGCACTTACACACCTCCAGGGCGAGGTGGTTCAGGCACCAGGTGGTGCTGTAACCCCTTGTTAATCAGAAAGCCTTCATTTCAAGCCATGGTACAGAGCACTGCCCAAGACTACTTCACTAATAACAATGTCATGGATACCTCTGCTGCTATAGTCTGGGAAGCATTCAAGGCTGTCTTGCGGGGGCATATCATTGCATTTGTGGCTCAAAGAAATAAGGCTAGAAGAGCTGACCTGATCCACCTTCAAGCCGAACTGTCAGCATTGGAGGCTAAGTTCAAGGCCTCTATGGCAGGCAGCCCTGACCTGGCGATCCTTCTAGAGACAGTTGGCCTAAAATACTGCATTAATACAATGCTCCACCAACCAGCGGAGTGGCTGATGGCAAGTCCAAACATGCTTATTGGAAAGGGGGGACAAGGGAGGAAAACTCCTAGCCCTTCAGTTAAAGAAGCAACAGGCTGCCTTCTGTATCCACACCCTTAGGAACTGTTGGGTGGAAGTGGTCTCTGATCCTAAACAGATCAATGAGTGTATGCAACAGTTTTACCAGCAACTATACCAGTCGCATACATCCTTAGAACAAAACCAACAGGAGCACCAACTGAGGGAATTTTGTTCTACAGCTAATGTCCCCCAATTGGCAGAGCCTATGAAGACTGCATTAGACAAGCCCTTCACTGAGTCAAAGCTACAGTCTGTGCTATTCCAACTCACTAAAGGTAAATCTCCAGGGCCAGATGGCATGACCATTGAACTGTACCAACTCATGAGCTCGGAAATCAGCACCCCACTGTTATCAGCTCTCCAAGAGTCCCATGTGACTGGTATCCTCCCATCTACCATGTGGGAGGCTCTGATCACCCTTAGTCCAAAAAAAATCAGATGATCCATTGAATTGTGCCAACTATCATCCCATATCCCTAATATCTGTTGGCAATAAGATTGCAGCTGAGATGCTTGCTAGTTGGATGATGGACATTCCACCCTCCATAGTACATCCATCACAGGTTGGGTTTAGCAAGGGTAGGGCTGCTGTTGATAACATCAGATTGGTCTTCAATCTTAAATGGCTGGCCCTGTGTTCCCCCATCCCCATGGCAGCAATGGTGGTGGACTTCTTGAAAACCTTTGACTCAGTCAAGTGGCCCTACCTACATGCGGTACTCCGACTTTATGGATTTGACCCGTACTTCAGGCAGTGGATCCAAGTACTGTACAATGAACCCCTAGCTAGAATCCTAACCAATAAGTACATCTCCCCACCCTTCTCACTACAGCGAGGCACTCAGCAAGGATGCCCACTCTCACCATTGCTATTTTTAGTAGCATTGGATCCCTTTACTCAAAATCTACAGACCACCAAAGAAATCAAGGGTACAAGGGTATGCAGGTAGGGGAACACTCATACCTGATGGCCTGTTATGCGGATAATTTACTCCTCACACTTGCCCATCTACAGGAATCCCTATGTCCAGTCCTGGAGATACTGCATGCATTCACCCAAATGTCTGGCCTACAAATTAATAAAAAAAAACTAGCATTACCCCTCTAAATACAGCCTGTTCTAAAAACTGCCTACAAGGTTTGGGGCTGTCCTGGGCCCCCAGCAGCCTATCTTACCTGGGTATCCATATATCATTCGACTGGAAGCAGATTGAATCAAGGAATTTCTCTCCCCTTCTAGCTCAACTAACAATAGAAATACAATATCCCGCTAGCACTGACTTAACCTGTCCCTTTCAGGAAAAGTTGCTGCAATCCAAATGTTCCTTTTACCTAGAGTGGCTTATTTTCTCAACAATTTTCCCATCACCCTGTTGGACAAGGTTTATCACCCACTGGACAAGCTAATCTCCCATTTTCTTTGGGAGGGTAAAAAGCCATGGTGGAGCATCCCTAAGCTACGAGACCACTGGTTCTGGGGAGGCCTTGAACTTCCCTGGCTGCAGGGTTACCACTGGTCCTTTCTCTCAGCTCAGGCCATCAAATGGTTTGTCCCTACATTCTCTCCACCTGCACTATGGGTACAGCTGGAAGCCCAAATTCTACAAGAGACTCCCCTTGGTTTACTTTTGACTAACACCCTGTACCTCTCAACAAGCTCACACCAGTCATGGCCAAAACTAAGAGAGCTTGGTTTCAACTTATGGCTGTAGCCAAGACCAAGAAACAAGTGTGAGTGCTGCCATTTAAATACCTCAATCTATGGCACAGTTAGCTCCTAATGGTGGACAACAAACCATTTAGTTGGCCGTTATGGGACAGGAAGGGGATACACACTGATCAAGACCTGCACTTGCCCACCTCCACCACACTCATGTCATTTGAGCAGCTCAAAACCTGCTACTCACTTCAGCCCCATGATTTTTGGAAATTCTTGCAGCTCCTCAGTGCAGTACAGTCCCTTAGTTGGTCCCATGTAGCCAATTCAAAATGGCATTGGCTGGCCACACTGCATCTAAAATCCTCCTCCTGGGGTCTAGCTGGTAAGTTCTAAAGTACCTGGCATGAGGCACAACCGACCACACAGAAACCTGTAGAGCTGCATGGAGCAGTGACTTAAATTGTCCCATTACACTAGAAACATGGTCACACTGCCTGCATAAGGCTCACTCCACCTATAAAGATGTTAAGAGTCAACTAATTCAACTCAAGATTCTCCTTTGTTGATATCGTACTCCAGCAGTCCTTCACAAATGAGGTATCCTCCCACATGCAGAATATTGGGAGGTTTTGACACAGCCCGGCCAATATCTTGCACCTCTTTTGGCAATGTCCTGCTCTGGTCTCCTTCTGGTCCACAGTAGCAATGGATTGTTCTGGGGTGCCTATGGACCTCTCTAATCCTATGTTTCTATTGGGTGACTCTACCTCCCTGAGACAAATTGAGCCACAGCAACAGAACTGGATCCTAGCAGCCCTCTTAGAAGTCAAACTGCTCTTATTGATGTCCTGGTGGCAACTCTCCACTCCTGTCATCTCTCTATGGCATTCTGCCCTAGCCAGGCTTGCCACCTTTGAAAGACTCACCTATGTTAGCAGAGGGCAGCTTTCATTGTACTACTGTAAATGGGAAGCATACCTCAATTCATCACTTTGTAGAGTACCACTCCCCCCTCCCAGTAACCCTCCCACTTAAAAGTTTGCAAAGTTTGGCCCTCAGATGGTTAGCTTGACCATTAGGATATTGATGCAGATTACTACAGACCCACTCTGCATGCTCGAACTCCTCCACACCAACTCCCACTTTCACTTTTTTCTTCTTCTTCTGTCATCTTTTGACACAACATAGGACTCGGCCCAAGGTGTCAAGTGAGAGAGTTGTTTATGCTGACAATCAGACCCTATGGCCTTCATTCTGTTTCCCTCTGTAAAGACTCATGAAGCAGTGCATACATGACTTAAAGTTCATTATACTGACTGATGGAATGATATGGGACTATAATCCCAAGATTCTTACAAGCTGACATATCAGTTTCTGTGTAACTCTTCCCTAGATGTATACAGTTATTCTTGTCTGTAATGAGAACACTATATTATGTGTCCAAATATGTATGCTCTAATGTTTGTGGAATGTACTTAATGAATAATAATAAAAATTATTCTATGATAAAAAACTATATATTAAAATTAAATGTATCTAAATAGCTTTAATAAGTATCTTTTTTTAGATACCAGAGTGTGTTTCTGTTGCTATTCTTTAAACAGTTGGCATCTGGTTTTTCGCCCACCCCAGGAACATTCACACTCTGAGTCACACAATGACAATAACAGCATTACTGTTTGATACATGCTAAACAGTGTACAGAGACTATCGTGGCAGCTGTGTTCATGTGGTCTGTGCTACTGTCACAACTTCCTCATCAAGTAGCTGTTATTCTGTTTTACATGTATTTTTTACTTTGATGCAATACTTTATTTTTTAGTATATTGTATTGTGAGACTCATTTTGTGCACCAATTTGACTTTTAATTTGGTGTTTTTAATCAACTATTAATTTGACAATAAATCTTTGTTAAGCCTTATCTAACTGTGTTGTGTCTTTATTATACATAATGTTACAGTACTGATATCTATACTGCACTTGGTATATTACTGCATACAAAGAAAGTACAAGAGGTAAATCTGTACATTTTCTACTTAGAGTACATGTCTCATTGATCTATGTGTTGCACATATTACTCTACTATGACATTTATGTATGAGTTCATTTTTATGTCTAAGGTGTAGCACAGGAACTATTGCCACATAAATAACATAAGACAAGTACATATTATAATAAAGCTTGGTGAGAGTGTGGTGCACAAAGGACCCCATGCTCCCACCAACATAAACAATGTAGTATTCAGATTATGCTTTCTCAAAAGACAGGAAATTCATGGCAAAAAACTCTGTTTAATGCATCAGTTAAGGTTGTTCCACAGCAAAAAAAGAGAGGAAATTTGGTGTTAGGGATGAAAACCCTAATTCTGCATTCTCCACCCCCACCCCAGCACCACACACACACATATGCACATGCAAGTGGGGTTGGGACCAAGTCAACACAACTAATCACAGACAACAGGCTGCAGGTGACAGAAATAACATACAAAACTGTCTAAACGTACTACAAGACACATCCATCATCATGGTCCACCAACTGTAGCATTTGTGCAGCCATGGGTGTACACTTCATTCTGGGCATCTGCACAGGGTAACATGCCATAACAGGAGTACTTTACACACAGTACCTATGATGTACATCGTTTGGTTATGCTGGGATAATATCATGAGGCATTAACATAGAAGAAAGCATGGATGAAAAGGTGTCTAATATAATATGGTCATATTCACATAAATGACAGCATGGTACCCTGTGAGTAACATGCAGCGACCAACATACCAATGCTCAAACCAAGATGGGCTTGATTACATAAACACACACATGTAGTATGAATAACAGGTTCTGGTCACTAATCTATGCACACATGCAGTGCTTAATAGTGTTATGACAGCTCTATAGTTTCCGATTTATTATAGTATGCAGAAGCAATATTTGGTTATTATAATGCCACATGCAGAAGCAGTACCATATAACTAACAGTGGTATGAATGCAGTATAATGTTTTCAGCCTAGGATAACAGTCATTTTTCTTGTTAATATCTGAAATGATTTGTATGATAATGTCAACCATGGTCCATGGTGATATTGAACACTTTGTGTCCTATGATAGCACCTAGCTGCCCGGGTGTACAGGATAAGATGACAGTGCAGTAGCACGCTGTATATCATAGTGTTATGATACATTATTTGCTACTGTTAGGATAACATTAGGAACTATTTACACACATGAAAGGTCAATGTAAATGCTGTCTAATATTATCCATTAATAGGTACAAAAGTAGTAGCATGGTGTCTTTGGCCACCCCTACTACCAGAAGTGTAGGAATTTGCATAGAAACAGAAACATGCTTTTACACTGACAAACTGTCAGCAAAGCAAAGACAGTGAAGTGGTACCATGGAATCCTTTGGGTGGCACAGTCCCATATATAGCTGTGCAGCTTCAGATAATAGTGGAGAAGGGTTCTGCAGATAATACTGTACTGATTAGTTTCTTTCTTGTGCCATGGTAAGATCAGGAGGCATTCAGTCACATGAAACTGTGTTACAATACTTCTGATATTACATGTTCATAAACACAAACATGTGAGCATGGGGCCTTGAACAGCATGTTAGCAGCAACATATCAATTAATAGAGAAGCACACTTACCTGTTTCAAATGAGAAACTTTCCAGAATTCAGGTGTTATGTAGAGTGACTATGTGACTTTTGGGTCTGGCACTCCACACAGATCTGCAACTGTACAATGTAAGATTATGGTGCAGCAGTATTGTGCGCATAATAGTGTACTGTTACATCATTATCTTATTGTGGGGTAACATCAGGAGACATTAACAGTCAACAAAGGTCTCTAAAACCACTGCCTGCCATTGGCATGTCGTTAGAGTGATGCATTACTGACACACTGTCATTCAGAATAGATAAGAAATGTATTAGATATAAAAAAAATGTTTAATGTGATCCACCAACAACCGATGGCCAGTATGCATATATACTACCAAGTCACTCGGATGGCAGGACAACTCCTACAGTTGGTGGACCACGATGATGGATGTGTCTTGTAGTACGTTTAGACAGTTGTATGTTATTTCTGTCACCTGCTGCTGGTTGTCTGTGATTGGGTGTGTTGCTTTGGTCCTCCCCCTACTTGCATATGTGTATGTGTTGGCGGTGGGGTAGGGAATGTGGAGTTATGGTTTTGAACCCTAACACCGAATTTCCTCACTTTTCACTGTGGAACAACCCTAACTGATGCATTAAATGGATTTTTTGCCATAGATATATATATATATATATAATATTCATTGCAAAACCTCCATTACTGCATCAGTTAAAGTGAATACTAGATGAAAAAGCTAGGGAAAATGAGTGTTGGGCTTTCCAACTCCTCACTTCACCTCCAGGGTTACCATCCATCAGCACTCCATTCTCTTTCTTCACACACCAGGTGTCTGGGTGTACGTTGTGGTCATCGGCCTAACTGTCACCCCATTCCATGTGTAAACAAGCTGAGATGTTGCAGTACCGGAGAAGGGGTGAGAGATAGACCAACGACCTCAACACACACAGAGACAAATGTTGGTGTGTGGAGGGGTGAGGATAGAGTTGTAGGGATGGGAACCCTGGGGTGGGGCATTAGGGTTGGAAACCCAAATGCCTCATTTCCCTGCTTTTGTCGCTATAGTATTTGCCTTAACTGATGCATTAACAGAGTTTTTCTGCAATAAATGTCCTTTCTTCTTCAGATAGTATAATTGTATCCTCATTTTACTGAGGGACTGCAGGTTCATTTGGACCCTGTGCTCCCATCCCTCTATTCAGATAGTATAACAGTGTCCATATGTTACAGTGCTCCCATCCCTCCATGAGATAGTACAACAGTATCCATATGTCCTTCAGACCCTGCACTCCCATCCCTAAATCCAGATAGTACAATAGTGTTGATATGTCACAATGGGATGTTGAGTCTGGGTCCAATGTCACTGTGGAGTGCTGAGGCTGGGTCCATATGTCACAGTGGCAGACCCTGAGCTCCTATCCCTCCATTGAGATAGTACAACAGTATTCATATGTTACGGTGGGACCCTGCACCCCATCCCTCCATCCATGGTGCCTAGGTGTGCATTTGGGTCATTGGCCTAATTGTCATCCCAGTCCATGTGTAAAAAAGCTGAAGTGATGCAGTACAGGAGAATGGGGTGGTAGTTAGATCAATGACACCAACCCACACCCAGATGCCTGTTGGTGTGGGAGGATGGAGGGTGGGGGTGGAGTGATAGGGATGAGAACCTGGGGTGGGGCATTAGGTTGGAAAGCCTAACACCTCATTTTCCTGCTTTGTCACTATAGTATTCACCCTAGCTGATGCAGTGAATTTCCCTTCTTTTTCAGATAGTATAATTGTATCCTCATTTTACTGTGGGAGCGCAGGGTCCACATCCCTCCATGCAGATAATACAACAGCATCCATATGTCACAGTGGGAGCACAGGGTTCTTCAGACCCTGTACTCCAATCCCTCCACAGATGCATATATGTATGTAGCTATTGAAACACAAGGGTCTCTGGCCCTTGCGCTTACACACATTAAGTTATGAGTAGGCCTAGCAAAATTGCAACAAATAGTCATAACTGTGCCATATTAAATAATTTTCACCACAAATGCTCAACATAACCTTCTTATCACCTCACCGCTTGTACCCAGTACAGAAAAGTTTCAAATCCATGTCAAAATGTATTTCCGTGCAGCTGTAATGCTGTTTTGAGTCACGGGTACAAAAAAAATTCCATTTTAAAAAATGGTTCATTTTCATGCAAACATTTAACTTTTCCCATAGGAAATAATGGGAAATTTAAATGTTTAATAACTTTTGAACAGAGTAATATTTTTCCACCAAACCTTCAAAAGGGATATTTCTGACCCAAAGGCTTTCTACCCTAAAAATTGCAGCCCACAAAAGCCATTTCTGAGATGCAGGATGACAAAGAAATGTAAAAAACCAGATTTTCTTGTTTTTCAACATGTTATATCTCAGAAAACTGAATGGATTCTCACCAAATATGGCAGGTCAAGAGATCTTACCCTAGAGATTATGCATGCTGAATTTCATGCAACCATTGAATGGCTCTAAAATTATTAACCCTCAAATTTTGAACTTTAACACAGACATGCACTTCCACCTAACTATACTGGCACGATTGTTTCAGTATATCTATCTATCTATCTATCTATCTAGTCTATCTATAGTTCACTAGGTTCTAACAGAGCAAAAAATGCATAAGCCCATAATAGTCTGATATTAAGACAAATTATAATAATCAGTGTCCCTTTATTCAAAATATAAATATCAAGATTATTTTTGCAATTTTTCTTTGAGCTACTTAAAATCATTTTATTAGCAACCTATTCAAAAGATAACTGATCTTTAAAGTATAAGCTCTCATTTTTTTATCTGTAAATGATGTCCTCTAGTATTTATTTGATCATTTTTAAATTCCAAGTCTAAATTCAATATTAATAATGTATTATTTAATATATCATAAAAGAATAAAGATGCCCTCTGTCTTCTAACCTCCAAACTATGCAATCCTAATCTATCTAATCTATTGTTGTATGAATATTGATTCATTCCAAATATAGATTTGATATAACTTCTCTGTATTTTTCCAACTCTTTTAATCTCTGTTATTTTAAAAGGAGACCATATATATGATCCAAAATCCAAAATAGGTCTCACATATGACAGGTATAAGGGCAACAAGACTTCAAGTTGCTCTACTTTTTATATTCCTTTTAATTGAGACAATTACCCTATTAGCTTTTGCAATAACAGATGTTTTGTGTGCTTTAAAATTTAGCTTATTGTCAATAAGTACCCCAAGATCTTTTCTATAGCTTTAGATTCGATCAGTTCTCCATCCAAATAATATACCTGATTTGGATTATGTTTACCAATGTGTAGAACACTACATTTTTTATAACGTATTTGCAGCCCCAATTTTTTTTACCCATGCACATACTGCATTGATATCATTTTGGATATGTTGAATTTGATCAGCAGCATTTCATCATATATATATATATATATATATATATATATATACACACACTACATAGAGAGAGAGAGAGAATGAGACATATTTATGTATTTTTCAAAATTGTTTTCTTCCCTTATTTTACTAGTTGTAATATTTGCATCTCTTTCATTTGAATTACAGGTACTGCAGTGTTTAATGCTATTTTAATATAGCTAATAAGGCCTGCACTAGGTCTCCCATTTTTTTTGTTTTTAATTACTGGTATAATAAATTCTGTATATCCCAATAGTGGACGTGGTTGATTATCTATCACCCATGTTTCTTGGAAATATAGTATATCTTTTGTTAATAAAAAAGATTTACATTCCACATCTGCCAACTTGTTACATAGTCCCTCTGTATTCCATGACTGCATATACATTTTATTATGATATTTTCATAATTGGTACCTCTGTTTCTTGTAATTGTTAGTTTGGATCAAGAGTTGAAAGTATCCTAAATGAATTTACACTATCCTGTATCATGGTTTGTTCTTGTACCTTATTTTCTTCAGTTCCTTACTCTCCACTATTCTAAAATCAGTTCAGTATATACCACAATTATCAATATCTGCACTTTTTAGTACAAGAGATGTGAATTTGGCATATCTGAATGTAATATCTATTGAGGGGAAGTTATTTCTCAGAATGAATCTTAACATGTTCTATTACATTTTAGTGATGTTCATACTTAACATACACAACAAGAATGTGCCTATTTCTCCTTTTAAAACAGCTACAGATCATTGTTTTTATTTGCTCTGAACCAAAAGGTGACAGGGTTTTATTTTCTCATTCTGCTATAGCAGTTTTGTTGTAATCAGAAATCACTCTCAAAACTCCATTCATCCATAAAGAATCTTTTTTCATCCAGTGAATTAGCATCATCTCTTGGTTGTGGCTTGCTCTCTTCAGTTTCTTGGGGTACAGTTGGCATCAGGTAAGAGGCACAAATGTAAATTCACTTTTGCTTTAAACCATCTTCCAAGTCCAGAAATTTTAGATGAAAATGTCCATATCTTACAGTACAATACACAACTAATATAAGTTTAACTAGGGGTCTCATATAATAATACTCATCTGGTGTATATTCTGCCAGTTGTAATAATTGTGTCATCCATTCTGCCAATTTTATGGTTGTTTCTTAAATAGTCTTTCAGTTCCATAAATCTCTATTAAAAACTATTTGTTCTGTATAGTTTGTATATTTATTTTGTTTTTAGATGTTTCTGGCACCTCTGTTTGATCACATGGATGGGCATCCTTAGTCTTCCCTCCTATTACAGTACCTTCAATTACATCTCAACTTATTTTCTCACTTTGCATGAAAGAAGGAGTTTGAGATTCACTCTTCTGATCTGTAATTATAATAAGTTCTGTATTTTCTTCTCTAATCACCTCTGTATTATTTTGTCTGTTTTTATTTTTTTGTTGTATTCTGTAGCCCTGTGATATTTTGTCTTGTTTTTAGTTGTAGTCCTTCTTTTCCCCTTCCTTTCTGTAGTTTGTTTTTGTTTCAATGCCCTTGTGTTTTTTTATTAATCTTTTCCCTCCTTTTTCCATATTCCTAGTTTATACAGGTTCATTAATCACCTCTCCTTCTCCCTCCCTTTGAAATGGGGGTAGCAAATGGACCTGAATTGCTTTTGTTATGTGTTTCTATGGTCTCATCCCTTTTTGTTCTGTCTGGTCCATTGTTTCCTCAGCTCCCCTTGAGTTCTTAGTTAATTCATCCAAAATTATTTAATTATAGCAAGTATCTGTTCTTAAAGTGGTAATCTGCTTCTTCAGCACCCACAGATTTTCTAAAATAATAACATTTGCATAGTAAGGTTTTTTGTTTTATTACTTTTAGCATTTGTTTTGATAAAGCAGAAGATGTAGAATCTCCATCATCTGTGAAAAATTATTTATTGTAATTGTATATTGGGTTCATATTTTCCTTTGGCAATGAAGGGTGAGGGAAATTTACAGTGTAATTAGGACATTGGGATTGTCTACCTTAGTATCCACTAGTTTTGCTTGCTTATTTAACAAATGTTTTAGTTCCATTATAGTAAATCCAGGTCTTGTATTACTTGTGGTAGACTATCTGTTATGATAGAATTTTCCAAATTTGTTTTGGATAATCTTTTTGGGGACTACTGTAGCTTGCTTAAGAAAACTGTTATTTGCTTGTCCCATCAAAAGTGGGAGAGAAACTAACCTTCTTTGCCCATCCTTCTGGTGTTGCCTCACCTTCTGCATTTATAGAATCATCTTGAAAGCTATCATAATATGTCTCCTTAATCAGATTTAATGATTCCTGGAAGTAACTTGACCTTAAATCTGACCCCCCCAACTATTAGCTTGGGTAATTTCAAATTCTTCCACATAATAATAATCAAGGGAGTTGGCGTCTTCATTGTAGTTAGGTAAATCACCGTTATCTGGAATAATTTATTTTCTTGGTGCAAACTTATTTGGTTATTTTGCCACTGGTGTTGAGACCTCATGAGGAGGGGAATACGTTTTTGTCAAAAAATTAGTTATTTAAATTTGCTTGGCTTCACTCTTTAACTCTAAATTTTCCCCAGTTTCCATTTTCTTGACTTTAGTTTTCCTTCTTTTACCTTTTTCAACTACAGCTTCTTGATGTTTCTTCTTTAAAGGTGAGCATACCAATCGACTTCTAGAGTTAACCATTTTATCTACAGGGATAGCTAAAACTTCTGGAGATAACAATTTAAGCTTATTTCTAATAACATAAAATAGATTTATAAATAAGCTCTCCCTTTATGATAGGATTGGTAATATTTAGTCTTGTCAATAGTGATTTCAGTAATAAGTTTACCAAAATGTAACTACTTTACAGTCTAAGATTTAACTAGGCAAAACATCCAAAACTTGGAAAACAATAATCAAATCCACCTATTGAACGTATAAGCCAGTCAATTTCCAATCTAATAGTTATTACTTATCTTAGCTATCAACTACTAGAACTTAAATAATAGGCATCAATTTCAAGGTGTCTAAATTTATACAATAATATATCTCAGTTGTAATTATTTATTACCAGTGTGCAATATATTTATAATGATGTTCTAGGCAGTTATGATACCTACAGATAGGATTGTGTAATAATATGACTCTGTAAAAGTCTCTTTGTCTAATTTAAATTATCAATGTGCAATATATTTATAATGCTGCTGTATTAGCTTTGGAACCCACAGATATAATTGTGCAATAGTGTGACTTTGTAGAAGTCTTCTCTAATTTAAATATAATACATCTAAAGGTGGATACTAACTATAGAATAAATAATAAGATAACATTAAAAAATTTATATCAAGAATTCTTTTCAGAATTTTTAACAAGGTGCAAATGCAGGTATGCAGGTATAATTTCAATCTGAAATCTTTAATTGTCCAAGAATAAGAGCTAAATGTAGCCAAAATATAGCTTCAGCCTGGTATCAGAGTCAATTGCACTTGTCACTTTAAATCAAAGGTGAGCCTGTAATTATACAGCCTTGATAGGAGGATGTGATTTAAAGTATTGTTTGAACTCCTTGCCAGTGTTCCCTTGAAAAAGCCAAGTACAGTGAAACCAGTTGGGAGTTTTGTTTGCTGCTACTGAGTTCTTTTGCACAAATAAACAATTTCTAAATTGATTCAGCGAGTCCTGGTACTGGTTTGTTTGTTGAAAAAGTCTTTGTAAGTTAGCATGGCACAGGACGTTGGAGTGAGAGTGGTTTCTTTAGGTTGAAGTGGCAAGTTGCATAATTTTGAAAACCAGCTCACGACACACTATGGCAGAACAGAAGTGTTCACATTAGAAGGAGTAGCAGAGAAGGAGAAGCAGAGGAAGACATTCTCAATGTGCCTTAATTAAAATGAAAGAAATGTTTGGCATGGATAGATTGTCATAAGAGCTAATATGAGGAGATAAATTGTTAACTAAGAAAACAACCCCCTCCCAGATACATATGCTGGATATATGCTGGATACATGCTGTACTTTTATTTCTTCCCCTCCTGTTGTTGGTCTAATGAATCAGAAGTGTTTATCAATTGAAAATGGACAGTGCAAGAAATAGAGGAATACAACAGAGAGAAACAAGATGGTGAGTGAACGAGGAAAAGATTCAAACTATTTGAATAATGGCATATTGAATCTCTGAAAAATTGAACATTGGTGTGGGAAATGGCTTGCATGATCTGCTTTTCCAAACACAAGGTGAGGAGGGGATTTTTTTGTGATGGTGCTTAGCCTTCAGATGGTGTTGGCAATAGTGAGAATGCAGTAGATAGGATTATGGGGGATGGTGAAATGACTATTTCTAGTGCATTTCAACAGCTTGAACAAACTGCTTTAAAAGCGAGACATAATTTTTGGCATAAAAGCTACCTAGAGGCTGCTTTAAAAGTAGAAAGGATACCATGGGGATTAAGTGTAAACCAAAAACAGGATATGGAAGAGAGAGATGAATTTTGGGCAGATTGGGAAACAGCTCAATAGGAAGGTTCTACAGAATTAAATAAATGTGTGGTGAGAGATTATGTAAGACAACAAGTAATATTGCAGGAGGAACTGAAACAGAGAGAAGAAAAAGTAGTTACATTTAAAGAAGACCCTCAGTTTCAAGAGTTGGAAAGAAAGTTAAAAGAAAAGCTAGATAAGCAAGATGAAAAACTTAAGGAACAAAAGAAGGAAAATATGAGAGATAGAAATGACGATGCTCAAGGAAATGTATTTACATGGCCAAAACTGAGTTATAATAATAGAAAGAATTATAATAAAAATAAAAGTAACAAGAATAAGAAACAATCTAAGCAGCCAAAATCAGATGTGAAATCTCGCAGTCCTTCTCCCAGTACCTCAAATAATACATCAACCAGTGCTAGTGGCTCTGACCAAGTACCAGAGGATTTTTCTGAAGAAGATATGACCCCAATAGATCCAGATCCAGGACCCCATATGAATCTGAGAACACAGAGAACTGTAAGCTTTCAGAGTGCCAGACAAGCAGCAGGAATACAGGGACAAAAAGAACCCACTGTGGATGGAAGAAAAGAGTAACCACACAGAGGTCTTGGAATGGGGAGGGGCAGAAAGTCAATGAAGGAGAAATAAATGTGATTAATGTATCTAGCAGAACATTAACTGCATTTGAAGTAAGGACACTACAAAAAGGATAATTTTTCCAACTTGTGAAACTGTGCCATTTGAACTTTTTATGGACTTTAAACAGTTTACTAGAAATTTAAATTTGAAAACATTCTGGAGTAGAAAGGAGCATGTAGAAACAGCTAATAGCTCTTCTAGTGCTGACTGTCAATCAGAATTTTCTAGTATGAGGAGTGATTTAAATGAAAATGTATCTATGTATAGTTTTGAAAGAGATAGTTTAACATCAGAAGCAGGAATAAATTCTAAAATTCTAACCCAGGATGTGGACTTGAAAAAGTTTAAACCACGCTCCAATTTTGCCACCCTACAACATTAGTGTTTCAGTGTTTGAGAGAGTGTGTGAGGCAGATTTTAGGAAAATGTTTAAAGAGAAACAGGAGACTAAGCAGTATGGGAACATTACTAAAATGGAAAGGGAAATAATCAAACAGTTGGAAGCAGACAAAACTGTAATGATCAAAAGGGCGGACAAAGGTGGAGCAGTGGTTATACAAGATACAGATAGATATGCCCAAGAGTGTCTTAGACATCTTAACAACAGAGATCATTATGTATTAATGAAAGGAGATCCTACACTATCTTTTAAACATACAGTATATACAGTAGTTTACTTGATGAAGCACTAGATAAAGGAATTATATCCCAAACCGCACATGAAGTTTGAGAGTAACACATCCAGTGAGATCTTGTTTTTACATGCTCCCTAAAGTTCATAAATGTTTGGCTGAACCCCCTGGACAGCCAATTGTATCAGGGATAGGGAGCCTATTAGAACCGATATCCCAGTTTGTGGATGCACACATAAAAGACCTGGTAACCTGGTGATCTGCTTATCTGAAAGACACAACACAGGTTTTAAAAATTCTAGATGAAATACGATTGGAGCAATATTGGTATTTGGTGACATTTGACATAGAATCACTATATACACATATTCCGCATGAGGATGGAATTCAGGCTCTCAGATTCTGGCTAGAATATGTTACAGAATTCGATCCTGGCCTGATAGACATCTTATGTGAAAGTGTCTGCCTGGTGCAGAAATTGAATGTATTCCTGTTTCAAGGCCTCTATTACCTGCAAATTAAAGGGACATCTATGGGGGCTACCTTTGCCCCCAATTATGTCAACCTATATTTAGGATATTGAGAAAAAAAAATTGTCCTGAGACTAATCTTTTTCATCATAAGATAGCTCTCTGGAGGTGCTTTATAGACAACATTTTTATGGTGTGGAAAGGAGGCAGGGAAGAACTGGATTAGTTTAGGGAGTGAATGGAATATACCAGCCCTAACATAAAATTTACAGTTCTGGCAAGTAAGAGGGAGGTGTATTTTAGATCTGTCAATATTTAAAAACATTGATGGTACAATAAAGACAAAGATGTACTGAAAAGAGACAGATAGGAACACCATTCTATATGCGACAAGCTGCCATCCACAACACATGAAAAATAGTATCCCTAAATCCCAGTTCCTAAGAGTGAAAAAAAATTACAGTGAGGAGAAAGATTTTAAAACAGAATGTAGGAACATCAGACAAAGATTTCAGCACAGTTGGTACTATCAGGAAGTATTAGACCAAACAGAAATAGAAGTGACAACAAGAAATAGGGAAGAATTGATTAAACAACCAAAACAACCAAAAATGGGAAAGTCTGAGAGCCTGAATTTTGTGACAACCTATGGAAGTAATTCTAAAGAAGTAGAAATATAATTACAAAACATTGGAACATCATAGGTTCAGATTCTATACTGGGTAAGATCTATCAATCAGCACCTAGATTCAGTTGTAAAAGAGGAAAGAATTTTTCAGATATGTTGACACATTGGGCCTGATACTAGAAAAGTCACACCTGGCATAACAGCACTTGCACCAAGTAGAATGGTGCATGTAGTAACATCACGCCAGCAGCTGTGACATGCGCTGAAGTCTGCTGTAGTGGCCTACGCATGTTGCAGGCCACTTGGCGCTGAACAGCTGTTACGATGGTAGTTGCACCATAAACCCCCGCGACATGGTGCTAGGGTTTATGGCAGCAGTTGTGTCCCATTCCAGAAGGGCAGCAACAAAGTTCCCAATGTCAGGATTCTACAAGAACCCCTGGTGGAGAACCGGCAAAATAAGTTACACCAGCATTTAGCTGGTATAACTTATGGATGCCCACAGGGGTCCTGTAGACCTGCCTGCAGTCATGTCACAGATCTTCTCCTCCCCATGCCAAGCATACCCCAGTGTGTGCTCAGCAGGGCTACTCACAGAAATTAATTTCTGAGCGTGTCTTTTCAGTACGCTGTCTTACTGAACTCAGTCGGCGGCTGGCCATGGTGGTTAGAGGTGGGCTGGTGCCAGTCACTGGCTGGGGATGGGGGTGCTGGGTGGTTCCATGGCTGGGTGGGGTTCACTAGACTACCAGGGCAGGGTATTTGCCGTATTGCATCCAGCGACTCTGGGGTCAGGGCACAGGTGGGGGATGACAGTGTCACCCTGTGGGGCAATGCACAATGGGGGTTTTGGGGGCTGGGGGTATGGGAAGCCTGCAGGGCTCTATGTAGCACTTCAGGGGCTTGGGAAGTGGGATGCCCTGTGGGGCAGTTAATGTAGGTTTTGGGGGCAGGGGGGTGGGCAGCCCTGCAGAGCACCTCTTGTAGCTAGCTGGGCAGGGTGGGCACTTGCGAACTGTGTTGTGGCTTGCAACATGCTCGCCAGGTGTTCCTGCAGTTCGGTGTACCTTGCTGCATGTCGCAAGTCACAGAACTTAGCTGTGGAGACCCTGCCTCTTCTAGAATAGGACACAGGTCAATGTCACAGTTGTGGGTGGCACAAATTGCGTTCGTCGGCAACTTGCATCACCCTTCTAGAATCGGGCCCATAGTCTTCAGCCAATAGAAAATAAAGACAAACATTTGTGGCTGCCAGAATAACCTGCTGGCAGCCATAAATGTAGTAAATGCAAATACTGCTCAGCGATGGAGAAAACTGTACACTTTACTAGTCATAGTGCTACCAAGGTATTTAACATCAGAAATTTTATCAATTATGATAGTACTCATGTGGTATATATGGCAACATGCACTTGTAACAAGTTCTATGTGGGTAAAACCACCAGGAAGTTGAAAGAGCGGGTGGGAGAAAACATGAGGGCAATATAAAATATGGATCTTAGGAATGCACTTTCAGCCAATGTCTTCAAGAGTAATGATAAAAAATGCCCATAGATTTAGATTTAATGGCATTGAGAAAGCATATGTAGGGAGAAGAGGGAAATCTAGAAGACATGTTACTATACAGAGAGGCATTGTGGATTTTCAGCTGGGAGCACAATATGATCCAGGTTTAAAAGAGAAGCTAGACATAATGCCATTTCTGAATAGGAATAAGTATAGATGCTCATTTAATAAGGAAGGATAAGCCCTTAGAAAATTAGTTGGTAGGATATACCACAAAACAGAAGACAGAATATATAGGGTCACCAGGTGGTTATGTGTTGTTGTTGTTAGTAATGGATCTAAGTTAGAGTTTTATAAACATAAATTGTCCATAAAATGTTTAATTTATGATATGGATCCTGTAGATATATAGATTTAGCAGCATATGATGCATATATTTCCCACCCTTCCATTGTGGCCCTCCTTTTTTTTTCTTTTTTCGTCTAACTTTATACTTAACCTTACTTTTTCTTTCCCTTTTTTCCCTTTCCCTTTCTTCATTTCCCATCTCCTCTCTTTTCTATTTATGCTTCTTCTCTTCTTTCTTTTCTGCCTTTTCCTTTCCCTTTCTTCTTTTCCTTTCTCTTCCCTTTTTCTTATCTACTCCTTCCTCCCTTTTCATCCCCTTCCCTCATATGTTCCTTTTAGAGGTATCAACTAGATTCCTGCATTTCTTTTCACTGAAGCTAATCTTAAAAGACAGCTATACTGTAGAATAAATATAAATACACAATATCAACAAAAATGGATTCTGAAAAATCTAAATAATAAGTGATTTTCCAGTGTTGCTGTAAAAAATGTGTTAGTTCATAACAGTATTTGCTACTGCATGTTTTAAAATACTTTTTAACATTTGATATGTGGCTAATTAGCTATCACGAGTGTGTAGTAGAGCATCTTAGTAAATATTCACAATATCGCATTTTTCTGCACTTGTCACCTTATGTCAAAGGTGAGCCTGTAATTATATAGCCTCCTGATAGGTGGATGGTGATTTTAAAAGTGTTTTTAGAACTCCTCACCTGTGTTCCCTTGAAAAAGCCAAGTATCGCAAACCGTCGGGAGTGTTGTTTGCTGCATACCAGTTATTTTGCACAAATAAACAAGTTTTTTTTTTTAATTTAACTTTATTAGTTTTACAACATTACAGCAATACAGAGGTTAACATCGAGACTGTCAAAGGATTAGTTAACACTGGATTTTGACCAAAATGTAAAATGAAATATGGAAATGGAGAAAGGAAAAGAAAAGTAAAAGAAAACACCCCAATTACCCCTCAACCCCTCCCTCCCCACCCTCAAACTGCTCCGAGTCTGCATATTCGGATAAACTTGTGCTATGTAACTAATACCATGCTCAATTGGGGATGGTAATAAGGTAGGTGAGGGAAAGGGGCATCGGAGACAGAACCAGATAGACTCTAATGTAGATACAACGAGTATAGCTTATCCTATTTTTTTGTGGAACAGGTCCATACGACTATGTGAGCTGGCCATGAGTCTCTCCATACTAAAGCAGGTTGATAGGTCTTTCAGCCATTCTGCATATGTTAAGGTTAGCTGGTCCAACCAGTGTTTAAGTACCAGTCTTTTGACCACCATAGAGATGAGTGCCATGTGAAATCGACGCTCCTGGTTCTCCACTTTGGAATAGATACCCAGGATACAAATTTCTGCAGTGAAGAGGCCATCAAGACCCAGGAGAGGATCCAAATTGGACTGAATGGAACGCCAGAGGGGGGTCACTTTCTCACATTGCCAGAAGATGTGAAGAAGATTTCCCTCTGATTGTGAGCATCTGGTACAAAGAGGGAGAGGTAAATGCCCAACCAGGCTAATTTGACTGGAGTATAGTACATGTTGTTTAGGATGTGTTATTGGACAAGTTCCAAACCTATCCTAAGTATGGTATCTGTGTAGGTCCTTCCAGATTCGAGACCAGTTGGGAGCAAGATTAGGCAGGAGAGAAGTCCAGACACCAGAACCTGGAGGGAGTCCGAAATTTGAGGTCTATCAGGTAGGAGTAAATAGTGGAGATTCCGTGGGATTGGAGACTAAATCCTGAATCTGGGAGAGAAAAGGGCCATCTGTGATGACAGATAGTCCGTCAGTGAAATTGGCGCAATGAGGTGCCTTAGTTGGTATACCTTGAAATGTACCTGGAGGGAGATCTAATGGCCATTATCTCCGCTAAGACAGAAGGGAGTCTCATGAAGTATAGACCTCGACCACGGCCTCTCGGATTTGGGGAGCCACTCTAAGGTAATCACTGAGCCTCCAACTGAATATTGGGATTAAGGCAAGGGGCTGAGCCAGGTCCTTTTGGGGAAATTTTGAGGTAGCGAGGCACTGAGAAAGGGTTTTAAGGGAAGTGAGGATGGTTGGGTTTGATAGTGAGGGCGGGAGTGCTGAGGTAGGAAGAAAAAATATGGCAGGGGAGCAAAGATTGACCTCTGCGAGTAGTTGTCTCTCGATTTGAAGCCAGAGTGGGGAGAATTCTTCTGCCCTGTTTGCTAGCCATCTGCTCAATTTATAGAGGTGGGAGGCCCAGTGATAAAAGAGTAGATTAGGGAGGCAAAGCCCTCCTTTGTCCTTAGGAAGGCATAGCTTGGGGAAAGCCCGTCTGGGAGATTTATTTTGCAAGATAAACTGAGAGAGTAGAATGTAGGTGCTGCAAATATGAAAGGGGTAACCAGGAGTTCAGTAAGTTGAGAGGGAAGAAAATCCAGGGAAGGACGTGCATCTTAGTGATGTTGATTCTGCCCCAGAGAGAGACAGGAAGTTTGGACCATTTCTGAAGGTCTAATTGAATTTTGGTCACAAGATCATCTAAATTGAGCTTCCTAAGTAATAGTGGGTCATTGGTAAAGTGGATGCCCAAGTATTTAGTCGACGTGAAGGAGAATGTCATCCGCGTAGACGGAAAGGACCAGCTCCTGCTTGGAAACCGTGCAGTCCCGGCTGTGGGGGGACCTTTTAATGTAATGGAGGAGAGGTTCTAAGTATAGATTAAACAGAAAGGGGGAAGTGGGCAGCCTTATCTGGTGCCTGTAAATAGATAAAAGAGTGAAGAGAACACGCCATTGCAATAGATCTTAGCAGAGGGAGATTTATAATAACCTGAATCCACGTATGAAGGAGGTTGGGAATTCCATCTTATCTAGCGTTGCTCATAAAAGTCCCAATTGACTCTGTCAAATGCTTTTTCAGCATCTAGTGAGATTAAGGCCAATGAAGTATGGGTTGATTAGGCTGTGGTGAGATGTGTGAGAGGGTCCTAAGGTGGTCAGAAGGAGAGCGACCTTGCATGAACCCGACCTGTTCAGGACTATGAAGATGGATCCAGATCTTTTTAATTCTCTCGGCTAAGATCTTGGACAGGACCTTAATGTCACAATTTAATAGGGAGATGGGGCGATAACTTACGGGATCAGTAGGGGGTTTGTCTGGTTTGAGAATCAAGACAATTATGGCTTCTAATAATGTGGAGTCCACAACATCAGCTTCAAATATGTAATCATAAAGCTGAAGGAGATGAGGGGCCAATTCCTTATTAAAAGTCTTATAGAAGTTGGACGGATAGCCATCTGGTCCCGGTGCTTTATCAGGAGCTAAGGATGCGATTGCCTCTTCTATTTTACGTAAAGTGATGGGAGAGGTGAGGGAGCTTTTATGATGTGGGAGGAGACGAGGAGGTCGAGATCGGCAAATAAGTGGAAATTCCTCCAGAGATGCTGGGGGTGGGTCTGCTGTAGAGCCTACTGTAGAAATCCTCAAAGATCTGAGTGATCTCTCTGGGGGTTGTCTTGACCACACCCTCCCGGGTTTGCACCATCGGGATCAGTCTCGAGCTCTCCGTCTTACGCAGTCTGAGAGCTAATAGCTGACCAGCCTTTTTGCCATGGTCAAAATACTTGGATTGTGTTTTTAATATGGCATATTTGGCTTTATCTTTTAATAAGTCTGTGTAATCATTTTTCAGCTTTAGCAGGAATTCTAATGGGCCTGAGGGAGTGGGAGGGGAAGGGACTGCTCTAGTTCCTTAATTTTGACTAGCAAAGGCAGCCTGGCCTATCTGTGTTTTCTTCCTCGCTGAAGCTAGTTTGATTAGTTCCCTCCCGAGATAGCATTTCAAGGCACACCATATTGAGTCTATCCTCGCGTGGAGTTTTAATTTAGGACCATAAAATTTGAGATCAGGTTTTAATGTGCTAGACAATCTGATTATCTTTTAAGGTTGGGTGTTTAACTTCCAAATGGTGTCATGTTGAAAGTTAGGATTTGGTGAAATCTAATCCAGACTGTTGAATGGTCTGACAGGACTATCGGTTTGATACCTGACTGGGAGATGCCAGGAAGAGGGACTTACTAATCAGAATGTAGTCTAGTCTAGACCATGAGTTGTGTACCTGGAAAAAAGGAGAAAGAGCGGAGCAGAGGGTTGGCAAGTCACCAAGGGTCGCATAGCCCCAGAAGCTGCATGAAGTCCACAAGGGTTTTTGAGCTGGGGATGCTGACCTTGTTGAGGGATATAGGTTTTATCGAGTTTGGGATGGTGGGACATTCCAGTCCCCCTAATATTGACTGTGAGGGCAAAAATTCCCAATCTTATTTGCCAAAGTCATGAGAAAGTCCGACTTCTCTGACTGGACTGTAGATAAATCCCAACATGATACTATAGCTGTTGAGACAGCCCTTAACTAGAATGTATCTGCCCTCTGGGTAGCAACTTCTCTTCAGCCAGAAAAGGGACATGATTCTTAATTAGGATAGTACTTCTCTGCTAGCTTCAGAACCATTTGCCAAGAAAACTTGGGAAAAGCCAGATCTGTGTAGCCAGGTTACTTCCTTGTCAATCAAATGGGTTTCCTGAAGCATGAGAACCTCAATCCCAGTAGGTCACAATGTTAAAAACTTGGAGTCTTTTAGTTCTGTCCCTGAGCCCATGCACATTCCATGAAGCTACTTTAATCTCCATATTGCCGGATGTAATCAAATGGATTAGTTAAGTAAGAAGGTGAAAACCACCAAGCTAAGAAATAGCGATAGCACACTCTGGAGCCCCAAATAAATTTGTGAATTACACATAAAAGGTAATAGTCAGCCTCCTGAAATACAAGGTCTATAAAAGGAAATTTAGAACCATTAAACTGTGATCGAGGCATCGTGGCCCGAGGCCAAAAATAAACCCACCCCCCCAGTAAGAAATATAACCCCATAAACTATGTACACAATAGTTCCAAGTACGGGTAAATGGAAAACAAGGTACCCAAAAGTGAGAAATTGGATCCAACTTCCCATTGGCAGATCCCAGGAGCACCATGCACCAACTGCTTCTTGAATTCGTGCGACAGAAGTGGGGGAGGAGAGTGACTAGCTGTGTCAGCAAAAAAATTGTATAGCAAACCACCCATAGGGACTCCTGTGAATCACCAACCCCACTTCTCTCTGATCGCGAGGCAGCTTCCTACAAGCATTTCCTCCCCGGCCTCCCCACCATCTTCCCTTAGTATGGTAGGTTGGGAACTGCTCCATGATGCGATCGAGAAGAGCTCATTCAGTGAAGTGGCAAGGCCAGCAGCTAGATTCAGCCTGACCATAAAATATTCAGTCATACATCACAACAATGAAAATAGGGACTTACCACCATATGCCAGTTCAAACCCGAGTTGCGAGCCATTGATGGTATGGTAGCCCCAGGGGATGAAGTCTCAGGTGGTGGTTAGGTGATAACGCACTCTGCACTACCGGGATGCTCAGGGGGCATATTACCTGTGGAACCAAACCCGTCCAGTCTAAAAGACTCCTCCGGAGCACCACTCAGCACCAGGGTTCCTCCTAGCAGCCATAGGAGATCAGGGCAACAGCTGGACCTTAAAATCTGGATCTAGAGGGCATCCCCTCAAAGAACGTGGGTCAACTATATTTAACAAAGACATGAAGGTAAATGACCACAATAACAATATACTATTATAGAAACAACAAAGCAGTTATAACTTTTAGGGCTGTAGAGGTTCAACCTCTTTGAAGAGGTTGGGGAGTTTAACAGATAAGTCCTTGGAGGCTTGTTCAGGGTCTCGTAAGTGGTTGAAGATCCATCAGTTGTGATCCTGAGATTAGCAGGGTAAAGCATTCTGAATCAGATGCCAGCTCGATTAGTTTATGCACAATTGGGTGAAAGGCAATTCTCCTCTGCCTGGTTTCCAGTGGGCGATCTTGAGCGATTTGGATCTTGGAGGAGCCCCAGGTAATGGCCTGCAGATCTCTTTGTCTTGTTAAGGACATGCTGCTTTCGATATAGCTAAGAATTTGATAATAATCGGGTGGGGGAGAGTCTGGCGGAGGCTGCGGCCTCAGAGATCTGTGTGCTCTCTCGAGGTGGTACTGAGGATTCAAGGGTGAGGCCCCACCACTTTGAGAAGGAACTTTTGCAGGAATAATATGGCATCTGAGCCCTCTTCCATTCAGGTAAACCAATAATCAGTAGATTGTTCCTCCTACTATGCCCTTCCAAATCTTCTATTTTAGTTGAAATTTCCTTATTATTTGTAGCTTGCGAAGGATTTCTGTGTCAGCTTTTTTCGCCATCTTTCTTGGGAGGTGATTCTGGCCTCCAATCGCTCATTCTGATACTAAGTGTAGCTAGATCGCCCTTGATAACTTTGAGATCAGAGGTAATAGTATTCAGCTCTTCATGAGGAGAAAACTCCTGGAGGAATCTTTCTTCCGACAAGTGCACAGTCGGGAAGTAGAGTTGCCCGCTTTGCTGGAACTCCTGGAGGCCTGGCTTTTCACTTTCTTCGGGAGTTTCTCAGGCGTGTTAGGCAGGGTGTGCCGCATTGCGGCCTGTCTCATCTTTGCCTCCATCACCGCGGTAGAGCTATGCGATGCTAAGAGATGCAATTCAGAATGATAGGCAGAGGATGAGTAGTCTTCAACCACTTCAGTTGTAGGAAATAGAGCTCTGAATCTGGTATAAAATTTGGTTATATCGGATGGTTGGAAGGAGCCCAGGGTAGGCACAGCTTTCAGGCAGCTTGCATCACGTGACCATCCAAATAAACAAGTTCTATATTGATTTAGTGAGTCCTGGTGCTGGTTTGTTTGTTAAAAAAAATGAGAGTCAGTTGTGCAGTTCTCCTTAAAATTCTTAAGAGTAAGTTCAAGTCTCATCCAAAGTCTATTCATTACTTGATCAGTACTTAATCGACTAGTTAGTCATTAGAGAGATGGTTTAAAGATGTACTGAGCAAGTCAAAGATCAATCAATCAATCAAAACTCTGTTTAACCAGGCAATCATCATTGAGCAAGTTCATTTTCAAGATGGTCCTGGCAGAAGGGAACAGAGCAAGGAATAATACAATTGGACACTTAGTGCAGGCTGGTACATACAGTAAAAAAATAGCAACAACAACATCGGATAATACAGAGTGTGCAGATTGTTAACAAATTAAATTTAGGGTACACCAACATCTGGGGTGGATACTAAACAAGGCAATAGAAGTAATAGGGTGTGGTAAGAAGATTATATTAACAACAGAACAAGAAGGCATGAATGGACCGACCAAGAGGGTCGACTATTTGCAGAGAAGGATGGGAAGGGGGGTTTCAGGAGGAGGATGTCAACACTAGAAGGAGAAATGACACAAACATAGTAAGGTCAGGGGGTAAGAAGAGTATACAGAGGTAGACATGCAGAGAAGTGATGGAGTTGTAAGTAAGTGCTAAGTAAATGGAGAGCAGGGCAGGGAGGCCAGTAGGAGAATCACCTGTGGCAGGTTCAGGATGCATGTGATAAACAGCTTAAAGGTATGGGTGGGTAAGGTGCTAAATACCCACTCACTTATATACTTTCTATAGTTTGTATAGTTTCTTTTATTTTCTTTTAAATCTTGTTATACTCAGGTACCTCACTGCATCTTCATTGTAAGGCTCACTGTTAAATTCACAAATCCAGAGAAAACTTTTTACAATAGCATGAGGAACTATATTGTGGCGGCAGTGAGTCTTGCACCAGTATCTTTTTAGAGGCTCCCAGTCATTGTATATGCCCTCACTCAATTTTATTCATTTTGGTCAATCTCAGGTGGTCTAATAGGTAATCCAAAGAAGAACAAAGTATGTGTGTTTCAGGAGAGCAGAACTGAGCCACTGCAAGGATAAAATCATACATAATAACTAAGCTCCCATATGGAACTAAAGACTGACACCTTAACAATTAGTAAAAATCAATAGAAACAGTGGGTCCAGTTCCAAAAGGGGTTATGTTTGTCACAAGGTGACTTGTGCCAAACCCTATGGTGCAAATCACATCTTACGACATGCATTACATCCAACACAATTCCAAGAGGTGGCCTGTGACATGACGCAGGCTGCCTGCGCCAAATGTGGGTTACACCACACACTACACCTGCAGCCCCTGTGACATGGCACAAGGGGGATTCCGGCACCAATTGTGCCAGTATTCCAAGAGGACAGCTGTTGGATTCGCAAATCGTGATTCCAAGTGGGACCCCGGTGGACCATGGTATAAGTACAGTTAGACCAGCTACAAGCTGGTCTAACTGTACCTACATCCACCAGGAATGCACCACCAAGCCTGCCACCCCTCCAACCGACCCTCCCATCATCCCCCATGGGTGCCCACCACACCCCCTGTGACAGGGCTGCCTACTGTGGGCCACTAACACCCCCTTGTCCCCAACCCTGTGCAGTGTCCCCATGGGGCAGTTCCCATCCCTCCACATGCCAGGCACCCTAGGGTGGTCCTGTGGCCCCCCAGCCCTGTGGGGCAGTGACATGGTGTTGGTGTGTGGGGCTCTGGGGAGGCCATGCCTTGCGCTTATTGCACCCTGCAGTCTGCAGCTTGCGGCACCCATGTCAAGCTTACCCTTCCCATGGTGCAGCCCTGCAGATGACGCAAGTCACAGGGCATAAGTGTCAGGGACCCTACCTGTTCTGGAATAGTGTGCAGGGTCCCTGGTGTAGTGGTGTGTGTCACAACTCACAGATTTTTCCAAGTTATGACATGCATCTTGAATCGGGCCCTGTGTCTCAATATTAAAATCACAAAATAATTACTACTTTGCTTGTTTAAATGGAAGCTACCTCTAAGTTATTAAATTATTGAATTTATCTGCTATTGTGTGTTAGTATTCAGCTTTCCAATCAAAGGGAACTAAACATTTAACACAGTGTACCCAATGGCTCTACAATGGAGAACACATTCTAAGAAGATGTACTTACTTGTATTCACAAGCAAATGTACACAACTAGAATTTATGCTATCAGAATCCCACAGGACATCTCACATACAGTTCTTTTAGTTGAATTTTCACATGCACAACGGGTTCAGCAAACCATGCACGGAAATTCCATCTAGCTAACAAAAGGGAAGGTCTGTATGTGTAGATCCTAATCATCCATGGAGACAGCTGCGTGCTTTTGCTCCATTCTCCTGTAGCATGAATGCAATTCTAAATTAAAATTCCACGCATGTGTCCTTTTAAATCAACCTTGATTTCAAACTACTATGGACTTACAGGATTGGTGGTGAAGGTAATAGGAATGGTTAGGTGACCCAACAGAAGTCTGATTGTTAAAGATTTATCTGCTAAAGCTGCAAAGAAAAGTAAAGACTGAATAAATAGACTAAATTTAACCAAATCTAAAAATGCTATAAGTATTTAAGCAGGACCTTTAGACAGTTTTAAAATAATTCAGCTTGTTCAGTACTTATTCAGTACTTTTGATACATATAGTACTGTAAACTACAACTGCAACTAATAAGAATATATATACAGTATATATATATATATATATATATATATATATGTATATATATGTTGTGTGTGTGTGTGTGTCAAGTTTCTTTTTTTTTTGAAAACACCAACCAGAAAGATAAAATATGACAATAAACTTTTCCTTAAAATATCTAAATGTGTCCACCATATATGCTCAAATAAGATCAAGAAGCACTGAAAACACTAAAATTGGAGAAAGAGGGATAAAATATTAGACTACTCTTATGTGACTACAAATTGGGAACAGTCAGGTCCTTAAAGTGTCTGATCATCTGCAGGGCTGCCCTGAAATGTCTGCCTTGGTTGTGGGCTCTGCCACTGCACTGGACTCTGGTACCAGGAGCAGAAACACAGTATAATAATGGTTGTATTTTTTCCCATAGGGAAACTGGGTTGTAATCCCACCATTATAACCAACTGGTTATTACGACATTCACGTGCCCAGTTCCTTACTTCGCAGATCGTCTACATAAACTTTCCTTTATGCCATCCGTTATTGATGCCTCAGTGCTGCAGTGTTCCCCAACAGAAATCGGCGACGGTAAGTTTTTATTTTAAAGAAAAAGATCCGTGGGCACAGCTAATCTTCACATCCAAGTTAAAAGAAAAAATGTAAACATTGCTATCATTTAGGGACAGCTATCTCACCGCACTTACTGTAAATCTGGGCTTCCAACAATCGGTGGCTCAACTCAGTAGACAGATACATTTATTTTGTGTAATAGCTGTGGTGAAAAATGATCCCAGCAATTATACAAAATAAAGGATGGGTAGATGTTAAAACTCAGATTTTACACACACACACTTGAGATGTGATGCCTTAATGAACCCCTCAATCTCTGATGCGTGGGGTTTAAGTGGCATCCACCCTTGGAAGTGTAAAATCCTCATTATAACTACCTATCCATCCGTTATTCTCCTTATAATAAGGGCTCTGCTGTAAATTCATCTGCACAAGTTGTCCTGGGAAGGATGCTGATGGTAAGCCAACAATTGGCATCTCTCCTTTATTTTACTTTAGCAACAGTAAAATTAATTATCCCAATCACAAAGGCAATGGTTGCATACCTGTTAAAAATAAAGGGCTCGTGTGTCAGCGTCCCTGCCTCCTGTGCTCCTCCACAACAGGTTAGTGTACAGCAACACAAAACTCTCTCCCCCCCCAGCATGCATCAATCTGAATTTCCTTCCCCAAAATGTTATGCAAGTACAGCAATTTAATAAAGTGCATAAAAGGTCCAAAATAAACTCATGGTTTGTGCCAACAAGGAGATGACACTTAGTTCAAACAAATGGCCCTACTAACTTCATAGATGTGCACCTCACCAGGAATGGCCAGACTCCTGAACTGTGAGATTTTAAATAGTGCATTAATTTAACAGTACAAACAATGAATGTTAAAAGCATAAATGAATCAACACTGCCACTAACAGTAGAAATGTCTAGTACTAATTTATGAATGTAGCGCAATATAAATTAGCATAAATCATTATTTGAGTAATAGATTAAGAAAAGGTATGCAGTATAGGCAATTAATTTAAGAAATACCAAAGTGACATTCAAGTAAGTGTCCACAAGTATTTGACTTGACTTGTTTCCAGTCAACTATATCTTTTAGAGTACTGCAGCTCTGCAGCAGAATTAAGAAGGAGACAAAAGGAGAAATGGCATAACATATACTTAATAAATAACCAAACAATGCATAACAATCAAAAACATAAAACTAATGCACAGCTAATGTAATTCCTTGGAAAAGTATATTAAAAAATCAACATCATACAGAGAGGTTCAGGTACCTCAGTTTTCTTCTTGAAATAGAACCACAAACAGGACGAAACCAAAACAATTTAAATTAAAAAGTTTGAAAGAGATCATCAAGATTGCCTTAATAATAAAGTATTCACCTGGAAACAAACTGAAAGAAAGGGGCAGAGCAGAACTTGTGGCAAACCAGGATTGAGACCTATTTTAAAAATAAGTGTGATTATACTTCCACCTCAAAACCTGTTAGAGTCTGAAGAAGAGACTACATGGGAGGGGACATCAGAAGAAATCCTACCCTGCAGATATGACAGGCTTGTGAAATTCAGCACTCCTACAGATATCAAGAAGAATTGGGGACAGGACTCATTGTAGAAGGTTAACCTACCATAAAAAGGCAAACAGAAACAAAAGAAGAGCGGATAGAGTAATGTTATTAATCTTTCATTGGTAAACTTGAGAGAGGCACAAGTCAGTGTACTTAATAAAGGTTAGGTTTTATTCCTTTGGATTTCAACACATTTTCAGAAAATTGAATCTTAAGACCTTTTACAAGAGGCAAACGTGCACATATTTACCATATGAAATTCAGTTCTTTTACCTGTCTGGGTTTTTTGTCCGCTGCAAGGTCACTTCAAGTTTATCCTCCTACTACACCACACTACCACATCAGGAGCAGTGTCTCCACTCCACAGGAGTCTGAAGCAACCTTTGCAGGTACACATTCTCTCAGCAATCTACCAGGTTCATGGGCACCACCTTATGCTCTCCCACCCTCCCTCACCTGCCACCCCTCCCCAGCCACCCCTCACCCTAAGCAAGTCTTTGTTTTATAGGGATTGTGCAAAATCAATAATCCCAGTTCTGCACCCCAGTAGGGAGACTACAGTTGATATGACCTGCCCTCCTCTTCCTCGCTCATCATGTTTGCATCTCACTGGTTGAAAGGACATCAGTGTTATAAGCAAGAAAGAAATCTGTAAACACACACACACAAAAAAACCTTTAACAACTGAGGTGCATTCTGACTAACCTACTCCGCTCCTTTGGGGGCTGGATCAGAACACACATTTATGATTCCCACCTTACTTTGTGGCTTGTGACCCTTATCTTAGCTACCCCATCTAGCTCTTTGCTTTGAGACTAGTTATCTTTATACCCATGGAACCCATCTCACCCTTTATCATACAATATATCCACTACCATAAAATACATCAGCACAATACTCATTCCTCAATCCTTTTCTTAACACTGCCACCCCATCCCCAGCCATGCAAACCCTATCCACCCAGCAAATATTAACATCAGCTTCAGTGCTTGGACTCCTTCTCCTATCTCTGTCACTGACAGACTCAATACCACTTATTGATGCCTATCCTATGAATCCCACCTCCTTCTCCCACTGATTTCTACTTCTCAAATCACTTAGCTGCCACCCCACAGACATCCCTCCCTACAGTGCTACTATACTCCAAAATGAAGATGCTACATGTCACATTCATAAGGTAGAAAAAGAAATGGGCAGACTGGATGGGCCTTGTGGTCCTTATCTGCCATCAACTTCTATGTGTCTATGTTTCTGCAACTGTCCACCCACAAAAGAAATCCCCCTGGCATATCCCAGCTTGCACAGCTCCCAAAAAGTCAGCAACCCTGTGCACTCACTTCCTGCACCTCTCTAGCTGGTGACATCGAAACAAACCCAGATTCTCTCTCCCTACCACCATGGGATGGCTACAAGGGAATCAAAATTTGTCACCTAAATATTCACAGCCTTATGGCAAACAAAACCGAGCTAGCAGTCTGGACAGCACACTACTCTCCTGACATACTCAGGATCTCTGAAGCATGGCTCAAGCCTTCCATCCCTGATTACATCTGTAACATCACTCACTACTCCTTTCTCTGGCTCGACCACCCCACCTCCAAGTGTGGAGGTGGTCTCCTCCTCTATTTTAGGTCCTACCTCATCCTGTCCCTGGTCACCCATCCCACCAGCCATGCCTCTGCCAGTGAGCTTCTACAAGCCATGCTCACCACTGGCAATGCCAAAAGACTACACATTATATATGTCTGCAATACACCAAAAGGTGACACTATAGGTCTAATTGTCTTCATCAATTCAATTCTGCCCTCTATTGGCCAATATGACATGGTATACCTCCCCCGACAGTGACACCAATACAGCGAACTATGTAGATGCCAATGAAATGCCGACAACAACAACAGTTCGCTGTATTGGTACTCGAGAGATCTAGGCACACTGTCTCCCAGTCCTGCACCCCTCCTGAATCAGTTCTGACTCGGAGTTGATTATATTTAGAATGGGGTTGTGGGGTGAGAGCCTCTGCATAGTCTAGGGCAAAGCTCTCGATAGAAACAGAAACTGGGAATCCTTTCAGGATTTATGTCAACCATAACTTGTGGTCGACAAATTTCATTGCTGTAATGCCGTCGATTAGATTGTTGTTTAACCAGCATCGTAGAGCCACATGATACAATACTAATGGGTATCTCAGGCTTGATTGACTCAGTCCAAGTGCAGTTCCTATGAAATGCTTATCAGTAGATGCTGTTTCTCTGAAATTATCTTGGATATAATGTGCTCCTCTGCGTGTGGCTCATTCTCTACTCTGCTGGACTGGATGCTCACCAACTGTCCCAACATTATCACAGAGTCCAGAGTTCTTCCAGACTCCATCAGTGATAACTCTCACACTCTACTACCTTGAAAGCACACCCCTGAAAAATCTCCCAAGGTCCTCACCTCTGAAACTCACTAGCCATTTGGCACATAGAAACTACACTTCAACTGGGAGATGGGGAATGGCTTCAGGTCTGGAGAGGCATCCACTCCACCATGGCCTCAAGCCTTTGGAGGAATTTAGAAGACATTGGTGCTACTGTTATTTCTGCACTACTGTGATTACTAAATACTATGGACAACACTCCTCTGAGCTGTGCTGGAAGGGTGCAAGAAAATGGTATGCACACTCACATTTCCTGGATCTGTCCCAAACTAAAGGGATACTGGGATTCAGTTAATGGGACTGTGGCAAACATATTTGAAATTTCACCTCAATTAAACCACAATACTGGTTGCTAGATTTATCACCTCAGAGATTAAATCAAAGCTCCAACGTATACCGATACAATATTATGGTAGCAACAGCCTTTAAAGCCATCACCAAAATGGCTCACACCAGAGTCCCACATGTTAGAGACCTTGGTATACACTGTGCCTCTGAGTTTTGTAGATGGAAAAATTCACAGCCCAATTGAGATTACCACAGAGATAAATTTATAGCTCGAATGACAACCTTTTTCCATTTCCAAGCTAAGAAAAAATAGAGATGTTCTAGAAATATTGGTAGAGCACAGTCAGGAACAGTTTTTGTGAATATTTACCTGAACTTTGTTTAACCAGAGGTTAAGCTGGTCCGTGGGGAAGGACTGCTAGAATGGATTCATGGTCTTAGTAATGAAAGGCTCTCCTCGCCCCTCTCACCCTTCATCCTCCACTCCCTTCTTGGGATTTGGTTTCCAACCAGCTTATTACCTGTATTACTTCAATTTTATGTATTCAAGACACTGTCTCGCCTTCACTCTGGGATTTCTTTGGAGTTTTAGATGTTTTCTTTTTATATCCTATTTACTGTCTGTTCCTGGGTTAATTATTATTTGATACATTTATGTCTTTTTATTGTCATTTAAGTTGAAACTTGACTCATGGATAAAACTCAGCAGAGGTAAAAGAGAAGAGATTGCCTGGCTTCCAAAACTAGTGAATTATTCAGTGGAGGTGCAGCTAGGTTTAAATTTTATTGTTATGGAACCACCCTGTCCCCCTGGGGTTACTCAAATCATATCAGTATTAGTGTTAGGAAGGTAGTAGGCAGCTAGTAGGGAGTTCATTAGGGGCTTCTTACATAAAGACATAGTTTACTCAGCTAGCGTGAGAGAAGAATGATTATGTCATTTGGAACTCTCACAGCAGCATAAGTAACACTGGGTGGACAGCTGCTCTGGGAGCTAAGAATTTTCAGTTTGTGTCAGTCAGAGTTTGAGTGAGGAGGTGAGAGTGGCAGAAGGACTGCCATTATGCTCTGAGGTGAGGGCCCAACATTTCATACCCTAGAGGAGTATAATTTCCAGCTTTCTGGTAAAGTGATGGAAACCAGTGCAACAGCAGGATTTCCTGATTTCTACTCCCAGTGAAGCAGAAGGAATTGTTTGTTGTCAGTGAACTCAAGGGGCAATCCCCTGAAGGTTCTGTGTGTGTTTCAGCTGCCTTGAAAATGATTTTGAGAGACTGTTTGATCTGTTACCAAGGAAAATGCCTTTGTTGTTCCATGCCCAGTGGACAGGACAGCCAGTTTGTAGTACTGTTCTAGGAGATGAGATCTCCACAATATTTAGGGAATTGTAGTCTGGGTTGTATGTTCCTGAAGATAAGGCTGGATCACACCTGTTAGTGTCCCTAGTTCACCCAAGAGAGTAAATTTTCTGTTAAACTGTTCACCCAGGACAGTGCAGTTTGGTCTTTAGTCACCCAGTAAGTGACGGATATGGAAAGCATGGGTCCCCTAGCATTTCAATGAGAAATGGGATTTCAATGGTGCAACTAATGAGTGGCAGAGACTGTTGGCTGGGCAAAGGGTGGGATGAATGGCATCTAAAGCTTAAAAGGCTAGGTTAACTAGTTCGTAAAGGGCACCAGTTTTACCCGAGCAAGGGTCAGTGCTGCAGGTTAATGTGTGAGGCTGAGTTTCACAAATTTGCACCTATGTTCATAGAAGAGCTCTGAGTCTGTGGCTGAGTTTCACAATATGTGCACTCATGGGAAGAAAATGTTCGAGTGCATGACCAGGTGTCCACTAATTGCACCATTGGGAAATTGGGAAGAAGATATTCTTTTGTGTGTTCATGATCCATACTGCATGCAAGGGAGTTTGTGATATGTACCTGTTCTGCCTAGACTGACCCATGAAGGTCTACTCCTGCTTTAGATTTCCATCTGTTGGATGAAGCCATATTGCACGATCCCAGTTACTGTTCTGGACATTCTGATTATTGCTTTTGGTTGTTGGATTCACTAGGCCCCTCAGCAGGTTAGATCTAGCATATGCCTAGCTGCCTCTACCCAGGACCTGGGTTGTGATTTTTACACAAGGTTCATGTTGTTTTGTTCTTGTACTGCCACTCCTCTCTTCTCTAGCAAATTAGCCATGTAGACATCCTAACACCAAAGGTGGTACCAACCTTTTGTAAAGTAAATGATGTGCCAGCATATGGGAACCAGTGTTTCTGATTTTAAATGAGGTGTGTGCTAACTAGTTAAAAAGTGGCCATGGGGGTTACAGTTATTATTCATAATTATCACCCTCTGTACCTAATGGTACATTTCATTTGTTTATTTTAGCCCTGGGAGGCTGGCTTGTATTCTGATTCTGAATGTATGGTTTTTGTGTGTCTATTGAAAAACTGAATAAAAAATTATGATTTCAAAAAAAGAAAACTCACCAGCCTCAACACTTTCACACTTACCGCCAAGTTCCAGCTCATAGTCCTACCCCCTGGCCACCCCCAATGTAAATATTGCTCTGGAAATCTTCCAATCATGCATCTCACAACTACACACAGGTTTTTCCCAATCATCAGGAGAAGAGTAAAAGGCTCTGATACCCTTGACTCCAGAGCAACCTCCTCTCTCTCTAGGAAGACAGAGGAAGCTTTGGCATGCCTACAAGGCCTCTCCCAACCTCCAGGCCTAGCAAAATGACTGTACTCTTCAGAATCACTCAAAAGAGACACCCAACAAGCCAAAAACTCCTTTTGCAAATATAAGCTTACTGCCTCTTCTGGCAGTCCCAGCAGATTCTGGAATCACTTGAAAGGGCTCCTAGGTGCTCTTTCATGGACCTAACCAATGATATGATCATAAATGACACTCACTGCAATAACTCCTTCAAAATAGCCAATGTGTTCAATGCCCACTTCACTGATATCCTGCATGCAATTGGACCCTCAAATTACTACTCCAAAACAGCCTATCTATTTAATGTCTCTCATACACACCTCACATAGTGCCTACTCCCTAAGGAAATCCGACCTTATTCTACTAGATGTTCCCAGGACAAGTACCACAGCTGGCCAAAGAGCTGTCTCATACGCCCTCCCAAACATTTGGAACCAACTACAAGCCATGCTGAAGCTAACCAGCATCGTATCAATTAACTCCTACAAAACACTAGCTATCTCTAAATTAAAAGACATATGTAGGTGCTACTAGGCCCCCAATGCCAAGTCAACTTCATAGGTACCAACTGACCCTCTACTTATTAAGCTGAAATGTGTTGCATAATTTAGGGCAAGATTAAAGCTGGAATGTACTGCGTTTACAGCATAAGGACTTCTATTGTGTATACTTCTTGTATTATATATTTTTTCTTTGTTATTCTACATTTTATATCTCCTGTCTATGTAATTGCTAACTGTATGTGTATGTGCCTCAGGACCTCCTTATGAATGAGCTTGCTCAACGGAGTCTTTCCTGCAATAAACTTGAACTTGATCTCCTCCTCTTTCCATCTCAAACTCCCCCATCCAAGATCTTCTCCACCCCACAACCCACCCCCATTCTTCCTGAAAGTGGTCTTAAAGAGTGCAGTCTTGCATCTCCTTAAATTCTTACAAATGGTGCTGCACCTGGCCCTGACAGAATTGAAACCAAGATTCTAAAACTTGGGGCACAGCAACGCACCATTCCTATTACTCACATCTACATCCTATCCCTCACTTCAGACATTGTCCTATTCCTCTGGAAAGTAGTCAAGGTAAACCCCATTCTTAAAAAAGTGGTCTCAAATAATACAGTATATCACAATATCGTCCCATTGCTCTACTACCCTATGTCATGAGCTCACTGCTGAGGTCAGGCCCACTGAGCTCACAGTGCCCACCCTTAAGTGCAATCCATGACAGGAGGGCAGGGATACCCTCCTTGTGCTTTTAGGGTGCTCGCAAGGTCATGACTGCACCTCTGCCACAAGGACCAAGGGAGGTTCCCTCTAGCTCTGAATAAGGACACAGTACCAGTCCCAAGTCTTGTGACCAGATATGAACCCTTCATTGGCTATTACAAAGAAGGAAGACCCATGTGACACACTCTCTTCGGGGTAGTAGTGTAAGCCTGATTTGATCTTCTCCCTACAGGACATGCAACAGCCTGGTTCATATTCCCTGCAGACTCATCACTGGGACTTTGGTAGTCTCTGTATCCTTCCAGATCCCTTACAGACCTTTTTTTCAATTTGGTTGCGTACGATAGCCCCTCTAAGCAATTAATAGTTTTCGCAGATTATTAATAAACCTTCTGCAGTCACACTCCAATATAAAAATCTTGTGCAGGCAGAATTTCTTTAGAAAAACAAATGTTTTTTACTAAAATACTTAAATAAATATGGTTACAACTAAAAAGAACATACGCTAATTTGGATTACAGCATACGGAAACAAAAAGGGAAAATATATAGATGTAAATGCACTAAAACTGTTAGCTGAAAGTCTACCTTATATCTGCAGTAAATTGAAGTCCAGAAATAGTGAATGAAGGTTTTCAGTTTTTGTAAGTCCTTGGCAGCCACACTGGGTCTCAGTAGTTTGGCTTCTGGTGTGTGTCAACCAGAGTTTCCAGATGAAAATGTATGTGCAGCCACTGAGTCTCAGCAGTTTGGCTTCTTGTGTGTCAGATGGAGTCCAAATGAAAAGTGTGTCCAAATGCCCTAAGCTGGGGCTATTTATACCCCTGTTTGTGGCTAGAGACTGCCTCTTCCACTTTAGGCCACCGGGTGTCACTCTTGTGCTTCCCCAACACAATGTTCTGCCACCTGGTGATGTTAACCAGCCTACATTTTAGACACCTGACATTACAATCTCACACAGGTCTGTTAGAAGGAAGTTTACTGTGTATTTCTTTCATTTCATCAAAGGCAATACCTTGGATCACAGCATCCTGCTTTTTGAAGTAAAAAATAATGATCTCCTGAACCGTTATTCATATCTGTTTCCTTGGTCAGCTAAACTATTTGAAATACCCTTGGGTCAGTTATCCCCAAAGCCTCTGACAGTAACTTGTCAAATTCTGGCAAATCCACTGGCCTGCATGTCAAAGGAAGGTAAGAACCTTTTCTTTTAATCCAGTCTTTTCTCTCTGTCCCCTTGAATTAACACTGGCATTTAGTGGCATGTAAATATACATGAAATTACATAAAAAACATATACAACAGAATTATATCTACAAATAAGGACTAGCAGTAGGGTAGCTTGCAACACCCTCCACCCTAGACTGAATTTTTGGGAATACAACTTTATGCAAGGTAGGATCTTCACAAATTCTGTTCACTGCTCTAACTGGTAAGGTAGCCTGCCTGCGTTGGCATTGGTCGATCTGGCCCTGTGGGCAATGATCATATTGTAGTCCTGTAAGCCAGTACTACATCTTAAGAGATGACCATTTATTTTAATCATCTGTATTAGCCACACCAGGGAGTTATGCTCTTTCTGTACCTCAAAGTGCCTCCCGTAGATGACGGCTCTAATTTTTTCAGGGCCCATACCAGCGCAAGGCATTGCTTTTCAACTGTGGAATATGCCTGCTCATAGGGAAGCAACATTTTACTAAGGTACACTATTGGGTGAGCTTTCCTTTGGTTAGAGATCTGACTGAGGACTGCTCCAATCCCCACATCTGAGGCACTGTCTGAACTACAAATGGTGTACTGTAATCTGGACGCCAACACAGGGGCACTGCACAATGCTTCCTTTAGCTGGGCAAGGCTCATTCACAGGCTGGCTCCCATTTTACCTTTCTGGGTATTCTTTTCTTTAGCAGGCCAGAGAGTGGACCTGCCAGGGTACTGTAATTTGGTACGAACATTCGATAGTACCCAGTGGTCCCTAGGAAACTACAAACCTGCTTCTGGGTTTCAGGCCTGGGTCATGCCTCTATTGCCTCAGTCTTGGCTTGATTGAGATGAAGCTGCCCCAGCCCCACTACATGTCCTAGATATATCACCACTGTCATGGTCAACTGGCACTTTTCAGCCTTGAAAGTGAGTCCTGCCCTCTGTATCATGCCCAACGCTTCCTTCAGGTGGGACAAGTGTTCCTTCCAGCTGGCACTGAAAATGGCAATATCATCCAGATATGCCACTGTGTACCCTTCAGTACTAAATAACACCTGGTTGATCAACCTTTGGAAGGTGGCAGGGGTGTTCTTCACTCCAAAAGGCATTACCTTGAACTTGAATAATCCTACTGGAGTGATGAAGGCTAACCTCTGCCTATCTCTGGAAGTTAACTCCACCTGTCAATACCCTTTTGTCAAGTCAGTTGTGGTAAGGTATGTCACCTTTCCCAACTTGTCCAGTAATTCATCCATATGTGGCATTGGGTGAGCTTTGGACTTTGTGACTGTGTTGATTCCATGATAGTCCACACAAAAGTGAATAGAGCCATCTGGCTTGGGAACAAGGACTACAGGTGAGGCCAAGGGGCTGTGAGATTTCTGGGTTACACCTAAAGCCAGCATTTCCTCCACCTCCCTTCTAATGTCCTTTAGAATGGTCTCAGACACCAGTAGGCTGCCCAGTTTATAGGGTGCCTGTTCCCATGTCTTCATCATGTGTCAGTAAGGGGTTAGTCCAGGCTTTGCTGCAAACAAAGGGACAAAGTCTGCAAAAATCTCCCTCACTTCCTCATCTGTTCAAGGTCAACTAGGGCAACAGTTTGACTGCCTCCACAGAGGACTCCTGCTTGCTTCAGAAACATAGAAAAGTAGAATTTGACTGCAGATAAGGACTGCTTGGCCCACCTAGTCTTCCCATTTTCCTACCTATTGGATAAGCTGCAGATCCTAGTTAACTAACAGCCTACTTCTTCCTATCCCCCTCCAGAATTGTCTTATGTTTGTCCCATGCATTCTTGAATTCCCCCACTGTTTCTGACCCCATGATCCCCTCTAGAAGGCTGTTTCATGCATTCACCACCCTCTCCATGAAAAAATACTTCCACACATTACCCCTGAACCATCCCCTCTCTATCATCAAATTGTGCCCCCTTGTTCTTGCACATCTCTTTTTCTGCAAAATGCTACCCTCTTGGACATTGCTGAATCCCTTGAGGTACTTAAAAGTTTCTATCATGTCCCTCCTCTCCCTCCATTCCTCAAGGGTATACATATTAAGCTTCTTCAGTCTCTCTCTTTGTATGGCTTCTGGTGCAGACCCTGCACCATTTTAGTTGCCCTCCTCTGGACTGCCTTCATCCTGTCTATGTCCTTGTGGAGACAGGGTCTCCAGAACTGCAAGCAATACTCCAGATGGGGTCTCACCAACTATCTGTACAGAGGGATAACAACTTCCTGTTTTCTACTGGTGATGCCTCTCCTTGTGCATCCCAGTATCCCCCCAGCCCTCCTTACTGCCATCTCACATTGCTTTCCTACCTTTAGGTCATCTGATATGACTACCCCCAGATCCTTTCCATTTTTGTTGTTGTTAATAACCCCCACCCATTGTGTACTCTGCCCCGGGTTTTGTTTCAGGTGCATTACTACATTTCCTTGCATTGAATCTAAGCTGGCATACTTGACCATTCCTCCAACCTTGCCAAGTCCCTTCTCATTCTTCCCACACACCCCTCCTTGTGTATCCACTCTGTTACAGATTTTTGTGTCTCTGCAAAGAGGCATACTTTTCCTTCCAGTCCCTCTGCAATGTCACCTATAAAGATATTAAAGAGAACCGGTCCCAGTACTGAACCCTTGTTCCCACTGGTAACTGCCCTTTCTTCAGAGTGGACTCTGTTTACTATTAGCCTCTGCATCCTGTTGTCCAGAAAATTTTTTTACCCAGGTTACTACCCTCAGACCCATTCCCAGGCTGTCTAACATGTTTACTAATCTTTTGTGTAGGACTGTGTAAAATGCCTTGCTAAAGTCTAGGTAGGCCACATCAACAGCCCCTCCCTGGTCTATTACTTTGGTCACCCAGTCAAAGAAATCTGTTAGATTTGTCTGACATGACCCGCCTGCTGTGAATCCATGTTGCCTTGGGTTCTGTGTCCTGCTGTCCTCTAGGCACTCAACACTTCTTTCTTTCAGAAGTAATTCCATCACCTTTCCTACCACTGAGGTTATACTAACAGGTCTGTGCTTTCCTGCCTCTGCCTTGATCCCACTTTTGTGAAGGGGAATCACATCCACCCTCCTCCAGTCCTCAGGTACCACATCATTCTCCCATGATTTGTTAAAAAGGGTAGTCAGTGGTGTCACTAGTTCTTCCCTTAGTTCTTTTAGAATTCTGGGGTGAATCCCATCAGGCCCCATTGCTTTGTCCACCTTCAGTTTTAGGAGTTCTTTCAGGACCCTTTCTTCTGTGACTGGACTAGTATTGACCCCTATCCAGAGTGCTTCTATTGTTTGGTTTAGGTACCTTCCCCTCATCTTCTTTGATGAACAATGAACAGAAGTATTTGTTGAGCATCCCTGCTTTTTCACTGTCATCCTCTGCCCACCCACTATCCCCTTTATTAAGCCTCTCACTATCTCTTCCTTGGTCTTCCTTCGCTCCCTAGCATACCCAGGAAAGGTTTTATCCCCCCTCTTAAGTGAGTTGGTTATCTTTTCCTCAGTTTGGGACTTTGCTATTCTGACTGCCTTCCTCAGTTCCTTCTGCTTTAACTGTTGCAGTTCTTGGTCCTGCTACTTCCATGTTTCCTTATACTTCGTGAATGCTATATTTTTCTCCCTAACCATCCCTGCCACCTTTTTTGAGAACCATAGTGTTTTTTTCCTTCGTTTAGTTTTAGTTTTTAATATAAAAATGCTCCCATGTAACTAAGATAAAAATGCCCACTCCCTTAAGGCACTGTACTTACATGATACATATAAGGAATTATTGTGCCTTGGGAGAGTGGATGCTTGACTAGGTTATATGGAAACACTTTTACATTGTTTACTTGCCACACTAGAGAATCGAATAAAGAACAAGCACCTTAGGGACACGTGCTGTGGTGAGTACATCTAACTTTGAGCTGAAACAACTCACACAAGGTATTTGAATTCCCAAAAAAATACAAAATAGTCTGTGCACAAGGCCCAGATGGCCAAAAGTCTTCGGCAGGAGCCGCCATTTCATTTGCAAACTCAATATATAGGGACTGCAACTGCATTACACATCATTATGTTGTTAAAAGGAATCTTGTAGGTATACCCAGCTCTAAGAAGTAACACACATCACAAATAATAAGGTAATAAGGTGTTTATTAGGGAGGGGTACACAGACAATGTACAGAATAAGCATAACAAATGACAGGCAGGACAGGAGGACAAGGGTAATACAACAATGAGCGGGAGAACTGAGAGAGAGATCAAAAAAGGACTGAATTCTATAGGAGCGTAAGACAGTAATAAACACAACAGCAATGGTCAATACAATTATTTTACATACAAAATAAAGAAACAAGAGGACTTAAGGAATGGATGCAGATTAAAGAGGACAGAATAACTTTTTCGTTTTTATTTTTTTATAGAGGGAACATACAAACAACAGAATGAAAGCTGGAAAAATGAAAACAAAAAAGACAAATTAATTTGTGTTGCCACATTAAGAGCCAGTGGGGCCGCAATGTAGTTCAGACAGGATGCCCATGATTTTGTCAACATCACACTGCAGTTTAGAAATCTCCCCCTGGGCATCACTAAATTCCTGTGTGAAATCATTTAACTCTTGTCAGAAATGCTGGACTTCAGACAGGACAGCTGATAAGTCTGCATGTGTCACTGGCACTGCTGGCTGGGCAGGGGCTGCCTGTGCTGCTGGCTTTGGATGGGGGGGACCCTGGAGAGGTCTCTATGTTACTGACTGCTGCTGTTTTCTGGTATGGTGAGCATGGTGAGGATGTTTAACTGGTCGAGCCATGCCTCCTTCCTGCTCAGACCCTTCAGTGCTTATACCCACACTGCTCCCCATGGCTGCACTTGATGATGCCACCACCCCCGCAATTTGAGGTCCCATTGCAGCGGGTGGTGGTACCATGTGGCTATGCTGGCTGGTTGCCCCAAAGTGGGATCCACACTTTCCTCAATGCACTTCCTGCCCGCATAGAATGCGGGTGACCACTGGTTCACTAACTGATATTAAGTAGAAAAAATCCCAGACAGGAGAACTTCAGTGATAACGAGGCCATGGAGGTTGGGGGTCCGCAGATAATGAGTCAAGCACTGACTCCTCTGGCTGCTCAGGAGGTGGCACGGTCTCCTGCTGCCTGGGCGGAGGAACAGTATCCTCCTGGTCTTGGGGAGGGGCACTGTCTCCAACTGCTGCTGCTGCTGTGGAGGCCACAGTCTCCTCCTGCTGCTGGGGATGGGGCACAGTTTGCTGCTGGGTGCTAGTGCTGGAGCAAAAGCCTCCTGCTGTCATTTCATTTGTGATGTTCTGCTGAAACACGCATACAGGTGCCCCACTGTCTTCACCCTTTTCATTATGTCACAATCCACAAATACCACCAATTAAAAAAAAGAAACACAGATAGAGAATCAGAGAGAGTTGGGGGGCATCACACACACACACACACAAACAAACACAATCACCAGGTACAAAAATATGAACTATGACAAAGACAAACAATAAAAAGTTATAAAAACATAGTAAAAATTAAGCAATTTAGGTGTAAAAGTACTCTGCAGTCACAGGGAGTATAAATACTCCTGCTTCCTTGAGATATGTGGTACAGGAAATGAACCACTACTTCCTGCCTGTTTAGATGCAACCATGTGACCACCAGCAGAGTGAAAAGACCAATTTTACCTAATTTCACCTCAGATGTGCAGGTGAAATTGGTAGAAATTTCACCAAAGCCATAATTACACAAAATGCAGGCAACTGATTTTCATTCTGTTTTCACAGGTTACAGTTGTAGTAAACTGGCAGTACTACGGTAATCCTACTGCTAGAGGTATCACATTAACAGGTATGCATCAGTGTTCTTTCATATTTCAGTTTTGAGTTTCATTTCTGTTGCCCAGGTATAAAGCATTCACTGGTGGTGGCATATAAAATACAGTCTGTATAATATATTTGTTGTTCACAGATGAGAGAGGCATACTTCATTGGACCACAGTTGTAAAATTGTGATATCCTATTCCAGAAACCAAATGATGTCATGGAACTTAACACAGTGGGCCACTGCTTGGCACTCAGTAAATGTGGAACATTTTTGTATGTGGTTTACTAGGTTAATATTAACTGGGTATTTGTGGCTGGGTACAGGGTTCTTACTAATAGCTTGAAATTTTAAGCTGGATATGGTGTTTACTATTAGCTTTGTATTTAAAGCTGTATACATAACAGAAGACAGGAACAGCCACACTGTGAAGTGGATGTAGTAGAAACAATGAAGTCCTCATAAATTCTGCTTCATCACTTTTCAGGTAAAATTACGATGCCATACACTGCCGTGGGTGGTATCTTCTGCTCTGAAGAAAGATAATGCTTATGATGATCTGCTGAAGACCTGTAAAGATGATAAAATCATTAATGAACAATTTTTTCAAATGCTTCCCCCCACCAATATATATATACACATACATATATATATATATATATATATATACTTAACTTTTCATGGGTTGACTCAGTATTCATGCAGCCAAAGTCAGCAACCATCCGAAAGTGGTGAACCACTGGCAGTGTGCCTATGAGCTGAAAAATAAAAAAAGAATGCATTATTGTCCTTCAGTGAACCACAGCAACCCCCCACCCTAAGAAATTTTAAATGTTACAGTACCACATTAGGCTTCAGACTCATAATATACATGTTCCTTGCATGTTGATCTAATTTGATCATCATGCCCACCACTGTACAGTATCAACAAGGTTCCCTGAAAAGGAACAAAATGATAGGCTGCTTGCAACACAGAACAAGATTATATAGAAATTAACTGGATATGTCTATGGGAAAAACATTTACAGTGGCCTCACAAGAACTCACCGTTGGTATGAATGCACATGCCAGGGCAGCATGTGTTGGTGAGGCAGCATTTAGGGCATTTTAATCGTCATCTGTACTTTGAATTCAATTACATCAGCTGGAGAACAGCAGCAGCAAGTGGTGTCAATAATGCTGTCACTTAACACACTGTGACGCATTTCTGGCATTTGATTTTTCGTCTGGGCTTTTCATGAAATTAAAACAGCAGGACTAAAGCACCAGCAGCAGCAAGTGGTGTCACAAGGCAATACTGTCACGTAACAAATTGTGATGCATGTTTGGCATTTTATTTTTCATGTGGGCTTTTCATGAAATTAAAACAGTGGGCATTCGCACAAGATAGCACATTTGTTGGGACTGGGACATGGTTGGTTGGGAATGATATTGTGATAATTGCGCTGGTACTTTAAATGTTCAGAAAACTAACAAGTATTTTCATACTTGTTACTTAATGTACTTTATTTTTACATGACTGATGGTCTGGAAAATGGTGGATGCCATGCTTTCATTACAAGTGAAACTACCCGGCGTAACATGCTACAATACAGAGCCTTACAGACGTCTTGAGACCCAAGATTTGATTACAGGAAAGCATGCAGTGTCTGCAAACTTGGTGATCACAAGACTTATTATATAAAATACAGTAATGAGTTGGAACATAAACATTTCTATTCTGAAAGCATAATGGTGTGGGAGGGACATTAGGGGGAGGTAGGGAATCTGATTTACCATTCTGAGGCTCAACAATTGAGCTCAATGGCCTGCTGGATAACAGACAGCACCGGTTCACTGGGGCAAGTCATGCCAGTCCAATTTGATCGAATTTGTCGACTGGGTGATACAGGTAGTGGAACAGGAGGATGCAGTGGATGTGTCCTGCCTGGATTTCAGTAAGGCCTTTGACACCGTACCCCATAGGAGGCTGGTCAACAAATTGAGTAGCATAGGGGTAGGGGTCAAAATAACAAGATGGGAAGAAAACTGGTTGGCGAATAGGAGTCAGAGGGTGGTGGTGAACAGGGTGTACTCAGGGATTGGGCAGGTGAGGAGTGAAGTTCCCCAGGGATCAGTGCTGGGACCCCTCCTGTTCAATATCTATGTACAAAACACAGCAGATGGACTGAAAGAGAGGGTAGCTCTCTTAGCAGATGACACAAAAATCTGTAACATGGTCTACTCCCAGGGGGGAGGTGAAGGTCATAAGAAGAGACCTGAGAGTACTGAATGAGTGGGCAGAAACCTGGCAGCTAAAATTCAACATCAAGAAGTGTGCTGTTATGCACCTGGAACACAGGAACCAAAGGGCTGAGTACATGCTGGGAGGGTGAGAGTCAGGGTGACAGAGGACGAGAGGGGTTTGGGAGTAACAGTCTCCAGCAACCTCAAGGTAGGGAAGCAATGCTCAAGGTGATAGGAGAAATGCTGGCAACTATAGGCAGAGGGATCACCAGCAGGCATAGGGAGGTCCTGGTGCCCCTGTATCAAGCCCTGGTGAGGCCACACCTTTATTACTGTGTCCAGCTTTGGAGTCCTTACCTGTGTAAGGATATAGACTTGATTGAAAGGGTCCAGTGAAGGGTGACTAAGATGGTGCGGGGATGAGGGTCAAACCATATGAACAGAGATGCAAGGAGTTGGGGCTATATACAATGGAGACCAGGCGGGAGAGGTGGGACATGATCAAGACCTTTAAATATATCAAATAGATGAACAAGGGAGGCCCAAGGAAGTTATTTCATAGGAAGGAAGGAAGGAAACATAACAAGGGGTCATGGACTGATACTCAGGGGGGCACTTTAAGAGTAATGTGAGAGGTCAGTTTATCACTAGAACTGGAGAACTGGAATGGGCTTCCGGTGGAGGTGGTGAATTCAGAGACCATATAGAGAGATTCAAGACCACTTGGGACAGACACATGGGGCTAAGGTGAAGATGGGTGTGACATGATATGGTAGGTTGGGCTAGGGGGGTAAGGGGCAGACTAGATGGGCCGGGAAGTCATTTTCTGCCATCACCTTGTATGATTCTATGAACAAATACATGATTAACAAAATTAACATCACAAACAAAACATGAACTGAACATGAATGTCATATTAGAATGTAAGAAAAATAAATATGGCTTAAGAAAATAAATAAAGCAGAAATTTATTTCTTTGGGGGAAATTTTGTTAATCTTGTTTTTCTTGATCTTGATTCTTGACCCTCATAATGGTAAATCCGATTCACCACCTCCCCCAAATGTTCCACCACCCTACGCCATTATGCTTTCCGCAATACTAATTATTTTGGTGTTACTCATTATTACTTAATTTTATGTAATAATAAGTCTTGTGATTGCCAACTGTGCGGGTAATGCTTGCTTTCAGCGTAGTTGAAATTGTGCAATGCAAATCCGGCCCAGTAGTACTGAGGTGCTGGAAGCCTTACCTCATGCCACACTGGTGACCCGGGTTTGGGTACGACCTCAGGTCGCTGGGGAACCAGCTCGGGAGGAGGTTGTAGTGGGATTGAGCCACAGCCAGCAACTCTCCTCTCCAGGGGTGGATGCTCACTCCTCCATAGTCCCACTCCCAGTGGGTGGTGGTCAGTGGGAAGTGTAGGTGGCAAGGCGGCTATGCAAGTCTGGGGTGGGAAGGAAGGGACCACTGAATCCTGGTGTTGGCATACGCCTCATGCACAGGCACATGTGTACGCCATGGAGGGTGAACAGTCTGGAAAAAGCCCCAAAAATAATGTATATGAAATTATGCAGCCCAAAAGCCATCTTCAAGACACTTTTATTGCAGAGTATGTGACGGCAGAACAGTTTCAACTTAAATGAAAACACACAGGATCTGCCATTTTGCAGACCATCAGTCATGTACCACATAAAGTAAATGAACTCATTCACTCCACAAGAGCTCTTTGAGAGGTCCACCGCTTGTTTCCTAAATACTCTTAACACTGCATCTTAGGCCTTTCTAAGCAAAATCAGTCCGTAATTAGCATGCCACAAACAAATGCTAATACCTTATGAACTGTAAGTGCTACACACAAAGTATGAGTGGCAAAGTTGTTCAGCCCAAGTTACCTTTCTAATGGTGCTATGCAATTAATAATAAACATTTTTTTCTATACCAGTTGAAATATATCGACATATCAACACCTGATTAAGCATCCATAAAGTAAATGTAGTTACAATAGTACATTTGTACTAAAAGTCTATTTTTTCTAGTATAAACCATGTATTTTTTCCTCATTTTATTCAAGGTGCTTAGGTGAGGCTTGATTGCCAAAATGTCTGCCATACACACCATGCCATAAACAAATGCAAATAACCCCTAAAGTATACGTAATACACACAAAGTATCAGTGGCAAAGTTGTTCAACACAAAATGACCTTTCTAATGGTGCTATGCAGTCAATTCTAATCGATTCTGGTAGGCAAGTAATATTAAAACATATGAGTGACATCTCCAGATGTTGCATGGGCACACAGGAAGTCTGCAGCTGACTTCTGTAGTCATACTGAGACACACTGCAGTACATTTGCTGCCACCTACAGGTGTGTTCTAGGAGCAAGTAAGAAAAATCACAAATAAAACATTAACTGGGCGTAACCCCCTAGAAATGGGGGTTCCTATAATGTCTTCCTGGTCTTGCCTAATGCCCACTGCCAGGATGGTGTTCTGTGTTTGCAGTAGTTGTAACTGTTTGCATAAGAGTGCTCTATTTGGCCTCCATGCCTGTACTCTTTAAAAGTTATCTAGTCTGTGTGAGATAATTAGTCTGGGTTGGGACCAAGTGGTTAAAGGCTCCAGTGTACTCATGCTGAAATTGAAATTCTGGGAATCGTAAAGCCACCCACCCAAATATTGCTGACTCATGAAGGAGATTCGAGAAGCTGAGAATGTTGAAGAGGGATTGGAGCCCTATGCCAGGGTTGCCCATACCAGCCAAGTCACAGACTGGTCTGAAGAGCGAGATGAAAATTCTGAAATTCAACAAGTATGAGAACTGCTTAAAGTGGTAAAAGAGATTTGGGCCAGCCAACAAGCTGCAGCTGAAGTGGCTAGAAGCTCACACCCTTGCCCGACACCAGTTGATACATGAAGTGAGGCTTCACCTGGGGGTGTGGGGGTCCATGCCATTGCCCCCAAACCCCAGGTTGAGACCCAACTAATGGAAGAAATTAGAGAAATGAGGGTTCTGGTAGGAGAGCTCCTCCATGCCATTCATGCTACTGGCTATTGAGGAGGCCATGAAGACAGAGAGACCGAACCCAAGCCAAAAGAGGACCCTAGAGCCCCTTCTAATCAGTCCAAAGTGAGGGACAAACCTCCCCATTCCAGAGACCCCAAGGAATAAGTGTTTTGCTACAGATGTGGGGAGGATGGACACACTCGGCTGGGCTGCACTCTCCCAGAGAATTTGCGAAGGGTCACTGCCATACTGTTAAACTTGGTTCATTGAAGTAACATAAAGCCTCAGACAGGCCCACAAAAGTCTTATTCTCAAAACTGCTGTGGGACAGACTGCCAAACCAACTTCCCCAGACTGGTCTGAAGTGGTGGGCCCTTCCATGGAGACTACTGTGACAGTAAATGGCATTTCCACTTGTGATGTGATGGATAGTGGTTTGCAAGTGACTATTGTATTCCAAGCTTGATATAACCAGCATTTATCTGATGTCCCAGTACAACCTCTTGAAGGTCTACAAGTGTGGAGGCTAAATGAAAAATTCTTCCCTTATCTAGGATATGTCTGCCTCTGGTTGTCATTCCCTATGCCTGTAGCAGGTGTGGATGAGCAAGTAGAGACCTTGTCTCTGGTGTGCCCATCCATGGGATTATATGATGGTGTCCTATTGCTACTTGGTACAAATGCCCACATGTTCGGGTGATTAGTGCAACTTTGTCAAGAAAAGCAAGCCAAGTGAACCAGACGGGCCTTGCATATTCCAGCCTTGGTGAAGTGAGCTTATAATTTGAGAATGCAGAATCAGGAAATGGAGAAAGATGAACCTGTGGGGGTAGTGTTGTAAAAAGATCCTGACTCCTTGGTGCTACCTCCCAAGCTTAATGTACCATCTGTGGAGAGGTGCACCTCAAGACTGGTGTGAAGAACAAAATCCTTGTGCTCGATGCCCCAGAAGAAGGAAAGCTGCCTGAGGGATTGTTGGTCAAGCCCAGCATTCTACCAGCCTGTGTTCATGCTTATGCCTGGTGAGTGGTGGTTCACATTCAGAATATATCTGATGGGAAATTTGAGTAAACGAGGGTGTACTTTAGCCACCATGTACTGTGCAAGACACTGCCATGCTGCCCAGCAAGAAGTGCACCATTGAGGAGTGATGAGGTGACCCACACTGTTTGACTTCATGGAGTCACCCTCCCTGTGGACTGGAAAACCAAGATCAGCCAGAAGCTGTCCCAGAGAAACCAAGTATTTTTCTTAAAGGAATGGGATGTGGGATGTGTCATCGGGGTTGAACATCACATTCAACTCTATGATGAGAGGCCATTCATAGAAATATCCCATTGCCTTGCACTGGCTGACATAGATGATGTATGGAGGCACCTTCAAGAGATGTTGGCTGCAGGGATCATCCAAGCATCTAGAAGCCCTTACACTTCCCTGATTGTGGTAGTCCACAAGAAGAATGGATCAGTAAGGATGTGTGTGGACTACGAGACCTTGAATCGAAGGACTGTACCGGACCAGTACACCATGCCTCATATCCAGGACACCCTTGACTGCCTTAACAGAAGACAGTGGTTTTCAGTACTTGACCTACAGAGCGGATACTATCAATCCCAATGACCCAGAGGGCTGTGAGAAGACAGCATTCATCTGCCCTCTGGGTTTTTATGAATTTCTACGTATGCCTCAAGGTATTTTGGGTGCACCTGCTGCTTTCCAGTGGCTGATAGAACAGGCCATCGGGGACATGATCCTATTAGTGTGCCTTGTGTACCTTGATGATATCATTGTGTTCGGGTGAACCTTAGAAGAATACGAAGCTCATTTGTTCAAGGTCATTGATCGATTAGAGGATTTAGGACTGAAGTTATCTATAGACAAATGTCAGTTTTTTCAGACGACTGTAAAATATGTTGGACACATAGTATCAGCTGATGGAATTCAGACCAACCCTAACAAAGTGGAGTCTTTGACCACCTGACCTCAGCCAAACAATTTAAAAGACTTGCAAAGGTTCTTGGGGTTCTGTGGCTATTGTCGACGATTCATAAAAGACTGTTCCAAGGTTATCTGCCTTTTGCTCAGTCTCACTCAGGGCTATCTCCCTACCAACAAAAAGTATAAGAAAAGCACCATTAAGGTGGAAGACAAGGTCTACTTCAGGACACATAAATTTTTGGAGCCAGGTGAACTCCTAAGTGTGAAGCTGCTTTCTACGAAATCCTTCATCAACTCACCCATGCACCTGTGCTTGCCTATGCCAACCCTACCAAACCCTATGTACTGCACACAGATACCAGCATAAGGGACTTGGAGTTGTTCTGTATTAAGAGTATGAAGAAGGTCTACGCTCAGTAGCATTTGCCAGTCGGAGCTTAACACCCGCTGAAAGAAATTACCTGGTCCACAAGCTTGAATTTCTTGCCCTGAAGTGGGCTGTGGTGGATCAATTTCACAAATATCTCTATGGGGCCAAAATCCTAGTCAAAACCGACAATAATCCTCTTACCTATTTTCAGACCTCGGCTAAGTTGGACTGACAGGGGCATCGCTGGTTGTCTGCGCTTTCTACTTATGACTATGTAGTGAGTATCGACCAGGTCAAAACCACATTAATACAGATGCCCTCTCGAGAAGGCTGAATTCGAGTGAAAATTGGGTGAAATTGTCCGAGCAGTCTATCAAAGTCCTCTGTCAAAAGTTTGATAAAGATGAGCACCCTTCTGAAACTGTTGATTTTCTAGTGGACTGTTTAGGTCTTCCAGAAACCTGCATCCCCACAGCCTACTACCACTTTGCAGCTTTAGACCTCATTGCTTTACCTCAACTTGACAATAAGAACATACAGTGGGCTCAAACCCAAGAACCCATGATTAGGCCTGTGCTTTGCATGCTGGTAAGGATGTGTCCAAACTCCGTTCTTCTGACCCACAGAAAGCCCTCTTGTTTAAAGGAGGTCCAAGACTTAAGTTATGTAATCAGCTTCTTTATTGGGAGACAGTAAATCCTTAGGGCCAACTTGATAAACAGCAACTGGTATTGTCCACAGCCTTCAAACATTTAGTACTCTGGGCCCTCCATAGTCAAATGGGACATTTAGGTTGTGATTGGACTCTCGACTTTGCCCATGCCTGATTCTACTGTCCAAAAATTAGAGCTGATGTTGAGGCCCATATCTGAACATTCAGTCGCTGTCTTCAAAGAAAAGTCCCACCCCAAAGGGCTGCTCCATTAGTCAATATCTCCACCAACGCACCCATGGAGCTGGTGTGTATCGACTTTCTGTGTCTTGAACCTGACCAAAAGAACATTGGAAACATGCATATTGTAGCTGATCATTTCACAAGGTATGCCCAAGCTTACCCCACCAAGGATCAGAAAGCATCTACAGTGGCCAAGGTTCTTGTGGAGAAGTTCTTTGTCCATTACAGTATTGCGCACCTCAGAGAATTCGTTCTGATCAGGGCAGAGATTTTGAAAGCAGGCTGATAAAGGAAATGCTCTCCTTGTGGGGGTGGGGGTGAGAAAATCCAGAACTACTCCTTATCACCCTCAAGGGATCCACAACCTGAACAGTTTAACAGAACATTACTTGACATGCTGGGAACCCTTCACCCTAAACACAAGTCCCGGAGGAGAGCCAACAGATCAGCACCTTAGTACATGCCTATAATTGCACCAAGAGTGATGCATGGTTTTCCCCTTACTGCCTGATGTTTGTCTGGGAAGCCTGATTGTCAGTGGACATCTGCTTTGGGGTGTCCCCGGATGGAGTCAAGCTGAGAATTACTTGCAGTATGTTCAGAAGTTAAAGGCTCAGCTGAACCATGCCTACCAACTGGCACAAACCATGGTGACCAAAAGAAATGTGGCAAACAAAGAAAGGCATGACAAATGTGTAAAAGCTCAGGAGTTGTTTCCTGGAGACCGTGTGCTGTTCTGAAACTTTATTTATATTTCGATACACCTTTGAGCTAAAGCTCTTTGAATAGGTTCCACGTCAAAGCACAGGTGACAACATGTTTTACAGTACAGATACAAACAGGAAGGCACTGGGTCAATAGAACAACCGAACGACAGATACATTAATCAATACTTAGCTGCTGAAATTAGCAGCATACAAACAGAAGGAACAGTACACCAAGCATGTTGTGATATACAGGACACTTGCCAAGCAGAAAACTATCTTATGTAGAAGGAATAGAAAACAGATGGGGATGCAGAAGGAGGGCTAATAAAAGGGCAAAAGTGAGAGAGGGTAGGGTGGAGGTAGGTATGAGAAGGAAAGGCAGGGGAAGGAGGAAGGGATAGGGGAGGGAGAACAAGGTGAAGGAAAGGGAGGGGTGAGCTATGGTAGGGATAAAGGCAGAGGGGTGGGGAGGGACAGGTTGGAAGGTTGAAGGGGCAGTGTGGAGACAGATTAAGGATGGATGTCACTAATCAGCCAATATGGCTTCATCAGAGATGTGGAGGGGGATAAGAGAGATGGGAAGAGGACAGTTAGGGGGAGTAGGGGTAGTTGGAGGGAAAAGTGCTGCAGTTAGGCAGGAAAGTAGGCTAACACCATACACTGCTGCAGTGCATCATGTGTACTGGTTTATGAGAAACAGTCACAGCTGGTACCTGTGACTAACAGCTGTCTGACCTTGCATTTAAATGAGCCCAGTGTTGGCGCTGAGGAGATATCATGAGGGAGTGCATTCATCCAGAGCGGAGCATGGTAAGCAAAGGATCTCTGGGCTAGGGAAGTATGGCTCCAGAGTGGTTTAAAATGGTGTTCCTAGAGCTTCTAGTGGATCAATAGTTTTCATACAGCATGAGGAGCTTCTGAACCCCAGGGGGCATCAAACCAAGGTAAACTTTTTTTGCAGTCAGACAAGTCTTGCACATAAATCTGGCATTGAAATTGAGTCAGTTAACCTGGGCATAAAGGTCTAGTATGGGTTAGCCAAGTGGACCCAGTGAGAAGACAACAGGCTTTATTGAGGGCCACTCTGACACAATGTAGGGCTGAAACAGTGGCAGACCCATAGATTACTAGACCATAGTCAATAAGGGAGATCACTGAGCTGTGAATTGCAAGATTAAGAGCCTCCAGGGACCAACAGTCCTTATGCCTGTAAAGCAGACCAATCCGGGTGTTAATTGCCTTAGCTACATTATCTGTGTGTTGGGAAAATGACAGCACTGTCAACCGTTATCCCCAGATACTTGAAGTATTGGACTTGTTCCAAGGAGGATCTTGTGTCATTGGTGATTGAGGTGGATGGTTTCTATGCCTGTTATGTGGACTGGAGAAAAGCATTATTTTGATCTTTTTGTAGTTCATAATAAGCTTATGCTCAAAGAACCATCTTTCAATGAGCGCAAAGCTGTGCTGGAGCTGTTTCTCAAGTACCCTCAGATCAGGATCACTGATAAGGAGGACCGCATTATCTGCATACAGCAGGTAGTGGCCCTGACTAGAGTTTGTTTAGAAACACACTAAACAGAAGAGGTCCCAGAATAGACCCTTGTGGGACACCTGAACGGACAGGCCTATTCCCTAAGAGGATGTTTCCAATCTTCACCTGCTGCAAATGGCCATACAACCTGGGACTACGTGGAAAGCATAAAATTGCTGATAGATGACACCATCTTCTCTATATCATTGTCAGCAAGCTGGACGATCTGCCAGTATATAAAGTGCACCCTGAGAATGATCCTCGAGCTACCAAGACTATGCACAGGAACCACTTGTTGCTTATTGGTCAAGTAATCATCGATTCTGTACCTTCAGGCACTGCCCCTTCTGGACCTCTAACTAGAGCTGCAGCCAAAAAGAGACAGATTCACCCTTCTCCAGCTGTCAAGGATTCAAGGCCTTCCCCCAGCCAGGCCCAAAATGACATTGATTGCCAGTCTGAGTCTGATGACAGTGAGTGTGAAGCTTCATATTACCCATCCTAAGAACTAAGTCAGTTATTTCAAGGTAACCTCATGTACAATTGTGGAGATGAAGCTGGGCCTTCAGGACTGCCTAACTCTCCACCCTCCTCCTCGAAACTTGTGCCTTCTGAAAGTGAGGTGCAAAGTGTGACTTCTGAAGCAATTGACTCTTTGTGTCTGGTTGAACTGTTCAAATTGCCTGAAAGCATCCCTAGTGACATACCAGAACCTACTGAACTGTGTGATCCTAAACCTGCTGTGATAAATGGCAAGGGTGAAATCAATGATGTCGAAAGTGTCTGCCAAGTGTTGCAAGATCTAAATGTTATAGAGTTTTTCCCTGGATGATAAATCTGGGCCTTCTACAGAATCCACTAATGAAAACAATATTATGGAGTCAGAGTCAACAGAGCAAGGAGCAGACTGTGCTTCCAATATGGAACCCTCAACCAGTGCAGAGGTACCCCTCCTTATAGGAGCAGAATCTAATGCAAATGCTGAAACCCATGAGCTTGTGTCTGTTCCTTCATGAAAGTCTGGAAGACCTACCAAACCCATGATACGTCTCAGTTATGACTCACCTGGGAGGTCTTTGGACCTACCCCATATTGTCCATAAAGGTTCATATTTCTGAAAGCTCACTTCCCAAATTGAGCTACTCTGCTACTTCTAAGTTAATTGTCCACCCATTGAATCCTGGTGCCCCTGCCCATGCAGCCCCAATATAGCTGATAGGGATGGGCCCCAACTATGTTGTTTAGAGTACAGGAAACAGTGCAGACCCGAATGGTCAGAGTAATGTGATTATCTGTTTGAATCATTTCAAAACTTATTATGTGTATGACAAATGCATAAATACTGTTATTACAGAGCGTCAGTGATATCATGAATAAGTATAGTAATATTACAGTATTTGCTTTTCCTGATGCATCAGCTTTATTTTGTATGGTATACCAATGAAACATGTATGTATCTTGTCTTGTGGTGTCTTTTATATGTCATATGAGTATAGACTTGATGCGGATGCCTTGTTTGTCCAGGTGGAGAAGGGTGTAAGCTCCCTATAAATGGGGGTTCCTATGAAGTCTTCCTGGGCTTGCCTAATGCCCTACTGCCAGGATGGTTTTCTGTGTTTGCAGCAGTTGTAATTGTTTGCATAAGAGTGCCCTATGTGGCCTCTGTGCCTGTTTCTTTAAGAGCTATCTATTCTGTGTGAGATAATTAGTCTGGGCTTGGACTAAGTGGTTTAAGGCTCATGACCCAGCCAGAGAGGCATTTCTGCCATCTCTATATGCGCAGAGGGAGCCCTCTTAGGATCCATGATTGTTTGCTATTTATCTACTTTAATAATAATAATAATAATCATATAGGAGTTTGTCTAACCTGCCTTTCGTTGCAGCATGGACTTTTTGATTAGAGCCACCATTTTGGTTATGGACTGCCAGAGTTGGACCAATCAGAACCTCGAGGGACCTAAAATGGAGACCGTCCCCAGAGGTCTTATGGGATTGAATTTTTGTAGGAATTGTAGTTTTTAAGGTTTGGCACCCAAATTGACCTGGAGGGGGAGCCCTTTCTGTGACAGGCAGTTCCTTCAGCCACCCAAACCTTTTGGATCACTAGGAAAGCCCAGAGCTGCCTTCAGCAGAGAGTCAGTCGAGGGCTGGAGTTTGGAGAGTGAACAACTCGAGCGATTCGAGCAGCTGCTCCTGTGTGGTAGCACAGGGAATTGGTGGGAAGGCTGTGTTTGGCCTGCCTGCCACCATCTTCCAGTGTGAAGAAGCTTGTGAGAGTAAAATGGGACTAATTCCGATAACCTTGACTGAGACCTGAAACCTGAAGAGAAAGTGAGTGAACATTCCCTGTTTGTGTACCGAAGATTTTTTTTGCAGTAACAACAATAAATGTTTTATTTGTTTGACCATAAAAAAGCCTTTACAAAATACAACTAAAAATATCATAAATATAAAAATGGACATTACATACAGATGTAAAATTCCTCACAGGGATAAAATCATTTACAGTACAACATCCATACACACAAAAGTAGAAGCATTTTAAAAGTGTGCAATATGCATAATGTTCATGCAATTCCTCTAGAATAAGGCAACATTCACCAACGAGCGGCAAGAGATTTAAACATAATTCTAATTTAGCATATGTGTCTTTCTAATTTTGACACAACTCAAAAAATATTTTGATAATCTTTTAATGGTATCTTCATTATCAGTATTCATAAAAATAGCAGTAATTTCACTGATATGCTTGGCCAAGACAGAAATGGCCTTAACCAGTACTGCCTGGCTCTGCTATACCAGGGACATTGCCACAACATGTGAAGTAAATCTTCCCTTTCCCCATTTTGACATTCACAAATTTCATGTGACTTTGATAGATTATTATATGTGTTTTCAGCATGTTGCTCTCTATTAGTTCTAGTCTTGCTTTAAAAGATGTTCCTGAGCATCTTATTCCTAGTATATCCCAGTAGTCCATACCGAAGACTTACTCCTGAAGCGATCGTCCTGTCAGAGTGCGAAGTGAGCTTTAGAACAAAATGTTTGCATAGAGACTTTGCTAAATTGCAAACGGACTTAATCTGATCTGTGTGATACTTATAGATACTGTATTACTTATAAGTGTGCTGAATGTGCTGTGTGGGTCACGATTTGGTTCCCCACCTTCAAGTGTGTTATGCTAGATGGAAGTTGCTCCACACTTGTACAGACTAAATCTGAACTGTCTGCTCTGGTCTGGGCCCTGCCATCTTGGTCTAGACTGCTGCTCCCATTGTAAAGACTTTTCTGACAAAAGACCTGCCCAGGGATTCAGCTCCCTACTCAACGTCATCAAACAGATAGTGACCACCACAGTGAGTCATGTGGGCCCTGCTTCCTCTGGCAATCCAGTACAACATCCAGAGGTCTTTATCTCATCAGTCCTGCCTCCTGGTCTGGGTAGCATGAGTACTAAACAGGGTAGATCCTGCAACAAAGCTGCAGTCATTGTGTGTCATCTGATTTATTTGTTTGGGTTTATTACAACGAACTGAGCCATCCAGCTCTGGATTATAAATTCTGGGTTGATGTGCATGCTAATTGTTTTTCTTTCCTAAGGGCCCCAATGACAGCTGCAATGCTGGCCTACCCCGTACAACGCTTCAGGCTAGCCTGTTTAACAACTGGGTACACAGAGTGTGTGATTGTGGCAAAGGGACTCCTTGTGCATGCATGTTCAACCTGAACAAATCAGATCTAATAATTACCTGCTAGATTGTTGCCCCACACTTGTTCAAATCCCCCTGAATAAATCAAATTTTGTTCTTTCTGCATCTAACCTGGCTAGTGTGTACATTCTTGAAAGGGATATTGTATTGCCATTAAACTGTTGCATTACAGGTCTTATTTTACAGGGGATCTCCAGGGCACTGCAGCTGATCCAGCCCTGGTGGTAAGTGCCAGAAGTGTGGGCTCAGCATTATTGTCATATGTTATATGTGAATGTTATTTCACCAGTCTGTGTGGGCCACTAGAAGGGTTGGTGAGGGGTTATAGTATCGTGAGGCCATACCCACAGCAGTTATGCTACCCAAAACCATTCCTCCTGGTGAAGGCATCCATTCGACAAGCTCAGGCCCTCAACCTGTACTTAGCCACGCAAGCAGGTGTAGTAGCCCATAGCATAGTGCCACCTAGGGATTACATGAACATAAATTGCATACTTAGTCTGCATCAAAAGAAAAATAATAATTAAGAAAAAAAATTAAAAGTAGAGTCAACATTTGGGGGTTTAAATTTACATCCAAAATCATTTTTTAAGTAGCCGGTGGGTGCAGTTGCTGACTACCACTGAAATTATGCAGCAAGCTGATTATCTCCTCGTTCTGCCCCTCAATACAAGACAGATGCTGCATGGCTGCCTCCACCACCACCATTTTCACAGCCTCTGCCTCTGCCCACAGCACAGCCAGGTCCACCATGGTCACAGGATGCTGTAATGGGTCTTCTTCCATGGGGGCAACTGCAGGACCCTCCACCTCAGCTTTTCCTGCACTGCCACTGATGCACAGGTGGACAAGGATCTTCTCCTACAGCAGGAGTGGCTGTTACTTCCTACAGTATGGCCTTCCACTTGATCCAGTGGTGAAAATCTAGGTGGGTTTGCTGACCACCAGTGCCAAGATGCCTGCCCTTGTGCTCCTGATGGACCAGTACATTGCATAATTTGCAACACGCAACAGTGGGGTCCCCAGGGATGCTCGTAAGAACTCTCACATGGGAGAGCTCATGCAAGGTCCAGTACAGGCAGTGTGTGTGGGGGGGTACTGGATGCCACCTGCTGTGCTGCCAGTGGTGGAGGAGCAACAACCTGCTGTGGCTGTTGCTGATGCTCCTCCAGCTGCTGCTGTACCTCTTACTGCTGCTCATGGAGGATCACCTTCATGCACTAGTTAAACTAAATCTCAAAGGTTTAAACAGAAATAAGCAAAAGCTAGCTAGTATTGTAGCTCTATGCCCAAGACAGAGAAACACAGCCCGCAGTACAGATCTGCACACATCTTTCTACAAGAGAAAGTGAAAGTAAAACATGACTTCCTGCCTATTTAAGTTCCTCCCTAAATCATGTGACCTGCAGACCCGCAGAGACAGTCAGGCATGTGACCAGTGTCCTGTTTATTACCAATTTTGCCTTCTCAAAGTCAAAGTGAACCCGAAGTGGCCAACGCAAAGTACATTAAGGCCAAATTTGACTTTTTTATGGAAATTTCGTGTAGTGATCTGCAAACTCGAAGTTGGCCACTTTGGGTTCGCTATGCTGGTGAATTTAAACTTTGCTGCATCTCTAGTGCCAAGACCAACATATAAACTTTATAGTTAAAGTTTACCATGGAAATTAGGCAGTATGAAGCCAGATATCTAATATCTTGTTTGGGGTCTGGAATGTCCGTTATAGTTGCATATCGCCATGAAGGGGAGGAGGGTCACCCTTTTGAATCACATGATAAGCTGACAATAAAATGGGAAAAAGTGCCTACCTGAACTCCTTGAAGAATTCAAGTGGGTACCCATCTGGACATGGGACTTTAAGTGTTTTGGCCTTAATACACACCATATCCATTTCCTGTCTGGAAATTGGAGTTAGAAGGGAATTAGCCTGCTCCAAAGTCAGTTGTGTCAAAGGTATCCCTTGGAGATAGGATTCCAGTTGGGACTGCATGGGATGAGAATCTGCAGTGCAGAGTATTTGCAAGTACTGGGCCATAACAAATCTTATTTCCCTTGGGTAAGTAAGTAAGTAAGTCTCCCCTGGTAGGATGAAAGAGACTGGTGACACAAGCTTTAGTTTTATAAACCCTTAACCAATGAGCCAGGTCCCTAGCCTCGCGGGAGCACCCTCATAGTAAGCATGCTTCAAGTAAAATAGCTGCCGTTTGACTCTTTCATATAATAATTTTTGTATTTTTGCTTTGTCACCCGAAGTTGAGGCTCCACCATCCAATCCCCCGGGTCAAAAATGATTGCAAAGTTTGAAGTTCGTCCTTGAGTGCCCAAAAGTGGGCATCCCTTTCTTTTTTCCTTGTGACAGAATAGGCTATAATTTCCACCTGAAGAACTGTTTTCAGTGTATCCCATAGCATTGTGGGGGATACAGCTGATCAAGAATTGTCAGAAAGAATCCTAGGTACTAACTATCTGTCTCTTTGTTTAAACTCGGGATCTCACAAAAGGGCAAAGTTCATCCACCAATGAGACACCTTATGGGTACTTCCCAACTCAAATTTAGTATAGACCGAAGCATGATCTGACAGAATTGTCATACCATGCCAAACATCCTGTAGGGTGTCCAAGTGTTCTGCAATTGTAAAAAGGTAGTCTAGGTGAGACACAACACCTGTTTGAGCTGCCCTAAATGTGTGTTCACTAGTTGTGGGGAAGCAGTGGAAACAGGTAACAATAAAACCCAAAGAGGAAATAGTTTGCCTCAAAAAGTTCTGGAGGGGGTTGGTCCTATGAGCCAAAGATCTGGTCACATCTAAAGTTGGGTTAAAGATAACATTCAAATCATTCCCCATGAGTAGCTGCCCCTGCAAGATTGCTAACAACTGGGTGAAAAATGTCTGTGCTATCACTCTTGAAGAACCTGGGGGGAAGTATACCAACACTAATGTGACAGGTTGTGCATAAAATCTGCCAACAGTGATAGCATAATGCCCCTCCTGGTCCCCAGACTGGTCCTGGAGTTTAAAAGGAATCACCCTAGGAATCAAAATTGCTACTCCACTTCTCCCAGAACCATATGAGGAGGTGACCACTGTCTGAAAACCTAATTTATGAAATTTATCATGTTCTTCTGGGGACATGTGGGTCTCCTGAAGAAAAATCATTTCCAGTTTTTCCTTCTTAAATAGTTGTAATAGCCTTGAGCGCTTAATAGGGCTATGTATACCATTAATATTAAGGGACATTACCAAAGAGGTCCTAGCCATCTAATAATTTTAAAACAACCACTAGGATAATCAGTAGCCTCCTTAACATAGAAACATACAACATTGATGATTTTAAAGAGAGAACATTCCCTATGCTCAGTTTTACAGACATCTTTTGTAATGCCTAGGCCCATAAAATATAGATACATAGATACTTAGACAGTGTTGGCAGATAAGGGCCTATGGACCACCCAGTCTACCCATTTGAGCTTTTAAGTTCAGTTTATGTTTTCCTAGAAGTCTGTTGCCCCTTATCCCTGACATCCAGAATTCCTTTATGTCTATCCCATGCATTCTTAAATCCCGTGATTGTTTCAGCCCCAACCACTTCCTCTGGCAGGGTGTTCCACTTGTCCACCACCTGTTCTGTGAAGAAATTCTTCCTCATGTTTCCTCTGAATCCTCCTCCCTCCAACTTCATCCCATGCCCTCTAGTCCTGGAACATATTTTTCGCTTATAAATAGTGTATTCCTGCACCCTGTTCCTCCCTGTAAGATACTTGTATGTCTCTATCATATCCCCTCTCTCCCTCCTCTCCTACAGGGAGTACGTGTTCAGTTCTTTCAACCTGTCTTCATAGGACTTGTGATGCAATCCATGCACCATCTTTGTTGCCCTCCTCTGAACCTTCTCTACCCTGTCTATGTCCTTACATAGGTATGGTCTCCAGAACTGTACACTGTACTCCAGGTGGGGCCTCACCAGTGTCTTATATGTTGAATTATGACCTCCTTTTCCTGCTGGTGATGCCCTCGCCTATACATCCCAGCATCCTATTTGCTTTACCTGCTGCCTTGTCACACTGTTTCCTACTTTGAGGTCATCAGAGATGATAACCTCAAGATCCCTTTCCTGCTTGGTGCATGCTATATACTCACCCCCCAACTGATATATTGTGACAGGGTTTTTGTGCCCCATATGCATTATCTTGCACTTCTTTGCATTGAATTTCAACTGCCAAACCCCTAACCATTCTTCAAGTTTCTTCAGGTCCCTTCTCATTCTGTCTACACCCTCTGGTGTGTCTACTCTGTTACAGAGCTTTGAGTCATCAGCGAACAGTGAAATTCTGCCTTCTAGGTCCTGCTGAATGTCACTGATGAAGATGTTGAATAGGACCAGTCCCAGCACTGATCCCTGTGGTACCCCACTGGTCACTCTTCCCTCTGTGGAGTGACAGCCATTTACCACCACCTCTGTGTCCTGCCATCCAGCCAGTTACCTACCCACCACACTACTGTCCTGCCCACACCTCGTATTCCCCAGTTTGTATAATAGTCTTCATGTGGCACAGTGTCAAGGCCTTGCTGAAGTCCAGATAGACCATGTCCACTGCCTCCTGATCCTCCTCCTAGTCACCCAGTCAAAATTCAAGCGAAGTTGGTCTGACAGGACCTCCCTGGTGAAACCATGCTGCCTTGGGTCCTGTGGTCCATTGACAACCAGATGTTCCACCAATCTCTTCTTCAGTAGTGCTTCCATTATCTTCCCCACTACTGAGGTGGAGGCTGACTGGTCTGTAGTTCCCTGCTTCCTCTTTGTTCCCACTTTTATATAAGGGGACTACACCTGCTGTCCTCCAGTCTTTGGGTACCTCCTGTTTCCAGTGATCGGCTAAACAGGATAGCCAGAGGTTCAGCACACCACCTCTCTTAGTTATTTGGGACCCTGGGTTGCACCCTATCTGGCCCATTGCTATCAGCTCTTGGCTCCAGTTCCTTCAGGACCCTTTCTGGAGTGTAAAGGGACTTGAGTCCATTCTGCACCATTCTCACCCCTTGTACCCGTTCAGACCCATTCTCTCTTCCTCAGTAAAGACTGAGCAGAAATACCTGTTCAATATGTCAGCTTTACTGTTGTCATCCTCCACGCCGCCCCATCCTCCCCCTTCAGTCTACTATCCCTCCTTTGTCTTTCTTTTTTCACTTATGTACCTGTAAAAGGTTTTGTCCTCTACCCACTGATTTTGATGTGTTCTTCTGTCTGAGCTTTTTCCTTATTGACCTCCTGCCTCCTTCTTCTCCTGATACTTCTCCTTATCCCTTTTGCCTGTGTCTTTTGTATTGCCTGAATGCAATCTTTTTGCTTTCTTTCTCTTGCTACCTCTTTGGAAAACCATAATGGTCTCCTCTTCCTTTTCCTCTTGCTAACATGCTTAATGCATAATTCTGTTGTTCTTGTAATCCCATTTTAAATACTGCCACTGTTCCTCAACCCCTGATTCCTGTCCCATTCCCTTAATGCCTCTTTCAAGTATCTCCCATTTTCCCAAAGTCTGCCTCTAAATCCAGGATACTTGTTTTGTGTGGTTTGGTTCTGCTCTTTCTGTGATTTCAAACCACAATGACTGGTGGTCACTGTTCCCCAAGTGCTCCCCCCACTGTTACCCCATCACACTGTGTCTGTTTGTGACACAAGGTCCAGTATTGCCTCTGCCTGGTTGGTTCGCGACCCAGTTGCTTGAGAAGGCACCCTGAAGGAGTCCAGGATAAATATGCTCTAGTTGATGCTGCTGCTGGGATACTCCAGTCCATGTCTGGAATATTAAGTCTCCAACCAGTACTACCTCACCCTTGTCTCGCATTCTTGGATGGCTAGCATCAGCTCCTATCTGTTTCTTCCTCCTGGGCTGGTGGTCTTATCGACCACACTTGTATGGATGGTTGTCCCCATTTTCCTTTCCAGCTTAACCCACAGTATCTCTCCCATTTTGTTCCTCTTGGATCTCTGTGGCCCTTTGTGTCATTTTCTCATACAGTGCCACCTCCTCCCTTCCTGCCTGCTCTGTCTCTTCTGAATATGTTGTAGCTAGGTATGGCCATCTCCCAGTCATGGTTATCATTACACCAGGTTTCAGTGATGGCCACAATATCCAGGTCTGACTCACCATGACAGCGTCCCAGATCTTCATCTTGTTACTAAGAGCTCTTGGCATTTGCACACATGGCTTTCCATGATTTGACCTCCCTAGACTGTTTTGCTGTTCTACTCCAGCCCCTCCTTGGTTGTCCTTATCCCTGGTTCTCCTTGCTGTCTGCCCTTCTGCTGAATTTTGCCCCTTTTTGCCTATCCACCTCTTGGGCACTAATTTCCATCTTTTGCACACTGCTTAGCAGAGATAGCCTCCCTCTGGTTCACTAGTTCCACTGCTAGTTGTGGGGTGAGCAAGTAGGTACCCTCCTTGCTGGCATGCCACCTTTGCTAGTTTAAATGCTTGTCAATGTAGCATTTAAACTTATCATTGAGTGCTTGGATTCCACTCCAGGATGGATGCAGGCCGTCAGGCTTGAACAAACCTCCATCCCTCCAGGTGGGTCCGCATCATCAATGAATCCAAACCCTTCCTCACAGCACCAGTTCTTCAACCATGAGTTAAAGTTCCTGCTGCATGCACTCTTATGTTCTCTCTTGCCTCTCACAGGTAGTACTTCTGAGAAAGTGGCAGAAGTAAGCATTGTAGCTGAGACCCCTCCTAATTTCCTAAACTCTTCCTGAATCTCTTTGGCTCCCCATTTGCCAGGTCATTAGTACCTAGGTGGATAATGACATCCAGCTCACCCTCCCATCTCTCCTTCCCAGTGATCCCCAGGATCTTCCTTCCATCCCTCCATGCCGTGGCACCTGGTAGGCACCTCACCTCCCTGTCCTCCCCCTCCTGTGTTCCTAGCCGGATCCCTCTTATGATGGAGTCCCTCATCAGGATTCACTTCCTCCTCCTCTGGGGTCCACTGCTTTCCCTGCTGAGGTCACCTCCTTGGCTAACCTCCACATCCTTTCCTTCCACTTCTCTGGGTACCTCTATTTGGTTGTCCTCGTTTGCAGTGTGGCATATGAGTTCTTGAGTGGAATAGGATCTGGGATGTGCTTTCTGCCTGACCGCCCTAACCCTCCCTGAGCCCACTGTCATCCAAGTGCTCCTCGTTCTTGGCATCCTTTGAGGCAGTTGCATTGACTGGGTGGTCTCCTGTATATGGGTGATGGTACTCCTGACCCAGTTTACTTCCGCTCTGAGTCTGGCTACCTCATCCCACAGTCCAGAGAGATGCATGCAGATAGGGCAGCACCTCAGTATCCAGAAGGTCTGCCTGAATATGGCTGCCCCACAGCCACTGCACTGCACCACTCCCCACATTATACTGCAATTATACTGCTATTCCACTACTTGTCTGCTACTGAAGCTCTCCTAGTTCCCTTTTTATTAATTTACTGTCCTAAAAATCTTGCCACTGATCCTTAGATAATTTTCTTTAAAAAAAAAATAAATGAGTCAAAACACTTGTCATGCTGAGGGTGGGCTTCTTCCCCCTTATGCCCCTCCTACTTCACACCCCTTACTATACCCTGTGTTTAGCTCCTGTCAATCAGATTTAACAGGGCATATAATTAAGAGTTGGGGGAAGGGGAGGGAGAAAATTGCAGCAATTAAAGACAGCACAGAATTACACCACCACTATGTTTTAAATTTTCAACAGACCAAAAACAATTCTAAGTAAAGACAACAAAGAAAGTACCGTGTCACTAAAAGCCCACAATTTATTTATTTATTTATTTACGAGATTTACCAGGAAGGCATACTGAGCAACATGCTCGATTCCAGATGCGACCTGGGGGCCTAGACCCAGTACATGGCAAATAATTGGAACAAATACAAGTACAGATATTGTAATAAAGAAATGATAGCAAAGGATTTGTACAAATACGATACAATATAACATGTATAACATGTATAACAAGTACTGCAGGTGTAGTAGTATAGTAGATTATAGTCAGTAATGCACATAATAGGAATAGTTACTGTACAATTGTTTAGTTTCTTACAGGGCCGAGCTTGCAGCCATTAGCAGGAGCAGCTGGGGGAGAAGTGTGCCTGTAGTAGTCTGGAGCGGAGACCAGGATTATGTGCGAGTCTGATGGGGGTGAGGAGGGTGTTCCAGATCTGTGGGATTCTGAATTTAAAAGCTAACTGGCCTTTGGAGGTGTGCATAAATGGGATATGTAGGAGTCTGGGGTCTGAGCCTCTTAGGGAGTACGCAGAGGGGGGTTGTTGGGATAGGGTAGATTCAAGATGGGGGAAGGGAGTGGGTCCAGAATTTAGCGGCAAACCTGGTGCAGTTTATTAATCTACGTCAAGGAGAGATGGTAGGGCTAGGAGTTGTATAAAGTACAATGGTGAGTGGATTGTGGGAGTCGAGGATGAAGCTAGACAAAAGGAGTGGAATAGAGTGTCTAAGCTAGCCTAGGGTGGATGCAGGGGCAATAGAGTGTACTTATGTCACCATAATCAAGTACCGGAGTATCATTTTGGACTATGGTGAGCCTCTGCTTCCTTGGGGAGACAAGATTTATTTTGGTAGTGCCCCTAGTTTTGGTAGCAGCCTTTTATGCAGGGAATCTATGTGGGAGGCAAAGTCAAGGTGTTGGTCAAGTCAGACACCTAGGTATCTAAAGCTAGTGCATTGCTCAATGGGTGCTTCTTCCAGGGTTGAGAATGGAAGACACAGGGTTTGGCATGAGAGTCTTTGCTGGGAGCCAAATGTAAGCGACACTGTTTTTTAGGGTTTAGAGATATCCGGTTCTTCCTGAACCAGTGCTGGATGGCTTGAAGTCCTCCTGAAGGAGAAGTGCTACGTTGCTTGTTGAGGGGCCGGATGTGTACAGAACTGTATCATCTGCATACATTTGAATGGAAGAGTGGGAGCAATCAGCGGGGAGGCCATTAATGAAAATGGAGAATTGGGCCTAATAATGATCCTTGAGGGACCCCAGTAATGACTGGAAGGGGAATTGATGTGTGAGAGGATAGTCTGACTGCTTGCATCCTATCCGTAAGATAGTCTTGGAACCAGTCTATAGCTGGGTGGGCTAGACCCGCATCTTTAAGTTTTAGAGAGGAGAAGAGGTGAGAGATACCGTGATCAAAGCCTTGGCTAAATCGATAAATATGGCTGAGGGTGATGTGCCTTGTCCATACCTGTGAGGATGTCACCGGTCACGTAGTAGGTAGGTGATGGTAGAATGGGATTTATGGGAAGCCTGATTGGAAGGGAGAAAAGAAAGAGGAGGTGTCCAGGAACTGGGAGAGTTGGGACAGGACCAGTCGCCCTGAAGTTTGGCCACGATCGGGAGTAGGGAGATAGGTCTATAATTGCCTGGGGAGGAGGGGTCACCGCCTTTAGAAGAGGTAGTGACTGTGGCCAGTTTCAAGACGTTGGAACCTTGCCCAGTGAGAAGGAGAGGTTGGAAGTGTGGCCAGTGGAGTGGCTATGGCAGGGGCTGACAGGAATAGCATCTTAGCATCCAGAGACAATGGGCATTTGCCTTTTATTTGGGTTTGCTCCAGTAGGAGTGGAGGACATCTGTGGGGAAATTGGCTGAACACTAAAGGAGGGACTGAGGGTGAGTTTGATGGGTAAGGGTGTTGTTTGGGTGGACTGGGAGTGAGTATTCCGGTGGGGATAGGTGGGTGTTGGTGCTGCTGGAGAAGTGGGTGTTGAAAGCTTTGCACACAGATGGGGTCGGAGATGAGGGTGCCATTTATTAGAAGTGAGGGGAGGTGGTTGGGTTGGGGGAGAGCAAGGACTTGAGGATTTGTGAAGTCCTTAGGGTGGTTAGAATTTATATTGAGGGTAGCTTGGAAGTAGGATTTTTTGCTTGGCAAATGCTATTTGTGCAAGCATTTGGGCGTTCGATAGGTAGTAAGGAGGCCTGGGAGCCCAGTTTTTATAAGCTTTCCAGGCAAGGTCTTTGGTACAGAACTTTCTAATTAAGTCAGCCGTGATCCAGGAGAGATGAGCTCCTCTAACACATTTTGTGCGCAATGGAGCATGGTTGTCTCAGACCGTTAGGAATCTGAGTTTGAAAGCATTAAAGGCATCATCAATGGAGGGTGCCTCAGTGATAGAGGACCAGTTTATCCTTCCCAGATCCGCCAGGAGAGATTGTAAGTGTAGGGAGTTGTAAGACCTGGTGCACAGTGTCTTTGGGGGGGGAGAGGGGCTATGAACCTTCCTGATCAGGTAAACCATGTGGTGGTCGCTGATAGAGTCAGGAAGTAAGCCTGCTTTAAGGATTCTATGTGGGTGCGAGGTGAGGGCCCAGTCCAGTAGGGAGTGATTGTTTGACTTGAGGTTTAGTCTGTAGGCTCATTTATAAGTTGTGTGAGGTTTTGGGCCTTTATTTTGGCCTTTAGGGAGCTTTATCGGCTCCTAGCCAGTTGGCATTATAATCCCCTGTGGCATGGAGTTCACCTCCTTTGGCTAGGGACTGAAGCAGTGGTTAGATGGGAGAGGATATCATCATTGGTGTGCATGGAGGGCAGTATGTGCTTGACACGTAAATAGGGGAGGTATATGGAATTGAGATCTTAATTAGTGAGGAGTCTATGTTTGGGGGGAGTGAGGGGATCTCCACATGGACGAATTGATGTCTGTTTGAGATATATATGGCCGTGCCACCTCCTTTCTTTTTCCCCCGCCTATCGTGTCTTATTATTGTGTAACCAGGGATGGAGACTTCTGCATCCGAATGATGAGGTTTTAGCCAAGTTTCTGAAATTGACAGTATATCAGGTTGTAGTGTTAACACTATTGGTTGTAGCGGCGAGATTTTAAATAGCAGGCTGCAGGTATTTAGATGGAGTATGCTTAGGCCATTGGGGAGAGTGAACATGGTGGAGGTGTTTGTTTGGTTAGGGCCTGGGTTAGCCTCTATGTCCCCTGACAAGAGCAGGAGAAGGGTGAAGAGATCCATAATTTTGGACCTGAGATAGGTTTTGCCTGCACTGGTGTTGCAGCCAGGAGAGATAGCTGCTGGATGACGGAGGGTTGAGGATTTTAGGATTGAGAGCCCTGGGTGAAAGGAGGGTGGCAGGATAGCAGCATATATAATGCCATAGTGGACATGAGCCAATTCTAGTACCGGTGCATGGGGAAAGCACTAAGGTGTGGTACCTGGATGCTGAGGAGGCAGGGTGGGAGGGGCTCCCTTATTGGGAAGGACGTGGGTGGTAAGCAGGTTAGTGAAGTCATGGAGAGGAAGAGTAACGTGTGAGAAACAACATGTTTAGGCAGGTTAAAGAAGTTGGTTGAAGAAAATGGTAGGTGCCCTCTAGTGGACATAGCTGATAAGCTGCAAATGGAAAAGTGGGCTGATAGGTTTTACTCAGTCATGTGACTACAGCAATCACAGCTTATAAAGAACGAGCCGACCAAGGGTGGTGGTGGGGAGCCGGCGCATGCTGGGAGTGCAGGAACAGCGTAAGCACAGTGGAAGCAGCTGCTGCTGGAGTTTGAACTTGCACCTGAATACTCGCCCCTTGCTGTTCCGTGATCCCGTACCTGTTCGCTTGGGGGTCCTTAGTCGGCGACTGCAGGGAGGGCTTGATGCGTGCCTGGAGCCCTCTCGACCCCAAATCAGCTTCTGTGAAGGAAAGGAAGAAGGAGAGAAGGTTTCAAAGGCACTGTGGGAGGAGTTACTGTTAATCCTAGACCGTTAAGTAACTGTACAGGGAGGGTTTCCAATGTGGTGCAGGGAGACCAAACAAGGATTGAGTTGCTGTTTCAGGTGGAGGGGGGTCTGAGGCCACGCGGTTAATAGCCGCCGATTGCATCCGACCTGAGGGTAGATTATAGCTCCCGCCATGCTGGGGCTTGGAACCCTGATGCTGTGGGATTGCTAGTATGGCTCCCATATGCCTAGACTGCACACTGTGAGGGACAACTGCCTGGTCTTAAAGCACCATGCAGTGCGATGCTTTCTGCAGGGGAGAACTGACTTTACATTAAGATAACACAGCTAAGCAGATCTAAATAGGCTAGCAACAACAGTAAAAGTTAAGAAAAAAAGACTATCAGCACTCCTACGATGATAATTATTAAGCATGGACAAAACAACACAAGCACAGAGGAAGCAGCTGCTGCTGGAGTTTGAACTTGGTGCCTGAATACGCGCCTTTGCTATTCCATATCCCGTACCTGTTCACTTCGGGGGGGCCACAGTCGGCGACGGCAGGGGAGGGCTTGATATGTGTCCTGGAGCCTCTCAACCCCAAATCAGCTTCTGTTCACTCTGGGGTCCATGGGTCGGGCAACTGCAGGGAGGGCTTGATGCATGTCCTGGAGCCCTCTCACCCCAAATCAGCTTCTGTTTACTTCTGGGAGGGGTCCGTGGTCAGCGACTGCAGGGAGGGCTTGATGCGTGTCCTGGAGCCCTCTCGACCCCAAATCAGCTTCTGTTGCGCCTGGGAGGGTCCGTGGTCTGGTGACTGCAGAGGAGGGCTTGATGCATGTCCTGAGCTCTCTCGGCCCAAATCAGCTTCTGTTCGCTTTGGGGGTCCGCGCACACTGCAGGGGAGGGCTTGATACATGTCCTGGAGCCCTCTCACCCCAAATCAGCTTCTGTTCACTTGGGGTCTGCAGTCGGCCACTGCAGGGGAGGGCTTGATGCGTGTCCTGGAGCCTCTCTGACCCCAAATCAGCTTCTGTTCGCTTGGGGGGTCCGGTCGGCGACTGCAGGGAGGGCTTGATGCACATCCTGAGCCCTCCTCGACCCCAAATCAGCTTTTGTTCGCTGGGGTTCCACGTACTGCAGAGGAGGGCTTATGCATGTCCTGGAGCCTCTCACCCCAAATCAGCTTCTGTTCGCTCTGGGGGTCCGCTGGTCAGTGACTGCAGGAGGGCTTGATGCATGTCCTGGATCCTCTCAACTCCAAATCAGCTTCTGTCTCACTTCTAAGTTTAAAAGAAAACAGCAATTACCATTTGCTCTAAAGCATTGAATTGAATATGTTTCCTTCCTTCCCTTCTGGCTTCTTCTGAGAAAATAAAACTCACTTGCCACCTCAACTCTGACTAAGCCCCACCTCCAGTTATCACGTGGCTGAGGTTAGAGGCCAGACAATTAACACTCCCTCACCCAACTACAGGGCAGTCAGACAAGCCAAGATAAAATTTGCAGCAATTAAAGACAGCACATAATTACACCACCACTATGTTTTAAATTTTCAACAGCCCAAAAACAATTCTAAGTAAAGACAACAAAGAAAGTACGGTGTCACTAAAAGCCCACAATCTAAGTTTAAAAGAAAATAGTAATTACCAGTTACTTAAAGCACTGAATTGAATATGTTTCCTTCCTTCCCCTTCTGGCTTCTTCTGAGAAAAAAAAATATATGCATAAAATATAAAAAGAAACATATTCAACTCTTCAAAAACATCCATATAACAAGACACTGTCCACAATTATACAGAACAAGTTCAGAATAATCATATCCACAATTTTAAAGATGAATGATGAAACACCTGGGTCTGCAAACCCATGAACTGCACAGCTGGATAGTGTGTATCGATTTGCCCAGGATACCCAGGCAACGTCAAGGTGCATTGCCTCGACAGGGAAAAAGAAAAAAATAAAATAAGCATATCTGGTCAAGTTCCCAGCTCCCAATCCATAGTAAAATATAATATCTTTATGCTCAGCAACAATAAGGATCCTCAGACCGATATACCTCCCCCTTAAGGAATACTTAGTATTGCTAAAAAAAGCAATATTAGGAACCACTCTGCAATATCAAAAAGTGAACCCACAATTGCATTATAAATTATGCCACCAAAAATGAGAAAGGGTCTCTCATAACTAAAATTGGGACTGAAAATAGAGAAAAACCCATGAACAACCAACTCAAGCTATTAATATGGTTTCTCGCTGAATACAACAACATGCAGGAACCAAAGCTACTAAACATGGTAAAAACAAACAAAAAATATCAATAACCAGGGGTAAACACCCAGTAATATGGCTTCCTAGGTAAAGAGTCAAAAATGAGTGAAACCCTGCTCCTCAGGGGTAAATCCATGAAATAATCATTGTCCCCATTACCACCCACTTAACACAGAAGGTGATGGTGCGAAATAGAAAAAACAACAGCCTAGTAAGGCCTAGAACATCCAAATGACTTCTGTGGCCCTATACTCAAGCCCACCTAGCCTACGGTGGAGATCATATACTTGAGACATCGTCAATCAGGCCAGCAGCGAGTGGTCATCCGGAAGTGGGGGTCTGAATTAAGTACAAAAATACCTCACCTTACCCCATGCCCTGTCCAGTCCCCCAAATTAGTGTAGAAACCCAGTGTGTAATACGGCAAACATCCTGAAGAGAAAGAAAAAAAAAAGGGGGGGGGAAACTAAGCTACCAGTGGACTAAATGACTCCATAGCTCAGACATTCCAATGGAAATGGCAGGGCCAGTCTAGACACATCATAACAGGAACTAATGCTGAAAAAACCTGATTTAATTAAGTATATTTTCCCCATCCAATCCGCCTATACTGTAAGATTTCACTTACCATAAAAGTGCAGAAAACGGATAATATAGCTCCCATGATAAAATCCTTTCAGAATGTACAGTGTCACTTAATAGCAATAAGAACTTCCCTATCTTCCTTCCTCAGCAACAAAAAATGCAAAATAATGACATAAGCTTACAATATAAATAATAACAGTCACCTCTTAGATATGTAATCACATTCAGCATCCAGGAGAGTTGTCCCAGTCTCTTCTCCCCCCTCCCGATATGGAATGCCATAAGTAGGAATTGTAAAAATACCACATAATAGTAAAATGAAAAAGAAAACAAAATAGCTGTAGATACATACAAAAAGTTAAAGCCCCAAACTGCAAAATCAATCTTATTCAAGAAGGAACCAAAAAAGGGTACTGAACATGTAGTATCTAAAATAACCACAAGATGGAGACAGAGACTATAAGACCCCCAATGTCAACACCTAAACTCACAAATTGAAATAAGGAAACCAAGAGATTAGGGAACTCAAAGAAAAATAGAGAACTAAACAAAAGAAAAATCCTTAACTAGAAACTTAGAAAACAACAAAGACCAAACTGAAAAGAAAAAGGAGAGTGTATAGAAGCAGAGGAAAAGAAAAGGTAAGAATTAGAAGTGCAAAGAACTATCTAAACTAAGAGAAGTGGAAGAGCAGGATGTATAGGCAAATAGGAGAGTGAGGGTAGATGAACAGGTAGAGGGACTATAAACAGAAACCGTTCAACCGGACAAATTGGTATTGGTGGAGAAAGCTGGAAAATAACCAAAGAAAAGAACAAACAAAAGCAGGGTCAAATTGCTCCCAACCAGTAAGGCATCAAAATAGTGCAAAAAAAAAAAAGCAACATACAGTGTTGACTGGTTACAAGAGTCCCATCAGAATCATAACTGCCCAGCTTTGAGGCAAGCCCTCTAGACAAAGATGATAGCTAGAACTGTCCGTAAATGTCTTCATAAGGACTCGTCACAGAAGAAAGACTGCAGGTGAGCACGGACATCAGCTAAAGTCTCCTCCTACCTCCTCTTCTTACTGTGGCAAGAAACCTGATACCAAAGTTCTCACTGGAGAGTACATTTCTCCCTAATGCTTTTGGCTTCCATTTGCTCCTCTTCCAAGACCAACTTCCAAGCCTGCAGCTCCTGGAGCACAGTTTCTTGGGTATCAAAGGACCTGACCTCATCCTCGGAATGTACCCACAGATGGGAGGGATACAAAGTAGTAAACTTAATTTTCTTATTCTTAAGAAGCTGCAAGATTTGGTGAATAGGCTCTCTGCTGCAACTGTACCAAGGGGGAATAATCATTATCCCAAAAAATTATTTTGCCTTGGTAGAGCAAAACTCCCTTGCACCAGGCTCTGAATAATACCTCCTGTTTGGTGGAAAAGTTAAGGAAGCAGGTTACAATTGCTCTCGGTGGGCATCTGGCTGCTAAGACATAGGAACAATGTGCCTGCTCAATATGCAAGGCTCCCAGATCTGCAGCGCCCAGCAGGTAGACAAGCGCCTTGGAGGAATGGGATCATCCCTTGATTTCGGTCCCATCTGGGATCCTGTATTTGAATATTGTTATGGTGGGATCGGTTCTCTAAATCCTCGCACCGGTCCCGTAGCTCCTGGTGGTCCTGTAACAACTGTGCAAGTAAGCATTCAAGGCGGTCCACACGGGAGTCTGCTTGGGTCAGAGACTGTTCTAGAGCCATGACACACTCTTAAAAGGTGTCCAGTGTTGCTTTGAATTCAGCCTGGGATGTTCTGTATTCTGCAAGGAAGTCCCTAAGCTGAGCTAAAATTGCCGCATTTGTAGGTTGCACTGAAGGAGATGGAGGAGATGCTGCCATAGCTAATTCTGGCTACGGAGAAGACAAGCAAGACGAGTCATGGCCTGACATTAACAACGTCAAGTCCTCCACACTGTGAGTCTTATTATGTTTCTCTTTTTTCTCTTTTGGCCCCATGTAGGAAGGAAACTGGCAATGCACTTTGTGATCCAAATCCACTGGGGATAATGAAAAAGCAGAGATAAAATAACCGGGCAGGACAGAGCAGTTGGTCTAATAGTCCATTTAGAAGCCTGATGTCACTGGACATCCCTCTAGCCAGATTTGTAGCTTTGCTGGGCAAGCCCAAATGAATTGCTCCAGAAGTACAACCGCCTCAATTTTCTCTACAGAGTTTGCTTCCACTCCCTCCCGCCAATGTTTCAAAAACTAATGTTTGCTTTGTGGCACGTTCCTCATAGCTAATGTCAGGGCCTCTCCACAGCTTATGGAACTTAACCTTGTAAACGTCAGTAGTTAGGTCATACTTTTTAAGCAAGGCAGCTTTAAGTTTCTCATAATTACTACTGTCCTGATTGTCCATTTGGCCTAATGCTTTATGTCCTTTACTAATAAGTAGCAGGGATAGCTGAAAGTTCCAGGACTCCCTGGGTATTTTAGCCTTGTTACAGACCTTTTCAAATGAATTCAAAAATGCATCCATATCCTCCCCCTCTTTAAATTCAGTTATTAATTTAGAATTTAACTTTTATCCCAGTCCTGGAGTTCCAGGTTCACCCCTGCCACTTATCTCCACTGGCGCTGGTATAGTACAGTAGCTGGAGTTGCAGCTTTTCCAGTTCAAACTCCCTCTGCCACTGTTTTTCTCTTTCCTCTGCCTCTCTCTGAAGCTGTCTTTCTCTTTTCTCAGCCTCTCTCCACTGCTGCTTTTCTTGCAACTCCATCTCAACCTTACTCTGCTCAAATTCCCACTGCTGCTGGGCTTCAAACCTTCTATGCTAAAATTCCCTTTGCTACTGGGCTTAGAAATTTCTCCTCAAACTCCAGTTTCCTCAGCTCAAACTGTAGCCAGATCCCTTCCATCTCCAGCTCGGTGGTGACCATCCTCTGGCACTGTGGGTATGGGTTCTCCTTGGTCTCACTGTCCTCCTCCTTGGGACTGGACTCTGTGATGTCCCTTGGCAGCCTCATGCCCAAGGTCTGGTCCCTTTCAGTCACCGGCTTTAACTCAAGATCCTGGGCAGTAGTTTGCTCATTGGCTGCCAAAAGAACCTCCACAAGGTGCATTTTGGTACACCCTTCACATTGGACCCCTTTTTCCTGAAACATCTGCTTTAGGTTGTCTGCAGTGTATTCACTGTAGATGGAAGACATCTTCTTCCCTAATTACTGCTACACTAACTTTACACCCAAGAAAAAATAAAAATAGGTAGGAAACTTTAGACTGTAACCTATTATATATATATATATATATATATATATATATATATATATATATATTTTTTACATTTATGCCTTGATTCTGTTTGGACTGTTTTCAGTTTATCAGTCTAATACACCTGGCTTGAATCCAGCTGTTATGCCTGTGCCACCAATACCTCTTGAAACACATCACTACGCAACCAAATCTCTCAGATCCCAATGCTGCACACCAGATCTGTCACAAACCCACTCCTGGAGGTCAGCCCACTGAGCTCACAGTGCCCACCCTTAAGTGCAATTTGTGATGGGGGGGCAGGGAAACCCTCCTTGTGCTCTTAGAATGGTTGCTGAGGCCACAACTGCACCTCTGCCATGAGGATCCAGGGTGTCCCTTAGCTCTGGATAAGGGCACACTATCAGTCTTGAGTCTTGTGACTAAATATAAACCCTTCCTTGGCTATTACACAAAGGAGGAAGAACCAGGCATCGCACTCTCGGTGCGGTAGCAGCGCAAGCCAGATTTGGCCATCTCCCTACAAGACATGCAACAGCATGGTTCAAAATCCCTGCAGACTCATCCCTGAGACTTTGGTATACTCCCCATCCATCCAGATCCCTTACAGATACCTTTCTCAATTTGGTTGCTTATGGTGGCCTCTCTAAGCAATTAACTGTTGTCACTGATTATTAACAGACCTTCTATATTCACACACCAATATAGAAATCTCACATAGGCAGAACCCATACAGAAATGTGTGGTTGAGCATTCACCAGTGCTTCACCCAAAGTAGCTTGAGCACCAACTAAAAATGCATTGAAATGATAAATTTAGTTGAGTGCTAGGTGATGAGCACTTGAACTAAACCAGCACTCAACAAAAACTCAACTTGCGCAGTTGAATGATGGTTGAGTATTTAAATTGGTAGTTGAATACTGGTTCAGGATTTTAGTTCTAGAATATGTTAATTAGAGATGCAGTTGAGCACAGATTGAGATGTTAAAGTTTCAAAGAGCATAAACTCAACTTGCATTTGAATGCTTGTATTTGTAGTTTGTAAGGGTTTGATGCAGTTTGATCGGATTATTATGGAAAATTGACAGCAGAAAAGGACCACAAGGCCCACCCAGTCTTCTACACCCAAACTCCTGTCACGGACATCCATGACTGTTAGTGGGGTCAGAGTACGGCCCCGGAGAAGGGTCTACCAAGGGCAGATCTATTCAAATGTATTTAAAATTGCTCAAGGAAGGCAGCATAGGCAGGGTGAGATGGCAGCCATATTCAAAATTACCTACATTTATTTAACTCACACTCCTACTTGGAGCACAGGTCAGGGGCGGGCCATGTTCAAATGTACTAGCTATTGGAGGTGGTGCAGAGGGCAGAGCAGGACCTCAATTAGATAGTAAACAGGGGTCCAGAAGGAGCAAAAGTAGGGTAAATCCCCAGTTATAGTAAAGCAAGCCAGTTGGACTAGTGAATAATTGCTATATGTCCCAAAGGTTTTTTATTTATTCAGAAATAAGCACTGGGGCCACTTAGCAGAAATAAGCACCAGATTACAAAGTCAGAGTCAGGGTGATACAGGTGGCTAGTAGCCAAGTGGCCATCAGTAGCCAAGCTAAGGCTAGTGTTATAGGGGGCTCCGGGTCAGTTACTCAGGGTACTAGCCCTTGGGTTGAGACAACTATGCTGTTGGGGTGGCTAACCGGCTAGGGTTGTGGCAACTATGCTGCTGAGGTTGCTAAATGGTCAGGGCCATATACCATTGCCAGTGACTCCCAGATCGCAAAGACCACCACGGTAACAGGAATTGGGCAAAATCCACCAGTCGCTGTGGTGGTTTATATGGCGATTATGGGACTGCCTCACTGAGGTTGCCCCCCAGTCCAACTCTGACTTGAGTTAGAATCCTAGAGACTGGGGGTGTGGGGCAGAGCCCCCACATGGGGTTTGAAGTGCAGCCCCATGCATCCGAGGCATCCCTGACACTGGAATGCTGACAGTCGGCACTGTGGCTGTTGCTGTCGGGATGTTTCCGTGATGACTGTCGCTGCAGCATGGGTAAACTGGTCAGGCTATGGCAGCTATGCTGCTGGGTGGCTAACTGCCTGCCCACTCCCTTCCCCTTGCTCCTGACTGGAACTGACACCCTAGTGCACTTTAAGTAAGTAAATTCTACAATTTTACAACACTAGCTTGGGTACTGTTTGCCACTTGGCTGTTACCCACCTTTATCACCCTGGACGCTCTTATTTTATACTCTGGGGCTTACTTCCCCTGGCCTTCATGTTTTTTTTTCTGATTAAACAATAATTAAAGAAAACCTTGTGGCCAGCTAGCCATTATTTACTAGCCCAATTGGCTAGCTTGGCCATAACTGGGGTTTTACCCTGGCCCATACCTCTCAGCCTCCTGCCTGGCAAAATCAGGAACAGCTGGGCTTAAACAAATCAGGGATGATTCTCAACAAAAATAGTTACATCAGCCCAAGAAGCAAGAACCCTCCAGCAATGCATGGCTTAATACTGAAAGCATAGTTTATGATATAAGACCAGACTGTAATATGTACTCTTCAGTGAAAATAAACGCCATTAATAGGAGGGGCAGAGGAAATGTCTGAGGCAAAATCAGGGACTATGAGGTGTGTCTTGCCATTTACTCCTGTTAATTTTTTTGTGCCGCCCTCTCCTCCTGCTCTGGAAGCATTTGAATGCCACCTGCCCTATATGCTCCAAGAAGGAGCTTAAGTTAAATAGCATTAGGCAATTCTGAATAGGACTGCCCACTCGCACTATGCTCCCTTACAGGAGAAATTTAAATACATCCGTCCTCGGGAGGTCCCTTGCTCGGGGGTCTTTCTTTCACTCCACTAATGGCCAAAGCCATCCAGTAATACATCTTCAGTGCAAAAGGAACTTTTTTTTAAATTAAATAGCAGTTCAGCCAGATAGCACCTGTTTCATGGCACTGCCGCCTAATCACTGCCATGATCCAGAGAGCAGTTGAGGAGAAAGAAGGTGGATTATGTGGGCTAGATGCCTCTTTGGTTGCCGTCAGATGTGAGGTCTTCCCTTAGGTCTTTCCTGAGAAGCTTGTTCCTACCAACGTTCGATGTGTAATGCAGGCTTGCTTCTGGGTGCTGGAGGACTAGAATTTACTTCTTTTTTTTTTAAAAAACAGGACTTGAGAGAGTCCACCACTGTCGACTTCTGCCTCTGGACCACTGAAACTGCTGGGACTGACACAGGGATAAGAGGAGGACCAGGTAACTTTTTTCTGAATTTACATCCCTGTGTCCTCATTCTCCCTCTTGTGGATTTATGTGATAAAGGCGATTGCCGTTACGGCGAATGTACATCAGCAAAAATCAATTTCGCCAATGTATACCCCAGTGCATGGTAAAAGGGACTTGCATTTTCTATGTTTATGTGAGGGGCTGTGCCTCCTGCACCCCCCCCAAAGGATTCTCAACTCCAGGGGTGCATGTTGTGGGAGGTAAAAATTCAAAGCAAATAAAATCAGAGCAGGGAGCAACAAATGTATGTGGCCTGGACCCAAACCCGACACCTCACAGATGTAACCCAGACCCACCCACCACGCCTGGGCAGCTCTGCAGCCCATCACTGTAACACGCCACACAAACTCCCCTCCCTTCCACTGTGCTTGCTCCTTCCCATGTGTCATGTATATATAGTGACAGATGTCACTATACCTGTAGTTGCCCTCCCATCCAGTAGCCATCTGAATAAGGCGTTGCTATTGAGTCACCCTTTTTGTGAGCGCTCAGTAGCGATCACCCTTATCACGGGATACCCACTCTGGCCATGATTTTCTTATGGCTTGAAATTACATCGCAGTCACATTTCCTCCAGAAATGTGAGCTGATACTTTACATTTCCTGGGCAGAAATTACATTTCCCCATTGAAATTAAAATTTTACAAATGATGTTAAGAGTGGATCAGGAACACATAGGAAATAAATAGTGCCCTACAATATTTAATTCCCTTGGCTGGAGGGACTGTACTGGGAGTGTTTTTTTTCAGCTAAAAGTACTGATGAGCTGAAACCGCTATAATTCCTGTAGCACTATTGGGTTTCCAGTAAAGTGCAGTCTCCAGATTTGTAGCACAGACTACTAAATTTAGTTAAATGCAGTCTTCAGATTTGTTTAAACAGCACAGACTACTAATTTTAATTAAGTGCAGTCTCTGGATTTGTTTAAATAGCACAGATTACTACATTTTGTTAATTGCTCAGTCTCCAGATTTGTAGCACAGACTACTACATTTAGTTAAATGCAGTCTCCAGATTTGTTTAAACAGCACAGACTACTGACTTTATTTCAGCAAAGATTTTTAAAATTGTTCTGTTGACACCAGAAAAATATGAAGCAGTCTTGATTTTTTTAACCACTGAAATACTGTACTGAGAACTAAATGCTACACTGATCATTTGGTTGGCAGGGCCAGGGCAGGGGTGGCAGTATAGCCTAGAGGTTAGAGAATTAGCTTGGTACATCCAGCAGACAGACCTGTGTTTGATTCCCACAACTTCCACTTGCATACTGTGTGACTCTGAGCAGGTCATTTAACCTACCTAGTGCTTCCAAGTCACCCCTGAAAACAGACACCTGTGCCAGTGGGCCTTACCTGGTTACCCCCACCACCACCTAAACTACAGTATAAGGGCACCTGGGTCACCTTGCTATGGGGGCTAATGATGGAAATGGAGCTTACTGGAGACCCCATCCATGGGAGTATTTTAGGAGGACCTGGGAAGCAGAAGCAACAGAGGTGCCCAAGAAGGCCAGAGCTGCAACCTCACACCAAAAGGGCTCAGCCACAGAAATCAGAAACTAGGACTAGAAATGGCAATGCCACCTTTTGAAGTATGTAAAGCGCACTGCCATATTTTGGATGTCAAAAACCACTGCCTCTGGGGGATCGCCATTGGTTTGCATATGGGTTTGACAGCTTAGTTTGTAATGCTGTCTTGCCCCAAAACCACATGCATCCCACATTCCTGATCTCCCGGCCCCTCATACTGCAGATCGTGGCCAGGGAAGCACTCCTAGTACCATAGCATCTGTTCTGTGTTGCTGAAATCCATATGTATGTTCTGCTCCGCAACCCTATTCTGAACTGCAGATAGTAACTGGAGAGTACACAGCTGTCTTTTCTTTGGCTGTGAGGGATCCAGCTGCAAGGGGACAGGCATCACCACACACCTCTATAGGAATCAACCCTGACTTTTAGGGTTCACCCTGGGGCTGAGAGAGAGGGTAATTCTGTCCCGATGATGGGTTGCTGTTGACTGACATTAAACGGAATGGTGCCGGTTGTCACAAATTATTCTATTTTGTGATGGTTTTAGCAGTGTAAACAGATTCCAGTACCAGTTATCCACTACCCCCAAAAAAACCCTCATTCTCACAGAGATAACTAAAATATTTTTTGGGGGGGTACTAATTGCGTCATTTCCAGTTTCTTTTCCTTTTCCACTTGTAATTTAGTTGTTTTTTTTTTGTTTGCCATGCATGTGTTCAAAGTGTTGCCCCATTACTGTCTGCAGGATGGGACATGCACTGCTCTAACTCAGTGCACACAGTATTTACATTCTTTGGGTATGCCCTCGACAGTGACATAAACCCATCAACAAAATCGACAGGTTGCCGACAGGTTGCTGTGTTGGTGCACCCGACACGGGGCACACTGTCTCCCGGTCCTGCACCCCCTCACCGAATCAACTCTGACTGGCGTTGAGAATAATAATTACAGAGGGTTTGGGGGGCAAAGTCCCCTGATGAAAAAATTGGACTGGGAGACACAGGGGTTCATGTCAACTGCAACTTGCTGTTGACATAAATTCTATTGATGAGATGCCGGTTGACAAAACTGTTGTCGAACTGGCATCGTAGAGCCCATTTTTTGTAGTCTTTGGTTCTCTTCCTTGCTTTTTCTCTTCCTGAGATCTGCCACATTTTCTGGCACACTTGCTCTAAGCTTTCCAGCTTTTTGCTGGGAATGAAGGTGAAAATCTCCACTGGGGGGGGGGGGCAGTAGGGAGCAGTGGGCTGACCACAGAGGGCAGCCTGAGGTATTTACTGCTGATGTGTTCTCACCTCACATTTTTACAACTGGTAGATCAGGTCCCTGCGCAATGTCACATCCTGAAGCAGTGACTGGAAGAATTTAAATATGGGTTCATCTGGTTCCTGTACATAATATCTGTGCTTGTTCCGCAGCTTTTATACCTCTCTGGAACTCTGTTACTACCCTTGTTTTTATTCTTTTCCTTCCTTGTATTATTACAGGTCTGACAGGATGGCCTCAGTCCCTAGCCTGACAGGACACAGAGCCTTGCATGTTAGATAAGTATTGTTGTATGTGTAACATTCCTTGTCATTCCAGTTTTGTTTCTAAAGAACTATGGATTCTTTGTAATCCCATGGCTATTCTTCTTTTACAGGTATGACAGAACAGCACCTCAATACCTCAAACCCAGGCTCGCCACAATCCAGCTGAATCTCTTCTTTATGGTAAGTAAACTGTAATGATGCAGCCATAACTATGCCTTGACTGCCCCTGTGCCCGTTTGTATTGCCTATCCCTGTTGCCTCATTTGCACTGCCTGTCTCTTGTTGCCTTGTTTCATGTCTGACTCCTCTGCCCCTTTGCATTGCCTGTCCCTGTAGCTCTCATACCTTGTCTAGCCCCATTATCCTCTTTGCAGTTACTGCCCCTCCCTATAACCTCCATTCCCTACTCACCGTCACAGCATGAATGGGATATGGTTAGAGACCCGTGAAATTTTTCTTCTTTTTTTCTGAAATTTCTTGTTACTTCTTTTTATTCATTGAAGATTTAGTTTTATTTCTTGTTATGACATTTACATTCATAAACTACCTTAAAATGACATTATGCATACTAGAAATCACAATCCTAGTAGACTACATTGTACTAAGCAGCATTACTCTATGGTCTTGAAAGGTTTTGTGAATCAGACAATTCCACTGCCACTTCCTTGTGGACCATCTCTGTGGTAACAATGGAGCCTAAACAACTGCTACAAGCATTTATTTAGTTATTGCCCCCCCAAAAGGAACTTTTTTCATTTTATTCATGTGTTTGTTTTCATTTTATTCTTTTTATATGTTGAATTTTTTATTTCTTGTTATACCTTGAATTTCTTGTTATTTCTTGTTTACCTTGAGTTTCTTGTTATTTTTTTATTTCTTATTTGAGAAAACATGTTTCTCTAGATATGGTATTGGTGGGTGTGACTGCATGCATTGTGATATGGGATTGTGAGGTGTGATAGCATGCATGGTGTTATGGGGTTTGTTGGTGTGACAACTTGCATGGAGTTGGTCAGCGCACTGGGGAATGTGGTTCTGATGGACATGGCAATGCACCTAGGGGTCTGGGATCAAACAATGTAACTGTGTGCATGGGTTATGGGGTTGGTGGGTGTCTGAGTGCATGGGGTCATGTCACCACAACACTGGCCTGGAATCTCCTGTAATCCAAGCAATATCTTAGTTCCCAGAGCACAACAGTCCTATTTCACCTGCATTCCTCCCCAAACCCACCACAGTGTCCCCCTGGCATTCCTGTATGTTGATTTGGTTACTGGTGACACAAAACATATTTTTCAGTATGCCATCTCCATAAATACAGTCACATTTTTGATGCATTTATGACAGAAGCCTAGATAGGAATGTTGTTAGTACTCCACAATTTCAGCAATGTTTTATCTGTTCTGCTTTATACACTTTAGATTTCCTCCCGCTCTTAGCCAGTTTTGCACCTACCATGGTTCACCTGTAATTTCCTCCTTCAGTGTTGCCCCTTCTTCTTCCTGCTTCTTCTCCTACACAGTTTGTCTTTTCTTATGCTGGATTCCACCCACATCTCAGTATCTCAACCACTGCTATGGTCTCTCCCTCTCTCCAGTGGTCTGTCTTCCTGTGGACATACCTGTAGGCACAGCACTTCCTGTTCTGTGACACACACGTTGAGCTGCTTGTACTGGAGGGTGCTTTGTGTCTTGCTGTCTTCATATTGCTTTTCCAGCATGTCACAGATGGTGGGAAACTCTTACCTATTTACTAAGGAAATGAACAGTGCTGATTCTTTCCTGAAGCTGTTGGTCTTTGAATGGGTTCCTAAGGGATCAGCGCACTCTACTGTCACCTTTTTATATGGTTTAGATAATAATCCCCTGTCACTCAGATGATTAGCTAAACACATTACATATGGGTTGCTATGCAATTAACAGTCTAATTAACAATGAAATAGGATTAAAAGCTTTGATGTTTAGCCTGCTGTGTAAATGGGAACAGTAGGAGAATTGTATTTAACTGAGTATTTGTTTCATTTAGATATCTAGCCCATTCTAGAGTGTTATATTTGTGTTAAGTATGTTAAGGGTCTAGTCAGGTGACCTTGGCCAGGGAGTATAAATACATCCCAAATCTGTTCTTCAGGCAGATGAGCCTTGGAAGTGAGACAGGAAGGTTTACAGCGAGGTAGACTGTGAGAGTTAAGTAAAGTAAATACAGAAGTAAGTAGACCATAGCTATTCCACGGTCTTTGACTGTATATTGGAAATTGCAAGAAACCACTGAGGGGAAAAAGTGATCATTGGCATTGCACCTTACTTTTCTTTATTTTCGATTATTTTTGGTTTTCTGATTTCTTGGTTTTAGGGTTTCTGTAAATAAATGTCACATTCCTGTGCATTTTCAATCTTGAAAAATTGCCTCGTCTGAATTATTTCCCACCCTCTGTGACACAGTATCACATGATTAGTCTGCCTCCTCTGATCACGTTGACGTAAACAAGATAGCACTGCCCTAGGATGCTATACCACAATCAAAAGCCCATACATCCTGAAGCACGTGTTTATGTTTTTTTTGTTTAATTTTTTTTATTCTTTGGTCCCTTGGGGGAGGCTCACTGAACACAAAGCCCATTTAGAGGAGTGAACTGGTTGCACTGTGGAGGTTACATGACTTGCTCAGGCTCACACAGTAAGCAAGTGGGAGATTGTGGGAATAAACCTAGGTCTGCTAGATGTACTAAGCTCATAATGCTAACCTTTAGGCTGTACTGCCAGACCAATTTTGGAGGTGTGTGTAGTACACACAGCATGGTAGTCTGAAAGTGTTGGTAGCCAAATGCATGAGGCAAGTAAGGAAGTCCGGTGAGCAAAGGCACAGAAGGAGCTGCAGATAGCCAAAGGAATTAAAAAGGAGGAGAAGGCTTTCTTTTGCTATATAAGTGAGAAAAGGGACAAGAAGGAAGGGATTGTTAGGCTTAAGAAAGGGGTGGAGTGGGTGGAGGATAATGGGGAAAAAGCAGAGATACTAAATGAATACTTCTGTTCTGTCTTCACCAGGAGGAAGGACAGACCAGTGCCTTCAGGAGGGAAAAGAGGAGCGTGGGGGTACAGATGTAGTGATCGAGGAGGATAGAGTGAGGGAGGGGCTGCTGGCATTGAAGGTGGACAAATCACCAGGCCTGGACAGAGTACATCCAAGTGTACTAAAGGAAATGGCTGAGAAGCTGGCAGGGTCACTGGCAGACCTATTTAATAGTTCATTAGAGTCAGGCATGGTACCACAGGACTGGAGAACAGCACATGTAGTGCCCCTCCACAAAAGTGGTCCCAAGGATGACCTAAGGAATTACAGACCAGCCAGCTGGACTTCCATTGTAGGCAAGCTCATGGAGACCATACTAAAGGAAAAGTTGGTGGAATATCTAGAGGAGCATTGTCTCCAGGATGATAGGCAACATAGGTTCATGGGGAAGAGCATGTCAAACATATCTGATTGACTTCTTTGACTGTGTCACTAAGACAGTAGACAGGGTCCAAGTGGTAGATATCATCTATCTTGATTTCAGTAAGGCCTTTGACTTTGAGACCCACAAAAGGTTGATCAGGAAGTTGGTGGATCTTGGGTTGGGAAAAGATGGTCAGATGGGTGGAAAACTGGCTGAGGGACGGAACTGTGAGTGGTTGTGGGGAAGAGTTATCTGGCACCAGAGATGTAACCGGGGTCCTGCAGGGCTCGGTGCTGGGGCCGGTGTTGTTCAATGTCTTCATCAATGACATTGGAGATGGCATTAAGGGCAAAATGTACCTATTCATGGATGACACCAAGCTCTGTGGGAGAGTGGACACAGCTGATGGGATACAGGACCTACAGGAAGATCTGGAAAAGCTTGGGAAGTAGTCCAGGATCTGGCAGCTTGGCTTCAATGCCAAGAAATGCAAAGTTATGCATATTGGAGCCAGGAATCTCAAGACAGAGTACTACCTGGGTGGAGTCTGAGTATTTGCATCAGAGGAGGAGAAGGACCTGGGGGTGATGATCACTAGTGACCTGAAGCAATCCACACAGTGCAAGAAAGCAGCAGCAAAAGGCAAACAAGATGCTGGGATGCATATTTAGGGTATCAGTAGTAGGAGAGAGGAGGTTAAACTGCATTTGTACAGGTCACTGATAAGGTCTCATCTAGAGTATGGAGTTCAGTATTGGTGACCACACCACAAAAAGGACATTAACTTGCTGGAGAAGGTCCAGAGGAGGGCTACAAAGATGATAGCTGGTCAGCAGAGTAAGGCATATGAGGAGAGGCTGAGAGCACTGAACATGTACTCCCGGAAGACAGGGGAGAGAGAGGGACATGATTGGGACCTTCAAGTACTTGAAAGGGATAAATAAGGATGGGTTGATAGGAGAGTCTCTTTTAAGCTGAGTGGTAACCATAACATGAGGGGAACAGTCTTAAGCTGGAAAGTGGGAGGTTTAGCAGGGAGGTCAGGAAGCACTTTTTCACAGCAAGGGTGTTGGAAACTTGGAATACACTGCCCAAAGAGGTCATCTCGTTGAAGACAGTGGGCAGCTTTAAGAGAGGATGGGATAGGCATGGACCCTGCAATATGAGCAGACTTGATAGAACAAATGGCCTTCTTCTGCTGGCTTCTTCATATGTTTATATGTATGTTAGTTGGTATTTATCTCATGTCAGGCCTGTATTTTAAATTATTGTACATTTTAAATTCAAAGAAACATACAGTATGTAATAAGCTTTAATTTAATTTTTTTTATTGCAAGGTATCATATGCATCATACACAAATTCAGGAAACCAAAACACTTAAATATTCAAAGTTGATGTTTTTTGTAATATAGTTATCAAATACCCTGCCTGGTCAGGAGCAGCAACAGCCATTGTCCTGCCTGTAATTCACATTTAAGACTCCAAGAGACACTACCTGACTTCAATACTTAGGTATAATTGGTCACGAAGTGTGAGCCATGACTGCCCAATGTACTAGAGAACATGTTTTAATCTAAACTGTGTTTACTGTGCAATACAGCAACATAAATTTGTGTGGCCTGTGAGGGCAATAAAGAGAGCAGTGAAGCATAAGATCAAGGACCAGCTGTGGGTGGAATACTAGTGGAGGGAATGGGGTGGCCATGGAAGGTGGGAGAATGGGGGGACACTGTAGGGTAGAGGGCAACTATAGGAAGAGGACACCCACAGGGGTGGAGGGACCTACAGGGAGAGGGGGCACAGGTGGTCCATAAAGTGGGGTGGGGAGGAGGAGACTAGGATTGTGATGGGCTACAGCTAGCTGCTTGCTGCAGGAACCCAGGAACTGCCATATAGGAGAAATCAAAGTTAATGCTCAGTTGAGCATTAACTAAGTTAACGCTCAATTGAGCATCAACTGTATATTAATGAGCTGAGTGGTAGAAAATTTGCATGTGAAAATCTCAACTAGTGCTCATTTAGCCTTAACTAAATATAAGTTAAGCATTAGTTTAGGGCTCTATGAGTGCTCTATTAATTATTTTGTAGGAGAATTTCTTTAGAAAAACAAAAGTTTTTACTAAAATAAATAAATATGTTTACAACTAAAATTACATACACTAATTTGGGATACAGTATACAGAAATAGAAGGGAAAATATATAGATGTAAACACACTAAAACTGCTAGCTGAAAGTCTACCTTATATCTGCAGTAAATTGAAGTCCAGAAATAGTGGATGAAGGTTTTCAGTTTCCATAAGTCCTTGGCACCCACACTGGGTCTTAGCAGTTTAGTTCTTGGTGTGTGTCAAGCAGAGTGTCCAGAGGAAAATGTATGTGCAGCCACTGAGTCTCAGCAGTTTGACTTCTTGCGTGTCGGGTGGAGTCCAAATGAAAAGTGTGTCAAAATGCCCTGAGCAGGGCTATTTAAACTCCTGTTTGTGGATAGAGGCTGGCCCTTCCATTTTAGGCCACCGTCACTCTTGTACTTCCCCAACACAATGTTCTGCCACCTGGTGATATTACCCAGCTTACATTTATGACACCTGACATTACAATCTACACAGGTCTGTTAGAAGGAAATTTCCATTTTTTTGTACATTTCATCTCTTTAAAGGCAAAGTATACCAGACCAGTCGGTTGGAAATCATTTAAACAAATTAATTGCTATGTTCTGCCACTCTGCTAATTATCATAATATTTGTCGGTTAATCTAAATTGGGCTGTACTGATGAGGTTTGATTATTATACACTCTGTTAGTTGACTTAAACAGCCAAAGTTTTATTTAAAATTATTTCTGACTAGTACTAGTCTAATCCTGCTAGCCTATGTTTCTCTCCCTCTCCATTTCCTTAACTCTCACTGTGTATCCCTGCCTTGTTTCTACCCTGCCTGACTCAGCCCCTATGTCTCTGAGCCTCAGATTTCCTCTCGGATCTGCTGGATAATCCTTGCTCTCTCTACCTCAGTTTGCTGCTATTGTTCTAATTAATCCCTCCCTGCAGTCTCTTTATTTAAATCTACCTCCCTTCTCTCCAGACTCCTTAGAGCCCTAGCTGGGCAGGACTCCCTGCCACAGTTGTATGGGCAGCTGAAACATTTCTGGCACAACTGCTGTCGCTGATAGGAGAAGGGCGGCACACTGCAAGCAAGAGGCTCCTGACCCCAGCCCTAATCATCACCACCAGAGACAGCTTGTTCTTGGGCGCTGCTGCTCACTAACTTGGGATACAGCTGCAGGTATGCTCAGTTAGCTCATACTGGGCAGTTAAATTCCTCCTCCCTCCTGCCCACCCTATCTGGGCAATTACTTTTATAGCCACAGAGTGTCATGTGACTAACAGTCCACTTTCCATTTGCTCCTTATAGTCACTGATTGCTAGGGGCACAGCCGACTGTTGATTCTCTCGCTCCCCTGTTAAAGAAGCAATTTTGTTTTCTCTCTCCCTCTCCAAACTCCCACTACTGTGACTTACGTTTTCTGGACTACTTCCTGCTCTGTATCCAATGGCTTGCACAATACAATCACTAGCAGTCATTGGTATGACAATACTCCTAGCAGCCTGGTTTTCCCTGATGTTTTCTACACCTGTCTCTTTGACTACAACGCTTAACCAAACTGATTTTACTTTCTCTAACCTGCTCTGCTCACTGACTAAGCACCTTGATCTTACACCTCTTCTACTCCTCAGAGCTATAGTCTGTCTTGGTCTCTATACAATTAAGAAAGATGCTTGCTGTTATTTAATCCTACTACCACCTTCATACATATGGACATATAAAGTGCCCGCAGAAAAAGGCCCATAGTCTATCAAGTCTGCCCAATTGTGCAGCTTTTAGCTTCATGTCACTACAGCTGCCCCACCCCACCCAAACTCCTCTCTTCCTCCTCTTTTCTGGTCCTTCCCCTTTGTGTTTTGCCTGTACTAACCCTGCCCTTGACTCTATCCCAACCCTGCTTAAAGCTATCCACTGTCCTTTGAGTGATTAACTCCTCTGGCAGTGCTTTCCAACCTGTCACCACTCTCTCTGTGAAGTAGTGCCTCCTCATCTCCTTCCTAAACCTTCTCCCTTCCAACTTCATACTGTGCCCCCAGTGACTCTTTCCCTTTAAGAGGAACAATCCCCTGCCTTTCAAGTACTTAAAGGTCTCTATCATGTCCTCTCTTACCCTTCTGTCTTCCAGCGGGTACATGTTGAGCTCATTCAACCTTTCCTCATATGGCAACTCCCTTTGTCCTGTGATCATTTTTGTAGCCCTATGCTGCACTCCCTCCAGTAATCTTGCATACTTTTTGAGGTATGTGCACCAGTACTGTACACAGTATTCCATGTGTGGCCTCTCCAGTCACTGTGCTATTCTGTGCCATAAGTGTGAAAACACATTTTGGACAAGATGTGAAAAATGGCAGCTGTACTGCTCATAAGGAGGTGTGGAGAAATTACAATGCTGAAAATCTGGAGTGAAAATATAATAGATTCGAGAAGTTACGAGGGTGCATGGAAACTGCACAACACACGCTCGTAAAACAGTCATTTATTTTTTTTCACCAAATTTGCAACATAGGCTTTTTGAAAGCCCCCCTAATGAACTGTGGCACTGTCATTTCATTAATTGGTCCCAAAAGGTGAGTTCATGCAGTGACCATGAAATCACCTTTTGGGACCAAATAATGCCATGACAGTGCCTGAATTCATGAGGAGGGGTCCCAATAACCCCATGTTGAAAATTTGGTGCCAAAATTCCCAACAATGCCTGAGATATGCAACAAAGTTGAAAAACAACTCTCTTTATTCCATTATACAGCTTTCCAGCATTTCTTCAGTTCGCAGTCAGTTTTGAAGAGTGCAGACATGTTCCCGGTCCACCGAAGATCATGGTGCTGGGCTCTGGAGGTAAGTGTGGGGTGAGGGGGGGGTGTGAGGAGGTGGGGTATGCAGTGTATGGGCCCGAGTAGCGGGGGGGGGCTGCAGACAGCAGACAGCCAATGAGGTACCATTTTCTACTTTACAAGGTTTTTTCTTTTAACAGGTACTTTTGGCACACTGGGTGGGCTCCCAGCATGCCACCTGCATGTTTTGGGGTTGCGGGGACTGGAGCCAATGGGGATTGGTCATCCTATTGGCAAATAAAAGGTGTTTTGGGGGAAGATGCCGAAGTGGATTGGGCACCCCCCTTCAGCAAACAACTGGCATGGACATGATGGGAATGGGCTCCCCCATTGGCAAATAAATTCAGGCGGGGGGCATGCAAGGTTAGAGGAATGGTCAAATGTATGGCAGCTTAGATTCAGTGCTAAGAAGTGCAAGGTAATGCACCTGGGAAACAAAAACCCATGGGAAGAGTACACAATGGGGGGTGAGATACTAACAACAACAAAAATGGAAAGGGACCTGGGGTAGTCATATCAGATGACCTAAAGGTGGGCAAGCAATGTGAGAGGGCAGCAAGGAGGGCTGGGGGGATACTGGGATGCACAGAGAGAGGCATTACCAGTAGAAAACAGGAAGTTATTATCCCTCTGTACAGACAGCTGGTGAGACCCCATCTGGAGTACTGTGTGCAGTTCTGGAGACCCAGTCTCCGCAAAGACATAGACAGGATGGAAGCTGTCCAGAAGAGGGCAACTAAAATAGTGCAGGGTCTGCACCGGAAGACATATGAAGAGAGACTTAAGGAGCTTCATATGTATAGCCTCGAGAAAGGAGGAGAGGGGGACATGATAGAAACTTTCAAGTACCTCAAGAGAATCAACAAAGTCCAAGAGGGTAGCATCTTTCAAAAAAGAGGTGTGCAAGAACAAGGGGCACAATTTGAAGATAGAGGGGTGGCTCAGAGGTAATTTAAAGTATTTTTTCACAGAGAGGGTTGTGGATGCATGGAACAGCCTTCCAGAGGAGGTTGTAGAGTCAAAACAGTGGTAGAATTCAAGCATGCATGGGACAGTCATAAGGCAATTCTAGGGGTGGGGTAGGAAGAAGTAGGCTGCTGATTAACTAGGATCTGCAACTTATCCAGTAGGTAGGGAAATGGACAGACTGGGTGGGCCAAGCGGTCCTTATCTGCCATCAAATTCTGTGTTTCTATGATTGTATGCTGATGCCTACAGGAGGACTGGGCACCTGACATCGGCTTCTGGGATCAGAGAGGCGGACGGCACAGTCACCATGTCTGAGAGAACATTATACCAGGAAAGGCGGACCTGCAATGAGGTAGAGCTCCTCATTGCAGTGGCTAAAATGTTTAAATTGGTGGCATGCTTTTCCACTGCTGTCATAGAAAGCGTTCAGTCTAATTCATGCCATGGAGCCCAGCCCCAAAAAGCAGTGGTGCCACTGGCCACAACATGACTGCACCTCCAAAACCTGCTATTCTAAAGTCACTGCAACAGCATAAAAAGAGAGAGAAAAGTTACCATATTGACAATGTTACCTGTAAAATATGCAAACAATGGTTTACAAATTGTATACTGTATGATATCATAAGCAAGATAATTTTGCTTAGTCTTTTACTGTAATCATGTATTGCAATATCCATCAGTTAAAAATGGTCTATGGTGTTACAGAAAATGTCCAGGATGTAGTTCCTTACTATTTAGATAAAATACCTGACATTCCCTATAAGCTTAGTTAAAGGACAACTGCACTGAACCTGTGAGTAATGTTTCCTGTAGAAGCTTTTTTCATATAGTGGGTCCCCTTCTGTTTCTGCCCCATTTTTGCTTGCCTTTTGGTTAACCCATTGTATATTTGTGGGTTGCACACTGCTGCAAAGTGCCATCTGAGAACAGTATGACGGTGTTTATGTCCCCATGAACCTAAGAATTCTGAATTAGAACACAGACGCATTGTACCAACAATTATAAGTTCTTGACAAGATCATACTGTTCTAAAATGGTCAATGCCAGCAGTGTGTGAATCAGAAACACTCACTGAATTTACCAAAGGCCAGTTAAGATTAAGCAGTAACAAAATGAGAACTGGTATTTTAAAAATAACATCTACTTCTACAAAATGCAGGTTTGCGATTTGAGGCAGTTCTCCTTGAGATATTAACAGCCCAGTCTAAATTATTCACTATTTATGGTGCTGGCAGTATAGCCTAGAGGTTACAGTAATGAGCTGTCAATGAGCTTTGTACATCCAGCATTCAGACATGGGTTTGAGTCCCACACCCTCCATTTCCATACTGCATGGCTCTGATTAAGTCACTTAATCTCCCCAGTGTTCCTGGGTTGTCCTTAAAAACAAGCACCTGAGCCTAGTTGGCCTTACCTGGTCACCAAAGGAAAAATATATATATTTATTAAATTACATGTATAAACTGTAAACAAACATTAAACTCCAGTACATAGAATCCAGATCCATGCAATAACCAAGGAATACACCAGCCAAGTCAATGGCTGTCACTATAGACTTAGAGGTTAGAGTAAATAGCTTAGTACATCAGCACACAGACCTGAGTTTGATTCCCACAACCTCCACTTGCATACTGTGTGACTAAGTAAGTCAGTTAACCTCCTCAGTGCTCCTGGGTAGCCCCAGAAAACAGGCACCTGTGCCTAGTGGGCCTACCAGTTACCAAAGAACAATAAACAAAAGATATTTAAATACTTATATTCTTTTATCTTTAAAAGGCCACAGTTTAACTATTAGAGGTTGGTGTATGCTGCTTACAGCCTCAAATAAGGAACAGACATAAATCAAATACTGCTGCTTTAAGCAACACCCCCCAAAAAGGAATCCAGCCTGAGAAATATAGGATTTTTAGAAGGGACTCCATTACAAAATTGCTTGACTCAGTGGTTACAGTTCCTAAAACTGAAGTCTGTGATTACAGACAGTGACAATCCTCTCCGCATCAGTGCAAAAAAGACAGGATACTGCCAATGAAGTGTAAAGTCTCATTCCCCCACCCCAGATTTGACCCATAGCCGATAGGGCTGTGAAGATCTACCAAATGACCAGTTATTTTCTTGTTGGTGTCATATAGTGCTGTTTAGTCATATGTGTGTGTGTGTGTGTGTGTGTGTGTGTGTGTGTGTGTGTGTGTGTGTGTGCTTGCATGCAACCTGTCCTGCCCATAGGAATACAATAGCTAACCACTGAAGTTGCAAAGTCTGTAATTTGACAGTGTAGTCTGACTTTCAGTTTCAGCAACTGCCAGTACCACATATAATGAGCTAACCCCTAGGTTGCTAAAATAAATAGAATAAATCTATTAGACTAAGTTGGACAGATGATAGAAACAGCAGTTTAAAAATGTTTTTTTTGTCAATATCCTGAGATGTTCTGAGGTGCAATACAGTAGCATCCCCCCTTCAAATGCCGTTAACATAGAGCAGCAAATAACAAAATCAGAGGAGTGCACTATTTTGCAGCTGTGGAGGAATACTTCAAATGTCCAAAGGGAGTTCCAGATCAGCCATTTTAGAGCTACAATCTGATCAATGACAGAAGGGCTGTAGGCTCTGCACACAGCCCTAAAAATGACTTGTTGCAACAACTTGGTCCTCAGTGCTACAAAATGTCGAGTGAAGTTATTTGGATCCTGGATCCATCATGGTTCCAGTTTCCTTCCACTGAGCATCAAATGCATCAAAGGCTCCCCTCTCTCCATAGGAAAGGAATTCAGATACTTAGGTCTCATTTTTGACCCTAGACTAGATTTCCAACTCCACATCACTAATCAGTGCAAAGTCACAAACAACTATTTGGATGGTATATCACCTAAAGCATCTTCACACACCTCTTGCCCAGAAGACCATTGCCCAGAGCTTTCTCCTCCCCTGCTTACAATATGGGTCTCTCCTCATCTTTAACACCCCTTTGGCTTTCTTATACAAGTGGGATATCAACTACAACAATGTCTGTTGATTTACTCTTTCAACCCAACATCTCACTCACTGCTGATCACTCTATGACTGCTTAGGGTGGCTATCCCCTTCAGTGTTGGCAACATATGTTCTAGGCTGCTTTATATACTGTATAAGCAACTACAGCCCCCTCCATGCTATTACCATCATGCTCCCTCCTACTGCAAACACTGCCTACTCCCTCAGATCTCACGATCCTACTCAGTTTGCCACCCTCTGGTGTGTTACCAAAATGGGTAAACAGGCCTTCTCATCTTTCATACCTTGACATTGGAACTCTCTTCCTCAAATAGAACATTGTTCAGCCTTCACCCAATACTTTAAATCTGCCAGCAAAATCCATGTCTTCCAATCCATAACCTGCCAATGCTTCCAACCCCCATGGCCCCTCGATTCCAAAATTTGGTCCATCGCCTACACAATGTACTTCTCTGCTCCTAATACCCTAATCATGAGTTTGGCTGTTCTCCGTCACCTCAGCCTCTCCTGTCATGATGGTCCAGCAGTCCTGCAGTCTCCAATTTCTATGCACCATGCTACTATTGTTCTACTCATCTGTATAGTTTGCCACTACTGCACTATTGATTGCATAAGCTTATTTCTAGCTTGAGCACTTATTACGTATAGGCTGTGCTGCACAACTGTACACCTTCTGACTCTCAACATTTCACTGTGTGTAATGACAACTTCTGATGTACATTGATGCTCACAATGACCACTCCATTGTTTCTTCTGTACATCATGCAACCCCTGTCTCCATACACCCCACTTTATAGCAGTAGTACAACTGTTAGTATAACAACTGTTTGTATAATACCCATTCTCACTACTTTTGTGCTGTTGTCACCATGATAGGTCTCCTTCAAACTCAGAAGCTGAAAGGAGAAAGCCGAGAGATCAAGTAGCTGGCAAGGATGGAAGCACAATCTACTATCCCCAGAACAAATGGGTGCCAATGCCATCCAGGAGAGTCCCTCCTTAAAAGAAGAGGCATAGCTGAGTAACAGAGAGGACTTGGAGTTCCCACAGCAAGTTAGTTTGAGAAAAATCATGCCAGAGGCAGACTACAGGAAACTCCACTAGATGGCAACTTCATCTATGAAGCATTCATTTTAATTCATCTGATGCTTGTGTAGCCTTATCAAAGGATTTTTATCTGCCTTTAAACTGGACTTGGAGTTTGTCTGGATAAATAATCCTGAAGCAGATGCCAGCCACAATTAGTTTAGTAACAAGTGAATGATAGGCAGCACTTTTTTGGTGGACTGAAGCTGGTAAATCCTGGACTACTCTAAATCAGGCTCCCTCCCTAGAAACATACTTTAAATCCCAAACTTTTGCCAGTAGATGTTGTTTATCTAAGAAGTTAAAAATTTAAATATTAAGAGTGTGAGGGAGAATCCTCAGCTGGCATGGGATGCAGGGAGTGATGTGTCCACTCTATTACATAGCATGGGCAATTTGGAGATTGTCTAGTCAAATGTTTGCTTAGTTTTTGAGTAAATAATATGGGGTTATGCCCTTCAGCTTTTTCTGGGAGCCCCCAAATGAGAAGATTATTCCATCTACTCCTGCCTTCCAAGTTCTCCAAGTGGTTCTCCAAGCAGGTAGTCTTTTGCCAGAGGACAAGAAGCTCCAGGCCTATCTTTACTCTCCAGTCTTCAAGCGAACTTGTTCGGGCTTCATTATTGCCCACTCTATGGGCCAAGGTATCAAGCAAGGTATGGAGACTTTTAGTTTCTGAAGTTAACACTTGCAAAGCATCCTTAAAAGGCTCAAACTTCTGCATAAACTTATCCTCCATGAAGGTGACTAAACATGCAGTAGAACAGCTGGACATTGTGGGTTGATCCTTAGGCCTCTTAGAAGATTTACCAGGTGTAGCAGGTGGAGTATGGTGTGGAGGTGCTGTCTTCATCGCTGCCTCCATCCTGTCGAGATATGGCTATTTCTCCTTTTCAGCAGGTAGAGAGATTGTAGAAAGCACAGCAACAGCAATATAATAAAAGTAAAACAGATATTATGTTTTTGATAGGAGAGCAGGATCAGTTGAGAAACGCAGCTAGCTGAAACAGTGCATCAGGTGACTTCCCCTACCATCTGCATCCTGTCCTGCAGCCAGCTCCTGACATACCCCACCAGTTTCTCCCTGGCTCCCATGTTCTCTAATTTACTGAGCATCCTACCATGTGGCACTGAGTTGAAGGCTTTGCTGAAGTCCAGATACAGGCCATCCACTGCATGGCCCCCCGGTCAACTGCCTTTGTGACCCAATCAAAAGTCTATTAGGTTTGTCTGGCAGGATCTCCCCAAAAACAAACCCATGCTGCCTTTCATCCTGGAAACCACTGGCTTCCAGAAAGTCCACCAGTCTCTCCTTTAGAATGGTCTCCATTAACTTCCCTATGATGGAGGTATGGCTGACTTGTCTGTAGTTACCTGGTTCATCCCTGGGTCTGCTCTTGTGGAGAGGCACTACATGCAGCATTCTCCAGTCCTGAGGCATGCAACCTGATTTCAGTAAGATTTTGAACAGGTCCACCAGAGGGCCAGCCAGGATCTCTACCAGTTCCCTTAGGACTCATAGTTGCACACCATCTGGTGCCAGAGCCTTGTCTACCCACAGGGCCTTAAGGCCCTTTAAAACCCTGTCCTCCAGGATCTCCCTACAGTTACCTCTGTTTCCCTTTCCCCTCTATTATCCTCTGTCTTATAGGCCTCCACCTGGTCCAGCTCACTTCCTGTCCATCCCCCCCCTCTTAATCATGACAATCCCATCACTAGAGCTTCTTTTCTTTCTTATGTACCTAAAGAAATCCATTTTCACTTCTCTTATCCTTGTGCCAGCCTTAGCTCTCTTGCAGTCTTAGCTGCCCTGACTATTCTGCTCACTCTCTGGATTTCCTTGAATACTTCTCCTTTTCTACCTCACAATGGTTTTCTTGTACCTAGGAAGACTGCTGTCTTATCCCTCACTTTCTCTGCCACCTCCTCATTGATCCAGCATGTTTTTTTGGTCCTGGACTTCTTATTTTGAGTCTTAGTACACTTGTCCATGACCTCGGTCAGTCCAGCTTGATAATGGACCATTTCTGTTCCACATCCTTTCCTGTACTGATTTTGACCAGGTGCCATGCTAGGATTTTGCCCATCACTCCAAAATCTGATCTTCTGAAGTCAATCACCTTTGTCTTGGTCCTGGCTGCTTCCTTGCCCATGTTGAGGAAGAACCACAATGTGCTGTGATCACTGCCTGCTAAGGGGTCCTCAACTAATATGCCCTGGACATGTTCACCATCTAATAGCACCAGATCCAGTACAGTACCCTTCCCGGTTTTCTCTGTGACCTCCTGCACCAGGAAACAGTCCTGGAATGTGCCCAGGAGAACCTGTTCCCTTGAACAGGAGGAAACAGGGTGCTCAGTCTACCCAGGAGATTGAGTGCCCTGCTAAAACAATGTTGCCCCTGCCACTAGCGTTCTAATGTGCTCCACAGATCCCTGTCCATTTCTTCATTCTGGGAGGGTGGTCTGTACACCACCCCAATCCAACATCCTTCCTTTAGAGTTTTGAAACTATACCCATAAGACTTCAGTACTGTTGTCTTCTACTGCCTCTAGTGCATAAGATCCCATCTCTTATAAATAAAGCCACCCATCCCCTTTTCCCTCTGTCTTTCCAGTACAACTTATACCCAGGGAATCACAGGGTCTAAGTCATGGTATTGGGTAGCCCATGTCCCCATGATGCCACTATGTTCTCCTCTCCCTCCACCATCAGTGCCTGTAACTCAGCCGTCTTATTAGCCAGACTCCTTGCATTCAAGGATCCCACCTTCCAACATGACCCCGTACCCCATCCCCATTCATCCTTCCCCCTTTTCAATTTTGCTTCTCCCACCTGACCTACTGAAGGGAAGCTCTTTGATCTCCCTCTCTTTGTGACTCTGCTTGGAGCACAACCTATCACCCCCCCATTCAGTTTAAATTAATTTTAGTCAACAAATAGTCCTCCAATTTAAGTTTCAGTACCATGTGCCTTCCTTACTTAAGTGCAGCCTATCCTCTGCATATAGGTGCTTGTTTTCCCATTTTCTACCCCATCCCCCACCAGCCCATATCCCTTGGTTGAACACCCCACAGCAGTCTATTGAAGTCTACGATTCTTTATTTTCTGGCAGTACTTGCCCTAGGGACTGAGGACTGCAGAGAATGCAGCTGATCTACCTGCCTTACTGCAGATTCTTCCTACCACCTTGAACCTGTCCTGTACCTCCTCAGCCCTACACCCTGCCAGGTTGTTTGTACCCAGGTGTACCATAATGTGAGATTTCTCTTTTTCCTGCCCTACCCACTTCAGTATAAACTGCCCCCGCCTTCCCTGCCATCATGCCTGGCATACACTTCACTCGTGCGTGGCTGTTACTTGCACTCTTACCTTCCAATCTCACTCCTTTCAGTATCGAATATCCCACTGTGATGATCCTCTCTTTCACATCCCCCTCTTTTTGTTTGGTCTACCTTCTGTTCACAGTCCAGAGCCACCCCATCTCCCACCTTTCCTGCCTCCCCATCCCACTGCTTCTCCCCTGTGTTTTCCCCAGACCCCCAATCCCTCTAGACTTTCTGTCTGGACTATCCCCTTCCACTCTCATATGAGCCCCCTCTGCTGTTCACCCCTACCATTCATTGTTTCTGCTTCACCACCTACTGCCCCACTTCCTCATCCACCACTGTTTGTGGCCTTTACATTTTCCTGATCTATGACCTCCTCTCTCCCACCTCCAGTTCCACCAAACTGGACAATACCGTGAACCTGTTCTTTTTCTCCCCCCCATGACCCGACCTACTTCTGTTTTCCCACCTTATACTTTCCTTCCATGTTCTAGTTCTGATCACTTTCTCCCTCTGCCCCTATTCTTTAACACTAACCATCTTCCCATCCCGATTCCCCAAGGTCCTTGGGGTGTTGCTGTCCCTGGCTCCTTTGGCTTCCTCACTGATTCTAACCTAAATCTGCCTGTTATGCATGTAGCAGACATCTTAAATTGTCATGGTGAATGAAGTTTAGAAGAGGGTGACCAGAATGTTGCAGGGTCTACATCACAAGCCCTATGAAGCTAGGCAGAAGGAATTGAATACATATTCCCAAGAGGAGGGAGAGCAGGGATATGACTGAAACATTTACGTATCACACAGGGAGAAATAAGGTACAGGAGAATACAATTTTTCAGAGAAAGAGTTGCTCAAGGATGAGGGTTTGCAAGATGAAATTCGTAGGAGGGAGATTCAGGGGAAATGTGAGGAAGTACTTCTTCACTGAGAGGGTGGTGGACAAGTGGAACAACTTGCCAGCAGAAGTGGTTGGGGCAGAAACAATAAATGGATTTAAAAATGATTGGAATAAGCATTGAGGACTACTGGTAATTGGAGAAGGCGGACAACCTAATAATGGCAGAGTATAAAAGGGCACAGTTATTGGAGATATTAGGGCAGACTAGGTGGGCTGAAGGCCCTTATCTGCTAACACATTTCTATGTTCTATGTGTCTATGTCAGATCCTGCTCTTCTATGAATGAATCCTACCTGTTGTCTACCAGTCAGGTTTGTAATTAGGAATTGTAATCAGCTGGCTAGCATTTTGCAATGATTATATAATCATTGTTAAACAATGAGACTGGTCTTTAGTTTGAGCAGTTAGATCCTTGTCTTTTTTAGGAATCAGAGTGATGTATGCCCTAGACATTATGGTGGGGAGCTGACCTGATACCTAGATTTCTCAAATGATTCTATGTAGGTATGCAGCTGTTTCTGTGTGGAGAAATTTATAAAACTCATTGGTTATGCCTTCAAGACAAGATGATTTCCTATTTGGCGTTTTGTCAATGACATTGTAAATTTCCCATAGTGTGGTACCAGCGTCTAATATATTATCTTTTATAGTAGTTTGGGTAGGGTCACTTTAATTAGGAATGTCTCTAAGTCTGATTAATGTGCTTCTTGTCACTCCTTCAATGTATTTTGAAAGAATTTTGATAGTACATTGTTAATCCCTTCACTGTCAAATAGTGTCATTTGAATTCTTGATGGGGTGAACTAAGTTTTGTTTTCTTCTGTTTTTAAATCTATTAGCTAAGTCTATGGCTTTCTCACCTGACTCCCAGTAGTGCTGTCTAGTTTGGAATAAGGTGCACTCTGCAGGGCTGAATACATTTTGTTTATTTCATAATTGAAATACTGATTTTATACAATTCTGAGATTTTGTAGGCATATGATTGATTTCTATTCTTTTCTAGATCTTTTAAGTTATTTTCCATCTTAACATATGACTTACCTTTTTCTTTTTCATTTTAGCTGAGTACCCTATGATTTTATCCCTTGTGAAAGTGGCAATGTGTGTATTTTATTGGACCAGCTAATGCTGGCCGCTGATTCAGTTATGGTAGTGTACATGCCATTTACTGTATGTTATGATGTGTATAGCAGGAATGTTAGTGTACTTGGATAGGCCACGATTCAACAGGACTGAACCAGTGAGAACAACAATAACTTAATACTGCTTAAAAGTTCAGTTCATTTTCACATACTGGTATACACATTGTGTTTTTCAGCTCGGTAACAACAGTGGTGCAGTTATTTTGTTTGCATTTTCTTGGGTTGCCTTTGTTCTTTTCTTTTCTTTTTTTTTTTTTTAAAGCTTAACAGTATTTTTATGCATAAAAGCAACAAATAGGTGGCCGCTAATTGTGAAAATGTGTGTGGGTAGGGGAAAGAGCCCCCTCGATTAAAACTGAAAAGAATGTCAACAAAAACAGTTGGAAAAATGTACACCTGTGATCCTGCTACCATGAAATTAATTGAGTATATGTAAATTTTTATTTTGTCAAATGCCACTTTGTGATTTTACATACATGTTTGATACTAGGGGTCTGTCTCCACATACACACACTGTACTTTAATAACTGCAGTCATGACCAACATGGCAACCGTGGCAGGAGAACAGTGTGATGGACCAGTGTAATGTAATATAATTGGTGTAGTTCTATTTCTTATTCACTACTTATGCTACATTACTAATGCTGGTCCAATAACCTACACAAATACCATGAAAGCCTAATAGGCCTCCAACACGCATGTATCAGTTGTGTTTTTTGTATCATTTATTGAGAAGTTCTCAGTGGTCTCTTCACACAGCATGTGCTTCAAGTTTTCACCTTTCGAAAGGCTGGAGTTGAACTTCCACCAGGTTCTTTTTCTGCTGCTGTTGTATATAGTGAGGGATGCACAGACTAAGCCATGATCAGAAATGACAGGGCTCTCTATTCCTGCATTAGATAGGTCACTTACTAACTGTTCCATACACATAATGGGGCTTGATTTTCAAAGAGGGTTTAGAGTGATGCAATTTGTGTCAAACATGCAACTTGCATCAATCTATTGCAACAAGCAGCATGTACTCGATTCCAAAAATTCATGACTTGCATCAATCTTTCCAGAAATTACGTGAGTTGCAAGGTGCACTATAAAAGGCACTGCACTGGGCAGGAACAAGGTAAGTTGCATCAGAAAAAATTAGGCATGGCTGGCCAGCCAGCACAGTGGTAGAGCTCCCGCTTGTGATGCTGCTGATCCAGGTTTGGAAATGAGCCTGGGCTGTTTGAGGGCTGGCCAGGGGAGGAAGAAGAATTGAGCAATCCAGTGGACTGCTCTCCTCCTCTGGGGAAGGAATGCTGCTGTTTCTGCTGCAACCACAGGTGGCAGTGCAGCACAGGATGCCAACAGAATGGGAGGGGGTGACGTCAGCCAGGGGACCCATGCTCTGCATCAACTCTGGGGTGTGCTGGTGCATTGGTCTCCCTCTGTGAGTGCTGACATTGCCAGGTTATCACTGACACTGGAGAACAAAAAGCCCAACTCCTGTGCTGGTTTCAGGTGGGACCCCAGTATATCAGGGGTGGTCTTTGCCACCAATACAAGCTGCCCAAAGAGGTGTGAGTCTGGAGGCTCCATGGGGACAGGCTGTAGTTGGTTAGGTGGGGACTGAGGGATGGGCTGGTGGCTCCTAGCTGTAGGACCAATCCGGAGATTTAGGGGCATGAACAATAAATTAAAAAATAAATAAAAAATTGGCACAGGCGATGGTGGAGCAGAGCAGGAAAGTCATACTGCAAGACAAGGCTGGAAGACAGAGGAAGAAAATGTTTAATGCAGAAGAAACTGATATCCTGATTGAGGAGGTGGATGCCCAAGTGGACATCCTGATGTCCAGTGGTGGGGATATAGGGCTGAGGGACCAAAGAAAACAAGCCTGAAATGTTGTAGCTACCAGGGCAGGCAGTGGACCCAATAAGGTGCTCCATCAGAGAATTTTAGAAAAAGTACCATGATATAAGGCAGAGGTAAAAGGAAAAGTTGGCCTACAAAAGGCAGTGTGTCATGGCAACTTGTGGTGGTCCAAGCCAGGAGACTCCCCTGAGTAGACAAGAACAGCATGTGGTGGCACACCTTAGAGCATAACATTGAGGGTGACAGTACCCTTGATGTCTTCCAGCTGCAGAACTTAGCAGGTATGTAAACGTGCACACCAGCAGCAGTGTGGGGAAGGGGGTTGCATGGCAAGCAGTGACCAGAGGTTCATAGGTGGTTGCAGTGCTGTATGTGTGCACAGCACAGAATGACCAGTGTGGAGTGGTGTGTATACAGTGAAGCACACCATTTGCAGCAACACAGAAAGGTGGCACACACATGGGGCTCAGATGAGCATGTGGAGCAGGCATGGGATGATCCCTGCAACATACCTCCAGACCTAGGCACATGCAGAAGGGGTGCATGTCTGACTCACACTGCCTGACAGTGGATGTTGCTCATGACAGTGTGATATTTGCTTTATGGCTATGTGCTGTGGGGGACGGAGACAGGCCAAGACTGTCTGAAACACCGTATATTGTTCTGGCGATATGAAGTTGTGCAGTATGATGTGGAGCACAGGCTGCCAATGTGGACATAACTGAAAGATGGATGCATTGTGTAAGAATACAGGTGGAAGAGAACATTGGGAAACCTGGGAACAGTGGTGTGAGGGCCCCTTAGCTCACATGGGCCACTGGCCATGGACAAGGGGATACCTGGGTGGCAGCAGCAATGTGTGCAGCAGCCTGACAATGTAGGGCTATAAAGGATGTCATGAATACTGTGCACGGTGGGTATCTGAGATGCGGGAGAGTGTCATAAGTAGGCCTGGGCAACCTGGAGGCACAGGCCAGGCTGCAGGTTACCATGTGTAGCAGAGAAAAGGGATTTGATGGGGTGGGAAGGATATGCTGCACAGTGTACAGATGGTCTGCTGAGTAGTCCGAATGGTACAAGTAAGGTATGGGTGTAGGTGTGGCAAGGGACAGCAAACTGTGTGGACACAGCAGTGGGCCTATAAAGAGAGTCCTGTGATCATAGTGTGGCTGTTCACTGTGGCAGCCATTTAATGCAGTACACCAGCAAGATGAGCACCCTGACCAACACACATATGTAACCAGCAGCATAGTTGCAGTATGCCAGCCATGCCCTGGTGTTTGCAGCCAGTTACCCTGAAGAATGTACCTGGTGGTGACTGGCAACCTGGGCATCAGTGTTGCTGCATCCACCATGGTAGCAAAGTACCAGCATGTTATGGGGTGCACCATGCACACCATACCACAGCATAAGACAACGATGCTCCAAGAGTGTCATGCACATGTATGCAGTATGTGTGGTACAGATGGCAGGCAATATGCATCCAAGGACAGAGCACATGCATGCCATTTCTGGAGCAATCTGCCTGGTGGTGCAGCAGACATAGAAGATTGGGGAGTGCAGAACACACATGACAGGGTATCCACTGTGTCGGGAGGCAGCCAGTGCCCTGTGCTGCTGGGCTAGTAGCCTAAAAGGTGGTTAAAGTTCCACTGCACACAGATCCACCACATACAACACAGAGGAACACAGTGACATGGATGCAAAATGTGGCAACTGAGAGAGGCTATGTTCTCTCCCCACAGAAACCACTGAGGAACAGGCGGAAACACCTATAGTAGGCACAAGTGGCATCACAGTACCACCACAATCTTTACATGAAGAGCCACCTGACACATCAGGTGCCTGCAGATGGGGGATCTGGAGGAGCAGGATGGCAGGGGACACTGAGAAATACAGGATTTAACAGAGGGGCACAGACAAGGGAAAACTGCTACACACATAGCTGCAGCTGATATTGAGGGTTCCAAGTTAGACTGTCCGAGAGCATATAAACAGCATTGCCCAGGAACTGAGTCCAATTATTACTGAGGAGTTGAGGCCTCACTAGAGAAGGCTGCATGGGACCTCCCCCAACAGGCCCTGCCTGATGTGGAGCTGGACTGATACTGCTGGACCATGGTGGACACACATGCAGCACGGACACGATAACTGGCAGCAATGCAGGCTGCCATAGAAGTTCACCGCAGCCACATGGTGGAGTTTCTGTCTGTGGTACTGAATGCCATGTAGAGTGGTGCACTGTAGAATGTAGTCTGGCATGTTGAAATCATGGGAGTACTGCATGGCCTCCACCTGTGTACATAGCACCACATGTATGCGGTGGAGCGCCTCACAAGTGTGATGGAAAGGAGCATTGCTATGCAGCAGGATCAGACAATCACACTTACAGCTGTGATGCATGACATAGCAGTGGCATGGAACAGGGGACACAGCAGTGCTGCCTAACCATGCCACCATAACCACATTACCCAGGACATCCTGTTCCCCACTGCACCACCCAATCAGTATCAAACACTGCCCACTGCCCACCCATCTAAAGGTAACATATGCCAGGCATCTTGTGCTGCAGAGTACTGGGCAGGCAAGGAGACTATGTACTGCACTCCCATGTCAGCCATGGACACAGGGCCCACTGTTGTCTAAACACTCTTGGTGTGTAGGGTAAACAATAAAAATAATAATAATACAGATTCTTGTGTCTCAGAGTCTGCCAAGAAACATTCGTAAACAAGCAAGGAGTACTAATAAAGTTTATTATGCTACTTACGCCAAAGCATGTGACAAAGAAAATCACAAGGAGATGGGTTTCTCACCACTCCTGAAGAATGTACATAATCTCCAGAATTGTAGATCTTAGGTTCTCTAAGATCTTGTTCTATCTCTCCCCATGCTCCAGTCCTCTGCCCTTCTAGAGAAGTTACAGTAGTGTCTCGAGTGAGCTACAATGGGTTGCAGACAGCTAAATACTACAGATAACAGCATGGCAACAGAGATTACAACATAGTTACAGATATGAGAAACAATATATATTGGTCCTAAGTCATTCTCCATTGGAGAATGACTTAGTAAGACAATACTAATAGTATCATATGAGACAGAATATGCTTCCATTAGCATTATAGCTTAGACAAAGAAATGCTGACAGTTCAAACTACATGCACATTTCTTACTTATGAACAATATAAAACATAAAGACATAACAAAAGCTGTCTCTCTCTGTGTCAGCTTACTTGAACAAAGAGAACTGCTGACAGGCCTATTACATGGCATATCTGGTGTAAAACACATTACATATAATTATATGAGAATATAAGTATACAATAATCACTGATTATCCCTCTGAGTCATCTTATCAGTGATTAAGCAAAACAAAATGGTTATATTAAATGCACGCTGAAAATAGAAAATAGAGTTAAAAATCTACGTTTCGACCTTGGGTCTTCTTCAGGAAATATCTAAAAGAGAAAAAAAAACAAGTTAGTGTAGAGGAGAGGAGAGGTAAAATGAGAGAGATATATATGTGGAGAAAGAAGAAGGGGGAGGCTAAGGAGAGAAGTGATAAATGGTAAGATTAAGAGAATCTGAGAAACAAAAAGGTGATGGGAAAGATAAAAGCATAATGGGGAGAAAAGAGCTGGGGAAGTTCCCAGATGGAGACTAATTAACAGGGCCTTGTAAGAAGGCTGAAAGGTGACAAATGTGTGGGAAGGAGACAGAAATGGGGACATATGGTGAAAATGAAAAATAAATGAGTACAAAAACAAATTGACTTTAGGGAAAAAAAGGGATGGCTGAAAGATGTTAGTGGAAAATAAGTCTATCATTTAAACCAGAGGGCTGCTGGGAGCCAAGGCGGATGATCAGCTTGGCTTCCATGTTTTTTCTATGGTCAGGATCCCGGAAGCCCTGCTGAAGGACACAAATAGAAAGGTCATTGACATTCTGGTCCCTGGAGATAAAGTGGGATACAAAGGTTTAGCAGTTTCACCATTCCTGACTGCTCTGTAATGTTCCCTGAAACGGTCAGCAAGACGCCTACCAGTTTCTCTGATGTAAATAGCTGAACACTTCCTGCAAAGGATACACTACACCACATTAGTGGAGGTGCATGAGAACTCCTAGGTGATGTGAAAAACACCTGTGTTAAAGACACTAACCATGCTCTCCAGTTATTTGACAGGTTCAGATTCAGTGACTCTCATCAGCTCATCTTCACCATGGATATCAAATCTCTTTACATAGTGATCCCCCATGATGATGGTCTGACAGCTTTGCAGCATTTCTTGAACAAGCGGGAAGTCCAGCAGCCACCCACACACACACTAACTCGTCTGGCAGAACTGGTTCTTACACTCAATGCTTTTTCTTTTAATAACAGTTTTTTTCAGCAGGTCAGTGGAGTTGCCATGGGTACCAAGATGGGTCCCAGCTTTGCTAATCTGTTTGTGGGTTGGGTGGAGGAACGTTTTTTTCTCTCATTCACTGGGACTGTGCCTGAACTCTACAAATGCTACATTGATGACTGTGTGGGGGCCACCTCCTGCTCTAGGGAGACCCTCCAAGTCTTCTTTGACAAGTTCACCACGGCCCATCCTTCCCTTCAGTACACTGTTGAAGTATCCTCCTCTACACTGCCTTTTCTGGATATCCAGCTCTCAGTCCAGAACACTGGTCTGAAGACATCAATCTATTACAAACCCACTGACTCTCACAGTTTCCTCCTCCATAGCTCCTTCCATCCTAAACATGTCAAGAATGGCCTGCCTTATTCACAGTTTCTTAGACTTCGCAGGTTATGCAGTGAAGGGATGATTTTGCTGAGCAGACCCAAATAATGCATAGTTTTTTATCAACAGGGATACCCTAAAAGCACAGTGGACAGAGCACTCTCCCGGGTCAGTAACATGCCCCGTAACCTTGACCCCCGCTGGAAGGATACTGTCACACAAGAAGAATGGCGAATTCCACTAGTTCTTCCTTTCCATCAGAGCACACCTTCTCTTCACAGGGTCATCACTAGTAACTTTCCCATTTTGCAAACTGACCCTAGCATTGGTGTTTCCTTTACAGAACCACCTATTGCCTCCTACCTCCGGTCACCTAACCTGCGGAATCTCCTGGTTAAAAGCAGCCTACCCACTCCTAACAGTTCTTCCCCCCCAGGTACCAAACCTTGCAACAGGGCTCGCTGCTACACCTGCAAATTTATTTCCAGTGTTACTGAGATTCAGGGGCCTACAGGTGTTTTCACATCACCTAGGGTTCTCATGCACCTCCACTAATGTGGTGTGTTGTATTCTTTGCAGGAAGTGTTCAGCTATTTACATCGGAGAAACTGGTAGGCGTCTTGCTGACTGTTTCAGGGAACATTACAGAGCAGTCAGAAATGGTGAAACTGCTAAACCCATTGTATCCCACTTTATCTCCAGGGACCAGAATGTCAATGACCTTTCTGTTTGTGTCCTTCAGCAGGGCTTCCGGGATCCTGACCATAGAAAAAACATGGAAGCCAAGCTGATCATCCGCCTTGGCTCCCAGCAGCCCTCTGGTTTAAATGATAGACTTATTTTCCACTAACATCTTTCAGCCATCCCTTTTTCCTAAAGTCAATTTGTTTTTGTACTCATTTATTTTTCATTTTCACCATATGTCCCCATTTCTGTCTCCTTCCCACACATTTGTCACCTTTCAGCCTTCTTACAAGGCCCTGTTAATTAGTCTCCACCTGGGAACTTCCCCAGCTCTTTCTCTCCCATTATGCTTTATCTTTCCCATCATCACCTTTTTGTTTCTCAGATTCTCTCTTAATCTTACCATTTATCACTTCTTCTCCCTTAGCCTCCCCTTCTTCTTTCTCCACATATATATCTCTCATTTTACCTCTCCTCTACACTAACTTGTTTTTTCTCTTTAGATATTTCCTGAAGAAGACCTAAGGTCGAAACGTAGATTTTTAACTCTATTTTCTATTTTCAGCGTGCTTTTAATATAACCATTTTGTTTTGCTTTTAGACCACATACTGACTATGCCTTGTTTTTTTTTTTATCAGTGATTAGATAGATTATATATGGAATATATGTAAAAGACAAACATAATCTAGATAAATTTATTATAGTGAGGCATAATTAATCATGCATGACAATATTAGCATATCTTAGCAGCAAAGCACATTCCTAGCACTCATATCTATATATAAGTGGAAAATAGAGTAACACAGTACAATAGACCAGGAATACAGTATGAGATGCATGTGAGGTGTATGGGGAAAATAGGGCATAACCCAAGCATAATCACCAGGGTACATGAGACATGCCACATCATGCTTACCATTACTGATAGGAGTGCCTCCACTGCCAGACACACAGTGTAGTCCCAATCACCATGGATACTACAGCAGAACACCCTGCAACAGAAGCTATCTATGTGACAGCCAGGCACAGCAGCAGACTGGGTGTGCAATGGAGTTGGTCCCACAGTCACTCAGCCTGTAGCCCAGCAGTATACTCTCACCACTGTTAGCAGGACAGAGCACAGTAGAAGCATATGAAACTCAACCCTCAGGACATACTGATGGTGACAGGGAAGTAGTTGGTATCCAACAAGTGCTGACAAATGGGCCACCTAGCACACAGAGCAGTGCCAGAATGCCTACAGTCAAAAGGACAGGTCACCACAGGTCGTGCCACTAAAATGGGGCTCACAAGAGTGGATGGACAGGCAGCACCACAGGTCAGCAGCATAGTACAGCTGGAGGGGAGACAGGGAAGGCCACAGCCTGCAAGGGCAACAGCCAAACAGCGCACTCCATCCACACATGGTGACAAAGCCGCAGGTTCATACCCCAAAAAGCATAATACAAAATCTAAGCATTTTGCTATGCAGGATGTAGCAGGTGATGTACCAGGCACCACCACATGGACTGTTACCAGAAGGTCACGGCAGCACACAGACCAGCAAACACTGGATGCTCCAGGGGGCCAGTTCTGCTTAGGTCATCCATGCAAAGCCACCTACAACATACACAGCACTGAAAGTCTTGAAAGGACACGGCACCATGGACAACATGAGTGAGGGGTGGATCTCATGAGGCCTACCACACAGGGCACCATGGCAGTAAACCCTTTCTGGTACTAGCCGATGGACATGGCTTATATGTGAACATTTTGAGTGTGGGACAGTAGGTGTACACTCCATTGCAATGGCTGCAATGCAGTGCCTACATGAGGTTGGGGTTACAGGGGACTAAGGGGAAGACTGTATGCAGACATGTGTGAGTTAACTATAGGGTAGTCAAGTCCACAGAGCACTACAAGGGTGATGGGTGCACTTACACACTGTAAGTAGTACTGTTTTTCACAATAAAATGCAGCAGGGTGTAAATGTGTGTCAGTGTCTGTTTGTGTCACACACCCATGGCCCATATACACCCATACCATGTGGGGTGCACACGGGAGAGACCTTGCAAACACATGTGACTGGGCCATGTAGCATAAGTAGTGCTGAGGGTGTTAACCACCTGGTACTTACCACCCATACAGAATGCCTACTATGCTGACATCCCAGAAAACTCACAACACACAGCCATGTGATCACGAAGGCCTTATGACAGTATTGGACCTTTCGGTATTCTGTTAGATAGCAGTGACTCAGGGACTCTTGTGTAGGCCTATAATAAGGCAGTAGTTGAGTCCCAGGAAGCCATTGCTCCAGTTCATGTTCACCCCTTGGCCTCTCACTCAGGTACCCCATGGTTTGATGGGACACTAAGGGAATTGAAGAGGCAGGGGCAAAAGTTGGAGAGGCATTGGTGGAAAACCTCACCTGGAGGTGGACAGACTTAGGTTGCTGGACCATTATAAGGTCTACCAATCAACAATTTCCTATAAGAAGGCAGAATTCCTGTCCAGGGAAATTGCTGCAGTGAGGAACAGACCAGCCCAACTCTTCTGGACTGTAGACAGACTGTGCAATCCAGTCTGCCTGTTGTCTGGTGGAGCATTGCCACAGAAAAAATGGGAGGAGTTTGCTCAGTTCTTCTCTAATAAAGTATCCACCATTACGACAGAGATCAGCCAATGTCTCCCCATGTAGTTGTGGATATAATGAGGATCTTCCAGACTTTGCAACCAAATTGCTGTAGTTTGGATCAGGGCCCAACACGCCTTCTTGTACTGTGTGTTGAGGTCATCAGCCCGGTCCTAGCTCGTATAGTCTTGGCTTCACTGGAGAGAGGAGGGATCTTTCCAGATCCCTTAAATAAGACAGTGGTTAGGCTACTACTGAAAAAGCCCTCCCTTGACCCAGACTGCCCTGCTAACTACAGACCAGTCTCTAACCTACCTTTTACAGGGAAGGTTATTGAGAAGGTGGTCACTCTGCAGCTGGAGGATCATCTATCCATCCACAACGTCTATGACACTCTTCAGTCTGGCTTCAGGAAAAGGCATAGCAATGAGACTGCCCTGGTTCAAGTACTTAATGACCTTCTAGTGGCAAGAGATCAGAGACCCTGTTCCATCTTGGTTCTCCTTGAACTCTCAGCAGCGTTTGACACTGTGGACCATGGGGTGTTGCTGGGCGCTACAGTTCTTTTGTGGACTGGATGGGGCAGTCCTCAACTGGTTTTGATCATTCCTCGAGGCAGATCACAGTGGGTTGTGTTGGAAATGTATTCCTCATCCCTCGGAGCCTGCCCTGTTGGGTACCAGAAGGTTCTGTGCTTCCCTCTTGTTGTTTGTAGTGTATACGCTGCCACTGGGGACATTATAATGCAATGCAGGTTGAGTTTTCACTGTTATGCAGATGATTCTCAACTGTACATGTCCTTTGTGCCTGGCCAGGAATTTGATACAGCCTCAATGTTTAACAACTGCCTACTTGAGATACAGAACTGGATTAGTGCCAGCTGGCTGAGGTTAAACCCAGAGAAAATGGATGTGTTAGTGATGGTGGACCCTGATCCGAGGATGGCCATGTCATGTACAGGAAAACCTTCCATCTTACAACTTGGTTGAACCTGCTCAATGCCTTGGGCCAGGTGGGGAACCTAGGGGTGGTATTTGATGAAGGCCTGACCCTGAAGGCTCAGGTGTTGGCCATAGTCAAATTTGCCTTTTATCATCTAAGAAATATCACCAGGATGAAGCACCTGGTTCCATCCAAGGATCTTTCAGTCTTGGTCCACGCCTTTGTCACCACTTGGCTTGATTACAGCAATGCCCTTTACATAGGGCTGCCAGGAGTGGATATTCTCCTATTGCAGCTACTGCACAACACGACAGCCAGGTTGTTAACTGGAACTCTAGACCCAGTCATATAACACCTGTGCTGCGCAAACTGCACTGGCTGCCTGTACAGTGGTGAATCCCTTTCAACATCGCATTGCTGACCTATAAAACTCTACATGATCATGGACCCCAATACCTGCAAGGCTTCCTGCTTTACCTACCATCCCTCCCACTCACTCCGATCCTCTGACGAGGGATTGTTAGAGGTTCCCAGGGTATGTCTGAAGATGTTTGGGGGAAGATCTTTTGACTTTATGGCCCCTACCCTGTGGAACTCTCTACCTCATCGGATACGAGAGATCCTGAGTATAGAAGGGTTTAAAAACTCCCTTAAAACATATCTTTTCCAAGAAGCATTTGAAGGAACTTAAGATTTTAAGATTTGTATGTTGATTTTTAAGTGGACTGTAGTTGTATAGAAACATAGAATTTGACGGCAGATAAGGACCGCTTGGCCACCTAGTCTGCCCATTTCCCTACCTAACAGATAAGCTGCAGATCCTAGTTAACCAACAGCCTACCCTCAACTATCCCTCAACTAGAATTGCCTTATGTCTGTCCCATGCATTCTTGAATTCCCCCACAGTTTTTGACTCTATGACCTCCTCAGGAAGGCTGTTCCATGCATCCACAACCCTCTCTGTGAAGAAATACTTCCTCCATTACCACTGAGCCGTCCTCCTTCTATCTTTAAATTGTGCCCCTTGTTCTTGCACATCTCTTTTTTTGAAAGATGCTACCCTCTTGGACTTTGTTGATTCCTTGAGGTATTTGAAACTTTCTATCATGTCCCCCTCTCCTTCCTTTCCTCAGTGCTATACATCTTAGCTCCTTTAGTCTTTCTTCACTTATGTCTTCTGGTGCAGACCCTGCACCATTTGGTTGCCATCCTCTGGACAGCCTCCACTCTGTCTATGTCTTTGAGGAATTGGGGTCTCAGAGAACTGTACACAATACTCCAAGTGTGGTCTTACCAACTGTCTGTACAGAGGGCCAACAACTTCCTGTTTTCTACCGGTGATGCTCTGCCTATGCATCCCAGTATCCCCAAGCCATCCTTACTGCCTTCTCACATTGCTTGCCCACCTTTAGGTCATCTGATATGACTACCCCCAGGTCCCTTTCCATTTCTGTTGTTGTCAGTATCTCACCCCCCATTGTGTACTCTTGCTCTGGGTTTTTGTTTCCCAGCTGCATTACTTTGCACTTCTTTGTGTTGAATCTAAGCTGCCATACATTTGACCATTCCTCCAACCTTGCCAAGTCCCTTTTCATCCCTTCCACCCCATCTTGCATATCAACCCTGTTGCAGATCTTTGTGTCATCTGCAAAGAGACTTACCTTTCCTTCCAGTTCCTCTGCAATGTCACTTATAAAGACAATTAAAACGGACCGGCCCCAGTACTGAACCCTGCGGTGCCCAACTAGTAACCCTCCTTTCTTCACTGTGGACTCCATTTACTATTATCCACTGTGTCCTGTTGTCCAGCCAGTGTTTTACCCAGGCTACCACCCTGGGACCCACTCCCAGGCTGACTCATTTGTTTATTAATCTTTTGTGCGGGACTGTGTCAAATGCCTTGCTAAAGTCTAGGTAGGCCATGTCCACAGCTCCTCCCTGGTCTACTACTTTGGTCATCCAGTCAAAGAAATCAATTAGATTTGTTTGACATGACCTTCCTGCTGTGAATCCATGCTGCCTTGGGTCCTGTGCCCCACTGTCTTCTAGATACTCAACAATTCTTTCCTTCAGAAGTGATTCCATCATTGTCCCTACCACTGAGGTCAAACTGACAGGTCTGTAGTTTCCTGCCTCTGTCTTGCTCCCACTTTTGTGAAGGGGAATCACATCCACCCTTCTCCAGTCCTCAGGTACCACACCATCCTCCCATGATTTACTAAAAAGGGTAGTCAGTGGTGTTACTAGTTTTTCCCTTAGTTCTTTTAGAATTCTGAGGTGAATCCCATCAGTCCCCATTGTTTATCCACATTAAGTTTTAAGAGTTCTTTCAGAACTCTTTCTTGTGTGAAAGGACTAATATCAAGCCCCCTATTCAAAGTGCTTCTATTGACTGGATTAGGTCTCTGCCCCTGCTTTTCCATTTTGAATACTGAGCAGAAATATTCATTCAGTATCCCTGCTTTTTCACTGTCGCTCTCTGTCCAACTGCCTTCCTCTTTATTCAGCCTCAGTATCCCTGCCTTCATCTTGCTTTGCTCCCTAATGTACCTATAAAAGGTTTTATCCCCCTTCTTAACTGAGTTGGCTATCTTTTCCTCAGTTTGGGCTTTTGATATTCTGACTGCCTTCCCTTCCTTTGCTTTAAAGTGGTACAGTGTTCTGTCCTGCTCCTTCTGTGTTTCTTAAACTTCCTGAATGCTATCTTTTTCCCTTACCTTCCGCCACTTATTTTAAGAACCATAGTAGGTTTTTCTTTGCTTTGATTTGTTTATTTGCTTCACACAAAGGCTTGTTGCCTCTGTGATGGCAGTTTTGATATTTCCCATTGTTGCTACACCTCACCTTCTTGCCTGTTTGCTAGTGCTTTTCTGAGGCACTCTCCCATTTTGACAAAATCAGCCCTCCTGAAGTCCAGTACCCTCACTTTTGTGTGGCTTGACTCTTCAGCTAAGTTTATCATGAACCACATGGTTTGGTGGTCACTTGTTCCCAGATGGCTACCCACTTTAGGATCAGAGATTCTCTCTCTCCTTCCCCATTTGAGAGTACCAGGTCTAAGATTGCTCCCTCCCCTAGTGGGTTCCAAAACTAGCTGTCTGAGGCATGCCTCCTGTAGGACATTGAGAATGGCCCTGCTCTTGGATGTGGCTGCAGCAAAGGTGCTTCAGTTTTCATCTGGCATATTCAGGTCCCCTATCAGCAATATCTCACCTTTCTCTGCCATCCCAAGGGTGCCTTCTATCATTTCCTTGTCCATTTCCTCCCCCTGAGATGCGGGTCTGTATACAACCCCTGTGCGGATTGTGGAGCCATTTCCAGTCTCCAGGGTGACCCACAGTGCCTCCTCTCCTCCCTATTTAACCTTCAGTTATGTTGCTTTGATCCCTTCCCTTAAATAGAGAGCTACTCCTCCTCCTCTTCTTCCCTCCCTGTCCCTTCTGTAGATTGTGTACCCTGGTATGTTGACATCCCAGTCATGGTTCTCTGTGTACCATGTTTCCGTGACTGCCACAATATCCAGGCACCCCTCTTCCATCAAGGCCACCATTTTGGGGAGCTTTTTACCTAGACTACTGGGCATTGGTACTCATTACCCTCCATTTTTCTGACTTTATTTCTTTTGCCCCATCCCTGTCCATACTGCCTTTGTCTTTTCTCCATTTACCCTGCCCTTATCCTATCGATTGCTCTGGTTGGTATGTACCTCACTAACTACCCTGATTTTTGGGGGCCTAAGATTTCCCTTCTTCTTTTCAGTGCCTCCCCTTGGCTAGTTTAAATGCTTGCCATTGAAGCATTTAAACCTATCACCTAGGATCCTGGTTCCCCTCCAGGATAGATGCAGACCATCACACCTGTATAGGCCTGCATCCCTCCAGGTGGAGCCCCAGTCCCCAATGAACCAATCCTGAGTTCTACACCAGTTTTCAACCAGTCATTGAATCTCATGGTGTGGAGTACCCAAGCCTCATCCATGCCATAGACAGGTATCACTTCTGAGAAGTTACCATGTGTGCTACTTGTCTAAGGCCCTCCCTACTCCACAAACTCCTGTTGCACTGGTCTGATCCCATTCTCAGCCAGGTCATTCATCCCTAGGTGGATAATGACATCCAGCTCCCTCCCCTTGCAGCTGCTCCCATGATCCTGAGGACTAGTTTCCTGTCCCTCAAGCCATGGTGCTGGGCAGGCACCTTATCTCCTTTCCCTTCCCTCCCCAATTCAACCTCCCTAACAATGGAGTTCCCCACCAGGAGTTGTTTCCTTCCCTGTGGAGTCCTGTGCCACCCTCATGTGGGTCTCCATTGTGGAGGTTCCCAGTATCCTCCTTGGTCTCCCAGCATCCTCCAGAGTGGCGAATGAATTGTGGAGAGGCACAACTGGAGGGATGCACCTCTGTTCCACCACCCTCACCCTCCCTGAGCCCACTGTGGTCCAACCACTCCTCTTTCTTGGCAACCTCTGAGGTAGTGGCAGTGGCCTGGGTGGTCCCTGGGTGGTGGAGCAGGTTTTCTGAATCATTGCTAGGTCTGCATGGAGTTGGAGTTGTATAAATTTTAAGAAGTCTGTATTTGTATTGTCTGTAAGTATGGTGTAATGGCGCCCTGAGATACGGAAGGGTGCCTTGTATAAATAAATTTTACTTACTTACAAATGAGAGGATGCTGACCGAGACACTACAGGCAGTCAGACACAAAATGGTGGCACTTGGCAGAAAATAAACAATGAAGGAAAATAAAATTAAATCCAACCTTTTTCAAGAACAAGAGCATAGCATTAAACCCCAGCGCTTTGACTTGTATGTATGAGGTTTTGTCATGGGCCACCATTATATTCCTGCTACCATGCATGATATTCTGTTGTTCCATGCCATCTGGCATTCCACAATCCCTGCTGTTCCTCACACTCCCCCCACACTTGCCATCGTGCACCACTAGAGTTTATACAGGGTGGTCTATATGTATCAACCAAGAGTGTAACATTTTGCTATGCTTATTGTATTGCTGGCTCACATTTCCATTATCCCCACTGCATGACCACTCCCCACTCACCTCATGCCATCAGTCATACCAAACTGGATATGGCACCTGCCAAGCTGTGCTCCTAGGACATCTGCTGCCACACACTGACAATGGACATGATAAATGCAATGGTGTTGCTGCCATCACTGGTGGGTCTCACTAGCCTGACATTCTCAGTACTATAATATGCATGTAACCCCTAGGTGGTGCTATTCCAAGGGCTACTCCCCCTGCCTGGGTGACTAGGTGCAGCTTAAGAGGCCTGGGTACTGAAAATGGGTGCCTCCACCCAGATGACAGGGTTATTGGTAGCATAGCTGACCTGGCTACAGCCCTCCAGGACACTGTAGCCCCCCTCTTTCCCCCTCTAGTGGCCTAAGCAATGAACAACAGACACAGTTACAATAACCCCTAATCAGCATACAAATCTCCACTCTCTCTGCAGTTATCACCAGGGCTGATTCCACCAGTTCGACCCTGGAGTCCCCCTGCAAAATAAGGTTAGACACAGCAAGTAACAACAGTACAGTGCTTCTTGTACAAAATGGAACCACAGTCAAGTTAAATGCAAAAGGAATTAGATCTGATTTATTCAGGGCGAATGAACAAGGGAGGGGCATAATTTGTCTGATTAGTTCTATAACTGATTCAATCAGGCAATCATGCATGCACTTTAGAGTCCCTTCACAGTCACATACTCTGGGTACCCAGTTAGAAAAAAAGGTGGGCTAGCCTGACACATTGCCTGGGGTAGGCCGGCATTGCAGCTGGTTGGGGCCCTGTGATGGAAAGAAGGAGCATGCATAACTACACACAATTTGTAATCCAGAGCTGGGAGGCTCAGTTCGTGACAAGAAAACAACAATTGAATCAGATGATAACACTTTTGATTTAGCTGATGTTGCAGGGAGCTACACTGGTGTTTACTCATGCTACCCAATATGAAACACTGGAGGGATGAAATGGAGACTGCAGGTCAACAAGCTGGTATACCAGGAGAAGCAGGGCCCACATGATTCACCGAGCTGTCGTTCCTGTTCGAGATGTTGAGCAGGGAGTTGATTCCTGGATGAGTCTCTTGTCAATGGTGATATCTGCATCTGAAATAGCTCTCTGGGCCAAGGTGGCAGGGCCCAAGCTGGGTGAACAGTTTGGATTCAGTTCTATAAGTGCTGGAGACAGCTTCCAGCAAGCATGACACACTTAAGTAGTGGGGAGCCAAATCGCAACCCACTGACAGCTTACAGTACATTTATAGCAAAGCAAAACACAATACCACAGGTTGGATGATAGTCCAGTTGCAATTTCAGTTTTCTGAGCAAAACTGTGATCTCTCTAGTGATTCAGATGTCCTGACAGGCCAATTGCTTACAGCAAATCTTTGGTCTTCTTCAGTTAACAGGGCAGTCACAATTCGATATTTTTCATCACAAGCTGGTTCGGATTCAGTCCGATTAATTTCACTAGCAGATCCCTCAAAAGGAAAGATAAAGCAGGAGGGCCAGACACAGTCTTCCCACCAGTTTCCTGTGCTACTACGCAGGAGCAGCTGCTCAAATGTCTTGAGCAGTTCACTCTCTCAATTCCAAACTCAGACTGACTCTCTGCTGCAGGCAGCACTGGGACTTCCTTCTAATCCAAAAAGTGTTTGGTTGGTTGATTTATCTGTCTGTCAAAGCAAGGGCTCCCCCTCCAGGTCCATTTAGGCACCAAAATGAAAAAAGTACAATTCCTACAGAAATTCACTCGCACAAGACCCCTGGGACAGACTCCATTTTAAGGTCCCCCAAAGCTACTGATTGATGCAATGCACAAATGTCCATGCTGCAAAGAAAGGCAGGTTAGAGAAACTATAATACCATTATTATTAGAGCAGCTAATCAGCAAACAATTACCAGTTCCAAAAGAGCTCTCTCTGCACCATTAGCGATGGCAGAACAGAGCAATATTATTGCAGCTCGGGTGGGACTTGAGCCTGGAAACACTCGGCCCCTACCCAGATTAATTATACACTACAAAAATAATGTTTCTTAAAGGGATAGGCATGGAGGCTAACAAGGCACTCACATGCAAGCACTTTTACACCTGTAAAGACACAGAACACCCGCCTGGCAGTGGGCATTTAAGCACACCCAAGGAAGACTTTTGGGAACCCCCATTTATAGGGGGATAAATGCAGTCACCCAGTCATACCATCCTTCCGGGCCAGTGTGTGTGCTATAACAGGGATATTCTCTTGGGCTGCTGGTGCCACCCTCAGACAAAGTGTTCTCCGTTTACAGGGTGTCCTCCATTCCGGAGGGAATCTCTGCAACAGGAAGTGATTTGTACCACAGTGGTTGGCCTGGTTGGAGCAGAGGCACTGCTACTGTCTAGAAGGAGTTTATGCCGGTAGAGGTGGCTGAGGTCATTGAGGTGATTTTGAAGCTGCTGCTCACATGCTGTGAACTGGACCCTAGCCAGACCCGTTTCCTGGTAGGAGGGGCTGAGACCATTGGTCCAGTGTTCACCAGGATAGTGCTGTGCTCGCTCTCAGAGGGGTGCTTTCCCAATGTATTGAAGGAGGTGTTAATGAAACCCCTTCTGAAGAAACCATCTCTCTACCCTGATGTCCTGGCAAATTATAGACCTATCTACAATCTCCCATTTTTAGGGAAGGTTGTCAAGAAAGTGGTGGCTCTGCAGCTCAACATGCACCTATTGGCATTTGACATCTATGAGCCATTCCAGTCCAGTTTCAGAGCTAGGCATAGCATGGAAATGGCACTAGTTTGGGTGCAAAATTACCTTCTCAGGGCGAGGGATAGATGGAATAGTCAGTTCTCATCCTCCTTGATTTCTCATCAGCATTTTCACCATGGACCACATCATGCTTTTGGATCACCTTACAGTGTATAGTGGACTCATCAGAACAGTCATCCAATGGTTTGAGTCCTTTCTCTTTGACAGGAGCTAATGAGTGGTGGTGGGAAATTTCTCCTCCTGCTCAAAGCCCCTGTTATGTGGAGTACCTCAAGGTTCGCTCCTTTCACTGATGCTGTCCATGGTGTATATGCTGCCTCTCCAGGTGGTGGCACTCAAAATATAAAGTGGACCCTTGCTTGTCTGCATTTTTTTGAAAATAAGTCCCTCTAGTCATTACTTTTTCCTATTTATTTCATGTTGCTGCTCATTTTAAACACCCCCTTTTCCTTGATTTGACAGATGAGGAAGAGTACCACTCATTAGTGAATGTGCCACCACTGGGCTGCCTCTGGAGGAGCTCATTAGACAGTGCAGTCTGGTCTTCCACTGCTATGCAGATGATACCCAGCTGTATATGTCATTTGTCCCTGGAGCTGAGGGTTCCATTGAAGTGCTAAATAAATGCCTGGCCGAGATTCAGGACTGGATGTCCTCTAACTGGCTGAGGCTAAACCCTGAAAAAACAGAGGTGCTGGTGATTGAGCCTGGTTGATGGCGTGATAGAGATGCCTGCAGAGTGGTGACAGGTTTGGTACTGGGATCTACTCTGTTGATGGCTTCTCCAAGGTGAAAATTCTGGGCATCATCCTTGATGACAGGCTGACACTTGAAGTTCAGGCATCATCGGTTGTCAGAAGTGGCTTCTACCACTTAAGGAAGGTCGCCCAAATTAAACCCTTGATTCCACCAGAAGACTTGCCATCACTGGTACATGCCTTTGTGACTTCTAGGCTGGACTACTGCAATGCTTTGTACTTCAGAGTCAATGGAGGGATCCTCGGCCGAGTACAGCTAATGCAGAACACGGCAGCCAGGTTACTGATGGGCCTGCCTCGGTCCTGTCATATGACCCTTGGTCCTGCGAGATCTGCACTGGCTGCTTGTCAGGTGGAGGATCATCATCAGGGTGGGCTTGTTCGCCATTAAGGCCATATATATGGCTCAGGCCTTGGTTACCTGTCTGACCTCCTTGCTCCAGCCATCCCGGTACATTCCCTCCATTCCTCCACTGAGGTCCTCCTGGTGGTTCCAAGGGCCCGACTGAAAACCTCAGGAGATCACTCCTTTGAGGTGGCTGGCCTGGCCGTCCGGAACTCACTGCCAAAACCTTTGAGGAAGATCCCATTGGTGGAGGCATTTAAAAAGGGCCTGAAGACCTACCTCTGAACAAAGTATTTTAAGATAGCTTTTAACTGGCTTTAAATAAGTTATTGAATATTTTATTATAATTGTATTGTTTGTTCTATGCTGCCTATAACCCTGTTTTTATCAATAATGACACACAGAGCCTCCGGGATTAGGTGCCAAATACAAATAAAACTTTACCTACTTGCGATGTTGGTGTCCTGTCAGGTGAAGTGACTGTGTATCAGTTCTGCTCTGGCACACTGTTCCGCTGCTACAATTCTTGCCCATGTGTTACCCCTGCCTGGTGCAGCATCTGGCATGTCTTCCGCTAGTTCATCATCATCCTCTTCAGCATTCACCTCTGGGAGGGGAAGCTGCTGAGCTATGGTGAGGTACAAAATACAGTATGCCAGGAAGATCCTGCAGGCCATACTGGGACTATATTGCAAGGCTCCCACATTGGTCCAGGCACTGGAAGGGCATCTTTAGGAGGCTGATGGTCCTCTACCACTGATTATGTGGACAAGAGTGCCTCATTTTACTGTTCTTTTGCTTCACTCTGTGGGTGCTGGACAGGAGTTATGAGCCATGGCACCTGGGGAAATCCACTGTCACCTGCAGGCATGAAATGCATAGGTTACCACTTGTAGCCTGTGTGTACCATGGCCTTCTTGCTGCCTGTGCTGCCTCCAGGCTCCCAGCTTACAACACCACCAGCCCACCAGTACTACCAGTGCTGACACTTCAACATCAGTGCCACACATCAGTCCCAAAACCCTCTCCCTCATTCTGTTCATGCTTTATGGAGCCCACCACCACTGTTCCCAATGCCTGGTGGTCACACAGATTGCTTCTGGGCATATGCTGTTATAGCATGTTCCAAGTACGGTGTGCCACCGCACTAACTACCCACATGGGTCACTATGCAGGAAACTGTCCAATGAGAAACTTTCCTTCTAACTGTTGGCTTACTTTTGCCCACCTCTCCATAGGTAACAAAAAGCTGTGTACTCTGGGACCTGATATACCTTGTTCATGTAGTAATCTGGAGCTCCCTTTACACCCAGACAGTGAAGTGTTTTGTTCACCTGCACTGGAATGTTCTTTATAGACTACAGGAAGGTGACTGACTGGTTATATTGGAGTTCTTTCTTTTTTTATACTATTTTTTGTCCCAGCCAGCATCGGGACATCTGCCCTGGTGAAGGCCCCACCACCTCCTGCTCCCAAATGAGTCATGCTCTCTCATGCTTCCTGCTTTACCTCCCCCAGGGCAGGGTTGAGGCACCAGCCAAGGTGTCGTGAACATCGGTTCGGGTCAGGGGAGTTGGCCTGGAAGCATATAGAGAGGTAGCGAGGAGGGCATCATGGAGGCACTGACGGGGAATTTTTGTGTCCCTAAAAGGATGTTTTTCCCTTAGGGTGGAGACGTGCAATGATATCCTGTGTCTGCCCCACCCCCTTAGACATCCAGACGGTGGTTGCGGCAGATCCCCCAGCCTCTGCCAGGGGTCTGTAGTGCACCGGGCATTTGTCCCCCCCTCCCCTTGGAGAATGAAAGCAGTCCGAGGGACACTCCATCCATCTCCCCCCAGCCAGCCCTTCAGTAAGCCAGGTCCATTCCCGAATCCGGGTCGCCAGTGTCACAAGCAGAAATCCAACCGCTGCACTGATGGGCCAGCTTATATTGGAGTTCTAACACCACTAGGAATTTCAGACCCAAAAAGGTCCTGACCCTTATTATCAGGACCAAGATCCTGACAAGTTTTTATTTTTTTTATTTTTTATTTTAGTCTTTAGTAACCGGGTAAGGCCCACTAGGCACAAGTGCCTGTTTTCAGGGGCAACCTGGGAGCACTGGGTGGTTAAGTGACTTGCTCAGAGTCACACAGTATGCAAGTGGAGGTTGTAAGAATCAAACTCAGATCTAGTCTGCTGGATGTACCAAGTTTGTTCACACCTCGTTCCTCTAACCTCTAGGCTATACTGCCTCATTCTAATTCAGATCAGAACATTAAGCAAATTAATGATGCTACTACAAAAACATCACAAATACACTAAAATTAGAAAATGAAGTTATTTTTCTTACCTGAGTGTCTCAGTCTATTTTCTGACTATTTTCTGTGCTCATTTGCTGGCTATAGATTATCAGTCTAGACCATGACAATCTTTGCCAAAATACTCGTTACTATCATGCCAATCCACCATGAGCTGCCCGTCCTCCAACGTTTCCTTGAAAAACCACAGACATGCATGAAACATGGGAGGCCAGGCGGCTTATGGTGGCGTGGCATGATTGTAAGTAAAGAGAGCATTTTTTGCAAACATTATGGCGGTCCAGACTAGTCATTATTTGAAAATCCTGCTTGAGATATGGGCATGCAAGCTCCTTTTTTCTGTTTGTACTGCAAAAGGCTATGACTGAATACTGTGTCTGTTCTGTAGCACTTGTCCTTTTGTATGGCTATACAGTAGATTACTGACTTATTTTCCTTTTCCCTTACCCTCTGTGTGGACCAGAACATGGTATCACTCCCCCATTCTGCCCCAATAATTATTCATATCCTGATCCTGTCTCATCTGATGCCCCCCCAATATGAAGCACAGCCCTGATTCTCCCTTCTATCTACTTATACCAACACTACCCCAGTATGTACAACCCTGACTCCTCTATCTGTCACCAACTACCCTGCCCCAATATGCGCTTTCACTGCCTCTTCTCTGTCCTGGTATTGAACCCCCTCCATCTGGTGATGCCCACCCTGCCCCACTATAAATAACACTTCCATGTCTCCAATCTACCCACCCTGTTTCTGAATAAGTACCTCAGCCCTCTCCTTCCATCTGCTAAAGCCAATTTCTTGTCCTATAATAAGCACACAGTCTCCTCCACCAATCTGCTGATACTCCCCTACACTTTTTCAGGGTAAAAATATTACCCCTACCAGCTTCTGATTCTCAGCCACCCTACCCAAGAATAAAATAAATATTCACTTTCATCTGCTGATATCTAGGCACTTACCATATGCCATAATAAAATAAGTACCTTCTCCCATCTATCAATTATCAGGCACCCACCCTGTCCCAGAATAAAATAAATACCCCCTCCCAACTGCTGATTCTCAGGTACTCAGCTACGCCAGAATAAAATAAATACTCACTCCCATCTATTGATTCCCAGACACTCAGCTTGTGCCACAATAAAATAAATACCCACTCCCATCTGCTAATTACCAGACACTCAGCTTGTGCCAAAATAAAATAAATACCCCCTCTCATCTGTTCATTCCCAGGCACTCAGCTTGTGCCAGAATAAAATAAATACCCCTTCCTATCTGCTAATTCCCAGGCACTCAGCTTGTGCCAGAATAAAATAAATACCCACAAGGAGGGCCTATGCATAGCAGACAAGAGGTAAGTAGGAGGGAGGATTGCAGCTCCCAGATTTTTACTTATATTACCTAACGATCCATACTTCCAACATTTTAAAAGGGTCCCACCCGAATTCAAACTCAGAGTATTTACCAGGCTGGCAAAAAATTGAGCAGATACTACTTCACAAATACCAACTCTCTTTGGATGGCCTACCTTACCTCACTCAAGCCTGTCTGCCTAAGGACCTCAAAGACACGCCTGTGGGTTGGGACCTACAGGCGCATGTACAACTTTGTCGTAGATTTGGGCTAAATCAAGTCCAAGATCTCATGCAGCCATTAAGTTACAATACAAACATCAGGATAGCCACAAAGCCAATTACAGATTCTTTTTGTCCACTACCGGCAGGGACGGTTGTTCAGGACTTAGTTTCAGATGAAACATTAGTATCTTCAGCTAGGCTCCAGACTAAATTTAAATTGCCTTCAAAAGAGCTCTTTAAACTAATCCAAATAAGATCCTCAGTAATGAAACACCTTGGCCCCACCCCATGGTCCTCCTGGGCAGGGACATGGTTTCAGGATTTAACTAAACTAGCCCAGACCCAAATCCCTTTCAGGAATATACAAGGAAATGAGCTCTCAGATTCAGAAGACTGTCTCTCCGATAGCCTTTTACTGGAAGTCAGTATTAAGTATAGAAAAATCCCCATCCTTCTGGCAACAGATTTGTGTTAATGCTAGTCATTACATTAAACAGGACAGATTAAGTCTTCTCCAATTCAGCACTTCACACAACTTATATTATACCCCAACTAAATTATTCCGGATGGGTAGAATATTGTTGTCGACGTGTGATACATGTGGAAATGAAATTGGATTATTATTTCACAAGCTATGGTCCTGTCCCAGATCTAAAAACCTATGGCAAATTGTACAAACCAAATTACAAGATACTCTCCCTTTTACTATGTATTTTACACCTGAAATATGCCTGTTTGGGGACTATTCAAAAATCCCTATAACCCAACATAAATATAATATGGCTCTAGTAGCATCAGTTACCAAATTACTAATCTTGCACCACTGGAAAAACACCTGGTGCCCCTCCTTTCCAGAATGGTATTAGGAACTACTAACAGCTATAGCAGCAGAAAGAGCCGTAGCATGGGCAACAGGTGCTTGGGCCAAATTTCAAAAACATTGGTCCTTATTCTATTCCCAACTCCAACAATTGTAAATTCCTTGATGCCTCCCTTGGATTTAGATGCATTAACTATGTGTCATTCCTACAGAGAGGAAGTTGCAGCCTGTTCTACTGTTTCATACTTTCACCTTTGACCCTCAGTTAGACCTACAGTTTGATGTTCTATTTCAAGGATAATGCTCTGGATGGGGGAGGGGTAGGGAGGGTGGAGTTATGGAGGGAGGAAGTGAGGGTGAGTTATTAAGTTTGATTTAGCTTGTATTTTCTTTATCATTATTTCTGTTCAAGTACCAATCAGTCAACCATATAATGGAATAGTGCCTGCATTTATACTTGGTTGTATTTGGTTGTTTTTGTATGTACTTGTAAAATTTAATAAAGTATACTAAATTGCAAACAAATAAATACATAAATGCCCCCTTCCATTTGCTGATTCCCAGGCACTGATCTTGTGCCACAATAAAGTAAATCCTCCTCCTATCTGTTGATTCCCAGGCACTCAGCTTGTGCCAGAATAAAATAAATACCCCTCCCATTTGCTAATTACCAGACACTCAGCTTGTGCCAGAATAAAATAAATACCCCTTCGCATCTGTTCATTCCCAGGCACTAAGCTTGTACCGGAATAACATAAATATCCACAAACCCCCAAGGAGGGCCTATGCATAGCAGACAAGAGGTAAGTAGGTGAGAGGATTGCAGCTCCCAGATTTTTACTTATATTACCTAATGATCCATACTTCCAACATTTTAAAAGGGTCCCACCTGAATTCAGACTCAGAGTATTTACCAGGCTGGCAAAAAATTGAGCAGATACTACTTCAGAAATACCAACTCTCTTTGGATGCCCTACCTTACCTCACTCAAGCCTGTCTTCCTAAGGACCTCAAAGACATGCCCATGGTTTGGGACCTACAGGCGCATGTACAACTTTGTCGTAGATTTGGGCTAAATCAAGTCCAAGATCTCATGCAGCCATTAAGGTACAATCCAAACATCAGTATAGCTGGAAAGCCAATTACAGATTATTTTTGTCCACTACCGGCAGGGACGGTTGTTCAGGACTTAGTTTCAGATGAAACATTACTATCTCCAGCTAGGCTCCAGACTAAATTTAAATTCCCTTCAAAAGAGCTCCTTAAACTAATCCAAATAAGATCCTCAGTAGCGAAACACCTTGGCCCCACACCTTGGTCCTCCTGGGCAGGGACATGTTTTCAGGATTTAACTAAACTAGCCCAACAACCCAAATCCCTTTCAGAATATACAAGGAAATGAGCTCTCAGATTCAGAAGACTGTCTCTCCGATAGCCTTTTACTGGAAGTCAGTATTAAGTATAGAAAATCCCCATCCTTCTGGCAACAGATTTGTGTTAATGCTAGTCATTACATTAAACAGGACAGATTAAGTCTTCTCCAATTCAGCACTTCGCACAACTTATATTACACCCCAACTAAATGATTCCGGATGGGTAGAACATCGTTGCTGATGTGTGATACATGTGGAAATGAAATTGGATTATTATTTCACAAGCTATGGTCCTGTCTCAGATCTAAAGACCAATTGCAAATTGTACAAACCAAATTACAAGATATTCTCTCTTTTACTATGTATTTTACACCAGAAATATGCCTGTTGGTGGACTGTTCAAAAATCCCTATAACCCAACATAAATATAATATGGCTCTAGTAGCATCAGTTACCATATTACTAATCTTGCACCACTGGAAAGACACCTGGTGCCCCTCCTTTCCAGAATGGTATCAGAAACTACTAACAGCTTTAGCAGCAGAAAGAGCCGTAGCATGGGCAACAGGTGCTTGGACCAAATTTCAAAAACATTGGTCCTTATTCTATTCCCAACTCCAACAATTGTAAATTCCTTGATGCCTCCCTTGGATTTAGATGCATTAACTATGTGTCATTCCTACAGAGAGGAAGTTGCAGCCTGTTCTACTGTTTCGTACTTTCACCTTTGACCCTCAGTTAGACCTACTCTTTGATGTTCTATTTCAAGGATAATGCTCTGGATGGGGAAGGGGTAGGGAGGGTGGAGTTATGGAGGGAGGAAGTGAGGGTGAGTTATTAAGTTTGATTTAGCTTGTATTTTCTTTATCATTATTTCTGTTCAACTACCAATCAGTCAACCATATAATGGAATAGTGCCTGTATTTATACTTGGTTGTATTTGGTTGTTTTTGTATGTACTTGTAAAATTTAATAAAGTATACTAAATTGCAAACAAATAAATACCCCTTCCATCTGCTGATTCCCAGGCACTGATCTTATGCCACAATAAAATAAATACCGCCTCCATCTGCTGATTCCCAAGCACTCAGCTTCTGCCTACATAAAATAAATACCCCTCCCATCTGCTGATTCCCAGGTACTCAGCTTATGCCAGTATAAAATAAATACCCCCTCTCATCTGTTCATTCTCAGGCACTCAGCTTGTGGCAGAATAAAATAAATACCCCTCCCATCTGCTGATTCCCAGGTACTCAGCTTATGCCAGAATAAAATAAATACCCCCTCCCATCTATTGATTCCCAGGTACTCAGTTTGTGCCAGTATAAAATAAATACCACCTCCCATCTGCTGATTCCCAGGCACTGATCTTATGCCACAATAAAATAAATACCTCCTCCCATCTGCTGATTCCCAAGCACTCAGCTTGTGCCAGCATAAAATAAATACCCTCCCATCTGCTGATTCCCAGGTACTCAGTTTATGCCAGTATAAAATAAATACCCCCTCTCATCTGTTCATTCTCAGGCACTCAGCTTGTGCCAGAATAAAATAAATACCCCCTCTCATCTGCTGATTTCCAGGCACTCAGCTTGTGCTAGTTTAAAATAAATACCCCATCCCATCTGCTGATTCCCATCCACTCAGCTTGTGCCAGAATAAAATAAATACCCCTTCCCATCTGCTGATTCCCAGGCATGCAGCTTGTGCCAGAATAAAATAAATACCCCCCTCTCATCTGTTAATTCACAGGCACCTACTCTGTCTTGGGGGAAAAAAACGAACACCTCCTCCCATCTGTTGATTCCCAGTTAGTCCAAGAAATAAATGAATATCTCTCCCATCAGTTGATACCCACCCTGCTATACACAATCGAGTTTGGATGCCCAGCAATTGCTGCAGCCACTACCACACTACTTCAGTGATAATATTCAGACTAGCACAGAACTTGAAAGTGCAGCCTTTCTCTTGTTCTACCCTTTACTTGCTGCCATACTAGCCAACTTCTCACTCATGTTCTAGTGCTCTTCCACTAACAAACATGCACCGTGCTCTCTTGAATCACTAAACTAGAGAGTGAGTGTCAGGCAGGTAGAGACAAATTCTAAACTAAATTCTTTTTATTATGTCCTTGTGGGATCCAGGATATGGGGGATATGTATGTGGGGGAGGGAGGCTTTTTGTTTTGTTTATAAACTGGAGTGAGGCAGACCCTGTACACTGTCAACCAAGTTCAGATCTATCCAAGTCAGATGGACACGAGAGATCTGGAGGATTTCTGGTTCTCCTCAGACTGGATTCATCCATCTCTAGATGCCTCCTTAGGTAGAACTTCCTATTGGTTTTAAGGGCTAACTTGTTTCTGTGGAAAATTATGCACTATAACTTGGATCATTGCAGAGGGCTTGCAACTCACCTATGCTCCTGGCAGATGTCATGGTTATCAGGAAAACTGTTTCCCCTGTGACATGTTTTAAGTAAGCTGTAACCATAGGCTCAAAAGGAGTCTCCATAGACTAGATCATATAGATGTTTCAGTCCCGTAGAGACTGAGTCCCTTACAAGTGGATACAGATGACTGGGTCCCTTAAAAAATAAATTAAAAGTCAGGTGGTGATGCCAAGGACTTGTCTTTGCCTACTCATGGGTAGGCTGACACAGCTGTCAGGGGTACTTTCAGGGTTGAATGTGTCAGACCTAAGGACTGTAGTGCACCAGGTAGTCCAGAACTATAAAAAGCCCTGCCTGCATTGGGAGTATCACTCTTGGGGCACAACAGTATGAGAATCTTTTTCACTTAGAAGTGTATACCTTCCTTGTGATTTTCTGGAAAACTTCAGCACCCTCAGCACTTCATATGACAGATTCAAACTGGAGAGTTCTATCTCCTCAAGAACTATGCCCTCAAATTAAATGTTCTGACATCTGGGAATGTTATTCAGCCTTGAGATGGTCAGCAGATTGTCTCTCAGTGGAATTTTGAGTGGAATCCTGCTGGACAGGGTCAGAACCACTGAGTACAAAGCCTGCCTCCCTAGGTCTAGACTATCTGGATCATTGCTTCTGGCTCTCTCCTGAGTTTATGATCACTTCCTGTATGAAAGGGAATGATGGGAAGTCATACTGGAGTGTCCCTGTCCAATCCAGGGCTAGGGGATCTTCTGGGACTGTGCCCTTGGCTGGTGGCCTGCAACAAATCTTTTGGAGATGATTGTTCTCCCAGGAAGGAAACAGATCTAGTTCTGGAGTACTCCATATTCTGAAGACTGAAACCAGCACTTCCTGGCTCAAGGTCCATTCATGGTTTCTCTGGCTGGTTCTGCTTAGGGAGTCTGCCAACACATTGTCCTTGACTGACAGATGTACTGCAGAAATCTCTGTGTCCAGGGAATAAGTCAGATAATAGATACTCATAGTTTCTTGCAAAGTTTTGAGGATCTTGTTCCTTGCTATTTATGTATTAGATTGCTGCGGTATTGTGCATCCAAATTTAGACAGACTGACCCTGCAGCAGGAATGAAAATGACTGCATTGCCAGCAGAACTGTCCTGACCACAAGGAGACTTGTGTGCTCCCAAGCCTCCTGAGGGCTCCAGGTGCAAAGTACTGTGAGATCCTCCTGCTAGACACCCCACTCTAGAAGTGAAGCATCGGTTGTCAGAACTTTTTTTTTATTGCTGGAGGAGATGAATGCCCTCCCTAAGGTTGATTTCCTCCTTCCAGCACTCTATTGCTTATTCAAAGCCTTTTGTGACAGGCACTGGCTTGGACAGTGAGACTGGCCTTTGGGAATAGTGACCTTTTAGATGGTACTGAAATTCCTTCATCTGTATTCTGGCCCACAGCATCACAGCTGTGAATGAGGCCATGTGCCTAGCCATGGCAGGGAATCCCTTGCAGGCCTTGGATAGCCCAGTGTGAAGGATTCTGCAATGGCAATCAGGTTTGAAACTCTTGCCTGTGGAAGAAAGGCTTTCCCCATTAGGATATCTATCTCTGCACCTATGAAATCCAGTGCCTGCCCTGATTATGAGACTTCTGAAGATTTATTAGGGGTTGGAATACCAAAAGAATGCGCACAAGGAAAAGCGGTGCTTAAGGAACAAACTAGACATACAAAATGCAAGTTCCAAGCACACGAAAGCCCATAAAGAAGGACACTTTATCTAATTTTACTTAAAAGACTTCATTTTAATGTATAAAAATGTACAAATGTACAGAACACCAAATCCCATCTGACTGTTTCGAGCAAAGCCCTTTATCAAAGACTGGGAAAAAGACTTCACATCACACTTGATACACACATCATTTATATCAGATGTATACCGTCACACAATAGTAAAGAAAATCAATTAAAAAGACTGACTTCTTCTCATTTAACTTTATCAGTACTTAATTACATTTGTGACTGAAAAATCATAGTACTAAAGAAGACATGGATTAAAAAAAACTTTCCATTTAAATGGGACAGACTTCAATTTAAAGTGTTTTTTAAATCTTTAAAAGAATGGGAAACAATTTTAATAGATGCAAGTTTGAAGTTAATGGAATTAATCATTAAATATGGAAAAGAAAAGGAGGCAAAATTAAAAGAAGATCTAAAATTACAAGAACAGGAAGCTTTAAAGTTTGCAAAACACATTGATTTTCAAAGAATAAATAATAAATTATGAGACTCTGGGACAGATATTAAAAACTTTGCCCAGGGCTAAATTAGCACTGCCCGGCAGGCAAACTTAGCCCGGAGCACAAAACAAGCCATATTTAAAAGGAATAGCCCGGGGCAAACACACCTTCTGAATATAGCATGGGAATGAGGCCGGCCAAACTGGGCTGGGAGTGCAGGGCAAACAGCCCTGGAATAAGACAGCTCTGAATATGGTAACCAGGAAGTGCAAACCACAACAGCAACTCAGTGCACAGTGATGTGAAGGTAGGTAGAGATGAACTATGTGGCCAATGTTTGTGCCAGCAATCATGGACCCAGAGTACAGCTGCAGGCAGCAGTGTATGTGAAAGTACAGTGTGTAAAACTATAAAATATTCCCGAACTGTTCATGAAAGCACTAACACGTTTGTGGGGGTTTAGTGCAGGTAACCCATTAGCCCGTGAAACGCTTGCCCGGAGCTAAACTTTGCCATATTCAAAAGTGACATGCAAATGAGCCTACTTATGTAGTCTGTGGGCAAACATCTAGATTAGCATCTCATTGTGCTGGTTGCATGCAGTTTGCACTGGGCTAACTGTTAGTCCTGTGCTAAACCCGATAAAACGTGTTAACGCTATAAACAGCTTAGGAGTAATATACAGTTTTGAACACTACTTCCACATGCACTGCTGCCTGCAGTTGTACTGGGACAACACAGCATAGGGACAGATGGTGGTGGTGCTCCAGGCAACTGTCACACTGTAGGTCATGCTACAGTGCACAGTAGACACTACAGTAGCAAGGGGGCCAGTAGTGTGTGGACACAGCAATGCCTATGGTGTGTAGGGCAGTGATGATGACTGCACTATACACAGTGAGAGGCTCAACCTGCAGGTGCTTACTGACAGTGGACATTACTGTTACGGTGTTGTGTGACCCACAGATGCTGCACCTGTGGCATGGGATGCTCACAGTGACGTGTACATTTCTGGCTTTGTGTGCTGTGGCAGTTGTACAGCTGTGCGTATGTGGCGGGAGGTATATATTATCCGAAAGACACACTGGTGTTGGGGTATTCCCAATACTGGCCCATGTGCATGCATGATGTGTCCCAGCCTTGTGGCCACACCTGGTCTGAGGCACAGCCTCACCATCCATATACGCTCCTCTCAACATCCTCCATGCCCACAGTGCTGCATTTGTGTGCTGGCATCTGTTGGTGTCCACAGAAGTGTGGTCCACAGGTGTGTGCTGTATGGCCACACTGCCATGCTGTCCACTGGCAGCAGGGTCACAATGTACTGCTGGGCATGCCTGGGACTGGTGATAGATGATGGCATCATTGTGATGCTATCAGTTAGCAGCATGCTTCCTCTATGTTTGGCTTTATCTATGTGTCATGTTTACTTGTTAGGGTTGCGCAAAACCCATGCTAAACCCACACAAACACTGTGCAAAGCCATAGTGTCATGCAAAGCTGATTGCCCAGGGTTAAGACAAGCTTTTCCTGGGCGGTAGTGTGAACTGCGCTAAGTGTTGCGCTAAGTCCCGCAAAACCACTTAGCGCAGCGCTAGTCACTGAATATAGCATTGCGCCTGTATTCTGTCAGTTTGCCCCTTGCATACATTATTATTTTGCCTGGTGCTAATGCAGTTTGCCCACGCTATTTGGCCTTTTGAATATAGCAGACCCACGTTAATCTCGCGCTAAACCTGCACAAACGGTTTTTGCCCGGTGCAAAGTTTTGAATATCTGGCTCTCTGTCTCTAAATTAGATAAATATTTGAAAATATTAAAACCCATTAAATTTACTAGAGATAAGTGTGACTGGGAAAGGGGAGAAATTTTAATTGGACTAAACAAACATCAGAAAAGGCATTTTAAAAATTAAAAAGAATGTCTCCTTTGAATATCAAACTGAAGCTAGTGTGTCTGAAGAGGAAGATTCTGGTAGAGGGTACCCTTTTCAAACAGAGGGACAACAACTAGACCCGCAACATCAGGGATATCAGCATTCTGCACAGGAACACACCTTCCAACCCTTACCTCAACCACGGAGAAGTATGCGTCTCCAGGAACAAATGGGAGAGCATCAACAGGGAAGAAGAAAAGAATTATATGATGGGGAAAGCAGCGACGAAGAAGAACATTACAAACAAACATACCAACATCTCCATACAACAGAGGCAAATACAATCAGAGGAGAAGGAGGGGACAAGAATGAGGTCGGTAGAGGAAGTAAGCTGCTATACAAAATTGTAAGCCTCCTCACACCATATTTTAATAGAATCTGAGATAAATCTTTTAAAAAAGGGTTTAAGCTTCTCACCAACAGTGACCATGAATCAAGTAGAAACACTAGTAGATGTTGAATTGAACTGTCACAAGTTAAACTTACAGGCCTTCTTTCATAAACAAAACTTAGAGAGAATGGCCAGAGAAACTAAAACTACAGCCCCTACCTTAGGAATGCCTCCATGTTTTGTGCACCCTATTTGTACTGCAGTTAAAACCTATAAAGAACTGGTTCTTAACGATTTAGAAAAAAATTTTGACACCCCATTTTGAACATTATACCAACATTAGTAAGCAGGAGAGAGAAGTAATTATAACACTGCAATGGGACAAGAATTTAATAATAAAACCTGCAGACAAAGGAGGAGCAGTAGTTTTATTTGATGTAGATATTTATTTAACAGAAGCAAATAGACAGCTGGGAAATGTGGTGTTCTACAAGAAGCTCAGTGAAGATTCCCTACCAGAATTCAAATTCAATGTGGATGAATATTTAGAAATGCACAAAAGAGGGGAGTGATTGATCTAAAAACAAAAGACTTTCTAACTACCCCTACCCAGTCAAGGCTACTTTCTACATTCTTCCAAAGATCCATAAGACTCTGCTCAATTTACCAGGTCGCTCGATAATTAGGGGTATCGGCTCACTCACAGAACCCCTCTCGATCTTTTGTGACACTTTTCTGAAACCAATTGTAACAGAATTACCATACTACATTAAGGACACAAAGGAAGTACTGAGTCTAATTAAAAACATTAAATTGCAACTGGACACAATATTAATTACTATGGACATAGAATCCTTATACACCAATGTCCCACATGAGGGGGCACTTGATTTGTCTGCTTTTTATTTGAATAATAGGACTGTAGCAGAGCTACCACCCACAGATATTATTTTAAAATTATTAGAGTTTTTATTAAAACAGAATGTCTTTACCTTTTAATAAAGAAACAGTTTTACAGATTCACAGGACAGCCATGGGGGCCTCACGTGCCCCTCAGTGCTAATTTGCATGTTGGATTCTGGGAACAACAAGTTATATACAATCCCTTAATTAATTCATATATGACTAATGTGGTCCTATAAAAGATATATAGACAATATTATTATCATCTGGCAGGGAACCACATAGAATTTTCAGGATTTGTAACTTTTTACATAGTACTACTAAACATCTTAGATTTATGTTTACAAGCAGTAATACAGAGATATCATATCTGTATATTTTGATAGAACAAAATAAAGATGATAGTTTAGAAAGTGACATATATAGGAAACCCACAGACAGAAATACAATTTTAATGGCTAATAGTTGTCAACCACCACATGTGGCTTAAAATATTCCGTATGGGCAATTTCTAAGAACTAGATGTAATTGCTCTGTTGAACAGGATTTTCAGTGGGGCTGAGGAACTGACCACAAGACTAATGGAATGAGGATATAGTGGAATCAAAGTGGAACAAGCTAGAAGTAAGGCAGAAATACAGGATAGGCTAAGTTTACTAGAAGATCGAGAAAACACAAGAGGAAATTTTAATGGCTTCTGTTTAGTAACAAATTTCTCAGCACAGGCAAGAGAACTTGAAAGGATTCTGCAAAATACCAATATGTTCTACTACAGAACCAGGTCTTGCAGAAATTAATAAAAAAAATTAAAATGTGTTATAGAAGAGCACCAACTTTAAAAGATATGTTGGTGCATAGCCATTTTATTAGTAAACAACTGGTGACATGGTTAAAATCAAAGGGCTGTTTCCAGTGTAAGAGATGTACAATTTGTAAATACATTAAACAAGATAAATATTTTTCTTCGTATATGTTACACAGGAATTTGAAATTAGACAACTTACATCTTGTGACACTGAGGGGGTGATATACCTAGCAACTTGTACCTGCCAAGCTTTTTACGAGGGAAAAACAAAACACAAATTTAAGGAAAGAGTGGGGGAACATCTGAGAGCAATTAATAAAATGGATCTCACCTATGCCATGGCACAGCATGTATATAAAAGCTCTGACCACGCACAGCATTCTTTTAAATTCATAGCCATTGACAAAGTTCATAGAAATCCAAGAGGGGGTGACTATGAAAATCTAGTATTAATTAGGGAAAACTTTTGGATCTTAAAACTTAAAAGCACTGTATTTCCAGGTCTTAATATTCATCTGGACATTTGACCATATCTTAAGGAAAAACAATATAAAAAACATATATAAATCATGAGCTTTCTTTATATTTCATTTCTTTTTCCTTTTTTAAACCACCCCCCTGCTCCCTCTGATAAGCTTTCAAAAATGTATTGGTATTTATTAGAATGTGAAAGGTATCTTTATGGATATAAGCAAATTTGGATATTTACAGAGAATTGAAGTTTGTCCCATTTAAATGGAAAATGTTTTTTAAATCCATGTCTTCTTTAATATTATGATTTTTTCAGTCACAAATGTAATTAAGTACTGATTAAGTTAAATGAGAAGAAGGCAGTCTTTTTAATTGATCTTTCTTTACTATTGGGTGGCGGTATACATCTGATATAAATGATGTGAATAAAGTGTGATGTGAAGTCTTTTTCCCCAGTCTTTGATAAAGGACTTTTGCCCGAAATACGTCAGATGGAATTTGGTGTTCTGTACGTTTGTACATTTTTTATACATTAAAATGAAGTCTTTTAAATGAAATTTATTAGGAGTTCCAGGTCCTCCAGGGTGCTCCTTACCTGCTGTATGGAGCACATTGCCTCTTGCATTATTTTCCATGAGACTAGCCAGTCATCTAGGTAGGAAAACACAACACACCTTCTTTTCTTAGGTGAAATGCCACTATAGATGGAAACATTGGGAATACTTTTGGGACTGAAGAGGGACCAAAAGGAATGGCTGCAGACTAATATTGGCAGTTTCCCAGTCTGAATCTGAAGTACGTACTGTGTCCATGACTGACGGGAATGTAGAAATGGGTGTCCTTCAGATCCAATGACTGAGTCAATCTCATGACTGTTTGTCCAGCTATCCTAAGTCTAAAATGGGTCATCATTCCTCATTTTTTGTGGGTCAGGAAGCATCTTGAAAACAGGCCCTTGCCCCACTGTGGGATAGGAACCTTTTCTACTGATTTGCTGATGTAGTTTTATACTTTTATGTCCAGCAGAATTATTTCTGTTGGTAAATGAGCTAGGAGGTTGTTGTTTTTTTGACTCAGCAGTTTTGGGAATATTTGGAACTGCAGAGAAGTGCCTGAACCATTTCGTCCAGGACCCACTTGTCTGTAATAATTTTTACCCATTCTTGGAAGGAGTGGATTAGTTTTTCCCCATGACAGTGGTTGACCGGTGATCTGGGCAAACATTTCAGGGTTTTTTGGGGGCTGTGACTGAGGGTCTGAAACTGCAGCATGCCTGGAGCCCCTCCTGCCTCTGCCTCTGTATTAAACTCTCAGAGACTGATATCCATAGGCAGCATTGGTCCTGGATAATAACCCCTGCCAGCTGCGTCCATAATCCTGTAAGATTTGAAGACCCTTTCTCAGTTTTCTCTTAAAAGTGGACTTGTATTCATCCACTTTTTAAATGTACTGTATGCCCATTTTGTCACCACAGAATTTCCCTTAAAGGGGAAATTAATGGCTTTAGCCTGAGTGTCCTGTGTAAGGATGGCATTCCTTTGCCATTCAGACTTCCTTAATGCCACTTTATTATCCTAGATGCAAGCAGCAAGATCCTTATTCTGTTATAGTCATGTGGGACTGATATTTAGTGGCATCTAGTGCGGACTTTGGTGAATTGACAGATACAATGAAACTTGTGAGGATGAAACCCAATTCAGAAGCATAGTTACTGTTCAAAGGGAGTGTATGTCTTTGTCACGCAGGAAACTGTGGCTCTGCACTTCACACTGGTGTGCTTCACTGTACTGTTTCACCTCGCCATCCACTTTATCTGTCTGGGCCACCACTGCAGTCCACAATGTTTCCTGGTACTGGACTGTATATGCCAAATAAGCTGCATGTCTTAGGAGAAGGGAGGCTGTTGTACATACTTTTTGTTTGACCATACAGTCCAGTTTCTTTGAATCATTTTCAGAATGCTTTGCAGAGAGAGGCACCTTGACAATCTAAAAAGCAGCTGCCTTTATCACTCCTTCATGATCAGGTTGGACATAAAGGTATTCCATGGCTTGTCTGTCCACTGATACTTGTTTTAGCCTTGTTTTAATTGCTGCTGGCTGCTGAATTGTGTGCTGACATGACTTTTGATGTGGCCTTTTGGAAGGATTTTAGGATGGGGACTAGTAGTCTCTTTCTGAGGGATGGCCCCATTATGTCCATAAACTCCACTACCTCTTCATCCTCCTCTGTTTCAAAATAGGGGATGAAGACAGTGTTTATAAACTCTTTGATGAATAAAGGAAAAAGAGGTGCAATCTTCTGTAGGCCTGGAAGGGGCACCAAGCTCTTGGTCAGCTGAACCATTAGGTTCTATGGGTTCCCCTTCCTCCTCCTCTTCATAGTGAACATCCTTCTCTTCTACAGGGAAGTGGTCTGGAACTGGAGCCTGAGGATGGGGGTCAGGCAGTTTGATCAATTTACCATAGCCTGGAAAATCTGCCATACATTAGTCATGTCCCCTGTCAAGGAAATTTGATTGCGTTCCACTGCCTTCTACTTTTCCTTCACAGGAGGAGTTGCAGGGATATGTTGTTCTTTTGGCTTTTGGCTTTTTATATTTACTTGTACACATGCGCAAGAAACATTATGTGACAGCTTAGGAGAGAAATGGGGTTTTGGAGGTGCAGCACTGAAGCAGACACTGTCCCCACTGCATTTAGAGGCTTCACTCACTTTCCACAATGCAGTGACAAGCTGCTGTTGACACTAGTTCAGCAAGAGTGCCATCAACTTGAAATGAAATCGCCGCTGCAATGAGGGAGCAATCTGTCATTGCAGGGCAGTGCCTTGCCTGGTGTAACATTTTCAGTAACATGGTAGCAGCTGTCGCTGTCCACCTCAGAGTCCCCATGAAAGCCAATGGGGTGCCCAATCCTCCTGTCAGCATGCACCCTTCCCAGTTCATTTGCCAATGGGGGAGCCCACTCCCCATCGGCATAATGTCCCCATAGATTTTGTTTGCCAAAGGGGTGCCCAATCCCCCTCGGCATCATGCCCCCAAACACAGATCCTTCTTTTTTTTTTTTTGCTGATGGGGGGCCCAATCCCCATCAGCTCCAGTCCCCCCCAAAATAAACATGCAGATGGCATGCTGGGAGCCCACCACAGCATACCAAATCTACCTGCAAAAAAAGAAAACCTTCCCTCAATGTTTTTATTTTTTTTACCTAAAAAGTAGAAAATGGTCCCTCATTTTGCTGGGGCCTCCTCCTCAACCGCACTCACCCCTGTACACCCATATTCCTCACTCCCCGTCACTCCATTCTTACTCCGGAGCCCATGCAATGATCTTCGTGCACTGGGAACATGTCTGCACACTTCAAAGCTGACCGTGAACTGAAGAAATGTTGATAAGCTGTATAATTACATAAATGTTGTTTTTTTTTTGACTTAGGTGGATATCTTGGCCATTTCTGTGAATTGTGGCACCAAATTTTCAACATGGGGTTCTTGGGACCCCTCTTCATGAATTCAGTCTCTGTCATGCTGTTATTCGGTCCCAAAATGTAATTTTGCGGTCACTGCGTGTAATTACCTTTTTGGATGGAGTAACAAAATTACAGTGTTACTGTAAATGAAGTGGGCTCCCAAAAGCCCTATGCTGCAAATTTGGTGAAATAATTCCCAAAAATGACTGTGTTATGCATTGTGTAGATTCTACGCACGCTTGTAACTCTGAGAATTTTTAATATTCGCACTCCAGATTTTCAGCATTGCCATTTTTGTGCACCTCTTTATGAACAGTGCAGCTGTCATTTTTAACATTCTGTTGAAAATGTAGTTTTACACATGTGGCGCACAATGGTGCGGCCGCTGTGGAAAATCAGCATTCAGGGCAGATTAACAAAATCACAGTGACATTGTTAATGAGCGGAAGTCCCAAAATGCCTATGTTGAAATTTTTGTGAGAACATTTAATAAAAAAAGTGTATTATGAGCATGCATTGCACAGTTTCTATGCAAGCTTGTAACTTTGAGAATTTTTAATATTTTCACTCCAGATTTTCAACATTGGCATTTTTCCATCCTGCCTGAACTGTGTTTTCACACATCTGGCACAGAATGACATGGTCACTGTAGCAAATCAACATAAAAGACAAATTAACCAAATTACAGTGCTACTGTTCATGAGCAGAGGTACCAAATGCTTTCATAAGGTGGGGGTCACAAAAAGGCCACATTGAAAATTTGTAGTGCAAATACTAACAAATGCCAGGGACATTACGATTCCTAACCATAGCATCCCACCCTGTACAGACTGACAGGCATCAGGGGGGTGTGCCTTTGGATTGCTGGCTGTAATTCTCATGCCATTCCACCCCCATCTTGCAGCCAGTGACAGGCATCGAGGTGTGGCTTGGACTCTTTGACCCAGACTTCACCCCATTCTCATATACTGCACCCATTTCAGTGTATGTCCCTATTGAATGGGGTGACTGTGAAGTTGAATACCCCAAGGCACACCTCAATGCTTGTTGGTGTCTGCAGGATAAGGTGAAGTGACATGGCATGAGCATTATACGCGATGACCCAAAGGCATACCCCAATGCCTGTCCATCTCCACAGGGTGTAGGTGGGGTTCATGTGAAGTTCAGTACTTCACTGCCATTCCTATTCTGCATATGTCTAACTCCTGCACTTCCAATGCTAATACCAACAAGCAAACATTCGGCATTGACAAATGTTTTTTTTTTGACAGAACTAGGGTTTAGCATGTCTGTTTTTAATAGAAGGGCACAGCTAAATGCTACTGTGAACATGAGAAGAATGTGAAAAGCATTCAAAGGCAGGGATTAGTGATGATTGTTTAGACCACCGAATAACAGATCATGATGCTTTGTATGTACAGATAGAGTTGGGGGAGGAAGAGTTATCTCTGTGCCTCTACAGCCACTGTCCCTGCAATTATACAGACTGCTTAACAAACTATTATGTTCCCCAGTGGGCTAACGTGTGTTGGAGCATGTCAACAGAAAATAAATCGATCCCTGAACTAAATAGCTGTGGGGGACTCTGGCACTGGCTGGAGACAGTGAGTGTGTGGGGGGAAGACAGTGAGAGAGAGAGAGAGAGAGAGAGAGGAAAACAAAAGAGAAACAGACAGACAGGAGGCATAAGAAGCTGTAGATGGTGGCAGAGGTACCAACAGACAGACAGAGGCAGACAAAAGGGAGGGGAGAGAGAGAGGAGAGGCATAAGGAGTTGTAGAGAGGGGCAGAGGAAACAAGAGGAGATGGGGCAGAGGAAGGTGGAAGAGAGAGAGAGAGAAAGGAGAGGAAAAAGGAGAAACAGGGTGAGTGAGAGAGAGAGAGAGACAGAGCACTGTCTCATGTCTGCCCGATCTTGAATGTCAAACTTGATCTCCCATCTGTTTGTTATCCCTTCCCTTTATAATCAGTTATTATGAGCAAGATTTAAGAGATTTAAGACAACTAGGAAATAATGGGACTGGGGATTGGGGTGGGAGGGGGTGGGGTGGGAAACCACTAGACCATCAGGGAGTTTTAAAAAAAGTCATGGGTAGGACAGAGATGGGGATGGGGGTTGACTTGTTAAATGCGGTGGACAATTTTAGTTTTGGCAGGTGAGGTGGAGGGAGGGACCACTAGCCACTGGGACATTTGTTGTCAGGCAGGGATGGGATGGGGATGGATGCACCCAGCGGGATGGGATTTTTAAAGTCGAGTCACGCGAAGGGGGATCTGGTGGGGGGAGGGACCATTAGCCACCAGGGATAGGCTATCATGTACTTGTGGAGCAGGTGGGGGGAGAGGCCACTAGCCACTAGGGATGGGCAGTGGAAATATAGTTTTCTGCCCCAGGGCAAAATGTCACTCATAACATTCATGGAAGTGTTCTAGTCCACCACAAGTAGAAGTTCAGAAACTTCAACAAAAGTTCATCGATTTCCATGGAAGTTCTGCAGGAAAAAACTGCACTTTGCCTATCCCTAAGCCCGACTGCCTGCACCCATCCTGGAGTGGAATCCAAGCATGCAATGATAAGTTTAAATGCTACATAGACAAGCATCTAAACTAGCCAAGGCAGGTGGCAGGCCAGCAAGGATGGTACCTAGCTGCTCACCCCCCACAGCTAGCAGTGGAACCAGGGAACAGGAGGAGGAAGAGTGTGCAAAAGATGGATATAAGTACCCAAGAGGTGGATAAGCAGAAAGGGGGCAAAATTAAACAGAAGTACAGACAGCAGAGAGAACCAGGGTTAAAGGACAACCAGAGAGGGGGCTGGGGGAGAACAGCTAAACAGTCCAGGGAGTTTAAATCATGGAAAGTCATATGTGCCAATGTCAGGAGCCTTAGCAACAAGATGGAGGATTTGGAGGCTGTCATGGTGCAGTTGGATCTGGACATTGTGGCCATCACAGAGATCTGGTATAATGATAAGCACGACTGGGAGACAGCAATACCAGACTACAAAATATTTAGAAGAGACAGGGCAGTCAGGAAGAGAGGAGTAGTTGCACTTTATGTGAAAGATAGCATTAAGGCCACAGAGATCCAGGAGGAACAATATGGGGGAGAGATACTGGGGGTTAAAATGGATAGGAAAATGGGATCAGCAGTCTGCACAGGGGTGGTCTACAGACCACGAGCTCAGGAGGAAGAAACTGATAGGGAGCTGATACTAGCCATGCAAAGGATTGCAGACAAGGGTGAGGTGGTGCTGATTGGAGACTTCAATATCCTGTCATGGACTGGAGCCTCCCAGCAGCAGCATCAACCAGGAGCAGATTTATCCTGGACTTCTTTCAAGGTGTCTTCCTCAAGCAACTGGTCATGGAACCAACTCAGCAGAAGGCAATACTGGACCTCATGCTTACAAATGGTAACAGTGTGATAGGGGTAACAGTGGGGGAGTGCCTGGGGAACAGTAACCACCGGTCACTGTGGTCTGAAATCACAAAAGGAGCAGAACCAAACTGCACAAAAACACATACCCTGGATTTTAGGGGGGCAGACTTTGGGAAAATGGGGAAATGCTTGAAAGAGTCATTAACGGGAATGGTGCAGGAATCAGGAGTTGAGGAACAGTGGGCAATATTTAAAATGAGGATCACAAGAGCAACAGACTTATGCATTAAACAGGTTAGCAAGGGGAAAGGAAAAGGAGGCCATTATAGTTTTCAAGGAGGTAGTGGAGAAAGCGAAGCTAAAAGATTGCATTCAGGCAATACAAAAAGACACAGGCAGAATGGGATAGGAAAAGTACCAGGAGAAGGAAAGGGAGGTCAGTAAGGAAGCCAAAACTCAGACAGCAAGCGCATCACAAAATCAGTGCAGAGGGAAAAAAACTTTTACAGGTACATACTGTAAGTGAGAAAAGAAAGGCAAAGGAGGGTTAGTGAGACTGAAGGGGGTTGGAGCCATGTGCAGGATAACAACAGTAAAGCTGACATGCTGAACAGGTATTTCTGCTCAGTCTTTATTAAGGAACAGGAGAGTAATGGACCTGAAGAGAGTACAAGGGTGGGAATGGCACAGAAATGGACACAAGTACCTTTACATGGGAAAGGGTCCTGAAGGAACAGGAAAGAATAAGAGTCGATAAAGCAATGGAGCCAAATGGGTGCACCCCAGGGTCCTAAAGGAATGAAGAGAGGTGGTGACTGAATGGCTGGCAATCCTGTTTAACCAGTCACTGGGAACAGGGTGGTACCCAAAGACTGGAGGACAGCAAGATGGCAGTAGAGCAGTAGATGCTGACGCCCATTCTCCCAGGAGGAGACCATCCTGCAGGTAGAGATGTGGTGAAGTTTTACTTTGTTGGCAAAGTTCTAGCAAACTGAGAAATTTGTCTTCATAAAAAACATTGCAAATTGCCCACTTCTCCACATCACATAGGGTTTTCTGGGGAAGTGGCACTTTTTAAGGAAAAATCAGATAAAGTCATGCAAAGTTGCAACTTTTTCATGAATCTGCATGATGTTTCTTGAAAGAAGACACTTCACCTGCCAAAAACTTTGCAAAGTCACACTTTGCACTTCGCAAATTATCCAAACTTTGCAAATTAATTCATAAAGAAAAGTTTGCCATCTTCTCACATCTCTGCCTGAGAAATTCTCTATCTTCCTCCACCAGCTGATCCCTGGACAACCCTACTACTATACTACCCAAATGGAATGGTTAACAACAGACTGCTTTTAAAATTATTTACATTTTCTGCCTGCTATTTTAAGTGCTACTAGCTCTATATACTGTGTGAGATAAGGGTATCTGATAGATTGGGCATTATTCTACTGTTTGCTGAAATCTGAGCTCCTGTCAACAGCACTTGCCCCCTAATGTCTTGCTGTAACCCTCCTTCTGAAATTCTTCCTTCTCCTTAAGAACCTCTCATGTAAATATTGCATATTGTTGTACATATTATCACTATACATTGTACATTATACTGTCATTTTTGTATTAGCTGGTTAACTCCTGCTTTGTTGTACCCTTATGCCAATTACTGTATCTCTCCTGTATTGTATACCTGTATTATTATGGTCTATGTGTATATTTCCAGGTCCAAGTTGCAAATGAGATTGCTCAGTGGTGCTTCACCTGGTAAAATAAAGAACTGATTGATTGATTGAGTGATTGATTGATTGATTGAGTGACTGATTGATTGATAGATGTAGTCCCCTTATACAAAAGCGGGACCAAAGTGGAAGCAGGGAACTACAGACCAGTCAGCCTGACCTTGGTAGTGGGGAAGATCATAGAATTACTACTGAAGGAGAGATTACAGGACCCAAAGCAGCATGATTTCACCAGGGAGGTCATGTGAGTCCTACCTCATTGAATTTTTCAACTGGGTGACAAGGGAGGTGGATCCAGGGGAGGCAGTGGACATGGCCTATCTGGACTTCAGCAAGGCCTTTGACTCTGTGCCACAGAGAAGACTATTAAACAAACTGGGGAATATTTATTAATTGAAATGTTTCACCTGGAAGGCACAATGAACAACACGTCACTCTTCTCCTGGTACGATCTGGGGGGAAGGGGTACAACTGGAATGAGACATTAAACATTCAAGTTACAACATCAACATTAATATACAGTTGTAAGGCAGGTGTTAAAAATAGTGTTACAACAGTGTTGCACATAACATGTAGAAAGAGTGAACAAAAATAAGTGCCAGGTTAATAAGTAAATAAGTGCTTACATGAAAGAAAAGGGGGAAGGGGACAGAGGGGTGAGGTGGGATGGAATAGTCACGCCCCTGGAGACCTCTTCAGGATGCAAGAAACCCTGTATGGGGACGGGGGACCAGAGAAGGAGGAGGCAGTGTCCAAGATAGACCCCTAGAAGATGGTGGGGGAAGGGAGAAAATGAGAGATACAAGCCCCTTGGAGAGTTAGGCGAGGGATCCATGCAGAGCATCCAGGGTTTTTTGCATTCTGTGAGAGATCAAGGGAGCTAGTAAGGAGGGGCAATTAGGGGAAAGAGGAGAAGGGCTAGGGATTTGGGGGGTGGGTGTGTTCAGGGTAAAATGAAGATGAGGGTAGGGTGGCAGGGTTTGTCCAGGGCTTAGAGGAGGGAATAAGGGAGGGACATGGCAGAAGCAGCTAGATACAAGGTAATTATTGAGGGCAGAGCTCATGGAGTAGGCAGAGGATGAGTGCTGAATTCTGGGGGGAAGGAATTCCAAATTTTTGGGAGGCAGTGACAGTAACTAGATTGGATGATTTGGATGTATCTGTGGAGGACAACCAGGATATGGGAGTCATTTGATCTAAGGGAATGGGAAGGTGGTGAGTTGTTATAAAGGAAGAGATGAGGTAGGAAGGGAGCTCACCTAACCAGTGCTTGGAGATGAATTTAGCACAGTGGGAGAGTTGCGTATTTGTAAGAGAGGGGAAGGATAGGGCACAATAAAGTTTGCAGTGATGGGTATGGGGGACATCCAGGGCAAAGCGGCAGAAGGAATTGAAGAGGGTATCCAGTCTGGCCAGGGAGTATATGGGTGTGGGCAAGACAGTAGTGTGGTGGGTTGGTAACTGGATGGGCAGCAGGACACAGAGGGTGGTGGTAAATGTCTGCCACACTACAGAGGAAGTGTGACCAGTGGGATACCATAGGGATCTGTGCTGGGACTGATCTTATTCAACATTTTCATCAGTGATATTGCACAGGACCCAGAAGGAAGAATTTCCCAGTTTGCTGATGACATGAAGCACTGCAATAGGGTGGACACATCAGAGAGTATGTATAGAATGAGGAGGGACCTGCAGAAGCTTGAAGAATAGTCAAGGGTTTGGCAGTTGAAATTCAATGCAAAGAAGTGCAAGAAATAATGCATATGGGCACAAAAACTCTGGAACAACATATCAGTTGGGGGGGTGAGGATATAGCATGCAGCAAGCAGGAAAGGGACCATGGGGTTATCATCTCTGATGACCACAATGAGGAAACAGTGCAACAAGGCATCAAGTAAAGAAAATAGGATGTTGGGAGGCACAGGCAGGAGCATCACCAACAGGAAATAGAAGGCCATAATTCCACTATAAAGACAATAGTAAGGCCCACCCAGAGTACAATGTACAGTTCTGGAGACCTTACCTACATAAGGACATAGACAGGGTAGAGTAGGGTCAGAAGAGGGCAAAAAGATGGTACAGGATTGCTTCACAAGTCCTATTAGGACAGGTTGAAGGACTTGAATATGTACTCCCTGGAGGAAAGGATGGAGAGAGGGGATTTGTTAGAGACATACAACTATCTTACAGGGAGAAACAGGGTGCAGGAATACACTATTTTCCAGCAAAAAAGATATCCCAGGACTAGAGGACATGGGATGAAGTTGAAGGGAGGGTGATTCAGAAGAAACATGAGGAAGAATTTCTTCACAGAACAAATAGTGGACAAGTGGAAGACCCTGCCAGAGGAAGTGGTGGGGGCTGAAACATTCACAAGATTAAGAATGCCAGGGTAGCCATAAGGAAATTCTGGAAGTCAGGGTAAGGGCAACAGTCTTCTAGGAAAACATAAAGTGAACTTACAAGCTCAAAAGTGCAGACTAGTTGGGCCATAGGCCCTTATCTTTTTTTTTATATATTTATATTTTCTGGGTTTTCTGGGTTTTCTCCCTCCCCCCGGGTCCTGGTACATGGCAGTATGTGTGCATGGAGGTACGCATGCATCCCAAAAGCCAGTTCAGCCCCCTCCTTCCTCCCTATGTGCAGCTCCCCTACTGCCTAAGTACTCCACCGGTCTCCACCCGCTGGGGACAGGACTACGGGAGGGGCAAAAATGCATCCCCACCACCCCCAGAAGAAGAGAACAGCCTTGTGGCACACTCAATCTCACTCCTCCCACCCCCCATACCGGCACCCCGACAGCCTGAGGTTATTCCCAAACCCAGGTTGCTGGCAGAGCATGACCTAAGGCATCCAGCACCTCAACCCTCAGCATTACCAGGCCAGTACCATAGTCCTTCATCTGTCAACAATATCTATGTATCTATGTAACTAATCCTGTCTTGGCAAAGTGATTTGCAAAGCTGAGGCTGTCAATAGGAGTTATGCTAAACAAATGTAAATATCTCTAACAGTATACAGCTCACATACTGTATAATAAAGCTGTATGGAAGTTACTCAGGATATCAAGACATTTCCAATGAGCTTATTCATTAAGTTGTACTAATTATATTTTTTAAACTATGGCCATCTGATTACCTGAATTTTCATCTTTTTATCACAATTTTCACCTTCGGATGGCTATATTTAAAAAAATCTAATAAATTCAGATTAGTGACTACCCTCATTTGAAATGTCATTTTGTCCTGAACAACTTTCATGCTGTTTGTATATTGATAACTGGTACACTTTCCAAGATATTTACGTTTGTTTGGCATGACTCCTACTGTGTTTACTCAGACAGCAAGAGAGAGAGAGAAAAAAATAAGTTGTTTGGAAGGCCATATTTTACAAAATATAAAGAATTCAGATTAGCGACTACCCTAATGAGAAAGGTATTTTGCCTTAAACAACTTTTACACAGTTTTTTTGTGTGCATCTTGAATATGTTTAAAGCTATTTAGATTTGTTTGGAACGTGTGCACATTTGCTCTCAGAGAAAGGCAGCTTGGAGTTCTATGGCCATAATTCTAAGTAAACAGAAATAAGGGAGTATTTTTTAACTGCCATGGAGATATGCAGAATGAAAGGATGCACTGAAAACTCCTTAAAGATGTCTTCAACTGAAACACTTTTTTTCAAGTGAAAGCAGGATGGCTAAATGCTCTGCCCACTGCCATAAAAAGTAGTTGACCACCTTCTACTGTGCCACAATTGGCATGGCAGCACACACCCAGTATGCAGAAATGGCTGCCAGCTGCACCTTAAGAGTCACTGATCACAGTACCAAGTGTAAAGAAGGATTCTGGGGTGTGTGTGCTTATAATAAAGACACAAGACACATATAGCTGTTATATACTTTCTTATATTATGCAGCTACACACAGATAACATTGCAAAGTCTCAGCATAGCATCTCTATATGAAATATAATCTGTCTAGCAAACAACTACATAAGATTAGCAATCTTTTCATATTTACCTCTCTGTTGTGGAGACGCAGGCACAGTGAAGGGTTTGGATTCATGGCTCCCGTTCCTCTTGTCTAGAAGGCAGTTTAAACAGACTTACAACAGTGCATTGCATTAAGTTACCTGGACATTTTCTGTAGTAGTTCATTTTATTCATTAGACCAGCCTTGTCTCCTTTGGTACTTCAGAACACTTATCCATAGTCAGCATCAGATGTACCCCATTGAACTGAGCCAAGACAGTCATTGAGAGCTTAGGTGTGGTAAGGCGGGGGCTACAGGGTGGAAAGGAAGATCAGCTGTCCAAGGGGCAGAGACTGCCAACACATAAGCACATACACTCTCAGGAACATCAGTTTGCTTCAGCATTTTAAACGGACTTGCAACAGTGTGTTGCATTAAGTTACCTGGACATTTTCTGCAGTAGTTCATTTTATTCATTAGACCAGCCTCGTCTCCATTGGTATTTTGAAACATTTAGCTGCAGTCAGCATCAATTATGCCCCCATTGAACTGAGCTGACACAGTCATTGAGAGTACCGGTTCTGTAAGTGGGGGGCTACCAGGCAGTGAGGAAGATCAGCTGTCTAAGGGGCAGAGACTAGGGATGAAGCAAATTTAAATTTCACCAGCAAAGTGCTGGCAAAGTGGTCAAATTTGCCTGGTGGAGTAATTCATGAAGTTTTCCTGCATAAAACGGAATTTTGCCTATGCGAAATTTCACATTCTGCGGTGAAATTTTGCCTTCTGTGGGTGAAATTCCACCTTCCATGGGTGACATTTCACCTTCCCAGGCAAAGTTTCACCACTGAAAGTGGAATTTCACCATGGAAGGTGAAATTTTGCCACAGAAGATGCAATTTCACTGCAGAAGGCAAAATTTCACCATGCACTGGAGGAATTTTGCTACTCCACCAGGTGAAATTTTGTATTTCGCTCTGCAAGATGAGTAGAATTTTGTGGATTACTCTGCAAAGTGAATTTTGCTCACTTTACCCACCACTAGCGGAGACTACCAGCACATAGGCGCATTTACGCTCAGGAACATCAGTTTGCTTCAGCAATTTAAATGGACTTGCAACAATGTGTTGCATTAAGTTACCTGGACATTTTCTGCAGTAGTTTGTTTTATTCATTAGACCTGCCTTGTCTCCTTTGGCATTTTGGAATGCTTCTCTGCAGTCAGCATCAGCTGGGCCCCATTGAACTGAGCCGAGATAGTCATTGAGAGCACCAGTTCAGTAGGTGGGGGGGAGGGCTACCAGCTGTTGAGGAAGATCACCTCTCCAAGGGGCAGAGACTGTTAGTATAAAGGTACACCAATTCTAGCGGCTGCATGACTGAGTGGTTCACACAGGAGTGGCGTGAGTCACCGGTGTGAGTTTACGGAGGGAGGCTGCAGGGAGGCTACATAACAATACAGCTATTTGTTCAGTACAGTAATAGGTTCATCTGTAAATATGAAGGTGGGAGTGCTAATATTACTTGGACTTATTTATCTATATGGGGATTGTTTGGCAGAAATACATTCCTCTCATACAAGTGATACTGATGGTTTAATTCTGTCAAGGAAAACAACTGAAGTGGACAGTATGAGAAATGTAGGTGTCATGAGTCAGTTTAACATTGAATGTAACACCATTCAGCTTAAAGTTCAATCATATGCCTCACAGTTTGTAACTGCTTTGATATGTCTGGGTAGGTTAAATGGGAGGACAGGGGTTTATGGGAGAAGGATGATAAAAGTACAGCCACATTATGTACAGAAGTTGATTATATGTATATTGATTATTTTATTGGGGGATGTGGAATTAAATCCAGGGCTCCAGGTTTTTGAGAACTGCTGAGGTAGGGAAAAGGGTTTTCAAGTTCCAAAAGGACTGAACATTGCATAGTTAAACATACATAGTATTCAGTCACAATTTAGTGAGATTGAGGCATGGGCCCCGATACAAAAAAAATGGATGTACCTGATCTAACTAAGTGAAAATTGACTTAAAGAGCAAGTACCTAATGAACATATACAAATGAAAGGATATAGACTATTTTGGTAGGATAAGGGGGGAAAACAGAGGGGAGGGGTTTTATTTTCTGTTAAAAATTCTTATTTGGTACATGAAGCAGATAAATGGGTTTTTAATGAGTTTGCTGATTATGGGAGTATAAAACCAATGTTATGAAAATGGGGTAAAGCATATTTATCTCACTTGCTTTTATTGCCCACCAAAGAACACAGACAGGGAGCTAACTTTTTTCAGTTTTTGACAGCAAAACATTATAGCTGTAGAGAACATATTATGCTAGGGGATCAGAATTCTGATTGGCTAAATGGCAAAACAACAGGAAATGATGCAAAACAGCAGGCAAAGGGTTTGTTCCAGCTAATTGATCAACCAACTCATTTTAATTACAAATCAGGGCATCATACTGCTATTGCTTGGTTGGTGAGAAACCAACCTAGTAATATGTCTTATTGGGAGGTTCAGTCTGATACAATTTCAGATCACAGTTTGTTAGTTTGCGTTAGGAAATATGGCAAGGTATGGATACTGCCAAAGATCACTGAAACTAGAAGCAGTAGTAGAGACGAAGTGTACAAGGTTTTAAACAAGCATTTGTCAATGCCGAACGTTAAGCTTGCAGGTATTTGCAGTGGTGTTTGCATGTATGGTGCTTTACCCTAATGCCCTGTGCGATTGCTGGTATTTGCACAATAAATTTAGCTTTTTTGTTGACCGGGTAAGTGCACTAGACAAATCCTGCCTATTTTCAGGCACGACCCAGGGAAGGGGGATACAGATGAATGCCTAATGACTTTGAACTAGATTAAGCTGTTGGTGGTATTTTTAGTGAATGAGGGAAATTTGGCCAGGACACCGGGGAAATTCCCCTACTCTGTAGGGTGGAGTTTCCATTTTGCTGACACAATGGATGAGTCAGTTAGAGATTTGCCTGACTGTGATACTGACTCCTTGATTTTCTTTTTGCCAATACCGACAGATGCTACTACTAGCAAGACCATGCAAAATGATACTGACCGTCCCGCGAGTGTAACGCTCCAGCAAGATGTACTGGATGCAGGAGTTTTTCGAGGAGAATCATCGCGTACTACAGTGGATGATTTGGTCTCTGCCTGTGCTACCCCACTCTATACGCAGGAACGAAGTTTTCAGGACTCGGCGGGAGTAACACCACTTCTTCCTCCACCGTTTCCGGTTTTACCTCACAGCATTGCGGGGAACCTTGCAGCCAGAAACTGGAGTTATTTTCATGTTCTGCAGTGGACTCTTCTGCCCCTGTAAAATCTGACACTCTCAATTGTTCAACTGATACCAAATCTCCTGCTACCATCGACTCACTACGCTCACGTTGTGGACTAAAACAAGAGAAAACTACTCCAGAGACTTCCTGGTCAGTTTCTGAAGCATTATCCACAGCAGGATGGACACAATCGCCGACAGGGACTTGGATGCCGGATCCAGATTGGAATAAAGCTACACACGGTGTCTTGCTTTCCACTAACAGGCCTACAATGAATATGAGCTCCAACAAGGTACCACACCCTAATGCAGAGACTATGAAAGTTTCTAATAAAATTGTATCAACTAATGTCACTTCTTTACATTCATGGGGGGATATAATGGATACTGTTGACCAAGGGATTAGTCAGGGACCACAGGAAGATACTGATATGCCTTTAATCTCTCTATATACACCACCAGACCCCCCCCGGCCCCTCAACCTCTGAGACCATCTTGTCTCAAGAACCTGCTATATCCCCTTCTCATGCTTTATTAGGCTCTCCACATAACAACACTCCTTTATTAGAGGATCCTAAACCAGGCACATCTACCACACTAACCCCTATTCAAAATAAAAACTCCACCACACAGATACCTGGTCGACCACCAATACTATCCAGACCTTTTTAAAAACAAGCGAACCAGCCCCGTGGAACGCAGTTCACCTTCGTTATAGAGGGGACTTCCTGAATTTCCTGATAGATATTTTGTAGCCAGAACCCTTCTCAAAGGCAGACTGCATTTCACAGCATCTGACATATATGCCCTGACACATATTTCAGGAGAAGAAACCTTTGATATCAGTTTTAAAACATCTGCAGGATTAGACCGTTTTGGCACTTATATACCCTTCAGAAAAATGATCCTATTTGGACCCCTTTTCTATCATACCTTTATCTAAACCTACGATTAGGACTGTGACTATTATGTTCAGGAACGAAGGTGTTAGCGTTGGCGATATTTACCATTGGCTACAAAATCACTGCAATGTTCTTTCCCTCCTGAAGCTATCCTGGACGATGAGGGCCTATGGACTGGTGGCTGGAGGTTCAAGGTGAAATTATTTCAAGATAATTCAGAAGTTGTACACCTACCAAATAGTTTCTTTCTTGGTAAGGATAGGGGGTTTGCTTTTATGAGGCCAACCCAGAGCTTACTACAAATGTGGTGCTACTACTCACTTAAGTAGTACATGTGATTTGCTCAAGTGCAGTTTATGGTGGGGGATATGGACATTCAAGCATGTCTTGTATGAATGTATTTAAATGTAACTTGTGCAATGAAACAGGACATGCTTATCATCAATGTCCATGTGCAAGTAGGAACAGGTCGGAAGGTTGGAACTCTGATACCCTAGTACAAAAAGCGCAAGCTGAAGTGCAAGAACATGTTTCCCCTCCACCTGATGCCTCAGACCATCTTTTGCCCCCCTCTTCTGAACAAAATATGTCAAGTTCACTGGAACATCAAACCCCTCTGCCACCACAGAACCAGGTTACCCAAGTAAAGGTCTCTGCTGATCCCCGAACCTTTGTCCATTGCACCTTCCTCTGCTACTATTGTTGATAAAGAAGGATTTCAGACTATTAAACGAGTTACCAGGGCTGCTGCTTGGAAGTCACTTAGACCTCCTGATATCCCTACATCTAATACGTTTGATTGACTGAAGGGAGATAGGGAGGTCTCAGACGGGGAGTCAGATGTGTCTGCAATACCCTCTGATGCTGATACCCCTACTATTAAACCCCCTGATGTCACCAGAAAGAAATTGATGAAAACAAAAAAAGGGGGGGGGAAAGGAAAAATATGACAGTAACTGATGGTAGTGGCTAATATTGAAATTAATCATGAATTTTCGTATTGCTTCTTTGAATGTATGTAGCCTTAAAGGCTACAAGAAGAAAATAGAGCTTTTACACTATGCAAACTCCCTAACCCTGGACATTTTATTATTACAAGAAACTCATGTTTCCAGTTTATATGCTATTCAGCAATTAAAATGTGGATGGTACAAAGGCCCCTCTTACTGGACATTTGGAGCAGATTCAGCAGATGGTATAGCTATTCTTTTTTATTCTACCCAAATTTCGGTTACCCGAGTAGTTGATATACTTCCAGGAAGAGCACTTATCATAGATTTTATCAAACACTCCTTGCCATTTAGAGTTATAGTTATTTACAGTCCACAAACCAAAGCAGCTTGAAAAGCATTACTGGAGTTAATCAAACCAAATATTTTTATGTACACGCAAATGTATTTTTTTGGGTGGAGAATTTAATTGTTCTATTGATACTAAAAACAGGGTCTCATTGGGAAAAAAAATATATTGTGATTCCATAGCCCTGTCCACTCTGATAAGAAATGCAGGATTAGTTGATGCATACTGTTTACTACACTCAGATGCGGGATATACATATTACAGATCAATATATTGTACCAGAATAGACTATTTTTTTGTTTCTCGTCATTGCACCCCACATTATGTTAATGTACATCCAAATGAGATCTCGGATCATTGCCTTCTGATTGGTCATTTCTCCATTGATTCCACTAACATACCCATAATGCACCATACTCTATGGAAGTTGAATAATTCTTTATTTACTCCCAAAGTTGTGCAATCTCAGATGCATGCTCTTTTTCAAGCATGGCTTTCGGTCATGGTTTGTTATGATTCTTTGTGGGAATGGTGGAATGACACAAAACAGGATCTGGCTATTTCAAAGCGTTAGGGAAAAAAACTGCTCGGGACAGTTACCTTACTTATTTAATGTACCGTAATCAATTATACAAACTAATGTCGCTTCAGTCCACATCTTCAATAGACTATTCATCACAAATTTCCAAGATAAAATCCAGTATGTTATCACATCAATATGATAGAGCTCGGTCTTTAGATTATATCATGAAAACTGGTACTTCGACGTCTCCATCTGCTGATCCTTTTTTTGCTTTCAAAGGTAGACTCCACTCCACGGTTATGCATGGTTTGCAAGATGTTCAGGGTACTACAGTAACATCTGTCCCAGGGATGATATCAGTAATGTCTGAATATTTACAGACCCATTTTTGTACTGTCCCTAACTGCCCTATAAATGTATCCTCATTTTCTTTAACCCAGTTCCCCCAGATACCAACACATTGTATTCCTAACCTAATTAGCCGGATTTCACAGGAAGAGGTTGCCAATGCCATCTCATGTTTAAAGTTGAAAGTTTCCCCAGGGCCAGATGGTCTAACACACGAATTCTACAAAATGTTTAAAGAACATCTACTAGAAATCTTAACTCAAGTATTTAATTATATCTTGGATACGATGGATACATCATCGGGTTTTGGCTTATCTGCCTTGAAATTTATATATAAAAAAGGAGAACTTCCCTTAAATATTGGAGGCCTCTACATCTCTTAAATACAGATTACAAAATATTTTCCAAAATTCTTTGCTCTCAATTACGACTAGTTGCACCAGATTTAATTGATACTGCTCAAACATGTGCTATACCAGGTAGAGCCATTCACACAAATCTCTTTCTGTTATGTGACATTTTTGAAAGAAAAACACATAATGAAATAACTGGTTATCTTTTTGCTCTAGACCAATCGAAAGCTTTCAATTCAGTACATCACAGTTTTCTATTATACACACTATCGCTATACGGTATCCCTGATCGGTTCATATCATGGATTTCATATATGCTATCATTAACATTTTTCTTTCCAATAATAAATGGGTTTCGAGGTCCGACCCTCTTACAACGAATTGGACTTCACCAAGGCTGTCCTTTGAGTCCCTTATTATATGTTTTTGCACTAGATCCTATTATTTGACAAATACAAGGGAATCCAGACATTATAGGTATAGCTCCACATCCCAGTTTATCACCCATTAAGATATCTGCTTATGCAGATGACATAGTCTTATTGTGTTCCGACCTTTCCTCAAGTGATAAAGCTATTCAGACATTTCAATCTTTTACATCAATATCTGGAAGTAAATTAAATCTGGAGAAAAGTGTATGTATTCCCTTACATCACATCGTGAATGATGTAACAATAATACATGGTATTAGAGTTTGCACTACCCCTCAGAAAATACTAGGGATATGGTTCAATACATCACCGATTCTACCTACAACTGGGACAAACAATTAACTTTAGGTGAAAATAAGGTACATTTGGAAAACATGGAAATTAAGTAAAATGAAGCGAGTTATGGTGATAAAATTTTTATCCATTTTTTGTTTCTAAGTCATGTTTTTGTCCACGAAACATTTGGAAACTAGATTATTTAGTCTTTTTTTCAAATGCTAGGGGGTAATCGCTTGAATCCTGTTAAGAGACAGATTACATATTTTACCCCAAATCAAGAGGGTTTAGGAATGATAAACCCTTTATTTTTTTTTCTTTCCTTTTTTTACACCATATTCTACAGAGTCACACTTATGCATTAACAATATGCGATTCTTGGGTGTCAAAGGCAATAGATTCGTTAATGTTAGCATGGACTAGTCATCCACCTATAGCTTCTTGCGTACCTTCCACTCCATCCTATGTTATTGATTGCTTTTGTATTCTTCGATCCTGGAAAGTGACCAAATCTTCTATTTTAGGCCTGACTAGAAAACAGTTGTATATCTATCTCTTACATATTGATGAACCGATATTAAAATTTACACTATGTCCTCCATCAATGAAACATCTGCACTTAAAGACCTCAAGGATAAAAGAATACCACCTCATATGTGGGATATCTCCTGGTTATGTTGTCACGATAGATTACAAGTTCGGGGGAATTTAAAACACAAGTCAGCACAGGAGAGATTTTGTCCCAAACTATCTTGCGTTAATATAGAAGAATCCATAGAACATTTATTTTTTACTTGTACAGATGCCCTTTTATTTTGGAAAACTTTGGCGAATAAGTGGAAATGGCCTTTTTTAAGCAGAATCACTTATCCTGTCCTCATCTTAGGGATTTTTTCCAGTTTTTGGAGTTCATTTCATCCTAGTACTTTGAGGGTAATATTTGCAGCTTGCAAATACTATATGTGGCAGGCCAGATGTAAATATGTATTGCAACAGATACCAACTTGTCCACGAGTTATTATTCAATGTATTGAATCAACACTAATAAACATCAAGGATATGGAAGCAAAATACCTTTCTCCTACCCAATTTGCATCTTATTGGATGGGTATTCCTGTTTGATTTAGTTAGATCTGTTAGTTTAAATATGAAGTCATACTTTCTTTTTTTCCTGAATTTGGTATAATATTCATGATTTCCACTGTCTCAAAAATGTTTGTATGATTTTGTTTATCCGTATGCTGTCTGTACTTGATGTTATGTATTTTTGTAATAAAAATTCCTACTCTTTTTGATAAGTGCCATGGGATCTTTAACATCCATCTGAACTGCCACCAATCCAGGCAGATGGGACCTCAGTTTTAATGTCTCATCTGAAAGATGGCACCTCAGAAGTGCAGCACCCTCTCATGCTGCACTGCAGTGTCAGTACTGGATATTAACCAAGTGCCAGATGTGGGAACTGAACCCACAGCCCTCTGATCTCCCAGCCTCAGAGGCAAGTGTGCTACCTACTGAGCCACTGACACTACTTTTACAGGAGTGACCTGGGAGCACAGGAAAGGTAAGTGACTTGCTCAGGGTCACACAGTATGCAAGTGGAAGCTGTGGGATTCAAACCCAGGTCTGGTTTGCTGGATGTCACCAGATGTGCAGTTCAGAGCCTTAAACCACTCATGCTATACTGCCTCCAATGTCCAAATTGTCAGCATGACCGTTTTGTTACCCCCATTGTGCGCTACCTAGGCGGAAACACGTTTTGGGCAGGATGTGAAAAATGACAGCTGTACTGCTCATAAGGAAGTGTGGTAAAATGGCAATGTTGAAAATCTGGAGTGGAAATATTGAAAATTCGCAAACCTATGAGCGTGCGTGGGAACTGTGCAATGCACACTCGTAAAACAGTCATTTTTAGGAATTTTTTCACAAAATTTTCAACATTGCCATTTTAAAACCTCTGCTAATGAACAGTGTCAGTGTGATTTTCTTAATGTGTCCCATACATTGAGTTCGCACACCGACTGCGCCACTGTGCACTACATGGGCAGAAACACATTTTGGGCAGGATGTGAAAAATGACAGCTGTACTGCTCATGAGGAGGTGTGGTAAAATGGCAATGTTGAAAATCTGTAGTACAAATATTGAAATTTCGCAAAACGTATGAGCGTGCGTAGGAACTGCGAAATGCACGCTCGTAAAACAGTCATTTTAAGGAATTTTTTCACCAAATTTTCAACATAGCCATTTTAAGACCTCTGCTCATGAACAGTGTCACTGTGATTTTCTTAATGTGTTCTATACATTGATTTCGCACACCAACTGTGCCATTGTGTGCTACATGGGTGGAAACACATTTTGGGTGAGATGTGAAAAATGACAGCTGTACAGCTCATAAGAAGGTGTGATAAAATGGCAATGTTGAAAATCTGGACTGAAAATATTGAAAATTAGCAGACTTACGAGCCTGCGTAGGAACTACCATACATGCGCTGCAGTGAAACAGTCATTTTGGAATTTTGCAAATTTTCAACATGGGGTTTTGGGGCCCTTCTCATGAATGATGCCACTGTAATGGTGTTATTCAAGGCCGAATGGTGATTTCGCGCAGTGACTGTGCAGTGCCTGCGAAATCACCCTTCGGGCCCGAATAACACCATGAAAGTGACATCATTCATGAGAAGGGGTCCCAAATACCCCACATTGAAAATTTGGTGCAAAAATTCCAAAAAATGACTGAGATATGCAGTAAAGTTGAAACCCCTGTATCTAGCCCATTATACAGCTTACCGGCATTTCCTCAATTCGCGGTCGGTTTTGAAGAGTGCAGACGTGTTCCCGATCCACAGAAGATCATCGCGCTGGAGTCCAGAGGTAAGTATGGGGTGGTGGAGTGTGGGGAGGCTGGGTGCGCAGTGGGTGGATGCGGGTTGTGGGAGGGGGACTGGGAGACGTGTCGTGGGACCGTTTTTATTTTACAGGTTTAACAAAAAAAAGATGATGTGGGATGTTTGCCATGCTGGGGTGGGCTCCCAGCATGGCAGAAGATGGCTGGGGGGGCTGAGGAGCCGACAGGGGATTGGGCACCCCCATCTGCAAACTACTTGGGGGGGCCGAGGAGCCGACGGGGATTGGGCACCCCGCCGCAAAGAAACTGCACATTTGCCATGCTGGAGTGGGCTCAGCATGGCAGCAGGATGGCTTGGGGGCCGGAGCTGATGGGGATTGGGCACCCCCAGCAGTAACACGTTTGCCACACTGGGGTGGGCTCCCAGCGCTGGCACCAAAGCTTGGGGGGCAGCATGACGTGCATGGGGGGGCGCATGATGGCGGCGCTCAGTATGGCAGCAGTGCTTTCCTTTGAAGCAGAGGAACACGCTGTCATACAGAGCTCCTGCACCCATTGGTGCAGGACCCATGCCCGCCTGCTCAAGGAGCACTGCATTGATGGGAGAGGCACACCTCCAAGTGTGCTACTCTCCCAAAACATTCCTTGTGCATGCGTGCAAGCGAACATAAAAAGAAATGGGAAACCTAAATAGCAGTGAAATGCTGCACTGCCAAGAGCCTAACAAGGTAGCAGAGTGGCTGACACAGACATTGCTTAAAGCATCTATAGCTCATACACCACTCATGAAACCAAGGATTAAGGGTAGTTATTCACCTTGGTTAACCAGAGATTTAAGGTCTTTAATGAAGGGAAGAGATCGGGCAAGGAAAAAATATATACAATTTAGGGATTCCCCTCAAATAAATATAAACAACTGAGAAACAAAGTAAAGAAGGAGATCAAGGAAGCTAAATCCCATTATTATAGGCACCAACAATTGGGAAGTTTGAAAAACCCAAGAACCTTTTGGTTTTCCTTTTGAGATTTTTTGTAGCCCCAAAGATAGGAAGGAAATAAACTGTTAAATGAAAGGATTGATTTTGGGAGAGAGAAAATTGCTAATATATATTTTTATACTCTATTTCTGCCCCGGTCCAAGGTCGGCAACCATCATTGCCACCAGTCCATCTCCGTACCCGACATCAGGCTGCAACCCCTCTTCCTCATGACACCCCATCATGGCAGGGCAGTGAGAGCCCCAGCTCTACTCACCTCAAACAGGATCCAGTTCAGGAAGCGCCATTCGGTCAGCCCCAGGTCACACCGTGAGATGAGCAACTTGTTGTTCAGTGTACCCTCCTGGTGAAACATTTCAATAAATAAATAGAATTTGTGGTCGGGGCCTCCGGCGGGTAGCTTCCTCATCTAGCCAACCTGCCACCATTTTCTCATTTTCCTCCCTTGAGAATGGGGTGTGCAATGACATCAGGGGAGGGAGCATGTACATGTCTGCATGTGTACCTCCCTGTGCCTGCCCACTCAGTGCTTGTCTTGTGGCATCAATGCTCTGTCCCCCACCCACCACCAGGGGTAAGAAGCACACCAACCACTGAAATCCCCCTCCCCAGAGAGGGAAAGCAGTCCCTCGGATGCTTGATCCCTCTCCATCCCTGCTGACCCCCAGCTGCCTGTGCCTGTTCCCAAATACAGGTCACCAGCGTAATGTGAGAAGGCGATCAGCGCCCAGCCCCCAGTGCCACCAGGCTGATAATTGTACATTTTTAACAACTTTCTGATTAGTCAGGCTGTGTTAGCTAAAAAGGGTATAGTGGAGATCAGTGTAGAAGTGCACAATGTCCCATTAGTTATAAAAATGTTCCAGAAAGTTTCTCATTTTGCCCTATATTTGAACAAGATGTATCAATGCTGGAGTTCTTAGAGGGAAAGAAAGGTAGTGGTCCAGGCTCATTGCATCCTCAGATGCTATGTTTAGTGACCAAAGAAACTGGAAAACCTCTAACTCATTTGTTGAACCTGTCCTTAGAAACAAGGGTGGGGTGGTACAGCAGATTTGGAAGGAATCTGTTGCTGTTTCCATTTACAAGTCAGGTGAGAAGAATAATGTGGCAAATTACAGGCCCATATCACTGCTGTCCATATGGAAACTTTGAGAAATGTATATGGGCAGTTAGTCACACATCTGATTGGGAATGGAATTTTGGCCAAACAGCAACATGGATTTAGAAAGGGTTTTAACTGTGACTGCTCTGGTTGGGTTAAGGAGCACCACACTCGATGCTAGTGACAAAGGTCTGCTGACGGGTGTGGTGTTCTTTGACCTAAGCAGAGCAATCAACATGGTACAGTAGATCACAACATACTACTAATGAAATTGAAACTCTGCGGTATGAAAGAACATAGTTTGGGATGGTTTAGAAGTTATCTGAGTTCTAGAAAGCAAAGAGTTAGAGTAGGACATGTTCTCTCCAAATCTGGGCTAGTAAAGACAAGGGTTCCCCAGGGTTCAGTATTGGGACCCATACTTTTTTCTTTGTTTGTAAGTAACTTTCTGAAAGAATTTTATAAATCAGACTGTGTCCTGTGTGCTGATATTAGTCTTCCTCACCACAGGTCACTCTGCAAATGAAATCCAGACCATTTTACAGGAAGAATATCTAGGCTAACAGATTGGTTATCTATGAACACATTAATATTGAATGAAAAGAAAACAAAATGTATGTTGTTTTGGTACAGCATAGAGGTTGAACCAAGTTGGGACAATTTGTGTATTTAAAATAAAAAAGGAGAACAAATATCAAAAGTATAGAGTTTTAAGTATTTAGGCATGCACTTGGTTCCTTCACTATGCTTCGAAGGGCACTTAGAAATAATTGGTAAAAATCCACCATAAAATTAGTTTTTATGTAAGAATACAAGTTCAACAACAAGATGATGCAAGAATGGATTATAGCTAGACAGATGCTGCTGCCCATATTGAATTATGAGACCCCACTGTATGCAAACCAAGGAAGTCTTTTTATGACAAAGTATAGAGTAATATTGAACAACATATATAGATTTGGGTTAAGGGTTTCTGTAAGAACACATCATTGTTCACAGTATGATGATGCAAATTCTTTCACTAGAGTTAAAAATAGAGTATGAAGCAGCTGCACTGGCAAATGTGGTTTGGTACAATAAATCTGCCAGTAGTTCATTTGGTAAATGTAACAAATTTTCTGGTTTACACTTAACAAGGCGAAGTGAAGCAGTCTTATTCTACCCTGGTTCTCCAAAACTACCTGTGGCAAACGGATCCTTTACTTGGTATGGCCCTGTGTTACCAAACAAGTTATTCGGGGAAACTCAATCAACTAAGAGCACTAAGTACTTTAAAAAATGCTGTCATCTTACTATGATTCTTTGAATCGTTGCTGTTACAATACTAACTGATCTGTGTTATTTTTTTTATAATGTGTAAAGTGTTGTAAAGAGTATTGTCTATTGTAATTGTTACTCTATTTGTGACTTTTTATATCAGGCATGAATAAAGGCTGTATCAATCATTTTACCTGGCTAAAAATAAAACAATTATTCCTAACTGTGTATAGTTACATGACGTATGACTTACGCGTCTTACTTCCGAGAACTGTTATTCAGCCTTGCTTTCATGAGAGCTGAGTTTCACATGCATTAGCACTTGCCCTTATCAATGTTGTCCAGACACTGCATCTTTTCCAAAGACAGTTCTCATAAGATCAGTGTGGCAAGGCTGTTTGTTCTGTGGGTTCAGCCAAACAGCAGTTCAGTGTGCTTACGCAACTGGATGAGACGAGATGAGATAATGCTTGTGTAACTTGATTTGCTTTGTGGCTTTCTGCCTCTCTATCCATAGGATATACCACACTATAGGGCTACAACACAAAGAACCCTAGAGGAGGGTTCCCCCCTTTTGGTGCCACAGGAATGATTGCATCAGCTAAAGGTAGGTTAGGAAGAAGCCCACGGGTAAGAGAGATGAGTCGCTAGAGGAGGAAGGGTGGATGATGGACAACGAAAAACAAATCCTGGAGGGGCCCAGGATGAGTGACCATTAAGCCCAATGGGGGAGTGACGTTGTTGCTCCACCCATCGAACCTCAGGCTTAAAGTCCTCCCATTCAATGTACTTATGCAACTGGATGAGATGAGATAATGCTTGTGTAACTTGATTTGCTTTGTGGCTCTTTCCACCTCTCTATCTGTGGGATATACCACCCTGTAGGGGTATGATGCAAGAAACCTTAGAGGAGGGATCCCCCCTTACAGGTGCTGCAGGAATGATTGCATCGGCTAAGAGTAGGTTAGGAAGAAGCCCAAAAGGAATACCTAAAGGTGTTGAGCATTGAAGAGGCGAGGATGATGAATGAATGAATTCTGAGAAGATGATAAGGGCTGACTTCCTAATGAGAGAGGGGAAAGCCAGAGCCACCATCCACCTCCATCCAACAGCAGAACCTAACTAATTAACTGAAGATAGCACTAACTCTAACTAATATTAGGACCATTGGCACGGAGGAGGAAAAAACTCCTTTGAGGAGGAAACCTCTGAGGATCCAAGGCCTAGGTCGCTTCCCTAAAGGCTAATGATGTTTGATTTGAGGATGTAAAGAGAAGGGTTCAGTAACAAGAGGGATATGAGTAGGGAGGATAATGAGGGAATAGAGAAAATCCCCAAAAGAAAGCACAGATCGAAGAGGGAACATGTGGCAGTGCACTGATCGAAGAAGGAATATGAGGCAACAATGAATTCTGCTGGTGATGATCGCTGCAGGAGGGCGGCAGGTCGATGAGGTAGCATAAGATCCAATGAGATGTATGCTTGAATGAGCGAGGCAAGTAAGGAGACACTGAGGCCGATAAGGCATGATTACGCGATATGAATGATTAGACCTGATATGAATGAGTAGACCCTGAGGTCGTAGTCTATGAGCATATGATTCAAAGATAGGAATGCTCGAGAAAGTGATGTACATTAGAGAAATCTTGCGATAAGGATGATTGAATGATGACAGAGTTATGAACCTGATACATGCAGCAGGATGACCATGGGTCAATGAGTCATGATGGGTACGCCCAAAAGAAATATTGATTGCAGGCCATGATTGGAAGGAATCCTTGATGGCCAATATGGAATGCGAATAAGAGGAGATGGGAAAGAACTGGAAGAAGGAATCTGAATGAAGGTAGCATGCTGGATACAATGATGCGAGTAATGAGGCTCCTTGAAAGGAGGTAGACTCTTGAGGCCAAGAAGGCATGTCTGGAGCCAGAGGGTATGCGAACCAGAGGGTGCACTCAGGATGAGCAATCGAGAGGAGCCGACTCATTTGATAAATGATGAGGAGTGAAGCCATGAATACAGAGAATTCATGAAGGCTGGGACAAGAATAGGCACTAGGCCAAGGATGGCAACATAGGAATGGATGAAGTATGAAGATAAAATTGAAGCCATGGAGGTTGATACAGAAAAGCGAGGTGTTAAAGGATGAAAGATGGTAGGGATGCGATGCAACAGACCTATATGAGGGCTCGGATTGCGCAATCGATGGGAACAACTGGATGATGAACGATGGAGTGAAGCCATGATTAGAGTGAAGCTGTGATGGCTGGTATGAGATATTAAATGATAAATGATGAGCAGAGTCAGGAACCTGATAGATGTAGCGAGTGGGCCACTGGTTGATGAGGTGGCATATGATGCATGATAGAGATGCCCAAAAGAAATATTCAGTGCGGACAGACAGAGCCAGCCACAGCGAAGCGATTGGTCAGGATTGTAGAGACTCCTCGATGGCCAAGATGCCTGGATTTGAGCTACTCCTCGATGGCGAGATGGGATAAGAACTGCAATTATTGAATATAAGATGTGACAGTACAATTGAATGGAAGCCTAGAAGGCTGGTAGGGATAAGGCAGGAACCCCAGTAGACGATGAGAAAAGGAGTATTGGTAGGGTAGAAACCTCCAAAAAGAAACAGACAGCGAGCAAGCCTATGCCAGCAAGGGGGGCCACCAGCATAGCGTGACAGCCAGTGCAAGCCGAGTAGATCACGAAAATACTGAATGGAAGATTGCGCAATCCAAGGCAGCGTACACTGCAAGGCAATAGGCGGCACCAAGGCCAGATATTCCACAGAATGGAAAATGGTCAGTAATAGAATGTTTTCCAGATAGAATGTATCCCGAAGAGCTCTACAAGGAACACCAGATAGGTAGGAATGTGACTGAAAGAGGAGTGACAATGCATGCCAAGACAGGAGCTACGACATCGCCCACAAGCATAGGTGAGGAGGAGGCCAGACTGGCAGGGATAGCAAGAGTCTCCATGTCGTGAAAACAGGAGGTTTAGTGCAATGTCCCAAGAATGAAGATGCCCGAAACAAATGTTCTTGACTCCTGATTTGTAGCAGTGAAAACATCACTGCAGGCACTATGGATTGCGTGCAGCTGAGAGCTAGGTTGAGACAGGAGAACGATCGGGAGTACAGCACAGGTCAGACAGGAGGAGCGAGTGTGCTGCTGCAAAATTCAGAAATGGAGCATTCAGTTGTCCTGTCCAGCAGGGTGCGGGACAGCGAATGAGAAGTAGGGGCGGCGCAGCGCTCCAATGACGAGGGGAGCAGATGGAGTATGCCTAAAAGAATCAACAGGATCCAGTGGCATGGGAGGGACCATACCAGGAGGTCCCATGATAGCAGTGAAGAGAGACAGGAGAGAGGGAGAAGAGCGCTCAAAAGCGCTGATGGAGGAGGAAAGAAGAACCAGGAAATGGGACAGCACTGCCGAAACGCATGGGGAGAAGAACAGACACAGAGTGCACAAAAGCGCCCGCAGGTACAAAGAGGCAGACAGGGGAGAAAGGCAGCGAGAGAAGGATGGAAAAGGCAAGTGTGGGGAGAAGAGCCGCAGAGCCAGTGGCAGCAGGAGAAACAAGCTGCCAGAGGAGCACAGAAAAATGAGGCGAGCCATCGGCGGGAGGAGCTGCAATGCACACAACAAGGTGAGAGAGATAGGCAGGAGAGGTGGGCGGCTCCGGCATGACAAAAAATAAATCCTGGAGGGGCACAGGATGAGTGATCTTTAAGCCCGATGGGGAGTGGCGTTGTAGCTCTGCCCATCAAACCTTGGGCTTAAAGCCCTCCCATTCTTCACCGTAACCTCTATCTCTCAAAAGGGCCCCAGCTTGCAATTGCATAACGAAACTGGAATAGGGACCGGAGGTATTCCAATATACTAGCCACATGGTAGGCAAGGGATCAAGCTCCTTGCCCTGACACCAAATGGAAAATCTTTTTCATTTAAATACATAGCTCTGGTAAGTTAACTCTTTTCAAGAAGCCTCCACTATGTGGAGCACATTCTCTGAATGAACTACAACTTGTAAGTCTAGCCAGTCAGAGACCAACTTGTGAGGTGCAGGGATCAAGGGTCTAGGTTCAGAACTATCCTCTGTTGTTAGGTCAGCAGATTTGAGCAAGAGGCGACTGCCATGGGGTCTGCTGCTGAGGCTGAAAAGATCCAGGTACTAGAGAGCTATCAGGATCATATAGAACATCGAAGATGATGGCAGATAAGGACTGCAAGGCTCATCCAGTCTGCACATTGTTTTCTACCTTATAAATGTCCCGCCGGCCTTTGCTCTGTCAGTGGCCTATCTATTCATACTCATCTGTGTTGCTCCCTTATGCCTATCCCATGCCTGTTTGAAGTCCTGCACTGTATTCATAGCCACCACTTCCTGAGGTAGGCCGTTCCATGCATCCACCACCCTTTCTGTGAAGAAGAATTTCCTCACATTCCCCCTTAATCGGACTCCCTCTAATCTCATTCTGTGTCCTCTTGTCCTGCTATTTTTCTTATATTTAAACATTTTAGACTCTTTCACCTTGTTAATGCCCTTAAGGTGTTTGAATGTCTTGAACATATCACCTCTCTCCCTCCTTTGCTCAAGGGTATACATATTGAGCTCCGTTAATCTGTCCTCGTATGTCTTCTGATGCAGTCCCTGCACCATTTTGGTTTCCCTTCTCTGGACTGCCTCAATTTAGTTAATGTCCTTGTGAAAGTGTGGCCTCCAGTACTGCATGCAGTACTCCAAATGGGGCCTACCCAGTGTCTTGTAAAGAGGGATTATTACCTCCCTCTTACGACTTGTGATACCCTGCTAATACACCTAACATCCCCCTAGCCTTACCTACTGCTTTAGAGGTCTGCTGGGATGATTTCAGGTTATCGGTGATGATGATGCCCAAGACTCTTTCTTTCTATGTGACTGCCAGCAACTCCCCTTCTAGCCTATAGGTGGCTTCAGGGTTTCTCTTCCCTATGTGTATGATCTTGCACTTTGCATTAAATCCCAGTTGCCACTCTTCGACCATTTTGCTTGTTTATCCAGATCTCTTCTCATTCTGCCCACCCTATCTGGATCATCTACTCGGTTGCAGATCTTGATGTCATCTGCAAACAGACAAGCCAACCTATAGTCCATCTGCAATGTCACTAATGAAGAGATTGAAGAGGACTGGCCCCAGGACTGATCCTTGAGATATCCCACTTGTGACTTGCATCTCTTCTGACTGTATACCATTTACCACCACTCTCTGTTTTCTGCCCGTCAACCAGTTTGCCACCCAGTTGACCAACCTCTAACCCACCCTGAGCCTACCCAGCTTATTTATCAATCTTCTATGTGGACCAGTGTTGAAAGCTTTGCTGAAGTCAAGGTAGGCAACATCAACTGCTCCCCCTTGGTCCACCACTCTGGTTACCCAGTCAAAGAAATCTATGAGATTAGTTTGACAGGACCTTCCTTTGTAAACCCATGCTGTCTTGGATCCTGTGCCCTATGGATTCCAGGTGTTGCACTATCCTTACCTTAAGGTGCCTCCATAATCTTACCCACTACTGAGGTAAGACTGACTGGACTGTAGTTCCCTGCCTCCTCCCTGCTACCACTCTTGTGGATCAGGATCACATGATCCCTTCTCCAGTCTTCTGGAACCTCTCCTGTGCTCAGAGACTCACTAAACAGTTCTGCTAATGGCTCTGCTAGTTCCACTCTTAGCTCCTTAAGTACTCTGGGATGTATGCCATCAGGTCTCATTGCCTTGTCCACCCTGAGCTTAGCGAGCTCTTGTAGGACCCTTTCTTTTGTGAAGGGAGTAGTGCTCACCTCCCTCCCCCCTGTTTCCATAGTGCTGAGCTGTGGGCCCTGCCCTACCTTCTTTTTAGTAAATACTGAGCAAAAGTATTTAAGATAGATGCTTTCATGGGGTCCTCCTCCTCACATGCCCCCTTTTCTCCTTTGAGCTTAGCAATACCCCGTCTGGACTTTCTCCTTTCACTAATGTGTCTATAGAGATCTTGTCACCTTCTTTTACTGTCATACTAGTGTTTCCTTAGTTTGGAACTTTGCCTGCCTTACTGCCTTCCTGCTTCCCTTAGGGCAGTTTGGTATGCCTCCCTATCTTATATTTCCTGAAGGCCCTCCTTTTGGCTCTGACCTTTTCTGCTACTGTATTTGAGAACCCAAGTGGTTTTCTTCTTCTTTTGCACTTCCTTTCCTGTCTAACACAATGGGATGTTGTTTCAAATATTGCATCCTTAATGCTTGCCCACTTTGCCTGTACCCCCTTACCTGTGTTTCTTTTTGCCAGGGCTAGCGTAATTCTGTTGGCCATGTTATCATAGTCAGCTCCTCTGAAGTCCCATATTTTGCCTTGGAATGGGATGATTTAGATGTAGTGGCCAAATTGAACCATACCATGTGATGGTCACTGGCCTCCAGGTGACCTTTCTACCTGGAGATCTGTGATCCCTTCCCTGTCAGTACTAGATTATGATAGCCTTGTCTCTTGTGGGTTATTGTACCAGTTGTTTAAGGCCCCTTGCAGGAATCCACCATGTGTCTAGTTCTGGCAGATGTTCCTGCTGTTATTGACCAATCTGTATCCGGCATGTTGAAATCTCCCATTATCAGAACCTCCCCTTTAGCTGTCATGTTTTGTATTTCTTCTAACAGTAATGTGTCTATGTCCTTCCCCTGGTCTGGGGGCCTGTAGATAACCCCAGCTCTTATGGCTGTCCCATTTCCTGTTTCCAGGGTGACCCACAGTTCTTCTGGCTCCTTATGTGTATTCTGAATTTCTGTAGCTTTGATATTTTCATTGACATACAGGGCCACTCCACCCCCCCCCTTTTTGCATCTCAGTCTCTTCTGAACAGTACATAGCCAGGTACTGAAGTCTCCCAAGTGTGGTTACTGGAAAACCATGTCTCACTAATTGCTACTATGTCCAGTTTAGCTTCTGACATTATTGCCTGCAGGTCTGGGATCTTATTTCCCAGGCTGTGAGTGTTAGTGTACATGATTTTCCATTGGCCAGATTTCAGTGTTTTAGTTGTTGGGTCAGGTTTGGCATTTCCCCTGTGCGTCGTATGGAGAGATGGACCTTTTTTCTAACCTGGTGATGCAAATGAACTGCAAACATGCTGAATCCCTATTTGACCACCAGCTGGGGTGGAGGGGTGTTCTTCCCATTCGACGTATGGGATCATCTGCATCTTGTCTCTCTGAACCTTGACCACCTTCTTGTGGATCAAGGGAAGAGGAGAAAAGGTGTACAGGAGGCCAGGGGTCCAGGGCTTCATGAAGGCATCCCCAATCAGTGTCTCAGACTGTGTGGGGGGTGAGCACAGAACAGCCTCAGTTTGGTATTCTCTCAGGAGGCAATCAGGTCCACCAGAGGTATGCCTCACAGACAGAACTGGTGGCTTGCCACCTCCTGATGAAGTTACCATTTGTGCAACATCTCACTCATCCACCTGAGAGTGTCTGCTAAGTGTCCATGCTGGTAACATGCATCACCTGGTGATCTGCACCCAGGCTCACAAGGGTCCAGGTGTGGATGGCCTCCTAACACAAAGGAAGAGAGTGCTTGTTGCTCTGCCTGTTCAGGTAAAATGTGGTCATGGTGTTGTCTGTCTCGACTTGTACAACCTGACCCCTGACTACAGGAACAAACTCCATCAGATCTAACCACTGCATGGAGCTCCAGTAGGTTGATGTGGTGAAGGGTATCCTTGGGCGACCTGAGCCTGTGGGTCCTGTGTTCTCCCAGGTGTGCTCTCTACACTGACCCAGGCATGTTAGTCATGAGAGTGACAGTTCTGGTAGAAAAATGTGACTCCTTCATTCAGATATTTAGGGATCGGCCAACACCGAATGGCATCCCATATTGACAGGGTCACTGTGACCAGCTAGTCAAAGTGCCCTAGGTACTGGAACCATTGATTGCCCAACTACCGCTGCAGTTGCTGCATCCACCAGCAGTCCTATTGAACCTCACTAGTGCAGGACAGTGTGTACCCCAGCAGCCACAGGAAGTCCCTGGCAGGCACAGGTGCCCAACCTGAAAGGATCAAGCAAAGGACATTAGATCCAGTGCCTGGTCTGCTGGGAGGTGAGATTTTGCCCATTGAATTGAATCACCTGACAAGGGATCAGTTCAGACATGGTGGAGCTGACCAAGAAGCCCAAGTCTCCACAGGTCTGGTGGACCAGAACCCTGGACTACTCCATGGCCTCCTTGGATGATACAACTATCAATCAATCATCCAGGTAGGGATACATTCTGATGCCTTGGTGGAGCAGAAGGACTGCCCCACTGCCATGTACTTGGTGAAGACCCTGGGTGTTGAGAAGAGGCCAAAAGGCATGACCATGAACTGATAGGTCATCCTTTCTGTATGGAACTAAAGATACCGCCAATGAGACTAATGGACTGGGATGTGGAAGAAAGTGTCCTTGACTTCCAATGAGCAGAACCACATGCCCTGCTTCAGAGATGGAATGATCAGCTTCAGCATGACCATCCAGAACTTGAGCTTCCTGAAAATCTGATTTAGACTGTGAAGATCCAGTATCAGATGCCAGACCACCATCCTTTTTTTCAGGACCAGAAAGCACCCGTGCATATGCCCCTGACATGCCAGGGTGTCTGGGACACAGGCTATAGCTGCTTTTGTAAGGAGATGAGCAACATCCCCCCGAGGGTGGATAGCGTGTCCTGAAAAATCAAGGACTCTCTTGAAGCATGACACTGGTAAGGCAGAAGAGCCTCAATGTCAAGAGGCAACCCTCTGCTAACCAAGTTGAGAACCCACTTGTCCATGATAATGATGGTCCAGTGAATCCAGAAGTAGTGAAGCCAACCCCACCAAAGGAAGCACAGTCAGGGACTGGACAGGCAGGAGGTGGCCATCCCTGACCTGTCACTGTGCAACTCTGGAGGAGGCACAAGCCACTGCAGCTGAAGGGGCATCACTTTCCTTACCCTCAACTTTTTTAGGCCTCTGGCCTAAGAACTTGGTCTTGGGCTGCCAGCCTTTAACCTGCTCCTGCTGGGGCTGTTGTTGCTGAGACTGCTATGTCTTAAAGGTCCAAAACTGAAAGGTCTTCTTATGTTTGTGATCTTTCTGGTCCTTCTGGGATGAAGTCATAGAGTCAAGGGTGGCACTGGACTTCTTGATGCTAGTGAGATGCCTGTCCACCCCTGGACTGAAGAGGTCAGTGCCCAAGAAAGGGACATCAGCCAGCTTGTGCTGGTGTCCACTGTGAAGGTGAAGATTCTCCAGCAGTCCATGCGACACATAGTGATGCCACTGCCAAGGCACAAGTGCAGGAATTACCAATTTCCAAAGCTGTCTGAAGTGAGTGTTTACCCAGCACTTGGTCCTGGTCTCTAATTATCTTAACTGGATTCTGCTTATCTACAGGTAGGTAAGGGAGGACATTATTGTGCACTTCCAGCAAGGAGTGAGCACAATGAGCCATCATTAGGGTGAAACTCACCTGGTGAAGACCAAGAGTGGACACAGCATAGACCTCCTTAGCCTTGTGGTCAGGCTTTTTAAACTTCTTGTCAGGGGGCTTGTCCTTGTCCCCAGTATTGTCTGATTTCCAGAAGACTGAGTTGGCAACCAGAACCAGACCTGCAGCTGAAGGATGGTCAGAGAAACCAGATAAAGAGCAGGTAGAGACTGCATATTTGCAGACTAAATTGTCTGTGGGTGCCAGACTGGATGCTAGATGCTACCAGTTCTCCAAGACTGATCCCAAAATGATCTTAGCCATGGGAAAGGTGACCCCAAGCAATTTATCCTTATACAGGATGCCAGTAAAAGGGTATTTAACCCTTTTTTGAACTGACTCCAAAGAAACCTCCATGGACTCTGACATAAGTCAGAGGAGAGCCTCAAAAGATACCAGGTTATTGTCAGTGGTGATTTCTTCGACTGATTCGTGGTTGAATATATGCATCCTTAAGGATTGCACAGGGAACCCATCAGAATCATTGGAGGACTCATTGAAGACTGCTCTGAACTGTTTCCTGCCATGAACCACTCTGGAGTCATCTGAGTGGGTGATTTTCAAAGATATCTGGCCTAGCAAGTCAGTGCCCATATGGGAGTCCATGGAAGGAACTCCCCAAATGGGCTGCTGTGGAGGCAGTTACACTTGCAGGGGTGGTTAGACACATGTCAGTGACATCTATCTTGGATGGACCAGCATGGGCTTGACTGGCACTGGTCAGTCAACCACAGGATTTGGGAGTAGAACCATACTTGTCCTTACCAAGGCTGATTGCTACCAGTGCAGCTCCTACTAGTGCTGCCGCATACACTGATGGAGCCTATCATCATCAGAGGATTAAGAGAATGAGAAACATTGATGGTGACACCTTCCATTTGAATGAGACAGAGAATCTGAGGAACACCTCGACCTCAACCTGAATCTCAATATTGACCATCGACCAGGGGGTTGAAGTCAATGAGAAGCATCCAGCAGTGTGGTATATTCCACCTGTTTCAGTTCTGACTGCACAATTCCCAGTGGAAGCCAATTCTGAGTGGAAACAGGCAGGGATACTGACTGTTACATGTCCTCCTGGGAGAGGAGCAGAATAACTGGGTTCTTGGAGACAATCTGTTTACCACCTCAGACAATGGACTGACAGAGCTGAAAAACATCTCAGTTGTCTGTACGACTGGAGTTGAGGCTGACAAGCTGATGAGAATACTGTGGAGCTAGGAATCTTACCCTTGAACAAAGCAGGGTCAGCCAAAGACAAGTGCCTGATAGCCTTCAAGCAGTCAGGGGAGTTGAAGGAGTGGGAGAACTGTGATCTCTCCAGCCCCATGACTGATGGCAGTGCTTCTTAGCCTTATGCTGCTTACCATGCCAGACAGGGATCTCCTTGAAGGTCTGGAGGGCCCAACACATCTCACAAAAATCTCCTGTGAAGGACACTTCAATGCTGGTCCCAACCAGGGACATGTCAAGGCCTCTTCCATAGATGCAAGTTGGGCCACTGATCCAACAGCACAGATGACTTGTGATAGCCTTTAGGCCATAATTTAGGGTCTCAGTTCACAGGCCAAATGAAAAGAAACAAGCTTTATTGTCTTCAAGGGATGAGGAAGCATTACAAACATACGAACATACAAAACTGCTGGCAGAAAAAGGCCCAGAGGTCTATCAAGTCTATGCAAGTATGCAGCTCATGGTATACCTTTTCAACAGCAGCCCCCACCCAGCCTCCCATCCTCCTTAACCACCACCCTTATCCTCCCTAGCCCACTTCCTGTACTAACCTTTGCTATGACCCTATCCCATCCTCTTTTAAAATTGCTCACTGTCTTCTGTGAGATCACTTCTTCTGGTAGTTTGTTCCACCCAGCCATCACCCTTTCTGTAAAGTAGTATCTCCTCAATTCCCTCCTGAATCTTCCCCTATCCAGTTTCAGACTGTGTCTCCTCATGACCCTATCTCCCCTTAAGCTGAAAAAGACCTCCTTTCTGACTTTATTTATGTCTTTTAAGTATTTGAAGGTCTTTATCATGTCCCCCTCCTCCTTCTATTAACCAGGGACTACATGTTGGCTCCTACATTGGACATTATCTGGCAAAGGTTACAACCTGTGACATTGTGTGCTGCCCCAAGGATGTACAGGTACAACACATGCAAGTTTGTCCAGGGCACCTTCTGCCTGCACATGGTCTGGTGCTTGAAGCCAAGAATGGGCCTCCCATCCTCGCATTCCATCACTGGATCATCAGATGAAGCGGTACCAAGAAAAATACTCAAAGTTGAGAAAATAAAAAAAGAATCACAAGTTTGCCAATGGCACACTTTTAGTAGGACCTACAACACATGGAGCTGTGAAGGAGACTGAAGTCTTCCAGTGAAAGGGGAGATCTGACATCATGGGGCAGACCTGAGGGATATATACCCTGGGTGGTGGAACAAGCTTTGCTTAAAGACATTCTGGTGACTCAGCTCTAAAGGAAGAACTACCAATGTGCGACTACATGAACCATATCCACATTTCTAGAAAGAAATATTCTTATGTAAGATTCAAGTGAATACTAACACACATGACAGTCATATAAGAGGTCAACTAAATACCTTAAATGCTTACACAGACAATGTGTTACTAGTGCTAACTGACACAATGAATAGATTACAGGCTTTCTGAAAAAAAAATCAAAAATTATTTCAAACTATCTGGAAACTGTATTAACGAGGGGAAGTAATTGCTAGTAATGAAGATATTGCTTTTGCTATACAATAATGTTTTCCAGTTCAGTACAAGAAAAACAGTTTTGTAAGATTTTAACATAACAATATATTTTGAGAAATATCTCTTCCATCAGGCCACACCATTGAACTATACCCACATCAGCGATAGGACCACAGGGAGTCTTTGCAAGCCAGAGTTTGCCTAAGATGACATCATGTTCCAATATCTACATAAATATGGGCCGCCCCACCTTTCCTCAGTTCCCTGCTGGAGATCATGCTTTGAGGAACCTCCTCTAGGAAACCAGGAGAGACCCTAGCACTCCACATACCAGGCAATTCTGAGTGCTGGAAAAGACAGCAGTGGAACTGTTAAGTCAATAACCCATTGTTGTAATTCTAAGGGGGAAGGAGGGTGGGATGGCATGGCTTGATGAAAGTGATTCTCTTGAAGATCTTCTGTTATAGTAAGTTTTTATGTAACTAATCTATCTTCTTCTTTGAGGATATCTCTTTCATCAGGCCACATCTTTGAAATGAGTCCTAGGCAGTACCAAAGCTAATAGTCTGGGCGGATGGAGCCTATAGGCTTATGAGGGTAGGCCTTGTAAGACAGCTAAGCTAAACCTTACTGGCCTACGTGAGACAATGCCCAGACTGTAATGCTTAAATGAGATGTGGACAGTACTCCATGTGGCAACTGTACACATTTCTGCAGCAGAAACAGTCCTAAAACAAACTACAGAAGTGGTCATGCCTCTCCTGGAATGACCACAAGCCACACCAGGAAGGTCCTTATCATACTTCCTGCAACAGAATGTAATACAGTCTGCTAGACTTTTGGATAAGTGATGTGTAGAAACTAGGGTGCCCTCTTTCCCATGGATAAATGAAACAAAAAGCTGTGAGGACTTTCTGCATTCCTTTGTACTCTGTGTATATTATCAGTATTCTATGCACATCTAAGGTATGGGGAGATGTTTCCGCTGGATTGGCATGCTCTGGATAATATACTGGTAGGTTGATTGTTTGATTGAAAGTAAACTCAGACACAACCTTTGGTACAAATTTAGGACTGATACATTAAGAAATCACCCTGTCTTTGTGGGAAATCAAATAAGAAGGCAAAAACAACAGAGCCTTTGGCTTTGCAATCCTTCGAGCAGAAGTGATCACATCTAAAAATAATGCTTTCTGAGAGAGAAAGCATAAGCCACAACTCATGGCTAGCTCAAAAGGAGCCAAAGTCAGCTTTTACAAAACAACATTTAGATCCCAGACTGGGACTGAATTTCTAATTGGAGGATTTTTGTGTAACATGCCTTTCAAGAACATATGGGCTACCTCCAGCTGAGCCAAGAACATATGGGCTACCTCCAGCTGAGCATCTGTACAGCCATGCATAGTCACTTGGAAGGTTGATATAGTAATTCACTGCACTCTGATTGAGGAATACTGCAGGCCTGAATCTGATAAGGACAGTAAGTATTCTAGAACCTGACTGACCAGGCACTTAAATGGATCTAAGTGATATGAAGTGGCCTACAAAGCAAATTTCTTCCATTTCATTGAACAGGTCTCTGATATTCCAAAGTGAGCTATTGCTATGACTTTGAGTCCAGATGGACTAAGGTTCCCTCTTCCTGAAACAACAGACTTTGCATAAGAGCAGTGATACTGGGTAGTTCCACTGCCAATTGTTGCAGCAGGGGATACCATATCTGCTGAGGCCATAGGGGATCAATGAGTATTACAATTACCCCATAATCTTCAGCATAAGCAGTACTCTGTGAAGGAGCACAATGGGAGGAAAAGCATACAGAAACCTCCTTTCCAGGAGAGGACAATGCTTCTCACCAGAAAACCCCCAGCCCTATAGAAAGTGAGCAAAAACACAGCAGTTATCCATTGTGTGAAGATACAAAAAGGTCCAACTCTGGATGACAACATCTTGCAAATAGGTCATTGACCACTGGGATAATAAGTTCCCACTCATGCACCCTGGACTGTGACCTGCTTAGTTTTTCTGCCAACATGTTTTAGACACCCAGAAGATGAACTGCTGAAAATTCTGTTTCAGAGCCACATACCATACTCTCATTGCCTTCCTGCACAGTGGATAAGAATGAGTCTCCCATGTATGAAATAGTCAGATTGGAGTTATGGGAATGAGGAATCACCCTATCGTTAGGTGGGTTCTAAAAAGAAGACCTCCTTGCCTAATGTCCATCCCCATGATTTCTTCTTCAACTGGCAGGGTGATCGTTCTTTCTTACGATCCCATCCTACCGAGGGCACTGCTATGTAATGCCAGAACAATAAAAAAACAAGTCTGCAATCATAGTGGATCTAAACAGTTCAACTGACCTAACTTGTATCACTGGGACATGGTTGGACAAAAATGCTGGTTCAGTGTTAGAAGCAACTATTCCTGCTGAGTCCTCAGTGATACTCCACCAAAGACAGGATCGTAGGGGCAGGGGGTGTAGCTATTTGTTTTAAATCAGATCTAAATATTCTAGAAATTTCTGTAGGTATAACCCAGTCTTTTGAATGCATAATGGATGCAGGGACAGGTTGCAGAATACTTCTCACTTATCATCCACCCGGTGGTGAAATGGAATTCCTCATGGAATTTGCAGAACTTGTTTCTGATCTTGTACTGGAGTCCTCCAGGAGTCGATCGGGGATTGCAGTGCTTGGGTAGATGATGAATTTTCACATTTTGGGCAGGATTTCCTTTAACTGATGAATTTGTTGGGCCTGAAACAGGTGATTACCTCTGCTGCCCACAATTTAGGTCATGTTCTGCATCTGGTATTCATTTCACAAATGGAGATCACTGACCTGGTGGTAGAACCAGTTAGTTGGTCTGACCTAAATACTGTAAGGTTCAGGGTCAAGAGCCCCTTCCCCCATATACAGACTCATACAGAACTGGTCCGTTACTGCCCTCTAAGGGGTTTGACACCTGACAGTCTTATATCAGTGTTGGTCCTATCCGGTGGGTGTACCAATAACAGAGATCCGGAGGAGCTTGTACTTGCTTGTAATAGAGCCTTGACAACTGCTCTTGACTCCCTCACCCTGTCCAGGTTCTCCCCCTCTCCCTACACCAGAAGTCTCCTTGGTTTGGTGAAACCTTAGAACAAAAAAGACTTGTAGGTCATAGGTTAGAAAGATACTGGCAAAAATCTGGTCTGTTGGATGACAAAATTAATCTGATAGCAGATTATAAAGATTATCAAGTGGCCATCTGAAAAAGAGTGAAGTTTTTATCTAAGGAGATTGTTGCAGCAAAGGACTGATCTGCTCAGCTCTTTTTAGACTTTTGACAGACTACATAACACAACTTGTGTTCAACAGCATGGAACTTTCTCACAGGAAAAGTGCAATGAGTTTGCTCACTTCTTTGCTGATAAGATTGTCACCATCTGATCTGAGATTAGTTTAGTGTCCTGTTCTGGGCCTTGCTGTAATGAGCAGGAGGTGACACATTCCTGCTCTACCTGGTCTGACTCTAGCTGGGTTGCAAACAAAGAAACTGGGTGTTTACTCACCTGGTAAAGGTGATTGTGTTGGTTGGCATCCATGGCACTCCAGTTTTGAATCGTGCATCATTAGCCTATCAGGTGGGCTGTAACCCATGAGATAATGTCTGGAGTGCCATGGATGCCAACCAATCACGATGTTCAAGTTGTCAAGAGCAAAGGGCCCTATTTCTTGTAGCTTGGACCCCGGTCCAAAATGTCTCCTAATACTCTGTATTGAAATCATTGGTCCAGTTCTTGCTGAGATAGTCTGGTGCTCATTAAGAGATGGGGGTGTTCCCAGATTCCCTGAAGGAGGCAGTAATTGTACTTCTCCTTAAGATACCCTCTCTTGATCCAGACTGTTTAGCAAATGATATACCAGTTTCTAAACTGCCCTTTGTAAGCAAGATTATAGAGAAAGTAATTGCTATTCAGTTGGATGAACACTTGACAATGCATGATGTGAATGACCCCCTTCAGTCTGGATTTTAGAATTATCTGCCCAACTTGGGACCACAGTTTTTGGGTGGATAAGAGAGGGTGGTGGATAATGAAGGGTGTCTGAAAATAAAAACCTAAATATTGTGATGTTAAATACAGAACACTGTATCCGGTAGCAGGGTGTCATGGTGTTGCCAGTGACAAAATGAAAACAATTTTTGATTTTCTGCATATAAATTATATACAGTTATCTATATTTTGTATTCAAAATGTTTAAAAACAGTGCAATAAAGTGGTTTTCAGTGCTAATAGCACAGCATAGCAGCTTATTATAGCAAAGCAGTATGAGGTTCACAATTACAGCATCATAGTATAGCAGAGCAGTATGAGGTTCACAATTACAGCATCATAGTATAGCAAAGCAGTATGAGGTTCAAAATCACAGCTGTATAATTTTAGTTACAAACTGGAGTTATGTAAGCTTGAAGTAGTCTGTAATAGACATTTGCTTAGCTCTCACAGAAGCAAGTTGTCTTATCTTGCAATGTAGGAAAAGGCACTTCAGAATATCTGTCTCATCTGCAAGCTCATAAGACTCAAAAAATCTAAGCACAGTGTTTATTGCAGCCTTTGCCTCCACTACAGAAGGTGGTTTTATCTCCTGTTCTAGTGTGTCATCATTTTCATCTTGTGATTCTGTGGATTCTAAGAAATCCTCTGAGACCTTTAAATTTGCCACCATTGTTACAATATCATCATCGGTGACACTTTCAAAAACATCACAATCATTTCAGATATTCAGCAGGTGAAATTCTCATTTCTGTTTTAATAGCCATTGCACCAGATACAGTTCTTATCAGATCATTCAATTCAGTGCATTTTGTTCTATAACTCTGGCATCAATCTTGGCACTGACAAGGGCCTAGGAATTATGCCAGTATGAAACCAGCAGTTTTGAACTGTCTCTGCTGTAACAGAATCCCAAGCGATTTTAATAAACCTAATGGCATCACTAAGTGAAGTGCCTGTGGTTTACCAGAGTCAATGTGCTCAATTAAATGCTGAAGATGCTGCCTTCTGTAAAGACCTTTAAAAGACTGAATAATGCCTGCATCTAGAGGCTGAAGGTGGCTTGTGGTGGTTGGTGGGAGAAAATGAATTTTTACATTGCCAAAACATTTGGGGATGATATGTGTTGGTGCATTGTCCAGAAGCAACAAAATCTTCCTTTTTTTTTCCTCATTGAAATGTTAAGCTCATTCAACCACTGTGCAAAAATGGACGAGTCCATCCAAGCCTTTCTGTTTGATCTGTATTCTACATAAAGACCAGCATTAAATGATTTGAAGCACCTGGAGTTTGCAGATTTTGCTATAACTAAGGGTTTCAGTTTTTCAGTGCCATCTGCATTGCAAGTTAGAGCAACTGTAATTCTGTCCTTGCATCTCTTAACACCTTTCTTGAAATCATTGGTGGTCAGGGAATGGTCAGGCAACATTTAAAAAAAAAGTACAGTTTCATCCATGTTATAACAGTCCTGAGCTTCATACTGCTCTGCTACACATCTGGTAGTAAGCATGCCTTCACCGATAACCTCTTTACTAAAGCCTGCACTCTTCCTAGATATAATGTGGCAAGCAATATTATTTCGGCTCTTAAATTTCTGTATCCATCCATTTGAGTAAGAAAAATCAGACACATTTAATTGGCCCCCGAAATACTTAGCTTTGTGCTTTAGGATTTCAGTCTGTGACCGGAATATTGTGTGCTCTGGCATTACTGAACCACAGAAATAACGCCTCCTCCAGATCACCGTGTTTTGGTGTTCTCTTCAACTTTCGGTCAGCGGCATCAGCTACAGCCTCGGGCTACTCATCTCTGCGGGAAAGGACATCTCCAATGGTCCGTCTTGCCATGGGACGGCACCACAGTGTTGAAAAATGATGAGCAACCTCCTGGTGAGTTGCTTTAGGGTTATCAACAGAAAACTTAACAATCAGGCTCTTCTGAGCCACAGTAAGAGCAAGATGAGATCGCTTTCCACTTGTCGACTCTGCTATCATTTTTCCCTGACTGACCGACATGTTCATTCACCAGACAGCGAACTGAAGCTCATCAAATGCTTACAGACTTTATAACAAACAGATTTCAATAAAGCTAAATTACAGCACTAATGACTACCCAGGTGAAAGGGTTTTAAATAAGGGTGGACAGGGGCTGACAGGGTGGACTAACGTGCGTGGCAAACATAAGCTAATAAAACCAGTTTATGCAGTTTATGCAGTAATGACTACACAGGTGAAGAGGTTTTAAACAAGGGCTGACAGGGGATGACAGGATGGACTAACATGCTCGGCTAACAAAGTGGGCTAAACAATTGATGCACTAATGACTTCACACTACACCCAGCGAGTAAACATTCAACCATCAGCTATAACGCTGTACCATGGGTAATTTATTTGAATGCTTGTTCACGGTACAAGGGCAGACAGGGTTGACAACATGCTGTGAATTTTGATGTGATGACGATGGCGGAATAAAGAGGGCAATTTCAATTACAATGTGGGCAAGTGGGAAGATTAATGAATGGCGGATGGCGGACAGTGAGGGAGGCAGATTACGGAGTGCAATAAAATGGACATACAATCGGGATGGGAGGTAAGAATGGTGATAACGGAGGGTGATGGATACCGAGGGGTGAATAAGTGAGGGAGCACTGTACTGAGTTAATACTTGTTTGGGTACTTAATTATCTTCTTTTAGTGAAAGATCAGGGGAGCAGGTCCATTTTGGTTCTTTTGGATCTCTTAAGCATTCAATACTGTAGACCACAGGATGCTGCTGAAGTGCTTGGGGACTCTTTGTGGACTATCTGGAATGGTACTCAGATGGTTTAGATCATTCCTCAATGATAGCTCTCAGAAGGTGGTTTTAGGGATCTATTCATCGGCTCCTGTCCCTCTGTACTGTGTAGTTCTGCAGGGCTCTGTGCTCCCACCCATGTTGTTTGCAATTTACATGCTGCCACTGGAAATGTTAGAAGACATTATGGGTTAAGCTTTCAATGTTATGCAGATGATACTCAGCTCCACATGACTTTTACTCCAGAGCAGAGTGATCTGATTTTGGTTTTTAACAGTTTCTTCTCTGAGATCCAGAACTGGATTAATGCTAATTTGCTGAAGCTGAACCAGGACAAGATGAAGGAATTGTTAATAAAGCCTGGACACCTTAGCTCTGGGTCACTGGTCGGTTGATCTTCCAGGCTCTTGCTCAGTGGGGCCCAACTGCTAACTTCAGAGTGTGCTCGAAATCTGGGTGTCCTGTTTGATAGCAGCCTGACCTCAAAGTCTTAGATGTCTACTGTTGTAAAGTCATCTTTCTTTCAGCTGAAGGACATTGCCCAGATTAAGCATCTTGTCCCACCTGATGATCTGCCTACACTGGTCCATGTCTTTGTTGCCTCTCATCTTGATTATTGCAATGCCCTTTACTTGGGGCTACCAGAGACTAACATTTGCCACTTGCAAACAATGCAGAATGTGGTGGCTAGCCTACTAACTGGCTTACCTAGAACAAGTCATATCACACCTGTACTTTGAGAACTGCACTTGCTACTTGTCCATTGGCATATTATCATCAAAGTTGGTTTGTTAACCTTTAAAACTCACATGGGTTCGGTCCAAGATACTTGCTAGATCTCCTCCGCCCTTACCGTCACCTCCGTTCTGCAGATGATGGATTGCTAGAGGTCCCCAGATTCTGTTTAAAGAACTCTGGAGCCTGATTCTTTGCTTTTGTGTCCTCCACCCTGTGGAATTCTCTAACTCACCAGATTATAGAGTGCCTGGCTGTCAAAAGCTTTAGATCTGCTTTAAAAAAATCACCTTTTTAACTTAGTATATCCTGAACACAGTTATTGCTAAACTGTTCTAGATTTTCTGTTGTCTCTAATTTAATGTTTTTGATATATTAATGCTATGTACCTCATACATTTTCTGTTTGTATGCTTTTATTTGTTTGTACAGTGCTGTGATCTTGGAACAGTGTTTTTAAATAAAGCAGACTTGATTTGACCTTGTTTGTTAATGTAATGAATCACTCTTATATTGTCCATATGTATTAACAAAGGACCTGGGGGAAGTGTTACTGAAATGCTGGAGCCTGTATAAGACATTTTGCAGTACATTTATATGCAAAACACACTCCACCTGGTTCAATGTGCCTTATGTTTAAAGAGGCCTATGTGGGTTTCCCACCCAGATTGTTAGGCATCCATAATGAGGCTCTAATATGGGTAGGAATTGGGAACAGGCCACTCTTCAGCAAGTTGCTACTTTCCATCCACCACTGCAGCCTCTGTGCAAGGGAACTGTGACTAGGATAATTTGGTCTAAGTCATCTGTTAATTGGTCCCGCTGGACTAGCAAAGTCCACTGTGGTACTTGCATGTGCAATCTGGCCAATGGCACTGTGACAATTACTGCTGCCATAAGGCCCAGAAGGCATAAAATCATCCTTGTAAGGGCATAGCAGCTGTTGAATACCTGCAGTGTTTTGGTAATCAGGCACAGTGCCCTGTCTAGTGGCAGAAATGCAGAGCCCTGGGCCATATCCAAGACTCTCCTATGTATTTCAGGCATTGGCAGGGTGTCAGCATAGATTTTGGTATGTTCACTATCACCCCATGGCATCAAATGGAGTGCAATTTTAATAGCCTGTCATCCAGGTAAGGAAAGACTTACAGACCTTTCCTGTGAAGGGCTGCGTCACTACTGCCAAGCACTTGGTAAAGACTAATGGCATGGAAGACAAGCCAAAAGGCAACACTCTGACCTGGTAATGATCTCACTGGAACAGGGACCTGAGAAAGCTTCTGTGCAATTTCAAGACTTTAATATGAAGCTAGGCATCCTTCATATCCAAGAAGAACATCTAATTCTTTGTTTGCAGCAGGGGAGGAGATCCTGCAGAGTGACGATCCAGAACTTCTTGTATTCTATGAAGATGTTCTAGATTCCATCCTCTCACCAGATAATTGGGTTAAATCCCAATACTGACACTGTGGTGCACCATGAGTGGGTGCTGCACTCCTGAGATGCTATCCTTCGATGAGATGTTAAACCGAGGTCCCATCTGCCTGTTCTGGTCATAGTTCAGGTGGATGTTAAAGATCCCATGGCACTTCTCAAAAACAGCAGGAATTTTTTTCTTAAGTCTTGAAAGTAAACATAGTCAAACAGTGTTACAGCACACAAAATCATAAAGAAACAGATAAACAAAAGTATAACAAGCATATGCCCTATAGATTAGAACTAAAAGAACAGAGCATACAAAATAGTGTTTCTTCACTAAATCATAAAAAGAAAAAGAGAAGCATAAAGAAGCATAACATCAGATATCAACCCCTATCAAGTAACAAATACTGAAAATCAGAGCCCTCCCCCACCATACTATAAAAGTAGGGGAAATATTTATTCAAAACTTAAAATAAACCATAAAACATTACAGGTAAAACAGAAAGCAAAATGGAAAAGACAGATATGGATTTAAAGCAGACTACTCCTTCCAGAAGTATTAATTCATATGCTAGATATTATCAAAACACAAAAGCACTTATTTTAAAGAAAATACTAATTACTTCATTATACTTCATATAGGATGCCCCACCCCTAAGAGTAGGGGAAAGTTATAGTAGTGAGTAAAACTGTAAAATAAATAAGTATTCATGCATACATTCCCCTCATTTTCCATAAATGAGAATACAAAATAAAGTGGCTAATTAATTCTACTTAAGATACTTTCATCCAGTAGCCAACCAGTTAAGAAGTTGTCATCTTTTTTGATGCCTTTCCTTGGACAAATGTGACAGGTTCCTGTCACATATAAACAAAATAGACTCCCTTATAGTCCAGAACAATTGTTCTGGAGTTATAAAATATGTTGCAGGGACTATCTGCATCAAGCTTGCCAAATATGATATTTATGCATGACACCCATATCAAATTTTTCCTACATTTTGGGTAGTATACCCAATAATAATGTATCCATAGAGAGCCCCAGCAATGGAGATTAGTCCCATCTATTGGAAAGGAAAAAACAAAACTGAGTTATGAATGGACAAAGAAAAAAATAAGTGTTCCATGGTTTCTATGGGTGCATTACAGATTTTTGTTCTAGGGCAGACTCTCTCTCTCTTCCATACATTTATGTGTTAAGTTCCCTTTGACATTCAGTCTACTGTGAGCTCCCAGCTAGCTGACATCCAACATATAGAGTGATATCTGGGGTTGAGTCAACATGGCTTGTATGTGACAAATCTCATGCAATGTTCTAGAGGAAAAATCAGGTGATTCCTGAAAATAAGTTTGTTGAATATGTTGGTAAAGATCCTTTCTCTTTTTCTGATTCACCATATGTTTAATTATTTTCCACTGCTTTAATTTCCCAAAACAATAATAAGATAACCAAGGAGTCCTGAGATATGCTTTGTGTAAGAATCACAGTATTTCATCATCAATCTGTTATCCAAGGGGAAATAAGACCTCCTACCAAGAGTTTCCAAATGTACTGAGTATCACTGGACATAAATTAACGTAAAGAAAAATACAAAAGAAAAAAGGAATGGGAGTAACCCTGTCCAGCCCACTGTGTTCCATATGTAAATACAAAATGCCTCTTTTAATGGGATTAAGGCAACTACCCCAAATAGTCTGGAAAATAACACTCAATAAGGCAGTTTCAAGTTGTTGAGGGATAGGGTAAATAGCAGCAAGATGTAAAAAAAAGCTATTAAGAATGTTTTGACTGTCTATATCCTTTTTTTCACATCTTCCACTTATTCCAAACACTAATCCCAAATCTTGCTTCCTTAATAAAGGTTTCCCAGTTAAAACATCAATGTCTTCTATAACAAGTAAACACCTAGGCCCAGATATTCAAACTGCACTCAAAATGAGAGCAACAGCAGGAGCAAGCACAAACCAGTTGCGCAAATGTGCAACAGGTGCGATATTCAAACATGGAGCAGAACAAATTGCAAATTGCGAAGCAACCAACGCCTGAATATCACACATACTGCGCCATAGTGCAACCAGGAAGGAGAAGCTGAGCCGAATGTTGTGCTATGGCTAAACTAGGCAGCCCAGCTGAGCATTCCAGAGGTGCCATAGTGCAAGCAGAGCCCCCCGAGCAATGGAACTGCACATCCAGGGAGGCAGGCTGGGGCCCACTGCCAGGCATGCCACATGGGCACAGGAACACACTGCATAACCCACACCACACCTGCACACCCCAAGCACAGCATCACTGGGGTGGGACGGATGATCTACTTGCACATGGGGACAAGCCATCAAAGCATAGCAGAGCCATGACACCCCAGCACAACCACTGACAGGCTGAGAGTGCCACACACAGGGGGTTGACAACCACAGTGCACATCAGCCCCCGCACGCACAGCACACCCTGCACTGTGACCCCAAGACACCACCTATGTGCAGTGACTGGCACTGCAGGAAACCATGCATCCCCCCAGCACACGTCAACCCCGTGCAGCACAGAAGCCTACAAGCCAGACACACCCTGTGCACCCAGCAGTGGGTGGCAGCAGACGGCAAGACCAACCAAAGTCACTGCCATGCTGGAGATACCTCCCCATGCACACACACACACACACACACACACCCAGGACCATACCAGCCCAGATGGCATGTACACCCCTGCAACTGAGCATCCATAGGCAGCTGCAAATCAGAGACCAACACATTATTCATATAAAAATATAAATGTATTTTAACACAACAAACATTAACAAGAACAATTACAACTATTTACAAGGGGGGGATGGGTACAAGGCAGGGTTGGTCAAGGGGTAGGGATGACAAACTTAGAGAGGGAAGGCAGGGTGGTAGGGATGGGAGAAGTGGGAAGGGAAGATAGGTCATGGGCCAGCCGCCGCCGGCCTCCTGCTGGTGTCTTGCAGTTCTCTGCCTCTCCACAGGCCATGGCGGTGTATGACTGCAGGATGTTGGTGTTCTGGGCACAAGCTGTCGGATGGCCCTGACATCCCTCGCCAGCCGATGGAGAACATTCGAGGTGTAGGAAAATGGGAACACAGTCAATGGCTGTGACTGACCACAACCCTGAACACCACCCAACCTGCAAGCCATATAGCCCAATGTCCCGCACCTGTGATGGCATGCACCCACCCACAGTGAACATGCACATGGCCATCACAAACAGGCGGCACCACTGCACACACACACACTGCCCATGTCGATCACAGCACAAACAAGGCTGGCAAGTGATGTGGCAACGTGGTGCGATGCCAGTTACACAGCTATGTGCCCAGTGCATGCCTGGACCACCAGTGATACATACACAGATGTGCTGTGAAACTGGACAGTGATGCATGTCACCTGTGTCGTGCCTACAGACATAGATACATAGCCAGTGTTGGCAGATAAGGGCCTATGGCTCACTCAGTCTGTCCATTTCAGCCTGTAAGTTACTTTGTTTACCTAGAGTCTGTTGCCCTTACCCCTGACCTCAAGAATTCCGTTATGTCTATCCTGCGTCATCTGAAATCCGTGAGTGTGTCAGCCCCACCACTCCCTCTGGCAGGGTGTTCCACTTGTACACCACCCATTCTGTGAAGAAAGTCTTGCTCATGTTTCTCTGAATCGTCCTCCCTCCAACTGCATCCCATGCCCTGTAGTCCTGAAACATCTTTTGCACTTCAAAATAGTGTTTTTGCACCCTGTTCCACCCTGTAAGATACTTGTATGTCTCTATCATATCCCCTCTCCTCCTCTCCTCCAGGGAGTACAGGTTCAGTTCCTTCAACCTGTCTCCATAGGAGTTGTGATGCAAGCCATGCACCATCTTTGTTGCGCCTCTGAACCTTCTCTGCACACTCTACATCCTTACGTAGGTATGGTCTCCAGAAATGTACACTGTACTGCAGGGCCTCACTAGTGTCTTGTATAGTGGAATTATGACCTCCCTTTCCTGCATGTTTGTACTGTGCAGGGCTACTGGCCCCCAGCATGCAATAGCATCCATGAAGTCATGCTACTCACACTGCTCAAGCAGCTCTGACTGGCGCTGTTGCTGGCGCTACTGCTGCTGGTGGGATGCAACCCTGCTGGCACCAGGTCCCTGGCACAGCCCTCATCAATGTTGCCCCATCCTCACATCCCGCCTGTGGGAGACATATGTTGAGACAAACATCAGTGTGACTCAAAAGCAGACTGCCCCCTGCCCCAGTGACAGTGCCTGCCCACACAGCCATACCCATTCATCTCACAGCTGCACACACTGACACAGCCAACCGTGGCCGAGCCATCACCTATGCACAGCCACCAAAACACACACACACACCCCTACAGATAATACAGGTGCATAGATGGCACACCCACCTGGCCTAGGCACCACGCCCCACCTGGCACATGAACGCAGCCGCGTTAAAAGCTCTGGCTCCCTCCGGCGGAGGTCACTGTACCAGTGCTGGCACTGCTCAGCAGACCGGCACTGTCCAGTGACCTCCACCAGGTCAGTGGCCACTTGCCGCCACACCTCAGTCTCTGCACTGGTGAGGGGCACCTCACCATAAAGGCTATCATAATGTGGCTCAACTAGGGTCACCAGGTTGGTCACTTCAAGCTGGCTCCAGGACACCGCCTCCTCCAGCCATGGCACCAACTTTACAGCAGGCAATATGGCACCCAGCTGTGCCGTAACCCCACATGGAGATGTTGCACAATAGACCACCACAGGCTCCAATCGCGCTGTTCGAACAGCACCGTCACTTCACATAGCGCTGTCACCAGACAGCACAATAGGGACGTACACATGGCAGGCGAACAGTGCCAGGGGGCAAAGGTCATACACAAGGTCATGGGCAATGACGCAAGGCTACGCACAGCGCCATCTGACGTATAGGCATCCTGCGCGACCGACCAGCTGTGTACCAGTGCCACAGTGGAATATTCGCAGTAGTGCCACAGCGCCATAAGTGCCCATTGCTTTAGCGCCACTGGCACAATGGTGGCCATGGCCTGAATTGCAGATCGCACTCAGCACAACAGCAGCATGACAGATGCCTGCGTAAGCTATCTGGGCATGCACAATGCAGTGTACCACACAGGCACAGATCTGTGCCATTGGCTCAGCCGACTCTTCCGTATTGCACAAAGCGCAGATTCGCGATATTCAGCCGACACATGCAAATCATCTGATCAGCCATTCAAGGGTGCAGTGGCACGATTTGCATGTCATTATAGTTGCTCCACTCCTAATTTGCATGTATTGCGCTATAAATGTGCGACATTTGGCTGCGCTGGCCAGATTCGGTTACTGCAGGTGAGAGGTGAGTTGCATGCTGTGTGATGTTCAGGATGATGGTCATGGGAAAATGCTGTAGACTGCACAGTGACAGGTGTCCACTTCCCCCCATACAGATCGCCATGACTGAGCAGAGCCAAGGTGAGGGTGAGGATGGTGGGCGTAGGAGGAGGCCCAACTTTACAGCAGCAGAGACGGAGGCTCTCTTCCAGGCCTACCTGGATGAGGAGCCAGTGCTGAGTGGATGGAGGGGCACCCCTCAGTCCCGTGCGGCTGCATGGGAGGGGTTAGCTTGGGCCATTAACCTGCATGGAAGCCACCAGCACTCCATGCAGGAATGCAAGAAAAAGATGGGGACAGACTGCAGGAGGTTGAAGGAGAAGGTGGCAGCCTTCAGGGCGGCACGTGCTGGCACTGGTGGGGGCCCACCAGTGGTGTTGGATCTGACCCCAAATGAGGAGACACTGGTTGCAGCCATGCAGCTGAGCACCATTGAGGGCATACCAGGTGGAGGATTCCAGACAGGTGGAAGCCCATCACTGCACGGTATGACATGGTGGTGGTGTTTGGGGGGCGGTTGTTCACATGCACTCACATGTACTCTCTTTCTGTTACAGATCCTGTTCTTCTTCAGGAGATGGTGGTGGTGGGTCCAGACAGTGATGCATCCACCTCCACCACCAGCCAGCAGGCATTGCAGCGGCATGCACGCTGGGCCACAAACTCTGGTGTCAGTGATATGGGTGCGGGGGGTGCACAGCCTGTGTCTCAGCAGTCTGGCATGCAAGCATGCCAGCACGCTGTGACCATGGCAGTAGCACGTACCTGCACCATTGATGATAGAAGGCCTGCAATGGGCAGTGATGGTTGTGTGTCCCATGATGGACACACGGCAGGCCAGCACGTGCCCCTGGGCCTGTCTGGTTCCAACTTGTGTACCAGCATGCTGGCACAGTCCCAGGCTGTGCCTGTCAGCACCCATGGGGCAGCACCGGTGGCTGTGCAGGTGTCTGGCACTGTTGCCAGCACAGCGGTGGAATGAGTGGACCCGGGGGCACAGCGGTTGGAGGGACAGCAGCAGCAGTCGCCCACCAGGTCTGGGGGTACAGTGTCAAACAGTGGCACATGTCCGCCGCCTTTGATCCGCCCATTCCTGGTCCTGGCGAACAGCGCCCACCCTCAAGGGGTGTTGTGCATCAGGACCGTCCACACCTTGGGGGTCAGGATGCCATTGGGGCACAGTACCCATTGGAAGAGCACACCCACCTGCTGCAGGAATCAGTGCAGCTGCAGAAGTGGGTTGCAAGGTCCATGGAGGCACTGTCTGTGTCCGTGGAGCAACACAGCAGGGAGTGTGCACGGGACCGAGCCGAGTTGGTCCTTATGCAGACGGATGTGACAGCCGCCATTGACAGGCTGACCCAGGCAGTGGTCTCTGTCATGGACGCATTGGGCACACAGTCAGGTGCCCCTGTACTGCACACCCCACACAGTGCACTCTCCACTCCCTATTCCTGGTGTCGTGTGACACCAGACCTGTCGACACCGGGTTCTGCTGTGGGCATCCCGAGCACCCCTGGTGCAGGTTTGTTCGGGATGCTGCAGACCCCTGTGCGGGCAAGGTCACATTCACGCAGTGGGACCCCTGGTGGTGCAACAGTGCCACCCCATATGGCCCCTGCTCAGCCTGCCCATGCTGTTGGGTTACGGTGGGGCCACGCACACATCCGAGGTGGCTGTGGGACAGTGCTACATGACTGAGCTGTCTCCCAGTGTGGGCCCTGTCTGGTGCTGCCATGTGTGCAATGTGTGTCATGGTGGGCAGTGCACTGCTGGGTGTTCTGCTCACCACGCCGACACACGGACCACCTGCACACCCTCCCAACTGCTGTCCACAGGTGCGTGTGCATGATGATGCCTGCATTGCACTGTACACCAAGGTGCAAGGGTGCCCAGCATCTGACACACGTACTTGGACAGTACGGGTGGTGGGGGTGGTTGGTGGTGCTGTGTGTTAGCAATGTCGGTTCTGCAGTGCTGTGCATCTGCCCATGTACGCTCTGTGCCTGGTGTGTGTGTGTCCATATGAGTGCTCACCCCTCCCTGATGGTGTGTCTGTATGCCTGGACCGTTCCACTCCCCTGACCGTCATGCACCCCTGGTGTGTTCCCCTGTGTGCCTGTGGTTTGTGCATGGACAGTGTTGGTTGCACATGTCCCCTTGACTTATCTGTGTTGTGCATAGTGCTCCTCTGTGATGGTGTCCCGGTGCAGCTGGGCCTGCTGGATCAGTCGGGGGTCCCTCCGTCCTAGGGGGGGCTGCTCATCACCATCATCACCGGCGCCACTGGCATCCCCATCACTGTCCCCCTCTTCGACCTGTATGGCTATCCCATGGTCTTTGGCCATGTTGTGCAGGATGCAACAGGCCAGGAATATCCCACAGGCCTTTTGGGGGCTGTACTGTAGGGCACCGCCAGAGGTGTCTAGGCATTGGAAGCATGCCTTGAGCATCCCAAACACCCGCTCTATGATGTTGCGTGTTGCGGCATGTGCCTCATTATAGCATAGCTGTGCTGGGGTCATGGGGTGCCGGTATGGTGTGAGCAGCCAGGGACGGAGTGGGTATCCGCAGTCACCTGTGTGGAGATAGTGGAGATCAGTGTCATGTTCAGGTCCATATTGGCATCTCCTGTGCGCCACTACCATGGCACCTGTGGCATTCCCACCCTGCCCAGAGTTTGCATTCCATACATGTGTACTCACCCACTAGATGTCCTGTGGGATGTCCCCACTCTCGAATCAATGGAACAGTGCAGACTGATACCATAGAAGGCATCATGTGCTCTGCCAGGGTGTGTGGCACAGACATTGATTATGCACCCAGTGGCATCACACACCACCTGACAGTTGACACTAGGGAATCCATTTCTGTTTCAATATGCATGGCCATTGGGGCCAGGTGGCAAGCAGATGGCCACATGGGTGCAGTCTATGGCCCCTAGCACACCAGGCATACATGCTACCCTGTGGAACTCCTGCATGTTTGCTGTATGCTCTGCCATGGTGCTGGGGAAATGGATGTACTCCGCAGCATGTGGCAGCAGTGCACTGAGGAATTGGGTGAGGATGCGTGAAGTGGCTGACTGTGTGATGGCTGTGGTGTCTCCTGTCGGCCTCTGGAAGGTGCCCATGGAGAGCAGGCACATGCAGGCTGTCACCTTGGTCTCCACCGATAGAGCGTAACTCCGTCGTGAGGGTGCCTGCATCACATCACTGCACAGCTCACAGAGCCATCTCAGTATTGCCCTGTTCAGGCAGTACTGGCCCTCGATCTCTACATCTGTGTACAGCTCAAAGCTGATGCGGGCACGGTGCCGCCTGTCGGGGGCATACCGCCGACGAGCCCTTCCACCGCCGTGTTCCCCTGCAGCATGCATTCTCACCCCCATCATTACAGCTTCCATGTGGAAACTGGCACTGTCCATCTCCCTGGCTTCTGACCCCCCCGGCTGGTGTTGCTGTGTTACCCCCACTGTCCTGACTGCTACTTCCACTGCACCAGGCACCCCGCTGGCCTCTACAGACTATGGGCCACACTTTCCTGCCTGCCCTTTGCTGTCTGTCTGTCTCTGTCTCTCTCTCTCTCTCCCCCACTTGGCAGCCTGGTAGCGTTCTTGCGCCACTTCCTTGAGCCTTTTTTTTTTCTAATTTCGCTTAGCGCATTCCTGGCTGTGCGCTCTTGCACATCGCTAAGTCTTTGAACATCGCATTGCGGTCTTTATGCATGGATCCACCACCTGGTTGCGATGTCTTCATTTTCATTGCGCTGTTGCTCAGCATGTTTTCGGGGGCGCAACTGCCTCCTTCTGAATATCGCTAAATGGCGCAGTTTTGGACTTGCGCATGCGCAACCCTTTTGAACATCTGGACCCTAGTATCTTAGAGCCAGTGTACAGTACAGGTATACCCATTACTGTATCATAAGGACACTCATCTCCACCAAGAAAGAGACACTTTTCTGTAGATTATTATGAGCTCCTGTACCTGTCATGAATGCTGCTGTCACTACTTCTATAGCCTTTCTGGATGGGAGATCTGCCAACAAAATACAAAGATCATCAGCATATGCAATAGTTTTCAATTTGGAGCTATCACTATAAATAGATAAACCTCTAATTGCTTCAGCTCAGTTGAGCCATGATAGTGGTGGTTCCAAGGTCAAAATATACAAAATAGGACTGAGGGGGCAACTTTGCCTAACCCTTTTAGAAAATGTTCTATATTTACCTAGCCACCCATTAACATATGGGGCAGTTTCTGCACTGGTATAATACACCTGTATCCACTTGATAAAGTGGCCTGGAAACCCAAAGTGCTGAAGACATTTCCAGAAGTATGTTGTGAAACCTGATTGAAGGCCTTCATCTGATCTAAACTGAGTACAAACCCAGTCAGCGCTCCCATTCTGCCCCTTTCCATAACCTCTTGCAATATTATAAGAGCATCTGTTATGGTCCTACCTGAACAGAACAAAATTGTGACTAATGAGAAATTTGGCCTATAAATGTGGAGATTCTAGTACATAAAACATTTGTTAATAGTTTGCTGTCTGTATTCCGGAGAGTAATTGGCCTCTAATTTGTAAGATTTTCTTTGTCACCTGCTTTGCATAATAAAATCAACAGCCCTTGGTTAAGATTTTTTGGCAGAATTCCTTGTTCCAAACTGCTGTTGTTCATTTGTACAAGTTCTTACCCAAACTTAAGATAAATTTTATTGTAAATTTTGTTTAGAACCTATTATTAAGTGGAGCTTTTCCATATGGTAAATTTTTAATTACACTGTCTAGTTCTGATAGAGTTATTGGTATAAGTAATGTTATAAAAAACATTCTGGAAGGTAAGGCAGCTCACATGAATTTAACCATGTCTATGTTATCCTCTGTAAGCAAAAGCTCATCGCTAAACATGTTTTGAATATATTTATCTATTTCAGATAAAATACCCTTTGTGAGGTTACTACTTCCCAGATGACGAGATTGTTTTATTTCATTTTTCTCTGAGTAGCACGCTTTCAAAATGATTTATACTATTGTCTCCTTGCATTCCAAATCGTTATTTAATTTCTAAAGTTTTTCTTCTATCGTGTTGAGACTGAGTAAGTTGCTGTTAAATGTTAATAATTTTGGATATAGCTAATGCGCTCTGTTATTTAATCTAGAATGTGCAAATAATAATTTGGTTCTTAACTCAGAATAGGAATTATTTTAAATTTACCTAACACTATACCAATGTATTGAAAATAGTCTTTAATATCAGATTGCATGTCTTCCCACCACTGTTGCACCATGTCATATAAGAAGTATACATATTTTCTAGCATCCAACAAGGAGTCAAAACCTTCCAGCACTTCTGGGTAATTCAATAAAGACAGGTTCAATTTCCAGTACCAGGGCCTTTCGAGGTAGCCACATAATTGGAAATTGTAACTTCTAGTAGAACATGATCTGATGTAGCTACAGGTTGTACAGTGGGTGATCTATATTGTAAAGTGGGGGAGATAAACCAGTAATCAATTTGTGACTTTCTGCTTCCTGAAAAGTATGTATAAGCCATGTCCTGGCCTGTTTTGTGAAATACATCATGTAACCCTGTAGATGGTTTAAATCATTCAAAAGGTAGAATCACAGTATAACTTTGCCATTATGGGCCCTCTATCTGACACTGACCTACTGATATTGAAATTCCCCAAAAGAACATTTTCTAGTAAGAATATATGATTTAATTTTTGTAGTAATGAAATCCTTTCAGTTTTACTCTAGGGTGCATATACTGTATATTTATAAGGCAAAACAACAAACAAAAACGCACTGAGAAAAGGACTGATGCTACATCGAACATGTAAAATAGATCCAGAGGAATGAGCACCCAGTCAGGTCTTCATGTAACCATAAATTATTTATTAAAGTGCAGAAGTGCAGAAAATGGTTCCACAATACTATGGAGCCAGCTGACAAACAAACATCTTTATATTTCGCTTGGTCAAAGCCAAGCTTCATCAGGGAGGCAACATTCTAACTGTTGGATTGAAACATCACTTAGAAGACGTCTACCTGCCTCTATATCCACCATGTTGTTCACTCTAATTGAGGCATTTAAGAAACAGATACCAATTCCTGAACACAAAATATCCCCCCCGACCAATAACATATTCACCGTAACCAGCCAGTTAAGGCTTTGTCAAAATCTTCAACAGTTTACAATCTTGTGTCCAGCAAAAAAAAAAAGAAATCAAAATCAATCCCTTTAAAAAAAATCAAAAGTGGCTAGTCTTTTTCTTTCAGACCTGATCCTGTTGACATTTAAACTAGCAATGTTAAGATCGTAAGCAGGACTGGGTGTTTACTCACCTGGTAAAGGTGATTGTGTTGGTTGGCATCCATGGCACTCCAGACATTACCTCATGGGTTTCAGCCCACCTGATAGGCTAGTGATGCACTGACCCAGATCAAATTTCCAGCATATCCAGGTCCCAGAACCCCTGCTCTCCAGTTCAATCTTCCATAGCTGAAATAAGGTTAATTAGTACAAAGAGAAAAGACATACAGTGTAGTGCGTTAGCAGAAATACCAGAAGCGTGACTCAGGGTACAAAGGAGTCATACTACAACGTGGCAGCAAAAGGCCCTGGGGCCTGATCTTTATTCCCCTATTTCTTACAATCTAAACTCGAACTGAGGAGTTTGACTGGTCATTTGTTATGGCATCATTCATGCTGTCTGTCCTCCTAGAAACTACATGCTAGGTACCCCTTTAGGCCCGGAGCCGGTCACTCTAGTCGCTCTGAGGGAGGCTTTGAGTGCCATGGATGCCAACCAACACAATCACCTTTACCAGGTGAGTAAACACCCATTGTGATTGGTTGGCATCCATGGCACTCCAGACATTACCTCATGGGTAGATAAGAAGCAGTTAGTACTCCGGGAGGGAATGAGTGACTAAGAGTGACCGGCTGAGGAAGCTGCTGTTAGGACCTGGGTCGCGAAAGAGGGACGAACAGCCTGGAGTTGTTCCAGCCTGTAGTGTCTGGTGAAGGTGTGTATGGAGGACCAAGTGGCAGCTCTGCAAATATCCTCTGAGGATACACTGGCTCTCTCTGCCCAGGAAGTGGCCACCGCTCTGGTGGAATGAGCCTTGATCCCTTGCGGTGGGACCAGTCGGTTTGCTGTGTATGCGTTCTGGATGACTCGTCTTAGCCATCCTGCGATGGTAGACTTGGAGGCAGCGTACCCCTGTCTCTGCCCCTTCGAGATGATGAACAGCCTCTCCGTCTTGTGAATGGGACGTGTTCTGGTTAGGTAGACCGAGAGGACTGATCCCACATCGAGGTGGTGAGGGGTCCCGCTGTGATTCTGTGTGGAGTCGCCTGGGAAGGTGGGCAGCTCAATGGGCTGCTCCCTGTGGAAGCTGGTAGGGACCTTTGGCTGGAATGCTGGGACTGTTCTCAGACTGACCCCCAGTGGTGTGAACACTGTGTAAGGTTCTGCACAGGACAGTGCGCCAAGTTCCCCAGTCCTCCTGGCCGAGCAGATGGCCACCAGGAAGCATGCCTTGAGGCCGACCCAAAAGAGGTCCGTCTCTCAGAGGGGCTCATAGGGCACTGATCTGAAGGATTCCAGAACCATAGGAAGATCCCACGGGGTGATAACTGGCCTGGTCCTCGGACGCATGATCTCCACTGCCCTCAAGAAGCAAATGGAGTCGGGGTGCGCTCCCGGGGGATACCTCTCCACGAGGCCTATGGCCACCCTATGGCCAACAGTTGCACCCTGAGAGAAGTGTGCCAGTCCCTTGTCCACTCCTGCTGGAGGAACAGTAAGATGTTGGCCAGGTTGGTCTGTTCAGGCACTGTCCCCGCTCTCGGCACCACGAGTGAAGATGGCCCATTGCCTCTTGTAAGGTGGATGTGGTGGAGGCCCACCTGGACTGGAGCAGAGTGCTGATTACTGATTCATGGTACCCTGTTGCCTTCAGTCTCCTCCTCTCAGGAGCCAGGCCATGAGTTTCAGGGTCCACAGAGTCGGATGGAGCACTGGCTCCTGTGAAAGCATGTCTGGCCGTAGGGTATCCGGAATTTATCTCGGACATTTCTTGGGCAGCAGCAAACCAGGCTCTGCGGCCAATATGGGGCCACTAAGATGACCATGAGGCCTGACTCCGAACCTTGGCTAGGACTTGGGGATCAGAGGGAGAGGTGGAAAGACGTAGGTGTTCCTCCTCTTCCAGGACTGCGATAGGGCGTCCGTCCCTTGGGAAAGGCCGTCCTTGAAGCGTGAGTAGTACTTGCTGACCTGGGCATTCTCCCAAGATGCCATGAGATCCATGGATATGGGCCCCCATGTTGCCTGGATCACCTGGAATAGCACCGGGTGTAACCACCATTCCCCCGGGTGCACTTGTTGCCTGCTGAGCCAGTCTGCGCGGACGTTCAGCTTCCCTGCGAGGTGGACTGCGCTCAAGTGGATGAGGTGTGTCTGGGCCCAGTTGAGGACCGCCGTTGTCTCCCTCATCATGGCCCTGATCCTGGTCCCACCCTGTTTCGTTATGTAGGCTACCGTCACCCGATTGTCGGAGCGGATTAGGACCGACCGACTGGGTATTAGGTGCCTGAATGCCCTCAGGGCATGGAATACGGCCTCATCTCCAAGATGTTGATGGAGAGCTTCGCCTCTGCTGGTGACCATTGGCCCTGTGCTGTTGAGTCTCCTAGACAGTTTCCCCATCCCGAAAGGCTCGCATCCGTCTCTATGGAGACTGAGTGGGGGGGCTCTAGGGGGACTCCCCTGGATAAATTCCCTTCCACAGTCCACCATGTTAGGGAGGATCTCACTGCCTGGGGTAGAGGTACCACGCACTGAAGGTTGTGTCGCTCGGCACTCCCCGAGACAAGACGTAGTTTTGGAGCAGACACATGTGCCACCTGGCCCAAGGCACAAGGTCTATGCAGGAGGCCATACAGCCCAGCAACTGGGCGATCTTCCCCATTGTTGAGTGTTGGCTGGCCCTCATTTTGCATGCCAGCTCCCTGAGGCTGTGAACTCGTGCTTGGGCGGTTTGCCACCCTCGGCCGAGTTGATGATAGCCCCAGATGTTCGATCTGTTGCGTGGGGCTGAGATGGCTCTTTCTTGATTTACCACCCAACCGTGGTCTTCGAGTGCCTGGATGGTGATTTCCATGTGCGTCCGAGCCTGGACCTCGGATCGAGCATGAATGAGCCAGTCGTCTAGGTATGGGATGATGTCTAGTCCTTGTTCCCTGAGTCTGGCCACTAGGGTTATAGAAACCTTGGTGAAGACTCTCGGGGCTGATGACAGTCCAAAGGGTAGCGCCTTGTACTGGAAGTGATGGCCCAGGATGTGGAAATGGAGGAATTGCCTGTGTTTCCGGATGATGGGAATGTGGAGATAGGCGTCCTTTAGGTCGATAGACGTCAGGAAGTCGCCTACCTGGATACTTCGGAGGGTGGACCGGATGGTCTCCATCTTGAATCGGTGTGGGACTACATGTTGGTTCAAGAGCTTTAGGTCTAGAATGGGCCTGAGCTCCCCGGTTTTTTTGGGTACCAGGAAGAAGATGGAGTAGATTCCTATTCCTGCTCTGGAACCTGTCAGGCTGAATGGCCCTGTTCTGGATTAGCTCTGATAAGATTTGTTGGACTTGATGAGGGACGCCTTTCTCCTGGCTACGGGGATGAGACAAACCTGTGTGGGATATGGGTGTGGGTTAGCTCTATGGGTACCCCTTGGACACTAGTCTTGAACCCATCTGTCCAACGTCATGGCTATCCATTGGTGGGTGAAGAGGGCCAGTCTTTGCCCCACCAGTGGGTAAGGGTCCTGGCCCGTGCCTTCGTGGGATGCAGTCACTGCTGCTTCCCTGAATCCTCTACCTCACCCTCGGATCTTTGGCCTTGGGCTCTGAATGATGAGGGCTGATAGTTCTAAGTGTAAGGGCCACGGAAGCTGGTGGAGGAGCTTCTCCTGAAAGGAGTGAGACTGCTGAGTTGGATCTCTGCGGTTTGGTAAGGTTTGCTCCCCTCGAAATCTCCACCTAGAGGAAGCTAGATAGGAGGACTTGTACCTATTCTTGAGGAGGTCCCTACCCTCCTCCTTTTGCTTTAAATAATCTTGTAGCCCCTCCCCGAACACATGCTTTCCTCGCAGAGGCAGATTCTGCAACAAAGTCTTGGATTCATGGTCTGCATCCCAAAGCTTCAGCCACAGAGCCCTATGGGCCCCGGTTGGTGATAGCGGTGGACCTTGCTTGCAGGCGCATGGTGTCTACTGCCATATCGGCCAGGTACTTGGCTGCATCCAGGGTGCACTCCAACAGCTCCGCCTCCCTAGACTTAGGGGTGGCCTGCTCCTGGAGTTCTTCGAGCCAGCGAATCTGCGCCCGGGTTGTGTAAATGGCTGTGGTGACTGCCTTAGCAGCGATGCCCCCAATCTCAAATGCCTTCTTTAGCATGTCCTCGACCTTTTTATCTGTAGGATCCTTGAGTGCTATTGTGCCGCAAGGGAGCACGGTCTTCTTGCTGAGGGCTGCCACCTGAGGGTCGATGGTGGGGGCCCTGCACCAAGCGTCCGATTTTTCCCCCTTGCACCGGATACATCCTGTCCAGGTTTTTGCGGTTTGGCATCCTGCCTGGTTCTGGGGATTGCCATTCAGTGTTGAAAATGTCTTCAATAGCTGGACAAATGGGAAAAGTCTCTGTGGTGGATGGCCTTAGCTGGATCATCGGGTCGAGTTTCGATTCGGGCCTGCCCTCTTCAGCGTCTTCAGTGTCGAACCCCATGGTGGCCTTGATCACTTTCATGAGCCCTGGAATCGTGTTGAAAGAACATAATTTTGAAGTCAGCAAAGGGGCCGTCTGTAGTTCCATCTCCTCTGTGTCCGAATCTGCGTCATCCTCGTCCCCAGCGTCCTCTCTCTCTCAGTCCTCGTGCGTGCTGTCGAGTGGGATGTTTGGGAGGGAGTCCTCGGGGATTGGGAGTTCCTCCGGCTGGCCCCCTGCTTTGTCGGGTTCCGAGTTGGGTGGTCTTGCCCTGTTTTGGGTAAGGGACTCCAGTTTCTCCATGATTTTGAGCATAAAGTTCTGTTGGCTCTCCATCATGGCCACCGCGGCCTGTTGATTCTGGATTAGCAGGGATCCCGGGTCCATCCAAGTAGGGTTGCTGGGTCCAGGGTTGCTGGGGGCCAGGGCAGGGTCCGCTCCAGGGAGGAGTCATCGTCTAGGAGACAGGCCGCAGAGCGGGGCCCGGGTTTGGGGAGGAGGATGGCGCTGCACGCGGAGCATTTCTTCGCTTCACCATCTGGAATAGAGAGAGAAAGTTTAGGAAGACCGTATTGCTTTCCTCTTTTTTTTTTTTCTTAAAATTGCATCCACATGCTGAATGAGCCCTGCATCACCGAGGCTGCAGAGGCATGCCTGAGGTTGGGGAGTGCTATGTGAGGACCCCTGCAACGACGGGCGGTGGTCTGGTGCCGAGGCCTACTATGGGAGGGAGCCAAGGCACTGAGGGAGAACCAGATGAGGATGGCACCTACTGGGGTCACTGTGGGAGGGACCCGAGTGGTGGAAGGGGGACCCTGGTGTAGAAATGGGTGGGGAGCTGGGGGCCCCCTGACCTGACCCTTCTCTGTAGATATTCTCCCGGGGTGGAGAGATGCGCGATGGATATTCCGCAATGCCAGGTCCCAGCCTTTTTTTTTTTTTGCTGATGAAGGGTGGGGTGAGACCCCAACCCCTGGGGCGGTGGTCCAAGGCCTAGCGAGACACCACCGGTGAAACCTGGTGGAGTCCAAATTGCCAATAAAAACACTCCCCAGATAGGCTGCATTGGCTAACATATTGACTGCAGAGTCCAATTGCTGGGAGGCCAGGGGCTGGAGATCATGATAGGGAGGGCCCGGCTCTGTGTTTGGCCTAGGTAGGCCTCCCTTGGTGGAGGCCGGAGGGTAGCCCCACAGTCTTTCATCTCCCAGAGGAGAAGTGAGCCCTCAAGTTTGAGGGAGAAACTGCACCCCGTGAGAGACTCTCTCTCTCTCTGTTTCTTCTGACTCTCCCTCTCTCTCTCTCTCTCTCTCTCTCTCTCTCTCTCTCTCTCTCTACCCTCCCCCAGAAGGACACACCGCATGGTAGCGAGCGGCATCCCGGGGAGGAAGGAGAGGATCCCAGGCTCTCCCTCACTTGGAGCGAGGGAGTCGACGAGAGGGGACGTGCGGCTGGCGCGGAGGAAGGCCCAGCAGAGGCCTAAGAGGGCGCACCAGTCATGAGAGGAAAGGCCCAAACGAGGCCTAGTGAACACGCCTAAGTGCAAGGAGTGTCCGCGCACATCGGTGCTGAGAAGGGGAGGGAGGAGAGCACCCATGAGCGCCGGGAGAGGAAGCCACCCGGGAGAGGAGAAGGCACTGGGGAAGGTTGAAGGGGGGAAGAGTGCACAGCTTGCCTACGGACGTGGTGGCTCATGCTCACTCTGCATGAAGCCTAAGGCGAAAAACGTCTTGGCGAGGCCGTGCTGACGGGCCTGGGGACCGAAGACAATAGGAGCACTACAGGAGTTTAAATGTCCGCCATGGGCGGGTTACTACATATTCTGCTGCAACGCTAGGCAGAGATAAACATATCAGTTGCGCTTTAATAACATATCCTGCCCACCAACACTAGGGCAGGACATAAAACAACAGTAAAGAATGCATTTTCACAAAACTTGCTAAAATAGAATAATTTCAGATAAAGCCAGCTCGGAAGGAGCCTAAGCCTGGAAAGATAGATGTTTCTGATGGTTCTTACCTTGAAGAGCAGACAGGGTTCCTGGTGTGCTTTTTGCCTTGTTCAGATGCGATTCAAACTGGAGAGCAGGTGTTTCTGGGACCTGGATATGCTGGAAATTTGATCTGGTCAGTGCATCACTAGCCTATCAGGTGGGCTGAAACCCATGAGGTAATGTCTGGAGTGCCATGGATGCCAACCAATCACAATAGTAAGTTAGCCAGGGAAAATCAGATAGAAAACACCTTTTTTCTAGCACTTATTCTGAGCCCAATTCTGAAACCTGTTTCTTCTTTGGATGTTTTTCTTCACTTCAGAAATATTTTGGCTGTCGAGTCTGATACTTGATCCCTTTGAAATGATGTTCTAGAAGCAACATCCGAGTCTTGATCATCAACGTCTATGTCAATAGGAAGTACAGCGTATTTATTCATCAGGGTTAAACCAGCATTCTTAGAAGCACAAGGGACTTCTACTGGCTAGAATGGTTCTGAAGTTATTGTCTCCTGACTGGTCCCATCTACTATCAATGGTTGAGGGTGGTATTAAGGCATGATGCCCAAGATAGTGTCATTAGCAATCTCTGCTGGTTCTCTGTGCCTGGACAATGTTGCCTTATCTGAGGGTGGGATGTACCAGGTTGTTGAGCTCCACATATACAGCTAGAAGAATCAGTTGCAGTATCATTCTGTGTAGGTTCAGGAGTGGTTTTGGGGCCAGAATGAGATCCTCTAGGTGATCTGGGATCCTGAAAATCTCTTGTCACCCTTGCTACCCTATTAATATAGAAATATTGCATGGCAAAGTATGAGTCATCTGTATTGTGGGATGCCCATGGGCAGTCTGTAAATATATGTCCAGCTTTGTTGCAGAAATTACAGTTAGGAGCATTATTACACTCCATTCCTGAATGACCCAACTCCCCACAACGAAAGCATACAATTTTATTACAACTGGTGCTGATGTGATGGGGAACCCACACTTACAGCATTTTCTGGTTTGTCCGAGGTAGAATATAAAGCCCTTTTCTCACCTGATAACAAAACAATTTGGAAAGTGCTGAAAGCCATTATCAATCTGAAAAGTTTAACTTTGATACGCCATCCCCATTCCAAAACCTCACTGTCCAAGATGGGTTCTGGTGATCCTGCACATCACATCTCTTGTTAAGCCAGTACAAAATATTTGTAATATTAACACCTTGATTTCAAAATAATATAGTCACTATGCAGAATGGTTGTTTTGTGAGAGGTATAACCTGAAATGAGAATCACAGGGGGTTGTTTTAGAATGGAATATTTTGTCCAAAATCTCTCAAGAATGTGTGGGTTCTAAAACTGATATCAAATGTCTGCTCCACAGATGCACGTATAGAGCATAAACCTCACTAGGGAAAAGCCCAAAGACTGTTTCCAAGGATTCTCCCACATAAAATCTATCAGGTAGTTCATTCATACCTGCTTGATATCTGAGCCGGATAGCATTTCTCCTTTTGCCTGCTCCACTGGTGTAAGAAAGGTCCTGCATAGAAATGTTTCTGTTGGAGTTGATCCCTGAAAGGGCTTGCAGTTTTCCCTCAACCTGTTCACCTCCACTTGAGTTGGTGCAACATCAGCTGTACTTCTGTCTACACCCCTGTTTGAGCAAAAGATTTTCTTGTGATCCCAAAGGAAGAAAATAGTACCTGCATAATTTGTGGCTTGACTTCCAGGTTCTGTAATGTTAAAGTCTGCTATTTTGCGATGCAATATTGGTTGCATGGTAATAGCTGGTGTTGGTGTTTGTGCAGTACATTGCTGTTTGAATTCTGGATCCACTTCCCACATTCCCTGCACTGTACATTTCCAGCTGGCACTTGAAGTGGGTCATCCGCTGATCATATAGCATCTCCTGGTTCACAATTCAGGGGAGTCTCCTTGTTATGATCTGCTGGTACCTTCTCCATAGTACATTGTGTCTTGTTCTCCAGTCATAAATGTCTTAGGAGCTGATGATTCCAGTGAGGGAGAAGTCCGTTGTAAATGTTTTCTCTTGTTTTCTTTCAAATGTGCCTTAGCTGCTTTAAACTCCAATTCTGCAGTCTGAATACATTCTGCCAAAGCCTTCTGTAGTGCTTGCTCCTGTTCCTCCTCTTAATCAGACAGTGCATCATTAGTACTTTGTACAATTGTTGTAGCTTGCCGAGCCTTGTTAGTGGGGAGCAAAACACCTGCCAAGGTCTCCTTCAAATGATTGCTCTCTAGCCCCTCATTCTCAGTACTGAGATCTGCCATAGCTTGCATCTTTGGGACAGCACTCCCTACCAAAAAGTGGAATTTCCTGGTTTCCTGGCCAAATTTCCTCTTTCACTAAAAAATACCACCAACAGCTTAGTCTGGTTCAATGTCAGTTGGCATACATCTGTATCTCCCGCCCCCCAGGACAAGGTTGAAAACAGACAACATTGTCTAGTCTTCCTTTCCCGGTCAACAAAAACTAACTAAATTAAAAAGGTTAACGTCCCTGAGATCTAGAATAGGCCACAGATCTTCTGTGCACCTGGGGACTAAAAGTATTTGAAATAAATCCTTTGTGCCTCTGTCTGGGAGGCACGGGTTCTATGGCTCATTTTTGAAGCAGCGTTTTACATCCTCTTGTAACAGAGGCATGTTTTTTATATACATTGTTGCAACTGCTGGATGGTCTGAGGGTAGTCCAGAAGCTCCAGATCATGACCTTTCTATAATCTACAGTACCCATCAACTGTGGCAAATGCCTTCCACTGATTAAGACAGAGGGAGAGACAACTCCCTACAAATACCCTTTGAGGTAATGGTGGTTTGGGGGATCTGAGGAGTCATGCTGAGCCAAGGAGGCAGAGCCACTGGCTCCACCACCTCTTGGTGCTTTTGTATGGGTATCTGTGGTGGATGTGGGACTGGCAAGACCCTCCTGCACATTTACCTCTACCCTACTGTTCGTAGACTTGATAGTAGCCTCTGACGGCATACTGATGAAAATTACCCCTGCCCTACCTCTATCTTGGGTATGGTACAGGGATTTTACTGACCTCACAATCTTGCCAGTTGGCTAAAGGTTTTCAGAGCTTCTTCATCTTTATGACCAAATAGCTTCTGTCCCCTAAATGAGGCATTAAGAACTGTCTGCTGTACATCAGTGGCAAACGTGCTACCCTAACCCAGGAATTGTGCCTTAGATGCCAGAGGCACCAGCCCTGGCAGTAGCATCAGAAACATCATATGCTTTGAGGATCAAGTCTTTGCTCACATCAGCACCAGCAGCAAGGGTTTTGATTAACTCTTGTTTGTCAGTCCTCTCAGGCAAGGCATGTGTATTAGCCTTCCTCCATAGGGTACTCTGACATTTAATCACATGGGCCTTGTAACTGGCAACATGTGGACATAGACAGGCAGAGGTATAGGATTGCTTGCTGAGTACATCCAGTCTCCTGGATTCCTTATCTGAAGGGAGAAAACTCAGGTGTCTAGATGCCCTGGATCTATCATGGACAGCTGTGATCACCACGGAATCAGTCTCAGGCTGATCAGCATAATAAGACTTATCAAAAGAAGCAAAGTACATTTTATCAGCTTTTCTGGGAACAGCTGATATAGTGTTTGGCCTATACCAGTCTTCACAAATAACAACCTCCAGTGTTGGACACAAGGGAGGAACAAGGGAGGAACAATAGCAATGGGAAATTCTGGACTCTCCAGAAACTTAAGCAGGTTTTAGTGGAATTATGTTCCTTTAAGGTAAAGACCATGGCAATTTGCATTTGCTGTATCATGGCAAAAATGTAGGAAGCTTGTGGAGTGACCTGATTGTATTCACTACAAAGTCCTTACTGCAGGAGGTGAGACTGTTGAGCTGGTGCCATGCACAAGCTGGCTGTCCTCAGCATAGTCTTTGTCCTCCTTCTTATCCTCCTTTATTATGAAGTCAGGATTATATTCACATTTATCATGGTATCTATCATTGCAGGAAATGGAAGACCATGCTGGTGACATCAGCAGTGGCTGAGGATGTCTATTATGTACTATATTGTAGTGCAGCATTGCCAGGGTAGTTGTAGTGCTAGTCCCCAATCAAAGGGCCAACTGTAAGTGGAGGTGGGCCTGACAGCAGGTGCCATGTCATGTCTAAAAATGATAGGAGCACTGCCTGTGCATCGATGCCACTTTGAGCAGTAACCATGACAAACTATTCCATGGCGGATGTTGAATCTTCAGTAACAACATTAATGTACTGGCACGTAATAAGGCCGGTAGGTACCTACACCAACTACTAACCTAGCTGTCTGGTTCACATTTGGGGGCAGTGGGCTCTGCTGCCAGATTGGTGTTGTAGTTTGGGACATACCTGCAGTCCCCACTGGTGACCTAGATCTCACCAAGGAAGTCCTTTATTTGTCACAGTGTTTGGGATCCTTGTGAAGGATTTGTCCCTGGACTTCAATGACTGTGATTTGGTAAATGGGGTAGGGAATGTGGATTTGCCCTGTAGCTGCTATTCCATTGCTACTAATGTATTTTTTAGAATACTTCATCCAATGCCCCTTTCCTGCATTGCTTGGCAGCAGCATTGTATTCCCAGCAGATCTCATAGGCTTTTACTTTGTGAGAAGGGCCAAGGAAGCAGACACACACTTCATGCACATCATCCTTTTAGATTTTCTGTTTACAGTCACCATACCAAAAAGGCATGGACAGTTCTTTGGGTGGCATACAGGTGAAAGTGATTATTTTTATAGGAAAAATGAAGAAAACAGCAGCTTTTAGCTGCAGCTTTTCTGATGGGTTCATCAAGTTTAACTGATATCAAGAAAAGTGGTGGAAGGGCTGCCCATATTTATGTAGATGCTATCACATGAAATTATCTTGTGCACCCCTTGACTTGCAAAGTTTCTGTGTGATCCTAGTGCTGACATAGGTATAGTACCAAAGGTGAGGCCTGATGAAAGAAAATATCATGGATTCAACTTACATTACCAAGAAATAAACTTTTGCAATATAACCATTTAGTAATAGCCAAAACAAAAAGATAATTTGGAGGCAGAGTAAGATGTGATTATCCTGATGGGGTACGTAGAACTAACAAAATGGTCAATATTTCATTAATTTCATGTATACTTCAAGCAGTGTTAAGAGCAATTCCAGACAAGTGGTTTAAGTATATACTCAGTTGACACGCACACACATATATATATATATATGATGTAATAAAAAAATCATATGGAACTATGGCAAGCCCAGAATAGCATGGACCAAACTGTATCTTTCTACAGACCAAGGAGAATGGCATGCCCAGATATTCCCAATTTATATTAAAACAGACATGGTTTAAAAAATACTTCATAGGCAAATGATGAAAAGAAAACTCAATTAGCAGATGCTTTTATAAAACATGCATTGGGTGAGAACATTTCTGCTTAATCAATTTGGTTCTGAAAATGTATCCATATTAATAATGACAAAATAGAAAATATAGTTAAATCATTAAAAATATAAAAATTGCAGGCATGACTCCTGAAAAGTTACTTTAATAAGATCTGAAATAACCCACCTTTTAAATTAATAATGTACCATTTTGTTACAAAACATAGGAATCCAAAGAAAAATCGGTAGAGGCATCCAATAAATGACAAAAGCTTTAAACTGTGCCACTCAATAAAGGAAGCATTTCTTTCATCTAATTTAGAATTCTACAGTTAAAAGAACTTGAAAGAAAAGCACGTTCCTAATGAAACAACACCTTGACTGCCTCACAGGCCTTTGACATACAAAAATAAATTACTCGCCATATTGGTCTTTGTAAGAACAGATCAAGAGGCAAATGATTTGATACATTTTAATGGACCAATATAGATGTTACAAAAAGAAAACCATGTCTACGCTTTCAGACCAACCAAGTCCTTCCTCAGAGACTAATAACAATTGTTCAGAGAGTCACAATCGATATATACCCAGATCACACATAAATGAAATCAGAGAAAATTCCTATTGGTTAAAAGTACCTTTTTCAAAAATCACAGATTTCAATGGAATGTATAGCATCCCTTGTAATGGTATCATGTCAATATAGCAATTTAATTTCAGCAACTACATTTGAGAGACAGAATCTGAACACGCATAAAGTGAGCACATGGTAAGTGTCAGCGCACACACAATTGGGTGAATGATACATTGCAGAATAGTTGAGAAGTGAGTGACTTACCTTTCTGGCAAATGGAGTTTTAGCCTACCCTACTATCAGGGAGTGATGGTGTTAGAATCCTTCAGATGGGGGTTACAGGAGCACAGCCCCTGTGGGGGTGATGGTTGTGTAGTCCCCTGTATGACAGGTGTGCACACGACTGGGTCTTGCAGTGTAAATGCTGGTTGTAGTATGGGGCAGGTATGGATTGGAAGATGGCAGCAGTAGAATTCATATGGAGCCAGAGGTGGGGCCCTCTTAGTATTTGGAGGATTTGTTTTTGCCATGATAAGGAGGCTTGAGAGAAGGAGTATTGGTGGTGTCAGGAATGTGCAATGTGTAGCTGACATGTACCGTCACTCATAATGAAATTGCTGATATGTGCACTCACCGTAGTTGCAGTCACTATTATTGTATGCGCTGTAACTGACTCACTCAAACTGCTTTCACCCTTTTATTTTTGCTATAATGACATGGAACCCCTTTTAGCTTTCTATTATAGATATTCTTTTCAAGGACAAATTCATAGATAAGTTAAACACTCAAGCTGGCAAAGCCAGTAACTGACATTATTAATGAATGTGTGTGGTAGAAAAATACATTTAAAATTAAAACTAGGACCTTTAGATTTAATATCACAAGCCTGTGAAATTAAATAACTGGTTTAGTTGAGAAAAAAATCTAGTTGCATACATTACAAAAAATATGGTGCTAGTGAACAACAAATGTTATACCAAATTAAGATTAAGTGGGAACAGGAATTTTCTGAGAATTTGACTATAGAACATATGAGAAGCTGCTAGAATCTATAACTTTGAATACAAGTACGGAGTAAATCCATTCAGTATACAGTACTGACTATAGCATAATTGACACCATCAAGCTTGCTCAAGAATGGATGTTTTCAAGGAAGCAAATTGCTGACATTGTGAATTTAGAATTCAGATTTATTCCATGCATTTTGAGAATGTTTTCTAATACAATGATGGTGGAGAAATACATTTGATTTCATATCAAATATTGGAAAAGAGGATATCATGTTCCTTTAAAAGTATAGATCCAGAAAAAATGGTTTAATACCTTTTATTGGACCAAGATAGATGTTACAACAAAATAACAAAATGCTCTAGCTTTCAGACCAACCAGGTCCTTATTCAGAAGCTTTATGACAGTTATTTAGAAAATCCCATGCTATTAACACCCAGATAATGCATAACAAACAGAAATAATTCTCATTGATTTAACATATTCATTTGAAACATAACAGAAGTTTACATCAGAGAAGCTAATTAACACCAGTATGTTTTTGGCTGAGAAGCCCTGAAGGTCAAAGGTTATCAAGAAATAGCAACAAGCAGAGAGTTCTCTCACATACATTTTAAAATGTCTCAGTATGTTTCAAGAAAACAGTCTACTGATAACAAAACTTTAGGATACCATTCTCCACGATTACATGTAAGATGAGCTTACAACTTTAATTGCAAGCATCCTTGTGTTTTAAAGAACATTCAATGAAAGGCAAACCTGTGGATAATAAATACATTTTAAAATTAGGCCTAATTGCAAGTTAAAAACAAGCCCCAAAATAATTCAAATAAACAGAAATTACACATATATATATATATATATATATATATATATATATATATATATATGGCATAGATAGTTTAAAGTGAAGTTTACTCAAATGAACAAATGTTTCACACAAAATGTAATATAGAACTTAGCTTGAGACATTTTCCCAACTATATTCTCAGCCAGTTTATACACTCCATAAACTTTAAGGCCTTCAGTGTGGTAACAGGATTTAATACATGATAATATCAATTGTAAGTGCAAGTGCCAATTGTCAAGGACCCCCAAGAAAATGAGACCATGAGTCTGATATGTACAGATTTCAGTACAGTGTCAGTGCATAACAAACATGTACAGAATCAGTCTAAGGAATCTGAATAAAACTCAGGAGTAAAATCCCCCAGGAAAGATGACTAGTAGGAATGAGATATTTGTATCCACATGATGTCCTAATACATCATCATTCACACAAATCTTTGCAATATTTATCCAAAGAAATTAAACCTTTCATGAACCCCTCAAGTACATGAGATATGCATCTTAACATATACAGATCTGGGCAACAGATGCTCGAGCTTCCTTTTACTGTTCAAAAGCCTCCGGCTCAGTCACTGCAGCACTCTATGTGCAGTCGGAAGCTTTTTTCCAACAAGAAACAGCAACATAAACATAAAGCACAGCATTTTCTCAGTTACTGAACCCGGGGCACCTCCTACAAAACATTTGGCAATGTACCAATCGTCAGTGTGGATAGCGCTCGGTCACGCTACAATTACAGGGAAACTGAAAGTGCTCAGAGTGGCAGGATCAACTAGATAAGTATTTAAAAAATCACTTTTCCCCAAAATAATAGCAGGATCAACCAGATATTTTAGTAATTTAAAATGACAGGACCAACCAGATACTAGAAAATCCTATGTAATCTGTCATGTTGGGGAGGGCATGTGGAGCTCTGTTGGGGGGCATGGCAGGATAAACCAGATAAGACTTTTAAAACTAATCGTAAATAACAGGATCCACCAGATATTTATTAAACAATAAATGATATCTGCTGTTTTGGCAGCTTTTCTGTAAGTGGGGTTGTATTGCTAGGGCCATCACCTTTGTATCACCCATTGCATTGAGAGGGCATGTGGTAACTTGTATTGGCGGGGGCAAAGCATACATTGTATAAACAGAATATGACATGCTCGATGGAAGATATCATATATATCTTCACCGAGGCCAGTGATATCATGATATCACTGGCCTCTCGTGGAAGATAAATATGATATCTCTAGTCGTCCATGTCATATCCCCTATATATATATATATATATATATATATATATCACCACAATAACCACACCCACTACACCCACAAAAATCATTGCAAAACCCACATAAAATTGCCCCATGCCACACACACACACACACACACACACACACACACAAAAACACACACAGACCCACATATAAACACACAGACATACACATTCACACAGTGCTAAGGTGAGAAGCCAACATGTAGATAACCAGAAAGGGGACTCTAGAAGTATAAAACTAAAAAATCTAAAAGCTCACTGAATAACTAAAGTATTTAGGTCCATTCTTTGAAGTAAAGGTCTGTGCAAGGTTAAGTGGAATAATATATCATATACCCCGCATTACTGCTCATTCCATCCTCCATTGTATTGAGAAGTAAAATAAGTATTCTGTTCTGTGAGGGAGGCCACATTCCAGTATAAGCTTACGCTATAATGAACACACACAATATACTGGTTAGCTGGCCCACTCGCTTCAAATAATAACCTTTGCTCACTGTTCTGCTTCAAATTCTAATTTATTTTTGTAACATCCATTCACAGTTCAATTCTATGTTTTGGGAAATATCCCTTCATCACAAAGACTGGTTACTTAAAAGTAATAAAACAATAACCTTGATTTACTACACTGTATATTCATAGAACAACATATTATCTTGTTATAATGTGCAAAAACAAGGATTCTAGCCCTTACATATATTCATCTTATGGCTTTTTATATATTCTTTCTCATTTTGTATATTTCATTCGACTCCCACCACTTATTCCTGGTAAAAAACATAGAAAAATGTGTATGACATCAATAGCTTTCAAACTAATATTGCCAAGCTCTATCAATGTCTAAATCATAATCACTAAAATAAACATATATCGCACCAACCTGTGCCTACTTTCTTGTTTTATTTTTAACTGTTATCGTCTTATCGTTTTCCAGCTTTATTCGCCCTGTAAAACACATAGACACCACCATGTTTTAGCCTTCTAATATATTTCCACATTCTGTTAAATAATTAACCCTCTCTATACGCTTATTTCACATATGCATTTGCTAATGTTAATTGTGAATAACTTATACCAGGACAGAAGCTTAGCATGTTAATTTTTACAACACAGTTCCTCAATGCTCTACTTACAACAATCTTATCTGAGGAGTGTTCCTGGTGATGAAGTACCTCCCTGCAAAGTAATTTTTCATTATAATTACTGTAGTGTGATGTTGATGTCCCTGTTCAATGAAATGTCTTGCTATGGGGGGTTAAATCCTTATTTCTGATGTAACCTCTATTTGACAATTAATAAATTCTTTGATAACAAAATCTTTTATTTTTTTTTAATCAAAGAATTTATTAATTGTCAAACAGAAAGTGTAATCTATGGCATTAGCTGTCCATGTGATTTAATGTACATAGATAAAATGAAAATACCTTTAAAGCAGCGAATAGTGGAACACATGGGTTACATCAGAAATAAGAATTTAACCTCCCCATAGCAAGACATTTAATTGAACAGTGGCATCAAATACTGACACTATGTTTTTTGGACTACAAATAATCTCTGAAAACCAGAGGGGAGGTAATTATAATGAAAAATGACTTCACAGGGTGGTATACTCCAATGATTTTGAGACTAAGAATCCTAAGTATGGCCTTAATGAAACAAATAGAGTGGCAGCCCATATTATAATTATAGCTATGTATCAGGGTTACAGACATCGATCCAGTGCTACTCGATTTCGGTCTTTCAGTTGGGAAAACATTATTGATGTGGAAACCTTATTTAATAGTAGAAAAAAAGTCTCCGATGTCAACTTAGAGTTTAAATAAAGAACATGAATTAATGAATGGAATATCCAGGTACCTCTGACACTAAGTTTTATGCTACTTGGTGCCGCAGTTGAGCGGGTCTGGCACAAAGGCAGGTTTAATTAACTTGCACTTGACATCAGAGTCATTAGCCAGATTCAGAGGTGCAGCTCTCCCTATTTAAACAGACTGAGGAGGCCAGCACATTACTCCCACCAGGAACATTCCTTGGATAACATTGTTGTAAATAGAGCGTTGAGGAACTGTTATAAAAAATGAACATGCTAAGCTTCTGTCCTGGTTTAGGTTATTTGCAATTAACATTAGCAAATGCATATGTAAAATAAGAGTATAGAGAGGGGTTAATTATTTAAGAGAATGTGGAAATATATTAGAAGACTAAAACATGGTGGAGTCTATAGGCCAGATATTCAAAACTTTGCCCCTGGGCTAAATTAGCACTGCCTGGCAGGCAAACTTAGCTGGAGCACAAAGCAAGCTATATTCAAAAGGAATAGCCCAGGGCAAACAGCTTCTGAATTTAGCATGAAAATGAGGATGGCCAAACTGAGCCGGGAGTGCAGGGCAACCTTAGCCCTGGAATAAGACAGCTCTGAATATAGCAACCAGGAAGTGCAGACCACAACAGCAACACAGAGCACAGTGACATGAAGGTAGCTAGAGGTGACCTATGTGGCCAATGTGTGTTCCAGCAAATGCGTGGACCCAGCACAGCTGCAGGGAGCAGCCTATGGGAAAGTACAATGTGCAAAACAGTATAATATTCCCTGAACCATTAGCGCAGAGCTATCGTGTTTGCGCGGGATTAGTGTGGAGTTAAGCTGTTTGCCCGGTACAAACACCTTTGTCCTGCACTAAAATTTGCCATATTGAAAAGGGACATGCGAATGAGCCTATTTAGGTAGTCTCTGGGCAAACATCCAGATTAGCATCTCATTATGCCCTGATTTGCATGTGGTTTGCCCAGCATTACTGCAGGTTCCCACAGAGCCACCTGTAGGTCAATCTGGAAGTACAGGGCTGGCCAGGTCCGACCGCAGCTCCACCTGTAGGTCAGTCTGGCAGTGCATGATGATAGCAGCAGGCTACATGTAATCAGTACAGCATAGCATACCATATTGTACCCCAGGGACAAGACAGCATAGGCACAGGTGGTGGTGGTGGTGCTGCATGCAGCTGTCACACTGTAGGGCATGCTACAGTGCACATCAGACACTACAGTAGCAGGAGGGCCAGTAGTTTGAGGGACACAGCACTGCCTATGGTGTGTAGGGCAGTGATGCTGACTGCAATGTACACAGTGACAGGCCCAACGGCAGGTGTTTACTGACTGTGGACATTACTGTTGCACTGTTGTGTGATCCACAGATGCTGCACCTGTGGCATGGGATGCACACAGTGATGTACATGGCCGACTGTGTGTGCTGTGGCATCTGTACAGTTGTGCTGTATGTGGTGGTGGGGCACGTAGGATCCAACAGACACACAGGCGGTGGGGTATTCCCACTACTGGCCCATGTGCACTGCGTGCTGTGTCCCAGTCTTGTGGCTACGCCTGGCCTGTGCTGAGGTCTGGCCACCAGTACACCCTTCCCTCAATGGCCACCATGCCCACAGTGTTGCCTGTGTGTGCCGGCATCTGTTGGGTACCACAGATGTATGGTCTGCAGGTGTGTCCTGTATGGACACACTACCATGTTGTCCCCTGTAGGCCCAATCACCCCTACTGCCTGTGCATGGCTGGGACCTGTGGCAGCAGTTGGCATCATGGTGGTGTTACCAGTGTGCAACATGTGTCCTCCATGTCTGGCAGTTTCTAGTGGCATACTCATATGTTAGGGTCACGCAAGCCACGCTAATGATGCGCTAATGCTGCACAAAGCAACAATGCTGTGCAAAGCTGTTTGCCCAGGGTTAAGACCAGCTTTTCCTGGGTGGCAATTTGTACCACGCTATGGGTCACGCTAAGTCACTCTAAACACCTTAGTGTGGCGCTAGTCGCTGAATATTTCATTGTGCTTGTATTCATGTTCACTTTGCCCTTTGCATATAATTATGGTTTGCCCACGCTAATGTGGTTTGCACATGCCATTTGGCCTTTTGAATATAGCAGACCTGTGCTAATTCCACGAAACGGTTTTTGCCCAGTGCAAAGCTTTGAATATCTGGCCCTATGTGTTTTACAGGTAATAAAGCAAGAAACGATAAGATGATAACAGTTAACAAATAAAACAAGAAAGCAGGCACAGGTGGTTCTGATACATGTTTATTTTAGTGATTATGATTTAGACATTGATAGAGCTTGGCAATATTAGTTTGAAAGCTATTGATGTCATACACATTGTTCTATGTTTTACCAGGAATAAGTGGTGGAGTCAAATGAAATATAGAAAATGAAAAGAATATATAAAAAGCCATAAGGTGAATATATATGGGCTAGAATCCTTGTTTTGCACATTATAAATAGAATAATACATAGGAGTGTATGCATTACAGGGAGTAATCCCATCGAGAGGTTCTGGGGACATGGGAACCTCGAAGCGAAGTTCAGACATGTCCCCAGAACCTCGAGGTGGGAGTACTCCTTGTAATGTATACACCCCTTTGTGTTATTTTTTTGATATATGGAGCCAAATTCCATATAAAATTGTGTCTGTATGATTTTGTTCTCTGCACAGCCTGTGAAAATGTCCGCTTGACACTGCAGTGAAAACTCACTGGCTGGTTCTCTGCTGCCGACGCCGCTTCTGCCCCTACACTCGCTAGCAAGTCCTCGCTTGTTAGGAAGCCCTACCTGTTTTTCCTCCATCTAAATGGAGGCTCAATGAGGTACTGTTGTCTTGTGGGGTAAAAAGTCCAGGTGGAAGTAAAGATCCCAAGTTCTATGGAGTGCAGTTACTCTCGCTAAGCGAGAGATAGCCGCCATTTTTTTTCAAAAGTATTTTGCCCTCTCGAGACAAAAGGCAGCCAACCACGAAGCACGGTTTAGAATTCTCACGTCGTGAGTCTAGCGACTGCAGTTGGCTGCTTAGCAACCAGCTCTGAGTCTTGGGCTTGCGCTGTTCTGTTTAACTGATAATACTATCGTTCAGAGCAGCAGCGATAGTATTATCACTTCTGAACGATAGTATTATCAGTTTGGAATGATGGTATTATCACTTTCAGTACTGCGGTATTACAAGACAATTTTTGTATGGGATGAGATGGTATTATTAGGCTATCTCCATATATTACAACAAGATAATATGTTGTTCTGTGAATATACTGTACAGTGTAGTAAATCAATGTTATTGTTTTTATTACTTTTAAGGAACCAGTCTTTGTGATGAAGGATATTTCCCAAAACATAGAATTGAATTGTGACTGGATGTTACAAAAATAAATTAGAATTTGAAACAGAACAGTGAGCAAAGGTTATTATTTTGGGGTGAGGCCAGCTAACCAGTATATTGTGTGTGAAGCAAAATAAGTCTAATTTCGAAGCCTGTCTCTGTTGTGTACTGTTAAAATGTCCTTTAAGACCATCACAGACATATCTGAGATTGAGTGGCCATCCTGGGAGAAGTGTTGTGCCACTGGTTTGTCAGTCATCTTCATATTAATAGGATACCTGTGTGAGTTCATTTAAAAGTATGGTATTCCTTATATCTGACTATAATAAAAGTATATTATCCAAAAAGGAAACACGTTTACTAGCCATTACTGTACTGTCTACCAAATGGATGATCTTAAAATATTGGAAAAAGAAAATGGAGCAATCCGTTTCTAATCAATGAATGGAAAAAGTAGTTTAGGTACTTTATAGTATGAACACATTTTTGAAACAATTTATTAAGTGGCCCATATAAAGGTAAACATTTCAGAATGGAAAAGATATATTTTCTAAGAAAATAACATAATTTGTGTTTATTGAAAAATCTGGCGAATTTTTGAATTCAATATTTATATACAAAACATGAAATTACCACTTTAAATATCATGAAGACTGTACAGAGGGGGGCCAGGAAAAAGCAGGTATCCTGAAAAAAATACTTTTGTTCAGTATTCACAGAGGAAGGGGATGGACCACATAAAAGCAACAGGAGCACTGGTGGGAGGGAGGTAGATAAAAGTGCATTTACAGAAGAGAGAGTGCTGAAGGGACTCACAAATCTTAAAGTGGACAAAGCTCTGGGTTCAGATGGGGTATATCCAAAGGAATTGAGGGAGGGTACTGACTACACCTCTGACAGCCATATTCAACAACTCACTGGAAATAAGAATGGTTCTGGATGACTGGATGGGGACAGATATAACCCCACTTCATAAAAACAGTAGCAGGAAGGTAGCTGGCAACTAAGGTCCAATCACAGTGTGACATTGGTGGTGAGGAAGTTGATGGAGTCACTCACAAAGGAAAATATTGTGGTGTATCTTGAATCCATTGGGTTAAAGGACTGAGGCAGCACAGATTTACATATGTGCATGTGTGTGTGTGTGTGTAGGGGTCGTGTCAGACAACTCTGTTAGATTTTTTTAACTGGGTGACCAAGGACATAGATCAGGGTGGGGGGCAGATGTGGACTACTTAGATTTTAATAAGGCATTCAACACTGTACCACATAGGAGACTCATAAGGAAACTGGGCAGCTTAGTGTGGGTCCTAAGGTAATAAACTTGGAAACAAACTGGTTGATGGATAGGTGACAGAGGGTGGTGGTAAATGGAGATCACTTCAGGAATGAATGGTGATCAGCTGGGTGCCTCTGGGGTCAGTACTGGGACCGGTCCTCTTTTCTGTCTGTATAAGTGATGTACTTGAAGGGAAGGTATGACTCTTTGTAGATGACACTAAAATATGCAATAGAGTAGACTCTGTAGAGGTGGTGGAAAGAATGTGCTAAGGCCTGAGAAAACCTGAGCAGTGGTCAAGGCTATGGCAGCTGGTTTCAATGTAAAGATGTGCAAAATCATGCACCTAGGGTACAGAAATCCAGAGGAGGCGTGCAAAATGGGAATAGAGGTATTCACTGTCACTAAACAGGAAAGCAACCTGGGGGTAGTCATACCTGATGAACTCAAGTAGATGAGACAATGTGACAAGGCAGGGGTTGCTGGGGTGCATAGGGGGGTATCACCAGCAGAAAGAGATGGTTTTGCAACTCTATAGATAGCTGGTGAGAGCCCACCAGGAGTACTGTGCTCAATTCTAGAGAACATATCTCAGGAAGGACAAAGAGGTGGAAGGTGCCCAGAGGATGGAACTAAAGGGTGCAGAGGGCTGCATCCAAAGCCATATAAGGAGAAATTGAAGGACTTGAATATGTACACCCCTGAAGAGAGAAGAGGGATGTGATAGTGACCTATTAATACCTCACAGGGTTAAGTAATGCACAGGACGGGAGTATTTTCAGAGTAAAAGATGCATGAAAACAAGAGGATATGTAATGAAAGCTTGAAGGGGAAAATTTAGGAGAGATGTATGGAAGTACTTCTTCACTGAAAGAGTGGTGGGTGCCTGGAACAGTCTTCTAGCACAGGTGGTGAAGTGAACAGTGGTAGGCTTCAAGAATGCATGGATAGGCACAAGGGAATCCTGGTTGGGAAGCGAATGGGGAAGCTGGAGATCAAGTAGGGTCTGTGGTGACAGGATAGGGAGGGGAAAGGGGAGACTGAGTGGCCCAAGCAGCCCTTATCTGCCATAAATTCATGTTTCTGTGTAATGATTGTTCTAAACTGACTGATACATATTAAGCATGTTTCCAAAACGGATATTTTTCTAGATTTATACATACTCATTCATCATCAGTGAACCTCAAATCACATAATGAACTATAACTTGCAAAACAAAGTAAATATCCCCATTTTATTTATAAAAATCTCAACATAAATAACGCTGTATACATCAAAGGCATCTTTTGTCCTAGTTCCAGAAGTTATAATTTCTTGCTCTTTGAGTAACAGTCATCTCTTTTCACACTATCAAATTCTTGTGGAATTGTTCTCACAGATCCAGTTCTTTGAAGAATCACATGAAGCAGGAACCACACCTTTTTCATCTATGTAGGCACAGGTAGAGTCGTCTTTCATTGTGAACCTGAAACACATAGATAAAAAGTCATGGATGGATGTATCTACAAACCCCTTTCCTAATCTTCCTATCATCCTCTGCTTCAGCCACTTTTAAATGAATCTTTGCAGATATTTTAATCCATGCCATTATCTTCTCACATAAGGACTTTTTGTATTTGCTCCATTATGATCTGCTAAGTCCCATCTTTCAAGATTTCAACATTTCCTGAGTGCTGTAGCTTGTTGCCTTATAAACTAACAAGCATTTGTCAACGCCAAATGTTTGCTTGCTGATATTAGCATTGGATGTGAAGGAGTTAGACAGATGCAGAATATGAATGGCAGTGAAGTATTGAACTCACGCCAACCCCACCTCCACCCTGCAAAGATGGACAGGCATTAGGGTGTGCCTTTGGGCTGTTGCCCATAATGTTGATGGTATTTCACTTCACCCTATCCTGCAGACACCGACAAGTGTTGAGGTGTGCCTTGGGGTGTTTGACTTGACAGTCACCCTATGTCATAAGGACATACACTGAAATGGGTGTAGTATAGGAGAATGGGGTGAATTGTGGGGCAGAAGAGTCCAAGACACACCTCAATGCCTGTCACTGGCTTCAGGATGGGGTGGGGTAGAATGGAGTGAACATTACAGCTGGAAATCCAGAAGTACGCACCTGACGCCTGTCAGTCTGTACAGGGTGGAACGTTATGGTTAGAAACCCTAATGCCCCGGCATTTGTTGATATTTGCACTCAAAATTTTCAACTTGTCCTTTTGTGATCCCCACCTCATGAAAGCTCATGAACAGTGGCACTGTGATTTTGTTAATCTGTCCCGAACGTTGATTTCCATAGTGACTGCACCATTCTGTGGCAGATGTGCAAAACACAGTTCAGGCAGGATGTGAAAAATGACAGCTGTATCATTCATAGGAGGTGTGACTGGATGGCAATGTTGAAAATCTGGAGGAAAATATTTAAAATGCTTGAAGTTATGAGCATACGTGGAATGTGCTCAATGCATGCTCATAACACAGTCATTTAGTGGGATTATTTCACCAAATTTTCAACAGAGGCATTTTGTGACCTCTGCTCATGAACAGTGTCACAATGATTTTCTTAATCTGTCCCGAACATTGACTTCCCACAGCGACTGTGCCAATGTACACCAGACATGTGAAAACACATTTCAGGCAGGATGTGAAAAATGAAGGCTGTACTGTTCATAAGGAGGTGTGCAAAATTGACAATGTTGAAAATCTTGCATGAAAATATTACAAATTCTTGAAGTTACAAGTGTGCATGGAAACTGCGCAATGCATGCTCATAACACAGTAATTTTTTTATTTTTCACCAAATTTGCAACATAGGCTTTTGGGAGGACACCTCATGAACAGTGACACTGTCGTTTCCTTCCTCAGTCCTGAAGGTGATTCCACACTGTGACCACAAAATCATCTTTTGAGACCGAACAATGACATGGCCATGACTGAATTCATGAGGTGGGGTCCCAAGAACCCCATGTTGAAAATGTGTTGCCAAAATTCACAAAAATGGCCTAGCTATCCACCTAAGTTGAAAAAAACATTTATGCCATTATACAGCTTATTGACATTTCTTCAGTTCATGGTCAGCTTTGAAGAGTGTAGACATGTTCCCAGTACACCAAAGATCATTGTAGCCAGCTGCAGAGGTAAGTGTGGGTGAGATGGGTGCGGGCATGTGGGTGTTCAGTGTGGGTCGGGTTGAGGAAGGAACAGCAGAGACAGCAAGGGACCATTTTCTGTTTCTACAGGGAAAAAAAAGACAATGAGGGACACCGTTGGCATGCTGGGGTGGGCTCCCAATGTGCCACCTGAGTGTTTGTTGGTAGGGGCTGGAGGCGGATGGGGTTAGGCACCCCAACAGCCACACAGTGTGCTTTTGGGGCACATGAGCCGAGGGGATTAGGCACCTTGGAACACAACAAATGGAGGCACATTATGCGACTGGGATTGGGCTACCCCATCAGCAAATGAACTGGAGAGGGGCATGCTGACAGGGGGTTTGGGCACCTCCGTCGGCTTTCATGGGGATTGAGAGGCTAACAGCGACAACCGCTGCTTGCTGTCAATATGCAGATTTCCTACACGCTACCACTGGTGATTAAAGTGGTGGTTTTCTTTCAGCTGCACACTACTGCATCAGAACTGCTATCAAAGACAGCTCAGCCATTCACATTGGTGCAGTTATGGTCATGCCTGCAAAATGGATCAGGGCATTAAGCACAGCATCTATCCTGATTGGTAAACAGTTTGTGCCAAACGTACTGTACAGTACAGTACTTTTGGCACAAATCAACCACAGTCAGGATAGATGCAAAAGAGGTAGATCTGATTTATTCAGGGACTTGAACAAGGGAGGGAGGGGAGGGAGGGAGCAATCAGGTTGATTTGCTTAAAGGCTATATAATTCAAATAGTCATGGCTGCATTCACAGTCCCTCACAGTCACACACCTGGGCACCCAGATGGGGAAGAGGTAGGCAGCTTTATGAACATTGCCCAGGGTAGTACGGCGTTGCAGATAGTTGGGGCTCTGTGATGGAAGAAAGCAACATGCACAGCACACACACTATTTGTAATCTGGAGCCAGAGGGCTCAGTTCATGAAAGAAAAGGCAACAAGAAAATAAGATGAAAACACTTTAGATTTAGCTGTTGTTGCAGGACCTACCCTAATGTTTACTCATGATACCCAATACAGGACACAGGCAGGATGGAATTGAGACTGCAGGTTGTTGAGCTGGAATACCGGAGAAGCAGGGCCCAGGCAAATCACTGAGGTGTCGGTCCTGTTCAAAGTGTTGAGCAGGGGGCTGAACCCCAGGCAGGTCTCTCATTGATGACCTTCTCTGTGTAGTGGGTAGTCTAGCTGGGCCAATGTGGCAAGCCCAGGCCAAATGGAGATGATTTCGGATTCAGTCCATTGGGCTAGATGCAGCTTCCAGGAAGCAGAACACAGTTCAAAACACAATGGGCAGCCAAATTGCGACTCACTAGCAGCACATAGCACATTTACATGTAAGGAAATTCTACTGTACCAGGCAGATTGCTATCTGGTTGCAATTATAGAGTCTTTGCACAAACAGGGAGTTCAGAGGTGCCTGGAGGCCCTGACAGGCCGATCGAATTCAGCAAATCTTCCCCCTCCCAGATTAATTATAACCGCAATCCAGGCAGCTCTTAAAGAGACAAAACACAGAGGCTATACAGGTACTCTCTGGCAAAACGTTTAAACTGCTAAAATGCAGGACACCAGCCTGGCAGTGAGCATTTAGGCAAGCTCAAGGAAGACTTTTCAGGAACCCCCATTTGTGGGTGGTTACACCTAGAAACATAGAAACAGAGAAACTGTTGGCAGATGAGGACTGTTACTCACATCCAGTCTGCGCGTAGGCCCTATACATTTATACATCCACTTACAATGGCATTTCATCACTCCCTTTGCACCCAATTTTTCCCTGTGCTTGTCCCAAGCATGTTTAAACCCCTCCATTGTGCTTGCACGTACCACCTCTTGTAGCAGACTATTCCAAGCATTCACCACTCTGTCCATATAGAAGAACTCCCTCACATTACCTCTTAATATCCCCCTCCAATTTCATATCGCGCCTTGTTCTGGTATCTTTTGTACATTGGCAAATATCTCCTAACTACACCTTGTTTATGCCCTTGAGGTACTTAAAAGTTTCTATCATGTTGCCCTTTCTCTCCTCTTCTCCAGTGAATACATATTGAGGTCTCTTAGTCTCTCCTCATACGTTTTGCAGTGCAAACCATGCACCATCTTTGTCACCCTTCTCTGGACAGCCTCCACCATGTTCATGTCTGTATGCATATGTGGTCTCCAGTACTGCACAGTACTCCAGGTGAGGCCTTACTAGTGTTTTGTACAATGGCATCACCACTTCCTGCCTCCTGCTAGTAATGCCTATGCATGCCAGGATGCCACTGGCCCTCCCTACAGCCTTTGCACATTTCTTTGATACCTTCAGGTCATCAGATATAATAACCCATAGGTCCCTCTCCTTTTTGGTGATGGTCAGCACCCCTCCCATCATGTAGGTCTCCCCAGGGTTACCCCTACCCAGGTGCATTGTCTTGCACTTTTTTGCACTGAACCTCAGTTGCCACCCTATGACCATCTTTCAAGTCTCTCCAGGTCCCTCTTCATTATCTGCACTCCTTCTGGAGTATCAACCCTGCTGCAAATAGACAGACCTTTCTTCTAGCCCCTCTGCAATGCCACTAATGAAGACATTCAACAGGACTGGTCCAAGTACTGATCCTTGTGGCACTCAGCTGGTTACCCCTCTCTCCCTAGTTTGGATCCCATTTACCACCACCCTCTGCCTTCTGTTCATCAGCCAGTTTCTAACCCACTGTATCAACTTATGCCCCATGCCCAGACTACTCATCTTGTTAACCAGCCTTCTGTGTGTAAAAGTATTGAAAGATTTGCTGAAATCCAGGTAGGCAATGTCTATGTCCCCTTCCTGATTCAATTCCCTAGTCACCCAATCAAAAAAATCTATCAGATTCATTTGGAAGACCTTCCTGATGTGAATCTGTGCTGCCTCAGATACTAGGCACCAATGGATTCCAGGTGTGCCACTATCCTTTCTTTCAGTAGTATCTCCATGCTCTTCCCACCACTGAGGGAGGCTAACTGGCCTGTAGATCCCCTACTTCCACCCCTACTAACACTTTTGTGCAGTGGAACTACATAAGCCCTCCTCCAGTCCTCTGGAACCATGCCTGTGTTGAGTGACTCTGTACAGGATGGCCAGAGGTGCTGCTAGTTCCCTCTGCAGCTCCCATAATATCCTTGGGTGTATGTCATCTGGACCCTTGGCTTTATCCACCTTCAGCTTTGTGAGTTCCTCCAGAACTCTCTCCACTGTGAATGGACTGGTGTCCATTCCCCCCATTGCTTCTGCTCCACAATTGTGGTCTTTGACCCTCTCCCTCCTTAATGGATACTGAACAGAAGTATCTGTTCAGTATTTCTGACTTGTCTAGATCCCCCTTCTTACACTCCCTCCTCCCTTTTGAGCCTCACAATTCCCCCACCCCAGTATTTCTTCTATTGTGTACCTATAGAATGTCTTGTCCCCTTTTTTCACAGACAGCACTAAACCCTCCTCTGTCTGTGCCTTGGCTTTCCTAATAGCCCTCCTTGCCTCTCTGAGACATTCAAGGTACACCTCCCTGTCCTCTTCCCTTTGGATCCCCTTATACTTCCTGAAGCTTGCTCTTTTAGCCCTTACTTTGTCTCCCACCTCTTTAGAAAACCATAATGGTTTCTTTCATCTTTTCTCTTTGGCCACTATCCTAATGCATCAGCTAGTTACCTCCAGAATGGCTCCTTTTAGTCTCCCCACTGTTTCTCCACCCTCTCCATTACCTGTACCTTCTCCAGGGCTGCTTTTAAAGATCTACCCATTTCACTGAAATCCACCCTCCTGAAATCTAATACTTTTGCCCTTGTGTGGCTTAATTAAGTCCCTGTCTCCATGTCAAACCACACCATGTGGTGGTCACTGGCTCCCAGCTGCCCTTCCACCTGGATTCCTTCAGCTCTGTTCCCATTGGTCCATAGCAGGTCTAGAATCGATTTGTCCCTGGTTGGCTCATGCACCAGCTGTCTGAGTCCAGCTCCCTGCAGGGATTCCAAGATGACCATGCTTCTGGCTGAAGCAGCTGCCTGGGTGGTCCAATCCATGTCGAGCATATTGAAATCTCCCATCAACAGGATTTTGCCTTTAGCTGCCATGTTGTGAATTTCCTCCATTACTACCATGTCCACTTCCTCCCTCTGTGATGGAGGTCTGTAGATCACCCCAGTATGTTTTGCTGTGCCATTTCCTGGTTCAAGAGTTACTCATATTAACTCGGCCTCCCCCTGCCTTCCCTATACTTCTGTAGCCTTTATGCCTTCTCTGATGTACAGGGCCATCCCACCCCATCCCTTTTTACCTTCCCTGTCCCTTCTGAACAGTGTATAGCCTCCTACGTTGACATCCCAGCTGTGAGTAGCAGAATACCATGTATCTGTTATTGCTGCTATGTCAAGGTCTGCATCCATCAAGGCTTCCAGGTCTGGAACCTTATTTCCAGACTGCGGGCATTTGTGCACATGGCCTTCCACATTTTACTCCCTGCCTTCCTCTGTTCCTGTTTTCTGTACTTTCCTCTTCCCCCACCCCAGTATTCATGTTCATGTGCTCTTGTCCCACCTTATCCCCCTTATAAAAGATTCCCTACCTGCCCCTTACTGCTCGCTTTCATTGTTCTTGTTAATTTGTACTTTTGCATGTTCTTGCAGGGGGTTTTAAGCCATCTGTCACTCCTGGCTTTCCCCTTGGTCAGTTTAAATGCTCTTGCTTAAGCATTCCAACTTCTCACTAAGGACTGAGGTCCCCTTCCAGACAGATGCAGGCCATCCTCCTGATACAAACTCGAGATCTGCCCAAGTTGGGCCCCAGTCCTCTATGAAGCAAATCCTTCCCTTCCACACCAATCCTTCAATCAGGAGTTGAAGGTTTGATGTGGAGTGCCCTGGCCTCCCTCATGACAGGTAGTACCTCTGAGAATGACACAGAATGTGCTACCCATTTCAGGTCCTCTTCCAGCTTACTGAAATCCTCCTGAACTCTGACTAACTCTACCCTTCTTCTTTGCAAGTCATTGGTACCCAGGTGGACAATGACATTCAGCTCCTCCTTCCTGGCTATTGCCCTAGCGATCCTATGGATTCGCTTCCCATCCCTCCATGCAGCACTTCCTGGGAGACACTTGACCTCCCTCCCCCACTAGTTGTCCCCAATTTAACACCTCTACAACAGTCCCTCTACTAGGAGTAGCCCTCCTCCAGGATCCCTGCCCCTTCCTGTGACTCGGATTGGAGGTCCCGACCATCCTCCCTGGTCACAGCTGTGGATGCCTGTGTGGGCAGTCCCATTCTTCCAAAACAGAGTAGGAGTTATCAAGCTGGACTGGTTGGGAGATGTGTCTCTGACCCTCCCCACTCTCCCTGAGCCCATTGTGGTCCAGTCTTCCTTCTTCCTGGGCAGCCTTTGAGGTTGTTGCTGTGGACCAGTGTTCTCTTGGTGGGGTGGTGGTGGATGCTGCCTGAAGCTGCGCCAACTCTGCTGAGACAGGCAACCTCCTCCCTCAGTCTAAAGAGGTGCCTGCAGATAGGGCAGCATCACAGCTTCAGAACATCTCCCTGAAGGTGGTTGCTCCACAGCCACTGTGTTACACCACTCCTGTTATGTCTGATGTGACCTGGTCTGCAATATAACCTAGGTATGCTTTATAGATGAACCCCTATGCTCCTCCCTTTCCTTGGTGTGGAACTTCCTGTGTGGTGTAGGAAGGTGTAACACTATAGGCACACACCCTATAAAAGAAGGACTAGTCCGGGAGTTGGTGTGATGAGAGGTGGGTGGGTTTACCTTCTGGCTGAGTCCAGGAACAATTAGCAGAGGACCCCTTTACCCTATGTTTGCTGCAGATAAGCCCCAATGAAAAAAGAAACAAGAAAGAAAAAAACAGCATCAAAACAAAAACAAAACCAAAAAAAATCCTCCAAAATTTGTTGAAATATGAGACCTGCCCTAAAGGTAACAGACTCAAACAGGTACAAACAGTTCCAAACTTACCAGTAACTAAATCCTTCAGTCCTGCCCATCCACAGACTTAGCAACAACCAAAAGGTACAGCTACCTGAGCCAAACTAAGTCTGCTTCTACACTACTTGTAATTGTATTTACTATGTGTTGCCATGGTCACCTTTTAAATGAGTTTACTCAATGGTCCAATACTTCAATAAAAATGAAATGAAATGGGGGAGGGCTGACAGATGTGGTAATTACAAACAGCAGGGTGTTGGAGGGTCTGAAGGCTCTGAGTGTGGATAAGGCACAATAATACTGGACAACATTCACCTTAGGGTGCTGAAAGAACTGGCAGAGGTCCTGGAAGGGCTCCTGGCAGACCTGTTCAATACCTCCCTAGAGACAGGATGCGTACCACAGGACTGGAGGATGGTTCAAGTGGTGGACTGCACAAAGGTGGCCCAAAGGATGAACCAGGCAATTACAGACCATTAATTCCCTCATCAATTGTAGGGAAACTAGTGGATACAATCATGAAAAAGAGGCTGGTGACCCTTTTGGAAGACAATGGACTCCAGGACAATGGGCAACATGGGTTCATCTCAGGGACATCCTGTCAGACCAACCTAGTTGAGTATTATGGCTGGGTGACAAGGGAACTGCATTTGGGCTTCAGCAAGGCCTTTGATTCAGTGCCTTATGGGCAGTTGGCAGAAAGTTGGAGTATGTGGGGGGGAAAGATGGTGAACTGGATTGTGAAGTGGCTGAAGGGAGGCAGCAAAGGGTGGTGGTGGTGTGGAACTGTTCATCCCGAAGGGCTGTGATGAGTGGGGTTACACAGGGCTCTGTATTGGGCTCAGTGATGTTTGGGATTTTCATATCGGATATGTCACATGGCATCAGGAGTAAGATCAGTCTGTTCACTGCTGATACCAAGATGGGGCGAAGGACAACATAGTAGGGTGGCAAGGGCTACAGGGTGACTGAAATAAACTGGAATAGTGGTCAGAAATGGGGCAGTTGGGGTTCAGTGCTAAGAAGTGCAAAGTTACTGCACTTCAGAGCAAGGATCCCTGGGAGAAGCTACCAGTTGGGAGGGGTTTAGTTAGGTACCATCAAGGAAGACAAGGATCTGGGGTGGCATTAACAGGGAATATGAACAACTCAGATCAGTGCAGGAAGGTGGCAGCTAAAGTCAACAGGATTCTGGGGTGTATTGCAAGAGGAATCTCCTCCAAAAGGATGGAGGTGATCCTACCTCTGTACAGGTCACTGGTCAGATCACACCTGAAGTACTATGTGCAGTTCTGGCACCCATTTCTAAAAAAGGATGTCAGATTACTGGATGGGGTACAGTGTAGGGCAACAAAAATAAGCCAGGGTTTGGAGGACAGACCCGTATGAGGACAGGCTGAGGGAGATGAATATGTACTCACTGGAGAGAGAAGGGACAGGGGATGTGAATGAGACCTTTAAATACATGGTGGAGATAAACAAAACAGGTACAGAAGGGTATGTGAAGTTGAGGAGGGGAGAGACATGAGAGGACATGGTCTCAGATTGGAGGGGAAAGATATAGGAGAGAAGAGGAGACATTTTTCACAGGGAGGTGGTGACTAGTGGAATGCTCTGCCCGAGGAGGTGGTATCCTGTAGTATGGTGAGCAGTTTTAAAGGGAATGGAACAGGGTGGGGGTAAACATGAGGGGGTAGGTCAATGTAGGGGCTAACTACACATTTGAGCAGACTTGATAGACCATAGGGCCTGTTTCTGCTATCAGATTCATATGTTCTTATGTAAAACAAAAGTAAGTTATGTACTTACCATAACTGATAATCTTTCTGAATATTTTCTCCATAGATTACCACTAATGGGTCTGAACTGAAGCAGGAGACAGAACATTTTCTGGAGGGCTGACGGCTTGCTTATATTTACACATATAACTAAAGTGCAAGCTGATATACAGCTATGCCAGCCCCAACCATCGCAATACCTTTTTACCAACGAGGTGAGCAGCTTGAACCAAATGAGTTACCCAAGGGCATTAGATAGCCCTGGTTGTCTAAGAAATGTCACCAAACACAGTAACACTGTGTCTTCATAGTCCAAACCAAGTGCAAAGGTGTGAAGACCAATGCAACAATACTGGAGTGAGTCCTGAGAATGGTGCATGGGCATGGTAATCTATGGAGATTTTTAGGAAGATGAACAGTTAGTTCAGTGCATAACTTTCATATCTTCCAAGAATCAATTTTCTCCATAGATTTCCACTAATGGGTCAGAGTACCAAACTCAGAGAAAGTCCCTGGACAAGGGAGGCAGGAACTCAGGCCTCAGTCAGGATAGTAATCAATTTAGAACTGTCCTGCCAAGGTGGCATGCTGCCTGGCATGTACATCCAGATCACTGTTCTTGATAAAGGCATGCACTGTGCTCCAAGTTGCAGCTCTGGAAATTTCTCCAATAGGTACAAAGCATGTCTCTGCCAGAAAGGAGGCAACCACTCTGGTGGAGTGGGCATGTGTCATGTGCTCCATTTTAACTTGAGCAACAGCGTAGCAGTGGCAAAAGCTATTTAAAATTCAGTCTGAAATACATGTAACTGGCAGGCTGTCCCCTTTCATTTAGGGTTGAAATACACACAGAGCTGTTTTGATTGTCCAAAGCCCTTTGTCCTGTCTAGGTGAATCCTAAGGGCCCTCCATCAAGTGAATTGAGAGTTCTTTCGCCCTCATTCAGGAAATTGGCAGAGTAGTTGGCAGGATTATAATCTAATTAAGATGGAACTCTGACACAACCTTAGGTAGAAACTTAGAGTGTGTATGGGGAACTACCTTATCTTAATGGAAAACAATACATGGAGGGTCTGTCACCAAAGCACAGATTTTAGGTACTCTAAATGCAGTGGTGACAGCTACCAGAAATACTGCTTTCTAAGTTAGAAACTTCAAGTCAAAAGTCACAGCTGGCTCTAAAGGCTTGTGAGTAAGCACATCCAGTAGAAGGCTAATGTCCCAGGTAGCCACTGCCTTCCTGATAGGAAGCTTTGTGTGACCCCTAACAAACCTCTTCAATAGTGGCAGCTGTGCAAAACACAGGGCACCTACAGGTTTGTGGTAAGCAGATATAGTACACAGGTGTATATTAACTGTGGAATACTGCAGGCCAGCATCAGAAATGTTCAGTGGTCCATGGTGGTTTTGGAGCCCCAAACAGAAACAGTTCCACTTGGCTGTGAATACCTTTCCACTGGAGGGTTTATACAGAGCCAAAAGTATTTTGGTGACCCTCTGAAATACCTTAAACCTGTTCACTTTTATCTTCTCAGAAGTTAGCCCTGAAGGTGAAGGGAGTGCAGGCTGGGATGGGCTAGCTGACCCTGGGTCAATAAGTCCACACAGAGTGGCAGAACCATTGGTTTGCTGACTAAACACCAATTCAGCAGAGAAAATAATATCTGCCAAGGCCAGCAGGTGGCCATTAGGATCATCCTGTTGCTGCACACCTCTAATTTGAACAATACCTCTGGGTGAGAGGAACTGGAGGGAATGCATGCAGAAAAGATGTTGCCATGGCAGTCTGAATGCATCCTGACAGAAAATGTCATGTCCTGGATTTCTAGAGCAGAATCGAGACAGGTTGGTACTGAATGGGAACGCAAAGAGGTCAACATCTGGAGTGTCCCATTCATTGAAAAGTTCTCTCACATCTGGTTCTAGTGACCTTCGTGAGGATCTACCTGCATTTGACTTAATTTATCTGCCACATTATTCTGAACCTTGGCAGATAGATTGCTTGGAGAAACATCCCTTGCTCCAGGCATGATTCTCACACTCTCATTGCCTTTTTGCAGAGAAAGTAAGAGTGTGCGTCCTCCTTGCTTATTGATATAGCACTTGACAGACTTGTCATCCATCTAAAGGAGAACAGTCTTTCAGCTGCCCAAGTCCCCTAGGGCTTTCAGACCATACAGAAATGCACACACCTCTAGCACACTGATTGGAAGATGTGTTTCTGATGGTTCACAGACACCTTCTGTCTGGAGACTCTAGCAGTGGGCTCCCAGCAGAGAGGCATCTGTGTTAAGAGTCAACTCTGGTTCCAGAGAGGATACAGGGAAGCCTTGGAGGAGGATGTTCTTCACTGACCACATCAGGGATCTCACCAGGATTTGGTCAGTTGAATGGGATAGTTTTGAGGGTGAGATACTTGTGACCACTGGGTACTGAACATCCCCTGAGTTGTCCTCATGTACAGGCTTGCCAGAGACACTGTGACTATTACACCCAGCATGAACTGCATGTAGTGGGCTGGCACAGTCTTGCATTCCATAATGTGGCATGCCATCTGCAAGACTACCAATAGTCTGCTGTCTGGGAGGAAGGATCAAGCCCAAGTTGTGTCCAGAACAACTTCTATGAACAGTGGTTCCATGGAGGGCTCCAGCTGAGACTTGGAGGGATTCATCAGGGCTCCGAATGCTAGGAATTGAGTGCCAGTGGTTGCTGCCTGCTCTGTCTCCTGTCTGGATGGACTTGAAATTAAGGTTGTCCAGATCTGAAAACACTTAAAAGTCCTAGCGTTCTGGTGTTCACTGTGAGTATTGCCAAGCTCATTGTAAAGACTTGCAGAACCAAGGAAACTCCAAGGTGCAAGAGTTAGTGTTACCCTCCCAAGCAGAACCAGGGGTACCTCTGGTGGTTGGGGTACACAAGTATGTGCTGGTATGCATCCTGCATATCTAGAGAAGCAAGGCAATCTTTGATGCTTCAGGTAAGATAACAAGGATTCCAGAGAAATCATTTGAAGTTTTCTAGATATATGCATTTGTTCAGATTTCATAAGTCGAAAATGAGGCATAAGCACCATGATTTCTTTGGTACCAGGGAGTAGTGAGAGTTAAACCATGTGTTCCCTTCTAACCATGGCACCATTTACACTGCCTGTTTCTCAGAAGGCCCACAGTCCCCTGTGCTAGAATCTCTGACATATGAGTTGATAAGGGGAGTTGCTTTCTGGGAGGATTTCCTTAGGGGTTCCAACAGTTCCAGGGAGTACTTTTCATGAATGGTCCTTAAAACCCACTTGTCTGTAGAGACAGATTCCCACTGATGGTAATAATAAATTAAACATCCTCCTCTACTGCAGAGGAATGGCCCAAACCATGCAGCTGAAGTGGACCTGGAGATGGAGCTACAGATGGGGGCACTGAGGGCTTTTGGCACCTGTGCCTTGGGTTGCTCCTTCTGGGTCTGGGGAGACTGGGACTTGTTGTTTTGCATTCCCCTGTTTGTACCACAAAAGGACTGCTTGTTGTAAAAACAGCCCCGTTCTCTATCCCATTTTGTGTGAAAGGAGCCAGCCTGAAAGTCTTAAGAGTCATTTTAATTTCATTAGACTCCATAAGACTGCTCCCTGTTGCTCAGATAAGTGCCATTGAAAGGTGCATCATGATTTGTTATTGGACATCCAGGTTGAAATCAGCAGTCTGCAACCAGAAGTACCAATGATGCAAATACCTGCAGTCATAGGGTAAGCTGCTGCATCAAATGCATCCATAGGGGATTTAAGCTGGTAGCTCTTAGACTCAATACCTTCTTTAACAGTTAGCAGCATCTCTTCTTTTGCCCTCTGTCTGTCCGGTTCTCTGTCAGAGACTTAAGCTTACAACAGAAAATGTATTCATTCTTGGATAAATGGCCCTGGTTACTAGCTATCCTCATGTCAAGGGTAGTTGAGACATAGACCCACTTGCCAGTGGTGCATACCCAGTGCTACTCCTTGTTAGTGGGGTGTGTGTTGACCTACTTGGGTGCTATGGCTCTATCATTCTCTATCAGAATAACAGTGGCATCTGCTATTGGCTGAGTTAAATGTAGGCACCATGTATTTCTTTTCTGCATGTTTGAGAACAACTGCCATAGTAGCAGGTTTTCTCCAAGCTGCCTCGGAGAGGTCTCCAGGGTGTCTGGATGGGTGTAACTAGAAAGACTGACATAGTAGGCACATTTAGAAACTCTAGTTGGAGGCTCCTAGCCTGGTCTAGGGCTGCTGGCTTGAAATCCAATGCAGAATGCATATTCCTAAGCACACACAAACAACTCAGTTTAAATGCTTTATTAAATACAAAACCTCATGTTGTTAAAAACTGCACATCAATGCAGTAACAGCTGAAAGAAGTCACCAGTGCTGAGTATTAATTTAACAGCATAAATAGCTGAATGAGCTTATCATGGTAAAACAGAGAAAACTCAGTGCTTAACACATACTGCACCCAAGTGACTATGTTACAGATATAAAGAAAAAAATTCTATGAAGAGCAAATACAGCTGCAAAATAATAATAATATTGTGGGCAGTGAGAAATGTGTAAACTAACAATTTTTCACTATCCTCTGAGATTCTAAAATGCACTTTTTAACTGTTGTGATATGAACACACTAAGTAATACATATACAAATATATGCATATATATTCCGGTGTAAAGTAGTTTACTGTCTAAACACAGTTTTACAGATTAAAAAGGAGACACTGAGGGACTGTTTTTTCATCTTTTCAGGCTCTGAAGGACATCAGGGGATGGGGTTGCACTAGACAATCATTTAAATCTGCAATGCATAAGGCTGAAACTTCCATGGGGGATGTGATGGAGACTGGAGTGTCGGATTGTTTTTACTAAGTGAGGATACTCCAGCTAATCCCGCCCACCCATCCTGCACTACCTACTCCTGGGCTGCCCTTTCCTTTATAGAACCATTCCTATACAGGCTTTACGCCTCTTCCTGTCCTACAAAGGGAGGTGCTTGACTTGAAACCTACTATTATACTGAGCAAGGTAGGTGTTTGCATGCATCCTAACACAGCTGCTTGATTAGGGGGAGTGAGAAAAAGACAACAAACAAGTATTGAGTGACTATGGTTAATTAAAGACAAGGCAAACATCAGACATGATGGTAGTTGTGCAACACAGTGGCTGTTGGGCAGCAGTCCTTTGGGAGACATTCTGAATACTGTGGAGCTGCCCTATCTGCATTCACCTCCCTGGGTTGAGGGCAGAGATTGCTCATCTCCAGGCTGAGTTGGCAAGGACTTGAAAGACCCACTTTCCCCCACCTAGGGACCACAAAAGCCACCTGTGCAGCCTCAGAGGATGCCAGCGAGAGGGCAGCTGGATGGCAGTGGGCTCAGGGAGACCGAGGGAGGCTGGACAGATGTGCATCCCACGGTGGTTCCACTCAACAGTTTCTATGTCTTTCTGGTGGAGTAAGGATATCCCACGGAGTCACCTCAGTGGTGGACAAGGTGGATGTGGGGAACCTGCACACTGGAGACCCTGGGGGAGCTCAGTACCACAAAGGAAAAGGAAACAATTCCTAGTAGAAGACTGCATGGCTCAGGAAATAAAATTGAGGAAGAAAGGTAAGGAACCTTCCAGGTACCTTAGCTTGAGGGATAGGAAGCTAATCCTAAGAATCACTGAGCAGCAGCACAGGAGTGGAGCTAGACATCATTATCCACCTAGAGACAAATGACATGGCTGAGAATGAGGTTAGAGCTGTGCAGAGGGAGTTTACAGAGTTGCAGAGGGGCTTTAGACAGGTGGCATACACAGTAACCTTCTCAGAGGTTTTGCCTATCTACAGCACGGGAGAGGCCAGGATCCACTGCACCATGGGATTCAATAAATGGCTTAAGAACTGGTGCAGAGTTGAGTGCTTGGGTTTCATTGGGGACTGGGGGCCCAAGTGGAGGTATACAGGCTTGTACACAAGGGGTGGTCTGCATCTATCTGGGGTGGATCAGGATCCTGAATAAAAGGTTTGAATGTTTAATTGGAAAACATTTAAACTAGTCGGGGGTTGGAACAAGCAGGAAAAGCTAATTATGCACCTCCACACATTAAAGCAGCCAACAGGGAGAACAGTAAGGACACAAATTGCCAGTGAACACTGCCCTCTCAGAAGAGGTAGGGAGAGCTGGAAAGCAAGAGGAATATGGGAGAGGTCAGGAGGAGTGGAGCAGTAAATAGAGGGCCATGTGCATGAATGCCTGCAGCCTGGATAACAAACTCCCAGATCTGATAGCCATGGTATCAGTGGCTGACCTGCATATTATAGCTGTTACAGAGACATGGTACAATGGTAGCCATGACTGCGACATTGCTGTAGCAGGGTACACTTTATTCAGGAGGGACTGGGAGGGTAAACAGGAGAAGGGGTGGCTTTATACATCATGGAAGGTAAAAAGACAACTGAAGTGTACAGGATGAAGGGTAAGGCACAGACACTGTGGGTCACCCTGAAGCTGACAATGGCATAGCCATTTGCACAGGAGTACAGTAATATACAGACCCCAGCACAAAGAGAGAGGAAAAGGACAGGGATCTAGTGAGCCATCCATGTGATGGCAGCTGAGGGAAGGTGTTGCTGATTGGTGACTTCAAGTTTACCAGAGGTTGATTGAGGACTCAAGCAGCTGCAGCAGCTAGGGGCAGAAACTTTTGAACTACATGCAGGAGGCATGCATCAAGCAGCTGGTGCTGGAGCCAACCTGGAAGGAAGCAAAATATGTTTACCTGGTACTAACCAACAGGGACAGAATTACAGATGTTAGGGAAGGAGAATGCCTTGGGTCCAGTGACCATCGCACAGTGTGATTTGATTTGAAAACTACAACATGGGTATGCCACCCAGAAAAGTGAATGTTCTGGACTCAGTAGGATAGTGGTATGTCTCAAGGAGGCTCTAGAGGAGGGCAGGAAAGAGGGACGGAGTCAAAGGACAATGGGCACATCTAAAAAGCCATGGTAGAGACAACTAACCTTTGTATCCAAAAAATTGACCAAAGCAAAAAGAAAGAAAACTACTATGGTTCTCACAGGTGGGGGCAGGAAAGGGCAAAAAAGTTAGTCTTCAGGAAATATAAGGAGATGCAAAGGGATGAGGACAGGGCAGAGTATCTAGAAAACCAGAGGAGGCAGGGAAGCAGTCAGGGGTGCCATGGCAAAGACAAAGGAAAATACAACACATGAAGTTAAAAAAGTGGACAAGATCTTCTACAGATATATTAGCGAGAAGAGAAGGACCAGGGGAAGAACTGTAAGACTGAAGGGGGAGGGAGTGGAGGGGGACCAGGAAACAGCATCAGTCCTGAACAAATATTTCTGTTCAGTTTTTATGGAGGAAGAGGAAGGGGAGGGACTGCAGCTAGGAATTAGGAAGGTAGAGAAGGTGGACAGTGGCCCATTCAGAAGAGAGAGTCCTGGAGGAACTTAAAAAACTGAGGGTGGACAAGGCAATGGGACCAGACAGAATTCCACCAAGAATATTAAAGGAATTGGGAGGAGAGGTGTTCTGGATATTCTGTTTGGACAGCACCAACCCATGTTTTGGCTTAAATGAAGAATGTGATTGGTCACTGTACTTTTGATTATACAAAACTATGATTTATAGTCTAAATGAAGAACTGAGTGGAAAGAATATTTTAAATAACACCAGATAGTGACTTTTATAAAATATGAGAGTACATGTCCAAAAAATACTTTATATGAAACTATATACCTTGTAAGAGTCAAAGATCTTGAAAAACTGAGTATGATGTATTTTTTCTGTTTGAACAGAAAAAAGGTAGTCATCAGAATATTAGACAAAAGTGTTAGCATCCAAGTTGAGGGAGAAATCTATCATGGTCTGTTCCCAGATGCCAGACTTCCTTCCATCAGTCCCAACCAAGATTATAAACCTGAATATATTTAACTGAATGACAATAGATATATTAAACACTTTTCAGGAAATTGTAGAATAAAGTACTGATACTAGATAGCATCAACAACTAAAAAATCTAATTAGGCATTAAGCCAAGGGCAGGGTGCAAAATATTGACTGAACTGTGGGAATTGTGCTGTTGGGCTGCATGCATTAAACAGCTACAACACAGCATTACCTCTCCAACACACTAAGGAACGCAGTTACTAATCAGCAATAGTGTTGGCAGCATCACTGCTTATGTCACTTGATGATGTCATCCCCCCACCAGTTTTTTTTCAGTATTTAAACTGAGTAGTAGTGGGCGTCAGCAGTCCCCAGCTACAGGGAGACACACTACCTCACCCACACTCGGAGACCGCTGAACAAAGTAAGAAAAGTTTTTTATAAATAAAGAGATGCAGTGACAATATTTTTATAACTGTAAAGGGACAATCCTAAAACAGAGTTGAAACAGGCACCTGTGTTTACCCTTTGTTTGTAATGCAGCACAGAAAGTACCAGAAGGCGTCTGAACTCATGGTCAAAGCAGGAATAAGAGATAAGCAGGTACTTGTGTGAGGAGCGGATAATAACATGACAAATTCTGATCAGATCCACCACAGCTGCATAATGAAGCTGATGAGATTGTGTGGAATTGTTAAGGAGGCATGGAGAAACAACACAGTGATTTGTAAGTAGTAAGATTTGTTTTGTTTTCTGTTCAAGGAAGGCATACGCATTATTAGGAAAAGACATGGAAGTGTACATTTCAATGGAAGGAATGGTAAGCAATATAGGTTTGACAGGTACATTATGTGGCAGTACATGAAAAAGTAATGGTTGTCATATGTTTAGACTTGGGATTATTTACACAGTTTTACAGAGAAAGAGGGGTTTTGTCCACGAGGTGATATAAGTTATATTTAAGCAATGTGTTAGGAGAGCAAATGTGGTAGTAACTTCCAGAAGGGATCACTGTTGATAAGGTTAAGGTAGTTATGCTTCTGATATTGGGAATATCAGGACAGTATGAGGTATATGCAGGAGTGGAGTACAACTATGCATTATATCAAAGTATGTGCTCAGAGTGCAGGTAAATGTGATATGCAGGTTTGTTTTACAAATAGGTAAAAATAGTGATAAATGCAATTGATAGAAAGATAATTAAATAGACAGACAGACAGGCAGACAGAGAAAGAAGTCATAGTCATGACTGTCTTTTGAGAGGCAACTGCCCTTACAGTCACAGTTACGTTTGCTAATCTGGGGTGAAAAACTTTTCAAGTAGCACTATTATGCTGACAATAGTCGTCTATGGGTTTAAGTATGTATTTGAACCCCTTAAAAGAGTTATAGTGCAAGAAAAACAATGAAAGCATTTGTGTTATAGTTTTGCACTGAAACATACATGTTGCCATCTTGCTCCAGTGAGCATCCTCCCCTAGCAGAGTGTAATTCTTAATAATAAAGAGGAGAACTGAAAAATGTTTCTCAAGGTAAGTGCAGAATTATTTTTATTAAATTTGATTCAAGATATTAGTCCTTTCCTCTTGTTTTATTTAATGATAAAAAGAAGCATCACCTTTCTTCTTACTGGACTGATGTAAAGGATGACAGACAATGTTTAGGGATATGCTAGGATGGTGTTCCCAGGAGCAAGGTACTCCTTTGGTGGCTAGAGAGTAGGCTGTTAAAATAAAAAGAAAAAACACACAAATCAGACATTCTACCACTGAGACACATTATAATGCAGCCTGTTGGAAGAAGAAGGGAGACACTCAGATCCTGTGGGACCTAGGAGGGTGGAGTGGTTTACCAGATGATATTTTTTATTTACTGCTTAAAAAAAATGGGCATCTTTCTCTCAAGTGGACTGATGCAAATGATACTGTCAGGAGATGAAGAGCTGTCTGCAGGAGCAAGGTGTGCTCTGTGTTCCTTTGCTGGCCAAGAGTGCAAGCTATTATGAAAAATACAAACAAAGAAATGTCGGGAGAAGAAGACTGAAACTTGACTGCAGTGGAACCTTAAGGGGATGGAGGGGATCTCCAAATGGTAATTTTATTTATAAAAGGAAAAAGGGTAGAATCTTTCTCACAACCAGACTGATGTAAATTACGCTGGTTGTGAGTTGCAGAGGTGTACCCAGGAGCCAGGTGTGCTCTTCTGGTGGCCAGTGAGAAGGCTATATGCACAATGTCTTGAATTCTAGAGTTGTTAAATCATAGGTAGTGTTCGGCAACAACTACATCTCTGTAGCACCCTATATTTGTTCAGCCTGCATACCACAAGCCATGGTGTCAATATGTTTGTGATTATTTGTGCTTGGCTAATTGGAGGGGATACTAGTACAAAGTCATTGACTTTAGCATAATGGATTTTTTATATAATTTTTTTTGTTTGTTTTTCATTTTTGTTAAATTAGCCTGGCAAGATTATTTGTTTGTCTTACATACTGCAGTTAGAAATCATGGCACCTGTTTATGTCACTGTAGTATCTAAATGTTACTAGTTGTAGTTGATTGATGACATCCATAAACCAGAAGGAGCTTTTTTTACTAGACAGGTTGAAAGTAATAGTCTGTTTGTACTGGCAGTTTGAAATCACCATTGTGAAATAAAATGAAATATAATTTATTGATCAGCAATTGTCATTTCAGAGAATAAAAACAGTCCATATAAAACACACAGTATTCATTCCTTCTCACATATTTACACATACAATACTATTATAATAACTGGTCAGCAATTTCTCTCAATGTACTGACCAGGTTGATATTTCCATAACAACTGGCTGGTTATTATGACATTTATGAGCCATGCCAGTCAAACTATGCTGCTGCCTCATTGGCCAACATTCTGTATGTGGGTGGGCCAAACAGTTTCACAAACTGCTGGAGAAAAATTGCCAGTCTGTTATTATAAAAATAAAAGATGGGGTGGGTGTTTCATGTGAGATGAGAATACCCTCATTGTGGGATGCTTTGATAAACCCAGAGGGCTTCCTTGAGGTTTGGCGTGTAGTCCCACAACCTCGGTGTGCATTAAATTCTCATATCAAATCCTTCCCCATCCAGTATTCTCTATATACATATATATAAAATCAATTGTACACTCAGGCCTGGATATTCAAAGGGTTGTGCATGGTGCATCAAGGATGTGCCATGCACAACCCACCAATGCGCCCCAGTGTGATATTCAAAGGGGCAAGTTGGGATGCGAAACTCCCGATGCACCTGGGTGCATTGGTAATGTATGCAGCGCAAGTGCGGGGGGCGTGCCCATGCATATGCGGCACATCCCGATATTCAGCCCCGGATGTGTGGTGCATATTGCGCCACTCAGGGGGCAATGATGTGCCTGGGAAAACCAGGAACAAGTCCTAGCCACCCATAGGTGAGCTGTTGTATTGTAGGGCACAACACAGCAACTGCCAGCTGTGGGTGGCCACCTGTCCACCCAGAACACTGTCCACAAGCCCCCGCCTGGAGTGTTGTGCCCCGCCCTGTTGCCCAATCACAGGCATAAGTATCATAAGCTTCCCTGGTGGTCCAGTGGAAACTCCCCCATCACCTGATCGATGCATGTGAAGAAGTTCCCTGGTGATCCAGTGGATACCCCACCCATCACCTGGATTGGCGCAGGTATAAAGATCCCTGGTGATCCAGTGGAAACCTCCTTCACCTGATCATTGATGGAAATCTTAATAGAAACCCTGATGGTCCAGTGGTACCCTCCCACCTGCACACTGATGTCCCCACCACCCAGCACCCCCCCTGTCATTGGGTGGCAGCACCTCACCCATACATGCTGCCCAGCCACCCATCGAATGATAGCGCATAGTAGATGGTGTATTAGTTGTCCACTGTGTGACCAATGGTCATGCGGATCATACTGTACTACACAGCCCATTTTGTGAATGAATGCATTTATTTACATATTGGCTTGTGTAGTACAGTATGGTTCGTATGCCCATTGATCCACACAGTGGATCAATAGGCGACAGACCGCACTGTACGCTGTCATTTGGTGGGCAGCTGCACAGCATGCGGTGGTGCTGCTGGCCACCAATGATGGGGTGCTGGGTGGGGATCCCAGTGGCTGGGTGGAGAGGGGGGACCACTGGACCACCAGGGTTTCTATTGCATTCTGCCTGTGATCAGGTGATTGAGGGTTTCACTGGACCACCAGGGATCTTCCATATATGTATGCCCACGATCTGGTGATGGGGGGTTCACTGGACCACCAGGAGTCTGAACTTACTTATGCCCATGATCAGCATACCAGAGTGGGGACCGTCGCCGGGGCTGCAGGGCATTGGTCCTCGACAGGTGCAGCCTGGCAGAAAGCCAGGTGCAAGTCACTGGGGATTGGTGCACCGCATGCAAATGAGGCCATATTGACATACAAATGGCTCCATTTGCCCTTGCATGTGTAATGGGCTCATTTGCATGCCCAGTGCTGAGTATCAGGTGATGCACCCAGCGCAACTGCACTTGCACTGGATGCATCTCCCAGCTCCTGTTCCCTGTCTTGTGCTGGCACAGTGCCACGCGCATGCGCAGTGCATGCACCCTTAGTGCCATATTCAATGGTGCTGAGCCATGGTGCAGCACTGTTGAATATCGCATGGTCCATGCCCTGGCACGGCCCAGTTGCGCTGTGCCCAGGCTTGCACCCCTGCCTGGCACAGTCTGAATATCCAGGCCTCAGGGTACACACTCATAATCTGATGAAAACTATTTGTTGATTCACATTTTTCCAGTTATAGATTTATAAAAGATCCATTCAGGACAGGTGTACCCCCCCCCGATAGATACTAGCAACAAACAAATACAATCACTGTCCCGAGTCCTAGGGTGCAGGGATAAAATGAAAGAAATTTATGCAAGCGTATTATTGTTATATCATTGATACTTTGGAAGTCATCATAGCCATTCTTTTCTTCCTGATATTAGTAATAATAATCAAATAAAGAGCTAAATCTGTAAGTATTTACAAATTTTCTGAATTATACGGGATATCCGGCATGAGCCTATAAGGAATATTGCAGGTACCTAAATGTGTTTTTTTTTAAATGTATTCCTCTGTTTATCATACCATGGGCATCTCAGTGTAACATGCTTAAGGTCCTCGGTTTCCTGTAGTTTACAAGGGCAAAATTTGGAAATAATTAATTCTTCATTCTTTATTATATATTGCTTCCAAAACCCTACTAGCAAAAATTTCAAATGTGAATCTGGTCAGCATGAGCCTATGATCATTAATTTTAACTATATTGAGGTAAGGCTTTAAATTATGTTCTATGGTGTTTCCCACCAGCCTATTTGAAGTTCTTATTTGTTTTAGATCTAAGAGATCTTTCTCTTTAGATAGTTGATATAGTTTCTTTGTAATAAAATGTGTAGAAGTTCCTTTTAATTTTTATTTTAGTCTTTGGTAACTGGGTAAGACCCACAGGCACAAGTGCCTGTTTTTAGGGGTGACCGGGGAGCACTGGGCAGTTAAGTGACTTGCTCATAGTCACACAGTATGCAAACAGAGGTTGTAAGTATCAAACCCACCCAGGTCTCATCTGTTGGATGTACCAAGCTTATTCACAGCTCGCTACTCTAACCTGTAGGCTATATTGCCAGCCATGATGCATGGGGCTCTTAGGCACCATGCATTTCTGCTTATAGTTGAACCAGCATAAAATTCTATGGTGATTTGCATATAAAGCCCATGATGCTTTGCATTATTGGGGTATGTCTGATTTTGTATAACCTTTTATATGCAGTGTTTATAGCCAATACCAGGGAGAATATGTTAGCACCACACGACTTCAGCTGCATATAAAATTTGTGGAATAACCTGATATTTATCATTTTATAAATGGCACAACTGTATAGCCACCATACAAATAGTTAAACCTATTCAGGATTTTATTGTATTTTTACTTTTTAAACAGATATTTTATATGATTGTTCCATTACAAATTGCTTGCAAACCAACCCCCAGATAATGATATTCATTAACATATTTCATCTTTTTATTGCCAGTGCATACTGATCTATACTTTCTGGCACTTCAGAACACCATAACTTGTGTTTTATTGGGGTTGGGTTTTAAGTTGTGTGTATTACATAGCTTTTCCATCAGGTTCAAGGCCTTCTGAAGGCCTAGCCTGCTAGCAGATATTATTACAATGTCATCTGTGTATGCAAGGACCAGTATTTTGTAGCTTCCAATTTGGGGAGCATGTTGATCATTACTTTCCAATGCAGTTATAATATCATTAATGTAAATATTAAAGAGCGTAGGAGCCAGAACACAGCCCAGTCGGGCATCAAGATTAGTCTTGATCTTTCTAGTCAAGTCCCCTGCTTTTGTATATTTAACCTGTACCCACGTGTCAGTGTAAATTTTTCTAATTCTTCTGCAGTTAGAAATCATGGCATCTGTTTATGTCATTGTAGTATCTACAGGTAAATATTACTAGTTGTAGTTGAATGATGTCATTCATAAACCAGAAGGAGCTTTATTTTATTAGACAGGTTGAAAGTAATAGTCTGTTTTTACTGGCAGTTTGAAATCACCATTGAGTGATAACATCACACAGCTTTAAAATGTTGTTAGGGCATATAAATCTCTGTGGTGTATGCCTTCCTTTCTATGGTACAAATGGAGACAGTTTTCAAACAGCTCTAGCTTCCAGCAGGTCTGCTAAGCATGTATCACACCAGGACAATTACCTTTCTGCTCACCTCAAGACAATTCTGTAGTCCCCTAATACACTATTATAAGTGAGAAGACATACTTTTGTATCAGGAGACTGCAATTGTCTTTGGGTGACCTAAGAGGTGTTTGTCCTGGTCTGATACCAGCTTGTCAGACCCACTGGAAGCTTGTGAGCTATTTGAATACTGTCTCCTTTTTTGCCTAAGGAAGGAAGTCATACACCATTATTGTTATTATTACTTTGTATCATGTATGTACAGTATGTATTCTATCTTGTTACTTAGTATATGTACTCTTCTTGCACATTTTTGCACATTTGTATCCATTACTATTACTTTTTTTCATAAATGTAGATGGTGATAAACATTTGAAATAACTAAACCTATTATATAACATTATATAAATCTAAGCATACAGTTTAGCCCAGTCATTTTTAGAAACATAGTGCCAGTGAAAGCAGCTGGTGTCAAGAGTTCAGACAACAGGCAACCACCATCTTCATTGCTCACAAAAGAGGTTACTGGAAACTACCTTTATACCTGTTATGAAACTTGAATAGATTCCCCGAGTTGGCATGTGGCAAAATGAATGCAAAGATCTACAGCTACAAAACAGTTTATTCTTATATTACATTGTAAAAGTAAAATAAAAAAAATAAAAAGATTGACTGTACTTTATAATATAAAGTTTCAACATGTGTCCTTAACTGAGCAGGCCTCACTGAAACAGCTAAGTGTAGCTGCCCTTGACACTGACAGGAGAGGGCCTGCAGAATTGGTAAATCAGAATTTAACAAATAAATCAAGCATGTCTTTACATTTATATTTTTATGTCTGTCAGACATATGCACTAATGTAGCTGTGGAAATCCAGCACAACCAAGGAAAATATTACCTAGAAATCTTCTTTTACTAAAATCTACACTCTCCTCATTGGGCCATGCTTGAATCAGTTTGTACTTATTCCATAAAATTCACAACACAATGCCAATTTACGTCTTAAAAAAAAAGCCATAGGTCACTTCACAAGACAATGTTAAACATCATCTCACATGATTTCCAAGCTAAAGCTTCCAGACACACTGTCTCACAAGCAAATCTAACACTCTAGTAATACACATCAATTATACAGTAACCTGTGCTGTAGGTGTCAATACAATCTACATACAAACAACAACCACTTAGGAAAAAAGTTGGCTTTCTAAGCTATGCATGTTATCCACCATAAACATTGCCAACATTTACTGCTGAATAGAAGGAGAAGAATTTCTTCCATTACTTGTAACAGTCCCACAGCAATAAATTTTGACTCTCATCAGCAGCAAATGGTCTAATATACTCTATGCAAGATGTGTTTGAAAAGCTACTGCATTACTGCTAAAGGTATTTCATGACAAGAATATTTCAATTCAAAAGCTATTAACACAAAATAGGAGTATCTTCTGTCATTGGATTTCATAACAACACCTTCAGAAGACCTTTCATTTCAACTAGTTTATTTATGTGTGTACCATTTCCATTTACATGCCTAATTCCATAAGTTTTCTTTCCTTTCCTTTCTAATATATGCCTGACATTACATATGATGCTCTTATGTGAATCAATATTACATAACTGTACAGCTTTCTGAACACTTTTTCAACCACTGTGTAATTAACACAATGAAATATGTGCTTTTAAGCTAACACATTTTACATCACTGCAAAATGTGCATACTGACTCTGCTATTTTAATAAGTAGTGAAGGAAAAAGACTTAGCTCTTACCATTTTAATAATTAATTAATTTATTTATTATTTCAGTTAAATAGTGGCTCTTACTTTAAAGGGAGGGTATTACATCACTGCATAAAACACGTAAACATTTGCCAACTGTAAAATACACTAGATATGTGAGTATTTACCATTTCAGATTATATGAATTACAAGTGCAGTTGGTGTCATTGATTAAAAAAAATATATTTCCACTTTTGTATTATTCTGCTGGTAATAATTGTCTCTATACTAAAATCAGATTGCCTCTGATCCAGTGTTTGCACCAGGTGACTATGCTGCCATAATGAGGATTGGAAAAAGCTTACATTTTCTGATTGTCCCCTGCTCCCCACCCAGAAATAATTCACGCTACTATTTGTCACTTTTGGATGCTTGCTGGCAATATTTATTTAAAGGCACATTTATGTATTTACATCCCAATTTAACTGTCAGACAATCAATATTTATATTCAGACATATTAGTTCATATCAATGCCTAGGACCCAACAGTCCTATCTTTCCTCTTGTGATCCTTCCTTCTTGCTCTCTTCATCATACAAGATTGCTTCTCGGGTCCACACCAGATCCACCCCTGCATCACCATAACTGTCACCACAAATACGGACCCCCACTAGGGTGCAGACACAGTGATCCACCCCTAGCTCTATATCTCCCCTTCCTCCTCATTACTACCCCATGCCTGGGTTCCTTGTCCCCAGCCCATGGTGCCTACCCACCTTCCTCCTCTACCTGCTCCCCCTTTTTTCCCTTGCTCCCACCCCTTTCCACTGACCCATCTCCAGTTTGTGATATAAGATGGGGCTCCCTTTGCAGGTTAGAATCTCAGGCCTTTCCTATTAGTTTCCCCCACTAGCTCCCCAAAGGGCTGCAGGAACAGGCACATGCCAAATTCCATCAAGTGTACTTCACACGTCAGCCTGCACATATGAGATATTCTTATGCTGGATGTGTACCCTCCATCTAAGTAAATGCCCTGGCTACCTTCCTTTTCAGGTGCTTCCAAAACATCTCTACTGCCTTAATCCCTTTTGCTCCTCTCCACACCCACTGGGATGTGATCTTGGACCAGCCGATCACCACTCTCAGCCACCAGCTCTTTATCTTCTCCAAATCCAAGATCACGTCCCTCATCAAGGTTCCCCCTGGCAATTCCCCCAGATCATTGCCACCCAGATAGATAATGATACAGTCCGGCTTGGCCCAGTGCACCTGCAGCTCCTCCAGCAGGGGAAGCAACCTGACCACCTCATGCTCCTTAAACCCCACCACAGCACTTTGGTGTGCTCTGCCCCCAGGCACAACTGCGTCCCTATCCTCCTGGTGGCCACAAACCTCTCCACCCAGTAGATGAATGAGTGCCCCATGATCCACACCTGCCTGCTGGAGCCTGCTGTGGAAAGAGAAAAGGAACATGAGTTAGCCATGTCAACACCTCACATATCTCTTGTAACAGTTGGAATGCCATCACCTCACCCATTTCACCTCATCCACTGTCACTCCCCTTGCAACTGCCTCAAACTCTGCCCCATCCTGAATGAGCATGGGGCAAACTCACTGAGGGTTCCTCTCCCATGAATGCAGTGCTTTCTTCAAAACCACCCCTACTTGGAAACCCATTACTGGAGACCTGTCCCCTGTAGGAACCATGCTCCTTCATCGGGTCTCTCGACCTACCATACTCCCGGGTGCCTGCAGACCCTCTACTGTGGTGTCCTTTCCCTGCTGATCCATCTTGGACATGAGCAGCCAGATGACCACCCTGTCTCTGTCCCATCTGACATCCCTGCTTTGTAAGGCCAGAGTGGCTGCCCCCTTTCTGGGCGCCACAACCTCTCCCACCCTGAAAGCCCCACTGGCCATGATTACAAAAATGGCCCTTCATAGGCAGGCTTCCTTTGCTGAACTGCAAATGTGGTCTAATGCCCCCATCACCTATGTGAGCAAGGGCCCCATTATGGGACTTCTGTTGTCCTGCCTTGAGCCCTGCCCCCTCTGCCAACCTGTGACCATCCAATTGATAGCCCGTCCTCCTGCTGCATCCACCAACCCCTGGTTTCCTACACATCCAGCTGATGCCTCCCAGCTGGACCACCATGGTGATGTGAGCTAACCATTCATCCCACTTTTCCACTACATACTTCATTACCTGTTCTTCCTGAACTGGCTCTGCTGCATCCCAGTCCAGTTGGGCCCGGAATGTCTAAAAACCTGCCCACGCCTCCCTTGTAGGCTCTCAATGTGCTGGCCGACCATGACCCTCTGTACAGGGTCCTAGCTTTCTCCCTCCAATCCCCCACAAGCTCTCCAGAACCTTGGTCTGACATGGTGCAGCATGTCGCACCAACTCCCAGAACCACTCCACCTGAAAATGAGAGACACAGTCAGCCACCTCATTTTGTGTCCCCTCAATGTGCTGCACCTTAAATGACAGGCTAAAACACAAACCCAGCAGCACCATGCACTACAGGATGTGCCCCACCAACTCCGTTTTCCTACTCTGACTATTTATCACCTCCACTATGCCCTTATTGTGTACCAAAATAAAATGTGCCATCCTTTCATCTGGTCTCCCCATACCTCAAAAGCTACCCATATGGGGAAAATCTCCAGGAACGTGATGTCCTTGGTTACTCCCCAATCCTTGCCATTGTGTTGGCCATGCCTCAGAGATCCATTCACCTTGGAAGTAAGCCCCCATCCCTAACACCTCAGTGGCATCTGCATACAGCTCTGTGTCTGTATTGTATACCCACTCTTCCTGTCAGAACATCACCCCATTGTATGAATCTAGAAAATCTTCCCACACCCAGAGATCCTCCCTTACACCTTTGCAGATATCCACCCAATGGTGGGGCTGCTTTGCCTTCCCATGGCCCTCCCCAGCCTCTTTGTGAATGCCCTGCCAGGCTTATGGCTTTTCAGGCAAAATTAAGGTGCCCCAGCATCTGCTGTACTTGTACCAGTGGCACCCTCCTCCTCCCTCCTACCAGTGCTAACAGCCCTTTCAACCACACCACCTTGTCTTGAGGAAGCTGAAAACACTTGTGCTCTGAGATCACCTCGATCCCCAGGAACCCCAGCCTGCAGACTGGGCCCTCTGTTTTCCCTGCTGCCAGGGGGATTTCAATGTTGCTGCACATGTCTTGGAAATCCCGCAACATCTCTTGGGTCTCTGTCTGGTTGGCCCTGATCAACAGGAAGTCACTCAGGTAGTGGACCACCCTCCTGTGCCCATTCTTCATCCGAATACCCATTGCACCCATGAGCTGAATGTCTCGAATGTTGAGCACACCACTGAGCAGCCCATGGGCATTGTCTTGTTGAAATACAACTCACCCTCAAATTGGAAGCCTAACATATCTCAATCCAATGGTCAGACAGGCAACAAACAGAAGGCAGACTCAATGTCTGTCTTCGCCAGCCATGCCCCCTCCACCACTTAAATCAATTCTACCACCTGGTCTAGTGATACGTATAAGACCATGCTCAGTAACACCAGGATCCCCTCATTTACCAACCCCCTATCCAGGTAGGACAAATGTTGTATAAGCCTGAACTCCCCCACCTGCTTCTTAGGAACCATCCCAGGGGTGACACCTGGAAATGCCTGCATGGGGGTTCCTGTAGCAGCCCCTCCAACATATCCACCTGGATTTCTTCCAAATCTTCACCTGAAATATGGCTTCCATCCCTTTCATGGAACCCAAGTTCTTAGCCCTCATCCCACTCACTTCCCCATGAAACCCAGTGGAACCCCCAAAACCCTCCTCAGCTGTTCAACTCCTCTCTTATTGGGGTATCCTTCCGTCCATGCTGCCACCACCTCTAGCCTGAGGTACAGGCCAGGTGTAGCCCCACCTCCTGCTAGCTGATCCCTTCCTAATTCCATTCATAGTTAGCATTATATCCCCTCTCCTGGGTCTCCCGGCCCCTCCTCTCTCCCCTTTCCACCTCTAAAGGCTGTTCCTGGAGCTGCCCCTGATTGTCCAGCTTTGTCACCTCGCTGCCTGCAGGTCACTGCCAGGTATGACCCCCACAATGCAATCACATGTGCCTGAACTTGCAGCTAGGCCACATGCAGGGGTCCTAGTAAAGGCCCAGCAGGCTTTGGTGCCCTGGGCTGGTGCGGCCCTTTTCACCTGCTTCACCACATGCCCCACTGCCAGTCCTGAGAGGGTCCTTACCCATAACTCCAAGTGGGTATAATCTCATCTCAGGTCCCCTTTCACCGCCATTCACCTCTGAAATGCTTCATCATATTTCAGCTGGAAAAAACAATTTCACCTAATATGCATCCCTGATGTTTGCCATATAAGTAAGAAGCAGGATCGTTGGGTCTGGCTGCTTCTCCAGCACCAGTGCACTGCATATCAAGAAACTTGCTTGCCATGTGTCAGTGCTCTTCCCCTTGAACTTTGCCTCCTCCGTCTTGTGTCCTACCATGGCCAAAGCCACCGCCATCTCTGACTTGCCGTCTGAATCTTTCTGTTCGTATTTTTTTTTTTTTTTTAATTTTGCTTCTTTATGCCTACCTTGCGTCCGCCTTTCTGCTCCGGTCATGGGCACTGGAGACCCAACCACAGGACATCGCCGACTCCCTCCTGGTCATCTCTGACTTACCCCCCAGAGAGCGGGGCATGTACCAATCCCCTTATCGGCTGTGGAACTGTGACTGGTTAGGGGAACGCTCCAGTGGCCAATCAGGGCAATCTGGGCAAGAGCTTCATTTAGACGCCAGGCAGGATTTTATCCCCTATACTTCCCTCCCTCAAGGAGGCGGGGATGTGCAATGACGCCAGCATCTGCCCCACCTACCTCGCCCTCCCTCGTCACAGTCAAGTAGCATGAGGTCTCCCAGTCTCTGCTAGAGTCCTCATTGCTCCGGATACTGTCGGGACCCTCCCCAGAGAAGGAGAGCTGCCTGCAGTGCTCGATCCTTCTCCCCGGCCGCCCTCCGATGACTCAGGTCCATTCCCGAACCTCCGAAATCACCGCGTACGTAAGTGGAAATCAACGCTGCGTCAAGGGACAGCTTCTGTTCGTATTTCTTGTCCGCCTCTTCATTGACCAAGCCAAAATGTCTACATACTCACCCTTCCATATTTTTTCCTTTATCAAGGCTGGCACGTGGTCACCCAACGTGAAATCCAATGGCCCATAGTACAACTTCTGGGCCCTCCCATGCCCCCGCCCACATCACCCTTTTTGCCCCATCTTTAATGGCCTATAAGGCCTGCTCCATTTTGTTAATGCTTTCTTCCCCCATATCAACTAGCAGCCACTCCAGATACTCCTTCAGATCCACCCCAATGTTAACATCTACCTCATCTTTACCACTGTCCAGCCTTGTCCCCACAGAGACTAGGATCAGCTCAGGTGCTGGCCCAGGTACAGGCAGTGGGCTGGGTTCAACCTTCTTTATCCTCTTGTTCGTCTTTCTGGCCCCCGCCTTCTCCTCCCGCTCTTTCCATTTTTTCTGAGCCTCCTCTGCCTCCCTCTTCTTTGCCTCCTCTACCAGCTCTATCATCTGTCTCATCAGTTTCGCTGCTTCCTCCATCATCTTGGTACTGGACATTGGAGTTTTCTTGGGTGCCATTTCCTCTGTCTTGTGACTAAATTATATTATAAGCACAATGTGAATAAGCAACCAGGCAACCTGTAAGCTCCCCGCTCCTTGAGGGCTCAGCACCCAGAGCACAGCTTCCAGGCCCCCCCTGCACTCTGTGGGAAGGGGGCTCACCCCACTACCAGACCCTCCCATTCCACACTGTGGGCATCAACTCACCTCTCTGTTGTTGTACCCGAAGCTCCCAGGCAGCCCCCTGCCATGACCAGCATTGAATAGCCAGTCCCCTCAAGCTTCCACATCTCAGTTGGCACCCTCCACCCCTGCCATTTTGTCCCCCCTTTTTTGGCCCCAAGGCCAGCCCAATTACTGCCCCAAAGCCCCCCAGGGCCAGCCATGCCAGCACTCCCACTGCCTGTATCAAGCCTACCCCTCAGGCCCGTTCAGAAAACTGGCCTGCCCCTTGACCCATGTGCCTGGCTGTTCTTGGCATCTTGCTGCCTCTGCCTAGCTCCCAGGACTGCCAGGCCTCTCTTGTACTGCTCACTGCATGCCGCCCAAACCTCCCCACCTGCACAATCCTGGGAACCCCACCCCAGTGCCCTACAATGCCAAAACAACTCTCCCACATCTTGGACCTCACCAGGAGTGACCCTGCCATCCTCCCATTGCTCTCCTTGCCCACACAGACCATCCTTCTGGCTTCAGGCTAGCCCCCCTCCATGGGTGCCCGATAGCAGTCCTCTTTGGCCTAACAGCATCATATTTCACCTTTCCTGCATGTGGGCCATGACCGTGACCCTTCTCCCTTAGGAGTGGACATTCTGGTAGACCCCATGCTGCGCCACTCCTGGGTGCTCCACATTTGCCCTAGGGTCTAGTCACCTCATGGTCCCCTGTGCTGCATCCCAGAGGCCTTCCTCTATGGGTCAGCAACAGGTGGGGAACCCCCCCAATGACCACCTTGGCCTCAATGGCCCCACCATGCTCCACATTGTTTGCATCTCCTTTATTTTCCCTTTTCTTGTTAATAATTATTATTATTATTATATTTTCTGTTATTTGAATATCCATCCGTATCCCTCAGGAAAACCACTGGCTGAGTCCTGCACTTCCGGGAGGCCTCTGCCCCCATGTGGCAAACAACTCCCCTGCCACCCTTAGGCCTCAGCCTGAGCATTCACTCCCAAACATCCACAGCAGCCAGTTTTCTTTTGTTTTAAAAGCTCTGGCCCCTTGCTCAAGCATCGCCGCTATAGCCCTACCAATAGGCCAACCGAGTGGCCACCAAACGCTTCCCCTGCCTTGTAACTCCAGCAGGCCTTTGCCACCACATAGCCTAGCACCATGCTTTCCCAGCATCTCAAGCAGCCAGGACATGTGCCAAACAAAAACATGCCTTCACACACCAGCAGCGCTTCTCCCATCCCCGTCCTGCCCTGATCTCAAGTTTCTTCCTTCTTCCTACCATGTGCTCGCTCATGCGGCGCCATTTGCACCTGATCCAGCAGCAAAATGGTGACCGCCTTGATGGCTCCCGACTCCTCATACTGGCCTGCAGGCCCAGTCAGGCCTCTATTCCTGCTGCTGCTGCTGCCTCGACGGGTAGGTAATACTGTGAAAATGACACAACATGGCCTTGATAGCCCTACAAGGCTCGTGCTGAGTTTTCAAACCACCAAGCTCTTGAACCTCTGACCTTGCCAATCTTCACAACCCATTCTTCCTGCATTCTCCCTATATCACATCCTGTACAAAAAGCAAATGCTGGCACCATGCCACATCAAAGTCCTCCTCTCTCATGGGTTGAAAAACAACAGCTGCCCTCGTTTCACATTCTCTACTCACGTATTCAGCCAAGCATTAACTCTCCATGCTATCAGCACCTTTTTCTTTTTAAATAAATGATTTACTTCTGGAGATGCCAGAGATTGAAACCAGCACCTCAGACATACAAGCACCCTAGCTCTGAGGCTAGCAACAAACACCCTGCCAGAACATCCTCTATTTCTTTCTTTTTTAAACAACCAGCAATGCCATAACACTTCTACCAGTCAATGCATGTAACAATTAGCCACCACCATGTTAGAAATTCCAAACACTTGCTGCCTGTTGCCTTACAAAAAGGGCTCAGACCCTCAGTGCCTTACCTCAGATTACCAACAATGTGCTGTAGTTCAAGCTCTGAATTTCTACAGCAATAAAGAGGGCTCCCAATGGGCTGCAGGCCCTTACGAAGTCCCTACAAACCTCAATCAGGAACCCATTTGGCTCCTCCCCATGGCCAATGGCCAGTGAGCCCATACTCCTGTCAGATGACATACCCATGATGTCAAAAGCTCCTCCCTTCCTCCCTCATCCCTTCCCCTTCTCCCTACCTCTTCCCCTTTCCTTGTCTCTTTCTGGATGGGTCCCTGGGACAACCTGGCCTGCCTTTTATGGAAAGTTTAATTATCCTGCTAGGGTCATGTGCTACTGATAGCAGTCCTACATGTAGAATTCAACTCTGTCTGCTGGATGTACAGAGCTCATTTACAGTTCCTTGTTATAACCTCCAGGTAATAATACCATGCAACCAGCCCTGGTGTTGCAGTTTGAAATGTTGCAGGGTCAGTGGAGGGAGTAAAGTGTATCACAAAATATATTGCAATTTGAATGCAGACCATATTAATTAATTAATTTATTTTTAATCCACCTTCCTCCTTGTTGTACGGTGGCCACTCCTTCAGGACAGCCAAGGTCTCTGCTGGCACCCCGCCTCGATGCCAGCCCCTCATCCCATATCCGCAGCCCCCCCCCGGGTAACCCAGACATAACCCTTAGCCGACTCAGTCCCCCTTCTCTGAGGGAGATAGGCACCGGTAGAGGCTGGCCAGCACACTATATTTGGCCCGGGTGCTGCTAGGGTGAATGTAGGCTGCATCGGGGGCTCAGCAGCAATGGAGCTGGTGACCACTTTGCTCCCCAGGGTGCTGCCACAATGTCAAGGCATAAGTCGGTGTTCTCACACCCCTTGGTATGGGGCCTCAGCATTTTGCCATACCCCAGCCTCCACCAGGGTCGGCAAACACCTGAATCCACCCCCAAGAGAGGCGAGCACTCTGAAACTCCCAGCCATGTCTCTCTGGCCCTCCAGTGCCCCGAGTCCTTTCCTGAACCCAGATTGCTGGCACTTATGGGAATCCAACCACTGCTACCGATGGGCCAGCCTCATTTATTTTATAAATGTCAGAGCATCAAAACTCAGCACTTATGTTTCAGGATTCACAAGGTCTACTTTCTGATGTTGCTTTAAGGTATAATCTTTGACAAAATTCTCAATGTTCTCTCTGAGGCTGTCCTAGCAACCTAGGAAAGAGAAAAATGAGGAGTCTTCTAGCCCCTATCCATGGCTGCAGGTTCCCTCCTCCTGGAAACACCTGCCTGCCCCTTGTGGGTGGCACCTGCTTGCCCTCCTCCCCCAAACCTGTCCATCCAGATGTCCTGGTCATGCTCCTATGCACAGTCCTGCCTACTTTGATGCCTTGCAGGGAGGGTAAATTAACTTCTCAAGCCAGAGGAAAAATAATGCTCCCCATATCCCAAAGTATGTCTCTTTGCAGACTATACAAAGATCTGCAACAGGGTTGATACACAAAGTGCAGTGGAGAGGATGAGAAGGGACTTGGCAAGGTTGGAAGAATGGTCAAATGTATGGCAGCTTAGAGTTAATGCAAAGAAGTGCAAAGTAATGCACCTGGGAAACAAAAACACAGAGGAGAAGTACACAATGGGTCATGAAATACTGAAAACAAAGGGACCTAGGAGTAGTTATAACAGATGACCTAAAGGTGGGCAAACAATGTGAGGAGGCAGTATGGAGGGCTGGGGGCATACTGGGATGCATAGGGAGAAGCATCACCAGTAGAAAACAGGAAGTTGTTATCCCTCTGTACAGACAGTTGATGAGACTCCATCTGGAATACTGTGTGAAGTTCTGGAGACCCCATCTCCGCAAAGACATAGACAGGGTGGAGGATGTCCAGAGGAGGGCAACCAAAATGGTGCAGGTTCTGCACCAGAAGACATAAGAAGAGAGACTAAATGAACTTAATACAGGGTTTTAAATAATTGATTAGCAGTTTTTTTCTTGGGACAATACTAACTGTACAGAAAGCATTTATATAGGTTTTCTAGAAGTGTCAAGTTTGTTAAGCACAGTGAGGCAAGGGATATGCATTTTCACAATGTTTTAGAACTTTTATGAGCAAAACGCTAATCAATTTTTAGAGTTATTTAAAACCCTGTAATATGTATACCCTCAAGGAAAGGGGGGGGGACATGATAGAAACTTTCAAGTACCTCAAGGGAATCATCAAAGTCCAAGAGGGTAGCATCTTTCAGTAAAAGAGATGTGCAAGGACAAGGGGGCACAATTTGAAGATAGAGGGGACGGCTCAGGGGCAATGTGAAGAAGTATTGTTTCATAGAGGGTTGTGGATGCATGGAACAGCCTTTCTGAGGAGGCTGTGGAGTCAAAAACAGTGGGGGAATTCAAGAATGCATGTGACAGTCACACAGCAACTCTAGTTGGGGGTAGGATGAAGGAGGCTGTTGGTTAACTAGGATCTGCAGCTTAACCAGTAGGTAGGGAAATGGGCAGATTAGGTGGGCTAAGCGGTCCTTACCTGCCATTAAATCCTATGTTTCTATACACACACAGGCAGTGTAGTAATAAGTCTTCAGTGGAGGACACTCTTTATAACACTCTATCATGTTGTTTGGAAGGTAATTTATGCAGGGAGTCCCTTTCTAAAGCAAAGCGCCTGGGTAAGGCTATGCCCACTGCAAATGTAAACATTTTTGGAAAGGAGGGAGCCTATGTTTTACATGAGGACCAATTTGCTTTTTTGTCCCACTTAGAACTGCAAAAGTCGGCAAGTGATAGAAGGCAGAGGTAGGAGCTAAAGCAGCAAGAAGATGCATGATAAGGAGAAGTACTAAATATTGGAAAGCACTAAAATAAGGTAAACATTAAAGGGTAAATGGCTACCAACTCTGAATGTTTTAAAAAGCAAATACAGGACAATAAAGTTGACCTAGATATTGTTTGATAGGTGCCATATAAATAACCTATAAAAGAAATCCTTAAAGGATAGTAGGTATTGCATTAAGATTGCAACATAAAGAAAGAAGGTGAAGTTTATACAGAAAACTCATAAAAAGATGTATATGTTATAAGGAGAAAAGTAACTTGTGCAGAAATGAAAAGGTTTTATAGAAATAAAATGTTTGATTGTGAGGAAAAGGCAACCACTGCTACCACAGACTGGTCTGTTAGATATACGAAATGAAGTATATGTTTTGTTTTGACTAACAGGAAAGACTCAAGTTACCATAATATTAAGTATGAATTGAAAGGTTTACTGTTGGGGTGAACACCTAAAATGTATGAACTTTTTCAAAGTATCAAAATACTAAGATCTATGCTTATATATTGATCTGTTTATTATTATTAATAGAAATCAACACTGTGGGCCTGAAGAAGTGGCTTGACCATGAAAGTAGCCCTACAGAGTATAAACAAAATATTAAATAAACCAAAGAAAAATGTTTTTCTGAGTGGCGTTCGCCCCTGCTTTTTAAGTATATTTGATTAGTGCTAGTTACAATAAGGATGACACAAGATAAAGAAATAAGGAAGATACTCTTAAAGGACATGGGCAACCTGAAATCCCATTTCTCTTGAGGAGATACTGGCAACACCACAGGCAGCCCTTGTCAACAAGTCACTGGAAACGGGAGGTTCCAGAGGACTGGGAAAGGATGACCTTGGTCCCCCTTCACAAAAATGTGAGATGGGAGGAGGCTGGAAACTATAAACCTGTTGTCTCACCTCAGTGGTGGGTAAAATTATGGAATCTCTGCTAAAGGAAAGGACAGTAGAACACCTTGAATGAACTGGAGCACAATATCTGAGGCAACACGGATTCATGGCAGGAAAGTCATGTCAGACTAATCTGATTGATTTATTTGACTGGGTCACTAGGGAGGTGGATCATCGGAGCAGTGGATGTAACCTACCCTGAGTTCAGCAAGGTGTTCTACACCGTTCCACATAGGAGGCTTACAAACAAGCTGAGCAGACAGGTACTGAGACACAAGGTGGTGAACTGGGTTGGAAACTGCTTGAATAGCAGGACACAGAGGGTGGTGATAAATGGTGCTAAAACTGAAGTAGGGAGGGAGATTAGCAGGTTGCCACAAGTTTCAGTTCTTGGACCAGTGCTGTTCAATATCTACATCAGTGATATTGCAGAGGGGCTGGAGGGGAAGGCATGCCTCTTTGCAGATGATACAAAGATCTGCAATAGAGTAACAGTCCAGGAGGGATGGAGAGAATGAGAATAGACCTAGCTCAAATGGAAGAGGGGTCCTGATTGTGGGAACTAGGATTCAATGTGAAAAATTATGAAATCATGCACTTGGAGTGCAGGAACCAAGGGATGACTAAATGCTGAAGGGGATATATTAGCAGCCACAAAACAGGGAAGATATATAGGATTATCATATCTAATGACCTAAAGGTGGCCAAACAATGTGCTGTGCCAAGGCAGTGGGTAGAGCCAGTGGGATCCTGGGGTTGCATAGGGAGAGTTCTCATCAGCAGAAAAAAGGAAGTCATAATACCACTATACAGATAATGGGTGAGATCTCATCTGACATACTGCATCCAGTTCTGGAGACCTCATCTCAGGATGGACAGACAGGATAGAAACAGTTCACAGAAGGGCAACAAAAATGGTACAGATTATGCAGCACATGTCATACAAGGGAGAAACAACAGAAACTTAGTATGTACACCCAGAAGCAGAGGAGATAGAGGGGAGACATGATAGAGACCTTCAAGTACCTCAAGGGTATTAACAAAGTACGAGAGGACAGCATCTTTCAGAAGAGAAGCTGCCCTAAAACAACAAGAGGGCATGACATGAGACTGAAAGGGGGAGACTGAGGGGCAATAGAATATGAGGAAGTACTGTTTCACTTAAAGGGTGGCGGGTGCTTGGAATGGCCTGCCCCAGAAGGGGGTGGCGGCAAACACAGTGAGGGGATTGAAACAGGCATGGGATAGATATAAGGGCACCATAGAGGGGTAAAGGAGAGTCAGCAACAGTGGACCAGTAGGATCAGTGGCAGCTTATTAAAGGTAGGGCATACGACAGACTGGATGGGCCTGGCAGTCCTTATTTGCCATCGGTTTCTATGTTTCTGTGAGACATACAAATACATCACTGTATAAACAGAGTACAGGAAGGATCATCTTCCAAAGTAAGAGATGTTCCAAATCAAAGGGCACAAAATGAAGTTTGGTGGAGGAAGGCTCAGGAGAAACTTAAGAAAATATTTTTTTCACAGAGAGGGTGGTGGACACCGAGAATAGCTTACCAGAAGTGGTGGTAGGGCTAAAATGGTCACATAATTTAAGAAGGAATGGGACAACAACAAGGGGTATCATAAAGGAAGGGGGTCTGCAGAGTTCAGTTTGGGCATGGAGCCTCAAACTAGACAGAAATTAATAAGGCGACTGGGTGATGATGTGACTCCTATCCCCAGCCTGACCCACTACCCCACACCCACCAGATTCTGCCATACACCCTCACTCACTTGAACAGGTCCCAGTGTGAAGACCACTCTCTCATCAAGAGCACATCTTGCTGCTGGAATGGGGACTGCTATATGAAAAATAAGGTAAGAGTGATTCAAATGTATTTCAATGGGTTTTCAAATGCACTTACCTTATTTTCATATAGCAACTGTAAGTTCCAGTAGCAAGGTGTGTCTTCACACTGAGACCTGTCCAGGTGAGTGAGGGTGTGGGGCAGCCTGGGAAATGTGGGGTGATGGGTGCTCAGTGGGAGATTGATTGGGGTGTAGGGTTGCATCACAATGGATCTTTTTACAGATTAAATTACATTGAAAGACTGTGTTCTTTTCAGGCTACAAGGGACATTAGAGGGTGGAGGATTGCCACTAAACACTTCACTTAAATTGGCAATGACATGCATAAGGCTGAAACTGATCTAAATAGCAGGTGAACGTAGGAGAGCAATTTTTGCACTAATAACAGAGCCACCTAACTGCACTTTCTAATTGTTGCGTCTCTCTCACACACACACACACACACACACACACACTGACTAATGCATATACATATATATGCATATGTAACCCCCCAGTTGAGAGAGAGAGAGATTAATTTTATTTGTTCGGTTGTATAAACCATTACAAATTCAATAAAACACATCACATAAAATAAACATAAAAGCCTATTTAGCTATTAAAGATTCATAATACTAGATGCAAAAAATAATCAAATTAAAAGACATTCATAAATATATATACATATATATCAGAAAAATTCACTTGTGCTTAAAGAAAAAGTTCCTATTATACAACAAACTCCATGTACTGTATCATGTCTTATACTAGTATACTAACATACTATTTGCCAGCAGATTAGGCCTTACGGTCTATCGAGTATGCTCGAACCTCAGATCCCTAGTTGGGTGCCGAGGCCCCCTTGTGTTCCAGAAACCCCTATCATCCATTCCCACCCCCTGGGACAGGCTATCATCTGATACATCCACTTTCTGTGTCTGTCCCACCTCTCTTGAAGCCCTCCACTGTGGATCTCTGAACCAGCTCACCAGGCAGTGCATTCCAAGGGTCCACCACCCTCTCAGTGAAAACCTCCTCCTCTTCCCCTCACCCTTCCACTTTCCAACTTCAAACCATGCCTCTGGTGATAGCTCACTGCTCTAGTCTAAAGGTCCCTCCATGTTTACCCTATTTATTCCCTTGAGGTACTCAAAGACCTCAATCATGTCCCCTCTCTCCTCTCCTCTAATGAAAACAGGCAGAGCTCCTCAAGTCTGTCCTCATATCACAACCCCTAGCCCTCGATCATCTTAGTTGCCCCTCTGTACCCTCTCCAGGAGCTGCATGTCCCTCTTCAAGTGTGGTCTCCAGTACTGTACACAGTACTCAAGGTGTGGTCTAACCAGTCCATTGTACAGCGGCAGAATCACTTCCTTGCTCCTAGAGGTGACCCCTCACGATGCATCCCAACATCCTGTTTGCCTTGCTAGCCGCTCTCCTGCACTGCTCAGAGTTATTCATACATGCATCCACCAAGACCCCTAGGTCTTTTTCCCCTATTGAAGCCTCCAGCACCTCCCCTCTCAGGGTATACCTGTGTTTAGGGTTTCCCCACCCAAGATGTAACACCTTGCACTTGGTGATATTGAAATTTAATTTCCATGTGTGAGTCCAGCTTTCCAGGGTGTCCAGGTCCACTTGCAGGGCCAACCTCCCTCTTCTCCCTCAACTACTGCTCCCATCTTGGAGTCATCAGTGAAGAGACTCTTTTTACACCCTATACCCGCTCTGATGTCCGATATGTATGCATTAAACAGGATTGGACCCAGGACTGAGTCCTGCGGTACCCCACTACCAGCCTCTCTAGGGTTTGAGAGCTCCCCACAGACCTCTACTCTCTGGGTGCATCCAGCTAGCCAGTTTTCAATCTATCTGACCATCAAAGGACCCACACCCAACCCCATCAGTTTCTCCAGTGTTACTCAATTCTTTCATTGCCATAAGGACTCTGCAATTATTAAACAACTAATGCAGGCTTCCCTTTCAGCATAATATAAAATATGACCTTTTGCTTAAAATATTGTAATTCCTACCTCAGACATAACCTGTTCCACTTTGTTTGCCTAAAAAGTGTTCTGATACCACTAAATGACAGCCCTTATATGTTGACCTATGTTAGCAGCCAGTGAGCCCCACCAGGATTGCCCCAGATGTAATGGAGCCCTGATGGCCATTCCACACCCATGATCCAAACAGCAGCAAGACCTTTGGGAACCAGGGTGTATGCACAGACCCCGCATCCAAGTATGACCCTGAGCCTCAAAACTAGGTTACTTTGGTTAGCTGGGCAAGCACTGTCCAGCAACACCAGCCCCTTCCCACATCCACAGATAAACTACTGTAGCTTAGACACGCTGATCTGGAACACCGCCTTGGTCACCCTGCAGCTCATGCTGCCTCATGCTCCATTGGTTACACTCTAGTCCAACCACTCTGGCCAGTTGCCCATGGGTATATACACCAGGTCTGCCACACTTTGGGCCACTCTCCCAGCATATGTCATTTTACTAATTATAGGGTCTTAGTAGGTCTCTCTCCAAGCCAGTCTGCACTTCTACACACCATTTTCCACCAGTGCCACCATTGAATGTTCCCATCAGTTTCATATGACCAACCCACTCTATACCTCTGCAAAACCACCCCCAGTCTCTCCCCATAGCTGCCACATCGTGTCATACTTAAGTGCTTTTACCTGCGTTAAATTATCCAATTAGTGGAAAGAATTTATCATAACCGCACAAGTTGCATTATATTTATCAAACAACTGTAACTAAGATTTTAAATAATATATTGGCCATAAGAACACAGTACCCTCATCCTGAATTCTAAACAGCAATTTTCTACTGAAAGGTAGCAGTGTTAACAAATTGCAGTGGCTGTTTGCTCCTTTCATGCTTCTTCTACATAATCAAAAAATGTATAAAATATATAAATGTGGCCTGCAAATATAAAACTTAGTGTCACTCACAAACCTTACAACAAACAAATATCCACACAAAGGCACATTTAATAATTAACAATATTATTTTAATAAATATCAAGGTCAAATAATATGCAGATAAAGCTTTTATAAAAATCTGTTTGTAATCAAAATGCACAAATTTGAAAAATATCAAATAAGCTTAAAAGACACAAATAAATATCCTTTCCTAGTCTGGCTGATTAGATTGTCAGGACAAAATAACACAACTAAAGGACAAGGTGCCTCCAGTATTTGTACTTATCTCAAACCATAATATCCATAGTATCATCCAGTGCAAACAACACTTCAGTGTTCATGAATTACACCACGAATTTCACTCCTCTTTTAGGGCATACCGATGGGATCCAAAATAAATGTCTTTGGATTCCTTCAGGGACTACTGTCTTGGTTTTATAAAAAGTTCCTTCCTGGCTTCTTCCACCTCTTCAGAGCTCAATTCCTTAACTATCACTGTCTCTCTCTATCTGTGCCCCTGTTGCTTTACAATTCATTCACAGGAGACTTCTGTGAAGAAAGGGGAAAATAGCACTTCTCTAAGCACAATAAATGTGTGATGTTAGGCTGGTTACTGAAACCCCACCAATCCCCAAGCAACATTGGAATACCTGTATTTTCAGAAATTTAAGGCATATCAAATTTTTTACAACACATTTTTACAACAGAAATACTCAATCCAAAGTTTCCTTTTTCTCCATGTATTCAGATTCCAAGCCAACGGGTCATGGCTGCAAACATCCGATAACCCCTTGACACACCTGAAAGAGAATTCCATGTACGGTGGGGAGAACTTGCAACTGCAAAATGGTCACTATTTCAACGTCCCAAGCATATTGAAAAGTCACTTTCCACCAAAGTTGCAAGCTCCACTCAGGCAACTCTAAAATGCTGGCTGGGCTAGTCACATGGAAAGAACACCAGATATCGACCAAACTATCAGAGTAAAAACACCAAACCAAAAGGGCAGAACGTCACAGGTAAATCAAATTAAATTCAGAACTAACATTAAGTTTCATACATCAGTTTAGCAGAAGAACCAAACATAAAAAGTTTATAAAAGCTTTTGAACAGCTCTAAGAAGCAGAGTTACAGGGAGCAGAGCAGCATTGCAGCTGTCTTGCTGCTACGCCTCTATCTAGCTCTTTCTCATAACTCCCCTGTTCCCTGGGGTTACTAGAATCCCATCGGTGTCAGTGTTAGGCAGGGAAGGCAGCTGGTGAACAACTAGTTAAATACATTTTCACCTGCTACCTCTCTGTTTACTTGGTCTCAGCTGAGTTGAGAGAGGTGATGTCATTTAGAACTCTTGTAGCAGCATAAGCCGCAATAGCTACCTGTGAGTGGAGAGTTTTAGAATTTTTAGTTGTTCTGTGCCAACAGACAGTGTGAACAGTTGGAGGAGTGAAGAGCTGCAGTGTGGGCTCTGAGGAGAATCTACTTTTTCTCACCCTAGTGCTGAGAACCATTTGACTGCATTGTAGAAGTGGTGGAAACCATCTAACAGGAGTTCCTGATGTTCTCATCCCCAGTTAGATGAGAAGGACTGCAGAGTGTATCTGAAGGGCAATCCCCTGACTTTGATCCAGGACATTTGAAGCTGCCTTTTGTGTACAACAGTGAGTAATCTGATTTTGGATTCCCAGGAGGAATGTACCTGCCTGTGTTTTTCTTGTGGGGTGTACTCTGATAAAAGGATTTCTACACCAAGTTCTTTTCTGGTTGAGACTGTTCTCATGCCTTTCCTAAAGTTGACTGACAATCATGAAGTCCCCGGTAAGACTTAACACCTTGTGCATAACTTTACCTTACACTCAGAGGTAGTGTTTTTCTAATGCTGAATGTATCAGATATTCCAGGATCCACAGTTCTACTGTTTGCTAACTGTTGAGGTGTAGCTCTGAAAGAATGGCTGGGTATGAACTGAGGAAGCAAAATGTGGTCAATCCCCCATCTGGAGTGACCAGTTCAGCACTTTGGGTTCTGTAAGGGTGTCTATTTATTCAGGTCATGTGGCCAATGCCTGAAGAGAAAGTTTACCCCCTGATGTTGGTTGTTCTAGTCTTGAGCACCAGTGTGCTCCATCATGGCCAGTTGCCACATTGCCTAACCTTTAAAGGGACATTGTCAACCCCCTTAGGCCTCACAGTGTCCCAAGTTTAAAAAAACAAATTTTCTGATTGCCAGCATTCTGTAAAGATTGCTGAAGTAGCTTAGAGTTTGATTCAGATTCTTTTTTTCTTTTAAAAATGAAAAACAGACTGCCCACCCTACTGGTGTTACCACACCAAAGCATGTTTGTTTACATTCCTTGACCAGCTCCTACTGCATCTTTCCTGTACTTGGGAACATACCCAACACAGTCTAGCCACTCATGCTGCAGTGGGAGTTTAGGTGGCTACTGCCTCGTGAGTGACTGCACTATTTGGGTGTGTTTCTAATGCTCAGGAAGTATGCAGTAAGAACAGATCCAGGATTGTAAACAAAACAAGGTTGTTTATAAATGTACATTACCATGCATTTCAGTTCTACTAAGCAAGGAGACAAACAAAACAAACAGCAACATCAATGAATTTTGGAGAAGGTAAGCAATCATAAAATGTGGGGTTTAACTAGAAATAATATGATGCAAAACAGGTTGACAGTGTCCCTTTAAAGCCTATGCCATATAGGAAATTTTCTAAGTCGTGGCCAGTGTCACTAGAAGAAATTGTGTGCTCCATTGTGACCATTGCCATTAGAAGAGATGTGTGTTTCAGCTCAGGCTATGCCTCTGAAAAGAGTTAAAGTCCTATGCAATATGGGAAGTCTAGATTTTCTGTCTGCTACAGATGTTGTGTTCTGCATTGCCTTATGCCACAAAGTGTGAACCCTTGAGGGTCCATCTTTGCTTTTGGGTACCAACCATTGGATTAAAGCCCCACTCTAGAATCCCAGCTTGGTAATGACAATCTAGTTACCGCTTCTTGTGTGGAATTACTGGGTACCCCTCCAGATGTGCAAACCTAGCATAGCCCCCTAGCAAAAGTTTCTCTCCTCAGGACCTGGGTTTAGAAATGGTAATTTGTGTTTTCATGAATACTTTTATGCTGTGTAACCCTACCCCTCTCTTTCCCCCAGACAGAAAAATATGGGAGGTGTATTTACTAGTTAAACTAGTGGCCGTGGTAGGGTTACAAAACCTGATCTCGCCCAAGGATATTGTTTAATTTGAGGAGAGAACAAGAGTTTTTGCTGAGGGTATGGCTAGTGTTTTGTCTGTCTGGTAGCATGGTAGCATAAAACAGGAAAGGAAGCTTTACACAAAAGGATCTTGCCCAGGAGAGTGCCATCCATATGTACTGCTTGCATGCCTGCTAGTACAGTCCTGCTGTTTGTGTGTGTGTGTGTGTGTCAACTAACAATGGACAGTAAAGCCAGGAAGTGTATGTTCTTGCCTCTGCATCCAGAACATTTACCAAGCTTTTTACATTGCAAGTTTCAATGCCAAAAGTAATGTGGACTTTAGGAAACAAAGAGAAATGTGCCCTGAATGTGTCATTTACTTTGTGTGAGAATTGGAGGAGTCACTAAAAAAAACAGCAGAAATCTGAGGAGAAAATGGTCAAAATGGTGCTCCCACCACTGAAATTGCAGCTGAGAAAAAAAGTTACAGTTCACAGTTTAAATTTGCCCTGCTTAATGATCACCGTGAAGGAAGAGTGAGCGAGAGAGAGAGAGGCTCATTTGAATGGCGTTGAGTGATTGGTGCGATTGCAATCAGTCTCACCCCCTAGCCAGCTTCTGTGTGCAGCCAAGTGTTCGAGAAGGAGAGAGTGAGTGGTGTGTGAGCTGGTCGGACCAGGATCAACCATCGAGGGGCTTGCAAACGTTTTCATCTGTAAAAAATAGGCTTTTGCTTTGTGGATTCGGGCTCAACCCATTATCCGACCTAGTGGAAAGTGAGCATGGCATTCATGGTTATGATCTGTGGGACTGACAGCCTGTTTCACCCCAGAGGCCTTCCAGATTGGTACCAGGCCAAAATTTCCACTGGAGAATGCCAGCTATTGATTTCATTAAGTAAAACTCAAACTACTGAGCATCAAACTGTATTGTGATATTTAAGCCAGCTGAATCTGTGCAAACAGTGAGATTGTTTTGCAAGGAAGGACTGTCTGTTGAAACAGAAAGGCAACAAACAAAAATTCAGAGCATAGATAGTGAGCATTTATAATGGGTTCAGCAACAGTAAAATGTTCTAAGCAAGTGAGAGACGTAGTTGTATATTAGGCTACAACAAACAGGCAATCCTGTGCAATGGAAATACTGTGGCTTGTAAGTGACTTTGAGCATATGTAAATAGTCTTTGATTCGATGCTGATCATTAAGTCAAGTAAAATCATATGAATGTGCTGAAAGGGATATAAGCAGTGCAATCGATTACAGTTTTGAGCAAAATCAGTAGCCAGAAAAGGTCAGAAATGCAGTTTATGAGTCAGAAACAGATTTGGTGCATGAGGAGAGCTCCCACTGCAATTACAAGGTGGATTAGCAATGTAAACACAGCAGCAGGGAGCCATTTTCTGAAACTGTAAAGAGACTAGTAAACAAATCAGTAACACTGAACTTTTATGTGTTTTGCTTGCAGACATGGCTTCAGGAACTTCCCTCTACCCAGATCATGCCTGAGCAATGATAGTAGAGGAGGAGGCCACACTAAGAGAAATAGAGAGAACTTCTATGGTGAAGGGTCGCCTCCAGATATAGCAATCCCTAGCTATCCAATGAGATTGTGCATTGTGTGCCTCAAGGCTGGAAGGGATGTGTTTCTGATACCTCACTGTTCAGATTGCCTAGTGAAATATGATATGAGCAGGGGTGCAGCATGACAGACGGCATCACAAATTTGATTGGTTCCCACTTGGACCAAAGTAAGAAACCCTGCAAGAAGCAGCATGCAGCACCAGGTTGACCTTGTTGTGAGAGGCCCCATAAAGTGTGGCACAGAAGGAGGGAGCATGGATCTACTGCTAGGGCAGACACAAAAAATGTTTCCACACCTGTGACCCAGATGGACAGTGCAACAGAAGGATCCGTGGACCCATGGAAGAATGGTCCTAGTCCTAGCCTAGTAGGGAAGGATGAACTGCAAGAGACACTGAATTGGGAAGTGTATACCTCTGCACCCAATAAGGAGTGGACTGTCTCTGGAGTGAGGACTTCTGCTCACTCCTGGACTCAGATCTTGAGTGAGGAAGAGGAGGATGAAGAAATGTAACTTCATGTTGAGGGTCCCTGCGAGTCACCTCAAGCTCTTGCCTCAGAGGAGCAAGTGAAAGAAGAAGAAGGCTCTAGTGTCCTACCCACAGAAATGGTTGGGGACAAGTTCTTTCATTCTTTAAGTATGCAGCACTGCCTCAACTAGGACTGGCCACCCCCAAGCTGAGCCATAGGTTGCACACTTGTGAAGAGTAGCAAGGAGGAGAGACTGGTACATAGAAGGGCTGACACCATATTTGGGAAGTCCTTTCTACCTTCCTCATAGAGTCTGGGAGAATATTAAACAGAACAGGGAATCCTGGTTGTTGGAAGGGGCAAACAAGAATTTGTACTCTAGTGCAGCAGAGCGTGTCAGGGATAGAGTCATAAATGATCAACTTAAATTCTGGAAATTGGGCAGAACTCTGTTTATGGACACTGTGTGAATTGTGGACAAGGCAGAGAATGAGACATTCCACATCAATGTTGAAAGCTCAGATGGTGTTGTAGTTCTTGCACCTCACCTCAAGTGGTATTACCCTTAATGATGCCACTCCCTGTGAATATTCCCAGCATGCCCAGAGGGAAGCGAGCAGTGGCAGCCCATCGCCTATCATCCAGCAGCAGCACTATCCAAGAAGGAAGATGCAGCTCTACTGGTGTTACAGGATTCTTCAGGTGTGTCCAGATTTGTCAGGCCAGCGGTGTTTTCCCATTTTCATTGCCTGACCTTCCAGATGACATCGCCCAGCTGTTTTCCTGTTTCATCGCTTGGTCTTTCAGAGGACATAAATCCAGCTATATCTGAAGATGTTACCTGGAGGGAAGAGGGTCCTCAGCTTAGAGTAGTAAGGTGTTCCTTTTTTTTCAGTCTTCAAGAACTGGTAAGACCTATTTTTTTATTTTCACTGGTTTTGCACAACACACCCTACATCTGGCAGACTGGCCACAAACTGTTTGAATTGTCCTCAAAGATTCTCACCATGGCTTGCAGTGCCTTTCAGGCACTGACCTGTTCCAGGACTGTTCTTCAGCAGGCTCCCACACAAGAGAGACACTTTCATGGACTTTGCCCTCTGGCGACAACATTCTTTCACTAGTATGCAGCATTAATGGCATTCTACCCCTCAAAATGTGTTATATAAATGTCTGTTTTGCATTTTTTACTTTTGTATGTTTCTAGAAAAACATTTTTGGGAATCTCTAGTGTTCAGGTGGAGGTTTAGAAACTGTGTTGTATGCAAAATGTGGTGTTTTGCTTTCTTCTCTTACAGGTGTTCCCGAGGAAGAAAGGAAGACAAGAAGAGAAAAAAAGAAGAGGATGGGGGAGCTCAGCCAAGTACCTCTTTTTTCTTACAGAGTTTTAGGATTGTTTGTGGTTAACAGAGTGTTAACATGCTTTTTTCTTCACAGGTGTGAAATGTGGGGAAAGTTGTGGGAAATGTAATGCATTGTAATGAGTTGTTTCCTTGTTGATTTTGTTCACAGATGCCCTGGGAGTTTGAGGGAAGGTTCTCCAGTGAGAAGCATGGTCAGATAGATTTTCCCAAGAGGGTTAGGGGATAGAAAAGCTGTGGTCCTGACCTGTAGTAGGGACCTCAGTTCTTGTCTATTAGGGCATGCTTCAGGTAGTTTTCTTGGAGCCACAGAGTATCCATAGATAGATCATAGGATAGGGGCTGAAGTTTCATCAGCCGGCCTCTGGGCCTCTAGTGTTGTCTGCCTGTACCTGGCACATGGTAGCAGAGAAGCAGCGCTACTTCCCCGTAGGTAACACAGAGAGTAGGATGGACTAGTGCTGGGTAGAGGAATGACTGCAGACATTCATTTACCTGCTAGAGGTGAGTATAGCCCCCCCATTCCCTGGGGTTACTAGAATCCCATCAGTGACAGTGTTAGGTAGGGAAGACAGCAGGTGAAAAAATAGTTAAATATATTTTCACCTGATCCCTCTCTGTTTACTTGGTCTCAGCTGAGTTAAGAGAGGTGATGTCATTAGGAACTCTTACAGCAGCATAATCCACAATAGCTACCTGTGAGTGGGGAGTTTTAGAATTTTCAGTTGTTCTGTGCCAGCAGCCAGTGTGAGCAGTTGGAGGAGCAAAAAGCTGCAGTGTGGGCTCTGAGGAGAGCCTACTTTGTCTCACCCTAGTGCTAAGAACCATTTGCCTGCTTTGTAGAAGTGGTGGAAACCATCTAGCAGGAGTTCCTGATGTTCTCATCCCCAGTGGGATGAGAAAGACTGAAGAATGGATCTGAAAGGCATACCCCTGACTTTGATCCTGGACATCTGAAGTCGCCTTTTGTGTACAACTGTAAGTAATCTGACTTTGGATTCCCAGGACTGTGCCTGCCTTTTTTCTTGTCGGGTATACTCTGATGCAGGGATTTATACACTAAGTTATTTTCTGGTTGAGACTGTACTCTTTCCTTTTCTAAAGCTGGCTTGCAATCGTGAAGGCCCTGGTGAGACTTAACACATTGTACAGAACTTTACCTTACACTCAGATGTAGTGTTTTTCTAATGCTGAATGTGCCAGACATTCCAGGATGCATAGTTCTACTGTTTGTTAACTGCTGAGGTGAAACTCTAAAAGAATGGCTGGGAATGGACTGAGGAAGCAAAAGGTGGGCAATCGCCCATCTGGAGTGACCATTCCAGCACTTTGGGTTCTGTAATGGTGCCTATTTATTCAGGTCATGTGACCAATGCCTGAAGAGAAGGTTTTCCCCCTGGTGTGGGTTGTTCTAGTTTTGAGCACCAGTGTGCTCCATCATGGCCAGTTGCCACATTGCCTAACCTTTAAAGTCTATGCCATATAGGAAACGTTCTAAGTCATGGCCAGTGACAGTGCCACTAGGAGAAACTGTGTTCTCTGTTGTGGCCATTGTCACTAGAAGAGCTATGTGTTTCAGCTCAGGCTTTGCCACAGAAAATTGTTCAAGTCCTATACAATATGGGAAGTTTAGAGGTTCTGTCTGCTACAGATGATGTGTTCTGCATTGCCTTATGCCATGAAGTGTGAACCCTTGGGGGTCCATCACTGCTTTTGTGTACCAACTGCTGGAATAAAGCCCCACTCTCGTATCTCAGCCTGGTATGGACAATCTAGTTATTGCTTCCTGTGTGGAATTACTGGGTACCCCTCCAGAACTGCAAACCTAGCATAGCCCCATAACAAAAGATTCTCTCCTCAGGACCTTGGTTTAGAAATAGTCATTTCTGTTTTGATAAAGACTGTTTATGCTTTATACCCCCACCCCTCTCTTTCCCCTAGGCACAAAAATATGGGAGGTGTGCTTATTAATGAAACAAGTGGCTGGTGGGAGGTACACATATACTGTCTATATTCCAGTATAACACAGTAGTGCACTGTATACACACATTTTTACAGATTAAAAAAATATATATATTGAGAGACAGATTTCTTCTTTTCACGCTCTCAGCAATGACATGCATAAGGCTGAGACTGATCTAGACAATGGAAGAATGTACACTAATAATTTTTGCACTAAACACTGAGCCACCTAACTGCACTTTCTAATTGTTGTGATATACATCACACACTGACTAATACATATACCCATATCTGCATATATATTCCAGTTGGATTCTGCGATTGTGGAAATGCATAGGTATCAACACAGCTCTAAGCAAGAAAAGCAAGAGGAATGTAGTATTTCAAAGCTCTTGGAAGAAGTCCTTTGAGTGGTTAGCAGCCAACAGGAATGGATCCCTCCACACAGTTTGCAAAAGATGCATTACTGACATCAGTGTGAGCCACTGTGGAAGACATGATGTACAGTGCCACAAAACTTCACAAAAGCACCAAATGAATATGAAGCATTTTGCGGAGAAGAACCTGACACAGTTTTTTTCCCCCAAGAATATAGTACATCAAAAGTTGTCAAAGCTGAGGTGGCCTTTGTGAACCTTTTAGCAGAACACAACCAGTCATTTTCTTGTGCTGATTATGTTTAAAAAAATTTATGAGAAAGCACTACACAGATCAAGAGGTGATAAAAACAAACATTTGTCAATGCCCAATGTTGGTATGCAGGCATTGGCATTGGTAGTGCAGGAGTTAGAAATGCAAAATAGGAATGGCAGTGAAGTATTGAAGTAACGGAACACCCCCAACCCCGCAAAGACTGAAAGGCATTGGTAGTGTGACTTTGGGTTGGCCATAAGGCTGACGCCATTCCACCTCACCCCACCCTGCAGAGAGTGACAGGTCGGGTGTGCGTTGGGGTCTTCAGACTTTATGCTCACCCCATTCCATATGGAAATAAGGTGAGATGGGTGCAATACAGGAGAATGTGGTGAATATAAGGGTGATGGAACCTAAGGCACACCTCGAGGCCTGTCAGTGACCCTAGGGTGGGGGTAGGGTAGAATTCTGTGAACATTATGGCCGATGAACCCAAGTTACATCTCCGATGCCTGTCAGTCTCTACAGGGTGGGTGTATTGTTGGAAACCTTAACACCCCAGTATTTGTTGGTACTTTTACTCCAAATTTTCAACAGTGACTTTTTGGGACCCCACCTCATGAACAGTGGCACAATCATTTCATTACTCAATCCTGAAAGGTGATTTTGCATAGTAACTGTGCCATTAGGAGCCACAGACGCAGAAACACATTTTGGGCAGGATGCACAAAAATGACAGCTGTACTGTACATAAGGAGTTGTAAAAAAATTGCAATGTTGAAAATCTGGAGAAAAATATGAAGCATTTACAAATTTATGAGTGTGTGTAGATACTGTGCAACACATGCCCGTAATGCTGTCATTTTGGGGATTTTAACCAAATTTTCAACATGGCCATTTTGGGACCTCTCCTCATGAACAGAGGCACTGTGATTGTGTTACTCTATCCAAAAGTTGATTTTGCACAGTGACCGGGCCATTGTTCACCACCAGTGCGAAAACACGCTTTGGGCAGGATGTGGAAAATGACGGCTGCACTGTTTGTAGGGAGTGTACAAAATGGAATGTTGAAAATCTGGAGTGAAAATATAAAAATACTCAAAGTTACAAGCATGTGTGGAAATTGCACAATGCATGCTCGTGACATTCATTTTTAGAATTATTTCACCAAATTTTTAACGTAGGCATTTTGGGACCTCCAGTCATGAACATTGTCACTGTGATTTTCTTAATCTGTCCTGAACATTGATTTCCCACAGCAATTGTGCCATTGAGTGTCACTGGTGCGAAAACACATTTCAAGCAGGATGTGAAAAATGACAGCTGTACTGTTCATAAGGAAGTGTGAAAAAATGGCAATGCTGAAAATCTGGAGTGAAAATATTAAAAATTCTCAAAGTTATGAGTGTGCATGGAAACTGTGCAATGCACACTCGTAACAGTCATTTTTTTTTTTTTACCAGATTTGCAATATAAGCTTTTTGGAAGCCCAACTCATGAACAATGGCACTGTTTTTTCATTAATTGGTCCCAAAAGGTGATTCCATGCAGTGACTGCAAAATCACCATTCGGGATCAAATACATAATGAAATGACATTGACTGATTTCATGAAGCAGGGTCCCAAGAACCCCATGTTGAAAATTTGGAGCCAAAAATCAAAAAACTGCAGAGATATCCACTTAAGTTGAAACCCCATTTATGCCATTATACAGCTTACCAGCATTTCTTCAGTTCGAGGTTGGCTTTGAAGAGTTCAGACGTGTTCCTGCTACACTGAAGATCACCATGCCAACCTCCAGAGGCAAGTATGGTGAAAGGGGTGTGTGTGTGTGTGTGTGTGTGTGTGAGGAGGTGGAGTACACAGAAGGTGGGTGCGGGTTAGGGGAGGGGTGCCATGGAGAATGAGGGACCATTTTCTTGTTTTGCAGGGAAAAAAAAACATTGGGGAAGGTTTTTGTTTTACAGGTGACACTAAGACATTTGGGCACACTGGGGCGAGCCCCAGTGTGCCACCTGTTTTTTGGGAGGTCTGAGGCTGACAGGGATTTGGCACACCATCAGTGAATAAAGCATATCCATGTTTGGGGGCTGATGCCAAAGGGATTGGGCAGACAAAACTGGGGGATTATGCGATGGGGATTGGACACCCCATCAGAAAACAAACTGAACTAGGGAAGGGCATGCCGATAGGGGATTGGGCACCCTGGTTGGCTCTAGGACTGTGAGAGGCGGATGGTGACAGCCGCCACCATGTTTATTGAAATGTTTCACCAGGAATGGCATGTAATGGAGACATGTCAGATATTCCACTGCAATGATGAGCTTGTTTCTCATTAAAGCAGTAGCTTTCTTTCAAGTTGGTGGCACTCTCTAAAACTGCTGTCATTGGCAGCATGCTCAATGGTTGGCGAATGAGGGACACACTGGCTAAAGCATGCTGACACATCTTTGAAAGTGCTAATACAGTGCTACTCCCACAAAATGTTGCTTGCACATGCGTGCACAAGCCAACATAAAAATGACCTGTGGGCCAGCAAAATCAACATGTATTGCACGAGATATCCTTGAGCCAAAATATCAAGAGGATGCAGCTGCTCAGTGTCACCAGCTGCCATTTTACTTGTACACTGATCAGAACTCTGATATGGGTGATGACAAATTGATGGTTTTCCTGGTTGGTTTCTATGACATGCAGATGGGAACGAATGTTATCTGCTTTCTGGATATGCCAGCATGTGTGTCTGGGACTGGGCAGTCAATGCTTGGGACATGAAAACCCTGGAACAGTTTACAATCCCACTGCAAAACCTTGCTGCTTTCTCCACAGACAAGGCTTCTACCATGATTGGTGTACACAACTTTGTCCTTTCATTCCTGAAATAGGTCAGCCTAAACATTGTAAACATGGGGGAGGGGGTAATTCTACAAGCATCACTGGGCATGTCACAAGTTGTGACATCAGAGAGATGCAGTTACACAAAGAACCCTGCACCAGATTTTTGAGTAGTGTCCCTGCAGCTTAGTTCCCACAACCTGTGCTAACCCAAATGGTATGCCAAACAGATGGTGTACCTGCATGGGCTGCTGCAAGCCCCTGGCACTCACAGTGTAAGGCTGCAAGTGCCCCCATGCACTGATCTACAAAGAGTGCCAGCAAAGTGAGCCTGTGGGATACCAGCCTTTCCATGAGCCCCAACCCCCAAAATTCACATCAATAGGTGCCTCCAGCCCCGATCCCTAAATATTTCCATAAAGTCTGTGTGAAAATAGATTCTACTCCTGCAAGTAACTCTAGCCCTGGTGGCCCCACCTGACATTGCCAGACCACCCTGCACTCCCCTCCTGTATCCAGCCCATGAGCTGGCACATCCCACTTCTCACCACTGCAGCCAGCCACTGACTGATCTCTATATGCTTTAGTACTATAAATAGTGCATGCTCAGTGAATTATAGTCGCTGTCATTCACTGAGCACATACTATTTACAGTACATGCTCATACAGAGATCAGTGAGCACCTGGCTGCAGTTGTGAGAGGTGTGGGCTGTGCCATTTTCTGGCTGGGTATGGGTAAGGGATGGAGCGGGGTGGACTGGCACTGCCGGGTAGGGGGCCCCAGATCACCAGGGCTATGGTTACTTGCAGGAGCAGTATTTATTTTCATAGCAGACTATGGAAATATTTATAGGTATTGGTGCTTGAGGAGGGCGCTTAGCTGACAAGGGCTTGATTGATGTGAATTTCAAGGGTCACAGTTTGTGGGAGCTGGTAGCTCAATTGGGGATCAGGGCTGGGGTGAGATAGCCCTGTGGGGCATTCACATTTTATAGTACTTGTGGATAGGGACTTGGGTAGACCATAGCCATGAGGCATTACCATTACTGTTGGGGATCTGGCTTGTTGAGGGGGCTACCTGCCCTGTGGAGGATCAGTTTCAGGCACATTCGTGCAACTTCAAGGGGATACAAATTACACTTACAGCAGTCAATAGCAAGTGGATGCAGCTGCTCAGTGTCACCAGTTGACATTTTACATGTACATTGATCAGAACACTGATATGGGGATGAAAAAATGATGGCTTTCCTAGGTGGTTTCTATGACATGCAGATGGGAACAAGTGTTATTTGTTTTCTGGATATGCCAGCATGTGCATCTGGGACTGGGCAGTCAGTGTTTAGGACTGTAATTAAATCTCTGGAACAGTTTACAATCCCACTGGGAAATCTTGTTACTTTCTCCTCAGACAAGACTTCTACCATGATTGGTGCCCACAACTCAGTGTTTTCATGACTGAAGCGGTCAACCTAAACACTGCAAATATGGGATGCTTGCCACCTAGCAGACATTTGTTCCAAATCGAGGGTCAAACCATTGTTGCCACTGGTGGAGGAGCACATTTTAGATATTTATTGTCACTTTTCATTAAAATAACAGCGGTAGCAACAGTTGAAGGAGTTTGCCATTGTTGTGGATACTGACATCTTAAAATAATCAAACATGCACCTATAAGATGACTCAGTTTAAAGGTGACAGGAAAGGAACTTTTGCACTAATGTGGGTAACTGCATTTTAATGCTGAATAAAACTATAAACATACAATTTATTGTGACTTGATATTATTTTGTTTTGTTTTCAGTACATTTTCTGGATACTAACAGTGAAGCTGCTACTCGAGGTTCTATTACTGCTCGAGCCTGCTGCAGATGATGACTCCATTCATGCATTCTATCTACTCATTGCTCTCCTTTCAAAATCAGCACAGACACACTGTATGATGTCTGTTGCAGGAGGTGCACTATGATGCTGGAGGCTACAGACTGTATCTGAAGTGTCTCATCCTTTGGGTCTAAATTCCCACTGCAGTATATGCCCACCAGCTCAACAGTTAGTTCACTAAAAATTTAGCATTTGTACTTTTCTTCTCTCCACTGTCACAGTCCATCAGAAAGTCCGATATGCAAGGTGATTTTTTAACAAGCCCTTACCACTGTGTAAATCCCCCCTGGGATGCAGTCAGGCTACTTTGCTTCAGAAATCTGAAAGAAGAGAGATCAGCTGGCTTCAATCAGACTAGCGTCTGTCTGTCTCTTTGTCTCTGTCTCTGTTTTTCTCATTATTGGCTGGGATGCAGGCTAGCTCATCGCACTGGCATCACCAACACCACACATCTTAGAGGCTTATTTCAGTTAGAAAATGTAGTGGGCTCCCCTCAAAATAAAATAAACAACAACAACAAAATATAAAAAATAACCAGTGAAGAGTGTTATGATACATACCGTGTTACTGCAGTTTACAGTATGGTAAGATGAAAAACGGCAATAATTGTGGCCAATAAATTCTCAGTATGTTCATGTTTTTAGCATTAGCACAAACATTAACAAACGTCAACATTTTTTATTACTATTTTCTAAATATGCTAATATACATTACATACAGGCAGTTCACCAAGAAGCAGGCAAACACAATATTGATCACTTTGTGCTGCAGTTGCTGCTTCCAGCACACACACACACACACACACACACACACACCACAGCTCCTTACTTTTATATGAGCAGTTCTCACTTACTGGCTTCAATAACCATTTTCTGTGGCAATAGGAAACAACTGGCTTCATACTTTTGTGAGCCAACAGACAGACACTATGGAGTATGAGTATGAGTATGGTAGAAAAGAGATAATTAAATCATTATTAGCATCTCCAAAACATGACAGAACAGGACATCACATAAAATACAATGTTGTAATCTGGGTCACCTAAATAGTTCACAGTGTTGTTGACAGAAGTAGCAGTGGCTTTAAAAAAAGAAACTCTGATTAACCACACAATGTGCTGTTTTTACCTTTTATATGAAGACACAGAGTACTGAATTTGCCTGTATTGCAGCAAACTCAGAAAACAGCAAACAAAAGTTGAATGTTTTTATTTCAGTAATTACATTCTCTGCTACCAGCAAGTCATGCCAAAAGTATTTTAATTGCCATTCTCCATTCACCAGTTCATATCAGCAAAGCAAGAAAAGTAAAGTTTAATGTATTTTTTTTATTTCCATTCTCTGATCACCAGTACACCATAACAAAAGGGCAGCAAGCCAAGCAGAGCAAAGTTTAGTATTTTGTCCTGCCCCTCCGCGAGCCACAATTGCACTGCTGACTGCAACTGACGCTTACCCGTGAACTTATGTTGACAGTTTGCAGTGCAGGATGCTAACATCGTGAAATTAATAAAGAGCTAAATGAAACAGTTTTACAGTATTTATATTTTTTTATTGTTTTAAACAAGGAAAAATGTTGGTTAGTTCCTAACTGAGCATTTTAAAAGCTGCACATGGATAAACTAGCAATGGGTCAAGGCTGGTACCTGGACTTTTTTTCGGAGAGTAGTGTTGGTACATAAAATGATGGCAATAAAGTAATTTAGACAATACATTCCTCAGTAGTCAGTTATACATTGTGTGTGAAGCGAGTCAACAGCTTTGGAAAAGTGAAACACATTTACTGTGCTGTTAGGCTACAGAAAACTTGTTGCTGAAGAATGTGTTGTCTAAATTCCTTTATTGCCATGTTGCTATTTCTGCCATTTATTGTACATGACAATGGTTATTTAATCTGGTACACATCTTTGCACTGAACTGGCTCCCATCACTTGCCATTTATAGCCTGCTACAGCTCCCGTTAGCCGATCACCCATGTGTTAGTGGTCTGATCACCAGTGTGATGAACTAGCCTGCATCCCAGGGATATCTAAATTGAAAGAGAGGAGAGAGGTGGATAAGGGCTTTTTAGCAAGCTAACAAAACAAAAAAAGGTACCTAACCATACCAATATCCCATCACTACAAAAACACTCCACTAAACAAAACAAAACTAGTTAGATCAAAGCCAGCTGATCCTTCCTCTTTCAGATTTCTGAAGCAAAGTAGCCTGACTGCATCCCAAGGCTGTGGTAAGGGCTTGTTAAAAAAATCACCCTATATATTAGATTTTCTGATGGACTGTGATGGTGGAGGGAAGAAAAGGGAAAATACTAACTAAAATTGTTAGTGAACTTTCTGGTGAGCTGGCAGGTGGGAACTGCAGTGGAGACTGATTCATCTTTAAAATGAACAAAATACAAATTTTAAAACTTTCCCATCCACCTTCTGTTGAAGATTAGCAGTCCCCATTATGTTAATGCAGCTTAAGAATCTCCTGTAAAACACAATTTTGTAGCCTTCAGTGTGTTGTGGGGAGGGGTATTGATGGGAGCATAACACAAGACATCATGTTTTCCAGTACACTACCCATCTTAGTCAGCATTCTGTAAATGCTGCAGGTGCTGCCTATTTTTTTTATACATCCAGCTGCTGAAGTTAATCGGTTAGTCTTCGTGGGGCTTTTTTTTTTTCCTTCAATAAAAGATGTAGCTCACATTAACTGGAGATGGGCACTACTGCATAGCTCTGGAATATCCACTGTTGTTGTATAGCACTGCTAACCATTACAGTACTATCAGGCTGCAAGGCTGCTTAGACTGTTTCACAGCACTGTAAGAATACTGAGTGCTTGGTGCGAGTACAGCAGGTGGCGCCAGAGCATGAACAAGCACATCATATAACAAAACTGGCATGCTCACTTCTACCGAATGAATACCAGAAAGGTTAGGGAAGTGACCCCAGTAACAGACATTTTGTAAAAATCAATGAATTTTCTTAAGATAGCAATTAAAATAATCAATAAGATTTACTTTTGGCTAATATTCAAACCAACATCATAAGAAATAATGACAGGACACATTTCATAGGTCAAGGATCATGTTTTATTTCCTGTCCTCTTTAAGCAAAGTGGTTCAGTGACTGTTGACATATTGCCAGCTATACTCCTATTTTAAGTTGTTTGAGCCCAGAGGTGCCAAAGTGGCAATGATTGCTGGCTCTGAGCAGCCATGAAATAAAAATAGCTTTCCTGTTTTTCAAATATGCAGTGGAACCACTCTGCCAGTTTAACAGATAGCTGCAAAGCAGAGAGGCCAGCTGATGAACCTTCATGGGGACATTTGTAAAATCGTTCTGTTGTATGCAAACGGACTTCTCCAACCTGAGGTGGCAGTCAGCTTGTTCTCTGAAAGTAATGCTGACTTTCTGGTGAACACTGACAATCTCTTTCCCCTTTAGGAAAGCTGTCTTGGACTGGACGTACAAGATTACATCAATGAAAAATGAAGACAGTACTGTGTATCCTTCTACTGAGCTAAATATCTACAAAAAGGCAAGACCCTTGTTCTCCACTGTTCTTAAAATGATTCTGACATAATCTCCTCTAAAGAACAAGCTACTAAAAAAGTTGGCCACACTTTTAGATCCATGGTTGAAGCTGAAGGTGTCTGGGACAGTAGTAGTATGTAGACTTCAAAAGGCAACTTAGCATTTGCTGTTCATCCACTGAATGTGACCAACTGCTGGATTGTTTGGCACATAACAGTTTGCAGCGACATTACCTGACAACACCATCCAACATCTGCCTCATTCTGCTATACTGGGAAGGTGCTTTGCTACCTGAGTGGAATGGAATGTGAGCAAAGTGTGTCACTGTTCAAGCGTTACATGGAGATGGCCCTATTCATTCCACACTCAAATGCTGAGCCAGAGCGAGCCTTCAGTGTGGTAAGGAAGGTGAAAACAGAACTTAGGTTATCCATGCACATATTTTATTTATTTATTTATTTAAATGTTTCACCAGGAAGGCATACCAAATAACAAGTTGTTCATCTCCCAGTGTGACCTGGGGTGGGGTACAATTGGATGAAGAATTTGACATACAGTTTAACATTTAACATATCTGAGAAATTAAGAACTGAATTACATTTGTAAAAAGACATACAGTTAAAAAATATAAATCATCATACGGTCACATTAGTGAAATAACACACAATTAAATATATCATACCTGTGGAATATGCATTTAATTGCAAGCGGCATCTGAGGAACATAGTACAGAAATTTAATATAGCCTTGGAGCTAACTCCTTCCAGGAATGGATCGATTAGTTAGTAATTATTTAATGAATGAGGTCCAGTGGGGGGGGACATCAAGGAGGGTAGAGGGGTAGGCAGGGGAAACCAGATGTGGGAAGAAGAGGATAAAGATGGGTGGAACATTACTGGAGAGAAGTGAGCAAAATAAAAATTTGTTGTGAATGGCAAGTTAACACAGGGCTAGTGAAATCTGGAAGCACCTCAGACAGAACAAAAAGTGAAATTATTAGCTTAAGAAAACTAATTCCTTTGATTAAGTGCAGGGGATAGAGAGGGGGGCAGGAGAGAGGTGGGGGTAAGGGATAGGGAAGGACAAGTCATACCTGGAACTGGACCCTTCAGAGTGCATAGATCGCTGCCAGTGGTGGAATGAGGTGAGAGCTTAGAATAAGGGGCAGGAGTAGGCAAGGACAAGTTAGGCAGAGATAGTAGAGGGGATGGTAAAGGGAAGGAGGGGTGGGAGAAACGTGCCTAAGACTAGACCTCTTCAGGATGCTGTGAATCCTGCCAGAGAGCAGAGTCAGGCAAGGACGAGTTAGGTAGCGAGGATGGAGGGGAAAGGGGAGGGAAGGAAGAATCATTTCCCATTGCTGGATCCCTCCAGGATGTTTAAACCCTACTGGGGGTAGACTTGGGTGAAGACAAGTTGGGAAGATAGAAAAGAAAGGAAGAAGGGGAAAGGAGGGACGAGGAGGGAAAGAAGAAGCTTGCCTAAGACTAGACCACTCCAGGATGCTGAGAACCCTGCCAGATCACAGAATGAGGTGAGGACTAGGTGGGTAGAAAGGATATAGGAGGAGGGAGAGTGAAGGCAGAGTAATTGCTCAGTTCTGGGCCCCTCTAGGATGGAGAGAATCCTGCACGGGGATAGAATTAGGTGAGGACAAGTTGGGCAGAGGGAATATGGGGGATAGAAGAAGAAAGGAAAAAAGAAGGAGGGGGAAGAAACTTATCTGAAAGTAGACATTGCCATGGTGCTAAGAATCCAGACAGAGGGCAGACTTAGGCAAGGACAAGTTGGATATAATGGAGAGAGGGGGAAGGGGAAGGAGGAGGACTGCCTAGTGCTAGACCCCTCCAGGATGCTGAGAACCCTGCCAGAGGTCAAAATTAAGCAGGGGCAAGTTGGTAATTGGGAAAAAAAGGTTAGGGGTAGGAGTGAGGGGGTAAGCAGTGAAGGGAGAGGACAGCATGCTGAGAAGCAGGCTCGGGGGGAGTAAGGTTTAACAGGGGATGTGAGTCACGGATAGGAGCAGAGGCATAGGAGGACAGTTAAGGAGAGCTAAAGCAAGAGCTGATGGATGAGAGAAAGTTATGTAAGTTAGAGGCAAGGGAGTAGGAGGAGGAGGAGTGCCGTATTTGGGGGGGGGCAGGAGTTCCAGATTTGCGGGAAATGATGGATAAAGCCTGACTGACCAATGAGAATGATTTGAAGGGGGATCAACAAAGTGCGAGTGTCAGAGGATCTGAGGGAGTGGGAGGGGGAAGAGAGTGAGCATGAGAGGTAGGAGGGAAGTTCTCCTAACCAACATGTAGAAGTGAGTTTGGCACAATGAATGATGCACCTGTTGGCAGGTGGGGGAAGGGACAGGATATGGTAGAGGTCACAGTGATGAGTGCATGCTGGAGCATCAAGGGCAAATCGACAGAAGTAGTTAAAGACAGTGTCCAATCTGGTTAGGGAGGATTTGAGAATGGCACCATAGACTACATCACAGTAGCTGAAAATGGGGAGGATCATCTTCTGGACTAATTCATGCCAGGCCGTAGGAGGGATGCAACTACAGTTCCTGAGTAAGGCACCAAGCTTGGGGTGCAATTCTTTCAGGATGGCATCAATATAGCCAGAAAAGCTGAGGTGTTGGTTCAGCCAAACCTCAAGGTATCTAAATGAGGCTGTTTCCTCTAGGATTGTCCCATCAAGGGTATGGAAAGATGGTCAAGGGTGGAGCCTAGAGAGTCTTTGCCTAGTGCCAAAGATTATGGAGACTGTCTTTTTGGCATTTAGGAATGGCTGATGTGAGGTAAACCATAGCTGAACCTGGTGGAATACATGCTGAAGGGTGGTTGTTACATCAGCAGGGCATTTGCTAGAGGAGAATAGGATGGTGTCATCTGCATACATATGGATAGAGGAGGAGGGGGAGCATACTGAGGGTAAGTCATTTAGGAAGATGGAGAAGAGAATGGGTCCAAGCACCAAGCCTGTGGGACTCCTGTGGAATTAAGGAGTTGAGGAGAGTTGTATCCTGGATCTTGACTGATTGTGTTCTGCCTGAGAGGTAGCTTTAAACCAGTTTTGGACAGAAGTAGACAACTCAACAGTGGTAAAGGAGTCAAGAAATAGGGCGTGGGAGACTGTTTCAAAAGCCTTGATAAGGTCAACAAATATGGCAGAGGTAAGGAAGCCATTATCCATCCCAGTGAGAATGGAGTCAGTGAGCCTGAGTGGGGAGTGGCAGTGGAATGGTTCTTCTGAAAATCAGATTGGAAGGGGGAGAAAAAGGAAGAGACATTGAGGAAGGAGGTTACTTGAGAGAGGGCCAGGTGTTCCTGGAGTTTAGTAAAGGCAGGAGGAGGGAGACTGGGTGAAAATTTGCAGAGAAGGAGGGTCGCCACCCTTTGGGAGAGGAGGACCACCTCATGTTTCCAGGATGAAGGGATAGATGAGGCCAAGAAGGAAAGATTTAAGATTAAGGAGAGGAGGATTATAGTAGAAGCTGAAAGGTAGAGATGTTTAGGGTCAAGGTCATCCGGCAATGAGCTTTTGGAAGGATTAAGAGAGAGAAGGGCCGTTAGTGTTTTTTTTGGGGGGGAAACAGCAGAAAAGGAGAAGGAAGGGTGGGCATTGATGGGTTGTGTGTTAGGTGTGGGAGGATGAGGAGGAGAAAAGCTAGAAGGTAGGGACTTTAGAAGTGCTGTGGTGCAGGAGGTATAATAGGAGTTAATCTCTTGAGTCACTGTGCATGGTTCAGAGACCAATGAGTTGTTTAGTTTAAGCACGGGGGAAGGCAGATGCGAAGGGCAGAGAATAGGCATGGACCATTTTCCAGAATTTGGAGAAGAAATTGATGTTTTGAGAAAAGATGATTTAAAATATTAAGACTTGGCAAGTGTGGTACCTTTTGTGACAGCATTCTTTTTCCACCCCCCGGACTGTGGCTTGCACATGCCTGTTGAAGCATACACACCAGGATCTGATGGCCTTCACTAACCAGACTTATGTCACCACTCCCTCTCACCTACACTCCAGCCTCTCCACCCAGTGGGAGGCGGAACTACAGAGGAGCAGGCTGCCACCCTGGAAGGAGAGCTGTAGCAGCTCAATCCACTCTGACCCTTCCTCCCAAGCTGGCTCCCAGTGACCCAAGGTCATTTCTGAACCTGAGTTGCCAGCGTGAGTGAAGTTAGGCATCCAGCAACTCAGCCCTCAGCACCACTGGGCCAGCGTATATGCAGGCATTTCTTAACATGTGATACCTGGCATAGTCTGGGGAAGTCAGAGGCCTTATGTTTCTCCAAGCTTTGTCATGCTCCTGAGACAAGTCAATAATTCAGGAGACCCAGGGATGATGGTTGCCATGAACTCTAGTGCATTTGAATGGAGTATAGGTGTTCCATGCAGTTAGAAATTTATCTTTAAAATAAGTGAGGGCTTGGTCAATAGAAGAGGCAAAGCCAATAGGGGACCAGTTGGAGCTGGCCAGTTCATTAAGAACGGGATTAAGATTCAAGGAGCTGAAGCAGTGGTGTTGCAGAATTTTGTGTGGTGGTTTTGGTCTATGGACTTTCTTGACGACAAAGATTGGGTGATGATCACTGAGGGCTTCCAGGAGAACACCTGATTTAATGACTCGGTGGGGATGAGAGGTGAGAGCCCAGTCTATCAGGGAGTGGTTAAGAGTTTTATGATTTAGGCAAGTGGGTTCCAGGATGAGTTGGAAGAGATTTCATTATGTGTCTTGGCAGTTGTTGGTGATAGCCACTTTTGGTTTACATCACCCAGGATGTATAGCTCACATTTATGTGAGAGGGAGATTATGGAGGTAATGAGATCCAAAGTATTGGATGCCTTGAAGCCAGATCAACAGTAGATGCCATCCATGAAGAAAGGGGAGGAAAAAGGCAAGGTAATGTTTAGTATAAGTGCTTCATAGGCAGAGGGTAATGAGGATGATAGAAATGTTTTGAACTGAAATGAGGACAGGATGTACATGGCTACTCCACCAGCCCTGCCAGTCCTATCCTGACCGATTATGGAATAACCTGGGATATTAATGGCGAGGTCAGGTATTTTAGCATTTAACCAAGTTTCTGTTAAAATTAAAATATCAGCTGTGAGGGAGATTACCATAGGATGTAAAAGGTCAGTTTTTGACAAGAGACTGCAGCTGTTTAAGTGGAGGATTTTCACAGACTGGGGAGGGCAGAAGGGGTGGGGGAAGCTGATACGTTAGTGGAAGGATTACAACTGGCAGAGGTGGGTGTAGTGAGACCAGAATTGGAATGAACAGTTCCTGATGCAAGTAAGAGGAGTAGCTATTATGAGGCAGTGGAGTTCAGGGCATTTGTGACAGGCCGAGGATTTGGGAAGTATTTGGGGGTTGGGTCTAGGTGAGGTGAAGATAAGACAGCAATGGAAAGCTAAGTGGCTATGGGCTGAGAATAGACTAGCAGGGAGGAGGTGAGCGAAGTGGAGACCAGAGTGATGAAGGGGTGCAGTAGAGTTATGACAAGGATAAAGGTAGGGGCTAGGAAGAGCGGGGTTAGGATGAGAAAGAGGAGAGTGTGGAGCTGAGGTAGATAAAATTGACAGAAGAACTGGAAGGAAGGGAAGTGGTGAAGGAAGGGTGGGCATATTGTATGAATCAGGGAGCAAGAATAGATCAGGGTATACTAATCAGCAGTAGCTAGTAGATAAGTGGCACTGGCAGAAATAAAGTGAACATGAGTAGTGGTGGACAGTAACAGTTGTCGGCACAGCAAGTTAACTGAGTTGTTGCCCTCTAGTGGCTTTGCAGTGTAATTTGCAAAATGGGAAAGTAGACACACAAAAATAATCTAAGCAGATGATAAAGCAGGCTTCCTGTAGATATGCTTCTAAATAACTAAACCAGGTAAATCAGATATAAACAGGCTGAGGAGGTTCACAGAATCAGAGGAGGAACACAAGGAAAAAGTCATCAAGTTCAGAATGGGTTAAAAAAGAGGGCTGTAGGGTCTAGTGCAGTCTGTGATGTCTGGGTTCAGTGTACCTTCTTTTGTGAGTGGAGAAGATGGCAGGAGCTCCAGGCAGCACAGGGTGGGGTTACAAAACTGGAAGTAGAAAAGGGAGCTGGGAGTTACAATACTGGGAGGAGGGGGCTGGTAGATTGTCACAAAATGCAGAAATCAGATAACAGGCAAGGAGAAAGTGAGACACACACACACACACACATACACACACACACACACACTAGGTTTCAGATGAATTCACACACAAACAAAATGGGCCTAGGTTTCAGATGAATTAACTTTTAACTCTTAAACTACAATACTGTTCGATAACTAATACAAAAACAGTAAAAATGAATTTTTTTAGCAGAAATTAATCTCTCTAAGCAGATGATAAAGCAGGGTGTCCTGTAGATATGCTTCAAATTAATTAAATATAAAACCGGCTGAGGAGATTCACCGAATCAGAGGAGGTACACAAGTAAAAAGCTGCCAAGTTCAGAATGAGCTGAAAAAAAGAGGGACGTAGGGTCTAGCACAGTCTGTGAGAGCTTAAAACCCTTAATTGCCAAAAAGATGACTGAAGATGGAAGCAGCAAAGAAGTAAACACTGTTGTACAGCAAAGATCATCCCATCTCAAAATAAAGAATTACATGTATAAAGAAAAAAACATATATCTTTTTAAACTTTATTGCAAATGAAATAACAGAAAGATGCCAAGCATTTCCTTTTTATGTTGATTGCGTGCATGCGCAAGAAACATATTGTGGCAGCTTTCCTCCAGAAGCAGGTTTCGGAGGTGTGGCACTGTTGTAGCCAATGCCCCCACAGCATTTAAAGGCTTGGCCCGTTTTCCCTATGCAGTGACATGCTGCTGCTGTCACTAGTTCAGCCAGCGTGCCACAACCTTGTAAAAATTAGCAGCTGCAATCAGGGCGCCTGCGTCATTAGCAGCGTAAGCCATTCACTGTTATGGAGGAGCGACTGGTCATTGCTGGGAGGAACCTTGGTACTCTGATATTGCTTATGTGAACATGGCAGCGGCTTGCCGCTGTGTTCACAAAGCAATAATCTCCCCTACCGAGGGTGCCCAATCCCTGTTGGCAGTATGTGTCCCCTGACCGTGTTTGTTGCGATGGGGCCCCAATCCCGTCGGCTGCAGTACCCAATGTTTATATTTGCTGACAGGGGCCACTCCCTGTCAGCGTTGTCTAACCCCTTTTGTTGTGTGTCATTAGGGTGCCCAATCCCGCTGGCTGCAGCTGTCCCCCACCCCAAGAAAGAGTCCATTGGCATGCTGGGAGCCCACCCCAGCGCGCACATGCCTGCAAAAAAAAAGGTCCCACAATGTTTTTTTTTCCTGTAAAAGAAACGGTCCATCGCCATCTTCCTGCCCCTCCCACAACCTGCACCCACCCACTGTACCCTGCCTCCTCCACCCCACCACCCCATACTTGCCTCTGGAGCATGGCGTGACAATCTTCAGTGGACCGGGAACATGTTTGCACTCTTCAAAACCAACCGCGAACTGAGGAAATGCCAGTAAGCTGTATAATGGTATAAATCGTTTTTCAACTTTGATGCGTATCTTGGGCATTTTTTGGAATTTTCTCGCAAATTTTCAACATCAGGTTTTGGGACCTCTCCTCATGAATTATGGCACTGTCATGGTGTTAATCAGTCCCAAAGGTGATTTGCAGTCACTGTGTGGAATCACCTTCGGGACTGAGTAACAAAATGACAGTGCCAGTGTTCATGAGTGGGCTCTCAAAAAGCCTATGTTACAATTTGTGTAAAAAGTCCCAAAATGACTGTTTTACATGCAGGTTGCGCAGTTGTTACGCACCTTGTACCTTCACAAATCTGTAATATTTTCATGCCAAATTTTCAACATTGGCATTTTTATACACCTCCTTCTGAATAGTACAGCTGTCATTTTTCACATCCTGTCCGAAATGTGTTTTCGCACTTCCGGTGCAGAATAGTGTGGTTGCTGAGGGAAATCAGTGTTCGGGACTAATTACAAAAATGACAGTGACACTGTTCATAAGCAGAGGTCCTAAAATGCCTATGTTGAAAATTTGGTGCTGATGTTCCATAAAATGACTGTGTTACAAGTGTGCGTTGTGCAGTATGCACGCATGTTTGTAAGTTAGTGAATTTATAATATTTTCAACATTGCCATTGTTCTATACCTCCTTATGAACTGTACAGCTGTCATTTTTCACCTCCTGGCTGAAATGTGTTTTGCACTTCAGCGCAGAGTAGCGCAGTCGCTGTGGGAAATCCGTGTTTGGGACACATTATGAAAATGACAGTGACGCTGTTCATTAGCAGAGGCCCTAAAATGGCTATGTTGAAAATTTGGTGATGAAAGTCCATAAAATGAGACTGCTACGAGCGTGCATTGCAGTTTCCACGCACGCACTTATCTTCGCAACTTTGCAATATATTCACTCCAGATTTTCAGAATTGCCATTTTGCCACACCTCCTTATGAACAGTGGAGCTGTCATTTTTCACATCCTGGCCGAAATGTGTTTTCGACCTTCTGGCGCTCAATAGCATGGTTGCTGTGGGACATCAGTGTTCGGGACATATTAAGAAAATCATACTGACACTGTTCATGAGCAGAGGTCTTAAAATGCCTATGTTGAAAATTTTGTGATGAAACTCCATAAAATGACTGTGATACAAGCGTGTGTTGTGCAGGTTCCACGCACCCTTGTAAGTTTGCAAATTAGTAATATTTTCACACAGATTTTCAACGCTGACATTTGTTCACACCTCCTTATGAACAGTACAGCTGTCATTTTTCACATCCTGGCCAAAATGTGTTTCTGCACTTCCAGCGCAGAATATCGCAGTCGCTGTCGGAAATCAGTGTTTGGGACAGATTAGGATCGAGCAACCTGAGGGAGGGAGTGAAGGAGCTCAACTGAGCTCTGTCGGGACTGCTACAGATTTTTATGTGGGCAGGAAAATGTGACAATGCAGGCAGGAGCCCAGTACAAAAGGGCAGCCTACAGCGGTGGGAGAAACTGAATGAGCGAGTGAGAGAGGGGGACTGAGCGAGCTCAATGGAGCTGTATTGTGACTGCTGTGGATTTCTTTGTGGGTAGAAAGGATGACAAGCAGGCAGGAGCCCAGTCAGAGAAGGGCAGCCTGCAGCGCTGGCAGAAACGGAACAAGCAAGTGAGACAGGGGAAGTGAGTGAGGCCAACGGAGCTGTGTTGGGACTGCTGCAGATTTCTTTGTGGGCAGAAAAGATGCTGACAGAGGCAGGAATTCCAGTACAAAGGGCAGCCTGCAGCGGCAGGAGAAACAGAATGAGCGAGGTGAGACAGGGGTGAGTGACCTCAACAGACTCTGTTGGGATAGTGGATTTCTTTGTGGGCAGGAAAAGGTGCCAATGCAGGCAGGAGCCCAGTACAAAAGGGCAGCCTGCAGTGCTGGGAGAAACAGAATGAGCGAGTGAGAGAGGGGGAGTGAGGGAGCTCAACGGAGGTGTATTGTGACTGCTACAGATTTTTATGTGGGCAGGAAAATGTGACAATTCAGGCAGGAGCCCAGTACAAAAGGCAAGCCTGCTGAGCCGGCAGAATCAGAATGAGATAGTGAGAGAGAGGGAGTGAGAAAGCTGTGTTGGGACTGCTGCAGATGTCTTTGTGGGCAGAAAAAGCCACCAATGCAGCAGAACCCAGTACAAAGGGCAGCCTGCAGCAGTAGGAGACACAGAATGAGCGAGTGAGGGAGGGGAGTGAGTGAGCTCAAGCTGAGCTGTTGGGACTGCTGCATATTTCTTTGTGGGCAGAAAAATGCAGCTGATGCATGCGAGGGCCCAGTACAAAAGGGCAGCCTGCAGCAGTGGGAGAACAGAATGAAAAAGTGAGAGAGGGAGTGAGTGAGCGGTTCAACGGAGCTCATCGTGACTGCTGCAGATTTCCTTGTGGGCAGAAAAGGGCGGCAATGCAGGCAAGAGCCCAGTACAAAAGGGCAGACTGCAGTGGCAGGAGAAACAGAACGAACAAGTGAGGAAGGGGGAGTGAGTGAGTGAGCTAAATGGAGCTCTATCGTGACTGCTGCAGATTTCTTTGTGGGCAGAAAAGGGCAGCAATGCAAGCAGGAGCTCAGTACAAAAGGGCAGACTGCAGCGCTGGCAGAAATGGAATGAGTGAGTGAGACAGAGGGAGTGAGTGAGGCAAACGGAGCTCTGTTGGGACTGCTGCAGATTTCTTTGTGGGCAGAAAAAAATGCCAACAGAGGCAGACGCCCAGTACAAAAGGGCAGCCTGCAGTGCCAGGAGAAACAGAATGAGCGAGTGAGACAGGAGAGTGAGGGACCTCAATGGAGTTCTGTCGGGACAGCTGCAGATTTCTTTGTGACCAGGAAAGGTGTCAATGCAGGCAGGAACCCAGTACAAAGGGCAGCCTGCAGCACTGGAAGAAACAGACGAACGAGTGGGGGTGAGCAAGCTCAACAGATGTCCATCGTGACTGCTGCAGATTTCTTTGTGGGCAGGAAAAGGTGGCAATGCAGGCAGGGAGCCCAGTAAAAAGGCCAGCCTGCAGCCCCAGCAGAAACAGAATGAACGAGTGAGAGGGGGGAGTGAGCGACCTCAACGGAACTGTGTCAGAACTCCTACACATGCTTTTGTGGGCAGACAAAGCTGGCAACACAGGCAGGAACCCACTACAAAATGGGATCCTGCAGCAGAGGAAAACACAGAACGAGCGAGTGAGGGAGGGGGTGTGAGTGAGCTCAACGGAGCTCTGTTGGGACTGCTGCAGATTTCTTTGTGGGCAGAAAAAGGCAGCAATGAACACAGGGGCCCAGTACAAAAGGGCATCCTGCAGCGGTGGGAGAAACAGAACAAACAAGTGAGAGAGGGGGAGTGAGCGAGCAAGCTCAACGGAGCTCTATAATGACTGCTGTAGATTTCTTTGTGGCCAGAAGAACATTGCAATGCAGGCAGAAGCCCAGTACAAAAGGGCAGCCTGCAGTGCTGACAGAAATGGAATGAGCGACTGAGAGAGGGGGAGTGAGCGAGCTCAATGGAGCTCTCTCAGGACTGATCCACATTTGTGGGCAGAAAAAGGTGCCAACAGAGGCAGGAGACCACTACAAAATGGCAGCCTGCAGTGCCAGGAGAAACAGAATGAGCGAGTCAGACAGGTGGAGTGAGCGACCTCAACAGAGCTCAGTTAGGACAGCTGTGGATTTCTTTGTGGGCAGAAAAAGGTGGCAACGCAGGCAGGAGCCCAGTACAAAAGGCCAGCCTGCAGCGCCGGCAGAAATGGAACGAGCGAGTGAGAGAAGGGGAGTGAGCTACCTCAATGGACCTGTGTCAGGACTGCTGCAGATTTCTTTAGTGGGCAGAAAAAGCTGCCAACAGAGGAAGGAGCCCAGTACAAAAGGGCAGCCTGCAGCATCAGCAGAAACAGAATGAGTGAGTGAAAGAGGGGGAGTGACCCATCTCAATGGAGCTCTGTCAGGACAGCTGCAGATTTCTTTGTGGGCAGCAAAACATGCCAACACAGGCAGAAGCCCAGTACAAAAGAGCAGCCTGCAGCACCAGGAGAAACAGAATGAGCAAGTGAGACAGGTGGAGAGAGTGACCTCAACAGACTCTGTCAGGACAGCTGCAGATTTCTTTGTGGGCAGAAAAGTTGCCAATGCAGGCAGCCCAGCACAAAGGGCAACCAGCAGTGCTGGGAGAAACCAACGAGCCAGTGGGGGAGTGCCGACCTCAACAGACCTCTATCATGGCTGCTACAGATTGCTTTGTGGGCAGAAAAAGGTGGCAACGCAGGCAGTAGCCCAGTACAAAAGGCCAGCCTGCAGCGCTGGCAGAAACTGAACGAGCGAGAGAGAGGGGGAGTGAGCCAGCTCAACGGACCTGTGTCAGGACTGCTGCAGATTTCTTTCTGGGCAGAAAAACATGCCCATGCAGGCAGGAGCCCAGTAAAAAACAGCAGCCTGCAGCACTGGGAGAAGCAGAACAGTGAGTGACACAGGGGAAGAGAGAACTCAATGGACCAATGCAATCAACATTCGGCATTGACAAATGCTTGTTTTATTTTGTCTTTTGGTAACATATAAGTTGAATATGTTATCTAAAGTATAAAATAAAGACACTTTATGTTGTACTATACTACACAATAAGATAATGTAGAAGTCATCCCTTAAAGAAATATAAGTGTGCTGTGTACATGTAGAATGCATGCCTCATGCTTAATTGGGCAATGTTTGCATGCGGTTTGCATACACAAATTGAACCTAAGCGAACCAGGTCTAAAAAGCATATCAGGTTCACATGCTGCAAGTCTGACATGTGCATCAGGCAAACTGGTGTGAACATCTTCTAAAAAATCACACAGGTTTGCATGTCATACACTTGATATGAGTGCAGCAGTTAAGCTGGTATGAACATCATTTAAAAATCATATCAGGTTCACATGCTGCACACTTGCCACGTGTGCAGCAACTAAGATGGTGCAAATCTCATCTAAACAAAACAGTTTCCATTTCTCATACTACTGCTTGAAATTAGAACCAATAAAATATCATTTTCATTGACTTCCCATTAAAATTGGTTAAACTCATTAACTCTGATCGTTTTACAAGTTGTTTAATGGCTTTTGATTTTTCTCATTAAATTACCATTAATTTGTAAAGTATTGTTTGCTTACTGCATTAAACTGCATTAAACTGCCTGTTCTGGTGGCAGTTCAGGTGGATGTTAAAGATCCTGTAGCACTTCTCAAAAAGAGTAGGGGAATTTTGATTTTAAGGACTTCAGACAAAAACATTACATAAATATGCTTATGTTCCAAAGAATTCATACATAAATGTTAACAATCAGCATACCTCATTGATTAACAATTGAGAGACTTAACAAATAAAAAATACTTATTACTAACTCATGGAGATTTTGATCATTTTTCACAGGTAATCCATAACAATTTAACTTTCTCTGTTGAAAATCTTGAATGATCTAATTTCCATAATTTCTGCAGAGATATACTAATATTTCTAAGCATTTCTATATAAGAGACCTCTCTTTGTTTTGTAAGCCAGAGACAACGGGATTGTCATATGAAATATCTAATAATTGCCAAAACTACAGTATGTATAGAGTCTCCGTATTATATTTACACCACCCACCCTCTAGTTCCCCATATAGCAATGCGTTGTATGTTAACCTTTCAAACAATGGTTCTTCCCATTTCTGTACTATGAACTTCCAGAATTGTTTTACATAAGCACATTCCAAAAAAAGGTGAGCCTGTGTTTCTAATAATAACACGGGTGCCTTAAACAATATCTGTCTTGAATTTGCTTGTGTTTACTGTTGTTATGTATACTAAGCTTGCCATGCAAACTTAACCAAACTGTGTCCCACACAAAATCAGGTAATCTACACAAATTCAGTATGTTTAAGTTAAAATGTAACTTGTCTATTGGACAGTCCCCTAATGAGGCACCTTCTGAACATTCCTCTAATAAAATATGAGAATACAGCTCTTTTCTTGATTTAGTGCAAAGGTCATTACTCGATCTTCCATTTAATCATAGTTTTAATTTGTTCCAAGCCATATTTAGGTAGTCTGGGGATTTTATGAAGTATTTTATAAAGTGGGGTGGGCAGAATGAGAAGAAATCTGGATAAACTGGCAAAATGGTTGGAAGAGTGGCAAATGGGGTTTAATGCAAAGAAGTCCAAGATCATACATATAGAGAAGAGGCACCCTGAAGCCACCTATAGGTTTGAAGGGAAGTTGCTGGCAATCACAAGGGAAGAAAGAGACTTGGGCAACATCATCATCACAGATGACCTGAAATCATCCAAGCATACCACTAAAGCAGTAGGTAAGGCTAGAGGGATATTGGGGTGTATTAGTAGGGGTATCACAAGTCGTAAGAGGGAGGTAATAATCCCTCTTTACAAGGCACTGGCCACATCTGAGTACTGCATGCAGTAGTGAAGGCTACTCCTGCATAAGGGCATTAATAAAATGGAGGCAGTCCAGAGAAGGAACCAAAATTGCACAGGGACTGCATCATATAACATATGAGGACAGATTAATGGAGCTCAATATGTATATGCTAGAGCAAAGGAGGGAGAGGATGATATGATCAAAACATTCAAACATCTTAAGGGCACTAATAAGGTGAAAGAGTCAAACATATTTCTATACTGTATAAGAAAAACAGCGATATAAGAGGACACAGCATGAGATTAGAGGGAGGCCAATTAAGGGGTAATGTGAGGAAGTTCTTTTTCACAGAAAGGGTAGTGGATGCATGGAATGGCCCACCTCAAGAAGTGGTGGATATGAATACAGTGCAGCGGTTCAAACAGGCATGGGATAAGCATACAGGAGCAATACTGATGAGTATGAATAGATAGGCCACTGACAGAGCAAAGGCCAATGGCACATTCATAAGGTAGAAAAAGAAATGGGTAGACTGGATGGGCCTTGCAGTCCTTACCTGCCATCAGCTTCTATGTTTCTGTGTTTCTATATTACTCTTATTCTGTATCTAGGCTGTTTGGCATGAATTTACCCAACTCAAGACTTGCTCTTTCCATAATTTATTGCCTGGTTTCAAAGCTGTTCATAAATTATAAGACAAAAAAATGCTACAAAAAAAAAAGCCACTGGATGTACCATATTTAGCCCTCCATCCTTAGTACTTTTATATACAATGTTCTTTTTACAGGATTCAATCGTGACCCCCATAGAGCTTGAAAGAAAACACTCAGCAATGCTGTCACTAAATGCTGCGGGGGTGTACAGACATAACTTATGTATAAACAAGCATTTGTCAATGCCGAACGTTCACTTGCAGGTATTTGCAGTGGTGTTTGGCACGTATGGTGCTTTACCCTAATGCCCTGTGCGATTGCTGGTATTTGCACAATAAATTTTCAGCATGACCTTTTTGTTACCCCCATTGTGCGCTACATGAGGCGGAAACACATTTTGGGCAGGATGTGAAAGATGACAGTTGTACTGCTCATAAGGAAGTGTGGTAAAATGGTAATGTTGAAAATCTGGAGTGGAAATATTGAAAATTCGCAAACCTACGAGCATGCGTGGGAACTGTGCAACGCACGCTCGTAAAACAGTCTTTGTTAGGAATTTTTTCACCAAATTTTCAACATTGACATTTTAAAAACTCTGCTAATGAACAGTGTCACTGTGATTTTCTTAATGTGTCCCATACATTGATTTCGCACACCGACTGCGCCATTGTGTGCTACATGGACGGAAACACATTTTGGGCAGGATGTGAAAAATGACAGCTGTATTGCTCAGAAGGAAGTGTGGTAAAATGCCAATGTTGAAAATCTGGAGTGGAAATATTGAAAATTTGCAAACTTACGAGCGTGCGTGGGAACTGTGCAACGCACGCTCGTAAAACAGTCATTTTTAGGAATTCTTTCACCAAATTTTCAACATTGCCATTTTAAGACCTCTGCTCATGATCAGTGTCACTGTGATTTTCTTAATGTGTCCCATACATTGATTTAGCACACCGACTGCGCCATTGATGCGCTACATAGGCGGAAACACATTTTGGGTGAGATGTGAAAAATGACAGCTGCACTGCTCATAAGGAGGTGTGGTAAAATAGCAATGTTGAAAATCTGGAGTGTAAATATTGAAAATTCACAAACCTCTGACGTGCGTAGGAACTGTAATGCTGCTACTAAAACAGTCATTTTGGAATTTTTGCACCAAATTTTCAACATGGGGTTTTTGGGACCCCTTCTCATGAATGATGTCACTGTCATGGCATTATTCAGGCCCAAAGAGTGATTTCGTGCAGTGACTGCACAGTGACTGTGAAATAACCCTTCGGGCCTGAATAACACCATGACAGTGACATCATTCATGAGAAGGGGTCCCAAAACCCCATGTTGAAAATTTGTGCAAAATTCTCAAAATGCCTGAGATATGCAATAAAGTTGAAAACCCCTATCTAGCCCATTATACGGCTTAACTGCATTTCCTCAGTTCGCAGTCAGCTTTGAAGAGTGCAGACGCAGCCCCGGTCCATCAAGATCGTCAGCGCCGAGCACCGGAGAGGTAAGTATGGGGGTGTGGGAGGCTGGTGCAGTGGGTGGGTGAGGGTTGTGGGAGGGGGACTGGGAGAAGTGCCGTGGGACCGTTTTTGCTTTACAGGTGAAAACCAAAAAAAAAAGATTATGTGGGACGTTTGCCACACTGGGGTGGGCTCCCAGCGTGGCAGAAGGATGGCTGGGAGGGTCCGAGAAGCCGACGGGGGATTGGGCACCCCATCTGCAAACAACGCCATGGGGGTGGGCTCCCAGCATGACAGAAGGATGGCTTGAGGAGGGTGTGGAGCCAATGGGGATTGGGCACCCCATCGGGCAAACAACATGGGATGTTTGCCAAGCTGGGTGAGCTCCCAGCATGGCACCAAAGCTTTGGGGGGGGGCGTGAGGCCTACCAGCACTGTGTATGACAGCGGTGGTTTTCTTTGAAGCGAAGACCACTGCTGTCATACACAGCTCCCACACCCATTGGTGCAGGACCACCATGCCTGCTCAACAGAGCAGTGGATTGAAAGGGAGAGGCACACCTCCAAAGTGTGCTACTCTCCCAAAACTTTCCTTGCGCATGCACAAGCGAACGTAAAAACTGGAATCATTACACTTAATTAATAGAACTCTTTTTCTTTTGAGATTTGCTGCCCCTTATGAACTCACTAATCTATTAGCTTTCTGCAGCCCTTCATCCCAATTCAGAGTTGCAGAATCTTTATTCCAAAGGAAATCCGAGGATAGTTATAGTTCCCTTTGTTATCTGAAAACTTGCATATTTCCTCCTAATGGTAGAGGGTATTATCTATCGCTGTCCCTTTACTTTTAGTGAAATTGATGCTGGATCCTGACCATTCTGAATATTTTGTACAAATTTCTATTAGTGACTCCTCTTTGTTATGGGGGTTTATACACCAAACCAAGTCATTGGCGTAAGACAATATTTTAACTATCAGGGATGAAGGACCACCCCTTAAGCCATGGATGTGCGGATCTTGAATTATCGTCTGTAAAAGGATGTCAATACAGAATGTGTATAACAGTGGACTTAGGGGGGATCCCTGTCTAACCCCTCTCTGAACTCTGATTTCTTTCCCCACTCATCCATTAATGTTAGGAAAAATGGATGCTTTGTTATACATTATTTGTATCCATTTCATAAATTCTTTGGGTATCCCATAAGCTCTAAATGTTTTAAAGAAAACTTCCTGTGCAGTTTTATCAAATGCTTTCTCTTGATCCAGTCCCAGTATGTAACCCTGTAATTCTTTATCTTTGGCTGCATAAAGATTTCTCTAATTAAAATTAAATTGTTGTACTGACTTCTCTGATGGATGGCACAAACATGGAAAGGAGTAATAGCTGTATCAGTGACTGTTGTTAACCTATTTAATACAATTTTACTTAATATTTTCCAAATCCTTATTTAACAGACTTATGGGTCTCCAGTTTCTTAGATCTGCTTTGTCTCCTTTTTGAATAATAACATTAGAGATGCCCGATTAATTGACTGAGCAAGCGTCCATCCTGTAGCATAGAATTATAAATAGAATAATAGATAGATGAATGTGCATTACAAGGCAGTAATACCATTGAGAGGTTTTGGGGACATGGAACCTCGAGACTGAAGCCCGAGAGGCCCTAAAGTCCCCAAAACCTTGAGAAGGTATTACTGCCTTGTAAAACACTTATCTTTCTGTTACTTTTTTGTAATATAGGGATCCAGTGATAATACTAGAGTTGGAGATTACCTTTGAACTGTAGTATTACCAGCAAAATCAATAGTGTTATCACTTTTCAGGATAGCATTATTGAGAGTAGTGATGCATTACTGGGAACATTTTGTATAACTTAGAATAATTTTATTGAGGTGTATCCTTATATTACAAACTATTTCTAATACAGGAAAAGTTCTATACAGAAGGTTTTATAAAATGCAGCCCCTGTGCCATCCATCCCTGGGGCTGAATCTGTTTTAAGTCCTTTTATCGCAGTTTGAATTTCTGTTTGTACCATAAGGGCTTTTAGGAAGTCACCCTCTTCTTTTTATCTGTGGCAGTCCCCTAAACATAAAGGCCAATATATTCAAAGGGGTTGTACCTGACGCAACCGAGTTGAACCAATGCAACCCCAGTAATGCACCCGGTAGGATATTGAAAGGTGGGACTAGTGCAGACGAAGTCCCGATGCACCAGGGCACAAAGTTAATGTATACCGCACAAATGCAGGAGGCGTGCCCATGCAATGAGGCACATCCGATATTCCAGCCTAGGATATGCGGCACATGAATTAGCACAACCCTGCTTTTCATAGGGGAGCTCAAGTTGACCCCCAAAAAAAAGGGAACAAAGCCAGGCCACCCACAGGCAGGCTGCTGTATTGCAGGGTGCAACACAGCACCTGCCAGCTGGGGGTGGCCACCTGCCATGCAGGGATTCCATCCGTGAGCACCTACACCCTCCCTGGTGGACTAGTGGCTCTCCCCTCTCCCATTATGCCCAACAGGTGACAGCACAGGTTAAAAACCTGGCGGTACAGTGGTAACCCCCTCTCTCCCATAAACCCAGTCACGGGCAAATGTTAAAATAATATCCCTGGTGGTATAGTGGTATCCCCTTCCATTTGTATGCCCGATCACAGGCACATGTTAAAATCATATCCCTGGTGGTCTAGTGATACCCCCACTCCCCACCCACACAGGCACCCCTGCCCACCCAGCTCCCCCCCGTCATTGGTGGGTGACAGCAACCCATCCACATACCGCACCACCACTCGCTAAATGACAGCTTACAGTAGCAGCTGTTCACCTATTGGTCCACACTGTGGACCAATGGGCTGCAGTGCATACTGTAGTAATCATTCACAAATCTGTGAATGACTAGTACAGTATGCACTGCAAGCCCATTGGTCCACAATGTGGACCAAGAGGCCTATAGCTGCTACTGTAAGCTGTCATTCAGGTGGTGATGTGCTGAACCGGTTGCTGTCACCCACCAATGACAGGGGGGAGCTGGCTGGCAGGGGTGCCTGTGTGGGTGGGGGAATGGGGTACCACTAGACCACTAGGATATTATTTTAGCATTTGCCTGCAATCAGTCATACGGAGGGAGGGATACTACTAGACCACCAGGGATTATATTTTAACATTTGCCCATGATTGGGTTTACGGGAGGGAGGGTGATGCCACTAAACTAGCAGGGATTCTTGTTGTGTTGAAAGTGGTTATGCAGGGCACCAGGTACATTTTGCTGGAATGCCTCACACATCGCCTGCAAATGGGGCCATAATGGCATGCAAATGGCCCCATTTGTGCCATGCATACATTACGGCCTTATTTGCATGCCCGAGTCTGAATATTGTGGAAGATGCACCCCGCGCAACTACAGTTACGCTGATGCATTCCCAGTCCTCCCTGTCTAGGGAATGTGCCGGCACCTTGTATTTGTGCCATGCACATTCTGTGCCATATTCAAAGGTGAATGGCACATCACCTTTGAATATCACACTGTCCTGGCCCTGGCACATCTCAGTTGCACTGCACCCCACTTGCACCACTGCCAGGCTCAGTCTGAATATCTGGCCCCAAATCTCTTTCTGTGATCAAAGGGGTATGCTGAAATGTGTCTCTAAAATATTTGTCTACTTGTATCAAAATATCAGTCTGAGAATTAGATACCTCCCCTGTGTCCAATTTAATTTATGTAATCAGTTTGTGTCCTACCCTAATTTTACATTCTTTGAAATGATCTAAGGAACCTTTTCTCATATTGGTGTTAAATCTCATCTCCTGCTCCAAAGATCTTGCTCTGTCATATTGCATCTAATACATTTGATTTTTTTATATCAGAAATGTTTTGACTTAAATCCACCGTGGGTGTTTCAGTTAATGAAATCAGTTTCTGCAATTGATTTCTTAGCTGTAGGTAAGACTATTATTTCCTAGTGACTGATTCTCTCATAATTGTTTAAAAAAAAAATTTCCAAGCAGCGTTGGAATCTTCCTACCATAAGGCTGCACTATCATATAGCCCTAATACCGATAGCCTTGCCCGTAGCTAATTTTTTTCCAGGCCATTTTGACATTATCTCCTATTAAAATTGAATTACTCAGTCTCCAGGAGTTTTTTTTTGCATCTAGGTGACTGTTTCCAATTAACACATAAAGATATGGCCCTGTGATCTGAAAATTCCTAAGCTCATTGTTGGACACTTGTGACTTCCAATACCTTGGATATAAAAAGCAAATCAATCCTAGTAGATAGGCAACCTCTAAAATAAGTATTCCCTCCTTTTGGATGTTTAGTCCCATAAGAATCCTTTAACTTGGTACTAGACGCAATATTTTTAAGAGCCATTGTGTTACAAAACAGTTTATCAGTCCAGCTCCCTCCGTCCCCATCCCACAGCTGAAATATACATCTCACAGTATTAATCTGGATGTATATAAATATGGCTGAATCATTTTTAAATAAAGCCACCCTAAGGGCTTTTGTCTGAGGTGCATATATATTTAAACTTCTAAAACATTCTGAGAATAAGGACACAGCTAACATAAGGGCCCTGCCGGGGCTAACATCTGCAAGTTTTGAAACTTTAATGTTATAGTTTCTTAATAAAATACCCACCCTATCACATTATTCCTGGCCTATTGACCAGAAAGAAGGTCCTTTAGTCCAGTATTTGGTGGCTTGTTGTAGTTCAGTCTGAGTTTTAATCTAGTATCTTGGATGCATATGCAGTAATATCCTATTTACCTTGAGAAAGCCAGCTCAATACTGTCATTACTTTTGCATGGCTCGTAATACTATTACATTAATCATGATTAGGTTTAGGGAGCTCATCAGGAGGATGAGGACGAAGGGAAACAAAAGTCTACCCAAAAACTACTTATTATTTAAGGAGTTTTCCCACATCTCCATTGTCTTGTCCTTTGGGCTATGTTCTGGTCCTCATTCCCTTTTTCTGTCTCTGGGGTAGTCTCTTCTGTAGCAGAGTTTATAGAGGAGGAATCCGACATTTCTCCTGAGTCCTCTTCTGATTTATCTGTGATTAGTACAGCAAATTTATTCTCTGTCTTCCAACTCATTTTAGCCAATTCCTCTACCTTCCCTCTGGAAGTCCCCCAGGGTCTTCCCAGCCCTGTTACTTTTTTTTTTCCTGCAACTTTCTTGAAAGCGTCCGCTTGATTGGGGGTGGGAGGAGGAGGAGAGGGCATGCCTGAGGTCTCCATATGTTAATTGACTTCCTGACTGGTTGGGTCAGAAACCAAAGGCCTTCCTGTATCATTACCAGAAGGAACAGTAGAGTTTTCCCTTGCCTGGGTCTCTGTATTTGTTTCTTTCAAGGGAGCTGCCTCTTGATGGGAAGGGGGGGGGAGTCTGCAGTAACTGGGGTCGTGACTATTGTATTTGTTACTATTTGAGCTTGCATGTGCTGTGCTTTCTTTACAATCCCTTCCTGAAAGGGACAATCTTCATGACTGAGAGTCCCAGGGGGCATTTCCCATACCTATGTCCAGTCTGCTCACATAGATTACATTTAAATAGGTTCACACATGTGGAAGAAAGGTGATCATACTCTGTGCAATGGCTGCTCCAAGGCGTATCACGTGCTAAACTCAGGTGCATCCTAGAACCACACTTAAAACCTGAATTGGGTTGTCCAATATAAAACAGTACTCCCCTGTCCTTGCCAAAAAAAGTGCTAGGTAGATGTACTGGGCCATTATTAGTTGAATACAACTTAACTTTCACCTTCCAGCCCCCATTCCATATTTGTTCACTATCAAAAATTGGAGCTGCTTTGTCCAAAATTTCACAACATTGTCTCAGCTAAAAGATTATGTCCTCTATGTGGACTCCCTCATTACAAAACATGATAGTGCCTAATTTAACTGCAGGTTTCATAACAGGTATAGCTAAATACGTGATCCACAGAGAGATTATGTTTCACAGTATGATATTGTGCCCGAAATCTATCTAGAGACAGTTTTAAAGCCGACATCATAATTACCATTCCCCAAATGATTTAAAGCAAAGATTTCTGATAAAAAAACCTCATAGTACCCGTTAATAACTGTCTAGATATGTATAATCTATTGGGTGGTGTTTCTATTCCCCCTTTAACCCTTTAACCCTTTGAGAACTGAATATGTTTGAACACACTGAGATTCTGGACATATATATATATATATATGCCCATAGTCCTCTAAGGGTTTTTAAAAAATCAGCCGCACTGCATTCCATCTAGGTGCAGGCTTACCCTCATTCTGCAATAAATCAGCTAGTTTAAACATAGGATTTAACCAAACAGATTTGCTGGGGTCTTGTAAAACCTCCTCTGAAGGACCCAGTCTATTATTAAGTTCCTCTGTGTGAGCAGGCAGTGTCAGGAGTGATGTTCCCCTGTCCAGTGGTTTCAATATTTGCTGGTTCGTTAGGGCCCATACTATTAGAGTTTGTATTTTGATACTCCATAACATTCTCCTCATGAAATTCTGTTTCTACAATTTTTGAAGTTGTAGCTGGATGAGACAAGTGTATCTGTCCATGATACCTTTGCACATCTTTGTCATGCGGGTCTGGAATCCACTGTCCTGTCCGGTTTTGTAACCAACCAACCCCTTCTAATGCCTGTGCTGGAGACCATTCTGAATTCAGTATATCAGCCATTTGTGCTTCAGTACAAGAAACTGAAGCAAGCGTCTTTGAGTTTGAACATTTAGGTTAGACAGTTCTCTGGATTTATTTTAAAAAGAGTTCATCCCGGGGTTTTCACTACAAGATGTATGTTGCTTCCCCAGTCTTTTACCTTTTGTTTTAGCTGGTGATTTCTCCAGTGCAGGATTTTCCTCCATCTCTAGGCACACAGCCAAACACTGTTGCAAGCTGCCAGATGGACTAGTAAGTGGTGCTGCAGGTTGAGTACGTGGCCCAGCCTCCTTTGATGCTCCAACATCATCACCCAGCTGGAGCAGTGAGTCAGCAGGCTCTTGCTGCTTCTGGCCGACAGGAATTTTTGACAGTTCTGCCTGTAGAGCTTCTCAACATCTCCTGCAACTCTCTTCTGCCTTCATTAATTGCACCAACAATTTCTCTTCAGACAAAGTAGATTCCTTTTGAGATGGAGAATTGGTATGTACCTGAAGTCTTTTAGATATGTCCTCATCTTGTAGTGTCCAATCTATGTCAGAATCAAAAAAGCAAACTGGACCATCTTCAAAGGAAAGGGACCATTGTTTAACCAGGAGTAGCACACTAAGCCGAAGCTTGTTTCCAGATGCAACCTGGGAGCGCAAGGAAGTTAAGTGACTTGCTCAGGATCACACAGTATGCACCTGTGGGATTCAATTCCAGGTCTCTAGATCTGCAGCTCAGAGCCTTAACCCACTGCGCTACACTGTATTTATGCTGGATAAAGAAACTCAGTCAGCCTCTAGCAGTACAGGGGTAGAAGAGGAGGCCTTCTCCTCTACCTCTCCAACAGACTTTCCTCCTCCTCCTGGATCCACTGGAGCAGCCATCTTGGTAGACGTCCAGAATCTCCCCTACTGGTGAATAGGGGAATTTTCCCGGTGCCCTGGCCAAATTTCCCCCCATTCACTAAAAATATCACCAACAGCTTAATCTGGTTCAAGGTCAGTTGGCATTCGTCTGTATCCCCCTCCCCCAGATTGTGCCTGAAAATAGGCAGAATGTGTCTAGTGCACTTACCAGGTCAACAAAATCTAAAGTAAAAAAATAAAATTAAAAATGCCTAGGATATAATTAGCCAGATGTGCAAAGAAGGGCCTCTGTGTTGTGAAGCCTGGCCTTTTTGTTTTGGGCCATGCAAATCCCCCATGCATATTTACTGCTACAAATGTTTCTCCACAACTGTTACGGCTCACTTACTTTCCCTTTGTCATTCTGTATTGAACATATACACTATGGCCATGCTCAGCATTCTTTTTGCTGAGTAGGGTCTTAGAAACATGCACCATATCTCACATTTGTCACTGAAATGAGGGACATGGATCAGGACACATCCCGAAACATGGAGATACAGTACCTCAGAACACAGTGAAAACCATTGTATTTACTTGTACTGATGTTAGCCCCTGAGAATTAATTTCTACCATAAAGTAGGGATGCCATTTAGGTACAGCAGATGGGGGCAGTTGCACCCCCCCCCATCTGTCCATAGGTTGTTCTTATAGTGTGACAATAATGGCATTAAATTTGGATTTAATCTTTGCACAATAAGTGCCTCCTGGCCTGTGCTGTACTCAAACTGCAGGTGCATCTGTATTATGTTGTCCACTCTCTCCACCATAGTGGCACCATCACATGTGATATGGAGGAACTCCAGCCAAGCAAGAGCACGAGTCATGCAAGTTAGACACTGTCTTTCCTGCCACAGAGTAGACAGGCTGCACACTACAGCTTGTAGGAGTTGTTGAGCACTGAACTCTCATTAGCATTGTTGTGGTGGCACATTTTTGTTGGTCTACTCTTTTTTGTGAACTCTTTTTGTGCTTCACTGTAATCAGGGCATCTCTTGGAGGTGCCTGCTTGGGTAACATCTCTACTCCCCTGCCTGAAGCCTAACTCCCCTCCAGCTCACCAGACTGGACATCCAGCCCCCCTGGTTCACCCCTGGGGATGGCATGCCTCTTCTACCTGGCAGCCTGTCATGGAAATTAGAGGGTTCGTCCAGTGAGGGGCCAGGGCAGCTGTTGGGAAGATGGCCCAGCGCTGGGTATGTGGGCACAGTCCACTGGAGCCCTCATCACCTCTCTAGTCCCAGGGGAGATTTTCTTCTTAGTTATTTCCCCCAGAGAGCAGATGTGCAATACTGGCAATGCACCTATGTGCAGCCAGTTGCTGCTGTGCTCCCGATGTAGCATCGAGCCTTGCTGCCTTGTAGGGCTCCTGGTCTCCACCAGGGATCACAATGGTGCAAGATTTACCCCAATACTCACCCCGGGAGTGAAGAGCAGTCCACCACTGGATGTTCAGTCCCCTTATTCCCCAGTGACCCAAGTCCATTCCCAAATGCAGGTCACTGGCATGGAGCAAGGTGTGGCATCCAGTGCCTCAACCCTTTTTATGAGTCCCTGTCTCCCTTGGTGCCTGAAGGGACTTGGGATGATCTAGAAGCTAACTTTTGACTAGGCTACCTGCTATACTTACTCTACTAGGTTTGCCTCACACACAAAAAAGAACCAGCACAGACCTCCACATCAGCAAGCTATGCCTCACAGCAGCAGTGACAGCGATGTGGGCAGACTTCATAGGCCTCAATTTTTTATTTTAATTCTTTGTTAACTGGGTAAGGCCCACTAGGCACAGGTGCTTGTTTTCAGGGGCAACTCAGGGACACTGGGGAGGTTAAGCTACTTGCTCACAGTCAAACAGTATACAAGTGGAGGTTGTGGGAATCAAACCCATGTCTGTCTGCTGGATGTACCAAGCTGATTCACAGATCATTACTCTAACCTCTAGGCTATACTTCCAGACCCTTAATAAGTGCAGAGTATCACAGCCATGGCAGCAGCCAAGCAAGAAGTGAGCTACACAAGTTGGGTGGGCTCAGTTGGTGAGGTGTCTTGGTCACAGACTACGTTGGAGACCTGCGATGGTCAGTTCTAGCATCCAGCTTCTGGCAGAAGGATGGAGGAGGAGCGGTCTGAAAACTGGGCTGGTGGTACACTGTACACTAGGCTAGACTGCAGGTTCTGGCTAGATAGCTGGGTAAGTAAAAGTAAATATTTTTTTACAGTGGGGATTGGGGAAGGAGAAAGGACTGAACTATTGATGTGTTTTTCACATTTCTGTGCCTTTGGGCAGCTTCATGACCCATATAGTATGGGTATTGGAAGGAATGGATTTGGGCAGAGAAATTGGGACAAAGTGGTGTTTTTTAGTGGAGAGGTCAGAACTTAAGCCAGGAAAAAAATTATTTAGTAACTAGGTGGGTTTAAGCCCAAATCTGATGCACTCCTCAGGAGTAAAGACAGATGCATCTTATACATTTGAATGTTTCCTGATTTGCATATTGCTTTTCAGTCACAACAAATAAGTTTCACCTTTTAGAGATGTTCCAGACATCCCAGAGCTTGCTGCCTAGGGGCTAACTAGCACCTAGCCTCCACTGGCTGTTGGCTCCCTCCTTTCTGAAATGGCACCCCACCATAAAGTGTAAATGTACAGGACATCCTCTGGGTGAGCAGCATGTTTTCCATGAGGGATGGATAAGGGCCAGCGCAGTTTCCAGGGGTAAAACAAGAGCTGCTCCTTGCATTCAAGGACAGTTGAGCAGTATGGTATACACAGACCATTGAAGTCCCACTATAGTCAGCATATGCCCCCCATGAAGCTTACTGCCACATCATTCTGCTCAAACACATTATGACATAGGGCAAGGGAAAGTGCAGGGACATGCTCCATTAACATGAATGAGGGTATTTTTATTACTACTGTATTTAATACATATTAATTGAGAGTTGGAGATTAATGAAGGCCACTGCTCGACTAACAAGGGCCTTGTTTGAAGATCAGTGGCCTTCATTATTCTCCAGTTCACCATCATAATGTATATCAGAGTATTAAAAAATAACCCCATTCATTTCAAGGGGTACACCCCGGCACTCTGACCCATGGACATCATCTCTTAAAGACTCCTATCTCTGGCTCCCTAGTACTCAGGTAAGAGACTCTTGATTTATATCTATACTTGGTGGGTTGTCTGTAGCAGCATGGCTACACTTGCTACAGTGGAGTGCGTGGAGGAGGGGGTACTGGCTGTGTGGGTCGGTGTCAAGTTATTGCTACTTTTGTGCTTGCCCCTCAAAGTCTGTTTGGGTGGAAGCATTCAAAACTATGAAGAGAAAATAGTAGGAGTACAGATCAGACAGAATTAATTAAAAGGGAACTGTCATCAGCAGGGTTTCTTAATGTCTGAAAGTCCATAAACAGCTAATTTGAGTGAACTATGGTGTTTATCTGTGAGTCTTTGCAGTCCAGAGTTATTCATATGCGAATCAGCCTGTAATTAAGGGCTAAGGCAGCCATATGTTTTAGGCTCCCGATAGAAATTGATGACACCGAGGATCTTGCCCCCCCATTGACTGTAGGTTAAATAGGGAATTGTCTGTTTTATTAAGTGTGTTTTAAGGTGTTATTGCAACACTTTGTTTTGTATGTGCATTGAAATTAACATCTTTATACTTCAAACTGTTAGCAAAAATAATCCATCTTTAGGGTTGCTTTATCCTCTAGGCTATACTGCCAGCTGATCCTCAAAAACTACACAATTCAAGGCTGGCTCTGTGGTGCCAACAGATATTGGGGCCCCATATCAGGATTTCTTAACTCTGTCTGTGTTTATGTCAGTACAGATTACTGTCTTTTTCCATCCCCTCTCGTACAGCTTTTTCTCTTACTATTTTGGGTGTGAACGCAGGTCTACAATATGCAAATGTGGCTACACACCTACTGGCCTAGCATCATGGGGCAGCCTTGAAATGTGAAGTTTTTGATTATCAGCTGGCAGTTCAGCCTTTAAGTTAAAGCAAAGAGCTGTGAACAAGCATCATTCATCCAGAAGACTGAGTTTTGATTCTATCATGCTCTGCTTGTATATTATGTGACCAGAGCAAGTCACTTAACCTCCCTGTGTCTCCTGCAGGCTCTTTCCAGTCAGCCACTGTACATTTTCTGGCTGTACTCCTCAGGAGATTGCCTTAACAGGTGCTAGGGCCTCAGATAGGAGGAAATTATCTGATTCAGAGGACTCTTCTGATTCATCTTCTGTAAAGCAGTCTGGAACTACAGAAGCTAAGGGCAAGGAGTCACCAAAGTCACCTCCTGAAGACCCCTCTTTTACAGAACTCCTTTGCATCATCCAGCAGACTGTCAGCTGGAATGCAGAGGGACAATATGAGGATGATAAGATGGCCGCTGCTATGAGCCTGCTGATGTTTTAGCTCTGTTTGCTTGTTTTGTTTATTCGTATTTTATATGTTTTTATTATTTAGTTTAAACTTTGTTTAAAAGCGTGTTTTATATTGAGACAGGGTTGAAGGAGTGAGGTAGCTAGTGTCCTTGCATTTTTTTGGGATTAGTTTGTTTCTGTATCTCCCTCCTGAGCCCGATTAACTTTGTCGGCTTTTACGTGCTGGTGTTTAAGTGGCAGTTTTACACCTTGCTGTGGCTTTTTTACACCTTAAAACCTCAGAGCTGTTTCAGAGCTCGGAGTTTAATTTTTGATGTCCTGCTGTTATTTTAAGAGTGGGTACGATTAAATTACTCTGCAGGGAGGAATAGGTCCACTTGTATCCAGCTTTAATGCCCTTTTTTTGATTTATCTGGATTTTCCAAGCAGGCAACTTATCTGGAGGTTTGAAGAAGCTTGAAGAAGTTTGTGGCCTGTTTAGTCCTTGATGGCCAATGACTACAGCTACAGGGTCATGGGTAATAATAACTAAAACCCTTGCTGGGTTTGTGTTGAGGGTTGGTTGGGGGTTTCCTTTGTGGGCCTGGAGTCTCCTGGACCTTGTGCCCTGGACTCCTGTTGGAGAATTGGGGTTGGATGGTGAGGGGCATAGATTGTCTTGCAGTCGGTGGATGGCAGGGCTGTCTGTATTGTCAGGAGACTTTGGGGGCTGTGTGGTTCTCCCTTCCCTTCTTTCCTGGCTGAAAGATTTGGATTTACACATTGTATCATCTATTACTGTGCTGTGTTGGTCTGTTTCTTGCCTCCCTGCTTTGGAGTTTGAAGGGTCAAGAAAGTTCATTTTGCCTGGACTTCGGCTGGACAAATTCCTGGTTTTGGAAACTATGAACAGTGGTTTGGCAAGTTGCCTGAGGTCTTTCCCCTGTGTTTCTGGGATTAATATTAACACTGATTAATTTCTGTTTGTTGTGGAGGGAGGTTGTGAGAGAGCATCTCAGACACTGACATTATTTGGATTTTGGACATGTTTTTCATTGACTGGGAGTGAGAGTCCTAGTTTTTTCAACTTTTTCTGGTTTTACTTGAGGTGAGAGGCTGTTAGAGACCCTCCCAGACATCGAGTTTTATTTTTTATGGATTGGCCTAATTGTGAACTGTGCCTTATTTTTCATTATTGATTGGGAGTGTTTTATAACTGATTTTATTATTTAGTTAATTACTTTATTATTTTGTTTAAGTATTGAGGGAGTCATTCCCTGTTCTATGTATTGTGGATGTTTTTATTTATTTTGAGCTACCCGGTTCAGCTTAATTAGTGCCACATAGGAAAGTGTTGGGGTCTTCAGTATGTGTAAGAGGCCTACCTCCATGGTCATGCGCTATTTGCCCTCCGCCCTTTGTGCCCTCCATCCTTTCTTCCCTCCCCATTACAGCTATCGGCATGCCAACACTGTAGAGCATTTGGTATTGCTCATAGGGGAGGGAGGGGGGCTGGTGGATGTGAACAGTGGAGATCAAGTGAGTGGGGCCATTGTATTGGGGTAGTGAGACCCAGAAGACACCCTGGAGTGAAATAGAATCTGGAACATGGTCCTCCATGCCTAGTTTCAATACCCAAGGGCACCACCAGTACTGGTGGGCAGGTAGTCCAAGCAGCTCCAGTGGCCCATCCAACCCAAGCAGTGCTATATAATGCCAGATCCATTAAAAATAAGACTGCAGTTAGTTCAGATCTTGTTGGATCTGTGGATGTAGCATACTTTACAGAGACCTGGCTGGATGAGAATGCAGGCCCCATATTAGAGGCCGCTATTCCAGCTGGGTACTCGGTGTTGCACCGACCGTGGGGGGGGGAAGGGTTGCGGTCTGTTTCAAGACCAAGCTAGGCCTTACGAGTGTACCAGTTGGAGAGGCTGAGTCACCTGAGTGTACCATAGTGGTGGGTGTGGGTTGTAGGATCGCCCTCATTTACCGTCCACCAGGTGAAGAGGAGTGTTTCCTGCAGGAAGTTGCAGACTTCATGGTCAACATGGTGCTTGAGTCACCCAGGCTGATGGTCCCGGGTGACTTCATTGCCTGGGTCGATGTCGAACTCTCACAGCACTTCCTCCAATTGATGACATCTTTGGGCCTCACACAAGTTGCTACTTCTGCCACTCACAAAGGCAGTCGCTCCCTTGACTTAGTCTTTCTCCTGGGGATCAATGCCTTTGATTTGGAGGTGGAATCAGTCAGATGGTCTGATCACTACACCATGGGGTTCAGTTTTTGCATCCCCCTTCATAGGTCTACCCCTGTGGAGATGGTCAGGTACCACTCTTTGTGAGGTATAAGCTCGGAGGGCCTGACGGTGGTGATTGACCTATTAGAGTTTTCCAGAGTGAGCAGTGACCCAGATGCCTTGGTATTGGCTTATAATAAGGCCATTTCCTTGGCTCTGGATATCATTGCTTCAGTCCGTGTTCATCCTCTTCACCTTCACCCTCGGTCCCTTTGGTTTGATGGGACTTTGAGGGAGATGCGGTGACAAGGACGAAGATTAGAACATTGTTGGTGGAGATCTGCACTTGATGCTGACCATTGTAGATAGATGGAACATTACCAAGTCTATCATGCCGCAATCTCCCATAAGAAGACAGAGTTCCTGTCTGGGGAGATTGTGGCTGCTCAGAACCGACCAGGTCATCTCTTTCAAACCATAGATAGACTGTACAACACAGCCTGCCTGCAGGTTCGAAGAGCCTTTCACAAGTAGAGTGTGAAGAGCTTGCACGCTTCTTTGTGGCTAAGGTGGCGATATCAGGGTGGCGCTCCTACCTGCACCTTCTATGGGGGAAGATATGGATCAGCGCTTGGTCACTAACCCCAAGTTCTCCTGGAGTTCTTTTGCCTGACCAGAGCTCATTGATGTCATGCAGATTGTCCAGGGTATGCACCCTACATGCTGTAGTTTGGATCCGGGCCCAACTTCCCTGATTAAGGGTTGCTGGGATATCATTGGCCCTGTCCTAGCATGGATAATCTGGTGCTCCTTGGAGATGAGTGAGTTTTCTAGCTCCCTGAAAGAGGCGGTGGTGATGCCCCTCTTGATGAAAGCTTCTCTGGACCCAGACTGCCATGCAAACTACAGACCAATCTCTAACCTTCCCTTTGTGTGAAAGGTGATTGAGAAAGTAGTGGCAATACAGCTGGAGAACCATTTGACCATCCATGACACCTATGAACCATTCCAGTCTGGTTTTCGAAAGAGGCATAGTACCAAGACTGCTCTGGTTCTGGTGCTCAATGATGTCCTGATTGCGAGAGATAGGAAAAGCCGCTCCATCTTGGTTCTTCTTGATCTCTCTTCAGTGTTTGACACTGTGGACCATGGGGTTCTTCTCGAATGCCTGAGGTTCATCTGTGGCCTGTCTAGTACAGTCCTTGGGTGGTTTAGATCTTTTCTCACTGGTAGTACTCAGAGGGTGGTGTCGGGGATTAATTCCTCCAGCCCAGTCTCTGTCATGTGGGGTACCTCAGGGTTCAGTGTTGTCCCCGTGTTGTTTGCAGTGTATATACTGCCTCTAGGGGACATTGTAAGAAGGTATGGGCTGAGGTTTCACTGCTATGCTGATGATACCCAGCTCTACCTATCTTTTGCACCCGACCAGGATAGAGTTTTCTCGACATTTAACAACTGCCTCACTGAAATCCAGAATTGGATGGATTCGAGTTGGCTGAAGTTGAACTCAGAGAAGACGGAGGTGTTGATTGTGTACCTGGGTCACCTGATAGAGGGAAGGGGAGCTGGTTTACCATCAGGACTTTTTCTTGGTGGTTCCCAGCTCCCCACTTCTGAATAAGTGCGAAGTCTGGGGGTGATTCTTGATGATGGGCTGACACTGCGATCACAGGTGTCGGCGGTCGTCAAATCTTTCTTTTACCATCTGAGGAACATCTCCAGGATTAAACACCTTGTTCCATCTGGTGATCAGCCGACTTTGGTCCACGCCTCTGTTACCTCGCGCCTTGATTGTTGCAACTCCCTTTATCTAGGGCTACCAGTGGCTGATAACTGCCACTTGCAGCTAGTGCAGAATGCTGTGGCCTGGTTATTGATGGGTACACCCTGTACCTGTCACATTTCCCTTGTGCTGCGCGAACTGCTCTGGCTGCCAGTACAGTGGTGGATCACCTTTAAAGTCAGGCTTCTGACATATAAAGCCCTACATGGACTTGGCCTGGACTACCTGAAAGAGCTCCTGGTACCTTACTACCCTAGGCGATCGCTCCGCTCGGCAGATGAAGGGTTGCTAGAGATTCCAAGGGTTTCTTTAAAATCTTCCAGGGCTCATGCTTTTATGTTCATAGCCCCAACCCTTTGGAATTCTCTACCCCATCAGCTTCGGGAGTGCACGTCCATGGAGGAATTTAAACAGGCCCTGAAGACCCATTTGTGGTATCAAGTGTATATGACTTGATGTTTTACTGTTTTTATGAACTAGTATTTATTGTATGTGTGTTTTATTATATTGTTTAAGTAAGGCACCTTGATTTTTAGAAAGGTGTGGTATGAATAAATATTATTATTATTATTAACAAGACCCCAAACGTAAGCATCTAGCTGATTACCTTGACTTGGAAGAGATATCACCTATCCCTGTTCCTCCTTGGACTTCTCCCCATGAATGTCTGACTACCACTATTTGGCAGTTGCCCCACTCTATTCCAGCTGTCCCATAGAAGTCTGACTGGATCTACCATATGCCGGAGGGCATCTCTTTCTTGGATTCCCAGCCCAAGCAGATCCCATTGTCATAGCTGCGGCTCACGACCTCTCTGCCAAACCAAAACACATGAGTACCTCCCAACCTGACAAGGAGTCTAAGCAGCTGGACCAATTTAGTTGTAAGCTTTACGCCTCCCCTACCTATGCTCTTTATTCTCTCAACTACATAGCACACACAATCTCTTCAAAAGGCCACCATGTCTAAATTGGAGGCTCTCATTTAGACTATGGATGTCTCAGACCTTAAAACAGAACTGAAAAAAGACATGCACCTGTCCAAAATATACTGCAGACATGTGTTCAGAGCCACCTATGATTAAATGGATGCAGTAGCTTATTCCTCCACCATAGCCATCGGCCTCAGGCGGCATGCTTGGCTGCATATCTCTGGTCTTTTCCCAGACCTTCCGGCAGCCATCCAGGATGCCCCCTTCCGAGGAGCTGTCCTCTTCAGAGGTCACACCAAAGACCTTATTACGTTCCTTCAGGTTAGCGGACAGGCCCCTTACATTGGTAAACTCCATGTACAGGCTGGGCTCCATACCTAAGCAGCCATTTTGGTGCCAGCAGAAATGACAAAGTAGACAGCCCTTCTCCAGGCATCAGAACAAATGGAGAGCACTGGGGTCAGCTGTCACCCCCTGGCCTCAAAATCTTCAGAGCGACTGAAGGATCCCGCCACTCCGCGTCCTGACTTGTACTGCCCTCCCCCTCCTCCTCCACCTTTCAGCAGTGTGGAGGAGATGGGAGGAAGGTTTGCATTCCACCTGCAGGAGTGGCAGGGCATCAAATCAGATGCATAGATCCTGCAACTGATTTGAAGAATCACACTATCAAGTTTCTGGAAATATCTCTAGACTTGCCTCCAGGTCGATCCTGCTATTCCCCAAAACAGGTTTCCCTGGTTGAGGAGAGATTATAGCTCTTATTCAAAAATTGGTCATAGAGCCAGTCCCTTGGGCACAGAGGGGACAAGGGTTTTACTCCCATTTCTTCCTCATCCCAAAAAAGACAGGCGACTTCAGGCCCATTCTAGATGTCAGCCAGCAGAACCTTCTTTTGGAATGCAAAAGGTTTCACATACTGACCTTACAAAGCCTTATACCCCTGCTTCAAATAGACTATTGGCTCTGTGCACTGGATATACAGGATGCTTACCTGCATATTCTGGTTTCCCTGGCCACCGCCATTTCCTTCAGTTCCTGTTCCAGCAAAGACATCTTCAATTCAAAGCTCTCCCCTTTGATCTTTCCTCAGCACCCAAGGTTTTTCGCCAAGTGCCTTGCAGTGGTGGCAGTGGCTCTTCGCCATCAGGGCATTACAGTGTTCCTGACGATTGGCTCCTGGCAGCTTCGTTCAGGAGCAGCATGGAGGAATCTCTGTCCTACACTCCAGATCTTTTTGCTTGACTGGGGATCACCATCAACTATCTCAAGTCATCCCTGGTACCTGCTCAATTCCTCCAACTTACTGGGGCAGTTTTGGACACTGTCCAGGGCAGGGCCTTCCTGCCCTCAGACAGAACAGATATTCTGACAGAGCAAATCAAGCTGGTTATGTCTTCCAGATGTTTTCCAGCCAGGGCATTCTTACATCTGCTTAGCTTGATGGCAGCAACCATTTCTATGGCCCCTTAGCCAGGCTGCATATGTGAGTCATCCAATGGATGATAAGAGTCCAGTGGGACCAGCACTTGGACAACCTGGATAATCCCATCCTGGTATCCAGCTTACTAAAGAAAGACCTTTCATGGTGGTAGAACCCTCAAAATGTGTCTCGAAGGGGTTGCCTTTCCTGGTACCCCCCAACCTCCTGGACTCTCACCATAGGTGCTTCAGGCCTGAGCTGGAAGGCTCACCTGGGGGATCATTAGACCCAAGGTACATGGTCACAGCTGGAAGCTTCTCTCCACATAAACATCCTGGACATGAGGGCAGTTCTTTATGCCCTTCAGCCACTCCTGTCCATGGTAACACTGCTAGTACAAACCGACAACATGTCAGTGGTCTGATACACCTACAAGCAGGGAGGCACCTGAACGTATCCACTATGCAGGGAGGCAATGAGGGTGTGGTTCTGGGCAGTCCATCACCACCTGTTTCTCATGGCCGTGCACATCCCAGGCATCCACCATGTCCTGGCAGATAACTTCAGTCAAATATTGACACATGTTCACAAACGGGAACTTATTCAGGACGTAGCAGAGTTTCCTTTTTCTGAGATGGGGATGACCAGAAATAGATCTCTCTTCACCTTCCTCATCTGACGCAAAACTTCCCAGTTTTTGCTCGCTCGTTCAAGAGCATGGTTCTACTTGTCACAACACATTCTCTGTCTGTTGGACAGGGAAGTACCTATACGCCATCCCTCCCTTTCCCATTCTGCAACATGTCTTCCTAAACTTCAGAGAGAGGGTGCTTAAATGCTCCTGTTTGCCACCTCTGGCCCAGGCAGATTTGGTTTCTTTCCCTGCAACAACTGGCTGTGGAACCACTGGTTCCCCTTCCTCTTCGACATAATCTGTTGACACAGGATAAGGGCAGACTTATGCATCTGGGACTCAAGTCCTTGTACCTTCATATGTGGCTCCTACAGACAAAGTCGTGTCATGCTTTGGGGTCTCCCATAGGGTCACTTAGGTCCTAGTGTTGGCTAGAATGCCTTCCACCAGATCTACCTATGCTATGAAATGGAAGTGTTTTTCCATCTGGGCTGCAGCTAAAGGACTGGATCCTTTCTCATGCTCTGTGCCCCAAGCCATGGAGTACCCTTTGCACCTGTCTGACTCTAATCTAAGCTATTCCTCATTAAAGGTCCACCTGTCTGCTTTTTCAGTCTACTATATACTAGTGGAAGGGAAGACGGTTGCCCAACTAGGGGTTTCTAAACCTTTTGAAAGGGATCTTCATTTTAAAATCCCCTATCCACAGCCCCGCACCTTCTTGGGACTTACACGTTAGGTTAGAAAAGCTTACATTGCCTCCCTTTGCCCTGGCAGTAAGCTGTTAGATGTGCTATCTCTCTTGGAAAGTGCTCTTTTTAGTTGCTGTTACTTCTGCTCATAGGATTTCTGAGCTTCAGGCCCTGATGTGTAAGGAGCCTTATTTAACTTTTCACAGAGACCAAGTGGTCCTATGTACAAATCCTTAGTTTCTTCCAAGGTTGTTTGAAGTTCACCTTAAAGCAAACCATTGAAGTCCCAGTGTATTACCCTGTTCACATGAATAAGGGTGAAGCCTTCTCCACACATTGGATGTACATAGGTTTTTGTGGTACTATGTCCACAGGACCAAGGATGTCCACAAGTCAAATCGGTTGTTTGTTTCCTTTGCCCCCAAAACCCTGGGATTGGCAGTCTCTAAGCAGTGCTTGTCCAAATGGTTGGCTAACCGCATATCTTTCTGCTACCAGAAGTACAGTAAACCTCTTCCAGAGAGGTCAGAAGTGACTCCACCAGAGGTATGGCTGCTTCCACAGCTTTCCCCAGGAATTTTTCTAAACCAGAGATTTGTGCTGTAGCAACCTGGAGTTCTGTCCACACTTTCACAGACCATTACAGCTTGCACATTGCCTCTAGGCATACTGCCAGGTTTGACTTAGCCATTCTGCAGGGTCTAATGTCTTAGACCTACTCTTATTGTCTCCTGACTTTCCTCCTCCCATACTTTAATTGGCCTCGCTGAGGTGACTGCTTAGATTCAGTCTATATGTTATGACCTACTGCAGGGATCCTCTCAAGTAAGATAGTACAGTTACATAAGAGCTTACTGTAACAGTAGATCTTCAAAGAGGTTCCTGTAGTAGGTCACACTTTCCCTCCTCCTTCCCCAGTTTTCAGCAGAATCTTTTAGACCATTCTGAGAAGTTTCAGAATTCCACCCTTTCTCCTATCGCATCCTCTTGGGTCTCTGGTGGGAGAAGTGGAAGGCAGGCTGACATCCATCACGTGACATTGAGTCAGTGGTCCTCCACCAGACATTGCTAGCAAAAGTTTGCCGTGTGGTCCTGATGCCAGAGGATGCAGTCCTATTTGTTATGACCTACTGCAGGAACCTCTCCTGAAGATCTACTGTTACAGCAAGTACTTACATAATTTTACTTTTTTTTTTCTACTTCCAGTTCCAGCAGACTTTTTTGTGGGGGAGTGAGTTAGAAAACAGTGTTTCTGCAGGTTTGGAAAATGTTTGAACTGCAGACACAAACCCCAGTCAACTACTTCCAGTACCCACTTGTCTGTAGTAATGTTTATCCATTCCTGGAAGTAGTGTGCCAGCCTTCCTCCCAATGGCAATCGCTGAGAAATCTCAGTAGAATTGACACAGGTTTTGTTTCAGCTGGGGCTTAGATGCTGGAGCTGCAGCATTATGCCTGGAAGCCCTTTTTCCCCTTCCCCCATAGTAACTGCTTTGTGATTGGTACTGATAGGAGGCGTAATAGTAATGGGCTCTTAGGAAGTATCCCCTACCTCTGCCTCCTATTCTGTTATGTGCTTGGGGTAGGGGTTCCAGTTATCTCAGTGGCACAGTTGGTTAGCACAATTGAATGTATTCTGGGTGGCCTGTGTGCAAGTCCCAGCTAAGGCACTTATTTCTTTCTCTTCTCTGTTTGTATGTGTTCCATAAAATTCTGACACCACACTCCTCTGTTATTGTTACAAGTAAAATATTTATGTTGCCATTGGGTTGTGCATTTCAGAAAGAATGTGTGCTCAGGGACAGCCCAGGTTCCACTTGTCTCAGTGGCACAGCTGGTTAGCGCAATCAGAACAGTATTCTGGGCAACCTGAGTTCAAGTCAAAGCTGAGGCACCATACTTCTTTTTCACCTCTGTTTGTGTGTGTTCCATAAAATATGCACACTACTCTTCTGTGTGATTGTTCACTTCTGTTTGACCAGTAGGAGGTACAGGCCTTATCCTTCTCAGTGTTACTTTTGAAAGGGGTTTGTATTGATCAACTTTTTAAATGTAGGCCTCTTTTTTGTCACCAAATAATGAATCACCCTCAAAGGATAAATTTATGGCCTTGTTTGAGTATCTGGCAAATGATGGTAGTCTTTAGCCAAGAAAACCTTCTTAATGACACCGCATGAGCCCAAAAAGCTCGAGCAGCAGTGTCACTAGTGTCCAAAAAGTAGTGCCACTGGTGTCTCTTTGTAAAAGAAGTATAGCTGACACACCAATTGCAATGTGTAAAGGTTTAATAGTATAGACAAAGAGTACCAACAACAAAGGAACTCCCTCACCCAGCCCGACTTCTAACAAGTCTTCCTCAGGGTGTGGTTTTCCTTAGCCTGGATTGCCTGGAAAGAATGACACATTTTGATATGTCCTCTGATGAGGCATTTTCTGTGCCATCTCCTGCTCCTTTCTCTATGTAGAAACAGTAGCAGTGACATTCTTTTCTTTTAGTTTCTTTTTGGCAGACACTGGTTCCACTGCCTGCTCTAAGGCACTTTTATTTTTATTGTTGCCATCTCTGGATTCAGGGGTCCCCCTTTCAGATACCCTAATATCTGAACCATATCTACCAGCCCTTTCTGATGGCTGTGCAGCTTAATCTTTTTTTTCTTGTCACCTTTTACATCAGTTGCTGTTGAACAGGAGGAGGTGGACCCTTCTGATGCATGCTTTCCACCATTACTGAAACTACCTTCAGATGCTTTTTTATTATTTTAGGTAACACAGAGGTGGACTGAGAAGGCATACTTCTTTTAAAACTTTACTCTTTAAATGAAGGTTTAGGACAAAACGATGACAGTATTTGCAATTTATAAAGTTGCATTGTTGACCTGAACACTTTAATCAAAGTCTGTGACAGTGTGCCCTTGCAAGGAGCTGAAAACAATTTGTACAATTTGCTGAAGGTCTAACCTTGAAATAATAAAATGATTCCCCCAAAACAATACAGTATAAGAGCACAACAGTAAAACAGCTCTTGTGCTGAAGAAAACTTGCAAAGGTCAAAATGTAGGCTTCTGCAGGAACCAATTAATGTGAAAGGGCACAGACAGAAATGGAAAGTGAAACCTCTCTGTTATCCATAAATTGGGTAGCTAAAATAGTGAACAACTAATAATGCCAAAAAGAATGTTGTTTACCAGTCAAGCAGCCAAAATGGAAACAGTAGTCATGTATGAAATGCCCTGTTCTTGGAAATCAAACATGAACCAGAGAAACACTAGCTAAACACATGAACCAGAGAAACACTAAACAGACAGCCATCAAAAGAACTGACTAAAATATACTCTTTGAAATAAAACTACAAAATAAAAACCTTACTAGAGAAGCAGCCATTATCAAAATTCACTACAGGTGACTGGTCTCATCAGGCAGAGAAACAGATGTGAGCAACAGCAAGAGTGAAGCACAGATGCTAAGTTTTAACCTACATTCTAGGTTCTAAAATTTGCATGGGTTCTACATCCAGGGTGTCACTCTCTACTGAAAATACTGCAAAAAGTGTAAGAAAAAATTACTTACCACAGTAATCTTCTTTCTTCCAAGGGAATCTTACTGTATTCTGACAAATGCTATCATCCCTTCCAGTTGAACTGCCCCAGAGACGAACAAGTTAAAAGTCTCGAGCTCAGTTTCAAACCACTGTCCCTGGTACATTCTATGTAACTGTTAGATTCTTATGAGCAAACATATAGTGATAAAAGCAGTAATGAAATAAACAAGGCTATGCTAAGCAAAACATTATTAAACTAATAATTAACATCTAACTCATGTAATCAAAGATTATAAAAGCCAACAAGGGCATAAAAGATAAGTCACAGATGCCTAAAAAAAAAAAAAAACACCCGTGGTGCAACATTTCTTAGAGTGACAGCTGGGTGCAGTGCCCCAGGTTCTAGTAGGGAGGCAGGGTATGAAGTCAGAATATAGTAAGACTCCTTGGAAGAAACAAGATTACTGTGGTAAGTAATTTTCTCTTCAAACCCCAGGAAGTCTTGTTGCATTTTGACAAATGCAGACTACCAAGCAGTGCCTCTTGGAGGTGGGCACAGAACCTACTTACTGAATAGGCTCAGTGATACTGCCTGTGAACCTGGCATCACTCCTAGCCTGGGTATCCAGACAGTAGTGCTTGGTGAATATATGAACAGTTTTCCAGGTAGCTGTTTTGTGAATTTCAATAAGGAAACATCCCTGGCAACTCCTATGGATGCAGCTGTCCCCTGGAAGAGTGAACCTCAGACCCACTGGTGGCTCCATACCCAGTTTGCCATAGCAGAACTGAATGCAGGACACAATACATCATCAATGGTCCTTTTGTGGCTGGCTTGCCCTTTCCACTTCTCCATAGGTGAAGAACAGCTGTGTACACTTATTCTTATGGCCTTGTGTCTGATCCAGATAAAAGCTGATAGCCCTTATTACATCCAGGCAATGCAGCCTGTGCTCACCTGAGCTGGAATGGTCAGTGAAGAAGACAGGCAATGTAATGAACTGATTCAAGTGAAACTCTGAGACCACTTTGGGAAGGAACTTATATCTGTCCTAAGCACAACCTTATCTCTGTGCAGGGCAATGTAATTTAGTTCCACAGACAAGGCTATAGCTCACTGATTCTTCTTGCTAAAGTGATAGCCACTAGAAACACCATTTTCCATGTCAGATACTTAAGCTCTGCTGAGGACATGGGTTTAATAAATAATAAAAAAACTTTATTTTATGGCGCCTTTTCAAAACCAAGGCACCTATCAGAGTTTAAAACATATCAAATATCACAGCAGCTAAGTTAAATAAGTCAGAAAACATCTAAAATTAAAATAAATAAGGTTTGAAAGGAGGTAGCATGAGCTGTGCTATGTAGACATTCAGGTCCCAAGAAGGGGTAGGTTCTCTATGAGGAGGATGCTAATGGAGCAACCCTTTAAAGAATTTCTTGAAAATGGTATTAGAGGCCAGGAAGGGCCCTTCCATGCTGAAAGGTAGGCAGAAACAACTGCCAAATGCACCTTGACAGTAGAAGGCCAGAGGCCTAGAGAAAGAAGGTGAGTCAAATAGCCCCACAAGACTGGCAGGTCAACTTTCTGTGGATCTACATCCCCCTAGGAACACCATAGAGAGAACCTTTTCCACTTGAAGGTGTACGTCTTCCTGGTGGAAGGCTTGCTAGAGACCATTAGTATGTCCATGACTCCTTCTGAGAGGTGCAAGCCTGCATACTCTAAGTCCACCATGGCCAGGCCTTGAGCTTGAGGGACCTGAGGTTGGGGTATAGGATCCTCCCTTGGGAGGAGGTCAGAGGTTTGTGCCTCCTGGGGAGGCAGATTGGACCAGTGACTGACAAGGCCAGTAACATCAAGTATCATGGTTGTCTGGCCCAGTCTGGGGCAATCTGAATCATTGTTGCAGACTATTCCCTGAGCTTGGTCAGAATCCTGAATATCAGAGAGGAAATGGAGGGAAGGCATAAAAGAACTATCAGTGCATCCAGGGATACCAAGCCCCGAAATAGTGGCCTGCAGCAGTACTGGGGCAACTGATTATTGTCTGGGGCTGCAAAGAGACCCATTTCTGGTGTGCCCCATCTCCTGAATACTGTCAACAGAACTTGCCTGTTCAAAGTCCACTTGCAGTGACTCTGATTGATCCTGCTGAGAGCATCCACTGAGCCATTGTCCTTTCCTGGTAGGTAAACTGCTGACAGGAGACTTTGAGAGAGTAGGCCAGACTCCAGACCTTCATGGCTTCTGTGCATAAGGCAGTGGACCTGATCCCTCCCTGTTTGTTTATGTAGTACATGGTGGCTGTGTTGTCTGTTCTAACCAAAACCACCTTCCTCTGCACAACTGTGGCAAAGATTGCAATGCCAGTAAAGCTGCTCTGAGTTCCAGCAGATTTATGTGCAACAGGGATTCCTGCTGGGTCCATGTGCCATGAGCAGAGTGAGCCACCCACCCTAGAAGGGAAGCATCCATGGTCAGTACCTCGGTAGGAGACTGCTACAGGAAAGGAACTCCCATTCTGAGGCTGTCCTTTTCCTGCCTCAACTGCAGGGCTTGTACTAGTGTGGAGGTCACTCCTATTACCTTGGAAGAGAATCCCTCCTCTGGAGCCAAAAAGACCTGAGGTGGAACTGAATATCCCATCTGGAACCTGGCCCCTGGGACTACGGCAGTGGCTGCAGCCATTTGGCTCAGGAGCTAAATAAAATGCCTTGCTGATTGAGGGCTGTGAAGCTGAAATAAGGCTGCTAACTGGACAATGCTGTCCACCCTTGCCTGTGGTAGGATAGCTCTTGCCTGAATTGTGCCCAGTTCTGCCTTATAAACTCCAGGAGCTGGACTGGCTTTAGAACTGACTTCTTGAGATTTACCAGGGACCCGAGAGACTGCAGCGTGTCCTGTGTTGTGAGCAGAGATTCCTCTGACTGTTGGGGAGAATGACCTATGACTAACCAGTCCAGATAGGGAAAGACTGTGACCCCTAACTTTCTCAGATTCTCAGCCTGCATTCACTTTGTGAATGTTCTTGGTCAGAGAACAGGCCAAAGGCAGGGCCCTGAACTGATAATGCCCTGAGGCGGCTTGAACCTGAGGTATTTTCTGTGAGACTGCCTCATGGGGATATGAAAATAGGTGTCCTTGAGGTCAAGGGATGCCAGCCAATACCCTTGTCTTAGAGTGGGAAGGATCAAAGCCAGAGTGACCATTGTGAATTTTGGTTTTGTCAGATGCTTGTTTAGGTATCTTAGATCCAGAATGGGTCACCACTTCCTGTTTTTCTTTAAGATTAGAAAGTACCTTGAGTATAACCCTTTTCTCCTGTGAGGGAATGGAATAGGTTCCACTGCTCTGTTTTGCAGCAGTGTAGATACATCTGCCTCCAATGGGGCTGTTCTGATTTGGTGGCAAGTTTGAATAGCCTTGCTCTTGTTTTTGGAAATGATTTGAAGCTCAGAGCAAGACCCTGGCTTTCACTTTCAAGACCCACTTGTCTGTAGTTGGTTTCCCAAGCCTGAAAACAATAAGCCAGCCTGCTCCTACTGGGGATGGGGAGGCGACCTAGACAATCACTTCAGGGGGTCTGCTTGGCAGGGGTCTTGGGCTGAGAGCTAGGTCCAGCATGACCAACACCCCTTCTGCCTCTGCCCTGAAAGTAGTCTCTTTGCTGCTGGTAGGTAGGGAAGGCCTGGGCCTGATAAAAAGGCCTCTGATAAGGTCTGCCCCTACCTCCCCACTTTGCTGTCTTTGAGGAGTGGCAGCCTTCTCCTTGGCTGCAGCACTTTGTAAGCCACTCTGTATTCATCCATCTTTTTCATATATACCTCAGTTTGTTCCCCCAAAGAGAATTTTGCATCAGGGGAAAATCTAAGGCCTTAGTCTGGGTGTCTTGGCAGAGGTTAGTGCATCTTAACCATGCAGACCTCCCTTGAGATACAGCAGTGACCATGATCCTGGAAGCATTATCGTTAGTATCCACAGTGATGTGGAACTGGTATTTAGCTGCTTCCACTCCATTTTTAGCCAGCTCTCCTAGGTCAGCTGCCAGCTGGTGAGGGCTTTGCTGGCCAGTTCATGGACAGATTCCCATAAGGACGTTTGGTGCCTGGACACATAGCCATGTAAAGCTTGCCTTTTGCAGGAAAGCTCCCAGGTACCCATTGTAGGCAGAGAATCAATTTTTCTGGAGTTTTTCTCGGGAGGATGCAAGGCCAAGGGAATGCCTGCTTTCTCACCAGCAGCAGCCTGAGCCACCGCTTCATGACTGCAGTGGCTAAACAAAAATTCAGTGCCATTGCCAGCCACAGAATACCTCCTGTCCACTTTCTTATCCACAGGTGGTATATATGTGGGTGTGTGGAGAATTTTCATAGTCTGCTTTTTTAAAGACTTATGAATGGGGATCAAGAGTCCTTTGGAAGCAGACACATCCATCATCCCCACATAGTCAGGCTCTTCTTCTTCCTCAGAGGCTTTCTGAGCTGGGAGCTCTAAAGCCTCTGCTGTCTTCTTTATAAAGGGATAATGGGAAGCAAAGTCCCCAGAAGAATGAGGAGGGGATTTAGGATCCATGAGGTCTGGTGAAACCTCAGATTTGATGGGTTCACCATAATCATACTATTTTTCCTCCTCCTCCTCCTCTTCCTGCTCCTGTTCATAAAAGGGTTCAGACATAAATGAACTAGAGGGAAAAGCAGTACCTGGTGTTTTTAAACTGGGGTTTGAGTGGTAGTACGCTGACCCAGTTCACCTGAACCGGTCCGCAGAGATTTTATCATTTGAATGGCTTTCGTTATTTCTTCCTTGGTTGGAACTGCAACAGTATGCTTTTGCTGTTCTGAACTGGCTGTTTTCCTCTTCTTTTTAGCCACAGGCATTTCAAGGCCTGAGTCAGTGGCTCTTTCCTTGTGGAGGTCACCCCTGGTCAGAGGACACCAACTACCTCTTGTTCCACAGGTTTATCTTTAGTGGTGGAACCAGACCGACCTTCCGTGTGGGTTGATTTTTCAGCCATTCTCTCCTTTAGTCTATTCAGTTGCCTATCAAACTTGGACTGAGGGACATTTTTACATATTCGTAGTCTGTCTGAAGGTGATCAAACCCAAGGCAGAGAACACAAATGAGATGCGGATCAGCTTTAGCAAATGGTTCACTGCACTCGGTACAATGTTGTAAACCAGTGGACTGGTTCATTTCTTGGTTTCTGTGATATAAGAACAACAACTGAGAAAAATATGTTTTAACACTTATCAACAGTGGGCAGTTTAGACCTGGATAAGACAGGTTACTTGGTAAATAGATGGTTTAGGAGCTGAGGGAAAAAAAAATGAGAGAAAACTAGCTTTTTTTTTTACCGAAAATCTACTGGTCCCTTAAAACAAAGATTTTACAATAAAGACAAAGAATTTTACCTCAAAAGATAAGAAAAAATCTTTGGTTTCCTCCTGGTTGCAAAACACTTACCAGAAAGTAGAAAACTTTGTCTAATCTAACCTGTAACTGAAGGACAGAGGTTTGAAAACTAAATAAAATTAAACAGTGATTATAAAAAACGATGAAACTTGCACTTCAACCGAAGGAGCTGAAGAGAGCTCTCCGAGGCGACTTCACAGGCAAGTGGAGTAAAGAATCTGTCAGTTACATAGAATGTGCCAGGGACAGTGGTTTGAAACTGAACTCAAGCCTATTGAACGTTCCACTATTAGCTTACAGGCTTTTAACTCGTTCATCTCAGGGCAGTTCAACTGGAAGGACTAACTGCATTTGTCAGAATACAGTAAGACTTCCTGGGGTTTGAAACATTACCTAAGTAATTACTGTGGTTAGAAGACCATCTAACAAGATGTGTATATTTAATATTGATTGCAGTGTCCTTGAAAGCAATGACCCAAAGGTGGCTCCAACAGACCCCACCATCAGAGGAAGCGTGGCTTAAAAATTGAAACCATCCACTAATGATGGAATGGATGACATCTAAACTCAAAAAAAAGAGTAAATCAAGTTGGGTACCCTTTTACCACTACCTGGAAAAAAACAGAGGGTACCCCACTGTTGGAGCAGATAGCCATTGGATTAATAGCCTGCTATCGATGATGGTGATGCATCAAGCTCCAATAACCAAGCATAACATAACTGACTAATAAGACTCTTAGAATATACAACTAATATTACTAGCAATATAAACAGAGGTAAGACTAAGATCAATGCAAGGTATGATCACTGTACGAGAACAGTGCATTGGAAGAGGATGGGCTGCTGTGGGAGGTAGGGGTATTAAATGTTGCATGTAGTGTATATAATGTGCCTTTATTGTCCTTTTCTTCTCTTGTCCCATAGTTTTCCATGTAATTGTGATATGAGCTGGAATGAATTTTCAATGCTTATTTGAGTCACATTGTATAATGGGCATCAATTATTACTTTACTGTATTGTCTTTGTGATCTTTGAATAAAATTGAATTCAAAAAATCTAAAACTAACTATAGGCTGGGTGTAGTACACCAATTTAATCTTGGGAGCCTATTGTTCAGAGGCCAAGGACTGTTGAAATATAAGACAGCCTGCTCTTTGTTACCTCCATTAGGGTGAAGGCTGGATTGAAGATACAAAAAACACAGTCATAGTAAGTACATTCCAATATTACCACTGGAGCCTTTTAGCTTCATTGACAACTACTGCTTCAGTATTCAGGGCCTTATGCAAATTCTTGAGCACTACTTGAAAGGAAAGATCATCTTGGGAGCCCAGGACTGTGGAATGGGTACAGACTCTTCTGGGCCCAAGGGATAAGCCTCACCCATTTCAGACAAATCAGTGAGGAGAGCTGGATTATACTCTTCAATATCTGGAGGATGAGCTGCAGATAGTGGTTCAAAAGGAGGTACTGTAGCAGTTGGCACCAGGTCCGCACAAAGACAAATCCATCACAGAGGGTGGCACCATCACAGAAACCTATGATGGCTCTGTCATTCATTTTGCCAGTAACACTGGTGCTGGCACACTTGAGAAAGATGGAGAACATATTCTTGAAGATCTACATTTATGGTAAGTACAGTAGTGTAACTGCTTTCTCTCTCAGAGTTCAGCCATTAGGGCTGAAAATTCTGTTCCATTTACATTGAACTGTATAGGTACCCTCAGCAGATTGCTAAACTTTATAGAAAAAGCCAATAATTTGTATTGCAGTGTTGGGATGCATTAGGAGGAGTTAAAGAACACATCAGTGGAGGTGATATTCTCACTGTCAAGGCCTTGGACAGATGACACCTGGAATACTGCCTCCAGTTCTGGTCACCACAGTACAGAAAGATACTGAAGAGGACTAGAAGGACCATCACAGGGATGCCATACTATTCAGTGGATTAGTGGGGCAAGAGGAATGAGGACAGATTGCACAATCAAATTATTTAGTTTAGAGATGAGAAAGTCTAGAGGGGAAATAATCACGGTAAAAGAGGACAGGGCATTTTGAGATGGTGAGTAGAAATGTAACTACAGGATACACACCTAAACTGAAGAGTGGGCAGGATTGGTGGAATCCTTAGAAAGCAATACTTCAGAAAGAATGTGGTTAACATGTAGAAAAGCCTATCTAGTAAAACTGTGACAGCTAGCACTTCTCAGGTTTTCAAAGAGAACTAGACATATTCCTAAGTGACAGTAGCATTGAGGGTTACACAGCATGAGTAGGAGCAACATTCCAGCAGGTGTTTAAATGTGTGTCCATGCTTAAACCTGGTACACTGTAATATACACTTCTGCTCTGCAAATGGAGTGGAAACTACATTCATTCCATGTTTACAATATGTTATTATGTTATTCAGTAATCTGTTGTTGCATCCCAGGGTACAAATGTTTACTGATGGATTTAAACCCTCATACCAATCACAGCCCTACATGCTGTATACTGTTTCAGGTACTCTCTTACAGGGTTCATTTTAAGATTTTGGGGGGGGTCCTACATGAAATTAGTGAAAATGACCCCCTCACCCAGTTATTTGTTTACATGTGGCCCGTGTTTTACTCAAATTTCATGGAATTAAAATACCAATGCACAAACATAGGCTAAATCACATTTTTAAGCTCAGAAACAATCATTTTAATATATGCAATAGTATACATCAGGCTGTGTTAAACAAGTTATGAGACACTTCACACATATGCACATGCCTCGTGTGCATGCATACACACACACACACACACACACACACACACACATATGCACTCATTCAATTATGAAACATTAAGCTACAAAGAATAAGTCATTGTGCTGATAAATTAGTTTTTGTTGACTGGAACAGGAGGGTTAGGCAATTATGCTATGTTCAGCCTTGTCCTCAGGGAAGGGGTATACAGATGGAAACCAACTGAAATCGAACCAGATTTTGCTGGTGGTGGTATTTTTAGTGAATGGAGGCATTTGGCCAGGACACAGAGGAAATTCCCCTTCTCTTTTCAAAATTGCCATGTGATCATTAAACTCCACCTGAAGAACCACCAGAACAGCCAGATGGGATTTCAGTTTAATGTCTCATCTGAAAGATGGCAACTCAAGTACAGCATCCTCCTCATGCCACACTACAGTGTCAGTATCGTCTTTTATTTACCCCAAGTTCCTGATATGGGGTTAGAACCCACAACCCTCTGATCTTCTGGCCTCAGAGGCAAGTGTGTCAACCTGCTGAGCCGTTGACACTAAAAATTATTAAATATTTAGAGGGACCTTTTCAAACTTTGTGAGACAAATTCATCAATGAGGCTACTGAACTAAAAATTCTTGGCCAATTCATGTTTAGTGGAGACCACTGCCAGTGTAGACAGTCTTTTTGTGTCATTGAAGATCTCAGATAGGTCTTTATCAGTTCCAGTCTTGAAAAGCTGGAAAATGTCTAGAAACATAGACTTTGACAGCAGATAAGGACTGCTTGGCCCACCTAGTCTGCCCATTTCCTACCTACAGGATAAGCCACAGATCCTAGTTAACCAACAGCCTCACGTATTTCTTCCTACCCCCAACAAGAATTGGTTTATGTCTGTCCCATGTATTCTTGAATTCTCCCACAGTTTTAGACCCCACAACCTCCTCAGAAAAGCTGTTCCATGCATCCACTACCCTCTCTGTGAAAAAATACTTCCTCACATTGCCCCTGAACCATCCCCCCATCTTTAAATTGTGTCCCCTTGTTCTTGCATGTCTCTTTTTCTGAAAGATGCTACCCTCTTGGACTTTGCTGGTTCCACTGAGGTACTTAAACATTTCTATCATGTCCCCCCTCTCCCTCCTTTCCTGAAGGGTATACATAGTAAGCTCTTTTAGTCTCTCCTCGTCTGGCTTCTCTTGCAGACCCTGCACCATTCTAGTTGCCCTCCTCTGGACTGCCTCTATCCTGTCTATGTCCTTGCAGAGATGGTGTCTCCAGAACTGGACACAGTACTCCAGATGGGGTCTCAACAACTGTCTGTACAGAGGGATAACAACTTCCTTTTTTCTGCTGGTGATGCCTCTCCCTATGTATTCCAGTATACCCCCAGCTCTCCCTACTACCTTCTCACATTGCTTGCTAACCCTAAGGTCATCTGATATGATTACCCCCAGGTCCCTTTTCTTTTTTGTTTTTACTACCCCCCATTGTGTAATCTTCCCCTGGGTTTTTGTTTCCCAGGTGCATTATTTTGCACTTCTGTGCATTGAATCCTAGCTGCCACACTTCTGACCATTCCTCCAACCTTGCCAAGTCCCTTCTCATCCTTTCCTCACCTCCTTGTGTATCAACCCTCTTGCAGATCTTTGTGTCATCTGCAAAGAGGCATACTTTTCCTTCCAGTCCCTCTACAATGTCACTTATAAAGACATTAAAAAGGACTGGACCCAGTACTGAACCCTGAAGTACCCCACTAGTAACCCCTCTTTCTTCAGAGTTGACTCCATTTACAATTACCTTCTGTGTCCTGTTGTCCAGCCAATGTTTTACCCAGGCTACCACCCTGGGACCCACTCCCAGGCTGGTTAATTTGACTATTAATCTTTTGTGTGGGACTGTGTCAAATGCCTTGCTAAAGTCTAGGTAGGCCATGTCCACAGCCCCTCCCTGGTCTACTACTTTGGTCACCCAGTCAAAGAAATCAATTAGATTCATCTGATATGACCTTCCCACTGTGAACCCATGATGCCTGGGGTCCTGTGCCCCACTGGCCTCTAGGTACTCAACAGCTCTTTCCTTCAGAAGTGATTCCATCACTTTCCCTACCACAGAGGTCAAACTGACAGGTCTGTAGTTTCCTGCCTCTGTCTTGGTCCCACTTTTGTGAAGGGGAATCACATCTGCCTTCCTCCAGTCCTTGGATACCACACCATTCTCCCATGATTTGTTAAAAAGGGTAGTCAGTGGTTTCACTAGTTCTCCCCTTAATTCTTATTAGAATTCTAGGTGAATTCCATCAGGCCCATTGTTTTGTCCACCTTCAGTTTTAGGAGTTCTTTCAGAACCTTTTCTTCTGTGAAAGGACTGGGATCAACCCCACCCCCCATCCAGAGTGCATCTGTTAATTGGATTAGGCATCTCCCTCCTCTTTCATGAATACTGAGCAGAAATATTCATTCAGTATCCTGCTTTTTCACTATCCCCTCTACCCACCCACTGTTCATTCTATTCAGCCTCACTATCCTCCTTTGTCTTTTCTACGCCCTGATGTACCTATAAAATTTTATCCTTCTTAACCAAGTTGGATATCCTTTCCTCAGTTTGGGCCTTTGCTATTCTGACTTCCCTCCCTGCTTCCTTCTGCCTTAACTGGTACAGCTCTCTGTCCTGCTCCTTCTGTGTTTCCTCATACTTCCTGAATGCTATATTTTTCTGCCTGACTTTCCCTGCCACCTCTTTTGAGAACCATAGTGGCTTTTTATTTCATTTTCATTTGTTTATTTGCTTCACACAAAGGCTTGTTGCCTCTGAGATGGCAGTTTTGATGATTCCACATTGTTGCTCCACCCCTCCTTCTAGCCTGTTTGCTAGTGCTTTTCTGAGACACTCTCCCATCTTGCCAAAGTCAGCCATCCTGAAGTCCAGTACCCTCACTTTTGTATGGCTTGACTCTGTAGCTGCGTTTAATGTGAACCACACTGTTTGATGGTCACTTGTTCTCAGATGGCAACCCACTTCTAGATCTGAGATCCTCTCACTGTCCCCATTTGAGAATATGAGGTCTAGGATTGCTCCTTTATGAGTGGGTTCCGAAACTAGCTGTCTGAGGCCTGCCACCTGTAGGGCATTGAGAATGGCCCTGCTCTTGGATGTGGCTGCCACAAATGTGCTCCAGTTAACATTTGGCATATTCAGGTCTCCCATCAACAGTATCTCCCCTTTCTCTGCCATCCTAAGAATGCCTTCTATCATATTCTTGTCCATTCCCTCCCCCGACCTGGTGGTCTGTATACAACCCCTGTGCAGATTGTGGTGCTACTTCCAGTCTCCAAGGTGACCCACAGTGCCTCCTCTCCTCCCTGTTTACTCTTTTGTTCAGTTGCTTTTATCCCTTCCTTTACATAGAGAACTACTCCTCCCCTCTTCTCCCTCCCTGTCTCTCCTGTAGGTTCATGACCCTGGTATGTTAACATCCCAGTCATGGTTCTCTGTGTACCATGTTTCTGTGACTGCTACGGTATCCAGGCATCCCTCTTCCATCAAGGCCACCAGTTCAGGAGCTGTTGTTGGCCAGCATTGGCACTCATTATCCTCCATTTTCTGATGGCCTTACTCCTTTAGCTCGATCTCTGTCCTTCTTGCCTTTGTCACTTTCTCCATTTACCCCTACCCTTCTCCTTATTGATATCTCTGTGTTGGTGTTTACTGCACTTACTACTGTGACTTTTTTGGAGGGGCTAGGACTTCCCTGCTCCTTTCCAGTGCCTCCCCCCTTGGCTAATTTAAATACTTGCCAATGAAGCATTTAAACCTATCACCTAGGATCCTGGTTCCCCTCCTGGACAGATGCAGCCCATCATGCCAGTATAGGCTTGCATCAATCTAGGTGGACCCCCAGTCCCCAGTGAAGCCAAATCCCTGATATCTGCACCATTTTTTCAACCACTGATTGAATCCCATGGTGTGGAGCACTGTAGCCTCTCAAACACCATAGACAGGCAGTACCTCCGAGAAGGTTACCATGCATGCTACTTGTCTAAGGCCTCTCCCCAATTCCACAAACTCTTCCTGCACTGCTCTGATCCATTTCTTAGCCAGGTCATTTGTCCCTAGGTGGACAATGACATCCAGCTCCCTCCCCTGTGCAACTGCTCCGGCAATCCTGAGGATTCACTCCCTGTCCCTCCAAGCCATGGTGCCACACAGGCATCTTACCTTCCTCCCCCAGTTCTACCTTCCTAACAATGGAGTCCTCCACCAGGAGTTGTTTCCTTCCCCTGTGGGGTCCCCTGCCACCCTCCTGTGGGTCTCCTTTGTGGAGGTTCCCAGCATCCTCCTTGGTCTCCACCGTGGGTGCCTCCATAGAGGAACCACACTTTGCCAGAATGGCATAGAAATTGTGGAGAGGTACAACTGGAGGGATGTGCCTCTGTTCTACCACCCCCACCCTTCCTGAGCCCACTGTGGTCCAACCACTCCTCTTTCTTAGCAACCTCTGAGGCAATGACAGTGGCCCTGGTGGTCCCTGGATGGAAGAGGAGGTCCCACAAATCCTGGCCAGCTCAGCCTGGAGATGAGCAACCTCCCCTCTCAGCTCAGAGAGGTGTCTGGAGATGGGACAACACTGCATCCTCCAGAATGTATCCTGGAAGACTGCTGCTCCACAGCCACTACACTGCACCACTCCCATCATGTCTTAATTCTGGCCCCTTCACTATTGCTAGGAATCCTTACTCTTTCCTCTGTTTTTTTTTCCTTCTCTCTCTACTTACTTACTGCCTCTGTGCCCTTTAAGCTCCTGATTGTCCTGTTCTGAGACATGAAGATCCTATATTTCTCAGTAGACCCTTACTGGAATTAAACAAGTTAGATTAATCAAAGGGTCCTGGGCCAAATAATATTTAGAATCTAAAATACTTAAATACCTGCATGTTGTCAAAGAAACTGCATATCTGGATTTACTGGATTTTATTGTACAAAAGAAGATACATGGCCCATCACGATTGTCCCTCCCAACAGTGGGACACTACTGTTTGTGTATGATATTAAGCCATATATCAAGCTTAGACTTAAATGTATTAGAGGATGTAGAATTAATCATCTCTTGTGGTAATTGGTTCCATTGTTTGGCAAATAAGTTATTGTGTCTGTTAGTATTTGACCAGTTAACTTTGAGCTGCTGATTGTGCATTCTTCCTACTATGTAGCTTGTTGACTAGTGGTAGTCCACATTGTTCCAGTAGTGCTAGTGTTTTATAAGCATGTAAATTAATAAGATGTCACACCGTTGTCTTCTTTGGTGAAAGGGATTGAGTCCTGTTTCCTTTAGCCTAGTGTCATAATTTTTAGTTTTTAATCTTGGAATGGTTTTGGTGAATAGCCTCTGGACTTGTTCCAAATGGTTTATGTCACCCTTCAGGTGAGGAATCCAGAAGGGGGATCCATAGTCTAAGTGAGGTCTGATATATTCTCCCTATATAGGGGTACTAGACATTGTTCTGTTTTATTAATAAATGTTCTATTAATCTGTTTTAAAATTATATTTGTTGTTCTAGCTATTTTATTGCAATGGTTGCTGGATGGTAGTTTATTATTTCTTAAAATGCCCAAGTCTCTTTCACAGGATGTTGATTTTAGGCAAGTATTATTTAAGTAATAATTATATTGTAGGCTGTTCTTCTCAAAATGAAGTACTATGCATTTTTTGGTATTAAAAGTCATTGAATTATCTTTTGCCCATTGTTCAATATGTTCTAAATCTTGTTTTAGTAGCAAAATGTTGGATGTTGTGTCAACACTACCCCTGTATTGTATCATCTGCAAATTTTATATGATGTTATTGGGGAGATGTCCATATCTATTATGAAAATATTAAACAAAATGGGACCAGTACTGAGCCTTGGTGTATGCCACTATTAACATTTCCTATGTTTGACAAAACACCATTAATTCTGACTTGTTGAGTTCTTTTACAAAAGCCAACAAGATATCTAAGTTGACTAGGTACAGTAGGTTGAGAAGCCAAGTCTGTGAAGTTTGTTAATTAATAACGTATGTGACACTTTGTCAAGCCTTTGCTGTAATCAAGTAAAATGATGTCTTAGGGAATGTTATTGTCTAAATTGCTACTTATTGTATTGTAAAATGAGATTAAATTAGTGGTACATGAATACCTGGTCCTTGCCGGGATAGTGGCGGTTTCAATGGAGAGGATTTTCCCAGATCCCTTAAAGGAGGCGTAGTATGCCCCTTTTGAAAAATAACTCCTTGACCCCAACTGCCCAGCCAACTACAGACCAGTTTCTAACCTACCCTTATATAGAAGGCATTGAGAAGGTGGTCGCATTGCAGCTGGAGGATCATTTAACCAACCACGATATCTATGACCCTTTCCAGTCTGGCTTCAGGAAGCGGCATAGTACCGAGACAGCATTGGTGCGGGTACTAAATGATCTTCTGATGGCAAGAGATCAGAGGCCCATTCCATCTTGGTTCTCCTTGATCTCTTTGGCATTTGACACCGTGGATCATGGGGTGCTGCTCGAGCACCTGTAGTTCTTCTGTGGACTGAGGGGTGGTCCACAGTTGGTTTTGATCTTTCCTCGAGGCAGATCCCAGAGACTGATGTCAGGGATTTATTCCTTGGCCCTCACTGGCTGCCTGCAGGAGTTCTGCAGGGCTTGGTGCTGTCTCCCATGTTATTTGTGGTGTACATGCTTCCATTAGGGGACATTATAAGATGGCATGGGTTGAGTTTTCATTGCTATGCCAATGACTCTCAAGTCTACATATCTTTTGTGCCCGAATAAGAGTAAGATTCTGTCATGGTATTTAATAACTGCCTGCTGGAGATACAGAACTGAATGAGTGCTAGCTGGCTTTGGTTGAACTTGGGTAAAACAGAAGAATTGGTGGTAGACTCTGGCTATGGGATGATAGGGGCATAGGCGGGGAAACCCTCAGGTTTACATCTCGGGGTGGTCCCCACTTATTTGACTCAGGCCAGGTACATAACTGGGATGTGATATTTGATGAAGACCTGACCATGAGGGTGCAGGTTTTGGCTGTAGTCAAATCTTCCATTTACCATCTAAGGAATATAGCACCTGGTCCCACCCGAAGATCTTCCTACCTTGGTCCATGCCTTTGTCACCAGTCATTTTGATTACTGCAATGCCCTCTATCTAGGGCTACTGGGGGGATGGATATTCACTGCTTGAAAATGCGATGGCCAGGTTGTTGACTGGAGCCCCTAGATCCAGTCATATAACACCTGTGCTGTGTGAACTGTGCTGGTTGCCAATACAGTGGTGAATCATCTTCAAGGTCACGTTGCTGACCTATAAGGCCCTACAAGAGCAGGGACTCCATTACCTGAAAGAACTCCTGTGTGCTTACTGTTCCACTTGTCCACTCTGATCCTCTGGTGAGGGATTGCTGGAGATTCCCAGAGTATCCCTGAAAACATCAGGTGGAAGGTCTTTTGCCTTTATGGCACCTACCCTATGGAATTCTCTATCTCACCAGATATGAGAAAGCCTGACTGTGGAAGGATTTAAAAGATCCTTAAAAACTTACCTATTCAATCAAGCATTTGCTGGGACACATTGAATGACTGTAAGCTTTTTATCTGTTTTTATGTGAACCGTTGTGAAACTTTTGTAATGAATAATGTTAAGACATCCTGAGCTTTGGAAGGGCACCTTATATTAATAAAATGTTACTTTACTTTACTTATCCTGACTAAAATTTATGCTGGGATGGATCTTGAATGAAAAGCTGCTGCATCTGTACTTCAGTCCTTGATTTTATTAAATGTTCCATTACTTTCCCAGTAATAGAAGTTAAGCTAATGGGGCGATAGTTCTGAACATTAGCTTTATTTCCCTTTTTATAAATAGGTGTCACTGTGGCACTTTGCCAGTCATCTGGGATTTTGTTTTCTAATATTGATTTATTAAAAAATAAAGTGAGTGGAAGGACTATTGAGTTTAATGTCTCAGTCAGAAATCTAGGGTGAACATTGTCAGGTCCTGGACTTGTAGATTTTTTAAGAAGTGATAGGGCATTTGTGATTTCAGTGGAGTTAAAGAGGGGGATGGGGAATTGTTTAAATGTACAGTAATGTTTGAGTCAGTCTTATCCAAAACAGAGCAAACATATTTATTGAAATAATTAGCTGTTTTCTGATTGGTTTTAATTAGGTTGACATTATCATGTAGTGGTCCAACTGTCCTGACACTACAGTTTTTACTATTTATATAGGAAAAAAGTGATTTTTGGCTAGATTTAGAGTGAGCTAAATTGAACTCAGATTTGAGTTTAGCCTGTTTTACTGATTTTTTTTAGTTGTGATACAGCTAATTTGTATTTGTCTCTTATAGTGGGGTTAGAAATTTTCTTAAATTTCTTGAATAAATGATGTTTGGTTTTGATTTGTTTGCTTATAGATTTTGTAAACCATACAGGAATGTTACCTTTTTATTATATTTAATTTTATGTGGGACATATTGTTCTTCCAATTGATGAATAAAATGTAGTAGTGCTTTATATGCACTGTTTATTGGCATGTTACAAATGTTTCTTCCCAATCTGTTGTTTATTTCTCTTTTAATTTCTGCAACATTGGCTTTGTTATAATCTTTATATGTTATATTATTTGACAGTTTGGGGTTTTAGTATTAATTCTAAACTGTATCAAGTTTGATAACTATTTCTAATTGGTGGTGTGATAGATTTGTAAATTTGGTTTCTATATTTGTAATGATTAAGTCTAGTATATTTGTACCCCTGGTAGGTTCTTGTACTAGTTGCTCCAAACATTGGTCCATAATTATTGATGCAAATTGTTTATCATGTTCAGTTTTGGCTGTGAGTATGTCCCAATTAATACCTGGCAGATTGAAATCCCCCATGATAAGACTGTCACCTTTTTGGACTATGTCTGAGATGATGTTAATTAAGTCAGTAGTGTATTGTAAGTCTGATTATGGTGGTCTATGACATACACCCAAAGTGAGTTTGGGATGGCCCTGTAACTGAATTGAAACCCAAAGAGATTCTGTGTTTGATTCTATTTCTATCTCATGTAAAGATATGTCATCCCTAATGTATAGGCACCCCCACCTGATCTATTTTCCCTGTCTCTATGGTAGAGTTTATAGTTTGGAATTTCTCTGTTCCCTACTGAGGCAGGGTCCCACCATGTCTCAGTGATGGCGAAGATACTTAAGCCTAGTAGAGAACACTGGCTCTCTAATTCTGATTTATTTAGATTGTTCAAAGATTTAATGTTGAATGAGTGTATGTTACATGTCCTGCTACTGTTGTTTTTGTTGCCTCTATTTAGATAATTGGGAACATGCCCATTCTCTCCTGAGCAGTTCGGTTTAAATAATTATTGATTGTGGTGACTAATGTTTTTCCCAACAGTGTACTTCCTCTTCTGCTGAGGTGTAAGCCATCTCAGCAGAAGAGTGATTCCCTATTATAGAACTTCTCCCAGTGAGGAATACATAGGATGTCTTGTCTGAGGTGCCACTCCCTCAACCATTCATTAATTTCTTTAATTTTGCTGGTAATATTCTCAGATGCTCTTGGTACTGGGGGAATTTCTGAATAACATACTGTACAACCTTTTTCCACTAACAAGTTATTCAGAGTGACATAGTCTTTCCTTAATTGTAGGGGACTATATCCTTTGCAAATAATATCTAACAAATCCTGAAGTACAAGAACAGTTCAGAATATGTGAAAAAAGCTATAGCCCCCATTTTAAAGGTGGTCAAGCTAATTTGCCAATGAACTATTGACCAATACAGTATCATTATTGTCCTTGATTGGCAAAATACAAGAAAGGCTGCTTGACTCCCAGATTTTGGAGTACTTAAATAAATATGATCTGATGATGTCAGCATAGCATGGATTCTGAGAAGGATGTGGCGTGATGATGGCCTTGTTCAGGTTCATGAATGATCTGCATGAAAGCATGGATAATGGGAAGTATGTGGGGGCAGTGTTCGTGGACCTGACCAAGGCCTTCGATCTCATGGACCACTCCCATTGAAGGACAAGCTTAGAATTTGGGCCTTGGGAACCTGTGGTAGAGTGGTTCCACAGTTATCTAACTGGAAGGTACAACAGGTCTGTATTAACAGAGTACTGTCTGATCCAAGAAGCATGGAATACAGGGTCCCCCAGGGTTCAATTTGGGACTCATATTGTTCTCCATATATAAATTAGTTACCATCAATTTGTACTGAGTAATCTATTTTGTATGCAGATGATGCTGTGCTATATGTTGCTCATAAAAATGTTGACATGGTCCAACAAACTCTGGAAGTAAGTACAGCAAACTAATGAGATGGTTAATGGGAAACCATCTTGTGTTTCAGAAAAAAAAACAAGGGCATGCTCTTGTTAGTCTTTGAAATCAAAAAGTTGCATAATGCTTTTTGATAACTGCATACGATGGTGCAAAATTGATATTGTCCCTGGCTTTAAATATTTAACTGTGACCTTGCCTGGCTGGCTGTGTCTGGCATCTAAGTTCATGTGCTAGTTCAGGAGACTCAAAATCAGAGTGGTTAGTTGTCAAGTCTGTTATGTTTTCTTTAAGGCCTTCACATTTTAGTGTCAGGTGTTCCATGAAAACACTGTTCAGATCATTATTATTGGAAAGAAATGTAAATGTTTTATCAAACTCTGACAGTTGCTGAAATCTTTCAGTAAAGGTCATCAGTGTTCTGTCCAACAGTGTTTTAAAAACTCCACCTTAAAGTTCTGTTTTGGGTCTTGGATTGCATTGTCACATTCCTTACAATCAGAGTCACTTGACCACTCTTTGTCTTGTCTGTGGGAATTCAGCTGGGACACCCATGTCTTCTGCAATCTTAGAAGCGTCACCAGTGCATGTTCAAACTCACTTTCTTTGTAATTCTTAAGGATTTCAAGTAGAACCCAGCACCTTCACACAGGCAGAAATGTCACCTGAACCACTCTGCAAGACCTTGCTTGCACAGGTTGACTTCAAGAAGCACATCATGCCAAACAAGTAGACACACAATGAATTTGTATGGCAGGAGTTCAGCATGAAGTGCCCTTGCCTCTGTACTGTATATTCTGCTGCATCTTTGGTCCCTACAGACTCCCAAATCTCATCCAAAGCATTCAGAACTCCCTTAACATGGTAGCAAAATGCTTTTACCAACTCCTATGCGGCACTCCCATGAAGACAAAGAACCTCAGTGCACAAGCACTGGGCAAAGGTTACCCAAAGGGGCATTGGCGGGAAGTCAACTTTCAAAGAAATACAAAATCACACATACCCCTTAATGCAAAGCATCATGGGCTGTATATGCAAATCACCACAGAATATTATGCTGGTTCAGCTTGAAGCAGAAATGCATGGTGCTGAAAGGCCTCTCACACAGTTTGCAAAGGGTGCCAACAGAAAAACACAGACAAGTGTTTCATCCTACCAGGACTTATCAGTGTTCCTCATCTGTATGACACCCCAGTGGAATGAACCAGCTACCAAGGATGGTCTATCTGGGTTATGTTGTGGTGAACCTAACAAAACAAAAACAAGCTAAAAGACAAAGAACCTCACTGCACAAGCACTGTGGCAGTGGTTACCCCAAAGGGCACTGGCCAGAGAAGCCAAGTTTCAAAGAAATACAAAATCACACATACCCCATAATGCAAAGCAGCATAGTCTGTATATGCAAATCACCACAGAATATTATGCTAGTTCAAGTTGTGGTCCCACAAAGTTTCAGAAAGTGGCTTGGCAGTTACATTTTTGGATTGTTGATGCAGAGCAAAGATTTTAGACCTTCTCCAGTCAATCAAAGAATGACACAGTGGCCCAGATATTCAAACTGCGCCAGGCTGTGGCGCAAGCCTGGGCACAGTGCAACTTGGCTGCGCAGAGGCATGGTCTGGGTGATATTCAATTGAGCTGCGTCATGGCTCAGCAGTGTTGAATATAACACCCTGGCCACCCGCAGTGCACATGGTGCAGTGGCACTACACCAGCACCAGTGGCCAGAGAAGAGCATGGGGATGCACTAGCACAAGTTCCATTGAGCAAGGTGCAGCAACCACGATATTCAAAAGTTGACATGAAAATGGGGCCATAATGTATGCAATGTACACATGGGGCCATTTGCATGTCATTATGGCCCCATTTGCATGAAGGTGCGCCGATCCCTGATGACTTGTGCCTGGCACCCTGCCAGGCAGTTGCCGTCGGGGACCGACGCCTCCTTCAGTGTGGCAATCTGCCCCACAGCTTGATTGCAAGCTGAATTCAAATAAAATAAACTGCTATCCCTAGTGGTCCAGTTGACCTGTCTGCCTGATCACGGGCTATAGTAAAAATAAATAAGCACTATCTCTGGTGGTCAGTGGACGCTGCCCACCCGATCGTGGGCTTCAGTGAATAAAGATAATTCCAATATCCCTGGTGGTCCAGTGGACCACTGCCCAGTGCGGGCTGAAGTAGAATTAAAAAACCCATCATCCCTGGTGGTCCAGTGGACCCCTTCCCCACCTGCCTACTGATCCCTACCACCTGCTGCCCCTGGTCAGTGGCGGGTGGCGGCACCCACCTGCCGCCCACCGACTGACACCATCGGTAGGGCTGTACACCCATTGGTCCACAGTGGTGAGTCAATGGGCATGCAGCCCATACCGTACTACACATTCCAGATATGTGAATGGATCCCATTCACATATCTGGAATAGTAGTACGGCTGCATGCCCATAGCTCCATGCGGACCAATGAGCACAACAGCCCTACCAATGGTGTCGTCAGTGAGTGGTGGGGCAGCAGGTGGTGGATGGGATGCTGTCGCCCGCCACTGACCAGGGAGAGCAGGGTGGTGGTGATCAGTGAGCAGGTGGTGAGGGAGGTCCACTGGACCACCGAGATGATGAGTTTCTTTAATTCTCCAGCACCAGCGATCGAGCAGTGGTTCACTGGACCACCAGACATTGGAATTATCTTTATTCACTGAAGCCCACAATCAAGTGGGCAGTGGTCCACTGGACCACCAGAGATAGTGCTTTATTTATTTTACTACAGCCCACGATTGGCGCGTCTGGTTCACTGAACCACCAGGGATAACACTTTATTATTTTACTACAGCCCACAATTGGGCAGTCAGGTCCACTGGACCACCAGGGATATTGGAAATATCTATTCTTAACTCAGCCCATGATCGGGCAGGCAGCGGTCCACTTGACCACCAGGGATTTAGGATTTATCTTTTTATACTGATGCCCGCAATCGGGCATGGGGCTGAAGTGCCACCACGGAGGTGCAGCTGGAGCTCGGGTGGCCACCCACAGGTGGCAGCTGACATGTTGCATCCTGCAATATGGCAGCTCACCTGTGGGTGGCCAGCCCTTGCTCCTTTTTTTGCTTAACTTTGTGCTGGTGCAGGTAGGGGTTGCGCATGCATGGCTCCGCACATCCCAGACTGAATATCGGGCTGTGCAGAGTATGCATGGGCATGCCTCCCTACCTGCACCTGCATACATTACTGATGTGCTCCGGCTCATCGGGATTTGTGCCGCACACTTTCCCCTTTTGAATATCGCGCCGGGGTGCATCAGTGGGTTGCACATGGCACAACACTGTTGCGCCATGCGCAACCCTTTTCAATATCTGAGCCAGCATGTCTTGATGAATGGGCTTCATCACTGATAATTAGGTTCAGGTTGTAGCAGGAGCAGGGCATATAAAATGCTCTACAATTTAATTATTTTGGGAGAGCCTGCATATCAGCTCTTCTTCCTCTTGCATTGCTCTCGTTGTTACTGCCTTGCCCTCAATAATTGCTGATGTCCAGATTGTGTTGTTTTAAAGTCTGAAGAAAAGAGTCAGTTAGTCATTTTCTGGTTGTGTCACTCACTGGTATGAAACCCAAAAAATATTCCTTGATGGTGGCTTCATTTTCCGAAACATCTACAAATCTTATGACAAGGGACATCTGTTCTTGGTGGCTAATGCCAAGAGTACAGTCCAAGATTACTGAAAAATATTTTATCTTCTGTACAATGGACTTTAAAATTGCACTAGAGATTAGAAGAATTATGGCTCTGTGCATGAAAAAGGGGTACCAAAGTGTGACATTGGAGTAAAATTTTAAAAGTAAAAAAATAGCAATGATTATTATCATTTTTTTATGCTGTGACTTACCTTATAAATATGTGGTATGCCACAGGATAACTCCCATTTCAGATCCTGAGAAAAAGCCTCCTCAAAGTCTGATGTGTAATGGGGGACATGAAAGTTAGGGCTGCACATGTAACTGGGGACATGAAAGTGACTGCCCATGTAACTGTGGACATGATACATACAACAGTATGTAATAAGAGACAGAGAATACCTGTTCAATTTTCTAATTTTTTATCATTCAAGGTAAAAAAAAGTCAAATGGGTAATACAACCAAACATGTAACCATATACAAATAAAAATGCAATATTTACAACAACATTAGCACTTAGGTATTACAACAAAAAATAAATAATTCTACATAAAGCAATGGCTACTCTACTATGACTACAAGGCTACTAACTACGACTACAAGGCTACACTATTCCTATACAAACACACTATTATGAATTTTTTGACACTCTGGAACCACTATTTTTGTGGAGTTCAGCACTGTACACTGAAAATGCTAGTCCTTTTAATTCCATTTGTCCTAAAGTGTGCAGAACTTCTCATTGATTGCACCGAGTTCACCATTGTTAAGTTCAAACATCCCACCTTCCTGCAAAAACTGAATTGGCCCATTAAAAAGTCGTCTTCTTCGAACACGGTCACTGTCCTGACGCTGTGGCCATATAAAGACATTTCCACGCTGTTTCATGAACTTCAGTGAGTACCACTGTCCCACAGGATCCACTGCAGTTAGTTGCCCCATAAAATATTCTTTTGAGTAGTACACAGCGTAATACTGATTGGTCTGTATCATTTGTGGGTCTAGCAAAGTTCTCCACTTTTTAGAGACTGTGTGTTTCATGGGTAATGGAGCTGAAGCATCAGAGGTGATTGTAGTGCTTTCACTTCTGGTGGCATCCTCTCCAGAAACCTTTGACTCACTGTCATGTGCACCATCTTTGCCTGTGGATTCTTCAGGTATGGCCTCAGCAGGCACTAGAGTCTCATTGCAGGCAGTTTGAGACTCCACGCAGAGATCAGCACTTGTGGCCAGCAAGTCATGGGTTGTGTTGACATGTGAGGTAGCAGCTTGGGAAGCTGTTGTGTGTGCAAGAGCAGAAGGACCAATGGGTTAGGTGTTGGCATCTGAAGACAACATTCTGTATGATACAGAAGCAGTTAGTTTTTTAACCTTCTAGTCTTCAACATGATGTACATTTTCACAGGGCCCATCTTCATGAGCTCAGTGTATGCAAAAACAAGTCAGGTTTCTTGTTACCACCACACCTTCTGTTGCACGCTTGACACTCAAAGCTTTCGTGTTCCAGGTATCATTTTAACATTGTTTCAGGCTGGTATTCTAATTTCATTTTCATCAACCCAGAAAAATGTACGTCTGAAATGTTTGCTGCACCTTCTGTGTCATGCTTTCTAGTCAATGTTGCATGGCAGAATTTATATAAGCTCTTTAGCTTTTCTAATTATGGCCCATCGTTACTGTACAGCTCTGCTTGCTGCTAATTTTACAGCGGCACTCTCACCATCCACTGGACCTTTCTATGTCGTGAGCAAAAAAGCCCTCTCGATGGGGAAGCCAAATTCCTTGGATGACACTGAAATGTCAAAGAAGGCCCATTTTGATTTATACTAGGCACCACAGCCATCAGTGAAATGAACCTCTCTGCTGATTTTTAATTTGCGGACATTTTGTAGTTGTGAATTTGATAGCTCACAAAGTGAAGAACAGCATGGTGATCATGTTTTAAGTCACTGGATATAAAAAATAACTCTGTTACTGTTGAGTCACACTGCTCACAAGGGTAGTATGTTACTACTGGGTGAACCGTGGCTTGTTCATAATGCAGTGGACTGCCTGCACGCCCGATCCTGTAATCCTGCAGAGGCATAGTTCTGAGCAAAGTCAAGAACCATCACTACCCATCCCTGGGGTAGGTATTTTTGATGCAAGCAAACTGGTGGTGCTGCCATGCTGCTGTATGCAAGTGCTGACCCCAAAACAAAGGTTCCTCTTTTATGGCTTCCACCAGTGTCCATAATGTTGCTTTTTATTTTTCAGCACTTTTCACATTTGCCGTTCCTGGATGCCATTGACAGTTTGCATGACTGTTGTATTCTCCACTGCTGGAATGTGACATTGTCTTGTCCATGTCTATTAATAAGGTCCTTCATGGCTTTACAAAATTTTCTGTGCTGCACTGTTCACATGTTTTTCCACACAGTCCTGGCTGTAAAACCTTTGCAAAGGAGGGCGAGGACACATTGTTAGTTCTACTGCACGTTGCACAGTGAGGACTTTACATGATGTTAGCCGGTGAACATCCGCCACACGTTTCAGTGCCTTGAGTCTCAGTAAGCTATTCTTGCAGTATTCACAGAGGTACTGGTCCACCTTTTGCTCTTTGGCCAGTTTAATGTGCTTAGGGCATAGGCTTCCCAATTTCCTCACTCCTACTGGTGTGTCTGGGTTCCGTTGGGTGAATGCCTTGTATAAAGTATGGATGAGTCTGTCAAGATATGACTGACATGTGCGTTTCTTTTGAAAAAGCTTTCTTGTGAGGTAGTGGGGTTGCAGACTCTTCAAAAAAAATCTCCACTTTTCTCGTTGTTGACTCGGGCAGTGCAGACTTGTGCGTTTGTGGGATTCTGTTCCAACATGTGATACCTCCATGAACCTCTTCTAGCTGATGCCCAGTGTTGCACTTGCAGTTCTGAGAAGCGGTATTTATTTAACACAAGAGCTGTATTGATGAACTCTCTGTTCAGGGAGTCTGTCCTGTTTTGGCCTTTTTGGGTTTGATATCTTCTCCATAAAAGCAGACATCAGTTTTTCTTGTAGGTTTCATAGACTGGGGATAACGTTTTGCTGTGCCAATGTGGTTTGTTTGGGAGGTGAACAAGACAACAGGATCTTCTTTATTACATAAGAAAATTGATTTGGTGATTTTGGAAGACCTTTTCTTGCTCTCTGCACAGCCTTTCTTACAGCACTGTCATATCTGTGGGCCTGCGGCATCACACACAGCTCTCTAGTTGGTGTGCTGATCGGTACAGCTGGTGGGGTGGTGGTGATGGTGGCTGACAGTTGTGCAACCTTTTCACGCTCCTTTTTTTCTATGTATTTCCGGTGTTCTTTTTCATTAATTCATCAACGTTTTTGACTTGTCATTTGTGCACGTTGTTGCCGTTTTTTCTCCCTCCATGCTTGTCTTTGCGCTTCAAATGTGTTCTCATCAGGCTTTCTTTCTCTGTTTCTTGGAGCACTACAGGTAACAGCTTGCAATTTTTTCTGCTTCTGAGCTGCTCTATATCTTTTCATTCTCTCTTTAGCCATCTGGTTATAATGTTCTCGCTTGTCATCATTCATGTTGCTGCGGTATGCACGTGAGCATGCTGCACATTTTTCTTGTGGTTTTGATAACGTTCTGGGGATTTCTTTATGTTTGGCGAGCAGCTTGTTCCTTTCTTTTTAGGGTTGACTGTACTCAGCAGAGCTTCAGTGAGGATGGCTGTGGCAGACACCAAGGGTCTTCTTCTGGATTCCATTCCTTGTGAAAAGTTAACTGTTGAAACACAAGTCGTTCAAAAATCATGTGTCAACTTTCACAGTAAAATAATTTTGGTGGGTAAAACGAAAAGTCTACCATGCTGCCAAACAAGACTGAAGTGACAGAGATGATGAAACACATCATTGATGTAAGTGTTGCCTCACAGCAGCCGCATGCAACACAGTAAGTGATCAGTTAGAATACATTGTCTAAATCATCCCCACTTGTGGTGACAAAGTGGTCACCACAAGAGATTAGTCACAATTTAAAGATTTGACGCAACAAGAGATTGATCACAAAACAGAGTTGACACAAAGAAAAAATGGCACCATAAAAGAGACACTGCACAAAGAGATTCTTCAATGAAGTAAATGGAAGAGGTGATTCTTTACAAAATGTCGAAGAGAGGAAGTAATGCACACAAAGCAAAAGTTGACGATTGATTCTTTAAAACGAAGTCGTGGAAGAGGTGATTATTCACAAAACATCGATGGAAGAGGAGGTAATGCACACAAAACGAAGTTGACGGAAGGTGATTCTTTACAAAACGAAGGCAACGAAAGAGGTGATTATTCACAAAATGAAGTTGACAGAAGAGGTGATTCTTCACAAAACGTTGATGGAAGCTGAGGTAATGCACACAAAACGAAGTCAACGGAAGAAGATTCTTCATAAAACAAAGTTGACAGAAGAGGTGATTATTCACAAAACATCGATGGAAGAGCAGGTAATGCACACAAAACGAAGTCGATGGAAGGTGATTCTTCACAAAATGCCAAAGGAAGCAGAGGTAATGCACATAAAACGAAGTCGACGGAAGGTGACTCTTCACAAAATGTTGAAGAAGAAGAGGTAATACACACAAAGCGAAAGTCGATGGAAGGTGATTCTTCACAAAACAAAGTCGATGGAAGAGGTGATTCTTCACAAAATGAAGTCGACGGAAGAGGTGGTTATTCACAAAACATCGATGGAAGAGGAGGTAGTGCACAAAAAGTTGCCAGAAGAGGAGATTTCCAAAAAAGTCGACTGAAGAAAAGAATCACAAAACAAAATGGAGGCCCACTTCCACCCGCCTGCAAACAAAATGGAGGCTTGCTTGCACACACCTGCAAACAAAATGGAGGCTTGCTTCCACCCACCTGCAAACAAAATGGAGGCCCGCTTCCACCCACCTGCAAACAAAATGGAGGCCTGCTTCCACCTGCCTGCAAACAAAATGGAGGCCTACTTCCACCCACCTGCAAACAAGGAGACACAGGCACACACATGACAACATGGTACAAAACAGAAAGGACTTTGATTTGTAAATGGGCATTATTTTGTGAACAATTACAACAGATATGTGGGTTAGTTCTGAAATGCTGTGGTACATGAGGCCCCGATCAGACTCAAAAGGAGTCACTTTGGTTTCCAAATAGTCCGATCGAGTCTACACACCACAGCAGGCTTCCAAATATAGGCCCAGACCATGCAAGATGTTATCCCCCCCAAAAAAAAACCCACAATGCAGCATCCTCAGTCAAATTCCAATGCAACAAATTATTAATCACATTTCAAACATTGCAGACAGAGGCCCCCACACCCAGAAAACAAAATCGTCATGCCGCTTGGTCTGGGCCAGTGTTTGGAAGCCTGCTAGCTAGTGCGTGGGCCTTGATCAAACTAAAAGGTCTCACTTTGGTTTCCTAATAGTCTGATCGAGGCCCACACACCACAGCAAGCTTCAAACACAGGCTACAACATCTTGAAGATGTTAATCCCCCAAAAAAACACAATGCAGCATCCTCAGTCAAATTCCAATGCAACAAATTATTAATCACATTTCAAACATTGCAGACAGAGGCCCCCACACCCAGAAAACAAAATCGTCATGCCGCTTGGTCTGGGCCAGTGTTTGGAAGCCTGCTGTGGTGCGTAGACCTTGATTGGACTAAAAGGAGTCACCTTTGGTTTCCAAATAGTCCGATCAAGGCCTATGCACCACAGAAAGCTTCCAAACACAGACCATGAGGCACGTAACCCCCCACCCCCAATGCAGCATTGCGTGGGACAGAGTTTGGAACCCTCGTTCCGACCATTCGGAACACAAAAGTGACTCCTTTTGATTTCCAAATAGTCCGATTCAGGTCTACACACCACAGCAGGCTTCCAAACACTGGCCCACACAATGCAGCATTTGCCCACCCAGACCAACAAAAAAAAAAAAAGCTGCTTTCTGATTCAACAACAAATTAGGCCTCGCTCATTCGGAAGGCCCAGACCAGGTTAGTCCCCCAACCCCCAAGAATGCAGCATGTCTCTTTTAGACACCTTGCAATCCAAAGAAACACCATTTCACCCTCTAAAAAGCACCATGCAGCAGGAACACAGCAAACCTGGTATCCATTATCTAGAAAGCCAGTCAGTCCACACATAAACATTTCAGGTTACCTGTTTGGTAGATGCTGCATTCATGTTCAGGTTGTGGGTCCCTAAAGGTCCACTTTCAGCATCCCAAATAGTGGCAAAATAAACTCCCACACCATGGACTCCAGTGCACACCAAACAGCAGACACCAAACAGGCTCCCCAGGCAGACGTAACAGTTGATAGTAGAAAGCTATTTGTCCCCCACACCATGGCAAAACTGCTCCGAACTCCCAGGCAGACGCAACCCCTCTGCAAGCAACGGCCCTTACCTGGAGGATCTGATGGATCTCTGGCGCCTCGTCGCTATCCGTGGGACAGAAAGCATTCCTTCTGAGCTCCTGATGCTGGTGAGGGACTAACTCTTTGGGACACCGTGATTTAAACCCCAGCCAACCCACCATGGAGCAACGTCACCTCTTGGGGTATCCGTTCTTGCCCGCAAACAGAATCCGTGGCGTCTCATTTTGAACAGCCAGGGTAGGACATGAAGAGGTCACAGGTGACCTCACAGGTGAGAGTGGGGCTCTAAAACCCGGAAGGAAGGACAAAGAAAGCACTCTTGCTCCAGTACATGGCAATGCTGGAGCACAGTGCTTAAAAACATTAAAAAAATATTTAAACTCTGTTTTTCATGAGACGTCTGAACATAACTGCAGGGGACCAAAGCAGTTACATTCAAGAGCTAAACTTCAGGGGGGATCTGGTGTGGGGTGGGAGGGTCAGACGAGTGCCCTAAATGGCCAGCACATGAAAAAGCACTAACACAAGTGTTGGCAACAGTTTATGGGGCACAACAAAGTCTATCTTTGGAATGCCAACGAAACCACCCTTGACCAGGTAGACTCCTTCAAATATCTAGGCCTAACACTTGACACTGCACTCACATTCCAACAGCATATCCACCTCCTCTCGACTTCCCTCAACGTGCGGCTAGGGCTCCTGTATCACCTCAACAATGCTTTACCCCTAATGCCCTATGGCTAGCTGTCTCCTCCTCAGTCCTCTCCCTACTAGACTATGGCCTAGCCATCTATGGGGCGGCTAACTCCTCGACACTTAACAGACTACGTGTCTCCCTAAATAAAGCCTGCCATCTCACTTAGACTGCGACTGCCAACCCATACATGCACACTGTACAATGCAAACTAACTGGCTTAACCTAAACAATAGACTCAAGTTCCACACTTGCCTCTTGGCAAAAAAATTTGCCCTTAGACCCTGCCCCTCTGGCCTTGCTCCACTAATAAGACCACCCCAATCGCTAAAGCACACTTGGAGCTATGGAAAACATCTACTGTTTGTCCCCCACTGATGTACCTCCCTATACCAGAGGTCCTTCAGTGGCAGAACGCCATCTTGGATGAATAGTCTGCCCCCACCAATTGCAAATGAAAACAGACTAGGATCCTTCAAATCTGCTCTTAGATCCCACCTACAGGCCTCAAACCTTTGTGACTGTCCTTGACTAATACCTCATCCAACAGCAGACCCAGGCTATGGCAGGCTCCTCCTCTGCTTAGCCCTACCTTGTGTAGTTCCCTTTTGCCTAGCTCTGCTCTGTTATACTGCCTTTTTTGTTGCCTGTTGCCCTGCTATGCCTTTTTGCCTGTCTGCCTAAGCCTGACCTATGTATCCTCTAAGAGCCCCATAAAGGCCTCTGTAACTACTGCTTATGTAATACCTGACTATGTACTACTGTACTGCTATGTAAACCTCTCTCCTTGTATGTAATACCTGTGATGTGGAACCTTTGTGAATGAGTCCTTGACTCAAAGGTACATCCGAATCTTCAATAAATAAATAAATAAATCATTCAAATTAAATGACAAACTGCAGCCTTGGGTACAAATGTCACAAAACTGGCTATCTTACAGCAGGCATTTCCACAGAAGACATTCAAATTTTTATAGAAAGGAGCATAGGAGTTCATTAATTTTTATCTATATATCTCCCAATAAAGGCTTCTTATGGATGCAATAATTAAAACTGTATTTAAATGTTTTCCTGCCTTTGATCTGTGTGGACTTTTTGGTCCAGCATTGGTTATCCATTATGTGCATAGCCTTATTTCATTTTGAATGCCTTCCTCAACTAGTGATCTTTATTGTGAATCTGATGAAGACATTCAGTCATAAGGTGGTGGAACATGGAAAGGAGTTCCACCTGATTCAAAAAAACTTTCATTGCCATGAGTGTGAAGCACATCACATGGGCCCCAGAAAAGAATATTTCACTTGCCAATTAACTGAATAGTGGCTATAATATGTTCCAGAGCTCCACGCCAGTGAAATTTTTTTTTTGTATTAGTAACTGCCTCTTTTATCTAATGTATGACCACTCTTCAACCTTGTTTCCAGGTCTTTCCACTTTAGCATCCTTGCCATATGTTCTAGGATTCAGTCATGGGAGCTTAAGGCCTTGAACATCTCACGCCATGCCTGATAACTCCATTCTGAAGAAGACTGTTAGACTGTCTGAATAACTAGCAGGTAAAAGCAAAACAGTGCATCTTTCAAAACAGAGTAGGTCAACTGGGTGCACTTTACTCTGTCCCCATTGGCCATAGGGCAAAAAATAATTTTAAGTGGTAAATCTCCTGTTATTCTCATTTACTGGGAATTGTAGCAGTATACATTGCACAGGTCCATGTTGCATAGATGCCACTCTTACATCATTCCCTTATTATGTCTGGCCAGGTTCCGAGAGTCTCAAATGAAAGTTCAGAACATCTCAGTAAATCACAGTTTATGATACCTGTGCAGTTGGTGGGCACAATACTGACAGTGGCAGATGTGTTCATGGTCTCCACTGATGAAGACAAAAATCTTAGAGATAGATTTTCACCTGAAGACAAAATTTTTTCCATGGCAGCAGTTGTAGGAATTTCAGCTCCAACTTCAGGTGCTTCTTGATATCTGCACTGGTACATATGCATTCACAAACACATGATGATGATAGGGAAGGGAACAAATTTTGTCTATCAAACCTTTTGCAGCTTTGTATCATCATGCCTGTGCTGCTGTATCTTTGGAGAGCTGGACAAATATGTTCACTTCATCTCCTATAAATGTGTGTGTGTGTACTTCTCTGTCTGTTTGTGACTCTCAGTGTGTGTGTGTGTGTATGTGTGTGTGGTAGCACCACTATAGTTAGTGTAACCCTCACCCCTGCCTTTTGCCAAATGACAGGTGGCATGCTGTTGGCACTGACAGCAGTACCTCATGGGGACCTGGGTTCGGGGAGGATGAGGTTACTCAGCACAGGGGACCTAGGTTTGGCTACTCTGCACAGGGCACCCAAGTATATCTGAACACAGAAAGCAATAACTGTAATGTCCAGAACCAGGAATAGAATTCTACAGTGTGGCTTTTATTCACAACTAGCTGAACACAACAAAGCATAGATGGACCCCCATGGGGCTACATTTACTGGTAGTGCAGATTAGAGACTACAACACGGTCCACTGGAAGAATGAACCAATTATACTGTTTTCAGGCTCTGGACCCACCAGGCACACAGCCTGGACTTGCACACACTTTGGGTATACAGCCCAACTGGCCCAGCTCCCCTGCCAGCCACTTGATCGGCGGTCCATTGGAAGAATGAACCCATTTTCCTGTCGTGGCTCCCCACACCACTTAGAGTCTATGACTCCTAGAGAGATTTTCTCCTTACTTCTTCTGACTCCCATCTCACAAAGATAATTTTCTTTACACTTGTTGTGGCTCCCCACACCACTTAGAGTCTGCGACTCCTAGAGAGATGTTCCCATTTGCAACCCACATCTGGGTACTTCCCCCATCACTGGCCAAGTGCATGAGGCAAAGTAGCAATCACAGCAGACATCCGTAGAGGTGGACCTGGTTACTAAAGATGGGGGGTGTTCCCACCTCCAGCTCCCACAGCCCATACCCAGCCATTTCTCTGGAAAAACTGAAACTTCTGAATGTAGATTAAATGGTAGATGAACTGTCGCATCCCCTCTACAATATTACTTGAATTCACACAGCACTCTAGCATTTGACACTACTCCATTTGTTTGACCTAGTTCTATAGGCTTCCCAAATAGTAGCTCAATTCCTAGATTTCTTCACATGTCTCAGGCTGAAGAAACACATTTTTTGCCCTCTCATGTTAGAGCAAACACTCACCCTTTTGTTGCAGGTGCCCCACAGGCAAATCACCACTCTTCCAACTTTCCAAACACAGGCTCAACTGAAATAGGCAGCTTTTTCCTTCTTCTTGCAGAATTAAGGGGATTGCCCCAGGAATCTGCATGGGGATCTTTACACCCCCAGAGGGAGGAGCACTGAGACCCGAAACAGCAGTCTGCACCACTTGACAATGACTTCTTCACTCTTAAAAACCAAACTGCAGACTGACCACTTTGAAAACTCCCAACGTTCTATCTAACTCCCTCTGCTGCAGATTCCAATGTGGCTTATGCAGCTGCGACAGTTCTATTGGTGATGTCATCACTCAGTCTCAGCAGAGACTGAGAACAGAGTGAGATAATGTGAAACCCATTTAACTGGAGTTTCACAAGCTGCCTTCCCTGCCTACCACTAGGTCTTACTGGGATTCTAGTAACCCTGGGTAACAAGGGGTTACATTAGGATTGAGCAAGGGTTTCTATGTTAAACCTCAAATGTTGTACTTTAATATATTTGAAACTGTTCAATGGATTTGCATGAAAATTTCCATGTGTAGTTTCCTTGGGTAAATCTCTTGACTTGCCAAGCTTTGTTCCAGTCAGATGTGCAGACTCCAAGCTATGGCTACTGAAAAAGCATAAAACCATGAACAAATGTTGTGGGAGTTTTGTCATCTCACTGTTCCAACACAGTTTGGAATTTTGATCTGAAATGTTCATGGTGGCAAGGGCTTACCCCACAGAGGTGCCTTTCACTGATTTGTTGAAATAAATATTAATCCATTCCAAAGTTATTGCATTTTATAGTTTCAGGCTCTGAGCATGTTCAGTCAGTCTAAAAAACAGTTTTAAAACTGAATATTCACGAACACTTAAGAGTGACCTCACAGCTCATGAATAACAAAGGGTTTATTTAAGCAATAAGCCACGAGGGGGTGGGTTATCAGGATTTACCATGGCTGGAGTGGGTAAATCCTTGCCAGCCATGGTAAATCCCCAATAACCCACAACCTCCTAGTGGCTTACTGCGATTATACCAAGGTTATTTTTTTTTTACAATAATAAAATACAAATATTAAAGAGGTTGATTTGTTTTTATATTTTTATTGTATTTATTCTTATGCTGCGGATATATTAGATTATATACTTATCAACAGCAATTGGTTACCAGAGGATTTACAATGGTGGTAAACTGCCAGTCTGATGATTTCATTGGCTGTTCACTTATGTCCATGGTATAATTGCATACCCATTGTTTTAAACTGAGGGAACTAGAGCAATCGGGTAAAAGTAGAAGCTATCTCTCCTTGGGAAATTTGATCTGTTCAAAATCAGTTTACAACAACCTATTTTTAGTTCTATCTGTTCACATTGCAAGAAGAACAGTTTCTTATGTGCCCATTTTTAAAAAATATTAGTGCAAGCTTAGCTCATGAATAATCATGAGCTTATTTGATACCCTTTCTTTAAAATTGAGACAATTTAAAAAATGGCTAGATACTTCTATACTCTCTGCAGAAGTAGGATACTACTTCTCTCAGTAAAGAAATCTTTTCAGCTGTATTCTGTATGCACAATGATTTATTTTGAAAATAAACATCAGAGATTATATGTTATAATCACTACAAAACTGGAGACTGCACATCCCAATAAGGAAGAAAGAAGACAAAGTCATATTGTACCAACAATGCCTTATTATACACATCTAGATATTAGGTGCTGTATTGCAGTCACCAATACTAAAAGGAGACTCACCTCTGAGTAAAAAAAAATTAGGTAAGCTTTATAATCTACCAAGAATTCCTCCTTTCTGTCTGAAAATTAGCCTATTAGCTGTTATACTGCTGTAACCATTACTATAATAAGAGTTAGCTTTAACAAAAAGGGACTACTGCATGTCCAAATGCAGCTACATTATATAGAATAATGAATGGGGAAATGTGTGATATGAGAATTTCATGCACATCCAAGATGTTTATTTAAGAAACCCACAGTATGAAATTCCTATATGCATGCTTTCATATCTATATAATTGCTGGTCAGCTTTTTTTCCCCACCCAACTTCTGTGACATACACACACACACACACACACACACACACTGTGTCTCTCTATTTTCCACATTAAGCATTTTGTTCCTTTTATTTTGTTTTAACTCACTGTTTTTCAAACTGTGGCCCTGCTCCTGAAGCAGATGAAGAGTAGAATCAACCAAATAAGAGTTATTTCAAAATGTAGAAGGTAGTATCAGCTAGATAAAGTTACTTAAAAATAATGAAACTTACGACTTGTGGTGGCTCCTCAGTAGGTAAGAAACTGGAGCCACCATGTTTAAAAGTTTTAAGCCTGTCCATTCACAGAATGTCAGCCAGTGTGGGAGTGCACATTTTGAAAGCCAGTGTGCATGAATTCTGTATTAACTCATGGGTTATTATGGGAAATATCAACTGGGTCAGGCCGTAGAAAAAATTGCTGACCAGCTATTATAATAAATTACGTTTTTAAAAGCAGTTTTAAGATTTTTTTTAATTTTACAGCTTTAACAATGTTTCTACAGATGTTATCATTTAAAATAAAACTCATGAGTAATTTAGCAACTGCCCAACAGATGACAGAAGGTATCAGTTCTAGCCAAGGTAAGTGTATAATTTATAATGGAATGCGTGTAATTCAGCAACTGCACTACATGGCTGTAGTGAGCATTACATTTTGCACATTAATACCTTTGCAAATGTTCAAAGGATTTGCACATTTTGCATGTGCAGTTTTGTCCGGGTAGATCTCTTGATGTGCCAAGTTTTGTTCTGGTTGGATGTGTGGATTCCGAGATGTGGATAGTGAAAAAACATTTTTTTTAAAGTTTTTTTTTCTTTGCACCTAGATAGTTTGGATTTTGGTCTGAAATTTTCAGGGTAGAAAGAGCTTGGCCAACAGATGTGTTTTGCTGGTTTTAATTGTTTCCAAAGTTATTAGGCATTTGTAAATCTCACAACACACCTGTCGTGCAACACTGCTTAAACAGAACTTGTGTAATCCAGTGACTGCCATACATTTGTGCACATGATTCTTGTGTTTGTCTATTTTATGTACCATTTTATGTATTTATCATTGCCAAAATATTGTACATGTAACTAACTCTGGGTCACCCCTGAAAAAGGGTCCCTTGGGGTTCAGCTGGCCTACCTGGTTAACAAAATTTAAGTTAAATAAATACACTGCCTTACAGATGGCAGAAGTGATCATTTCAAGCTGTGAAAGGGTATCATTTATATTGAAACTCATGTATAATTCAGTGACTGCCCTACAGATGGCAGTAGTGAGCATTCAATTTTGCACTTTAATATTTTTGCAATTGTTCAATGCATTTGCACAAAAGTTTGCTGTATGGTCTTGTTGTGTAGATCCCTTGATTGGCCAAGTTTTGTTTTGGTTGGATATGCAGATTCTGAGATGCAAATTGTGAAAAAACATTAAAAATCACATTGTTTCCTTTTTTGTCATCTCTTTGCCCCCAGACAGTTTTGAATTTTGATCTGAAAGGGCTTTGCCCATAGATGTGCCTTTTGTCGGTTTGTTGAAAAATATTAACCTGTTCCAAAGTTATTATTAGGTGTATGTACCCACAGATGGCAGGAGAGATCAGTTCTAGTTAGGTAAATGTATTTTTTTTAATTAAAGACACTTTATTAAAGTTTTTCAAACATTACAAAAACAGTGAGAATGTGGAAAAATACAAGAAAAAGAAACCACTAAACCATAAAGCACTCACCCCCAACTCCAAGCCCCACCCCACCTTTGCCAGACATAAAAGGATATAGGGGAAATACCAGCAATATAATATAAAAAATTAACAGAAATAAAAAAGATAAAAAGGCAAAACAATCCAGTCATTGAAGGAGGGAGGACAACCAGGCTTCCACAGGGCCCCAGCAGTGCATACAATTGGGGAAAGTATCATGGCTTGAGGCCAACATCAGCTCAATGTGCAAATGTTGAAGCATCTCCAAATACCATTGGTCAATCTGATCTGGCCAATGGAAAATCATGTACACAAATGCACACAGCCTGGGAAATAAGCTCCCAGACCTGCAGGCAATAATGTTAGAGGCTAAACTGGACATAGTAGCAATTAGTGAGACGTGGTTTACCAGTAACCACACTTGGGAGACTTCAGTACCTGGCTATGTATTGTTCAGAAGAGACTGAGGTGCAAAAAGGGTGGGAGGAGTGGCCCTGTATGTCAATGAAAATATCAAAGCTACAGAAATTCAGAACACACATAAGGAGCCAGAAGAACTGTGGGTCACCCTGAAAACAGGAAATGGGACAGCCATAAGAACTGGGGTTGTCTACAGGCCCCCAGACCAGGGGAGGACATAGACACATTACTGTTAGAAGATATACAAAACATGACAGCTAAAGGGAGGTTCTGATAATGGGAGACTTCAACATGCGGATACAGATTGGTCAATACCAGCAGGAACATCTGCCAGAACTAGACACAAGTGGATTCCCTGCAGGGGAGGGCTTCAAACAACTGGTACAGCAACCCACGAGAGACAGGGCTATCCTAGATCTAGTACTGACTAACAAGGAAGGGATCACAGATCTCCAGGTAGAAGGTCACCTGAGGTCCAGTGACCATCACATGGTATGGTTCAATTTGGCTACTACATCTAAATCATCCCATTCCAAGGCAAAATATGGGACTTCAGAGGAGCTGACTTTGATAAGATGGCCAACAGAGTTAAGCTAGCCCTGGCAAAAGGAACACAGGTGAGGGGTACAGGCAAAGTAGGCAAGCATTAAGGATGCAATACTTGAAGCAACATCCATTGTGTTAGACAGAAAAGGAAGTGCAAAAGAAGAAGGAAACCACTTTGGTTCTCAAATATAGTAGCAGAAAAGGTCAGAGACAAAAGGCTGGACTTCAGGAAATATAAGGGAACACAAAGGGATGAAGATAGGGAGGCATACCAAACTGCCCTAAGGGAAGCAGGGAAGGCAGTAAGGCAGGCAAAGTCCCAAACTGAGGAAAAACTAGCACGAACAGCAAAAGAAGGTGACAAGACTTTCTATAGATACATTAGTGAAAGGAGAAAGTCCAGAAGGGGTATTGCTAAGCTTATTGGAGAAAGGGGTCATGTGATGAGGAGGACCCTGTAAAGGCATCTATCCTAAATAGATACTTTTGCTCAGTATTTACTGAAGAGAAGGTAGGGCAGGGCCCACAGCTCAGCATCATGGACACAGGGGGAAGGGAGGTGAGCACTACTTCCTTCACAAAAGAAAGGGTCCTACAAGAGATTGCTAAGCTCAGAGTGGATAAGGCAATGGGACCTGATGGCATACATCCCAGGGTACTTAAGGAGCTAAAGGTGGAACTAGCAGAGCCATTAGCAGAACTGTTTAGTGAGTCTCTGAGCACAGGAGAGGTCCCAGAAGACTGGAGAAGGGCTCATGTGATCCCGCTCCACAAGACTGGTAGCAGGGAGGAGGTGGGGAACTACTGACCAGTCAGTCTTACATCAGTAGTGGGCAAGATTATGGAGGCACTCCTTAGGAAAGGATAGTGCAACACCTGGAATCCATAGGGCACAGGATCCAAGACAGCATGGGTTTACAAAGGAAGGTCCTGTCAAACTAATCTCATAGATTTCTTTGACTGGGTAACCAGAGTGGTGGACCAAGGGGAGCAGTTGATGTTGCCTACCTTGACTTCAGCAAAGCTTTGACACTGTTCCACATAGAAGATTGATAAATAAGCTGGGTAGGCTCGAGGTGGGTCAGAAGTTGGTCAACTGGGTGGCAAACTGGTTGAGGCAGAAAACAGAGAGTGGTGGTAAATGCTATACAGTCAGAAGAGATGCAAGTCACAAGTGGGGTACCTCAGGGATCATTTTTGGGGCCAGTCCTCTTCAACATCTTCATTAGTGACCTTGCAGATGGACTAGAGGGTAAGGCTTTTCTGTTTGCAGATGACACCAAGATCTGCAGCAAAGTAGATGATCCAGATGGGGTGGGCAGAATGAGAAGACATCTGGATAAACTAGCAAAATGGTCAGAAGAGTGGCAACTGGGATTTAATACAAAGAAGCAAGATCATGCACATAGGGAAGAGAACCCTGCAGCCACCTATAGGTTGGGAGGAGTTGCTAGCAGTCACAAAGGAAGAAAGAGACTTGGGCATCATCATCACTGATGACCTGAAATCATCAAGCAGACTTCTAAAGCAGTAGGTACATAGATACATAGATACATAGACAGTGTCGGCAGATAAGGGCCTATGGCCCACCCAGTCTGCCCATTTGAGCTTGTAAGTTCAGTTTGTTTTCCTAGAAGTCTGTTGCCCTTACCCCTGACCTCCAGAATTCTTTATGTCTAGCCCATGCATTCTTAAATACCGTGATTGTTTCAGCCCCCACCACTTCCTCTGGCAGGGTGTTCCACTTGTCCACCACCGTTCTGTGAAGAAATTCTTTCTCATGTTTCCTCTGAATCGTCCTCCCTCCAACTTCATCCCATGCCCTCTAGTCCTGGAACATCTTTTTCGCTTAAAATAGTGTTTTCCTGCACCCTGTTCCTCCCTGTAAGATACTTGTATGTCTCTATCATATCCCTCTCTGTCCTCTCCTCCAGGGAGTACATGTTTAGTTCCTTCAACGTGTCTTCATAGGACTTGTGTTGCAATCCATGCACCATCTTTGTTGACCTCCTCTGAACCTTTTCTACCCTGTCTGTGTCCTTACGTGGTATGGTCTCCAGAACTGTACACTGTACTCCAGGTGGGGCCTCACTAGTGTCTTGTATAGCGAATTATGACCTCCTTTTCCTGCTGGTGATGCCCCTGCCTGTACATCCCACATCCTATTTGCTTTACCTGCTGCCTTGTCACTGTTTCCCTACCTTGAGGTCATCAGAGATGATAACCCCAAGATCCCTTTCCTGCTTGGTGCATGCTATATCCTCACCCCCCAACTGATATATTGTGCCAGGGTTTTTGTGCCCCATATGCATTATCTTGCACTACTTTGCATTGAATTTCAACTGCCAAACCCCTGACCATTCTTCAAGTTTCTGCAGGTCGCTTCTCATTCTGTCTACACCCTCTGGTGTGTCTACTCTGTTACAGAGCTTTGTGTCATCAGCGAACAGTGAAATTCTGCCTTCTAGGTCCCAAGAATGTCACTGATGAAGATGTTGAATAGGACCGGTCCCAGCACTGATCCCTGTGGTACCCACTGGTCACTATTCCTCTGTGGGTGACAGCCATTTACCACCACCCTCTGTGTCCTGCCACCCAGCCAGTTACCTACCCACCACACTACTGTCCTGCCCACACCCATATTCCCCAGTTTGTGTAATAGTCTTCTATGTGGCACAGTGTCAAAGGCCTTGCTGAAGTCCAGATAGGCCATGTCCACCACCCTCCCTGATCCACCTCCTAGTCACCCAGTCAAAAATTCAACGAGGTTGGTCTGACATGACCTCCCCCTGGTGAAACCATGCTGCCTTGGGTCCTGTAGTCCATTGACAACCAGATGTTCTACCAATCTCTCCTTCAGTAGTACTTCCATGATCTTCCCCACCACTGAGGTGAGGCTGACTGGTCTGTAGTTCCCTGCTTCCTCTTTGTTCCCACTTTTGTATAAGGGGACTACATCTGCTGTCCTCCAGTCTTTGGGTACCTCCCTGTTTCCAGTGATCGGCTAAACAGGATAGCCAGAGGTTCAGCCACCACCTCTCTAGTTCTTTAAGGACCCTGGGTGCACCCCATCTGGCCCCATTGCATTATCAACTCTTATTACTTCCAGTTCCTTCAGGACCCTTTCTCTGTAAAGGGACTTGTGTCCATTTCTGCACCATTCTCACCCCTTGTACTCCCTTCAGACCCATTACTAACATACAATTTGCCAGCAGATGAGGCCTTAATGTCTATCGAGTCTGCTCGAACCTAAATCCTTAGTTGGGTGCCGAGACCCTCCCATCCCTTGTGCTCCAGAAACCCCTATCATCCATCCCCACCCCCCCCGGACAGGGCATCATCTGATACATCCCTTTCTGTGTCTGTCCCACCTCTCTTAAAGCCCTCCACTGGGATCTCTGAACCAGCTCACCAGGCAGTGCATTCAAGGGTCCACCACCCTCTCAGTGAAAACCTCCTCCTCTTTTCCCCTCACCCTTCCACCTTCCAACTTCAAACCATGTCCTCTGGTGATGCCTCCTGCTTTAGTCTAAAGATCCCCTCCATGTTTACCTATTTATTCCCTTGAGGTACTTGAAGACCGCAATCATGTCCCCTGTCTCTCCTCTCCTCCAATGAAAACAGGCAGAGCTCCTCAAGTCTGTCCTCATAAGTCAAATCCCAGCCCTCGTATCATCTTTGTTGCCTCCTCTGTACCTCTCCAGGAGCTGTATGTCCCTCTTCAAGTCTGGTCTCCAGTACTGTACACAGTACTCAAGGTGTGGTCTAACCAGTCCATTGTACAGCAGCAGAATCACTTCCTTGCTCCTAGAGGTGATCCCCTCACGATGCATCCCAACATCCTGTTTGCCTTGCTAGCTGTTCTCCTGCACTGCTCAGAGTTATTCATACATGTATCCACCATGACCCCTAGGTCTTTTCCCCTATTGAGGCTTCCAGCACCTCCTCCCAGGGTGTACCTGTGTTTAGGTTTCCTGACCAAGATGTAACACCTTGCACTTGGTGATATTGAAATTTAATTTCCATGTGTGAGCCCAGCTTTCCAGGGTGTCCAGGTCCTTTGCAGGGGCCAACCGCCCCTCTTCTACCTCAACTCCTGCTCCCACCTTGGAGTCATCCATGAAGAGACTCATTTCACACCCTGTACCATCCCTGATGTCCGATATGTATGCATTAAATAGGATTGGACCCAGGACCGAGCCCTGTGGTAACCCACTACCAACCTCTCTAGGGTTCGGGAGCTCCCACAGACCACTCTCTCTGAGTGCATCCAGCTATCCAGTTTTCAATCCATCTGACCATCAAAGGCCTACTCTTAACCCCATCAGTTTCTCCACCAGACCATTGTGGGGACAGAGTCAAACGCCAAGTCCAAGAATAATACATCCACAGGCTTACCCTGTCCAGTTCTGATGTTATCCATTCATAGAACTCCACAAGGTTGGTTTGACATGATCTACCTGGCACAAACCCATGTTGCCGACTATCCAGACCTCCACCTCCTCCAAGTAAACCCCCAATCGTTCCTTTAGTATACTCTCCATTAATTTCCCCACCACCGAGGTCAAACTAATGGGTCTATAGTTACCTGGTACTTCCTTGACCCCCTTTATGGATTGGTACCACATGTGCCTCTCGCCAATCTCTAGGTACCTCCTGTCTCAAGTGACCTGCTGAAAAGCTCCACCAGGGTGCAGCCAGTATGTCCGCCAATTCCCATAGTACTCTTGGATGAATGCCATCGGTCCGGTGTCTTTCTTTAGGGCCTTGAGGGCTAACCACACCCTTTGGCTGGGATGGCATCATCTGTCCCCTCCACCTTACTGGTCTTTTTATCCTTATCCAGATGTGACACCCCTGGGGTACCTTTCCCTCCCTTTTGCTCCATTTCTGTTGCTCCCATGATCCCACTCCCAGCCGCTTCTATCCCCTTTGTGCCTCTGCTTTGTAGATATCCCATCACCCTCCCTAGTGAACACACAGAGGCAGTACTATTAAATACCTCTGCCTGGTCCTCGCCTCTTCCACCCACCATCCTTCTGATCTCAATCTGCTGAGATGGCCCTTAGTTTTCTCCACTCCCCAATGTACGGAAGAACCCTTTTCCCTCCATGTATCCCCTGTGCCAGCCATTGCTCTTTACTGGACTTTGCTCCCTCACCATATGGGTGACTTTTCTAGATGCAAGCTGGTACATTTCCTTATCCTATCCCTCTTGTTGTTTTATATTTTTGTAAGCCTTCTTTCTCTGACTGCTACCTGTACCTCACTGGACCACCAGCATGGTTTATGTGACCTTGCTCCCTACGTTTCAACTTAGCGCAAGATTCTGACTGCCTCATGAAGTCCCTGTTTTATGACCTCCCATCTCCTTTCCACAATTGTCGTTGATGTAATCCCCTTCAAGTGATCCTTGAGAATATTTCCCATGCCCATAAAGTCTGCCCCTGAAGTCCACTGCCAGTGTCCTAGATCTCACCCCCACTCCCCAATGCTTATTTGAAACCAGACAGTATTGTGAGTCACTCCCAGTCAGGGTCCTGTACAACCATGTCCCTACACAGATCCCCATCTGCCAGAACCACATCCAGGACATGCCCCTCCCTTGTGGGCTCCATCACATGCTGTGTTAAGAACACATCCTGGAAGCCATCCAGCAGCCTCTGCTCCTTGGCCACCTTAGAGGACATGGTTCCCCAGTTTGTACCTGGCATATTAAGGTCCCCCATCAACACCACTCCTTCCCCTTTTGGACCACACTGGGCAATGATGTTGTCCAGCAAACCATCCTCTAGAACATCACTCATCCCGGGGTCTATATGCTACTCCTAGCTTGACCTTATCTCCTGCTGGGGATCGTAGGTGACCCATAAGGCCTCCACGTTTCCTCTGCCTCTTCTACCATAGCAATTTCTATGTCATCTTTAATGAACATAGCCACTCCACCCCTCTGCCCTCCTTTCTATCCTTCCTCTTCCACAGTAAAGACTGAGCAGAAATACCTGTTCAATATGTCAGCTTTACTGTTGTCCTCCTCCACATGGCCCCCATCCTCCCCCTTCAGTCTCACTATCCCTCCCTTTGTCTTTCTTTTTTCACTTATGTACCTGTAAAAGGTTTTGTCCCCTCTACCCACTGATTTTGCAATGTGCTCTTCTGTCTGAGCTTTGCTTCCCTTACTGACCTCCCTGCCTCCCTTTGCTTCTCCTGGTACTTCTCCTATCCCCTTCTGCCTGTGTCTTTTGTATTGCCTGAATGCAATCTTTTTGGCTTTCACTTTCTTTGCTAGCTCTTGGAAAACCATAATGGTCTCCTCTTCCTTTTCCTCTTGCTAACCTGCTTAATGCATAATTCTGTTGTTCTTGTAATCCCCATTTTAAATACCTCACTGTTTCTCAACCCCTGATTCCTGTCCCATTCCCTAATGCCTCTTTCAAGTATCTCCCCATTTTCCCAAAGTCTGCCCCCTAAAATCCAGGATACGTGTTTTTGTGTGGTTTGGTTCTGCTCTTTCTGTGATTTCAAACCACAATGACTGGTGGTCACTGTTTCCCAGGTGCTCCCCCACTGTTACCCCCATCACACTGTCCCTGTTTGTGAGCACAAGGTCCAGTATTGCCTTCTGCTGAGTTGGTTCCATGACCAGTTGCTTGAGAAAGGCACCCTGAAGGAAGGTAAGGCAAGGGGGGGTGTTAGGGTGTATTAGTAGGGGTATCACAAGTCGTAAGAGGGAGGTAATAATCCCTCTTTACAAGACACTGGTTAGGCCCCATCTGGAGTACTGTGTGCAGTATTGGAGGCCACACCTTCACAAGGACATTAACCAAATTGAGGCAGTCCAGAGAAGGGCAACCAAAATGGTGCAGGGACTGCATCAGAAGACATATGAGGACAGACTGACAGAGCTCAATATGTATACCCTTGACCAAAGGAGGTAGAGAGGTGATATGATCGAGTCATTCAAACACCTTAAGGGCATTAACAAGGTGAAAGAGTCTAACATGTTTAAATAAAAGAAAACTAGCAGGACAAGAGGACATGGCATGAGATTAGAGGGGGGCCGATTAAAGGGGAATGTGAGGAAATTCTTTTTCACAGAAAGGGTGGTGGATGCATGGAATGGCTTACCACAAGAAGTGGTGGCTATAAATACAGTGCAGTGCTTCAAACAGGCATGGGATAGGCATAAGGGAGCAATACAAATGACTATGAATAGATATGCCACTGACAGAGCAAAGGCCGATGGCACATTTATAGAGTAGAAAAAAGAAATGGGCAGACTGGATGGGCCTTGCGGTCCTTATCTACCATCAACTTCTTTGTTTCTATGTTTCATTTAGAAAAGGAAGGCGCTTGCTGGTCTAACCAATGCCTCAAAATGATCTTTTTTAACAACAATTTAAATTAAAATAAAAAAGCACTCTGGGTTCTACAGGGTCTGTAAGTCTGACCCCAAAATGTATTTTTTATTTATTAAGTTAGGAAAAAACCTTTGAGTCAGAGATTCATTTACAAAGGTTCCACATCAATGTTTCAGAGTAAAAAAACATACAATTTCTGTTACAATGGATACATGTACAATAGATAAAGTAAAGCAGGCTTAATAAGTTCTCTGCAGTACCTGACCGTGAAAGGTCAGCAGGCATTTGATAACAGTCAAATAATGTGATTAGAGGCCAGCCAGAAGTGTAAACCAAGATACAAATCTTTTGTCAGGCTTTGGGTACAACTGTCATTAGGTGAAACAGGCTTTACAGTACATGTACTGAGCAGGTATGTGACCATAATGGTCAGCAGACATTAGATAGTAACTCAGTCAGAAGTGTAACCAACGATTCAATTATTTTGTCATAGTGCTAGCTAGTGGTGAGGCAGATGTTATAGGAGGCAAGTTGATGTAGGGACAGGCAGGAAGATAGAAGAGCGGAAGTAGGAAGAGGGGAGCCGGTAGTTAGGGTAAAAGGTAGAAAGGGGGGAAAATAGATTATAGAATGGCAAAAAAAAAAATTCTGGACTCTGATTGGTCAGTCTGGGGCTGGACCCATGACGTTATCCCAGCATAACATCACAAGTGTGATGTTGTCCAGCATAACATCATGGCTCTAGTCTCAGCACTATGAATCTCCTGACTGATTACTTAGATATGTTTGTATTTCTTTTTGCATGATTGTTTGCATCTTCTCTGAAGAAACAAAAATATTTTTCCACACTAACAAAAACATCCTTAAAATCATTTTTTTTAATTCTGTATAACAACAAGCCATTGTATAATAGGAATAGTGCCCTCCAGGGTATGTGTCATGCTGGGATAATGTTACTTCTGGGGCAATTGGTAGCACTCGGCCTGTGGCCTTGTGCACAATCACCCCAGGTGTGATGTTATCCCATAACAACACACACCCTGTCAGGCATTATTCCTTTAATAATGCTTTGTAAAAGCATCTGCCAAACCAAAACTTGGATCCAACAGATTCTTGACTTTTTGCCAAAGGGGTTGAACCTTACAGCTATCCCTTGAATATGCTGTAAAGAACTTTCAGCTTTTGACATCGAGTACATCAGGGAGAGTCTAAACATCACCATTTAAATAAAAATTTCCAAGAGCTTGGCTTTCCAGTCTCCACTTAGAAAAGGAGAAACACATGGTGTGTCAAAGGATGAATTTTATTAAGTAAAATAATAAAACAGCAGTAAGATACTGTATACACCCATACAGGTACAGCTAAATGGTGTATGTATTGTGCTTCTGGCTCCAGCCTTAGCTATTCCTGCTGCCGCCTGATGTTCAAAGTCTCCATTTAAATAGCTTTTGAGGGGTATGATATATTGCATATAATATTATAAACTGGGTATACCTATATCCATCAAACTTGATATAGCAATGGACAGTGCACCAAATGTCAGATAACTGGGTATCATCAAGCTCCAAATCTAGGGCCTTAAACCAGTACCTTGAGACTGAACTGTATTTGTAGACCCAGATCATAGAGAGAGAGACCAATAAAGCCGTGATATGGCATGTCTCTCCAAAATCAATGCCCCAAGAGATACCAGTGTGAAAAAGGGATCCACAACTGATTCAGGTTTACCATTTAGAAGAAAGCAAATGATAAATGTGATAGTAAAAAACATTCTTTATTGCTCAGGGCATTGCTGCACTACAAATCAACAAAGGGGATCCATTGGGACCCACTAAGTAGGTGTGAAGGCATTAATATACCTGTAGTCTGCCAAAGAGGATTGATAAGTGGCTTACCTAATAGCTGAAAATTGGGGTTAGACCAAAAAGGTTGATTCCAAGGGTTTGTAAGGGTTGTTTTTAAATAAAGAAGGAGCTGACTATAGTTCATCAGGGAAATACCAATAGGGGTGTCTCACAGAGGTCTGGGCAACATGGCCATTTTCAAATAAGGGAGAGCTTATAAGGTGATCCCATCCTGGAAACACAAGTCCAGTTCTATATTCCACCACAAAGGGACATAAGAGGAGGAAACCCCTTTCTCCTTGAGTATCTAGTGGAAATATATTGCTCTCTGGTCAGCATGAAAATAACCGAAACAATCAGGTGCACCCAGGCCTCCTAATTGCTTCATAACTGCCAGTTTGAGGTAGTGGAACTTCATTTGATGACCCTTTCAAAGAAAAGTGGTCAGCACAGCATGGAGGCTCTGGAACAAGCTATAGGGAAGTTTAGCAGCCAACATGTTGATTGGCTAAAGCACTTTGGTCAGAATAGTCATTTTAAGAATGCTAACCTGATCCCATAGGGAAAAGTGCAAATGAGACCACTTATCCAAATTCACCATGATATTCCGAAGGGGTTCAGTGAAGTTGCTATGAATGAGCTTGGCTGTGGAAGTGGTAAGCTGAATACCCAAATAGGTTAGAATAGAGGGTGTGTGGTCAAACTGCACTCTACCTATAGAAATGTTAGGGTGGAGGGATGTCTTTACTATCTTTCTTTTTTTTCTAATCATTAAATCTGTTGAGCAACTTTTCTTTACTGTTGTCCCCACTGATGTAGGTTGGCCACCTATGACAGCCTTATCTATTACTCTGAATCTTTTCTGACTTTTTTCCATTTCCTTATATCCTTCCATCACCATGACCTCCCAGAGCCATGCATCAAGAAAGTAACGTAATGAACAATCTACATATATATATATATATATATATATATATATATGGATATAGAGATATATGTATAATGCCTAGCATCCTGGCTGGCTATTATAACATAAAGTGCTTTATATGCATACATAAAGTGCCTGAACAAAATTATTAAAGTGCCAAGTGCTTATAGAGAAAGAATTGATGTGCAAATCTTTAAATAATAAGAATATAATATAAAGTGCTTTATATGCATATATAAAGTGCCTAAACAAAATGATTAAAGTGCCAAGTGCTTATAGAGAAAGAATTGATGTGCAAATCTTTAAATAATATACTGTTAAATGAAACGCAAAGCAAATTTCACAGTTACTGTCTTTCAAAGTGAAACACGCAAACTTGACTTCGTGCAACACGTCATCCCCAAACTTGAGATACAGCATGCAAAGTGCTTGGTGAAAACATGCCTTGACCAAACTGCCAGAGAAGATCTTTTAAATGCTAAAACTTTGCTTTTCTAGTTCGTATAAGGGCTTTTAATAAGGTTTCCTAGTCCTCCCCCTTCCAAATTGAATCTTTGTTAGACAGTAGGTCTTTTAATTCTCTCTTCCTCCACTCTGTTACGTCAAGCTCAATACCCAGCAAAATGTTTGGAAACTATTATATGTCATTTAAAAATATGCCCAAAGCAGACACTACCATGACTGACACCACTAATGTGGAACAAGGTACACTCACATTGAACATGAGAGGACTGCAGAGAGAGAGAGAGAGAGAGAGAGAGAGAGAAGAGAGAGAGAGAGAGAGAACTTACAAGGAGAGGTACGACAACTGAGAATGGTTTTGTTTTTCTTTTGTTTTCCAGCTGCTGAATGCGCTCTCTCTCTCTCTCTCTCTGCTTCTCTCTGTCCAGTTACACAAAGTATGGCAAAGGATTTAGCCAGGGAATTGAGCAGCACACATTCCTAAATGAGTAAGCTGACTAATATTGTATGCTGCTGCTGTATACTATTTCTTTAATTATGTAGTTTCTTATGGTTATTTCTTTTTCTCCCTTTCACAGACTCCCTGTGTCAGCTGAAAGTAAGAATGAATACTGCACCTACAGTGCCAACTGAACTATCTTACTGTCTACAACTTTTGTATAAAGAGTGTTGCACACTAACTTCTGCGTTCTTTATTTGATGCAGTTAAATTATGTTCGCGCGGCTAACAGACCCGCGAACACAGCGAGATTAATTTTCAGTATTAACAGTTTTACAGTAGGTGCTTATATATGTAAAATTATAGAATGCTTAAGAAATCATAGACTGCTACTACTTATGCTGGGGGTTGCTTTATTTGATATAGTGACTTTTGGAAAGGCATAATAGAATTGGATACAAGCAGATAAAGTTTCTATTTGATATGCAGAGTGGCTAGAATTATTGTAACGTTATTTAACAAACCGCTCTGCATAATCTCATTGTAGCCTCTGTTTAATTTAAATAAAGTAGAGGCATTCTTTCAATAAATTCAGATATTCATATCAGGCTTGTGTCATAACAAAAACATACTGTCTGGAGTGACACAGAATGGTAGTAAACATCCAATATGGAGCAGCTTGCATTTTCCTTTCAGTGCCACTCGCGCTCTGCAACTTTAGGTTTCTGTTTATTTTGTTTCCCTTTCTATTACTTTTTAAAGAAGGGAATCCTGGCTAAGCTAGCTAAGTAACTACATTTTTGAGCCAGCAAAGAGTACTTCAAAGCCACTCCACAGAAAAAAAATCTGCATTTCCAGACAGGAGAAAAGTGTTTGTCATGGAGCAGCTTCTCACTTTCGCTATGATTGTCACCTGCTGCTTTATGACTCTCCAAGATCCCATATGCCTTTTTCAGGAGACCCTTCAGGTCATAACTGAAAGAGAGAGGCAAAACAATGCAAGCTTTATTTCTATGGTGCCCTTTATTGGAGTCTCTGGGTGCCTAACAATAAAAACAATACAAGTAATAAAGCAAAAAAAAAAAGTAGAATTAATAACTAAAATTCATGTTTCACAGAATCTTCATATGTGTTAAAATTATTCAGATGGTCAGGAGGGGGAAGTCATACCAGATAGGCCAGGTGGAAGAAGTGGGCCTCATGCTTCTGTTTGAACACCCCATTCGAGGGGGCCTCCCAGACTTAAGGTGGTAAATGGTTCCACAGGGTCATCCCAGTGACCTTAAAATCATGGTTGCCTGATGTCTTCAGATGAACCCTGGGAAATCCACTAGGCCCCTCAATGAGGAGTGGAGGCAGCGAACAGAGGTTGCAGGTGTCAGAAGCTCAGTCAGGTAGCTGGGGCCCAGTCCATATAGGGCCTTAAAGGAGAGCAAGCCCACTTTGAAAAGGACCCTCCACCTGACAGAAAGCCAGTGCAGAGCATGCAGGACTGGGGTCACATGAATGGACCTAGAAAGGCCAGTCAGTAACCGTGCAGCCGTATTCTGCACCAGCAGCAATCTGCGGAGGGTCCAACTATGAGAGGAGAGAGAGATGTTAAATAAGAAAAACAGGAGTCCACTTGCTTCTCATTTTCTCTCCTTGCATGTGCTGTGGATCAGTTCCATGGTGGCTGCTTTTACTTTCTATCAGAAAGCTGCTCTACTACAAATAAATAACAAGCCCTTAAGACTGTGGAAAAAGTGACAGAGACATCCTTACAGGAGAAATCAGTGTCCCAAGGCCCTCAGTAAAATAAAAACATAAATACAAATAAAAAGGGGATAATAAAATGAAATTATTCAGTTTGTAAAATAAAGAAGAAGAGACATTACCTGTCTCGCAGATATCCTAAGCCCCATACATTGAGCCCTTATGAATGTTTTCAGAGGAAACATAGAAAACTTTATAAACCGCCAACGGAGATGAATAAAGGCTGCAAGTAAAATGTTGACTGACCTACAGGAGAGCTCCTCTGGATTGTATCTTATAGGGTGACAGTGGCCCCAGTGGCCTATATTTATACTGAAATGTTCCACAAACCATACTGATCAGTGGGGGGAGCTTATATTTATAAGGGACATTATGTATATAACTGCAATAAAACTGGCCAGGTCTATGTTATTTGCAGTGTTTGATAAATATTATAGACTCTCTGTTACCCAGACTTAGGAACAACCTTTATATTTTGTATAGGCATGGTTGTGTGCAAAGCTATGAACATTTAATTGAACAAAAGGGGCAGCTTTTCTGCTAAGTGGGAGAGGTATACAAACCCTGAGGATTCAGATACTAGCAGGTTAGCTGATTGTTCATTTCACTTGCTTGAGGTTGAGGCAAGAGGAGGATCTATGAGCTAAAATAGGTACCTGGCAAAACACAGTAGGAAAGTTGAAACAGTGTGTTGAAATCTGAAAGAAGATGATTCCTCTGTCTGGAAATAGCATTGTACTATGGTCCATTTTCTTTGTTTCTGATATTTTATTTCTTATTTTTGTACTTCTGTATCAAAATAAAATCACACTGGCCCCATGCATGAAAGGGGTGGGTAAAATGCATTGGAGGCATGTACTCTTCCTGCACAACTCTGCTCCCATGGGAGATCCGCGGGTGGCCACATTCACAAACAGCAGCCACCGTATGACTCCCATATATAGTTCTGCCCCACTGATGCACAGGCCTGCGAGGGTGTTCAGGTGTGGATCCATGGACCTGAGTGTGTGGTCAGTCAGCCACCTAACCCAGACCCCTCAGTGGATCACCTGTACCTGTGTGTGCCAGATGAGGATCCAGTGCATAGAGTACCACATGCAGTGTGGGGGAGGGTGCCCTACACCACCCACAGATCCTCCAGTGTGCCCCACATGCTCAGACTTTCTCAGTGGAAGTGCAACAGACCCTGCCTCACAGCCACAGCCCACAGCTGTTGCTCTTGGGGGCTGCATAACAGGTCCCCACCTGTACAGCTGCCCCAACCTCACAGAGGCACTGACACCTGCTCCCAGCATGTCGTACATTTGTGCATCCAGCAGAATGCTGGAATGCCCCCTGCACTTCCCTCAGTCTGCCCCATGTGTAGATTCGCATGCCACTGGTGATACAGGTGCAGAGGGAGGATGTCCAGTCATGCATGTTGTGCAGGGGATGCAGTGGGCATGGGTAGATGTAGAGTGAGTTACACACCAGGGATACATGGTGTGTACACACTACGAACCTTTGTACATAGGGCCCACTGCTGTGATTTGTACTGTAAATACTGTGTCAACTTAAGAGTTATTCTTACCCACAACCATGTGACATGGTGTTCGGCCAAGGCCCATACCAACAAACTCGCCATTCTTAGCATAGGAATTTAATGGCATTACCTGGGTTTTACAACATCAAGCTTGTAGAAAGACACAGATCCAAAAACATGTATTTCTTCTAGGGCATTGGAAAGGGAAGTGATGATATTCGTTAAATGCAAAAGAATATCATCTGTGTAGGCAGACAACTTATATTACCGAGGCCCAATTGCCATGCCTTGTATTGAGGGATTTGACTTGATGTGAGGAATTAAATGTTCAAGATACAAAGGAAATAAGAAGGGAAAGCCCGGACTCATACCACTGCAAAGTAAAAATTAAGACAAAAGTACATGATTATTGCAAACACGTGCTGAGGAGTGTGAGTATAACAGCTTTACCCAATGGAAAAAGGGCTTGGGAAAACCAAATTGCCTAGTGTACAGAAAAGGTATGGACAGGATACCCTGTTGAACATTTCTCTGTTTCCAGGGAGGCCAGGACTGCTGGGCCCAGATATCCCTGGATGAGGAGATAATATTTTGAAGTTTCTGTAAATGATCTGTGGAAAAATGTCAGTCTTAAAACCCACTTGCTCAGGACGAGCCAAGACAGACCAAACCTGCTTCAGCCAGAGTACTAGGACTTTCACCAATATTTTCAAATCAATAGTCTGTAAACAAATGGGCCAGTAGTTGGACATCACTGCTGGATCTTTGCCAGGCTTAGACAAAACAGAAATAAAAGCTTCTTGCAGAGAGACATTCTGGTCACTGCTGGCATGGGCTTCTTGATATACCTCCAGCAGCTGTGGGAGTAATTCTGCTGAAAAAACCTTATAGAAAGAAATGGAAAACCCATCAGGACCTGCAGTTTTATCCAAAGCTATCAAGTGTAATACCCCTGAAGTTCAGAGATTTTAAGCAGCTGGGTCAAGAATTCATACTCCCCATGTCCAAGCCAATGTAGGTACTTTGGATTAAAAAGTCATCTATAGCTTGATAATCAGTAACATGAGCACCCAAATTATAAAGAGCACTGTAAATAGGCCCAAAATTCCTCTACTATCTGCCGAGGGTGGGTATAGGGCATTGGAGCCCTGGCTTAGTAAGATGTTTAATGGTACAGGAAGCTGCCTGCTGCTTGTGATGCAGTGCCAATAACTTACCAGCTCTTTCACCTGCTGAAGCATAAGTAACATAGAATATAGAAACATAGAATTTGACATCGGATAAGGACCGCTTGGCCCACCTAGTCTGCCCATTTCTCTACCTGATGGATAAACTGCAGATTCTAGTTAATCAACAGCTTACTTCCTCCTACCCCCCACTAGAATTGCCTTATGCCTGTCCCATGCATTCTTGAAGTCTTCCACTGTTCCTGACTCCACAACCTCATCAGGAAGGCTGTTCCATGCATCCACAACCCCTCTGTGAAAAAATACTTTCTAACATTACATCTGAGCCGTCCTCCCATCTTCAAATTGTGCCCCCTTGTTCTTGCACATCTATTCTTCTGAAAGATACTACCCTCTTGTACTTTGTTAATTCCCTTGAGATACTTGAAAGTTTCTATCATGTCCCCCTCTCCCTCCTTTCCTCAAGGGTATACATATTAAGCTGCTTTAGTCTCTCCTTGTATGTCTTCTGGTGCAGACTCTGCACCATTTTGGTTGCCCTCCTCTGAACAGCCTCCACTCTGTCTATGTCTTTGCGGAGATGGGGTCTCCAGAATTGCATGCAGTACTCCAGATGGGGTCTCACTAACTGTCTGTACAGAGGGATAACAACTTCCTGTTTTCTACTGTTGATGCCTCTCTCTATGCACCCCAGTATCCCCCAGCCCTCCTTACTGCCTTCTCACATTGCTTGCCCACCTTTAGGTCATCTGATATAATTACTCCTAGGTCTCTTTCAATTTTGTTGTTGTTATTAACTCACCTCCCCATTGTGTACTCTTCCCCTGGGTTTTTGTTTCCCAGATGCATTACCTTGCACTTCTTTGCATTGAATCTGAGCAGCCACATATCTGACCATTCCTCCAACCTTGCCAAGTCCCTTTTCATCCTTTCCACCCCACCTTGTGTATCAACCCGGTTGCAGATCTTTGTGTCATCTGCAAAGAGACATACCTTTCCTTCCAGGTGCTCTCCAATGTCACTTATAAAGACATTAAAGAGGACCGGTCCCATTACTGAACCCTGTGGTACTCCGCTGGTTACCCTCCTTTCTTCACTGTGGACTCAGTTTACTATTACCCTTTGCATCTTGTTGTCCAGCCAGTTTTTATCCAGGCTACCACCTTGGGACCCACTCCAAGGCTGGCTAACTTGTATATTCCCACTCCAAGGCTGGCTAACTTGTATATTAATCTTTTGTGTGAGACTAAAATCTAGGTAGGCCATATCCACAGCCCCTCCCTGGTCTACTACTTTGGTCACCCAGTCAAAGAAATCTATTAGGTTCATCTGACATGACCTTCCTGCTGTGAAACTATGCTGCCTTGGGTCCTGTCCCCCACTGGTCTCTAGGTACTTCAGAAGTGATTCCATCATTTTCCATACCATTGAAGTCAAATTAACTGGTCTGTAGTTTCCTGCCTCTGCCCTGCTCCCACTTTTGTGAAGTGGAATCACATTTGCCCTCTTCCAGTCCTCAGGTACCATCTCATCCTCCCATGATTTGTTAAAGAGAATAGTCAGTGGTGTTACTAGTTCTACCCTTATTTGTTTTAGAATTCTTGGGTGAATCCCATCAGGCCCCATTACTTTGTCCACCCTCAATTTCAGAAGTTCTTTCAAAACCCTTTCTTCTGTGAATGGACTGGTATCAACCCCCTCATTCAGAGTTTCTCTCTTGTTTGGTTTAGGTACCTCCCCCTCCTCTTCCATTGTGAATACTGAGCAGAAATATTCATTCACTATCCTTGCTTTTCACTGTCACCCTCTGCCCACATTCCCTCTCCTTTATTAAGTCTCTGTATCCCTCCCTTGGTCTTTCTTCGCTCCCTAATGTGCCTATAAAAGGTTTTATCCCCCTTCTTAACAGAGTTGGCTATCTTTTCCTCAGTTTGTGCTTTTGCTATTCTGACTGCCTTCCCTGCCTCCTTCTGCTTTAACTGATAAAGTTCCCTGTCCTGCTCCTTCTGTGTTTCCTTATATTTCCTGAATGCTATCCTTTTCTCCTTAACCTTCCCTGCCACCTCTTTTGAGAATCATAGTGTTTTTTCCTTCATTTTGTTTTGTTGATTTGCTTCACACAAAGGCTTGTTGCCTCTGTGATGGCTGTTTTGATTATTCCCCATTGTTCCTCCACCCCTCCTTCTTGTCCATTTGCTAGTGCTTTTCTGAGGCACTCTCTCATTTTCCCAAAGTCAGCCTTCCTAAAGTCCAATGCTCTTGTTTTTGTATGGTTTGACTCTATGGCTGTGTTTATTGTGAACCACACTGTTTGGTGGTCACTTGTTCCCAGATGGCTACCCACTTCTAAATCTGAGATCCTTTCTCCTTCCCCATTTGAGAGTATCAGGTCTATGATTGCTCCCTCCCGAGTGGGTTCCAGTACTAGCTGTTTGAGGCATGCCTCCTGTAGGGTGTCAAGAACGACCCTGCCCTTGGATGTGCCTGCAGCAAAGGTACTCCAGTTAACATCTGGCATATTCAGGTCCCCCATCAACAATATCTCCCCCTTTTCTGCCATTTTAAGGATGACTTCTATCATTTCCTTGTCCATTTCCTCCCCCTGAGATGGGGATCTGTACACAACCCCCATGCAGATTGTGGTGCCATTTCCTGTCTCCAGGGTGACCCATAGGGATTCATCAACTTCCTGTTTACTCTTTAGTTCAATTGCTTTAATCCCTTCCCTTATATAGAGAGCTACTCCTCCTCTTTTACCCCACCTGTCCCTCCTGTAGACTGTGTAACCTGGTATGTTGACATCCCAGTCATGGTTCTCTGTGTACCATGTTTCAGTGACTGCCACAATATCCAGGCATCCCTCTTCCATCAAGGCCACTAGTCTTAGATTTAAGTATTACAAATTCTGCTTGGGCCCTGCTTAGCTTGTGGTAAAATTCTTTGGCAACATGCAGCTGTAAGGGCACTGACTCAGAGTAACCAGCAGCTAGCTGAAGCTCTAAGGACTGAATCTGCTGAAGAAGGTCCTGCGAGTGAGCTAGATGTCATTGCTTGACCTTAGTGGCAAGACAAATAATCTCCTGCTAAACAGCACATTTATAGGCAGTCCATAGGGTGATTTGTTTAGCAACAGTACTGGAATTTTCATGAAAGAAGTGCTCCATAAAAGTTTTGTCCTACTACTGCTGGCCCGCTGGCACAGCAGCAAAGTGTCTACTAGCAGCGCCAACATCTTGGGTGTGGAGACAAACTCAGGAGTCTGAGAGCCAGCCTGGAGGGAAGGTTTGAGCATCCCAGGGACTGCTCTCCTTCTCTGGGGAGGGGGTTTGAGTGTCCGGCATTGCGGACCTCTGGCAGGGGCTGGGGGACTGCACCACATGTCAGAAGGAGGGTCGGATGCTGGTCAGCATTGCACATCCCATCCCCAGGATTCTCACAGCAAAGAAAATGCTGGCCCCCATGCATGAGCTGGCACGCAACCATACCCATTGCCTACCCATGTCCACTGGGGGGTCCTGCTCCCTTGGCTCTGAAGCTGGGCCTCGCCTACCCAGTGTCTGTTGGGGGTTGCTTGCCCTGACCAAGGGGGGTAAGCCTTGGCATGGGGATGTGATGGATGAAGCTGAGCTGAGCCTCAGGGGGCCAAGCACAAAAAACAATGTGGTACTGTTTGATCTTTATTGACTAAGGAATAGTTCACACACCAGATTTTATCTATCTGAAGATCGGTCTCTAGCTTCAATAAGATCTGCACAGGAGAATGATCAGAAAAGACAATGAGGCTGAATAGTGGCACTAAGGAGGCCTAGTAATAAGGAAGAGCTCATTGAAAAATAGTCCTGGATTGGGTCTTATGGGGAGGGGAAAATAGGTGAACTCACTGGAATGAAGATAGAGTGTCTGCCAAGGATCTACCAGAGAGTGGGAATCAAGTAACTCCAGCACTGCTCTTTGGTTATGGGAAAGAGAAAAAACTTGGGGGCCCTGACCGATCAAAATCCCCATCCCCCAAAAAAAGTTCCAGACACCTGCAATGATGCAAGGTGGCCACTGGGTTAAATGTAAGGAAACATACATAAACAGTTGTGAATCATCTTTGTTAGAGCCATATAATGAGGCCAAAATTATCTCAATATGACCTAAGGCCCTCTTGTACAATGACATACCTGGAGCAGGGGTCGATTACCACTTGATGCATAACAAAATCTGCTGTCTGGGCAATTAGGATAGCTTCTCTAGCATGTTTCTCATCAGTGCCCACTCCATAAATGTGGACAGTGCAGTAGTGCCGCAAAGTGGGCAAGACTGCCATTAATAAGTGAGTTTACTGCAGAAACGCAACTGTAGGGCAGTATTGGCATAAGTGGGCAAGAATCTTTGAACATTTTATGGGGGAGTTAGCACCCTTGACATTCCAAGAGACAAGGGAATAAATTGACATAGATGGATAAAAGGAAACAAATTAACAGCAAGGTAAATTGGAACTGCTGAAGGCCCCAACCAACACAGGAGGACCAAAAATGATGCAATATCAACTCAAACAGAGAACCAAAAAAAGAAGCATGGAGAAAGGCCGAGAGAGAAAGGGAAATCCAAAATGACATGGAAAGAAAAAGAAAGATCAAAAACAAAAATCAAGGAAAACTAAGCAAACAAACAAAATTCTACAGTTACACAAGAACTTACCGTAGCAGTAGATCTCTGAGAGAGGTTTCTGCAGCAGGTGTTCACATATAGGACTGCACCCCTGACATCAAGACTGGATGTTAAACTTCCAGCTAGCAACACATAGCGTGGAACTGCCCCCGGCATCACCTGACCTGACATTGGCATGACAATATTTAAGGGGTGGTCCCTAAGCCTGCTCTCCAGTTGTCCCGACCAGAAAACTCCAAAAAGAGAAAACAGGAGAAAGGAGTACTACTCCTAGAACCCAGAGCTACTGAGAAAAAACAAAGCCCTGGGAAAGGAAAGGAGAGGGAAAAACAGGAGCTAGGGGAAGGTGGGAGGGAAAATGAGTTATACTGCACGATCCTCTCTTGAAGATCTACTGTTACAGTAAGTTCTACGTAACTGTAATAATTTACTTCAGAGGGTTCCTGCAGTAGGTCTTCACATATCAATCAATCATCTTATTTTACCAGGCGAAGCACCATTGAGCAAGCTCATTTACAAGGTGGACCTGGACAAGTGCACATAAAAGTAAACAATATACAAAGGAAAAAGATGGGTGTACAGTCAAGGAATACAATGTGGAAGAGGGCATAAACATAGTACAGTATTAGGCAAGGTCTATACAGGCAGTATGCAAGAGGCTAAGAAAAAAATATTGTCAATACACATTATTATACAGTATGTACATGAACAGTTCAGGAGAAAAGGACAAGGAGGGGTGATAGGGAGAAGGAGGGAGAAAGAGTGATAAACAGGTAATCACAAGGCCTGGGGACAGATGTCTGACACTTATTTCACTGGTCTCCGGGGGTGGGGCAGTTACAGGATTCTATAAAGGAATGAGAAAATAGCTTTTTGAAGGAAAAGATGGTTGTTGGGGCAGCCAGCTTCAGAGTTTTTTGTAATATGTTCCATAGGTGAGGGAGTACATAGCTTATAGATGCTTTACCAAAATGTGAATTAACTTTAGGAATGTATAAGGGAATAAATGAGAGGGTGCATAAGGAGTACAGTAATTGCCTACAGCACATAGGGGAAACAGTCTGGGAAAACTTATGTGTGATAGCTCTAGAAATCTGACAGGTGGCATATCTTTGCCTTCTGAACTTGAGGGATGTCCAGCCTACTGCAGCATACCGAGAGAAGTGGTGGGTGAGGTATGGTAAACCAAAGATAAATCTCAAAGCTCGGTGATAGAGCAAGTCAAGTTTAGAGAGTGTGGAGGCAGAACCTTGGCCATAGAGGAAGTTGGCATAGTCCAATAAGGATAGAAAGGTGGTTTGGACAAGTCTTTTTCTGGCATTGTGGGATAGGAGATGCTTGATCTGGAAGAACAGGCCCAGTCTCTGCCTTAGCTTCTTTGGTAGTTACTCAATATGGTTAGAGAATGTAAGCTTGCAGTCTATCCAAAGCCCCAAATATTTAAATTTTGTCACATATTCAATAGGTTCTCCTAAAAGTGATATAAACTGTGGAGTTAAGCTTTGTAAGGACGGTTTTTGGTCTATGGTAAAAGGTGAGGAAAAATACAGCCTTTTTTTGCATTTAGAAATAGTTTTTGACTCAATAAGTTTAACTGCAGCTGATTAAAGTCCACCTGTAGATCCATACAGACCTGCTCTGGGGTAGGCCTAGCAATGTATATGACCATGTCATCGACAAAGAGATGAATGTCCACTGCTTTAAATCCAGAGTCAATGTTATTGATATAAAGAGTAAAAAGCAGTGGTCCTAAAATGGATCCTTGCAGCACACCTCTTTTGGAGCAATTTTAGGAGAGAGAGATCCCATGGGGCTATAACCTGTTGAAATCTCACACAGAGGTAACCATTGAATCATTTCAAGACAAAATAATCTAGGCCAATGCTATGAAGAGTGTCCATCAGCAAGCCATGGTCCACTGTATCGAATGCTGTGCTAAGATAAGAAACAAAGCACATACATATCTCTTGACATCCAAAGAATTTTGCCAGTTGTTGGTTACCTTTGCAAGTGCAGATACTATATTGTGACAAGCTCTGAATCCTGACTGGGTAGGGTTAAGCAGATTGACAGAGTCCAAGTACTTGTTAAGCTGCACGTTAACCACTTTTTCTGAGAAATTTAGAGAGGACTGGAAGTAGAGATATCAGTCTGTAATTGTTTAAATCACTTGGGTCACCAGATTTGAGTAGGGGAATAACATGGGCATTTTTCCAAATGGGAGGGAGGCCTCCTTTGGCAAGAGATAGATTAAAGAGGTGGGTGATAGGTGCTGATAATACATGGGAGGAGAGCTTCAGAAAATAGGGGTTGATAAGGTCAGCACCAGCATGTTTCCTGGTATCCAGGACTAGCAGTAGAGCTTCCACTTGTTTCAATGACACAGGGCTAAAGGAGAATGCCATGTCAGGGACAGAGGTAATGCTAGTGGGTCTAACAGTATCCTGACTACAAAGTTGAATATAGAGATTATAGGCAGGTGAGAGTCAAAAGTGTGTCCAGTGGTGGCAAAGTGGTTGTTAAGCAGATCTAGGATTGTTTGTTTCTCAGTGAATGTGGAGCCACCAGAGAGAATTTTGGCTGGAAAATTGCTGATTTTTTTTTTTAACCAATTATTTTACCAGGTGAGACACACTAAGCTGAAAGCTTGTTTGCAGGTGCAACCTGGGAGCACAGGAAGTTAAGTGACTTGCTCAGGGTCACACAGTATGCACCTAGGGGGCTGTGGGATTCAAACCCAGGTCTCCAGATTTGCAGCTCAGAGCCTTAACCCACTGCGCCATACTGCCTCCAATTGATTGATGCCTTTCTATATTCTTAATGGTGTTCTAAAACTTTGAAGCACACTTAGATGATGAGTACAGTTCATTCTAAAAATACTTAGCTCTTTCAGATCTGACAAGTTTAGTACAAGTGTTCTTAGACATTCTGAAAGCCAACAAGTCAGCAGGGAGCTTGGTTTACGTGTTTTTTCCAAAGAACATCCCTATTAAATAAAGTGGCCTTCAGGCTGACCGTAAACTATAGGCACGTATTTTTCTTTGAGTGAACTTTGATCAACGTAGCATGTCTATCCATAGCTGAATGTACAATCCTTTGAAAGGATTCATAAGCTTTTACACACTGACTTGGCTAGATAGAAATCTTGCCAACTAGAGTTTTGTAATTCAGAAAGGAATACTAGAGGAGCTAAGTTACATTTGCTTCTTTTGAATATATATCTTGAAAAGGAGACTGGTTTGGGCGCGGACCTCACACAAGCAATGGAACAATGGTCACTAAGGTAGGTAAAAAAAACACCTGAATGGGTGAAAAGTTGAGGCTTATTAACTAGAATAAGGTCAATTAAGGTACTGTTGGCAGGGTTTTTCTTATTAGGGCATGTGACTTCAGGAATTAGTTGTGTAAGGCCGAAGGCGTCACATAGTTCTTTAAGGGGTTCAGAGCTTGCTGAAAGCCAGTTGAGGTTGAGGTCTCCCAAAATGATGACTTCTGAGGTCGACATGTTCGGTTCATTGTTTGTGGTATAACATCTTTAGGTCTGCCAAGGGTGGTCAGTAACATCCAATAACACAAAGAGATTGGGATGAAAAGAGCTGAACCTTCAGGATCAAACTTTCAAACTCCTTAGGCAAAGAGGTTGAATTGGTAGTGGTCACCAAAATGTATCTGTGTATATACTGTATATATATATATATATATATATATATATATATATATATATCTACACATACATCTATAGATATATATTTATATGCTACTCTACCTCCTCTGGTAGATTGGTCAGTTGGAAGATGTTATAGGATGGAATGTTAATGGCAGAATCTGGGTAGAAGTCCATCAGAAGTCCATCTTCTTCCCAAGTTGTGTACAGGAGTGCTTGAAACAACTGAGAAGCTGCATGGGATATACTGTTTTGGACAAAATATATGTAACTAAATCTCTCTCTCTCTTACATCTGAGAGAAGTTTTCTCATTTTTAAAGTGGTATTGCTTGGTGTTTGTTTTAGTTTTAAGCCAGGAAGGGGTTTTGAAAACTGCTTATCTTCTGCATATTTGATTTTCCTTTGTGGCTAACTGGACTGATTACTAGAATTCTGTGAGAATCTGCATCAGTATATTTTCAAATTTTGGTGGGATTGTGTGATTCAAAATAGCAAAGCTGCAGGTTGTAACTGATGCCAAACATAGCCTGAGGTGGGTGTAATTGTCTTCACAAGTCAGAGCTCAGCATCATAGCCATTTGTCTAGCTAGACCATTTCAGCATTATTCAATTACTATAAACTAGTGGTGTGATCCTGTTTGAGGCAGAAGTCCATTTTCTTCCAAGTTGTAACAGGAGTGCTTGGAAACAACTGAGAAACTGCGTGGGATATACTGTTTTGGACGAAATATCTGTAACTAAACTCTCTCTCTTGCTTACATCTGAGAGAAGTTTTCCTCATTTTTAAAGTGGTATTGCTTGATGTTTGTTTTAGTTTTTAAGTCAGGAAGGGGGTTTTGAAAACTGCTTATCTTGTCAGCATCCTCAGAAGGGCTGAAATAACTGCATATTTGATTTTCCTTTGTGGCTAACAAACCACCAGGCTGTTTTGGGGCTGGAGAGGTTTACCTGTGTCTGACTTGGATGTCTGGATTTTCTGTTTGATTAGTGGTGTACTTCTCTGTCAAATTGTTGTGTAGGGTATCTGCTGACAGGAAGGCACTCATCGTAGCGTGGGTGAGAGCTTTTAGCTGATTGTTTTGTGAGGACACAGTTTAGGCCCAACTCTTCCCACCCCTCACCCCACCCACCCCTGGAAATTGTTCTTTATACCTGAGGTTCTGACATCATTTCTCGAGAGTAAGTGTATTTCACTGTCATATCCTCTAGCACACTGCACTGATAATACAAGCATACACGTTTTTATAATATATATATATATTTCTATATAACAAATCACACATGCACACACAACCACACACACAAATACAATAAAAAAAACTAGATAAACATGTGGGGAGTAGTGCAATGTAATGGCTGTGGGCAGCAGTCTTCCGGAGTCTTTCTGGAGGCTGAGATGCTGCCCTATTTGCAGACAACCTATCTGCCCTGAGGAGAGAAGTTGCCATCTTCAGGCTGCACTGGACAGTAGTAAGGAGACCTTCCTCCAGGCCACACTGGATAGTAGGAAGGGAACTCCCCATCCAGGAGGACTAGCCCACCACCACTACCTCAGAAGTTGTGAAGAAAGCACAGCAGTTGGACCACATTGGGCTCAGGAGGGTGAGGAGGGTGGAACAGAACACCCAGTCAATTGTTCCACTCCACAATCCATACACCATTCTGGGGAGCATAGCCCCCATGGATGCACCCACAGAAGACTGATGATAACTGTCACAAGGGAGGCCCACAGAAGGGAGGCAGAGGACACCACAGGGAAAAGGAAGCAGCTCCTGGTGGGGGATCCAATTATTAGGGGATAGAACTGGGGGAGCTGGGAAAATGAAGTAAGGTATCTGCCTGGTGCCATGGCTTGAGGGACAGGAAGTGATCCTCAGGATCACGAACAGCTGCAAGGGATCCTAGTCTGGACATAATTGTCCACCTAGGGACAAATGACTGGCTCATCATGAGATTAGAGCAGTGCAGGAGGACATTGCAGAGTTGGGAGGGACCTAAGACAAGTAGCAATACAGTATCCTTCCTCAGGGATGCTGCCTGTCAAAAGCATGGGGAGGTAAGGTAATTGGCACCATGCAGTTTAATGAATGGTTGAAAAAATGGTGCGGAGCACAGGGGTTTTGCTTCATGGGGACTGAGGGTTCCACCTGAGGGACACCAGCCTATAGTGGCTGGATGGTCTGCATCTATCCAGGAAGGAACAAGTCTTTGAGCAATCGGTTTAAATGATCTCATTGGCAAGCTTTTAAATTAGTCAAGGGGAGGCACTGACAAGCAGCAGGAAAATCCCAGCCTCTCCTACAAAACAGGGTACTAAATGAGAAAAGACTGAGGAAGCGGTCAGTGGGGGATGCTGCAACAGAAGGTAAAGCCATCAAAAATGGACAGCAATGAGTACTAATGCCCGTAGTCTGGCAAAAGCTTCCTGAATTAGTGGCCTTGATGGAGGAGGAACATCTGGATATCATGGCAGTCATAGAAACATGGTACACACAAAACCATGACTGGGACATAAACATACCAGGATACACTGTCTACAGGAGGGACAGGGAGGGAAAGAGGAGGAGGAGTAGTTCTTTACATAAGGGAAGGATAAAAGCAACAGAACAGAAGGGTAAACAGGAGGAGAAGAAGCACTATGGGTAAATTTGGAGACGGGCAATGGCACCACAATACGCACAGGGTTAGACAGACCTCTTCTCAGGGGAGGAAATGGACAGGGAAATGATAGAAAGTATACTTAGAATGGCAGAAGAAGGGAGATATTGCTGATGGGTGATCTGAATATGCCAGATGTTAACTGGAGTGCAGTTGCAGCTGCCACTTGAAGAGTGCAGTTATTCTGATGCCCTATGGGGCATGCCTTAGACAACTAGTACTGGAGCCCACTTGAGAGGGAGCAATATTAGACTTGATTCTCTCAAATGGAGATGGAGAGAGATCACAGATGTAGAAGTAGGTAGCCATCTGGGAACTAGCGACCATCAAACAGTATGGTTCACAATAAACACAGCAATAGAGTCAAGAATACAAAGACAAAAGTACAGGACTTTAGGAGGGCTGACTGCGCCAAAATGGGTGAGTGCCTAGGAATGCACTAGCAAATGGGCAGGAAGGAGGGGTGAAGAACAATGGGGAATAATAAAACTGCCATCACAGAGGTAATGAGCCTTTGTGTGAAGCAAATAAACAAACAAGACGATGTAAGAAATCACTATGGTTCTCAAAGGTAGTGGCGGTGAAGGTTCAAGAGAAAAGGAAAGCATTCAGGAAGTACAAGGAATCTAGAAGGAGCAGGACAAAGAACTGTACAGTTAAAGCAAAGGGAGGCTGGGAAGGCAGCCAGAACAGCAAAGGCCCAAACCGAGGAAAAGATAGCCAACTCAGTTAAGAAGGGGATAAAACCTTTTATAGGTACATCAGGAGCAAAGAAGACCAAGGGAGGGATAGTGAGGCTTAATAAAGGGAGGGAGGGTGGGCAGAGGAGACTGTGAAAAGGCAGAGATACTAAACAAATATTTTTGCTCAGTATTTACAAATGAAGAGGGAGGTACATAAAACAAACAGTAGTAACACTCTGGATACAGAAATTGATACCAGCCCATTTACAGAAGAAAGGGCTCTGAAAGAACTCTTAAAACTGAGGTAGACAAAGCAATGGGGCCTGATGGGATTCATCCCAGAATTCTAAAAGAGCTAAGGGTAGAACTAGTGACACCACTGACTACCCTTTTAACAAATTATGGGAGGATGGGTGGTACCCGAGGACTGGAGGAGGCAGATGTGATTCCCTTCACAAACGTGGGAGCAAGGCAGAAGCAGAAACTACAGACCTGTTAGTTTAACCTCAGTGATAGGGAAAATGATGGAATAACTTGAAGAAAAAGAATTTGTTGAGTATCTAGAGGCAAGAGGGCACATGACCCTAGGCAGCATGGATTCACAGCGGGAAGGTCATGCCAGACAAATCTGATAGATTTCTTTGACTGGGTGACCAAAGTAGTAGATCAGGGTGGGGCTGTGGACATGGCCTACCTAGACTTTAGCAAGGCATTTGACACAGTCCCACACAAGATTAATATAAAAGTTAGCCAGCCTGGGAGTGGGTCCCAAGATGACAGCCTGGGTAAAGAATTGGCTGGAGAATAGGACACAGAGGTAATAGTAAATGGAGTCCACTCCAGAAGAAAGGAGGGTTACAAGTGGGGTACCGCAGGGTTCAGTATTAGGACCAGTTCTCTTCAATGTCTTTATAAGTGACATTGCGGAAAGATTGGAAGGAAAAGTATGTCTCTTTGCAGATGACACTAAGATCAGCAACAGAGTTGATGCACAGGGTGGGTGGAAAGGATGAGAAGGACTTGGCAAGGTTAGAGGAATGGTCAAATGTATGGCAGCTTAGATTCAATGCTAAGAAGTGCAAGGTAATGCACCTGGGAAACAAAACCAGGGAAGAGTACACAATGGGGGTGAGATACTAACAACAACAAAAATGGAAAGGGACCTGGGGGTAGTCATATCAGATGACCTAAAAGGTGGGCAAGCAATGTGAGAGGGCAGTAAAGAGGTCTGGGGGTTACTGGGATGCATAGGGAGAGCATCCAGTAAAACAGGAATTATTATCCTCTGTACAGACAGCTGGTGAGACCCCATCTGGAGTACTGTGTGCAGTTCTGGAGACCCAATCTCTGAAAGACATAGACAGGATGGAAGCTGTCCAGAGGAGGGCAACTAAAATGGTGCAGGGTCTGCACCAGAAGACATATGAAGAGAGACTTAAGGAGCTTAATATATGTATAGCCTCGAGGTAAGGAGAGAGAGGGTGGACATGACAGAAACTTTCAAGTACCTCAAGGGAATCAACAAAGTCAAGAGGGTAGCATCTTTCAAAAGAGGTGTGCAAGAACAAGAGGCACAATTTGAAGATGAGGGGCAGCTCAGAGGTAATTTAAAGGAGTATTTTTTCTGGGGGTTGTGGATGCATGGAGCAGCCTTCCAGAGGAAGTTGTGGAGTCAAAATCAGTGGTGGAATTCAAGCATGCATGGGACAGTCATAAGCTATTCTAGGGTGGGGGTAAGAAGAAGTAGGCTGCTGGTTAACTAGGATCTGCAGCTTATCCAGTAGGTAGGGAAATGGGCAGACTGGGTAGGCCAAGCAGTCCTTATCTGCCGTCAAATTCAAATTCTATGTTTAGAAGGGCTGAGCCAGGTTTCAGTTACTACCAGTATGTCAGGCATAGTATGGAGGGTCCAGGACTGAATGGAATCCAACTTCTTCAGAAGACTGCAAACATTAATATGAATGAATTTTATACCCTTGAGGTGAGCCAAATCAGGAGCGGATGAAAGCAAATGGTCCAGGGTTCAGTTCAACATTGCCTGAACAGATTAATAATACCAGCAACATTTTACTCAGGGCACTTAGTAGCAGTTTAAAGATACAGGTACATTCCCTTTGCAATGGGAGAGAGACTAGATGAAGAGTAAGCACCTTGGTAACTAAGTGGTCCTAACACTGCATAGAGCAGTGCCTAGCCTCACATAAGACTGCGTGGAAGAGGGACAAATGAGGCATGATGGGTGGTTAAAGTACAGTAAAGGAAGACAGAGGTTCCAGGATTCCAAAGTGGCTGAAAGGAAGGTTCCAACAAAAAAAGGAAACCAGGTAGTGGATCGCAGTGAACATCCTCCCCCCAAGCAGATATAATGTACTCCATGTGTAAACAGTCAGTAGGTGGCTCTAGGGGAAAGACGAGAGGTAGATACAATGCAAAGTAATAATAGTGAGGTCTGCATTGTGTGGACCTGGATACACTGGTGAGTATAAGGCTGCCAGACAGACAGAAAAGTTTAAGTATTGCTGTGCGTAAGGCAGGAAAATAGTAGTGGTAATATGAGTGCTGTACAATGGTCATAAGAGAAGCTAGAATAAAAAGCTGCTCCACGGGAGCTGTTGAGCTAAGATATATTATGTAGCTTGAATGCAACTATGATAGACTAGATAGGGAATGCACTTGTCAAGAAACAGTGTTGCTGTCACTTTAAGCTTGAAGAGCTGGCTGGCAGAAGCCTGTAGGAGTGAGCTAGTAAGCTGGGGCGGGGTTTAAAGTGTATTTAAACAGGACCGGGATGGTTGGGCAGGCACAAAAATCAAGGTCCTAGGGCTCCCATCTTGGAGGTAATCAGTCCCCAAGGGATAGTTCATACCAAGGCTTCAGTAAGGGGCTGGTGGGCTGTCTCACCAGTGCAGCAGTTGGAATTCCACTTGCGGTGTCAGCGACCTGGTTTCAGAAACGGACCTGGGTCATCGGAGGGCCAGCCGGAGGAAGAAGGATAGAGGGCCCCATGGGCAGCTCTTCTTCTCCAGGGGGAGGGTGGGGCAGTGTCTAGTGCAATGAGGAACCCTGGCAAAAGCTGGGAGTCACTCACGCTATTGGTGCTTGGCATCAGGGAGACCAGGCAGATGCTGGTGTCATTGCACGTCCCTGCCTCTGAGAAAACCAGGAAGAAGATGGTGGGTGGGTCTGCCATCTGTGAAAGCCCTCCTGGGGCTTCAATTGCTTCTCATCCACATCCCCAACCAGATACCAGTTCCTCAGCACGGATGAAGGGGACCGATGCCTGCCATGGCCCCGCTCTCTTGGGGGCAAGCTGGGGATAACTGGGGATGGCGGCAGTAGATGGCAGTGGAAGTCCCAGGGGCCATGACCAGAGCTGATGGTGACAGTGGACCAGCCAGGATAAAGAGGAAAATAAAAAAAAATAAAAAAGTAAGGGGCTGATGGCTTCAGAACTGGACTGTAGATGGCAGTCTGATAGGTCAGGTTCATCAGAGAACCACAGCTGTGGAACTCGGACCACCTGAAAAGAGAAGGACAGGGGGACATTAGATAAGGGAGGCAGGGAACTGGGGTCTGTTTGTGGAGCTAAAATGAAATGCAAAATGGCTTAAAAAGGGGGTGGGTCATGGACCAAAAATGTGGGCAAGGTGCCACAAGGTCTGAGACAGCAAGAGCAGGCTAATTAAAACACAATACCAAAGTAAAAAGGTAAAAAGAGGGGCATGAGTTTAAGACCTGAGCTGAGATTGCTGCTGGGTCTTAAGAGGGAACACCCTACAGGCACTTAGATTAAATCAGCAAAACATGAACTGTAAAATACTAGCAAAACAGTATTAACAGAACTCAAAATCCATTAAAATATCATTCAGGCATTCACATTGCAGAGCAATGCACACAGCTATATGGAGCCAATCAGAGTATTCTTGGGGCTAACTGCAGCCAATAGCTCAAAGCAGGAATAGATGCTGGACTTAAACCCAGAAACAACTGTCCTCATGTAAAAAGAAAAATCAAGGTCATAGGGCTCCTTCCTGGAGGTAATCCATCCCCACAGGAGAGTTCATACATGGACTTCTGTCAGGGGCTGGTGACTTCAGAACCAGACCACAGATGGCAGTATAGGCAGGTCGGGTTCATCAGAGAACCACAGCCGTGGCACTCTGACCACTTGAAAGAGAATATATATATATATATATATATATATATATATATGTATTAAAACATATAGGACTTAATACCAAGCAGTCAAAAAAAAGAAATCTGAGACTGAGTTCTGGGAGAAGGAAATGTTTGCCAACTAGAAAGCTGATTATGACAGGAGGCCTTGCAGAACAGTGAGACCGAAACCAGGCCTCGCCCACAGGCAATGGCCAGACTGTAATGTTTGGTGAAAGTATAGACTGAAGACCAAGTGGCCACTGCACAAATGTCCATCGTGGATACATTCTGCAGGAAGGCCATGAGGCAGCCATTCTATGTGTCGGTGGCCTTTCACTTCCCCTGAAGGTTCTCATACTTCTGGTAGACATATGAGATGCAATTGGCAAACCATTTAGACAAGCCGTGCTTTGAAATGGCTTAACTCTGATGATTGGGTGCGAAAGTCACAAATAACTGGTCAGTTTTAGAGGTTTCCTTGGTCTGAGAGATATAGTATCTCAGAATCCTGTACACATCTAAAGTGCGCAGAAGGTATTCCTCCCTATTGGAATACTCTTGGTAAGACATTGGGAATTGAACATCTTGGTGCAAAGTAAATTCTGAGACTACTTTTGAAAGAAAGAAAGGGTTAGTCTGCAGAGCCACCCGATCTCTTATAAACTCAAATATGACTCCTTACACATTACACAGCCTGAAGCTCTGAAATCCTTCGAGCTGAAGTGATGGTGAACAGAAAGAGTGCTTTTCAAGATAAATAGCACATGTCGCAACTTGCTGCTAGCTCAAAAGGGGGCAAGGTAAGTTTCTCTAAAACAAAATTTAAATCCCAGGTAGGAACCAGATTATGGATGGAAGGCTTAGGGTGCAAGATCACCTTAAGAAAAGTTTTGGAGACCTCCAACTGAGCAAGTGTTTTGTCCCCCACCAGAAGGTGGTAGGCAGAAATCACAGAAAGGTGAACCTCAGAGAGAAATAACTGAGGCCTGTGTGACAGAAATGGGAAGGAAGGAGTTAATGGCTGGATTTTTGGATGGGATTTTTTTTGGCAGTCTGAAAAAAACACACACACACAGGCTTGGATTCCACTGTCCACCAGCATCTAGACAAGGGCTGAGCAATAAATCTCAGACACAGTGACCAAGAAGAAGAGTGGACATATCCACACAGACTCACGGTTTAAAGTGATTGGATCACTCAAATATAAACTTAAGGTTGAAAATAAATACCATTGGTCACTGATAGGTGTTCAATCTGATTGGGACAATTAAATACATACATTGGAGATGGTTGGTACACTCAAAGGGGGAGAAGGAATCATCTGTTCTCAAGAGAGAATATAAGATGCTGAAAGACAGTTAGTACGGGGGGAGATGGTCTTGGAGTTGAGGGAATCTACATCCAAAAGGCTAAGCTTGGGCCTACCCTTCTAGCTATGTCCGTGGAAGCTGGCAGATAGCATAGGGTCCAGTTTCTCTTGATAGATAGAGAAGGGTAAGAATAATAATAGCATATCTTAGTAATAGCTTTTTTCTTTTGTTATCTGTTATTTAAAAACATTTGTTTACTTTTCCTGTAACAGTGTTACCTCCTGTGTTAAATGTATATATCCTAGCCAGCCCTGTGGCGCTGAGGGCTGAGGTGCTGGTCGCCTTACCCAGTGCAATGTCGGTGACACGTGTTCAGGAACAAGCACAGACCTCCAGGGGTCGGCAGGGGAGGGGAAGGATTGAGCATCAGATAGACTGCTCTCCTTCTCCAGGGGGGGTGTTCCAGCTGTTGGGGCTTGGTTGCCCCCTAGTGGAGGCTGGGGGGACACAGCTGCCATGCTCAGACAAGGGAGGAGTCAGGGCAGATGCTTGGAGGGCAGCACGTGCGGACGTGTGTGTGCATTACTCCACAGGCATCATTGCATGCCCCGACCTCTAGGGAAAGGAAAACAGAAAAACACTTGCCATAGCATTGTCATGGAGGGCACCTCGCAGGCTCTGCTCCAGACCAGCCGCAGCACTGACCCCTTGAATCCAGTCTCCAGTGGGGTTGGTGAACCCTGCCGTCCCGCCTGGGGGGTAAGCCCTGGGGCCCGGTCAGTGCTGGATGGTGGACGTCGGGGGACGGGGCTGGGGGCACCTTCTGGATGTAAGCCTGCAGAAATAAACTAATAGCTGTAAAAACAAATGTATATATCCTGTAATGTTACTTTTGACCTTCTGTTAAGTAAAAAGCTATTTATTTACTCAACAGTTGTGGCTGTAATTTTGATTATTTTTAAGGTAATTCATGGTTTCCACTGGCTGACACAAAACTCTGTTTAGCATCCGCCACCTGAGAGACACTACCAGGATTTAATCTGTGCAATTGCATGTTTGACCTCTCAGTTCAGAAAAAGGAAGAGTTCGGTGCTGGGTTAAGCCAGCAGGTGGCAGTGAATACCCAGACAGCTCTCTGAAAGCTGCTACAGCTCAGAGAGGGAGGTGAGTTGTCACAAATTGGTTGACAGTGGTAGGGGGACTGCGGACCTTTTAGCACACTGAAATACAGAGTTTGCCAGTGGAACGTTTACCTTAGCAGTTACAAAACAGGATATATAAGAAAATGCACTTGTACAACTGTTTTATTTTTGTTTCTAGTTAGCACAGTGTAGTGTTGGTTGAGAGAATAAGCCCGCAGAGTACGACTCGCTTACTGTGCAACAGCTTTATGAAAAGTGCCAGGAAAAGGGGATTCAGATTGAAGATCTAAAACACAAGAAAAGGGCAAACCTCATAGCCACCCTGGTGGCATATGACCAGAAGAGACTGTCTCTGGGGATGAATCAGGAACTGAGGTAGCAGACCCCCCAAACAGCTTGATACCTCATGCACTGCAGCTGTTGCTGTGAGACAAGGAGCTGGAGGCAGAAAAGACTGAATGCCAAGGTAAAGAAGCTGGATTTAGAGACCAGAAGACTAGAAGCAGAAGCAGAGACAAGAAGACAGGAAGCAGAGAAAGAACTGGAAGAAAAAAGCCTGTCAGACAGAGAAAAAGAACACCAGGATAGAAAGAACGACAGCATGAAATCTGGAGACAACAGCATTAAGTCCAGAGACAACAGACGAGAAGGAATGATGACCCTGTGCAATCAGCAAACTGTGAGTAATGGTGGAGTGAGTTTTCCTCATGAAGCCAAAATTTATTCTAAATTGTTTCCTCAGTTTAGAGATGGAGATGATCTTAATCTATTTTAAGGTCATTTGAGAGAGTATGTGAGCAATTCCAATTGGCTAAAGCTTCGTGGTCAACTTATTTCACACCCTTACTCATGGGGAGGACTTTGCAGCATTTACTAAAATGAGTGATAAAGACTATGCTGATTATAAAGTTAAAACAGTGTTGTTAAAATGTTTTGAATTAACTCCTGAGACTTACAGAGGAAATTTAGGGAGTTAAAGAAAGCCCAGAAGACAGTTATGTGGAATTGCAGGTTCAATTGTGCACTTACCTTGATAGGTGTGTGGGGGGCAAAAGAAGACACTGTGGAACTAATCAAAGATTTGTTTGTGAGGGAACAATTTCTTAAAATTGTACCTGAGGATATACATGTATGACTCCTAGACAGGGCATGCAGCTCCTCAAGGTGGTCTCAAGCACTTACATGTACTTGTCTAGCAGGCCATATACACAGTGTAAGTCTCATACTGGGGGCAGCACATGGTTCTAAGGGGTCCCATGGAGGGCAAAAGGAAACCTGCCTGCACCTGAGCCCAAAGCAGAACCTCTTGGTTCTAAAGGGACCCAAGAGACAGGACCCAGGAAATATATTTGCAATCAAGTGGAGCATTTGAGATATAACTGCCCTCAGAAAATGGTTAAGGGGCAATGGCCTGGGAAAGGGGTGATCAAAATAGCACTAGTCTGTTGGTGGGATGCATACAGCCTGAAGGCACTCTTCTCTGATGTGAATATGCACCCCATTGTAGTTAATGGAACAGTAACCCAAGACTGAGGGACACAGGCACTTACAGCTCCCTGGTGAGGCAGTATCTCATCCGGGTGGAGCAGATGTTGCCAGGAAACATTCCAGGATCTGGAGAGTCAAAGGGCCAGTAATCCAAATACCAATGGATCAAGTCTTCCTGAGCTGGGAGGTGGGCCACAGAGAAAAGGAGGTGGGGGTCGTAGAGGACCTCCATGTAAATGTGATCATGGGGAATGATTTTGACTACCGGGAATCTCTGGTGTGTGTTGCAACCCATAGCCAGACAAAAGGGCAAGCTTCTGAGGGTGAAGAAGGGGTGACTCATTGGGGCCAGCCCCTCCCTCAGCAGCTGAGGAAGTGGCTAGCATGTGGAGAAGCTGGCTAGAAGCAGCAGTCCTGAAACCCCAGTCACAAATGGGGAACCCACAGGACTTCCTTCTGAAGGGGCACTGGGAAGGGTCAGACAAGGGGAGCTGAGTGTGGCACAGCGTACTGATCCTACTTGCAAAATCTGAGGAAATAGCTAATAGGGATGAGGGTCCTCAGGGGGTAAAGAGTCACTTACTGGGACAGTGGGCTGCTGTACAGAGAATGTAAACAGAGGAAGGGCTAGATGGTAAGGTGCTTCAGCAGCTGGTAGTCCCTAAGGTTCACCCCCCGCATCTTCTGGCCCTTGCCCATGATATACTTTTTTCAGGCCACTTGGGTATGAAGCACACGAAAAAGTGGCTGACCAACAATTTTTTCTGGCCTGGTATTGGCAAGGATGTGGAAAATTACTGTAGGACTTGTCCACAGTGCCAGAGGGTGGGGAAAATGGGGACAAGGCCAAGGCAGCTTTGGTGCCCCTGCCCATTGTTGATGAACCCTTCAAGAGGGTAGCTGTTGACATAGTGGGGCCACTAACCACCCCAAGTCGCACTGGCAAATGGTATATACTAGTGGTAGTTGACTGTCCCACAAGATACCCAGAGACAGTGGCCCTATCATTCTCTGAGGCAGAACCTGTTGATGCACTGTTGGGAATATTTAGCCGGGTGGCTTTCCCAGGAGATCCTGACAGATCAGGGTACCAGGTTCATGTCAGGGTTAATAAGTAGTTATTGTGGGAGAAGCATAGGTAAAGCAACTCAAAACCTCCCTTTACCATCCCAAACTAATGGTCTGGTGGAGCTATTTAATTCAACCCTTAAGACCACGCTAAGGACTTTTCTGACCAGCATAAGAGGGATTGGGACAAATATTTGCCTCATCTCCTATTTGTATACTGGGAATTCCCCTAGGAGTCCACAAGGTTCTTACCTTTTGAGCTCCTGTTTGGCCACAGGGTGAGAGGGCCCTTATATTTGATTCAGGATGAATGGAAGGGTGACCATGCCTTCTAAGGGGAATCTGTTGTGGAGAATGTCCTGAACTCATTGAGAGCTGGAGTAAGCATGCCTCTGGAGAGTGGCAGTCTTGATTATTTGTATCTGTATGAAACATTGATACTGTGAAACTGATTATTTGTACTTATCCCTGACTGGGAGACTGTCTGTATTAGGTGGCTGATACCTATCCCCATGCTAAGCTCAGTGGGATAGTGGAGGTTCATTCAGCACCTAGTTTAGTTTATTTATCCCAGCGTGTGCTACACACATATTTCAGGGAGGGGAACTCTTTGTACCTCATTTGTATATACCTGGGCAGCTTAGAGTGTAATTTTAGGCACATTTTATACTTTTAAATCTCATGCAAAATCTGAAGAGCACTCTTGCCTTCAGTCAGGCTGCTGAAAAGGCTCGCTACAGCGAGCGGGGTGTTTGCTGAGCTCATTGAGAGCTGGAGTAAGCGTGCCTCTGGAGAGCGGTGGTCTTAATTATTTGAAGCTGTGTGAAGCATTGATACTGTGAAACTGTGATTATTTTACTTGTTCCTGAATTACTGACTGGGAGACTGTCTATATTAGATGGCTGATACCCATCCCCATGCTAAGCTCAGTGGGATAGTGGAAGTTCATTTCGGCACCTAGTTTAGTTTATTTATCCCAGTGTGTGCTATACACATATTTCGGGGGGGGGAGAACTCTGTCACTCATTTGCATATACCTTGGGAAGCTTAGCGTGTCATTTTAGGCACATTTTATACTTTTAAATCTCGCACTGAAACCGGAAGTATACGCTCTTCCTACCTCTGGTCTAGGCTGCTGAAAAGGCCCTGTACAGTGAGTGGGGCAAGCGTACACAGGGCAGTGAACAGAGATGTGGCCAGAGACAAGCACGTCTGCGCATTTTCTGTGTGTTCAGTGTGAGCAGTGTGCTTACACAGTAAACTGCCATTTCCATAGCAGATACAATTTGTAAGGCCTGAGCTGTATACCAATGTTCGGTGCTACAGTGTAGTATCTATACTTGTGGGGGGACTTTGAACATATATCTGGTCTGTAGAACTTGATACAATGGCTAATACTATAGACACCTATCTCAGCAGAATGTATACAAGGTATTAGCAAAACCATTATGACATTAGATGAAGAGGTAGGAATGAAATATAAGAAATGTCACATGTATGCTATTTCCCCAAGCCCTTGTGTAGACCAGTTGTTCATCTGCACTAAATGTGAAGAAAATGCCTCTTTGCACCTAGAAATATCTGCATTCAATTTTAGACTACAGGCTTTGGAATAAAGTGAAAATAATATGTTAGCCAGGTTTAAGGCACTTAATTCATCTACCATGTGTATCGCTCCCTCAGTTTCTCAATCGGTTGATGTTACCACCGTAACACAAGATGTACCTACTACTGATAATAGTATACTATCCATTAATAACCCCATGAATAGGGTTACATTTATCAATTATTGTAATATAAAATGCCTCAGCGATGACGATAATTGTGATAATCCAGATGACAACAGGTATAAGGTTCAGAATAAGAGAGTTTATAAAAAGGGAAGGATAGCTAATGTGTTTTCTTTAGATACCTATAACAGATTCAGCTCCCTCTCTTTATCATAACCTACAAATGAGAATATTAATTCTGATACCATCTCTGTGTATTACTCCTCCCCTGTAAGAAAGCTGGATACTTCCCAGGCAAGCCAGGTAGTCACCATCCCCCCGTCCCAGCCAAGTTAGTTGATGTGGGCACCCCATGAAAGGACCTGCTATGGTAATTCCTCCACAATCATCTGTCGAGGTGACTAGTCCCTCTTTGATGTCTTTTGAAGCATCCTCCTAACTATGTTTCTTCTCCCCCAACACTAGCACTCTTTAGGAATGCTCCTCTAGCCTGATCTGCTCTACCACCCACTGTGGGCCCTGCCTTCTTCAAACATGTTACTTTCTCCCTGAGCCCCGGGCAGCTTATGGGCCAGAGGAGACCAAAGGGGCAGAGGCAGAGAAACAGTGTTGGGCATGTGGCAGAGCAGCTCTGGGAGGGTCATGGCCTATCCAGGCTGGAGGGGCATTTCAGTGCTTTTTTCCCAAGACTCCCTCCTCCCTCCTGAGTGTGATACCCTGCCCACATCTGTCACACTCACCCAAACATGTGGTCCACATCCTGCAGCACCCCGGATCTCCACCTGGGGTTGCTGGGATGCTGGACAACCCATCACCCTCCCCCCTGGGAGAGGAGAGCAGCCCATTGGACACTCAATCCTCTCCCTCCCCTGCTGATCCCCAGCAGCCAAGCTCACTCCCAAACTCAGGTCATTGGTGTGGCATGAGGTGTGGCATCCAGTGCCTTGACCCTCAGTCCAACTGGGCCAGCTTTTGAATCATTCTCAGTGTCCATTTCAATGGAAATTCCTCCACTTTCCTCACAGTGTGACATTGTACAAAGGCAAATATACAGTATGTTCTTGGGGACTTTATTATTAAACACCTCGGTAGAGCCATATGTGATCAAGACAAAATTAATTGCACATGCTCAAGTTTCAGTGAAGCTAACATTGCCAAAATAACTGCCATGATCAGTAATATACTTAACAATTGTGGCCCCAGTCCTCTTGTTATTTTGCATGTTAGGGCTAATAATATAATGCTTAATGAACTATTCTAGATCAAAAAAGATATAGTGGCACTCTCTAACAGACTTACAGTCTACGGGTGTGAAATTATTTTTTCTGAAATTCTTCCCATACCAAGGGCATCATACTTGATCAATCAAAAAATACAAATCCTGAACAATTGGCTTAGAGAATGGTGTCTTAAACAAAATCTGCACTGTATTACTCATTGGGAAGAATTCTCTAATCATTATGAATTGTTCAGTGGTGACAGATTACATCTTAGCCAGAGGGGTAGTGCAATGCTTGATAAACAAATTATGCATGGTATAAATAAGCTTTTAAACTGACCAGTAGGGGGGAGAGGTTTGTCAATCCAACCCCTCTTAACATGAGTAATGGGAGCCTCAACCACTGTATAAAAAATAGCATACACTTCTTATAATTTAATGCAAGATGTTTGCATAACAAAGTTAATGAAGTAAAACTAAGGTTAGCATCTGAAACTATTTATATAACTGCTATTACAGAAACATGGGGTGATGATAAAACCTGTTGGGTCAACTGTATTCCTGGGTATACATCATATACACTCAATAGAGCTGCCAAAAAAGTTGGAGGGTCTCAATTTTTGTTAAAAATACACTACAAACTTCTGACATATCATCAAAAATTAAGGTATCTACTGTAACCAAACTATTGAATCCATTTGGATTAAACTTGTCCTAAACAAATCCAGCTACATTATTGGGAATTGTTATCGTCCACCTAATTTAACCTCTGGTATGGTATCATACTAGAAATAGAGAAAGCTTGTGAGCTAGGGCAAATTATGCTAATGGAAGATTTCAATCTTGGTGATATTGCATGGAAGGATCATACAACACGTATGAGTTTGGGTAAAAAAATTCTCAGTACATGCCAAAAGTGTAATTTGACCAAAGTATTAATCAGCCAGCTAGAGAAGACAGAATTTTGGATTCAGTCATAAATAATGAGAACCTGAACATTAAAAATGTAGTTATCTGACCACCTTTTTGTAACAGCAGCCATAACTCCATACAGTTCAAAATGGACAACTTCTCTTCTTATATTAGTTGTAACACTAACATATATTTGTACAATAGAGCAGACATTTCATGTATGAAGTCAGAACTTAATAAAATAAAATGGGATTATATGTTTTCATCCCTGCCAGTTGCTGAGAGTTGGGATAAATTTTATGGTACTCTAACTCATCTTAGAGATAATTACATCCCAGTTAAAATGAAGTATAATAACAAAATACACCATCCTAAATTGATGAGCAACTACCTGTATAAACTTATTAAATAAAAAAATTAAAAAAAATTCTATCTTAAAATACATACCCCAAACAACTGGACATCAAATATAAAATCCAGAAAAAAATGCAAACAACAAATTAAAAAAGTTAAATGGGAATACAAGCTTGCCTCAGAAGCTAATAAAACTAACAATAAGTCATTTTACTCCTATATTAACTCTCTTAAAAATCCTAGTTGTCAGGTTGGTCCATTACTTCATAATGACACTATAATACATGATCCCATTGACAAGGCAAATATTTAGAATTCCAAATTTTGTGAAGCTTTTGTTCCATTGCATAAATCCATTAACCCTAATGCCTCTGTGGGCGAAGACATTACTATCAATGAAAATTGTATTTTTGATAAACTATTTACATTTAAGGGCAAAACAAGTACAGGGCCGGATAATACAGCCAGTCATTTATTATATCTATTGGCTGATAGTTTGTCATTACCATTAAAATTATTATTTGAAAAAAGCCTGTCTAATAACTTTATTCCCAATATATGGAAAACTGTTTACATAATTCCAGTTCATAAAAAAAGCCCACATAATAATAGTGATCATTACAGGCCAATTAGTCTAACATCTTCTATTTGTAAATTATTTGAAAGTGTTATCAAATATTTATTGTCACCAATTTTGGACATTATAGATACAGCACAGCATGGGTTTAAGAAGGGGCTCAAATGTTTACCTTACCTACTGTGTTTCTATAAAGAAGTTAGTCACCTGTTGGATCGTAGGATACTTCACAATGTTGTCTTTATTGACTTTAGCAAGGCATTCAACACCATACCACACTGGGCTTTAATATCCAAATTATATAAAACTGATATTAATATAAACATAATAAACTAGATCACCAATTCGTTACGTAATAGAACACAACAAGTCATGACTATGGGTCAATTATCTGATATCAGAAAAGTAGCTAGAAGGGTACCTCAGGGCTCTGTCCTGGGCCCATGTTTGTTTCAAACATTCATAGCTGATCTAACATTCAATTGCCTCTCAGCAGCAATTAAATATGCTAATGATTTCAAGATTGGTGGACCCTGTGCTGACCTTGATCAAATCGATTTAATTCAAAAAGACCTTGACACAATTACACAGTGGGTCAATCAATAGCGTATGAACTGTAAACCTGCCAAGTGCAAGGTCATGCATATGGGGCCCAACAACTCATGTGCCTCCTATATGTTAAATAACCAAACTCTAATTACTTTCACTAATGAAAAAGATTTAGGAATCAATATTTCAGAAATTTTTCTTCCAAATAATCAGATAAACGAAGCCATACAAAAATCAGCTGGTCCATCAAAAGAAATATAAAATCTAGAAATAGCAGTGTGATGATTCCTCTATACAGAGCATATGTTCGCCCACATCTGGAGTATGCATTACAGTTATGGTGTCCTTACAAAAAAATATGAAATTAATCAATTGGAAATGGTTCAAAGGATATTTACTGAACATATCAAGGGTATATACTGAACCATAAGAATCAAGGATTAATACCTTGAACTTGATGACATTATCCACTCATTGTCTAAGGGGCGACCTTCTTTTTTTATGTATGACATTATTCATGATCTGTACTTATTCTCTGAATTAGGCCTAGAATTTTAAAATAACAATTACAACACTAGGGGTCACCTGTTACAACTATATAGTGGGAAATTCAATATAAAACCACATAAATACTTCTTTACCCTACAAACTGTAAATCCTTGGAATAACCTCCCACTCGAAGCTATTACTAGTAAAACCAAATCTGAATTCAAACAACGTCTAGATAGGCATATTCTTTCAGGTTGTAAAATTTTTATTAATATAGGAGCATTTATGGACCCCCCCCAAGCCTTCTAGCTCCTTATTCTACTTAGTAGTATGAACCTTAGTAGCAGTAATATAAACTTCAGGACCTGCCTTAAGGAGCTCATGGGGCTTGCTCAGGAGCACTTGGCCACTGCACAACAGTGGCAGAAAGTCTGAGTATGACTGCAGGGCCTGAGCAGAAAATATGACATGAGACAGCGAGTGATGGCACTCATCCTGTCCAACAAAATAAAGTGCAGGCAGCATGGGAGGGGCCATTCTCCATTGTCCAAAAAGTTAGTGATGTCAATTATGTGCTAGAGCTACCAAGCAGGAGATGCAGGCAAAAGGCGTATCAAGTTAACATGCTAAAGCCCTTCTATGACAAGGAGAAACTGGTCTTTGCTGTGTACAGCACCCCAGAAGAAGAAACTGAGATGGATCCACTAGTGGACCTGCTTGGAGAGGCCCGGGTTGCATCCTCTGTGGACAACCTCACCCTCTCCGAACAGCTGAAACCAGCCTAGGTGCAGGAAATTTTGGATGTGCTGAGAGCATTTGAGGACATGTTCACAGGGAAACCAGGGTACACCATGATGACAGAGCACCACATGGATACAAGTACCCCTGAAACAGTCTCCTTACAGGGTTCCTGAGTGGTTAAGCAGACTGTAATGGAGGAGCTCAAGGAGATGCTGGAATTGGGACTAGCCCAGGAATCTAGCAGCACATGGGCCTCACCCGTGTTATTGACCCCCAAAAAGGATGTTGTCACACAATTCTGCATTGACTACCAGAGGCTTAATAGCTGCATGGAGTCTGATGCCTAAGCCATGCCCAGAACAGACGAGATCTTGGATCAACTGGGGGGGAGCCAAGTATTTGACTACAATAGACCTAACAAAGGGCTTCTGGCAGGTACCTCTGACACCTGCAGCCAGGGAGAGATCAGCTTTTGTCACTCCATTTGGCTTATATGAATTCAAGGTAATGCCATTTGGAATGAAGACAGCGCCTGCAATCTTTCAACGGCTTGTGGATTGCATTCTATCTTGGGGTAGGAGAGTTTGCATTGAAGTATATGGATAATATAGCCATATACAGCCAGACCTGGGAGGAGCACATCAAGAATGTATGGGACGTGTTCCACAGGCTGAAGAATGATGGTCTGACAGTCAAGGCAGAAAAGTGCTAGATAGGTATGGCAGAAGTGTCCTACCTTGGGCACCAGGTGGGTAGCAGACACATTTGCCCAGAGCCTGCCAAGGTCGATGCCATCCTGGCTTGGTTCACTCCTACCACCAAGAAATAGGTAAGAGCATTTCTGGGGATAGTAGAGTACTACCAGAGATTTTTTCCTCACTATAGTGATCTGGCTAAGCCCCAACAAATCTAACCAAGAAGGAAAAGCCAGATAAGATGTAGTGGTCAAAGGGCCGTGAGGTCACATTTCAGGAGCTAAAGAAGGCCTTAAGCAAGCCAGCTGTATTGGCCAGACCCAATTACAGTCTAATGTTTATTGTCCATGTTGATGCCTCAGCTCAAGGGCTGGGCACCATGCTGAGCACAGTTACCCAGCTGGGGGAGGAGCACCTGGTTGTGTACCTCAGCTGCAGGCTTCTGCTCAGAGAGGAAGCCTATGCCACAATCAAGAAGGAGTGATTGGGAATAGTGTGGGCCCTTCAGAAGCTGCAGCCTTACCTATATGGGAGAGAATTTACTGTGGTCAAAGATCATAATCCCCTGATCTGCTTCATAGGTCAAGCAGACAAAAGGAAAACTACTACATTGAAGTTTGGTATTGCAGACATACAACATGACCATCAAGCACCGCAGTGGTAAACAAAATGCCAATGTGGATGGGCTATCTAGGCAGGTCTGATGGCATGGCAGGATACTTTGGGCACTTCTCAGCAGTTGCATGAACAGCTGTGTCACTTGTGGGTGCCCAAAAGAAACACCTTCATCACCTGGGGGGGGGGGATGTGACAGAAATGGGAATGAAGGAGTAAATGGCTTGGATTTTTGGCTGGGATTTTTTTTAATAGTCTGGAAAAAAAAACACACATGCTGTTATTCCACTGTCCACTAGCATCTAGACAAGGGCTGAGTGATAAATCTCAGACACAGTGACCAAAAAGGGGAGTAGACATATCCTCACAGAATCACAGTTTAAAGGGATTGAATCACTCGAATATAAACTTAAACAGCTGCTTTTGCCTTTGAAAAAACATTTGTTAATGTATAGTTGGACACGAGTCAACTTGTATTTCACATATCTTCTATAGATTTCTCCTCTTCATTTTTTGTTCTGAAGAAATTCCCACAAAAACAGGATCTTCATCCCTTAGCGCTCATCTGCCTCTGTAACCAACTCCCTACTTGACATCATAATGCTTTGTTGTGACATCACAGTCTATTGCTATGGGACTAACTGTGATGTCACAAGCACCGTATTATGACTTCAGATTGGGAAGAAAAAATAGGAGCTGATAAACCTTCAGGGAACAACTCTTGTTTTCATGCATTTGACCTCAATAATAAGTAATGGAGGTAAGAAATATAGAGCTAGTGAGAAATATAAGCTGCTTTGTCTTCAAATATTATGTTCTTCAAAGTTTTTCTTAAGGCGTCAGTGGCTCTGTAAGGTTAACATTGAATATAATTGGTCACTGATAGGTGTTCAATCTCATTTGGGGACAATTAAATATATACATTGGAGATGGTTGGTGCATTCAAAGGGGGAGTAGGAATCATCTATTCTCAAGAGAGAATATAAGATGCTGAAAGACAGTTAGTATGGGGGAGATGCTCTTGGAGTTGGGGGAAGCTACATCTAAAAGGCTAAGCTTGGGCCTACCCTTCTAGCTATGTCCGTGGGAGTTGGCAGATAGCATAGGGTCCAGTTTCTCTTGATGAGTAGAGAAGGGTGTGAGAATAATAATATCATATCTCAGTAATAGCCTTTTTCTTTTGTCAACTGTTATTTAAAACATTTGTTTATTTTTCCTGTAACAGTGTTATTCTCTTGTGTTAAACGTATATATCCTGTAATATTACTTTTGACCTTCTGTTAAGTAAAAAGCTATTATTTACTCAACAGTTTTGGCTGCAATTTCAATTGTGAGGCAGTATAGTGCAGTGGTTTAAGACTCTGAGCTGAAAATCGGGAGTTTGAATCACACAGCCCTCACTTGCATACTGTGTGACCCTGAGCAAGTCACTTAACTTAGCTGCACTCCCAGGTCACACCTGTAAACAAGCTTTTAGCTTAGTGTGTCTCTCCTGGTTAAATAATTGGAAAAAATATTATTTCTAAGGTAAATCAGACATGTGCAAGAGGTACTTAAGGACCAGGGGTGGGGCTGAGCAAGAGAATGGGCCCTTGGCCATGGCTCAGACAGAGAATCTCTTCTGCTTCATGGCATATGTGGATCTAGTAGATGGTTTTCTGGCCTCTACTAGAACCTGGGTGACCCTAGAAGAGATGTCATAGCAAGAGACTGCTATGTCCAAAGGTGCCACATATGCAGGTGGAGACACTTGAGGCTCAGATGCACCAGGCTGTTCTGCTTCTGAGACAGAAGGTCATGACAGAGAGAGGAAGTGGTACTGGGGGGATTCCAGTGACAGCTGCTGCAACAGAAGGAATCAAATCTATTGAGGCCAAAGAGGGGCTATATGAATCATGTGAGCCTCCTCTGCCTGAAGCTTCAGCAAAACCTCCTGAAGAATTGGAAAGGGAGGTAAAGCATATAGAAATCTCCCTGTCCAGGACAGAAACAGCACATCTTACCAAAAAAACACTAAGCCTGGGAACGAGTGACCAGAAGCTGGGTAGCTTTGCATAGGATGGGGAGGCGAAGAGGTCTATTTCTGGCTGACCCTACTGCTCGAACAGATCTTCCACTACTTCCAGCTTTGGCTCCCACTCATGAACCTGCCTGACAGTGCTGCTGAGACTGTCTGCCAGGACATTGTGAACTCCTGGAACATGGACTGCTGTTAGAGACAGGCCGTGCTGGACTGCCCAGTGTGACACTCTGTCCACCTACTTGTCATTATACTGTATTATATTTGTGATATAAATATACGCTTATTTGAATGTCTGCTTAGAAAAGGGCAGCCAACAGTTTGTAAAGGAGCCTGACCTTTTCACCCCAACACAGTAACTGCAGAAGTAGATGGCTAGTTTCCTTCTCTGTTTGACACATAATGCTTCCTTCCAAAGGCCTGGTTATAACACCTTGTAAAACTATCTGTTTTTTTCTTCTTTGATCTGTTGGGACAAAGTATGCATCTTATAACCTCTGAGAAAAGGGCCATTTTAACGAGTTCCTGTTAACTTGTAAACTTGCACTTACTTTGTAGACCAGAAAGTTTGTAAAGAGATCAAAGGGGTAATTCTTCTGTCATAAAGCCTCACTAATTAAGAAGAAATATATTTTGGGGGGGAATGTGTAGCAGGGGGCTGAGACATATGACTGATAAAATTAATTCAAGTTCTCAGGTTTGAGTGACCTTACAGTCAGCATCTGTGAGCTGTGTCATCAGGGAGGAGGAGTTTGAGAGAACTCTATTACCAGCCAGCTGGGAGAAAAGCTTTGCATTTGCATTTGACATTTGATTTTTGGTGTGGGCATTTGACCAACTTGCCCTGGACTCCAGACAACCTCTCACAGCACTTGTAGGTAAATGTCAACCATCTGTTATGACCTGAAACCTAGGATAGTAGAAATTCAGTAATAAGGCATTGTTTTTGTATAATTATCATATTACTTTAAAAGACTGTAAACCCAATTTTATATGTTCTGTGTTTTGTATTATCTATTTTTAATTTTTAGTAAACACTATTTTTCTTTAAATTCTGCCTGTGCCTTTCTCAGTTTCTTTTTCATGTAACTGCTGGAAAAAGGTTACTAATTCTCATAACTGTTAAGTGCTTAAAGTGTGTTACTATCTTGCTAAGGTAAGAATATACCTAGATCTCAAATTGAATCAAAAGGGTAGACTTGTAAATCAGGCTGGTGCCCACTGGGTGAAGTATTGTACTGCATCCCCCAAAGTGAGTACATATCTGAGCCTATTAACTGGGTGTACTAGCAGAAAAAGGTTCATATTTGACCCCAGGACTTGAGACTAGTAGGTGATTTGGACCCAAAACAGACAAGCGGGTTACCCTGTTTGTCTCCTGTTCACATATTGCACTTCGAGGTTTGGACTGTGTGAAGAGAGGGCCTGACCTGCAGGGTGCATTTGTGACTCCCAGTACCACACCCACATCACTTTGCTGCAGATGGGGTATGATCGGGTGCTTCCCTGTTTGTTGATGTACCAGACCATGGCAGTGTTGTTGGTCTGGACTAGGAGTGTTCCCGGTAGTAAGAGGGACTGGAAGGCTTGGCGAGCATAGAGAACAGCTCTTATTTCTAGAAAATGTATGTGCAGATGCTCCTCTTGTGGAGACCATCTCCTCTGAGTTCAAAGGTCTCTCAGGTGCACTACCCAACCCTAACCCAAGGCATCTATGGTGAAGGTCATGAAAGGTGCCTGGGGATGGAAAGAAATCCCCAGAGATATGTTGGAAGGATCTAGCTGAAGTACCCAAGCAACTGCAGTTATCACCTTCCACCCTTCCAGATGGAGGGTGAACCTTCCCTCATGAGTTCCTCTTGAGAAACGTGAGGAGGTGGAGGGGTTCCCTCAAGTCAGGATGCAGAGGGGAGGGCTGCTTTGCCACCTCTGGCAGTCTTTTAGGGGAGTTTGGGCACCACAACCAGTGGCACGATGCTTGCCCTGTCTTCTCCCTGGTTCTGCCTATTCCACCTCTTCTGGGGGTGATGAAAAGGCTGCTTGGGTTTTTGGCCTGAGTGGCACAAGGAACAGATCTCTGTAAGAGACCTGCCACTCTCCTGCAGCTCCTATATGATGTCTTTAGTGTTGCCTTCAAATAGGACGGGACCCCTGAAGGGGGCATCCAGAAGAGTGCTTTGGACATCTTGCACCAGTCCTGCAAGATGGAACCAAGCCAGATGTCTCAAGCAAATACCCGTAGCAGTGTACTGGCCACTGAATCAACTGAATCATAAGTGGCCTGCAAGGCATGGCAGCAAGAAGACTTGTTGAGTCTTACTTTTTTCAGAAGTTTATTTTTGAGGTCCTCATCTGGAATCTGCCTGAAGATTCTTTTCCAGATTGGATAAAGCTGACTTTTGGAAGGACACCATGTGGACCATATAGTTTAGAGACCAAATGGCACAGGTGGAGGAGGCATAAAACTTGCAGCCATATTGGTCCATTTGTTGAGATTGCTTGTTTGGTGCGGAGGCACTCAGATGATTCAGCTGAGCCGACCTGTCATGGGCTGCAGTAAGGACTATGGAGTCAGCCTTAGGTTGACTAGTTAAATGGCATGCCCCTTCTGGGGGATGATAAGTCCTATTGGCTTTATTGGAAACTGCAGGAATGGATGACAGTTGTTGCTATATTGTCAATGTCAAGTCCTCATGTGACCCCATCCATGGTGGGATGGGGAGGGAGTCCACATTGGTGAGATCAAGATGTTCAGTGAGCCTCTTCCATTTGGGGTCCATCTTTTGAAACACCCAACTGCATGCTTGCTGGATGGACCTAAGGAGCTCCACAAAGGAAGGGTCCTCCATCAGAGATTTGGGAGACACCTTTGGTTTCGGCTCAATGGGGGAATGAAGCTCCGATTGATCTACAGATATGGAGTCAGAGTCTGAAATGGAAGACTCCAGTCTGCTCAGCAGGGAGGTGGCATCTGGTATTGTCTCCACAGCCTTAGTTCCAGAGAAAACCCTGGTACGGCATCTGCCAAGTCCCTATCCATCAGCTGGTGGTAGAAAGGAGATGTGCTCCATGTCACTGCACTGTGGATTGAGGTAGCAGCCATGACCAGTTGTGGTTGTCCCAGCTCCTGCAGGACTTGAGATTTAGCATCCTGCCACCATGCTGGAACAGACCCTTGTGGTTCTGGTTGAGGAGGAGGGAGTGGAGGAGGCAGCGGAGGGGGTGGAGGCTGGTAACCTGGGAACCCCTTGGAAGAGTAAGAGGAGTAGCCAGGAGTCTGATACAAGTAGGGGTAAGGAAGTACCTCTGGTACATGTCACCCTGCATCAGGTACCCTGGCATAAGCACCTGAGATGGGCAGCCTGATGACAGCCCTCTAGGCATTGGGTAGTATGGGAACTGAAGTGGTGGGCAGCTGGGGTAGTTGATGAAGGAGTCTGATGGTGAAGGGGCTGCAGGGCCAAAAGGAGGTGGTGCCAAGGGACAACTAGGAGCATTTGGGTCCATTGTCAGGCCTGAGGTCTCTGTAAGGATCCCTGACATGCCAGGAGGGGACTTCCGTATCAGAACAAAAGTTCTTAAGACCATCCCCAAATCCATGGGGTTTGAAATGGAGATTGGCCCAGCATTGGGGGTTGAATGACAGTTGATGTCAGATCTGAGAAGGGTGAGGGGAGGTAAGAGATATGATATCCCCCATTGATAGGTCTGCTTTGGAAGCAGAAATCTTGGTCTGAAGGCTCGGCACAGGAGAGGTCTGCTTGACAGCAGAGCTTGAGTCCCAGGGATCAGGGGAAAATCGAGAGGCCTGGCAGTGAAGCTGGAGATGGGAACCTTGAGGCTGGCTCTGCATGATATCAGGAACCAGTGAAGGATCTGACAGGAGAGCATCAAGCCAAGTGGTCATCAGACAAGCTGGCAATCGACTGATCAACTTCGACTGAATGGGCAGTGGAAGGGCCAATGATTGGCTTGTTGGTCAAGGTCAAGTGGACAGCAGCTGAGATGCTGGAGTCTGGATTATGGACCAAGGCCATGCACCCTGCAATGGAGCCAGAGGGAGTATTATCAGCCAAGCTGTTGACAGGTCCTGCAGTCATGTCCTCTGTAGAGGAATCCCCTTGATGCCCATGACAAAGACTGAGGTGGGGGAAGGTGTCCGATCCACTGGAATGGATGGAGACCCAGGTGGAGGAGTACTCACCAGCGTGGAGGCCCCAGATGCAGTGGCATCAGCTGTCTGGTGATGCTGTGTAGAGGGAGAACATTCCTAGGGTTTCTCCTTCTTTTTTTCTGTGTTGGGTGAAGAGGAACATTCCCCCAGCTCCTGAAGCTCCTTTTCCATCAATGCAAGGCGTTGTTTTAGGAGATGGACATCAATTGCCTTCTGGTACAGGGAGCATGTGGCAGGGTTAAAAGACTGGCAGATCTCACATTCGGCCACCTAGTGCTTGGGGCCCAGGCAGAGGATGCAGCAGAAGTGATCGTCCCTGTGCGGAATCTGAGCACTGCACTGTGAGCACTTCTTTTTCATTTTGCGCGAAAACATGTGATGACAAATTTGAGCAAAAAGGAAGAATAAAACTAGAAATACTGCTGAAAAAATGGTGGTTGACTGAAGTTGAGTTCACTGCAAGGTCTGATGAAATCAGGTGGTGGTCAGGAAAGAACTGGAGGAGGGTGTGGGACTGCCCCATATACTGTCATGCTGACGTCCGTCAGGATGCCAGCAGCGGTCCCCGCTAAGTATTGCTATCTAGAAGTTTGACATGTGATCCTGACACCAGGGGGGAACAGTTCTATATGTGAAGACCTACTGTAGGAACCCTTTCAAAGTAAGATTAGATAAACATACCGCACTACCAGTAGACAAAAAAAATACGCATTACCTGGAGTCAAATAATGCCGATAACCATCTACTAGGAGTCCATACTATGTAGGAGAAAAGAAGGGTCTGCTACAGCAATGGTGGTCCATTTAGTACAGAAGCCAGACACTGAGCAGGGCTGTCCAGGGCTGTCCAGCAATACACAGGTGGTAGACGATGAGGAGCAAAGTCAAAGAAAATTAACTGCTCCGAGGACATGCTGGGGTGGCTGTCATGGTCTGCTTGGGAAACAAGTGTGGGAGAATAAGTGGAAGCTGTTGAAGTGCCACATCTGCTGAGCTGAAAGAAACGATGCCCTGTGGTAGCTGGAGTACCAGCTTGGCAGGATACTGGACAATAAATTTAATTCCTCCCTGATGCAGTCACTTTTTGATGTCCGCACAGGCTCACTGCTTTTCTCTGACAGTTTGACTAACATCATTAAAGATGAAAAAAATGGTGCTGTTGCCATTATAAGGCAGGTTGTGAATGAGCTGCCCATTATATCCTTACTTTTGCCTGAAAATTCAGTAAGCAGTAAATCATAGCCCAAGGTCACTCACCTGGGCTGGATTTAGGACAGAGGGCATGATGAGCCTGGTCTATGGTGTAGGTGTTGCCTGAGTCAACAGCACTGTTTGTACTGCGCTGTTCTTGCTGGCACTGTTTTTACTGATGCTCTTCTAACCTAGTGCCATTAATAATGGAACTCATATAATTCAGTGACTAAACTACAGATGGAAGTAGCAAACATAAAATTTTGCACTTTAAAATCAGGCTTTGTCTACCTTCAAACATACACAACAGCTTACCTGTCCTCAAATTCATTGTACCACAAAGTTTTATTTATTGCTGTCAGTATTTACAGAAAAAAACACTTGCAATTTTACCCCTGGAGCCCAGCAGTCAAAATGGCCTGACCTCCTGAGTTGGAGACACACACCCATGCTAGTATGTTTTGTGACATTGGTAAAGGACGAGTGTGAAGGCGTGCTCCATAGACTATAGTGGGGCCAATTTTTACTCCTTTTTTTTTTTTACTTTTGGGTGCTCCTTCTTCACTTGCTCCTACTCCTGCTGTTTGCCCTAGTACAAAAGCACACGTCACCCCCCCATACCAAAGCAATTCTACCACACACCTGGGAAACCCGGCACAGTGGGGACTGGCGGCTCAGTGTTCCCCAAGCCTGTCCTTGCAGCCCCCACCCTTGCCCTTGGGTAACAGTTGGCCCTCTATCCCAGCCATGTGGCTACTTCCAGCCTACAATTCGAGGTGGGTACGCCACCTACTCAAGTGCCTCTCGTTGACTCAGTGCAGGTTAAAGGCTAGGCATCTCTTCCTAAAAATCTGCAGAAAACTCATCCTTCTCCTAGTATTGTTGTCAGGTAACATCCACCCTGACCCTGGCCCTCAGACAAGCCATACCCAGACCTGAACACCCACTGGGCAACTAAGGATGGTGTCCATAAACATTGGAAGCCTCCTAGCCAAGTTTACTCAGTTTGAGGCATGGGTGGCCAAAACTCAGCCTGATGTCATTGTAGTGACTGAGATATGGCTCTCTACGAGTATGTCTGACTCAGTAGTATCCATACCAGGTTACAATATATACAGGGTGGACAGCTCCGTGGAAAGAGAGTGGTGGGTGCTTATTCTATACATGCTTCACCTGCAGTGCCACTCAGTTGAGTTGACTGGCACCAGGGAGTGTGAATGCTTAGCTATAAAAATCATGACAGGAAAAGGGCACAAATAATCAACTATCATGGCAGTCTATATCCCACCCAGACAGCAGAAGGCTGGGTTTGAAAGCTTCGCCAGCTTCTACACCCAGGCTAGCCAAAATAAGCAAACTGTTGTCCTTGGAGATTTTAACTCCAGCTGGCTGTCCAGCTTAAGTGCCACACACAGAGACCTAGTCTCAGGACTGTACCTAATGCAGTTGGTCACAAGCACCACCCAGACAAACTACTGCACAGGCACCGGCACCCTGATTGATTGGGTATTAACAACGCACCCTGAAAGGCTAAAGAATGTCAAGGTACTACCTGATACCCTCGGTGACCACTTGCCAGTCCAATGTGAGTGGTCAACAAAATAGGCCAAGCCTCCCCCAAGATTGGTGAGGAACACTGTAATTAAAAACAATGCAATAAGCAGCTTCAGAAAGCACCTTGATGGGATAGACTGGAGTTTCTTTGACTCTTGCCCCTCTATTGACACTGCCCTGCAGCTCTTCATCAATCACTTCAACACAGCTGCAGACAAGTTTGCACCCTACTGCAAGAAGATGATCAAAGGAGGTAGCATGGACTGGGCAACCCCACAACTAGAACAGCTGGATAGAGCCGCACAGAGAGATGGGTGCTCAGAGACAATATAATACATTAACAAAACAGTCTCGGCACGCCACAGGGACATAAATAAAAACTCTCCAAATGAAGGAAGTTATACATATAGCAATTTTACTTGCAAACTTCAAAAGACAACAGCAAAAACGAGTACACAGACACATACTAAAGGAAACAGTATTAATCAAGCTGAGGATGGCATATAAGAGGGCAAGAAACTTAAGGGACATTTTGTGTCATCTGTTAAGAAAGTGAAGAAGCCTAGAAACTGGCTGCCCCCCACTGAGGGGGGTGTACAAAGTGCAGAAGATGTAAGTTTTGTCCAAACATACATGAGTGTAGTATGTTTAGGAACCCCCATGACAAAAGAATGTATGATGTAAAGGGGTTTATTAACTGTGACACTACAACTGTTGTTTATTACTCCTTCGGTAACTTGTGGAAGATATTAAGTAGGGAAGGCCAATAGAAAATGGAAGGAATGAGTGAGGGAGCATTTAAATGCAATTAAAAATGACAATATGCAGTATGCATGGGCTCAACATGTGAAGAGATTTGTATAGTGTAGAGGGACACAAAGTTAAATTTATAGGTATCGAAAAGGTGATATTGGGACCAAGGGGAGGTAATACTGAAAATCTCCTGAGTCAAAGAGAGAATTATTGGATATACATGATGTGAGCATATGGAGGTAAAGGCCTGAATGATCGTGAGGAATTAAAACCCTTTTTAAAGAAAAGGGGTTTGTAGGAAAAGAAGAGTAAAGATAATCTATTTGGCTAATAGAAGGTTTCCCACCCTTTTTATTGCCATATGAGTCAAAAATAGATAGTGTTATTAAGTGTATATATATTGCTTTTTCTGGGAGTGAGTAATACAGCATATTAGTTCCTTCCATTTTCCCTGAGTATTTAGACATAAGAGACAATATTTAGTGGGGTGACAAATAATGTTCATAAAAAGTAAGGGTTTGTGATTGAATTGAACTGTATAATTTAGGAAAGTATAGTCTTCCTCTAGTAATGTAATTGAATATGTTTGTCTCCTGTTTTTGAGCAACCTTTCCCTTTTGTTTATAACCCTTTTTGGTTTCTTCTCCTCTTTTCTTTCTCCAGCCCCACCCTCCATCCCGCTTCTTTATGAATCTGGGGATGTTACTGTGCTTCCTTTGACACATTTTATCCCCAATTGTTGTGGGTAATTAGTCGTTAGAATAAGAAAATTATGTGAGATAAACATATATACATATATATATATATATATATATATATATATATATATATATATATATACACACACACACATATAGGGATCCGCTTCTGTATAATGGAAAGTAGGAGATTATTCTCCATTTGATAAAACATAAGCTTAAAGATTTTTTTGCTTATTGGCACATGACCACATATATGTGCCTGATATATGTTGATTTTAGAATGGAGTCAATTTATTTAATATTTAACATTAATGTGTAATGGACAGCATGATGAAATTTGACTTTCGACATATAATGTGGTCTTTTCTCTGTTAGTGTTTATACCACTAGGTGTGATGTGCGTATATAGGATGTTAGTATACATGGCAGGTAAATGAAGCACTTACAGTTTAAGAAAGGTCATAAGACTGGGGATGGGTGCTATTTAAGCTACCTAACACTAGGTAGTTATTACCTTTGACAAAGCCCATGTTCAGGTGAAACGTGCATCAAGAGTTTATCTGCGTCTGCACTTAGCACTTTGCATCTGTGTACTCATTTTTGCTGCTGTCTTTTAAAGTTTGCAAGTAAAATTGCTATATTTATAATTTCCTTCAGTTGGAGAGTTTTTATTTGTGTCCCTGTGGTGTGCCGAGACTGTTTTGTTAAAATAACCCCATAACTACTTGGCATGATGCTGCAATAAGATCTCCTCTGGCACTGAGTGTAGGAAACAGGGACCCCAGTCGATGCCCAAAATTATAAAGTCGTCCAGAGCAAGTGCACCTTGGCAATCTGGCAGGCCAAGGCCATGTATCATAAGAACTAGCAATCACAATGCTGGGGAGATGGGAAGAAATTCTGGGTCTCACTTAAGAACCTTATTGGAACCAGTGATAGGTCCTCCCCTCCATCTATACTCCACCACAATGAAAATGTCATCCTTGATGAAGCCACAATGGCTAATGTCTTTAATTAGGCCTTTTCGACTACAGCTTAGTCCTACCCCACAGACTGGCTGATTATCCTGGAGGTACATGGACCGATGACCACTCAACCTCCACCCCTACACTATGAACTGCCCCACCTTCTACTTTCACCAGGTAACCACCAAGGAAACAAAACATACCTCAACAGGATCCTGGGAAAAACAAGGCTTGGTGGTAATGGGATAGATATGAAACTGATATCTATAGCTCTTTCTGAGGTCATTGTTACCATCATTAAGCTATTCAACCTGTCTCTGTGCATGGCCACCTTCCCCTCTATCTGAAAAACTGCTCTGGTCACTGCCATGCATAAAGGAGGTGATCAGTCTCTAGCATCCAATTACAGACCAATCTCTATCTTATCACCGCTCTCTAAAGCAATGAAAAGAATCATTGCTGATCAAATTACAGACCATCTACACAAATATAACCTTTTTTCTCAACAACACAGAATCCGCAAGCTACATAGCACCAGTACCGTACTAGTTGACTTCACTGGCTATGTACATGAGGCTCTTGATCAGGGCCATTTGGTTGGGGCTATCTTTATAGACCTGACCAAGGCCTTCTACCTGGTGGATCATCAACTACTGCTTTACAGGCTAAGTTGCCTTGGGCTGTCCTCCACCACGGTTGACTGGTTTTCAAGCTACCTGTCTGGACATTCTCAGAAAGTTAAAATCAGCAGTACCATCTCTGACTCCTGTGAAGTCAAAGTAGGGGTCCCCCAAGGCTCTATTTTGGGCCCGCTTTTGTTCAGCCTTTTTGTAAATGACCTCCCTGATGTCTGCCTCATTTCCAAGGTCCTGCATTATGCAGATGACACAGTCATTTTCTCCCAAAACACCAACCAGGAAGCTTTCACTAGGGAGTTACAGCACAGCTTCAGTCTCCTACAGGACTGGCTCAGAGATAGCATGCTAGTGCTTATCAGCAAAAAAAAAAACAAGGTACTGCGCTTGCCAGGTGTCAAAGGAAAAGATTTACTGGACCAATCTCAATTGCCTGTAACCCTAGATCCACCCTGGAGCAGGTGTCCTCTTTCTGTTACCTTGAAATCACAATAGATGAGTCCCTCTCATTTGATGAACACATCTGCATATCACCACTGCAGTCAACAGGAAAGTAGGGGCCTTTCATGGGCTCTAATTCTGCCTCACTCCAGAGTCTAGGCTCCTGGTGGTTACTGGTACAGTTCTACCAATCCTGGACTATGGAAACATGATCTATGGCATGGCCTCTGATACAAGCCTACTCAGAGTCGATGCAACCCTCAATAAAGCCTACAGATTTGTTTTAGGTGCTGCTCACCTAACACAGATGTGTGACCTATATATCAAAACTAAATGGCTTCCCCTGTCTGATTGCATCAAGCTTCAATCTTGCCTGCTAGAGAAAAAGGCTCTCCTTGGACTTGCTCCCCCCTCTATATCCTCCCCACACCCTCTGAACATGCTACAAGAAGCATTGCTAAACATGCCCATGCAGTCTGGTCCAGAAGAACCACCCTGGGGAAACGAGCCTTTGCGGTCAGGGCTCTCACCTGGTTAAATGAGCTCCCCCACTCCACCATTAGTCTCCCTCACATTGGCCCCTTTAAGTATGCATTTTGGAAAACTATCTCCCACTGGTATGCTGCTACTGTCACAACTGACCCTAATGTTGGTAGTCCCTACCACTCCTGGACAATGCCCCTGATCACCCTCTGCTGCTCCTCAGAACCATGAGGATCCCCCACCTACCCTATCTGCCCAACCTCCAGACAGTACTCTCACTGCTCCTATGCCCTTACAAAGGGCCATACTCCCTCCCCTAGCTGCCCTTACTCCCTTTGTTCCCATTTCTCATCACCCATGGTGCCCCTTAGTGTCTTTACTCTACCTTCCAGCCACATCTCTCCCCAACTACTCCTGTCTCCTTCTGGACTATTTCACATGACCCGACTGGTCATGACACTCACAGGGATGTATAGCCCCCATCCTAATTACTCATGTTGTACTCTTGCTGGCTAATGCTATTCTCTTTGCTCTGACTAGTGCACTTTCTTACTATTGCTGGCATGGGGATTGTATCCTTCTGTTTTCCTACACTTATGCAATGGCTATGTAAAACCTGTCTATGATTATCTTATGTTATGACTTGCCTTATATCTTTAACAATTACTGTGTTCTATTATTTTGTTATCTGACAATGGCTTTGTGGCTGCCCTGTTTTACCTATCTGTTTGTACCCCTGCCCTTTGGACGAGGATCCTTTGTAAATGAGCTTTTAGCCAAAGATTTTAATTCTGAACATCTAATAAATAAATCAATACATTTTGATAACTGCTGGCCATGGGGTAGATTTCTTGATGTGCTAAGTTTTGTTCCAGTTGAATGTGCAGATTCTGAGATGCAGATAATGAAATGACATAAAAAAAAATTCTGTTTTTACCATTTTTTGCCATTGCCTTTGCCCAGACGATTTGGAATTCTGGTCTGAAATTTTCTGGGTAGAAAGGACTTGACCCCCAGAGGTGCCATTTGCTGGTTTGGTGAAAAAAAATATTAATCTGATCCAAAGTTATTGAATTTTAAAATTTCATGTTCTGAGTATGCTCAGTAAGCACTTAAAACTAGCTGTATAAAGGGGCATGGCTTGGACACATAGAATCACCTCATAACTCATGAAAATTCATGAGTTTATTTGCATACCCATTTTTTAAAATTGAGGGAATTAGAAAAATCAGGTGAAAACTACAAGCTATCCCTCCTTGGGAAATTTGGTTTGTTCAAAATCACTATTTACAACAATTTATTTTTGGTTTCACCAATTCACATGACAAGAACAGTTCCTTATGTGCCCCACGTTTTCAAAAATGTCAGTGTAAAACTATCTCAAGAATAACCATGAGCTTATTTGCATACCTGATTTTTTAAACTGAGGGAGATAGAAAAATCGATGAAAACTACCAGCTATCCCTCTTTGGGAAGTGTGACTTGTTTTGAAACATGGGCTACAGATCAGTATGTTAAACATCAGGGGCCCCATATTCAGAGCCAGCCGGATGCACACGATAACTGCCACGCAAATAAGCTGGGCCAGATGGTTCTAGACGATATTCAAACTGAATGCATGATCAGAACAGACTGTGCAATCTGTTTGAATATTGAACCCTGAATGCTTGACGCACAGCAAGCAGCCACCATGCATGTATGGTGCATTCAGGGTGCAGGGCTGAACACTGCCCATAGAAGAATGCATGATGCATACTATTATGCACAGCAGTCTCCAAGGGTGATATTCAACACAAGCATGCAGATGAGCCCATTGGGCATGCAAGGCACACAGGAGCCATTTACATGCCCATTATGGGCTCATTTGCATGGCTGCTCCTGGTGGAATGAGCTGGGCCAGTCCCACCCCCAGCCCCAATCATTGTTGTAAATAAAAAGATGTGCCCAGATCCCCATTTCCATAGTACAGGGACCCTCCTTCCCAGCCCAAATCACTGTTGTAAATAAAAAGATACACCCAGATTCCCATTTCCATAGAGTAGGGACCCTCTGTCAGTCCTGATCACTGTAATAAAAGAAAGAAGACCTGATCTCCTTTCCATAGTGTAGCGACCCCTCCTTGGCCCCAATCCCTGTAATAAAAGAAAGAATACCTGATCACCTTTCCCATAGGGTGGGCCCCTCCCCAATCACTGTAATAAAAAATCCTGACTCCCATTTCTGGTGCAGTGTCCACCTACCCTTTCCATTCTGGTAGACAGTAACCCTCCACCCTGCACCCTCTATCCCAGCCCGTGCCAGCGATCACTGGCACAGCCTCTTCACCCTGCCATGGCCCCATATTGCCAATATCCACAGCTAACAGTGTCAGCACTATTTTTTTTTTTTGTTACAAACAAAATTGGCTGTTTACCCATCATAAAGCTCTTAAGTTCCAGGGATTGGGCACTCTGTACATAAAGTTTGCTACTACAATTAACGTTAATAATCTCTTTAAAAAGGCAGTGTTTGTATTTTTTTAACTCCCTTCCTTATCCAAATTTTACCTTCCAAATTCCTTCTTTACACTTCAGACACACTGGCTCTTAGCCGTGCTGATCCAACAGTAACTGTGGCTACACACACACAGACACACATACCTCTCAACTGTCCCTGATTTTCAGGGACGTCCCTGATTTTGCCTTAAAATTTTCCTCTGTCCCTCATAAAATTTGTGTTTTTGTGACAGAACCGTTGGACTAAAATCACAAAATAATGTCAAACATTAAAGTTATAGACTTCTTCTTCAGAAAATGCATCTTAACACGTATCCCTTTATTATATCAGTTTTCTGAGTGAATAGTACCAATTTTTAAGATGTGTCCCTGATTTTGAGTCTTTGTCCCTGATTTTTTTAAGCCTTGTCCTTGATTCATGAGGCAAGAGGTTGAGAGGTACACACACACACACACACACACACACACACACACACAATGCCCCAGGCTATACACACACAGTCCTAGCATGCCTACAAAGTCTCCACACACCTTTCACTCACACTACACCAGGCTACAAATGCATGGTCCAAGGTAGGCCACATTACTAAAGAATCCTCTCCCACCACACCACCTCACAAGCTAAACCCCATGTTTTTGTGGTCTGGAGTGAAGATTGTGAGGCACCAGGGAGGGATAAAGTGTGGATCTTTTGTTTATAAGCAGTCTAAAAACACGTGTTTGCCAACTTTTGTATAGCAGCCCTAGGACTGTGTGTCTGTAGGCAGCGTGTGTGTGTGTGTGTGTGTGTGTGTGTGTGTGTGTGTATGTATTTGTGGTGGGGATGGATTGGATCCTTTGTGAGGAGACCTACCTCAGATCATGTGTTTGTAGGGTATCCTGCGAGTGGGCATATGCAAGTGAGTGCCCACCAAATGGTGACCCACTTGCAGTGACTGTCCTGACAGCGAGGGTGTAGGGAGGCGACCAGATGTGGAGGGTTCACGAATGGCAACAGGATGTCACTGCACATATGCTCATGTGGGTGGGGGGGTGAGTGTGCCAAGTGAGGGGTGGGAGGGTTTGTGAGGGGTGGTGCTGTGGACTGCTGCCGAGTGGGCTTCATGGCATGGTGGGGTGGGTGCTGGCCTGGGGTAGCAGGGATGCAGGGTTCAGGTCAGAGCGCAGGTATATTTTGTTGCAACTTGCCTGAGACGTTATTTTTTTTTCCACTGTTGCACCCCCTCTAACATGCACCCTCCTGGAGTTGAGAATCTAAAAGTAGGGGGGTGTGGGGTGCAGCCCCCCACGTGACAGTAAAAATATTAGTCCTTGCACTGTTGTTTCTCTCACCGGGTTTGGACATCGCCGAAATTCAATTTCAGTGATGTACACTTTTATAAGATGCCTTCAGCAATCACCATTATGACATGGAACCATTTGTAGCCAGGCTACAAACAGTTTGAGGTAAGCCTCATACACAAAGGATTCACCGCCCACACACACAAGCACAAAGACTCCAAACACACAGTCTTAGACGCATACAAACACAACGGACACATCTTCCTCCTCCCCACTCTACCTTGGGGCCCTACAAGCTTTAACCCAGGCAACAAATATATGATTCTGAGGGCTCTAAAATACAAAGGCTACAAACTCATGGTCTCTAAAGTTGCATACAAACAAGATCCAAACAACTTCTTCCCACACTGGGCCTCAACGCTTAACCCAGGCTACAAGCACACGGTTTGAGGGTTCCTAAAAAAGTATATTTATTTTATTTATTGAGTTTGGAATTACAAACCTTTGAGTCAAAGACTCTATAACAAAGTATCCATATCAGATGGTATCAAAGAAAATACAATGTAGCAAAAGACAATATGCAAATTCCAATAACAGAATGCAGGATATATACAATGCAGCAAGACAAGCTGAACAAGCATTATAGTGCAAGTGCAAGGAGGGGTAGGACAGGCAGGCTGGGGAAGGTATGTGGGACAGGATATAAGAGAGGGGAGAAAGGGGATGGGACAGAGAGGGGAAGGGGAGAGGAATAAGGAGAAGAGGGGAAGAAATAGAACTTAGAGCAGTCAGAAGTGACATTGTCAATATAGTCACAGGATCAGGGATAAGGGCGGGGAGAGCCGGGAGCAGAGATGAGAGGGTTAGTAACAATCTCAGTGAAAGGAGTCAAGGAGATGCTGCCGTAGCATGGATTTGAAGGGGCCTAATTTAGTTACAGAGGAAACGTCAGAAGGCAGGCCATTCAGCCAGAGAGGGGCTCTCTGAACATGAAAGCCCTCTTACCCTTGGAAGTCCCACAAAATGGGATAAGGAAGCTAGCTTTAGAGAGCTGGTAGCCAAGTAATTGGGGCAGGCATTTAGAAGATGATTGGCAGTAGGAGGAGAGAGAAAGATCAGACACTATCTTTTAGTTAACAGGATGGTCAGGTGAGCCTTTCTTCAAAGTTTAGCCATTTAGCTTGTTTATAGGTTGCAGTATTATGCAGCAATCACAACCAATAACAAGTTGACACGCTTTGTTCAAGGCGACCTTAATTCTATGAAAAGCTGTGTCAGCAGCCAAACCATAGATTACAACTCCATAGTCAACTACAGATAGGACCGAACTGGTCATGGCCAAATGAAGGGCATCAGCTGGCATGCATGACCTGTGTCTAAAGAAAAGGCCAGTCCTGGTATTTACTACCTTACAGACCAGGTTAATGTGCTCATGGAATGAGAGGGTGGAGTCGAGGGTGATGCAGAGGTATTTGAAGCTATGTAGTTGGTCCAGAGGTTCAAGGCCACAGTTAAGAATATGTAGGGGAGAGTCTTTATGTTTGGTTTGTGGGTTTGCAAACACCATCACTTTAGTTTTCTTGTTGTTTAAAATAGGTTTGTGATGGGAAAACCACAATTCAGCTTCTGAGAAGAACCAGTGAAGATCACTTAGCAATGGAGGGATCAGGTGGCTACAAAATGATGGCATCATCCACGTACAGTAGCATCTGTCTGGAGCAGGTGAGAGGAAGGGTGTTAAGGAAAAGACTGAACAAGAGCAGGCCAAGAATTGAGCTCTGGAGGAGAGGGTGTCATTGATTTTTGCCTGCTGAGATCTTCCATTAAGGTAGCTGGTGAACCAGGATATGGCATCTTGTGAGAGGCCCAAGGAGGGAAGGGCAGCAGTGAGGAGTGCATGATTGCAACTGGTATGCTACAGGTGTTGCGATTACTACTCCTGTCTTGTGTGCTGAAATAATGTTGAGGAGCCTGTGTTTTGATTTTCCTGATGGGGAGTTTAAATCCAGATCTTTTAAATTTAGTGAGGTGCCTCCACCCAGGGTAAAATTTAAGTGGGCCTGGTGTTAAAGCAGTATACCCCTAGCCCCGATGCAGTACTTATCCAAAAGTTTCACCCTACACATAAAAAGTCAGAGTGTAACCTTAAATTCAACAAAATGCAATTACTGACATCCCACTAATAATATGCTTATGAGACAAAATGTTTCTTTATCGCATATTCTTCACCCTCCAACTAAAACAGAAATGTGCAGAACCAATGAGCATGATTTCATACTAGTATGCAAAAAAGTACTGAATAGGTATCTTTTTAGTTAGGTGTAATTCCCTACTTTCAGATAGTAGAAACCTCCCCTTTGTTTTCTTAGGTCTCGTTTATCTGTGACCTCCAACTTAGGTGCTAGCTAGTGAAGGCAGACATCACTCATCATGGCTCCAGTCTAAGTTTACAAGACATTTTTATTTCATGCCCAACGGTGCTTGGACCTTAACCCATTCAAGTATTGGTTTGAGTTTCCACCTGCACAGATGCCTTTTGCAATAATACTTTGATTAGTAACACACTAACATGACCATATAGTCTAGATTTTAGACAACACATAAGAAGGCAAAGAATTAAAAGCGGTAGGAGAATCGGACCCAGAGGTCCCCAGCAGCCATTACAGAGCACTTAGTGCCTTTTGTAAATTAGTATCTGTGCACTGTTTCAGCACTGCTTGAGTGCAGTGGAGCCCTAGTTCCTGTGCCAATAGGAACTAGAAAGAGAAGTTGGTAGTTTGTTGTGTTGCTTCCTGAACTACCATCTCCCAGGGCAGCTAAACGTTTAACTTTTGGGGCTAACAGGAACTGTGGAATGTGTGCTAAGATCATGCATGAGTGACTTTCACCAATTCAGCTGTATTTAAAGGGTGCAAAATTATTTCACTCGCCCATGACCTCTGACGTAGCAGAGACATGTGTATTGCGTGTCTGCATGTCTGGTGGGAAGGTGGTGAAGGAGGTGGAATATATTATATGGCTAAGGTAGGTCTGAAACAGTGTACACCCTGAAAGTTACCATCATGTTACACTGCATGTATGTGCCTGAGTAACATTAGCACTGCTTTGGTGTTCTGGTTACCAGAAACACACATTTGCAAGAGTGTTTAGTAACATAAAAAGAAAGAGTTGACAATTGCCAAGGTTCCTAACACTGATATATAAAGAAGGCCCAAAGCCTAGTATAGTAAACACTTGAGAGACACTTCCTTTCCTGTGATAAAAAAGGGATATACTTCTTTGTGTCCTTGTTGCCTCATTAAAATGACAGAGACAATAATGACACTAGAAGGGGAAGTAGGGATAAGATGTCTTTCATGTCCGATGTCCGCCATTTCTGCTAAAACAGTATACATTAAAAACTATATGTGCAATAAATGTAAGCAGAATATTGAAATGTCCAAAGAAATTAGTCTCTAACAATAGGCTAGCTGATCTTGAAATAAGCCAGAGGAAAATGGCAGCGAGACTACAGGTTGACACAGGGCGGTTTAAGCCAGATAAAAATCTGTCTACAAACAACAACAAATCTGTAATGGGTAATACCAATTACACTTGTCCCATGACCCTGAGTACACCTTTTAAGACACTCTCAAGTGACATACCTTCTGGAACACAAAGTAAACAAACATTTGTCAATGCTGAATGTTTTCTCGCTGGCATTGACATTGGTAGTGCAGGAGTTAGAGATGCATAATAGGAATGGCAGTGAAGTATTGAACTGATGCCAACCCCACCGCCACCATGCAGAGAGTGACAGGTGTTGGGGTGTGCCTTTGGGTCGTCAGCTATAATGCTCATGCCATTTTACCTCATCCTACCCTATAAACACTTCCAAGTGTCGTGGTGTGCTTTGGGTCTTTGGGCCTTATACTTACCCTATTCCATATGTAAATATGCTGAGGTGGGTACAGTATAAGAGAATGGGGTGAACTTTGGGACCAAGCACTCCAAGGCACACCTCGATGCCTGTCACTGGCAGCAGGGTGGGGCTGGGGTGGAATGGCGTGAGCATTACAGCTGATGATCCCAAGTCACACCCCTGACACCTGTCAGTCTCTACAGGGTGGGTGTTAAATTGGAAACCCTAACACTGTAGGCGTTTGTTGGTATTTTCATTCCAAATTATCAACATGGGCTTTTTGTGACCCCACCTTATGAAGAGCAGCACTATCAGTTTGTTAGCCAAAGGTGGTTTTGCACAGCAACAGTGCTATTTGGCGCCACAGGAACTAAAACACATTTTGGGCAGGATGTGAAAAATGACAGCTGTATTGTTCATATGGAGGTGTAAAAAAATGGCAACGTTGAAAATCTGGAGTGAAAATATAAAAAATTGGTGAAGTCATGAGCATGCATAGAAATTGCACAACACACGTCCATAACCCAATTATTTTTGGGATTTTTTTAACTACACTTTCAACATAGGCATTTTCTGACCTTCTCTCAAGAACATTGGCACTGTGACTTTGTTAATCTGTCCCAAAAGTTGATTTCCCACAGCGACCACGCCATTGTGTGCCACAGGTGTGAAAACACATTTCGGGCAGGATGTGAAAAAATACAGCTGTACTATTCATAAGGAGGTGTGAAAAATGCCAGTGTTGGAAATCTGGCATGAAAATATTGCAAATTTGTGAAGTTACAAGGGTGCTTGGAAACTGCGCAATGCATGCTTGTAACATGTCATTTTATGGACTTTCATCATCAGATTTTCAACATAGGGCATTTTAGGACTTCTGCTCATGAACAGTGTCACTGTAATTTTCTTAATCAGTCCCTAAAACTGATTTCTCACAGCGACCGTGCTATTCTGCGTCGGAAGTGCAAAAACACATTTTGGCTAGGATATGTAAAGTGACAACTGTACTGTTCATAAGGAGGTGTGGAAAAATTACAATGTTGAAAATCTGAAGTGAAAATACTGCAAATTCAGGAAGTTACGAGTGTGCATGGAAACTGCACAACGCAAGCTCATAAAACAGTTATTTTTGGGACTTTTTTCCACCAAATTTGCAGCTATAGGCTTTTTGAGAGCCTACCTCATGAAGAGTGGCACTGTCATTTTTGTTAATCGATCCCAAAAGGTGATTGTGGTCAGAGACCGCAAAATCACCTTTCAGGATGAATAATGCCATGACAGTGACTGAACTCATGAGGAAGAGTCCCAATAACTGCAAGTTAAAAATTTGGTGACAAAATTCCCCAAAATGCCTGAGATATGCACCAAAGTTGAAAATCACCTATTTATGCCATTATACAGCTTTCCAGAATTTCTTTAGTTCGTGGTCAGCTTTGAAGAGTGCAGACATGTTCCCAGTCCACCGAAGATCATCGCGCCAGGCTCTGGAAGTAAGTATGGGTTGAGGGAGTGTGGGGAGGCAGGGCACGCAGAGGGTGAATGCGGGTGGGGGGGGGCAGGAGAGACCACGAGGGACCATTTTTGTTTCACAGGGAAAAAAGACAATGAGGGTCAGCTTCTCCTTTTTGCAGGTGTTGCTTGGTACACTGGGGTGGGTTCCCAGTGTACTGCCTGCGATATGGGGAGGGACCACAGCTGACAAGTATGTGGGCCCTCCATCGGCACAGAAAGGGGCAGGTATGATGCCAAGTGATTGGGCACCCTTGGCACAGCATAAATCGGAGGTGGGAACATTATGCCAACGGGAGTAGGCTCCATCAGCAAACTGAACTGGGCAGGGGACTGAAGTTGATGGAGATTGGGCCCCTCCAGTCGGCAAAGAAAGACTGTTTGGGGTGCATGATGCCGAGGGGATGGGGCACCCTCTCAGCACACAACTGAATGGGAGGGGCATTATGCTGACGGGAGTGGGCTCACCGGCAAATGAAGTAGGTCGGGCATGCCAACAGAGGAATTGGGCAACCTGAAGCTGACATTGTGTGTGGTGGCACTCAGTGCCACCATGTTTACTGGAAAACTTCCAGTAGAGGCATGTTGGGAGGCGTGTTATTGTGCCGCTGCATGACGAGCTTGCCCCTCATTGCAGTGGCACTTTTGTTAGATGTGATGGCCACTTTACATATGACTGGTGTCAGTACCTGCATAATGGCTTAATGGGGAATGAGGGACGCATCTACTGATGCATGACCTGCATTCACCCACAGTGACCGCACTCCAAATCTGACACTCATCAAGAAGATGTTGGCTGGCTGCATGCACGAGCCAACATAAAAAGAATAAGGGAAGAGGAAAAAAAGAAGGGTCTAATAAGGAATGGTATCTCGTATGAAGTTCAAAGCAGCCAAGAAAGGTAGCAAGGCACACAACTTTAGGCTGTCAACATTTAACCGTTTTGTCCCAATTAACACATTAACTGAGAATAACACCCCTGTCCCCTCCACCTCCAACACAGACGATCAGGATGTACTACTACATCTGGATCAGCTCATGACTAACCTATTTAATACTACTGAGGTTACCAAAAACTGCTATTGCTCAAGCTGTATCCCAAAAGTCATCATCCAAATAACTCGAATCCACTAAACCAGAATTTCAACTCTCTCTCCTCCTGTAGTCATTCTGTGAATAATGCTAATGTACTTATACCAAATCAAGCTCCTCCTTTGATTCAATGAATATAATACAAGAAAATATTTTAATAAGCAATCAAGATCAAGATCAAGATAGAACATAGAAACAAAGAAACATAGAAGTTGACAGCAGATAAGAACTGCAAGGCCCATCCAGTCTGCCCATTTCTTTTTCTGCCTTATGAATGTGCCATCGGCCTTTGCTCCGTCAATGGCCTATCTATTCATACTCATCTGTATTGCTCTCTTATGCCTATCCCATGACTGTTTGAAGCCCTGCACTGTATTCATATCCACCACTTCTTAAGGCAGACCATTCCACCATCCACCACACTTTCTGTGAAAAAGAACTTCCTCACATTACCCCTTAATCAGTCTCCCTCTAATCTCATGCTGTGTCCTCTTGTCCTGCTATTTTTCTTATACTGAATCATGTTAGACTCTTTCACCTTGTTAATGCCCTTAAAGTGTTTGAATGTTTTGATCATATCCCCTCTTTCCCTCTTTTGCTCTAGGGTATACATATTGAACTCCGTTAATCTCTCTTGGGAGCCCTCCTGCTCCTGGCAGGAGATATCCAACTGAACCCAGGCCCAAATACTGGCAATCTCTTGATATCCTCCCCACAGGACCTCAATGGTGTCCTCAAAGGGCCATGGATCGCGCACATGAACACATGCAGCCTGTGACCAAAGATGGGAAGTGCAAGCCTGGCTGGATCTTTACAGTCCAGATGTCCTGGCTGTGTCAGAGACCTGGCTCAAACCTCACATCCTCCCACATGAGGTCGCTGCCCTGGATACCACTCTGCCAGAAAGAAAGGACCAACAAAAGAGGGGAGGGTTCTCAGTTATGTAAAAGATACCTGAATACAGCTGAGGTCATCCTGCAACACAATGCCAGAACTGACAGCTAATCAGTCTTCATATGCATCACCCTGGCTCCTGTAAACACCTCACTATAGGGTGTGTATACAACCCTCCTAAGAACACTCTTCAGTCCCTGGAGGCAATCCTCCAGGATACAGTTAAACATGTCACCACTGAACTCCTCATCCTAGAGACTTCAACCTGAACTGGGCCCAGGACTCTACGCAGTCCCTATCGGGCCTGAAACAAAATGCAAACCTTGTACAGGTAATCTCTGCACCCACCAGACTGAACCACAAAACAGGGAATCACTCTACCCTCGACTTGGCCCTAGTGACTAACCCCTGTAATATTCAGTCTGCTGCCATCCTGGCAGATGCTCTGAGTGATCATTCTCCCATCTTCTGTATCTGGAAGAACTGGATGCCCATAGTGCCACCATGTATTCTGGCTGTGCATGACTACACCCGCTACACTCCCGAACAATTCTCTGATTATCTAAGCAACCTAGATTGGAGCCTGATCAAGCATCTCCCTACCCTGGAAGAGGCTGTGGCCTTCTTCCAGAGGACGTTTGATATGGCAGCTAACCTTCTTGTCCCCATGAAAAAACTTTGTGCCAAGAGCAGCTGCTACAAACGGATAACCCCCCTACTAAAGGCCCTCATGAAACACCATGACAAGGCCTGGAAAAAGTTCAAGAACTCTTCCCTTCAGGCTGACCTCATAGCATACAAAACCTTCAGGAACAAATGCAAATTGGACATAAAAAAAGCTAAAAAAAGAGTATGTCACGTGCATTCAGAAAAATAACCTAGGGAACCCTAGGCGTTTCTGGGCCCACATCAATGAATTGGTGAAGGGGAACAGCAAGTCTGAACCCGGCCCCATTGAGGTCAATGGACAACTAATTCATGAGGCCGCTTTAGCTGCCTCCTCCCTAAACCACCACTTCACTAAACCAGACCCATACAAGGCTGGCTTATCCCTCCTCATCACAGACCCCCGCACAAGGGTTCCCCTTCATCTTGACCTCCCATTCTTTCATCTATGGCTGGTCAAGCCTAAAGAGTTCCTATCACAACTTAAAACACTAAAAATCTCTGGTTAGGGAAGACCTGACGGGATTCACCCCAAGCTGCTGAAGGATGGGGCCCCGGCCCTGGCCAGACCCCTATTGTGGCTCATCAACAGCTCTGTGAAGGAGGGCATCGTCCCTGCACAGTGGAAACAGGCTCAAGTGGTCCCAGTCCACAAGGCGGCTGCTGGGAGTCTATTGGATCACAGACCAATCTCCCTACTTTGCATCCTGTCAAAATCCAGGAAAAGCTGATCAATGGACAACTCCATGACTACTTGAGGCCCATAAAATCCTGGCACCCTCCCAACATGGCTTCAGAACCGGGCATGGGACAGACACAGCACTGACCAAATTTGCAACAGATGTACTCTGAGACCTGGACAAGGGTACCCCTACTGGCACGGTCTTCATAGACCTTTCCAAGGCCTTCGACCTGGTCCACCACAATCTCCTACTCACTAAGCTGAGTAAGATAGGCCTTGACTGCCACACTCTAAAGTAGTTTGAGAGTTATCTGACCAGCCACACGCAGAGGGTCAAGTGGAAGGATGCCATATCAGGGCCACTCCCACTAATAGAGGGGGTACCTCAAGGGTTGATACTCGGCCCCTCCTCTTGTCCCTGTTCACTAAAGAACTATCGGACCACTGTGGTGAAGCTCTGTCGATCCAGTACAGATGATGCAGTCATCTACTGGTCCACTGCCACGCTGGAGAGGCCTTAGCCCTCACTCCAAGATGATCTCTAGTCTCGGAGCACTGGTTCACCAAGAACAGAATGGTCCTGAACACGTCCAAAACTAAGGCAGTGCTGTTTGGCCCTAGATCCCTTGGTCAGGACAGATCACAGCACCTACAACTCACAACTGCATCTGGCAACAGCCTAGAAGTTGTGCCCTCCCTGAAATATCTCGACCTAACCCTGGACCAGGGCTTCACCCTGAAGAACCACGTGGACTCAGTCACCAAAACCTTACACGGGAAACTAGGCATCCTTTACTGACTTAAAGATCAGCTTATACCTGAAGCCAGAACCTCAGTCGCCAACAGTGTCCTCCTTCCGACACTCACATATGCCACCCCAGTTGTGCAGGGGTTGGGAAAGCTGGAGAGGAACAGACTCCAGGTGCTTTACAACAAGGTGGCTCACTTCGCCTCCCAGGCCAACCCCAGGGATCACCACTGTGACTCCCTATCCTTCCTAAACTGGCCGTCACTAGATGCAGGCGCTGCAGTACCCCTACTCTGCCTAGTGTACAAGTTAGTCGGCCCGACCCCCCAGCCTCTCTGGCCTCATTGCTCTAAGGCCAATCACCGACACCTCTGCACAACTGGCCAAACTCCCCAGACGTCCCTAGGGTCAGAACCAAGGCAGGCGGTATGTCATGTGCACTCACTGCCCCACACTGTGGAACCAGCTCCCTCCTGGGGTGCAGGAAGCCCCTACTGTCAAAAAATGCTGCACTAGGCTTAAGGCTCACCTAGCGGTCACCAGCTTCTGCCATTATACTGGCACCTGATAGGAACCCTGAGCTAAATTAATAACCAGGTTCTATCCTCCACCACTGCTTAAACTCCAAGTCAAACTGCTAATTTTCCACAGTGTTTAACACTGTCAATCAACCTATTTATTCCATTTTGTACTGCTATGCTCCTGCTCTGCCATCATAACTGTGTTATTGTGACTCCTGTAACCCAAACTAATGCTGTATTCTGTCTCTTGTGTTATGTATTCCCGGGTCGCCCCTGAAAAAGGGACCTCCGGGGCTCAGTGGGCTTACCCGGTCATCAAAATTTAATAAAATAAATAAATATGTCTTTGTATGTTTTCTGATGCAGTCCCTGCACCATTTTGGTTTCCCTTCTCTGGACTGCCTCAATTTGGTTAATGTCCTTGTGAAGGTGTGGCCTCCAGTACTGCACACAATACTCCAGATGGGGCCTAACCAGTGTCTTGTAAACAGGGATTATTACCTCCCTCTTCTGACTTGTGATACCCCAACTAATACACCCCAACATCCCCCTAGCCTTACCTAGTGCTGTAGTGGTTTGCTTGGATGATTTCAGGTCATCGGTGATGATGATGCCCAAGTCTCTTTCTTCCCTTGTGACTGCCAGCAACTCCCCTCCCAGCCTATAGGTGGCTTCAGGGTTTCTCTTCCCCATGTGCATGATCTTGCACTTCTTTGCGTTAAAACCCAGTTGCCATGTTTCTGACCATTTTGTTAGTTTATCCAGATCTCTTCTCATTCTGCCCACCCCATCTGGATATCTACTCTGTTGCAGATCTTGGTGTCTTCTGCAAACAGACAAACCTTACCTTCCAGTCCATCTGCAATGTCACTGATGAAGATATTGAAGAGGACTGGCCCCAGGACTGATCCCTGAGGTACCCCACTTGTGACTTGCATCTCTTCTGACTGTATACCATTTACCACCACTCTCTGTTTTCTGCTCGTCAACCAGTTTGCCACCCAGTTGACCAACTTCTGACCCACCACGAGCCTACGCAGCTTATTAATCAATCTTCTATGTGGAACAGTATCAAAAGCTTTGCTGAAGTCAAGGTAGGTGACATCAACTGCTCCCCCTTGGTCCACCACTCTGGTTACCCAGTCAAAGAAATCTATGAGATTAGTTTGACAGACCCTTCCTATTGTAAACCCATGCTGTCTCGGATCCTGTGCTCCTATGGATTCCAGGTCTTGCACTATCCTTTCCTTAAGGAGAGCCTCCATAATCTTGCCCACTACTGAGGTAAGACTGACCGGTCTGTAGTTCCATGCCTCCTCCTGCTACCACTCTTGTGGTGAGTGATCATATGAGCCCTTCTCCAGTCTTCTGGGACCTCTCCTGTACTCAGAGACTCACTAAACAGTTCTGATAATGGCTCTGCTAGTTCCTCCCTTAGCTCCTTTAGTACCCTAGGATGTATGCCATCAGGTCTCATTGCCTTGTCCACCCTGAGTTTATCAAGCTCTTGTAGGACCTTTTTTTTTTGTGATGGGACTAGTGCACACCTCCTTCCCCCTGTGTCCATGGTGCTGAGCTGTGGGCCCAGCCCTACCTTCTCTTCAGTAAATACTGAGCAGAAGTATCTATTTAGGATAGAAGCTTTTACATGGTCCTCCTCCTCACATGCCCACTTATCCCCTTTGATCTTAGCAATACCCCTCTGGACTTTCTCCTTTCACTAATGTATCTATAGAAAGTCTTGTCACCTTATTTTACTGTTTGTGCTAGTGTTTCCTCGGTTTGGGCCTTTGCCTGCCTTACTGCCTTCCCTGCTTCCCTTAGGGGAGTTTGGTATGCCTCCCTATCTTCATCCTGCTGTGTTCCCTTATATTTCCTGAAGGCCAGCCTTTTGTCTCTGACCTTAGTACCATAGAACTAGTACTGACACTAACACAAAAGAGATAGACAATGGATACTAGTAACTTTAATAACACTAGAAATAAAGAAGTTCTGGTACTGGAGGGCTCTATTGTAAAACACTTGGATCAGGTAATATGTAATCCCAACAAGCAATAGCAATAAGGTACTCCCAACAAATCTAACAGAACTTTATCATGCTTTAGAGGAGCTAAGATTTCGGACATCACAGTCATGGTTACAGATATCTTGCAGAACACTGGAGAGAGAACCTCAGTAGTCATTCATGCTTGAACAAATACTATCAGGCAGGACTCAGTTCAATAAATCAAGCAAGAATATATTTCATTAACTAACAAACTAGTCAACATGGGCTGTGTTATAGCCTTTTCAGAAATATTACCCATTCCAAGAGAGTCTGAATATTACTCAAAAAAAAGTAAGGGTCAGAAATGACTGGCTGAGAACATGGTGCTTGAGAAAAGATATGTCATGTGTCACGCATTGTGAGGAGTTTACTAGTAAAAACTCTTCTGCTGAGATGAACTGCATCATAACAGGAAAGGGAGTACCCTCCTAGGAAAACAAATTCTAAAATGTATAAACAAATATTGAAACTAGATATGCGGGGTAGGGGGGAAGGGAATTAACATATGAACCTACAAAATGCCAACAGAAACAGGCCTCATGGTCTTATCGAGTCTGCTTGATTGTGCAGCTAGCCCCTCAACTTGCAGCTGCCCCACTCTCCCCTCCCCTCCCTGCCTCTCCTCATAACCACCCCCTCTTCACTCTGTCCCACCCTCTCTTAAATCCTCCTACCTTTCTACACGATACCACCTCCTCAGGCAGAGTGTTCCACTTATCTACCACCCTTTCTGTGAAAAAGTGTCTCCTGATGTCCCTCCTGAATCCCCTCCAATCTCAGCTGATGCCCTCTCGTTCCCTCCCTTCTGATCTGAAGAATCCTTTCTGTATTAATCCTGTAAATGCCCTTTAAGTACTTAGAGGCTTCAATCATATCTCCCCATCCTCCTCTCTTCCAGGAATTCATTTGCAGCTCTCCCAGCCTCTCCTTGTAGGATTTTCCTCACGCGCTTGTATCATCTCCATTGCCCTACACTGCACCTCCTCCAGTAATCAGATGTCCTCTTCAGGAATGGACACCAGTACTGCACACAGTATCCCAGGTGCGGCCTGACCAGTGACCTGTAGAGGGGTAGGACCACTTCTCTGTACTTGGAGGAGATTCCTCTCACTATGCACTCCAGCATCTTGTCTGCCTTTGCAGCTGCCTTTCTGCACTGAGTTGAGTGGTTCATACTCGCCGTTATTAGTACCCCTAGATCCTTTTCTTCCACTGTGCTTAAGAACTGTATCCATCCCAACTGATATTTCCTCCCCTGGTTCCTTGCTCCAAAGTGCAGTACCTTGCACTTCACGACACTGGATCCCAACTTCCATATCTCTGACAATTCCTGCAGTTTGGTCAGATCTTCCTGAAGCCGCCTCCACCCCTCCATGTCATCTACCACTGCACCAATCTTAGTATCATCTTCGAACAGACTGATACCACTCCGGATCTCATTTGAGATATTGGCTATGAATATCCCGAACAGCACAGGTCCCAGTACTGAACCCTGGAAGTATAAGGAAACACAGAAGGAGCAGGACAGAGAGCTGTACCAGTTAAGGCAGAAAGAAGCAGGGAGGGAAGTCAGAATAGCAAAGGCCGAAACTGAGGAAAAGATAGCCAGCTCAGTTAAGAAGGGGGATAAAACCTTTTATAGGTACATCAGCGAGCGTAGAAAGACAAAGGGAGGGATAGTGAGGCTGAATAGAATGAATGGTGGGTGGGCAGAGGGACAGTGAAAAGCAGGAATACTGAACGAATATTTCTGTTCAGTAGTCACAAAAGAGAAGGGGGAAGTGCCTAATCCAATTAACAGAAGCACTCTTGATAGGGGGGTCGATCCCAGTCCTTTCACAGAAGACAGGGTTCTGCAAGAACTCCTAAAACTGAAGGTGGACAAAGCAATGGGTCTCGATGGAATTCACCCCAGAATTCTAAAAGAATTAAGGAAGGAACTAGTGAAACCACTGGCTACTCTTTTAATAAATCATGGGAGGATGGTGTGGTACCGAGGACTGGAGGAAAGCGGATGTGATTCCCCTTCACAAAGTGGGACCAAGACAGAGGCAGGAAACTACAGACCTGTCAGTCTGACCTCTGTGGTAGGGAAAGTGATGGAGTCACTTCTGAAGGAAAGAATAGTTGAGTACCTAGAGGACAGTGGAGCACAGGATCCAAGACAGCATGGGTTCACAGCGGGAAGGTCTTGTCAGAGCCAGATCTAATAGATTTCTTTGACTGGGTGACCAAAGTAGTAGACCAGGGAGGGCTGTGGACATGGCCTACCTAGACCTTAGCAAGGCATTTGACACAGTCCCACACAAAAGATTATTAGTCAAATTAACCAGCCTGGGAGTGGGTCCCAGGGTGGTAGCCTGGGTAAAGCATTGGCTGGACAACAGGACACAGAAGGTAATTGTAAATGGAGTCCACTCTGAAGAAAGGGCAGTTACTAGTGGAGTACCGCAGGGTTCAGTATTGGGTCCAGTCCTTTTTAATGTCTTCATCAGTGACATTGCAGAGGGACTGGAAGGAAAAGTATGCCTTTTTGCAGATGACACAAAGATCTGCAACAGGGTTGATACACAAGGAGGTGTGGAAAGGATGAAAGGGACTTGGCAAGGTTGGAGGAATGGTCAGATGATAGCAGCTAGATTCAATGCAAAAAGTGCAAAATAATGCACCTGGAAACAAGAACCCAGGGAAGAATACACAATGGGTGGGGCGGTAGTAACAACAACAAAACAGGAAAGGGACCTGGGGTAATCATATCAGATGACCTTAAGGTTAGCAAGCAATGTGAGAGCAGTAGGGAAGGCCGGGGTATACTGGGATGTATAGGGAGGCATCAGCAGCAGAAAACAGGAAGTTGTTATCCCTCTGTACAGACAGTTGGTGAGACCCCATCTGGAATACTGTGTCCAGTTCTGAGACCCCATCTCCACAAGGACATAGACAGGATAGAGGCAGTCCAGAGGAGGGCAACTAAAATGGTGCAGGGTCTGCAAGAGAAGCCGTATGAGGAGAGACTAAAGGAGCTTAATATGTATACCCTTGAGGAAAGAAGGGAGAGGGGGCATGATAGAAACTTTCAAGTACCTCAAGGAATCAACAAAGTCTAAGAGGGTAGCATCTTTCAGAAAAAGAGACTTGCAAGAACAAGGGACACAATTTAAAGATAGAAGGAGGGCAGTTCAGGGGCAATGTGAGGAAGTATTATTTCACAGAGAGGGTAGTGGATGCATGGAACAGCCTTCCTGGGGAAGTTGTGGGGTCTAAAACTGTGGGAGGAATTCAAGAAAGCATGGGACAGACATAAGGCAATTCTTGGGGGGCAGGAAGATATAGGCTGTTGGTTAACTAGGATCCTCGGCCTATCCTGTAGGTAGGAAATGGCGAAGACTAGATGGGCCTAGCGGTCCTTATCTGCCATCAAAGTCTATGTTTCTATGTTTCTATGGTGCACCCCACTTGTAACATTCCTTGGGGATGAGAGCACCCCACCACTACTACCACCACCCTTTGCTTCCTACCACTCAGCCAGCTGGTGATCCAGTTGACCATTTTTGTCCGCACTGTAATGTATTCTAGTTTCCCCCCCAGCCTCCCATGCAGCACCAAATCAAAGGCTTTGCTGAAGTCCAAATACAGGACGTCCACTGCATGGCCCCTGCCCAGTTCCCTGGTAACCCAGTCGTAGTACTCGACTAGGTTTGTCTGGCAGGATCTGCCAGATACAAAACCATGTTGATGGCTGTCTTGGAGCTCATTGTCTTCCAGAGAAGTCACCAGTCTCTCTTTCAGGACTGACTCTGTGAATTTCCTCACAATTTAAGTGAGACTCACCGGTTTGTAGTTGCCTGGATTATCCTTTGGGCCACTTTATGAATGAGCACCAGATGGGCTATCCTCCAGTCCTGTGGCATGCATCCTGTGTCCAGTGATGTACTTATCAGGTCTGCCAGTGGTCTCCCATCAGGATCTCCACGAACTCCCTAAGTACCTTAGGGTGAATGCCATCCGGCCCAGTGCCCTTAGTCCCTCCAGCAACCTGTCCTTCTTAATTCTGATATCAGTCACCCCACCCACTCCACCCTTCCCCTGTAGTATCTGCCCCCTCTTTCCTTCATGAACACAGAGCAGAAGTACTCATTCAGTGCCTCTGCCTGGTCCTTCCTCCTTCTCCACCCCCCACTCCCATTTTCTTAATCCTTACAATCTGGTCTTTGTTTCTTCTTCTCTCACCAATGGACCTTAAGAAGTCCTTTTCACTGTCCTTGATTACCTGTGCCAGTCTCAGCTCTCTGGAAGCCTTGGCCACTCAGACTATCCTGGTAACCTCCATGGACTTCTTTGTGTACTTGTCTTTGTCCCCTTGCCCTCCTGATTTCCTAAGCCTCTGGAATGCTTTTCTCTTGGCCCTCACCCCTTTCATTACCTCCCGAGTGAGCCAGCTGAGTTTCTTTGCTCTCCCCTTCTTGCTCCATGTCCTGGTGCAGATCTCAGTAGTCTCTGCCAGCCGTTTCTTAATGATATTCCATTTTGGGCTGGCACTCATGCATGCCTGAATTTCCACCAGATGCTCAACCAAAATTTCCCCTGTCCTTTTAAAGTCTGCTCCCTTAAAATCAACCACCTTGGTACCTGTTCCTCCTGCTACCCTTCCCATATCGAGTGGGAACCACACCGTATGATGACTGCTCCCAGCCAGGAGTCCTCCACTCCCAGATCCCTTATAGCCTCCCTGTTTGTTAATACCAGGAAACAGTCTTGAAATGCATCTAGTAATCTCTGCTCCTTTGCACACGTGGTGGTTTGGGTGTTCCATTTCACGACAGTGTCCCCCTTCCTACAGACTCTTCTAATCTGTTTGGCCAACTCCCTATCCGGTCATCTCTCTGAGTTGGTGGCCTGTACACTACCCCCACCCTCAGTGGCTGTCTTTTAGTGTCTTGAAACTGCATCCATAGGACCTCTGTCCTGCCCTCCACCTCCTCTGTTCTCCTACACTTATCCCATCCCTCATGTAGATTGCACTCTCACCCTCTCCCCTAGTCCTGTCCTTTCTGAATATCCTGTACCCTGGGATTGTAATATCCCAGTCCTGGTTCTGGTGGCCCATGTCTCTGTGATGGCACAATGTCCACCATCCCCAAAGTCAAGAGAGCCTGTAGTTCAACTGATTTGTTACCTAAGCTTCTCACATTCAGGAGACCACCCCTCAACCTGTGTCTTTCTCTCCCAACCCTGGTTCCCCCCAATCTCTTCTTTGTGTCCCCACCAAATAACTCTCTGATAGCTTCTGGTAGGCACTCATGGCTCTCTCTGGGATCCCTGCCTACTAGCTGTCCTCCCACGACCTCACAACCTAGTTTAAATCTATCCTTGATGCTATGTATCCCCAACCTCTACTTTTATACCCATTTCCCCTCCCCACTCAGGTGTAGCCTATCCCCTGCATATAGATCCTAATTTTCCTAGGTACTGCCCTAGTCCCCCACTACCCCATGCCCCGTTAGACTGACACCATTACTCCAGCCATTTGTTGAACTCCCCAATCCTCCCTTTCCTTCCCTTACTTGCACAGGGTACCAGAAGCACATCTGAAAAGGTCACTGATTCCCCCACTTCCTCACATAGCCCTCCAAATTCCTCAAACCTCCTTCTCACTACTTCCACCATCTCCCCCGCCAACTCATTAATGCATGTCCATACAGTTTCTTCCTGCCCCTCCTTTTGCATTTCAGAACCTCCTGCCCTGCCCTGTCCATCATTAGCCCAGGTATAGCTTCCACCCATATTCTACTATGCCTCTCCCCCCGCCACCCCATCTGATCCCTTTCAGTATGGACTCACCAAGTACTAGTACACGCCCTTCCTCATTCCTTGTCCCTGCCCCACCCCTTTCCCAGGGTATCCACCCTTACAGCATGCCAGCTCACTAACTCCACCCTTCCTCCTTACTACTCTCTGCTTCTTCTCCCCATCCTGTCACCTGCCCCTTCACTGCTCTCTCCCTATTCCCCACATCCTTCCACTCTGCCCTGACCCCCCTACTCCACCTGTTGTCCACCCTGCCAGCAGTGCTTCTCTCCCCATTTACCCCTGTCACCCTTCTCTCACTGACTCCTGCCCTTGTGGTTTCCTCTTCCTCCTCTCTGCTGCCCCCACGGAGATCACTCCTCTCTCTCCCGCAACTAGTGTCACCAGTTCAGCAAACCTATTTCCTGCCCATTCTGCCTGGCTGTGTCTCTGCTCCCTTCCCAGACACTAACCTTCCCACTAATGCCAGGCTCCTTGTTTGTTCCACTCCTGCATTCCCTCCTCATAAATTCCCCTGAGCCACTGTTCCTCCCCTGTGGTGTTCTCCTGATATTTCCTGGATGTGACCCTCCTGCCTCCAGACCCCTTCCGCCTCTCCTCATCCTCTCCAGCTCACTACCCAGCCACAGCTCTTCCTCCTCCAGCCTCCTCAGCCAGTTACAGATTGGACACCCTTCTAGCCTCCACAATATGTTAATCCAAACTGCCAGCCCACATCCATTACAGTCCACTATCCTACCCATGATACCTGTACTAACTACAAAATACAGTTCTATCTATAACTTTCCAACCAGCCCAGTCCCTACTTAAAAATACAATACCAACTCCATTACCAGAGAAGCATAAAACACTACTAACTATGATACAATACCATACAAACATTTCCCCTCAAAATACAGCTTGAGGTGCTATACATAAGTACAAAACACAGTACTATGTATAGGTTTTAACTTTTACCTCTTTAACCTGAGCTACATAGCTCTGTAACATTATAAAGAGCAATTCCCTCTGTTAGGGCTCGTTAGTGGATGCACCTGGTAATGCTTTCCACCAATTCCAATGCAGCACCACCCCAATAAGTGTGGACAAACTGGGGAAGGGAGGATAGAGCCACTGCCACTCCCATGAGAGTCAGTCAGCCTCTTACACAACTGCACACCTCAGCCCCTTTCCTCAGGCAGGAGCAAACACATCCTTGTAGTTCATGCTTCTTCAATTTCCAGCTCCAAACTGACTCAGTTTAAAATGGCTCTGGCTAATCTCCTGCTCCTCCCCCAAGTCCACCTCTGCAGTTTCGTGTATCTCAGTTGGCACAGAACTAAACTCCAGTATCCAGCCTATACTACAGCCCTGTTTAAACAACAAAAATGCAGCCCTTTATTCAAACAGTAAATTTTAAACACCAAATACATATCCTTCTCCCAGTACAAGCTATTTGAACTAAAGCAAACATAGGAAAACAAAACAAACAAGCATTTGTCAATGCCGAATGTTTGCTTGCTGGCATTGGTAGTGTAGGAGTTACAGAGCCGCATAATAGGAATGGCAGTGAAGTATTGAACTAAAGCAAACCCCACCACCACCCTGCAGATACTGACAGGTATTGGGGTGTGCCTTTGGGTTGTCAGGCATAACTGCCACACCATTTCACCACACCCTACCCTGCAGACACCGACAAGTGTCACGGTGTGCCTTGGGGTCTTTGGCCTTATGTTCACCCATTCCATCAGGAAATACGGTGAGATGGGTGCTGTATAGGAGAATGGGGTGAACTTTGGGGCGAAGAGTCCAAGGCACACCTCGATGCCTCACTGGCTGCAGGGTATGGGTGTGGGTGGAATGGTATGAGCATTACAGGTGACAATGCCAATCACACCCCTGATGCCTGTCAGTCTCTACAGGGTGGGGGCATTATGGTCAGAAACCCTAATGCCTCAGGCATTCGTTGGTATTTTCACTCCAAATTTTCAACATTTTTTTGTGACTCCCACCTCATGAACAGTGGCAATATCTGTTCATTGGCTGAAAGCTGACTTTGCACAGCGACTATGCCATTTTGCACCACAGGTGCGAAACACATTTTGAACAGGATATGAAAAATGACAGCTGTACTGTTCATGGGAGGTGTAAAAATGGCAATGTTGAAAATCTGCAGTGAAAATATTAAAAACTGGTGAAGTCACAAGTGTGCATAGAAACTGTGCAGCACACCCGTAATGTAATTAGTTTGGGATTGTTTAGCAGATTGTCAACACAGGCATTTTGGGACCTCTGTTCATGAACAGCGTCACTGTGATTTTCTTAATCTGTCCCGAACAGTGATTTCCCACAGCGATCACGCATTTCTGTGTTGAAGTGCGAAAACATATTTTACCGGGTGTGAAAAATGACAGCTGTACTGTTCATAAGGAAGTGTGGAAAAATGCCAGTGGTGAAAATCTGTACTGAAAATATTACAAATTCATGAACTTATGAGGGTGCGTGGAAACTGCACAATGCTCACTCGTTACACAGTCATTTTATGGACTTTTGTCACCAAATTTTAACATAGCCATTTTAAGACCTCTGCTCCATGAACAGTGTTACTGTGGTTTCTTAATCTGTTCCGAACATTGATTTCGCACACTGACTGTGCCATTTAATAAGCTACATGAAGCGGAAACACATTTTAAGGCGAGCTGTACTGCTCATAAGGAGGTGTGGTAAAATGGCAATGTTGAAAATCTGGAGTGAAAATATTAAAAATTTCGAACTTATGAGCATATGTAGGAACTGTGCAGTGCACTCATAAATCAGTAATTTTGGGAATTTTTCACTAAATTTTCAACATAGGATTTTTGAGGCCTATCATGAACTGTGACACTGTCGTTTTGTAAATTGGTCTGAAAAGGTGGTTCTGCGCGGTGACCATGAAATCACCATGACAGTGCCAGAATTCATGAGGAGGTCCCAAAACCATATTGAAGGTAGTGCCAAAATTCCAAATAAATGCCTGAGATATGCATCAAAGTTGAAAAACCCTATTTATTCCATTATACAGCTTACTGGTATTTCTTCAGTTCATGGTCGGCTTTGAAGAGTGCAGACGTGCTCCCGGTTCACCGAAGATCATCGTGCCAGCCTCTGGAGGTTAAGTATGGGGTGAGGTGGGGGTGTGGGGAGGTGGAAGCGCAGAGGGTGGGTGCAGGTTGGGGGGCAAGACAATCAATGAGGGACCTTTTTTTTCTTATCAGATGTTTGTTTTCTTTTTAGGAAGATGACGCAGGACTTGTGCCACACTGGGGTGGGCTCCCAGCATGGCAGCTGAAAGATTTTTGGGGGGTCAGTGGAGCCGATGGGGGAATTGGGTACACCATTGGCCATACAGGCAGAGTGCCACGCTGGGGTGGCAACTGGAAGTCTGTTTCTTTTGGGGGCATTGGAATGAGCTGACGGGGATTGGGCACCCCATTGCCATTCTCATCATGCCACGCTGGGGTGGGCTCCCAGCATGGCACCTAGAACCTGGGGGCACAGATCCAACGGGAGTTGGTCACCCCGCCCAGCCATACGTGTGGGGGCAGGGGAACGCTATTCAGAGACACTCAGAGGGTTGGGGAATATTATTAAAATACTGATCAGGTGTGCCATCAGACGAAAACTGCGTCTACTTTTTTCAGTCTCTTTGGGGTTCTGTTTTCCTGCTTTTGTCAATGCCGCTCCTACCCTGAACTCTGATTCAACATTCCAAGGATAGCAATTAGATCTTTTTTTGGAAACATTCCAAGGATGTCATTTTAGTCACTTGCCTCCTCCTGGAAAGATAGTCCTAGGAAAAGTTCACTTCAAACTGAGTTTATGTTCCAGGAAGAAAGCAGAGACCTATACAAGCAGAATTACTGTCAATATGCTAATCAACACTATCTTATCACTGCTCACTGAAGTGGTCTCTCCCTTTCAACTGTACACCACTGCATTTTCAACTACTCTCATAGACAGCTACAGCATTCATTGGTGAACTGTGGCCATGCCTGCAAACACACTGACTGAATTGAAAGACAGGGTGCCACACCTAAAAAAACTCGGATGATGGCACTATGTTTCTTGCACATGCATGCAAGCAAACATAAAAATACTTCCATTTAGTTTAACCTTACACAAAACCCCAGGACACCTTGCAGCTCCTGCTTCCAGATCCAACGTTTTACTAAAGAACCTGAATAAAGAACCATATAATACACATCAAGGAAGAGCCAACCAGATGACAGGGAAAAACCAGAGAAATAATAAAAAAGATAAAGACATAAAGATTTTACTGGTTAATGCTAGTAGTTTACATAACAAAATAGATGCCCCCTCAGGTTGCTGTTTATATCAGGGCACACTGGTTTAGTGACTATAGAAAGGTGGAAATACTCATCAGAACATGAATGTTATGGAGGAACCACTGTATTTTGGCAGTGTTGTCTCTGTGGCACTGATGGTTCAAGGCCACCTAAGAACATTTATCACTGGAAACAGGGGAGTTACCCAAAGACTGAGGACAGGAGAATTTTGTCCCCTTATACAAAAGTAGGAACAAAGAGGAATCAGGGAACTACAGACCAGTCAGCCTCACCTCGGTAGTGGGAAAGATCATGGAAGCACTACTGAAGGAGAGATTGGTGGAACATCTGGTTGTCAATGGACTACAGGACCCAAGGCAGCATGGTTTCAAGAGGGGGAGGTCATGTCAGACCAACCTCATTGAATTTTTTGACTGGGTGACTAGGGAGGTGGATCAGGGGAGGGCAGTGGACATGGCCTATCTGGACTTCAGCAAGGCCTTTGACACTGTGCCACATAGAAGACTATTACACAAACTGGGGAATATGGGTGTGGGCAGGACAGTAGTGTGGTGGGTAGGTAACTGGCTGGGTGGCAGGACACAGGGTGGTGGTAAATGGCTGTCACTCCACAGAGGAAGAGTGACCAGTGGGGTGCCGCAGAGGATCAGTGCTGGGACGGTCCTATTCAACATCTTCATCAGTGACATTGTGCAGGATCTAGAAGGCAGAATTTCACTGTTCACTGATGACAAAGCTCTGTAACAGAGTAGACACACCAGAGGAGTAGACAGAATGAGAAGGGACCTGCAGGAACTTGAAGAATGGTCAAGGGTTTGGCAGTTGAAATTCAATGCAAAGCAGTGCAAGATAATGCATATAGGGCACAAAAACCTGGCACAATATATCATTTGGGGGTGAGGATATAGCATGCACCAAGCAGGAAAGGGATCTTGGGGTTGTCATCTCTGATGACCTCAAGGTAGAGAAACAGTGTGACAAGGCATCAGGTAAAGCAAATAGGATGCTGGGATGTATAGGTAGGGCATCACCAGCAGGAAAAGGGAGGTCATAATTCCATATACAAGACACTAGTGAGGCCCCACCTGGAGTACAGTGTACAGTTCTGGGAGACCATACCTACGTCAAGGACATAGACAGGGTAGAGAAGGTTCAGGAGGGAGGCAACAAAGATGGTGCATGGATTGCTTCACAAGTCCTATGAAGACAGGTTGAAGGAACTGAACATGTACTCCCTGGAGGAGAGGAGGGAAAGAGGGGATATGATAGAGACATAACAAGTATCTTACAGGGAGGAACAGGGTGCAGGAAAACTATATTTTAAGCGAAAAAAAGATGTTCCAGGACTAGAGGGCATGGATGAAGTTGGAGGGGAGGACGATTCAGAGGAAGCATGAGAAAGAATTTCTTCACAGAACGGTGGTGGACAAGTGGAACACCCTGCCAGAGGAAGTGGTGAGGGCTGAAACAATCCACGAGTTTAAGAATGCATGGGATAGACATAAAGGAATTCTAGAGGTCAGGGGTAAGGAAACAGACTTCTAGGAAAACAAACTGAACTTACAGGCTCAAATGGGCAGACTGGGTGGGCCATAGGCCCTTATCTGCTGACACTGTCTATGTATCTATGATGAGTTAAAGTGTAGAATGCACACTGAAAATATCAATCTGTGCAGTCACTGAGACTCAGTTTAAGGATGAGGGCTGGTATACTGACATTCCAGGATACACCATATTTAACAAAAATAGGAAGGATAAACGAGGTGGAGGAGTTGCTGTATACACAGTCAATGAATATAAAGCCCATGAAATAAATGAACTAGCAGGAATAACTAACAGTGAAAGTGAGTTGTTATGGGCGCAAGTACAGCTGCCAACCGAAATGCTAACTGTGGGCATGGCGCATCATCTGGAACCAGTCTGGTTTTGGATGAGAGCAACAGAATTCTCTCTGAGATTAAAGATATGTCAGTTACAGGGGACTACCTACTCATGGGGGATTTTAATTTCTCAGCAATAAACTGGACCACACTACAGGGAACAGAGAGTGTAGACAACAGGTTCATAGATATAACAATACAAAATAACTTGGAGCAACTTGTCAAACAAAGTACTAGGAGAAATAACGTGTTAGATTTGATTTTTTGTAATGCGGAGGAAGATATGGAAGATATTTAAACACTAATGCCACTGGGAGACAATAAGCACCACACTGTACAACTGAAAATGAAGGTAGTATAAATAGAAGGCCTATAAAAGGAAAAAGCATGATAAAAATTATCATAAAGCAAACTACTAAAGTATGAGGGAATACCTACAACAATGGAAATGAAACAGAACTTGACAATTTAGATATGGAGAACATCTGGGAAAATTAAACAGGGTGTATAGACTGTTGGGTGCAACAATTAAAAAGTATAATAACAATCAAAGAATACCCCTCTGGGTGGAACAGACCATAAAAAAGAAACACAAGGAAAAAGAAAATGCTATCACAAATATAGACAATCTCCCAATGAAAATAATCTCCAACAGTATAAAAAGCTGTAAATAAAGCAGAGTAGTATTAAGAAGAAACAGAAAAAATAATTCAATCTAATCACAGCCATCAAGGAGGACTCTCCTCCCAGTTGCTATAGACCATAGGCCCAGGATGTGAGGGGCCTCATGAATCTTGCCAGGAATCCGTCGGTGTGGGCGTGGGGCAGCCAAGAGGTAAAGGCTCTCCTCCTGCTCTGCACTACTGTGTGGGGGTGTTTACATGTCAGCGCTTCCACGTTGACTCCCCTACCCACACAGCCACCCTCCCACCCAACAGCTCCTCCTTTATGTTGTTGGTCACGTGACTGTGGTAAGTGTCTGTTTCTCCCTTTGCAGGTTATACTGACCCTTCACCAGGGGTCAGTATGTACTTCACTCTATTTCTCCTGCAGCTCTCCTCCTCCTACTGGTTTACTGATCCCCACCACCAGGGGTCAGTATTGAGTCTCACCACAGCTGCACCTGCTGCTTCTCAGTGCCCTCCACTCAATTTTTCTTAATCTCCTCTCTGTCACAATGTCTGCCTTGTGTCATTTCCTCATTCCTTGGATCAGCCTTTTTCCTTGCCTGGGATTTGAACCGTACCTCCTGTTCCATAGGCGGGCTCAGTACCGCTGTGCTACTGTGACTACCCTACTCTCAGTATCGCCCAAATCCTCCTCTATCTAGAATCTCACTTCCTGACCTTATTCATGCTGGTTCTCTGGCTACTTTTAATCTACACTGGCTCTATCCCCCCATCCACTCCCCCCTGCCCTGCCACTACCTCCACCAACCCTACTTCCCATACACATAATATGAGGCACTTCCTGCAGTGTCACCCACACACCTCTTACACCACCCTTCTACAGTCACACCTCATGCCCAAACCCCATCATTTGGTTAGCTCTCGACCTTAGAGTCCTTCCCATCCAGATAGCAACAAATAAACTACCCCCAGCTTCCACAACACCAAAATCCCCAAAATATATCATCCTACAGTATGCTCTACTTCTTTTTCTCCTCAGTCAATGTCCATCCCAACCCTGGCACTCTCACCCAACACACCTCTATTATGGTCAAAACAACATGGACTCCTAATAGCCTCAATTAATATCTGCAGCCTGCAAAAGAAATTCACCCTCAAGTCTGGATTGCACAGAACTCCCCTGACATCCCAGCTTTAGCGGAAAGCTGAAAACAAAAAACACCCCTGACTCTGCAGTAACCATAGGCGGCTATTCAATTTTTTGGGCTGACCGACTCTCCAAAAGAGGTGACAGCTGTGCTCTTTATATAAAAAACACCATACAAGCCACCCAGGTCACCATCTCCCCCTCTGACCAGGAAGCATAAGTGCTCACTGTCAAACTGCTTCTTGGAACCCCTGGTAAATCCCTCTACCTCTCCATAATCTACATTCCACCCCTTAACCAAAGGATCACATTTAAATCTGTCCTAAGCCACATCTCACAAGTACCCTCCAAAAATGAAGTCATTATTGTTGGTGATTTCAATGCTAACTGGCTAGCACCTCCTCCAAGCATTTTAATGACACCGCCCTAGCCCTTGACCTCACACAAGTCGTTTGATCACCCATCAAGCTGAATGACAACCCAGGCAGCAGAACCCTACTTGATCTCATTTTCAGCAACAGGTCCAGAAATATCACACAGGTCAAAGTGCTTCCGGATGTACTTAGCGACCACTCTCCAGTTGACTGCTGATGGTCAACTAAGAGCCCCTGCTTGCCCCCGGCCACCTCCATCCAGCGGCTAAGAAAAGGCTCCCTCACTAAGCTCAAATCCCACCTCCAGGCCTGTGATTGGTCCCTGATTGATAACGCCAATTGCCTCAATGCTGCCCTATCCTATTTCATATCCACCTTCAACAAAATCTGTGATATATTTGCCCCCTCACAAAATTCTATGCCATAAACTGGGACACCCCATGGATCTCTCAGGCACAACTTGAAATTATGCATCACTTTGACAACCTCTGGCACACTGCCATCGAATCCCGCCTCCTGAGGGATAGGCAGCTCTATAGAGAGGTGAGAAACAAGTGCACCTGAGTCATCACCAGGACAAGAGCAGACCACTAAAAGAAGCTATTACCAACTCCTGGGGCTCAGTGTGGGATTTTGGGAAAAATTTCAAAAGAACTCAGTGGAAGACTGTATCCCCAAACCCCTGCACAATTATCAGTAGGTGAAGCCAGTACACAAGATCCCATAACATGAAAACATCCTAAAACACCTTCTCTGATCTCAGTGAAGTACTCCCCACCAACTTATTTGGCCACCCCTACAAATTTGCCTCCCTTCTGGCTTTGTACCCTGTCACCCATACAGGCCAGGAATACCTATCAAGAGTTTGGGCCCAAGTCCCAACACAATAATGATGACCTGGACCTAAAGCTCATTCGAACTCACACCAGGCGGAAGTGCTCCATCCATTGACCAAAATCCTTGACAAATCACTGTGACTCAGCGGTTCCCATCTGTTTGGAACCAGGCTGTTATAACCATTCTGAAATCTGGGATAATACTACAGCAATTACAGGCCCATTTCCATACTACTTCCATTCTCAAAAGCGTTAGAGAAAATTGTAGCCTATCAACTCTCAGACTTCCTATAGGAGCATAATCTCCTCTGCCCAGAGCAGCATTGATTTAGGAAGGGCCATAGCATAACCACTGCCCTCACAGAGTACACCTCCTATATTCATAATGCCCTCAACCGTGGACATATAGTCAGTGCAATCTATATTGACCTCACAAATGCTTTTGACACTGTCACTCATACCCTTCCTCCATACCTCCCAGCCCTGGGCCTCTCTCATGAAACAACCTCCTGGTTCACAGACTACCTTGCTGGCAGGACCCAATGCATCAAAAGTGACAATTCCCTATCTGACTGCTGATGCTCCATACTCGGTCCCCTTCTCTTTAGCCTTTTTCTTAACTCACTTCCCAACACCTGATAGGGTAAAATCCTTTTATACGCCAATGATGCTGTCATTTTCAGCAGCCATCCTCTCCCCCTCACCCTCCAGTGCATCCTCTAGAACAACTTCTTGGAAACAGGATCCTAGTTTCGAGAACACAGACTAATCATTAAGCACAAAAAAACAAAAACAATGATTTTTGCCCATCGCCAGAGCCCTCACACTGGATCACTCCTCTCTATAGTCACATTGCTGGGTCTTCAGCTGGAGCAGGTTAATGCTTTCAAATACCTGGCCATAACCCTAGACTCAACCCTGTCTTTCCATGCACATATTCAGCTCCTATTTACCTCTCTCAACATGCGACTAGGTCCTCTCCACCGTCTCAAGCACTGTCTGCCCTCTGAAATCATCCAGCTAGCTGTATCCTCCTCAGTGATCTCACTAATGGACTACGGCATAGTAATATATGGTGCCACAGACCCAACTGCCCTAAACATATCAAAACCACCCTTAACAAAGCATGCCATCTGATAACTGGCTGTGACAGATACACCCACACAAGTGACTTATTTCAGCTTACCCAATGGCTAAATTTCGACTGAAGGCTTAGATATTCCACCTATCTCCTGGCCAAAAAAATTCCCACTTAACCTTGCCCCACCAGGGCTTCACCCTCTTCTCCAGCAGACTCCTTTGAACAGGACCACCAAGAGTACTAACAAGTCCCTCTTAGCCGTTCCGCTGTAGGACCTCACTGTACCAAAGGGCTTTTCTGTATCAGGCCCTCCTTATGGCACAATGAGCTTCCCCCCCCATCTCCCTTGAACCCAAGCTAGGCCTTTTCAAAATCAACACAGAACCAGCTCCTCATGCACTCATCCTGTGACTGTCCATAATCCCCCAACTCCCACCAATGTGCTCCTCCTCTTTTCACTCCCTAGTCACTGGCCAGGAGATCCACTCACTGTTTTCGATGTGCGGGTCTGATTCTCTAAACCTACTTGTAATTTTGCTTGTTGCACTCATTAACATTTTGACACCAGACTGTTTCCTGCACCACTATGTATTTTAATAATTACAAACTTCCTGTACAAATGTTACTCCATGTAGCTCTAATGTTGTCCTTTCGTCCTTGATGTGGAACCTTTGCAAAGAGTCCTTGACTCAAAAGTGTATTGCGATTATTTGAAATAAATAAATAACAAGAACATTTTTTTAATTACAGTATATAGGATCCCAAAGCAAGGTCAATGGACCGTTGGACCGCTTCAAACACAAAATAAAATAGAGATGAGGGAAAATAGGTAAATTAATTAAATAACTACTTCATAAGTATTTATGCAGCAAAATAATTGGTCATAGTTAATAATGAAGTAAAACCAGAAGACCATATACCACTTACAACAGAAGAAGTACTACAGGCAATGATAATGATTAAATAGCTCATCAGGGCCAAATGGTATCCAAAAAAAATTGCTTAGGGAATTAGTGGAAGAATTGAAGGGACCACTGACTTACCCATTTATGCTTCTCTAAGAGAGGGGAAATATTTATGGAATGGAAAAGAAGACACAGTTACTCCGTATATAACAGTGGTGGCAGAAAAGATATACGGAACTAGAGACCCATAAAGCTAACATCTGTACTGGGTAAACTACTTGAGAGACTAATTCAAGGGCATAGAAACATAGAAGTTGATGGCAGATAAGGACCGCAAAGGCCCATCTAGTCTGCCATTTTTCTACCTTAAGATATGTGCCACAGGCACTACTTGGTCAATGGCCTATTTATTCATACTCATCTGTATTGCTCACTATGCCTATCCCATGCCTGTTTGAAAGCCCTGCACTGTATTCATATCCACCACTTCCTGAGGTAGGCCATTCCATGTATCCACCACCCTTTCTGTGAAAAATAACTTCCTCACGTTACCCTTAATCAGCCTCCCTCATGCTGTGTCTTCTTGTCCTGCTATTTTTCTTATATCGAAACATTTTTGACTTTTTCACCTTGTTAATGCCCTTTGCACTAGGGTATACATATTGAGCTCCATTAATCTGTCCTCATATGTTTTCTGATGCAGACCCTGCACCATTTTGGTTGCCCTTCTCTGGCATTCCTCCATTTTGTTAATGTCCTTGTGCAGGTGTGGCCTCCAGTGCTGCACGCAGTACCCCAGATGGGGCCTAACCAGTGTCTTGTAAGAGGATTATTACCCCCTCTTGATGACTTGTGTTACCCTATTAATACACACAATCATCCCTCTAGCCTTACCTACTGCTTTAGTGGTCTGCCTGGATGATTTCAGGTGATCTGTAATGATGATCCCAAGTCTCTTTCTTCCTTTGTGATGCAATGTAACCCCTCCCAACCTATAGGTAGCTTCAGGGTTTCTCTTCCCTATGTGCATGATCTTGCACTCCTTTGCATTAAATCCCAGATGACACCTTTAACTCTCTGGTGCCAGCCCTGGAAACAAAAATGGAGACAACTGCAGTGGAGGTGGAGCTTTGCAAAGGAATCTGTCGACAGGACATCTGCCATGACTATGGAGCTTATCTTGGAGAATAAATTACTCCGATTGTGCTTGGAGCAGTTAGAAATGGGGCCCGACTGAACCATGTGCGTTTATTAGGGATACCAGAAGGAGTAAAAGGGAATGATCTCCTACAGTATGTTTGCAACCTGCTACAGTCTTCTCTAAATTTTATACCAGTGGAGGTCATCTTCACAGTATACAGAATCACACCCAGAAAAGCAGCAGAGAACCCTGATCTTCCACATACAATTTTGATCCTGACTGTGAGGCAACATATTTAGGACCAGATCCTCTATTTGGCTAAAATGAAAGGGATACTGCACCTGCCTGAAGGCCCTCGCTTCTACTTTTTTCTGGACCTTAGTTTTGCCATGAGGCAACGCAGGAAGGTGTCTGATGCTGTTTGTAGTGAGCTTAAATCATTAGGAATAAATCACTTGTTACTACTGCCTGCAAAACTAAGTATCTCCTATGCTGGTAAAACTTACATTTTTTCTGACCTGTCAAAAGTGGGCAAATGGCTCCTTAAAATCAAAGCCAATTTCTCCCAAAAGGAGATGGATACTGTGGAACTTACTGACACTTGAAAAGATGACTCTGTCCTGTTTTACATATAATCGGGGTGAAATTCCCCTGGTCTAATTCCACCATGTCTTCAAAGTTTTATTCTGAGCATTGCTGTAGTGCCTGAGTTTGTACCTGTGCCACTTTATTATTTTAGTGTTTTTGTTTTTGTACTGCCTTTATCTAAAGTTGGAGTGTTAGCTCAATGGTAGTAATCCTTATCATGGTACTTATCATATTATCAGTGTTTACATGGACTTTATATGAGTCAATTTTGACTTAGTGGGTCTGGTACCCCGGGACTTTTTGTTTAAATTTAGGGTACATAGTCCATGGTCATGGCTGAGAAAGCGATTGATTCATATGTTGTATAAAAGTTATTGTAACTGAAAAGTTATTGTAACTGAACTTCCCTTCCCATGATAAGAATCTTGTTCCTGTATATTCTCTATGCCTGTATCTATTACTATGCCTTGGAATCAAGTAAAATCACATGTCAGTGTCTGATAAAATGAATAAAAATAAAGTAAAAAAAAAAACAACAAAAAAAACAGCTGCCACTCTTCCAACCATTTTGCCAGTTTATCCTGATCTCTTCTCATTCTATCAGTCCATCTGGATTCTGTACTGTGTTGCAGATCTTGGTGTCATCTGCAAACATGCAAACATTGCTCTCTAGTCCATCTGCAATGCCACTGATATATTATAAAAAGTGTCTGAGAAATGGAGCTTTCTGATTGGCTGTTAGCATTCTTTCAGCCTTCGGTTAATCTTTTATTAACATACATGTAGAGCTTAATCATATGCTAAACAAGGGTTAACACTGTTTAAAAAGGTTTTATTATAATAGCAATAGACACTCCCACAATTCTTTGAACCGGTTAGTGCCGCCCTGGACAAAGGAATGCATGTGGACGTTGCATTCTTGGACTATTCCAAGGTCTTTGACACAGTGTCCCATAAAATACTAGTTGAACAGTTAGTAAGGTTAGCATTCCAGCCTAACATAACAGCTTGGATCTATTCATGGTTACACAAAAGAAAGCACAAAGTAGGAATAAGGGGTAATCTGTCAACCTGGGGGAAGTCACAAGTGGTATGCCTCAGGGCTCAGTACTGGGACCCACACTGTTTAACATACTGGTATCAACTATGCTTACAGATAATAATACTTCCTGGTTATGTAAATATGCAGTCGACTGCGAAGTTGGCAGCATAGTAAATGATCATACATCAAGGAAAACATTTCAAGAAAGCATAACAAATCTTGAAATTTGGGCTAAAAAGAACAAAATAGCATTTAATGAGAACAAATGCAAAGACTATGCATCTGGGACATAACAACCCAAGAAGACCCTACAGTATATACTTACAGTAATAACATAATCCTACAAAACAACTAGTGAAAAGGATCTTGGTGTAACCATTTGGATAACTTATCCTTTGAATTACATAGTAGGAGAAGAAGAAGAAGAATCAGCTTTTATAGAGTGCTTTTCATACACAGTATCCCAAAGCGCTTTTACAAGCAATGCTAGACTGGTAGTGAAGTGACTGAGTGTGTGGTGGTGGCCATATTGCATTATCACCTACATGCAGCCTGGATAATTGCATGAACCAGTTTATGGGAAGGGGAATGTTGGTCAGGACACTTAGAATTTTCCCTGCTCTTTACAAAGAGTACCCTGGGTTCTTTTGCTTCCACCTGGACAACACCAGGATGAGCAGAAGGGACCTCGGTTTAACTTCTCATCCGAAGGATGGCACACCCCAGCAGTACAGCACCCCCCAATATTGCAATCGGATGCCAGAGATTTTTAGGTGCAAGTCCATCCCAGTGTGGGATGAGAACCCACAACCTTCTGGTCCAGAGGCAGATGTGTTACCAACTGAGCCACACTGACACCACAGTTCAACAATGTTAAAGAATACTGGGATGTATATCGAAAAACATTAACAGCCGAGAACTGGAAGTAATTATCCCTCTATATTCCAGTTTGGTTAGGCCACACCTTGGAGTATTGTCCCCCCTTTTGTGCACCACAAAGTATAAGAGGGGGGAAAAAATGATAGAGAGCGTGCAAAGAAAAGCAACTAAAAGGGTTAAAAATATGGAGCATCTTATATATGGGGAAAGACTGAGCAGACTAGGTTTGTACTCACTGGAATATAGAAGAACTAGGGGAGATCTCTGTTTAGCTTACACTACTGTAAAAACTGACCTCACTATGGAAACAATTGGTTTATTCAGGTAACCAGTTACTAAAACAACTAGACCACATGAATATAAGCAAATATTTGAAGCACACATTAAGCAAGGGCTTAATGTTAATCTGCCGCCCCTTTAAGAACACTTAGATCCTGCATGTAGCTAATTGCTGCACTGCCTGGCAGTGCAATGTGTGCCTGTCAGTCAGAGAATTTATTCAGTCTGGGGCTTATCTCCATGAAGAGAACATCTACTGCACAGAATAAACCTGTATTCTTATTTTATGTGTCCATCCAGTTACTTGCATGGTCCAGATGGGGTCCTTATCAGCAGCAACTGAAGGGTCTGGCAGATCACAGAGAAAGTAATGGGTCCTTTAGTGGTAGATCAAATACCAAAATTGTGGACTCTTGTGCAAGTCATACAGCTTGGATTATGTCCATCCAGGATTTTGGTTTCTGCAGATTACATAAAGATGGAGTTGAGGAAGGAGTCCCAGGGCAATTATTGTGATTTGTTCTTTCTCACATTGCTGCAGACATTTGCAATGAGACTCAATATTCACTATGAAAGCTTCAAGAGATTCAGAAGGTTGCATGGTGAGCTCCCACAGCTGTTGCACCAATAACCAGGGTGGATGTGCTTGGAGAAAATGAGCTTTGAAGATTGTATACAGTGTGCAGGATCTCCTTTGACTTGTTCTGGAAGTGTGTTGAACCAGAAAATGGCAGTCCCTCTCAGAAACAAGCGCAAGGCATTGGAAATATGCAAAGGATCAGTCCAACCATGTAAGGAAATCCAGGCTTGGAAATGTTCGAGCCAGTTGACAGTGTTTACATGAGGCAAGGCAAAGAAGGGTACTGGCTGTAGGCTGACATGGACCGTGGACTGTGATGAAATACCTTTAATGTAGGCCAGGTCATCTTGAATGGCTTGCATAGCTGGTGCTCCGTGAGCTGAAATAGAAGACTGGATGTCATGGAGGATTGCTTCAATTCTGTAGCTCCATGCCCTTGAGGTGAGTGAAGGTAGAACTCTAGTTGCTCCATCACCCATATCTGTGTCATCATTGGACACTGTGGTTGGAGATGAGCTTTGTCTCATTGTGCAGTGGTCATATGAGAGAGAAGGAGTTGCCATCATACAGGAGACAGGACATCGTATCGTGGAAGAATTGCCAAGCAAAAATAATTTTTGTAGATAAAAGTATACAATTTTGTAACAAAGTTCATCAAATGATGTCTTAATAAATAATTCCCAGTCAATTTTGCATTTGTTATTTAAAGAAATGTTTTGTTGCAAAAATCAGCTATTTGTTGCAGTGTCCATTCATTTAAATAGGATTGCCACTAATTTCAATGGAGTGAGGTCGATTTGTGCCCTTCACAAAATGGCCAATGAACTATGATATGCAGTTCCTGTGCTTTGACTGGCCAGAGTGTAGCAAGATGGCCACCAGCAGGGGGGGTTAAGGGTTCACTTCCTTTCTTGTTTTTTTTATGAATACAAGATGAAGGATCCTTGCCACGAGGCTGCCTGGCTGCTTCCCAATGATCAAAATGGTGATTGCCACCCTGCTGCCTTCTTCCCCAGTGAGAGGAGATTGGCAGGTATTCTGACTTTTGGGTGAGTGGCACAAATTTGCAGGGGAATTGCTTTATTTATTTGATTATGCTCTGTTTTGCATGTTTTTTTTTTGCCTTAACTTACTTAAAAATACTTATTACTAGCAACTGTTTATAGCTTATTGTTTGTTCGGTGCTCACATTCATTGTCCGGCAGTGATGTAAGTACACATTAAGCATGGGGCTTAAGAGCTACTGATGCCACAAAGAAAACTTTAAAAAACATAATAGATACAATTTGCTTGCATTCCATTTATATATTCGCCTCCCATAATTTATTACTAAAGAAATGTGTATGAATATATGATTGTTGTCCTTATAGTTCATTTAAGTCTATTTGCCTCTGTAACCTTCTCCTACTTCAAGTTATAATCCTCAGTTATGACATCACAAACTGTTGCCATAGGAGGTAACTGTGAGTTCACAAGCATTGCTCTCTTACTTCAGATAGGGAGGAAGCAGGAATAGATGAACTCTTCAGGAGCAAAGATCCTGTTTTCATGCAAATGACCTCACTACAAAAAAGGAAGGGGAATACAGAACTAATGGCAATTATATGCTGGACAGTGCCTAAATATGATGTTTTGTTAAAGTTCTCTTGAATGTGTCAGCAGCTCTTTAATGTTAAGCTATGCCCCTTTAAGAACACTTAGAACCTGCCTGTAGCTAATTGTTGCACTGCAAGGCAGTGCCATGTGTGTCTGTCATTTAGAGAATTTATTCGGTCTGGGGCTTGTCTCCATGAAGAGCACATCTACTGCACAGAATAAATACAGGTTACTCACCTGTAACAGGAGTTCTAGTAGTGGTATATGTTGTTCATCCACACTTCTTGGCAGGTACCTTGCTGCTTTAAGATGGGCAGGAAGGTCTTCAAGCTAGCTCCTCCCACCCACCTGGGTGGTAAAACTCTCGGCTTTGCCCCATGATGCCAGATCTAGCCCGCTGGAAGCCAGGTTGTGAGCCAAAACCGTCGAGGTCGGGTGGGCCGTGTGGATGAACAACATATGCCACTCCTAGAACTCCTGTTACAGGTGAGTGACCTGTATTTCTGGGGACGTGGATATACTGTTCAATCCACACTTCTTGGCAGACTCCTAGCAGTTCTCCAGGAGGAGGGAGGCAAGGTGTGGACCCCCTACTTAGGAAAAAGGGACTAGAGAACTGAGGCCCCAAAATCAGCATCCCGGCATAACTCAAGGTCGATGTGGTAATGGGAAATGAAGGTGTGTGCTGACTTCCAGGTAGCAGCCCTGCAGATTTCCTGGATAGGGATATTCCTAAAAGCAGCCACTGATGCAGCGGTATGGGGGGGTAGAATGAGCTCTTATCCTCTGGAGGCTTCTTGCCCACCAACCTACAGCAGAGATCAATGCAGGAAGTGATTCACCTGCCAATCGTCCGCTTGTCTGCAGGTCTGCCAGATGCAGCTCAACATAGGTGACAAACAGCTGGTGAACCTCTCCTGAACTTCAGCCGTATGCTCCTTATAGTAGGTGAGTACTCTTCTCAGGTCCAAAGTATGGAGCCTGTATTCGGCCTCTGAGTGTGATTCATGAAACACTGGCAGTGTCAACATTTGGTTCAGGTGAAACTCCGACACCACCTTCGGAAGGAATTTCGGGTGGGGGCATAGGACAACCTTGTCCCTGTGGAAGACTAGGTAAGGAGATTCTACTGAAAGTGCCTGGAGCTCCCCAATCCTTCTGGCTGATGTGATAGCCACCAAGAAGGCGGTCTTCCACAACAGGTGGGAGATATCACACCTGTGCATTGGTTTGAAAAAGCGCCCATGAGCTTAGCCAATACCAGCAGTAGATCCCATGGGTGGAGGTTCATGCACGGAGGATATGTGATCTAAGCCTTTGAAAAGCGCCAGACCACCTTCTCCAGCACCACTGACTGCTTGCCAGCCCATGCCTGGTAAGCAGAGATGGCTGCCAGGTGCACCTTGAGGGTCGTCGACCTAAGAACTTGCTGAGAAAGGGACCACAGGTAGTCCAAAATGTTAGCCAATGGGCAAGATGAGGGGTCCAGCCCCTTGCCCTGGCACCAAATGGAGAATCTCTTCCATTTAAAGGCATAAAATTTTCTAGTTGACTCCTTAAGGGACGTCTCAACAATGTTGAGGACCTCGTTGGAAAGACCCAAGGCATGGAACTGTAGCTGCTCAGGAACCAGGCCATAAGGTGCAGGGATTGAAGGTCTGGATGGAATACCTTCTCCTTGTTGACAGAGAGCAGGTCCAGGTGGGCTGGAAGCTGCTTCGGGAGCCTGGAGCTCAGGCTGAGGAGATCTGGATACCAGAACTGGAGAGGCCAGTCTGGGACTACCAGAATCACCTGCGCCTTGTACCTCCTTGCCTTGAGAAGCACCTTGTGGAAAGGAAAATGGAGGGAAGGTGTAAAAGAGGCCTGGGGTCCACGGCCTCAAGAAGGCATCCCCCTGCAGTGAGCCCCTCTGAGGGGGGCAGGCATGGAACAGCCTCAGCTTCGCATTCTCCCTGGAGGCAAACAGGTCTACCTGAGGAATTCCCCTGTGGGAGAAAAGGCCTTGCACTACCTCCAGCAGGAGAGACCACTGGTGAGATGCATTGCCTATCTGGCTGAGGGCATCAGCCAGACTGTTCAAGGCTCCTGCCACATGGATGGATAGGAGATCCGCTCCAGGCTGAGCATGAGAGACCATATGTGGAGAGCCTTCTTACACAGGGGCAAGGAGTGCATTCTGCCCTGTCGGTTGAGATAGTACATGGTTGTGGTATTGTCTGTCTGGACCTGGACCACTTGACCCCAGACAAATGAAGTGAAGGCAGTCAGGGCTAGCTGGACCTCTCAGAGCTCCAGCAGGTTGATTTGGCATCAGGAATCCTGAGGGGACTGGAGGCTGTGGGATCTGTGCTCCCCCAGATGGGCACCCCAACCCATCAGAGAGACGTTGGTCATTGAGATGACTGTTGGCTTGGGGCACGTACAAATGGGATACCCTCCTGCAGATGACCTGGGATAAGCCACCATTGCAGGCTATCCCACATCTTCTGGGTCATGGAGACTGGCTGGTCTAGAAGACCTGAGTGCTGAGACCACTGGTGGGCCAGCCCCCATTGCAGGGGGTGCATATGCCAGAAGGCCCAATGGACCATGCTGGTGTAGACTGACATGAGACCCAGAAGGCACAGGAAGTCCCGGGCAGAGTGCAATTGCCCAACCCAAAATGATTGGACAAAAGAGGAAAGGACCTCAGCCCTGTCTGCTGGGAACCAGGCTCTGGCTCAGAGAGAGTTGAGCTCCGCCCTGATGAACTGAATCACCTGTGATGGCACGAGTTCCGATTTGGCCTTGTTGATAAGGAGGCCTAATTGAGAGCAAACCCAGAAGGCCAGATCCCTGGACCACTCCACCTCCAGCCTGAAAGGGGCTGCTATCAGCCAATCGTCCAGGTAAAGGTAGACCTGGAACCCTCGGCTCCGCAGGAATGCTGCCATCACTGCCATGCATTTAGTGAAGACCCTGGGAGCTGGAGAAAGGCTGAAGGGCATGGCCTGGAACTCATAAAGGGATTCTTCTGCTCAAAAGTGGAGGAACCGCTGATGAGACGGATGGATTGGGACATGAAAGAACATGTCCTGAAGATCCAAGGAGCAGAACCACACACCTATTTCCAGGGATGGTATGATCTGAGCCAAAGTGACCATCATGAAGGTGCATGGCCTTAGGAACTTGTTCAGGTCATGCAGATCGAGAATGGGGAGCAAGCCCCCTGTCCGTTTTGGGACCAGGAAGAACCTGGACACAAACCCTGGGCAAGGAGGAGGATCCACCACCTTGCTGACCACCCCCTTTTGAAGGAGCAGAACTATGTCATCTAGGCGAGCTGAAGAGAGGCTGCAGAACCGGTAGCCCCTAATGGCACAGGCTTGGAAGGAAGGGGCCTGCTTGAATTACAGAGGCAGGCCCCTGTCAACCACCTCCAGCACCCAGTGGTTGATGGTGATAATGGACCAGGTGGAAAGGAAGTGGCTGAGCTGGACCCCCACAGGAGACCCAGGGGAGGTGTGATGAGGTTGGAGGATGGCACTCCGCAACCCGTCACTTGGGCAGGCTTGGAGGAAGAACCAGCCAAGGAGCTGCCCAGACTGTTCCCCCGGGCTTCATGACTGAGGAAGTAATGGACTTGGCCTTAGGATGTCAAGAATGAGCCTGCTGGCCCTGCTGCTGGTGTTGCTAGGCTGGACATGCCACAGAAGCAGAGGAATGAAAGGGCTTATGCTGCTGATGGCTGCCTTTGTCCTTCTTGACAGATGCAACCGAGTCCATGATGGCTTGGACTTCTCGATACACTGGAGGTGGCCCTCCACCCCAAGCCCAAACAAGTCAGTGCCCAAAAAGGGGACATCTGCCAGCTTGTGCTGGTTATCCACCATGAAGGTCAAGATCCTCAGCCAAGCCCTGCAGCACATTTCTACTGCAGCCACTACTGACCAGGCACAAGAGTCTCCAATGTGCAAGGCAGTCTAGAGCTGTTGTTTAGCCACCGCCCTTCCCTGGTTCTGGTCCTACTTGACCATGGTCTGGAGGTCTGCAGGAGATGAGGAAGCACCTCATCAAGGGGAGCCCAACAGGGCATGGGAGAAGTGTGCCATCAGAACAGCCGAGCTAGCCTGATGAAGGCCTAAGAAGGTGGCAGCATAAACTTTCCTCCCAGAATAGACCAGCTTTTGGACTGTTTATGTGGGGCTTGTCCATGTCTCTAGTGTTTCTGGAGCACTGGAACACATTATTGGCTACCAACCCTCGGCCAGAGATGATCTGAGGAACCGGACAGGGAGCTGGTAGGGATGGCATACTGCGGGCCATCCTGGCTGAAGGTGCAGGACAAGAGGCTGGGCACTGCCAGAGTTCCAGGGCTGGACCTACGATAGCCTTGGCCACAGGAAAGGCCTCCGAGGAGGTCCCCTTGTCCAGGATCTCTGTGAGAGAGTATTTGGCCCATTTTTGCATAGGTTCGAGGTTCATCCTGGTGGACTCCGAGATGAGCTGGAGAATACCCAGGAATGAGGATGGGCTCTTGTCCATGGACAGACGTCCCCCCGAAGATTCCAGGTCAACTGGATGGGAATACAGCGAGGAGTTGTCAGACTCCAAAGAGTCTGTGAACAGCTGCCGACCACCTGAGCCACTCTCCACATGCAGAGAACAATCGGGGGTGAAAGTGGCTGACAACCTGTGGGGCAAACCTTGAGCTGACTGAGAATCCTTGGTCGGTGCCCCAGTCTTCGGCTGAGGAGGCAGGGATTCCACCACTATGGGAGGAGCAGCCGATTTTGGCCAAGCAATCAGTGCTGGGACCGGCTCCTCAACCGAGCAACCGGGGGCTGGAGACGGCCTCGGCTGATCGGGCGACAGCCACTTAATTGCTGGGGTGGGAGCCAGCACCAGTTGACCACCGGCTAAAATAAGTTGTTGCCACATAAGGTCCTCATAGCATTGACACAATTTGCGTAGAAGCCTCTCATCAGTCGAGGAGGAAGAAGAGGACGAGCGGTGATGCCGCGTTCCACAATGTTGGGACCAAGACTGATGACATCTACGGTACCGTACTGCGGCAGAAGAGGACTAAGACAAAGACCTCGACCATTGATGATGTCATCGGCAGGTTGAGAAAGGAGTGGGGGAAACCCAATGATCCTCCTGTTCAGGGTCCTTGGCCAGAGACTTCGGCTCCAGGGTCAAGTCCCCAGTAGGCACCAGGGGTACTGGTGTCTGTGGAAGATATCGGCCTCTTGGTCAACAACCTGTCAGTGGGCTCAGAAAGATCTCAGCCTCGTCAACAGGAGTCTCGGCTGGATGGTCTGATGGGGACTCTGAAAAACCAGTGGCCCAGACTGCAACCTCAACCAAAGTCGAGAGAAGACGATCTGGGAGCAAGACCTCTCCCGCTCCCAAGAATGTTGACGCTGAGACTTACCTTTGTGATCCCATTTCTTGGATTGAGTGGAAAAGACCCAGAAGGGCCCTCTCCTTTGTTTGAGAAGGACTGACAAAGCTCCCAAAGGAAGCCATATTGGAGGAACCCAGGGGAGCAGAATGAACACTGAGGCCAAGGAGGAGCTCGACACGGCCTGGGCTGCCTCCTCCTTGAGGGCCGTAAGCTGTTCCAGTTGTTCCATGGAGCCCACCATCATGGACACCACCCAATGGGCCTCCTTCGATTTGACCGTCGGGAACCTCTTTTCCAGTCACCCCATCTGAAGTTGGGCAGCATGGTCCTCCAACACCAACGGAGAAAAAGAGAGACACACGTCACAAGCCTGCGGACTGTGGTAATGCCCAAGGCAATAAACGCACCTGGCATGAGAGTCGGTGCAGGACATCTTCTGCCCGCAAGGGCACTGGTGGAATAAGGAATGGACTTGTCTTCAATAGCAGCGATAGGTGAAGACCGAACTTAAAATGTTTCAGAATAATTTTAGGACAAAATTCAAATATTCAGAATCCAGGTCTACAATACGTGTGAGTGCTAAGAAGGAACCTGAGCTTCCAAGCAGTAAGGAAGATCTGGTTTCATGGGGTGGAGCCGAGGGTTTTACCACCCGGGAGGGTGGGAGGAGCCAGCTTGAAGATCTTCTGGCCCATCTTAAAGTGGAAAGGTACCTGCCAAGAAGTGTGGATTGAACAACACATTCACATCCCTAGAAACCTGTATTCTTTGTTTTATGCATCGTCCAGTTATTTTCCACGGTCCAGATTTGGTCCTCACCAGCAGCAACCGAAGGGTCTGGCAGACCACTGAGAAGGTAAAGGTCCTTTAGTGGCAGACCAAATACCAAAATGCCACAAATGGAAAAATATAGAACAGTTAAAAGATGCAACTGGTACACCAAAGGAATAATTAATTTTTGGAATACACTACTGGAAGACATAGTGAATAGCCCAACAGTGGATACTTTCAAAAATAGGTTGGATAGTTACATGGTAACTCCAAGCAAATATTCCACCAGTAATGGTGGCGAGTTTGTCTAAAGGTCAGCAACCTCATAAAACTCTTATTACACCTATGAACCTATGAAAAGTTTGATGGTTTAGAGGCCAAGTGTTTCCTGGGACAAAGAGGAGAAATCGGATAAACTCCACTATTGGGAGGTTACAAAAGGCTACAAACACAGGGACTTAGACTGCATACAAACAAACAAAGAGCCACACACCATTATTCTCTCCCCTCCTGGGGACCCCAAGCTTTAACCCAGGCTACAAACACATGTAGTATAGTCTGAGGTACTGCAGGCCTGGCCTGATACACAAAGGATCCACACATCCTCCCCACCACCACCACACAAACTATAGCCTGAGTGTTTGTAGCTTGGGGTAAAGCTGGTAGGGCTCTAGGGAGACAGGTGCAAATCTTTTGTTTGTATGGGCAAACTAGGTTGGATCAAGTGGTCCTTATCTGCAGGTAAATTTTAAGTTTCTAATCTAAAACTGTGCATCTGGAGATGCATTTCGGGACGTTTATTTGCAATCCCAAGTTTAGGCTGTGTTTATTTAGAGTGTGTGTGCGTGTGTGTCTATACACACATGCATGTGGGCTGGTGGGGGGGGCATGTGGATCCTTATGTGTGAGGCCTAACTCAGACCATGTGTTTTATACGTACAGATACATGGTGTATGACAGGTGTCATACACAAAGGATCCATCCAGGCCACACACACACACACACACACACACACACACATAAAAGCTCAGAACATACAGACCTAGGGCTCATGAAAGTTTCCAAATGCACATGTTTAGAATGCATATGAACAAAAGATTCAGGCACCTTCCTTCCCATGAGAACCCACAAGCTTTACTCCGGGTTGCAAACACACATTTTGTAGCTTATGTTATGGTGGGTAGGTAGGGTGTGTAGATCCTTTTTTTGTGTAGGAGGCCTATCTCATCGCGATGTGTTTGTAGCATGGGTAGAGGGCCTACCTCAGATCATGTATGTTTTGTGGACTGGGTTAAAGTTGGGGGAAGGGGTGAGGGGTATATATCTTCTTTACATGCAATCTGAGACTGTGCATTTGAAGCCATTGTTTTTATGGACCCTCAAACCATGTGTTTGTAGTCTGAGTTAAGGTTTTGGGGCTGGGGAGGGAGAGGAAGATGTGTGTATATTTTCTTTGTGTGCAATCTAAGATTTTACATTTAGAAACTGTATATGAACCTTTTGACTGTGTTTGGAGCCTCTTTGTGCTTATGTGTGTGTATGTGTATATATGTGTGTGTGTGTGCGCGTGTGTGTGTGTGTGTGACTGTGTGACTGTGTGTGTGTGTGTGTGGTCCTTTGTGTATGAGGCCAACCTGAGACCATGTGTTTGTAGCCACAAATAAATGGCCTAAGGCACAGCAGGCCTCCTACCCAAAGGATCCACACAACTGAGAGTCTCACACACAGGCTCCAAGCACATAATCTTAGATTGCATAAGAAATATTTCCACATCCCCCAACCCCCTGGCCCAAAAGCTTTAACTACTGGGCCACAAACACATAGTTTGAGGGCTACAATAAAAAAAGCTACAGAAGCATTGTCTTAAATTGCATACAAAGAATAGGATGCACACAGCTCCCTTCCAAACAAACACTCCAGCACTCATTATACCCCAGGCTCCAAACACATTGTCCAAACTGTTTTTTTGAACTGATAAGGGTAAGTTCATGAAACAGGGTTACCAAAGTGTGACATGAGGAGAATTTTTCAGAGCAACAATAGATCAATTTTAATAAGCTTGTCAAGACACTGTGACTGAAGAGTCAAAAGAACCAGATTATGAGATAACTCCCTAGCAGGGATTTGAGAAAAATCACCTTCAGTGTTGCATGTGCAACGGGGACACCAAACATTGCACATGCAACAGTGGACACAACTGGTGTTTAACTTGAAAAAAAAAATGTTACTTTTCTTTTTACTTTATTTTACTAAGTATTTCAAGACACTATGACACAAGAGTGAAAAGGGTGTATGTTGTGGGCTAACTCTATATTATACTTGAGAGAAAAGCACCTTCAGTGTTGCACGTGCAATGGGGACACCAAACATTGCACGTGCAAGAGTGGACACAACGAGTGTTTAACTTGAAAAATAAACACTTTTATTTTTCATTTATTTTGCTAAGCACTTCAAAACACTATGACTCAATACTGAAAAAGGGACTATGTTGTGAGATAACTCCATGTTAGATATGAGAGAAAAGCAATTTCAGTGTTACGCTTCCAACGGGGACACCCAGTGTTGCACATGCAACAGTGGACACCACACAAATGTTTAAGTTAAAAAAAGCATTGCCTTCACCCCTCTCTCACCAATGTCCTGCAATACTTTTAAGACCCATTCCGAAAAGAAAATCACCCACTCAAAAAAAGCTGGGTGCTTTTGCTGAAAATTTGGGAACATATAAAAAGTGCAATTTAGTTTGGACACCACAGTTACCTGGCTACACCTAAAACTTGAGTGAACCAGAACTTTTATATGCATTGAAAACTAGGGTGAAAATGTTTTCATTAACAAAAGACAACACCTAATGCAGTTTTAACATAAATTTACTGAGGTGCAACTAAAATAAAGTCTTCATAGAAGCAATGGAATGTACTGTGGATTTACATGTCACATTTGCTAGGGAAAATCTGTGACATTCTGGAGCTGGATATGGAATAAAAATAAAATGGTTGCACCTAGGTTTCTCAAACTATGAAATGTATCTGTACTTGTGGCTATCTTTTAAATTTACTTACCATGACTGCTGTGGCTGTTGCTATTTTTAAATCAACATGCAAAGTATTGGGCACATCGATACCCTATTTCATGAACTTACCCATAAAAGAAATAGTTCCAACTTCATTAGTCCCTCCCACAAACACTAGGCTGACGCTCAATGTCTACAGCATTTAAATATGTATAGTCAAAATATGCATACACACAAAACTCATAGGTTCTTAATTGAATTAAATAGCCTATATTATACATAAAGATGTATATTATTTATAATTAACATAATTAAATATCAAATTACCTGGTAAGAGTTAACTTGTGTTTGAAATTAATTCAGTGTCAGTGAAGAGACCAGGCAGGGTGGCTGCATGGTGCAGCTGCTCCAAGGAAGCAAGCAAAAAGCAGGATATTCTCCAAGAAAGGAGATCAGCAAGTAGATCACTGATCTGGGTAGCTAGGTGGATAACAAAGGCAGCAGTATATCTAATGTATCTCTGTGGTCTCTTCTTCCCTGTTTATAGTGCCAACTTGCAGCATGTCAACCCATGTGCATGGGTGCGATGCGCTGCAAAGTCGGCAATGTAAACACTCTTCAGAGTGCCTTAAGCCCCCTTTGGATCCTTTTTCTATCTGACTCAATTAAGGAATCAGCAGCGGAGTGAGCGCTTTATGTGGTGGTGTGAATGCTTTGCAGAGCTCACTCCACTTCAAGGGCTATCTTCCTTTTATCCTCGGTGAATTCACAGCCCCTCCTCAGAGCGACCTGGAGTGCAGCGAGGGCAGGCTGTGTAAATGGGGAATCACAGGAGGAGCAGGTAGCACAATGCGAAGGGAGTGGCACAGATGATGGAGTGCTGCCGCCTGTGTAAACACAGCTTTTGGGTCCAAAGTTTCACAAAGGACTCACTGTCTCAACAAAGGCAGAAGTGTGCTGCCAACCAGCTTTTAATGCCGTATAAAGGGAATTTACATTCTCTGACACATCATCACCTGTAGACCAATAGAATGCTTAACTGAACTGGTCCCTGTGAATGGCTTACTATATTTGGGGCTTAAATTACATCCCCTCCCCTCATTAGTTCATATGTCTAACTGTGAAGAAATTGCTATAGATGTAGTAGAGAGGGCAAAATAAAAAAAGTTTATATTACTTTTCCTGTGTTAAAGCCTGAAAATTGGAGCTAAGCCAGTTAGCATCACAATGCTTCACATCATGAGGGACATGAGGTACCAAATAAAAGGCAACCAAGATTTAAAATAATTGTATTTCCACTGTTTTTGCTTGCTTGGAGAACTCAGACAGAAAAGAAAAAGAAATAAGTGGGACCCCTTCTAAGGCACCTATTTCTTTTCATTCTTCTGTTTGTTCAGGTTCCATATATTAGTAAGCAGGAGGGAGCAGGAGAGAAGGTTTGCAGCTGTAAGGTGCAAGAGGAGGACTGGGCGAGAACCAGGAGGGAAGAGGAACCGAGTGAAGAAGGCGTGCAGCCGTGGCAGCAGAGCAGGCGGAGCAGAGGACATACCTTGGGGCAGCCAGCCGGGAAACTGTACTGGTGGACTGAAAGAGCACAGGAGAGCTGTATGCCTGCAGAGGAGCTGTACACTGTGGAGCTGCTTTCAGCCTCACAACTGTGTTTGGCTTCGGCTTGTCTTTGCGTTCACTTTGGGACTTGAGTGAGTGGGACTTGGTGCTTTGCCCGCTTGTTGTTGCATTATTTTTTAATTTTCTCCCACCCTGCACCACCTCCTTTGTTAAATGTTCATGGCTAACAACTCCCAGGAGTGATTGGCCAATTGGGGGTCTGAGCAGAGGAGGGAACTAGCTGGAGAAGTGGAGGAGGAGCAAGAAGTGATGGTAAGGGGATGTAACCAAGGAACTGTAAAGGTACAGTTTGGGAGTGGAAAATAATTTATTTTTGTGTTTCTGGGGGCTCTCTTAAGGTTTGCTTGATATAAGCTCTAAAGAGTAAGAGTATGCAACTGAACTAAGGGTCAGAGGAGGACAGGTATTAGCAAAGGAGTATAGGAATTGTGAAAGTAGGGTGAAATATTGCTGCATAACTTGAGGTCAAGGGAGGAAAAAAAAAGAGAGCACAAGACTGAGAATGGAACAGAAAGAACTAAGAGGAGGCAGGCATAAAGGGTCTGGGGCGACAGACTGGGGCAGACTGTGGAAAGGGTGAGGTTGTGGGGCTATCCAGAAAGAGGGTCTGTAGAAGAGCAAGGGCAAAGGGATGAGAAAGGGAAACAGAAGAACAGGGAGGAAGGATTGTGGGTTGTAATAACTGTGGAGTGGCTGTATTCATGGACACCTTGTGGAGGATGGGGGTGTCCAGTTTGTCTAAGGCTGGGAAGGCTGAAGAATGAAGTATTAAGGCTAAAGAAGGAAGTGTCACAGATGATCAAGGACAGATTAAGTCAGAAAGAGAAGAGAATGTGGGAAGCAACCAGGAAGAGAAAAGAATCGGAGGGAAGGGTGATCAGGACAAAGGAGTAAGAGGATGGTACAGGAATGGGAGAAAAGAGTGCAAGGGGAATAGGAGCAAGAGTACAGGTGATAGGTAACACAGCAGGCTCAAATGGGAGCGGACCTCTGACAAAGTGGTCAAAAGGAGAGAATGAGGATGGGGAGGCACAGTCCATTGGAACAAAGACTAGGTTGGCTGGGGATCGTGGAGAAATACAGTAGGTGCAACAAATGTAGTGGGGCACGATGGGTTGAGTACAGGGGAGAACACAGGAAGGGAGAGAAAAATGACGCTAGGAGGGAACAATGTGCAGAAGGACAAAGGAGAGGAGAATTGTAGAAAGTAGCAGGGAGAAATGAGGAGGGGAGGAAGGGAGATTTCTTAGTGTTAGGAGATTCGATACTAAGAGGGTCAGATGTGGCAGCAAAGGGAGAGCACAGTAGAATTTGGGTGGAAATGATGCCAGCAATGAAGGCAAAAAGGGTGAGGCAATCAGTGCTATGGTATGCAAGCAGGGAGGAAAGACCTCACCTAATAATACACCTGGGGTTGAATGACCTGGCTGAAGAAATGGTAGGGGAGGTGAAGAGAGGTTTGAGAAACTGGAACCTCTTTGCAAAGGAGCAGGAAGATCAGTCACCTTCTCAGAGGTACTTCCCATTCCCAGGGCAAGTATAGCTAGGAAACATGAGAATTCAGGAGTTAATGAATGGCTGGGATCCTGATGTCAGGAAAAGGCGTACGGGCTGGTAGGAGGGTGGGGGGAGAACAGCAGTATATACGCTAAAGATTAGACTACACCTAAATAAAGAGTACAGGTGATAGGTAACGCCGCAGGCCTGTACACTAGGTATAATAGGTAACAAGTTTACAGTGTCAGTGGTTCAGCAGGTAGCACACTCACCTCTGAGGACAGGAGATCAGAAGGCGGTGGGTTCTATCCCCACATAAGGCACTTGAGTTAATATCCCGATACCACTGGCAAACGAACGGAGGTCGTGAGGGTGACGGGACCTGTCTTCCCCCACCCCCACCCCCTGAAGCCAGCACCAGAAGCTGCAAGCCACTGGCAAACGAACAGAGGTAGCAAGGGTGACGGGACCTGCCCTCCCACACCCCAACCCCCCGAAGCCAGCACCAGAAGCCACAAGGTAATATTCGCCTGGACAAGTTAAAACTGCATTTTACTGACACGCTGAACTTTGCTGCAATTCTCCTGTGAAAAGCTGAATCCTTACTTGAGCGATAGCCTCTAAGGGGATCTTTTATAATTAACCTGATCTAGGAGTGTTTTAACTTGCTATATTCAGAGCCTAAGGGATACACTATTCCACTCATTATTGGTTTAAATGTGATCATTGCATCTTACTGTGCCTGCCTGTACTTGACTGCCCCCCTGCTCAATTCTCTCGGCCTTATACAGAATTGCACTTTCTCCCCCACCCACGCCTTTCTATAAATAAGCCCTCACCTTGCCTTATTCTTTTACAGCCGCTGGCAAGTGAGCCGGAGGTAGTGAGGGCGACGGGACCTGCCTCCCCCACCCCACCCCCTGAAGCCAGCACCAGAAGCCACAGGTAATATTCGCCTGGACAAGATAAAACCACATTTTACTGAAACGCTGAACTTGCTGCAATTCCCTGTGAAAAGCTGAATCCTTACCTGAGTGATTTGGGCTGAAACTCCCCTGGCCTGCTGCTTGTCTCACTGGTTGCGACTGCTTCCAGCTGCTGTGCATGAGGACTGTCCCCACTAGCCGCTGGCTGCCCCACCGCCCGCCACCATCCTTGGTCTGCATCTCATTATATAGTGCTGATTTGATCACGTGAGGCCAAAATACCTATCAGCCTACTTTCCCATAAGCTGGTTATACTGACTCACCACCAGGGGCATCAGTCACTTGTAACTGCCTAATTTCACTCAGAATCTATCCTCCTCATACAGAGCTGGTACTACAACTTGTCACTCAGCCCCTGCTCTGAAAGTGTATGTTATAGTTGCGATATCTTTAATTCCTTTAAAAGCTGCAATGCAAGACTTGCCCTCTTAACTCCCTGTCACCTCAACTCTCCTCCCTCCACCCATCATTTCCTTCTCTCCTCCCACGTAATCGGGAGCCTTGCCCTCTCTTCCAGATGTGAGCATCTCCCCTGAGGTATCTCGTGGACCTCCAACAGAGTACCTGACATGGTCCTCTCTCAGCCAGCTGCATAGGCCCCGCCATCACCTCCTGCTTTCAATGCCCCCTGACCTGGCAAATGCCAAGGGCCAAAATTGTCCACCTAAACATCCACAGCATCCTTTGTAATCTAGCCAAACTTCGGCCTGGACTGCTCACTACAAAGCTGATATTTTGGGCATTACTGAAACATGGCTTAACCTTGCACCCCAGACCTTGCCTGTGCCCTCCCGGGCTATAGCCTTGTCTGGCAGGATAGGGCAGGCAGTAAGCGGGGTGGGGGTGTTATATACTTTAAGGCTCACCTAAAAGTTAAGACTATGGCAGACGCTCCCCCCACACCCCCAGTCTGTGAGTTTCTCCATTCTCTCCTACTGCTTGGGAACACAAAGAAGGTGCATGTCGTCTGTGCCTACAACCCTCCTATGGTATGGTATGGTATAGTAAAATTTTATTTATTTAGTGATACAGCCATTAGGGTTCCGAAAATCCCTGTTCACAAGGCTTACCTGTTTACATTATGCAAAATTATTACAACTATACATTTATAACAATACAAGTTACAGAAAAGTACAAAACAATACATCAGAGTTTTACAAACTCATCAATAACAGGCATGTTAGCATTTTTAGATTTACATTAATTTCACCTATCACAATAACAACGAAAACTAAGTTTGTGATTCAGGCCATTTTTAAAAACATGATCAGTAGTTGTTGGTTCATGTAAAAAAGGAGGAAGACAATTCCAGCTTTTAGCTACTTGGTATTGAAGGGTCACTTCACTAAATCGATTTTTTTACTTTGGTATTATTAAATCTCAAGCACCAATTTTTCTTAAATTTAAACCATGTTTTGGTTTTTGTAATTTGTTTTTTAAGTTATCTAAACATTGATTGTGAAATATATTATGAACCTGATTTAACCAGATTCCCCTAGCCCGTAAGTCTAATGGAATCCAACCCAAATCCATATACATAGTGCAATGATGAGTTTTAAATTCACACCTTAACACAAATCTTGCAAGCTTATTATAAAGTGTATCCAAGTTATTTAAATGTTTTTTGCTGTATGTCTGTAGTATGATTCCCATAATCCAATAACCGGCATTATTAATTGATTGATCATAATCAATCTTGTTCTCTTGTCATACAATTTGATATTCGTCTCATAGCTCCAATCTTAACATGTGTTTTTATTAAATTTGTTATATGATATTGGAAAGTAAGACATTGATCTATATACCCTAAATATTTATATGTTTCAGTTTGTTCTAGAAACTTACCCTCTTGTGTCTTTATATTTAATTTTGAAATTCCCTTTAAGTCCAATGCAAATGACATAACCTGTGTCTTTTTGCCATTAACTAATAAACCCAAAGATGAAAAGTGACCTTGCATGATGCTAAAGTCACTCTGTAAGTTTAGTTCTACTTCACTTGTAGTTTTTCCCTCTGCTACTAAAACCGTATCGTCTGCATATAGATGAATCTTTGCATATCCAATTTTCTTTGGTAAGTCATTTAAATAGACTATGTACAGGAAGGGGCCCAGGATAGATCCCTGGGGAACCCCTCTTGTTACATAGTCCACTTTTGACTGGTGTCCATTTAGGACAACAAATTGTGATCTTTTATCAAGGTATGATATAAACCAATTGCAGGTTTCTTCCTCCACCCGTTTTCATTAATGAGTTTATCAAAATACTATGGTTTACTAAATCAAATGCTTTAGACAGGTCCACGTATACCACACTCATGGACTTCGCTTCCCCAAGAGGGGTTGCTATGAGATCCAAAAAGTCAGTGAGTGCAGTAGCCATGGACCTACCCTACCTAAAACCATACTGTTGTTGAGTCAATTTATTATATTTTTCCAAGTAGTCCATTAGCTGATCATGGACAATTTTTTGCAAATAACTTGGATACTGTGGACAAAAAGGCTATTGCATGGTAATTTGAAACATCCTTTGGATCCCCTCTCTTTTCTATTGGTATCACTTTGGCTAATTTCCAACTAGAGGGAAACTGTCCCTCTCTTAGACTCCAATTAAAAATGTCCCTTAGTATAGGTGACAATTCCATAGCAGCCTCTTTTAATAATTTATTATCTATTCTATCTGGGCTACTTGTTTTATTTATTTTTACATAGAAACATAGACTTTGATGGCAGATAAGGACCGCTAGGCCCATCTAGTCTACCCATTTCCCTACCTACAGGATAGGCCGCAGATCCTAGTTAACCAACAGCCTCTTTCTTCCTACCCCCCACAATTTTAATCTATTTATATTTTTTAGAACTTCTTTGTTTATCACTCTCTTAAACCTGAATTTGGGTTCTTTCTCATCTTGGGGACTCTCACCCTTTACTTCATTCAAGGTAATAGTTTTAGTTATGAGATCTAATTTCAGATCGGGAGATTTATGAAATAATCATTCAAAATTTCCGCAGCTTTATTTGTTTCAAACACTTTTCCATTCTGACTCAATTTTATTTCACTTTGTTTACTATTTGGATTCATAAGACTTTTTATAACAGACCAATAAGCACCTGGATTTGTTGATTCTTTAATCCACTGTTTATAGTAACAAGCTTTTGATTTTCTGATTTCCTGTATTACTTTATTCCTTAACCTTTTGTATTGTTCCCAAATTTCACTGTTTAATGTTTTATTTGCTTTTTTCCAATAATGATTTCTAATACTAAGCATTTTTTTTAATTTTTACAGTTAGCCATAGTAAATGTTTTATTCTATGATTTACTTTTTTATATGGGGCAACTTTATCACAAGCATTAATAAACATTGTTGTAAATTCTAATACAGCCTCATTTAAATCTGGAATAAGTAAAATCCTATACCAAGGGAGTCCCTGAAGTTACTATCTAAATGATAAACTATTAAATTTTAAATAACATCTTTTAGATATTTGTGGTACTGATTTTATGGGAATAGAATTTTTAATCGTAGAGAATACACACTTAACTATATTGTGGTCTCCTAAACTGGGGACACATACACTTTTCTCCAAGATTGTCAATTGAGGTGAAACAAACATCAAATCCAAAATATTACCTTTACTTAATAAGGAACCTTTCCTTGTAGGTGTATCTATAATTTGTATCAGGTTTAAACATCTCATTGATTTTTCCAACTTTTGACCCCTGGGACAACCCCAAGCTGCATTGAAATCACCAGCCAGAACTACTTGTAGTTGACTCAGGTGTTCCATTAAAACATGTGAAAATTTGTCAAAATGGATAGGGTTTATTTTAGATGAAGAGTAAACTACTCCAATAACCAATTTTAATTATTGTATCTCAATTAACAGGTATTCAATGCCCTCAATTGACCCAGAGAACAAAATGTTGGAGTTACCAATTGAATGATTTATGTACACCAGACTCCCCGTGTTCCTCGATCCTTTCTAAAGTGGTAGAAGCCCTTAATTCTATTTCTTTATATTCAATTCCCTTTTAACCAGGTTCCATTAACATTATTATGTCCAGCTCTTCATGTTCTACCCAGGATCTAAAGAGTCCATTTTATTTATCATACTTGAGCATTATCTAAGACCATTTTAATTACAGTACCTGGGTTCAATTCAATATCTCACAGAGAGCCAAAGACAATAACAATGCCCGATTACTTGAACAGATATACCCTGTTTGGATTACCATGCCCTTAAACGAAGTTCTTCTCTGATGAGGTTGAAAGGTTTCGTCATGAGATCAAGCTTAGCTGTTTGTAACTTGAAATTATTAGAACAATTTACATGAGCACTTGATCTTTCGTCAAAACATCAGTTCTCATGATAACAAATAGCTGAACGAACATACCAACCCCACTATCAACCCCATCATCTTAGATAACAACATCTTTTTCATTTTACAGCTGTGTCCAAATACAAAGGAAATAATCTATAGATGCCTGTTTATAAAAGTAAAAACAATCAGAGCATTAAAATTTTTATTTAGGTAACAGTACCTTACGTAAGTCAATGTTACCAAAATCTAAACCCCAAACTGGAGACTTATTTAAGCATTAAACATCTTATTTAAGGTTACCATATACTGCTATATAAGTGCTTATTAAGATATGTTTAGCAATTATGGTAAGCTTAACTAATAACATACTCTCAGGAGTAACTCCTCTATCACTAATTACTATCACAGATAATGCAAAAAATCAACAATATATTTAGAATAAATACTTTCTCATTTAATTCTCTAAGCTTCTCCTAAAATCAGTCTGTAGTCTCAGATACTTTAAACAATAGTTTTTGATCTGTTACCCCCCGTTTTATAAGTTTCCAGATTACCTGCTTTTTAAAATGTTACAAACTTATTCCCATTTCTCTTCCGAGTAGTGCACGCTCACGCCACTGCACTTACGCAGTAGCAGCGCAAGCCTTTTATGTTGTTACTGCCCCTCCTCCTGCACTGATGAAATTAACAGAAGTCCCACCAAGCACAGCTGATGACACCCTCCCAACCTCAGTAATCAGGTTCTTGCTAGCAGGGCTGCTGCAGGAAGGAGCTTAGGCACAGAAATACAGTGTCACACACAAGCACAGAGTTCTTTTAGTCTGGCTGCAGTTGCTGTTAATGTGAGATGTTAACACAGCGTACCTGTTCGTTTTCTAGCAGGACAAGCATTTATGTTGTTAAAGCCCCTCCTCCTGCACTGATGAAATTAACAAAAGTCCCACCAAGCACAGCTGATGACACTCTCCAAACCTCAGTAATCAGGCTTTTGCTAGCAGGGCTGCTGCAGGAAGGAGCTTAGGCATAGAAATACAGTGTCACACACAAACACAGAGTTCTTTTAGTCTGGCTGCAGTTGCTGTTAATGTGAGATGTTAACACAGCGTACCTGCTAAAAGAGGCGCTCCTGGGCTCTCCTCTCTACTGGACCAGATCAGAGATAAGGTGGGCTCAAATGAACTAATAATCCTGGGGGACCTCAACCTAAATTGGCTGGGGCCCAATGCCAAGTAGTTTGAGCTGCTTCTCTCTGGTCTTGCCCTTAGTCAACTGATCATGCAACCTACTAGGCCTTCCTCCCAGGGGGGGCACTCATTGACTGGGTTATGAGCAACAGACTGGATACTATCATCCACTCTGGGATCCTCCTGATGCAATAACTGATCACTCCCTGACTTACTGCATCCGTGGCTTCAACTCACCCAAAGTCCCCAGCAGGTGATCAAATGAGGGAATATTTTAAATTGATCCTCTCACGATTACCGTGAGGATCTGCATCAGAGTTGACTGGTCCAGGATCCTGGCCCCAAACGACCTGACTCAGCTCTGGATCTCTTCCTTGCTACTGTCATTCCCCTGCAAAACAGGCGCACACCCCTCACCAAAAGGAGAGTGTGAGGCACTGTCACGAAATGTCTCCATGATGACCTTTACTCCCTCATGAAGGAAAAGGACAAATGCTGAGTAAAATTCAAAATTTCCCACAATGACCATGATCTCGTTGAGTATCAGTGACTTAGAAACATGTGCAAGCGTGCAATATGTACCACCAAAAGTGAGTACTGCAAGTCTGCCCTACTCGCCTCGGCAAACAACCCCCGCGGATTCTGGAAAAATGTCAGAAACCTGGTTGGTGGGTCTGCCACAGAACAGCCCCTCGATATGTATGTTGGGGGGGCTTACTGTAACAACCCCCATACTATCACCTCTACCTTCAATCGTGCCTTCTCCGATCTGCCAGTCCCCCCTCCCTCCTGTCTCCCTGCCCCCGAACCACCGCGGGGGCCCCCCTCTTGTCCGCCATTCTACCTCAAGAGGATCACAGTTGGTGAGACCCAGGCACTCCTGGCAGGGCTCTCCCACCACATAGGGGTGGGTTATGACTGCCTTGAACCCAAGCTCCTTAGCCTCAGAGCTCCCCTCCTTGCTAGACTGGTTGCACACATCTTTAACTCCTCACTCATCTTAGGAACCATCCCGGAGGTATGGAAGATAGCCAAGGTGGTCCTTGTCCACAAGCAAGGTGACCCCAAAGACATTAGCAACTATTGCCCCATTGCTATACTGTCAGCCACCAGCAAGCTCCTCAAAAAGGCTGTTGCTTCCCAACTTTCCCACCACCTCAACGGATACACCATTCTCTCCCTGGCCCAACATGGCTTTAGAAAAGGGCACAGCACATCAACGACACTTGCTGTGGTCACCTCCGAGATCAGATCCACAACTGATCTAGGTTTACTGAGGCCTTCTCAGTCCATGCGCCTAAAATGTGGAACTCCCTTCCTGCACTAGTGTGTGCCTTTCCCTCCCACCACTGCTTTAAAACATCCCTCTGGTGCTTTCTCAAGACTTCTGCATCCTGCCTATGCTCCACCTAGGCCCGGCGTACCCTCTATCCCTCCTGCCCTTGGGGGGGAGGGGAGCTGCTGCACAACTATCTATACCTTCCACCAGTATAATACTCACTACCTCCCCTTATTGTGCGCTTATTATATATTGTCATTTTTTCCTGTCTGTGTATTATCATGTACTGCCATTGAGTTGTGTTCAGTCTATAGACATATTAGAATACCTTGACTACCTGCGTTGTGTTGTATACTATAACTTGTCTGCTTGCCTAGCCTTGCTTGAGCCTGACCTGTACCTCTCACCTATGTAGAGTCTGCGGCTCCTGACTGTAATCTTTTACTTTGTATTCTATTTCCTTGACTTGCATCTTGTTACCTGTATGCTCTGTAACTCTCATGAGTCACACCTGAAAATAGACACTTGGTTGTCTAGCGTGCTTATCTGGTTAACAAAAGCAAATAAAAAAATAAATAAATACTAACACTGCAGTGCAGCAAGAGGGGGTGCTGCACTCCTGAGGTGCCGTCTTTCAGATGAGATGTTAAGCCGAGGTCCCATCTGCCTGTTCTGGTGGTAGTTCAGGTGGAAGTTAAAGATCCCATGGCACTTCTGAAAGAGAGGGGAATTTCCCAGTGCCCTGGCCAAATTTCCCCATTCACTAAAATGCCACCAACAGCTTAATCTGGTTCAAAGTCAGTTGGCATTCTTCTGTATCTCTTTCCCGGGTCATACCTGAAAATAGACAGGATTTGCCTAGTGCACTTACCCGGTCAACAAAAAATAAATAAAATAAATGAGGAAGGAAAAATGTACTGAAGGAATGCATGGGGGAGTGCATTGAGAAGCATTTAAACTAGGAGGAGAGGAATCAAGATGGATAGAGGTGTTCAGAGGCCTAGAGCAGTGAAACCAAATGGGCTTACCCCCATAATGGAATTGTAAGGAGGGAGGCAAGTGCTAAGGGGGCAGTCATAAGGGGAGAGCAGTGGGGGGGAGGTTAGAGACAAGGGTTGGAGAGTGGTAACGTTAAATGCTAGGAATCTGGGGAATAACGGGGTGGAACTACAGGCTCTCATGGTGAAGGGGGAGTTGATTTGGCAGTATAACTGAGACATGGGCCACCCAAAACTAGGAGTGGGACATGGCAGTTCCAGGGTACAGATTACACCAAAAGGATAGGGAGAAGGGGAAGGGAGAGTTGTGCTGTATATAAAGGAAGGATTAAACTATGTAAGGGAAGAGGGAGAGGAGAGAGTTATGGAGGCTCTGTGGGTGCAACTCCGGGATCCCAAAAATAGGTCACCAAGGTTGGGGTAGTGTACAGGCCACCTTCCCAATCTGAAGGGAAAGGTAAGGTACTGGTGGAGCAGATCAGGAAGAATTGTGGGAAGGGGGAGTGGTGATAGTAGGTACTGCTGAACACCTTCTAGGATAACTTTCTGGTACAGTTGGTCAGTAAACCAACTAGGGAATGGAATACCCATGACCTCGTACTGATGAACGGGGAATGGGTGAGGGTTGAGGAACCACTGGGGGGCAGTGACTACTGGACAGTATAGTTTCAGTTACAGATGGCTAACTAGAGTAAGGCATCTGGCACAAGGGTGCTGGACTTCAGAAACACCAATTTTAAGAGGAAGGAAGAAGGTGTACAGGGGTTCCTGGACAAAATTCAACCAGATATGGATGCACACATCAAAGGTGGAAACTGATAAAACAGGTTTGTGGAGGCAACAGAAACCTGCTGCAGGGCCCAGACTAAAGGACTAGGGAAGAAACCCAGCTGGATAATCAAAGGGGTATTAGACAGGGTGAGGAGGAAAAGGGCAGCATATAGGAGATACAGAAAATTGGGAGACAGGAGGACAGGAGGTGTATGAAAGAAGTGAAGGAAGTGACCAGGAAGGTAAGAGCAGCCATGGCATCAAGGAACTCAAGCTAGCACAAGGCATAAAAAAAGGGGAGAAAGACTTCTTCACGTACATCAGGGAAAAAATAAGCTTTAAGGACCAAACTGTAAGAATTAAGAAGGTGGAGGATGGGTGGAAGAGGGGTGAAAAGACAGAAGTGCTGTTGGGTCTTTAAGAAAGGGAAGTGGTATCCAGAGTAGGTGGAAGGATAGAAACAGACGGGGGTGACAGGTAGAGACATCACAATGGGGAGGGTGTTGGAGGAGTTAAGGGCATTGAGGGTAGACAAGGCACTGGGACCAGATGAAGTGCATCCAAGGGTACTGAAGGAGCTGGCAGAGCTCCTGGAAGACCCCTTGGCAGACGTATTTAATACATCTCTAGACAAAGGGTATGTACCCCAGGACTGAAGAGTGGCTCATCATCATCATCATCATCATTATCATCGTTATGATTGTATTGTTCATCCAGTATAAAATAGTGGACATTACAATCATTATACATAAACAGTGATAATAAAACAAAGAATTATAAAAACACAAGGATTGCATAATTACATAAAGTGCACTGTGATCAGCATTATCATATCCTACCACACAAAAAAAATAAAATATGAATTAATGGAAAAGCCTAGTATTCATTATAAAGTGCCATAACTTGGGTCATTACCAAGACTTCTTATTGCCAGATCTCTTCTTAAGGATGGGGAATGCTTCCTTTTGATCTTACTTCCAGAAATTTTGCAATTAATAAGGCTTCAGGATAGTTTTGGGACGCAAAAGGATGAACAGCGCATCAAATCCATGTTGGCATATTTTATTTAAAAATATTTTAATAGTTTATCTCATGCAGAATAATAGAGAGGACATTGAATTATCATATGATAAAGAGTTTTCTGGAAGCCTTTGTTGCACCTACATAAAACTGGGGGAAGAGTTAGTCTGTAATTATGTGTTAAAAGGAGTATCTGGACACTAAGATGTCCAATCTTGCCCAAGTAATTAATTTCCTAACCTGAAGGTTAATGGGTAGTAGCAGATAGTCTTCTATAAAGGAATCAATCTTGTTAGATTGAAACCATATAAGCTTGTTTTAGGGATATAATTAGAGTTAACTGATGGTTCTGGGCTACCTAATAAAACCTTTCTTTCAGTATAAAATTCAAAAGAGGGGACATTTTATCGCTTTCAGTGAATCCTCCAATAAATGAAAAAGGAGGCTATTGATAATACTTTCTGAATTTGCTCCAGCCAAGGGGACATAAAGCCCTCCTCACCCCAACTGCATTTTTCTTTAAGACAAAGATCTGGCAAGCTATTACACTGATTATTGATTAATTTCAGCCAATACAAGGCTAATCTTATGTTAACCGAACTTGCTATGGTGCTGACCTAACTCAGTTCTTATCACTGCATTGGCAGTTGAAAGAGAATTTGAAGAAGGGCTTTAAAGTAAAATAATAGGGGAGCTCAATACTCTCAGAAGAATTTATACCCCAAACCTCAGAGCCATAAAGTATAATCAATTTATCTTGCCATCGCCTGCAACCAATGTTGGAGCAGAGTATATACCCTGTATTTATAATTAAATAGTAAGAAGGCCTTGGCTGCAAGTTTTACTTTGAAGTCTGTTCTTTTAAATGTGCTGTCCATTGACAATTTGAAGAAAATTTACTTGAGGTATGTATAAGATGAAATTAATTTAATTAATTTATCATCTAGATAAATTTTAGGATCAGAAACATGAGGAATCGATGGTCCAAATGTTATACTTTTAGTTTGGTGTAAATTTATCTTTAAAGCCAATACTGTAAATCACTTTTTGTTTCTAGAATATTTAGTTTATGCTGAAGATCAACTACTGAAAGAGAAAGAAGGAGAAGATCGTCAGCATAGGCCAATATATGAATGATCTGATTCCTTATTTTAGGAGAATAAAGAGGTAAAGATGAATTAAAGCTTAATAAGGAGTCCATATATAGGCTGAATAATAATGGGGCTAATAAACAACCTAGTTTCACACCTTGGGTTGAACTGAAAAATTCAGATAAATTCCTGTGAATATCGTATCTCACTGAAGTGGTTGTGTTTGAGTGAAGTAAATAAATAGGAAGTAACAGGTTAATAGGAGGTCTCTGGAGAGCAGAATTTCTGATAAAGTCTGTCTAGACACAGAATTGAATGCTCCATGAAATCTATAAAAGAGTATAGTTTCATCTGATGATACAGCCTGTATTTTTTAAGTGGGCTAAAATGTAAATATTTTCTATATTTGAAAGCCATGATGAAATCTGGCTTGAAAATGAATAATGGAGAACATTCGTCAACCCAGATGTGAAGCTCAATCAATAATATTTTAGCAAAGATTTTTCCACTAGTATTCAATAGGCTAATCGGCTATAATTTGATGGTAATTGAAAAGAGCCTTTCTTATGTATGGGTATTATAATATTCTTAAGCCAGGATGAGGAACAAAGGATTCTTTCAGGCATGGAGACTGGCTCATGTGGTTCTCCTCCACAAGAGTGGAGCCAAGGACAAACTGGGGAACTGTAGGCCAGTAAGCCTAATGCCCATAGTGGGAAAGCTAATGGAATCCATCCTAAAGGAGAGGCTAATGGCACTTCTGGAGGTCAATGGGGTGCAGGACAGGGGGCAGCATAGCTTCATGAAGGGCAAATCATGACAGACCAACCTAATGGAATAATATGACTGGGTGACTAGGCAAATTAACTGGGACCTGTCCTCTACCTAGACTTCAGTAAGCCCTCAATTTGGTACTGCATGGGAGACTTGGAAGTAAACTACAGGGCACAGGGGTGGAAGCAAAACTGGTGGGTGGGTGGAGAACTGGCTACAGGATAGACAGCAAAGGGTGGTGGTAGGAGGGGAATTCTCATCCCTTAAGTCGGTGACAAGTGGGCTTCCACAGGGGTTGATGTTGTGGCTGTTTGGCATATTTATTGCAGACATCTCAGAGGGCGTCAACAGCAAGATCAGTCTATTTGCAGATGACACCAAGATAAGGGCATGATGGATGACTGGGGGGTGGCAGGGGCTACAGGTGGATCTGGCAAGGCTTGAGGCATGGTCTGACCACTGGCAACTTGGGTTCAATGCAAAGAAATTGCAAGGTCATGCACTTCGGAACAATGAATCCGAGGAGAAGTTACCATTTGGGGGGTGCAGCTAGAACTAATAGAGGAGAAGGATCTGGGGGTGCTTATCACAGGAGCAATGAACAATTCCACGCAATGCAGAAAGGCTGCAACAATAGCCAACAAAATGCTGGGATGCACTGTAAGGGGCATAACCTCGAGAAGAAAGGAGGTTATTCTGCCATTATACAGATCGTTGGTTAGACCCATCTGGAGTACTGCACACAGTAGTAGTGCTCGTACCTATAGAAGGACATTAGGCTGCTGGAGGTGGTGCAATGTAGGGCAAGAAAAATTATTCAGGGTCTGGGAGAATCGCCATATAAGGTCAGACTGAGAGAGTTAAACATGTACTCACTGGAGGAAAGGAGGATAGGGGGTATGATTGAGACTTTCAGATACATGAAGTGGAAAATCAGGACAGAGACTGAGGGTCTATTCAGGAGGAGGATGGGGAGAGACACTAGGGGCCATGGCCTGCGATTGGAGGGAGCAGATTCAGGAGGGAGGTGAGAAGGCATTTCTTTACTCAAAGGGTGGTGGCAGAGTGGAGCACACTACCAGCAGCAGTGGTGTCATGTAACACAGCAGAATGCTTCAAGAAGGGGTGGGACATGGCAAAGGGGAGGGTAATGGGGGAAGAGAGTGGGGGTAGCTGCTGAATAAGGGAGCTAGCTACAAACTCGAGCAGAATCAATAGGCTGGATGGCCTTTTTCTGCTGGCAAATTTTGTATATTTGTATGTGCACATCTCACCTTAATGCATGAAATAGAGATGCTGCCCAAAGCTTTGTCTGCCCCTACAAAGCTGGTGGGAAGGGGGAAGGGTGCCTCCTCTTGGGGCAGGCAGCAGATCCCAGCAATGGCCTAGGAGAAGGTACCACTGAGGCTGCCCAGGTGGTGGCATCTGGTGGAGGGAGGAGATAAGGGGTTAAATAGGGCTGTGGCAGCACCCTCTCTTTCTTCTCCTTTCCTTTAGGTTGAAGCTGTTGGCAAGCTAACTCTTACACCACCACCCTGCTTATCTTCAGGTAGGAAATTTTATTCAGGTTATATATTGGAGTAAGGGGAGCAGGGTTCAGTTCCTGCAGTAGGCTGCAATAAGGTCAAACTTAATGAATAAAGTTCCTTGTGGGAGATAAGTGCAGGTGGGGTGGGTAGAGAAAAGAGAAGCTTTGTAGCTATTGACAGTCCTTTGTTCCCAGAACAAAAGGGCTTATTCAGAGTGGCTGTGAGATGAAGCTGTATGGGGATTTGATGACCCTGTTTTGAGAGCCCCAGCCTATGGTGGCTGTTCTAGCTGAGTGGCCACATGGAGGCCTGTTTGTCTGGCAGCAGCCACGGGGGATTGGGGGCCTGCTAAATGCTATAGGATATAACAACAAAAAAAATCAGTTATCTATGCCCATGGAGGTCAGGGCAAGATATGATGATGTACACTGAGCGCTAGGGCACTGGTGCAGCTTCTGTTGGTGCCCACCACCATCCTGCCCCCTTACTTTAATCCTTCCTTGTAGGCTGCCAGACCACATTAAATCTGGTGGTCCAAGTACATTGCTTGGTACTTCAGTGGCATCCAGCCACTCTGGCAGATATTCTGGGAGTTGGAGAGGTTCTTCTTAATGTGCCAGCTGACACAGGTGGGGTGAGCACACCTCGGTACTGGAAAAAGGCTAGATGTGGTCCTATCAGTACAGTCATGTAGTGGTGGTGTAACCCATGTGTCTGGTTGTTTGAGTGGACCATTATTGTGAGGAGAGAATGTCTAGCAGTGGGGGATGGTCGCACCACTGGGGGGGGCAACCATAGTACTGTGCAGGAGAAGAGTAGTCTGACAGTGCATGTTGTGGTGAACACATGGTCCTTTTAATTCCTGGCACTTCCTAGCCTTTGTCTGTGAGCTGTGCGCTAGAGATCTTATGGCGTGTGAGATCTCAGTGGCCATCTTAAGCAAAGCATCCCATGTGGGGGATGGCATGAAGAGGTTGCCCGCCGATTCTCTACAGGAGTTCCCCTCAGCAGAGATGAGCACAGCAGTTGCCAGGCAAGGTACAACTGGAGATTGGGGGAGTTATTGGCCAGTGATGGCCGGCTAGTGGGATTATGGGACACTCAAGAAGGTGGTGGGGTTTTGGTGGTGACCATCTTGGGTGTGGCGGAGATGGTAGCAGTTAAGCTCAGGGAATACAGATTTAAAGGAGCAGGTCTTTTGAAGACAGCCAGGGTGTTCAGCACAGTGCAGTGGGGAACCTTGTTACAGCCTTGTGTGACATGTTGTTAGGCTATGGCTATAAATATATATATATATGTGGAGAGAGAGAGAGAGACAGAGAGATATTCATTGCAAAAAACTCTGCTAATGCATCAGTTAAGGTTAATAGTACAGCAAGAAAAGTTTGGAAATGTGCTGTTAAGGTTCAAAACCCTAACTCCGCATTCCCCACACACACACAAACACACACATGCAAGCAGGGGAAGGGCCAAGGCAACACAGCCAATCAGAGCCATCCAGCATCAGGTACCAGAAGTAATGTACAACTCTCCAAATGTACTGCAAGACACATCCTGGGTCACCAACTGTATGGGTTCTTCTGCCATCATAGTGCCTTGGGGGTAGACACACATGCTGGGCAGCCATGGGTGATGGCCCACAGAAAGCATTTTTGTGTTACAAACAGCAATAACAAGATTTAAGCAGATGCCTATATTTCAATAGTGAAGAAGTGATGTAACACGCAGTATATTATCCACAGATAGTTTCTTGGAAATGAGAGTTAGTATAACCCTACCAACAGACACTGAATGTTTGCATCTATTTTTCTGATAGAGTGAGTCAGTCCTAATAACAAACGGTAGTAATAATAAAAGTAATTGCTTGTAGTATAGTTTACAAGTAACATGTGAAAGCAACAGTTAAAACAACCAAAGCTAACAATAACAAGCTGCTAATGAGTATTTCCAGGTAACGCAGCTGTATAACATGTGATGGTGCTAGTTTCACACTTGAGAAGTATTTTAAAAGTAGTATGTGTCATCTCAGTGTCAGTGGCTCAGCAGGTAGCACACTCACCTCTGAGGCCGGGAGATCAGAAGGCTGTGGGTTCTATTTCCACACCAGGCACTTGGGCTAATATCCCAATACTGACACTGCAGTGCAGCATGAGGGGGGTGCTGCACTCCTGAGGTGCTGTCTTTCGGATGAGACCTTAAACCGAGGTCCCATTTGCCTGTTCTGGTGGTAGTTCAGGTGGATGTTAAAGATTCTATGGCACTTCTCGAAAAGAGTAGGGGAATTTTATTGAGAAGAAGTGGTCTTCATTACAACAGACATACAAAAGACTGACAATGTAAATGACAAAGGTAAAAAAACAAAAGAAAACAACAAAAACAAAAAAGAGTACAAGAAATTAAGTCAATTTCCAAGAATCACAGTTAATCCAAAAATGACGAAATTGCAGTCTGGAATATCTAGAAAAGTCAAACTTTTGCATGGTAAATACAGCATTCCCAACATTCTGTACAATTTCTAAAATAGGGATCCATTTCTGGTGCAAAACTAGCAAACATCTAACTTTCCATAAAAAATAGCATATAAAACATAGTACAATATATATAGTTTCTGCATGATATTTAGTAGGTAAAGCAGAGAGACCCAAACATAATATCAGCATAAGACAACATAGTAAAAAGAGGTTCATCCCAAATAACTGCAATAGTAGACCAAAAATCAGAAGCAAATGGACAGTCAAGAAATAAATGAGCCTGTGATTCTATAATAGAAAGACAGGAATCCCTAGGACAGTATCTATCAAGCATCATTTTATGTTTGTGATTCCCTTTAACACTAAGTCTACCATAATTACTGAGCCAGACCATGTCCCACACATAAGGAGGGAGTATAGGATTCAGAAGTTGCTTCAAAATCCAAGACTGAAGATCAGGAGGACAGAATGGAAATGCAACAGGATTCTGAGCCTCTCGTCTCCAAATTCGATCATATACAGACTTCCTACTCTGAGTACAAAAATCACAGGGCTGTAAACCCCAAGTCATGGCCAGTTTCATGACCTCCAAACCAAAAGGCGTGACGCCTGAAAGTTTAGCCAAAGACCCCCCTCTTGCCTTGTTCCCAGGGAATAAGACAAGGCAGAAGCCATGAACAAAGAAAAGGTTTCCAACCCTTATTTCCAGGTTTTAAGGCCCAACCAAAATTACAACAAAAAGAAATACCATAAAAAACACAGGGTGTAACATCCCAACCCCTCCCTCACCGAGAGGCCTATAAGTAAAACATTGCTTAATAGGATTCAACCGAGAACCCCAGAGGCCCCGAAAGAAAACACTGTTTTGTGAATAATGACATGGGGGAGGGAACATAACAAAGGTACAAAAAAATAGGGACCATCAAGGTTTTGAGTAAATAAACCCATTTTTTTTTCCCAATCTGCTTCTGCCGCCACCCAGCTAAAAGCCTATCAGCCCTCCCCAATGCCCCAGTCCAGTTCAACAGCAGTAAATCGCCAGGCCCAAACCAAAGTCCGAGAATCCTAATGGGTTCTGAAGAGAGCTGGATGCCAGCAAAGGAACCAGACTTAGGAGGAGTAGGGGATCCTAACGGGAGCCCAACACTTTTCAAAAAATTAATCTGGGACCCTGCCACTAGGGAATACTGTTGGAACACAGAAAGTACAGCCTGCTCATTTGAATTGGATGCCATGGTCAGGACCAAGTCATTTGCATAAGCCAGTACTTTGATGGGAGGGAGGACGGGCAGCTCTTGTAACCCAAGGATCCCAGGGCAATGAAGAACTGCCTGAATCAAAATATCAATTCCAAAAGTGTATAAAAGGGGACTCAAAGGGCACCCTTGACGCACCCCCCGTTTAACTAAAACAGGATGTCCCAACCAACCATTAACATTAGGGAGAAGAACTGCCTGAAAATAAAGAGCTCGAATCCAATCTATAAATTGGGATGGAAATCCAAATTCTGCTAAGACCGAGTTGAGATATTTATGGGAAACCCTATTAAAGGCTTTTTCTTGATTGATTGCCAACACCCAACCCTGAGTATAATTCAGGTCCCCCAAGGCAAATAATTCATGTAATAAAATTAGATTATCAGACTGGCAACTGCCAGGGATGCCACACGTCTGGGCAGGACCAAGTAGCTGAGCTACCCGGACGAGTCTAGCGAGCAAAATTTTTGCCACAAGTTTGCTATCCTCATTAAGTAGACTCAAAGGCCTCCAGTTATTAATATCAGAAGCCACCCCCTTCTTATGAATAAGGACCAAGATTGCCTCTTTCATAGACTTCGAAAATGATGCCTTAGACAACATTTCATTAAACAAGAGTTAATGCCGGAACCAAATCAGTGGGAAAAGTAGAATAGAATCCTGCCGTGAGTCCATCAGAGCCAGGAGCAGAATCCTGTTTTAAACAAACAATGGCCTGTAATACCTCCTCCTCCTCAGTAATATCAGCGGAAAGCATCTCACATGCTTCTGAAGTGAGGGTAGGCAAAGATAATGAGGCTAAAAAATCATCAGCATCAGCTTCGGGAGATGCATTCCCAAACATACCTAAAACAAAATGTTCGACAACCTGAATCAGGGACTCCGGGGACTAACCAGATCTCCCGAGGGGGATATCAAGTTATAAATAACCCTAGAGTCCACCCTATCCTGACAGTCTTTGAAAGGGTCGAAGCCACCTTTGGCAATTTTAGTCCCAAAGCGTGCTTCATAGCCCAAGGATTTAGCCCTGTCATACTGCAGAGCCTTCATCTGACTACTCAAAACAGAAATCTGTGAGCTAGAATCATAATGACTATTATCAGACAGAGAAATCAAATTCTGTAATTGTTGACATAAGGCCAGGTACTGTTTATATCAGCTGGTATGAGCTGCAGCAGCTTTCCTCTGGAAAACCTTCCTCCAACTAACCTTAGTGTCCTCCCACCAGTCTAAAATATCCTCATAAATGTCAGCAACAGACAACCGTGCTGCCCAGTCTCGTCTCCACAACATTTGGACTTTGGGATCGTCAATAATGGAATCATTAAGTCTCCATCTGTTTTTTTTACACTGGGGGACGTCAGACCAGGATATTACAACCCTCAGAGCCGCATGATCTGAAAACTCACTTCCAATAATCCGACAATCAAGAACTGTAAGCGTATGGAAAAGAAATAAAAAATCAATCCTAGTGCGACAAGCACCCCGAAAATAAGTATATTCACCCCTGGGATGCAGAACCCTATAGGCATCCTGAAGTTTGGCTGTAGACAGAACATTCTTCAAGGTCATAGAGTCACAAAACAATTTGGATGTCTGAAGTCCACTATCAGACTGATGAAGACCACAATTAAAATCCCCAGCCCAAATGATCAATCTAGAAGTATGCAAAAATGATTGAATAGTTCAAAAGACAGCAGACTGTAATGCTTTGGTCTGAGGAGCATATACAGCAATTAACCGAAATCATTCAGTATGGAAGGAGAGGTCAAGCAGCAGTGCACGACCAAGGCAAATATCCACCAATCTAGACACCTGAAGGGCAGGATTAGAAAACAAAATACCCACACCATCACACTTATCCACCCCGGAGGACCAAAAGGAATGGCCATGGGACCAAACCCGAGAAGCTTGCTGAAGTTCTTTATTAGTTTTGACCGAGTATCCACCAAACAAGTTATATCACAATGCATATCTTGTACAGAGAGCATAACTCCACCAAGCTTTTTATCTCCCTTAATACTGTTAACATTAAAAGAGAGAATAGACAAGGAATCCATAGCGAAGGATTAGGGTGATTTACCACATCGACACTGTCTCGTCCGTTTAGCAATGGGATCAATGTCCCTACCCCCGTCCGTATCAGTATTAGACACAAGGGAGGAGGTATCTGTATCATCATCCCCAGAATCCCTATCAGTAATGTCGGGAGCTAAAACCGCAAACTTATTACCAGAAGCCCAGGACGGGATCCAGGAGTCTTACCCTTACCAGAAAGAGTCAGTCCTTTTCTGGTCCTCTTTTAGGAACAGTAAAGAGTAGCCTGCTCCCAATAGGCAAAGTCTGAGGTAAAGGAGGGGAGGGAGGCATAACCATAAGTGTAGCAGAGACAGGGACAGCCAAGGAAGGCCCTCCAGTGTGTCAACAGAAGCAGGCTCAAGCAGCAGAACATCATTCTGAAAGGTGAAGCAGGAGCTAGCCCATTCTCAGGCTCCATGACAAGAGCAGCGGGAAGAAGGGTGAGGAGCGACCAGCGGACCAACCGAGAATGACTCTCAGCAGATTTTTGCCTGCTGCTGCTGAGCAAGGTTAATGAGGCCCACATGGGAGGACAATCGTCCAGGTTATGAGAGGCCCAAGGACAACGTCCATAAGCATGACCAGTATTTTCACAGAGATTACACTTAAAGAGGTTTAAACAAGCACTAGAAGAATGGCCAAACTCTAAACAATGGCTACATTTAAGTGTGTCACAAGCAGAGCTGAAGTGGCACGAGGGCCACATTTAAAGCAAGACCTGGGTTGCCCTGCATAAAAAATCAATCCCTTATCCTTCCCAAGAAAAAAAAATTAGGCAAGTGAGCAGGACCAGAGTCAGAGGAAAACAGCTTAACCCTAACCCTCCACTCACCATCCCAAATCTGTTCACTATCTAAAGTTGGGGTAGGTTTATTCAAAACCTCACAACGCTGTCGAACCTAAAATAAAATGTCCTCAACATTGACCTTCGATTTTAAACATAATAGTGATAGTCTTAACGTAGGTTTCGCCAATGGGAGAACATGAAAGGAGCCCAAGAGGGGAAGTTTTAAATTTAGCATACTGAACCCAAAAACAATCCAAATGAAAGACGTTTAAAACTCACATCAAGTTGGAATTCCTAAACTAATCAGGGCAAAATTTCAGATGAAAAGAAATGCATAGACCCTTTAAGTAAAGTTTTAGCAACATACAGCTTGTCAGGGGGAGTATCTAGTCCCCCTTTATACAAAAACCTGACAGCACTGCGTCTATGAGCAGGCTCACCTTTATTGGAGTGGAACAAGTCAGTGAGTTTAAAACCCACTGGAATACCAGATTTGGGAGCCGAACTCTGCAGCTACGCAGGGTCCTGACCCAGACAGGCCGGTATTTCAAAATTCAAGCCTACCGGTGCCCCTGAAGCTGGAGAAATCAAGCTCGAAGTGGGACACCGAGAATCAGAGGCATGTACTGCAACACCTGAAACAGAAACCCCAGGAACAGCAATATCCCCCGGTACAGCAATATCCCCCACAACAGTATCAACAATAATCTCAGAGTCTAAAACACAAGGAGAAGATGAGTGCAGGGGCAAGTTGTAGCTCAGAGGATCAGAAGACACGGCATCCACTGATGCAACAGCGTTTTCAACATCATGATGTAGGAAGGGTCCTGCAGAGTTAGGTAAACAGGACTCACTTTCCGTTTGTTCCCAGCCAGCACGCTTTAAACCCGATCAGGAGACCAGGAAGACTCTGTTGGCAAGACCGCAGGTTTCAAATTGCTAGTCCCTCCGAACCAGGAGCAGAAGGAACTCTGGGCAGTTTGCTTCAGCCAGGTTGCTGGACTTGGGAAGCAAAGGAAAATGTCGGTCCATCAGTAGTCACCCTGGAGTCAGTAAAGGAGGAACAGGGCACCATCGAAAAGCACAGAAGAACCAGGCAGAAGGGACTTTAGGCACACGGGTACTGAACCGATGAACTGCCAGCCCAGACATCAGGGAGCGTTCCGTGGGAGCAGAGGAATGACCGCATTCAGAGTAACACCACTTGCCTCGGTCCAGCCGCAGAAGTATCCGACTGGAAACAGAAGACACCGGAGCAGGAGGTACAGCAACATCAGAAAAAAACAGCAAGTTCATGATCCAGTAAGTCCATCTGTAGCATTAATTGAGCGATGCAGCAAGTAGGCTGGTTTTATCCTTAGTCAAAGGAAGCACAGAGTCACATACAGAATGAGGCACAGCAGATGAAACGGGATAGGTAAGAATACTGAGGTCAACAACCTCAGCCACTGCACAAGCAGCAACAATAGCCTCTGGTTCAGAAAGTACAGGAGAGGAGGCCAGCTCCCCTGCACTAGATGCATCCATGTCCTCCAACATCCTAGGCAGACTGGCCACTGCAACGCTGATGGCCAAGGTTCCCCCTACTGGCAGCAATGCAGCAGAGTAGGGGAATTTCCCTGGTGCTCTGGCCAAATTTTCCCCCATTCACTAAAATAACCACCAACAGCTTAATCTGGTTCAAAGTCAGTTGGCATTCATCTGTATCCCCTTCCCCTGGGTCGTGCCTGAAAATAGGCAGAATTTGTCTAGCGCACTTACCTGGTCAACAAAAACTAAATACATAAATAAATCTTTATCTGTCCTGCTACCACATGGCCATGTGATAGCCTGCAGCAACCAGTTGTTGAACAGTGACACATAAAAGTCAGTATTTTGAAAATGTGTACAGACTAAGTCTCATTGTATGAAGAAGGTAAGTCAGCAATAATGTGTCATACTGTGCTGGCAATATAGAGTTGATGATACTACATTTGGTTTTCATTACATAGTGTTATGTGAAATAAGCACAGCATCGTTGTTATTGTGGTAACAGATGTGACAGAGTGGTTTAGTGTCTTAGAATCTTGCATGTGTCTTACATATGTGTGTGTGTGTGTGTGTGTGTGTGTGTGTGTGTGTGTGTGTGTTGTGGGGGATGCAAAGTTAGGGTTTTGAACCATAACAGCACATTTCCAAACTTTTGTTGCTGTACTATTAACCCTAACTGATGCATTAATGGAGATTTTGCAATGAATTTCCTTTTTTGGAGAAAGTGTAATGTAAGTGGTGCATGTTAGTGAGCAGTGCACCGGCCCTGCACCCCCACTTATACATAGCTACAGAGCCAAAGAACAGGAGGTCAAACTGGCCCTAAAACACACAATACCATTAATTCAGGAGGCCCTCGATGGGGATGAACCAGCAAGGAGGCGTACCTATGAGCAGAGGGTGGATGCTATGGCGCAGTCAGAGTCCCAGAGACAGTCTTCTACTGATGAGAGACTGGACAAGCTCATTGCCCAGGTGGAAGACCTGGCTGCTGTGGTCAGGAGTCAAGCGCAGGTAAGGTCAGCGTAGGGGGCTGCAGCTACAACCATTCCCAGCATGCCAGAAGAGGAGGTAGCCCCAGTGCTGCCTCCTTGTTCACATGCCAGCCTGGACCAGCTTGTCGGGATGACCGTGATGAATAGAGTTAGGCAGAAGATCTGAAGCAGGAAGTATAAAGGTGGAAGAGTCTGACAGAAAAATGTTAAAGTGCCTCGCACTTATGAGAATTGGGCAGTGGCATTCGCAGAGTGTGCCACAACCATTCTGCATGTCAAGAAGGAGCTGGGCCTGGAGCTTTTTAACTATATGGAACTATTTAACTATATGCTTAGGATCTTGCTGATGCATAGGTGCAAAGGAGGATGGCTTGGTTGTACTGTACTATGATGAGAAGTTCTGGTGGTGGAAGCAGGTAGATGCCACCCTGGGCTGGGGGAAGATAGATAAGCCCCCCTTGGTGGATGTAATGCAAGGGGAGATGCATATGGACCGTGGTCTCACCCTTAGGGTGACTGCACCCCAGTGGCATGAGATGAGGAGTTGCCCCCCTCCAGCTATGCTACACCTAGAACCAACTGAAAATTTCGACATGCATGGCCTGTAGCCAGCAACATTCCTTCATGCAATGTATATCAATCAATCAATCAAAATCTTTATTTATTCAGGCGGACATCATTGAGCAAAGCTCATTTACAAGATGGACCTGATAGGTCAAGAATCAAATTGAAGGTACAGTAGCAGACATATACAGAACACTTGTAATTAAACAGATACAGTAATATAAACATATATACAAATGAAGGATAAAGGTTGATAAAACCTAACAGGACAAGGTAGGATACAGTAAAAGTACACTGCAAGAATCTAGAATGTCCATGTCCCAATAGAGGAGCCAAAGCAAGCACGCAACACAGGGTAACCGGTATTACAGGCTCCAGGGCAAACTAATGCAGACAAACAGATATAATGATTGATGACTGCAAAAATGATGATAAACAGTCTCTGATGAATGACATGGAGGGGCTGGTGGGAGATTCAGGTAGGGGCTAAGGCTACTAGTAGTAGGAGGTATGGAGGAGTGGTTGGGGTAGAAGTAAGTGCCAGGAGTTGATGTGGAGGTCTTGGTCAGGAAGCAAAGCTGTAAAAGGTATGATAGGGGCTGAGATACAAAATAAGGGGCTGCAAGGGAGGAAAAACTGAGGGATGATTTATGGAAGAGCTGTCAATAATAATTGCTGACTGAAAGGGGAGGTTGTGAATGTGACTGGACTAGACCTTGTGGTAGCAGTTGCATTTCTCTGGGAAGAGACTTACGTAGAGCTTTTTAAAGGATGCTAGAGGTATAAAGTTGGTCAACTTTAGGGTCTTCTGTAGAGAATTCCATGCCACTGCTAGAGAGTAGCTGATTGCAGACCTCTCATGTCGGGTGTAGGCTTTGGGTAACAAAGCGTGATGAAGTTGTTGCTTCTTACATCCCCTTGACCACCAAGAGGATGATTTTGGGGCAATCATGAAAGTCCAGAAATCACCAGGCAACAAATCTATCTACCTTGGTAAGGGTGGAGTGCATTAAGCCATGGTTGGACTAGTACTTGGACAGACCAGTCACCCGCATGTTAGAGGAAGGGTTTGCAATGGGCATTCATATAACATACTCAGGCCCCTAGTGGGGGTACAAGGTGGAGAACTTGAAGTCCATGCATGATCACCCTCAGGTGGTCCAGACCAAGCTGGAAAAAAAGAGGTGACGGGGGTCAGTAAGTGGGCCTCCATGGCTTAATCTAAGAGTGTCTCCAATTGGATTAGTGCCAAAGAAGGTGCCTGGAAAGTTCAAGATGATAAATCATCTATCCTACGTGGAAGGGGACTTGTTCAATGACCCATGCTGCCTTGGTGGTGGCACAAGGCAGTGCTGAGCAACTCACAATTGGCTCCCTCAATATTTGTAGTCTTTTCCTGAAAATTGACAACCTGTATGCTTGGACACAGCAATATAACCCGGGCATCCATTCAGCAGTGGAGACCTGGCTCTCCCCCAATATTGCGGATATCTCTAGCTCAATCCCAGGATACACAGTGTTCAGGGCTAACTGCCTCCCACCAAAGAGGTGCTAGTTGCGTAGTTTACCTCAGGGACTATTTACAGGCTCCCATCCTACCAATACCTGATACTTGGTCCAGCATGCAAGTCCTAGCATTAAAATACTCCTAAGGAATCACAACAGAACCCTTACTGTCCTCTCTGTATATATCCCACCAGGCCTGAAAACCCTTGGTCTCGACTCTTTACTCAAGTGTCTCAGCAGTCTTAACCTTAACACTGAAACCCTGCTGTTGGGTGACTTCAATGCTAACTGGCTCTTCCCAGCGGCAACTCCATACAGGGATGCAATGACTGTGGTGCACCTCTCCCAACTCAGCAATACACCCACCAGGGTAAACTACAAGACTGTCACATCTACTTTATTGGACTAGGTTCTATTAAATCAGCCTAAACATATTCTGAGACCACTGTCCTCCCTGATGCCTATAGTGATCACTCAACCGTTCTCTGCTGATGGTCCTGTCCCTACTCCAAACCTCCCACCAGAACTTTCACTAATAGAGTCCTTAAACAAGGTCACCTGGACCAACTCAGAGCTGACCTACCTCAACAAGACTGGTCTTACGTCTACTCCTCTAACACTGTTGATGCAGCCCTTTAGTGCTTCATCTGGTTATTCAATGCGGTCTATGATATACACGCTTCAATAAAAAGTGAAAAATAAAAGGATGTAGCAACCCCTGGTTCTCTCCTACACTTCTTGCAATCCTGAAAGCTAGAGATCACCTTTGGTACAGAGCCCAGGAGACTGGCAGACATGCTGATATTGATAATTATAGAAAGGCGCACAATGACGCACAAGGGCTATTTGGATAGCAAAAAACCAATACTACCAGGAAGCGCTCACCCATTCCTGGAGTGATGGTCAAAAATTTTGGGGTAGCCTCAAGGAAGTTATGGAGAAAGACAGTAAGTCAGCTCCTACAGTGCTCAACATTGCAGGCCTTTCTACAACTAACCTGGTGACAATTGCTAATGCTTTCAACATAGCATTCACAGATCTTGCTGGAGTGTTACCACTGGACCTTTTCAACACTACAAACACCACTATCTATATGCAAACCGAGGAACAGTCACCGTCTAACCCTCTGTTTCACTTCAGAACGATCTCCCTAAATGAAGCCAGGAAATACCTCCAAAAGGTCTTGGGTAAAACATGATACAGTGAGGACTCCCTTGACCTTAAATTTGTAGCTCTCACCTTGGAAGACATTCTGGAGCCTCTAACCTTCATTATCAATGCCTCACTAAGACTCTTACAGTTCCCTCAACTTTGGAAAGCGGCATTAATGACCCCAGTTTTTCAAGAGTGGCGATTGTTCCTCAGTTGGAAACTACAGACCCGTTTCTATTCTCCGGCCCCTTTCTAAGGCCCTAAAGAGGACAGTTGTGGATCAATTAGTGGAATACCTGGATAAATATGATATACAGTGTGCTGGACAACATGGCTTCCACAAAGGTCATAGCACCACTACTGCTCTGATTGAGTTTACTGGCTATATTCATAACTGCCTCGAGCAGGGCAACCTGGTTGGCGCAACTTTCATTGACCTGTAGAAAGCATTTGACACAGTTAATCATGACCTCCTAGCTGAGCAACTAGTGGCTATTGGTCTCTCTGATGACTCAGTTGGATGGTTCAAGTCTTATCTCTCCAACCAGTCCCAGCAAGTTAGGGATAACAATGTCTTATTTGATAGTAGATCAGTTCACTCTGGGTTCCCCAGGGCTCTGTATTGGGTCCCTTAATGTTTAACTTATTCCTAAATCAGTTCCCACATGCCTGTCACTGCAATATTTTGCTCTTTGCAGATGATGCGGTCCTATTTACCCAAGTCACTGACCCTATTACCCAGGAGCGCACCCTACAGGACAACTTCACTGCAATAGAAAGGTGTTTCAAAAATCATAAATTTGTCATAAATTATAAAAAAGCTAAGACTATGATGTTCTCCAGTCCACATAGAAGGCACTGAACACACCTTCTTGCCATTACAAATGACAACGAGTGTACCCCTGGACCTGGTGCAGCAATTTAAATACCTGAGATCACAGATGACAGTCCCTTGTCCTTTGCCAACCATACATCAATATCATAAAGGCACTCAACATATGTATCAGACTCCTTTACAGGCACAAGCACAGCCTTACCCACGTAGCTCTCAGCCTTGCCATCTCCCTTGTTGAGTATGGTATTGTAATCTAAGGGGCTGCAACAAACGCTGCCCTCAGTCATGTCAAAGTTGCCTTAAATAAGGCATGTCATCTCTCCACTGGAGCGGAATGGTACATGCACACTTGTGCCCTACATGACCGTGCCAACTGGCTTCAGTTTGAAGGCAGACTTAAGTTTCAGACCTGCTTGCTGGCCAAAAAAGCTAGTCTAGGTATGTTACCTGCCGGTGTCCAGAAGCTCCTCATCCTCAACAAAGATACCCACCCCACAAGGAGCTCTAGGAGTACAGTCTTTAGGGTCCCAGATGCCACCTGTCTTGGCCAATGTGCTTTGCCCATCAGGCACCTAAATCATTAACTAACCTGTCTGCAAGCATCAATTCCAAATTGATGCTGGGCCCCTTTAAATGGGAGCTAAGAACTCATCTGATTGCTAACACTAGCTGCTGCTGTTTCCAATAATCCCGGCCTACCTCATTGTAATCCTAGTCATACCTCCACTCAACCACTTTAGTTCTTCTCCACTATTACCCTCCTCCTCAGTTCCTTTCCCATGCCCAATCCTCTTACCCTTACCCCCATTTCTTTATTCTCCTCACCCAATCACACTGTAGCTCCTATCCATTCCCCCTACACTTCTTCCATCTCTTATCTAACACTAGTACTGCCCAACCATGAAGGCCTTGCTCCTTATTTATTGGCTACTGTGCCTCCCAACTTTCTGGCACCCTAGGTAATCTTTGACTCTCTCTTATGAGGCCTCAGTCTGGACTGATTCTTGCAGTACTCCTCCCTGTAGTCTGCCCCTCCCTGTTCCCCTCCCCTTCCTGTGTTAACCCCCCGCTGCATTCCTAATCCTACATTTTTTCCAGTGCATATAGCGTTATGTATTTTAGTCTTAATATTTTTGCTTAAATATATATTCATTGTTGTCATTCTTAACTCACGGCTTAACCATGAATTTATTGTTATGTTCTTGTTGTTTGACCTTGACTTGGAACCTATGTAATGATCTTGTTCTCAAAGGTTTAATCAAGATGTGAAATAAATAAAATTTAAAATAAATAAATAAATGGGACATTGATCAGCCATACATCTCAGTTCAATATGAGTCATTTGACAGAGCTATTGAGATAGTTTGTGCAGTTGGGCCCAGGGCTCAGATGGCCAAAGAAGACACTGAGTCAGCTTTCTGGCTGTTGCAAGTGCAACCAGATAATAGAGAGCTCTTGGGGATGAAGTTTGCAAGTGAATATTATGTTGACAATTGCAAGCCCATGGGGTGCGTGGTAGCGTGAGCCATCTTCAAGCAGTTTAGCTCCTTCCTACATTGGGTCATGGCACGGGCCACCTATAACTTGGCCATCATTCACTAGCTCGATGACTCCCTGTTTGGGGGGCCAGCAGGGTCCACAATATGTGGATCGATCCTGGCCACATTTGAGGATGTGTGCCAGGATATCGGGGTCTCCTTAGCACTGTAGAAGGTAACCCCCAGCACAGTGATGACCTTCTTGGGCTAAGTGAGAGACACTGTGGGTCAGTAGTATCACCTGCCAGCCAATAAGCTGGACTCCCTGTGGGCACTGTTAGAGAAGGCAGAGAGGGCCAAGAAGGTGATGCTGAAAGGAGGTGCAGCAGTTGATAGGGCAGCTCAGTTTCACATGCAGCATCATCCCCATTGGGAGGACTTTTCAGAGACATATGGCAAAGCTGGGAAAGGACTGTAGGAAGCTGCACCACAGGTTGTGGGTTACAGAAGTGTTCTAGGAGGACTTGCAAGTCTGGCAGACCTTTGTCACTCACTTCAGTGGGGTGGCATTATGGCAGGAGCCTGGAGATGGCCAAACCCTGGAGTTGTTCACAGATACAGCTGAAAGACGTGGGTTCATGGCATACTTCCAAGGGGAGTGGTGCAATGGTCATCATAGTGGACAGTGGCAGGCTTGCTCAGGTCAATCACAATTCTGGAGTTCTTCACAGTGGTGGCATTCTTCAGGACAGGAAGATCCATTTCCAGTCTGACAACATGGGAGTGGTGCTATCAATGGCCAGCTTGGGCCTAAGTGCCCTTTAGGGGATTGGATACAAATTTTTATTTTGAAATCTATGCTGCTGAATATTCACTTTAAGAATGTCCATGTACACAGTGTTGACAATGGAACTGCAGATGTTTATCTTGATCACAGCTGCAGAGATTCAGGGAGTTGACATCAGCAGCAGAACAGCAGCCATGGATGATGCCCCCTTTGCTTTGGAAGCTGGTTACCGTTAGACTTGGAGATGCATTGGTAATTACATTGCACCATGGAAAAGGGAGGCCTATTGCCATAGGGTAGGGTACCGCCTCATGGCTCAAGAAGAGTTAGGGTGGCCTGATATCTGATCAGTCCCAATGGATCAGCAATGTGCATACATCATGCTAGCCAAAGGGAAAGTGTTGTCACCAGGAGTGTGGGACACCATCTTTCCAGGTTGTCGTAGTTGTCTCAGGTGCTAGGGTTCACTGACACTTCCAAGGCATTCAAGGTTCAGGAGGTATTTAAGGGCTGGGGTAGATCACGGTGCACCCAGCTAGATAACAGGCACCTCCCCATCATGATGGTAGTCTTGGCCCATATTTGGGCAGCCTTGCCTTTGGTGTGCTGGAGCATATACAAGGCACAGTTGTTTGAAACAATGCCTTTTGTGGTGTTTTGTGGGGCATTCTAGTATTGCAGCTAACACTGGTCACACATGCCAAAGGGACTTTAAGTCTACTGGCTGAGGATGCAGTGTCCTTAATGGGGGTTAGTCATGCGGTTAAGAAAAAGTAAGATGGAGCAGAAAAGAGGGGCCACTGATATCTAGGAAAGACCCCTTCCTGGTACCACTTGGCAAGTCTTGGAGAGGGCCGTGGCCTACATAGCTGCATGCTCAAAGGCAGGGGAGGAGTTTTTCTGCCATGAAGACATCAAGTCGATGACAGCCTACCAGTTTCATTACATCCTGAATAAGACCATCCAACAAGCTGGGTTGCACCCTCAGGAGTTTGGGACCCATTCCTTTTTCCTTCATCTCTCAGGCTTCCAGGACAGTGCATATGGATCTATGGGCATTCCTTCATTTACAAGGTAGTGGTGAGAGGGGTGTGATGGCCTGGGGAGCAACTATTGACTCCACTGCAGACTGACTGAATTTGATGGCTGGGAAAGACGGGCACGTGCTGGGGGGCTGCTCCATAGACTGCAACAGGAGGCTGGTATGCAACAGAGACCAGACATCCTGCTGATCCACCTAGGAGGCAAAGTCTTGGGCTTTGGAAAATGATGGACCTGCTGCTGTCAATGAAGGAGGATCTGCATTCCATAAGACACTGGTGGCCCCATGCTGTTCTAATCTGGTCACACCTGATTCAGAGGCAGCACTGGCCAAATGCTAGAGATGTTAGAACAATTAATGTTGCATGCATTCGAGTCAATCATGAGATGAGAGACCTTTGTGGAATCTGAGGGAGGAGCCATGGTGAGGCAGAGAAATTTATACCTCTTGCATGTGCCTTTTTGTAGGGGAGGAAGGGCAGGTGCAGGGCAAAGAAATAAATATAATACTAAATGTGCTTAAGCTAAGGGTGTGTGAATACCTTAATTCGAATATTCAGATGAATGTTCATATTTGGTGTATCAGATATTCATCATTCAGCCCTCCTAGATAAATGTTTTGTTTTTTTTTTCTTTTTTTTTTTAAACAAAAACACTAACACTGTTAAACTGCCCACTTCCTTCCCTTTTGAAATGCACTAGGCAGTTCTGCCATAAACACTCCCCAACAGCCTTTCAGGGACCCAAAAGGCAACAAACTACTGCTCTGGTCAGTGGTCAGGTGACACATGATCATCATAGATTGGGCAAAGCCTGCAGATGAGTTGACATCTTGAGTCTTGCCTAGGGCTACTGAAATGGCTCTAGGCTAAGTGCATTGTATGCCCACCATGGAAGACAGGAGTGCCAGATATGCCATGAGAGAGACCTATACAAGTATCTCATAGGGTGAGAGACGTGGTACATAAGGGAGTCTCTTTCAAATGAGAAAGAGCACAAGTACATAGGCAATGGTGCATGTAATGAATTTGAAGGAGAGTTCATTAAGACACATGTGAAGAAATATTCACTGAAGTCATGGTGAGCGACTGACAGGGACTGTAGGCAAAAGTGATGGTACCAAAAACAGTATGGGGCTTCAAGCATGGTGAGATAGGCATAGGGATGGGGTATATTTAAAACAGACAGGGAGGCAGCAGGGTTGTTTTAGGGTCTGCAGATGAGACCGATAAGGCAGGAATGGACAATCTGGGCTGACTGTGTGGGCTAAGCAGTTCTTTTGCAATAGATAATTATTAAAGTAAAGTACACAATAGCAAGGTCACTAAAACATGATACATTATTTAAATGTTTCTAGTTTAACAGGGGCCTCACAGTGGTCACTCAATTAATGTAATGGAGTGGAGACTCAGTTACCCTTTTAATTAAATATTTTACATGATAGAAAAAAGAATGGGTCAGCCAAAAAATGCAACATTATATTTTCGGAACATTAAGCAGATTGAGAGCTGTACTGTAGCACCAGTTTTATGTAGGCAGATCATATGTGTAGCCCATTACTGGTAAGTTTAGCTTAAGCAACACTAGCTGTTCAACATGTTGAGGGTCCAGTTTAGAATGGTGTGACTCAACAATGTCACCAGCAGTGCTAAACATCCTCTCAGATGGCATACTTGTAGGAGGGCTGCTTAGATATTTTAATCAAGTTGTGCCAGGTGAGGAGAGATGTTCATTTTCTAAACCAAGTAGCCCAGTGGATCAACATCAAATGGCTCAATTGATTCTGCAAAGTAGCCATTAAATAAAGTTTCTGCAGAGAGAGCTGAGACTGTGAGCATCTGTGTTACTGTTCATGTAATGATGTGCGAGTAATGCCCTGTCACTCTCCTCTACACTGCAACTATGCTGTCTTTCCCCATCTCCACCAATATCATCCAATTTCAAATCACCCATGCTTGTCTCTGTCCCTCAAGAACCTGAACTGGAGCATGTTCCTCCCTTGCAGTGTCTGACTGCCTGCATGGCACAATTTATTATTTATTTATTTATTGAAGTCTCGGATTAATACCTTTGAGCTAGAAGCTCATTTACAAAGGTTCCATGTTAAGTTGACACAAAACCAGGTTGTAGACAAAGAATATTAACAAGAGTAAGGCAGTAGGTGTAATAATCTAAGGCACAATTATGATAAATAAATTAACTTTGAGAATAGGGCTACTGATGGCACCTCAGCAGTGTGTCACCCCTCATATTGCACTACAGTGCAGAATACCGCTGTGGAGTTCCAATGAGCTAAGTAGCATTGGAGGTGGGATTGCCCAGAGTAGGATGAGAGGGAGAGAGAGGCAGGATGGGAGGATCCACCCAGTGGGTTTCATTAGTGAGGTAGGGGTGCAGGTGGGAAGGTGGAATTAATGAAGGGATGGGGTAGTTGAAAAATGAAGTAGGGGCTATGGGCAGGGAGACAGGGAGGAGGAAGTTATACTTGATCGTAGGGAGAGAGGGTAAGTGCTGTCAGGAAAGGGACAAGTGGCAATTACAGTGGCATCCTCAGGATGAAAACCACTTTTAAAGCACTCTGTAGTATGCTGCAGCAGACCTACTGAATAAAACAATATAATTTCATCGGCAATTAATCCCTTTGTCATGCAGGAAACTGTGGTATTCACTTCATCGCTGGCAGTGTCACATTTTCTGAATGACAAAAGGGATTAATTACCATTGAAATTACATTGCTTTACTAGTAGTTTGCTGCAGCATTCTGCAGAGTGCTGCAAAATGCTGCAGAATTGGGTTCGTCCTGGGGGACGCACTAGGTTATTGGGCTACAGTCACAAGTGCTAAGGTTGGCCAGGTGCAACATCAATTTAGATTTGAAGGGGTCAAGTTTAGGTTCCCGAATCAGTTCAGTGTTGAGGGAGTTTAGCTAGAGTGGGGCCCTCTATTCTAAGGATCTCTGCCCTTGTGAGGTTTTATGAAATAGGATCTAGAAAACAACTTTGCTGGATCCCCTCATTTGACGGGAGTAGGTGGAGTAACTGATGTATTTCTGCAGGCCCGGGGGCACAAGGCCAAGGGTGATTTTTTTGGGATAGCAGACAAACCTGGTATTGGATCCTGCTATTGAAGTTTATCCATCCTGTGCTGGAGTAAAGCCCACAGGTATGAGTTAGGTGGTGGGCCTCCAGAACAAGTCTGCAGGCTTTGTTAAAGACAGTCTTGATTCTCTTAAGGGCAGTGTTAGTGCCTGCTCCATATACAACCCGACCATAATCTATGATGGACAGCACCAAGCTGTTAACTGCAAGTTTAATGGTGCTCTCCATGATGCAGTGTCTGTGTCAATAGAGCTGGCCGATTCTGATGCTAGCTGCCTTGGCAACATGGTCTACGTGCACTCTATGAGAGAGAGAGCAGTCAAGGATGACCCCAAGGTACTTGAAGTTACCGACCATGTCAAGTGATTCGTACTTGTTGAAAATCTTAAGGGAGTAGGACTTATCGTGATGCTGGTGAGAGGCAAACATCATTTCTGTTTTTTTTGTAATTGAGCAGGAGCTTTGAATTTAAGAATAATTCTTCCACAACATTAAAATCGGCTTTTAGCATTTCTTCTAGAGCTCCTGGGACTGCGTGACTGGAGTAAAGCACAGCATCATCTGCAGAGAGAAGAATCTTGTGTTGGCATGTTTTTGGTAGCTCATTGAGAAACAGGCTGAATATGGAGCCTTGTGGCACCCCTGTGGTGACATTCTGATGTTTGGATAAGGCATCTGGGATCCTAACCTGCTGTTTTCTGTTGGAGAGGTAATTCTGGAACCAGCACAGAGAAGCAATGGGTATCCCTAACTTGTTAAGTTGGCCAAGAAGCAATTCATGATTTACCGTATCGAAGGCTTTGGTAAGGTCAATGAAAATGGCTCCTACCAAGAGCCACTTCACCAGTGCTTCATGAATATAGACAGTAAATTCAACCAAGGCTGTAGCTGTAGTGCTATGAGTCTTCCTGAATCTGTGCTGCTGCGGACATTGGAGGTTATACTTATCAAGATATTTGACTAACTGGTCATAAACTATTATCTCTTGTGCTTTCAAGAGGGGGGAGGATTGAGATTGGCCAGTAGTTAGCGAGATAGTCCTGTCACCACTTTTAAAAACAGCAAGATAATTGCAGTTCCCAGACTTGGGGAACTTGCCAGTGATTAGTGAGAGATTTAGAATTTTGGTTGGGGGGGGAGAGAAGAAATGAATGCTAGAATATTGAGGTCGAGCGAGTCACCACTGGATCTGGTTTTGTCGATGACTTTTACAAGGTATTTCTTTGTATCAGCTGCAATAAGAATCCTAAGGTTGAATGGTGGTATAGTGTTTGCTTATGGGGCAGTGTGGCTGCCTGTGTTCGTGCAAGGCATGGGTTGGAGAAAGTTTGGGGGAAGTACTTCACTAAGGTCTATGAGGGCATCAACAACTTGTTTAAAATCTTGGCTGATTTCTGCATCAATATTGCGTATCAAGGGTGGTGTTTTACTGGTGCACCCTGTTAGGGATTTGATGTTCTCCCAGAAACAATGGCTGTCACCCCAGGAGTTATTTAATTCACTTCTGAAATCTGATTTCTTGACTTGGCGGATGGCACTGGTACATTTGTTCTGGGCAACTTTATCATTTTGAAGGTCGGTGTGTGCCCCAGAGCACTTGGCTATATGCCACAGGATATCTCTAGTCCTTATTAGGTCAATGAGCTGTGGTGTAATCCATGTCTTGCTGGTCCTGTAATTTTCTTTTTTAAGAAGAGTAAAAATATTGCAGGACTTGTTAAATATATTGATAAAGCATTCAAATGCAGTATCCACATCAGTGGCAGCATAGACACCAGACCAGTCTTCCATGCAAAAGTGGGTTATAAGTGAGGTAAGTTGTCCTTTTTGAGTACTCTCAAGGCTTTTGTTCTGGGAAATGTTCAAGGTGTCTTGTTAGTCCAGGTGCATAAGACTAGTGAGTGGTCACTTATGGAGTTGGCAAGAATAGTAGTGCTAGTTATTCTGTGTGGCTGGCTGGTTAGGATCCAGTCAATATGCATGCTGGTACCAGTATGATAGTTTACCCATGTGGAGGACTGCATGAGTTGGACCATGTTTGTGACTGAGATGGTATCCCTATACAGTACAGTGCCCAGGGATAACCAATTTATGTTGAAGTCCCCAAGTGTTAGAACTTCAGAATTGTTGTGAAGTTCAGATAGATAGTCAAGTACTAGTTTGAAGCTGTTTGCCTGATTCTTGGGGGGAATGTACACATATACTAGGGTGAGACTATTCCTCTGGGTGCCAGGTTGCAACTGAACTGCCAGCTGTTGGGAGCTGCCCCCAGTTGGTGGGCAGGGAAGTAATCTGCCTTTGAGGGTGTCCTTGAGGTAAATGATGCAGTCATCATCACGTTTCCCTAATCTGTCCTCCCTAAAGGATGTGTAACCATCCAACTGGATGGCCAGGTCAGAGGTTCTTGGAGTAATTCGGGTTACATAGATACATAGATACATAGATACATAGACATGTCGGCAGATAAGGGACCTATGGCCCACCTAGTCTCCCATTTGAGCTTGTAAGTTCAGTTTGTTTTCCTAGAAGTCTATTTCCTTACCCTGACCTCTAGAATTCCTTTATGTCTATCCCATGCATTCTTAAATCCGTGATTGTTTCAGCCCCCACCACTTCCTCTGGCAGGGTGTTCCACTTGTCCACCACCGTTCTGTGAAGAAATTCTTTCTCATGTTTCCTCTGAATCGTCCTCCCTCCAACTTCATCCCATGCCCTCTAGTCCTGAAACATCTTTTTCGCTTAAAAATAGTGTTTTCCTGCACCCTATTCCTCCCTGTAAGATACTTGTATGTCTTATCATATCCCTTTCTCCCTCTCCTCCAGGAGTACATGTTCAGTTCCTTCAACCTGTCTTCATAGGACTTGTGATGCAACCATGCACCATCTTTGTTGCCCTCCTCTGAACCTTCTCTACCCTGTCTATGTCCTTACGTAGGTATGGTCTCAAGGTTTTCAAGACTGAGAGAACATCAGGCTGGTGCAGTGTGATCTGTACCTGCAGAGCATCAAATTTTGCCAAGAGACTGCAGATGTACACGGATGCAGTCATTATTGCCTCAGTCCTCTTGACTTGATGTAGGTATCTGAGTTCTAGTGACTGGTCAAGGGCTAAGATATACACAGAACAACAGCAACAGCCAGGTTAGTCATAGGGCATGAAGTTTTAGATATTATATTGTCTGAGATTTTCGGTGGGTTTTAATTTTATGATGGTCTGCTCTCATAGTGACTATGAGCGTATTCAGTTGTACAGGGGGGATGGGGTGGGTACATTTTTCTAGGAGATTTTGAGGGGTGATGTCATTGCACATGGTCCTTAAAGCAGGGAGATAGAAAGGATCGTATTGGGAAAGATTTAGCTGGTATACAGGGTATTAAATAGCTGGTATGGCAGAGCAAAACATTACACAAAACAGGAGGTATTGCTAACTATTTCCAGAAATTGATATCAATCAGTCAATCACTCAATCAATCAAAATCTTTATTTATCCATGGGGTACCATTGAGCAAGGCTCATTTGCAAGGTGGTCCTGGTCATGAATACATTAAAGTACAGTACAGAAGCAGGTATACAAAAAGCAATAATATACGAGGAAGAAAAAATATATACAGTGTATACAGTACAGTACAAGGTTGAAATAAATATAAAAAAAGCAGCATTATCTTTACAATTGAAGAAGTCAGCAGATGTACAATCTACCATAGGCATACAGGAGTTATAAGCAGAGATCTTTTGAGTGAAGCAGCCGGCAACTACACATATAGGGGAAAGAGGCCATGTATGGGGTAGCAGGTTAGAGAGGTAAAGAAGAGGAGGGATATATTACCAATGGCTGGGGGAAAAATTGGGCTAAAACCACAGAAAGTGATGATAGCTGTCTTGTGCTTGTTTATTATGATAATGATGGAGGAGGGGTAGATAATTGGGACACTACTATGGATGGGGTGGGACTTTAGCCAGGCTGGAGTGGACAGGGAAGGATGGGTGCTGCAGGAAGAGTTAATAGGGAAAGAGTGAGAGCCAGGGGTAGAAACATGGCGAGTGTCAGGATGGAAAGGGGGAGTTGCGGAATTAGTGGGCTAGCGGTGAGGAAAACATTTGTAAGGTGCTTTCATGTAGCGATCGAGAGCCCCTTGAAGATGTTCAGGCTAATAGGGCAGCTCAGCTTCAAGTTCCTGTGTAAACTGTTCCACAATGTGGGTAAAAAGAAGCTTAGAGCAGCTTTGCCGAAATGAGTTTTTACCCTTGAAACTTGAAGGGCAATTAGGGAATAGCTTCTGAGAGTGTAGGTTCCTAACACACTCCAGGGAATACAATCTGAGACATATGAGGGGAGCTTGTTGGTCATCGCTTTGAAGGCCCATAGGGCAGCATTTCTATTCCTTTTATAGTGAAGGAAAGTCCAGCCTAATGATGAGTACAGGGAGCAGTGGTGTGTGGAAAGTGGAAGGCCAGTAATGAACCTGATTGCTCTGTGGTAGAGGGAGTCCAACTTAGCCAGTGCAGAGGCAGTGCAGTGGCTGTAGAGCAGGTCCTCATAATCTATTAAAGATAGGAAGGTAGCTTGAACCAGTTGAATCTTGGCCTCCTTTGTGATCAGGTGGTTAATTCTTTAGAATAGTCCTAATCTTTGCCTTAGTTTCCTTCTGTAGTTCTTTGAGATGGTCGTCGAAGGAAAGTTTATGACCGAGCCAAACTCCTAGATATTTGAATTTCACTACATACTCTAGTGTTTCTCCAAGAACAGTGGTAATTTTAGGATAGCCCCCACCAGCAGGAATTGCTGCATGCAAGGAGGGAGAAGAGCATGGCTTTGTCTTTTCGCATTGAGAAAAGCTTTTGTTTATGAGCTGGCATTGTAGAAGGTTGAATTCAGCTTGAGGTCTTCACAGGCTGCTTCCGGCATGGGACAACCTGTATAGTACAGTGTCATCCACGAATAAGTGGATGTTGGCTTTTGATGGGGTCATTGATGCTGTTAATGTAGACTGCAAAGAGAAGGGGACCATGATAGAGCCCTGGGGCACACCCCCTCCATAGGTTTTAATGGAGAAAGATCACCTTCAGCTTTAACCTGCTGTTTCCTTCTCCGAGGTAGTCTGCAAACCAGCACATAGATTTATGGTCCAGACCTAAGGTGCTCAAGGAGGTAAGAATCAGGGTGTGATTGACTGTGTCAAATGCCTTACTAAGATCCAAGAAAATGGCACAGACATGCTTCTTGTTGTCAAGGTCTGGGAGCCAATCATTGGTCCCTTAGCTAGGGCTGTTATGATGCTGTGCTTTGCTCTGAATCCAGACCAACTGGGTTTAATAGGCTTCTGGATTCTTTTTTTCCATTCAACTTTTATTAAAGTTTACAATACAGAGAATGAAACCACAATGGCTTAAGAAATTGAGTGTATACTTATAACAAAATGTATAATGGTTCATTCTCTCCTTTGCCCCTTCCTTCCCCCACACCCCCAAGATCTCAGCGCAGCATTATACCAACAAGATTGCAGTGTACACTGTGGAAAATATGTGCTTCAGATTTGTAAGGCATGTAAGGTTTGAAAGGGCCCCAATTTTATTGAATTTATCAATTTTATTTGCAAGACTTGCAATAGTCCTCTCCGTTCTGAGGTTAGCAAAGAGTTCCTGGAGCCACTCCAAATACTTTAAATTATCAGAATATTTCCAGTGTCTAAGGACCACTTTTTTAACGGACAAAGAAATCAAAGTCATGATACTTTCTACACACCACAGAAATAGATGAGAAGTCCCCCAATAAAAATACTTCAGGTGTGAACAAATCTGAAAGCCCTAGAAGCGGGTCAACTCTATGTTTAATAGTGGCCCATAGTGACGCCACTCTAGGACACTCCCAAAAGATGTGTAGAAGGTCTCCAGACTGCGACTTGCAACTTGTACAGAGTGGAGAGGAAAGAACACCCAGTTTGGCAAGTTTCTGCAGGGAGTAATAAATATTATGTAAAATTTTAAATTGCATTAGCCTAAGTCTATCCTGTAACAAAAATTTATGACAATTATGCTAGAGGAGGGACCAATCGAACTCCTTACCTGGAAAGAGAGCATGTCAATAAACTACTGGGGCATAGTTGTCAGGATATGCCCATGTAAATAAATGGCTGTATAGTTTGGAAACTGCATGGGACAAACCAGCCAATTCAGCTAAAGTAGATTGAATGTGGATATGAGTTCCAGGAGGTGGAATAACTCCAAATACTTGCAACAGAAGATGCCGGAACTGGTAGATCTTGAACATGCTTTTACCAGATATCCTGAACTTGCGGATGATACCTTCTGAAGAGGACCACTGCATATCAGCTGTAATAAGGTCTTCCAGCTGACAATTTCCTAACTGAGGAAGCCAAGAGGGTAACAGTGGTTTATTGTTTATTTGTAAATTGGGATTACCACTTATGGGTTGGGACAAATCCTTAATACTGTCATATTTAAGAAAAGCACACAGTTGAGCATGAGCCTTAATTGAAACTGCAATGGGAGAGTTGCAAAATGTTTTGAGAAGAGATCCTAGTTTGGAATATAGCATCGCACTGGGAAGGTATCCATGCTTTTTAATAAGGGTTACTTCCACCTTTAACCATACCAGGATATAACCAGAACAAGCTGAGAGTTGATCCATTACCAGCCACCTAAGATATTTATTGGCCTGACTGGCCCAATAATACAATCCAAGATGTGGAAGCCTCCTCTTCCCTTAGGTGCGGCCAACTTGTGGAATGCCATCCTCAGTTTCTTATACCCCCATATAAAATTGGAAAACATACTGTGCACTTTTTTAAACCAAGACATCGGAAGCCCAATGTTTAACATATTAAGGGGTTAAAAAAGATGGGGAAAAACATTCATTTTAATCAACTTAATCCTGCCCCATAAAGAGAGAGGAAGGAGGGACCACCTGCGAAGATCTTGGTCTATTTTATGAACCAATGAATCTAGATTTAACTGCTGAAGTCTAAGCATGTTTCATGTCAGAATGATTCCAAGATATTTAATAGAATCAGACTTCCACGCCAGGCCAAATGTGGTAATTTCTTGCTTATAGACTATGATTGATAGGGTTTTACCTATGTTAAGTTTATAATTAGAAACCTTACTAAACTCCTCTATTATCTTGAGAATCAGGGAATGGATGTAGCAGGGCTCGTTATTTGCAGGAGAAGGTCATCTGCATATGCCACAACCTTAGCTTCATGATCATATAGGGAAATACCTGAGATATCCTTAGCATTCGTCAGCCTCCAAATAAGGGGCTCTAGATATATGTTAAAAAGCAGTGGGGATAAGGGACACCCTTGCCTGGTTCCCATGAATAATTTAATGGATCGTAAATCACCCCATTGCGGGAAATCCTAGCAGAGGGTAATAAATATAATGAATGAACCCAGTTCCGAAATTCCGTGAGGAAACTAAATGCCTCCATCACTGCAAACAGATATTTCCAATAGACCATGTTGAAGGCCTTCTCGGCATCCAGGGAAACCAAAGCCATTGGGAGAGCAGCATCCCTGGAGGCCGAGAAGACAAGAGACAGAGTTCTCAGGTGGTTGGCTGATGATCTACCTTTCATAAATCCAACCTGCTCCTATCCTATTATAGAAGGGAGAACTAAGCTCATCCGATCAGCAAGTAATTTGGCTAAAATTTTGATATCATGATTGAGTAGGGAAATCGGTCTATAGCTAGAGACCTGGTCACGTGGCTTGTCTGGCTTGGGCAATAACACAATCAATGCTTCAAAAAGGGAGGCATCGGTCGCTTGACTGGAGAGAAGAAAATGGAAAAGCGGAAGTAAAATGGGAATTAGTTGCCTGGAAAAAACTTTGTAAAAATTAGAGGTAAACCCATCTGGGCCAGGGGTTTTATCAGACGGAAGGGATTTAATTACCCTATTTCATCTTCAGAGATAGCAGCAGTTAACGTAGCTTGCTGAAGCTCGGTAAGGGTAGGTAAATGTAGGTCCCTCAAATATGCCTGCACATCCTCCTCAGAGGGAGGGGTTAACATGGGACGATATAAATCCTGGAAGTAACTAGTAAATTTGTTTACTATCTCTGAAGGTGAAGTTCTAAGGGAGTCACCATCTAAGGAGCGAACCACAGCAATAAATCTAGTGGTCTCTTGTTGTTTGACACGCATGGCCAACATCCGCCCAGTTTTCTCCCCTTGGTCAGTGTAGAATGCATTTGTTCTTAAGATAGCAAATTCAACTTGCTCTCTTAACAGGCCAATGTAAGCGTCCCTCAGTTTGACTAAGTCCTGCCTAAAAGTCTCCGAAGAGACTGGGGAAAGACTAGATTCCATGCTCCTAATTTGAGACAACAGACGAAAAGTTTTGTTCTCCGATTCTTTTTTCCTTTTTGATATTACGCCAATTATAATCCCCCTCAAAAAAGGCATTAAGAGCCCCCCATTCCATATTGGGTTGTCCTATAGAATTGTTATTTAAGGCCATAAACTGCTGTATTTGAGATGCTATATATTCCACCTTATCCGGTTCTTTCAGAATTTGATTATTGAGCTTCCACCTACTCCCCTTCTGGGGCAAGGATGCAACTGACAGCCGACAAGTGACTGCAGAATGATCTGAGGGTGGGCCCGAGACAGTATTAGAATCCACTACTCCCAGTAGAAGATTTTGAGAAATCAAAATGTAGTCGATCCGAGAGGAGGTGCCATGTACTGGCGAAACAAAAGTGCATTCCCTATGGTTAGGGTGAAGCATATGCCATACATCGCACAAGCCAGTGGGGTCTAATAGGTCCCTGAAGGCCCATTGAGCAGGCAAAATCTAGATCGACCTGACCTATCTACGGTCTGGTCAAACACCAAATTGAGGTTGCCCCCTATTATCATGGGACGATCAGAAAATGAATACAAAACTTCCAATAATTTACCAAAAAAACCCAGAGTATTCATGTTAGGGCCATAGACACTACCCAGGACAATGTCAATAGTATATAGTTTGCCCTTTACAAATAGAAACCTACCACAAGGGTCAGAAATAGTTTTGAGAGGTTGAAAGGGGATGGATCTGTGTAAAAGGATCATGGGGTAGTACTTGTGCTGCAAAAATCTGCCCCACTTGCTGACGCCTCATCCTGTCTGCTTCAGTATTAAGAAGTAAATGCGTCTCCTGTAATAACATATTTTCTGCTTTAAGATGGTTTAAATATTTCAGAATTTTATATTGTTTGATCTTATGTCTGGCCCCTTTAACATTCCAAGTGATACACTGGATATCCCTAACCATAATCCTTTGGAGAGTTAAAGTACTTCATAGCAAACCACCTATGCTTGCTTATGATCTTACTGGTACCGTTTGTTGAGTATATGCTGCGCTTACCCACCCACCTTTCAAGCCCAACCCAATCCAAAAACCAAGTATAAACCCCCAAAAAGTAACCCCAACAACATTGGATAAAGCCTAACCCTCCCAGTCCCACCCCATATTGCCTGGTACATGATAAACAACTCACCTATACCTCCCCTGCATCTCCCCCACTCCCAACAATTAGTTTAACTATAACAATAGAACAAACCTTTCTGATCTAATAAAGCGGTGAATGACTTTGAATAAAACAGTATTTGTATAAAGTACCTCGGTACCCAAATATGTGAAACATGACAAATATTAAAGTCAGCAAGCCATACGTCTAGAAGAAAACAGTTAAACATAAACAATGTCCCAGTCATGGGGTAGGACTCCAACACGATGGGAGAAGGTGTGTACCTAAACGCTATTAATCAAATTAAAACAAAAGCAAAGTCTTTATTTAACAACTTCTAATCCACCCTTCTCCCTTTAGAGTAATTTCTCTTCATAGAATAACAAACTAAATAAAACTTGTATTAATTATCCCCTACAATCAGTATTTCCTTTTATACAGTATTAGGCAAAATATCTTTCCCAGTGTAAACCCAGTGTGAGACCAGTATATGGAATACTACATCACATACAGTCTTTGGAGCCATCTAGCGATAAAAAGTCCATGCTGCAAGTTAAGATTGGCTTAGAAAATGAGCAGTAATGGGTCGCTGATGGAGAAAGTGACGTTGTCCCACATTTCTAGATTCTCTCAAGCAACTCTGAAGTAATCACAGCATCAAAAAGTGTAAAAATCAAAACTTTAAGCACATTGTGCAAACCGCAGACAGATCTTCCTCAAAACTTAAACCCAGTCTCACATTCACTTTCAGTAATAAGGAAAGCCCTCAGCGGGTAGAGCGGACTGCCGGTAAAGCAGAGACAACCTATTATCACTTGAATGTCTTAGTAGTACCAACATAACAGTGGTCGCAGCACTCTCCAAGTAAACGGAGCCTTAGACCAGCCAGCTTCGTAGATGCTATGTACAGTCCTTCAGGGAAAACCCAGCCAGACCCCCTAAAATGCCAGAATATTTTTTTAGAGAAAAAAGGAAATCCTTAAGAGGCATCTCACTCTATTCTATGGCTTCCCAGTCAGCCACATCCAACCCCTACCTCAGGGATACGAAATAAATCTGGGAAAGCAGCCTTAGGTCAGCAGCTGCAAACTCTGCATCCTCATATACAGACCAGGAGCCTGCCACAAGCACTTGCAATCTGGCTGGATAACTCATCTTAAATTTGATAGCTGCTATTAGATTCATGACTATTGCATGGTAAGTGGCTCATTTCTGGTGCACTGACAGGGTAGGTCTTATGTGACCCTAATCCTAGATCCTTCCCATGTGAGATCTTTAATTTCCGTACTTTAGATAGAAAATGCTGCCTCACCTGGTAATTCAGAAATTGAAAGATAAAGGATCTAGGGACCGCTCCTTGTGTGGTGGCATTGACGGAGCTCTGTGGGCTCTTTCAATTATATAATCGGAGCCAAACGGAGATGGACCTTGCTTATTTTTCAACAAATTTCCTGACAAATTTGATCGGGTCTGACCTTCTTCTCATTCTGGCAAGCCTATTAATACGCATTATTGTGGCTAAGGCCCTCAAGTCTTAGACCTTATTCTCATCTTGGTTAGTCGTTGCCTTTACAGCCACCAACTCTGGATTGAATTGATCTTGTTTGTGCTTTAAGGAGTGTATACGAGCCTCATTGTCAGAGGTCTTCTGAGATAGGGATTCCACAGTGTTAGATATACTTTTAATTTCCACCAGAATCAACTGAAGTTCAGAGTTGAAAGGCTGAAATTCTTCGAGAAATCTGGGGAGGGTAAGAGGCTCTGAATCTGCATTCCCGGCGCCAGTAGTCTGTCACTGTAGTACAGTAGAGGCCTTGGTCTTCTTCGGGGCCTTCTTGGGAGACACAGGAGGGGTATGTTTGGGAAGGCTTTTCTTCATTTCTATCTCCATTTGCTCCCTACGGCATAAAACAGCGGTCTACAGAGAAGATTCGCAAAGCAGATAGGATAGTTCACCGCTACAGAAATGTAATTAAAACAGTATAAAACAGAGCAGAGGAGAGGAGCTCATGCAGGAGAGTGTTACTCAGTGCCCTGCATCACGTGACTCCTAGGCTTCTGGATTCTAAGTATACCCCTAGCTGGCCACACACTATTTTTTCTAATAATTTAGACAGGATGGGGAGGAGGGAAATCAGTCTGTAATTATTTAGATCGCAGGGGTCACCTGCTTTTAATAGAGGGATGACATGGGCTATTTTCCGTTGAGGGGGAGGCTACCCTGGGAGAGTGACATGTTGAATAGGTGTGATTGGCACTGCAAGCACATGGTAGGCACATTTCAGATAGTATGGCTCTTTCAGTAGACTGCTAACCATTTTTTGAGTATGTCCATAGCACAATAGACAAAAATATGTATTTTAAATTTTGCTATGCATTCTGTGCTAATTGCTATGCATTTCACAGCTGATCAACACTATCACACAATGGTCTGCTAATTTTTGGGACTTATTTAATACACTGGGGTATAGTTCTGAGTATTGCACATATAGGGTAGGGATGAAGTGAGTGACAGCTTAAATGTTAGTTTTAGGGAGTTCAGAAATATTAGAAGCAGAATCTTAAGAAATATGCCTGAAATAGGTAGTTGGGTGGGAGTTTTGGGTTGTTGTTAAGGTAATTAAAAGTGTTCCAAACTTCTTTCGGTAGAAGAGGATCAGGTGTAAACAAGCATCAGCCCCTTTAAGAGTGGGCATGACCCTTATGGATAGGAGAAATGTGGGCGGTATCCCAGGGGAGAAAGAGGATTTAAAGAGTGTCAGGGGCCAGGGAGTGTGGGGGGGCTGAAAAATCACTAAACAGAGCAGATGAAGCAGTATCAGGGTGGCCGAGAAATGGCTTAGCTGGTGACAGATAGTAGAAGCAGGTTGAGCTTGAGTTGGGAGAACAGAGCCCAGTGCCAGCCAATAAGGAGGCACAGAATTCAGGTAGGCAGCCAGTCAGGAGTCAGAGCAGAGAGAGTGCCCAAGTCCAAACCTCCAGTGCTACAGGGACCATACTTTAGAATCGGGCAGGCTTCCTGGTGCAGTGAGTAGGCATTGAGGATCAGCAGATGCCACACTGCTGGGCTTAAAGGAGCACCTGATCAAGGTATCTGATCTGCAGGAAGAGACAGAATAGGATGTTAATTTAAAGAGTGTATTGCATCAGGAGGGAAGATGGGGACTGGAGACACCAGAGCAGCAGGGGTCTGAAATCGGCAGGACTATTGCTCTAGATCTGGGGGCTGGTCTCTAACAACAGAAGCAGGGAAGGAGAGAATAGACAGGGCAATTAAGTAAATGATTGGGGAGGGTTGCTCAGGTGGGACAAAAAGTGAGCTGGGGCTGGGCAAGTCAGTGCCAAGCTGGGAGGGGGGCAGACTGTAAGCAGTAGAGGAAAAGCAGAGAAAATTTATGCTAAGCTAAAGGCAGAGAACAGCAGAATAGGTCTAACAATAAGCATACATTACAATAATTGACTGAGTAGAAAAATTTACATGCAACAATTAATTACAACACTATTCTGGGAACAGTCTAGGCAGGATAAACTCTTCACAGTTAAAGCAGTTAGAGACAAAAAAGCTGTAAATCACAAAACTCCCTATGCTGAAAATCACTAAACAGAGCAGAGGAAGCAGTACCAAGGTGGCCAAGATATACAGAAACATAGAAACATTGAAATTGTTGGCAGATAAGGACCGCTAGGCCCATCCAGTCTGCCCGTAGGCCCTATATATTGTATGTGGCCACTGATCCTATGTGATCAATGGCTTATCACTCCCTCCCCTCTCAGACTTCCCTTGTACCCGTCCCAAGCATGCTTAAAACCCTCCACTATGCTTGCCCCCACTGCCTCATGTGGCAGACTATTCTATGTGTTGACTACCCTTTCTGTATCGAAAAACGTCCTCACATTACCTCTTAATCTACCCTCCAATTTCATATTGTGCCCTTGTTCTAGTACTTTTATACATTGAAAAGCCCCTGCCTGTACCTTATTTATGCCCTTATGGTACTTGAAAGTTTCAGTCATGTCCCCCACTGTCTCCTCTCCTCCAGTGAGTACATATTGAGGTCCCTTAGTCTCTCCTCATGTTTTTGTGGTGAAGCCTGCACCATCTTTGTTACCCTTCTCTGGATAGTCTCCATCTTATCTATGTCCTTGCACAGGTGCAGTCTCCAGAAATACATGCAGTACTCCAGGCGAGGTCTTACTAATGTTTGATACAATGGCATCACCACCTCCCACCTCCTGCTAGTGATACCTCGGTCTATGCACCCCAGCATACCACTGGCCCTCCCTGCTGCCTTTGTATATTGCTTTAATACCTTAAGATCTATTAAGTAGGGGGAGTGGCTTAGCTAGAAGGAAGATAGATTTAAACACTGCCCTAGATAAATTCTGCAAGAGGCTTGGCAGAGAACACCAGGAGGAAGGAGTGTGTGACTGACTTCTCACTGGGACTAAAGAAGTAGAACTCTTCTACTGGGACCTTCAATTTAGGGAAAAACACATGTAAAAAAGTTAGTGTGTCTGTCTGAGTTAGCTGAAGTTAAAGTTATCTGAGCAGTTATCTAGGTGTAAATCTCAGTTGACTGAAGGGGATTGTTATCTGTGCAATTTAATTATATGTAGAAAGATCTATTACGTAGGGGAGTGGCTTAGCTAGAAGGAAGCAAGATTTAAACACTGCCCTAGATAGATTCTGCCAGAGGCTTGGCAAAGAACACCAGGAGGAAGGAGTGCTGTGTGACTGGACTTCTCTACTGGGACTATATTGCCCTCCTTCCCACCCAAAGCTAGTTCTACTTTTATAGGCACAGGATTTGACTGACAACAGAAAGGTACTTCCTGTTTGGGAGCAGTAAGTGAGTGATCACAGAGCCACCAAAGACTCACCATCCTAGAAGAGGAAGAGTAGCCCTCCAGCCCCTCCCCCAGCTGCTGGAGGTCTGCCTCTGATCAAGTAAGGGATCTACTGAGAAATATAGGATCTTCTTATCTCAGAACAGGACAATCAGGAGCTTAAAGGGCACAGAGGCATTAAGTAAGTAGGGAGAGAAGAAAAAAACAGAGGAAAGAGTAAGGATTCCAAACAACAGTGAAGGGGCCAGAAGTAAGACATGATGGGAGTGGTGCAGTGCAGTGGCTATGGAGCAGCAGTCTTCCAGGAGATGTTCTGGAGAATGCAGTGTTGTCCCATCTGTAGGCACCTCTCTGGCCTGAGGGAGGAGGTTGCTCATCTCTGCGTTGAGTTGACCAGAATTTGTGGGACATCCTCTTCCATCCAGGGACCACCAGGGCACTGCTATTGCCTCAGAGGTTGCTAGGAAAGAGGAGCAGTTGGACCACAGTGGGCTAGTGAGGGTGAGGGTGGTGGAACAGAGGCGCATCCTCCTATTGTACCTCTGCATAATTCTATGCCATTCTGGCAAAGTGGTTCCTCTATAGAGGCAGCCAGTGGAGACCAAGGAGGATGCTGGGAATCTCCACAAGGGAGACCCACAGAAGGGTGGAATGGGACCCCACAGGGAAGGAAACAACTCCTGGTGGGGGACTCCATTGTTAGGAAGGTATATCTGGGGGAGGAAGGGGACAGGGCGGTAAGGTGCCTGCCTGGCACCATGTTTTGGAGGGACAGGGAGCGAATTCTCAGGATTGCCAGAGCAGCTGCACAGGGAAGGGAGCTGGATGTCATTGTCCACCTAGGGACAAATGACCTGGCTGAAAGGATCAGAGCAGTGCAGGAAGAGTTTGTGGAGTTGAGGGAGGGCCTTGAACAAGTAGCATGCATGGTAACATTCTCGGAGGTGCTGCCTGTCTATGGTATAGGTGAGGCTAGGGTGCTCCACACATGCATTCAATCAGTGGTTGAAAACTGGTGCAAAGCTCAGGAGTTGGCTTCATTGGGGACTGGAGGTCCACCTGGAGTGATGCAGACCTATACTGGCATGATGGGCTGCATCTGTCCAGAAGGGGAACCAGGATCCTAGGTGATAGGTTTAAATGCTTCATTGGCAAGCATTTAAACTGGCCAAGGGGGCACTGGAAAGGAACAGGGAAATCCTAGCCCCCAAAAGGTCAGGGTAGTAAGTGAAGTAAACACCAAGATAGAGATGTCGATAGAGAGAAGGGCAGGGGTAAATGGAGAAAGTGACAAAGGCAGGAAGGACAAGGATGGGGCAAAAAGGAGTAAGGCCATCAGGAAATGGAGGGTAATGAGTACCAATGCCTGTAGTCTGGACAACAAGCTCCTGAACTGGTGGCCTTGATGGAAGAGGGATGCCTGGATATCGTAGCAGTCACAGAAACATGGTACACAGAGAACCATGACTGGGATGTAATATACCAGGGTACATAACCTACAGGAGAGAGATAGGGAGGAGAGAAGAGGGTGAGGAGTAGCTCTCTATGTAAAGGAAGGGATAAAAGCAACTGAACAAAAGAGTAAACAGGGAGGAAAGGAGGCACTGTGGGTCACCTTAGAGACTGGAAATGGCACCACAATCTGCACAGGGGTTGTATACAGACCCCCATGTCAGGGGAGGAAATGGACAAGGATATGATAGAAGACATTCTTAGGATGGCAGAGAAAGGGGAGATACTGTTGATGGGAGACCTGAATATGCCAGATGTTAACTGGAGCACATTTGCTGCAACCACATCCAAGAGCAGGGCCATTCTCGATGCCCCACAGGTGGCATGCCTCAGACAGCTAGTTTCAGAACCACTCATGAGGAGCAATCTTGACCTCATACTCTCAAATGGGGACAGTGAGAGGATCTCAGATCTAGAAATGGTTACCATCTGGGAACAAGTGACCATCAAACAGTGTGGTTCATGATCAACTCAGCTACAGAGTCAAGCCATACAAAAGTGAGGGTACTGGACTTCAGGAGGGCTGACTTTGGCAAGATGGTGAGTGCCCTAAAAAGCACTAGCAAACAGGCTAGAAGGAGGGTGGAGCAACAATAGAGAAACATCAAAACTGCCATCACAGAGGCAACAAGCCTTTGTGTGAAACAAACAAATAAAAAATGAAAGAAAAGCCACTATGGTTCTCAAAATGAGGTGGTGGGAAAGTCAGGGAAAAAGATATATTCAGGAAGTATAAGTAAACAACAGAAGGAAAAGGACAGAGACTGTACCAGTTAAGGCAGAAGAAAGCAGGGAGGGAAGTCAGAATAGACAAAGTCCAAACTGAGGAAAAGATAGCCAACTCAGTTAAGAAGGGGATAAAGCCTTTTATAGGTACATCAGGGAGTGAGAATGACAAAGAGAGAGGATAGTGAGGCTGAATAGAATGGATGGTGGGTGGGTAGAGAGGACAGTGAAAAGCAGGGATACTGAACTAATATTTCTGCTCAGTATTCACAAAAGAGGAGGGGGAGGTGCCTAATCCAATTAACAAAAGCACTCTGGATGGTGGGGGGTCGATCCCAGTCCTTTCACAGAAGAAAGGGTTCTGAAAGAACTCCTAAAACTGAAGGTGGACAAAGCAATGGGGACTGATGGAATTCACCCCAGAATTCTAAAAGAATTAAGGGGAGAACTAGTGAAACCACTGACAACCCTTTTTAACAAATCATGGGAGGATGGTGTGGTACCTGAGGACTGGAGGAAGGTGGATGTGATTCCCCTTCACAAAAGTGGGACCAAGACAGAGGCAGGAAACTACAGACCTGTCAGTTTGACCTCTGTGGTAGGGAAAGTGATGGAATCACTTCTGAAGGAAAGAATTGTTGAGTACCTAGAGGCCAGTGGGGCACAGGACCCAAGGCAGCATGGGTTCACAGCAGGAAGGTCATGTCAGATGAATCTAATTGATTTCTTTGACTGAGTGATCAAAGTAGTAGACCAGGGAGGGGCTGTGGACATGGCCTACCTAGACTTTAGCAAGGCATTTGACACAGTCCCACACAAGAGATTCATTGTCAAATGAATCAGCCTGGGAGTGGGTCCCAGGTAGCTGAGGTAAAACTTTGGTTGGACAACAGGATACAGAAGGTAATTGTAAATGGAGTCCACTTTGAAGAAAGAGGGATTACTAGTGGGGTATCGCAAGGTTCAGTACTGGGTCCAGTTCTTTGTAATGTCTTTATAAGTGACATTGAAGAGGGCCTGGAAGGAAAGTATGCCCCTTTGCAGATGACACAAAGATCTGCAACAGGGTTGATACACAAGGAGGCATGGAAAGGATGAGAAGGGACTTGGCAAGGTTGGAGGAATGGTCAGAAGTATGGCAGCTTGGATTCAATGCAAAGAAGTGCAAAATAATGCACCTGGGAAACAAAAACCCAGGGGAAGATTACACAATAGGGAGGTAGTAACAACAACAAAAATGGAAAGGGACCTGGGGGTAATCATATCAGATGACCTTAAGGTTAGCAAGCAAAGTGAGAAGGCAGTGGGGAGGGCTGGGGGTATACTGGGATGTATAGGGAGAGGCATCACCAGCAGAAAACAGGAAATTGTTATCCCTCTGTACAGACAGTTGGTGAGACCCCATCTGGGGTACTGCGTCCAGTTCTGGAGACCCCATCTCTGCAAGGACATAGACAGGATAGAGGCAGTCCAGAGGAGGACAACTAAAATGGTGCAGGGTCTGCAAGAGAAGCCATAGAGGAGAGACTAAAGGAGCTTAATATGTATACTCTTGAGGAAAGGAGGAGAAGGGGGACATGATAGAAATGTTTAAGTACCTCAGTGAAATCAGCAAAGTCCAAGAGGGTAGCATCTTTCAGAAAAAGAGATGTGCAAGAACAAGGGGACACAATTTAAAGATGGGGGGGTAGTTCAAGGGCAATGTGAGAAAATATTTTTCACAGAGAGGGTGGTGGATGCATGGAACAGCCTTGCTGAGGAGGTTGTGGTCTCTAAAACTGTGGGAGAATTCAAGAGTACATGGGACAAACATAAGGCAATACTCGTGGGGGGTAAGAAGAAATAGGCTGTTGGTTAACTAGGATCTGCAGCTTATCCTGTAGGTAGGGAAATGGGCAGACTAGGTGGGCCATGCGGTCTTTATCTGCTGTCAAAGTCTATGTTTCTGTTTCTATGTTTCTATTTTCAGGTCATCAGAGATGATAACCTCTAGGTTTCTTTCCTCCTTGGTGACAATCGGCTCCTCTTCCCCAACCTGTAGCTCTCTCCAGGGTTCCCTCTACCCAGGTGCATTATTTGCACTTCTTTACATTAAATCTCAGTTACCACATCTCTGACCATCTTTCAAGCTTCTCCAGGTACCTCTTCATTTTCTGCACCCCTTCTGAAGTATCTATCATGTTGCAGATCTTGGTGTCATCTGCAAACAGGCAGACCTTTCCTTCCAGCCCCTCTGCAATGTCACTAATGAAGACATTGAACAGGATTGGGTCCTAGTACTGATCCCTGAGGTACCACACTGGTCACCCCCTTCTCCCCAGATTGTACCCCATTTACCACCACTCTCTGTCTGTTAACCAGTTCCTAACTCAGTTCACCACCTTGTCTCCCATGCCCAGACTACTCATCTTGTTAATCAGCCTTCTATGTGGGACAGTGTCAAAGGCTTTGCTGCAATCAAGGTATACAACATCTACTGGCCCTCCCTGGTTAGGTTCCCTTGTCACCCAATCAAAAAAAAAAAACTATTAGATTCATTTGACTTGACCTTCCTGCTGTGAATCCATGTTGCCTCAGATCCTGCACACCACTGAATTCCAAATGTGTCACTGTCCTTTCTTTCAGCAGAGTCTCCATGATCTTTCTCACCACTGAGATGATGCTGACTAGCCTGTAGTTCCCCGCCTCCTCCCTACTGCCACCTTTGTGCAGTGGAACTACATGTACCCTCCTCCAGTCCTCTGGAATAACACCCGTGTTGAGTGACTCTGTGAACAGGGCCACCAGAGGCACTGCTAGTTCCTTTCGCAGCTCCTTTAATATCCTCAGGTGGATGCCGTCTGGCTCCATGGCCTTATCTAACTTCAACTTTGTGAGTTCTTCCAGAACTCTCTCCACTGTGAATGGACTGGTGTCCACCTCTGCCCCCCAACTGTGGTCCTTGATCTGCCCCTTCTTTAGTGAATACTGAGCAAATGTATTTGTTCAGTATTTCAGCCTTGTCCAGATCCCCCTTACACTCTCCCTCCTCCCTTTGAGTTTCACAATGTCCCCTGGTTTTTCTTCTTTCACTAATGTACCTACAAAATACCTTATCCTCTTTGTTTACATACTGTGCTAAGTTCTCTTCTGTCTGTGCCTTTGCCTTCCTAACAACCTTCCCTGCTTTGCTGGTGACAGATAGTAGAAGCAGATTGAGCTTGAGTAGGGAAAACAGTGTCCAGTGCTAGCCAATAGGAAGGCACAGAATTGAGGCAGGGATCCAGTCAGGAGTCAGTGCAGAGAGAGAGAGAGAGCCAAAGTTCAAAAACTACAGAGCTATGGGGAATGTACCTTACAATCAGGCAGGCTTCTTGGCACAGTGAGTGGGCAGCAACAATCAGCTGATGCTACACTGCTGGGCTTGAAGGAGAGCCCAGTCAAGGGTTCTGATCTTCCTATTGGGCAGGCTTCCTGGTGCAGTGAGCGGATGGTGAGGATCAGCAGATGCTGCACCGCTGGGCATGAAGGAGTGCCTGGTCCAGGGCTCTGATCTTACAATCAGGCAGGCTTCCTGGTGCGGAGAGTGGAAGGCAAGGATCAGTGGATGCTGCACTGCAGGGCTTGAAGGAGTGCCCAGTCAGGAGTTCTGATCTTACAGTTGGGCAGGCTTCCTGCTGCAGTGAATGGGTGGTGAGAATTAATAGATGCTGCACCACTGGGCTCGAAGGAGTACCCCAATCAAGGGCTCTGATCTTACAATCAGGCAAGCTTACTGGTGCAGTGAGGTGGTGACAAGGATCAGCTGATGCCACACCACTGGGCTTGAAGGACCACCTGGTTAGTGGCTCTGATCTTACAGTTGGGCAGGCTTCCTGGTGCTGTGAGCGGGGGAGCAAGAATCAGCGGATGCTGCACCACTGGGCTTGAAGGAGAGTCTGGTCATGGGTTCTAATCATACAACTGGGCAGGCTTCCTGGTGCACTGAATGGGCAGTAAGGTTCAGTGGATGTTGCACCATTGGGCTTGAAGGAGTGCCTTGTCAGGGGCTCAGATTTTATAGTCTGGCAGGCTTCCTGGTGCAATGAGCAGGCAGTGAGGATCAGTGGATGCCACACCACTGGGCTTGAATGAGCACCCTCTCAGGGGCTCTAATAACTCTTCACTGAGCTGTTGCATAAAATGAGTCACCCTATGGGTTTCCATGGCTATATGAAGGATCTCACATTTGAACCTAGGGTCCAACATGGTAGCAAACACATGATGGCAGGTATCCATGACTGTGGTGAACCTTAAATTAAGTTCTCATCAAGATGATTTACAAGGTCAGTGACCTCTTGTGTACTGAGTGTGTTATCAGCCAAAAACCATTATAATGATCTTTTGAGAATATGCACTGCTGGGATAATCTGTCTAAGTAAGGCTGTGGAAGCACTTAGATCAAGTGTACTTCTCTCAAATGATGCAAGAACCTTCACCATGCCCTCAAGAACTAACCAATCATGATGTCCTAGGACCCCTCCAATGTCTGCCTCAGTAGATATTTGGAATAGTGCCTGCTTTTGCTGACAGAGTTATAAAAGCATTAATTGTGAAGAATTCCACCAAGTGCTAACATCTTGTATTACGCAATGTTAGGGCAGAGCAAGGCATTCCTGAACTTCTTGCAATTTGTTAGTGGATTTACAGAGTGACAGAAATGGCTGCAGATGGAAAGGGCTGTGGATAATATGTTGTTGGTCCTACTACTGCTATGCAGTGCACGAATCACTACTAAATTTAGTGTGTGTGTGTGTGTGTGTGTGTGTGCGCAAAGCTATAAATACTCACAAAATGGCCATCATTGATGGCTTTCACCACATTTGTGCCATTGTCAGTAACAAAAAACAACAACTTTTAAATTGGTGTTAACACCAGTCCAAGACCACAATGTGTCTTTCAGGAATGTGAGAATATGATGTGCTCTGTGGTCTTCCTCCATCAGTCCAATGTTCAGCAAAGCTGACCAAATGAGACTACCAGATTGTGTGTGTGTGTGTGTGTGTGTGGCAAGGGTGAACCATAAGGGGATGCATTGTAAGGAGGTTGGAGCACACACCAGTGTGCAGTTAAGGAGAGATAGGAATGCAGGAGTTTACCTCCAGTCCAGATATCTGATGTGCAGTGAAAACCACCAACAGTCTTTGCAAGTAGAGAAGCAACAGCAGATCGTACATTATGATACAATCATGGCCATATAGTTCGAGAAAATGTAGTACAAGATGGGATCTGATAAAATGGTTGCAAATAGTTGAGAAGCAATCAGAAGCCAGTATCTTTTACAACTGACATAAGCTGGAGATCCAACCCCATAATCTCAGCAATCAGCTGTGTGATTTGCTGTGTTGTTGGATGTGAGGCATGATACTTTGTTTGTGCATGCAAAGCATCCATTATTGGAACTGCCACGAGAGACATCGATATGGACCGCTTCAACAACAGTGGTGTGTGAAGTACTGATGACTGTCTCTGCCTTGTAATATCAGTGGAGTCAGAAGTGACCACCAGAGTAGAGGCAAGACTCTGCGTTGATGAGGGAGAAGGAGTGCCATGACCACTGGGTTGCTCTAAATCATGTGTCATTTTTACCACCACCAATACCAGTTGTGCAAGCCTGTCCACCAGAGGGGTTTAGTCTTGGTGAAACCAAAGGTCCCAATCTAGACCCAGATGAGCCTTCAATACACTTGAGGGTGCTTAAGCATCAAGTTGTTCTGTAATGGTGTTGTGGTTAAGTTAGAGAGTGATTTCCCTCAGCTTACAGTGGCATTGCAAAAAGAACAGACTGCTTTCTTTGTGACCTCCTTTAACACTGTGAAATGCAGCTACACAGCACTTTTAACACTGCAGTTACCAGTGATTCTGCTAGCACCACATCCCCCAATTGTTTTTTCAACAGATGTGCCTGTCTTGTCTTGATGTTCTTGCCCTGTGACCACTGCCCTTGATGGTGCCATGCTAGTGCTGCCATTACTTGGCTGTCTTTCTTTCAGGCTATGATGGAGCTGGCCAAAGAAACCTTAGTGTTGCTTTTTTGGTCTTCTTAGAGGGACGGGGACCCTTACTCTTATTGCTACATCTACTACCCTTGCTAGTCATGCTACAGCTAGAGGTTGTTTTGCCAGCCACCTTTTTTTTCTTCTGCTCTCAAGGTACATAGCGTTCTTGGCCTCATCTTCAAAATTACTCCTATTTGCCTCTGATGAAGAAGATGATGTGTCACCAGGCAGTTCATCATGTGGAAGGAAATACTCAGAACCAGATGACTGGACATCCTCTGCAATTTTTTTTCAGGAGTACTAAGAAGCAGGAGGCATAACTGTATAAACTGTAGTGGTCATACTGGTAATATGCACCATGGCAGTGATATTAGACAGGGATCATAGTGTCACTAGTGGCTGGAATGAAAAATCACAGTTGCAAAACTGGCTGTAGTAGTCATGCTGTCCATTGCTGTGGAAGAGGAAGATAGGCTCTCTATAGTGGTGGTGGTGGTAACAACAGATGTGATGGTACTGGTGAGAGATGGGGACACATTGTGGTTGTGGTGGGAGTTGAGAACAGTATCCTTCTGCTTGTGCTTCTTATAATACTTTGTTCTGTGCCAGCCACAGTACTACTATTGCTGGAAGACATAGGCTTGGAAGGGGTAAAGAATAATTTGGGGTGTCAAAGATGGGCTGACAGTCTCACACACTCAGGTTCAGCATCACCAACCTGTTTCTCATTGTAGATTTGCTTGGGCTGGACCAAGTATGTTTTTTCCACCTCTACAACAAGCCTTTGTGTGAAGCAAATAAATCAAAACAAAAGAAAAAGCCACTATGGTTCTCAAAAGAGGTGGCAGAGAAAGTCAGGGAGAAAAAGATAGCATTCAGGAAGTATAAGGAAACACAGAAGGAGCAAGACAGAGAGCTGTGCCAGTTAAGGCAGAAGGAAGCAGGGAGGGCAGTCAGAATAGCAAAGGCTCAAACTGAGGAAAGGATAGCCAACTCAGTTAAGAAGAAGGTAAAACCTTTTATAGGTACATCAGGGAGCGTAGAAAGACAAAGGGAGGGATAGTGAGGCTGAATAGAATGAACGGTGGGTGGACAGAGGGGGATAGTGAAAAAGCAGGGATACTGAATGAATATTTCTGCTCAGTATTCACAAAAGAGGAGGGGGAGGTGCCTAATCCAATTAACAGAAGCACTCTGGATTGTGAGGTTGATCCCAGTCCTTTCACAAAAGAAAGGGTTCTGAAAGAAATCCTAAAACTGAAGGTGGACAAAGCAATGGGGCCTGATGGAATTCACCCCAGAATTCTAAAACAATTAAGAGGAGAACCAGTTAAACCACTGACTACCCTTTTTAACAAATCATGGGAGGATGGTGTGGTTCCCAAGGACTGGAGGAAGGCAGATGTGATTCCACTTCACAAAAGTGGGACAAGACAGAGGCAGGAAACTACAGACCTGTCAGTTTGACCTCTGTGGTAGGGAAAGTGATGGATTCACTTCTGAAGGAAAGAATTGCTGAGTACCTAGAGGCCAGTGGGGCACAGGACCAAAGGCAGCATGGGTTCACAGCGGTAAGGTCAAGTCAGATGAATCTAATTGATTTCTTTGACTGGGTGACCAAAGTAGTAGACCAGGGAGGGGCTGTGGACATGGCCTACCTAGACTTTAGTAAGGCATTTGACACAGTCCCACACAAAAGATTAATAGTCAAATTAACCAGCCTGGGAGTGGGTCCCAGGGTGGTAGCCTGGTTAAAACATTGGCTGGACAACAGGACACAGAAGGTAATTGTAAATGGAGTCAACTCTGAAGAAAGAGGGGTTACTAGTGGGGTACTGCAGGGTTCAGTATTGGGTTCAGTCCTTTTCAATGTCTTTATAAGTGACATTGCAGAGGGACTGAAGGAAAGTATGCCCTTTGCCAATGACACATAGATCTGCAACAGGATTGATACACAAGGAGGCATGGAAAAGATGAGAAGGGACTTGGCAAGGTTGGAGGAATGGTTGAAGTATGAAAGCTAGGATTCAATGCAAAGAAGTGCAAAAGAATGCACCTGGGAAACAAAACCCAGGGAAGATTACACAATGGGGAGGAAGTAACAAAACCAAAAAAGGAAAGGGACCTGGGGATAATCATATCAGATGACTTTATGGTTAGCAAGCAATGTGAGATGTGAGAAGGCAGTAGGGAGAGCTGGGGGTATACTGGGATGCATTGGAAGAGGCATCACCAGCAGAAAACAGGAAATTGTTATCCCTCTATATAGACAGTTGGTGAGACCCCACCTGGAGTACTGCATCCAGTTCTGGAGACCCATCTCTGCAAGGACATAGACAGGATAGAGGCAGTCCAGGGGAGGCCAGCTAGAATGGTGCAGGGTCTGCAAGAGAAGCCATACGAGGAGAGACTAAAGAGCTTAATATGTATACCCTTGAGGAAAGGAGGAGAGGGACATGATAGAAATGTTTAAGTACCTCAGTGGAATCAACAAAGTCCAAGAGGGTAGCATCTTTCAGAAAAAAGACATGCAAGAACAAGGGGACACAATTTAAAGATAGAGGGGGAGTTCAGGGCAATGAAGAAGTATTTTTCACAGAGAGGGTAGTGGATGCATGGAAAAGCCTTCCTGAGGAGGTTGTGGGGTCTAAAACTGTGGGAGAATTCAAGAATGCATGGGACAGACATAAGGCAATTCTTGTGGGGGGCAGGAAGATATAGGCTGTTGGTTAACTAGGATCTGTGGCCTATCCTGTAGGTAGGGAAATGGGCAGACTAGGTGGGCCAAACAGTCCTTATCTGCTGTCAAAGTCGATGTTTCTATGTTTCTGTGTTACCTGTCATTGTCTTTGTCTATACTAATAAGATCTAAACACTCTGAAGTACTTAATACTTCATAAATGTACAAAAGTTTTGTTTTATTGTTGCACTGAAAATGTATTGCAAGCAGCACCTGCTGCAGTGCTGCTTTATTTTAGCACTGAAAAAATTACTGCTAGCCCTCCAAAACCACTGACGGCTGTGACAGGGTTGAATAAGGCCCAATCACAGTTATTATGGAGAAAGAGTAAATGCAAGGATCTGTTCTATTCTCTCCTTTTCTGTCTCTTCTCTGTCTGGTTGTACAACCAAAGTTTCTCAAGAGACCTAGGATCACCCTAAGGGTCTTGCAGTTGTTTGCCTCTTGCTCTCTCTCTACCTCACTTGCTGTTCTGTCTTTTCTTCCTCCTTGCATATCTGCTGGAATAAAAATGTATGTGGATCCTTATGTGGAAATGTAACTGATACTGGGATCCCTGTTTTTAGAAATGTATATAGTTTTGCTGTTGAAATGTATATAGTTATGCTTTTGAAATGGTTGCAAAAAGCTATTTGGGACTCAAAGAAACCTTAGTGTTGCTTGTTTGGTCTTCTTAGAGGGAGGGGGGCCCTTACTCCTTGAGAAGCTGTAAACGAGGTCAGTTCTGGGTCACAATGTTCTTTTTTCTGCACTTGCTGAAACTTACAAGAACACTATGTGAGAAACAAGCTGTTTTGTTTTACCAAGCTTCAGCAAAGACTTATAAAAAGCAGCTGCATTGTTTTACAAAACAGAAACACAGAGACTGAGACTGGAAATTGAGAAGAAACCAAGATGGACTTTCTCTCTTTATACTGAACACTTTTTTTATTTTGATTTTGCTGTTATTACTAATAATAAAACACTCGTGAATTTTACAACTGCTCCTGGTTTTCCTATGCTTCCTGACCTGTGTCTTGATAACAGATGGTGTCAGCCTAAGAGGGATTTATGCCGTGCATACTCTAAGCCAGGAGTTTTGTGCATTGGTACTAGACCTGGTACCAGGAAGCATAGAAGAAAGGTATGGATTCTGCAGCAGCAAGCCCAGGAGTGGTTACCAGGACAATGGCAGCCAAACTAGCAGAGACAGAAGTCCAAGCTGAGGCTGTACAGTTAGCACCAGTTATAGAAAAAGAAAAATCAATGACAGAACTGAAAGCCTGACTGCCTTTTTTCAAATGGTGGGCTTTACAACAAAAGGAGATTGAGAAGTAGAAAGAAAAAGAGATTCAACATTTAGAAGCACAGAGAAAAGAAGAAATGCAACAACTCAAACAGCAAAGAAGAGAAGAGATGCAGTGATGGATGGATGCCTTGCAAGTTATAAAAGCTGGAGGATCTGGCACTGGTCCAGCAGAGCAGCAAGACACTAACAACTTAAAATACATTAAACTTACTCAGTTGTGTCCCTCAGATAATATCAAAGCATATCTGACAACTTTGAAAGGGTTGCCACAGCTCAGTGGCCAAAGCAGCAATGGGCAATCAGACTGGTAATGCTCCTCACAGGGAAAGCCCAACTTGCTTACAACAATACAGACACTGCACAGTCAGAAAACTATGATCTGCTGAAAAGCAAAGTCCTGAAAATGTATGATATGTCAGGAGAGACCTACAGGCAGAGATTTCTGTCTCTGAAGTACAACTCAGTCAACAATCCTCAAGAAGCCTTCACCCGACTCAGAGAATGCCTGATAAAATGACTCCAACCAGAGGACTAAACAGTCCCACAGATCATTGACACATTTGCAATAGAGCAATTCTTCAACATCCTGCCTACAGATGTACAGCTTTGGGTAAAAGAACACCAGCCCAAAAGTGAAGAAAAGGCTGTTTCTTTGGCTGTAGACTACCAAATGGCCAGACAGATGCCACAGCAACAAGATAACAGCCAAGCACTGGTAAGACACTCCTTTTTCCATTTAAAGTTCAATTTTGATAAGAACTCTGGTGGGGGTAACAAATCTGTGCCCAAAGACTTTATTTGCTATACCTATAATAAGCCAGGTCATATTGCAAGAAATTGTCGTAGTAAGAAAAGTGACACTAGAGCAGATTTATCCTTAGCAAATTCAGGCAAGTACTTAATAGATGTGAAGCTAGGAGATAAGACTGTGAAGGGACTTATAGATTCGGAAAGCAGACAGACCCTAGTACATATTGAAGTGCTAGGAAAGCAATGTCAAAAAGGACCAGATACTGGTGTCATCTGTATCCACAGGGACATTCAATACTACCCAACCAGCCAAGTGACTCTGACTGTTAATGGGGTGTCACACCAAATGAAAGTGGGGGTAGTACCTAAGTTATCTGTACCCGTGATTATTGGAAATGACTTTCCAGGATTTACTGAGTTAATCAAAAAGGGAGTAAATCCTGATGTTTCAACAACTGTAGTGGCAAGAGCTCAGGCAAAGGAAATCTCAGTTGGTGGGGACTGTTTTCCTTTCACCAATTTTGATTCAGACTTGTTTGAGCACAGCCCAAGATCCAGAAGTTCAAGAAAAAGATGACCCTAAAGAAACAGTGGCAACATAAAATTGATGGACATAAGAGGTTAACACATGAAAATGCTAAAACTAAACTGATGACTGATAGTGACTTTGTTTCAGAACAAGCTAACGATGTTTCTTTCCAAGGATGTTTTAAGCAGCTGGAGGTGAAACCAAAACAGGGTGAACCTATTTTTAAAAAAATGTAATGGGCTACTGTACATGTGTTTGGGTTAAGCCCCAGACACAGGACCAGATAGAACAATTGGTTATACCACAGAAGTTTAGCTCTGAGTTGTTACAGCCAGCACAATAGTCCTAAGGGTGGTCACTCTGGGAGGGATTGTACCCTTGCCAGATTGCTGTACAGATTTTAATGGCCTGGAATTCATGAAGATGTTGCTAGCTATTGCAATTGCTGTACTGAGTGTCAGACAGTAGCCCCAGTGACTGAAAAAGACAAGGTGCCCCTTACCCTTGATTGAGGTGCCTTATGAGAGAATTGCAATGGATGTGATTGGCCCCTTAGACAAAAGTAAAAAGATATTTGATTCATTTTGGCAGTATGTGACTATGCTACTCGATACCCAGAGGCATTTGCAATGCAAATTGTCACATCCCCAAAAGTGGCAGCAGAGCTTGCCAAAACCTTCAACAGAGTGGGCATACTTAAAGAGATTATTACTGATCAGGGTAGTAATTTTGGTGCTGCATTACTGAAAGAGCTGTACCGACTACTGGGCATCACTGCCATAAGAACCTCCCCTTACCCTCAGACAGACAGTCTTGTTGAGTGTTTTAATCAAACCCTTAAATGCATGTTAAAAAGATTTGTAAAAGGGAAGAGAAAGACAGGGACCAATTATTACCTTACCTGCTTTTTGCTTACAGAGTACCACAGGCATACACAGGTTTTTCACCATTGGAAATGCTATATGGTAGACAACCTAGAGGGCCACTAGATATAATCAAAGAAACATAGGAAGATAACTCCCATCAGAAACAATATGTTACATCTTTTTAAATTTTTTATTTATTTATTGTGATCTTGGATTAACACCTTTGAGAACAAGCTCATTACATAGGTTCCACTTCAAAATTACATTAATAGTGATTTAAAAAGACATTTAGGTATATAGTAGAACTGTAACATCTTAAATATGTGCCTTGAGAAAGAAGCTGATGAAATACGTTGAAATCATCCATATTAATCAAAAAGAGGCCCCAAACCATCAGAAGGTGCATTATGACCGTAGGGTAAAAGAAAAAGTTCTTGAGCCAGGTGAAAAGGTCTTGCTACTGTTACCCACTACAGAAAATAAACTGTTAATGAAGTAGAAAGGGCCTTATAAAGTGTTTAGATGTACAGGCATGGTTAACTATGAGACTAAGACCCCTGATAGGAAAAATCCTATGTAGATATACTAATGCTAATCTCCTCAAGATGTGGGTTGTAAAAACACCAAAACTTATGCTGGTTTTATCAGAAACTAATATTAAAGATATTTATGTAGCTTATGATAGACTGGAACAAACTGTAACTGCTGATGTTGTAAAGATGAAGGTTTTCTTAACCTTCAATCAAGCCGCAGAAATTTGTAACTTGCTGAAGACATTTTTCAGTACTTTTACCACAGCACCAGGTCAAGCAAAAGGGGTCGAGCATAATAGTGACAAGGAATTCTTATCCTATTAGACAAAAGACATACAAATTACCAGAGGGGTTAAGAGCAGATGTGGTTAAGGAAATACAAAAAATGAAAGAATTGGGAATCATAGAAGAGTCGAAGAAGTGTTTGGTCATCACCAATTGTGATTGTAAACAAAAAAAAGGGGTGTAAGAATCTGACCTGATTTTAGGAAACTTAAACAAGTGTTAGAATTTAGCAGAAGGAAACTGAGAAGAAACCCAGATAGACTTTCTCTCTTTATACTGCCTTTGTAAATAGTTATAATAACCATTTTTTAATTTTAATTTTACCATTATTACTAATAATAAAACACTCATTGAGACTATTACAACTGCTCCTGGTTTTCCTATGCTTCCTGACCTGTGCCTTGATGACAGCAGCTAGGCTACTGACTTTTGTGAAACTGCAGCCCAACTTCAGAGTACACCACAAATATTTCTTACAGAGATATATATGTCCGAACTACTGCAATTCACTTTTTTTATTTGAAAATGCGCACAAGTTCTGCTGTATTTCAGTACAAAAAAATTGTTGCAACCAGCAGTACTGCTTTATTTTCTCATAGAAAATGATTGCCTGCCCTCTGAGACTGCCGGTGGCTAGGCTACTGACTTTCATGAAATCTCAGCCCACACTCGATTACACCACAATTATTTCTTACAGAGATTTATAGCAGAACTATGGCAATTCACTTTTTTTTTTTGTAATGCAGACAAGTTCTGCTATATTTCAGTGTAAAACAAGCATTTGTTGAGTGCTGGTTGTTAAGCATTTTGTTTGTAATTCTGAGCCCAAATTTTGAAGATTTCAATTCCTGCCTGAAAGGTGATTTTGTGCTATGATTGTGAAATAAACCCGTGGGATGCCTAAACACATTTTGGCAAGGATCTGAAAAATGACAGCCATGAAATTCATGAGGTGCTGTGAAGAAATGGCGATGTTGAAAATTTGAGATCAAAATATTGAAAATTGCCAAAGTTAAAAGCATGTGTTCACAAATTTCAGTGCACGCTCATAACTTTGTTTGTGAATATTTTTGCCCCAAATTTTCAACTTACCCTTCTTATGACCCTACCACATGAACAAGTGCAAAGAAAAATGTAATCATATGCCCAAAATGTGATTTTGTGTAGCAACTGCAAAATCACCTTTCGGGATGCAAAAAATAAATTGGGGGCAGGATCTGAAAAATGACAGCTGTCACATTCATGAGGTGTTGTAAGAAATGGCTATGCTGAAAATTTGGGGTCAAAATATTGAATATTTCTAAAGTTATGAACCTGCATTCTCAAATCTCAACACAGGCTCATCATTTTGTGATTTATTTTGCCAGTCTGTTCTTGCCCTGTGCACATACATAGCCACAATGGGGCCAGGAATACATTTTATATGTGATTTCTATGAGAATAACATTTCCCTTAGGCCTCCCAATAGTCTCTCTCTCTCTCCCTCTTTCTTTTTCCTTTGGATGGTGGCGAAAGTTAGACATACAGTATTTTGCCTGTCTGCCCATGCCCTATGTACACACACACACAGCCACACTGGGGCCAAGAATAATCTTTATTTGTGATTTCTGTGACAAAATTAAACATTTTTCTGGCACCCAATAGTCTCTCTTCTCTCTCTCTCTCTTTCTCCTCTGGATGGTGGTACAAGTCAAAAATGTATTCTACCAGTCTGCTGTTGCCCTGTGCACATGCACAGCCACACTGGGGCCAAGAATAAATTTTATTTGTAATTTCTGTAACTATGACAATTCTCTTTGGCCCCCAATAGTCTCTCTATCTCTCTCTATCTCCCTTTTTCTCCTCTGGATGGTGGCACAAGTCAAAGACTTATTTTGGCTGTCTGCTCTTGTCCTGTGTACACACACAGCCACACTGAGGCCAATAATAAACTTTATTTGTAATGTCTGTAACTAAAACATTTCTCTTTGGCCCCCAGTAGTCTCCCTCTCTCTCTCTTTCTCCTCTGGATGATGGCTCAAGTCAAGGACTTATTTTCCAGCCTGCTCTTGCCCTGTGTACATACACAGCCACATGTGGGACCAAGGATACATTTTATTTGTGATTTCTGTGGCTATAACCTTTCTCTTTGGCCCCCAATAGTCTCTCTCTCTCTCTCTCTCTTTATTAGTTGCTGTAGGAGTGGTAGCGGGGGTGTCAGGAACAGGGCCAGAATTTTTTTTATGCAAATTTTTGAAGATCCCTGGGGAAAGATATGTGCAATGATGCCAGCATCTGCCTTGCCCTCCTTGCATGAGGCACCGGCAGTGGAGGTACCTCCAGCCTCCACCAGAGGTGCACAATGCACTGGACATTCTCCCCCCCAGAGAAAGAGAGCAGTCCCTGGGACACTCAATCCTACTGCCCCTGTCTGGACCCTCGAATCCCCAAGTCCATCTCTGAACCCAAGATGTAGACACAGCAAGCAGACACTTTATGTTGCTGTGATAACTTTGTAATTTTTACATTTTGACCCAAAATGTTCAATATAGTTCTTTATCACCTTACCTCATAAACCCCATGGGTGAAAATTTCTTAATACATGGCAAAATGTCATTCTGTGCCACAGATGCAGAAAGTCATTTTGGGTAGAATGTGAGAAATGACAGCTGTAGTGTTCATGAGGTGGTGTGAAAAACATGGCTATGTTGAAAATTGGAAGTGAAAATATGAGAAATTGGCAAAGTTACAATCATGTGTAGGAAAATGTCAAGAAGAGCGTCTTAACTCAGGCATTTTTTGGTATTTTTACTCCAAATTTTCAACATGGCCTTTTTGCAGCCCCACCTCATGAACAGTGAGGCACTGCCATTTCATTACTCAACCCTGAAAGGTGATTTTGTGCAAGGATTGAGCCATTCTGCACCATAAGTGCACAAACACATTTCAGGCAGAATGTGAGAAATAGCTGTACTGTTTATGAGGTGGTGTGAAATAATCTGTATGTTGACAAGTTGGAGTGAAAATATTAAAACTCTGTAAAGTTATGCACCTACATAGAAACTGTGCAATGCATACTTGTAATGTGACCATTTTAAGGAATTTTTTCACCAAATTTTAAACATGGGCTTTTTGGGACCCCAGTTCATGAACAGCAGTACTGTCATTTTGTTACTCAGTCCTGAAAGGTGATTCTGCACATGGACCACAAAATCACCTTTCACGACTGAGTAATGAAACAACAGTGCCAGTGTTCAGTGATGGGGTCCCCAAAAGCCCGTGTTGAAAATGTGGTGCCTAAAGATCTAAAAATGGCAGAGATATCAACATAAGTTCAAAACGCCACTGACTGCCATTATACGGCACCTACCTTGCTTCTTCAGTTCACCATTCAGTTTTGAAGCATGCAGACTTGTCCCAGTCCACAGAAGATGCCAGCTGCTGACCTGCAGAGGTAAATATAGGGTAAGGGGCGATGTGGGGAGGTGGGTGCACAGAGGGAGGGTCGGGATGGGGGAGTGGGATGGGGAGATGATGAGGTACCATTTTCTTCTTTACAGGTTTAATTAAAATAAAATGTGTTGGAGATAGTTTACTTTTTTTAGGAATACAAATGTTTGGGTACATAGGGGGTGGGTTCTCCAGTGTTCCAGAGTGGTGGTGGGGAGCAACACAACTGGGAACACTGGGGGTGGGCTCCCCAGTGTCCCATAGTACAGGGGCAATCACAGATATGAGGATTAGGCACCCCAATGTCAGACACTGTGGGGGAGGGGGATCATTTACATGGGGATTCGGCACACTGGGTGGGTTGAATGATCATGCAAATCAAAGGGCTGAAACCCTCTCAGATCAGAGCAGCTTCAGTCCTTTGAAGCGCATGACCATTCAGGCCACCCATCAGAAAGTTGCATCAGGATCACACCTAGTGATAATTAGGATAGATGAATGAGCCCCTGGTTCTGTGAATTGCAATGGCCCGCAGTGACACACCACTGATATCCCATATTGTTATAATACATTGGTTTGTGCAAGCACAACCAATGTAGAAATGATTGCAAGCAGCAGTACTGCTTTATTTTAGCACACAAAAATTACTGCAAGCAGCACACATGCAGGGCAGGCAAGTGTGTGTGTACACTGCAAGTGTCACTACCCTAATCCTAAACTGGGGTGGGGGGAAGTGTAGTTAGCTGACTGCCTTCCAAGATGGCTGGCAGCTATTGACTTTCATGAAACCCCAGCCCAAACTCAGTTTACACAAATATTTCTTTGCAGAGATTTTTACAGCAGAACTACTGCAATTCACTTTTTATTTTGTAAATGCAGACAAGTTTTGTTGCATTTCAGTACAAAAAATGGTTGCATGCAGCAGAACAGTTTTACTTTTGCACACAAGAATTACTGCAAGCAGCACGCACGCAGGGCAGCGATGGTGTGTGTACAGTGCAAGGGTCGCTACCTAACCCTAAACCATGGGGGTGGGGGAAAGCAGCTAACTGAATGCCTTCCGAGACTGCTGGCAGCTACCCCAGCTGAAATTCAGATTACACCACACATATTTCTTGCATAGATATCCATGGCAGTTCTACTGCAAAAACAGGTTACTCACACGTAACAGTAGTTCTAAGAGTGGTATATGTTGTTCACATACACTGTTTGACATGTCCATTTCCCCTTTAAATCTTTCCAGATGGTCTGAAAGCTGGCCCCTCCCACTCATTTCATTTTTATTTGTTATACTGGAAAGGCATGTGAACATTGCTGCCCATTTACACAAGCGCCCAGTTACATACAACAGTCATGAGATAAGACGTAGGCTTAAACATTTAACTAACAGTGAGGGATAATAAAATGGTACATAGATTTAGGAAAATATAGACTAAAGGGCAAACCATGAACTAGCCTTGGTGAATTAACAAATACAAGGTGACACTAAGCATTCAATGAGGGTTTAACAATAGTATAACATTGGGAAACAAACATAATTAAATGCAATCTAAAAACTAGCCTAGGTGGAGTAACAATACTACAAGTGACAGAAAGAGAGGGTAAGTGCTTAAAGTGGATAACCAGAGAATGAGGGGAAAAAAGTGCAGAATGGGAGCCAGATTAGGGCTGCAAGCAGGTGCAGGTGGGAGAGAAATGTCCCCTCATACTGTGTTTGAAGTCATTTGTGAGGGACAGAGTTTTAGTTCCGGAGAGAGAGAGAGCTGAAGAGCTTGGGTCCCTTAAAAGAGAGTGTTTTTTGGCCTTGAGTGGTCTGGCAGAAAATAACAGTGAAAGTGGAGTAGAGGACAGTCTAGTGGTCCTGGTGGTGGTGGCTGTTTAGAAGAGAGAAGTGAGGCAATCAGGGAGCAGTCCACAGGAGACTTTGAAGAAGAAAGTGGCCATCTTGCAGTTGATGCGGGCCTCAAGGGAGGGCCGACTGGTGAACTTATAAAGGTCACAGTGGTGTGTCAGCTTAGGGAGACCAGAGGCAAAGCAGATAGCACTGTGGTAGGAACTTCAAGTCTGGATACATTTTTGATGGAGAGGTGGGGGGAAACATAGAAACATAGACTTTGACAGCAGATAAGGACCGCTTGGCCCATCTAGTCTGCCCATTTCGTTACCTACAGGATAGGCCGCTGATCCTAGTTAACCAACAGCCTAGTTCTTCCTACCCCCACAAGAATTGCCTTATGTCTGTCCCATGCATTCTTGAATTCTCCCACAGTTTTAGACCCCACAACCTCCTCAGGAAGGCTGTTCCATGCATCCACTACCCTCTCTGTGAAATAATACTTCCTCACATTGCCCCTGAACTACCCCCTCTATCTTTAAATTGTGTCCCCTTGTACTTGTACGTCTCTTTTTCTAAAAGATGCTACCCTCTTGGACTTTGTTGATTCCACTGAGGTACTTAAAAGTTTCTATCATGTCCCCCTCCTTCTTTCCTCAAGGGTATACATATTAAGCTCCTTTAGTCTCTCCTCATATGGCTTCTCTTGCAGACCCTGCACCATTTTAGTTGCCCTCCTCTGACTGCCTCTATCCTGTCTATGTCCTTGAGGAGATGGGGTATCAGAACTGGATGCAGTACTCCAGATGGGGTCTCACCAACTGTCTGTACAGAGGGATAACAACTTCCTGTTTTCTGCTGCTGATGCCTCTCCCTATGCATCCCAGTATACCCCCAGCCCTCCCTACTGCCTTCTCACATTGCTTTTAACCTTAAGGTCATCTGATATGATTACCCCAGGTCCCTTTCCTTTTTGTTGTTGTTACTACCTCCCCCCCCATTGTGTATTCTTCCCCTGGGTTCTTGCTTCCCAGGTGCATTATTTTGCACTTCTTTACATTGAATCCTAGCTGCCATACTTCTAACCATTCCTCCAACCTTGTCAAGTCCCTTCTCATCCTTTCCACGCCTCTTTGTGTATCAACCCTGTTGCAGATCTTTGTGTCATCTGCAAAGAGGCATACTTTTCCTTCCAGTTCCTCTGCAATGTCACTTATAAAGACATTAGAAAGGACTGGACCCAATACTGAACCCTGAGGTACCCCAGTAGTAACCCCTCTTTCTTCAAAGTGGACTCCATTTACAATTACCTTCTGTAACCTGTTGTCCAGCCAATGTTTTACCCAGGCTACCACCCTGGGACCCACTCCCAGGCTGGTTAATTTGACTATTAATCTTTGTGTGGGACCGTGTAAATGCCTTGCTAAAAATCTAGGTAGGCCATGTCCACAGCCCCTCCCTGGTCAACTACTTTGGTCACCCAGTCAAAGAAATCTATTAGATTCTTCTGACATGACCTTCCCACTGTGAACCCATGCTTACTTGGGTCCTGTGCCCCACTGACCTCTAGGTACTCAACAATTCTTTCCTTCAGAAGTGATTCCATCACTTTCCCTACCACAGAGGTCAAACTGACAGGTCTGTAGTTTCCTGCCTCTGTCTGGTCCCACTTTTGTGAAGGGGAATCACATCCACCTTCCTCCAGTCCTCGGGTACCACACCATCCTCCCATGATTTATTAAAAAGAGTAGCCAGTGGTTTCACTAGTTTCCCCCTTAATTCTTTTAGAATTCTGGGGTGAATTCCATCAGGCCCCATTACTTTGTCCACCTTCAGTTTTAGGAGTTCTTCCAGAACCTTTTCTTCTGTGAAAGGACTGGGATCGATCCCTCCTATCAAGAGTGCTTCTGTTAATTGGATTAGGCACTTCCCTCCTCTTTTGTGAATACTGAGCAGAAATATTCATTCAGTATCCCTGCTTTCACTGTTCCCTCTGCCCACCCACCGTTCATTCTGTTCAGCCTCACTATCCTTCCCTTTGTCTTTCTATGCTCGCTGATGTACCTATAAAGGTTTTATCCCCTTCTTAACTGAGTTGGCTATCTTTCCTCAGTTCAGGCCTTTACTATTCTGACTTCCTCCCTGCTTCCTTCTGCCTTAACTGGTACAGCTCTCTGTCCTTTCCTTCTGTGTTTCCTTATACTTCCAGAATGCTATATTTTCTTCCTGACTTTCACAGCCACCTCTTTGAGAACCATAGTGGCTTTTTCTTTCATTTTAATTTGTTTATTTGCTTCACACATAGGCTTGTTGCCTCTGTGATGGCAGTTTTGATGATTCCCCATTGTTGCTCCATCCCTCCTTCTAGCCTGTTTGCTAGTGCTTTTCTGAGGCACTCTCCCATCTTGCCAAAGTCAGCCCTCCTGAAGTCCAGTACCCTCACTTTTGTATGACTTGACTCTGTAGCTGAGTTTAACGTGAATCACACTGTTTGATGGTCACTTGTTCCCAGATGGCAACCTACTTCTAGATCTGAGATCCTCTCACTGCCTCCATTTGAGAGTATGAGGTCTAAGATTGCTCCCTAATGAGTGGGTTCTGAAACCAGCTGTCTGAGGCCTGCCACCTGTAGGGCATCAAGAATGGCCCTGCTCTTGGATGATGGCTGCAGCAATGTGCTCCATTAACATATGGCATATTCAGGTCTAACATCAATAGTATCTCCTTTTCTCTGCCATTCTAAGAATGCCTTCTATCATATCCTTGTCCATTCCCTCCCCCTGACATGGGGGTCTGTACACAACTCCTGGGTGGATTGTGGTGCCCTTTCCAGTCTCCAAGGTGACCCACAGTGCCTCCTCTCCTCCCTGTTTACTCTTTTGTTCAGTTGCTTTTATCCCTTCCTTGACATAGAGAGCTACTCCTCCTCCTCCTCTTCCTCTTCTCTCCTGCCTGTCTCTCCTCTAGGTTATGTACCCTGGTATGTTAACATCTCAGTCATGGTTCTCTGTGTACCATGTTTCTGTGACTGCTACGATATCCAGGCATCCCTCTTCCATCAAGGCCACCAGCTCAGGGAGCTTGTTGCCCAGACTATGGGCATTGGTACTCATTACCCTCCATTTCCTGATAGCCTTACTCCTTTTTGCCCCATCCCTGTCTTTCTTGCCCTTGTCACTTTCTCCATTTACCCCTGCCCTTCTCCGTATCAACACCTCTATGTTGGTGTTTACCGCACTTGCTACTGTGATTTTTTTGGGGGGGCTAGGATTTCCCTGCTCCTTTCCAGTGCCTCCCCCCTTGGCTAGTTTAAGTGCTTGCCAATGAAGCATTTAAACCTATCACCTAGGATCCTGGTTCCCCTCCTGGACAGATGCTGCCCATCATGCCAGTATAGGCTTGCATCACTCCAGGTGGACCCCAGTCCCCAATGAAGCCAAATCCCTGAGCTCCACACCAGTTTTTCAACCACTGATTGAATCCCATGGTGCAGAACACCCTAGCCTCTCCTACGTCATAGATGGGCAGCACCTCCAAGAAAGTTAACGTGCGTGCTACTTGTCTAAGACCCCTCCCCAATTCCACAAACTCTTCCTGCACTTCTCTAATCCCTTTCTTAGCCAGGTCATTTGTCCCTAGGTGGACAATGACATCCAGCTCCCTCCCCTGTGCAGCTGCTCTGGCAATCCTGAGGATTCACTCCCTGTCCCTCCAAGCCATGGCACCAGGCAGGCACCTTAGCTCCCTCTCCCCTTCCTCCCCCAGTTCTACCTTCCTAACAATGGAGTCCCCCACCAGGAGTTGTTTTCTTCCCCTGCAGGGTCCCCTGCCACCCTCCTATGGGTCCTTTGTGGAGGTTCTCAGCATCCTCCTTGGTCTCCACTGCAGGTGCCACCATAGAGGAACCACACTTTGCCAGAATGGCATAGAAATGGTGGAGAGGTACAACTGGAGGGATGTGCCTTTGTTTCACCACCCTCACCCTCCCTGAGCCCACTGTGGTCCAACTGCTCCTCTTTCTTGGCAATCTCTTTGGCAACAGCAGTGGCACTGGTGGTCCCTGGATGGAAGAGGAGGTCCCACAAATCCTGGCCAACTCAGCCTGGAGATGAGCAACCTCTTCCCTCAGCTCAGAGAGGTGCCTGCAGATGGGACAACACTGCATCCTCCAGAATGTCTCCTGGAAGACTGCTGCTCCACAGCCACTGCACTGCACCACTCCCATCATGTCTTATTTCTGGCCCTTTAACTGTTTGCAATCCTTACTCTTTCCTCTGTTTTTTCTCTCTCTCCTTACTTTCTGCCTGTGTGCCCTTTAAGTTCCTGACTGTCCTGTTCTGAGACAAGAATATTCTATATTTCTCAGTAGACCCCTTACTTGCTCTGAGGCAGACCTCCAGTAGCTAGAGGGGGCCGGACACAAGTAAACCATAGTCAAAGACAGGAAGGAGGAAGCTTGAGACTAAGAGGGATTTGGATTCCCTGTTAAGGAAATGCTTGGTTCTGTGGAGGATACCGAGGCATTGGGGGCCTTTTTTGATTGTGAGGCTAGAGTGAGCTTTGAAATTGAGCTGACTATTCTGGAGTTGACCCCATTTGAAGACTCGTGAGAGTCGAGGTGCTAGGGTGTTTTGTCTACTTGCAGTAATTACTTTGCACTGGTTCACACGTTTGTACTATCACCATGGAGACTTTAATAAATTACTGAGTGTTTTCACAACAAGACGCTCTTTTTTGTTACGAAGTCTTCGCTTATAAACTTTTGTTTCCAGTGCCTGAGGTTCTGTTGTGCTCTCTGTGTTTGGATTAAATTTGTAATTAGGGTTGGCCACCCTTACTGAGAGCTGCATGGTTGTCAATTGGACTGTTTGTTCACAGTGTGTTACATTTAGGATTTATTCAGGAGTAAGCCAAGGTATTTGAATTAATTGATTCTTTCAATGGCGTTACCAAGGTTGTCATAGAGCGAGAGGTCAAAGCCAAGAGGTTAGTGTGGGCTAGAGAAAACCATGAACTAAGTTTTCTTGGAGTTAAGTACAAGACCTTTGGACATGAACCAGGTGTGAAGTCTGCTGAAATAAAATTGGAGTTTGTTAATGAGAGCATTGGGGTTTTTGTCCTGACAGAAAAAGGCTGCATCATCAGCACAGAGAAAGAGTTCTGAGGTGGTGCAAATGTCAGGCAGGGAGCTGACAACCAGAGAGAAGAGAAGAGGGCCCAGGATGGACCCTTGGGGATTACGTGATTTGATGGGGCAGGATTCAGAGAGGACACTGCCAGTAATGATGCAATGGGATCTGCTCATTAGGTAATCCTTAAACCAGAGGCAGACCTCAGGTGAGAAATGGAGGCCAGCCTGGGTATGGAGGAGGACTTCATAATCAATGAGGTTGAAGGCTTTGGTGAGGTCTACGAATGCAGCACCAGTGTAGAGGCCTTTGTTGTTAGCTTTGTCTATGGAGTAGGTGAACTTGATGAGGGCAGTTTAGGTATTGTGTCGATCACGGAACACATGCAGGGCCTCTGTGAGCAGGTTGTATTTGGAGAGGAATTCCCCTCAACTCTGCCCTTGCTGCTAGATCTTGCCTGCTGGAAGCAGATATTGTGCATCAAAGCCAGGGAGGTTGGGTGGGTTTGTGTGGATGAACAACATATACCACTCCTAGAACTACTGTTACAGGTGAGTAACCTGTTTTTCCAGGATTGTGGATATTTTGTTGTATCCAAACTGTTTGGCAGACTCCTAGCAGTTCTCTGGGAGGAGGGAGGCAAGATGCATACCCCCTTACTTAGGGAATAGAGATGGGAGAACTGAGTCCCCCAAACCAGCATCCTGGTGTGACTCTAGGTCGATGTGGTAATGGAAAATGAAGGTGTTTGCTGACTTCCAGGTAGCAGCCCTACAGATATCCTGGATAGAGACATCCTTAGAAGTAGCCACTGATGCAGCAGTATGGCTAGTGGAATGAGCCCTTAACTCTACAGTATGGGAGGCTCCCTACCTGCCAACCTATAGCAAAGATCAATGTATGATGTAATCCATCTGCCAATCATCCTCTTTGCTGAAGGTCTGCCAGGTGCAGCTTCAGCGTAGGTGACAAACAGCTGGCAAACCTCAGCTGTACACTCCTTGTAATAAGAGAGCACTCCACTCATCTTAGGTCCAAAGTATGAAACCTGTACTCGGTCTCCGAGGTGTAATTGGGGTAGTACACTGGCAGAGTCATCACCTGGTTCAGGTGAAACTCTGACACAACTTTTGGAAGAAACTTCAGGTTGGGGCACAGGACAACTTTGTCCCTGTGGAAGACCAAATAGGGATCCTCAACAGAGAGCACCGGTAGCTCCCCAGTCCTTCTGGCTGATGTGATAGCCACCGAGAAGGCAGTCTTCCATGACAGGTGTGACATCTCACACCTGTGCATTGGTTTGAATGGCTTGCCCGTGAGCTTTGCCAATACCAGCAGTAGATCCTATGGTGGTTGTGGTTCACACACACTGGAGGGGAAATATGGTCGAGGCCTTTGAAGCAATGCCAGAACACCTTCTCCTGTGCCACTGTCTGCTGACCAGCCTACACTCAATAAGCAGGAGATGGCTGCCAGGTGCACCTTAAGGGTCATAGACTGAAGATCCCCTTTGTAGAGAGACAAAAGATAGTTGAAGATGCTAGTTACTGGACAGGACAAAGGATCCAGGCCCTCGTCCTGACACCAAATGGAAAATCTTTTCCATTTGAAGGCGTAGCACCTCCTGGTCAACTCTTTCCTACATGCATCAACAACAGCACTGAGAACATCATCTCTAGCCACTCAAGAACCAGGCTGTCAGGTGTAGGGATTGAAGGTCTGAGTGGAGTATCTTTCCCTAATTGATGGAAAGCTAGAAGATGCCTTGGGAGCCTGTCACAGATGCTGAGGAGATCTGGACACCAGAACTGGTGGAGCCAGTCTGGGGCAACCAGGCTCACCTGTGCCTTGTCCCTCCTGACCTTGAGTAGCACTTTGTGGATCAAGGGAAGTGGAAGGAAGGCATAGAAGAGGCCTGGATTCCATGGCCTCAAGAAGGCATCCCTCTGCAGTGTGCCCTGCTGAGGGGGGGTGAGCGTGGAACAGCCTTTGCTTTGTGTTCTCCCTGGAGGTGAACAGGTCCAACTGAGGAGTGCCTCACTGGGAGAACAGGCTGTGGATTACTTCTGGATGGAGAGACCACTCATGGCATGCCTTGCCTACTCGGCTGAGGGTATCTGCCAGCTGATTCAAGGCTCCTGCCACATGAAAGGCCAATAGATCTGCATCCAGTCAGCTTGTGAGGGTCCAGATGCAGAGCACTTCCCTGCACAGAGGCTGGGAGTGCATGACGCCCTGTTTGGTGAGACAGTACAAGGTCGTGGTGTTGTCTGTCTGGACTTCAATGACTTGACCATGAAGAAACAGAGCAAATGCAGTCAGCACCAGTCGAACTGCTCAGAGCTCTAGCAGGTTGCTATGGCATCAGAATTCCTCAGGGGTCCAGAACCTGTGGACTCTGTGGTTCCCCATGTGGGCACCTCAGCCCATGAGAGAGGCATTGGTCTTGAGGATGACTGTCGGCTCGGGGTGAACAAATGGGATCCTTCCTTGCAGATATTCCAGGATGGTCCACTATTGGAGAGCATCCCACATCCTCTGGGTTACAGTGACCAACTGGTTAAATGACCTTGACTCTGAGATCACGGGCTGGCCAGCTCCCCATTGAAGGGGATGCATATGCCACTGGGCGCATTGGACCATAGAGGTACAGGCCACCATTTAACTGAGATGTTTCAGGAAGTCCTGGGCATAGCACAAATGCCCAACCAGAAATGATCAGGCAAAGAAGCCGGTCCTGCCCTCGAGCACCCAGTGACCGTAGGGGCTCTGAGCTGCCAGCGGGTGGGCGGCGACCGCCAAGCCAAAAAGGGAACCAGGAGGCCGGGAGAGACAGCCAGAAAGCCGGTCTTGCCCTTGAGCACCCAGTGACCATAGGGGCTCCGAGCCGCCAGCGGGCGGGCGTGACTGCCAAGCTGAAAAGGGAACCAGGAGGCCGGGAGAGACAGCCAGAAAGCCGGTCCTGCCCTCGAGCACCCAGTGACCGTAGGGGCTCCGAGCCGCCAGTGGGCGGGCGGCGACCGCCAAGCCGAAAAGGGAACCAGGAGGCCGGGAGAGACAGCCAGAAAGCCGGTCCTGCCCTCGAGCACCCAGTGACCGTAGGGGCTCCGAGCCGCCAGTGGGCGGGCGGCGACCGCCAAGCCGAAAAGGGAACCAGGAGGCCGGGAGAGACAGCCAGAAAGCCGGTCCTGCCCTCGAGCACCCAGTGACCGTAGGGGCTCCGAGCCGCCAGCGGGCGGGCGGCGACCGCCAAGCCGAAAAGGGAACCAGGAGGCCGGGAGAGACAGCCAGAAAGCCGGTCCTGCCCTCGAGCACCCAGTGACCGTAGGGGCTCCGAGCCGCCAGCGGGCGGTGACCGCTAAGCCGAAAGGGAACCAGGAGGCCGGAGAGCAGCCAGAGCCGGTCCTGCCTCGAGCACCCAGTGACTGTGGGGTTCCAACCGCCAGCGGGCGGGCAGCAACGCCAAGCCAAAAAGGGAACCAGGAGGACGGGAGAGACAGCCAGAAAGCCGGTCCTGCCCTCGAGCACCCAGTGACCGTAGGGGCTCCGAGCCGCCAGCGGGCGGGCGGCGACCGCCAAGCCGAAAAGGGAACCAGGAGGCCGGGAGAGACAGCCAGAAAGCCGGTCCTGCCCTCGAGCACCCAGTGACCGTAGGGGCTCCGAGCCGCCAGCGGGCGGGCGGCGACCGCCAAGCCGAAAAGGGAACCAGGAGGCCGGGAGAGACAGCCAGAAAGCCGGTCCTGCCCTCGAGCACCCAGTGACCGTAGGGGCTCCGAGCCGCCAGCGGGCGGGCTGCGACCGCGAAGCCGAAAAGGGAACCAGGAGGCCGGGAGAGACAGCCAGAAAGCCGGTCCTGCCCCGAGCACCCAGTGACTGTAGGGGCTCCGAGCCGCCAGCGGGCGGGCCGTGACCACCAAGCCAAAAAGGGAACCAGGAGGCCGGGAGAGACAGCCAGAAAGCCGGTCCTGCCCTCGAGCACCCAGTGACCATAGGGGCTCCGAGCCGCCAGCGGGCGGGCGGTGACCGCCAAGCCGAAAAGGGAACCAGGAGGCCGGGAGAGACAGCCAGAAAGGTATGGGATAGCCGCAGCCAATCGGAAGGCGACCGCCAGCTGAGCCTTGTTTCTGATTGGTGCGCCTTCCCCATAGACTTTTGCTTTGCTTGCACCTCCAAAACTGGCTGGGATTTCTGCTCTTTCTTAGCTAATTTCTCCAAAAAGAGATGTTTTTGCCTTTATTTCTGTAAAATTTGTAAAATGCTTGCCTGATTACTGTTTTTCTGTGATTACAGTCCTTTGGTGGGACTTGTGCTGGGCTAGACGCATAGGCGCCGCCCCCCCCAGTCTTTGTTGTGCAAATCTTTTTTAGCACCAGTTGCAGAATCTTTTGATTGCTGCAATCTAAGTGCTTTTTCTGACTGCCCTCTCCTCTGTCTCCTCCTTTTCAGCCGGTCCTGCCCTCGACCACCCAGTGACCGTAGGGGCTCAGAGCCACCAGCGGGCAGGCGGCGACAGCCAAGCCGAAAAGGGAACCAGGAAGCTGGGAGAGACAGCCAGAAAGGTACGGGAAAGCCGCAAAATTTTTACCCACCCCCCCGGGTGTTTCTTTTATACACTCCTTCCCACCTAAACTCCGATCTCAGCCCATAACTCACTCTGAGCCAACACTGTGCGCCACCTCACACCACCATTAGTATTTTAACCCTTACCTATCCTCCACCATGCTGCTGTTACTCCTAATGCTGCTCTGCCCTCACTTTCCTCATATCCTGAGAAGGAGACCGAAACAGCCCATGCCCTGGTGCCCAAAGCGTTATTCAAGCTGGCCCCTCTTTTTCCAAAGTGGATGTCTTCACTTCTCAAGTATACACTACCGCTCCACACAATAATCTTGGGGTATCCCACAAAAGGCTCATATCCAGTTCCATATTTCATAAGCCCCCAACTCCACTCTTGGCAGTACAGAGCCCCCCATGCCTGTCCATTAAGCTGTTATTATTTGGCAATTTATCTAACCACACAGCAGGCTCAAGACCCTCTAAACACTGGACCCTAGCAAGAAGAGAAAACCTCTGGCTATTCCTTCCTCTATCACTTGAAGCCCTCATTAAATTAATTATCTTCCTGCTGATCTGTGCTGGCACTGTTGAAACCAATCCTGGACCCACAGAAAGCTCTATCTCCCAGCCGACTTGACCTCCATAAAAGGCCTGAGTTTTCATTATCAACATCTGCAGCCTCCTAAAAAGTTCTCATTAATACAGGCCTGGGCTGCACACACCTTACCTGACTTTCTGGTAACTCCAAACATGGCTCAAATCTGCAACAAATGACAGAGAAATAAATCTTCCCAACTATCAGCTCTTCAGATCTGATCGTCCATCCAGGGCGGTGGAGTGGCTATTTATGTTAAAGCAAATATCTCTGCATCCAGCCTCAATATTACATCACAGCCAAAGGAATTAATGTTATCCTTAAAATATCTCTTCCCAATATGTCAGCTTTTCAATTGATTGGTTGCTATAGGCCCCTCAGCAGGCCTAAACTCTATCCCACCTGGACACTATAATTAAATTAGGCCCAGAAGACACCATCATTTTAGGCGACCTGAATTTAAATTGCTAGCCAATGCATCCGCACTCCTAGTATCCTTTGTGACACTCATGGCTTCACTCAATTAATTAAAGAACCAACAAGGATTAACCCAAAAACAAAAATAACAGCACACTTCTGGACATTACGCTGGTCAACAAGCTCCTCCCTGTATTCTCATGCTGGAGTGCTATTTAGTGACATAAGCTATCATTGTCCCATAGCTGGTATAAGATCTTCATTCAAGCCATCCAACCCAGCAAAATTTCTCCCAAGAAGGTCTAAAAGAACCTTAATATCACAGGATACCTCATGATTTGTGTCACACCACACGCTGGTAAGATTTCATCTCACAGCTTCAGTAGAGATAGCTCACAAGTCTTAAATGACATTATCACTAGTGCCCTCAACATACATGCACCTCTCTCCAGTGTCAGAACCAAGCTCAAAACCTGTCGATGGTTCTCTGCTGACCTTAAATCCACATTGCTTGCTAGGGACAAGCTCTGGAAAAGGGCAAGAAAGACCTAAGACCCAAATGATTGGCTTCAATTCAGAAAAGCCAGAAACTCCTGCACAAAAAAAGTGAGAAATGCCAAGGCTGCCTTCTATACAGCAGAACTGGATGCCTCCTACCATAACCCTACCAGATTCTGGGGGACCATAAAGGGGATCTTAGGACAAGATTCTACCCCTGTCTTACCACCCAAAGTGCACCTAAACAATGTGGATATCACTAACAAGCAAGAAATCTTGAATGCCTTACACAACCATTTCACTACAGCCGGCCTAGCATTCGACTCCTCTCCAGCAAATCTATTGCGGTCACAATTAAACTTCCAGACTACTGAGGCACATAAGGCTACTTCCACATTTTCCTTTAAGCCTATACTTTTAAAACAAGTAGAAGACCTACTACTCCATTTGGATACAACTAAAAGCGCAGGTGCAGACTCTCTGGACCCCTATTTTCTAAAAATTGCTCTGCACGCCTTAGCAGCCCCCTAACTCACCTTTTCAATTTGTCACTAGCCACTGGATCTATTCCTGCAATTTGGAAAACAGCTCAAGTGTTTCTCTACTCAAGGCAGGTGACCCCATGGACCTCAATAACTATAGGCCCATATCCATCTTACCAATATTGTCCAAATGCTTGAAAAACTAGTGAACAGCCAATTAAGTGCCTATCTTGACACCAATAATCTGCTTAATCCAGCTCAATCTGGTTTTAGATCCATGCACAGCACCATCTCTGCCTTAGCAAAAGTCACTAATGATTGGCAGACTGAATTAGACAAAAGAATAATATCTGTGCTGTATTTCTGGATTTAAGCAAAGCCTTGATACTGTGGACCATGAACTACTAATCTCCTCTCTACACTCCATAGGCCTCGACTCAGTCTCTTCAATGGTTCAGATGCTACCTCTGGTAGACTACAGCATGTAAAAATGAAGGTGACCTATCTACCTCAAAACCACTCCTAAGAGGTGTACCACAAGGTTCCATCCTGGGCCCTATCCTCTTTGCCATTTATATCAATAATTTTGATTCCAACCTCACCAAATCTAATATTCACCTTTTGCAGATGATACTGTCCTATATGTCAGTAGTCCCACACCATCAAAAGCCTGTGAACTTTACAATCTGAGTTCTCTGCTGCAGCACAAACTACTAGAAAAGAAACTCCTACTGAATGCCAAGAAAACGAAAGCCATGTTCTTTTCCTCCAAGAGCTTTCTTCCACTCACACCAAACACCTTCCCCAATTATCTACCATCCTTGGTGAAAGTCTGACTATGTGGATAAATTTAAATATCTTGGGGTTTGGATTGACAATAGACTTGACTACACTAGCCACATTGAAGAACTCCTGAAGAAGCTCAGGCAGGGACTTTCCTATTCTACAGAATAAAACATTACCTAACCAGAGATTCTAAACAAAGATTAATCCTGGCATCATTCCTATCCCTCATTGATTATGCTGATTTCCTGTAGAGTCACTGCTCCCTTTCCCACTTAAACATGCTGGATACCTTGTATCATAGAGCTCTTAGATTCATTACAGACCTTCCTTTCAGCACCCACCATTGCTTTCTCTATACTGCAGTCGGCTGGACATCCCTACATCATAGAAGAAACAAAAATGCTGCTCTATGGATCTACAAAGCTCTAACAAACAAATTACCATCCTACATTTCAGATTGTTTTACCCAGGTCATATCCAGACCATATGACCTAAGGAACAGCAAACTCATCATGCTGAAGATACCTATTACCTGTACCCAGCATGGGAGGGCAGCAATCAGCTATGCTCTTGCACTTATTTGGAACTCTCTTCAAAAGATCCTGAAGTTGAATACCCTCATTCCATTAACATCCTTTAAAAAGCTATACACTAGTCTCTTTCCAGAGCCATGCAACTGTTTTCACAAGGCCTAGTCCTACCACAACCCACTTTTTTCTCCCACACCCCTTTTTTTCCTCACACTTCCTCCCTTAATTTGTTTTTGTAGCCTTCACCCACTTAATTTCATACCTGACCTTATTCCCAAAATCCCACCTCCCTCGCTTTAATCTTTCATTACTGTCTTATTTTACTCCTTTTTATTATAACCCAGTTTTTTTGGCTCATTGCCTTGTATATATGTGAATATTCTTGCTTTTTGTTCATTTATAATGTCCTTGCTTTTGTATTCAATCTATATCTTGTATTTGTGTACCTTTATATTGTTATGACCAATCAGGTCCATCTTGTAAATGAGCTATGTTCAATGATGCTCACCTGAATAAACAAAGATTTTGATTGATTGATTGATTGATTGAGAAGAAGAGAACATCCACCCTGTCCGCTGGGAGCCTGGCTCTGGCTTGGCAAGATTCGAGGTCTGCCCTGATGAAGCATATTACCAGTGAACTCACGAGTTCCAACTTGGCTTCATTGATCAGGAGGCCAAGGCTGAGGCAGGGTCAGAGGGCCAAATCCCTGGACCTCTCCACCTCCAGTCTGCAATCATCGAGATGGGGTAAACTCTGACCCCTTGATGCCGGAGATGGGCCACCACCACTTTTATGCATTTGATGAAGACCCTGGGGGGCTGATGATTGGCTGAATGGCATGGCTAAGAACTTGTAGAGGGTTCCCTCCACCCTGAAGCAGAGGAACCTTTGGGGAGATGGATGGATTGGGACATGAAAGAATGCATCCTGCAGATCCACGGAGCAGAACCACATGTTCTGCTCTAAAGATGGTATGATCTGAGACAGAGTTACCATCCTGAAGGTGCATGACCTGAGAAACCAATTCAGGTCACGCAGCTGTAGAATGAGGCACCAGCCCCACGTCCATTTTGTGACCAGGAAGTACCTGGAAATGAACCCTGTGATGACAGGGGGATATGCAACTCTAACCACAACCTCCTTTCAGAGGAGGTAGGTGATGTCTTCTCTGAGTGCAGACTAAGTGTGTGTAGATACCTTTTCCTCCCATGAGGCACGGACTCAGCTTGGCGGGTACTGTTCAAATTCCAGAGGCAGTCCTTGGCTAACCACTACGAAAACTCACCTGTCCATTGTGACAGCTGACCAGAAGGAAAGGATGTGGTGGAGCTGGACCCCCATAGGAAGACCCAGAGTGGTTGTGATGGGTATGGGGTTGGCCACCCCATCCCATCACTGTGCAGACTTGAAGATGGGGGGTCCAATGGAGGAGCCTCTGGGTCCTTTCCCTCTGGGCTTATGGTTAGCTGCAGCCCCTGACATGTACTGAGGGTGCAAAGCTTGAGCCTGCTGCTGTTTCCCAGATTGGTACTGGGGCTGCTTGACCGCAGGGAGAGAAGGTTGAAAGTGCTTCTTCTTATGCTTCTTGGAACCCTGAGGTTCCTTCTGTATGGAAGTAACAGAGTCCAAGGTGGTACTGGACTTCTCGATACGCTGGAGGTGGCTTTCAATTCCTGAGATGAACAAGTCAGTACACAGGAAGGGAACATCCACCAGTTTATGCTGAGTGTCGAAAAAGGTCAAGACCCTCAGCCAGGCCCTGCTGTGCATGGCGACTACAGCCACCACTGAACAGGCACAAGAGTCCCCAATGTCCAGGGCCATCTGGAATTGGTGTTTAGCAACAGTCTGACCCTGGTCTTGGACCTGCTTGACTGTGGTCTGAAGGTCCACTGGGAGATGAGGGATCACCTCATCCAGAGAACCCAAAATGGCATGAAAAGTGTGCCAGGATGATAGCAGAACTTACCTGATGGAGGCCAAGCAAAGAGACAGCATAGATCTTTCTAACTGAATGGTCCAATTTCTTGGACTCTTTGTCCAGAGGTCTGTCGGTGTCCCCAGAATTTCCCAAGTGCCTAAACACAGACTCGGTCACCAACCCCTCAGCTGAGGGGTGCTATGTAAACCCTGAAAGGGAGCTGATAGGAACCACATACTTGTTGGCCATCCAGGCAGAGGATGCAGCGCAGTATGTTTGGTGCTGCCAGAGCACGAAGGCCGGCCCAATGATGGCTTCAACCACTGGGAAGGCCTCGGTTGGGGAATTCCCCTTTCTCAGAACATCTGTCAGGGGGTATTCAGACCATTTTTCAACAGGCTCCATGGGCATTCCGATGGATTCAGAGATGAGATGGAGATTGCTACAGTAGGACTTTCCTTCACTGAGAGACACCCCCCTCCCAACTAAATCATCATTACAGGTACACAAATTCAAATCAGAGTTCTTGAACTCCGAGGAGTCTGGGTAGAGTGGTGGACCATCAAAGTAACTTTTGTCCCACTGCAGACAGTTGGAAGTGAGTGTGACTGACAGCTTATGCGAAAGGCCATTAGCAGGCAGAGAGTCCTTAGGAGCTCCAGAGGAAGACTGCTTAGGTGGAAGCTCCACCACAATCATTGGAGAGGCTGGTTTTGGCTGAGCTGGGAGGGTTTTCACTGGTTCTCTAAGTGCAGGGATGGTGTCGACCGGCTCCAGAGCAGCCAGCATCAGCCTGGGAGGTGACAGCCATGTGATGGCTGGAGTGGAAGCCGGGGTCAACTTTGGACCAGCTAACACCAACTGTTGTCACATAAGGTCCTTGTAGCATTGACGCAGCTTGTGACAAAGTCTCTCCTCATCTGAGGATCACGTTTTCTTGGAGTGCCACTTATGGGATTTCCTTGGCCTATCAGTCAAGGGCATCTGAGATCTCAACCTCAACCATCGGGAGGACCGATAGGGGTGCTCAGAAGTAATCAGGGAAAACCGCGACTCTCCAGGTCAAAGACTGGGACCTTGAGGGGTTTCCCAGGAGGCTGGGATTCCTCCTCTATAAGTACAGAGAAGACCAGAGTCTTGAATAAAGAGATGTTGGCCTCATCATTCGACAATGGGTCGATGGGATCGAGAATGATGTCAACCGGGTCATTGTCCTGCATCTTAGCCAGCTAGACTGATGGAGGCACTATGAAGCCAGAGGATGAGGTCACATTCTTGACCAAAGTCAAAGTAAGAGAATCCAGGGACCAAGATCTCTCCGTCTGTTCCAAGAACAACATTTATTTATTTAGTTTTTGTTAACCGGATAGGTGCACTAGTCATAAAATCACTATTTTCAGGCACGACCCAGGAGAGTACAACAAAAAGAGAAGAGTGGAGCAACAGCAACATGGGTACAGTAACACAAATAAAGGAACAGTTCAGCAGTTCTACAAAAATACAATGGGTAGAAACAACAAAACATAATGGCAAGCATTATACAAATAATGGCAATTAATGACATTGATGAATCAACTCACCTTTTGACGTCTTCGACTCCTTCTAATGGGATTGGGGGATTGGGAGATGTGTGAGTCTGACAGATCCTCCCCTTTCATGGGAATAGACTGCCACAAATTTTTGAAGGAGCCTGAAAAGGAAGTGCCCAGACTGAGCGGTATGAAAACCAACACCGAGGAGGATTGCTCAGCAGCCTTAGCAGCCTCCTCCTCAAAGGTCTTTATTTGCTCAAGTTGTTCAGCAGATCCTGTGGCTATGGAGACCACCAAATGGGCACCTTTAGAACTGACCCAGTGGGTACCATTTTTCTGGTTTCTGAACTGCAGATGTGCAAGGTGATCATCTAATACTGCTGGATGGCACGTGTGACAAAAACTGCAAGCCTAAGGAAGATGGTCATGTCCCAGGCAGCAGACGCACATGGCGTGCGAGTTGGTACGAGACACCTTCTGCCCACAAGGGCACCAGCAGAACCCAGGAGAGGACTTGTCCTCCGTCTCAGTCATGATCACAAAAGAATGCTCAGAAACTCTGATGAGTTTGATTTTTGGTTAAATATCCAAAGATTTAAACACCAGGGCTTACTCAACACAGAAGCGGTAAGGAGAGAACCTGACTCTTCCAGTGGAAAAGGAAGATCTGGCATCAAGTGGTGGAGCCAAGGGTTATACTACCTGAGAGGGTGGGAGGAACCAGCTTTTAGACCATTCGGCAAGATTTAAAGGGGAAAGGGACATGGCAAAGAGTGTGAATAGAGCAACATATCCATGATCCTAGAATTCTCTTTTTTTTTGTAAATTCAGAAAAGTTCTGCTTTTTTTCAGCACAAAAGAATGGTTGTAAGCAGCAGTACTGTTTTATTTTCACATGCAAAAATTACTGCAAGCAGCATGCTACTGACTTTTGTGAAACCCCAGCCCAACCACAGATTACATCACAAATACTTCTTACAGAGATTTGTAGCAGAACTACTGCAGTTCACTTTATTTTTGTAAATGCACACAGGTTCTGCTGTATTTCAGTACCAAAAGAAATGGTTTCAAGCAGCAGTACTGTTTTATTTTCTCACACGATAATTACTGCAAGCAGCACACATGCAGGGCAGACGCTGGTGTGCATACACTGCAAGCATTGCTACCTAGCCCTAAACTGCAGGGGTGGGGGAGTGTAGTCAGCCAATTGCCTTCCAAGACTGCTGGCGGCTACTGACTTTCGTAACGTCCTGGCCTGGCCTCAGATTAATTCACAGATATTGCTTACACAGAGATTTCCATGGCAGAACAACTGCAATTCACTTTTTGTTTTGTAAATGCAGACATGATTTACTGTAGTTCAGTACAAAAAAATGAATGTAAGCAGTAGTACTGCTTTATTTTCACTAGGGCTGCACAAACCTCTAAAAGTTATACCTCACAAACTTTCTGAGTAGTGCCCAAAAACGTTCTACCCAGTTCTACTAAGTAGAACCCAGTAGAATCGGGTTCTACCATTTATAACAAAATTCTACCTAGTAAAACCAGGTTCTACCAAATAGAACCTGGTTCTACCAAGTAAAACTAGGTTCTACTAAGTAAAAAAACAAGTTATACTAAGTAAAACCAGGTTCTACATGGTATAACATGGTTCTATAAAATATAATGCAAAAAAAAAAAAGAAACATGTGACATGGTTCTACTTAATTAAGAAATCCACAGAAGTATTGTTTTTTATTTGGGAAAATACATGTAGTACAGTAAGAATGGTATATACAGTTAATTATTGCAAAGCTTTGGTGCATACGATTCTGTCTCTGTGCTTGAAAACTTTGCAAAACTTACCATTCCTAAAGTTAGAATCTTAGTACTACATGTATAGTCCCAAACATGCAAAAGAAAATATGTGGATTTTATTTTTTTTATAGTTAAATAGAACCAGGTAGAATGTGGTTATATATTGTAGAACCATCTGGTTACCCAGTAGATGCTATAAAATAGCGTTTAAACAGTTTGAGTGAGTGATAACGGTCAGGGATGATATATGGCTCATATATTATCCCCGACAGCTTTAGCTTTTTAAATCTGGTTACAACTTACAGGCAGTCCAAAGGGATAACCCCCTGAGCTACACCCTGTTACAATAATTTTAAATCGTTCCCCACTGTTAGCCCCAGGTACTAAATAGATCCCAGTTCAAAATGACGGGCACCCGTGGTACCTATAGCCTTAGCTGCTTTAGTACCACATAAGTACATGAACAAAAGTTTAAAGTGGAAAATATATTGAATCCACACAATGTGGTAAAATGCCACACTGCCCCAGTGCTTCTGCACCTTACTTTCCCAGTGCCCTCCCGAGGAAGGCATGGAAAGAAGTGTTGGGGCAGTGTGGCATTTTGTTTTACCACATTGTATGGATTAAATTATTTTCTACTTTAAACTTCTGTCTGTGTAGTTATTAGTTTAGGGCTTTCTGTTATTCTGAGTAACTGTCAATATTAGTAATACATTACCCACCCTCGTTTTCCCCTTTTCCTCTAGTACACTCTCCTGCCCTGATCCCTATACCTCCTATAGGTAACTATGGCAATATCAGTAATACATTACCCACCCTTGCTTTCTTCTTTCCCACTAGTACACTCTCCTGCCCTGATCCCTATACCTCCTACAGGTAACTATGGCAATAATAGTAATACATTACCCAGCCTCATTTTCTCCTTTCCCTCTAGTACACTCTGCTGCCCTAATCCCTATACCTCACATAGGTAACTAAGTCAATATTACTTCATATATCCCACCCTCCCAAACATCTGCCCCTTCCTCATCCTTACTCAGAATAGTTGAAAAACCCATAACAGTATACCATCTGCAAATTGCCTTTATGATGCCGGGTGCATGGTTTGGTGTCCAACAATGGAGGGCAAATTGTATTTGTAAGAGGAAGTGTCTCAGGGGGTTTGGAGTACTTGGACTTTCAGATTGGGGCTAGGGTAAGATCAGGGATTTTTTATTGTCATGATAGTTAATTAGTGCAGTATGTGGGAACAGCATTTTGTAAAATCTATTTTTTTTATTTTCATTTTACAGGTTATGATGAAAATAGTTTCTGTCTGGTAACTTTTTCCTTCAGATCAAAACATTGGATGTCACTGGGTGCAGCACTGAAATTGGGAATGCATTCTAAAGTTGACATTTTACAGCAAAAAAAAAATAATAATTAAATTCCCATCGGGAATTGAATCAGGAGAACAGCTATTTATTATTTATTTATTTTATTAATATTTTTGTTTGTTGATAGACTAATAAGTATTCATTGAGTGTGTATTTTGTAATAAAAATCCAATGAAACAAATGGATGAAGACAGAGCTCTGTGACAATGTGTAGTCATTTCTGGTTATTTTAGCTGAACTGCCATATGCAGTGGTCCTTCAGTTTCTGGCACTAGTCAGATTGGGCCTTAGTGGCACATGAGAACCAGTACTGGATATTTGTTTCTGAAATTAATGAAACTCAAAGAAGAGGATCTGGAGGAGATGGGGGACCCACCAGTAGAGGAAAGACAGCTGGAAAGGCTAGTGGCTACTAGTGGCAACAGAATCCTTCACCATCATCATCGTCATCATCAGTGTGGCATGATGCCATCTGTGTGTGGTCAACCTGCATAAATTTGGGATAGTATATGTTTTTGAATTGAGGCAGATTCATTTTTAAAAAAGTGAGCCTCTCTACATTCTTCATGGAAAGACATGTTCATTTGTCATTCATTATTGCCCCAGCAGCACTAAAAATTCTCTCTGAATATGTGCTGGCAGGTGAGCAACTGAAGTATTCAGTTGTGATCTCAGTTAAAGAAGGCCAGATCAGTTTTTTCTGTTACCAATAAAGCAATGGTTCATCACCTGCAGTGAGATGTACAGTCTCCTCCATATAATCCTTAACCATTTTTGCAGCAGAGACTTCTGATACCACTATAGCAGGCTGAGTCTTTCCAGCTGTCTTTATTAGACCAAAGTCTGACAGCATGTCCCACTGGTTTGTCATCTTGTGGTGTAGCAGCAGTTCTGGTTTGTGTTTGATGACCCAAAATATCAGTAGTGGTGGCAGCAGCAGCAGCAACAGCAGATTGTGCTCCTTCCCTCTCCACAAGATTTTGTTCAGTATTTGAATGTTGCTAAAAGGGCACCGATGATGTACTACTTTTCTCAACTATACGTGCTGACACTTTCTCAATTAACAGTTCACGATAGTGTTCCATGTCTTTAAAGTCATGTGGTTTGAAGAATGTCTCAATTGTATCCTTAAACAGAGGGTCCTGAAGTGTGGCCAAAATGTAATGTTCTGCTTTGCACATATTTACAATGCGCTCATCAGCCAGGAAGGTTTGTATCATTTTTCCAACAAGTGATGCAGCATTGATGTCATCGTTGTCAAAGAACTGTGACTCGAGATGCTGCAGTCTCATCCTGATGAGTGAAATTAAGGGTAGAATCTGATTTAGTCTGGCACCATTAGAGTTCACCACTTGGGTAGCCTCCTCAAAGGGTTTAAGGATACAACAAAGATTCTCCATCAGATGCCACTGATTGGGGCTGATATTCACATCTTCTTTCCCAATGCCATGTTGGACTGCATATTGATGGATGGCTTTCTGTTGTTGAAGCATTCTCTGCATCATATAGTAAGTGGAATTCCACTGGGTTGGAACTTCCTGTGTCATCTGGTGGAGAGGGAGGCTATTTTCAATCTGAATCTGCCGCAACAACTTCCAGGCTTTCACAGAATGGCTAAAGTGGGTGCACACAGTGTGGGCAGCTGCAATCAAGTTTTGAACATTTTGGTCCTTACTGATAAAGTCTTTTACCACCAAGTTAATAGTGTGTGCAAAGCATGGTATGTGTGTAAACTTACCAAGTCTTACTGCTTTCATAATATTTGAAACATTGTCAGACACTATAAACCCTGGTTGCAAGGACTTTGGAGTCAGCCATTAAGCAAACTTTTCTCCGAGGCCCTCCAGAAGATGTTCCGCTTTGTGATATTTTTCAAAACCATAAATACATAAAGCTACATGCCTTTGAACTGTGAAATTCCCTTGCTTCTTGCTGCTGCCAATGCCACTACCTGATGATAATGATGATGATGATGATGATGATGATGATGATGATGAGGAGGAGGAGGAGGAGGAGGAGGAGGAGGAGGAGGAAAGTTTACCCAGTGGCCAGTCACAGCCATATAGTCAGTCGTCTGACCACTGGCCCACACATCTGTCGTGACATGAACCTTTTTGCCCACTGAACCTTTCAGAGCATCAGACATACTTTTCCGAACAGCACCATACAAATCTGGAATGGCAACACTGGAGAAATAGGTCCGGCTGGGGACCTGATACTTTGGCACAGCAATTTCCATGAGTGCTTTAAAACCTGGGTTAGCCACAAATGAGAATGGGAGCAAGTCAGTGGCAATCATCTCCCCAATTGCCTTTGTCAATCACCTTGCCTCAGGCCTGTTGGGCTTATATTTCTGTGACCACTCAAAGCAGTCTTTCAAAGAAATTTGATCCCACTGTGCTTGCTGATATCACCAGATTTTCTGGGCTGCTTCCCTTGACCTTTACCACCATGAGTGGTGGATGTTGTGGCCATGGATGGTATATGACTCTGGTTGGACTGTGGTGGTGGACTCAGAGGGGTAAAGAAACGAGAAATTGAGGATGCTGTGCTTTGACTGGAAGGAAGACTTTCATCATCCTTCACCTCCGCATCAGTTACTTCATCACCTTGGTAAACATCCAGTGCCTCATCCTCCTTAGTTGAGTGCAGAAGTACAATAACTTGTGTGTGCTCCTTCTGTGCTTTTTGATACTGATACATGCGAGACTTGTTCATATGTCTTATCATTGATTTTCCTAGTTGAGTACCCACTTTACCACGACTTAATTTTGTTTTGCATAATTTGCACACCACATGGCTGCCAGATGATTTATCTTGTGTGAAAAAATCCCACACAATGGATTTCACAGATTTTGTTGTACTGCTGCTTATAGGGAGGATAGGTTCATTACTATCACTGCCACCACCACAGCCACTACTACTTCCACTGTCTCTTTGCGGTCTTTCCATGCCCATCTGCATGCAATTTTGAAGATGCACAACCTTTCTGACTGGTTGAACTGTATCTCTTTCTTCCCCTCGTGAAGCCTGTCCATCTTCTGTCCTCTGTTGTTCCTCTGCAGGTGTGGGCGTCTGACTCTCCAAGTTATGCCCCACTATCATTAATGTTTTTTTAGCACCACAGCCATCTTTCTGAGTACTAATTGTTGTTCTTTTTCTGCCTCTGTATTCCTCGTCTTCATCCCACTCCCCAGAGCAACTGCTACTTGACATATTGACTGCTGCCTTATCTACTACAAACTCAGGATCTGTTCTACTGATTTCCCCCTCACTCTCATCAGTCTTCTCCTCCTCATCATCATCATCCATCACTCTGCTTACTAAAACTGGCTGCCGCACTATCATGGTTTTTGTGCTCATCCTCTTATTACCATGACAGGCTACTTCTGCAATGCCCTGAATTTTCTGTACTGTTGTTACTTTTGCCTGGATTGCCTGAGAAGTGCTGCTGTTTTTTTTACCAGTCATGGCTGCGTTGAGTCAAGTACTTTTAGTAAGACACAGGGAAATTCACTCCCAAACAGGAAAATACAGCACTGCTGGCTCGTGTCGAGTCAAGTACTTTAAGTAGTAAGACAAAAGGATAATTTCTCCCTAACAGGTAACTACAGCACTGCTGGTTGCATCAAGCCAGGTACTTTAAATTGTAAAACACAGGGAGATTGTTTCCCAGACAGGTAAATACAGCACTACTGGCTGTGTTGAGTCCAGTACTTTAAGTAGTAAGACACAGGGATATTATCTTCCAAACAGGAAAATACAGCACTGCTGGCTGCGTCGAGTCAAGTACTTTAAGTAGTAAGACACAGGGAGATTATTTCCCGGACAGGTAAATACAGCCCTACTGGCTGCGCCAAGTCAGATACTGTACTTTCAGTAGTAAAACAAAGAGAGATTATTTCCCAGACAGGTAAAGACATAAGTTGTTAAAATGAAAATCAGATTCAGGCCACAAAAAAAAAATAACCTTGACTCTGCCTAGGTTAGTTCAGTTGAACATTTTGCCTTGAGTGCTTATTCCCAGAAAGAAAGCATTAAAATCTGTTTATCTGCCCCAAGAAAGAATAAGAAAGGTGCTGCCTCTCTAATGCAAAAAAATAATAAATCTGTGCTGTGGCAACAATGAGGAGCTGTCTTTCTGTCTGTCTGAGTGTCTGGAGTGGACTCAGTTACCCCTCCCCCACAACACAGACTGCTTTCTGCTATTGCTACTATTTAAGTTAATTGCCTTGCAGCGAGTTGCTGTGTTCACTTATTTAGTTATGCTGGGGTTATCTCTTCAAAATCAATCTTTCAGGTTTCCAATTTTTTTTTCAGTTCAGTTCTTCATACATGCAACCAACACGGTTCATCATGATGATGACTACAGTACAGTGTGAGTGGGCACTGGCACCCACCGCACGCTCCTGCTGGAGTTTTCCCATCCCCCTACTGACTCCTAGTCAAATACCCCTGCTCCTTGTCTTGTCCAGTAAAATAAGAAAAATAATATGTTACATCAACTGTTGCATTGCACTGCAGTAGTGCCAGCAATATGTTTTTTTTAAAGGTACATTTGGAGCTTTTCCAGACTCTCACTTGGAGTACAAGACTACGGACGGAGAGAGAGCAGTTCACTGTCTTTCTGCTGCTCATCTTGTCAACTGCCAGAATCAGAAAACTAGTGCTGCGACTCGACTCTAGCCAGCCACCCACATGACTGTCTGTTCTCTGCTGGCCAACAAATGGAGTTGTCGTGCCAGACACAGCCTTTTGTAGCCAATCACCCACACACTTACAAATGGTCCAGGCCGGAATAAGGCTGATGTGTGGGGTTGATTGACTGCTACTGACTGGGCTGTCGTCTGACTCGGTGTTGTCAGGTGATCACTGATGAGGAACCTATTCTGCACCACCTGACCAGGCTCTGTCTACAACAATGGTTGTCAACCAGGGGTCCGTGGCCCACAGGGGGTCCGTGAAGCAGTCAGTGAAAATTGTAGTGCAGTACAGTTTTGCAGTCAAATGAATGCCAAAATCGCAACCACAAGTAAACTGTACAAATTTCCCTATTAAAACACTTTATCGGTAACACATTGCAAACACACTATGATTTAAATAAGTAATTGCTTGCCCAATATTGACTTGCCAAGAAACAAGTTGTTGCTGTAATTAAATAGACTAGCTCTGTGGAACTTAGTAGGGTAGTAATTGCTTTTAATGCTGCTGACTTTTAATGTTATTAACTTAAATTAGCAGCACTTCACACTTACACTCTGTTAACATGAACTGATAATTGCTCCCTAGTTGTTTTTGATGTAAAATCACTTGCCAAATCCATTTGTAGCTGCTGTGTTTGTCTCCGAGTTCAGTCTCTCCTCTTCTTGCTGACTGATTGCTGCTCGCTCAGTACAGTCTCTCGGTTCACTGCACCAGACCAGTCTCTACACTCCTCGATACTGACAGAATGCAATTGGCTTGGCTTGGCTTGGTAAGCAGTTATTCTGCTAAAGCTTTTTATGATTGTATAAGCTGATTTTGTGATTCAATTTGTGATTATATAAGCAGGTTATGCTTATCATTTGTCATGCAGTGGCAGATAATAATGTATTTTGATGTTTGTACTTATTGTTGAGTTTCTCAGTTAGGTCCCCACCCCCAAGAAGGCATGGAGTGTTAAGCTGCTGTGGTGAAGTACAATAAGATGATCATACATCTAAATCTGTGATTTTATATTGTTCACCCCCAGCACCAAGCAGCTTAATACATTTCACACAATGTTGCTTATCATTAGTCATGCAGTGGCAGTTACTAATGTCTTGTAGAGTGTTAAGCTAGTTTGGAGCAGTACAATCAGATGATCATACATTTAAATATATTATTGCTCAGTTGGGTCCACCCCCTCATACAGTGTTAAGTTACTGAGTATATGCGATACTAAATGCAGAACTATATTTACAGATTTTGGGTAGGGGTCCCCGACATAGCTGACAGGTGGCCAGGGGTTCCCCAGACCAAAAAAGGCTGATAACCACTGGTCTACAATATGAAATATGTGAACTTTAGTTCACCTGGTTCTACCCTGCAATACCCATAAATTATAATTTATGAGTATTACAGGGGCGAACCGGCTGAACCAAATTTGCATATTTCATTCATGTGTTCACAGATGGCGGACTAGCGTGAACATCAGGGATTCAACCATTCAGGCTGAATGGTCGAACTGAACTTACAGCCCTAATTTTCACACACAAAAATTATTGTAAGCACAACACATTCAGGGCACACCAGGGTGTGCACACACTGCAAGGGTCTCTATATAACTGTAAACCACTGGGGAGTAGGAGTGCAGTCAGCTGACTGCCCTGATATTTTCTGGCTAGACTACTACTGTTTTTTTTTAAACTGAGCCCTCCCCCAGAAGACATACTTAAATCAGTACAGTATAGTAGTCAAGGTACAAGTTAGAACAACCTGTACTGTAATTAAGCAGGTAAACTGCAACTTAAATATCTCTGCAGTGCCTCCTGGCAAAATAAATCTATTTCTCTAGGGAAAATACAAGAAGTTTCACACCACTATCAGTCTCTGAAATTAAGGTATAGTAGTTTCACTCTGCAGCTCCTAGCCAAAAAAAAAATACATCAGAGTATTTATCCAAGAGAAAAACTCCCAGTGCTCCCACTACTACTAGGCACTAAAGACACATGGTGCAGAACAAAAAAATAAAGGTTTTGCTATAAAAATATTAGTCTTTTGTAACTCCTATCTCTGCTGACTCCAAGCTCTCTCTTCACTCTTCTTAACTACCGTCTCTCCACCAGGCAATCAAGAGAGGTCCCTGAAATGAAGGTATACTAGTTTTTCTTCAGCTGTTAGCAAAAAACAAGCATTTGTCAATGCTGAATGTTTGCGTGCTGATATTAGCATCGGATGAGCAGGAGTTAGACAGATGCAGAATAGGAGTGGCAGTGAAGTACTGAACTCATGCCAATCCCACCTCCACCCTGCAGAGATGGACTGGTATTGGGGTGTGCCTGTGGGTCATTGCCCATAATGCTCATGGCATTTCACCTCGCCCTATCCTGTAGACACTTACAAGTGTTGAGGTGCGCCTTGGGGTGTTCGGCTTCACAGTCACCCCATTTCATAAGGACATACGCTGAAATGGGTGCAGTACAGGAGAATGGGGTGAAGTCTGGGGCTGAAGAATGCAAGGCACACCTCGATGCCTGTCACTGGCTTCAGGGTGGGGGTGGGATGGCATCAGCATTACAGCCAGTGTTCCAAAGTTATACCTCTGATGCCTGTTAGTCTGTACAGGGTGGGACACTATGGTCAGAAACTCCAACGCCCCAGGCGTGTGTTGGTATTTGCACTACAAATTTTCAACATGGCCTTTTTGTGACCCCAACCTCATGAAAACATTTGGAACCACTTCTCAAGAACAGTGGCATTGTGATTTTGTTAATGTGTCCCGAACTTCGAGTTCCCACAGCAACCGTGCCATTCTGCGCCAGATGTGGGAAAACACAGATCAGACAGGATGTGAAGAATGACAGCTGGACCATTCGTAGGGAGGTGTGAAGAGACGGCAATGTTGAAAATCTGTAGTGAAAATATTAAAAATGCTTGAAGTTCTGAGCGTATGTGAAAACTGCGCAACACATGCTTGTACTGCTTTCATTTAGTGGAATTATTTCACCAAATTTTCAACACAGGCACTTTGTGACCTCTGTTCATGAACACTGTCACTATAATTTTCTTAATCTGTCTGAAACATTAATTTCCCACAGTGACTGCGCCATTGTGCACCAGATGTATAAATGCATATTTTGGGCAGGATATGAAAAATGACAGCTGTACTGTTCATAAGAAGGTATAGCAAAATGCCAATGTTGAAAATCTGGAGTGAAAATTTTACAAATTTGCGAAGTTACGAGGGTGCGTGGAAACTGCAACACACGCTTGTAACAGTCATTTTATGGACTTTGTCACCAAATTTTCAAGATGGGCATTTTAGGACATCTGCTCATGAACAGTGTCACTGTGATTTTCTTAATCTTTCCTGAATACTGATTTCCCAAAAGCGATCATGCTATTTTCTGCACCGGGAGTGCGAAAACACACTTCGGCCAGGACGTCGCTCACACCCGTCCATAAGCACATACACCTTGTCTGCCTCCCTCCCAAGCCCTAGATGTCTTATCTCCTGATCCTCTGACTTGTTGACTCTATATCCCAACCCTTTCCTAGTCTCCCTAATTCAGGTAGGCGCTTCTTTCCCCTCTGGCCAAGACAACCTCCCAGCCCCTTCCCTCTTCTCTTCTATCCAGTACCCCCTGTGCTTCTACTCCTTTCCCTGCCCCTATCCCATCCTTCCTTCCCCTACCCTGTTTGTACCTTCTCCCTTCTTGCTTTCTCGTCCTTCCCTCCTCTTCCAACACCGTTACTGCCTAATATATCCTTCCCACTGTATTAGCTAACCCTGCCCTAATAGCTGTCTAGACACTACTGTGCATGTACCTTGTATACTGTCTGTATTACGCCATGCCTATATAAACTACTGTGAATTCTTATTTTATATTGTACCTAATGTTCTGTTGTCCTTTTTTCCTTTTTACCAGACTGTAAATATCTGTGTTGCCTTGTAAAAAAATGTGTCTATGCTTCACCCAGGTCCATCTTGCAAATGAGCATTGCTCAACGATGACCACCTGGTTAAATAAAGACTTGATTGATTGACTGATGTGAAAAATGACAGCTGTACTGTTCATAAGGAGGTGTGGAAAATGCCAATGTTGAAAACCTGGAGTGAAAATATAAAAATTCACGAAGTTCTGAAACGTATGTGTAAAAACTGCGCAATGCTGCGCTCATAACGCAGTAATTTTTGGAATTTTTTCCAAATTTGCAGCATAGGTTTTGAAAGCCCACCTCATGAACAGTGACACTGTCATTTCATTAATCGGTCTGGGAGGTGATTCCATGTAGTGACCGAAACATCACCTTTCGGGACCGAATAATGAGATGACAGTGACTGAATTCATGAGGTGGGGTCCAAGAACCCCATGTTGAAAATTTGAAAAATGGCTGAGATATGCAACAAAGTTAAAAAAAAAAACATTTATGCCATATTACAGTCCACCGGCATTTCTTCGGTTCATGGTCGGCTTTGAAGAGTGCAGACATGTTCTCAGTCCACTGAAAATCATCGCACTGGTCTCTGGAGGTAAGTATGGAGTGACAGGGTGTGGGGAGATAGAGTACCCAGTGGGGGTGCGGGTTGGGAGGGGGGCATGGGGCTCAATAAGGGACCGTTTTCTTTTTACAGGATTTAACATTTAAAAAGACATTGTGGGTCACTTTTGGCATGCTGGGGTGGGCTCCCAGCATGCCACATGGCTGGGTGTTTGTTGGGGAGGTGAGTACTAGAAGCTGGGATTGGGCACCCCATCGGCCAACAGTGTGGTGGGGGGGGGAGGAGCACATGAGCTGAGGGGGATTGGGCACCCCCTCGGCACATAAGAAATGGGGGGCGCAGCATGCCGATGAGGATTGGGCTATCCCATTGGCAACTGAACTGGGGATGGGGACATGCCCATAGGGGGAATGGGAACCCCCAAGTCAGCTTTCATGGGGACTCTGAGGAGGGTGGCGAGAGCTGCTGCCATGTTGTAGGAAATGTTATACCAGGCAAGGCGCCACCCTGCAATGACGGGTTGCTCCCTCATTGCAGCGGTGGATTTGTTTCAAGGTGGTGGCACACTGGCTGAACTAGTGTCAGCAGCAGCATGCCACCGCATTTGGGAAAGTGAGTCAAGCCTCAAAAGGCACTGGGGGCATTGGCCCCCACACAGTGCCGCACCTCCAAAACCCCGCTTCTCTCCCAAGATGTGACAAAATGTGTCTTGCGCATGCGTGCAAGCAAACATAAAAAAAAAAGCACTGTACACCAGATGGTTAGTGCATAAAAAAAAACTTGCAGTGCTTCCACTAGTACTAGACACTAAAGATACAAGGTACATAGCAAAAAAAAATAAAGGTTTTGTGATGAAAATATGAAAATCTCTGTTGTTACAAAGCTCTCTTCACTACACAGCAAACAATGTGTCACATGATCTAGCTTTGCTAAATGCTCAGTGCTTGGCCAGCAAGTACTGTGAGATATTAATTCATGAGACTGCCGAATACGAATATTACGAATACCAAATACTGTATTATTCGTGGTATTCAGGATTGAATATTAGTTACTCGCACACCACTAGTTTAAGCTGATCTTGGAGGAACAGTTAGATCGAGCAGCTTAAGAGGCCAGAGACTGTCCATCTTGTGGCAGCTCAGGAGGAGTGTAGACTGATGGTACAGGGGGAAGAAGGGCGGATGAGTCAAATTCTTACAAAGGGCTCATCACCTCCAGCCAGCATAGAGCCAGGTGACCTCAGAACTCAGACCGAGATCCCAGATGAAGGGTCGCAGTCCACCCTCATAATGTTGTCATGCAAGGACAGTGGCACCAGATGGGGGCAGCTGAAGGAGCCTTGGTCACATGACCTCCGTATGAGCTACATCAGCAATTCAGGCACACACCCGAGGTGGCCCAGGATTTGAGGGCAGATGTGTGGGATGCCTAAGAAAACTGCACATCCTCTCAGCAGTGCACATTGCTCTAACGGGTATGTTTAAAACACTAAATGCATGTCTGGGCCATTTCCTCCATGATTGTTATCTGTGTGTTATTTCATGGACAAAGAGCAATGGTGGGCTACCAGACAATACAGAGGCTGCTCAAAGCTTTGCAGCAGCTGGCTGTTTGTCTTGGCCCCCAGATCTGGTAGGAAGGAGAAGGGTACCCCCATTTGGGAGGGGAAACAGGTCACTGCAATACCCTCAGAGGAGATACCACTGAGGCTGCCCCCAGAACAGTGGCATCTGGGGGAGGGAGGAGAAGAGGGTTAAACAGAGCTGGAGGCCAGCAGCCACCCCCTCTTCTTTGCTTCCTTCAAATTTCCACCCGTCTACCCTTGTAAAAGTAGGGTAGGGGTTGCCAGAATAAGTAGGACCCCCTCTGACCCAGAAAAGGTGACTACACTAGGGGTCAGAAAATGAGTTTTCCAGGTTTTCCATCCTAGGAGTTTTTTTTCTGGGATTTTCATCTCCTCTAAAGATCTGCAAAATGTAGGAAAAAAGAGAATAGGCAGGAAACATTGCAACAACGACATTAACAGGAATAAAGAGTTTAAAGGAAGTTAATGGAAGTACCAGCTAACTGTCACAGCCATGTGTGGTGTCTCAGGAGGAGCACAGACCAATGGTACAGGGGGAAGAAGGGGGGGGCGAGTCGAGTTCTTATGAAGGGCTCATCACCTCCGACCAGCATGAGACAGGGGACCACAGGACCTGGATCCAGATGGAGGGTAATGGTCCACCCTCATCAGGTTATCTTGCAAGGACAGCAGCACTGGATGGGGTGGTGCCCAAAGAAGCCTTGGCCACATGACCTCCCCATGATCTACATCAGCAATTAAGGCACCGGGGTGGCCCAGAATTGAGTGCATATGTGGGATGCCTGAAGAAACTGAACATCCTCCCAGCAGCACACACTGCTCTGAAAGGTGTGTTTACACTAATAAATGCATGGTTGTTTTCATTTCCTCCAAGATCTGTATCTGTGCGTTATTTCAGTGACAGGGACGGGGGGTACTAGACAATAGAGAGGCTGCTCAAAGTTTTGCAGCAGCTGGTGATTTGTTTCAGGCCCCCAGACCTGGAGGGAAGGGAGAAGAGTGTCTCCTCTTGAGAGGGGTAGCAGACCCTGGCAACACCCTCAGAGGAGGTACCACTAGTCTCCCAGGCGATGGCACCTGGGGATGGAGGAGGAGAAGAGGGTTAAATAGAGCTGAAGGCCAGCAGCCCCTTCTTTCTTTTCTTTCCTTCAGATGCCCACCCGCCACCCTTGTAAAAGCAGGAATGGGGTGAGAGTAGGTTGAGGTGTTTGGCCCCTGTGACCCTGAAGGGTGACTACACTAGGGTCAGGGAGTGAGTTTTCCTGGTTTTCCTTCTAGAAAGGGTTTTTCTGGGTTTGTCACCTTCTCCAAACGTCTGCAAAATTTAGGAAGAAAGAGAATATGCAGGAAAAATGGCAATAAAGACATTAACAGGAATAAAAGTTTAAAGGAAGTTAATAGAAGTACCAGCTAACTGTTGTAGTCATGTGTGGCAGCTTGGGAGGAGCACAGATTGAAAGTACAGGGAATGAAGGGGGGGGAGTTGAATTCTTATGAAGGACGCATCACATCCAGTAAGCATGAGACCAGGGGACCACAGAACCGGGACCCGATGGAGGGTTACTGTCCACCCTCATCAGGTTATCATGCAAGGACAGTGGCACTGGATGGGGGCTGGCCACAGGAGCCTTGGCTGTAAGACCTCCCCATGAACTACATCAGCAATTCAGCCACACACCAGGGGTGGCCCAGGATTCAGGGCAGGTTGTGGGAAGCCTAAAAAAACTACACATTCTCTCAGCAGCGCACGCTGTTCTAAAGGGTGTGTTTAAAACAATAAATGCATGTCTGGGCCATTTCCTCCATGATTGGTGTCTGTGTGTTATTTCAGGGACAGAGGGCAGTGGTGGGCTACCAGACAATACACAGGCTGATCAAAGCTTTGCAGCAGATGGCCTTTTATCTTGGCCCCCCAGACCTGGTGGGAAGGGAGACAGGTGCCTCCTCTTCGGAGGTGCAGCAGGCAACAGCAACACGCTCGGAGGAGGTACCACTGTGGCTTCCCCCAGGTCAGTGGCATCTGGGGAAGGGAGGTGAAAGGGGAGTTAAATAGAGCTGGAGGCCAGCAGCTTCCCCTCTTTCTTCTCATCTCATTCAGATTCCCACCCACCTGCCCTTGTAAAAGTAGGGTAGTGGTGGCCAGAGTAGGTAGGGCCCCCTTTGACCCTGAAGGGGTGACTACACTAGGGGTCGGGGAGGGAGTTTTTCTGGTTTTCCCTCCTAGGATGGGTTTTTCTGGGTTTTTCACCACTTCCAAAGGTCTGCAAAATTTAGGAAAAAAATATAGGTAGGAAAAATTGCAATATAGATGATAACAGGGATAAAGAGTTTAACGCAAGTTAACAGAAGTACCAGCTAACTGTTGCAGCCATATGTGGTAGCTTGGGAGGAGCGCAGAACAAGGGTACAGGGGGAAGAAGGGGGGGAGCTGAGTCTGTTCTTCAAAAGGGCTTATCGCCTCTAGTCAGCATGAGGCCAGGGGACCACAGGACCTTGACCCAGATGAAGGGTCGCAGTCCACCCTCATCAGGGTATCCTGAAAGGACAGCAGCGCTGGATGGGGGGGGTGGTGGTGGTGGCTGCAGGAACCTTGACCACGTGAAATACCCATGATCTACATCAACAATTCAGGCACATGCCAGGAATGGCCCAGGATTGAGGACAGGTGTGTGGGGTGCCTGAAGAAACTATACATCCTCCCAGCAACACACAGTGCTCTAAAATGTGTTTACAATAATACATGCATGGCTGTGGCCATTTCCTCCAAGATCTGTGTCTGTGTGTTGTTCCAGAGATGGAAGGGGGCTATGAGGGGCTACCAGACAATGGCTTGTAAAACTTAAAACCTGCAAATCCTGCAGCCTGAGCCCTTAATAATCAAGCTAACCTTCAGGTAGCCAAACACCTCCACCCCGACACGTTACATGTTAAAATGACCTATTGCAGCTCTGTTTGGTATTCCTGTCCAGTAACATGTTTGAAATAAATAATGTCAATGCAATGTCCAGTCTTAACTAGTCACAACAGCAAGACCAGATTTACATCACCATGGGCCCCCATAGTATTGCATCATATAACACACACACAAGCACACGCACACGCACACGCACACGCTACATGAATACAAGTCTCTTATTTTATTACATTCATCAGTTTTATATATCTAAGCATTAGGGCATGACAAGGGGTTGGATTACTGTATATTAATCTAAATCTAAGTGTATGAGGTACGAGGTAGAGCTGAGTAATGTATTCCCTCAAGGTTAAATTAACAAGGTAAGAGAAGGTCTGGAGTGCCTTAATGCTATTATTCAGCTACACTGCTTCTGTATTCAACACGGGAATGGATTCATGTTACTGGGGGTTATTCTAGAGAAGGAAGACTGAGCATCCCAAAGACAGCTCCCCTTCTGCAGTGAGTGGGGATGTCCTTTGCCACTTTGCTGAAACAGAGAGGTATTACAGTGGAGGCACTCACTGGGGAAGGATGCCACTAGTGTGCCAAGCACCAAAATGGGGGCATGAACCCTTAGTAAGAAATGGGATTAAAACACCCACAGCAGGTCCCACACTATCATGCATGAACTTCACCTCACCCACCACAGATGGTCCAGCATGTAAGTGGTGGAGGTAAGGTCCAGAGAAGATAGGTGGTGGGACTGGTGAGATGCCAACGACACTGGACAAATACATGTGATGCAAGAGAAAAACAGGATTGTAACAAAACAAAAAAATGTCACAGCACATGAACCAAAATGAATATGGACTATAGAGTCAGTGACTGATGACATGCACTCCTCCCACCACACACTTGTGAATAGGACTCTGCATAGCATTCATCCCAAAACCCTGCTCCACCTTGACCCTTCCAACTACAGTAAGTCTCTTTTAAAGAAGTTGAAGTCCTATTTATTAAGCTGGACACCAAGAAAAGTGGCAGTGGCGATGGGCTGAAACCATTCTTCCTAAAGTTAGGCTACTATCACTTCACAGTCCCCAAACTTCATATCTTTAATCTTTCTATTGACACAGCCACAGTACCTTCCTACTGGAAATCCCTTCCCTTGTTTAAATTAGTTGACTCTTCGATTTTAACAATTATAGGCCCATATCTATCCTGCCTGTCCTTTCCAAAATATTCAAGAAACTGATTCACTTTTAATTTATACACTATCTTGGACATTCTCCTCCTTTAACTCAGCTCAATCCAGCTTCAGTCCCAATCATAGTATCATATCTGCCCTCGTAAAGTAATAATGATTGGATTACAGCCCTGCACTCCAAAAGATCACTGGTGCAGTCTTCCTTGAACTAAGTAAGGCATTTGATACTGTCAATCACAACCTAGTTACCAGTAGCCTTTGTTAGTATAGGAGCTAACCACCCCCCCCCCAAACTGCCCAGTGGTTTACCAGTTATCTGTCAGGGAGGGTCCAGACAGTTAAGGTCGATGGACTATTCTCAGTCTCCGTACCAGTTACCAGAGGTGTCCAACAAGGCTTCATCTTAGGCCCTATTCTCTTTTCACTCTATATTAACCACGACTATAATATAACTAGTTCCAAACTACATTTCTTTGCCGACAGTACAGTTCTGTATGCCTTTAGCTCAATCCTATCTGAAGTAAGAGGTGTGCTACAAGCAGACTTTGCCCAGCTCTTGTTGAACCTTATTAATGCAAAGCTTCTTAATGCCAAAAAACCAAAGGCCATGATCTTTACCCTCAGTAACACCCCTGTTCCACACCAATTCCTCCTACTGACTTTATTGTCATCACACTAGGCGTGTCCCTTGAGAATGTTCCCAAACTAAAATACCTAGGTGTACGGCTAGACAAGAAACTTAACTTCATTGCACATACAGATAATCTGTCCAGTAGCTGAAGTCTAGAATAGGATTCTTCTTCAGGAACAGGTCTCTTTTTCCATTCAAAATCAGAACCAGGCTTGTACAGACCATGTTCCTGCCTTTACTTGATTATGCTGACATAATTTACAATTCATCTGCAGCCAGAAATCTGAATAAACAGGATGTACTTTACCATCGTGCCCTTTGGTTCATCACCAGCTCCCCCTTTCATACCCACCATTGTGTTCTTTATGCAGCTTTCGGTTGGACATCACTTACCTCCAGATGCTTGATTCACTCTGGGTCCTGAACACTTAAAATTCTACTGAACAAGCTCCCAGGCTATATCTCTTCCCTTGTTCATATCTCCCACAGCTCATACTCTCTTAGGAAGTCTGATCTTATCATTCTAGATTTGCCTAGGACTCGTACCACCTTTGCAAACATGCCATCTCCTACACTTCCTTCTGGCTGCCTGGAACCAGATCCAGTCAGCACTTAAACTTTCCAACCTAGTCTCTATTAATTTCTTTAAAACTTTGCCACTACTAACTTCAAAACTACTTGCAGTTGTCACTAGCCTCTACTTTGACATTTGACTCCTATTCCTGCAACTCCTCTCTGACACTTTTTGTGTTCCTTATTATTGTTGTGTAGAGCATTGTATACCAAACATCCACTATATTACAATGTTATGTCCTTATACTGCTATGTATTGTTTTATGTATACTATTTGCCTTCATTTTAGTTGCTTGTATATTCTCCTGAAATATGCCTCTTGAATTTCTTGTGTTGCCATATATATTTTTTTGTTGTGTGTGTTGAGCATTGTATCCCATACATCCCTTATACTACAAAGTCAGGCCCTCACACTACCAATTTATGCATTATGTTACTGTATTATGTTTCATGTATACTAGTTGCCTTTGTTTGTATTTGATTGTACGTGCTTCTGTTATATGCCTTCAGGACCTCCTTGTGAATGAGCTTGCTCACTGGAGTTATTCCTGCAATAAACTTGAACACTTACCAACACTGCCAACAGTCTAGCACTTCCTTATTCACAGTACTGTTTAAGCCCCTTGCTCTTTTTTATAAAAATACATTATCTTCAGTTCTTCATCTAGCAAAACACGCTAACATTTCATATAAATAAAAATCACTTCAAATGTGAGCTGGATCCATTTCATACCTGTGAGGTTAAGCACTACCTATTATGTTGTATAAAAACTATCCCAAAATGCAACCAACACATATGTTGCTCTCGAACTGTTTGAAAGCAATTTCATTTATTTATTTAATACCAGACTCCTAAAGATGTTCACTCCTCCCTCCCAGAAACAGAGCATTTCTGTAAATTCAGCATTGATTCACTCATCCATGTGTCAGATTTTTTCCTTTGGGTTAGGGGTAAGCCCTGCCATGCCTATTCAATTTCATGCTGAGCTTCAAAGCTCACAAATAATGGAATACATGTTATCAGAACAGAGTCCACAAATTTATTTTTGCAATACGAGATGAATCTGAAACTTTTTTGCTGCTTGCTGCCTTGCAACTCTTTCAACACCTGTCAGACTGTGAGCACTGTCACATCCAATCCTCCTCTGCTCTCCTTTGCTCCAGTCCAAGTCAAGTGATTCTCTTGCATCTCACTCAGGTGCCAGCCCCCAACTCAGTCACCAAGACTCTGTAAGGTCAGTCCCCAAACCCCCTATCGGGCCAGCCCCTTGGCACACTGCACACACACCTGTCATTGGCAGCCTCCAACCCAACAAACCAAATGCATGTGGAATGCAACACTGTCTACTTTATCTTTGGCACCAGCATAAGTGGCACTGTTCTAATGGCAGGGCACTGTTCGACCACAACTCCTCACAACTCCTTATCTTCTCCTCTGACTACTGACTCCACATCCTGATCTCCAAGTGAGTCACCCTCCACAATAATTTTGACCTTCAAGGCACAACCTTCACATCGGAGCATGGAAAGGTTCAGTGACAGCTCAGAAAAGACAATCTTGGTATCAGAAAAATTGCACCAAATCTAATCAGTTACTCTACAGAACTACATTCCTGAAGAACTGCCCACACAAAACTTTCACTGGCTTGCTTTTAGTTTTATGAAACTGTCTGTTTCTATGGTAGAAAGTCTGTCTACTCTAATCCCTGGTACATGCACAGCATCACACCACACCACTGGTAAGCAAGAGGGCAGAGAAGAGGGCTGGTTGCTAGGGCAGGCAATGCACAATAATGATTGATTTATGTCAGTGTCTGTGGCTCAGATATGGTTGACTCCAACCCCACCCCCACACACAAACACACTTTGGAGATGGAGTGAGGAGTCTTCCATGTCCCACGTAGCCCAGCAAAAAAATGCCATGGCTGTGTATGCACATACAGAACACAGCTGAGAAAAGGCTCCCACCCCCTAGAAAACAAGGGCCCTATGCATAGGCATGCTTGCTGTAACAGTAAATCTGGACTTGCACAGCAAACTAAGTCCAATGCAGCAAGGGCTGGTTTTAGGCACCTGCAAACCCCACAGCCACAAGGGACCCACATGCAGCCAGGGCCCCCAATAAACAGAAACTTTTTTTCCCAAAGGTTTTTTTCCTCCTTGAAGCCAGTACCCATAAAGTCCATTCTGTAGCATGTCCCCACCCCCACTGGCATGGCTGAGAATGCTTCTTTTTTTCATTTTTTCATTTTAATTTTTTTATTCTTGTAGGCATGATGAGCAAAATGCCCATTTTCACAGGCAACAAGCAAAACACAAAACGAACATAATAGGCAACGAACAATGAATACATTCAACAATACAATAAAATACACATAAGTACTTACAATACACTAAACAATTAAATACATTTTTGTAAACTTCTTAAATACATGAAAAGTTTATGTTTGAAATTACCTATTGTTTTTGAACAAGAAAAATCCAAAGTAAGAGAATTAAATAATATAGGGGCCTCAAACAATTTTGAATTTTGACCAATGGACCTATGAAAAAGTGGTAACTGAAATGCATATTTATCCTGGGAACGGGTACCACACCTGTTAATAAGCCTGGGGAAACAATTTGGAGATGGAAATAGGGAAAAGACCCAATATGGTTTTAAAAAGTCTTTCTTTCAGTCTGGGCCGGGGGTAGCCGGAGGGAGGCACTGCTAGCAACATGTGTGAATGAGGGTCAGGTCCTTTGGAGCAGGCTGACTGAGACATGCTGCATTTCCATTGAGAGTGTGAATCTTAGATAGATTAATAGTGGGACTTGTATCCCATTCCCCCCTCCTGACCCAATTATTTTGTGGCCACCACCTGCTGAGGCCAAACAAGTAACTTTCAACTGCAAGCCTCCTCCAACTCCTCCATCAAAACACTGCATGATCAGTGGTCAGTGGGAGTGAATGGAGAATCAAGGCTCCTGGTCTGCTAAGAAGCCATTGTTGACTGTCACAGTCCACCCAACCCCACCACCCTGTCACAGCCTGTGATGTGCCTTTTCCGCATTACAAAAAAGTACATTTGTACTTACCCAACTTTCATCTCCAGTAGTCCTCCTGTTTAGAACATTGGCTCCTCCAGCAGCAGTATATCCAATCTCCAACCCTGCAGTAGCAGGCAGATGGGGGGGCAGTTGTACAAAGAGTAGTCAGGCAGTAGCTGAGAGAGAAACCCAAACCCACCTAGACCACTTTGATTTGAAATGCAAACCCTGGCAACTTGCAGCTATCTGTGTGTGCTGGGGTGGGGGGGGGGCCTTCTTCCAGGCATCTTCACCTCTTCTGCTGTGTGAAGCAAATCAGGAATGTCACACATTCCTTACACACATTCATGATAACATTGCTTCACAGAGGAAATATCCTGGACTGCTGCTTAGCTCTTAATCAGCTGCAGCTGGTAAGGCAGGGCCCAATCTGCCAGTACGCTTGATTCTCTATGTAGTCCCATGGACCTCTGACCATGTGGTTCTTTGATGCTGAGAGGTTCATAGTCCAAAGTTACAAGATCCTCTGCGGGTGTTGAGCAGCTACAAGATAATTAGGTTGGGAGTAATAGGATAGGAGGAGTTTCACTACAAAGCTGTCTGAGACTCACACAATGTCTCAAGAAAATGCACAGCACGTCTCAATCAGCCTGCCCCAAAGGTAAAAGGACAGAACCCACATGCACACACATTATCAGCAGTGGCTATCAACTGTGCCTTCCCCACAGAACTATAAAAGAGATCTATTTTCTAGTTCTGTGGCTTTCTACTGACTGCCCCTACCGTATCCACTCCCAACTCATAAAGACATTTTCATCAGTGCCTAGGGGGGAGTTCCATGCTACAGCCCAGACTGCCAGTGCATGGCTTTGAAGAAAAAAAGAGTCTTTAAAAATTGTTTAAAGGTGGTTTTAAAAAAAGGTTTGTGTTTGTTGGGGGCTTCCGCTGCATGCAGGGCCCACTGCAGCCAGGGGTTTTGTGGGTGCCTAATGCTGACCCTGTCTGTTGCTAATGACAAATCTACAGGTGAGATGTTGTTGAAAAATATTCAGAAAAGGGGTAGGCTAGCTTTGTGGTACCAGGCATCATAGGGGTCTCTGGTGCACTAGTAACCCAGGCCCTTCCCCTATCCTAGATTTTAGGAGCAGAGACTGCAAGGAGGGCTCTAAGCATCTAGATTCTCTCTTCCAGAGGTAGGGATAGCTTGGCATACCACTCCAGGAACAACACCTAAGGAAGATTACTGATGTCATCACTGTAGGTAGGGGTGACAATGTACTGCCTGACCCTCGGTTCCCCATGGCAGTGTCCTGAGCACTGATCAATTTAAGGTGTACAGCACAGAGGGTGGTGAAACTAGGCAGGTGGGTGCACAAGGGAGAAGCAGAGCCCCATGTTGGTTAGCTGGTGGGTGAGTGCTGAAAAGTGAACTCTAGTAAGGGGACTACAAGGAGATAAAAGAAAATAATACAGAAGAACAATGGAAGGCTGTTACTTTTCTCATAATGTATTCTGAAAGTACAAAGATTCAAAAGTTTCACAGCTTGCTTAAATGCTATTATTAAAAGGGTCACCTTGGCCTATAACAGTCATGTCAAGCAAAGCTGAAGCAATACAGAGAGGAAGTACCAGCCACTAATTCTGCATTGCCTGCAGGGCTAGTTCCTGGGTAAATCCACTGGCAGAACATACAATCCACTGGTGCCAACTGGGGTACTTATTGAAATATTCTCTCTTCCAGTACAAGTCAACAGATTGGTTACAACACAGTTTTACTAGTTCAGTACAAAATCCACCAGTATTTAGTTGATGGGTTGATGCCAGTTATGAACCCTGTTCAGGTTTTGTTAGTTTATTATTACAGTCCACCTAGAAGCATAACACTTACAGGCTCTCATCGAGGATGGTTCCATCAATCCATGTCCACTTCCCCATGCTACTTTTCTTCAGCCCAATAAAGTATTGTTTACTACTAGCAGTCCATTTCTTCACGAAATCCTGTGGACAACAATGCAAAATTGAAGTCTAAACTAAACAAATGAAGAGTTTCCCCTGAAAAGACACTCACTTGTATACACAGATGGTAGGACAGGAAAAGACAAAGTCCTGCCCAGTTACTCCATTATAATGCAGCCCGATGGCTATGGCTGAAGGCAGAAGACAACAGTGACCATCTAACTAATTTATGCAAAGTATTCTTATCTAGGGTAAATGTAGTAAAGAATGTAAGACACATATGAAAATTGCAAACAAAGTTTAAACTAATGGAATGCTCATGCAATAAAACACTTTCATATTTTTTCTGCAGGACCTTTTTACAGCAGCAGGGACAGACCCTGCAGACATCTTGCTATCACAAAAAAAAGCATTTCTCTGGATTACAACTGAAGAACAGAAAATTGGAGTTAAACCAAGATCACTCCGTTAGATGAAAGCATTCTGCTGCTGTTTCTCACTCTCCCAGTCAGCCCAGGAGATTAATAAGACCTGCCTCCTGCCTCAGTGCTCTGTATCCCTTCAGGGATCAGATTGCAAGCAGTGCTGGCTGGTAATCATTTATGTTAGTCAATATACATGTTCCAGTGGATTTCCTTTGCCTCAGTTTCCAAGCAGTGCCTAGAAATGAAACATATAGTAGGGAAGAGGGGACATACCGTGGGTCTTTCTGATTAAAAAAAAAAAAACTTCTATTGAATAATATCCTTTCTTTCAAGAGGGTATCTTAGCTAAAAGCACAAGTTGCGGTTGACAACTTGTAGGTTAACAATGGCTTCAGCTGATGGCCCAGTGGGCTGATAAATACAGCTGTATTGAGCACAGTAACTTGGAAGTTTCAATCTGAGATCCCCTAACACAAGCCTGCTACAAGTACGGATGGCTGTCAGGTGTGCAGTAAACAAATACCCCCCCCAACAAACTGGGAGGCTCTAAGGACTGTTATCACAGTGAACTGTATCCTCTTTCCCTGCAATACTGAAGTAACCCTGCAATTCTTTTTTTTAATTTAATAAACTTTATTGATTATAAAGAACCCAGATACAATGTACAGGGAAATGAAATATTGACAGTGTCCATATACCACCCTAGGGGCATGCAGGCCTCCCTCCCCTTCCACCCATGGAGCAATTCCTGTAGAAGCATGCGAATATACAGGGTAGACTACAATATAGAAAGGATAACAGTGGGTTATATACATTATTGTGGACCCCCCCACAATCTTCCTAATACTATGCTTGCACAGCTCCTGCCATGTACAGTCTATATAAGTTCCCCCATTTTCTGTCATAGCTCCAGGGATTATGGTGTAAGCGGGCAATCATACGTTCCACCTGCAAGTTAGACAACAATTCTTGCAACCACTCATTGTAAGAAATTGAGGTTTAATCCAGCCAGTGCTTTAGGACCACCTTTTCTAAGGAAAGGGAGATTAGTAACATTAAGTATCTACGTTCGAATACCAGGATGAAAGCCATGTCCCCAAAAATACATATCTCCAGCTTAAATAGCCCCTGTAGGCCTAGTAGGGGATCAGTTCTATCTTCAATTAGCTTACAGAGAGGGGCCACTTTGGGACAGAACCAAAAAATATGTGAAAGGGAACCCTCATCACCACCACATCTGGTACAACTGGGTGACTGCAGCCACCCCAAGCATGCCAACTTTTGTGGGGTATAAATAATGCATATTGTTCAGTATATTGAACTGCATAAGCTGCAATCTATCTTGTCTAATATAGCGGTAGGTACCCTTCCAGATACCCAGCCACTGTTGGGCAGAGATGGGAAATACTTGGTCCCAATAAGGAGAAGCTCCATTAATTTCAGGGGCATATTAAGAAAACAGTACCCCATAAAGAGAGAGGATACTGTGTGCTTCTGGGAGACCAGGGAAAAGTGAAGAAAGAAAACAGAGAAATCTGTGGTCCAAGAACCTTGGCCAAACCATTGTAACAATGCATGTCTTAACTGAAATACCTTGAAAACATATTTACTGCCTAGGCCAAACTGCCTCAGTAAGGTAGTTGAGGACCATAACACCCCGGCATCCAGTAGGTCTTGAACCACCAGCGGCTCCAACTGAGGAAGTCATTCCTCCTTAATTACCTGCCCCCCAATTTTAAAGTTCAGATTTTGGAGAATGGGCTGGGAGATGCCTTTAGAAATCGGTGATTTTACCAATGCCCAGAATTGTGAATATATTTTCAGAGAGATCCCCACAACAGAATCTTTAACCCTGGGTGGAGGCTAAACCAAGGGAGGTAAGGCAGAGATAGTAGTGCAAGGTCACTGTGCTGCAACAGTTGGATCTCTAGGTCCACCCAGGGAGGCCTATAACTTACTGGGGGAGCCAGGGATGAGGGGAGAAACCACTGGTGCAGTTTACTGAAATGGCTAGAGAAATAGTAAAACAAGAAATGGGACAGTTTAATACCTCACATATATTTCAGAGCTGCCAACATCTTGTACGCCCTCCTAGGGGCCTTATCTTGCCATATCAATTTTGTGACTATCCGATGTACTTTCCTAAACCATTTCAGTGGTATCCAGAAATTCGACATATAAAAAGGATAAAAAAGCCTGGGGAGCACATTCATTTTAACAATTGAGATACGACCCCACAAGGACAAGGGAAGGGCTTGCCATCAATGCAGGTCCTGTTGTACCAAATCCTCCAAATTAAGTTTATGCATGAGAGAGGAGTCTTGGCCAGAAATAACTCCAGATATTTGAGTGACCAGGGGACCAGGTCATGTCTAGAGAAACCACATCCTGCTTATTAACCATTACAGTAAGGAGTAGAACTTGTTTTGTTAGGATTAAGCTTATAGTTGGAGAAGGTGCCATTCTCTCAATAATCTGTAATGCTGCTGGAGAGAGGTATCCAGATGAGTGAGATGAAGCATAATATCATCCGCATAGACTGACATCAGGAAACATTCGGTCCCACTGGAATTCCAGTGATCTCTGGGGACAGATCAAGTCTACGGAGTAAGGGCTCCAAGTATAAATTAAAAGGAGAGGGAAAGAGGACAACCTACCTTGTACCAGACCCAAGGGAATAGGGTGTGAGAATACTCAATTACAATAAACCTCACAGACAGGGAAGAATACAGAATCTGCACCCACCGTATAAAGGATCGAGAAACCAAAGACCTCGAGAGTCATGAACAAGAAGGTCCAATCCACTCTGTCAAAGGCCTTCTCTGCATCCAGGGGAACCAAGGCCATGGAAATACCTGATCCTCTGGATGCAGAGAAGATATGCGACAGCTTCCGAAAATGATCCAGGGAGGACCTGTTTGGAACAAATCCCACCTGGTCACGAGTAAGAAGACACTCCCACACTCTAGTGGATAGGATTTTAGCAATGATTTTAATGTCACAATTTATAAAAGAAATGGGTCTATAGTTGCCCATGGCATCTGGGGATTTGTCAGGTTTCAGAAGCACTACAATAAGAGCTTCAAGAAGCACAGGGTCGGATATACCATGTTCGAGAACGTAGGCAAAAAAATTGGAAAGAAGGTTCTATGTGATAACAGTGAAAGCCTAAAGGTGATCGCTGTTATTGCAAAATCAGAGTGCTGAAAATTTTGTTTGGCACTCTGACACCCCAGCACACAGCAAAACGGCACCAGGGACTTACATTTTTAATGTTTTATGCAGGGAGCTGCACCCCCGCATGCTGGTACTAAAGGATTCTCAAATCCAGGGGAGGTGCATGTCACGCATGTGAAAACATTAAAAAAATAAAAGGTTCAGGCACAACAAAAATGCACCAGCACCTGAACCTGAACCCAGTACCCTGCTGACCAGTGCCAGCAACCCACCCACTATGCCACAGGGTCAGATTGGCAACCCACTGTGGCCTCACCCCTCACAATCCTTCCTGCCCCTCGCTGTGCATGCTCGCTCCCCCTCCTGCATGTACATATAGCAACATCCCATTGCTATTCTCACTGACCCCCCATCCAGCCACCTTACCCTACTCTAGCCCCGATGACATGTGCCGAGGATTGGGTTACCATTATTGAAGGTGCCCAGTCACCGACGCCCATATCATGGGCTATCAGAAAGAAGGGGCAGCAGTTGTTCTTGGAATGTCTTATAGAAATTGGGAGTAAACTCATTGAGGCCTGGGGATTTATCTGGTGATAGAGTCATCACAGCCTACTGGATCTCTGATGCGGATATGGGCTAGGCAAGAAAGGCCTGCTGCTCTTGTATTAGACATAGGAGGGCACATTTCTGAATATAGGATAAAAGATCGGAGCGGGACTTAGAGGAGGGTCTGCATCCATACAGTTCTGTATAAAAAGATGCAAACTCCTGAGCAATTTATCTGGGATGAGATAACATTGATCCATTCATAGTTTTGATGGCTGTTATCAACCTAGATAACTCTACCTGCTGTAACCTGAGAGCCAGTAAGCAGCTTGCCTTTTCTCCCTGGTCAATGCGTCTCACCTTAGTCTTTAACAGGGCATATTCAGCCTTTTCCTTTATCAGATTTGCATATTTGTCCTTCAGGATTGTCAACTTCTGTAAGACATCCTCTGATGTGTGAGGGGATAGGCTACTCTCAGTAGTAGTAATCTGCTGAAAGAGGTCATCCGTGGCAGAGGCATGGACTTTTTTGTGCTTAGATGCCAAATGAATGAGTTCCCCCTAATAAAGCATTTGCAAGCAGCCCCCTCCAGATCAGCTTTACCCACAGAGCCCAAGTTTTTCTGGTCATATAAAGTGATTTGGTCCCTGATCCAATCAACCAGGAATTTGTCAGAGAGCAGCTGGTTATTAAATTTCCACATCATATCCTTTGCCATATTGGAGGTAAGAACAAGTGTAAGCCTAACCATGGAGTGATCTGAGAGGACCCTAGGACCAATCTCACTCTCTATTATCCCAGAAAAAAAGGGAAGCATTAATGAGAACATAATCCAACCTGGAAGAGGAACCATGAGGAGCAGAGTAATAAGTGTAAACCTTATCCTGTGGATGCAGGAGCTGCCATGGATCACAAAGCCCTAAGGTCTGAATCATGTCTCACAACGAACGTTGCTCGGGAGATAGCCCTGGATGTTGCATCCTGGACCTATCTTAGTCAGGAGATGGGGTGACATTCCAGTCTCTGCCCATAATTAAGGGGACAGGAGTGAGTCTAGAAATTTAGTTAGCTAAATCCATAAAGAAAGAGGGATCCACATGGTTAGAGCCATACACACACCCTAAGATAATTTTGGTACGACCTAACACCCCTTTTACAAAAACATACCTGCTATTAATATCAGCAATTGTCTGCTGGGCTTGAAAAGGGACCTCTAGAGATTATAATGGTCACCCCTCAGCTGGCTGTAGCACAACCAGCCATGTGTACTTGACTGACAAACTGCCTACGTAACAGATTAGCCCCCATCACTAAGAGGTGAATCTCTTGCAGGAAAGTGATCTGGCATCAGAGCTGCTGCAAGAGCCTGAGGATTTGGCGTCCCTTAAGGGGTGACCTAGCCCCTTTAAAATTCCAAAAAGCATTCTTCAGTGGGTTGGCCATGGCTCTGACTTTGGAGTTTCCACACAATACCCAAATGCAAAAGGTACCCCACCCTGATATATTCCAGAAGCTCCACGAACCCCCCTTCCCCTGCACCCATCCCCATATCCCACAGAACTCCTTAGAAAACCCATCAAACTAAATCCATTGGCAGCCCAGCTCCCCAACACAAATTTCTCCTCCAGAACATGTGGTGTAATGTAGCCAAAAGACCACCAGATTAACAGAAGAGAACAATCCCCCAACATTCTAGCTTGTGTCAGTCCCACGAGCATATCAGCTCAACACCCCAAAATCCCCCCTCACACCATCCTGGCAGACCCAGAAAATGCAGAAATTAAAAAAGGTAAATTCGAACAAGAGTAATCAGGGTGACCCAACCGAGGTTACCCCCACAACCATCCAATACATAAACATTATTATTTAAGTGAAACTCTATCAAATTCCCCCATTTACCAAGAATATACACCAAGAAAATGCTTTGACCCACAGAGTTCAGAGAGGTTAACAAACTAAGAGCCTATCTCTTTTTATAGTACTTCCTCCAGCGAATCCAAAACATCAAGAGTCTAAGCCAGCCAGCTGTGTAGAAACCCCAGCTGGTTGGAGGTGGGGCTTTTGGGCCATATAATCAGCCGTGAATCGAAAGAAGAAAAACAAAGTCTTACTGAACCTCCTCATATTTTGTAGGGTATGTGTAGTCCCACACTTGCCTTCCACAGTAATGAGACCCCATAGCATCCAGTGCCTTAATTGGCAAACATGCCCACAGATCTAGTCCTACTGAGAATAGTTCATGGAGCACTGGACAGTTCAGGAAGCATTTGCTGCAGCTCCCCTGTCGCTTGCTCCATGCTATTAAAGGAGTGCCAAGTATCTTTGCAGTAGACCTGTAGCTTAACAGGATACAGCATCTTAAATTTAATGGAGGCATGGCCCTCTTCTACCTAACTGTAGCTGGTAGATCCTGCAAAATATGAAGGCGCTGACCCTCCCAGGATATTTCTTTTAAATCTCTGCACTTTTGCAAAACATGCTGTTTGTCCAGAAAATTTAACATATTTATGATAATTGGAAGAGGGGGAACTTCCTGCTATGGTCTAGCTTGCAAAGAGTGATGTGCCATCTCGATGATATAGCAAGGATGGATAGTGGAAGGCCCTGCTATTTTTCCCAGTAACTTTTGTATAAACAGAATTGGGGAGGAAGCTTCCACATCCTCAGGCAGCCCGAAAATAAGCAAGTTATTGCACTGGCTTCTTCCTTCCAACTCATCCAGTTTTCCTTCTACTTTAGCCGGTTTCTGCCTAAGCGACATGATCTGTGGGTCCACCCTCTGCTTCCACCCCTCTACAGATGTAATCCATGCCTCTGCATCTCCAATCCTCTTTACTGTTGAGTTTAAGTCCATTCACAGAGTCTTTAGTGCCTCAGAGGAAGATTTCATGAATTCTCTGAGGGGTTGCATTTCCACAAGAAAGCACTCCTTAAATAGCAGTGAAGACTGTGTGTTCATGGTAGCAGTGTGGCTGGAGGAGGCCCCTTGAGACTTGGCCTTCTTGCTGGTTCTCTCTGGGGTTGCTGGTGGCAAGTGCTGAAGGAAGGCCTGCTTCATCTCAGCGTCCATCCCAGGGATACAGAAGCAAGGACCAGGACAAATAAATGACCGGATGATGCCTGGAGGTCGGTACAAGGTACCAGTAGTACAAAACAGGAGAAAATAATGAGGAAATTGTCAGTAATAGGTGGAAGAAGTGGAAGCAAGTTGGCTATGTGGCCACTAGCTGAAAGGCATCATGTGACTTCCCTTAACTTTCTACCAAGAGTTTAATGTAGGGGGCGTGATTTGAGTGCCAAAGCAATGGCTGCCTTATTCAATTGCTGTGTCCCTATCTGCTGTGATCTGATGTGATCTGGGAGTAAAACTATGTTACTCTATTTTGGGAGCCTCCCATGAACCCCTGCTGCTTACTGGGTGCAACTATTTCAAATGTAGACAACCGCAAATAGGAAGGATTACCCTCGCATTCATGACATGGAGCACTGATCAAATAGGCCGCTCGGGCCTCAGCCTGCCTTTCAAGAATCTACTTTCCAGGTGCTACCTTCCTGCCTGGAACATTAATCAACTGACACCCATCACATTTTCGGCACAACTAGAAACCACACTGCAGTGCTACAAGACCCGGTGTTGGCACAGTATTGTTGGAGCGCTTACCTTAATGGGGTGAGACCATAGCATCTTCTTCTCCTACCCCTGCTGGCATCCAAGAGAACAATCAGGGACCCCTGGATAAGCAAACTCAGGTGGGGGATTCTCTGTCCTATATTAGTAAAATGCCAGAGGCACTGTTAGTCTGGGTTGACGGAATCAGAGTGGCATTACAGGCAATGTGGTGGATGTCCACTGCCTCGAAGATAAATTCAATGTGGCAGAGCAAAGAACGGAGGAACTTGAGAGGCAGCAGGGCCTAGTGTGGCAGAGGCTACATGAACATTAAGTCAGGCTCACTAAACTCTGGAAAAGGGTGGAGGATCAGGAAAACAAGTCAGACTGGGCAGCAGAAGTACCTGATGGAGTTGATGTCACTACAGCATACTGCACACTGGTCAAACCGGGATTAAAGTAATTCACTGAGGTGGTAGCAGAGTGCCCAAAACCATGCAGGGAAGCTGGAACCCGAGTGATCTGCTCTGCAGAACCAGGGAAGGAGGGCTGAATGGAAGACCCCAGTAATGCTAAGGACTCCGTATTTCAACAAGGCTAAGCTGTGGACTTTTTCTTGTTTTATGTACTACTGTGACACCCCAAACTCTAAATCTGCATAGCTTATCTTGGCAGCCCCAGACCAGAGACCCCTCAGGTTTTTTCAGGCTGGGTGGGAGTTAAGTATGCTTGCTCTCCCCCTCTCCCGATTGCAGGGCTACACTATCACTAAGGGGTGCTGCAGGCCATCATGATCTCATGGAGAGCTATCTTTTGCCACCTTTGTGGCATGGTTGCCGCATCCTTGGGCAGCTGCAGCCTTTTGTCATTCCTGGGGTTGACCTCTGGCCCCATCCCCTATGCACCCCAAAAAGAGTCATCCTAAGTGCCAGATGTTTGTTATACTCTGCTCTGATATTGTGACCTGTGCTCAACATAACACCCTGCTTAGTGGGAGTATATCAGGTTACCCCCACCCCACATTTACAGCCTCCCAATTTAGTACAAGGCTGTCTTTACTATACCAGAGGCTATTGGGGTTGGGGGGGGCAACACCTTTCATCCTCACTCAGAAGGCATGGCTGACACAATTGAGTATGCATATGTACAACTGTCTCATTCAAGAATATAGTTTTGCTCTGCATACAGTTGTGCTATCTAGTTTTTCACTGTTAAATGGTTTGCACTCTGAAATTATTCAGCAGAGTTTGTTTCTCTACAGGGGGTTCTGGCCTGTGAGCAGGGGGTGGGCTCCTTCTCATGCCCTAACTTTCCAAGTTTCCACCTCCCTTGGACTCAAGTGCAAGAAATCATCAACCTCCTCCATACCCTGGACCACCCTTAAGTGGTGTTTGTCCAGGCTGGGATGGGCTGCTGGTGTTGGCTGACCTATCCCTTACCCTTGGTAGGTGTGTGAGTTAGCATAGCTAGAGGTCTCGCCTCCTGTTCCCTTCAGTGATTACTCTTCTCCTTTAGAGAACTCATACCCTATCCTATAGATTTGTTAGTACCACTAGGATCGTTATTGTTTCTTGGTCACCATAGGGTGACCTTACTTACAGCTAGTACTTCCCCACGGGGGATAACCTGATGAGCACCAGTTAACCCCTTTTGGGCCCTGTACTCTCTCTGCCCTAGGGGTCTCACTGGCGTAGTATTTCGCACCTTCTCCCTTATTACCAGGGATCCCCTATTAGTGTTCTAGCAAGGGGAGAGGCTTGCTGTTTTATTAAATCTTATTGTGTATTGTTATTTTTCTTCTGTTGCATGCTTTGTTGCATAAATCCTAAAACTGATGTTGTTTCTCTACAGGGGGTTCTGGCCTGTGAGCAGGGGGTGGGCTCCCTTCTCATGCCCTAACTTTCCAAGTTTCCACCTCCCTTGGACTCACGTGCAAGAAATCATCAACCTCCTCCATACCCTGGACCACCCTTAAGTGGTGTTTGTCCAGGCTGGGATGGGCTGCTGGTGTTGGCTGACCTATCCCTTACCCCGAGTAGGTGTGTGAGTTAGCATAGCTAGGGGTCTCGCTCCTGTTCCCCTTCAAGTGATTACCTCTTCTCCTTTAGAGAACTCATACCCTATCCTATAGATTTGTTAGTACCACTAGGATCGTTACTTGTTTCTTGGTCACCATAGGGGTGACCTTACTTACAGCTAGTACTCTCCCCACGGGGGATAACCTGATGAGCACCAGTTAACCCCTTTTGGGCCCTGTACTCTCTCTGCCCTAGGGGTCTCACTGGCGTAGTATTTCGCACCTTCTCCCTTATTACCAGGGATCCCCTATTAGTGTTCTAGCAAGGGGAGAGGCTTGCTGTTTTATTAAATCTTATTGTGTATTGTTATTTTTCTTCTGTTGCATGCTTTGTTGCATAAATCCTAAAACTGATGTTGTCATCTTTCTCTGTTCAGGACTGCTATAAGAGTGATACGCACTACTGCTTAATAAAGTTAGACCCTCTACCATCTCTTCCTCGATGGTCAAGCCAGGTAATATATCTCTTCAGAGCAACTTAGGTTCAAGGTAACTGATATCCCCTTGTATCCTAACAGCCAGGAGGTAATTGGCTTAAACTATCCTTCTAGAGTCAATGTGGATAAGGATAAGAAAGGGTGGAGATGCATTTCCTGGAACATTAAGGGCCTTATCCACCCAGTGAAGCTCACCAAGGTCCTGCAGCACTTGCGTTCCCTAGGTACTGATATAGGCCTCCTCCAGGAAATGCACCTTTCCGTTAGGAGGGTGCAGTGGCTTAAAAAGTCATGGGTGGGTACGGTTCTGGCAAGCTCAGCCCCTACAAAGTCCAAAGGGGTAGCCATCCTGTTCTATAAAACATCCCCTTAGGCTATAGAAGCTACAAAGACTGACACCTAGGGTCGGTGGATCGCGTCTCTGTTCTCTTACCGGGGGGGGGGTGTGTAAGTGGTGAATGTGTATGGCCCCAAATTGGACTCAGCTGACTTTTTACTAGAAATTATCCAGGCCTTGGCATCTCTCGCAGGGAATTCCAACATTAATCGGGGGTGACTTTAACTTAGTGGCAGACATCTTTTTAGATAAGTCCCACCCCACACCTCAGGTTTGCCCTAAAGCTAGGGAAGCCCTGCAAGAGCTAAAGGAGGAATGGGGGCTGAATGACCCCTGGAGGAGAGATAACCCCACTGGTCAGGACTACACTTTTTTCCCCCTGTGCATAACACTCACAGCCATATTTACTACTGGTTGACAAACCAGGAGGCTGCATAGGGTGTAAGTGACATCCACATAGGTAATATTTTGATTTCTGACCACGCGCCAATCACCAGCAACTAGCTCCCACCCGGTCAGAGCATATTGTCTATGAGATGGAGGTGCAATCCTCTGCTTCTCCTGGATAAGAAGTTCTGTTCAATTATTAGAGAGGCGGCAAAGTCCCATTTCCTGCTCAATTCCAGGGGCGAGGTGACAGTCGGCACAGTCTGGGAGGCCTTCAAGGCAGTTTTGAGAGAATGTATTCTATCCTACACAGCCGCTAAAAATAAGGCACAGAAGGAGGAGGTTGCTTGTTTGCAGGCTGAATTATCTGGCTAGGAATCAAGATTCAAATCCTTCTCTTCCCAGCCTGTGGATAGCACTTTTAACCTCAATCTTGGGGCTCAAATAACATATCAACACCCTCCTACAGCAAAAAGAAGAGTGGCTGCTTTTCAGATATTAACATAGATTCGGGGGGGGGACAAAGAAGGTAAACATCTTGCCTATCACATAAGGAAACAGCAGGCAGCCTCACAAATCCACACCCTCCATAATTCTGCTGGGAAAATAATCTCTGACCCTAAGGGCATTAATGAAGTCATGCACCAGTTTTACCAGTTCTTATATCAGTTCATATCCAACCTGGAGGGCCTGAGTATGATACAGGAACTTGCAAAATTCTGCTGAGCTGCCCAGATTCCTCAACTCTCTCCTGAAATGTGCCAAAGACTGGAGAGCCCCATCACGGTGGAAGAACTCTGTGCCTCCCTGTCCTAGTTAGCAAAAGAGAGAGCGACTGGACCAGATGGCATGATGGTAGAGCTTTATCAGCTTCTGAAGGAGGAAATCTCCACACCACTCCTTCAAGCACTTCAGGAGGTGCACAACAAGGGTTCCCTCCCACCTACTATGAAAGAGACATTAGTAACCCTACTTCCCAAGAAGTCCTCAGACCATCTAGACTGTGCTAACTTTCAACCCATCACCCTGTTATCTGTGGATGAAGAGATAGTGGTGAAGGTGTTAGTAAACAGACTGGTGGATGTTATACCCACACTGATTCAACTTTCTCAGGGGGGGGTTCTCCAAAGGGAAATCTGGAGTGGACAACCTTAGGCTAGTGCTTTATCTTAAATGGCTTGCACTATAGTGCTCTACCCCAATGGTGGCCCTGACTATAGACTTCTCCAAGGCATTTGACTCAGTGGAGTGGAACTACTTGCATGGGGTCCTCAGCCTGTATGGCTTTGGAAGCTACTTTCGGGGCTGGATATCTAACCTGTACAGCTCACTCTCTGCCAAGATATTAACCAACAAAGACATCTTCTCCCCCTTCAACCTGCAAAGGGGCACTAGGCAGGGCTGTCCCATCTCCCCTCTGCTCTTCCTTATTGCCCTTGACCCCCTAACCAGGAGACTCCTAGCCACCATGGACATATTTGTAATTCTAGCAGGTGGCCAGTCCTATCTGGTCAACGCCTATGAAAATGATATCCTCCTCACGTTGTCCAACCCCAAGCAATCCTTGCCCCATGTCTCAACTCATTCAGGGGTAGATATGCATGTTGGTGGTTTCTGAAAGCATAGCCACTCAGGCTAATAACGACTATAAACGTACTCAGCTGACTTTCACTCAGGCCTGGAAACATCTGAAGAAGTCAACAATTTTTACCTAAATATTAAACAAACCAAATTGCTTAGAATTGATTGCATAGCACTGTTAGAAAGGTAATTTTGTGCTGAACAATTTTGCTGCTGATACTGTGTGTCTATCACGTATACTTTAGTAGTAATTCACATTTATTTAAGGTATGGTGTGCATGGCTGTCATTTGTCTCTCAAGTCTCACCTAAGCACCTTGAATAAATCTGAAAAAAAAAAATCCCACAGTTGTGTGGTATTTCCACTAGTATAAAATAAAAAACTAAATTGATTACAATTGATTGCATAGCACTGTTGAAAGGTAATTTTGTGCTGAACAACTTTGTCCCTCATACTTTGTGTGTAGCACTTACGGTTCAAGAGGTATTCACATTTGTTTGTGGCATGCTGATTATGGCTTGATTTTGCTTAGAAAGGCTCAGGATGCAGTGCAAAGAGTATACAGGGCATAAGTGGTGGAAGTCTCAAAGAGCTCTTGTGGTGTGAATGAGTTAACTATTCTACAAGACTTTGCAAAGCTATCGGGGCTTTTGGTGAATATGAGGAAAATGACCCTTTCCCCCTTAAACCTGGCCTGTTCTAAGGACTGCCCATGGGGTACAGATATCTTCTGGGCCCCTCAGGGATTTTCTTACCTGGGGTCCTTATAACCTCCAGGTGTCAGGAACTAGAGAGCACTAATTTCTCCCCCCTCCTCACCTCATTGACAGCTGAGGTTGACCGGTGGCATAAACTGAACCTTTCTTTGAAAGGCAAAGTTTAGGCAATACGGATGTTTCTCCTCCCTAGTGTCTCATATTTGTTAAACAATCTTCCCATTCATCTATCCCCAAAGCTATTTCAAACCCTGAATAAATTGGTATCCCACTTACTCTTGGATGGGAAAAGTGCTCATTGGGGTCATTCCAAGCTACAAGCTTACTGGTCTGGGGGGGGTCTTGGACTCCCTTGGTTTCAAGGATATCAGATGGCATATAGAGTTGCTCAAGCAACTAAATGGTTTGTCACCCTGCATCCATGACCTCTGCTGTGGGTGGACCTGAAAGCCTCCTTGGAGAAGGGGGACTCCCTGTCTTCCCTCCTGTCATCTAAACATTCCCTACCCTCTCAAGTCACACCATCATGCTTGAAACAGAGAGATCATGGCCACAGGTCATGATGGCCACCCATACACCCCAAGCAGCTAGAAACCTACTCTTTGAATTTGTCCATCTCTGGAATAACCGAAGTATCTCAGTGGACAAAAACCACTCTCCTGGCCCACGTGGGCAAACAGGAGGATCAGGATGGTTAGGGATCTCTACATACCAAATACCAAAGTGACGTTGTCCTTTGAGCAATTAAAGTCCTGATTTGAGCTACCTGCTCAGGAGTTTTGGAGGTTCCTCCAAATCCAGAGTGCCGTCCATGCTCTCAAAGCCCAACAGCTTCAAGATGTTAAATGGGAATGGATGTCTCAACTTTGCAAGCCAGACTCTCATAAGGGCTTGGCAGGGAAAGTCTATCAGACCCTCCGAGACTCCCAGCCAGACCATACCCAAAAATGTAGGTAGCATCCTTAGAATGGCAGAAAAAGGGGAGATATTGTTGATGGGGGATCTGAATATGCCAGATGTTAACTGGTGCACCTTTGCTGCAGGCACATCCAAGAGCAGGGTCATTCTTGATGCCCTACAAGGGGCATGCCTCAGACAGCTAGTATTGGAACCCACTCGGGAGGGAGCAATCTTGGACCTGGTACTTTCAAATGGGGATGGAGAAAGAATCTCAGATTTAGAAGTGGGTAGCCATCTGGGAACAAGCGACCACCAAACAGTGTGGTTCACGATAAACACAGCCATAGAGTCAAGCAATGCAAAAGCAAGAGTATTGGACTTTAGGAGAGCTGACTTAGGGAAAATGAGAGAGTGTCTCTGAAAAGCACTAGTAAACAGGCAAGAAAGATGGGTGGAGAAACAATGGGGAGTAATCAAAACAGCCATCACAGAGGCAACAAGCCTTTGCGTGAAGCAAATCAACAAAACACAATGAAGGAAAAAACTGCTATGGTTCTCAAAAGAGGTATCAGGGAAGGTTAAGGAGAAAAGGATAGCATTCAGGAAATATAAGGAAACACAGAAGGAGCAGGACAGAGAACTTTATCAGTTAAAGCAGAAAGAGGCAGGGAAGGCAGTCAGAATAGCAAAGGCTCAAACTGAGGAAAGGATAGCCAACTCTGTTAAGAAGGGGGCTAAGACCTTTAATAGGTACATTAGGGAGCAAGGAAAGACCAAGGGAGGGATACTGAAGCTTAATAAAGGGGAGGGAATGTGGACAGAGGGTGACAGTGAAAAAGCAGGGATACTGAATGAATATTTCTGATCCTAATTCACAAAGGAAGAGGTGGGAAAGGTACCTAAACCAAACAAGAGAAACACTCTGGAGATGGGGGTCAATACCAGTCCATTTACAGAAGAAATGGTTCTGAAAGAACTAGTGAAATTGAAGATGGACAAAGCAATGGGGCCTGATGGGATTCACCCAAGAATCCAAAAAGAACTAAGGGTAGAACTAGTGACACCACTGACTACTCCTTTTAACAAATCATGGGAGGGTGGGGTGGTACCTGAGGACTGAAGAAGGGCAGATGTGATTCCTCTTCACAAAAGTGGGAGCAGGGCAGAGGCAGGAAACTACAGACCAATTAGTTTGACCTCAGTGGTAGGGAAAATGATGGAATCACTTCTGAAGGAAAGAATTGTTGAGTACCTAGAGGCCAGTGGGGCACAGGACCCAAGGCAGCATGGATTCACAGTGGGAAGATCATGTCAGATGAATCTAATCGATTTCTTTGACTGGGTGACCAAAGTAGTAGACCAGGGAGTTGCTGTGGACATGGCCTACCTAGATTTTAGCAAGGCATTTGATACAGTCCCACACAAAAGATTAATAAACAAGTTAGTCAGCCTTAGAATGGGTCCCAAGGTGGTAGCCTGGATAATAAATTGGCTGGACAACAGGACACAAAGGGTAGTAATAAACGGAGTCCACAGTGAAGAAAGGGGAGGGTTACTAGTGGGGTACCGCAGGGTTTAGTACTGGGACTGGTCCTTTTTAATGTCTTTATAAGTGACATTGCAGAGGAACTGGAAGGAAAAGTATGTCTCTTTGCAGATGACAAAAAGATCTGCAACAGGGTTGATACACAAGTTGGAGTGGAAAGGATGAGAAGGGACTTGGCTAGGTTGGAGGAATGGTCAAATGTGTGGCAGCTTAGATTCAATGCAAATAAGTGCAAGGTAATGAACCTGGGAAACAAAAACCCAGGGGAAGAGTACACAATGGGGGGGTGAGATACTGCCAACAATAAAAATGGAAAGGGACCTGGGGGTAATTATATCCGATGACCTAAAGGTGGGCAAGCAATGTGAGAAGGCAGTAAGGAAGGCTGGGGGGATACTGGGATGCATAGGGAGAGGCATCAACAGTAGAAAACAGGAAGTTGTTATCCCTCTCTACAGACAGTTGGTGAGACGCCATCTGGAGTACTGTGTGCAGTTCTGGAGACCCCATCTCTGCAAAGACATAGACAGAGTGGAGGCTGTCCAGAGGAGGGCAACCAAATGGTGCAGGGTCTGCACCAGAAGACATATGAAGAGAGACTAAAGGAGCTTAATATGTATACCCTTGAGGAATGAAGGGAAAGGGGGGACATGATAGAAACTTTCAAGTACCTCAAGGGAATCAACAAAGTCCAAGAGGGTAGTATCTTTCAGAAAAAGAGATGTGCAAGAACAAGGGGGCACAATTTGAAGACAGAGGGGGGATGGCTCAGAGGTAATGTGAGGAAGTATTTTCTTCATGGAGAGGGTTGTGGATGCATGGAACAGCCTTTCTGAGGAGGTTGTGGAGTCAAGAACAGTGGGGGAATTCAAGAATGCATGGGACAGACATAAGGTAGTCCTAGTGGGGGTAGGAGGAAGTAGGCTTTTGGTTAACTAGGATCTGCAGCTTATCCATTAGGTAGGAAAATGGGCAGACAAGTGGGCCAGCGGTCCTTATCTGCCATCAAATTCTATTTTCTGTGGGAAGCTGATATTGAGCAGCCTGTCTCACAGAAATCGGGATCCGTTGCATTAAGGCTGCCCACACGACCCACAAAGATGCAGGAGCCAGGTTATACAACTGAAGATTCTGATGAGATGGTACAGGACCCCTGTGGTGCTTCAGGCCACAGGGTTATTGGGGCACTTGCAATGCTGGAGATGTCAGAAGAGCCCTGCCCATCTCCTTCATGTCTTGTGGCAGTGCCCGGTGCTGGTACACTTTTGGATGACTGTCTTGGTGGATTGCTCTTGTGTAAGTAAGTAAGTGAAACTTTATTTTTAAAGTGCTTTTCAAAACCAAAGCGCTGTACAAAACATTAAAAACATACAATTAGATTAGATTAAACCAATCACAGGTAAGCAGATCAACCAGACCTCTCCTCTTTTACTTTTGGGGATTCTTCCTCATTGGATCCTCTCCCCACCCCGAAGAACTGGGTCTTGGCAGCAGTAATGAAAGCTAAGCCACACATCTTGGTGAGATGAGAGACAGCCTCATCCTCCGTCGGTGTTGACCTGGCACTCTGCACTAGCTAGGTCTCCAGTTTTGAAAGACTTACTTACACCAGTCTAAATCAAACCCTAAATTTCACAAGAAGTGGGACTCTTATTTACATTCACATTTATGCTCTGACACCTGCACCACGGGCAACCCCCAGTTTAAAGGTCCCTTGCTTACCCCTCCACTTTTTGACATCAACAGCTACCCATATAATATTCCTCACCTATCAATTTGGCAGGATTCTAAATTGAGGAGCCCTGGAGCCTCTCCATCTCCTAGCAATCATGGGCTCTATCACTCAGACTGACAAGGGAGTGAGTTGTTAGAAGCTGAAGTTCTAAGACTTGGTGAGGCACTCACTCTTATGAGCACCTTCTAGCGTAATAGCAGGTTATATCTGGAGATTGTTATGTGTACCATGGCCTAGTTTATATGACCCCCCCCCCCGGATGGGGTTGTAGATGTTGAATAATTGTACAGTCAATGTTTCATCTCTGTACTGAAATGATATATTGCAGTTCTGTGTTGTAACTTATCAAATTTGGAAGCCAATAAAACCTTTTTCATGCTAAAAAAAAAAAGAGTTAAATGTGTACCTTTCCAACCAGTCTTGGAGGAACTTAGCAATAGTTGCTGTCCTGACTTGCTAGCACTTAGCAGCACTTCAGAAAGTGACTTCCATTCACTACTGTTTTTTAGGACCTACTTTGCTTTTCCTCTAATCCTGGGATGCATCTGATCAGCAATACTGAATGGTAAAAATGCATTCATTATTAGAATGCACAGTATACAAGGTTCATATTATGAGGCTAGATGCACATCTGAGTACACACTCACACAAACTCGAGTCACTCACTAGCAAAGATGTGACAGTGAGTACTCACCTGTGCATCCAAATCTGTAATTGTAATTGGTGTGCAACAACACAAATAGCTAGCCATGACAGGACATGTATCACTTGGTCTTCTGCAAAGTTCTACTTTTTTAGGGGCCTACTTTGCTGTTCATCTGGCACCAGAGTTTATCTGATCAGTGTTACTAAATGGCAAAAAATGCACTCATTATTAGAACACACACCATACTCACATTATGAGGCAAGAGGCACATCTGAGTGCTCATTCACAAACATTCCAGCTGATGACTAACAAAGATGTATGTGGTATAGCAAACTCACTTGTCCATCCAGACTCATGTCTGAAATGGTGTGAACAGCAATACAATCAGTGAGCCATGTCAGGATATGTATTATTTAGTCTTCAGCAATTTTCTCATTTTTTGGGGGTGGGGGACTAATTAGCTGTTCCCTGGAATGCACTTGATCTGTGATACTGAATGACAAAAAAGCAATTATTATTAGAACATACTCCAAGTACACATTATGAATCCACAGGCATATCTGAGTGTACACTCACACAAACTCGAGTCACTCACTGACAGAGATGTGTGTGACAGTGAGTACTCACTTGTGCATCCAGACCCATAATGGTAATTTGTGTGCAACAACACAAACAGCTAGCCACGGCAGCATATGCATCACTTGGTCTTCTGCAAAGTTTTCTTGTTTTCTTTTTTTTTTCATTCAGGGGCCTACTTTGTGGATCCTCTGACCCCAAAACTCATCTGACTATTGTTACTCAATGGTAAGCGTGCATTCATAATAAGAATGCACACCAATTCACACTCTGAGGCAAGAGGCACATCTGAGTGCTCATTCACAAACACTTGAGCTGATCCCCGATGAAGATGTTTGTGACACTGAAAACTCACTTGTGCATCCAGACTCATGACTAAAAAAGTATGTGCAGCAATACAAAAAGGGAGCCATGCCAGGATATGCATCATTTGGCCTTCTGCAATTTTCTCTTTTTTGGGGGTGGAGTTACTTTGATGTTGCTCTGACCCCAGCATGCATCTGATCTGTGATACCAAATGGCAGACATGCATTCATTATTAGAATGCACACAACATTCACATTATGAGGCAAGAGGCACATCTGAGTGCTCATTCACAAACACTCAAGCTATACCCTGAATAAGATGCTTGTGATACTGACTGCTGACTTGTGCATCCAGAACCATACTGGTAATGGTGTGTGCAGCAATACAAATAGCTAGCATTGGCAGGATATACATTATTTGGTCTTCTACAAAAATCTTGTGTTTTTTTTTTTTATGCTTATTTGACTGTTCCTAAGAGCCTAGAATACACCTGTTATGTGTTATGGAATGGCAAATAAAATACATTCATTATTAGAATATAATAACTGGTCAGCAATTTCTCTCAATGTACTGACCAGGTTGATATTTTCCATAACAACCGGCTGGTTGTTATGACATTCATAAAACCATGCCACTCAAACTCTGCTGCTGCCTCATTGGCCAACATTCTGTATGTGGGCGGGCCAAACAACCTCCTAAACTGCTGGAGAAAAATTGCTGGCCTGTTATTATAAAAATAAAAAGATGGAGGGTGTTTCATATGAGAATTTAATGCACCCGTTCGTTGTGGGATGCTTTGATAAACCCTAGGACTTCGCCCTTGGGGTTTATGTAGCATCCCACAACTTGGGTGTGCACTAAATTCTCATATCAAACCCTTCCCCATCCATTATTCTCTATATACACCAGGTGCACAATATGAGGCAAAAGGCATGTCTGAGTGCACACTCACACAAGCACAAAGCCACTCACTGACAAAGATGTGTGACAGTGAATAAGAAAAATTACTTAGCATAGTAATCTTGTTTCTTCCAAGGGAATCTTACTGTATTCTGACTTATGCAGTATGGTCTCACCATAGGACTGCCCCAGAACCGAAATGGTTAACAGAACTTATGCAAATGATGGAATGCTAGGCTCAAGCTCGGTTTTCAAACCACTGTCCCTGGTAAACAGTTCTAAACCATCAGATTCTTATGAAGTATGCACAAAAAACTATCTAACTATGCTATTACTAATAATAGTCTCCTCTGTTATTAATTATCAGTTTCCCCCCTCAAATGATTCAATGTGGCACCACTAAGTCTCAAGTCACAGATGCCCAAGAGGAAACACCATACCCACAGGTTTGCAACATCCCTATTACAGCTGGAGTGCAGTGACTATAGGTTCCTAGTAGGGGAGGAAGGGAAGGAGCTCAGAATACAGTAAGATTCCCTTGGAAGAAAAAAGATTACTATGGTAATTTTTTCTTCAAACCCCAGGAAATCTTATTATATTCTGACTTATGCAGACTACCCAAGCAGTACCTTTGGAGGTGGGCCTATAACCTCTTTAGGAAACAGGCTCTGCAGGACTGCTGTACCAAACCTGGCATCCCCTTTGGCCTGAACGTCCAAACAATAATGCTTGGTAAATGTGTGGACTGTCTTCCAGGTAGCTGCCTTACAGATGTCCACTATCGGAATGTCTCTAGCAGCTGGCAAAGACGCTACTGTATCCCTGGTTGAATGGGCCCGAGGCCTGCAGGTGGCTGCTTACCCACCTTACTGTAGTGCAACTGAATGCAAGCTTCAATCCATCATGCAATGGATTTTTTAGTGGTTGGTTTTCCTTTCCCACATCCCCATAGGTGAGGAAAAACTGAGTTTGATCCTGCCCATGACATTTTGTGTGGTCAAGGTAGTAGCTAATTGCCATTTTTACATCCAGGCTGTGCAGCGTGCATTCACCCGAGGTGGAATGATCAGTAAAAAAGACAGGCAATGTAATAAACTGATTCAGGTGAAACTCTGATACCACCTTGGGTGAGAATTTTCTATTCTCTGTGGGTCATAGCTCAGTGCTTGTGCTACATACAGTATGGCTGAATGATGTAGGTTGTGCTTGGATACATAAGTCAGGCCAGTAAGTAGGACAATGCCTGCCAGGTATATATAAGTTATATGAAATGATTAGTGCTTGGATACTTAGCGAGATATGAATAGTCAGTGATTGCAGTACATAAGAACTAGATTGGATAAGCATAATGCTTAGGTACTTGAACCGATGAATAAGAACTTGTTAGGGCTTGATGTTTTGGCCTTTCTCTGTATCCCACCTTAGGAAGGATGCTTAGTTGAGTAAGACTGAGACCCCCAAAAGAAAGAATATGATTACAGGTATCTCCTCCAACTCTGGAGAGTGTGGCTAGTAGCATGCAGGAGAGAGGAAACCACCTCTGAGGACCCATGGCTACTGACCTGCTCATCCTTCTGGGCATACTAAAGGAGAATAATCCTAAATGAACAAAATTAAGTTGTCGGCTGGTCCGACATGCAGTCAATGAAGATGTTAAGGTTGATAAAGGGGCAAATGGAATTCGGTACTGATGTAGAATGTCCAGTAAGAAGATGAGAGCATATCCTTAGCACATTCCCAGTCCGATGTCAATACCCAGTGCAAAATATTGACAAAAGGTCATTTTGAATCCAGTTAAATGCACAGGCAATCTTGACGTGATGGTCTGAGTTCCGATATACGAGTTTATGGAGCATAGAGTAATTGAAGACAAGGCGAATAAGCTGGATGCGAGTTATATAGCTGAAGAAAGCAGAGCAAAGAACTTCTGGTCCTGAGTGAGTGAAGCAGTCATTTGACATTAGGCTAGAAAGCCTGGAAAATTTCCAATCCGTCTGGTGAAGCAAGTATGGTAAGGAACAGAACCTCGGTGTGCCACGGCTAGGCGGGCATGTCACTGGCACTATGAGAACTCTGCACCCCAGGCAGGGTGAGGCAGGTGTAGAGTAGAAGTTGAATCTCCAGGCCCCGATGCTGGGCGAGGCAGGTGTTGAGTAGAATTTTCGAACCTCCGGCCCTGATGCTAGAAGCAGGCAGGAGTAGAGAATAATAATAATAACTTTGATTTGATTGAGCACCTTCACAATATCAAGGTGCTTACAGGTGCATACAAAATTCAATAAATATAGATAAAATCACAGAAAATCAGGAAATGCTTTGCTCCATAAAAATGTCTTCAGTGCCTGCTTAAAGCTCCACTGTCCTGCACTCCCACAGCTGATGGGGCAGAGAATTCCAGAGGGTTGGGGCAGCAAACATAAAAGCGTGAGCCCCAGACAAATTTAAACTAACTCTCGGAATCTCTAGCAACCCCTCGTCAGCCGAGCGGAGCTGTGGCACAGGGATGTAAGGAGTCAGGAGCTCTTTCAAGTAGTCAGGACCAAGTCTGTGTAGGGCTTTGTATGTTAACAAGCCTACCTTAAAGGTGATCTGCCACTGAACCAGCAGCCAGTGCAGATCACGCAGCACTGGGGTAATATGAGATCTCCAAGATACCTCAGTCAATAAATGTGCAGCAGCATTCTGCACTAGCTGCAAGCAGCAGATATCAACCCCAGGAAGCCCTAAGTAAAGGGAGTTGCAGTAGTCAAGGTGCGAGATCACAAAGGCATGGACCAAAATGGGCAAATCACTGGATGGAACATGGTGCTTGATCCTAGCAATGTTCCTAAGATGGTAAAAGGCTAACTTGATGACTGCCGACACCTGATGATGAAAGGTCAGCCCATCGTCAAGTATCACTCCCAGGTCAGGCACCCTTTCAGAGGTAAGGATCTGAGCGCCCCCCAAAAATAAGCCAGAGGACAGATCAGTCCTCAACCCCTCTGTCCTGCGATCCAGGTCCACCACCAAAACCTCAGTTTTTCCTGCGTTCAACTTTAACCCACGGGAATTCATCCAATCTTGCATTTCAAAAAGGCAGCTGTTAAATACCAAGAGAGTACTAACCTGGTCGGGGCAAAAGACAGGTAGAGCTGAGTATTATCAGCATAGCAGTGAAATCTCAGCCCATACCATCTTACAATGTCTCCGAGGGGCAGCATATACACTGCAAACAACATGCGGGACTGCACCAAGCCCTGGGACACTCCACAAGGCAGAGAGAAAGACTCAGAAGAAAAAGTTCCCGAGACAACTCTCTGAGTTCTACCTGTGAAGAAAGATGAAAACCATCTGAGCACTGTACCAGTCAGCCCACAGATGGACCACAGGTACCTGAGCAGGACCCCATGGTCCACAGTGTCAAAGGCTGAAGAGAGATCAAGGAGTACCAAGATGGAATGGGTTCTCGATCTCTCTCCATCAGGAGATCATTGAGCACCCGAACCAGAGAGTCTCAGTACTGTGCCTCTTACAAAAGCCCAATTGAGAGGTTCGATATTATGGATGGTTAAATGGTTCTCCAGTTGAGTTGCCACAACTTTCTCGATAACCTTTCCCACAAAAGGAAAGACCTAGATAGGTCTGTAGTTTGCTAGAGTATCCAGGTCCAAAGAAACTTTCTTCAGAAGAGGTGTCACCACCACCACTTCCTTCAGGGAGCTTGAAACTCACCTCGATTCCAAGGAGCACCGGACAATCTGAGCTCAAGACTGGGCCAATGATGTCTCTACAACCCAAAATCAGGGAAGTAGGGCCCAGGTCTAAACTACAAGAATGTGGGACACATCCCCGGACAATCCTCATAATATGAATGAACTCCAGCAGGTTGAAAGTACTCCAGGAAACATGGGGCATGGTGACTGAGCACTGACCAACAGCATCCCCCACAGAATGAGTCTGACGGATCTCTTGCCTGATGTCGGCCACCTTATTCGCAAAGAATTTGAGCAATCTCATCACACTCCATTTGTGAAAAAACTCAACGGAGCTGCAGACAGGCTGGGTTGCACAGCCTGTCCAGAGTTCAGAAGAGTTGAGTCAGTCGATTCCTAGCAACAGCGATTTCCCTGGACAGGAATTCTGCCTTCTTATGGGAAATCGCTGATTGGTAGAGTTGATAATGCTCTAACAAAATAAGACGGTCGCATCCAAGGTGGATTTCCGCCATCAATGTTGTAACCTACGTCCCAACCTCCGCAACGCCCTCAGAGACCCATCAAACCAAGAGGCCCGAGGATGAAGCGGAAGGGGGTAAAGATGGACAGGAGCAATCAGGTCAAGAGCTGAAGAAATAGCCTTATTATAGGCCACAACTAACGGCTCTGGATCTGTGCTGGTCTCACCGAACTCGGAGAGGTCAATCACCGCCGCCAGATCTTCAGGGATCATGTCCCACAAAGGGAGGAAACTGACCATCTCCACAGGGTCAGACCTACATGGGGGAGCAGAAAAATTGAACCTCATGGTGTAGTGATCGGACCAACCCACAGGTTCCACCCCAAATCAGAGGCCTCAATCCCAGGAGGAAGACCAAATGAAGAGAGTGACCATCATTATGGGTAGCTGAGGAAACAACCTGTGTGAAGCCCAGTGATATCATCAACTGGAGGAAGTGTTGTCCAAAAAGCGAGGATTCGTCGTTGACCCAGGCATTGAAGTTGCCTAGAACCATCAGTCTGGGTGACTCCAATGTCATGTCGGCGGTGAAGTCTGCTACTTCCTGCAGGAACAGCATTTCATCCCCTGGTGGATGATAGATGAGAGCTATCCTGCACCCCACACCAGTTACCACAGTGCACTCAAATGATTCGGCCTCCTCAACTGGTACACAAGTGAGGCCTAATTCGGTCTTGAAACAGACCGCTACCCCCCCCCCCCCGCGATCCAATCTCGGGCGATGTATCACCGAGTACCCGGGAGGAATAGCTGCCTCCAAAATTGGGGCAGTGTTTCAATCCAACCAGGTCTCGGTGACGCAAACCAGATCTGCTGTTCCAACAAAATCTGCAATAAGTACAGTTTTGTTCTTAATGGCTCTGGCATTGCATAACAACGCCCGAGTCAAACGATGTTCATGAGCCGTCGGCTACTTGCCCACCCAAAAGGTGGTGCCCTTGGGTGTGGGGACTAGATATGGACCACCATGTTCTGGACACCATTTACCCCAGGGCATCTTCTGGTCCTAACAACTTCTATGGGAGAGGACCGCTCATTCAAGTCCAATGTCCATGCCCCTGCCCACCCCCACCCACCCCCTGTGGGCAATCCCAGTGCCTGACAGTACTGATGGATGGAGGTGAATGGGGAGGACGCAAGAGGGCCCCTGAGAGGAGGACGAATAGCACAGGACTGGGGGAGCAAGCAGGCACATCTCCACAAAATGCCACCAAACTGTGGCAAAACAAAACAAAGAATCCTAATTTCCTCAAAACAATTGTAGATATAGTTGCAGTCTAAACATAAAATAAAGAAGCTCCTAAAAAGCTTAAAACAAAAAAATACTAAACAAACCACAATGCCCCAAAAAGCCAACAAAAAACAAAATAAAATAAAAAGAAATAAAACAAAACAATAATAAAAATAAATAAAATCCTCGGGCACCAGGAACCTCACTAACTCATGTTCATAAATTATTCTGGCAATTTCACAAAATAAAAACAACAAAGTGATTACTAAATCCAAAACATTTCTACCCTTATCTAAATATTACTAAATAAAATAAACCAAATGAACTAAATAAAACCCAGGGCCACATAATACTTTCACCATTGTAGTCTGGAGGAACTGAATGGTACTCTACTACCATAAGTAACTATGATGGAATAAAATAAAATAAATGATAACAGAACCTAAAATATCCAAAGTTTAATGCAGTGTTCTTATGAAAATGTCACTGAAAAATGTCAGAAGATCCCCAGGTCCGGGCACTCTCACAGCGAGAACTTCATAAAGGCACAGGGATTTTTGGTACGAGATGTAAATTGATAATAAAAACACAGACAGACCAAAAACTCAGCACATAACCCAGATGGATAAAATCCCCAAAGACACTCTCATTGTTCAGGTAGAGGTGTTATATCATAGAACAGTCTGTCCACTGGAAGAATCACCAAAGCATCTTCGGGACTGGCTTCATTCCCAAAGCTATAACCCCAAAAAGTTAAACCCTAGCCTGCCACCGGCCTACAACAGTTGTTACAGGACCACAGCAGAACCGAACTAAATAAGTTCCCGGGGGTTCCCTGGAGGAAAAGACTACTGAACCTCCAGGCCCTGATGCTGGCGATGCAGGTGTAGAGTAGAAACATGTGAACCTCCAGGAGTAGGCTAAATATTAGAGTAGGAATATTCGATCCTCAATGTCCAGAATTGGGCAAGGCAGTGGAGAGGCTAAAGGCAGACTATGAGGAGTTAGGCAGTCCCGTAGAAATGTCATGTTTCTGATGATCAAGAATAGCAGTAGAATGCAGGAAACAGAACTAAGTCGGATGAACAGGCAGCTCGACCAGATTTAGTAAGGCTCATGGTACTGGAGTATGTTAATGAGTGAGGCCTAAGCTATGAGATAGGAAGGGCACTATGGCATAGCTCGGCTGAGCGTCCTGGCCTGAAACGGTGGTAGCAGTAGTAAATCCAAACAAACTGAAGCAGCATGGCAGGAGTCATCCAAGGGAAATGACTGAATGTCCTGAGATGTAGTCTAGGTGTGAGTCCATGTTGGAGCAAGGAAGGATACCTTGACCAGAGCAAGCAGTTGTGAGCAGGTGAAGGTGAGAACTGCAGAGTCCAGAAATAGGGTAGAATGACTGAAGGTGAGACATCCTGGCAGTGTGTCCAGTCCTGCTGGAAAGTAGGAGTTGGATCAGTGACATGGAATGAAGGCTTCTAGCAGATGGAGATCCGATGAAATGCCCAAAGGAGGAAAACAATCTGAAGAGGCAGGCAAGGAAGCAGCAGGAGAAGAATGCATCCAGGCCAGGGAGAAGGAGACACAGCAGATGAATGAATGCCCAGATACAGACCAGCTCCAGCAGGCAAACAGCAGGGAGACATGACTGAAGCAGATGGTCCACAGAAGGAGATCCAACAGTCCACAAGGACGAGAAGAAATGAAGCAGCCAATCTAAGTGGGAGAAAACCACAAAGGAGGGACACTTGCTGGGAGATGAATCTAGGGCACAGCGAAACACAAGACCAGAGAATGAACATCCAGAGCCAGGAGCGGATAACCACAGGAATGTCCTGGCAGACCAATGCTGGAGGATACTGGAAAGCAGGAACAAATGATGCAGCAGAAAAGCCCAGATGAAGGCCAGCAGGACAGGATCTGGAGCAGGGTGCTGCATGCCAGGAGAGAGTGCACAGATGGAGTGCAGATCAGGTGTCCAAGGACAGAGGCAAAGCAACTAGCTAGACCCCTACATGGGATTGGATGAGCAGCTGGACCACATGTAGGTCAGCCAGAGGAAGGAGTAGAGAGTGGCAGCTGAGCCCCATGAAGGCTAGCAGACCACAAGTCTCATGCAAGGCAGCAAAGGAGTAGTGAAGCTTGTCAGACAAAGCCCCTGTGTGGCCATCAGTACAGCCTGACCCCACATAGGCCAGGTGGGAAGGGCAGAGAGTGAGTCAAGCTAGACTCCATGTAGGCTAGCATGACCGTGGCACTGCAATGGGGGGCAGTCTGGATTAGCAGGCATCCAAGAGACCGCAGTCGAGGGGATGGAGGCAAGGTCATCCCAAATAAGTCAATGGTCTGAGAAGAACAGCAGCTAACAGGTCCTGAGATAGTCCACTGGTCCAGAGGATAGGCAGTAGGGGAAATGAATGTGACCTCCTGCAAGGAGAAGGAAGGGGGAGTGAAGGAACTGGGCAGGCAGCAACAAAAGCTCAGCCAGTAGGGACTGCACAGTGGAGATAGCAAGGTACCATTATCCTGGTCCAGCAATATAATGTGGAAAGGTAATAGACTTAGCCCAGAGCTGAAGTTAGTAAGGCAGAACCGAAAGGTCCAAAGGAGTAAGTGATGAAGGTAGAGTCATGAGTGAGTGCAAAGGAATGCAATCCACAAGCAGGCAGAGCTGCTGTATGAGCCATCCTAGTGAAGGCTTGCAGCAGGAGGTACTAGGTAGGATGGGTGAGCAGCAGACCACCCATAGTCCCTGAGTTGCAGAGACATCCCTGATTTCACCTCCAAATGTACCCGGTCCCTCCGAAACTGTTAGATGAAAACAAACAATGGGGTTATAACCACAAATGTCATCAAACATGAAATTCACAGACCTGATCTTCCGGAAAAAATGCTTGGTAAACGAAGCCCTTTATTCAACCAGCTGCCTGAATGGATAGCACCATAGATGAGGATGCGTGCCTGAACTGAGTACCAGTGCCCCTGAGTTTGGCAAACCTGGTTCCTGAGGTAATTGATTGCCTTGGAAGAAGTGCGTCCTGGCGGATCATGAAGGTAGAGAGAAGCACCATATAGTCCTGGCTAATGTCTTCACTGGTAGGCAGTTCCAGAATGCATCACCATGATCTCTTGGGAACACAGCAAGCACATGATAGAGCCAAGCAATAGGCTGAGGAATCCAGTGGCAAATAATGTCAAGACAGGAAATTGATGGTTAAGTAGTAGAATGCCAACCTGTAGAACAAGTGCACAGAGCAGATCATAATTCAAACTAGTAACTGGGCGCCAAAGGATGCATGGGTTGACCACTGAACCCTCACAGTGGTTTGTATGAAGAGTAGTCCAGGAATGAAGATCCAGAAAGCTGTCCTGAGCCTGCGGAGAAGTGGCTGTCAGCAGATCCTCCGTATCTTAGGGGCACATAGAGCAGCACAGGAGGCCAGCATCTGAGTAAGGAAGGCCAGGCAGTGATCATGGGTGGAAGCATGGAAGCCCAGCCTGAAGGAAGAATCCAGAAGTGGAGGCTAGACATTTTGGAGGCAGCACTGAACTGTAGCAGGATCAGTGGCTGCCTGAAAAGGAGAGGTAGCAGGAAGGAAGCACAGGTAAGCAGAGCAGCTGGAAGCAGAGTACACAAGGAGCAGGGTAGAGCAAGTGTAGCGCTATCACTGGGCAGGCTCACAGAGGAGTTGCAGGAGAAACCCAGAAGGGACAAGGAACAGGAGGACAGGGAGGAAAATGGAGCAGGGAAGGAGGGAACAAATGCACGAAACAAACAACAAAGAAGCAAATGGGGGGCAAGGCAGGATAGTGAGGCTGAACAAGAATGAAAGGAAAACAAAGGAGGCAGCACAGTCCAGTAACAGAATGACAGCATGTGCAACTCGCTCTAAGCAGAGCAGTGGTAGCCTGATTGTTTAAGTAGGATATGGGGGAGGAGGTATTCCCCCATAGAACTACAGGCATATGCTTTCAGTTAGTCCTAAGGACTACTTTGTCTCTGTGGACAGCAATGTACCCAGGTTCTTTAGACAATGCCTGAAGCTCACTAATCCTTCTGGTAGAAGTTATGGCTACCAGAAATACTGATTTCCAAGTCACATACTTGAGGTTTGCTGAAGACATGGGTTCGAAGGGAGGTTGCATGAGTTGGGCAATGCAGATGTTCAGGTCCCATAAGGGAGTTGGTTCCCTGTGTGGGGAATGCAAATGTTGCAATCCCTTTTTAAACACTGGGTTTGAAGCTAGGGAAGAGCTCTTACCTGCAGATAAGCAGGCTGAGACAGCTGCCGGGTGTACTCTCAGAGTAGAGGCCCTTAAGCCCGTAGAATGCAGATGGGCAATGTAGTCCAGGACTATTGATAAGCTGGCCTGGTTATGGTCCATGCCTCTGCCCTGACACTAAATGGAAAATCTCTTCCATTTGGAAGAATAGGTTTTCCTTGTGGATGGCTTTCTGGATACTCTAAGGATTTCTATAACCCCTTCTGACAGGTGCAGATCCACAAATTCTAAGTCCTCAAGAGCCAAGCTTTGAGCCTGAGGGATTGCAAGTTGGGATACATGATCCTGCCCTGTGAGGATGACAATAGGTTGTGCCTCCTGGGGAGACTGATTGGTTTGGTTACTGACACTGATAGACTCATGGAGTACGTGAGTTGCCTGGCCCAGTCTGGAGCAATGAGAATCATTGTTGCTGGCTGGGCTCTGAGTTTGTTCAGCACCCTAAACAGCAGAGGGAAGGGCTGGAATGCATACAGAAACCTCCCCATCAAATCCAGCAGAAGTGCATTCAGAAGGATTGTGCCCTTGATGGGGTCTGCAGCAAAACTGTGATAGCTGATGATTGCTTGGAGCTGCAAACAAGTCCTCTTCTGGCATGCCCCATCTCCTGAAGATGGCCTCCAGGACCTGCTTGTTCAGTGACCACTAGTGGTGGTTCTGGTTGATTCTGCTAAGAGCATCTGCCAAAACATTGTCATTTCCTGGGAGATAGACAGCTGAGAGGGAAACCTCCAGGGAATATGCCAAGGCCCAGATTTTCATTGCCTCCATGCAAAGAGGAGTCGTCTTTGTGCCCCCTTGTTTGTTTATCTAGTACATGGTGGTTGTATTATCTGTTCTGACCAGAACCACCTTGCCCTTCACTTGATTGGTGAATGACTGGTATCCCAGGAGAACTGCCCTGAGCACAAACAAGTTGATGTGTAGGAGTGATTCCTGCTTTGTCCATGTGCCATGTGCTGTGTGATCCCCCAGATGTGCTCCCCATCCTAGGAGGGATGCATCTGTAATTAGTACCAGTGAATGGGCTTGCTGTAAGAATGGCACCCCATGCCTGAGGTTGGCATTTTCTTGCCACCACTATAGAGCTTGGAGAAATGTCACTGTAACGGGTACCAGATTTGACAGAGAGTCCCATTTTTGAAGCCAATGAGCTCTCAGGTGGAACTGGATGTACCTCATTTGGAACCTGGCTACTGACACAGTTGCTCTGGATGCTACCATATGGCCTAGCAGCTGCAGGAAGTGTCTTGCTGGCCTTGGAACACGAAGCTTGAAGGGACTGGCTACCTGAATAAGGTTGTCCACTCTGTCCTGAGGGAGGAAAGCATTTCCCTTTCTTGTGTCCAGTTCTGCCCCTATGAATCTGAGTAATTGAACTGTTTCCAGAACAGACTTTTTATGGTTCACCAAGAACCCCGGTAAGTGCAGGGTATCTTGTGTGAGTGCCAATGCCTCTACCACTTGCTGATTTGACTGGCATACTGTCAGCCAGTCATCCAGGTAGGGGGACACTGATACCCCTTGTCACCTTAGGTGTGCCACGACCACAGCTAGACATTATATGAACACCCTTGGAGCAGATGTTAGTCAAAAGGGCATTGTCCTGAATTGGTAATGGACTAATGGAAGTCAGAACCTGAGGTACTTCCTGTGTGATCGCCTTATTGGGATATGGAAGTAAGCATCCTTTAGGTCCAGGAACCGGGATGCTAGCCAGTCTCTCTGCCCTTAGGACTGGTAATACAGTAGCCAGAGCAACCATTTTGAATTTTGGTTTTGACAAATGTTTAAGTGTCTGAGATCCAGAATGGGTTGCCACTCTCCCTGTTTTCTTTATTGTGAGAAAGTACACTGAGTACAAGCCCTTCCGATCTGAGGGAACTGGCTCTATTGCTTTTTGTAACAGAAGGCTTGAAACTTCCACTTCTAACAAGGTTGTTTTTGATGGGGAAGAGGGTTTGAAGACCCTTGACCTCAGCTTTCACATGAACTTACAGCAGAGAACAAGACCCTGGCTCACTACCTCCAGGACCCACTTGTCTGTGGTGATATTTTTCCACTCCTGAAGGTAGTGGACCTGCCTGCCCCTACTGGGACTGGGGAGGGGACCCGAGAAGGCACCTCAGGGTGTCTGATTTGTCTGGCCTGCTGGCAGAACACTAGGGATAGTATGGTCACTGCCCCTTCTGCCTTTGTCTCCAAAGTATCCCCTCCATTCTCTGCCTGATCCATTCTCTGCCCACCAGCAAGCTCCGCAACTGGGTGCTTTTGATCGGTGGACTGGCTACATCACAAGTGGTAGCAGCTGTTAAGCCAGCCAGCCATGCTCCATTCTCTGCCCAATGGCAAGCTCCCATGACTGGGTGCCCTTGAACGGTCAGACTGGCATCACCGAGCAGTAACGTGGGTAAAGCCAGCCAGCCTCTCTCCATTCTCTGCCCGCTGGCAAGCTCCTGCGACTAAGTGCCCTTGATCAGGTGGACTGGCTGCATCACTGAGTGGTAGCAACTGGTAAAGGCAGCTGGCTGCACTCCATTCTCTGCCCATCAACAAACTTGCAACTGGGTGCTCTTGATCGGGAAGACTGGCTGCCTCACCAAGTGGTAGCAGCTGGTAAAGCCAGCTGACAGTGCTCCATTCTCTGCCTGCCGGCAAGCTCCCATGACTGGGTGCCCTTGATCAGGCAGTCTGGCTGCATCACCGAGTGGTATTGGCTGGTAAAGCCAGCCAGCCACGCTCCATTCTCTGCCTGCCATCAAGCTCCTGCATCTGGGTGCCCTTGATCGGGTGGACTGGCTGCATCACCGAGTGGTAGCGGTTGGTAAAGTGAACCAGCCGGGCTCCATTCTCTGCCCTCTGGCAAATTCCTGCAACTGGGTAAGACCTACACCTCTCCCAGGGAAACCTATTTGGGAATCTGATTGGCTGCTGAGTGTGAAGAAGCACTCCGATTAGTTTCTACCTCATATGGCTTTTGCAGAGATTGGTTCATCCCTTCCATGCTTTAGTCCGGCTCTCTTATGCCTTTGCACTGCTTCTTTGGGGACATATATTTTTGTAAAAGTAACTGTGACTGATGTTCTTGTATCTGGGTCTTAGTTTTGGAATGTACTAGAAAGATTTAAGAATGTATTAGGTGTATAAGAATGTGCTAGGGTACACTGTGTCTCTCTAAATTCTGCTTTTTTCCCCTTCACGCCTAAAACTAGCCCTATAAATATTTTGCTGTCTCTCTAACTTTTTTTTACTTTGACCCTTAACTGAAATTATCCTGTGGTGCCAGACTGAACTATCTTGGTCTCTACTGCCTGCCACCCCCCCCCCACCTTTCACACTTTGTCCCTTGCTTTTGTTTTTTAGCCCTCTGTCTCTTCTGTGTTCCCCCACCTCCCAATTCAGCACCGTGGCTATGCCTGCATATTTTAATCTAACTCTCTGCTTGGTCTTTCTTTAGGTGCCCTTCAATGGATGGACTGGCTGCATCACCAAGCGGTAGCAGCTGGTAAAGTCAGCCAGCTGTGTTCTATTCTCTGCCTGCCTGCATGCTTCTGTGACTGGGTAAGACCTTCCCCTCTCCCTGGGAAACCTATCTGGGGATCCGATTGGGTGCTGAGTGTGAAGCAGCACTCCGATTGGCCACTACCTCATATGGCTTTTTCAGGGATTGGTTCAATCCCTTCCATGCTTTAGTCTGGCTCTCTTATGCCTTTGCTGTGCTTCTTTGAGGACATATATTTTCTCCTGCCCATCCTCCCCATCCCCAGCCTCTATTAAATGCTCCTGGCATTGAGCTTACTCCTCCCTTTTTAGCCATTGGCAACAGCTTAGGCTGTTATTGGTCCACTGCAAACCATATTTTTCTTCAAATCTGTTTATTGGTTACAATCTAAGGTTCCACTATGCCACAGCGACAAGAAATTGGTCAACCGTCAGCATAGCGACAGCACCACACTGCCAGTTGGTGTTGTGCTGTCACTGGGGGAACAAGTGTTTTCTGTGGTGGGCTTTGCCCCCCCCACATCCCCCATGAGGGGGACTCTGCCCTGCACCCCCCAACACTATAGAGTACTAATTCCAGTCAGAGTTAGTTCGGGAAGGGGGGCAAACCCCCCACTGGCAACAGTGTTGGAAACGTGGAGACCATCACAGAGAACTGCTGAAAATGTTGCTGTGATGGACTTCATAGTATTTCCATCACTGTACGGTCGGTATACCCAATCTAAACTGTAATTTTCTTATAGGAACCACATTTTTTCTTCTTCTTGCCATGCACATTTTGCCCCTTTACTACCAATTACCACCTCTGTCTTCAAGTTATTTGCCGGTAATAATTACAAGTGGAGTGTTGAACCACGGCAACTATGGAAGTTGCCCTCTTACTCCACTGCCTGTTATTAATAGTTAATTCTGCCAATAAAACAGTAATTATTCCTCCTCAACCACTGTCGCAGGCGGTGCTTAAACAAAACATGACACTGCCTTATTCAGAGGGTGCTACTTATTGCACTTTAGTATGTGTTTACTTCAGCCCAGGCCCTCTGTCTACATAAAAATGTCTTACACCTTGCCAGTAAAAGCACTAGTATATGCCTTGTTTTGGATTAATCACTTTGGTGCTTCAGTTATATCTCCCCCAAAGACTTACTCACCAGGCGCCACAAAAAGTGGATCCTAAAAAGGGTTTTAAGTTGTTTTAGGAAACTAACTGTTATGCTCCTACTTTGCTCAGGGAACATTGAGCTCAACCCCAATCCAGTCACTGCATTACATGCCCCCTTTAAACTTTCTTACAACAAGGGCATCAGCTTCGTGCACTTGAATGTCTGTAGTGTACTAAAAAAATAGATATGCTCCAAGCATGGACATTACACGTGTTGCCAGACATTTTTATGATTTCGGAAACATGGCTTACTAACTTTACACCAGACAAATCCATTAATATCCCTGGATACTGTGTCTTTAGGTGTGACAGATCTACCAGAGGTGGGGGGTAGCAATACACAGTATGTAAACAGCAAATTTGATGTCACAGTTATTGACTACACTTCTGTCCCTAAAGAATTTGAATGTCCTGCCTTAAAGTTGACTATATAATCTCAACTGGTTCTATTAGCAACTGCATGCTATAGACCACCTTCTGCTGGGTTTGGCATTTTACCTCACCTTCAGCAAATGCTAGAAAAGGAGAGATATGAATGTATAGTAATGGGTTACTTTAATCTTAACTGGAATGATGGGAGGTCCCAAAAACTTAAGGACTTCTGTGACATGCATGGGTTATCACAGATCATTCCTGAGTGCACACGTTCCAACAAGAAAAATAGGGATCGTAGCTCTCTTCTTTTTCTTCTTTTTTTTTAACTCACTTTATCATCACCTCTGACTGGAACTCTCAGGCATCCTTGTTAGCTCCATCGCATACTGCCCTGCCTGAAGCCACCGTCGCTCGAGGAAATCGGGGACAGACCCTCCCCTGCTTGCCCACACCAACAGGGGAACCAGTACCATTGGCACAGAGCAGACCAGCGGATCAGGAGAGCCGGAGAGAGGTAAGCCCAGCAAGGGGTGTGTTGCGGTGAGCACTGGAGGTGCCATCGCCTATCCAGGAGGCTGGGATTTTTCTGTGGTAGTTTCCCCAGGAGCGCAGCATGCAATGATGCCTGTGCACAGCTGCCTTGTTGGCATCTGCCGCACTCATCCCTCTACATCTGCTGGCTTCCTGCAATGCCCCTGATTTCCATCGGGGGCAGCCAGGTGACTGAGTGCCCCTGGATCTCCCCTCCAGGGAGAGGAGAGGAGAGCTGTGCTCTGGATGCTCAATCCTCTCCCTCCTCTGCTGACTCCTGGCCACCTGAGTCTGTTCCTGAGCCCAGATCACTGGCATGGCATGAGGTGTGGCATCCAGAGCCTCAATCCTCAGTGCCACCGGCTGGCTTCATAGCTCCCTTCTTGATCTCATAATTGTTAACAAACATCACTTCATCACCCACATGGGGGTCTTCCACAATGACCTACAGTGGTAGTTATAGAAACGTTTCCTACCTCAAGGTACCACAAGGTACCACTGAGGTAATTCACATTATTTGTTATGTGATCCTGCCTCATTCTGCCTCAGTATACCTAGGTATACCTCAGTACTGCAAAATGTTTCTATGACTACTACTGTCTTCTGCTATGGACTGTGTCAGGGATTCATTCCACCTTACCTCACCTTCTACCTTCAGACTAAAAAGATGCCTGAAAAACTTCTGCATGACTGTTTTTTTAGCTGATCTTGACAATCCTATGTGGCAGGACTTCTATTTGGCCCCTTCTTTCTCTGAAGCCTTCTCCATATTTCTTGACCTAGTAATAGGTTTGATAGACAGGCATGCCCCTTTGAGGAAGGTTAAGACTAGGAGAAGGTCTTCAAAATGGTTCTCTCCATTATTAAAAAAAACTCTTAGGGATAGAAGAGACATATTATGGAAAAGGGCCAGGAAGACAAAACTTGAAACTGACTGGCTTGGTTTTCGGTTTGAAAGGAATGCTTGCACTAAGCTAGTAAGGACAGAAAAAGCACACTGTTTTGAAATAGCCCTTGAAGATAACAAAAAGAACCCTGCCTGATACTGGAGCATTCTCAGAGAGGTAGAGGGGCATCAGACCATCTCACCTTTGCCCACAAAGATTGCGGCTGGAGATGTTACATATACTGATAGGGCAGTCATTCTGGAGCAACTTTAACAATCATTTTGTCACAGCAGGCCTTGCATTTGATGCCTTCTCAGTCAGCAATCTGAGCCCACTTGGTGATGTGAGTGTCAGTACAAATCCCAGTAATGAGTGCATGCTGCGTCCTTTATTCTTCAGTTTTTGCCCGTTACCTTCAAGCAAGTAGAGGACCTCCTATTATCCTTGGATGTTAAAAAGAACACAGGATATGACTCCTTGGAGCTGTACTTCCTGAAAATAGGTTGTTATCACTTGACCACCCCCATTATCCACATATTCAAATCCTCCTTGGAACAAGGCGAGATATCACGGCTCTGGAAAATTGCACACATTATTCCCTTGTTCAAGCCTGGTGACCCTAGCAACCTGAATAATTACTGGCCAATCTCCCTACTTCCTATTCTCTCAAAGCTTCTAGACAAAACTGTGAACTCTCAGCTTAGAGAGTACCTTGAATCTAAAAACCTTCCAAACCAAGCTCAATCAGTGTTTAGACCCAGGCACAGTACTGTATCTGCCCTTGCCAAAGTGACTTCAGATTGGCAAAATGCCTTAGATGCAGAACAACACATGTACGTGCTTTTCCTGAACCTTAGCAAGGCCTTTGATACCATGGACCATAGCCTTCTGCTGGATGCTCTGAGTAGCCTCGGCTTAGACACCAATGCCTTTGAGTGGTTTAAATGCTATCTCACTAATAGAATGCAACAAACTAAAGCATTAGGAAACCTGTCCCCACTAAAAATCCTTCCTCGTGGTGTACCACAAGGGTCCATACTTGGCCCCATATTCTTTGCAATTTATATTAACAACATTGACACATACATACACACTGCCAAAGTACATTTATTTGCAGATGATATGGTGCTGTATACCTTTAATACTACATTGGATTTAGCACATAAAGACCTACAACATGATTTTGCTATTCTCCAGCATAACCTACTTATTTAAATAAGTATGAATTGTTAAATCCTTATCAGTCTGGTTTTAGAAAAGGTTTCTCAACTTCTACTGCCCTACTGGAGTTCAGTGACCTATTAAATATGTCACTGAACTCCAGTCAGGAAACAGCTGTGATCTATGTGGATCTTTCGAAGGTTTTTGACCTGGTGGACTGCCCCTTATTGATTTCTAGACTGCAGGTTACCTAAACCAAACAGTAGAAGCACTCTGGGTAGGGGGGTTGATGACAGTCCATTTACAGAAGAAAGAGTCCTGAAAGAACTCCTAAAACTCAAGCTGGACAAAGCAACGGGGCCTGACAGGATTCACCCTAGAATCCTAAAAGAGCTAAGGGAGGACCTAGTGACACCACTAACCACACTTGTTAACAAATCATGGGAAGATGGGGTGGTACCTGAGGACTGGAGGAGGGCAGATGTGATTCCCCTTCACAAAAGTGGGAGCAAGGCAGAAGCAGGAAACTACAGACCTGTTAGTTTGAACTCAGTGGTGGGGAAAATGATGGAATCACTTCTGAAAGAAAGAATTGTTCAGTACCTAGAGGCCAGCGCGGCACAGGACCCAAAGCAGCATGGATTCACAGTAGGAAGTCATGTCAGATGAATCTAATCGATTTCTTTGACTGGGTGACCAAAGTAATAGACCAGGAAGGGGCTGTGGATATGGCCTACCTAGACTTTAGCAAGGCATTTGACACAGTCCCCCACAAAAAGATTAATAATCAAGTTAGTCAGCCTGCGAGTGGGTCCCAGGGTGGTAGCCTGGGTAGAAAACTGGCTGTGCAACAGGACACAGAAGGTAATAGTGAATAGAACACATTCTGAAGAAAGGGGAGGTACTAGTGGAGTACCTCAGGGCTCAGAACTGGGTCCAGTCCTCTTTAACGTCTGTACAGGTGACATTGCAGAGGGTCTGGAAGGAAAGGTATGCCTCTTTGCAGATGACACAAAGATCTATAACAGAGTTGATACACAAGGGGGGGTAGAAAGGATGAGAAGGGACTTGGCAAGGTTGGAGGAATGGTCAGACATATGGCAACTTAGATTCAATGCAAAGAAGTGCAAAGTAATGCACCTGGGAAATAAAAATCCAGGAGAAGAGTACACACAATAGCAGGGGAGGTACTAACGACAACAATAATGGAAAGGGATCTGGGTGTAGTCATATCAGATGACCTAAAGGTGGGTAAGCAATGTGAGAAATTAGTAAGGAGAGCCAGGGGGATACTGAGATGCATAGGGAGGGGCATCGCAAGTAGAAAAAGGGAAGTGGTTATCCCGCTGTACAGACAGTTGGTGAGACCCCATCTGGAGTACTGCGTGCAGTTTTGGAGACCTCATCTACGCAAGGACATAGACAGAATGGAAGCAGTCCAGAGGAGGGCAACTAAAATGGTGCAGGGTCTACATCAGAAACCATATGAAGAGAGACTGAGAGAGCTTAATATGTATACCCTTGATGAAAGGAGGTACAGGGGGGACATGATAGAAACTTTTAAGTACCTCAAGGGAATCAACAAAGTCCAGGAGGGTAGCATCTTTCAGAAAAAGAGATGTGTGAGAACAAGGGGACACAATTTAAAGTTAGAGGGGGGACAGCTCAGGGGTAATGTGAGGAAATTCTTTTTCATGGAGAGAGTGGTGGACGCATGGATCTGCCTTCCTGGAGAGGTTATGGGGTCTAAAACAGTGGGGGAATTCAAACATGCATGGGACAGACATAAGGCAATTATAGTGGGGGGCTGCAGGAAGTAGGCTGTTGATTAACTAGAATCTGCAGCTTATCCAATAGGTAGGGAAATGGGCAGACTAGGTGGGCCAAGTGTTCCTTATCTGCCGTCAAACTCTATGTTTCTATGTAGGTTATAGGATTTGTGGATTATTTTCTAGCTTGGTTAAAATCTTATTTGGGAGGATGTACCCAAAGTGTCGACATAAATAGGGTAACATCTAGGACCTGTAAAGTTATTAGAGGCATTCCTCAGTGGTCCATATTAGGACCCCTATTGTTTTTGATCTTTAATAATGATTTACCATATGTGGCAAGGCATACTGCCATAAGGCTGTATGCTGATGACACCACCATTGTTGCCTCGGCTAAAAACTTGGAGGAACTTCAGTTAAAGCTATAGACCGATTTTTCAAACATTGAGGGGTGGTTTGCCAGGTCAAGGTTACTTATAAAGTATTAAAAACTAGAATAATGTATTTTTCTATTTAGAATGGACCGGGGTGGGGGGGGAAGAAACTGAGTAGACTTAAGATTCAAACTAAGGATGCTACTATTCTTCAACAGGTAGACAACTATTGTTATTCAGGGGTCACTTTTGACACCAATCTGGCATTTGCACCACATATAACTAACACATTAGTGAAAGTAAATAAGAAATTAGGAATGTTAAAAAGATCAACAGGGTTTTTGAATGTGTCTATCAGAAAAAGGATTGCAGAACAATTAATTGTCCATATCTTAACTTATGGTCAGTTAATTTATAGAACTGCAAATAAATCTTTATTGGTATGTTTGGATAAAATTCAGTTTAGGATTGCCAGATATGTGCTGAAATGTAGTTTTATACAAATCATTGCTGTTTATTAAGGAGGCTGGAATGGCAAAGTCTGGAAACAAGTCATAACAGAACCTGGCTGTTATTGTTGTACAAATTAAGATCATCTGGTCATCCAATTTCCAGTCATCTATTCTTAAAAAAGGGAATCTCTGAGTGAGTCCTTAATAGATCAGTACATCTAAATAAAATTCTGCCAACTAGATGCAAAAATACTGTAGGTTTGGGAATAGGACCCTCTCTACAAAGGCAGCTGCTGTCTGGAATTCTCAGCCTTCAAGTGTTCATGCATTATTTGATTATTCTAGATTTCTACAAGCTTTTAATAATTTATTGGTTGATGTATGTAATTGTTAGGTAGATATTTTTGTTTTGTTTTTAATTTAAAATTTGTTTATAATTTCTGTTCTTGTGATTGCTTGTAAGTGTTATTTATATTTTGTACAACTTTTTATGACTTGTAATTTACAGGACTGTCTTGTAAACAGGATTAGTTTTGTCCTAATGACTTGTTTCCTGTATAAAAATAAAGCTTTTTACATTTTTACATTTACTAAAACTTAAGCTTCTTCTTAATGCTAAAAAGACTAAAGCTATGAGAAGGGACCTGCAGAAACTTGAAGAATGGTCAGGGGTTTGGCAGTTGAAATTCAATGCAAGGAAGTGCAAGATAATGCATATGGGGCACAAAAACCCTGGCACAATATATCAGTTGGGGGGTGAGGATATAGCATGCACCAAGCAGGAAAGAGATCTTGGAGTTATCATCTCTGATGACCTCAAGGCAGGGAAACAGTGTGACAAGGCAGCAGGTAAAGAATAGGATGCTGGGATGCATAGGCAGGGCATCACCAGCAGGAAAAGGAGGTCATAATTCCACTATACAAGACACTAGTGAGGCTGCACCTGGAGTACACTGTGCAGTTCTGGAGACCTTACCTATGTAAGGACATAGACAGGGTAGAGAAGGTTCAGAGGAGGGCAACAAAGATGGTGCATGGATTGCATCACAAGTCCTATGAGGACAGGTTGAAGGCACTGAACATGTACTCCCTGGAGGAGAGGAGGGAGAGAGGGGATATGATAGAGACATACAAGTATCTAACAGGGTGCAGGAATGCACTATTTTTAAGCGAAAAAGATGTTCCAGGACTAGAGGGCATGGGATGAAGTTGAAGGGAGGATGATTCAGAGGAAACGTGAGGAAGAATTTCTTCACAGAACGGGTGGTGGACAAGTGGAACACCCTGCCAGAGGAAGTGGTGGGGGCTGAAACAATCATAGGTTTTAAGAATGCATGGGATAGACATAAAGGAATTCTGGAGGTCAGGGGTAAGGGGCAACAGACTTCCTGGAAAACATAAACTGAACTTACAAACTTAAATGGGCAGACTGGGTGGGCCATAGGCCCTTATCTGCCGACACTGTCTATGTATCTATGTATCTATGTATCTATGATTATCACACCTCATTCCCCCACTGCACAAGGTTCATCAAATGGTACTCTGATCTTCACTCTACTTGGTGAATCATTGGAAATTGTGGATAAATTCAAGTACCTTAGCTTCTGCCTGGACAACAGGCTCAATTTATGGATCATCTGAACAAACTGGCTAAAAGATTAAGACAACGACTAGGCATTTTCTTCCATATTAGGTGACTACTCACTCTTGATGCCAAAAAAGACTAGTCCAAACAACCTTTCTCCCCCGCTTGACTATGCCGACATTCTTTATAGACACTGTCCCAGCTCAGCGCTAAGTAAACTTGACAGTCTGTATCATTGTGACTTTCAGGTTATCCTGGACATACCCTTGCATACTCACCACTGCCTTCTATATGACGCATTGGGATGGCCCTCCTTTGCCACATGGAGGCAAAATAATGCTTTGCTCTGGCTCAAAAGGGCTCTAACTGATAAACTGCCAGCATACATATCCAGTCTATTCTATTTGAGCATGCAAAGGGGTCATACAGACTAAGACAATTCACCCTAGTCAACCTTTTTATACCCAGGATAAAAACCCAGCATATATCGGCCACAGTTAATTATTCTCTACCTTCCCTATGGAATGATATGCAAAGAGCACTAAAGTTGACCACTATTCTAGGTCCTATCACCTTTAAAGATCTGCTGGTAGGTTATCTGAAAGAACCATGCAACTGCTACAGGTGACTTCTAGCTACTTGCCTGGTGCTACTGGATCCAGCATTCCCATACTGTCTATGACATTGCATCACCTAACACACTAATTATAGCCATTACTTGTAGCACTTTTCCCTGTTTATTACCCTTCTCAACCCTTCTTTTATTTTCTTCTCTTCCTTCACCTTTCCTTTCCCCTCCTATTATTGGGCTACTCTATGTTGCATTTTATTCAACCTTTTTGAGTACCTTCTAAGGGGCCTGTTGGATCTATGAAATGGGGCTGTTGCCTGTCCCCTAACATGATGCTATCCAGAAGGCATGTAAGTTGTATTTCATTAGCAGGCATTGCACCCTGCCTGTTTATGTAATATAGTTGCTTATATGCATTAATAGTCTTGTTGTATGATATTACTTGTATGTTCTTTGATATCATCCAAATGAGTGCGCCCTGGGAAATGGTGATAAAAAAACTACTAGAAATGAATCCACAAAGTTTCCAGTGCACACCAACCCGACACTGGGATGCACAAAAACTAAAAAAGGATAAAGCTTCAATCCATGTTTTTATTTGTTTCAAAAAGCTTCCAAGCTCCCAGCAAGTCTGACATGTTTCAGATTTCACATCCTTTTTCAAAGCAGCTTCAGTTCCTCTTTTTGCAGCTTTTTTCCAGGTCAGCAGCCATGGGAGAAGGAACTGCTTTAGAAATGTTTAGCACAGTAGGCCAAAGGGTTTTCTGATACCTAGCTATGTAAGACATATACGTGGCCTGCCTACTAGCCAGGGAGGACCCTAGGAACATTTTTTTTTTGCAATTGAATCTACCCTCCTAGAGTCATTATCCAGAGGGTGAGAGGCCAGGGGATGCCAGCTTTGTCACAAGCTGCAGCCTGTACCACATCTTCATGACTGGGGTGCCCAAAAAAGAAATTCAGTACCAGTCTTAGTCATTCAATTCTTCTTGTCTGTCTTTTTATCTGTAGGGGTCACTGAAGTGGGTGTCTGAAACAGTTTCAGGGTCTGCTTTTTTGAGGGATGTGTGGAGTGACAGCAGTAACCTTTTTGTTGCTGGCACATCCACTATCTCCCTATAATCTTCTTCTTCCTCATCCTCTGTAGATTCCTGGGTTGGGAGGTTGAGGGTCTGTGCAATCTGCTTCATGAATTAGTAGTATGATGTAAAATGCTCTATTCCTTTATCAGGGGACTCTGATCTGTGAGGATCAGGGGAAATGTCCGGATCAATGGGTTTCTCAAAAAATCCTCCTCCTCCTCCTCATCCTCCTGCTCATTGTCCTTTTCTTCAAACCAGTCCCCACCAAGGTCTATTAAACCAGGGGCCTGAGTTGAACTAGGAGTCTGGACTATAATCAGTAGCGGTTGCTTCACAACCAAAACTGGAATCTGTAATGACTGAATAATCCTGATTGCGTTAGTGATCTCTTCTGCAGAAGGAACTGCCACTTTTTTCGGTTGTGGTTCCTGATGTTTTTCCTTTTCCTTTTTCTTAACCGCAATGGCCAGTTCAGCAGCATTTTCAGTGGTTTGTTTTTTGGTGGAAGTGCTATCTCCTCTTTCAGAGGGCAGCTTCTCCAGTTCATATTGAGGAGGAACTGATTCCTCAATGGCTGGGTCAGCAGCCTTGTCAGCCATCCTTTCCTTCAGTCTCTTTAAACGTCTTTTGACCGTAGACTGTGGAAATTTCTTGCAGATCTCACAATCTGTCTTAAGGTGTTCAATCCCAAGACAAAATAAACAAAATAAATGTGGATCAGCTTTAGCAAAGAGTTCCCTGCATTCAATACAGTGCTGAAAACCTGTGGGTCCTGTTCTCGTTTTGATTTTCTGTGACATAACCCAGAAACAACAAGAGTAACTAACTCTGAAGTATATATATATATATATATATATATATATATATATATATATATATATATTAGAGGCAAAAATCCATTTAATGCATTAGTTAGGTTGTTCCACAGTGACAAAAGTGAGGAAATTCGCTGTTAGGGTCGAAAACCCTAACTCTGAATTCACCCCCCCAGCACCACACACACACACAGACACACACACACACACACATTCAAGTATGGGGGAGGACCAAGTCAACACAACCAATGACAGACATCCAGCAGCAGGTGACAGAAATAACAAACAATTGTCTGAATGTACTACGAGACATCCCCACCCACCTGACCAGGTACTGCATGCTCAGTGGAGATCAACAGCAAAACTGAGGCCATGTACACCAAATGTACACATCCCTGATTGCAGCTGCACACAACGTACCACACTTAGTAGTTGCATGGCCTTACCTGCCGATGCCCCACACCACACCACACCACATGTGGTGGGCCACCTGAGCAATAGAGTTGAGCAAAACCAAGGAGTTGTACAGGTATAACATCTCTGATTATAACAAGGGTTTGAGAAATGCAGCTTTCTAATTGACTGTAAACATTGTAACAGCCTTATGTTTAGTTTTTATTAAAATACATGTAGAGCCTAACCATATGATGAACATGGTTTAATGTTGTTTAAAAACAGTTTTATTATGATAGCAATAAGCCACTCCCAGGTATTATGTTAATGGTCAGTTTATCACTGTCTAGCGACATGTGGCACTCAGCTATGCCTCATTCAACATTAAACTCCTACAGGGTGATTAACAGACCATTTAACATAACTGTTGGTCATGCCTTATTGCTTAATTTTCTTTATGAGTAGATACTCTCCCTCTGCTAGGCACTGCAGCAGCTTTGCAACACAGTGTCCCAGCCGGTTACACCATACGCTGTCTAGTTACTGGAGAATGGCTGTGAATATGAACTCATGAAGATGAACAGTGTAACTTGATCATTACAGTCATCGAAACCTTAGTGTGATTATAACTGACAGAGTCAGTGATAGAAAATAACCCCTGCTGTCCTAGTACACTTACCCCATTGTGAGTTAAATCAATACTAAAAGACATTCTGTTTACATCTACACCATACCTACTTGATTCCTGTTGTACCACAATTAACATAGTTATCACTTTGATAGCATCAGTGACAGAAGTGTGGCAAACCCAAACACTAGGCATACAGCCTGAGTATGAAACGACTGTTAAAAAAAATTACACTGTGTCTATAAGTGGCATAGATCACTCATTGGAACAATAGTAAATGTATTACTATTTGAATAAGTTAGTCATCACAGATGCAATGAGATTGTCTTTATCAGGTACAACATACTCAGTAAGTGCCTACAGGAAAATCTATCCTATATACATCTCCGATACAGGTACGTCATTGTTGGCTCAGTAGTGCTATGATATCTAGATGTTGCTTGGCATGTTCCATGCAATTACACTGTTTCTTACAAAGAATACTTACTGCATCTTTAGTATTGAAATACACTGAAGGTCTATGTATGTACATCAGTAGTACACGTTCATCAGTAAGAATGCATCTGATACTGGCAGTACGAATTTCACAGCGTTGAACAGGCAATGCTTTTCCATACGTTTACATCAGCCTCTCTATCTTGAGTAAACCATTGCAGTAAATGTACTACTATGTAAATCACCTACTAAATGTAACACTACTTTTATCTTGATCATGCTAGTGTCTTGTAGTTAATTTATGTACTTCTCTTAACTAATGTATACTCACTAGTGTTAAAACCTTTCTACAACTGTCATCATGCACCTTCAGCATTTATATTGACTAACAGCACAGTACCAGTTGTGGTGTGGTGTGGGGCATCGGTAGGTAAGGCCATGCAACTACTAAGTGTGGTAATGCTGTGTGCAGCTGCAATCAGGGATGTGTACGTTTGGTGTACATGGCCTCAGTTTTGCTGTTGATCTCCACTGAGCATGCAGTACCTGGTCAAGTGGGTGGGGATGCCTCGTAGTACATTTAGACAATTGTTTGTAATTTCTGTCACCTGCTGCTGGATGTCTGTCATTAGTTGTGTTGACTTGGTCCTCCCCCATACTTGAATGTGTGTGTGTGTCTGTGTGTGTGTGGTGCTGGGGGGGTGAATTCGGAGTTAGGGTTTTCAACCCTAACAGCGAATTTCCTCACTTTTGTCACTGTGGAACAACCCTAACTAATGCATTAAATGGAGTTTTTGCCTCTAATTTCCCTTCTTTTTGAGAATGATAACAAGAAATAGTGAATGTAGGGCCCCACGCTCCCGCCACATGATGTCTTGTGGCATAGTAACAGGAGCAGCAACCCAAACAGAAATGATAACAGTGGCACACATGGTAACACAAGCGTGAATGAGAACAGAAAGGGTAACGCACACGGTGGCGTAGCCGGGAACGGTCTGCCACATGATGTGTTATCACATAGTAACATGGTGCCTGCAAATGGAAATGTCAATGGGCATGGTGACGCAAAGTGAAACAGAAAGAGAAACAGTACTGTAGACACAAATGGCAAAAATAACAGAAATGCAAGCGCAAATGAAAATGCAAAGGATAACGCACATAGGCTCAGGCCCGGCATGGTCGTAGCAGTGGGAGCAAGAGGGCCCAAGGGGCCTCAGACCTCTCCACATGATGTCTTGTGGCATAGTAACAGGAACAGCAACACAAACAGAAGCACTAACAGTGGTGCACATGGTAACGCAAGCGCAAATGACAACAGAAAGGGCAATGCACACAGTGGCATAGATGGGAACAGTCTGCCACGTGATGTGTTGTCACATAGTAACACGGTGCCTGCAAATGGAAATGTCAATGGGCATGGTAACGCAAAGTGAAACAGAAAGAGAAACAGTACTGTAGACACAAATGGCAAAAAATAACAGAAACGTAAGGGCAAATGAAAATGCAAAGGATAACGCACATAGGCCCCGCGCCTCCGGCACGTAATGCAGCAGCGGGAGCGCAGGGCCCAAGGGGCCCTGCACTCCCACCACATGATGTCTTGTGGCATAGTAACAGGAACAGCAACGCAAACAGAAGCACTAACAGTGGCACACATGGTAACGCAACACAAATGACAACAGAAAGGGTAATGCACATGGTGGCATAGATGGGAACAGTCTGCCACGTGATGTGTTGTCACATAGTAACATGGTGCCTGCAAACGGAAATGTCAATGGGCATGGTAACGCAAAGTGAAACAGAAAGAGAAACAGTAATGTAGACACAAATGGCAAAAAATAACAGAAATGCAAGTACAAATGAAAACGCAAAGGATAACGCACATAGGGCCCCGCGCTCTCCGCATGTAATGCGACAGTGGGAGCGTGGGGCCCAAAGGGCCCCGCACTCCCACCACATGATGTCTTGTGGCATAGTAACAGGAACAGCAACGCAAACAGAAGCGCTAACAGTGGCGCACAAGGTAACGCATGTGCTAATGAGAACAGAAAGGGTAACGAACACAGTGGCGTAGACAGGAACGGTGTGCCACGTGATGTCTTGTCACATAGTAACATGGTGCCTGTAAACGGAAATGTCAATGGGCATGGTGATTCAAAGTGAAACAGAAAGAGAAACAGTACGGTACACAAATGGCAAAAAAGTAACAGAAATGCATGCGCAAATGAAAACACAAAGGATGACGCACGTGGTGGCATAGACGTCAACGGTAAGTGAAACGGGCATGGAACCGCAAGCGGAAAGGGCAATGGTAACAGTAATGTAAGTGCACAGGCTGGTTTTCCCCAAAAGCTGAATAGAGAAAGACAGTGAGTACAAAGAATGTATGCATAATAATAGGTATCGGAGCAGAAAATGAGGACTTGGAATACTGAATAAGTTATATCTCAGGAACCATACGACATAGAAAAAAAATTTAAAAGTTGTATGATTTATGACTGTCCTGGCTAGTCTTGGCTAGGGTTTTTCTGGCAAAGTCTGTATCTCACTTTGCGTTCGAGGATCACAGGCCCTGAAAAGCGAGCTGACATGGCAATGTTATCCTATGGGAAAAGAGAAGTTCGGAGCACCATAACTTTGCTTCCCATTATTTTTTTCACCAAACCACTGAAAGGCACATTCTGTGGCTGTTGGCTGTCTTCCTCCAAATTTCAGGAAAAAAGACCAAACCGTTATTTTGCAGCAGGGATCCAAAGGATTTCTGTAATGCGTCAGGCGCTGTAATGTTATCCTATGGGAAAAACCATCAATTTTGGAGTGCCGTACTTTGCTGCTGTGTAATATTTTTCAATGCAATACTGAAAGGCACATCTGTGAGATGTCAGCTCTGTTTCCTCAATTTCAGCCCACAACTCCCAATGGTTCTTTTGCAGCATAGTGCCAAAGAATCGCTGTTACTTCCACAGATGGAACATTGTCGTGACTTATGAAAGCTCTAGTAAAGTTCAACACTTTCGTGAGTACGAAAGTAATTTGTGAAACTACTTTTTCCAGAAATTTGAAAAACATATTTCTGGGGTCTTTTACCACAAAATAAAGGCATGGCAAGCATCCTCAGGGTCCAACTAGGTGAATACAAAAAGAATTAGGTTGCTAGAGGGTCCCAAATTTAAATGCCAACCATTTTTCTGATCACCAACTGAAAACAAAATGGCCAGTTTGTGAAAGTAACAGTCCCATTTGCGAAAGTAAAAATGCATTTGCAAAAGTGTTGAACTTTTTGTTAACTTTTCCCATTGACTTATAATGGAAAACTGTTTTTTGAATAACTTTTAAACCGTTTAATATTTTTTCATGAAATCTTTGAAAGGCACATCAGGGACCCCAGCCGCATGTTCCCTGAAGATTTTGGGCCAGTGGCGCAAACCGTACGACCTGTAGGTGTGACCGTAGAATTCCAGAAAAAGCGTAAACGCGCACACAGATCTTGCTTAATAACTCCACAGCTGTATATCCAACCAGTACAAAACTTGGCAGATCTCAAGGCCTTTGGTTCCTGAATGTGTGTTCCAAATTTAAGCCAAATCCGTGAAACGGTTGCAAAGTTATTAAGGTGCAAAGTTTTGGGGTTTAACATAGAAATGGCTCCTCAACCCTAACTATAGTGGCACTACTGTGCCACTATTTTATATATATATATATGTTGCAGAATTTTGTGTTATCTGCAAAAGACACACTTTCCCTTCCATTTCCTTAGCAATGTCATTTATGAAGACATTGAAGCGAACATGACCCAATACTAATCCCTGTGTTGGGAAGAAGTAAGAACAAGCACAAAAAGGTCATTACAGGGTCTGAAGTGAACCAACACCTCCAAATAATAAAACTGACACTGATCTAACTAATGCACAAGAACAACCTTTTTTAGGCTCTGGGCACACTCTGAGTAGTTGTGGAGAGACAACTGCAGCAGAAGTTAATAAAGATTTATATTCTTCTTGAACAGGTATGCTGCCATTGCATAATTAGAGAATTTGTACTAACCTTTCCAGGCTATCTTTGGTGTCTGGGGAAAAAATACAGAAGATGAGAGAGTGATCTGTACTCGCTTTGAAGACCCTCCACTGGAGACCAGGCATCTGGACATCATTTGTTTTGAGTGAGGAGTTGGTGCAGTGGCCTTAGCCAAGCTCACAGAGGATAGTTTCAGTAAAACCTGTGGGGGCCTATCGGCCTGCCTTCTTGCGGAGGGACTGCGGGATGCACAGAACTGAACTGAATTGAACACTGAACACTGAATGTTGTGGGTTGTTTGTCCCAGCACAAGAAAGTCTTGTTTATTTATTGTACATCTTTCATACAGTTGTTTAGAGCTCCACATATTGTCACATTATTTAGAGTTTTTATATTGTCACATTTTATTTTACTCTGTATGTGTTTGTGTTATGCGCTACAGGCTTTGTGTGCAAGTGTATTTCTCAGCAGAGGCTACCCCAGTTCTGTATTTAAATGGTAGCTTTGCCATTTGGAAACCCGGTCCCAGTGGGAAATTTTCTTTTAAAGATACTCAAAAATAAGTGGATTGTTAGAGTGTCTTAGTATTTAGCATTGCAGAGGAATGCAGAGGAATGCAAAGAGGCTTAGAGATACTCACAATAGCTGTTTGCTGTTGTGGGTTATCTTTTCCTTTCTCCATCTCTCTTCTGCGTCTTTCTCTAGCAATCCTCTGCCATTGTGCTTGGTAATGAATTGGATTTATAATTTAAAAACTTAAAAGAAAGAAAGAAAGAGATAAAGAGATAAAGATAAAGATTTTTTTACTTTTAGATCTTTTGGATCTTAGGAAGCTTACAGCAGTGGTTATCAACTGGGGTTCGCAGAGTTGCCAGGTGGTCCACAAGCACCACAGGGATTCATGAAACACTATGAGAAATTTAAATCACTGTAAAATAATTTTTGCCAACTGCTGTTTAACCTCAATCAAACTAATACACACTTATACTGCTCCCCCCCCGAGTTGTGGAAAGCCTCTGTTTTTTGCCAAGCATGAGTTAATTAATGCTGGTCACTCCCATAATTTTTGCCATCTGTGTCCTTGCAGAATAAGTGAATCACTTGCCTGATTGTTTTAGCTATTTGCAGGTCCATTGTGAATGTCAGCAAACTGAAGATGTATCTCTGCTCCTCGCTCATCACTTCGTGCTTGTCACAGATATCTATTATAAATTCCCCTCCTCACTCCTCACACCTACTACAGGTGTTAAAATAAAAAAAAAGTTTCTCAATTTACTAAGCACCTGGAATCACAGAGTCACAAATTCAGAGATTCATTGCTGACTGGGTAAGAAATATAGCTGCCTTTATTTTATTTTTTGTTAGCAGTGCAAAACATATTGCTTCAGATAGATAGCAGCAACTTCTGTATGGTGTAATTTTTAAGTTGCTTAGTAAGTTAGCTTGTACATGCAGCTATACAAAAATACTAAAGCAATTAAATAAATACAGCAGTACTATGTCAGTTTTTTATTATCTTTGCCTACTTGAGACCAGCATCAGCTTCTGTGAGGTGTTTTTCTAGTTAGTAAGCTGAATGCTACCCACCAAGTACTAGAACATTGACATAGTTTTTTATACACACACAAACACACACACACATACATATATATTTATAAAATGAGTAGGAAAATTGCAGCAATATCATTAGTTGAACAGCATCACATGACTGTGCGTATATCAGTGTGCGACCACACACCTCAGAGTGGTTTATCTAATATATATATATATATATATATATATATATATATATATATATATATACATATATATTTTATTAAAATAAAATAAAATTTTTTGCATTGATTTACAGTTGTTTTGTGTTTTATTAAGCGTAGCTGTATAAAGGCTGTACAAAACACTAAATGCGGTACAAAATCTAGAGACTTTTGGTAGGGAGTCCCCAACATGGCCGACTACTGTCCAGGGGGACCTGGACCAAAAAAGGTTGACAACCACTGCTTTACAGGATCTGATAGGGTCAAAGGGGCATGTGATCTGTCTGTATTTAGTGTGCAGATCCTGGCACAAGATTAATTTATTCTCATGGCTCACAGCAGCATCAGGCAAGATGGGTGTTAGCAAGATTCAACCTCAATTTTAGATCTTTACAAGAGGAGTTGCAGTGCTTATTGTGCTTTATAGTGCCATGGCTGCAAACAAGGGATGCGGTGTTTACAAATTTTTTTTTGCTTCAAACAAGAAACTGAGCTTAAACACATATTAGTATTCTTGCTGTATGTCATATATTTTAATACTTTCAGTGCAATTTCCTGCACCTTGAGAGAAGTAAGAAATAAGGAGGAAGGTGCAAGGTGTTCTGAATCACTTAAACATCCTCTTCCTAGCAATTCCGAGTACTGTAATATTATACAACTCTATACAAAACTTCAAAAATAGTGTTGTATTGTTCTTGCTTATTTTTAGCACAACCATCTTGTACAAAAGTAAGTTGTTGTGTTTGATTGCAAATTGTTTTGCAGTTTTATGGTTGTCTTACTGTTTTAAGGGTATTTGTTTTGTTTTGTTTTAGAAATTATTTATAAAATAGAAAGTGCCCTATTTAAAAGGGATTTTTATTAACCAATTAATTAAGGGTGGACTGACAGTCCTTCTAGTTAAAATTCTAGTTAAATTTGTATGATAATTTGCAAAACCTGTTTAACCCATTAGATCTGTTAAATTTGCCAAAGCTGCTAATCTGTCAATTATCTAATTGTAATCAGTTAAAAGATTAACTGAAATAGAATAGGATTAAGGTATCATTCCTGTTCTTCTTATTATTTTATGTTTTTTCTCCCCTCTTTCTTTTTGTTTATATCTAGTGTTGTTGAATCTAATTTCTGAGGGCAACGAAGAAGAAATTATTAATATAAAGATAACGGAATCATGTGCCAATAGACCTAAAGAGTGACCAATTTACTTGGAAATTATTGCCAAGGAATGCATTATATCTTGTTGTGAGGAGTGAATTTTTTTACCAGAAGACCTGACATAGAGAAGAGTGAGGAGTCAAGAAATGGAGAGTTGGAGAAAGGGTCTTAGGCTGACCCAAGAGCAGTAAGGGAACTGTTCATGTTGTGGAACTGCCCAGGTTAGGTCCCCTTTCCAAAATTAATTTGTAGATTGTCTCAAGAAGTCAAATTGAAAAGAGGGGTTGAAGGAGAAAACTGAGGAGGCACAAGAAACTTCAAGTCTGTAAGATTCATTTACATTCTTTTTGGACATTGTTTGCTGGTCTGTGGTTAGACTGGTCATTTAAATATATTATCCAGTCTCCTGGACTATACTGAACTTTGGGACTGGTACAGCTCCTTGTGATTAATACACAAGATTTAATGATTGTAGACTTGTATTGTGCTCCTGTTTTATGATTATTATATTTGTGTTACCTAGTATGCCTGTAATGACTAGGGGAAAGTCAAATAATAGACCTACTAAAGGACCAATTAAAAAAAATGGATACAGGAAATAAATGTAACAGGAAACAGATGTTAAAAAGAATTGGACAAATTGGACAGTTAGACAATTCAGTATGTATAACTATAAAGATAATGGATAAGTCATTGGATAGGAAATGTAAAGGTATTGGGGAACAGGAGCACCAGTTAGAGGGGAACTGGTTAATGATAGCAATTCACCCATTGATAGGGCTAATGAGGGCTTAACCAAAGCCTTATCAAAAGACAGAGCAACTGCCGAGGTTAAGGCAGATAAAAACAGGATGGTTCAACCCTCAGTCTGGAACCTATGGAAAGATAACAAACCATTGAGTAATCATGGCAAACAAATATTAAATGACATAGAGACCCCATAATTATTCAATCAAAGGACCATAGAAAAACTAGAATTATTCAAAGTATTATGGAAAAACCAGAGTCTTTGGGTCCCCGGTGTCTTATTCACAAGATCTAGGATTGATTGGACAGGCCAATACAGAGGTCAAAATATGGTAGTTAATATAAAAGAAACTATTCAAGCTAACATTAGAATGGAAGGAAAAATTAAAGAATTTAATAGAATAACAAGAAGTTTAATAGATAGCTGCAGTTCTCTACTACGGACGCCTAAAAATAATAAGGATAGACCCGGAGATAATCAGTGGAAACAGCATGAAATAATCCCTGAAGCCTCAAGGTCCACCACAAAAATGACACAATTTAAGAGCTCCATAGAAGAAGATACTCCCCCCCTTGGAATCCGTCACCAAGGGTTGTATGAGGGCACTCAGAGATCTGTTATTAGCTAATGCTATGTTATATGAACAATTAACCAAAGTTCTCCAGAACCTCTCATTTGTTAAAGGGGTTTGTCTGGAGAACAAAAATAAAATAGATTGGATATATAATAGACTGAGTAACAGACAATGGGATAGAGAAAGCACAAGACTGAATGAAACAGACCAATGTAGTATGGTAATTGGAAAAAATATAGAAGATCCCAAACAGATGGAATCATCTGATGAGTTGAAGGTTGAAACAAGCATTCTTAGAGTCTCGTAATTGTTGGGGAATAGAACAGACACAGATATGGCAAGTGAACTAGTAATGCTGCCAGATGAATTTGAACAAAGTGATAGTGTTATAGACGAACTAAGATTAGGGAACCCTGAGTTATGGAAAAAGGGTATTAAGCAAAGAAAATGATCTGGAATCAGAGTATTTATGGCCAGAAATGAGGGTAAAAGACAGGAAAAAACTGACCTCTTAAACAAGATAGATAATCTGAAGGATATTAAGAAGGTAGCTCTAAGGGATTCAAATAATATATTAAAAGCTTGTAAGGGTGAGGACAGTTAGAACATTAAGGAGACACCATTGAAAGTGACCAGACAAGTTAAAGAGAGTGACACACAAAGTCCTTTAGTTAAAAAAAACAACTAAATTTAACAGGAATACTCCAAAAAAGACTAAGAAGGTATTGAGAGAAAATAAAGATGGGGGCAAAGAAAGAAAAATAAAAATGACTAAAATAAGTGTTAATAAAAAAGTAACAATAAAGAAAAACAAAAGACAAAGGGAACATTAAGGCAAACACATGAAATTGTGATAGAAAGTGAGGACAGCTTGGTAGATTGCAGTGATGACTGGAAAGAGGAGAAAAAACAGAAAAAATGAAGTGGTCAGAAAAGGAAAAGGAACAAAAGATTCAAAAGAATTTGGAAAGTATCCTGTATAGAACTCTGGAGACTGACTTTGTCCTCCCTTTATATAAATTCCTATTATGCTGGAAGAAACTGAAATGAAGTTGAATGAAAACCTAAAGCAATTTATAGAATCCGTTCTACAAAGTAAGATCTCTAATGGGACATTTATGTCCAAATTCAGTATTATTAGACCTTTACTTGACACAGAACTGGTCCTATTGCATTTGGATCAATATTATGTGTTAAAGTTATAGAAAACAAAAGTCTAGATTAAGGGAAATGGGAATGGAACTAGACACGTTACTGAAATGTAATCTTCCTTTCTAGAGTTTTATGAGAACAGGAGTAAATCCTTGTTAAAGAAGGACTTGGTGATATCAGTATTCTGTCTGAATAGTTTTCTTCACGAAACCAGACATAATCTCCGAGCCAAGGTTATAGATTTGTTACAGAACCTAACTAGGGATAATAGAATGAATAGCATGATTAAATATGTGAAAAGACATGAGGAAGGGGGACAAATTTCAATGGGGTAAAAAATGAAAAAGTCTACAAACATAGTGTCTCTAAAATGGAGCTACTAGATAAAGTGGAAATTTATCTCCATGGTGATTATGATACAACAGAAAATATGGGTGAATTACTGGTGGATGAACATTGGTTAAACATGGTAAAGACCGCAAATCATTATCAAACATTACAGGATTTGAAAGATTGAAATTTATCTGATACAAATTTTAGTTTAGGAGAAGAAGACGGAACAAATGTCTAGAACATATTGTCATGGAATATAGCGGGATTAAAGGATAGTTTAGCAGATCCATCTTTTTAGATTATTTGACACAGTTTAAGTGATATGTCTCCAGGAAACCTGGTCCAGAAAAAAATTAAAACTTAACGTTACAAAGGATTTTATAAACAGACAACCAGTACCAAAAATATGGAAGACCTCAGGAGGATTAAGTACTTGGTGTAAATTTTTAGATAATGTCCAACACACTAAAATATATATATAGACTCAGAACACATCCTGCCTATGAAAATGGTAATTAATAAATTGAGTTATATAATTATTAATTTATATTTTCCACCCAAATCCTCTAACTATGCAGAATTAAGAGATTTAGATAACTTGGTCAAGTTGATAGAAAGCTGCTATGAAACTGTCCCTGGCTGCATGTTCATATTAATAGGTGACTTTAATGCCAGGGTTGGACATAGTCAGAATCTACCTGAGGACCTGGCTTGGGCATGTGCTGCTCTGGATCCCAACCAGCTCAGATTAGATAGAAAATGCAGGGATCAAAGGCAATGTACAAGGGGACTGAGACTTGTACAAGAGTTGGAAAAAAGGCACTAATAATGATTAATGGGAGAACTGGGGGAGATAAGGAAGGGGCCTTTACATATATAGAAAATATGGGGTCTTCAATATTAAATCTTTGCTGGATCTCCTTGGAAATGGTTTTATCTTTGGAGGATTTTAGAATTGATTAAGAACAGAAAGCTGAACATTGCCCTTAGAATTAAAATAAACCTGTGATCATATTCAAAACACAGGTAGCTAGAGATGAAGGGTTAGTAAGAGTAAGGAAATGAATTAGATGGGATCTCCCAACAGATTTTAAATCCATTCAATTATTAATAGACTATGGAATCAGAGTAGATTTAATAAGCCTAGAACAACTTAATTCAGCAACAGATTTTGTTACTGAGTTTAGTGAAATTATGAAGTTTACCTCATCCATTATATTAAAAATTGCAGTTAACAAGGTAAAGAATGGGAGTAAATGGTACAATGTTAAATGCAGGAATTGCAAAAAAGGATTCGAATAGATGTGATAGAAAAACATTTATACTTCCAACTAGAATTAATAAATCTAACTTAAATAAAAAAGGAAAGATTATAAAATAATGCTGGAAAGAAAAATAAAAAAATTATAGAACTAAAATGTGGAAACAGTTTGAAAAAATAACTATAGAGAATTATAAAAAATGTTGGCGAATAGTTTTAAAAGGATGGGCAAGGTATTGAAGCAGTTGGAGAATTATATAGACCCTACAGCATGGGGAGAATATTATAAAGCTATGTTCCACATGCAGGAAGTAGAACAATACAAAGAGAAGGATGAGTGGATTCCAATAATATTCAAAATCTCTGCAGGTGAAATACTCCAAGTTATCATTAATGCTGAAAGATATGAGGCCCCAGGACCAGATGGTATCCCTATGGATATTATTATGGATGATCCATTCTTGTGGACCCCGGTACTCTTAGATTTATTTAATAAGAACACTCAAACAGGTATAATCCCACATACGTGGAGGGAAAATATAATTATTCCCATTTTTAAGAAAGGAGATTGTAGAGACCCTATTAACTACAGGCCAATTAACTTGTTGGATAACTCTCAGAATTTGTTTTCAAAGATCCTACTTAATAGAATAATGGAATGGGTAAATAAGGAACACATTTTTGATGAGGCCCAGGCTGGTTTCAGGCCAGGCCACTCCACCATAGATCAATGTTTTGTTTTGTCTCACTTGATACACAAATACATAAAAATTAAAAAGAAAAAAATGTTTTGTGTTTTTGTAGATTTAAGGGCAGCTTTTGATAGTGTGGTTAGGGAAAAGCTATGGGAGATATTGCACAGCTATGGGACTAGATCAGCTTATATTACAATTAATAAAAAGTTATATCAGGATAACTTTACTTCAGTATGATATACAGAGGGTGATCATACTGATAAATCTTCAACTAATATAAGTCTCCGTCAAGGCTGTGTGCTATCTTCCATCTTGATTAATTTATTCCTTCACAAAGTACTGATAGGGTTGAGGGATCCAGAGCTGCACATGCCTAGGCTAGGATCCAAGGAATGTCCATACCTGGCATATGCTGATGATGTGGTATTCATTTTCACAAGTTATTTAGGAATAAAAAGAAGCTTGAACCAATTTCATAAAGAATGTCTTAAACTTGATCTTGAGATCAATTTTAATAAAACAAAGTACATGATATTTAATAATAAACATGTCAGAAAAGGCAGGATGTGTAGATTAAGATGTGATAATAAAGAAATTGAATATGTGACTAAATTTTGTTATCTGGGTATAACATATACATACAATCTTAAATGGAGATAGCACTTTAACTCAATAAGTACAAGGATTGATAAAGTTATACCAGTTTTTAAAAGGTTTAATTATAAATATGGAGGCCAATCAGTAATAGGACCACATAAATTAATAAATGCTGAGGTGCATTCTCAGATATTATATGGGGCAGAGATTTAGGGGTTGGAAAAAACAGAACAGCTAGAAATAATAGTAAATAAATTTTATAAACAATTGTTGGCAGTACCTAAGGTGCTGCATCATGTCTAGTTAGACTTGAGTTACTCAACTCCAAATTAAATGTTTTGCTGAAATAAGAATGGCAAATTATTGGTTTAAAGTGTATAATATGCAATATAGTTTTCTCCCAAGTTTATGCATAGAGGAGATGTTGGTGTATAAATTGAATGGATTTAATTTCCTGAGCACTAATATATTAGAATATGTCATTAAGCTATATGGACTATTGGATTTATTGACACTAAGTTACAGAAATCCATATAGAGAAATAAAGGATATTATTAAGACCAGAGTAAAAGACATTTACTATCAGAGGGAATTAGCTATGTCCAAAAAATTCAAATATAGTGAATGGTTGGCCAATAATGTGAGGTATCATCCTGGCCTAAATCAATACTTATATTTAATTAAAAAAAAACCCTAATAACAGAAACACTTACACAGAGTATAGATTTAGACTATTGAAAGTAATAGTCTAAATAAAACATATGGTATAGTCAATATCAAGACATGCTTATGGAAAAGATGAAGACTCTCCTCTTATTTTGTACTCTATATGAACTGCAGAGGAATATTTATCTGGGTGAACTATTATCAAAACTAGATATGGAACCAATATACCAGTTTAACTATTGTCTAAAAACAGATAACATACTGCATTTAGAAAAAAATTTCAAGGTTCTGCAGCATAATAAAATATAAAAAACTACATATTCATAATGAAAAGCATGTACTAGGAAATCATGTTTGATGAGTTGACCAAAATATGCTCCTATCATAACACAATATTTTAATTGTAGGGACTACTGGTTATATTTTATAATTATGACAATTGTTAAAATGTGTGATATGTAGAAACTGTGATGTTTATATGCATTGTATGTATATTTAATGATGTAAAAACAATTTTCATTTGTTAAACAATAAATTAATGATTTATATATATATATATATATATATATATATATATATATATACATATATTTTTGTTTTGATTTTGCTAACTGATAAAAAAACAGGGTTACCCTGAGTTAGAATGAAATCAAAACAACCGACTATACAGTACAGATCAAATTAATAAACAATAAAATAAGAAAAACTGTAAGGGAGAATGTCAGTTTCTCCTCGGTGAACGGACCGAAGAGAGAACCGACTACTTACCCCACAAAAACAAAATCTAAATAAATTCTACCTGAAAACCAATGACAGTGATAGGAATACCAAAATAACCTAAAACTACTAGGTAAAAACTGAGAAAAATAAAGTTTCTTCAAGCGATGAAGGTGAGTTCTCTGGAGATGTCTTACTGAGGCAAGTAGAGTAAAGTAAAGAATCTGATGGTTTAGAACTGTTTACCAGGGACAGTGGTTTGAAAACTGAGCTTAAGCCTAGCATTCCATCATTTGCATAGGTTCTATTAGCCATTTTGGTTCTGAGGCAGTCCTATGGTGAGACCATACTTCCTAAGTCAGAATACAATAAGATTTCCTGGAGTTTGAATCACTTGAGCATCCAGAACATAATGGCAATTGTGTGTGTAGCAAACAGCTAGTCATGACAAGATGGGTTACACTTGATCTTCTGCAAAGTTCTCTTTTTTTTTTGGCTGCACAGTGTCAGAGCTATGCTGATGTATTGCTACGTATTACTTAAAATAGGCTCTGGGGGTGGCTGTTCTTTCTCACCCCTTGCAAATCTCACAATGGCTCCACTGGATTGAAAAATACAGTAATTTAAAATAAATATAAAATACAAGGAAATCTTTTAATGGCTAATGTGTACCTAATAGCAAGTGGCAAGGCTTGATCAGCTCTCTTATCTTGTGTGTGGGGGTGTTTTTCATGTGGGAGGTATGGTTGTGGCCATATATACCAAACACACAGCATTTTGTTTGCTCTGCATTTCCACCCAGTGGAGTTGAATCACATATAGTTCTGCTGGAATCAATAAGCTTTCTCTCTACCCCTACATCCTTATGGATCCAGATCACACTATCTCACAAGTGACAGCACATAGTGGCTTTCAGCATATCTATTATATAATGAAAGACACACATGCTAGCAACAGTCCCTCAGTGAAGAGGGCCTGTTGTAAAGGCTGACAGGTAGCATCAGCACTCTCACAGAATTTTAAAATAATGGGGCACTGGTTTAACATTTCCATAATAAAAACTGAATCCTTTCATTTTCAATGTTTTTTCATGCCCTCTTTCTTACATTTCTCACTACCATCAATAACATAATTTTTGCAGCTATATTGACTCTGACTAGAGTTTGTTACAATAAGGTTTTAGAAGGGATGCTAGAGAAAAATGCTCACTATAATAATGATGATTTTCTTCTAGATGGATTATGAAAGAGCGTCAGTTTGGGTGCTTTTATTAAACCCCACATAAATGCATACCTATGCTAGACTAAAACAGTCCATTTTGAAGGATTTTTTTGTTGCCTATACAATTTTGGGGAAGGGACTGTAAACTTCCCTAGGCTCCCAATAACGTGTCCTTTGTGGTCCAGATCACAGCCAGGTCTACCACTGTGCCTCCCCTATGCTCCCATGTTTTATGATGTAGGAGTTTGTAGAGCACTGGAGAATGCTGTATTGATTGGAATGGAAGCAGAGTTCACAATGTATTAGAAAATGGGCAAGTAAGTCCTAGCATTGTGATTGGCTAGGATAGTAATATTAGTGGGTGGGTATTTCCCACTAAAAAACAAGCTCCAATTTAGGGTGCCCCATTGCTTAAAGTATCCATGGGCACCTCAAATTTTAAAACTGGCAGCTGACATTTTTTACGGCTTGGTAAGTGAGCCATGAAACAGAACCAGTAGAAGGGTATTTCCCATGTCCCCCTGGCAAGTTTAGCACTCACAATGCAAAAGAAAACTAAGACTTCTCAAGAAAACAAAATGCAGCTGTAAAAACTCTATGTAACATCACCAGTGCAGCACACAGTGAGTCACAGAGTGCTACCGCCCATCTCACACACTGCTGGTACTGAAAGTACCACGGTCTGCCCCCTCTTTCTCTCTCCCTCAGCTTACCTTGTACCATTCATGTCTTTCACAGAACTGGATCCAGTTCCACCGAGTAACTGACAGTGCAATAATCATCTCCAGAACACATTTCACATGAATCCCGCTCCTCTCTTGTATCAATCTGCTTCTCCCCTAAACTCCAACTCAAATCCAACCATTGTCTGCTTACCACTTTTTTTGCTGCCATACAACAAATAAATAAATGTAAAATGGCTTTCATTGCAGACAAAACCAGACAGTTGATGCACTCCTCAATTGTCTAAGTGTTCCTTTTATAACTTTGTGTTCTTTTTTTTTCTTAAACAGACCTGACTCTGGTGCTCTGACTCCTTAATTCAGCCTAGGATTCAGACCTATGCAAGTCACACAGGACTACAAGTCCCATGAGACTGTAGGGCAGCCATGCAGTTTAGTAAGATAGGGTTTCCAAATCACCATCACCCTCTACTGGCAAATATAGCACAGTACAGGGACTACTTTACAACTAAAGAAGATTTTTATTCTTTTTTTAACAGTTATTAGACTGTTTTTTAATTTTTTTTATTTAAAATATTAGTTATGGCCCATTTTCTAAGAACAGTAATACACTCCAGTGTGGGCGGTATTGGGAAATACTGGACCTTTCAGGGGCTATAAGGCCCTCTGCCTGTGGTGTTGGGCCTCATTACACCCTTGGGTGGTCTGGTATTTCCCGATACTGCTCACCTGTCTGGTATTATTGCTTACTTATTTAATACTTTACAGGGCCACAGGTTCAATAAATACCACAGTTCAACTAACAAGGCTTTTGTTAGTTGAGCTGTGGCTTTGACTTGACCGCAATGGCTCCTTAAAATATTACATAATACATTGTAAATGGCACATGCACAAGCTGCACAAGTGGATAGCTGCTTGATTTGAAACTCCAACCTGCCTAGGCACACCCATCAAAATTTGAAAATCAGACATTGAGTTAAACATCTGAGAAACAGCTTTTCATTAGCTAAAAATAACCTCCAGCAAAATTAATTTGCCTAATGACTGCACCTACAGCCATTCATGAGATATCACTGAGTGAAGCTAGTGCCTCTGAGTAACTCCAGTCAGCGTGAAAAATGGTGGTAGCACTAATCTCACAAGCCCTAATGTAGGCAGAGCACAGCGCAGTCCTCAAAGGAATGCTCCACCAGGTTCTAGATGCAATTCATTTAAGTCTTCTGCAGCTGATTTGCAGGAAAAAAAGTACACATTTGTCAGCACAAACAGCAGGACATGGACACCTTCTCATACACAGCTGAGCAGGAGTCAAGACATGAGGCAAGGATCTAAGGACTGAAGTGCCTGGTCATACTCCTGTGGCATGGAGCAGATGATGCTGAAAACAGGAGCAGGAGAAATAATTTGCATATCACTGGGTTCCCCGATGGGGTAGAAAGGACAGATGCTGCCAATTTTCTGCAGAGAGCTCTACTCAGGCTATTGGAACTACATTTGGAAAGTGCCCTTAGAAACAGAACAGACATATAGGACAGTGGCACCCCCTTTGATGGCTGGAAGCTGACCAAGACTTACACTTGTCAAGTTACTTCATTTTCCAGAGAAGAAACAGATCCTGGTCCTTGCAAGAAAACATGGCCCAATGACAGGGAAGGACCAGAGAATCATGATTTTTAATGACTATTTAGCATAGCTGACATCCGAATGCAAAGACTTTACAGCAGCAAGGAAAGCTTTCCAGGACCTGGGAATTCCATACCAACTTCAATAACCTGCCAAACTGAAGATCATACTAATGGAGTGCCAGCACATTGAAGGCCCAAAGGAGGCAGTGAAAACTTCCAAAGGCATTGGCCAGAACAATACCTGAACTGGAGAACCCAAACTGGCAGATCCTTACACAGGAAAGAGCACCAACCACCCTAACCTGCAATCCAGAGTCCCAAGTAACAACTGGCCCAAAGAAAACTGCAGGACAACCTGGACATGAAATGGCAGACCACAAAGGTATAGAGGACCAGAAGACAAGACAGGAAACAAATGCTAGGACCCACTTGGACATTCATTAAGGAGAAGAATTTGGAACTTAGGATAATTCTCACATGGTTCAGACTTTCTGGGGAAGCTAGCCTCTAATATAGCAGTACAAGATCTTGAGTTTCCTTGCCTTGCTACACCACCATAGAGTAGCTTTCAGACAAATACAGTGCAATGCAAATACAGTGGAATTCTCTTACAACAGACACATTTGTACATGCAGGTTTTGTCCTTTATAAGGGATGTCTGCTATATCCTAAATTGTTAAAATATGAATCTCCTCCACCATAGCTCAAACACAGGAGTTAAAATGAGAACATGTCCCCTTCTTTGCCAATCAAAGGAATGGGGAACTGCTATCAGTAGCTGATTGGGAACTGATCAGTAAACAAGATTGGAGAGATTTTGCTGTACAGCACCTGTGCTTATTTGGATCAAGGGGCTGAACTTTAAACATGACTGGTAAGATTTTGCTGTATAGAACATGTGCTGATTGGGAGATCAGGAGGGTTCAAGAGTAATCCCCTGGAGTTAGGTGTCAGACAACAGGCATCAAGTGAGATGAGTGATATCTTTGTATTGCCAGACAAACCAACTGAATAATCATGTGAAAATTAGCAGGCAGTTTGCAACATGTAATGGGTACAGAGGAGCTCACAGTGTCCAGTATACAGGGGTTGAAGAGTATGATATAAATGATTTTAACATTACTGGCATAGGTTTGGCTTTTGACAAGACAGATCTGTCTGGTATAAGTGAGTGTCCACTCTTAGTGTGTCCGTTATAAATGGATTACTGGCTTTAGAGATGGAAGGAGCACAGTCCTGGGCTGCCATTTTGAATGAGTTATTGGCTTCAATGACTGACTTCAAAAGTGACACAGGACAATGTGTGCAAGACTGGAAGTATGCTCCAAATGCCCAAAGCCCCAGAATGGTCCACACTGGTCTTCTCACAGTGCATCAGCTATCATGTTTTCTGACTGTACTCAGTACACCTGGAAATATCCTTTTGATTTGTCTTAATACAGTACAGTATTTCATGTCCTTACCCATGGATGTATACCCATTCCTTATACATGTGATGGTGCTCCTATGTAAGTACAACTAAACCTTCTTTGACTTGAGTGGGGTGGCAGCTCTTTCACTTGAAACTGGGAGGGACAGTGGTACTCAGGCATCCTTTGGGAGAGATAAACAATATGTGCCAGCCAGCCCCAACCTGCTCCTACACAGCACATGAATTGCACACTAGTATTGAAGCTATCCCTGGTGATCTAGTGCCCCCCTTCCCACCCCGATCTACCCCATCACTGAAATAGTAATAATAATTCTCCCTGGTGATCTAGTGCCCCTCTTCCTGCCCTGATCTACCACAACACTGAAATAGTAATAAAGAAGTCTCCCTGGTGATCTAGTGCTCCCTCTCCCACCTGATCTACCCCAACAGTGAAATAGCTATAGAAGAATTCTCCCTGGTGATCTAATGCCCTCTCGATCCTATCAATACTGAAATTTATATGTAAGATACTCCCTGGTCATATAGTAGCCTCCCCAGCCACCACCTCAACAAGTAGTACCACCACCACTGCCCCCATGCTAGACCATTGTCTAGCAATCAGCCACCCTCTGCACACCATCATGGTTGGCAGCCAAATTCAATATCAGAGCGTGTACTGTACAGTGCACGCCTGAGCAGTTCATTTGGGGGCTGGCCGTGGTGTGCAGAGGTCTGTGCTGGCCACTGGATAATGGACTAGGATGGGGAGTGCAGTGGTGACAATACTTGCTGGGTGGGTGGAGGCCACTAGATCACCAAAGAGTATCTTCCATATAAATTTCAGTGTTGGGGTAGATCGAGGGGGAGCACTAGATCACCAAGGAGAATTATTTTATAACTATTTCATTGCTGGGGTAGATCGGAGAGGGGAGCACAAGATCACAAGGGAGCATACTTTTATAACTATTTCACTGTTGAGGTAGATCAGTGCAGAAAGAGGGGGAACTAGATCTCCTGGGAGTGTTCCATGTGTACCGCTTATGGGCACATCAGAGCTTGGTGTGGGGGGGCAACACTATGCACCATTGGAAGAGCACAGCTGGCACCCCACCATCCTGTGGCACTTGCAGCACTCCTTTTGAATGCACCATCTGTTTGGAGCACCCACTCAGTTGCCTTAAGCAGTAGGACTTAGGGACAGGAACCATGCCCTATTTAAAATCAGGCACAGAGCCCTGGGTACACTGGTACTTGATGCAAGTTGCCATTGTCGCAACTTGCAACCGAGGTTTGAATGTCTGGCCTCAGGTTTCAACTGCTTAAAGTGATTGCATTGTCTAAAAAAAGTATGAGATTATACATCATTCATAAGGAAATTCTTGTCTAAAATAAGAATACTTTCTAGGTGGACTCTTGTTAGCTACCACAGTTTAGAGTTTTTCACATTGGGTGTTGAACTGTATTGAAATCTTAACACACACACATTTAAATTGATAACATTGCATTTTCTTATTTAGCCAGAAGTTTGTTGTATACATTTGTGAGAAACACATGAGAGGCCTTAGCTTTTCTCAATGAAAAACATCAGCTTATACATACTTTTGAAACACTGCAGCGATCTCATCAGAAATTCATTTAAAATGTTTCTGCATAAATTTCACTTGAGTCAAAGTGGGAAATAACATCTTAGAACTGTAATAATTGAACTGCAATAACTGGGTAATGTTTTCTCCCATTGAGAAACTGGGTTATAATTTGCCGTTATAACCCATGAATTAGAACAGCGAACACACACTGGGTTTCTCACATTCTGTGCATGCTGTTTCTCCTAGCTCACTGATCCCGGAAGTGCTGCTTCATGAACAACTGCAGCACACAACCAAATCGGGACTCAGGAGGGATTAAACACTCCTACACAAACCTTTGCATCTGGAGTATATCTGAAAATAGCCACCTTCTCCAGTCACGTTCAAGAAACGAGCGAAGATCATCATCACAGCACAGACATGACCCTCTTCTCCCTGCTCCCTCACATGAGGTAGCAAACCGTGAAAACTGTTTATTTCTGTGTTTAGTATGAAAACACTCCCCAGCAGTTACATAAAACAATGTATGGGGGTGAGTGAATAAATGAGATATTATGTGAATCTTCATTGTGGGATGCTCATATAAACCCCTTGGGCTTCACCCTCAGGGTTTCTGTAGCATCCCACATCTTGGGTGCACATAATTTCTCATTATGTACTCACCCCCATACATTATTCTATATATTAAGTAGCAAAAGGAATTACATAATTAATGGACAATTTAGACTGATATCGGGGATGAGTCAGATTAAATTAATCATTGCTTCTTTCATTATTAGCTGTTATTGCATTTCAAACAGATCACTGCCTCTGAGGAGATAGTTCTGAATTACTGTATAATTATTTATTTTTCAACAGATTAAAACTCTTGGGGGGAAAAGTTGATTGGGCATATTCAAAATCATTTCTGGGTTGTATTTAAGTAACTCCAGCATTGGATTATTTTTGGTGTTTGGTGAAGGGAACTTATTATGTGTATGTTCTCAGATCAAAATATTTAAAGTAAGTTAAATTAAATTTATTATTATTTTTAGGGGGAGGGACATTTTTTAAGATATACACGAAATGCATAGCACACTACAGGCGATCGGTGAAAGGAATACACATGTGTATTACTATACCTATATAAAGAGGCACTTAAAACACACATATTTAACCTAGCATATCCAGATTAGTCTCTAACTGACTACTGAGCCTGATATTTTCAGATTTTGTTGAAGTTAATATTTATAGTTTTGTAGCTTTATGTTTTTTAATATTTAATTGTAATGTGTGTTTTAAATTGTTATTTTATTTGGTTTATGTACTGCGGCTTGGTTTTAGAAAGCTGCTTTATAAATAAAAATTTCATTCTTTCATTCATTTAGTGAAATTATTTTTTTGGGGCAATTGTGTTAGGTTATACCATGATGTGTTTAGAACATGGCCTTAGACTCTATTACAAAGCTTTTACTAGCAGTAAGGAGCATATGACTTTGAAATGAAATTCTATTTAAAGATTTCTCAATGGACAGTATTGCAAATATTACTGATATGTTTATACATAGGCTAAAAGGCATTCTCCTGAAGAAGTCTACATCTCTTAGTCTTAGACGAAATTTTGAGAATTTCAGTCTTATGAAAAGTGATAAGAATAAAAGAACATGAATTTACAGCAGATTGCTGTTTGTCTTTACTTATGCACCTCCCCCTCTCAATTCTGGAACTTTGGCAATTCTAGTACATTTGGGTGGCTGCACATTTCCCATGGAACCCCTGAGCTTGCTCAGGACCTTGCTTGTTTAACTCATTCCAGCATGCCAGAATGCTGCCCTGCTCAGATGCCACAGTACCAGGAAATTGGGGTGGGGGGGAATATTCCGTTGTGATTTGGCATGCCACTCTACCATGAGGCATGATGGAAAAAGGGGTGCTGAGTGTTCAGTTGTTGACCTGTATCTCCATCATTTTGGCGTGCCTCCTTTACAACATGCTTGAAAAGGTGGATAGTGCTCGTACACAAGAAATTACTGTTTGGGGTGTTGATTTTGAGTAAGTAATTTTGTTTATGCACATCCAGCATGTGCTGTGAAGGGTGTGTGTGTGTGTGTGTGTGTGTGTGTGTGTGTGTGTGTGTGTGCTCTGGATTACTAAATTCAAATATATAATTGTGTTAATGTTGCTGCCAGTCTGCTGGGGGCACAATTTTGTTTATGTTGCAGCCAGCATGTGAAAAGAAAAATTAGCATTTACAGTATCAATCACTTTTGATACACATTCTATCTCAAAGCACTTTACAAGCGATGAGATACTGACAGTATAGTGAGATGTGTACGTAGCTAGTTCACACACAAACTCTTGCAGAGAGCTTTCGGGTTCCATGTCAATACAGCTACTTAATATGGGCACACGTCAAAACAGCAACTTTATAACAGTGAGTGCAATAATAGCACTACCTCAGTAGAGTGACGAACAATAATGGCGACTGCAGCGTCACACATGGAGTTATGCCAGACCCCTGAAATACTTGTATCTGCTTGTCTCATACTCCCTTACAATCTGAACTAGACACTCAGTCAGATCAGATGAGTTCCCTACCATGCCATTCCTATTTAACTGCTACTCCACAGGTGTTCACACTTAATCACGTACTATTCATGCAGGGAGCTCTGCTCTCCCATCTCTAGGATTCCAACTCCAAGTCAAACCTGGATAGTGAGGGTATCAAGCTACCTGTAGTCACTCATTCCTACTGTGCACTGTTATGTAGCAGTCACTATTAATGTGATTGCCCATCTGGGATCACTCATTTGTGTTTGCTATTTAATCTTCACTATTATTATGTGATACTGAGCCTTGGACAATTGCATGAGCCAGTTTCATAGGAATGGGAATGTAGGCCAGAAACACTTTGGAAAATCACCCACCTACTTGTGTGAAAAGTGCCTTTGGTTTATTTACTTCCACCTGTACACCCACCAGGATAGCCCCAGAGATGGGAGGACCAGACTGGAGTTTAATGCCTCATTCAAAGGATGCCACATCCTGACAGTACATCATGCCCCTAGTACTGCACTCAGAGCTGGCTTTTATGGTGTGATTCCACTCCCTATGCAGGATTAGAACCTATGAGTTTCTGGCCCAGAGATGGATGTGCTACCAGTTGAACCACAGTAATATCCTGAAAGTGTGACTCAATTTGGGGAGGAGGTAATGGATCACTGAAACTGAATATATAATTAGGGCTGCAGGTAGGCGGAGCCTGCATCCCTATTGCATCAGCTCTAAAAATGAGCTACAGGATTCAGACCTTGAAACACTTCCTTTGGAGTTTTCAAATGATCATCCCACCTTTTTGCAGCCCTTCAATTTAACCCTTGCAGTGCTGCAGACTGAACATCTATCCAGAGCTCAATCAAATACATTCATTCTAGTTCTTTCTGCAGCCTAGGGACCAAGAAACAAATGCTCTGGAGAATCACCGCTCCTTCCCAGCCTTACAGGGCTTCAGTGGGTACAAGATACACATGTTTTCATTTGAATCCAACTTGGTAAACAGCTGTATCCTTCTACCCTGCCTGCAGTATATAGCACTGTTTCTAAAGTCCCTTAAATAATTTTGCCTCTTAAAGAACTTAAGGCAGTAATGGCTGTAATTTCTATTGAAGCACATTCATAATTTCAAGAGCATGTAAAATAAATAGCTATGGAACAGCTAACTTCCAGAAACAATGAAAAGATTATTTCTTTTCACTGGCACTTCTTGTCCTGCAGTCTAGCATATTTACCTGATTCTGTAGTATATGTGTTGAGTTCTTGCAAAATGTATCTTTAAAACTAAGCTATTTATAATAATTAGATAGTTAATTTAGTTGTGTGCCTTTTCTGGTATATTAATGGTTTCAGCTCCCCCTGTTCTCAGATTTCCTCACAATACATTTGAGTCTTAACCTGGAATTATGCTGGGCATTAATCTTCAGTCTTCTTGTGTGCTTTTATTTACACAAACATTAACATTTTATTTTTTTCTTCAGTACCATAAAGACATTGTATTTTGCAGAGCTTTTTGCAAATTTTTCACCTTTCATTTAAATTTTCTGTTCAATGTCCACCTTTAAATTTATATTTTTTATTTCTATTTGATCAAGTTTCACAGCAAGTAAATTGAGCAACAGTGGCAGCTCCAGCTTCTGTTGGTTACTAGGTCACTGGCTAGGCACTACAGTTGGAAGCCAGGGCACCTATCGAAATTGGAATGGAAGCATACGTGCATATTCATGCTTACTTCTTGGAGTATGAACTAATGATGAATGTTATGTGTTTAAAAATAAAAATGCAAATTCCGTTTCATTTTTTTACAGGGGATGGCCCTGCTTCTCCTGTATTGGGGGTGGGGGTACGGATGGCCCGGCTTCTCCTGGCTTGGGATGGATGGCTCTGCTTATCTTGGCTTGGGAGGGAATGGCCACACCCCCTGCTTTCTCTAGTAGGAGAAGGTGGACAACATGACCCAGAAGATAGGGCCACCCCCCAACAAGCCAGGAAAAGCAGAGTCACCCCAAGCCAGGAGAAACAGGGAGGCACCCTTCCCCCAAGCCCAAAGAAGCAGGGCCATCTTCACCCCACCCAAGCTGGGAGAATCAGGCCCCCAACCAGAAAAAGCACAGCTATTCCCCTCAGGGCAGGAGAAGTAAAGCCTTCCCAATCACCCAAACAAGAAGAAATGGTCATCCCAACCCTTTACAGCAGGTATCCACCTACCAAAATGGTCCTTAATGGACTGGCCACCCATAATGGCAAGCCAGGAGATCAAGGGCTATGCATTCTCTCTTTTGAATCTCTCCTATCCTCTCCCCACAATACTGAGACATTTTCAAATAAATCCATCCACTTATCTTATCAAAAAGGCACACATAGTCAGAACCCTGTCACTCTGGTTTTACAGGCAGTTTCTTTCTTGGCTGTTTTTGCTGCTGGCAGGACTTTTACTTGAAGGTCTGATGCTGTGCTGTAGCTACTGACTGGGCAGGGTGGCTAGCTGGTGCCGCACTCTCTCATTACTGACCAGACTGTGCTCTAGTATTTTATGAAAAAAGCACAGCATAGTACAACTCTTTTAAGGTTAACTGTACTGCTGGGTTGGGGTGGTGTCTGTGCTGCAGCTTGCAGGCAATAGCAATGCAATTCTGCCATGGTGGGCATGGTTGGCTGGATGACTCCTGATTCAAGCAGCTAGGCAGTCACCAGGAGCCAAGCCTCAGTGCCACTCCCTGCCCCCAACACTGAATGCCCAATTATGGGGTTGGATGGTAAACTAAAATGAAAGCAAGTAGCCACTTACTGCTCAACCCTGTTGCTACCAAACTTCCCCAATTCTGACACCAAGTGCCTAAACCTAGAGTCAGACAGTAAACAAAAAAAAAGTAAGCAAACAATGACAGCCAAACCCAGTGCTGCCAACCCTCCGTTCTAACAGTAGGTGCCCAGCCGTCCAGTCCAACAGTCAGTGAAAAAAGTAAGCAGACAATGGGAGCCCATCTACAGTGATGTTTTAGAAAGAAACAGTTGTTTTCTGCATTAATCTATTGTAGCATTGTTCCCTGCTATTCATTGTACTATTGCACATTTGTGTACTTGCCACTTGTACATCAAATAAAAAGCAGTGTTATTCCATAGTCAGCAGTAAAACTTTGACCCGTTTAATAGAAAAGCATAAGGGAATTCATAGGATAAAGACTAAAAACAACAAAAGCACAGTAGTGCAATGAATATCAGGGAGCAATGTTATGACATATTGGTGCAAAAACAACTAATGTTTCATTCCAGAAGCAGAGTTTTATCAGAGTTAGTAACTTAATGCAGAAATACCCTTATATTATCTTTTACTAGGTCTGAATAGCATATGTATGAACAGTGCTGTCAATAACAGAACCTTCCATACAGCACATAGAAACATAGACACATAGACTTTGACAGCAGATAAGAACCGCTTGGCCCACCTAGTCTGCCCATTTCCCTGCCTACACGATAAGCTGCAGATCCTAGTTAACCAACAGCCTATTTCTTTCTACCCCTTACAAAAATTGTCTTATGTCTGTCCCATGCATTCTTGAATTCTACCACAGTTTTAGACCCCACAACCTCCTCAGGAAGGCTATTCCATGTGTCCACCACCCTCTCTGTTGAAAAAAATACTACCTCACATTGTAGTTATCTAAAAGTTGCCTACCTCGAGGTACCACTGAGGCACTTAAGTTGCAATTTGCATTGACTATAATGTGATTTTGCCTCATTCTGCCTCAGTATACCTCAGTATTGAGATACTTTTCTACGGCTGCCACTGTAAGATTATGACTAAATGAGCATCTGATATAATAATGTCCTGCTTTTCATTGTTTTTTAGAATACATGCCTGATATTTGTATTTTGTATCACAGAGTTCATTGGATCCACAGTGCAAGAGAGAATGTTTCTCAAGAGAAGGAATATATATATACAGTATGGATGAACACCTAAACATTTCATATCTTCAGTGCTTCACCCCAACATGTGCAAAATGGACTTCAATATAAATTTATATTTACTGTTATTGTGGTTTATATGCAAAGTTCTTTTTAATACTTTCATCTACTAACCAACGGTGGAAAATATGCCTTGTGGGTAGTTAATACTGTACCAGGTCTGATGTTATACTTTTCATTACCTTCATTGCTAGTTGTAACTTTATGAGCCTCCTCGCATCCTAAGGATGACTCACATTCCTCTCCTGCAGCTCTATCGGCTCTGGCCAGAATTTGTTTTGTTAATGCTGCTACTGGAGTTTGTGAAAAGATGAGGGGTGTTCTCTAGATTAAACATCATTAATAAACTGGCATCAATCATGTATTTGCATCACCCATAGCAATGATAAATAATACTGTTGTTTGTTTCTGTGCCAAGTGTATTGGTAAAACCAATACCATACCATGATGGCAAAAACTGGATTTCTTGGTCTGGACGGACCAGCCAGATAAGCACAATATGCACAATCTGGCCATTCTGGCTATTCCAGATTTCAGCTCTAGGTTAATGAAGGTCATGGTGACATTCCAAAGTCTTTAAAAAGTACCTGAGCCTCAGACCAGCCTTGTTGGCTCAATGACCTCCCTTCAGTCATACCTAATGAGCATAAACTTGGACCATTTAAGAAAACACTCCTCCAACACCTTGCTTCACTAAGTAGTTGTGACAGTCAACCCTAATTTACCAACCCATCCTGCCCATGCCCTCCTCTCCTGCTCCTTACTACCCCCACACTTCCAAAACCTACTTACCTCCAGCTCCCTCTCCCACCTGATAAAGTCAGTCCCTGGCTACTTCCTTAATTACTTGCTGAAAATATGTATCTACCTGAATGTTTAATATATTGTGTAATCTACCATGTATTTTACTATGTATTCACATTGCTGGTTACTACCTGTAAAAGTGCTTCGTGTTGAAGTGGGACCTTTGTACAACAAACTTCTAGCTCAAAAGCATTACTCTAAGAAAATAAATAAAAATTAAATAAATATCCATTGTTCACTTGTGCTGTTGCACAGGTCGTTATAACAACACAGGCAAAGGGGCATGGCAAGGCCCTGTTATTAATAGTGCTGGCATGCAAATCCATGATATGCCCTACACAATGCCTCCACAGTACCCTCACCACTCAGTATATTAGGTACAGAGATCCCACGACCACAAGAATTACTAGAAATACTTTTATAAGGGTTTGCTACCCTGTAACCTGGAACATCAATTAACTCAAGAGGAACAGTTAGGTGGTGCACAGGGCCATGGAATATTGTAATGCATGGGCATCGGGCTATGGAGGGAGTATCCTCTGCATAGCAAGAAGGAAACAATTACCAACAATTGACTTAGGGCCACTAGACTACCAGGATAGATCACATAGGTACATTAAAATTCAGATTCTACATTCACAGGAAGCATGCACAAAGCTAAGGGTCTTTGGGGGATTGTGTTGATGAGTACAGCATTGATGTCAAGTGCCTGTTGCATGGATCTTGTCATGCAAGCGATGCACCTGTTGCCATGCCACATTCCCACCCCTGCTGCAGTTATAATCCACCAGTGGCTGCACAGAGTATTTTATGCCACTCATATTTGGATTAGTGGTTTGCATAATGAAGATCTGCAGAGCTAGTGTTCGAACACCCATTTGCTAAGAGTGTCTGTAGCTCAGCAGATTTGTTGCCTAAGCTTGTTGCATTCAGTGATACCACCCTCCATCCTGCATCTTGGAGTGTGCTGGTACCCATGGATGGGTTACATCTAGTGGGCTTTGTCACTACTTGGTGATAGTCCAGAGTTGTTGGTGTACCTATGGAGGGGGATGTTGCAGGTCTCAACCAGTTCAGGTTAAGGTCACCTAGCAGGATGTGCTCAGATTTGTGGTTGAGGCTAGATATATAGTCTTTAAGAGATTGGAGGGCATGGGCTTGCTTACATGAAGGGATGTAGGCCACAGTGATTATTAGCAGGGCCTTGGCTGGGTCCGGTGTGATTTTTAGAGATACTGCCTGGGCTCCATGGTCTAGATTTGGGGATTGCATGGCTTGGGCCAACAGGTTGTACTTTACATATATAGCACAACCACCTCCTTGCATTCCCACCCTGTCTAGTCGAAAAAGAGAGTAGCCGGGGAAAGTGACTGGGAAGTCTGGTGTGGACTTGGACAGCCATGTTTCCAACAGGGCTAGGATGTGTGGTTGGTAAGTGGTAATCCAGCACTGGAGTTTGGCTGTTTTTTTTAGGATAGTACAAATATTCATGGATCCCAGGCAGAATCCAGTGGCTGGTGGGGACTGTTGTGTATTGGTAGGCCTAGGGCCTTGGTTTGGGTGAGTGTTACCTGATATAAGGAGAAGCAGTGTGATAACCCTTGAGATATACCTATAGGTGCCTCCCCTTTTGGACAGGTGACCATGTTGTTGAAGTACACCCCCAGTGCTCGCTATGCCTAGAGATCATAGGATGGGGACTGCGGAGCTGATCTCAGACCAGGGCTGGTGTTCCTCTGTCAGTGATAGCAGTGCATGTGTGGGTGGCAGTTGGGGTGCTAAGCCGGCGGAGGGCAGCATTGATGGGCTGCAGTGGTGGTCACTGAAAGGTAGCAGGGGTGGTCCTGGGACCTGGTCAGGTGGAGGTCCACAGCAGGTGGCGAAGGACAGGAGCAGCAGTAGGAGGGGTGGCATTCCAATGCTGTTGCTTGTCTCTGAAGTATAAGGTGTGGTTTGTTACACACCCTGTGAGAGGGAGACTCTGTAGCTTAGTGGTAGGGCTATGGTCTTTGTTGCGCAGAGTACAAGGTTTGAGACCGGAGGGTGAAGGCATCCAGATATGGTGTTGAGTGGGCTGAAAAGTCCAGGTCAGTGACCTCCTGCCAATGGGCATTGGGCAAAAACAGTGGGTGGGAGCCTGCGGTGGGTGCACAAGATAGCAACTCCTGTGGTGGGTGGTAGAAAAAACAGGGAGGGGAGGAGAGGGAGGGAGGGGGGATTAGCAGGAATGAGACACAAATGCAGGAAGGAGTAGGTGGGACATAGAGTATGGGGTGGTGGTAGAGTGGTTGGTGGAGAGAGGGGGGAGCAGTGAAGTAAGGGAAGGTGATAGAGTGGTAGGAGGGAATGCTCTGAGGCCAGTCACCTGAGGAGGAAGTGAAGCCCTTTGGTGCTGAAAAAGTATAACCTGCTGCAGGGAAAATGGGGAGGTAGAAAAAGTAGGAACAGGAAGTCATGTGACAAAGGCTAGCTATAATTAGAGAGCCGGTCTTGGGTGGGTGGGGCAGTCAACATGAAGCATCAATGGGCTAACACCCCTCACAAAGATAGTGCAGTAAGGGAGGTCTGTAGTTACCTCTTATGCCTCCCGGGATCGGACTGTTCTGAAACGGAGTGCTGCAGGAGGCAACTGGTTGCTGTGTTGGGGTTGGGGGATCTGGTGAGGCCTCTTACATCTCCTGGGATCGGGCTCTTCTGAAATGGAGTGCTGCAGGAGGCAGCTAGTTGTTATATGTTCAAGACAGCAGGCCTTGCAGCACAGCAAGTTCATATCCAGCAGGTCTATGAGAGACCATGTCCAGATTGCAATGTTTATGAAGGTGTGAGCAGTGGTTTATGTGACTGCAGCACAAATGTCAGCAACAAGAACATTTCTGAAACAGGCAAAAGAACTGACCATCAAAGACATTGCTAGCATGAAATATTATTTCGGGCACGGCCCCCAACAGAACAGGTTGGGGGTCAGGGGTCTGCCAAGGCACCCAGAAGCTACTGAAATGTTGGTGTTCTCTGGTGCAAAATAACACATTTTCGCTACTCCCCCCACACACACACACACACACACACACACACACACACACACACACACACACTTCTTTTCCATTGTTTTGTGTTCTCCGCTCCTTTTTCCAATGTGCTTGATTGGTGCCAGCCTTAATGCCTAAAGTTCATACAACTGCTACACTCCCCCTGACCTCTCGCCTCTCTGCACTGCAGCCACTGGCACCCATTTTCTTCCACTGTCACTTGTGTGTACATTTTAAGATAAATGGTCCACTAATAGCCATCATCCATTCATAATATTCCATATAGAATTAACACAGCAAGGTATGACTAAGTCCAAATGAAAAATTACTTACCACAGTAATCTTGTTTCTTCTAATGGAGTTTTGCTGTATTGTAACTATATGCAGTTAGCTCTTACAGTTCAACTGCCCCAGAAATGAAAGCGTTAACTCTATGCCATAGCACAGATCGCTGAGCTCGAGCTCAGTTTTCAAACCTCTGTCCCTGGTACATTAAATGTAACCATCAGATTCTTACAAGCCCTAAAGTAATTAATTCTAAGCCTGTCTATATTAAGTAATAAATAACCCACACATGACTAATAACCAGACGAAGGGCAACTAGAAGACTCAAGTCAAGAAATGCCCAAGAAAAAACATGGCACCCTAGAGGTGCAGCACTTAAATTTTCACTGATAAGCAGGACCTGACCCATTAAGCTTCTGTCAGGTGAGGTAGGCAGGGAGGTTAGAATTCAGCCAGACTCCATTAGAAGAAACAAGATTACTGTGGTAAATAATTTTTTCTTCAACAACATGAAGTCTTGCTGTATTCTGACTATATGCAGACTACCAAGCAGTGCCCGATGGAGGTGGGCACAGAACCTACTTAGGAAATAGCCTCCTCAGTACTGCTGTGCCAAACCTGGCATCACTCCCGGACTGGGTGTCCAGACAGTAGTGCTTATTGAATATGTGAACAGTTTTCCAGGTAGCTGCTTTGCAAATTTTGAGCAGGGGAATGTCTCTGGCAGCTGCAATGGAGACAGCTGTTCCCCTCGTGGAGTGGGCCCTGAGGCCTGGAGGTGGCTCTTTCTCCAGTTTGCCATGGCAGAACTGGATGCAAGACATGATCCACTGAGCAATGGTCCTCTTAGTGGCTAGCTTTCCCTTACCCACCACTCCAAAGGTGAGGAAAGTATAGTTACGTAAAAACTTACCGTAACAGTAGATCTTCGAGACAGGTTCCTGCAGTAGATCATTACATGTAGGACTGTGCCTCCTGACATCAGAACTGCACACTCGACATCACGTGACCGATGTCAGCATGACCCTATATAGTGGATGGTCCCTACGCCCACCTTCCAGTTCTCCTGCCGGAGACCCAAAGAGACAGGAGAAAGGAGCCCATCCTGATAGGTCTGAAAAGCCTGTAAAGAACAACAGTAGGTAGAAGGGAGGGAAAAAGGTGACCTACGGCAGGAACCTCACTCGAAGATCTATGGTTCTGGTAAGTTCTTGTGTAACTGTACCATTTTACTTCGAGAGGGTTCCTACAGTAGGTCATTACATGTAGGACTGAATCCCAAGCAGTCAAGTTCAGTAGGACAAACTGAAGCAAGGGTGGAGGAAAGTCTATAGAGAGACCAGGATGGGTCTAGGACAGGAGGCACTGTAAGACAGCTAGGCCAAAACCTGCCCTTCACCTAGAGGCAATGTCCAGACTGTAATGCTTGGTGAAGGTGTGGACCAAACTCCAGGTTGCAGCAGCACAAATGTCTGCTGTAGAAACATTTCTGATGAGTGCTGCAGAAGCAGCCATACTGCTGGTAGAATGCCCTTTGACCTCCCCTGGAAGGGGGCTGTTGTACTTCTGGTAACAGAAATGGATACAGTTAGCCAACCATTTGGACAAGACTGCCAACCATGGGGATTTGGGGACGAAGGAAAGAAACAACTGGTCTGATTTGTGAACCTCCTTGGTCCTGTCAACATAGTAATGCAAAATCCTGTGCACATCCAACATGAGGTAAGCAGGGAATGATTGCACCTGGTAGAAAGGTCTTTCACAAGGCCTGCCTCTGCCAGGCCTAGACTGTTGCTTCTGTGGGGTTGCAGCCTTTTTTGTGGCTTCACTCTTGTAAGTGATCCTATACACATCCATTTTCTTCATGTATACCTCTGTTTGTTCCCCAAACAGAGAATTCTGGGTGGCAGGAAAATCTATGGCCTTTGACTGGGTATCTTGAGAGGGGCTGTACACTTGAGCCAGGAGATTCTCCTCATGGAAACCACAGTAGTCAAGACTCTAGAAAACACATCATTAGAGTCCACTGCAGCATGAAATTGAACTATGGATGCCTCAATGCCATTCTTGACTGTCTTCTCCAGGTCCTTGGTCAGTTGGGGTGGAGTGGTCTTTGCCAAGTCCAGGACAGATTCCCATCTGGACTTTCAGTATCTGGCTACATATGCCATGTAGGATGCTTGCCTAATCCCCAAAGAAGAAGCCAAGCATTGCTTCTTGGCCATGGTATCAATTTTCCGAGAATCTTTCTGGGGTGGGAGGCCAGAGGAATGCATCCTTGTCACAGGCAGCAGCCTGGACAACTTCTACTTGGCTACAGTGGTTATAGAGGAATTCTATACCACTGCCGAAAAGCAAATCCCTTCTATCCATTCTTTTGTCAGCCAGGGGAATTGAAGTAGGCATCTGCAAAATATTGTTTGTTTGCTTTTTTTTTCAGAGACTTATGGAGGGGTAGAGAAAGTCTCTTGGATTCAGGGACATCCATCATTTTGATGAAATCTAGCTCCTCCTCCTCCTCAGCTGATTCCAGGGTAGGAAGCTGTAAGGTCTCAGCAACTTTTTTATAGAATGAGTAATGGGATGGGGACTCCCAAGGTTGCCTGGGAGGGGAGACAGAATCTGGTCTATCCGGGGAGCTATCAGGCTCAATGGGTTCCTCAAGCCTTCCTCTTCTTCCCTTTCTTCCCACTTGAATTCATAATAGGTCTCTGAATCATATGAACTGGTGGGAAGCGAACTGGCAGACAACCGAACTGAGGCATTTATGCTCATTCTCAGTCTTGGTTCACCTAGTTCAGTCTGTAATGATTGTACAATCCTAATAGCTTTCACAATTTCATCCACGCTTGGAGCAGGAAACGTAGCCTCCAAACCGGCAGATTTTCTTTTCCTTTTTGCAGGTACCGGCTCCCCGGTATCTACCTTCCTTTTGGTCAAGGAGGTTTCGCTCTGGACTGGACGGCCATCCGGGTCAGCAGATATTTCAGTTACTCTTTCCTTCAACTGGGCTAAACACTTGTCCAGCATGGCCTTAGGAAAGATTTCACAAAGTTGGCAGTCTGTTTTCAGGTGATCAAACCCCGGAAAATAAAAACACATAAGGTGTGGATTTGCCTTGGCAAACACCTCCCCACACACTGTGCAGTGCTGAAACCCAGTGGGACCAGTCTTTTTCTTTGGTTTCTCAGACATAATGCACTTAAAGCCAAAACTTACCCTTTGGGTGGTGGTCAGGCCTGAGTAATTAGGTTAGTTTTTTGGTTAACGACCGGTTCAAGGTTGAAGGAAAAAAACAATAAACTCTCTTTTTTTTTCTACCAAAAACCACTGGACCCAACTAGAACTTAAACTCTAAAGAAATTTACCTCAAGGAAAAAATCAGTCAGTCTCCTCCTGGTTACGCAGACTGAAAGGAGAACCAGAGACTTACCAAATAGTAGTCAATCTAATCTAGTTTAACCTGTAGTGTAGACAGAGGTTAGAAGACCTGAAAAACAAAACACTGTTGAAACAACTGACAAAACACACCACTCTGAACTGAAGCAAGCGAGGGAAAATCTCCAGAGTGACTTCACAGGCAGGCGGAGTAAAGAATCTGACATTTACATAGAATGCACTAGGAACAGTGGTTTGAAAACCGAGCTCAAGCTCAGCATTCGGTGCTATGGCATAGAGTTAACTCTTTCATCTCCAGGGCAGTTGAACTGAAAGGGCTAACTGCATATAGTCAGAATACAGCAAGACATCATGTTGTTTGAATGCTCTTCCTGAAACTATGAAGCCCACATTCCAGGAAATCATAAGAATTGCTTTGAATACATAAGTGGATGGCTGCTGGGGGTTTTAGTGCAACAAGTCTCCAGTAGTACAGCCATGATGCCCACAGCTGAATTAATTTATTTTATTATTTATTTATTTATTTTATAACTGGGTAGGTACACTGATCCTGGTGACCATGTTCAGGCACCACCTAGGCCACAACATGCAGCACAATTATCATAATATGTAAGCAATTATACCCAACAGGGTTGGCAGTATTGGGCAATACTGGACCACCCAGGGGTGTAATGAGGCCCAATTTTGCCCAATACCACCCACCCTGGAGGGTATTATTGCGCTTAAAAAAATGGGCTATGAGTAAAGTTTTTTTTTGTAATATTTAAGAATAAAAAATAAGAATTAAAAAAATTTGCAAATTATTACTAAGTTGCTTTGTTATTAAAATAGTCCCTCTACTGGTATCCTGACCAATGTATACCAGGAGTGCGCAGTGCAGCCTTTACAGTTGCACTGTTTTCACGGACTGTTTTCCTGCTGGTACAGCATGTACCTACCTTCTTGGTCTTGAATCCTTGAAATATTAACCCCTGCCCCAGTGAAGTTTTCTTGCAGTCTGTTTTTTTGTTGTTTGTTTTCTGTGGCAGCAGTTTAATCCCCTTATCAAGTGTGTAGTTTGGGATACTGGCAGTGGGATCGGGTGATCAGGGAGACTGTGTGTTTAAGTAAGCGACATATCTAAAATGTACAGAATTTGATTTTTGTGCAGCGTTAATAAATAATTATAAAAAAACAACAACAGATCTGTTATCTTGAGGAGCAGGAATGGAGCCAGAGAGAGACACGGACTTAGGGATGTTCCATCTATAGCGCTGAGTACCCGATGTGCTAGTAGTTTAAAAAAGAAACCTTTCTTTTTCTAAATTATTCAGTGAGACACACATATCTCATAAAATAATTAAAAAAAGGTTTCTTAAACTACTAGAGCTAGCATGTCATTTGTTACTCAAGTAGATGACTGGTACTAGTAGCGCTGAGATAGCACTAATAAATGGCTGAGGACAAAAACATCACAGGCAACTTTTGGGAGGACGGAGAGTCAAGGATGTGCCTAGAATAAGGTACAAGGGCAGTCAATTTAAAAGAAAAACTGCCTTTGGGTCAGGGGCTGTATTGTCTAGTTTGGTCTGCACAGGCAACTTTTGGGAGGAGGGAGTCTCAATGATGTGCCTGGATAGATGCTGTAAATTTAAAAGAAAAACTACTGTTGTGTGGGAGCTGCATTGCCCGCATGTGCTCTGTATGTGTGGTGGGGTTAAAAAGGTTATTTTGCTGTAAAATGAAAAAAAAAATAAATAAATGTTATGGGACAGTTGTGTGGACTGGATTGAGGACTGAGTGTGGGGGTGGGATTGTCGCTTGAGGTGCAGTATCTCTCTCTAAGCGAGAGAAAAAATGGCATCATTTTCAAATTAATTTGGGTGCTTTTGGCCAATGAGGAGGGTGTGCACAGGGATATTTCTATGGGTAAAGGGGAAATTGGGCTGGTACTTTTAATACCTGGGCTCTGTTGTCTGATAGATGCCCACATTACTGGGGCATCCAGCCAATCAGAGCTCGGGAATTTCTTGGACCATTTTCTAAACATACATAAATAACATATACTACATTGAGCATAGTGTACAGTGGAATATCACAAAAGAAACTTGGCAGCTTACAATCATTGACAGATTGGAGCAAGGCACATCAAATTTACAAAGAGTCAACAGTTGCCTAGTAAATATACAACTCAATTGTTCGCTTGTATGGAAGAAACAGGTAACTTGTACAGTAGTATACAGGGATTGACCAGTGGCCAATTTAGGTGCATTCGTAATATCAAAGTATCATGAACTGGGACATGAACTGGGACATACATAGGCAGTGGGAAGCAAGACATGGAGAGGGCAGGGTTGCTGGAAGGACACAGTGAAGTGGAATAAAGTGATAAAGGAAAGGACAGACATGGGAGTAAAATAGGCAGCAGGTAGGAGTGGTAAAAGGACAGGCAATTACCCTGGGGAGTGGCGGCATTTGGCTTTCTTGAATAGCCAAGATTTGAAGTGATGCTTGAAATTGCTATAGGTATCAAGGGAGCAGAGGGGTGCTGGGAGACTGTTCCACAAGGAGGGAGAGGCAACAGATAGCTCTTTGACCCCCCATGGTAGTTGAGACTTTTGAGATTTCCATGGGGGGCAAGGATGCATGCAAGCATCTTGGAGGAGCTAGGGCCTTCAGGAGCAAACACATATGGAGATGCCTCACCGCATCTGAGGGTGCTGTCAATAATATAGCCAAGGGCACAGTCAAAATGAGAGGAGAGTGGAAGCTGGCCCAGCAACTGGTATAGGTGAAAGCGATGGGTGGAGTAGAGTGCCAAGAGTGTGAAATGACAGATGTTGTTATGGATTGAGATTAGGCAGTTGTGGAAGGCAGAGGACTCAAGTGAATATATTGGGGAGCAGTAGTCAATGTTAGCTAGCAAGTTTCCTTGAACAATAGCCAGTCAGACATCACTGAACAGGAACAGTTTGAGTCAGTAAGCTGCCCCAAGTTTTTTGTTTACCCGACATATGATGGCGGTAACATGACCTGTATAAGAGAGGGAGGGGTCGTGGGTTACACCCAAATATTTGAAGTTGGACACATTTTGAAATGTTGAGTCATCAGGTGTTAGAACCAAAAGGGTGGAACCAGACTTGGTGATGCTAGCAAGGTAGGGTTTAGATCCGAAAAATATTGATATTTTTTTTTTTCGTTGACTAGGAGTCAATGTGACTGGAAACAGGTGAATGCAGAACTAAAGTTACGGGAAAAGATGGTGGATATGTTTTCCAGGGTGGGAAATACAGTACCTGCAGCAAGAGCTCCTCTCGAAGATCTACTGTTATGGTAAGTTCTTACGTAACTGTACTATCTTACTTTGAGATTCCCTCTTGCAGCAGGAAACATCATTGGGTCCAGTAGACGCCATATGGCGTCATTACCATCCATTATAGAACCTGGCCCAAAATGGCCACCAGGACTTAATGAGTTAAGACCGAGTCTCAAGCAGTAGAGGAGAAATTCTAGGAAGAAGGGTGGAGATAGAAGTCTCCTCAAAAAGGTTAGGACAGGAGGCCCTGAAGGACTGCCAGCTCTGCGACGAGAGGCAATGTTTAGATTGTAGTGCTTCTCAAAGGTCTATACAGAACTCCAAATGCATTCACACATGTGTCAGGAGCAGACACATTTTTCAGAGATGCAAAAGAAGTTGCCATGTCCCTGGTAGAATGACCCTTTACTGAGCCGAGTAGGGTTTGTCATACTTATTGTAGAAGAACACAATACAGTTAAACCATTTGGGTAAACACTGTTTAGAAACTGGGGCCCCCATCTCTCAGGGTGCAAAGGAAACAAACACATGATCGGATTTATGAACTGGAAGGGTGCACTCTAAGTAATAGTGGAGCACCCTGTGAACTTCCAGAGTACACAGCAAGGACTCCACTCAGAGTACTCTGGGTAGTATGTAGGTGGACATCCTGGTTCAAGGTAAATTCAGAGACCACCTTCTGCAAAAACATAGGATTATTTTCAAGGACAACCAGCCCGTGTGAAAAATCAAATAAGTTCCTTACTCATTAGGGCCTGAAGCATGGAAATTCTTAGAGTAGAAGGATGGAGAGCCTGGTGAAGTCCGGCCTTGATGCTGACAGGCTTAGGCTGATGGCACATTATAATGGCCATCAGTCAGAAATCACACTTAAGAAGGCAAAATTCCTGTCCAGGGAGAATTGACCAGCTCAGCTTTTCCAGACTGTTGACAGATTGTGCAATCCGATCTGTCTCCAGCCCAGAGAAGCCTTTTCTCAGCTGAAATGCGAGGAGTTTGCTCAATTCTTCACAGGTAAGGTTGCCAGCATCAGGTCTGGCATTGGCCCGGCCTCTACTATGAGGGATTGTGGTGATCAGCATGAAGTGGCGTGCACTCGGTCTATCTGGTCAGATTTTCACTGGCCAGAATTCACAGACATTGTGAAGATCATCCGGACACTGCGCCCAACCAGTCGTAATTTGGATTCGGGCCCTGTACTCCTCTTTGTAGGATGAGTAGATGTTATCTGCCCTATCCTTGCTGAAATTGTCTGGAGGTCTTTGGAGATGGGGATCTTTCCAGATCCCCTTTAGGAGGCGGTCGTTCGACCACTCCTAAAGAAATCTTCCTTGGACACAGATTGTCTGGCTAACTACTGGCCTATCTCTAACCTGCCATTTGTTGGTAAGGTTATTGAAAAGGTGGTTGCGCTGCAACTGGACGATAATCTCACAGCTCACAAGGTCTATAGTACTCTCCAGTCCGGATTTAGGAAGAAGCATAGCATGGAGACTGCACATGCCCGAGTACTGAATGACCTCCTAATGGCAAGAGATCGAAAGGCACGTAACATTCTTGTCCTTCTTGATCTCTCTGTAGCATTTGACACTGTAGACCATGGTGTGCTGTTGGAGTTCCTGCAGCTTCTCTGTGAGCTGTCTGGTACAGTCCTCAAATGGTTTCACTCATTCCTCATGGACAGGTCTCAGAGAGTTGTCACTGAAATGTATTCTTCTGGCACTTACTCCTTGCCCTGTGGGGTGCCACAGTGCTCCATTTTGGCCCCCATGTTGTTTGCAGTGTACATGCTGCCATTGAGAGACATCATCAGGCGATACAGTTTGAGTTTTCACTGCTATGCAGATGATACTCAGCTGTATATGTCTGTAAAAGACAAACCTACTAAAAAAAAAATGTCGGAGTCCACAATAAATTTTTTTTTTTTTCTCTCCTTTCTGGGATTCTATGCTCTGTCCTATTCTCCCTAATGGTATCAGTCTGTTGCAACAGTGCTCACTCTATTATCAATCTTGCAAGTTTATGATAATATTCTCAGGCTGGCCACCTGCAGAAATAATTATCTTTCCTTTTTGTGTTGCTCTCCGTTTCTTCTGGTGTTGCTCTGATATGTTTTTTTTTTTTTTTGGTTTGATCCTCTCCGAGGATATTCAAAACTTAATCTTGAACACAATTTGATTTAAAAATGATAAAAAGAATAAATAAGAAGACGTCTGATTTGATAGGAATATCGAGTCTGTGAAACCGGCAACGGAGTTGTAATATTTTTTTTCTTGTGTGAAACCCGAATGGTCTGGGTTTCCATTCAAGGCAACCGGTGCGACTGTTGTTTGTCCAGCTAAAAGGGAGAGAAAAATTTATATTTTGTACAAAGTCCTCCTCAAGCTTGGGAATGCTCCGATACCTTAAAGGAGTCACCGGAGTTTGTTTTGCCTGTTTGCGCAAGCTTGGGGAATATTATAAAAAAAGCACTACTGCGTTCTCAATTAATTTATTGTTACGGCTGAAAGAAAAAAAACCCCACCAACAGCTGATATATTTGTGTGGTCAGTGTAATTAGTCTGCTGCTGAATTCATAAATTTATTATGTTCCGACCGGCAACGTGCGCTTGTATTTCCCATAAGTGCCTTCTCGAAAGTCGCCTGGTCATAAAGTCATTTACGCTATGTAAAACATTAAAACTAAGACCTCTCTAAATTAGAGGTATGCTAGGACTCTGGAAAACTTCCGATTTAGTCTACTGTGGAAATAATAAACTTGTGGTGGTGGAAGTCAAAACGAAATAAAGAAGTGGTACTTCAGCCTTACCGTCGGAAGCTATTCCGTTTTGCCTGCAGCCCTTTCTTAGGAGCTGGCCGGCCATTCTCTAAAGATATTTATAGGGTCATGTCAGGGAAGGTGCTTCCCATGAACTAAAGAAATTATTATTTTATTCCAGGTTCCCTAAAAATGAAATAACAAGGATGTAAAGATTATTTTATGTATGAGAAGTTATAATGCTGTATAAAGAATTATAAAATAACTGTTAAAAAGTAAAAATGTTTGTTGTAAAAGTACAGGGGAGGAGTTTGACCGTCACATGATCTTTAGCATGTATATATTCAGTGAGCCTAGCCTTAAAGAGATCAGATGGTTTGTGAGGTTCAGATGCATGCTGACCTCCAAGAAAGAACTACACTAGCTATTCTAGTGTTGTTAATTTTTTTTTTTATGTAATGCATTTTGCTTTTATTTCTTTTTCTTTCACTGACCAGTTCAAGTGACCGGCTTAACACTGTTAATAAAATATTTTTTTTTAAAACCTACAACAAAGTTGAACAAGCGTCCTCCTTGTTATCCCACACTTCACACTTGGTGTCAGAAGTGGGATTGGAGCAAAGGACACTGCTATATGTGTCTGAGGAGGTCATAGTTTTGTGGATGTCCCAGGAGGAACCCATCGGTGTATTGACCAGAACCATGGCGGAGAAGTCAGGATTACCTTTACAGACTGGACTCCCTTATGTTAGATGTAAATTGGTAAAACCGAAAGAAGATGGTGATGTTTCGGATGGGGAACTAGAAGAGATGGAGAAAGGACCCCCTACTGGTGATTCTCAGGAGCTGTTACGATGGCTGTGTATGCAACAGATAACAATGGAGAAACAAAGGGAACGGGAAATGCGGAAGTATGAAGCAAGATGGGCTGACACTTTAAGGGCCATCCAGGCACTTGGACTCAGTAGGTCCCCTTCTCTACCCACGGGGAATATCCCTAAGGACATAAAACTAACCAAGTTGAGTGAAACAGATGACATTGAGAAATATTAACCACATTTGAGCGGATAGCAAGGGCTTGTCAATGGCCTAGGGATCAGTGGGTAATCCGCCTTGCTCTGTATCTGACGGGGAAAGCTCAATTGGCCTATGGTAGGGTGGAGAGCGCCATGAGTGACAACTACGATGCTGTCAAGGAAACAATATTGAAAATATATGATATCTGTCTAGAAACCTACAGACAGAGATTTCGAGCATTGAGATTTCAACTTTCAGATACTCCACAGGAAGCATTCACCAGACTGAATGACTTATGTACTAAATGGCTACAGCCTGCGACTAACACAAAAGAGCAGATGTTGGAGGCCGTAGTTTTGGAACAATTTATACGAATTTTACCCCAAGATGTCCAGATCTGGGTAAGGGAACACCGCCCTGAGACAGCCAAGAAGGCAGTACAATTAGCTGAAGATTATTTAACTGGCAGGCCTAATTGTCCTAAGAGTCATCCTGGTGGTAGTACATCACATCTAACGGTAAGAACTTCTCCAATTACTACACCCTTGTCTAATGGACCTATCAAAACTACCAATACTTTAAAAACTCCCTCTAGCAAAGTAATTTGTCACTACTGTCAAGGTAAAAGACATATTGCAAGGTTTTGCCCAAAAAAGAAAGCTGGTCCAACACACCTTGCACTAGCCAATTGGGGACAGTACTTTATACCAGTTACAGTAAATGGTAAAGAAATGATTGGATTATTAGACTCTGGTAGCCGACAGACATTAGTAAAAGCCTGTATGATACCTACGGTACCTGGAACCACACAAACTGAAGTAACTTGTATACATGGTGATACTCATATGTATCCAGTACAACAAGTAGAAATACAGGTCCAATCAAACACTCAAATCATGGAAGTTGGAGTAGTTCCTCAACTACCGGTGTCAGTCATATTAGGACATGACCACCCTGATTTTTCCCAATTACTTGCTAATGCTAATAAACTAAATGCAATCACTACCAGGGCACAAGAAAAAAAAAACACTGAGCTACATCGCTCCTTCACATTTGAAGATAGCCTATTTGAGCTTCCAGGAAAAACAAGAAAAACGAAACGCCAAAGAAGACAGGAAAAACAAGTGTGGCAACAGCAAAAAAAAAAAAAACTGTACGAATACTGTGGACTGTAAAAATACAGAGTTGCAAACTGACTTTAGGGTATTACAAATGCAAGATGAATCTTTAAAACCTTATTTTTTACAGGTTGGAAGTGCACAAAACCCTCACCAGAAATTTGTAATTGAGAATGGTTTGTTGTATAGAAAATGTGTAAACATGAAAACTGGGGAAACTGCTTTTCAGTTACTGGTACCTACTGCTTATAGAGAACAACTACTAATACTGGCACATGACATACCTCTAGCTGGTCATCAAGGAAAAGAACGTACTTTAAAAATTATTATACAGATTCTTTTGGCCAGGTATACCGACCAAGTGGCGAGTACTGTCGGTCGTGTACACAATGCCAGAAGGTAAGACCTATACAAAGCAAGGACAAAAGTACCCTACAGCCATTGCCTTTAGTAGACACCCAATTTACTCGGATTACCATGGATGTAGTGGGTCCACTCCCTAAAAGTGCCAAGGGAAATCGTTTTATTTTAATCATTTGTGATTATTTCTCAAAATACCCTGAAGCAATACCAATACGAACAGTGACAGCAGAGAAAGTGGCAGATAAATTGATTAAAGTATTCTCCAGAATGGGTATACCTAAAGAAATATATATTTTTTTTTTCCTGGCAGGGACCACCAGGGCCATCCGCCCTGGTCACGGCCCCCGGAGACCTCTACCTCCATCAATTGCTGCTGGGGACCTGGTCACCCCTGGATTGCCCCTGGAGGTGGGACACATGGGCCACTTCGTGACCCGGAACTGTAACTGGTGAGGTCCCGCAGCGACGGAGGCAATGTGAGGCTCTCGGGAGGGATTCATAGATCGGTGGTCCTGCTCGCCTTCTTTTTCCACCAGATTTTCTCCCCGGAGGAGGCAGGGACATGCAATGATGCCAGCGTCAGCCCAGCCTCCTCCTCCCCCCCACGTTGAGCGTCAGTTGAGTGGAACTCCCAGTCCCCAGCAGGGGTCCCTATCACACCGAGTGCTGCCCGCGCCCTCCCCCAGGAGTAGGAAAGCTGCCCATTGGACGCTTGATCCTACTCCCCCCGGCCGGCCCTCCGACGACCCGGATCCATTCCCGAACCCGGGTCGCCGGCGTCACAAGCAGAAATCCAACTGCTGCGCCGACGAGCCGGCTTTACCTAAAGAAATATTAACAGATAGAGGTAGTAACTTCTGTTCTCAACTTGTACAATGACTTTATCAGGCTCTGGGAGTACATTCTATATTTACATCCCCCTATCACCCCCAATGTGATGGACTAGTAGAACGCTTTAACAAAACCCTCAAGCAAATGTTAAAAAAATTTGTCTCTGATGAAGGTAAACATTGGGATAAATTCCTTCCATATTTAATGTTTGCCTACCGTGAGGTTCCCCAAGCTTCTACGGGATTCTCCCCTTTTGAACTTCTTTTTGGGAAAAACCCGAGAGGAGTATTAGATATTATTAAAGAGGGTTGGGAAGGGAATAAGGCAGAGGCAATCCCCATCTCCACATTAGAATACATAAATACAATGCGTCAAAGATTAACAAAATATGCTAAATTGGCCCAACAAAGCAATAAACAGCACCAACAAACACAGAAACAGTATTATGATCAGGGGGTAGGAACAAAAACTTTCCAACCTGGTGACAGGGTCTTGTTGTTATTACCCTGTATGGAGAATAAACTACTAATGAAGTGGCAAGGACCTTATAGTGTCCACAGACAGGTGGGTCCTGTGAACTATGAAATTATATGCCCTGACAAAAAACAAAAATTGAAAACATATCATGCAAACTTATTGAAATTATGGCATGAAAGAAATACTCCATCACTATTTGTATACCCTGACATAAATAAAAATGAACTTGACCTTGCTTATGATCGCTTGGAAAAACAAGATAATATTGAGCATATAATTGTTAACGATAAACTGAAAGATGAACAAAACAAGACATAAAAACTTAATACTCCAATTCCAAACAACATTTATGACAAGTTCCTGGGGTAGTGAAGGGAATTGAACATCATATAGAAATAACTAATAAAACACCTATTAGACATAAACCCTATAGGATACCCGAAAGTTTAAGGGAGGAAGTGATAAAGGAATTGAGAAAAATGCAGGAATTGGGAGTTATTATACCAACACAAAGTTCATGGAGTTTTCCTATGGTTGTTGTTAACAAAAAGGAAGGTGGAGTAAGAGTATGTCTGGATTTCTGGAAGCTAAATAATATATCTAGATTCGATGGGTACCCTATGCCCAGAATCGATGATATTATAGACAGGTTAGGTAATGCTCAGTATATTAGTACATTAGATCTTTCAAAGGGATACTGGCAAATACCCCTGGATGTAGAATCCCAAGATAAAACAGCATTTAGTACTCCAGCTGGATTATTTCAATTTACTAAGATGCCATTTGGGTTACATGGAGCCCCAGCGACATTCCAGAGATGTATGGATAGATTATTACAGCCACATACAGCGTATAGCGCTGCATATCTAGATGATGTAATTATTTTTAGTACAACCTGGGAAGACCATGTAAAACATTTACAAAATGTCTTGACAGAAATAGCAAATGCAGGACTAACAATAAACCCAGGAAAATGTTCAATAGGTATGCAGGAAACTAGATATTTAGGCTTTATAATAGGACAAGGTGAAGTGAAACCTGAAAAGACAAAATTGAGGCAATTGCTAAATGTCCTCAGCCCCCAAACAAAAAACAAGTCCGGTCATTCTTAGGATTAGCTAGTTACTATAGGCGCTTTATAGCTAACTTTGCAGAAATTGCTAGTCCATTAGTTGAATTGACAAAAAAAAAAATAGGCCCGAAAAGGTTTACTGGAATGAACAATGTGAAAAAGCTTTCAGTAGTATTAAGGCTAAACTTTGTTCATATCCAATACTTTACAGTCCTAATTTCCAAAAGCGGTTTTTAGTACATACAGATGCATCTAATAATGGGATTGGGGCTGTCCTATCACAAATGTATAGGGAAGAAGAACACCCAGTTATATTTATTAGTAGGAAGTTGCATCTCAGAGAAACTAAATATTCAACGATTGAGAAAGAATGCCTAGCCATTCATTGGGCAATAAATGCTTTAAAATTTTATTTGTGGGGCAGGCCATTCTTAATCTTAACAGACCATAACCCACTGTGTTGGATAAATACGATGAAGGACAAAACCCTCTTATTAGGTGGTATTTAGCCCTTCAACCATATAAATTGACATCCAACATAGATCGGGGAAAATGACGCTAATGCTGACTATTTATCCTGTTATGGGGCTGAAATAAGTACTGAACCAGACTCCGGAGTAAACGAAAAGAATGTGTAATATTCCGCATTAACTCGGAATGGTAAAAGAAAAATTACGTTTGTTTTGGGACTCCGGAGTGGAGCTTTGGGAGAGGGTGGGCTGAAGCTCCATTTCCATTACTAAGGAAATCTGGGATTATTTTTTTTTTTTTTGAGTTTTAGGAAACCAATTGTAAGCAAAATTATGAAAGTTTGGTTTCCTCTTAAAGGGGGAGGAATGTAAAAGACAAACCTACTAAAAAAAAAAAAAAAAAAATGTCGGAGTCCACAATAAAAAAATTTTTTTTTCTCTCCTTTCTGGGATTCTATGCTCTGTCCTATTCTCCCTAATGGTATCAGTCTGTTGCAACAGCGCTCACTCTATTATCAATCTTGCAAGTTTATGATAATATTCTCAGGCTGGCCACCTGCAGAAATAATTATCTTTCCTTTTTGTGTTGCTCTCCGTTTCTTCTGGTGTTGCTCTGATATGTTTTTTTTTTTGGTTTGTTCCCCCAAGGATATTCAAAACTTAATCTTGAACACAATTTGATTTAAAAATGATAAAAAGAATAAATAAGAAGACGTCTGATTTGATAGGAATATCGGGTCTGTGAAACCGGCAACTGAGTTGTAATATTTTTTTTATTGTGTGAAACCCGAATGGTCTGGGTTTCCATTCAAGGCAACCGGTGTGACTGTTGTTTGTCCAGCTAAAAGGGAGAGAAAAATGTATATTTTGCACAAAGTCCTCCTCAAGCTTGGGAATGCTCTGATACCTTAAAGGAGTCACCGGAGTTTGTTTTGCCTGTTTGCGCAAGCTTGGGGAATATTATAAAAAAAGCACTACTGCGTTCTCAATTAATTTATTGTTACGGCTGAAAGAAAAAAAAACCCACCAATAGCTGATATATTTGTGTGGTCAGTGTAATTAGTCTGCTGCTGAATTCTGTAAAATTTAATATGTTCACAACCACGTGTAGGCTTGTATTTCCCCTTAAGTGCCTTCTCGAAGGTACGCATGGTCGTGAAGTCATTTACGCTGCATAAAACATTAAAACTAAGACCTCTTCTAAATTAGAGGTATGCTAGGACTCTGGAAAACTTCCGATTTAGTCTACTGTGGAAATAATAAACTTTTGGTGGTGGAAGTCAAAACGAAATAAAGAAGTGGTACTTCAGCCTTACCGTCAGTAGCTATTCCGTTTTGCCTGCAGCCCTTTTTAGAACTGGCCGGCCATTCTCTAAAGATATTTATAGGGTCATGTCAGGGGAGGTGCTTCCCATGAACTAAAGAAATTATTATTTTATTCCAGGTTCCCTAAAAATGAAATAACAAGGATGTAAAGATTATTTTATGTATGAGAAGTTATAATGCTGTATAAAGAATTATAAAATAACTGTTAAAAAGTAAAAATGTTTGTTGTAAAAGTACAGGGGAGGAGTTTGACCGTCACATGATCTTTAGCATGTATATATTCAGTGAGCCTAGCCTTAAAGAGATCAGATGGTTTGTGAGGTTCAGATGCATGCTGACCTCCAAGAAAGAACTACACTAGCTATTCTAGTGTTGTTAATTTTTTTTTTTTATGTAATGCATTTTGCTTTTATTTCTTTTTCTTTCACTGACCAGTTCAAGTGTCCGGCTTAACACTGTTAATAAAATATTTTTTTTGAAACCTACAACAAAGTTGAACAAGCATCCTCCTTGTTATCCCACACTTCACAATGTCCTTTCTGCCCAGATAGAATGATGCACTCTTTGTGCTAAATAACTGCCTTACTGAGATCAGAACTTGGATGAGTATTAGCTGGCTGAGACTGAATCCAGACAAGACTGAAGTGTTGGTGGTGGACCCCGGTCAACTGGGGGCAGGTTTGGGGGCTGGACAGGCATCTGATCTTTCAATTGATGGCATACAGCTCACTACCTCAGACCGAGTACGTAACCTTGGCGTTATTTTTGATGATGGTCTGACACTGAAATCTCAGGTGTCGGCTGTCATCAAATCTTCTTTTTACCATCTGAGGAATGTCACCTGGGTGAAACACTTGGTCCCTCTAGATGATCTTCCAACACTAGTCCATGCCTTCTTTACTACCCGCCTTGATTACTCTACTGTACCTAGGGCTTTCAGGGGTTGATATCCGCTGTTTGCAGCTGGTGCAGAACACGGCAGCCAGGCTTTTGACTAGGACTTCCAGGTCCACTCATATTACGCTTGTGCTCCTCAAACTGCACTGGCTGTCTGTCCAGTGGTGGATCACCTTTAAAGTTCGCTTGCTAACCTTTAAAGCCCTACATGATCAGGGTCCCGGTTACCTGCAAGACCTCTTGGTACCCTACCACCCCCTCCGTCCTCTCTGATCCACCAATGAGGGATTGCTAGACATTCCCAGGGTGCGATTAAAAACATCTGGTGCCTATGCTTTTTCTTTCTCAGCTCCAACCCTGTGGAATTCTTTACTTTGTCGGTTAAGAGAATGCCTGACCATCGATAGGTTTAAAACTGAGCTAAAAATGTATTTATTTAACATGGCCTTCCCTAATTATGGTTAATCTGTTTTTATTCTCTTGTTTTAAGTTATATTTATATCTGATTTTATATGCAGTGCCTTGATTATGAAAGGGGCTATAAAAATAAAGTTTGATTTGATTTGATTTAATGGCAACCAAATATAACACTTTCCATGACTGAAAGCACAGCTCATGGCAGGCTCAAAGAGAGGCAGTATGAGCATCTCTAAAACAAATAGAAGATCACAAAGTGGGACAGGATCCTGGATGGGAGGCTTAAAGTATAGAATGTCCCATAGAAAAATGTGTGGAAGGTCCATCTGGGTAACATATTTGTGCTCAATAGGCACATGATCAGTTGGCCTGGTGGTGCTGAGGGTTGAGGCACTGGACACCACACCTCATGCCACGATGGCAACCGAAGTTCGGGAGTAAGCTTTGGCACCGGGGTTGGCAGGGACAGGGCAAGGATTGAGCACCCACAGGGCTTCTTTCCTCACCCAGGGGAGGGTGGGGGATAGCTCGGTGCACCAGCGGCTCCCGGTGGAGATCGGGGGCACTGCAGCATGTAGGCTGCACTTCCAGCAGCGTGGTTGACACTGGCAGGGTTGCCATGCACCAGTGCATCATGGGTGAGCTACGCAGGGGGGAGGGGCACCAGAACATGGAAAACCCCAGCTCCACGGGGCAGGCAATGGAACCTGACCCCATGCCCACTGCCAGATCCACCTTGCCTGGCCTTCCAGGTCCACCACCCTGGCCTACCCCCACAGCCAGAGTCTATGTGTGTAAGTGCACCCAAAGAAGAGGGGCGGCCCCACCCCGGAGGGGTTAAGCTGAAGGTGCTGGCTGTGGGGAGGGGGTGGAGAGAGGAGGCACAGGTTCAAGGGGACCTCAGGTGGGCAGAAAAGGGCAGGATGCCTGAAAGAGGACCCATGGGGTTGTCACTGGAGGGAAAAAGATTTGAGAAAAAAAAGAAATAGGCACATGATCTGCAGAAACAGCAGATAAGTGCACCTTTAGTGAAGAGTAGCAGAATCCTGCATCTGAAAGGGAAAGAAGGCATTTCAGCACTGAGTTCACTGGGCAGGTGAATGGGTACAAATGTCTAGCAGTGGCCCAAGCACAGAATCGGTTCCATTTCATAGTGTAGGTCACCCTAGTGGTGGGTTGTCTGGCTGCTACTAGGACATCTGCTATTCTTGGCGAAACCCCAAATCTGGAGATGGATAGGAGTGCAAGAACCACATATGTAGATGTAGAAGTCTGAGATTCAGATGGACCATGAAGCCCTGCTCCTGGGAGAGCAAGTCTGATCAAAGTGGCAGGGACACCGTAGGTTCCAGTGCCAGTTGCTGTAACACTGGGAACCAGATCTGAAGAGGCCAGAACAGAGCCACCAGGATCATCTCTGCACTTGAGAAGAACCTGTTGCAAAAGGGGAAAGGGAGGGAATGAGTAAAGAAACCTCCTTGCCCAGGAGAGGTAAGTGTAAAAACACAGGCTCTGGATCTAATGAACAAAAACTGGGCAGTTTTGCATTGTATGGGGAGGCAAAGAGATCAAGTTTTAGGCAACCCCATTCAGCAAAGCGTTCTTCAGCCACTGTGGAAAGATGTTCCCATTTGTGGGCCCTGGACTGAGTCTGTGACTGAGGGGGTCGGCCAAAGTGTTGTGAATGCCCAGGATGTGAACTGCCGAGAGCTCCAGCTGATAGTCCACTGCACAAGTCCACTCGCATGACTTCCCTGCAAAGAGGATGAATGTGTCTCCCCTGCTTGTTGATATAAAACACCACCAACATGTTGTCTATATCAACAGGGGGCCAGGCAGAAGGACTGTCTGAAATGCCTGGAGGGCATTAAGGATTGCTGTCATCTCCAGAACATTGATGTGGAGATGAAACTCTTGTTGAGTCCAGGATCTCTGAATCTGGTGAGTGCCCAGATGAGTTCCCCAACCCTGGCCTGATGCATCTGTGGTCAGGATCTGGGTGGGATATTTCTTCTGGAAATAAACCTTTCTAGAAAGGTTGGAAGTATCCAGCTGCCATGACAGGGACTGCTTCACTGGGCTGGATACCAGGACTGGTAGGTCCAGGTCGTTGGACAGTTAGTCCCACTGAACCCTGAGGTTCCACTGAATCACTCTCATGTAATGTCAGGCCATGTAGACTGTCACAATGGCCACTGCCATATGGCCAAATGGTCTGAGTACTATCATGGCTGAAACATGGCAAGCTGAGATCAACTGCCAAACATGGGACTGACGGCGCTCTGCTCTGTCCTGGGGAAGGAAGACTTTGCTTGTGTTGTGTCAAGGATTGCCCCTATGTATTGTAGCTGCTGACCTGGCTAAGGGGAGGACATGGGGAGATTTAGAGTGACTTCTAGGTCCTGGAAGAGGGCAAAATTGTCTTGGATGGTTCCTATAAGCAGGTCCCAAGAGGGAGCAGTTAGCCAATCATTGGGGTAGGGGAGACATATTGCTCCTGTCTCCCTGAGACTTGTGGCTACTCCAGCAAGGCACTTGGTGACACCCTCTTTGCCGATGAAAGGCCAAAGGGCAAGGCCCTGAACTGGTAATGGTGCCCTTGAAAATGGAAGTGCAGGAACCTTTTGTGTGGCTGGAAAATGAGAATATGGAGGTATGCGTCCTGCATGTCCAGGGAATATAGCCAATCTCCTTGATGGAGCAGGAGAAGCAGGACTATGAGGATAACCATCCTGAACTTCTTGTACTCAATGTACTGGTTCAGGTGGCTTAGGTCCAAGATGTGATGTAGTTCCCCCATTTTCTTCAGTATCAGGAAGAAGTGGGAGTAGAACCCTATCCCTTGTTGTTCCAGTGGAACAGGGTCTATTGCCTTCTTCTGAAGGACAGCCTGGATTTCCTCTGCTATAAGGATGCCTTGGGCCAGAAAGCAATGAGACTGTATTGGAGGGTTGTCTGGAAGAACCTTTATAAACCCAGGAGTGTACCCTCTCACGAAGAGTTGCAGGATCCAGCAGTCGGATGTAATCTGGCACCTCCCTTCAGTGTGCAAGGAAAACTGGCCCCCTACCACCTCCCCAAGGTCTTGGCTGGTGGAAGTGGGTCATGCAATGAGTCAGGTGGAGGAACTGGGAGAGGAAGCATGGACAGAGAGGTTCTTAGGGATTGTGGGGCAGAACCTCCAGAAGGCAGAGCTAGTGGCCTTGCGTTTGAAGTCTGCCCACTGCTGTTGCTGTTGTTGTCTTCTAGGTTGCTGCTGTCTGGTCTTATGAAAGGATTGTTTAGGTTGCTGCTTGGGTCTGCTCACAGTGTGCATAGACCTAATGACTTTCCCAGACTCTTGCAAATGATTAATGATATGCTGGTTATCTTCCCCAAGCATGACTGGCCCTCTGAAGGGAGAGTCCATTATATTGGACTGGACATCCTGGACTAACCCAGGGACACTCAGCTAAGATTATGTGTGGACACAGACTGCTGAAGCAGCAGCTCTACCCACTGAGTCCACCATATTATATGAAGTCCACAGGACGTGGTTACTGACGTCCGAGTCCGATTTCATAATGGACATGAGTGCTGTCCATCCGGGGAAGTCTGGCATAGCTTGAGCAATCTCCAGTGCCTTGTCCCACAGGGCATTCTGGTACAGACCATGTGGGCAAGGCAGTTCTGCGACCGGATGGCATAAGTGGCTGAGGAAAAAACTTTCCTAGCCAGATGATTGAACTGTTTAGAGTCCTTATCCGAAGGCTGTGTACTGAGGTGCCGAGGGCATCTGGTTCTGTCATAAGCAGCATGCAACAGAATGGAATCTGCCTCTGGTTGTTCCCCATAAAAGGGTTCCTCTCAGAGAACAGTGTACAATAGACCTGACTTTTTTGACACTCCTGGGGTCGAGAAAGAGCACGTCCATGTGAGTTTGTTGGTGTCCTGGTAGGATTTGCCAATCAGAGGTATTACCATGGGGAGGATGTCCTTCTTCCAAAGAAACATTGCCAACCACTTCCACTCTGGATCAAGATCTTCAGAGTCTCCTCTGTTCAATTGTTGGATGTGCTGCACCACATCCATGAAGAAAGGGTCATCAGGCGGGGAACCCAGGGCTTCCTTGCTGATGATAGGGTCGGATGGAGTGTCTGAATCCCCATAGATAGAGGAGGAGTAGGAATCCACATCTGATTCCTCCGAACCTTGGGAGACATCCCTGGTGTTAGGTCATCCTGTTGATGCAACCCCGGTGTGGGGGTGGTCTGGTACTGGTTACCCAGCACAGGGCCAGGGGAGTTTACCTCAGGCATCGGAGGTGTCAAAGCCATTGTCCAGTCATTGGCCTAATAGAAGCATTGAGCTCAGCTGGTGGATGCACAGAGCACAGAGGTGCTGGGTTCTCCCGAGGAGGTGTCAGGGAGGCCAGTGTAGAGGGGACTGGCATAGGCAGAGACCGGTCTGGAGAACCATCCGGCAGACACCTGGACAGAGTCACCAGGGGATTAAGTGTAGCACCTGAGGGGGATGAATGCCCATTACTTCCAGAGGAAGAGGGCAACTGTCCTGGGTGTCATCTACTGGCATCAGCCCCAGATGTCATGGCGGACTCGGGAGACACCCTGGATGGGAGGCAACTGACAACTGTCTGCCACCCAAAAAAACACCGACCGAGCCACTAGGCTTAGAGCCCCAAGGGATGATGGGCTAATGGTTGAGCAGACAAGAGGCATGAGAGGACTTCCTGCACCCCAGAAAGCCTTCTCCCATAACTGAGATGAGGGAGGGAGGCTTAGAGACTGGGAGACCGGAGGAGGAGATGGCCACCAATGTCGTCGGGGACCGACAGCAGTCTTCTGCTTGGGGCTTCTCCTTGTGTTTCTCCCTGTGCTTGTGTTCCCCTCTCAATTTCCACTCTTTATGAGAAGATGAGGGGGAGGGAGAAGAAGAAGGACTCTTGTGGTAAAGCTCCTTCTCCATGTCAGATATATGTTTCTTAAGCAGAAAGGCTTCAAGAGTATTCTGGTGCCAGAGTAGCATGTGTTGAAATCTTGGCAATGCTGGCAGGCCCTGATGTTGTAGTCTGGGCCCAGGCAAAAATGGCAGCCTGACTGGCCATCTTTATGCGGGATCGGTTTGCCGTATGTGCACTTGGAAAGGCGCCCTTGATTGACAATGTTGGAGAAGGAGGAGACATACACAAAATTGCACAAAAATACTGAGGAATAAAATAAAAAAGGGCATTTAAGGACGCAGCAAAGATGGCGGTTAACTAGCTGAAGGCATCCATGGAGGTTCAACTTGCATGGTCGACTGCAGAAAAATAACTGGGGATGGGCTGGGAACCTCCCCATTTATACCATACATGACGTCTGGGGGTGGGCTGATGTTGGGGGTGGTCCCCCACAATATACTGCTAGCTAGAAATTTTCCTTGGGATCCTGGAGCCTGCTGGCTTCAGTCCTAAAGGTGCTACCTGCTGCTAGAGTGAATCCCAAAGTAAGATCTATCATTTCACTGTGCAACTTTTCATTTTAGTTAATATAAAGAACACATTTTGATCAATCATGTTTGAGAATCCGAAACAGCAAGTAAAATTTAAACTTAACAAGTTATGACAGGATATCCATCAACCTTCAGGTTTCAGTTTGACGATGATGAGTTTTTTAACAAATTCAAAAATGTATCTTTAACATACAAAAGCATCCATCACAAAAGCTATTTTCACAAAACCAAGAAATACAAACCATCCTTGCTATGTGAAAGGATACATCACAGATGCCATTTTTCCAAAACATAGACATGGGAAAGTATTTTTGTCAAACGAACGCATATCAAAGTGCCTTGGCAAAAATACTGTAATCCTTAGAGCATTCAGGTTTGCTACTAAGCATATGAGAAAAGCAGCACTTACTTTCTTAAATATTTCAAAAATGGCATGTTAGAAAAGTACAGTTACTGTATGTAGGAACTTACCGTAACAGTAGATTTTCTAAAGAAGTTCCTGCAGTAGGGCATAACATGTAGGACTGTTCCTCCTGGCACCAGGGCTGCACAGCAAACTTTTGCTAGCCATGTCTGGCAGGGGACCTCTCACCCAACATCATGTAACGGACATCAGTGTGACCCCATATAGTGGGCAGTCCCTGGGCCTGCCTTCCAGTTCTACCACCAGAGAGCCAAGGAGGATGAGACAGGAGAAAAGATGAATAACCTGGAGCCCAGTTCTGAAGGATCTGTAAGAAATGCAGAAACTGGGGGAAGGAGTGATGGAAAGTGTGACCTACTGCAGGAACCTCTGTCGAAGATCTACTATTATGGTAGGTTGTTCCATAACTGTACTATCTTACTTCAAGAGGGTTCCTGCAATAGGTCATAACATGTAGGACGGAACCCCAAGCAGTCACTCTCAGAGAGACTAAAAAAATCAGGAGAGATGGAAAAACTGATACGGACCAGGACTGGCCTAAGACAGTAGGCCCTGCAGAATGGTGAGGCCAAACCTGGCACTACACCTAGAGGAAATGTCCAGACTGCAATGTTTCGTGAAGGTATGGACCGAACTCCAGGTAGCTGCCATGCAAATCTCTGCTACAGAAACATTTCTAAGGAGAGCTGCCAAAGCAGCCATGCCTCTGGTAGAGTGACCTCTGACCTCCCAGGAGAGGTTTGTTGTACTTCTGGTAGCAGAAGCAGATGCAGTTCACCAGCCATTTGGAGTGACACTGCTTAGAAACTGCCACCCCTAAGGATTTGGGGGCAAAGGAGACAAAAAGCTGTTCCAATCTGCAGGACTCTTTGCTCCTAGGGACATAGTACTGAAAAATCCTATGAACATCCAAAGTGTGAAGGAGACCCTCACCCCTATTTGTATGAACAGGGTAGTAAAACAGGAGGTCTACCATTTTATTCAAGGTGAACTCAGAAACCACCTTGGGAAGAAACTTAGGATTTGTACGCAGGACCACCCGGTCCTCGTGAAAAATCAAATAAGGCTCCTTATGCATCAGGGCCTAAAGCTCAGAAATTCTTCAAGCAGAAGTAATAGCAACCAAAAAGAGCACTTTCCAGGAAAGGTAGAGCATGTCACAGCTTACTGCTGGTTCAAAGTAAGGAAGTATAAGCTTTTCTAAAATAAAATTTAAGTTCCAAGGTGGGGTGGGTTGTAGATGGGGGTTTCAAATGGAGAATCCCTTTCAAAAGGTTTTGAGGTCTCCAACTGCGCAGCAGTTTTTCTGTCCACCAATGAATCATATAATGAAATAGCTGCCAGGTGAACCTTACGGGAGGAATAGCTTATCCAGAGTCAAATAGGTGCAGCAGGTATTCCATGACCTGCGGAGTTAGGCAAGAGAATGGGTCACAGCCCTTAGATGCCACCCAGATAGAAAATCGCTTCCATTTCATATCATTGGTGGACCTGTTGGAGGGCTTCTGGGCTACCACCAGGACCTGAGCGACTCTCTGGGAAACTCCATAACATGACACAACTACGTCTGAAGGAGCCACCCATGAAGATGTAGGGTCCTGAGGCTTGGATGCACTAGTCTGACCTGATCCTGCATCAACAGATTGTGTTGAAGAGGGAGGGAAACTGGGGGTTCCATGGTCAGGTGCTGCAGGAGTGGGAACCAGATCTGCCTCAGCCAGAGGGGCTATAAGGATCATCCAAGCCCCATCTGCCTGTAGTTTCAGAAGGACATGCTGTATAATGGGAAACGGAGGGAAGGTGTACAAGTACTTCCTTGTCCTGCAGAAAGACAATGCATTGTGCCAAATAGCACTAGGCTCTGGAATGAGTGAGCACAAACTGGGTAATTTTAGGTTGAATGGGAGGTTAAGAGATCTACTTCTGGATGTCCTGATCGGTGAAATAATCTGTTTGGCCACTTCCTGATTCAGTTCCCATTCATGAGCTACTGTCAAAGTTTGACTGAGGCTGTCCACCAGGATGATGTTTATGCCTGGGATGTGCACGGCCGTGAGAAACAGCTTGTGTTGGACTGCCCAGAACCACACCCACATCACCTCTCTGCACAGTGGGTATGATCAGGTGCCTCCCTGTTTGTTGATGTACCTGACCACTGACATGTTGTCTGTCTGGACCAGTAGTGTTCCCACAGACAGGATGGGCTGGAATGCCTGAAGGTCATACAAGACAGCCCTCATCTCCAGAATATTTATGTGGAGAGTCATCTCCATTTGGGACCACTTGTGTGTGGTGGTTCACTAGATGGGTCCCCAACCTAGGCTGGGTGCATCTATGGTGAGGGTCCAGGAGGGAGTGGATGTCCTGAAAGGCAATCCCGAGGCAGATTTTGAGGATTCTGCCACCATAAAAGGTCTTTTGAGTGTGCTGGACACCAGGACAGTGTGATCCAGATTGTCCAGTGTTGGTCCCATTTCATGCATAACATCCATTGGGTGACCCTCATGTGTAATCTGGCCAAGGGAACTGTGGAGATGGTTGCTGCCATTAGGCAAAGAAGGTGTAAGAATGCCCTGGTGGGAATGTGCCTGGAGGAGAGAACTAGATTGACCTGTTCCCATAGAGCATCCGCTCTGTCCGGGGGCAAGAAAACTGCACTGGACTGTGTCCAAGACTGCCCCAATTAATTGAAGTCTTTGGGAGAGAGTCTGGGATGACTTGGGGTAGTTGACAGTAATCCCCAGTTGGGCAAAAATGTCCAGTGTGAAGGTCAGTGATTCCTCTAGGCTGTCTCTGGATAGGGCCAATAAGAGCCAGTCATCCAGGTAAGGAACACAGCAATCCCTGATGGTACAAAGCTGCCACCACCACTAGGAACTTTGTAAATCCTTGGTGCCGAGGAATATCCAAAGGGAGGGTTTTAAATTGGAATTAATCCCACTAGAAAGGAATCAGCGGTGGCCAGGAACACTGGAATATGCAGGTAGGTGTCCCATGTCCAGTGCACAAAGCCACTGGTCTTGCTGCAGTAAGGGCAGAAGACCCTGTACAGTCAGCATGCAGAATCTTTTGCATTCCACAAAAAGATTCAACCTGCTGAGGTTCAGGATGGATCTGAGTTCACCCATCTTTTTCGGGACCAGGAAGAAATGGGAGTAAATCCTTTTCTTCTCTGGGATCGGGAACAGGCTCTATGGCTGATTTCTGCATTAGGGCCAGGATTTCCTCCTCGACCAGAGGCACCTGGTTTGGGGAATATTGGGAATGACCTGGAGGGGAGTCTGAAGGGAACTCTAGAAACTCTAAGGTGTGCCCTCTTGAAATGAATTACAAGACCCATGCATCAGAGGTAATGCTCTTTCACGCCTGCATGTGAAGGGCAAACCTTCCTCCCACTGGCTCCACCTTTGAGGGTGGAGGAGGGAAAGGGCTGTACGAATCAGGAAGTGGAGGGGTGGGAGGGGAGAGACCCCCACCACACTCTGAGTTTTTGAGGCAGGGGAGAGGTGAGAGTAGATCCCGGTGCTCTCTTTTTAGTTTGACACATGAAGAAGAGTTGTTTACCCTGCCTCTTCTGCTGGTGTCAAAAGGGCTGCTTTTTCTGGAAGCTCATTTGGTACATGGACTTGATGGACCTCAGAGCCTGGCTGCTTTCCCGAAGGCCAATAATAATGTCTTTGGTGTCTCCCCTGAAGAGGACTGATCCTCGGAAGGGAGCATCCTGGATGGCTGCTTGTACATCTGAGAAAAGTCCACAGATACGCAGCCAAGCATGTCATCTGAGGCATACTGCTATGGCAGAGGAATGGGCCACTGCAGCCACCAAATTGCTGGTTGCTGTAAGAGCGTGTCTACAAAAGATCTTCAACAAGTGCAGGTCCTTGGTCAATTCCACCTTGAGATCCGAATCCTCCATGGATTGAATATGGACCTGAAGTTTTATTACAATGGCCTTTGAAAAAGACCATGTGTAATGTAGTTGAGAGAATGGAAGGCACATAGAGAGGAGGGATATAGCTTCCAGCCAGATTGGTCAAGCTGCCAGGATTCCTTGTCTGAGGGGAGGTACTCATGTATTTCGGTTTTGCCGAATGGTCATGAGCCACAACTATGACTATCGAGTCCGCCTTAGAATGAGCGTCCAGAAAGGAAATGTCATCAGGAGAATGGTAGATTTGGTCTGTCTTCTTAGGGACTGTCAGAATAGAATGGGGTAGCTGCCAAATGGTAGTGGTGAGGTCCTTGTAGGGGGCTGTCCAAGGAGGGGCAGGGGTAGGGGACACTTCTTCCTAGTTTAGGTGTTCTAGAAGTTTTGCTAGACATTTCCTTTTGTGGTCCTTCTCGTCTATGTTCCAACCATTGGTCTGTTAGATAATGCAGAGAAGTTTAATAAAGGAAGGATCCTCAGCAGACAATTTGGGAGACTCCTTGCCCTAGGTTGCAGTGGCTCCAGACTGCTCTCTGGACGAAGCATTGGAGGAATCTTCCTCAGTCAGAAGAGTCCTCTCCATCAGGGGTTGTGATCCTGGTAAGGTGACCTCCTGAGGGCACTGCCAGAAATATGCAACATAGCAGACTAAAAGGAGCTGGCAGGTGACAGAATGGGAGGAGGGAGAAACCACTGGGCCCAGCAGTTGTTTCTCTAAATCAGAGACCAGTTGAGATCTGGTATCCTTCCACCAGGACTGGATCAAGGTTTGGAAGTCCTGTTGATGTCGGAGTAGGAGGTGGTGAGTAGGGGTGAGCACAGGCTGATAAAGGGGTGCCCAACCACAGGTATCATGCAGGAGGGTACCCTTGGTAATAGAGGTAACCAGGAGACTGATACCGAAGGAGGTAGGCCTGGGAGAAAGGACCCACCATCGAACCTGATGGTGGGATAGACCGCGTCAGAAACCCTGGATATGGAAGATACCTGGCATATGACCCTGGTCTACCAGGGGTCTTGAAGGACCTGGCAATGTGTCTGGCATCAGGATAGCTGATGTCAGAGGGTCTGGCATAGGGATAGCTGATGTCAGGCGATCTGGCATCGGGCTTGGTGTACTGTTAACCTGTGTCGGGGCAAACTCCAAGGCCCTGATGAAGGATGGTTGTGAACGGTATCTGGTGGTGCTCCATGCATCAGGTAGGGGGCATCTGGCAAAAGAAACTCTAATGGCAGAGCCGTAGGTAAACCCAATGGAGGAGAAAAAGGGCCAGCATGAATACCGGGTGTGACGTCGGTATCCCTGGGAGGATATCCAAGGGATTGACTGCGACCACCGGCACCACTGCAGGGTCACTCTGACATCTGTCACATGATGTTGGGTAGGCAGTCCCCACCAGACATTGCTAGCAAAGTTTGCTGTGCAGTCCTGAAGCCAGGGGAGCAGTCCTACATGTTATGACCTACTGTAGGAACCCTCTCGAAGGAAGATGAAAAGTTACAGAAGAATGTACTTTGGGCAAAACTCTTAAATCTGAAAGTTTCATATTTCAAATCAAAACTGCTTTTAGCTCACTGGTGAGAAAAATGTATTAATTTTGGTAAATCTGTGTGTTTTTTTCCCTTCTACAACTTCTCCCCCTCCCCAATTATGTAATCAGCACAACATTTACAGGACCCAGAAATCCTGGCATTCACTCCATTCTTGCCAATGATAGTTGTGCTGTTAAGGTGCAAAAATTTAGGTTTAACATAGAAGTGCTCACTCATCCCTTACGCTACTGCCCCTATGTATTTATTTCATGTTCTAGTTTGTCCCCCCTTCCAGAAACACACATCCAAAATTGTCCTTAGGACCAGGACCAGGACACAGACAGCGAGAGTGGGCAGGGCTTCATGAAACCTGTCTCTTGTTCCCGTTTTCTCCCATGACCCTGCTTCACCTACATGTAAGTACGTGCATCTGGAGGCACGCACACAATGCAGAACCATGGCCCCTTCCATCGAGTTACTCACAACTGCACTACCACCAGGCACAAAACTGTTGGCAGTCAGAGACCAGGATGACGTGCTCCCGTCCCCAGGAGACAGTGGCCCATGAGAGTCTTGTTGCTGTCCCCCAGCACTGACCCCCAGTGACACAAGTCTGCACCTGAACACTGCTCAGTGGAGTGGCAGGAAGCAGTTCAACTGATGAGCCATTGGCTGGCCTGCTTTAATCTTTTTTTAATGTTTTGTAATAAAGCTTGTATTATGTTTTTGTACAGCACCTTGAAACTAGCACAAAGTGCAATAGAAATCACATTTGTTATCATTATTAATAACATTGCTCACCTGTTCATTCTTTTTTTATCAACATGAGGGAAGCATTTCTTAAGGAACACCACTGCTCACTATCATTCCAGTTTTCTCCTCAGAAGAAAAGTAATAACACTTTCCACCAAACCCAAGCCAACCATATGAGCAGAATTCACATTCTCCTGTTGAGAAGGAAGAAGCAAAAAATTACTCACTGTAGTATTGTTTTTTCTTTTCAAGAATCCATCAATAAACATACAAATATCATCAGTCCCCAGGAGTGTACTGTTTTGGAGATAGAATGTTATGCCAATTATGGAATTTTGAATACAAGTTCAAATTCTGCACCGTGATCACACTCCTGCTGTTCTAATGTCGATATGTTTCTATAGACAGGGAGCAGTGACCACTAAAACTATGCAACTGGCTACCAAAATATTTCTAAAAGTTTCTTTAAAAATTTTGAAAACCCCAACTTAATTGAAGCTGTCAAATAAACATGTAGAGAAACGGAAGATACCATGCATCAAACAGATGAGTCAGCAACCCTGTATAACACTGTACAGCAACACTGTATAAATCCAAATAAATGCTTTATAGCATGAAACAACATAGTGAAGATGCAGACAGGGCTGAAAACCCACAACTGCCCCGGCATATTAAGTATCACACTCTTCGTCAGGGGCCCGGTGGCATGGTTGCAGCAGTCACATATCAAGGTAGATAGTTATAAAAATGAACAAACATGATATTAAAATGTGTAAGGTGTGAAAAAAGGACAGTACCATGCATATGTAATTCAAACAGCAATAGCTAACCAAAAAGAGCTACAAAGACTATTGCGTTCATTTTATAAAATAAAATACAAGATTTGGCAGGCTTATTGTGTCAAAGATAGAAAAGAGAAGGGTCACTGTGATCCAAAAAGGCACCGAACTTTATAATACTAATTGTATTACGCAAACAGAGCAAAAATAAAAAAGTGAGGGAGACGGAAGAACAGGGGAAGCAGGGACTCAGGGATGGATGAAGAAAGTGAAAGGAACACAATTGGGGAACCGGGGGGAGAGGAGGGGGGAAGCACAGGGGAAAATATAAAGGGGGAGGAGTTGCTAAGCTGTGCGCCAGAATCTTCAAGGTTGAGAGAGAGAATGGAACACACAGAGGAGAACAAAAACACCTGAGTTAGACACAGAAAACCTTGCAGACCTACAAGAAAGCAAAAATACCAGCAGCAAATTAAAATGTAATCTGTAAGGCTGCCTACTATACAACTGACACTTTCAATGAAGGAATGGTTTCAAATCCCATTGGTCATTAAGATGAAAAGATTTTATACCTTTAAGTGTGAGAATCCTGTAACTTTTCTCTAAAGACTGTTTGTCCTATCACTGCCTTCCAAGAAACCTCAGTTTCAGTAAGGCCTTCAAAACCATTCCACACAGAAGACTGCTAAGCAAGTTGGGATGGCTGGGTGTGGGTCTAAAGATAGTAAAATGCATACGAAACTGGCTATGTACAGTAACAGAACTCAGAGTGTGGTGGAAAATGGAGCCCATTTGGAAGTAGGTAAGGTAACCAGTGGGGTGCCTCAAGGGTCAGTACTGGGACCGGTCCTTTTCAATGTCTTTATTAGCGACATCGTAGAGTGGCTAGAAAGAAAGGTATGCCTGTTCATGGATGACAAAAATGCTACAACAGAGTAGACACAACATGAGGATAGAAAAAATGAGGGAACATTTGAAAAAGCTGTTAGACCGGTCAAGAGTTCGGCAGCTGTGCTTCAACGCCAAAACGTGCAAAATCATGCATATAGGGCGCAGAACCCCAAGGACAACATATCATTTTGAGGGGAGGAGTTAGCAACCACAAAACAGGAAAAGGATCTCAAGATCACATACTGTATCTGATGACCTGAAGGTAGTAAAAGCAGTGTGATTAAAACAGTAGGGAAGGCTAGTAGAATGCTGTGTTGCATAGGAGGGGTATCACCAGCAGAAAGAGAGCATTCGTGATAGCCCTGTATAGATTAATGGTGAGGCCCCATCTGGAATACCGTGTCCAGTTCTGAAGGCCTCATCTCAGGAAAGACATAAACCAGGTGGAGGCAGCACAGACAAAAGCAACCAAAATGGTGCATGGTCTGCACCAGAATCCCTACGAGGAAAGAGTCAGGGAGTTAAATATGTACTCACTAGAGGAAAGGGAAGACATGACAGAAACATTCAAATATGGCAAAGGTGTCAATAAGGTACAGAAAGGTGATATCTTGTACAGAAAGAGATGCTCAAGGACAATGGGGCATGATATGAACCTGGGAGGGAGGAGACTTACAGGGGAAGCAAGGAAATACTTCTTTACAGAAAGGGTGGTGAATGTCCGGAACAGCCTCCCAGCAGAGGTGGTGGGTACCAAACTAGTAACAGTTTTCAATCATGCATGGGATATACACAAGGGGACTTTGGCAACAGGGCTGGGGGGAGGTAAGGCCAGAGATCAGTTAAGGTCTACGTTAGCACAGTAGGTAGGGATGTTAGGGGAGACTAGATAGGCCAGAAGGTCCTTTTCTGTCAACAGCTTCTATGTTTCTAATATGTTCAGTACCCATAAATTTAATAAGATCTAGAGTCCAGCTGTGACTATCAGAAAAATGTATCCCCACAGAGGTATCTGGCTTATGATTCCCTATGGACTTTACATTCTCCTGAATCCTCTGTTTTAGAGGTCACACAATACTCTCTACATATATCAGATTGCATGGACACTAAAAGAAATATACTGAAAAAGGGTGTCATAAGTAATATACTCCTTCACTTTATCACACATGTTCCCAACTTTGTGATGTATAAAGCAGCTACCAGGTTTGCATATTTACATGTTACATCTCTTACATTTGTAGAAGCCCTTTGGTCTTTGTGGTAGCCAACTAGTGCTGATGGCAGCAGAAGGAATGTTGGGCAAATGGCTATGGACAAACCACTCTCTTAAATTGGCAGCCCTTTTGAAAGATACCCTTCATTTACTCCCCAGCAATACTAATCACTATCTCCCATGAGGATCAGCCAGTTACAATCACAATATTGCCTGTCCTTCCTGCAATACCATTACATTTTGTTACAAACATAATTGGCCCAAATCAGAATACTTTCCCAGGGGACAGAACAAATTCTTCTTCTAGTATAATTGCATGTCTCTATCTAGCTGTAAAGCTTTAATTTTAGAATTAGCCAGTAACTCACTATCATAGCTTCTCTCTCAATGAATTTATTTTCTTTCAGGGAGGGGCAATGGACGTAGCCTATCTGGACTTCAGTAAGGCCTTCAACACCATCCCCCATAGAAGGCTAGTAAATAAGCTGGAAAGTTTAGGGGTGGGACAGAAAATAACTAGGTGGGTAGAACACTAGCTGGTGTGCAGAAATCAGAGAGTGGTGTTAAATGGGGTGCATTCCAAGAGAGGAGGTAATGAGTGAGGCACCCCAGGGGTCAGTACTAGGATCCCTCCTTCTCAATATATACTTCAGTGATATTCTGGAAGGTTTGAGGGGAAGGGTGTGTTCATTCGTGGATTATACAAACGTATGATACTTGACAACAGAAACAGGCCTCATGGTCTATCAAGTCTGCTCAAATGCACAGCTAGCACATTTATACTGTAGTTGCCCCACCCCATCCACTCCTCACCCTCGGAAGCTGCTCAGCGTGGCTTACCCAGACCCCACTTGACATGTCCCATTCTCTTTTGAAACTGCCCGCTGTCCTGCATGCCACCACCTCCTCTGGTAGAGCTTTCCATTTCAACACCACCCTCTCAGTGAAATAATGCCTCTTTATTTCCCTCCTGAAACTGCCACCCTCCAGTCTTTGCCCATCCCCCTTGTGTCCCTTCACTTCCTCAACTTAAATAATCCCTCTGTGCCAGATTTGTTTCTCCTCCTCAAATATTTGAAAGTTTCAGTCATATCCCCCAATCCCTTCTCTCCTCCAGGATATACAAACTCAAGTGTCTCAGCATTTCTTTGTAGGTTCTGCCTTCCATTCTCTGTATTATTTTTGTCACCCTATGCTTCACTGACTCGAGCAGCCTAATATTCTTCATCAGATACGGACACCAGTACTGCATGCAGTACTCCAAATGCAGCTTGGCCAAGCACCTGTACAGGCGCAGGATTGCATCCTTGTGTCTGAATGAAAACCCCCACACAATGCACCCCAGCATCCTACTGGCCTTAGCTGCAGCCTTCTTGTACTGAGCACAGTTGTACATGCTCCCTTTTCCTCCTCAGTGGCACCCAACCGCACCCCTCAACCAATATTCCCTCCTCAGGTTCTTCACCCCGAAGTACATAACTTTGCACTTCTTTGCATTAAAACACAATTGTCACCTTACCAACCACTCCTCAAGTCTGGATAGGTCATCCTGTAGCAGCTGACACCCCTCTATGTCATCTCCAACAGCCCCCATCATGGTATCATCAGTGAACAAACTGATCTTTCTCTCAACCCCATGTGCAATATCCAATATGAACAGACCAAACAGCACTGGCCCCAGCACAGAGCCCTGGCACACTGCTGGTCACTGGTCTAGGAGAAAAAGTCCCCTCACAACCACCTGTTGCAATCTATCTTCCAGCCAATTCTTGATCCTGTTATCCATCTTGCCCCCATGCCTACATATTTCAGCTTTGCCTCCAGTCGCCAGTGAGGGACCAAATCAAAGTCCTTGCTGAAATCCAAATATAGGATGTCCACTGCAAGGCCCTTGTCCAACTCCCTTGTGACTCAGTTGAAGTATTCTATTAGACTGATCTGGCATGATCTCCCAGAGAGGAACCCATGCTGCTGCCCACCCTGGAGCTCACTGACCTCGTGAGCCAACCTCCAGTCCAGTGGCACGCATCCCGTGTCCATGAAGGTGTTGAACAGGTCAACCAGTGGCCTGTCCAACTCCTCCACCATCTTCCTCAACACCCTAAGGTGAATACCTTTCTGGACCTGGTGCCTTATCCACCCTAAGTGCCTTCAGACCTTCCAGTGCCTTTTCTTTCAAGAATCACTCAGTCAGTGACTTCCTCCCCCATTGTTCCAACCCCCTCAGTTCACGGAAGCAGCGGACCTCCTACCTTCCTCAGGAACACGGAGAAAAAGTATCCATTAAGTACTTCTGCCTGCCAGATATGAAAATCTGCAGTAGGGTGGACGCCCTGGGAGGAGGGGGTTTGAGGCCATGAAGCATGACCTGAGGATATTGGAGAGGTGGTCAGAAACTTGGCAACTAAAATCTAGTGACAAAGGGTGTGCTGTGATGCACCTGGGGTGTAAAAACCTGCGAGCGGCTTACACTCTAGGAGGGGAGGACATCAAAACAACAGAGCAGGAGAGGGATCTGGGGATTATAATATCAAGCAACCTTAAGGCTGGTAGCCAGTGCAGCAAAGCAGTGGGGAAGGCAAATGGAATGGTGGACACTTTTGAAGATAGACTCATTTTAGGGCAGGATATAATAACTATTACTGAGTGGGCAGTGAGGGACAAAATGAAGTTTAGCTTAAATAAATGTATAGTTATTCATATGGGAGAAACAACATCCAGCAAGATTATTTTATGCAGGGGTTAGACTAAGAGACTCGATTTGTGAGAGGACCTGGATATATATGTTGGGAATGATCTGAAAAGTGGGGCACATAGTAGATATGTTGCTAATAAGGCAATGCATCTCAAAATTGTATCTGCAGAAGTTTCACTCAAAGTGAAGGCTTTACTTCCACTATTCAAAACATATATTGTATGAGGCTGTATTTAGATTATTGTTCTTCAGGTTGGAGTCCATTTAAAAAAAAAACATAAATCTATGGTCAAAAAATCACAAAGGTTATTCACTAAACTAATAGCAGGGTTTGGGGATAAACACTATGAAGATAGGCTTAATAAACCAGGACTATGGCCTTTGGAAGTTTTACTTGCAAGATGGGAATTATTACGACTGTTTTATATAAAATTCTCAAACAAGATTTACCCTCAGAGTCTCCCGTAAACCTGGCTACTATTGCAGGAGTGCGAAAAAACTGGTATCTTAACTTCCATGCATACTCCTTCTAGTAGGGATATCCTGAAGCCTTTATCATTATTGAGGAGGCTGCTTTCCAATTTGTCTCCGGGACTTCAGCCCCTAATTCCATAGACCACCTAACTAGTACGGCTTCTGTGGAGTCCTGAGGTTTCTCACCCAGGGCTTCATATGCATTACAGATGAAGTGGTTCATGCTAGCACCCTGCATTTGGGAATTAAGTAATTTTATTATTAATGGGGCAGGTTCTCAGCTATTGCCACCAAGGTCTCCTCTGAAGGCTGGAAGTATGATTTCAACTGCAAATATTTGTGGAAGAAGCTATGGGGCAATTTATATTGTAATTGGTGTTGTGCAAATGAATGTATACCTCCTGGCCCTATTAGGTGAGAGATATATTTAATATTGTATTTATACCACTGAAACATAGATGTATCTCTAGCATCCGGGAAGAAGCTGTTAACAGCCAGAGATCTAAGAAACAGTGCCTCCATGGGCGAAAGTTTTTTTATTTATTACATGTAGCCATTGACTGAAGCCCTCAGCAGTGCACTACGGATATTCTGAGAGGGGCAGACATCCAGGAGGGTGACCGAACAGATAATATATTGGATCAAGGATATCACTCCAGATCATCTCAAATTGCTTCCAGGGCATATCATAGTTAGGATTTAGCCAAGAAAGTAGTGCTTTTAGTTGAGATGCCTAGACATACTCCAGAAGATTGGGTACATTTAAACCTCATCACCAGGATGCAAAATTTCTATACCTTAGGTGACCCAGGGCAGGCACTTTTATCTCAGGACACGTACTGCTGTTTAGTACCTGCCCCATGGGACACCTAAGGTATCCATACAGCAAGTCTCTTTTAGTCCGTTTTTTCCCATGGCTTTTTTTCTTTTAAGATGTTGATGTCATTGGCTGGGGGGGGCAGGGTGGCTGCTGGAGGAGTGCTGAGAGCTACGATCACGAGATGTACTTCAGCATGTTCAACTGAAGGATGAGTTGGGACACAGACAATACGAGCAAGCTGTCAGCCCACGGACACATCCCCCCTCCCCCATTCCATTACAAATGTCATGGTGCTGATTGGTTTACTGACAGGATGATCGCCTGCTGCAGGAATGAGGAGGGCCTCTCGAGGCAGGAAGGAGCAGCTGCACCAGTGCAAAAAAAGAAGGTATGGAGTTGGAGTGAAGTCCTTTAGGCACAAGCTGACAGTTGTAAAAAGTTAACGCTGTCAGGTAAGTTAAACTGTCTGGCTAATATGTTGCTGTCAGTTGGGGAATGCTCGGACTGGAATGGATAGAGCATAGCAGTTTGGTGTGTGTTGATGATCCACATTCATTAGTCTTTCCCTTGGAGGTCTGACAAAAGGCTTTCTGCAGCAAACCTGTCAATTCTGCACAAAATGGTCTGAAACAAGTCCGGAATGTAGGAAAGCAAGTTACTGCAGTACACGTTCTTCTGGTACAACGAGGAGTCTAATTTTAGCATTTCTAAGGTGTTTTCAGTTGCTCAACACAGAGTCTTAACCATTTGTTTTTTAAATGCTGCTGTAGCTGATTTGTTGGCACATTAAGTTATACGTTTAGTATCACTGGACAGTGGTGCCATTTTAGAATACATAACTGTGACACTGTTGATTAATTGTTAGCCACACGATCTTGTTCAGCCAGGACTTGCAATAGGGTTTCAATCCTTTAGATGGTTCAGTCTCCCTCCTCCCCTCGTGGCTAGTGTCTGCTCAAGGCACGCTTGCTCAATTGGTTTTGGCCTCTTGGCTTTCCTGATCTCCTGTGTTGCTGCTTGTGTTTTGCCTTGGCTTACCCATGTTGGAACCGATTGAAACGCACTGGATTTTACAGCTGCACATAATACTTTATTGAACTAGCAAGCCAACAAAATACACTAAATATAACCCAGAACAGAAGTACAATCATATTGCTAAGTCTCCAGATTTCATCTTGGCCCTTGACTGTCTTGTTCTGGTGGTTGCATGTTAGCCCCCCTTAGAGTATTTTTATAACTGTACTTTTATTCATACAGAGTCAAATACAATGTACAATAAGACTTTTGTCTTCAGCAATCAGTCATTCAGAAACAGTTCATATCCGCCCAGCAGTATTATGTAACACAATTAAAAAGAAAATAGAAGTTTTTTTTTTAATTTGGTGAGAATTTAAAGCAGTAAATATTTTCTTGGGCATGTGTGTTTGCTACTTATATGCCCAAGTGGGCATGTACTTTTTTCCATGAATTTCATGCCCTGCTCATCGCTCTCTGGACAGTTGTAATAAAGTGTACCAAATCCTGGGAAGGTTTCCCTTCCAAATAAAGTGAGAAATAAGTCTGTTCCAGGACTGAAAATAAACATGGGTTGGCATTATGGGCAGTTTCTGTAAAAAAAAAAAAAATATGTGGAAATATATTTTGTTTCATGATTTCTATTCGGGACAGAAAACTTAGTGGGATGTATGACCATTTAGCAAGGTCCTCTGTTAAGTTTTGAGTTAAGGGTTCAAGGCCTTTCGGCACCATGCAATTCTGCTTAAAGTTGGACCAGCATAACATTCTGTGGTGATTTGCATATGCAGCCCATGGTGCTTTGCATTGTGGGGGCATGTGTGATTTTGTGTTTTCTTGAAACTTGGCTTCCCAGCCAAATGCCCTTTGGGGTAACCCTTGCCTCAGTGTTTATGCACAGAGGTTCTTTGTCTTCAAAATTAGCAATGTCTGCTTGAATCGGGTTTTTAGTTAAGCGAATCCCTAAGTAGCGCATTGTCTGTTTATGCCACTTAAAGAAATAGGATCTTTTAAGGGAGTGTGGGGGGGGATTATAATCACACAACAGTACTTCCATTTTTTGTTGGTTAATTTTATAGCTTGATACCGCTCCAGAACTTTATAGTTGTTCCCACACCCTCGGGTTGATATTTCTGGGGAAGTTAGGGAAAGAAGGATGTCATCAGTGAATAATGAAATTTTATAAGTTTTCCCTTCAATAGGTATTCCCTCAATTTCTGGGTGTAATTTAATTGCCCAAGCCAGGGGCTCAAGGTATAGTGCAAATAGTAAGGGGGAGAGGGGGCATCCTTGGCGTGTTCCCCTCTGTAGGGGGAAAAGGGTCAGAAATAGAACCATCTAATTTTAGGTAAGCCTTGGGATTTTTATATATGTTTTGTAATTGCAGCATTACTTCCTCTGGGAATTCGAATCGAGACAGGGTTGCCCATAAAAAGGGCCAGACAACCCTGACAAATGTCTTCTCTGCATCCAATCCAAGGAGTGCTAGGGGGATTGATTGTTTAGCTGCATATTCTTTGAGAAGGTAGGTTCATCGAACTGCATCATGTGCTTGTCGACTTTTAATGAATCCAACCTGATCAGGGTTAATCAGCAGGGGCAGAATACTTTCAAGTCTATGGGCTAGAATCGACATGTATATTTTGTAATCACAATTTAACATTGAAATTGCCCTATAAGATGAAGGATCTCTAGGATCCTTATCTGGTTTAAGAATAGCAGATATTACTGTGTATTGCCAGGAGGGTGGGGGAGACACCGGTCTGTATCTCATGTAAAGCTTTTAATAGGAATGGTAAAAATTCTTCTTGAAATGCTTTATAAAACTCCAATGGATAGCCATCTGGTCCTGGGGCTTTCTGTGTTTTGGCTTTCCATAGCACTCCTTCCATTTCGGCTATAGTTATGGGGGCTTTTAAAATTTCTATGTGGGAGGTAGTCATTTTTGGGAGCTGTAATTTATTTAAATACTTCTCTATCTGCTGGCTCAGGTTTGCAGGCTCGGCCCTATATAGATTTTGATAATATTTGGCCATGATTTGTCTAATTGCTGTGGGGTGGTTCTCGAATTTCCCAGTTTTGGGATACTGCATGGCTGTGATGCAAGTTCTAGCCCTATGCATTCTAAGCTTACAAGCCAGGTTCCTTGCTCTCTTGGGGTCCCCCTCATGGGCAGAGTCTCAGGTAAAAGAGTTGTTGTTCCATTTTTTGATCAATATGTTTTTGTATTTTTTGTTTTGTGAGCAACATCTGCAGCTTTACGTTCTGTCCCCTGAGCATATGAAGTTGCAATTCATTAATTTCTCTTGGAGCCAGTCATCTGTGCCTCCCTCTCCCTACATTTTTTGGAGGAAAAAGCAATGATTTCCCCATGGAGTATTGCCTTAAGGGTGTCCCATAGCATCACTGCAGGGACATCCGAGCTAGCATTTTCTCTGAGGATGCGGGGAACCCCATTTCTGACTAACTGACAAAACTCCGGGTCCCTGAGGTGCCACAGGTTGAGATGCCAGAATGTTGTTTTGTGCCCACCTCCTAAGTTGAATTTAGCATGTATTGGAGCATGGTTCGACAACAGTTTAACACCATGCCACACATCTTGTAGTGTCTCTAGGTGCTCTGAAGTGGTGAATACATAATCAAGGCGTGATGCCACCCCAGACCCTGGGGCCATATAAGTGTACTTTCTTGGGAGGAGAAAAAATGGTGCCAGACATTAACTAGCCCCAAGGAGGAAACTGCTCCTTCAGGTATTTCTGGAGGGTTAGTTCTGTGGGACAGATAAACTGAAGCATCCTTTGTGGGGTTCAAGTGAAGTTCAAATCTCCACCCATCAGAAGCTGCCCCAGGACCCTCAAAGATGCAAAAAAAATTTCTGGGCCAAACTCTTTAATTTGCAGAGAAATATACAGAAGCCAGAGTTACTAGGCAGGCATGAAGTTTGCCCATGGCAATGGTATATATCTCCTCTGGCCTGTGATTACCTCTTGCAAATCAAACGGTACTCCTCTCCTAATCAGAATGGCTTCCCTCTTCTCCTGCCTGAATTGTGGGATGATGCTATTACCGTTGTGAAACCCAACTTTGTACATTTTTAATGTTCAGGAGCCAACAAGTGGGTTTCCTGCAAGAAAATGACTTCTGGGGTACCTCTCTTAATAGATTGCAATAACCAGGATCACTTAACAGGACTGTGGATCCCATTGATATTGAGTGATAAAATTTAAGAAGATCTACCCATTTTGTATATTTAGTAATATCTTTATGATATTTTAACTGTGTCCCTCTCCATTTCTCTCTCCATCTCTGAATATTATGATGCTCCATCTCAGCTCCCCACAGTACATTTTGCAAATTCACAGTATCCTCCTGTGCTGAATTCAAAAACTTAGGTTCCTGTACAGCTAGACCACCAATACCTATTTTTCACATTCTATACTTGATTTCAATTAAAAATATGCACCCATAAGATAGGGTATCAAAACAGAAAACATCTACTAACATCCAAAACACAATTGTCAGCATAAAATAACATTTACTGCCCTCTAGTGGTGGTGCGTTAATACTCCTGGTTATAAATTGTGGCAGTCTAGTCATAATGAATGGCCTAATGAGAAAGGGCAACCAGGGAACATGAGGATGATAATACTCTGTAGCTAGTTTCAGTGTATGCCACTCACTGCCATATTTCCAATAGCAAAAACAGAACATCAAACTATTTACAAGGCAAACAAGAAAACATATTAGTGGCTCCCAAGCCAGGGAGGGATCTCTACTCCCTCCTCTGGGAGGAAGAATGTTATTTTCCTGTGAGGATAACTCATGAATCCAATGTGGGCTCCCAGCGCCATGAGGGCGTAAAAACATCATGATGCTCACGACCAGCACATGCAGCCTTATGCAGAGTAAATGGTCTGGCTCACAGTACTGCCCACTTATCCGCTGCAAGTAGCTGTCGCCAAGTGGACGCCTTGGGTAAAGTATATTACTCCCCTATCCCAAGGATGGTACAGTACCCACTGTGTTTCCTTCTCAATGGGGCTCAACAAGAATAATATTTGTTGTGGATGGGAAGGGAGTCTAATGTTGGACAGAGAAGTCTACCGGGGGATAGAGGGGGAAGGGGGGAGAAATCCTCAATTACTTAGTATATGATTTCTCAGACTCAACTGTTCCCTTTTGGTCTCAATTTTAATAGAAATGTTCCATTTTGCTGTCCCATTGAGTCTTTATACCGCCCCATTCCCCATGACATTCCATAAGTATGTTCGGAAACAGTAAAAAAATATAGCTTTGTGGAATGAAGTCGATAGGCAAGTATAATCCTGTCCATTCCCCAGACAATACAGTTAAGGTCCCTGTGTTAATATTAGGCCTCATCTCTCCTCATGGGTAGGAATAATTACTGATGCCCCCAGCCTGGTCAATCAATCGGGCAGTCCTCTGGAACTTGTGAAGCAGCTTTTTAACATCTTGTAGTGTTGAATACCCTTGTCGCTTTCTGGATTGTGCTGTTTGGGCCTTTTCTCATATATTTCCTTTCTGCTGTATCTCCTGGTCTCGTGGGTCTGGTATGGGTGGCTGGACCACCATAATGTTCCTAGCCTGTAATACTTTTGTTGCTTCATCTGGGGTTTCAAAGGATTGCGGACCACCAGGAAACATTATAGTAAGTTTTGCTGGGTACGGTGTGAAAAACTTCAGTTGCTGCTCCTTTAGGACTCAGAGTATCGGTGCATAGGCCCTTCTTTTGGCTGCTATCTGTGGAGAGTAATCATTATCAAAATATAAGTGCCGGCCTTTATATTGTATATCCCTTATTCACCATGCCCGTGTCAAAAACTGCTGTTTTACTGCATAGTTCAGCAGCCTGAGCACGATAGAGCATGGTCTCTTGTCAGCCTGCTGTGGCTTCAGGGCAAGTGCCTGATGGGCTCTTTCTATTTCTATTTTGGTTGTGGAATCAAGTTGAAGAACTTCTCTCAATAAAGTGTTCTCAAATTTAAGCATGTCTCTCCATTCCTCATCTTCAGGCACCCCATGTATGCATAGGTTTTTTCGCCTCAACCGATTTTCAGGTTCCTCACATTTTTCATTTAGTATTTTTTGCTTAATAAGTGCATAACCATTCTCTCTAAGCTGTTGCTTCTAGCATCAATCTCTGTGTCTGCTGTCTCCAAGTCCACTGCTTTTTGATTTATTTTATTTAATTCTGAGGATAGCTCCATGCGGAAGGGGGATGGGAGTTCTTCAGCTTGGGGGGAGTGGAGTGGAGTGGACAGATAAGGGTGGTGAGGTAAGGGAGATGCCCTGTGGCCAAATGAGTCCAGGATAGGGGATTGTGATGCCTGGTTCCCATACCTAAGGGTTCCACTAATAGTGGGCAAGTGGCCCGCTCCTCCAAGGCCTCTCATCCAACTCAGGTGGTGTTATGCAATGCCAGGTCTATAAAGAACAAGACAGCAATTATTGCTGGTCTTGTTGAGTCATCTGACCTGGCTTGCATCACCGAGACCTGGCTGGACGAGAATGCTGGTCCCATATTGGAGTCAGCTGTTCCAGCCGGGTACTCAGTGATACATCACCTGAGACTGGATTGAAGGGGGGGTCACTATTTGTTTTAAATCGGAATTGGACCTTGTAGAGGTTCCAGTGGTGACCCCTAGATCCTTTGAGTATCATGGGAGCAGGGGTAACAGCAGAATCTTACTCATTTACCATCCACCCGATGATGAGAATGTTTTTCTGCAGGAAGTTGCAGACTTCATTGTCGACCTGGTGTTGGAACCCTCCAGGTGGTTGGTCCTGGGGGACTTCAGTGCCCGGGTCAACAATGAACTCTTGCATTTTGGTCAAAACTTTTTCCAACTGATGATTTTGTTGGGCTTTACACAGGTTGTTACCGCTGCAACCCATATTCAGGGTCACTCTCTGGATCTGGTGTTCACCCTGGGGATGGAGATCATGGAACTGGTGGGGGAACCAGTTGGGTGGTCTGACCATCACTCTATAAGGTTCAATTTTGTGGCCCCCCTATGAGACCAACCCCTTTGGAGATGGTCCAGTACCACCCTTTGAGGGGTGTTACTCCTGAGGGTCCGATGGCGGTGCTGGACCTATCAAGTTGGCCTATGGAGAATATGGAACCAGATATCTTAATAGTGCACTATAATAATATGGTGCTGAGGACTTTGGATTCCATAGCACCTGTCCGTGTTTGCCCCTTCTCCCTCCACCCTCAGTCCTCTTGGTTTGATGGGACACTGAGGGAGTTGAGGAGAGTGGGGTGAAGGTTGAAATGCTGCTTGCGGAAATCCATCCTGGAAAGTGACTGGTTTAGATTGATTGGCCATTATACGGACTATCAATCAGAAATCTCCTGTAAGAAGGCAGAGTTCCTGTCGAGGGAGATAGCTGCATCAAGGAATCGAAAAGCTCAGCTCTTCCGGACCTTGGACAGGCTGCGCAATCCAGCCTGTCTGTGGGGTAGGAGAGCTTTATCACAAATAAAGTGTGATGAGTTTGCGTGGTTCTTTGACAATAAGGTGTCATTAATCAGGTTGGAGATCCGTAAAACGCATTCAAATGAGCATGGCAGTGATCGATGTGAGGTTACAAGCCCTCAGTCTGCCTGGACAGACTTTGACCAGCCAGCGATCATGGGTATCATGAAGATTGTCCAGGGCTTGAGGCCAGCTTGCTGTAGTTTGGATCCTGGTCCCACATGCCTCCTTGTGGGGTGTGTGGATGTGATCAGACCAGTCCTTGTTGAGACAGACTGGTGTTCATTGGACCAAGGGGTGTTTCCTGAGTCTCTGAAAGAGGCTGAGGTGACACCCCTTTTGAAGAAACTTCCTTGAGCTCAGACTGTCTAGCTAACTACAGACCAATTTCTAACCTGCCCTTTTTGGGCAAGGTTATTGAGAAAGTAGTTGCATTGCAGCTCAATGACTTTCTTACCACCCATGAAGTCTATGATCCTCTCCAGTCCGGTTTCAGGAAGAGGCACAGTACTGAGACGGCATTGGTGCGAGTACTGAATGATCTCCTAGTAGCGAGAAATCAGAGGAGCCGTTCGATCTTGGTTCTCCTTGATCTTTCTGCAGAGTTTGACACCGTGGACCATGGGATGTTGCTAGAAGACCTGCAGCTGCTCTGTGGACTGTCGGGGACAGTCCTCAGATGGTTCCATTCTTTCCTCATGGGCAGAACTCAGAGGGTAGTATCAGGAATTTTTCCTCTGCTTCCTTTGCTCTGCCTTGTGGGATGCCGAAGGGGTCTGTGCTTTCCCCCTGTTGTTCACAGTGTATATGCCATTGGGAGACATTATAAGGCATTATGGGCTGAGTTTTCACTGCTATGCAGATGACACTCAGCTCTATGTATTCTTTGTACCAGAACAGAATGATGCATTATCGGTCTATAATTAACGGCTCTGCCTTTTTCCCATAGGGAAACCGTGGCGTAATTTGCCATTATAAAGGAGCATTTATAATGGCAAACACGCGCGCGGCTTCCCTTGGTTTGCTCATGCGCCCGCTAGTTTGTCCCCTCACGCCCGATTTCATCTCTTGCAAACTCAGCCTCCACGCCATAAGAATTTGGCAGTAGGTAAGTTCTTTTTAAAACTGGTATTTTTCAGAATAGAGAGGCGCAGAAGAGCTGAAAACAAAAAAAAAATCTGCCACGCTACTGACAAAAAACAGACCAGAGCGTGGCAGCACCAGAACGTCTGGGGGAACATCCTGTATTTTATATAATTGCTGAGGCAAAAAAGGCAGACCCGGCAATTATATAAAATAAAAAATGGGTCGGGGGTGTCAAACTCCGATTTTTACACACACCCTCATTGTGGGATGCTTTTCACAAACCCCTCAGGCTTCGCCCTCGGGGTTTATGTAGCATCCCACAACTCGGGTGTGTGTAAAATCTCGTTACACACCCCGACCCATACTTTATTCTATATTTAACAACTGCCTCGCTGAGATTCAGGACTGGATGAGTGCTAACTGGTTGAGACTGAATCAGGACAGGACTGAGGTGTTGGTGGTGGACCAGGGTCACCGTGCAGAGAATTTGACTCCTGGGTCTCCCTCTGGCCTTGTGGTAGGGGGTAACCAGTTGAGACCTTCTGAACAGGTGCGGAATCTGGGAGTAATACTTGACAGCAAGCTGACGCTTTAGACACAGGTGTCAGCCATTGTCAAGTCTTCTCTTTACCATCTGAGGAATATAGCCTGGATAAAACACCTTGTTCCACACTATGACCTTCCTGTGTTGGTTCACGCCTTTGTTTCTTCGCATCTTGATTACTGTAATGCTCTATATTTAGGGTTGCCGGGGGTGGATTTCCGTCGCCTGCAGCTGGTGCAGAATGCTGCAGCCAGGTTGTTGACTGGGCTACCACAAACTTGCCATATCACACCTGTGCTGCACAAACTGCATTGGCTGCTGGTGCAATGGAGGATCACCTTCAAGGTCACATTGCTGACCTATAAGACCCTACACAGACTGGGACTGGGCTACTTGCAAGATCTCCTTCAGCCCTACCGCCCTCTCCACCTACTCTTTTCCACCAAAGAGGGATTGCTAGAGATTCCCAGGGTTGTCTTCAGTCACCTGGGGCCAGAGCATTTTCTTATGTGGCCCCAACCCTGTGGAATTCTCTACCTCATCAGATTAGAGAGTGCCTGTCCACAGAGTCATTTAAAGCCTCATTGAAGAGCTACTTATTCGTATTAGCTTTTGAAAAAAGTTTATCCTGTTGCCTTTTAATTGTTTTTATGTTGCTTGCATGCATGTGCAAGAAACATAGTGCCATCATCGGAGATTTCGGAGGTGTGTCACCTCCTCCTCCAATTCAGGCAGTGTGCTGGAGGCGCGGCCCTGTAAGCCAATGCATTTTGGGCTGTCTGGCTACGCTCCAAAATGCAGTAACATCTGATTGAAAGGGGAGCTATGCTTGAGTGAGCAGTGATAAAGCTGCTCACGTGCAGCCTCCTCCCAATCCTTGACGTCTGCGCCCGCATGCACTGTATAGCCGACGAAGTGCCCAATCCCGTCGTCTGAGCTCGTCGTCTCCCCAGCAGTTGGTGCCACGCGGGAGCGCATCCCAACATGGCAATCAGTCCTTTTGCCGATGGAGGTGCCCAATCCCCATCAGCTGAATGCCCCCCAGCGTGGCAAACTGTCCCACAACGCTCTTTTTACCTGTAAGACAAAAGCGGTCCCGCGTTGCATCTCTGACCCCTCCCACAACCTGCCCACCACCCTGCGCACCCAGCCTCCCACACCCCCTCACCCCATTCTTACCTCCGGACTCCGGCGCGATGATCTTCGGTGGACCGGGAACACGTCTGCACTCTTCAAAGCCGACCGCGAACTGAGGAAATGCCGGTAAGCTGTATAATGGGCTAGATAGGGGGGTTTCAACCTTATTGCATATCTCAGCCATTTTTGGGAATTTTTGCACCAAATTTTCAACATGGGGTTTTTGGGACCCCTTCTCATGAATGATGTCACTGTCATGGCATTATTCGGGCCCGAAGGGTGATTTTGCACAGTGACTGCACGGTGACTGCGAAATCACCGCTTCGAGCCTGAACTACCATGACAGTGACATCATCATGAAGGAGCCAAAACCCCCATGTTGAAAATTTGGTGCCAAAATTCCAAAAAATGACTGTTTTACGAGCATGCGTTGCGCAGTTCCTACGCAGGCTCGTAAGTTCGCGAAATTTCAATATTTTCACTCCAGATTTTCAACATTGCTATTTTACCACACCTTCTTATGAGTAGTATAGTTGTCATATTTCACATCTCATCCAAAATGTGTTTCCGCCCATGTAGCGCAAATGGCGCAGTTGGTGTGCGAAATCAATGTACAGGGCAAATTAAGAAAATCACAATGACACTGTTCATGAGCAGAGGTCTTAAAATGGCTATGTTGAAAATTTGGTGAAAAAATTCCTAAAGATGACTGTTTTACGAGTGTGCATTGCGCAGTTCCTATGTACGCGCGTAGGTTTGCGAATTTTCAATATTTCCACTCCAGATTTTCAACATTGCCATTTTTCCACACCTTCTTATGAGTAGTATAGCTGTCATTTTTCACATCTCACGAAAAATGTGTTTCCACCCATGTAGCGCACAATGGCTCAGTCATGTGAACTCAGTGTATGGGACACATTAAGAAAATCACAGTGTCACTGTTCATGAGCAGAGATCTTAAAATGGCAATGTTAAAAATTTGGCAAAAGAATTCCTAAAAATAACTGTTTTACGAGTGTGCATTGCACAGTTCCCACGCACGCTCGTAGGTTTGTGAATTTTCAATATTTCCACTCCAGATTTTCAACATTGCCATTTTACCACACCTCCTTATGAGCAGTACAGCTGTCATTTTTCACATCCTGCCCAAAACGTGTTTCCGCCCATGTAGCTCACAATGAGCAGTCGGTGCAAACTCAATGTATGGGACACATTAACAAAATCACAGTGACACTATTTCATGACCAGAGGTCTTAAAATGGCTTTGTTGAAAATTTGGTGAAAAAATCTAAAATGACATGTTTCTGATGGTGCACAGTTCGTGGTTCGAGTCTAAATTTTCAATATTTACACTCCAATGACTTCCAAATACCTAAACAGCATATAGAAGCAAGCAACATTCGGCACTGACAAATGCTTGTTATATTTGTATTTATTGTCGATGTATGTTAATTTTGCTATATATTTGCACTTTGGTATTTTGAAAACCACATTACAAATAAACGTTGATTTGATTTGATTTGATCTTGAAACCCTTTTAGCTCTGCCAGGATTGCTGCATTGCTGGGCTGCCCTCTTGGAGCTGGTGGGGCTTCCACCATGTCTTCCAGGCGTGGTTCACCAGTCAGAGAGTCGGTAGTTTGCTTTGCTTGTTGCATGGCTACTGAGGATGATGTCTTCTTTTTTCAGGCTCCCATTCAGGTCTGTGACTCCTTTATACCTTTTGCTTTAAAATTTGATTTGTTATGCTCTGGTTTTTGGAGTCTGTTTATCGGGCCCCGAGGGAGATGTCGTTTCAGTGCCGCATTCCTCTATGAGGCTCAACTGGAAGTCAGCACCAGCTTTTCAACTAATCATTGAACCCCACAGTGCAGAGTACATTAGCCTTACCCATGCCATAGACAGGCAGCACCTCTGAGAAGTTTACCATGTGTGCAACTTGTCTCAGGCCCCTCTCCAACTCCACAAACTCCTCCTGCACTGCTCTGATCCCACTCCCAGCTAGGTCATTCATACCTAGGTGGACAATGTTGTCCAGCTCCCTCTCCCTCACAGCTGTTCCCACAATCCTGAACATTTGCTTACTATCTCTCCAAGCCATGCTGCCGGACAGGCACCCTACATTCCTCTCCCCTCCCTCCCCCACTTCTACCCCCCTAACAATGGAGTCCCCCACCAGAAGTTGTTTTCTTCCCCTGTGGGGTCCTGTGCCACCCTCCTGTGGGTCTCTCTTGTGGAGGTTCCCAGCATCCCCATTGGTCTCCACTGCTGGTGCCTCCTTAGAGGAACCACACTCTGCCAGAATGATGTATGAATTATGGAAAGGTACAACTAGAGGGATGTGCCTCTGTTCCACCACACTCACCCTTCCTGAACCCACCATAGTCCAACCACACCTTTTTTTTGGCAACCTCTGAGGCAACTGCAGGGCCCCTGGTAGTCCCCGGGTGGGGCGGAAGGTTTCCCAAACTCCTTGCCTGGTCCTGGGAGTGGGAAGAGAATTCTCTACTCCTTGTCAGGTTGGCCTGGGGATGGGCAACCTCCTCCCTCAGAGCAGGGAAGTGCCTGCAAATAGGGCAGCATTGCAGCCTCCGGAATGTCTCTCAGAAGGCTGCCACCCCACAGCCAGTGCATTGCACCATTCCCCACACCTCTTTTTTTCCTGTTGAAATTTTTATGTTGTCTTGTGCATGCAGCACAAGAAACATGTTGTTGTAGCTTGGTGTGGAGTAGCAGGTTTTGGAGCTTCGATCGTGTTTGTGGTCAGTGGGGCCACTGCTTTTCCAGGCTGGTCTCTGAAGCATGAATGAAATAGCAAGCTGTCTATGACAGCACTGCAGAAGCATGCCACCAACTTGAAACAATTTCACCACTGCAATGAGGGAACTCCCAGTCATTGCAGGGCATGCCTTGCCTGGTGCAATATATTTCAATAAACATAGCGGTGGTTGTCGCTGTCTGCCTCTCACAGTCCCCAACAAGCTGACTTCATGGGTGCCTAGTCCCTGTTGGCATCACCCTCCCAGTTCACTTGGTTTGCCGATGGAAAGTCCAATCCTAGTTGGCATAATGTCCCCTACTTTAATTTGTCTGCCAGGGGATGCTCAATCCCGGCATCATGCCCCTACACAGACATGTTGTCTTTGCCAATGGGGTGCCAAATCCCTGTTGGCCCAAGTACCCCCCAAAACACCCAGGTGGCACACTGAGAGAGCACCCCTGTGTGTCCGAAGCAAACCTGGAAAAAGAAAACCTCCCCAAAAAGTGTTTTTTTTATCACCTGTAAACAAGAAAACAGTCACTCGCTGTTTGTTGTAGCCCATCCCCCAACCTGCATCCACCCTCTGTGTACAGCACCTCCCAACCCCCCTCACCCCATACTTACCTCTGGAGCCTGGTGTGATGATCTTCAGTGGAGCGGGAACATGCCTGTACTCTTCAAATCTGACTGTGAAATGAAGAAATGCCGGTAAATTGTATTATGGCATCAATTGGGGAGGGGGTTCAACTTAGATATATATCTCAGCCATTTTTGTGACTTTTGGCTCCATATTTTCAACATAGGGTTCTTGGGAACCCACCTCATGAACTCAGTCACTGTCATGTTATATTGGAGGTGCGATCATGTTGTGTTCAGTGGTGCCACTGCTTTTTTGGGCTGGTCTCTGAAGCATGAATGAAATAGCAAGCTGTCTATGACAGATGCGTGCCACCAACTTGAAACAACATGAAGTCAGCTTGTTGGGGACTGTGAGAGGCAGACGGCAACAGCCACTGCTATGTTTATTGAAATATATTGCACCAGGCAAGGCACGCCCTGCAATGACTGGGAGCTCCCTCATGAGATTGGGGGACAATATACCATCTAAGAAACTTTGCCAGAATCAAGCACCTCATTCCATCTGGTGATCTGCCAACTTTGATCTGTGCTTTTGTGACCTCACACGTGGACTACTGCAACTTGCTTTACCTTGGGTTTCCGGGGGTTGATATCTGCTGCTTGCAGCTAGTGCAGAATTCCACAGCCCGAGTATTGATGGGTACCCCTACATCTTCCCATATTACTCTGGTGCTGCGGGAACTGCACTGACTGCCAGTTCAGTGGTGGATCACCTTCAAAGTTGGACTACTGACTTTTAAAGCCCTGCATGATCTGGGCCCTGATTACCTGAAAGAACTCCTGATTGCTTACTGCCCTGTGAGATTGCTCCGCTCAGCCAACGAGGAGTTGCTAGAGATTCCAAGAGTGATATTAAAATCTGCTGGGACCCGGGCTTTTATGTTTGTGGTCCCTTCCCTTTGGAATTCTCTACCCCATCAAACTAGGGAGTTTACGACCGTGGGGAGTTTTAAATAGCATCTTAAATCCTTTTTGTGGGAAAAGGCATATGGTTTTACTGCTTATTAATTGTTTTGTGTGTTTTATAATATTACTTTTGTAACTCTATTTCTGCATTCTGTATTTTGTCTTATTTTATTGGAATGCACCTTGACACTTGAAAGGTGCAATATAAATAAAAATAATATTATTACTATTATTATTATGTCATCATTCTGTCCCAAAAGGTGATTTTCGGTCACTGTGCAGAATAACCTTTTCTGACCGATTAACAGAACGGCAATCCACTGTTCATGAGGTAGGCTCCCAAAAAGCCTATGTTACAATTTTAGTTACAACAATTCCAAAAAAGTGACTGTTATGAGCATGCATTGCGCAGTTTACATGTATAGTCGTAAGTTCGAGAATTTTTAATATTTTCACTCCAGATTTTCAACATTGCTATTTTTTCACACCTCCTTATGAACAGTATAGCTGTCATTTTTCACATCCTGCCTGAAATGTGTTTTGGCACATCTCTTGCACAATGGTGCAGTCACTGTGGGAAATCAACATTTGGGACAGATTAAGAAAATCACAGTGACACTGTTTGTAAGCAGAGGTCCCAAAATGACTACGTTGAATATCTGGTGAAAGAATTCTACAAAATGACTGTGTTATGAGCATGCATTGTGCAGTTTCCATGCACACTCGTAGCTTTGAGAATTTTTAATATTTTCACTCCAGATTTTCAACATTGCCATTTCTTCACACCTCCTTATGAACAGTACAGCTGTCATTTTTCAAATCTTGCCCAAAATGTGTTTTCACACATCTGGTACAGAATGATGCAGTCGCTGTGGGGAATCAACATTTGGGACAGATTAACAAAATCACAGTGCCACTGTTCATGAGTGGAGGTCCCAAATATTTTTATGAGGTGGGGTCACAAAAAGCCCATGTTGAAAATTTGGAGTGCAAATACCGACAAACCTCTGGGGCATTAGGGTTTCTAACCATAATGTCCCACCCTGTAGTTACTGAGAGGTGTTAAGGGTGTGCCTTTGGGTTGTCAGCTGTAATGCTCTTGTCATCCCACCCCCACTTGCACACTGCAGCCAGTGACAGGCATAAAGGTGTGCCTTGGACTCTTCAGCCCCAAAGTTCACCTTATTCTCCTATACTGCACCCATCTCAAGGTATTTCCTTATGGAATGGGGTAAGGGTAAGGCCCAATGACCCCAAGGCACAATGCAACACTTGTCAGAGTCTGCAGAGTAGGGTGAGGTGAAATGGCATGGTGGTATGGCTGATGACCAAAGCGGGGTTGATGTCAGTTCCATATTTCACTTCCATTCCTATTATGCATATTTCTAACTCCAGCACTATCAATGCCAACACCAGCAAGACAACACTCGGCATTGACAAATGCTTATTTTTGGTAGTCTGTGTTGGCGTGTGCATATGTGTACCCTATGCAGTGTGCTGGGCTGTTAAGGATCTGGTAGGTGTATGTCCTATCCCTTTTGGGAAGTGATGTTAGAACCCTGGTATAAAGGAAATGTTGACTGGGAGGTGAGGGTGGGGTGGCCCAATCCCATGCCCTCCAGAAACAATCAGCTACAGCTCTGTTCCACCACCACAGTGAGTGCTTTCTTTCCTTTCAGCAAGACAATCTGAACAAACATTTTTTTTCAGATTGAGTATACTTTATTTATTCATTGTCGTACACATCAGAGGTATCAAGCATACATAACACTAGAAGCCAAACTTCTATGCAAGACTTAGGAGAAGAAAAGTTGAATTGCTCCAGTTTTCTTTGTTACTCTTTCCTATAATAAACAATACTCCATTGAGAAGAGCTTTTAACAAAATAACAACAATACAACTATACCACCCCAAATCCAATTCTCCATCTACCTCCAAGTTGCACCACTGACAGCACCTTAAAGTATCCACACCACATCAAAGAATGTTAGACATTTATATAAAGGTGCACCACCATACTACATAATAGTCAATAAAGTAAGTAGCATGTGCAAGGGAGCCCACACTCTCTGATAATACTTTGTTTTCTTGGAAAGGAAGGCCAGAAAATTCTCCGCCTGAAAAGCAAAAAGCATCTCATGCAGCCATTCTGTCACTGTGGGGGTTGCCTGTTCCATCTAGTGACATATTATCACTTGTTTAGCACACAGTTCATAGTCATGTGTTTTCTTTTGTTCCCAATCAGAGAATCTCTGTATTCTCTCAAAAAACATATTTCCAGCAGGAAGGCATCAGACAGGCCCAGAATGGGGTCAAGCCTAGTTTTTATGGCCAACCAGAGTGGAGAAGCCTTGTCTCAGCTCCACAGAATATGAAGTAGGGCACCAGGATGCTCACCACAATGGGAGCATATGTCATTTTGGAGTTCCCCTTTTTATAAAGTTTGGACAGGGTTTAGTATAAGTCATGAATTATATAAAACTGTAGCAAATGATATTTATTCCATTTAATATCTTTATATAAGTGGGTCCATATTTGACTCCAAGAACATGTGGTAGAGAATGGAGAAAATAGAATATAATCCCATTTGTAATTGGGGTGTCCCTCCTTGTCTGCCAGGAAATCCCACAGGTGATAATAGAAAAATGAAATGATATGTGATGAAGGTAATGAGGCAATGACAGGAAGGATGGGCCCAACCAGATATTTATTCCAGAGACCCAGCCCAAAATGATGAAGAAGCATGTGAAATGACTGAATATATTTAAAATAGTAGGAGGAGGGAAGGTTAAATTTATGTTGAGCTTTCAAAAAAGGAAGTAATTTACTGTTATTCAGCAAATCCTTAACCAAAATTGTCCCTTCTCTGTGCCAATAGGAAGGATCCAACATATTTCCTCCTATTATGAAATTGGAGTTGTGTAGTGTAGGTTGTGAGGTGTCATAACTAAGGGACGTATGTGTGAGTGCACTTAATTGTGAGTATGCATGAAGTGTTGCTATTATGGGGGAGTTCCATAACTGTTTAGGCACTGTATATGGTTGAGGGGAACATATATCAGGGAGCCCAGATCAATATTGTATGAGGCACATAAGGACTTCTCTATCTGCACCCATAATGGGGAGAACGCATTAGAACATGCTGTAATGGGAGTTGCTAACCAATGGAGAATTATAGTACTGGAAATAGAAAGACTATAGAGGAAGAAATTGGGAATTTGAAGACCTCCTCTAACCTTAGTACATTGTAATTTAGAAAGAACTCATCTCGGAGACTTACCAGCTAAATATAATTGGAAATTATACTATGTACTTGTGAAAACTAGGTTTTTGGAAGGGATTAGTTATGCATTTGAAGGGGGTACCAGATACGGGGAAGGACATTCATTTTTATTACACTAATACACCCCTAAAGAGAGAGACAAAGTAAGGCCCAGCAATTTAGATCCACTTTAATATGAGTGAGTATCTAATCCAGATTATATTTCTTCATTTTAGCTCCAGACCAAAAGAGATATGTCTCCAAATATTTCATCTCGTCTTTGACCCATGCTAATCCCAAATGTCGAATATCGGCATTCATGGTAAAGACATTGAGAAGTATAACCTCTGTTTTGGAGAGATACAATTTGTAATTGGATATTTTACCAAATTCGTTAACAGTATCTATAACAGCTGTGAGAGAAGTGGAGGGATGTGTGACATGAAGAAGTATGTCATCAGCACAGACAGACAATTTGTACTGAGGGGTGCCAGTGGGGATCCCTGTAATCTCTTGTGAGGAATTGATTCATCGGATTAAAGGTTTGAGATACAAATTAAACAAGAAGGGAGATAACAGGAAGCCTTGTCTGGTACCTAGTTGAAGAACAATAGGTTGTGAGAGTACCCCATTACAGAGTGCACGGGCTCTGGGATGTGAATATAGTACTTTTATCCAGTGAACAAACTGAGGAGGAAAGCAATATTTTGGCAAGAGATTACAGAGGTAGTCCCACAAAACCCTATCAAAGGCTTTCTCTACATCCAGGGAAGCCAAAACTGCAGGGGTGTTGGACTCCAGACGCAAAGCTTAGTTGAGTAAGTTTGTGGAGGTGGTCTGCTGAGAGTCTACCTGTCATAAAACCAACCTTCTCAGGACTAATTAGGTCATGCCAAACTTTATTGACTCAGTTAGCCAGCACTTTAGCAAGGATTTTAAGGTCAACATTGATCAAGGATATGGGTTGATAGTTAGAAACATAAAGTTTGGGGAGAACCACAACTGTTACCTCGGTAACAGAAAATCTGACAGGCCGTGTTTGTATATATAATTGTAAACATCAAGTAACAGGGGCACTAATTGTACTCTAAATGATTTATAGAATTCTGTGGAGCACTGAATAATTTAATAGAAAAGCAGACACCTCACACAAGAAAATGCTGAAAGCCATGGAATGCTGGGTTCAAAGTAAGCAAGCCCTGGTCTGCTTGGGACCAGAAATCCAGTCAAATTAAGTAAATTCACTAAGCACAAACAATTTAACTCTCCAGCCCTGTAATTTGATGCTAGTTGAAGGCAGACAGACACTCAAACAAGAAAATGCTGGAAGTCTTGGAATGCTGGGTTCAAAGCAAGCAAGCCTCTGTATGTTTGGGACCAGAAATCCAGTCAGATTAAGTAAATTCACTAAGCACAAACAATTTAGCTCCCCACACTTGTAGTTTGATGCTAGTTAAAGGCAGACAGACACTCATACAAGAAAATGCTAGAAGCCTTGGAATGCTGGTTTCAAAGTAAGCAAGTCTTGGTCTGTTTGGGACCAGAAATCCAGTCAAATTAAGTAAATTCACTAAGCACAAACAGTTTATCTCCCCACACCTGTAATTTGATGCTAACTGAAGGTAGACAGACACTCACACAAGAAAATGCTGGAAGCCTTGGAATGTGGGGTTCAAAGTAAAAAAGTCCTGGTCTGTTTGGGACCAGAAATCCAGTCAAATGAACTTTAGGCTGACCTTTATTTCTTTATCTGCATAGTATTTCAAATATTGAAGACCATAAGTCTGTAGTAAGTTATTACAATGTCTATACCAACTTGATTGTTTACACCCCAAGCAGAGCCATTTGATTTTCTTGTTTAGACATTCAAGGGGCACTCTATACTGGGGAACACTATGGAGACATTATCAAAGGAGATAACAGTTGACTACCTAGAGGAAACTGGAAAACTTGCCCCAAACAGCATGGCTTCACAGCAGGGGGCTCACACCAAACAAATATGATTGATTTCTGGGAGAAACACAGCCCTGAGTGGAAGCACCGCCTATGAGGGGAGTGGCATACTATGGCGGACACCTTGAACACCATGTAGGCACTTCACCAAGAACAATCCTGGTAACACTTCCAAAATGTGCTCTCTAGATGCTCGTCAACTAATCTACATGGGGAAAACTTGGGAAACCCAAACTATGATCAGAATGGGTTCTGTTTAAGCTGTGTAATGTCATTCTCTGGGGATGATATCACTGGAACAGATGGATATGCTGCCTAAGAGGAAAGCTAATAAAGTTTTACATGTATTTAGAATAATGACCAAAATGGAAATAAAAGCTGCTCAAGGGACTTTCAAACAAAAGGCAAGTAAAAAACATTCTGTCTTACCTAAACAGACAAGAAAGGGGTCAGTATAATTAAAAACTCTGTGCCGGATGATAGTAAAATAAATTTTGGGGAATTGGCTCAAATATCTGGTGACCAGGCAAATATGTTCCCTGTCTTTAACAGAAATTGAAAATTTCATCCCAAAGTTAAAGTAATTGATCTTGAAAATTCTTCAGAAGGATGTGAAGTAGCAACTGCTTGATAGCCTTAACTGTTCAGGCAGAGAATTATCCCACACAGATGGAACAACCTAACACTGAACAAGATCCACCCAGATGAATGATTCTGATAGGAAACAGCCTGTCCCACCTAATAATAGTAAGGAAGAGGACTCAACCAGAGATCCTACTGTCAGAGATCAAGCAAATGAAGTAAAACCCCTGATTAATAATGGGAATTCTGCAGACCCATGACTGGGAGAAATCTTTCTCCATGAGACCATTCATTCCATGCAATTAATGAACAGGCAAGATTTTCTCCTGTGGTAAGCAATGCCAATACTGTTGTACCCCCATAATACTGAGCCACAAATGCAGGAAACTGGCTGCAGCTCCAACAGTATGAAGTTAAAGCAAAACAAATGGTTCTTCTGATGGGGAGCTAAGCTCTGACTTCACTGATTCTGAATCATAAGCAACATCCAAGCAAAACAGGGATGATTTGCCCCCACATTGGGCAAAGGAACTTTTCTTACAAATAAATTCTATTTTAAATAAAATGGAGCAAATGATTGTGCATCAAAACAAAATAGAGGCATATATTAATTTAACACAAGAAGATCTGAAAGAAAACCAGATACTTAAAAAAGAATTTGCTGACATGAAAGAAATATTGAACAAATTAACTGATGATATGGAAGGCCTCCATAAACAATTATTCAATTTAGAAAAATCTAACAATGAATTGAAAGAACAACGTTTAGATTTTGAGACCCGGGCAAGCAGAAAAAATATCAGAATAATGGGAGTCCCGGAGTCTTGGGATGGCTCAAAAAGTTTCACTGATACTTCTAAACTAATAGCAGCCATGTACATGGACTTGAAACATAAAAAAAAACAGTTTGAAATTGATAGGATTCATAGAGGCCTGCACTCCAAACCCTGTGATAATGAACCTCCCAGATGAATAATCCTAAAATGTATGTGTTCTATAGACAAGAACAATCTGGTGCCAGCGGTCTTCAAAAGAAAAATAATCTACTTGGAGCCAGTATTTCAATTTATCATGACTTACCTACAGATTTAGTTCTGTAGCTTTATTTTATCGTCTTTTCCTTTATAGGATGCCTGCTAACCAAGACATGGAGTGAGAAATTAAACCTTGAAGGGAAGAGCAGTTGCTTTCTCCCTTCATGATTATAATACCATTATGTTTTCCTGTAAACAAGTTTTTTTCTGTCTCATATTAATTCTTAGCGGGGTATCAGCCAGTATTTTGGCATTTAGTGGGGAGTAAGGGGCAAAGGACAAACTAACCAATTTGTACTGCTCTGTTTACCTGTATGTATTTTCTGCTTACCTGTATGTTATATTTTACCCCGAGTCGCACCTGAAAAGGGACCTCCAGGGCCAGTGAGCCTACCCGTCAACAAAATTCAATAAATAAATAAATAAGTTCTTGAATAACAGAGATTTAAGAATTCCCAAAAGGCTAATTAAAAAGGTATTATAAAACAAAGTGCCTTTTTGGAAGAGAGAGAAAAACCTAGTGAATCATAGGTGATTCAAAAATGTACAGCTGATGCCCCTCTCCCTCCTTGATGGCAATTAATGAAATTAATGGGAAGAAAAAAGTAACCCATTCTCTATTATTATAACTAAGGAAACTTCAAAATATCTGGTTTGCCCTCCATTTTCTACTTTTTGAGCATAACCAACAAATAAAAGAAGTGTAAAAGGAGCAATCCTAAGTAACACCACGAGCTAGGGCATGCTTTCTACTATAGTTAATAATACTTATACAATAGTACTAGTATTTTCTGTATTATTTTCATTATTTTTACTTTTGGGTATAGTATAGTCCTTTCTCTTATTTATAGGAAGGAATCAACCATAAAATGGTATCAGATCTTACAAAGATGACTCACTTTATACAACAAGACCTAGAATGGGGAACCAGCTCAAGACCAAATAGTTTGTTCACTGGCCCTGTAAGTGAAGACATTCTCCTAAGATTTTATTATGTGAAGGTATGGAAATACAAGAGGAATGAATTATAGTAACAATTTAAAAATAATATCATTAAATATAAATGGCATAAACTCCCCAATAAAAAGGGCAAAGTTATTAACCAACATTCAAAAAGTTAATGCTCATATCATATGCCTTCAAGAGACACATCTTGACAATAATGAAATAAATTAGAAAAGAAGTGATACAACATGTACTTCATAGTACTGGCACTAGAAAGAGTAGAGAAGTAGATATAATTAGGAAAAACAGATTGTAACTGTCTAGATAATTTTACAAACTTGAAAGAAGGGTGGTAATGGTCAAATTAATGATACAAAAACAGGTATTTGTAATAGGATCCTGTTATGCCCCTTTGGAAAACTATAATCTATTCATATCCACCATAGCAGAAGGTTTACAAAAACTGCAATGTTCAAACATTATAATAGCAGGGGATTGTAATGCATTGCTAATACCAGAGCTAGATAAATCCTCACCCCTCCCCACTAGTGGCAATAAAAATATTGCCAAAAAAAAAACGCATTTTTGAAATTAGAATTATTGACTGACTCTTGGAGACACATGAACCCCATAGACAGATCCTTTACCCACTTTGACAAAAAATGTCAAACGTTTTTGTAAATAGACTATATTTTCATCACAACTAATCTGGTACAAGATCTCATCCATACTAATATTGATTCAATTTATATATCAGACCATGCTTTAATTTCGGTTATATTAACTGTTAGAAATCAAGACAGAAAAATTATTAAAATACCAAGTTTTATTTATGACTTATTAAAGGAGGACTCATTTTGCCAATTAATAAAAGATCTGTTCAACACTATTGGGATAAAAATATAATAAAACCACATCAATGTCAATATTATAGGATGCCTTTAAGGTCACACTTCAGGGAATAATAATTTCCTATCAAATAATAGATAAAAGACAATCCATTTCTCAATATAACTACATAAATAGTAGATTAAAACAATTACTATACTAACATATCAAAATGCCACCAGAGTAGGCATCTCATTCGATTGAGTCTGCTTGTGAGTCAACATCCTAGAAGGGCTTGACACCATATCCCATATCCCACTGCAGTACTCCTTCCCCACCTGAGTACCCTCCCCAGGGCTGGTATTACATGCCTTCATCCTCCTCCTGTACCTGTTCCAGCTCCTATTGAACCCCTCCACTGTGTCAACTTCCACCAGCTCCTCTGGAAGAGCATTCTACAGCTCCACCACCCTCTCTGTGAAATACTGCCTCCTCCTCTGCCTGAGTCTCCCACTCTCCAGCCTCAAGCTATGCCCCTGGTGGACCTGCCCTCCTTTCTGTGAACAATCCCATCCAGACTCACCCCATTTAACACCTTTAGATACTTAAATACCACTATCATAATCCCCCTTGTCCATCCTCTTCTCCAGTGTGTACAGACCAAGCTCCTCAAGCCTCCTCCCTAAGATGTCACCCAGTCCCTGAATAATTTTAATTGCCCTCCTCTGAATGTTTTCCAGCAGTAGAATGTCATTTTTTAAATGTAGCCACCAGAACTGTATGCAATATTCTAGGTGAGGTCTAACCAGGCTGTTATACAGAAGCAGAATCACCTCCCTACTACATGAGGTAATCCCTGGTGATGCACTCCAGCATTCTATTTGCCTTGGCCACTGCCCTCCTACATTGCTCAGTGTTATTCATTCTGGCATCCACTACTATCCCAGGTACCTCTCCCATCTGAAACAAACAATGCAGCCCATCCCAAGGTGTATACATGGCCAGGGTTCCTAGGACCCAGATGGAGAACCCTGCATTTCCCTGTGTTAAACCTCAGGTGCCAGGTGCTTGACCACCACCCCAGAACTTCCAGGTCTCACTGCAGGGATTCCCTACCTTTACACCGTCCACCACAGCCCCAGTTTGGAGTAATCCACAAAGAGACTCATTTCACTTCTGATACCCATCCTGATATCAGATACATAAGTGTTGAACAGGAGTGGGCCCAACACCAATCCCTGCAGGACACTGCTAATCACCCTTCTGGAAGATGAGACAACCCAACCAACCATGACCTGCTGGGAGTGCCCAGATAGCCAGTTCACAATCCACCTTACCACCTCCCCACCCCACCCCACCCCATCCACCCAGTTTTGCCAGCAGGCCCTGATGAGTACTGAGTCAAATGCCTTGCTGAAGTCTAGAAAGATGACATCCACCAGTCTCACCTAATCCAGAGATGATATCACCCACCTATAGAACTCCATAAGATTAGTCTGACATGACCTGCCCAGGATGAAGCCATGCTGGTGATCGTCCAGGTGCCCCTCTCTTTCAAGGAACTCCACAGCCATTCCTTTAGGATGGATGCCATCAGTTTGCCCACCAACAACATCAGACTGACAGGCCTATAGTTCTGTGGCTCCTCCATTGACCATCTTTTGTGGATGGGCACAATATGCCACCTCAAGTCCACAGGCAGCCTACCCATCTGAAGGGAAGTGTTAAATAGAGCCACCAGGGGCTTCTCCATGATGTTGGCCAGTTCCCATAACACCTTAGGAAGGATCCATCTGGACCAGGGGCCTTTCCTTTTAAAGATTTCAGGGCCAGCCACACTCTGTCAACAAAGTCAACTCCCATGAGCCCCATCCCTTTAGCAGATTCCTCCTGCCCTTACAGTACTGTGCTGCTCCTCTCTTCCTACAGAACCCTCAGGTGTGCCCATGTTTAAGCCTTTGGTCAAATGGGACCCTGCCCCTCACTGTACTGTGTAACTCCCTTAACCAATGCAGATTGATGCAAAGTAATCACTGAATCTCCACCTGCTCCCAAGCCTCCTCTGCACACCCCCTTTCTGACCTCAACCTGCTGGTCTCCCCCCTCACCTTCCATCTTTCCCTGATATACCTAAAAAAGCCCTTATCCTCCCTGATCCCTTGCAATAGTCTCTTCTCTGTCTGCACCTTAGCCGATCTCACCACCCTAGTGACCCTTCTGGCTGAAATCTCATACGCATCCCTGTCAAGGTCCCACCACAAATGCTTGAACCTACTGTAGGCAGCCCTCTTTTCCTTCACTGCCTCCTGAGCTACCCAAGATCACCAGCTTGGCTTCCTGGACCTACCAAATTTGTGCCTCACCCTGGCACAGTTCCTAGAAGCCTCCAGAATCCCCTCCTTAATAATTGCCCACCTACCTTCTGTGTCCATGTCTGGCCTTATCCCCAGTAAATACTTCTTGAGGATTTCCACCATGCATTTAAAATCTGTGCATCTGACATCCATTACTGCCATCTAATTTCAACCTCCCCTTCCCCCAAGGCTAAGTATAAACCAAGCCATGGAGTGGTCACTCCCAGCCAGTGAGTCCTCTACCTCCAGGTCACTAACTAGGTCCCCATCTGCCAGGGCCACATCCAGAATTCATCCTTCCCTCATTGGATCAACCACCAGCTGATTTAAGAATGCATCCTGGAAGACATCCAGCAGTCTCTGTTCTTTGGCTGATGGGAGCATCATAGTCCCAATCAGCTCCTGGCATAAGGTCCCCAGGATCACTACCCTGCCCCATCCTGATGGCAATGGTCCCTAATATTCACCACCAGGTTTTCCTCCAGGTCTTCCACCAGCCTGGGGGCCAGTAAACCACCCCCACTATTTCCCTTCTACCCCCAGCATCTGCAGTGCAACCCATAATACTTCCACGTTACCCTCTACCCTCAACCCTACTTTTCACTATGTCATTTTTAATAATTAATGCTACCCCCGCTACCCCCTGCCCTCCATCCTATCATTTCTGAGTACCATGTGTGATGCTTGAACAGCTGGTTCTGATTAATCTATGTTTTTTGTAATATAAAAATGTGTTATTGAGTGTCTCTCATGAGACATGCTATGTTGTGGGATGACCCCCCCCCACCAGGGTTCAACTACAAGCTATCATCCTCAAAGCCAGGAGATAATTACAGGCTAGAAGAGATATAAATTACAGTTCTACTGTTTATCTAGTTTAATTCTAGCTGCCAGCTGCTAGGCTGGAAATCAAAAACTTGTATGATGCTTAGAGCAAGAATATAGGTTATATTCACTTAGGTGCTACATCATAAATGTTCTTCGATGTCTGTGAAAAAGCAGGATGCTGCTCATGGATGAAAGAACTTGGAAAATTACATACTTGATTGGGAAGTCATGTGGGGAAATGAGTTTTTGTTGACATCACCTTAATTAATTTACCTTTAGAGAGATAAGACATCCCATTTGTGTGATTTTTAATAAACAGAGGAGGAGCTGGGAGACATCATGGAGAATGCAAGGTCAAGACAGTTTTTTAATTATGCTGTAACTGACCTTTAGACATACACGTGTTTGGACTCTGAAGTTACAACATCTTTCAGCACTGTAAGATTAGAAGAATACATTAGATAAGTCTAAATGTATAGTTGGTAGGAAATTGCACTTTTAAACCTTATTCTTTTAAAGTGAGTGTATGTTTTGTGATATACTGTTCTGTGTTTTACATTCTACATTTTTTATCTATTTTTAAGTAAACATCTCATTTTAAGAGACTACTTGGTGTGTCTTTGAAATTCTTTATTTGACAAGTGAATCATACGGTTAAAGCTGACACAGTGCAAAGCTTACTGGCTTACTCAACTTGGAAAAAGGTAAGAGTTCATTCTGAGGTCTTTCATAGAGGTTTTTAAGGGTTCATTTAGTACACCTGGTTAGGTGCCCGTAGGTGAAAGATATCTGGCATCCCCTGAAGAGCAGAATTATCTAAGCTTGTACATTGGGCATGCTAGCAAGAGGTTCACAGTTTCAATCCCTCCAGAAACTTGAGACCAAAGGTTGATTCAAACCCACAAAAGAGACAGGAGGGTTATCCTGTTTCGGTTTCCTGTTCACAAGACTGCACTCAGAGATTGGCACTGTGGGAAGTAGAGGGCCTGACCTGCTGAGTGGGTTTGTGACACCATGTACCTTCACAGGTTCAGGTCCCAGTCATGACCCTGAGTGGCCCAAGTTTCAGTTACAGCTTCAATGTCCACATCCCCCTCCACAGGCATAACCTGAAGCTCCAGCATCTTGTTCCCCAAGCTCCTGGAATTAATAAGGACCATCTTCCAATCTTTTCCAAGACTTCTCCTCTCCACTTCACCCCCTGAAGTTGACTGGTAGCCATCAATTCATCCCCTCCGGTACCCAGCTAGTACTGCCAGATAGGTGTTGGAGTCCACATCCCTCCCTGAGAGGGAGGGTAGCATTAGCTTCAAAGCCCATCCCTCCCACCTTCACAAGTTTAAACCCCACCTAGATTGGATAAAGCCAGCAATTAGATAAACAATTACCATGTTTCTTTGATCTAAAACTGCCCTCGATCATTAACCACCCTCGAACTAAAGATGCAGCTGAAAAACAAAAGATCTAACAAAAGCCGCCCTCAATTATTAGCCACTATCGCTACATAAGGGATTTCAAAATACAACAAATGTATGATATGGGATAATGTGTTGGCACAATCCTCACTAAATAGCTTTAGTTTTATTAAGTTTTAACCCCCCTCCCAGCATATTTTCTTCATTTCGTATGCCTCTCCCTGCTCATGTCACATTACACTCACAACACACCACTGGCTTTACTTCACATTTGAGTAACACTGTCACACCCAGCCAGTCAAATACAGCTATGGTAATATAATTTGCCCCATTACCTGAGGTTTTTTTTTGTAGCATGCCCATTGAATAAAATCCATGGTGCCACTTGACTTGGAGTCGCACTCGCACGCCATGTTGTTTGTTGTGGCATGTGACATCAGAAAATGTGTCTAAGCTGAGAACCAGGAGATTAGTACCTAGCGACAACCATACCCCAGTAACCCCTAGCAATGACCATATCCAGGCAACCCCTCAGCAATGAACAACAAGCAGAGCACAGAGAGGTATACAGAAAAATGTTATTTTATTAAAAATCTACAAAGCAGAAAAAAAAATACAGTTTGCTTTTCCATGGCAACTCCATTGGGTACAGTACTTTCATTTGATTTCATCAGAGCTTGACAGCTCTTCCTCTGAGCTGTCTAGCTCACAGTTCTCCTGGCTCAGCTGTTCCCTTTGTTCGGTAATCCATGCTGCCAGAAAAGATTCACTTTCAGGGTACTTGGGGCCCCGACCACCACCATCAAGCCTTCTTCACTTATAGTTAGAGCCCATGTACCCTGACATAGTCACCTTCTCTTCTAGAGAAGGCAGTTTCTTCCTCCAGTGCCACAACTGCTTCTTGTCAATATATGGTGCAGCTGTGGCCTGATGATTTCCTTCTCTTTCTGCTGTTTTAGTGGCTGCAGTTTTAAAGTCCAGATTGAATGACTTGCGCTTCGATGTTGTGACTGCTTGCAACTGCTTGTTACACTCGAAGGCAAAGAAATGGCACAACAACAGCTGAATACCAGAAGATAGGTTTTTATTTAGATGTGAGCACTAAAAAGTGGATTGCTATATTGAACAATTGATTGCAAACCACTCTCAATTATTAGCTGCCCTCTTGAATAAGCTACATATAGTACCCTACTTTTGAAATATTAGCCGCAGTTTTAAATCAAAGAAATATGGTAATAACAGACTATGAAAAGTAAAAAAAAAGAATGGTTAGAACTAAAATTGAAAAAAACTAGACTACTTACATCAAGAGACTACAAAACTGGCTAGACCAATAAAACAAATTAGATATTTGCATATAGACAAAAGTGATAAATTACTAGCCAATTTATTATGAACAGAAAAACAGAAAAATATAATAACAAGTATAACAAATCCAAGTGGTGAATTAGTATACAGAGATGAGGAAATAGCACAAACCTCCCTGCAGTTATTTGTAACTATATTTCAAAATGATTTCAATCCTAATCACCAAGAAATGTCCACCTTTTTAAGTAAAGCTAATATCCAAAGCTATTCTTGAGAATACAAACCCATTACCAAAAAAGATATAATAGAAGAAAGCAGATCATCATCTAGAAATAAACCATCTGGCCTAGATGACCCGACAAGTGAATTCTATATGGCCTTTGTGGAACAATTAGCACCCTGGTTGCTTAAACTAATTCAGAATATGATATCTACCACTTATGATGGTAATATACCACATTCTATGCAATTAGTTAAGGTGATCTTGATCCATAAGGAAGGAAAACCAAAAGACATACCAGATAGTTATAGGCCAATTGCCATAATAAATTCAGACTATGAAATAGTTGCAAAAATAATAAATAACCAGATACAAACTCACTTACATAAATATATTAATGTTAACCAATATGGGTTCATGCAAGGTCAAAACCTTTATCAGGCAAACAAGAACATTCAAGCCATAATTTTAATTAATACAAAATATGAATATAAATTAGATACTTTCTATGCAGTAGATGTTGATGCATCAAAAGCATTCTACCTATTAAACAGATCTTATTTATTTCAAATTCTACATTCTTGGGGCATTCCGCCAGAATCATTAAATATAATAAAAAAAAATTATCATAATTCCAAAGTAAGGTTCCAAATAAATATTTATTTGTCAGAGGAATGTGTCATCTTTAATGGAGTTAGACAAGGTTGTCCTCTGTCCCCAACCCTTTTTATATTAGCACTGGAATCTTATTTAGAGAGTATGAGAAAAATAAAGATATCCAGGGTATAAAATTACAACAGACAGTTAAATTAAGTGTTTTTGCTGATGATATTTTATTCATATTAAAACATATAGATTAATCTTTAGAGACATATTTAAAAGAAACAGCCCTATATGCCAAAATCCCTGGATATCAACTAAATAAAAATAAAACAGTAATCATGAAGCTATCAAACCATTAACACTCCGAATAAACAATGCAATAAACAACTTTCCAATAGAAAATAATATAAGGTATCTAGGAATAACTTTAACTGCAGACCAACAAATAAATATAATCGCCAACTTTAATAAATCAAAGGATAAGATAACTATTATTAGATAACTGAAGAAACATTTTGCTGTCATTATGGGAGAATTTAAACTATAAAAATGATGGCACTACCACTACCTATTCATAATACAAAATATTTTAAGGTGCCCTAAAAGAATGGTTTTTGAATCTTAGGAGATTTTTTCAAACTTTTGTGGAGAGAGGCAAACCACATCCACAGTAGACTGCAGCCACATCCAAGAGCAGGGTCATTCTCGATGCCCTACAGGAGCATGCCTTAGACAGCTAGTGGTGGAACCCACTTGGGAGGAGCAATATTAGACCTGGTACTCTCAAATGGAGAGGATCACAAACTTAGAAGTCAGTAGACACCTGGGAACAAGTGACCACTGCACAGTATGCTTCACAATAAACACAACCATGGAGACAAGCCATACAAATACAAGGATACTGGACTTTAAAAGGCTGACTTTGGCATAATGGGTGAATACCTGAGGAATGCATTAGCAAATGGTCAGAAAGGAGGGTGGAAGAACAATGGAGAAAAATCAAACTGCCATCATGGAGGCAACAAGCTTGTGTGAAACAAATAAAGAAAACAGAGCAGAATAAAAACCACTATGGCTCTCAAAAGAAGTGTCAGGAAAGGTTAAGGAGAAAAAGGCTGCATTCAAAAAGTATAAGGAATCACAGATGGAACACAACAGGAACTGTATCAATTAAAGCAGAAAGAAGTGGGAAGGCAGTCAGAAAAGCAAAGGCCCAAACCGAGGAAAGGATAGCGAACTCAGTTAAGAAGGAGGATAAAACCTTTTATAGGTACATTAGGGAACATAGAAAGGTTAAGGGAGGGATAGGGAAGATTAATAAAGGAGAGGGGAGGTGGGCAGAGGGAGACAGTGAAAAGGCAGAGATAACAAAGGAATAGTATTCACTATTCACAAAAGAAGAGGAGGAGGAGTTATCTAAACCAAACAGTAGAAGCACTCTGGATAGTGGGGTTGATACCAGTCCATTTAAAGAAGAAAGAGTACTGAAAGAACTTCTAAAACTCAAGATGGACAAAACAATGGGGCCTGACGGGATTCACCCTAGAATCCTAAAAAGCTAAGGAGGACCTAGTGACACCACTAACCACACTTTTAACAAATCATGGGAAGATAGGGTGAGGACTGCAGGAGGGCAGATGTGATTCCCCTTCACAAAAGTGGGAGCAAGGCAGAAGCAGGAAACTACAGACCTGTTAGTTTGACCTCAGTGGTGAGGAAATGATGGAATCACTTCTGAAAGAAAGAATTTTGAGTACCTAGAGGCCAGAGGGCCAGGACCCAAAGCAGCATGGATTCACAGCAGGAAGGTCATGTCAGACAAATCTAATCAATTTCTTTGACTGGGTGACCAAAGTAATAGACCAGGAGGGGCTGTGGATATGGTCTACCTAGACTTTAGCAAGGCATTTGACACGTCTCGCACAAAGATTAATTATCAAGTTAGCCAGCCTGGGAGTGGGTCCCAGGGTGGTAATCTGGAGTAACAACTGGCTGCACAACAGGACACAGAAGGTAATAGTGAATGGAACACATTCTGAAGAAAGGGGGGTTACTAGTGGAGTACCTCAGGGCTCAGTACTGGGTCCAGTCCTCTTTAACGTCTTTTTAGGTGACATTGCAGAGGGTCTGGAAGGAAAGGTATGCCTCTTTGCAGATGACACAAAGATCTGTAACAGAGTTGATACACAAGGGGGTTAGAAAGGATGAGAAGGGACTTGGCAAGGTTGGAGGAATGGTCAGACATATGGCAACTTAGATTCAATGCAAAGAAGTGCAAAGTAATGCACCTGGGAAATAAAAATCCAGGAGAAGAGTACACAATAGCAGGGGAGGTACTAACAACAACAATAATGGAAAGAGATCTGGGTGTGGTCATATCAGATGGCCTAAAGGTGGGTATGCAATGTGAGAAGTCAGTAGGGAAAGCCAGGGGATACTGGGATGCATAGGGAGGGGCATCACAAGTAGAAAAAGGAAAGTGGTTATCCCTCTATACAGACAGTTGGTGAGACCCCATCTGGATTACTGCGTGCAGTTTTGGAGACCTCATCTATGCAAGGACATAGACAGGATGGAAGCAGTCCAGAGGAGGGCAACTAAAATGGTGCAGGGTCTACATCAGAAATCATATGAATAGAGACTGAAAGAGCTTAATATGTATACCCTTGATGAAAGGAGGGACAGGGGGACATGATAGAAACTTTTAAGTACCTCAAGGGAATCAACAAAGTCCAGGAGGGTAGCATCTTTCAGAAATAGAGATGTGTAAGAACAAGGGGACATCATTTAAAGTTAGAGGGGGGACGGCTCAGGGGTAATGTGAGGAAATTCTTTTTCATGAAGAGAGTGGTGGACGCATGGAACCGCCTTCCTGGAGAGGTTGTGGGGTCTAAAACAGTGGAGGAATTCAAACATGCATGGGACAGACATAAGGCAATTATAGTGGGGGGTTGCAGGAAATAGGCTGTTGGTTAACTAGAATCTGCAGCTTATCCAGTAAGTAGGGAAATGGGCAGACTGGGTGGGCCAAGTAGTCCTTATCTGCCATCAAAGTCTATGTTTATGTTTCACATATAGCCTGGTAATAATAACCACTCCACGTGAATCAGGTGGCTTGGGTTGCCCAGACTCTAATACATATATAGAGGCCCAAATAATAACCACCTATTACCAGCAGACTTTCTTTCTGAATATAGATAATGCTATCTATCAAGAAGTGCTGTACCCCAATAACACTGGTAACAGTTTGCAACAGATATTTTGGACACTTATTTACCTAGACAAAAAACATTTTCTTTCATCTTGGTTCTTTATGGTAAATAAATATATTATTAACCCTAACAAATCACAGTTACCTTGGCTATTCATGCCTATTAAATATAATAAAAGAATATGTTGGAATGTAGGTTTGATCTATTCAGGATCTTAAACAAAAATAATATACAAAACTGGCACAATATTTTGACACAGGACCATTTTCCAACCTATACACAGGTTGAAGATAAAGTTCCTGATCCCAGATGGAATCTGATATATTATTATACTTTAAGAAACAAATTTGTTAAAATGTAATCCTTATTTCAGGCTACAGATAGTAATCAGGGTAATATATATAAATTTCAGCACGACATAATAAATAAAGGCCTAGCAAAAGTCTAATCCAGATTTTATAAAAGATTGTAAGAAAAAGATATTAAAAATGTAAAAAAAAATGTAATCACAAATGGAATACTCAAATAGAGAAAAGCTTTTCAGATAAACAGTGGGAAGAACAAAGGAAAGTGGGACACAAGAACTACATATCAGCAAAAAATATATCTATACAATTCAAGATCCTGAATAGAGCCTACATGATACCCCACAATATAACTAAAATTAATAATGACTATTCAGAGCTATGTTAGCCTGTCTGTGGCCTACCAGGAACCTTGTTACATTATTTCTGGGAATGCAGGGAAATAAAATTATGATGGTTAGAACTTCAAAAAATAATTAGACAACTTGGAGTGGATCTCCCTCTGGACCACACTGTCTTTCTTTTTAATAATTTCCTAAACATACTTTTACAAAACATGTTATAAAAACATTGGCCTTATTTACAATGGCTGTAAAATGTATGTTACTAAGCCACTGGAAAACAAACCCACTACCTAAATTTGAACTAAAGAACTGGTGGTTAACATTAAAAGAAAGACTAATAAATGAAAACCTAATTTATGAAATTGATGAAACAATAGAATATCTACAGGGTCTCAATGGAGAGAATCCAAGTTAACATAGAACCTCTTATGAGAATATAAAGAAATGTAACAATATTAGGGTACCAATATATATATTAAATTTATGTACACCTGTATTATATATGGTTCTTTATCAAATATTAATTAAACCAATGTCTTTCCTTCCTGTTTTCTGGATGGGGAGGTGGGAGGAAATAGGGCTAAATGAAAGAGGTAATTTTGTGCATACATCTTTAATTAACAGTCAGATGTTAGTCAATATGAAGTATATGCTTGTATGTATGATGTATTAACAAAACATCCAATAAAATTCATTTATGCAAAAAAATAAATACAAAAGATTTTTTCAATTGGTTTACCAGAACAATGGACCAGGGTGGGCAGTGGATGTGGTGTACCATTTTGCAAGGCCTTTGACACCGTTTCCCACAGGAGACTTCCTAACAAAATAGAACACACAGGAGTCAGACAGAAAATACTAAACTGGGTTAGAAACTGGCTGCAGAATAGGACTCAGAGTTTTGATCAATGGGGCTTTATCAAGGCAGGGAGGGAGGTGTGACCAGTGGTGTTCCACTGGGATTGGTGCTGGGTCCAGTCCTCTACAACATATTCACAAATGACATCACTGATGAACTGGAGGGGATGGTTTGCCTGTTTGCAGGTGATACAAAGCTCTGCAACAGAGTGGATACACTAGAGGGGGCATTAAGTATGGAAGCTGACCTAAGGAAACTGGAAGAATGGTCCAGAAACTGGCAGTTACAATTTAACACCAAGACATGTAAGGTAATGCACCTGGGGAAATGGAACCCGGAAAAAAAGTATGTACTAGTAGAGCATCAATTGGAGGAGACAAAGATGGAACAGGACTGTGATCATTACCAATGACTTAAAGGTAGAAAAACACTGCAAAAAAGCAGTGCAGAAGGGAGTGATATCCTCAGATGCACAGGAAGGAGTATTACAAGCAGAAAGCAGGAAGTTATCATGCCCTCTACAGATCCTTGGTGAGGCCACACCTTGAATACTGTGTCCAGTTCTGGAGGCCTCACCTAAAAAAGGACATGAACCATCTGGAGACGGTGCAGAGAAGGGTCACAATGATGATTCAGGGGCTGCATGATGAGCCATACGAGACAAGACTCAGAGCTGACTTTATTATCGCTGGATCAGAGAAGAAACAGAGGGGACATGATAGAAACATTTAGGTATGTGAAGGGAATTAACATAACTCAAAAGGAAACCTCTTCCAGGAAAACAGGAAGGCATGCATACAAGAGGGCACAACTTGCATTTGCTGGGAGGCAAGTTTTCAGCAAATCTAGAAAGTAGATTTTTACTGAGACAGTGATAGACCCAAGGAACAGCCTGTTATCAGAAGTAGTGGCACTGAAGACAGTAAGGGAATTCAAACTTGCTTGGGACTGATTTCGTGTGCAACTTAGAAAAAATATATAATTTGGTGGGGTAGCTACCTTGGGCAGGCTAGATGGACCACATAGTCCCCATCTGCTAACACTTTTCTTAAGTTTTTATATATCTGTGGTCAGATCTGAGAGGGAATTCCCACTGTGGGTAGGATCTAGAGTGCTCTCCTGGCCACAAATACAGCTTCGACTGGGGGAAGGTGCAGGATTAACAAGGGTTCAAGCACAACAACAAAATCTATATTCTCTAGTAGATATTCAAAAAGGCTTGATTGTACATATTTTAAAACTACCACCACACAAGAACAGCTACTGTTACGATGGATCCCAAGGGTCCATCGATGCAGTAACTGATGTTCTTAATAATAACACTAAAATACAGCTAATAAGAAAACCTTTTGAATAGCTGCTGGAGGGTGCAGATTTTGTTACTGTGCTCCAGAGCGCACTGCCTAGCATACTACCACCCGAAGACTGCTCTCTGCTTTGCCCAGATACAAAGTAAGGCTCCCTGGGCTGATAGATAATATTTCTTTATACAGAGGAGGTTTAGTCTCCCCCCCACTTCCACTGGCTGAAGGAGTACCTTTTCCACAATTCGTGGATGATTCCTTTTCCATGAATATGTTGTAGAGGACTGGACCCAGCACCAATCCCAGTGGAACACCACTGGTCACACCTCCCTCCCTGCCTTGATAAAGCCCCATTGATCAAAACTCTGAGTCCTATTCTGCAGCCAGTTTCTAACCCAGTTTAGTATTTTCTGTCTGACTCCTGTGTGTTCTATTTTGTTAGGAAGTCTTCTGTGGGAAACGGTGTCAAAGGCCTTGCAATGAATATGCAAATGTCCCTGTGTAGGTTATTCCAAGACTTCACTGTTACAGGGATAGGGATGGTCTGAAAGAAAAACAGCAACCTAGGCAGCATGTTCATTTTGAGCACCTGGTTTGTACCATACATTGTCAGTGGTATCAACATCAAATGGGTCATATCAGTATAATTTCTGATAGCTATGTCTGAAGAGGTGTGAGAGGTCTGTAGGACTTGATACCCCCAAATAACGAAAGGTGTTATGCCATGCCCATGAGTAGGGGATGGTTTCCTTAAAATCTGGGGGGTGGTCCAGCTCATTATCATCACCTCAGATTTCATCAGATGAATCTTATAGCCCAATATTGTCTTGAATTTGTTAGAGTAGTTAGCAAGTGTGGCAGGTGTTAGGAGGTCTAAACCTCACTTTCAGGTTCTTAACGATATTAGGAATGCAAGTAATCACAGACATGTTGCATTAGAGTAATAAACAAGTTTATTACTACCAAAAGATTAAATCACAGTTGCCCTAAGCAGTTCTTACCAATATAAACCAGGAGCACGTGCTAAGCGTTCCCTATACCTTAAGGTTTCTTTGTGTCTCTTGGGGTCTCTTCTGAGGTCTCCGTGGTATAAGACTAATGTATTACATTATATACCTATGATAATTACTATGGTTACTGTAAGATAGAAACATTTATAGTTACAAAGATAAGCCCTATTGGCTAAATTAGAGGTGGCTCCATGGTGAAAGATAACATTATACAGTTCTGTAAAGTCATCAGTTTCTAAACAAAAGAGTTCTTATACAGAGTCTTACATAACCCAGTGCAGTAGTACAAATCACCAATTGGTGGCAATGCCATCTTACATATTATAATTATTCCAACGACACAGGTGCTTTGGCATCTTACAAGTAAGAAATACACAGAAAATACATAGCAGAATATGTGTATTAGCAAGCAAAATGTATTACAACAATATGCATTCATATCCTGACATCTACTCTTGTACAGTAGATGCCCTTAGCCCATATATTAGTATAACATATACCTATGTGCTAGCTATCTACGGTGTACCTCTGAGGGTACCAATTAGGGTGCAGGCCTTCTCAGCATCCATACTAATCACAAGGCTCTCTGTTTCTTCTGGGATGTAATAATATTCAGGACCTGTTGAATATTGTCTTGTAGCAGTCTCCCTGCAATAAACCCTATCTGGTTTTGGTGAACTACTGAGCCAATGCAGCAGTCTGCTGCCAGTATACCTCTGAAAAGCTTTAGACATACCAGTAGAAGGAAAACTCAGAAACATAGAATTTGACAGTAAATAAGGATAATTTGGCACATTCAGTCTCCCCCATTTCTCTCCTTACCTGCACTACTACTGCAGACTGTGCCCGATCTACAGCTCTTTCTCCCTTCACCCTTTCCTTTCCACTGATTCCCTTGTTCTTTTCCATGTACTCTTGAACCCCTCCACTGTTTTCTCCTCCACCACCTCCGCTGGAAGGCTGTTCCAGATATCCACCACTCTATCTGTGAAGAACTTACATCTCTCCTGAATCTACCCCCTCCAGCTTCTTAGTATGTCCCCTTGATCCTGAGCACCTTTTCTTCTGAAAATACTTCCCAACTGTACCTTATTTATACCTGTGAGGTATTTATAGCTCTTTATCATGACATCCCCCTCCATCCTGTGTTCCGGGGGGGTACATACTGAGGCCCTTTAGTCTCTCCTCATATGGTCTTTGATGCAGGCCTTACATTATTTTAGTTGCCCTCCTCTGGACCTCCTCCACTCTGTCAGTGTTCTTTCAGAGATGTGCTCTCCAGAACTGCACACAATATTCTAGGTGGGGTCTTACAAGTGATCAATATGCTGGCAACACCACCTCCCTCTTTCTGCTGGTGATACCCTCCCTATGCATCCCAGCACCCCACTAGCCCTCCCTACTGCCTTGTCCCACTGTCTAGCTACCTTTAGGTAATCTGATATGATTAGCCCATATTTCTTTCCTGCTTGGTGGTCATCAACACCATCCCACCAATGCTGTACTCCACCAGTGGGATTTTGTGCCCTAAGTGCATTATTTTGCACAGCTTCACATTGAAACCCAGCTGACATACCCTTGCCCACTCCTCTAGTTATCTCTGGCCTTTGTTCATCTTTTCCATCCCCCCTCCCTGGGAGTGTCCAACCTACTGCAGGTTTTGGTGTCATCTGCAAGGAGGCAGACCTTCCCTTCCAACTCCTCTGCAATATCACTTATTACTTATAAAGACATTAAAGAGGACTTGCAGTGACCCTTGATGCACCCCTCTGGTCACCTTCCCTTCCTGTGAGTGAACTCAATATATCGAAACCCTCTTTTGCCTATCCCCTAATGGATTTCTTATTCAGTTTACCACCTTTGGACCCACTCCTATGTTACCCAGTTTCCTTATTAGTCTTGTATATGTGATGATGTCAAAAGCCTTACTGAAATCTAGGCAGGCTACATGCACTGCTCCACCCTGATCTAAATTATTTTGTCATCCAGTAAAATAAATCTATCAGATTCATTTAACATAACCATCCCTCTATGAAATGATGCTGCCCTGAGTCTTGTAACCTACTAAGTTCAACATATTTCACAATCCTTTTCTTCAGTAGTGCTTCCATTAACTTTCCCACCACTGATGTCTGGCTGACTGGCCTAAAATTGCTAGCCTCCTCTCTGCTACTACCTTTGTGTAGTGTGACAACATCTGCTGCTCCTCCAGACCTCTGGAACCACTACTTCTTCCAGTGAGCTGTTAAACAGAACTGAGCAGCCAGTATTCCTCTGAGATCTCTCAGTGCCCTTGGATGCACCCCATCTGGTCCCATTGCTTTTGTTCACCTTCAAATTAGTAAGTCCCTTTAAGATTCTCACTTCCAAAAGACTAGTGTCCACAAGTGTCCACCTCCCTCCAAAGCTTCTGTTACTTTTTGTGGCCCCTGCCCTTCTCTTTCCTCTGCTATCACTGAACAAACATATTTGTTCAGGATGTCTACTTTCATAGTCCCCTCTGCACGCCCTCTCTTCCCTTTCTAACCTTACAATTTTCCATAATGGCCCTTTAGCCTGCCAACTTCTTCCTGACTCCCTCCTATCCCATATACAGTTCACCCTCAAATCTGTTTGAAGCTGGCTTATGTTGTCTCTCTTCACTTTTGACTCCATAAATAATGTTTAGTCATCTATGTGCTTTAAGAATATAACTATTGTTTACCTTTGTAGGTATGTTACCCTACATCCATTGACATGGAACCTTTGTAAATGAGCAGTTCCTGCTCAAAGGTATTTGTAATCCTAGAGTTTAATAAAATAAAAAAATAAACAATCCCACCCCTAATCTTCCTCTTTTCACTTACATACCTAAACAATTACTTCTCCCTCTTTATTACCTCCTGAGCTATTCCCTCTCATTCGAGCCTTTGTGATACTTACTGTTTTCCCTACTTCCCTCTGTTTCCCCTGATACACATACCTATCCTCCTCCTTCTGCATCTTCTTATGCCTTCTAAATGTTAACCCTGCAGTCTTTGCCTTTTCTGCCACTTCTTTCGACAACCATAGTACTGTCGTTTCTTGGGAGGCAGAATAGTCTAATGGTTAAGAGCACTGAGCTGCAAACCTGGAGACCTGGATTTGAATCCCACAGCCCTCACCGGCATGCTGTGAGACCCAAAGCAAGTCACTTAACTTCCTTGTGCTCCCAGGTCGAACCTGGAAACAAGCTTCAGTTTAGTGTGCCTTTCTTGGTTAAACAATTTCCCCTTCCCCGTCCTTCTTTTTCCTCTTGCTTTTGCTCACTTGTTTGATGCAGAGATTTGTTGAGTGTACTATGCTCCCTTTTATCTTCATTCACTGTTCCTCCACCCCACCCAGGACATCCCCCCTGACAAGGCATCCCTGAGGCATTCACCCTTCTTTATAAAAGCCAGCTACCACCGGCCTGGTGGTGCAGGGCTGAGGCACTGGACATCTCACCTCACGGCACACGGCGACCCAGTTCAGGGGCGAGCCTGAGTCGCCGGAGGTCAGCACGGGGTAGGGTGGGTGGAGCTGGATGGAGTGACCGACAGGCAACTCTCCTCTCTGGGAGGTGGGATGGCATCCTCACTAATGGCTGCCCCTGGTGGAGGCCAAGGGGCTGCGCAAGCGGGGTGCCAGGTGATGGGCCAGTGGGGTGAAAGGAGGAGGGCCGTTACAGGGGCTGTAAAGGTGCATGCATGCCTCCATGCATCGACCTTCTCCTGGGACCCTTGAGAACATAAGGGGAGAAAACAGAAAAAAGAATACCGGCGGCAGGATGGTGACTGACTCTCTGCAGGTACCGCCCCGGACCGGGTGTAAGGTAAGCCCTGGTAATTCCGGGGGACAGAGCTGGGGAGCTGGTCAGATGGGGGCCATACAGGAGGAGAGAAAGCATTCTAAGATTAAAAATAAATAAATAAAAGCTGCCTACCAGAAGTCCAGGACCCTTGCCCTTGTGTGGCTAGATTCCGTGGATGTCCTTATATTGAACCACACTGTATGGTGATCACTGGTCCCCAAGTGGCCTCACACCTTGACATCTGCAACACTGTCCTTGTTAGTGAGTACCTGGTCCAGTACTGCCCATCACTTGTGGTTTCACTGACTAGTTGCCTGAGGAATGCTCCCTGCTTAGAGTCCAGGAAGTCCCTGTTTCTAGCTAAACCCACTGGTGGGAGGCTCCAATCTACATCTGGCAGGCAGAAGTCCCCCACCTGTTGAACTTCCCCCTTTTCTGCTGTCTTGCCAATGGCTTCTACCAATACCTTATCTAATTCCTCCTCCTCCTCCTTTGCTGGAGGTCTGTATGACCCACATGCCTCTGGATATTTACTGAACTTTAAAGCACTGATATCTGTGACTGACACCAAGAGGATCATACTTGGCCACTGTCTCCAGGGACTTGTCCCTCTTTGCTACCTCCTGACCTATTTTCTCTCATGTGTGCCTCTATGATCCTTACTGCTTTCCCTGCTTCCCACTGTTTTCCCCTGATACTCCTCCCTAGCTTCTTCCCACTGTGTCTCCTTTTACCTTTTGAATGCTAACCTTGTAGTCTTCACCTTGTCTGTCACCTCTTTTGAGAACCACGGTTGACTCTTTTTCCTGTTGCTTTTGCTCACTTGTTGTCACAGAGGTTTATTGACTTTTCTATGCTCCCTTTTATCATAATCCACTGTTTCTCCACCCTACACAGGACATCCCCCCTGCAAGGTCATCCCTGAGGCATTTACCCATCTTTATTAAATCTGCCCTCCAAAAGTCCAGGACCCTTGCCCTTGTGTGGTTAGATTTCTACTGACGTCCTTATATTGAACCACACAGTATGGGAAAGGGGGATTGTTTAACCAGAAAAGGCACACTAAGCCAACACTTATTTCTAGGTGAGACCTGAGAGCACAAGGAAGTTAAGTGACTTGCTCAGGGTGACACAGCTTGCAAGTGGGGGCTGATGGGATTCAAACCCAGGTCTCCAGTTTGGTGATCACTGGTCCCTAAGTGGCCTCCCACCTTGACATCTGCAACACTGTCTTTGTTAGTGAGTACCAGGTACAGTACTGTCCCATCACAACTTAGTTCTTGGACTAGTTGCCTGAGGGAACCCTGCAGAGAGTCCAGAATGTCCCCGTTTATAGCTTAAGCCACTGTTAGGAGGCTCCACTCTACATCTGGCAGGTTGAAGTCCCCCACCAGCAGCATCTCCCCCTTTTCTGTTATCTAGCCAAGCACTTCCATGAGTACCTTTTCTAGTTACTCCTCCTTTGCTGGAGGTCTGTGTGACCCACATGCCTCTGGCTCTTTAATGGACTTTAAAAGCACTGATTTCTGTGCTCACCAGGAGGACCATACTTGGCCATTGTCTCTGGGGATGTATTTAAACACTTTGGCTAAGAAGGCAGTCACCAGTGAGGATAAACACTTGTAAGACTCAGAGGGGTAGTCGTTTAGTTTAGAGGACTTCCCATTCTTAAGTTTTTTTTTTTTATTATTCCTTATTATTTCCTGTTGCATGATTCAGGCATCTACCTTCTTTCTGTCGTCTTGTGCCAGCTTGGGGATTGGGCTTGTGTCCAGATAGCTTTCTATTTTTTCTACATGGTCTAGGGACCTCTTAGCCATATGCAAGTCAGCACAGAAGTGTGCAAAGGCCTGCTGGATCCCCTGGGGGTCTGTGGTAAATACTCCATCCCTTGAGTTCTTAATTCTTGGTATCACCCTGCTGGCCTCCTCATTCCTGAGCTGCCATGCCAAGAGTTTGCCAGCTCTATTCTCATTTTTAAAGTAATTCTGTTGGAAATATCTCAGTTGGCCTTGTATTTATGGGTCTGACAAATGCAAGAGTTGTTTCTGTTTGGCTTCTGGGTCCTCCGTCACTCTTTCATTAAGCATTAGTTGTTGTTGAAACTCTAAGTCTGATATGGCTTGTTCCAGCTCTGTTCTTTTCTGTACTTTCTCTTTTTTCACTTGTGAGGAACATTTAATGAACTTGTCCCTAATTGTACTCTTTAAAGCATCCCATATCACACTAGGGCTTGTATCTGAGGGTCGGAGTTCAATCTCGAAAACTCTTCACTCTGCTTGGTAACCAGTTTTGTTTAAAGTCTTCGCTATTAAGAAGGTTTACATTCAATTGCCATACTGACTGACTAAATACCCTGTGTATCCAAGAAGGTGAAACCAAACAATAGTCACTTCTAGAACAAACCTTATGTCTCAGGCAATAGTATGAGTAATCCTTTCTCTTCAGATGGATGAAGCACTATGCAGTACATCAACTAAGCCCATCTGCCCCCCAGGTCTAGGCACAAGTTTGTCCATTCAAATTGCAACTGTCTAATTTTCCCCAATTTATCCATTGAGGGGTTGGGGCATAGCATTACAGTTCCCCAACAACAATTAAGTTATGGGGGGCACCATGGTGTCTCCCAGTACTTTGTTAAAATTGGTACCCTCTCTTATTCTGTGTTTTCTGGAATGCACATTCAGGAAGATGCAGGCTTCACCTCAGTTATCCCCATGTACCCTAATAAACCACCTTCCTGGTCAGTTTCTATTGAGGAGATGTTCAAAGCTGTGTTCTTCCTAATCAACATGGCCACTCCCTTGTCTATGAGGGGGTTCATCATATTGTGAGGCATAGAGCCCACCAACCTAGTGAGGAGGGTCTCTTGCAGAAATGCCACCATGGCCTTCCACCTTTGGAGCTCTTGCAGGACTCGAACTTTTTACTGGGCCATTCAGGCCCCCTACATTATAACAGATATAATTAGATCAGCTATTAGTGTAGGAATCTCTAAAGCAATTTAAAACCTGGGGTAGTAGAGAAGAACACACTATGAAAACCATCAGTAAAGCAAACAACCTGCAACCGGTGGGAAACAGTGATAACAAATAGAAACACAGAAACACACACTTCGAAGGCAGATAAGGACCACTTGGCCCACATAGTCTGCCCATTTCCCCTACCTACAAGATAAGCTGCAGATCCTAGTTAATCAACAGCCTATTTCTTCGTACCTCCCACAAGGATTGCCTTAAGTCTGTCCCATGCATTCTTGAATTCTCCCACAGTTTAGACACACGCCTCCTCAGGAAGGCTGTTCCATCGTCCACCACCCTCTCTGTGAAAAAATACTTCCTCATAATTGCCCTGATGTTCCCCCTCTATCTTCAAATTGTGCCCCTTGTTCTTACATCTCTTTTTCTAAAGATGCTACCCTTTGGACTTTGTTGATTTCACTGAGGTACTTAAAAGTTTCTATCTATCTCCCCTCTCCCTCCTTTCCTCAAGGGTATACATATTAAGCTCATTTAGTCTCTCCTCGTGTGACTTCTCTTCAGACCCTGCACCATTTTAGTTGCCATCCTCTGGACTGCCTCCATCCTGTTAATGTGCTTGCGGAGATGGGGTCTCCAGAACTGGATGCAGTACTTTAGATGGGGTCTCACCAACCGTCTGTACAGAGGGATAACAACTTCTTGTTTTCTGCTGATGATGCCTCTCCCTATACATCCCAATATCCCCCTAGCCCTCCATACTCTCTTCTCACATTGCTTGCCAACCTTAAGGTCATCTGATATGATTACCCACAGGTCCCTTTCCATTTTTGTTGCTGTTACTACCCCATCCCCCCCAATGTGTGATCTTCCCCTGGGTTTTTGTTTCCCAGGTGCATTATTTTGCACTTCTTTGCACTGAATCCAAGCTGCCATACTTCTGATCATTCCTCCAACCTTGCCAAGTCCCTTCTCATCTTTTCCATGCCTCCTTATGTATCAACCCTGGTACAGATCTTTGTGTCATCTGCAAAGAGGCATACTTTTCCTTCCAGTCCCTCAGCAATGTCACTTATAAAGACATTAAAAAGGACTGGACCTAGTACTGAACCCAGCGGTACCCCACTAGTAACCACCTTTCTTCAGAGTGGACTCCATTTACAATTACCTTCTGTGTCCTATTGTCCAGCCAATGTTTTGCCCAAGCTACTACCCTGGGACCCACTCCCAGGCTGGTTAATTTGTTTATTAATCTTTTGTGTGGGACGTGTCAAATGCCTTGCTAAAGTCTAGGTAGGCAATGTCCACAACCCCTCCCTGGTCTACTACTTTGGTCACCCAGTCAAAGAAATCAATTAGATTCATCTGACATGATGTTCCCACCCTGAACCCATGCTGTCTTGGGTCCTGTGCCCCATTGGCCTCTAGGTACTCAAAATATATTTCCTTTAGAAGCGATTCTATCACTTTCCCTACCACAGAGGTCAAACTGACAGGTTTGTAGTTTCCTGATTCTGTCTCGCTCCCACTTTTGTGAAGGGGAATCACATCCGCCTTCCTCCAGTTCTCAGGTACCACACCATCCTCCCATGATTTGTTAAAAAGGGTAGTCAGTGGTGTCACTAGTTCTCCCCTTAATTCTTTTAGAATTCTGGGGTGAATCCCATCAGGCCTCTTTGCTTTGTCCACCTTCAGTTTTAGGAGTTCCTTCAAACCCTTTCTTCAGAGCTCGAACCCCCATCCAGAGTGCTTCTGTTAATGGATTAGGTACCTCCCCCTCCTCCTCTTTTGTGAATACTGAGCAGAAGTATTCGTTCAGTATCCCTGCTTTTTCACTGTCCCTCGCTACCCACCCACTGTCAATTCTATTCAGCCTCACTATCCCTCCCTTTGTCTTTCTACACTCCCTGATGTACCTATAAAAGGTGTTACCCCCCTTCTTAACCAAGCTGACTATCTTTTCCACAGTCTGGGCCTTTGCTATTCTGACTTCCTTCCCTGCTTCCTTCTGCCTTAACTGGTACAGTTGTCTGTCCTGCTCCTTCTGTGTTTCCTTATACAGGTACTTCCTAAATGCTATCTTTTTCTCCCTAACCTTTCCCTCCACCTCTTTTGAAACCATAGTGGCCTTTCTTTCATTTTGATTTATTTGCTTCACACAAAAGCTTATTGCCTCTGTGATAGCAGTTTTGATGTTTTCTCTATTGTTGCTCCACCCCTTCTTCTAGCATGTTTGCTAGTGCTTTTCTAAGGCACTCTCCCATCTTGCCAGTGTCAGCCCTCCTGAAGTCCAGTACCCTCACTTTTGTATGGCTTGACTCTGTAACTGAGTTATTGTAAACCACACTGTTTGGTGGTCACTTGTTCCCAGATGGCTACCAACTTCTAGATCTGAGATCCTCTAACTGACCCCATTTGAGAGTACAAGGTCTAAAACTGCTCCCTCATGAGGGGGTTCCAGAACTAGTTGTCTGAGGCATGCCCCCTGTATGGCATAGAGAATGGCCCTGCTCTTGGATGTGGCTGCAGCAAAGGTGCTCCAGTTAACATCTGGCATATTCAGGTCCCCCATCAGCAGTATCTCACCTTTCTCTGCCATCCTAAGGATGCCTTCTATCATATCCTTGTCCATTCCTTCCCCCTAAGATGGGGGTCTGTATACTACCCCTGTGCAGATTGTGGTGCCATTTCCAGTCTCTAAGGTGACCCACAGTGCCTCCTCTCCTCCCTTTTTACTGTTTTGTTCTGTTGCTTTTATCCCTTCCCTTCCCTTACATAGAGAGCTACTCCTCCCTGTGTTCTCCCTTCCCTGTCTCTCCTGCAGGTTGTGTACCCTGGTATGTTAACATCCCAGTATTGGTTCTCTGTGTACCATGTTTCTGTGATTGCTATGATATCCAGGCATCCCTCTTCCATCAAGGCCACCAGTTCTGGGAGCTTGTTGCCCAGACTATGGGCATTGGTACTCTTTACCCTCCATTTCTTGATGGTAGTCTTGATGGTGAGTACAAAAAATATGTGCTCACTGTAACTGTTGATCTTCCAAAATATCTTCACAGTTCATCACTGGTGGGTTAAAGATGGATGTGCAAGAACTCCACAGTAGCTTGCAGCTTTAAGACTTTTGGAGTAGAGGAGCCAACATTGGGGATGGCGCTACCCACTAGGCAGACATATGATGTGACACTCATGGACTGGCCAGAAACTTATGCTGGCTCCACCTTTTCCTCAGTTCTGTCTGTCTAGAAGAAGGATATGTGAGCAAATAGGAAAGATGGGGCAAGGGAGCCCAAGGGACAGGTAAAAGGACACAGTATATAAACTAAACAAATAAATAAAAGCCACAGAGATAAGAGAGTAAGTATTTTGGGTAAGGGAACTTGAGTGCCGAAGAACTGGGGAGGTCAGGAGGAAGAGAAAAAGGAGAGAGAGAGAGAGAGAGAGAGAGAGAGAGAGAGAGAGGGAGGAGGAGAGAGAGAGAGAGAGAGAGAGAGAGAAAGAGACTTGCTTGAGCAGAGCTCAAGAAGATGTGGTATGAAATTCTCAGAACCTGTTCTGAACAGAAATAACAGGTCAAAGGGTGTAGCAAAGGGAGTACCCTTTTGAGGTTAGTCAGAGGGTTTAATGTTAAAGACCAATATTTGCAGCTTAATAACTTTGGAATGGTTCAACAAATTTAGATGAGATTTGGCAAGCATCATCGATAGGGGTAGGTCTCTTGATATGGCAAATTTAATTTGAATCCTTTGTGTGGTTTCTGAGATATAGAGTGTGGGAAAAACAGTGATTTATGTGTTTGTTGCTGTTTTTTGTCCACCTGTATTATAGAAATGGTTTACGCCTGTGGAATGAAATTTGAAGGGTAAAAAGGCTTGGCCTCACAGATCTGCCTTTTGAAGGTTTGTAAAAAAAATTAATCTGTTGAAAAGTTATTGAACAATGAATTTCACATTATTCCCTATGGGAAAAAATAGATGTCCCACACAACCCTGGAGTCTATTAGGACGGGCACAACATAGGATTGTATGCCATAGGACATAATGTTGATCCACATACACGGTTTTCCTGTTTAGGAGCAGGCCAATGGTGCCCACCATTTTGTGTATACTTTTCTTAGTGGTATGTAATATTACATAATTGCAAAAAAGGGGATAAATGGAATATAGAGGGTCAGAATGGCATGTTCTATAACAGTGATGTTGCACCCACTATGTGTGTTCTGTGGTAGTATTATAGTTTACCTATTGCATACTCAGCCATCTCTCAGCAAGAAAAGTGAATCATGCTCTGATTCTGTTCTGTCAGGGAAACTGAATCATACTACGATTCTGTTTTGCACAAAGAAACCTTTTTTTTCCACAGGGTTTTGAGCACTAGTATTTTGAGAGCCCTACAATCCCCTTTCCCCTGCTGCATACTCAGGTGGGATCTATCAGGTTATTTCTCATTCAGCCACTGGTCGCAATGTTTCATCCATTCAGGAAAGTGAATCGTAGTACGATTCAGTTCTGTTGGGGAAACTGAAATGTAGTACAAAGTAGCGCACAGTGAAGAAAGTGAATCGTACTACAATTCTGCTTTTGCAGCTAGTATCTGCATCTGCAGTTAACTAGAGTCTGAGCCCTATATTCCACTCTTTCTCTGGTTACACACTCGGCCAGGACCCGGAATGTGAATCATAGTGCAATTCTGGTCTGTCTGGGAAATGCTTCTCAGTAAGCTATCGCATGCAACCTGTTCCTTATTTTGCAGATTTGTAAGACTTTTAGTGGGACATACTCACCCATCACCTGCCTGCTTTACACACAGGAAGCACTGACACCCACTAAGATGTGATTTATTTTTCTCCATATAGAACCCCTCCCCCCATTACTGTCAATATCTTTCTGTTTAATTTCCTCATTCCTTTATCCCTGTAAAACAACATCTGTTTACATCTCTAAAACTGGAGAACACATGATCTCAGAGCAAGGTATGATTTTTGAAAGACTATAGCCTGTAGTTCAAGGGGTGAGGAATAGCTCCTCCCACATCCCTTACTTAATCAGCAGTGCTTCCGCTGCTCAGTTTTGAGAGTTTCAAAAACAGCTGCATGGCTGGTCAGCTGAGGGCTCCCCCCTTTCCCTTTGTTTTGCTTTCTATTCCCCTCAGTGTGCCTTGCCTCTGTTTTCCTTGTCTTGTTTTCCCCCTTCTTTGTCCCCCCTGCACCCTTCTTTCACTCCATAGTGTTCTGTCCTCATTAGTCTGTCTCCCCACCCTAGTCTTTCTGCCCCGCACCTTCTTTTCCTTCTATCTTCCCTTTCCTTCTTGGGTTCACCTCTGCTGGCCATCATGCCACTGAGTGCCACTGCCATGCACCTGCTGGATTACCTTCACCACCGTTGTTCTGGTTCTCCCACTGATGCTGCTCCCGACTGGTTCATTGCCTGGATCATCTCACTGCTATCTCCCATTCCTTGCTACCTGGCCTCCATTCTGCTGCCGCACCTTGCCTGTGGTTCCACCCTGTGCTCACCTTTGCTTTATCTGTGCCCATTGGATCTTTGATTCAACCTGCTGCTCTTGCTCATAGGTGGCAGTGGTCCACCTTCTTTGCACTCCATGACTTCATCAGTACTTCAGATATGAACCTGCCTGGCCCGTCCCTTTAAGTGGATCCACTGCCCTTCCTGGCTAGCTTCCTTGAACTGCATACCTCTTCACCATCTGCCTCACTACTCTGAGCTGAGGCTTCCACTGCTCATGTCCAATGAGAAACACTGCAGGACATTGCTTTCCAACTCAGTGCTATCGCCTAAAAAACCTGATTGAGGTCTCTGTGCTATGGGCATCTTCTGCGGACTCAACCTGGTGCTTCAACTGCTGGCATTCTTTCATGCCCCAATCCTCCATTCAGTCATGAACCCGATGACTTTGGGAGGGACTGTGGACAATCACCAGAACAGATGCATGTGGGGACATTGGAGACATTTCCATGCTACAGGAATCTGACTTTGAGGTCATTTCTGTCTCTCACACATCTTCTGAGTGCACAAATTCAGTGCTTCAAAACTGCCTACTTTTTGTCCCTTCTACTACTTTTCCTGTTTCCTATAACAGTGGCTTTCTTTAACTTCATTCATCAATTACAGCTGTGGGAACCTTTTATTTTGGGCCATGAAAGCACCACAGTTTCAGTGAGACATGAGGTACCTCAGGACAATACTGCAACAAAATAGTCCTGCACACACCAACCTCAAATAGTAAACAAGGGCACAGGTCTGAAAATACAAAAATGTTTATTTAATGCATATTAGCACTAAAACCTGATGCATTTTGGATGAAACTGCATCCTTTTCAAAGGTATTTTCAGACCTGTGCCCTTGTTTACTATTTGAGGTAGGTGGGAAGGAATTTCATGTCAGTATTTAGCTAGTTGTTGCACCACCTTTCCCTCGCACCTCCAGTTTGTTTGGTCCCTGCCAGGACAATACTCTTAGTCTATGGAATAATATAACTGTTAATAAGAAAAACACCTACATAGAGCACTTGAACCTTTTAAATTATATGCACTGGCTGTCCGATGATGGCAGGCTCTGCCTACCAATCTATTGCTGATTTGTAGAAAATGATGGCACAATTCTGAGGCACATCAGAGACACCCATTCCATTCTGGGACAGTCTTGTGTTCTGCTGGACCATTTCTACTTCCTGAGGCCTCATCTTCACAAGGACATTAACCAAATTGAGGCAGTCCAGAGAAGGGCAACTAAAATGGTGCAGGGACTGCATCAGAAAACATATGAGGACAGATTAATGGAGCTCAAAATGTATACCCTAAAGCAAAGGAAGGAGAGAGGTGATATGATCGAAACATTCAAACACCTTAAGGGCATTAACAAGGTGAAAGAGTCTAACATGTTTCAATATAAGAAAAATAGCAGGACAAGAGGACACAGCATGAGATTAGAGGGAGGTCAATTAAGGGATAATGTGAGGAAGTTCTTTTTCACAGAAAGGGTGGTGGATGCATGAAACTGCCTACCTCAGGAAGTGGTGGATATGAATACAGTGCAGGGCTTCAAACAGGCATGGGATAGGCATAAGGGAGCAATACAGATGAGTATGAATAGATAGGCCATTCACAGAGCAAAGGCCAATGGCACATTTATAAGGCAGAAAAAGAAATGGGCAGAATGGATGGGCCTTGCGGTCCTTGTCTGCCGTCAACTTCTATGTTTCTATGTTTCTGATTTGATCCTCCAGCTGATGCTCGCTTCTCCTGGAGAATACCATTCAGCCTGTACTGAGCACGGGCATATTCCAGTGTGGCCTTCTCGGTGCTATATGACATTCTTAGCAGTTTGGGGGTCTGCATTCTGGCCCGGTGACCAGTACAATGATATGGCGATGGTGGACCAGCAGTGGGGTCCACTATCCCATACGACCATGTCCCATGAGGGGGCTTCACTCATTGTTCAAATCTATTCTTTCTCACAAATGGCTGACTCATGTGGAGTCTCACCATCCTCACTGACCACTGCACCATCATGGTGACTGTGGACATGCGGGGGCCCTGCCACCCATTCCACTATGCCTGCATCGGGCATTGCTGACTGCTCAAAGTATATTCTATCTCACTAGGGCAGACTCACATGGTAATCTCACCCTTCTTCCTTGAATCATGCAATCCTGTGGCCATGTGGGCCCAGGTGGGCATCCACCATCCCACAACAAACTTGCCCCATGATGGGGCAGTTCTCATTACTCAAACGTACTTCCATCTTCACTAAGGCAGACCTATGTGGGGTTTCCCCTTCCTTAGTTTCACCACCTGAGATCTACACTACAGTTTGCTCATCTGAACTCTGCATACAAAGGACCCACATGGGGGTCCCATGCTCCAGCTAGCCCATATTCAGGTCTAGCCTGTTTCTTTATTGATTTATTTGATTCCTCCACTATGACTTGGCTTCCTTCCAGTTCCAGCTTGGGTTGTGTACACAGGACATTTCTATGGAGAACGCCTCACTTTCTTGGACATCTTGGGATATTGTCTACCTTCTGTAGCGGTACTTGATCGCACCCTATTATTTTACTAGACTCATGACAGCCTCCCCAAAGCCTTCCAAATTGCATATACTTATTTACATACATGATACCTCTACCACTCTTAGAGACTTCCTCCTCATCATTTCTCATCCAGCCAATGCTCTCAGTCTATATCTCTGTCTCTCATAATCTGCATCTTTGGTGGACATTCCACTATCTGGACAGACTGCATGTGTACATTCTACAGCTTCCTCACTTCTCCTTGCGAGGATATCATTTACTAGCCTACCTATATCGATGTTTTCTCTGGCAATTCTCTTTAATTTTCCAGTCTGTCCAGTGGAATTTTCCTGGTTCAGCTGTTCCTTCCTGGGACCTCAAAACTCCCTATTTCATCCCATGCTACTGGCATGGTACCTCCTACACCACGTGTCTGTTTCCTGCAAGCCACTTCTTCAGATACTTCTGCTCCTGTACCTGCTATTTAGCCTTTGACAAAAAAACATCTCCAGCATTCTGTCTAGCATCCTAACCTACCTATGTAGAGGTCCTGGTTAGCGCAATTTCAGGGCTCTGCTACAGACCTTTCTCTCTGACCTTCATGGAGAACTTTTCATCAATTGTCAGTCAGGGAGACATACCTAATGCTAACATCCCTAGACTTTGCCCCCTGGATGTATCTTTGTGTTCAGTTTGATACACTCCTCAGTCACATTCAGCAATCTTGGACGTGGATTAACCATCTTCTCTCATCAGAACATCCATCCAAATTGGACCCCTCTTCGTCTGCTGGAAACTTCATCCTCCAGAATTGACTTTCCTGTTCATTTTCAGATTTGGAGATATGACTCATTGACCAGCAAGTTTGGATTTACTCCTTGGACAGAACCATAAGCCCACATTTAGGATTATTCTCCTCTTAGTATGCCCTGAGGATGGGCAGGTCTGTAGCCATGGGTCCTCTGAGGGTTCCCCCCAAAGGTTTTTTTCCTCTCCTGCATGCTACAGGTCACAATCTCTGGAATTGGAGGAGGTAATCACAATGTTAATAATAATCTTTTTGGACCTTAAAACCTACACCTTCCTAGCATTCCACTGAGGGCTGGGAGACAGAGAAAAGCCAAAGTCATAAACATCAAGCACATAAACGTCATGCTCATACAAAGCACTGACCTATGTACCACACATTGAATTGAAAGGCTATAGCCTGTAGTTTAAAGGGTGGGGAATGGCTCCTCCCACATACCCTACTTAATCTGCAGTGCTTCCGCTGCTCAGTTTTGAGTGTTTCTAAATCTCCCACCATCCTCCCCTGCCTCTTCCTCCTCTGGCACACTTCTCACACCCTCTGTGCTGGGCCTTAAATCCTACTCCTTCCCAACATTCCACAGAGGGTGGGTGACAGAGAAAAGCCAAAGTCTGAGTCATAAACATCAAGCAGGTAACAGTCAAGCTCATAAGTATACACAAGCACTGAGCTATGTACCACCTATTGAACCACCGTGTATGTGCAGCACTCAGTGATTACACAAGAGCAGCATGATTTACTTGTCCTACTCCACACTCAAAGGGAAGCCACAAGGAAACTGAATCAGGGTATGATTAAATTTCATTGAGGAAAGAGAACCATAGCATGATTCTGTGTCAGGCAACCCCACCCCCCGGGATGCTGGGACACTGGGACACTAGGGAGCCCACTCCCAGTGTCCCCTAATAATTTATATATCTTAATTGTTCTCCCCAACACCAGAAGACATTGGGGAGCCTACTCCCAGTGTCCCCAAATACTTATAATATTTTCATTCTTACTTAAAAAAAAGCAAACAGTCCTGCAACATATTTACTCTTTTGCACACCTGAATCAAAGAAAACCATCCCTTGTCATCCATGCTGACACCCTTCCCCATCCCAATCCTCCCACTGAGCACTTACCTCCCCGCAGCCTCCCCCTACCCTATACTTACCTCTGGAGGTCGTCCACTCTCATCTTCTGTGGATTCAGGACATGTCTGCACTCTTCAAAGCCAAACCACAAACTGAGGAATCAAGGTAAGTGCCAAATAAAGTATTTCAATTGCTGTTTCGAACTTATGTTGTAATCTTTGCCATTTGAATGAATTTTGCACCACATTTTTAACATGGGCTTTTTAGGAACCCTCCTCCTGAACACTAACACTGTTGTTTCATTAATCAGACCCATAAGGCAATTTTGGATGAAATCACCTTTCAGGACCAAGTAACAAAATGATAGTGCCAGTGTTCATGAGGTGGAGTCCCAAAAGCCCATGTTGAAAATTTGGAGCAAAATACCAAAAATGCTCCGAGTTACGCATGGCCCTTGAAATTTCTCCAGTGCATGCATGTAACTTTGCCAGTTTGTAATATTTATAGCCATTTGTTCACACCATCTCATGAACAGTACAGCTGTCATTTCTTACATTTAGCCTGAAATGTGTTTCCGCACCTGTGAAGTGGAATGGCATGGTCAGTGTATAAAATCCCCTTTCAGGACTGAGTATCGAAATGACAGTGCCAGTGTTTATGAGGTAGGGTCCCAAAAATCCCTTGTTGAAAATATGGAGCAAAACTACCAAAAAAAATCCGAGTTATGCGCAGTTATCGAAATGTTTGTATGCACATGCGTAACTTAGTCAGTTTTTAATATTTTCACTCCAAATTTTCAGTGTAGCTATTTTTTCACACTGCCTCCTGAACAGTACAGCGGTCATTTCTCATACCTTCACAAAACATGTTTCTGTACCTGTGGCATGGAATGTTTTGCCATGGATTAAGAAAGTTGCACCTATAGGGTTTAGGAGGTGGGGTGATAAGACTACGTTGAAACTCTGGGGTCAAAATGTGAAAAAAATGACACACCTACATACATATGCACACCTATGGCAGGACTGGATGAGGATACTATTATACTGTCTCAAAAAGTAAGGAAATTAATTGCAAAACACTTCATTAATTTATCAGATAAGGTTCCTACTAAAGCAACAAAGGCAAGGAAATTGGGTGTTAGGATTTCCAACACAAACACCCCATCCCACCCCCTATCAACCCTACCACTGCAATCAAACCCCCACCCTCCACACACCAACAAGCAGCGGGTGTGCCTTAGGATCATCAACCCTAACGCTCACTCCATTGCATCTGTAAGTAAGTTGAGATGGTACAGTATAGGAGAATGGGATGAGTGTTAGGGCTGATGACCCTAAGGCACACCCAATGCTTGTTGGTGTGTTAGGGTGGGGGTGTGGTTGCAGTGGTAGGGTTGGTTGGGGGCATGGGGTGGGGTGTTAGTGTTGTAAACCCTAATACCCAATTTCCCTGCCTTTGTCACTTTAGTAAAAACACTAACTGATGCATTAACAAAGTTTTTTGCAATGAATATGGTATAAGAGTACCTGGTAACCCTAAGGTGATACAGCAAGAGAAGCATTCTTCAGGATACAAGGAGGAAGCCCGCTAAGATACATGAACCCCAAGAGGAAGGGGTACGCATAAGGGAAAAGAATAAGGTTAGACTCAAGCTTTGAAGCAAGCCAGGGACCTCACTGTGTCTATAAAAAGTGAGAGTATAAAGAAGCTCCCCTAAGCACACAGCTGAGGAGATGGGGGTCCCAACCAAAGGTTCAGCAGGAGGGATTCCCAGGAGAATCTCCATCTCAAGCTGAGAAAATTAGAGATTTCCAGGAGGAAAAATTGGTGGACAGACTGCCAAAGGCCGGACTGAAAAGAGCAGCTCTTCAAGCAGCCTGCGGCATATGCAGGGATCTTCTGAGAATTATCTCTGTCCTGTGAGGTATCAACAAAGACCAGCCAGAAGACATAGAGTCCTCCCCTTAAGAAGGAGATACGGAGGGGGTTGGAGAGTCCCCAAGTGGGACATCTTGTTTTTATCTCTTTCTCTCTTCTCTCTCTCTCTCTCTCTCTCTCTCGGAAAAACAAGCAGTGTTTGTCATGATCACTTTTTTTTCAAAAGCAAGGATCAAGTGATTCTTGGAGATAGGTGTTAGCACAGAGAATCCAGGTATACCTAAAACTGATGTATTAAAAGGTTAGAAATGTGAGATCCCACAGAAGTAATATGTTGACAGAAGACCCACATGTGTAGGAATGGCTCTCCTCTGTGCTATTTCATCAGATGGTGTGGAGGGATGAGATCAAGGCACTCAAGGAAGTGTTGCCTACACCTTACTAGAAAAGGACTGAGAGGAAAGCAAGGCTTAGGGAAAAACAGAATGGGCAAAAGAAAGAACAACTCCTCTCAGGAGGTTGCTAATTGAAACAAGCTGGTACCCCATCCCTGGCCCCTTCCCCTTTTTCTTTTTTTGTTACACCTATAACTGAAAGTGATAATAGCAAGGTAACAGCATAAGGAAACATCTTTCCTGGAGATGGGGAGATCAGGGAAGCCCTGGCAGGAAAAATGCTAGGGAATGAGGGCAGGCAAAGAGAGGGAACAACTTCCCTAAGGAGTTTTCCCCTGAAAAAGGACCCCCTTTATTTTTATAACATTTTAATGTTAGAAGCCTTGCTCCCAAAATGTATATAGTTAGGGAGTGGGCAATACAATTAAGTTGACCAGTATACCTACTGGTGCTCAGGTCTATTGAGTGTGGACATGCATAGCGCTATACGACCTACTTAGCAGTTGAGAGGTCTGTTTCTGCTTGATTTTCTCTTATTCCTTCACATTTCTTTGGTGGGAAGGGGTATGCAATCCTCCAGCACTATTATGTTTTACTGCTTTGGGGGGTTCCATGGCTCCTGCCTAGTTCCCATTGTTTGGACTTTTCATATGCCATTCCTCTGTTCGCTCCTCCTGGACTACCTCTGGCTCTCTTGCATTCCCATGCATTGTTGCTCTTGTCATGACCTCTTATGACATCTCGAAGGCACCATTTTGACGATGATTCCAGATCCACTTCCCTACCAGGTTCTTGTGGTTCGCTGCCCAATCTGCAATCTTCACTTGTTTGCCTACTGAGTCTTTCCACCATTCCTCTTTGGCTTCTCTCGACTTTTGGGTTTTATCCTTGTCCTGCTGTCAGCCTCTGCTGCTTTAGTCTGGCTTGTATTCATTCTTTCTTTTGGGCCTGATCTCGATATTTTCTTTTGGGCATCCCTATCCTGGACCTCATGCCACCTCATCAGATTCACTCTACTGCGGTCTCATCCCATATTGACTGGGTCCTATGCTAACCTATTGACCTTCATCCTTTCATACCTGCTTTCCAGTCCCTACCTTCATGGTGTCAATTCATCATTCCTTTCTTTTCTCCAGCATACCTTCCCTGATCATTGCTACCTTGTCTCTGCCTGCTCCTCCCTCCATCCTATCGGTCTGTTCCACTAAATCGACTACTCATGCTTCAGCGTGTTCTTGTTCTGCTCCCGCTCCTTGTCTCTCAACAAACTTGCCCTACTGCAGTTCTCCTCCTGCACTGGCTGGGTCATACGCTACTCATTCAACCTTCCCTTCTCGTTTGCATATCCTCTGGTTCTGGAATTGCCTTCTTGGCTTCTGAGTATGTCTCCTTTCCAGGAGCCTCTTTGCTCACATCCCTATTGCATCCTGTGCTACTTCATCGACCTTGCAATCAGGGTCTAATTCCTATCAGAGCCTACATTCAATATTTATTTTTCAGCATGCCTATCATGGCTTCTATGCTGCTTCATCTCTGTGCTACCTCAGATCCATTCAATATTCAGTAAAGGACGTGCTGGCCCCAGATACCTTGCCCTTTGCCTATGGGCCAGCAGGCTGCTCTCCACCATCGTTCATGTTCATTTATAGTCTCCTTTCTCCATCAGCTCATTTGAACCACTGCTTTCCTCATGCAATCATCATTCTCATTTAATCCTTCCTGTCTAACTCAATCGCTTGCTCATCCTTACTTCAAGGTTTATCTATTTAATGCTTTCAGCTGCATTCTTCTGTATTATCCTCAGTGCTAGTCTCCCTTGGGAATCTGTCTACTTCTGTGCTGAAAGTCTAACCCTTACTAGTTTCCTGTCTCTCACCTAGTGGACTGCTCCACATGCTGATTGTTGCCCTCTGCATATCTTAGTGCTTCTGATGTTTAGCCTTATCCTCCCCTCCCACTTTGAGGATCTGCCCTGTAGTTCTGCGTGCATTCACCAGCTTCACCGGGTACTCATGCTTCACCTTGTCTATTCCTTGTAGTTTTCGGAGTTTTTGATCTTATTTCTCTTCACCCTTCTCTTTCCTAGGTTTAATAATTTGTATTTATCTGGTAATTTGTATGGCTCTTGTTCTCTAAGCAGCCTTTCAGCTTGGTCATCCTGTACTCATCTACTTCACTTGCCTCTGAACTTTGTTCTCTCCTACCTCAATTTCCCCATAGACCACTCCTGCTTCAGAGTGCCCTCATGCTACTCCCTCTCCTTGGCACTCTCAACAAACTCTGCTGTCCAAGATTCCATTCAGTCATGGCTTCTATCGCCTCGTGCCATGATTTATCTATTTGTTTCCTCTGCCGTTCATGTCCTTGGGCCATCCATGGCTGCCTCCATCCGACCTTCCTTCGAACCGGCCCTCAGTGCCATCTCATGTGGCTCGCTCTCCCGCCCCCTTGTGAAGCCTTCCTCCTCCTTCACAGAGTCTACTTGCTCCATGTTGTCAATCATCGATTCCTTCATCTGAGATTCTTTAACTTCTTGGCCCCCTCAGTTCTGTGATACCTGGCCTCGACCTGCTCATCTAATTCAATCCCTCTCTCAGTATGCCTTGGCATAGTTCGCTGCCATGTCTGTGTTATTCCCTTGCTCCATCTGGCAATCTCTATCATGGATTATACACCGCCTCATCTGGCTTGCCCTGTGAAGTTCTTCTCCCATATCAGTTGGGTCCTATGCTACCCTATTGACCTCCCCATTGTCCTTCATCATCTTGCTTCCAGTGCCTGCTTTCATGACATCGATCCCTCATCGTTCCTCATCCATTCTTTTACTGTCCTCAGCCTATCGCTCATTCTAATTCTGGCCTTCATAGATTCTTTCCACTCCTAGCTTCCCTCGTCATCGTTCGTTATCTGATTTGTCTCCCCATGATCGTTGTCCTGTGCTTACCTTCTGATTTGCACACACTTTGGTTCTTGTTCCACCTTCTTGGCCTCAGAGTCTGCCTCCTTTCGAGGAGCAGCATGGTTCAAGTCGCTCCATGGCGCACGATTATTTGTTCAGGTTGTTTTTCTGTTCTTTCCCATCTCCTTTTCTTCTGCTTCCATACCGGCTCTTCAAGATTCAATCCCTTCGTGGCTTACTGTAGAGATTTCTTTTTGGGCATACCTATCAAAACTCCTATAATGCCTATCAACCACGGCCATCCTGCCATATAAGTAGAGTTCATAACTCCAGTCATATCGAAGTTCATAAATCCAGTCATCATTCACTCAGCATTACTCAAAGCTTATCTATTTACATCACTTACTCTAACATTCCTATCATTCAATTCAGTACTACCTCATCGACTACAACATCAGGGTCTAATGGTTTACATCGTATAATCAAGCATGCCTCTTCAACTCCAGTGTCTGCTCACTTGCATTGCTCCATCAAAGCACCGTTCCATCAACCAGTCTGCAGTATTGTTTGTCTCCTCATCTGCACATCTGGAATATCCTCATGAGCACATCTTGATCCCCCTTGCTGCTCTGACTCATACATGGATTTACTCCCTTCCATTCTTGCTCCACAATCTACTATCTCTCATCGACTACTCAAGCATACTCTCCTTGGGTCCAGCAAGGTTTATCTAATTTCATCGTTCCCTCAAGCATTCCATCATTGACTCTGATACTACTCATTGACCACAACAGGATCTAATTGTTCAAATTGCATAATCATGCTTTATTCGACCTTGATGTCTACTTCCATGCCTCACTCAATTGATCATACCTATTATCAGATCTTAGGCTACCTCATCGACCTACTGACCTCCTGCGGTGATCATCAGCATCATTATTCATTGTTGCCTCATGTTTGTATTCAATCTGCATGCAGCCTCATGTTCCATCTTCGATTTGTGCTTTCTTTTAGGGATATTCCCTATTCCATCATCATCCTCCCTACTCATATTCCTCTAGTTACTGAACCATTTCTTTAAAGATATACATCCTCAAATCAAATGTCATCAGCCTGGAGGGAAGGTGACCTCTGCCTTGAATCCCCAGAGGTTTCCTCCTCAAAGGGTTTTTTCCTCTCCTCCGTGCCAATGGTCATAATATTAGTTAGAGTTAGTGCTTTCTTCTCGTTAGTTAGTTAGGTTCTGCTGTTGAATGGAGGCAGATGGTGGCCTGGCTTTCCCCTCTCTCCTCAGGAAGTTAGCCCTTCTTCTCACAGAATTCATTCATCATCCTCGTCTCTTCAAAGCTTGCCACTTTTGAGTATTCTTTTTGGGCTTCTTCCTAACCTACTGTAAGCCCTAAATCCCTTCCTTTTTGCAAATGACAGGTGGAATGCCGTTGAAGCTGACAGGTGGGGGACTGTCGGGGAGGACTAGGTTACTTGGCACAAGGGCTAGGCTTGGCTACTCTGCACAGGGGCACCCAAGTAAATCCAAACACAGGAAGCAATAACTATAATGTCCAATACCAAGAATAGGATTCTAAAGTGTGGCTTTTATTCACATCCAAACTGAACAAACAAAGCATAGACGGACTCCCACGGGGCTACATTCCTGGTAATGCAGATAAGAGAAACAGAACATTTCCTCAACACTTCATCCCTCAGGCTCTGGACCCACTAGGCACACAGCCCGGACTTGCATGCTGCTTTGGGTACACAGCACGACTTGTACACTATTGGGGTTTTTCCTGGCTCGGCTCCCCTGCCAGCCACTTGAACACCTTCCATGTGACATGGACACATTTTCCTGTGGCTTCCTAAACCACCTTAGAGACTTCGACTCCATAAGGGACATTTCCTTTCAATCCCATGTCTGTGTACTTCCCTCAGCACTAGCCAAGTGCCTGAGGCAAAGTAAAAGGGCCACAGAGCAAATCCATAGAGGTGATCCTGGTTACTAATGATTGGGGGTCTCCCACCACCAGCTTCCACAATCCATACCCGGCCATTTCTCTGGACATTAAACAACTCTTTCTGAAAAGCTTGGCAATGTAGATTAAAGGGTAAGCACATAGCACATTTCCTCTACATGTCTTGACTTTCCCCTTGTACTAGACTCGAACATACTTAAACATGTCCTTCTGAAAAGCTTGGCAGTGTAGATTAAAGGGTAAATGCATAGCACATTTCCTCTAAATGTCTTGGCTTTCACCTTGTGCTGGACTTGAACATACTTTTACTTTGGCTTAACCTATTCCTCTAGGCCTCCCACTGATTAAGCAGTCCAGTCCCCACTTTACAACAGTTCAGGTGAAACATAGGCCCCATGTAAGAGCAGAACGCACCCTTTGGTTGCAGGTGCCCCACAGGTAATTCTTGACACTTCTGGTGCCACAGCACAACTTGAAAAATAAGGCAGCTTCTTCCCTAGCCAGAAACCAGGAGGGTTGCCCCTGGAATAACAGGCAAACCTTTTACCCCCATCCCCTCAGGGATGGGGCACAGAGACCAGTAACAGCAGTCTCCACCACTTCATGAACAGCTTACTGTGTTCCTCTTTTAGTGGAAACACACACCTCCCTACAGTAGCTCTATATCAGAGCTTTAGGCTCCAAGAACCTGTGCACAGACTGTTGTGCTCCTCTCTTCAAGACTGCTCACATACAACTGCTGCTGCTCACTGTTCAAAACTCCCAAAATTCTAACCTAACTCCCAACTGCAGATTCCAATGTGGCTCATGGAGCTGCGATAGTTCTATGGTGATGTCATCCCTCAGTCTCAGCTGAGACTGAGAACAGAGTGAGACAGTGTGAAATCTATTTAACTGGAGTTTCACAAGCTGCCTTCCCTGCCTACCTCTAAGTCTTACTGGGATTCTAGTAACCCTGGGTAACAGGGGGGTTACACTACCTTTAGCCAACTCATTCATTCCCAGCATCTGTGGGAAGGGCCCTCCTCTAGGGTTCCTTGTGTCGTAACCCTACAGGGTGGTATATTCCATGGATAGAGAGGTGGAAAGCCACAAAGCAAATCAAGTTACACAAGCTTCTCATATTATCTCATTCAGTTGCATAAGTACATTGAATGGGAGGTCTTTAAGCATGTGGTTCAATGGGTGGAGCAACAAACGTCACTCCCCCCATAGAGATTAAAATGTCACAACATCCTGGGCTTGCCAGGATTCTTTTTCGTTGCTCACCATCCACCCCTCCTCCTCCTCCAGCAGCTCATCTCTCTCTTCCCTGTGGGCTTCTTCCTAACCTACTTTTAGCTGACTCATTCATTCTGGGCACTTTTGAGGGGGAGACCCTCCACTAGGATTCCTTGCATCGTAATCCTACAGGGTGGTATATCCCATGGATAGAGAGGCGTAAAGCCACAAAGCAAATCAAGTTACACAAGCATCTCATATTATCTCATTCAGTTACGTAAGCACATCAAACCAATACTTTTCCATCAGAGGCGTACTGTCCAAACATCTCTGCCACTACAGACTGCATTTCTCTTCTATTCAGTGGCTAAGATCACGTCGCAGGATCTCCTGAAGGATTTTGATTTTGGACATGAGAACATTTTTCTATCAGATTTATATACTTGAAGAATGGCAATGTTAACTTGTCTCATAGCAATCTCAGGGGTAATAAGCTGTTGCTGATGCATCCATTTGCATCTTGCTTGCCATACGAAATATTTTAAAATTGCAAAAATTACTTGCAGTGTTCCATTCTCAAATTGATTCCATTTTGTATCGAACATTGAATAAATTAACTCCGAATATGACAATGTTAAAAAAAGAGGTATCCTCGGGCTCCTTGTCACTGCCAAAATTGTACCTCATATTTGCATTTTAGAAACAGATGTTCCTGAGTTTCAAAAACTTGTTGGCAATTGAGGCTTGGACAGTATCTTTCGTTCACTGGTTTGTGCTTATTGTTTTTTACATTTAATTTCCCATGGATTGTTAGCCATATGACATCCCATGCAAAAGCTGGGATCCAGTTGTTGGGCAGCTGGGTAAGGGAATTTCCATGGTGTCCTTGCCAAATTTCCTTCATTCACTGGAAATACCACAAACAGCTTAATCTGGTTTAGTCTCACTTGGCATTCACCTGGGTGGGGTTGTGAAGCGGCAGCTGCAAAGTAGAATGCTAGCTGCACACTTGAGCAGACTTGATAGACCATGTGATCTGTATCTGCTGACAAGAAGTAAGTAAGTGCAGTCACAGCAATTTTGCAAGGAAAAACTACCAGTACTCAATGTACATACTGCATTCCCCCTTCCTCAATACACCTTGTCAGCAATGCATTATGTCAAAATCCAAATGCCATGTCAGTATGTTTTTTTTTGTAAAACTGACTTACTTTTGCCTGTGTAAAAAAAAAATGGGGATTAAGGGAAGTCCTTTTGATTTTCATGAATAAATTATCCCATTTTGTGAAAGACAGGACATGAAACATACAAGAACAGGAGGCAGAGTTTCAACTGCTAGGAAAATGCGTCTTATAAAAGAGAGCAATATTTTGTTGACAGATAGAAATTTAGATTTAAAGAGCAACTTTCCCAGTCCTTTTGACTTTCATCCATAACTTACCCTTTCTTGCATTAATTCTGGAATTGCATTCCATTACTGTCCTCTGCAGTTAGTTTTTGCATTCTGAGCTGCTAAAAACTGCAGGGTGTACCAGAGCTTCTATAGCAAGCCTGGTGATGCTGTGGACCCACTTGAGTGTGATTTGTTCCCATAATGTGGTTCCTGGGCAGCGCTGCCCCGAAGGCAACACCCTTTAGCTTCTCCTTCACCTTGTTCCTTTTGGTGGATTTTGCCCATTGGCAGTGCTGCCCCCGGGGTAGCACCCTCATGCTCCCCTTCCCACCTATCCCTATTGGTGGAGTTTGTCCCCTGCCCCTAGGGCAGCAACCTGTAGCTGTCATGTCCAACAAATCTGATTGTTGAAAGTCTGAGAAATTGAGGGGTTTAAGTGTAGATGAGAATGTTATGGAAATGCCCCCCCAGCAATGTGCACTGTTTGACTTTGAATTTTGGTGGCTCAAGGTGTGTGTCTGTCTGTATCCAAAAGAAATAGATTTCAAGTGTACAAATCTTAACCAGGGACATTTTTTTGTGCTTTTTGTCATACTCAGTTGTGAACATTAAATCATGTAAGTATCACAAATCATTACTTTTTTTTTAATATTGTTAAATTATGACAGACATAAGCCAGAGAACATATTTTATTTATAAATTGTAATAAATGGGGCAGTGCCATGATGATTGGTTTCTTCTGGCTGCCCCTGGGGCAGTTCTATTGCTGCCCCTGGGGCACACCTGTGTCATGAGTTTCCCATGGGCTGCCTCCTGGGCACTGTCCTTGCCACCCCTGGGGCTGCACCTGTATAATTGGTTCCCATGGGCTGCCCTGGGGACAGTGTCCTCGCAGCCCCGGGGCAATGCCTGTGTAACTGGTTCTCATGGGCTGCCCCTGGGGCAGTGTACTGGCAGCACCTGTGTAATTGGTTACCATGGGCTGCCACAAGGACTGCTCATGGGAACCAATTACACAGGCAGTGCCCCAGGGCCTGCAAGGCACTGCACCAGGGGCATCCCACAGGAACCAATTACACAGGCACTGCCCCAGGGGCAGCAAGACCACTACCCCAGTGGCAGCCCATGGGAACCAATTACACAAGTGCTACCCCAGTGGCAGTGAGGACACTACCCAGGGGCAGCCCATAGGAACCAATTACACAGGTACTGCCCCAGGGGCAGGAAGAGCAATACAGTGGTAGCCAACAGAAACCAACTAGCATGGCACTGCCCCAGAGCAGCATCAATAACCAATCATCATACCACCACCACATTTATTACAATTTATAAATAAAATATATTTTATCGCTTATGTCCCCACACCAGGCACTTGGGTTAATATCCCAATACTGACACTGTAGTGCAGCATGGGGGGGTGCTGCACTCCTGAGATACCGTCTTTCAGATGAGACATTAAACCGAGGTCCCATCTGCCTGTTCTGGTGGTAATTCAGGCGGATGTTAAAGATCTCGTGGCACTTCTTGAAAAGAGCAGGGAAATTTCCCCAGTGCAACGGTCAAATTTTCTCCATTCACGAAAAATACCACCAACAAGCTTCATCTGGAGCAAGGCCAATTGGCCATCTGTATCGCCCTCCCCTGGCTCGTGCCTGAAAATAGGCAGGATTTGTCTATTGCACTTACCCGGTCAACAAAACTAAATAAATAAATATTTCTGTCTTAATTTGGCAGTATTACAAAAAGGTAATGATTTGTGACACTTACATGATTAAATGCTCACAACTGAGTTTGACACAAAGCACAAAAATATCCCTGGTTAAGAGATGAACCCTTGAAGTCTTGCTCTTTTGGATGAAGACAGACATACACTTTGAGCCACCAAACTTTAAAGACAAGCAGTGCACATTGCTGTTGGGAACATTTTCATAACAGTCTCATCTACACTTAAAATCTTCAATTCCTCAGACTTGCAACAATCAGATTTGTGGGAAGTAACAGCTACAGGTTGCTGCCCTAGAGGCTGGAGATGAAATCCACCAATAGGGATAGGTGGGAGGTGGTGCTTGAGGGTGCTGCCCTGGGGGCAGTGATGCCAGTGGGTGAAAGCCACCAGTAGGAGTAAGGCAAAGGAGGAGCTAAATGGTGCTTCCCCAGGGGCAGCGCTGCACTGAGAACCATGCTGTGGGAACAAATCACACTCGAGCTGTGGACCCATGGCTGTACTGATGACATCATTATAGAGCAGAGGCATTTCTCACACTGTGTAGTACCATGCAGTCAAAGTAGTTTTGTAAGGGAAAACAACCAGTATTCAATGTACATACTGAGTTCCCCTTTCCCAAGACACCTGGTTAGAGCATTATGACAAAATCCAAATACCTTGTCTGTATGTATTTTTGTAAAACTGACTTGTGTGTGAGGCACTCCTCAGCCATGAAGTACTGTGAGCAGTACAGCCCTGGGTCCACAGCAACACCAGGCTTGCTACAGAAGCTCTGGTACACCTTGCAGTTTTTAGCAGCTCAGAATACAAAAACTAGCTGCAGAGGACAGTAATGAAATACAATTCCAGAATAAATGCAAGAAGGGGTAATGTATATATGAACATCAAAAGGACTGGGAAAGAAGCTCTTTAACACAGCTACAGTAATTAAAGAAGTTACCAGAGTAAACCATAGGGATCCAACAGCTTCTGCCATTTTGGATCTTATATCTAGTTCTAAACCACATAGTTATAGGATCTCAGGAATAATTCCAGATTCATTCAGTGACCATCAAAAAATTAGCTGTACTAAATTTAACATAACAAATGATCTACAGTAATTATGTAGTTTATAGATTCTGGAAAATTTTGATTATATAATCTTCACGATGGAACAAGAAACAATTAGATGAAATAGACTTCAATTAATTCCATATGTAAACGTTGATTGTATGTTCTTCCATGAAGAGTTTGAGTTGGTTTGTGATAGGCATGCCCCCTTAAAAAAGAGATTAGTAAAAACATGTAATACCCCATAGTATAAAAGGATCTATACAAGCACAGGTGGATAAGGGATAAATGCTAGAAGCTGCCAAAAAAAAAAAAAAAATACTCATTTATGTTGGACCAAATATAGGCAGGTCAAAAACATATATTTTAAGGAAATTAAAAGAGTTCAACAAGCATATTACAAAATCAGCCTTACAGCTTCTCTTGGTTCTAATCCAAGAAATTTCTGGGGATGAGTGCGTAACTTTCCAAATTTCAGGCAGCACAATATTGCCCCACTCATTTGTAATAGATAATCAGGCAGTTACATTGGGGAGTGAAGCAGCTAATTATTTAATAAATTTTTTTATTAACATGGAGATGGATGCCCTGAAATCATTAATTATATTTCCTGGTAATTACACAGTGCCAAATGAAATAAAACATAATGTGACAAACAAATTTGCTTTTCAGGAAACCAAGGCAGCTTAGTTCAGGACAAATCACTTAAACTGAATACTACAAAAGCAGCCATTCTGGATGGATTAGCCACTAAAATGCTAAAATATGCTGCACTGCTCCTGGCATATTCATTGTCTTATGTTTTTAATTTATTCCTTCAAACAGGAGTGTTTCCCTCAGAGTAGAAAAAAGCTAAGTCATACCGCTCCATGAATCAGGAGATAAAATAGATATTAACAAATATTTGTCAATGCCAAATATTGTCTTGCTGGCTTTGGAAATGGTAATGCCGGAGTTAGAGAGATGTATAATAGGAATGGCAGTGAAGTATTGAACTGACGCCAACCCCACTCTCACCCTGCAGAGACTGACAGGCATTGGGGTGTGTCTTTGGGTAGTGAGCCATAACACTCATGCCATTTCACCTCACCCTGCCCTGCAGACACCGACAAGTGTCGCAGTGTGCCTTGGGGTCATCGGGCCTGATGCTCATTCCATTCCATAAGGAAATATGCTGAGATGGGTGCAGTATAGGAAAATGGGGTAAACTTTGGGGCCAAAGAGTCTGAGGCACATCACAATGTCTGTCACTGGCTGCAAGGTGGGAGTAGAATGGCGTGAGCATTATAGACAACAATCCCAAGTCACACTCCTGATGCCTGTCAGTCCCTATATGGTGTGGCTCTATGGTTGGAAACACTAATGCCCTGGCATTTGTTGGTATTTTCACTCCAAATTTTCAACATGGGCTTTGTTTAGGGGTTGTGGGATTACAGATGGACCAGATACCAAACTTCATGTTCAACATGCAATCTCTGTGTGATGTTTATTCAGAATGCAGGTGATAACCTTAAGCAATGGCATATCTCTTCTTCAGTACATCAGTTTGCAGCAACAGACTATGTATGTCCTTTCCTGCACTTAGCCAGTACCTACTGACTCACTGATCTCTGATCTAACTTAGCAACTGAGATTTAGCCTTCACCCCTATGCGGTCCTTGTTTGTTCGGGTGGTGGGGGCTCAAATAAAATAAAAAAAAAATGCTAAAGACAAAGAACCTCAGTGCAGAAGCACTGAAACATGGGTTACCCCAAAGGGCATTTACAATAAGCCAAGTTTCAAAGAAACACATCACACATACTTACATAATGTAAAGCATCATGGGATATATGTAAATCATCATGACATTTCAGACTTGTTCAACTTACAGCAATTTACATACATTTTAAATAGCACAACCAACTTAATTTCTATAATATATAGACACCTAGTATTTTTTACGTTTATCAAAAACACCTAGTGACATGGTACTTTCAACATTTACAGATTTAATACACATATGGTATATACATTACAGTATTTTATGACATAGTGCCATTGCATACTAAATCCAGCGAGGATCACAGCCTGTTTTATATCAGCTCACAGGTCAGAACAATAACCTCCCTGTACGAGGACCTGAGAGGGAAAAGGAAAATTAAAGAGGACACTGTAGCATAGTCAAGAAAGGGAAGAGGGTGCCCACAGGTGGCCAACCTTATGGACTAGAAATTGTAATGGATAGATTAAGCTAAGAAACAGAAGAACTGTAGCAACAGATTTAAGAAAAGGTCAATCCTATAGGGTGGCAGGAGCTCCCTGTCACAGGTTTTTTGTCGCCCTACCTCATGAACTGTGACACTATCAGTTCATTAACCAAAAGGTGATTTTGCACAGTGACTGTGCCATTTGGTGCCACAGGTGAGAAAACACATTTTAAACAGGATGTGAAAAATGACAGCTTTACTGTTCATGAGGAGGTAAAAAAAATGTCAATGTTGAAAATTTGGAGGGAAAATATGAAAAATTGGTAAAGTCATGAGTGAGTGTAGAAACTGTGCAATGCATGCCTGTAATGCAATTATTTGGGGGATTTTGTTAACCACATTTTCAACATAGACATTATGGGACCTCCGCTTGTGAACAGTGGCACTGTGATTTTGTTAATCTGCCCTGAAAGTTGATTTCCCACAGCAAGTGTGCCATTGTGCGCCAGATGTGTGAAAACACATTTCGGGTAGGATGTGAAAAATGACTGCTATACTGTTCATAAGGAGGTGTGAAAAATGGGCAATGTTCAAAATCTGGAGTAACATTTTTAAAAATTGTCAAAATTATGAGCGTGCATGGAAACTGCGTAATGCACACTCATAACACAGTCATTTTCTGGAATTTTTTCACCAGATTTGCAACATAGGCTTTTTGGGACTCTGTCTCATGAACAGTAGCACTGTCATTTTGTTAATCAGTCCTGAAAGATGATTCTACACAGCGACCACTAAATGACCTTACGGGGCTGAATAACGAAATGACAGTGCATGTGTTCATGAGGTGGGGTCCCAAGAACCCCATGCTGAAGATTTGGAGCCAAAATGCCAAAAAATGGCTTAGATATCCCACTAAGTTGAAATAATAATAATCATAATATTAACATTATTTATAAAGCGCCTTTCAAAACAAAGGCTCTTAACAGATTAAAACACAACAAATCAAAAGCAACATCAACTTTCCATAAAATCAAAATCACATATATATCCAATATAATTTTTTTTCTTTTTTTTTTAAACAGCAGCAAAGTGTTTAATGGCTAAAATTGTTAGCTAGCATTATCTGGAAAAGCTAATCTAAATACATGTGTTTTAAGGGCTGACTTAAAACTTTGGATGGTCAGGCACTCTCTCACCTAACACGGTAGAGAATTCTACAGGGTAGGGGCTACATAAGAAAATGACTGTGCCTCTGATGTTGTCAAACGCACTCTGGGAATCTCTTGCAGTCCCTCTTTGGTGGATCGAAGTGGGTGGGAAGGGCAGTGGGGGCAAAGAAGATCTTTCAGGTAGTAGGGTCCCTGGTTATGTAGGGCTTTACAGCTTAGTAACTCAACCATGCAGGTGATCCACCACTGTACTGGCAGCCAATGAAGTCTGCGAAGCACAGGCATAATGTGACTGGTCCTAGATGTACCAGTCACTAGCCTGGCAGCCGTATTCTGCACCAGCTGCAAGTGACAGATATCAACCCCCAGAAGCCCAAGGTAAAGGATGTTGCAATAATCAAGGCGAGAAGTCACAAAGGTTTGAACTAATTTAGAATGATCATCAGGAGAAACCAGGTGCTTCACCCGGGCAATATTCCTTAGATGAAAAAACAAGGTCTTGATAACTGTAGAGACCTGGTATGTCAGGGTCAGCTCACTGTCAAATATAACACCCAGGCTACACACCTAGTGTGAGGCAGTCAGAGGAGCATCACTGAGCCAAAGCCCAGATTACTGTCCCTCGGCATACCCTCCGCCCGATGATCTGGGTCCACCACCAACACCGCAGTCTTATTTGGATTTAGTCTTAGCCAACTGGCACTCATCCAGTACTGAATCTCAGAGAGACAGCTGTTAAATACTGAGATCACATCATCCTGCCCAGGCACAAAGGAAAGGAACAGCTGAGTATCATCTCCATAGCAGTGAAAAATAAAGCCATACCACCTGATAATGTCTCCCAATGGCAGCATATACACTGTGAACAACATGGGCACCAAAATGGAGCCCTTGAACCCCACAGAATAGGGGAGAGCATCAGAGGAATAAATCCCAGTGACCACTCTCTGAGTACTACCCTGGAGGAAAGACGTAAACCATCTGAGGACCATACTTGATAGTCCACAGATGGACCACAGGCATTCCAGTAGCACATCATGGCCCACAGTGTCAAATGCCACAGAGAGATCAAGGACCCCCCCATTGATGCCATTATACAGCTTACTGGCATTTCTTCATTTTGCAGTTTCACTTGGGCCCAGACGTGTTCCTGCTCCACTGAATATTGCAGCTGTGGACCTCTGGAGGTAAGTATGGTGTGTGTGTGTGTGTGTGTGAGGAAGTGGAGGTGCAGAGGGTGGGTGTGGGCTGGGGGAGAGGGTGCCATGGACAAGGTACAGAAAAAAAAAAAAACATTGTGGGACCATTCTTTTTCCTGTACATGCAAAATAAAACAAATGTTGGGCACACTAGGGCGGGCTTCCAGTATGCTACACAATGGGTGTGGGGGTTAGGAACATGCCAACATGACTGGCTTTGTTTGAGTGGTGGCACACTGGGGTAGGCTTCCAGTGTGCCACACTATGTGGGGGGGGGACATGTCAACATAGGGATTGCACCCCCAATGTTGGCTTTCTTTGGAGATTGTGTGGCGGCAGCTCCTTCCGTCAACATGTTTATTGAAATGTTTCACCAGGAAAGGCACTCATGGGAGGTATGACATCTGTACCACTGCATGACAAGTTGTCTTTGATTGCAGCAGCACATTTCTTTCAAGTTTATGGCACTTTACATAATTAGAAAGCAAAAAAGGCGGCTACCGGCGAACACCACTGGAGCCACAGCAAAAAAGACAAAGCAGCAAACAAATCAGTAGGGCATCCCAGTGAAGCGACAAAAATAGACCTGTAAGCTGGGTCTTGATAAAAAAGCTTTTTATTGCAACATACAAACAAAAAGCAGCAGCCAGCACTTCTGACACAACACGGAGACATCTGCATGTTGTGTCAGGATAGCTCTGCTACTGTTGTATGTTGCAATAAAGCTTCAATGAGCCTAACACAGGTCTATTTTGTCACTTCACTAGGATCCTAATTATTCTACACTATAATTCTTGTGTCAGCACTCATATCCTGGCTAATTGGGGAATGGGGGACGCACCTATTAAAGTGTGCCCTGCATTCGCCAACTCTGACACGTCTCTGCATTTCTGCTACTACCGCAAGATGCTGCTTGCATGTGTGCAAGACAGCGTGATAACTATAGACCTATTTCACTTCTCCCAATAGTTTCCAAGATATGTGAAAAACTGGTTAGTGGATAATTGAAAGCCTTCTTAGAGGACAATAGTTTAGTAAACATCAATCAGTCAATCAATCAAATCTTTATTTATTCAGGCGAACATCGTTGAGCAAGGCTCATTTACAAGATGGACCTGATAAGGTCAAGGTTCAATAGTTGATACACAGCAGATACATCATACATATACATATATATATAAGACAGTTATACATACAGGGGAAAAATAATGTTTATAACACAATGATGTACAGTGGATTCACATGATAAAACTCAGTTAAAGGAAGGTTAAGCTAATATTTACAGTATGTACAGTACATACATATCCCTATGGGGGCCATGACAGACACACAACATAATGAATACTAGGATGTTGAAGGTATTATTGGGTGCCATAAGCTGGGTGTCTGACTGGAAGGAATATGCCATATATGATTGGAATTCAGATTTGTAGGATGACTATTCTAGCTCTAGCGGTAGCAACTGCATTTCTCTGTGAAGAAGGCTGTACAATGCTGTTTAAAGGATGCAAATGGAATGATAATGGACAGTTTTAGGGATTTTTGTAGGGTGTTCCATGCTATAGCTAGAGAATAGCTGATTGCTGCCCTCCCTAGTCTGGTGTTGAATTTGGGCAAATTGAGCAGGATGATACTGTTGCTTCTTAGGGCATAGGAGCTAGGAGTGATCTGGTTGAAGCAGCCCAGGATATAGTTTGGGATTTTTTTTGATAAAGCTCTGTAAATCCATAGAGCTGCATTTCTGCTCCCCCTGGTGTGAAGGGAAACCCATCCAACTGCACCATAAAGAGAACAATGGTGGGTATTATATGGCAGATCTGTAATGAACCTTATTGCTCTATGATATAAGGTATCCAACTTGTGAAGGTAGGAGATGGGGCAGTGACTATAAAGGAAGTCTGCATAGTCAATAACAGATAGAAAGATGGCCTGGACTAACCTCATCTTTGAGTCTCTGTTAAGGAAGGGTTTTAATCTATAGAGGAGGCCAAGCCTTTGGCGAAACTTTTTTAACAGTTCTTCTGGATGATGAGTAAAGTCGAGTCTGTTGTCAATCGACACACCTAGGTATTTGAAGTTTTCAACATACTCCAGATTTTCTCCAAGTATAGTGCATAGCTGGGGGAGAGTGATTGAAGAGGATATGCTGGTGGAGTTTTGAGTTGTGAACATCATTGCTTTAGTTTTCTTTGCATTTAACAGAAGCTTTTTCTCGAGTAGCTGATGTTGTAACAAGGAGAATTCTGTTTGTAGGATTTCATGAGCAACTGCAGGCGAAGGGTTGCTGACATACAGAACAGTTTCATCAGCAAAGAGGTGTACTGAGGACTTGGTAAGGGTTGAATCAATGTTATTTATATAAATGGCAAAAAGGATAGGACCCAGAATAGAGCCTTGGGGGACTCCTCTTGACAGTGGTCTTAATGGGGATAGGTCACCTTCAGCTTTTACCTGCTGTGACCTACCAGAGATATAGCATCTGAACCACTTAAGGGAGGGTGGATCTAGGCCAAGGGAGTGCAGGGATGAGAGTAGCAGCTCATGGTCCACAGTATTGAATGCTTTGCTCAGGTCCAGGAATACTGCACAGACATTATTCTTTTTTATCCAATTCGGTTTGCCAGTCATTTGTGACCTTGGCTAATGCAGTGATAGTGCTATGTTTGTCCCTGAATCCAGATTGAGCTGGATTTAATAGGTTAGCATTGTCAAGATATTCCCTTAGCTGATTACTCACTAATTTCTCCAGCATCTTGGATAGCACGGGTAGAATGGAAATGGGCCTGTAATTATTAAGATCCATAGGGTCCCCTGATTTTAGAAGGGGGACCACTTGGGCTGTCTTCCACAGTGTGGGAACAGAGCCAGAGTTTAGGAAAAGGTTAAAGAGGTGCGTAAGGGGGACTGCAAATACATGGCATGCAATCTTTAGAAAAAAAGGGGTCCAGAGAGTCTGCTCCTGCACTTTTATTGGTATCCAGATGCCATAATAGATCCTCAACTTGTTTCAACAGTATAGGTTTGAAGCTAAAGGAAGAGTCAACTCTTTGATCACCAGTGTAGTGGGAGCTTAATTGGTCCCTCAGCAGGTTAGCTGGGGAGGTGTCAAAGGCAAGGCCAGTCATTGTGAAGTGGTTGTTGAATGCATCCAGGATTTCCATTTTGCCAGTGATAGGGCCATAACTGTTGTGTAGTTGAGTTGGAAGGGGGTTGTTAGCATCCTGCCCCATCATACCCTTGATGGTGCCCCAAAACCTAGCAGGATTATGGTAGGAGGAGTCGAGCTCGGCCAGGTAGAAGGCAGCCTTTGCATCTCTAACTTTCTCGGTGCATCTATTCTTGGCTTTCCTAAAAATCATCCAGTCGTTTGCATTCTTAGTTTTTCTTGCCACTTTCCAGAGTTTGTCTCTCTTCAGCAGTGCAGCTTTGAGGTCAGCTGAAAACCAACGACAGGATTTGTTTTTTATTCGGATACTAGAGATTGGGGCATGGGTGTTAAGGGCATTTATTATAATGCTATTTCGTACCTGCTGAGCTTTTTCTACAGAATGTGCAAGGTAAAACTTTTGCCGATGTGGAGAGTAAGCTAGATCATGCAGATATCCTTCAATATTAATGTTTTTCTTGGATCTCCTCATGAGGAATTTTGCAGGATTTGTTGTTATGCTGGTGGATCTTACCCCTGTGATGGGGCAGTGATCACTTATATCACATAGGAGCACTCCAGCATGTGTGAATAGATGTGGTTTACTCACTAGCATGATATCAAGTAGTGTGCTGTTACTACTATTCCTTGCATTTATTCTTGTTGGTTCATTAATTAACTGTGTGAGCCCATAGGTGTCACAGAATGATACCAGAGGTGTAGCTGCCTGGGTGAGCCAGTTGAAATGCAGGTAACCTAGAATAATGACTTCTTCAGTGCTGGGCTTGACCAGGTTCCCCAGGTGGGATAAGAGCTTGTGTTTAGCAGAGGGGGGTCTGTAGCATCCAATTAGTTGAAAAGCTGCTGTATTGGGGAGAGAGACTTTTAGGGATAGGCATTCGAACTCCTTGGGCATAGATATTGCAGCAGTACAGGATACAGCTATACCAGCTATTGCATATATGGCTACTCCACCTCCACTTGTTTGGCGATCAGCTCTGAATAGCTGATAGTTAGGTAGGTTAACATCCCTGTCCACTGTGGTGGGTTTGAGCCATGTCTCAGTTACCACGAGAAAGTCTGGCAAGGTATGAGCAACTCAGGCTTGTATCAATGTAATTTTTTTCAACAGACTGCATACATTAATATGCAGGAAACTGAGGCCTTTAATTGAGGTTAGGTCTGATGGAGAGGTGATACTTACAAGAGGTCCAGGGTTGATTTCCACATTACCAATACAGAGCAATAGAAAGAGCAGCAGTTTCATGAGGGCTTCCAGTGATAGGGAGATGGGGCTGTCTTTGGTCCACCTTCTTTTATTCTGTTTCCACTCTTTTTTTGGGGTGCTCCCTGTGGGTTTAAGGAAGTGTGTAAGGATACCAAATAGCAGTTTGATGCCTAGGCTTAGAGGGGATCTATATATCCAGCAGTGGAGCCTTGGCTGAAATACATGTGTGGTAGTATGTGTCTCTTTATGGTGATTATACCACTGTAGTCGATGCAGCAATGGTAGAGCATATGTGAGAGTTTGAGTATCAGCCAAAGGGGATGGTTCAGAGAGACTGGGCGGATGGACCACTCTAATTTGTATGACAGGGACACCTTCTTTGTGGAACCCTATGGCTGATAGTGAAAGGAATATCAGAAGTAGGCTCCCCATTCTGAAGAGATATTGGTAGTTGGCTGTGGGGAAGTAGTGAAGTTGCTGATTGGTTGGATCAGCAAGCTGGTGTGACTCTCTGCTGGTTTAGAAAAATACTGAGGGTGGGGAAGAGATTTCGGTGGGAAGATGCTTATAAATTAACACACAAGAGGAGGGAAGGGTGGGCAAAAATGTTGCACCTTTCCCGAGTGCTCCCTCGCTGTTCCTCCTGGCCTCGTAGTTTCCTGGTTTGGCTAAGGTGCTGCCGAGCGCCCGCTGGTGGAGCGAAGCCCCAGCGCTCAGCTGGGTGCTTTGGGGTGGGAGTTTGCAGGCTGGAGAGAGACAGAGGAGGGTGCAGCAGTTAATAAAGGCAGAATCAATCATTCCTGAGCATCACTGACTAAATCTGCACTACAAAGGGACTGTGGGGGGGGTGCTGTGGCGCCTTAGCGTCTGGCCCACCTTACACATGCAAAAAAGGAGCTGTAATTACAGTAAAGAGCAGTAAAATGGCAGTTTCCCCTTGCAATACAATAGTGGAAAACAACACTTTTTAGGTAATTTGCACAGTTAAAAGAGAAGGAGAGTGGCGCCTCAGTGTCTGGCCCACTGCTGCTAACAGGATCCAGCAGAATTCAAACAAAATCAACAACAGATTCCCTCTACAGATGTATCACAAGTTGGAAGCAGCTCTTTTGGGGATTTTGTATATACCAACTGGCTTCAAGGGGCAAACATAATATGACCTCTACACTTTCAAAAGTAGGTAGTGACATCCAAAACTCAGCTGATAAAAAGATGATAGTGGGTGCTATATTTAGAGACCCGACAAAAGCTTATGACATGCATAATCATGGAATACTGAAGGAGAAACTCAAAGATTTGGCCATCTCTGGACATCTCTGGGCCTGCAGTAAGCTGGTTCAGGGATTACCTGACAGATAGAACACAACAAGTTACTTTAAATTCTTATAGTTCCCCCTATTTGCAAATAAAGTTAGGAGTCCCACAAGGGTCCAGTCTAGGACCACTATTCTTTAATATCTACTTGAACCCATTACAGATACATAGACCATATGTAAAGTGTCACCATTATGCAGATGATGTGCTACTATATGCCACTGGGAGTTTATTCACTCAGATTCAGGGAAACCCTGCACACAACTTTTAATTTGCTGCAGGATTTCCTTTATAGGCATAATTTTGCATTAAATTCAAAAAAATGTAAAGTTATGACTTTTCATCATTCTGGTAGAACATCATTCTCTAATGAAAGCTTGGACATTGTTACGTTTTCCAGGGACAGGCGGACACGGGTCATGTCCTCTAAATATATACGCCTATAGATAGAGGAGGGTTCCTGCTGAGATATACATCATGATCATATTGTTAAAAGCATTAACAGGAAATTGGAGGACTAAATCATTTTAAAAAATAATTACCTATAGGAGCTAAAGCTAGAATTGTGGAGGCCATGATTTTGCCTCTTATAGATTATGGGGCCATTATCTATGAGGGAACAGCAGGTACAGAGTTGTATAAATTAGATATTTTATACAATAGGTTAGCTAGATATGTGTTAGAGCCCCATGTGAAAGACATCACTGTTTTCTTTATAGTGATTTCACTTGGGAGAGACTGGAAGATTGTAGAAAACTACATATTTTAGGCTTGATGGCTAAAGTCTATAAAAATCTTTTGCCAAACTACCTATTGGAAAAAATGGTAATTAAAGAAGATCAAATGTAATATCACAGAAACATAGAAGTTGATGGCAGATAAGGACAGCAATCCTCAAAATCATCTATGAGCACTGCATTCTCTGTATGGCTCAGAAGAACAAATGTAGGTAGAGCATCCTTTCTTTTATAGAGGGCCAATTTTGTGGAATTCTTTGCCAATTTACTTTATAGCAAATGCAAAACATGTATATTTTAACAGCATAAGAAATCTCCTAGTGCAAGAAGACTCTAAACCACAAATCTGCTGCCTGATTATGATGCTGGTTAAACAATGTGTGTTGGCTTTTAACTTTAAATTATTCTTTGAACATTATTGTAACTAAGATGTGTATTACAGTATTATAGTATATGGTTAAGGCTTATTATGGGTAGAATTCAGATCCTTTTAAAATGTTGTTGTAGGACAGTTCAAAGGTCAAAAAAGTTGTTGTACTATCGTTCTGACATCACATCGATAGTACAACAACTTTAGAGCCCTTTCCTGCCACCTGATTGGCTCTCTCCACGTACTTTTACATCGACGCTCCGCCAAGAAAATCAGAAAAAACATGGCGGCAACTTTTAGCGAACCGCTGACTAAAAAGAGCCTTATACAGCTCCATGCCACAAAAGTTAACTTTTTTTATTTAGTTTTTAAAAACACAACCAAAACCCAAAAAATAAATGCAGGACAGAGCGACTCAGCGAGCGGGAGCACCGAGAAGTGGGATCAGGGAGAACCTGATGGAAGCGCGAGTAGTAACAGCTAGAGACAAGCCGACGAGTGAGCCTGTAAGCAGAAAAAAAACAGAAAGCCTCTTGTGTTTGGCACTTTGGAACCATATGCTATATAAAATAGTATATGGACAACTATACACAGACAAGGCCGTGTTTCCATCTCGGGTTGAGATGACATCGGGACCTCTCGAGCTTTGCTCTCGAGGTCCCTGTGATGTCATCTCAACCCCTCGATGGAAACACAGCCTTGTTGTGTATGGTTGTCCATACACTATTCTATATGCTGTTTTATGTTTGCTTGCGTATATGAGCAACAAACATTATGCAGCAGCTTAGGAGAGAAGTGGGTTGTGGAGGTGTGGCAGTGTGGCGGCCAATGCCAGCACTGCATTTGTGGGCTTGGTGGTGTACACCCAATCCAGGCCCACTGTCCTGATGACACTGGTTCTGCAGAAGTGCCACCAGCTTGAAATGATTTGGCTGCTGCAATGAGGGGCCACCTCGTCATTGCAGCATCAGTAATTCCACTGCAATGAGGAAGCGATCCGTCATTGCAGGGTGTACCTTGCCTGGCGTAACAGTAACAGGAACATGGTGGCTCTATGTAGCTGCCTCAGAGCCCACAGGGCACCCAATCCCCCTGTCAGCATTCATCAACCCCCTTCATTTGCTGACAGGCAGCCCAGTCCCTGTCGGCATAATGTCCCCACCCCAAGTTTCTGTTGTGTGTCGAGGGGGTGCCCTATCCTCCTCTGCATCATGCGCCCTCCCAGCAGTGTTTCTTTGCCAGTGGGGGGCCCAATCCCCATCAGCTTCAGTCCCCCCTTCCCAGTTCAACTTGCTGATGGGGCAGCCCACTCCCCATCAGCATAATGTTCCCACCCCCTCAATTTCTGCTGTGTGCCAATGGGGTGCCCAGTCCCCCTCGGCATCATGCGCACCCCCCTTTCTGTGCTGACAGGGGGCCCATTCCTCATCGGTTTTGGTCCCCCTCCCCACATATGCAGGTGGCACACTGGCAGCCCACCCCAGTGTACCAAACAACACCTGAGAAAGAAGAAAACCGACCCGCATTGTCTTTTCCTTTTTACCTGCAAAACAAGAAAATGGTCCCTCATTGTCTCTCCTGCCCTCTTCCCCAGCCTGCACCCACCCTCTGTGCATCCCACCTCCCCACACTCCCCTCACACCATACTCACCTCTGGAGCCCAGCGTGATGATCTTCGGTGGACCAGGAACCCGTATGCGCTCTTCAAAGCTGATTGCGAACTGAAGAAATGCCGGTAAGCTGTATAATGGCATAGACAGGTTTTTCAACTTTGGTGCATATCTTGGGCATTTTTAGGAATTGTTGCACCAAATATTCAATATGGGGTTATTGGGACCCCTCCTCATGAATTCAGTCACTGTCATGGAGTTATTCCATCACGAAATGTCATTTCAAGGTCAGTGCATTGAATCATCTTTCAGGACTGACTAATGAAATGACAGTGCCGCTGTTCATGAGGTGGGCTCTCAAAAAGCCAAAAAATTATTGTTTTATGAGTATGAGTTGCGCAGTTTCTATGCATGCTCGTAACTTTGTAAATTTGTGATATTTTCACTCCAGATTTTCAATATTGGTATTTTTCCACACTTCCTTATGAACAGTAAAGCTGTCATTTTCACATCCTGGCTGAAATGAGTTTTCACACTTCCGCGAGAATAACACGGTCGTTAGGGGAAATCCATTTTAGGGACAGATTAAGAAAATAACAGTGACACTGTTCATGATCAGAGGTCCTAAATGCCTGTGTTGAAAATTTGGTGATGAAAGTCTATAAAATGACTGTGTTTTTTTTTTTTTTTTTAGTTTTTGTTGACCGGATAAGTGCACTAGACAAATCCTGACTATTTTCAGGCACGACCTGGGGGAGGGGGATACAGATGAATGCCAACTGACCTTGAACCAGATTAAGCTGTTGGTGGTATTTTTTTAGTGAATGAAGGAAATTTGGCCAGGACACTTGGGAAATTCCCCTACTCTTTTCAATAAGTGCCATGGGATCTTTATTTATTTTTATTTTTAGTTGTTTAACCAGGTATAGCACACTAAGCTGGAAGCTTTTTTACAGGAGCAACCTGGGAGCACAAGAAGGTTATGTGACTTGCTCAGGGCCACACAATATGCAAGTGAAAGCATCATCCACCTGAATTACTACCAATCCAGGCAGATGGGACCTCGGTTTAACGTCTCATCCGAAAGATGGCACCTCAGAAGTGCAGCACCCTTTCATGCTGCACTACAGTGTCAGTACTGGGATATTAATCCAAGTGCCAGATGTGGGAACTGAACCCACAGCCCTCTGATCTCCTGGCCTCAGAGGCGTGTGTGCTACCTACTGAGCCACTGACACTGACGCTGTTACAAGCATGCGCTGCGCAGTTTCCATGAACCCTTGTAATTTCGCAACTTTGCAATATTTTCTTGCCAGATTTTCAACACTGGCATTTTTTTACACCTCCTTATGACCAGTACAGCTGTCATTTTTCACATCCTGGCTGAAATGTGTTTTCGCACTTCCGACACAGAATAGCGTGGTTGTAGTGGGAATTCAGTGTTTGGGACACATTAGCAAAAAGCAAAAGAGAGAGGGGGAATGAGCAAGCTCAACGGAGCACTGTCAGGACTGCTGCAGATTTCTTTGAGGGCAGAAAAAGGCACCAATACAGGCAGTAGCCCAGTATAAAAGGGCAGCCTGCAGTTCCAGGAGAAACAGAATGAGCGAGTAAGAGAGGGGGAGTGAGCGAGCTCAACGGAGCTCTGTTGGGACTGTTGCATATTTCTTTGTGAGCAGAAAAAGGTGCCAATGCAGGCAGGAGCCCAATACAAAAGGGCAGCCTGCAGTGTCAGGAGAAAAGGAAAGCGCGAGTGAGAGAGGGGGAGTGAGCAAGCTTGTCGGAGCTCTGTTGGGACTTTAGAGTTGCCCACCCAGCTGCCCAGGGTCCTGTGTGGTCCTGTATTACAGCAGGGTCTCTGGGGTGGAGACAAAGCAATGATTGTATACGTTTACGATTGCTGTAATAATATAGATTTAGTTGTTCTATTTCCCTAACTGAGCCATACTGTTAGGACTGCTGTAATAATACATAATTATTTGTTCTTTTTATTTATCTAACTGAACTGAGAAATACTTGGAGTGCAATATGATTTCTAGCAGGGTTAAATGAAACTATGAGGGCTGAGAACAAAAAGTATGGTAGCTGGGGGTGAAAAACAGACAAGGAGACTTTAGGATTGCTACAGTAATACTGTATCTAATGGATGAGATTTAAGACTGAATTAACCCAGTTGGCAAGGGGGCAGTAGGGGGACTTGTGTGGGGGGAAACAGGAATTTGAGTTAATAGGGCCCTAACAGTTGTAGTAGGGTACAGAAACCAGGAGTAACAGCCCATAACATAAGATGGGAGCCAAAATGGGGCAGGTGCCGCATGTCAATAGGGCAGGCATCTTTGGAAGGGTGGTTGGGTGTACAGGGTCTGGGTCCGCCATGATCCTGGACTGGGCTTGGATGATGGGGGTATATGATCTATAGACAACTGGCTAGTTTGAGGGAGGAACTGTGGAGGTTAGGGAGGAGTCTAAGTGGCAGGGCAGATGAGTATGGTAAGCATCCTGACTGGGGTGGGGAATAGAGGATGGTAAGGGGGGATGGGGGAAGAACAACTAGGGACTGAAACTGACCCCAGTATCAGAAACATTAGCAGAAAAGAAAGGAGAAGGGAGGCCGTGTCCGAGGTTAGGGAAGGGGCCTCATGATGGGGAGGAAGAGACCACGAGGAGTACCTGGGAGAGCACAGATGGCTGCAGATAGGAGGGACCAGGGTGGGACTAGGGGGCATGGAGGGGAACCAATAGGAGGGGGGAACTGATGGGGAAGAGATGCAGGAGGGGTATTGATTAGGTACAGATTCAAGCCTCTGCTATGGAGGGGAGCAGGAACATGCTGAAGGGGGAAGGACAAGGGCAATAGGTTGATGCAATAGGTAGGGGAAGAGACAGTGAGAATGAAAGGGTAGAAGGGGGGCTAATAAGGAAGGAGGGGGTGACTGGAGGAGAGAAGGCTATGGGAAGGAGAAGGATGGGAGGGGTATCACTATCAGGGTTGAAGGGAATGGGGGCTCTTAATTGACAACAATGGTGATAGAAGAGGGGTTAGAAATTAGCTGGGGAGGAGGGGAGGTCAACATGGGAAGCCCAGTAGGAAGTAATCAGGCTGGGAAGGGGTTCAGGAGGGATGGGAGGACTAAAGCAGAGAAAAGGAGTGAGGCAGAAGTAGGGGGTGCAGCTACAGACATCACAGAGGGTGCAACTGGTGGGTGTAAGAGGCAGGGAAAAATGAATACTGGGGCGGTGGAAGGGGCATTAGAAGGGAAAGAGGGTAAGGGATGGTGGGATACATGTCCTGGGGGATTCTATACTGAAAGGGGTGAGATAGAGCAGAAGGGGGGGAAGGTACAGCCATATTTGGGTTGAAGCTATCCCCGGGTTGACTGCAGGAGGGGCAGGCACTGCTCAAATGTGCAGCGAGGGGGAGGAAGAAACCTCATTTACTGTTGGATGTGGGTACAAATGACTTGGCAGGGGAGACTGTGGAAGTAGTAAGGGGGAGGTTCTAGGAGTTGGGCAGGCAGTGTAAGAGCATGGGGGGAGTCAGTGACATTCTCAGAGGTACTCCCAGTACCATGTGCAAGCATGGGGAGGAAGGGTAGGATCGAGGAGTTCAATGAGTGGCTGAGGGATTGATGCCACACCAAAAATTATGGGTTAGTGACTAACTGGGGTAGGGTCTGGGGGTATAGTGACTTGTACACAGCAGGCAGGCTACACATGAGCAGGGAGAGGACGGGAGTGTTAAAGGTGGGATTAGAGGAATGTATCTCTACTAAAGTGGATTTAAACTAGTGGAGGGGTGGCCAAAAGACTGCTGTTGGTAGAAAGGTCTGGAGAGGAGAGCCTAATGAGCTCACCCCCCCAAATATAGCTAAAGGCAGAGGCATAGTAACCCTAGGAGGTGGTGGGCAGAATGGTCTGAGTGTAATACATAAGGCACCACCACCCATAAGAATAACGAGGAGAAAGGGTGTGGACTACCAGGAGGAAGGACACAGGCCAAGGAGAAGAATGAAGAGAAGGAGGGGTATGGGTGGAAGGTGGTCTCTCTCAACTCAGGAAGTCTGGGGAACAAAATTACAGAGCTTCAGGTGCTCCTTTCAGAAGGGAAGGTAGACACTGCTGCAGTGACAGAGACTTGGTTCACAGAGTACCAGGATTGGGACTCATCATCATCGCACACAATAGTATTGCACAGTTATATTCCAATACATGGGCCAGGGTTAGAATTAGCCTAGAAGGGCAGCTTTTGGAGGCTTTTAAAATTAATTGAGGGGTCCGATAGGGCTGTGTATTGGCCCCACTGCTCTTTGCCTTATGTATGGAGCCTATACTCACTCGATGTGGTGGTGTGGACAGGGACTTTTCTAAAATTAAAGATCATGCTGTCCATATACTGGCCTATGCTGATGATATTATAAGCCTATCTTTAACAAAAGTGGTTTACAAAGGAAACTGGATTACTTATATAAGGAGTCTACTGCTTTACAATTATCTATTAATATAAATAAAACAAAAGTAATATAATTGGGAGTTAAAATTGTAATGGGAACTGGTTCATTGGCACAAATAAAGTGGAAGTGGTGTCAGAACATTTATACCTGAGTGTAACAATTCAGCAAAATGGTAAATGGAATAAACATATAGTAATAACTATAGAGAAATCCAAAAGAACAGTAGCAGGTTTAAATAAATGTAACAGCACTTATGTTGGAATGTCAGTTGGACCATTAGTTTGGGTTATTGAAGCGAAAATGGAATCACAGCTACTGCATGGGTGTGAGATCTGGGAAGTAAAAGATCCTAATAAATTAACAAGCCCTTTGTATAAATCTTTAAGACACATTGTATGGGGTGGTCTTTCATCCCTGCATCATATATTAGAGTTGAATTAGGCTTGGTTAACATTAAAGCATTGCTAGATGCAAGGAAGGTCAACTTTTGGGTTCGGGCTATGAATAAGAAAGAGGATTCTCTGGTCAAAAAATGCTTACTGGAAAAGGAATTTTGGCAGGGCTTAGGGTATAAGTCAGGCTTCTGGCTAAACTCTATTGTGCTATCACTGAAGAAATATAATTTATTATAACTAAAGAAGGTGATAGATAAAGGTATTACAATTAGTATCAAGTATAAAAAAATATATACAAGAAAGGTTAAAGAACTACTGGAATAAAATAGATTTGAATTTGATTGCCAGCACACATTATTCTACATGGTTTGCTTCAAATAATTACACTCAAGAGTTTAAAAAATACCTAGATATCCTAACGGACCCAGGGTTACAAACCAATTTTTTCCGTTACAAATTCGAACAGTTTTCCATCAATGTTTTAGATCTCAGATATAAAAAAGAAGGAATCACCTCTGAGGTTTGTGACTGTGGGAGTGGTGGTAAGGAGATTTATTGCATGCTATGTGGGACTGCAGATGGTATGAGAAATTGTGGGTACACTGGTTAGGCCCATTTATAAATGATACCTACTTGGTAGATAAAACTGAATTAACAAATATCCTGATTCATACTGAAGATATTTGGACAGTGGAAAGATTAACCAATTACTTCCATGCCATTAGTAAAGTAAAGTGCAGAATAAAAGTTGCATGATGTACAAATTGGATATGAACTAAAAGAAAATGAGATTTTTTGTCTGTATTTAATGAATATGGTATACTTATGGATTTTAGATTTTGTTATTTTGTATTTTATAGTGTGTAAATGATTGTGAAGGTTTTTTAACCATACAATAAAAATGTGTGTGATGTGTGTTTGATTGGGACTCGGCAATCCCGGAATACAGGATATACAGCAAGGACCGGGGGTTGGAAGGGGAGGTTGCACTCTACGTGAAGGGAGGAATCAAATGCATAACAGATGAGGGAGAAGAGGAGAGGAGAGGACAGAGGCTCTTTGGGTGCAACTCCTGGACTCCAAGGGCACAAAGCTGAGGCTGGGAGTGGTGTACAGACCACCAGCCCAATCCGGGGTACTGGATGGGAAGCTGGCAGAGCAGATAAGGAGGGTCTGTAGAAGGGAGAGTGTGGTGATAGTGAGGGATTTTAACCTACTGAGGTTGACTGGAGCACTCCGGCCACTAGCAGTACTGAGAAGCAGGTGCTCATTGATGCATTCCAAGACGACCTACTGATGCAATTGGTAAGTGGGCCCACAAGGCTTGGTGGCACTCTGGACCTGGTACTGGCAAATGGGGAGGCAGTGAGGGAGGTAATGGTGGAGGACCCACTAGCGGGTAGTGATCACCAAACAGTGTGGCTAGTTCTTGCACTGGGCCGGGAGACAGGAGGCACAGGCACCAAGGTGGTGGACTTTAGTAGGGTGGACTCTGGGAGGAAGGGAGCAATACTGTGAGGGAGACTCCAGGATATAAGGCCGGGGATGGATGCAGAACAAAAGTGAGGAGTCATAAAGACTGGGCTAACAGAGGCAACAGTAGCCTGCACCAGGGCCAGGAGTAGGAAGAGCAGGGCCTAGAAACCATGCTGGCTGAACAAAGAAGTGTTGCAAGGATTAAGGGCATAGAGGGATGTATACTGGAAGTAAAGGAGAACAGGGAAGGGAGAGGATAAGGAGGCTTACAGGAGTTGGTCAAGGGAGGTGGCCAGGAGGGTGAAAAAAGCTAAGGCCTCCAGGGAATTAAGGTTAGCACAGGGCATAAAGGAAGGGGAAAATAACTTTTTAAGGTATGTCAGGGAAAATAGGAAGTGCAAGGAACTTATTGTGAGGATAAAGTGGGGAGTGCATTGGGTGGAAAAGGGGGAGGAGCAAGCAGAAATTCTAAATGAGTACTTCTACTTCATTTTCACTAAGGAGAGGGATGGTCCACTACCAGCATGGGCTGGGGGATTGGGGAAAGGGGGGAGGAGTTGACAGACAAAGTGATCATAGGGACTAGGGTGCTAGAGGGGCTGAGGGCAGTAAGGGTGGATAAGGCACCAGGTCCCAATGGCATCCACCCCAGGGTGCTGAGGGAGATGGTGGAGCTGTTGGCTGAGCCACTGGCAGATCTGTTCAACACCTCCCTGGAAATGGGGTATGTGCCCCAGGAGTGGAGGGTGGCCCATGTAGTGTCCATATACAACAGTGGGCCTAGGGAGAAGCCAGGAAATTATTGGACGGTCAGTCTCACGTCCATAGTGGGTAAGCTTATGGAAGCGATACTGAAGCAGAGACTGGTAACATTCCAAGAGAGTAATGGCCTTCAAGATGGGTGGCAACACGGGTTTGTCTCAGGGAGGTCTTCTCAAACTAGCCTAATACAGTATTATGACTAGGTGACAAGGAAGTTGGACAGGGACCATGTGGTACATGTCCTGTACTTGGACTTCAGTAAGGCCTTTGATACAGTGCCTAATGGGAGACTGAAGAGAAGGTGATGGCAGTGGGTGTGGGGAAAAATCTGACTAAATAGATAGAGACCTGGTTACAGGGGAGGGTTCAGAGGGTGGTGGTGGTAGGGGAGCTTTCAGCACTTATAGCAGAGACCAGCAGGGAGCTGCAAGGGTCAGTGCTGGGCCTGGTGCTATTTGGTCTCTTTATCTTTGATATAGCACATGGAGTGGGGAGTGGGGTTAGTCTGTTCACAGGTGATACCAAATTGGGGGCAGTGGTGGACAAAGAGGATGGATGGGAAAAACTGCAGGGGGACCTAACCAAAATAGAGACCTGATTGGTGGAATGCCAGCTAGGATTCAATGCAAACAAGTGTAAGGTGATGCACTTTAGGCCTAAGAACCAGAAGAGGGACTATTGGGTGAGGGGGTGAGGTTGGGAATCACAGAGGAGGAGAAGGACCTAGGGGTGTTGGTAACTGGGAGCATGAACAACTCACCCCAGTGTAGGAGAGCAGCAGCGAAGGTAAACAGGATGCTGGGGTGCAATGCAAGGGCATTCTCATCCAGACACAGGGATATGATCCTATCTCTGTACAGCTCATTGGTCAGACTGCACCTGGAGTACTGTGTACAATGCTGGAGGCTGTACCTAAGGAGAGAGACAAAGTTACTGGAGGGGGTACAAAGGAGGGCAACAAAAAAGTTAAAGGGGATGGAAGGAAAGGAATATGAAGTTAGGCTGAATGAGCTGAACTTGTACACACTGGAGGAGAGGAGGGATAGGGGATATAATTGAAGTGTTTAAATACCTGAGGGGGCTAAATATACCTAGCACTGAGGGGATGTTTAAACTGAGGTGTGGAAGAGAGACGAGGGGGCACAGACTAAGGTTGGAAGGGGGACGTTTCTAAAGGGAAATGATGAGGCACTACTTCTCTGAAAGGGTGGTGTCTAGTTGGAATGCACTGCCAGAGGTGGTGGTAATATGTCAGACAGTCAACAGCTTTAAGAAGGACTGGGATAACGCAAGAGGAAGTCAGTGGGGCAGGGGCTGGGACAAGCGGGGAAGGAACTGAGGGGGAGGAGGCTGGGACAGCTGCAATCTAGGGTGCTGGCTGCACACTCAGTCAGATATAGATAGACCGATTGGTCTGTTCTGCTGGCAGAGTCATATGTTTGTATGTATGTTTATATGTAAAATCACAGAGTAAATGCCTGTGTTGAAAATTTGTTGACAAACGTCCATAAAATAACTGTGTTACAAGTGTGCATTGTGCAGTTCCCATGCACCCTCGTAACTTTGCAAATTTGTAGTACTTTCATTCCAGATTTCCAACACTGGCATTTTTTCAGACCTCCTTATGAATGGTATAGCTGTCATTTTTTACATCCTGCCTGAAATATCCATTGACACATCTGACGCAGAATAGCATGGTTGCTCTGGGAAATCAATGTTTGGGACAGATTAAGAAAATCATACTGACAGTGTTCATGAGCAGCGGTCACAAAATGCCTATGTTGAAAATTTGGCAAAATAATTCCAGTAAATAACTGTGTTACGCGTATGCATTGCGCAGTTTTCATGTACGCTCAGAAGTTCTAGCATTTTTAATATTTTCACTACTGATTTTCAATATTGCCATCTCTTTACACCTTCCTATGAACGGTGCAGCTGTCATTCTTCACAACCTGCCCGATCTGTGTTTTCATACATCTAGCACACAATGGCACGGTTGCTGTGGGAACTCAAAGTTCAGGACTTATTGACAATCTCACAGTGTCACTGTTCATGAGAAGAGGTCCCAAATGCTTTCATTAAGGTGGGGGTCACAAAAAGGCCATGTTGAAAATTTTTAGTGTAAATACCAACAAACACCCGGGGCGTTATGGTTTCTAACCATAATGTCCCACCCTGTACAGACTGACAGGCATCAGGGGTGTGCCTTTGGATTGCTGATTTTAATGCTCATGTCATACACCCCAACCCCCTACCCTGCAGCCAGTGACAGGCATCGAAGTGTGCCTTGGGCTCTTCAGCCCCAGAGTTCACACCATTCTCCTATATTTCAGCTATTTCAGTGTATGTCATTATGGAGTGGGGTGATTAAAAAGCCAAACACCCCAACAGTCAGCTCAACACTCGTCGGTGTCTGCAGGATAGGGTGAGGTGAAATGGCATGACTGTTATGGGCAACAATCCAAACGCATACCCCAATGCCTATCCATCTCTGCAGGTTAGAGGTGGGGTTGGCGTGAAATTCAATACTTCACTGCCATTCCTGATCTGCATCCATCTGACTCCTACAGTTATAATGCTAATACCAGCAAGCAAACAATTCACAAATGCTTGTTATCTACATGTGTTTGTAAATGTTAATATTTATGTATGTGTTAATAGTACCCATTGAAAATTAGCTTGTAACTTAACTCGGTTGACCATGTTCATGGTATTTTGTAAATCGTAAGTACATTTTACTATTATTACAACTACTATTTTTTTTCAGGGGGGAGGCAGAGGAAGGGAGGAGACATTGCCTAGCACCTGGCCACTGCGAGGGAAGGTGGGTGGGTAGCAGTGATAAACGGTGAAGAAATTCTGAAAGATCAACAATTTTTTTTTTATTTTTTGTATTTATTTTGTAGTTCAGAAAGACCTTTGAGCATGAGCTCTTTTACAAAGGTTCCATGTCAGAGTAGACAGCAAGAACTGTATACAATACTGTAGAGCAGTTATCATTACAAGAGCAGTAGGCAAATGAACAATTGGTGCAAGACCATACAACAAAGAGTTGAGCAATTACAATTTGAACACAGTGCTGTGGCTAAATTAATTGCCCTCTATAAATCTCATACCCAAATTAATATAAGACATGTACTGGTAAAGTCAAATAAATAGTGGCTAGGGTTTGATACTGAATCAGACAAAGAGAAATGGGTCAGTAGAGAGAAAGGGGGAGTTGGGGAAGTAGCCCCAGTGGTGCCTTGTCGAGAATGGGGGTGGCTCCATGGGGTGTTAGGGTAGGGTGGAGAGGTGGGAGAAATGGGCAAGGCACTATAGGTTTCATAGGTAGTATCAAGCTAACAGACTCAAGGTCCTTAATAGCTTGCCAAAATCACAATCTTTAATTTAAAACTGAAATACCCTATTCCCATAGTGCTTATCCAAACTATTCTTAAATATATTCATGTTAGAACTACTAACAGTTTCAGTTGGAAGATCATTCCAAGATGTTACAACTCTCTGACTATACCAAAACCTTCATTGGTTCTGATTCAATTTTCCATGTAGAAGCTGTCTATTATGTTTTCTAGAGCTAGTCCAGTTTGTATTGTATTGAAATCCCATCTCAGCCATAAGTAACTCATCGTCCAATAGTTTGTATAATATAGATCACCCCTTTGCCTCCTATAGCAAAGGGATTATAAGTTTAGCAATTTCAATCTTTCAATATAAGGTTGGTTTTTTTTAGACCATACGCTGACTTTGTGAATCTGTGCTGCATACCTTCTAATAACTTTATATCCTCTCGGTTTTGTGGTGACCATACCTGTGCACAGTACTCCAGGTGGGGCCTAACCAGGGCATTATATAATGGGAGAAGTACATTTTTGTTCCTACTTGCTATATGCCTAAAAATACAGTTGAGGTTTTGATTAGCCTTCTTAACTTGGACTCTGCAATAAGACTTAAACTTAAGCTCATTCGTAATGATTATTCCCAAATCTCTTTCCTCAGCAGTGACCTCCAGGGAGATGTTAAGTAATTTATAAGGCATCTTCCATTTTTTATTATTGAAGTGCATGATCTTGCACTTAGCGGTATTTAGTTCTAGTTTGTTTCTTGCTGTCCATTCCGATATCTCATCAATGACCCCCTGTTGGGCTTTGGTATGTTCTTGTGTATTAACCACTGTCCCTATTCTACAGTCATCAGCAAATTTTTATAGCCAGATGTTAGAATTATTCAGTTTTAATGTAGTGATATAGATATTGAAGAGGCTTGGACCCAGAACAGAGCTCTGTGGGACCCCACTAATGATAGGAGGCCAGCTAGATAAAACCCCATTTATTACCACCCTCTGCCTTCTGCCCTGCAGTCAATCTGTCACCTAATTACAGACATTCTTATTAAGATTAATCCCCTCCAACAATGTTAAGAATTCATAATGAGGCAATTTATCAAACGCCTTGGCAAAATCCAAATAGATCACATCCACTGTATTGGCCAGATCCAGTTCACGGTTAACATGTTCATAAAAAGCCAATATATTTGTTTGACATTATCTTAGTTTAGTAAACCCATACTGTGTTTGGTCAATCAAGTTATTGTTTTTGACGTGATCTAAAATAAGATCTTTAATTTAACCTTCCATAATTTTGCCTATCAGGGAGGTCAAACTGATGGGCCTAAAATTTTCTGGTTTTGTTCTTGCTCCCTTTTTATGTTGGCGTGCTTGCGCAGCCAACATTATGGGACAGTGCAGCTTTAGAGGCACAGTCACTGTTTGGTGAATGCTGAGCACGCACCAGTAGGTGCATCCCCCACTCCCCAATCAGCCTGCATGCTGGTGCCACACTATGCATACATAATGGGGTGAGCACATCTAAGAAAAGGTCTGCTGCAATCCGAGCAAAGCTCGTCAGATGCAGTGGTCCTTTTCTTGCTGTGCTCAACGCCATTATGTGCATGGTCAGCGAGCGGGTGGCCGCCTAACATCTGCCGACTTCGGGGGTGCCCAATTTCCCTGTCGGTTAACCCCTCCCTGCTGTCTTTGTGTGCCAATGGGGGAGCCCACTCCCCGTCGGCATAACCCCCAATTGTTGAATGCCGAGGGGGGGTGCCCAATCCCCCTCAGCTTGCACCTCCCCAGTATCTTTCTGTGCCAACGAGGGTGCTCAATCCCCCGTCGGCTACTGACACCCCCCCAAAACAGTTAGGTGGCATGCTGGGAGCCCACCCCAGTGTGCCAAATGCCATCCAAAATGAAAACTGTCCCACAATGTTTTTTTGTTCTGTTTTTTTAAGCCTGTAAAATGAAAACGGTCCCTAATAGTCTCGATGCCCCCCACCTGCACCTACCCACTGCGCACAATGCCTCCCTTCGCCCCCCCCAGCCCATACTTACTTCTGGAGTCAGGTGAGATGATCTTCTGTGGACCAGGAACACGTCTGCACTCTTCAAAGCCGACCGCGAACTGAGGAAATGCCGGTAAGCTGTATAATGGAATGAATAGGGTTTTTTCAACTTTAATGCATATCTCGGGCATTTTTGGGAATTTTGGCCCCAAATTTTCAACATGGGGTTTTTGGGACCCCTTCTCATGAATTCTTGCACTGTCATGGCATTATTCCATCCTGAAAGGTGATTTTGCATCACTGCGTGGAATCACCTTTTGGGACCGAGTAACAAAATTACAGTGCCACTGTTCATGAGAGGGGCTCTCAAAAAGCCTATGATGCAAGTTTGGTGGGAAAAATCCAAAAAATGACTGTTTTACGAGCGTGCGTAGCAACTGCACAATGCACGCTCATAAGTTAGCGCATTTGCAATATTTTCATGCCACATTCTCAACATTAGCATTTTACCACATCTTCATGTGAACCGTACAGCTGTAATTTTTCACATCCTTGCCAAAATGTGTTTTCACACTTCCTGCACAGAATAGCTAGGTCACTGTGTGAAATCAGTGTTTGGGACACATTACAAAAATGACAGTGATACTGTTCATGAGAAGAGGTCCTAAAATGCCTGTGTTGAAAATTTGGTGACAATACTCCATAAAATGACTGTTTTACGAGGTGCATAGCAACTGCACAATGCACGCTTGTAACTTAGCTCTTTCACAATATTTTCATGCCAGATTCTCAAATTTGGCATTTTACCAAACCTTCTTGTGAACTGTACAGCTATCATTTTTCACATCCTTGCCAAAATGTGTTTTTGCACTTTCGGCGCACAATAGCGTGTTTGCTGTGCGAAATCAGTGTTCGGGGCACATTGCAAAAATGAAGGTGACACTGTTCATGAGCAGAGGTCCTGAAATGCATGTGTTAAAAATTTGGTGACAATGCTTCATAAATGACTGTAGCAGGAGGTGCGTTGTGTATTTGTACGCACTCTCGTATGTTTGCAAACTTCTAATATTCTCACTCCAGATTTTCTACAGTGCCATTGTGCTGCACCTCCTAATGAAAAGTACAGCTGTCATTTTTCTCATCCTGACCAAAATCTGTTTTCGCAGTTCCGGCACAGAATAGTGTGATCGCTGTGGAAAGTCCATGTTCGAGACACATGATGAAAATGACAGTGACACTGTTCATTAGCAGATGCCCTAAAATGCCTACGTTGAAAATCTGGGAATGAAAGTCAATAAAATGAGTGTTTTATGGTGACAATGTTGCGTTGCACAGTTTGCACTCACGCTCATGACTTTCTGAATTTGTAATACTTTCACTCCAGCTGTTCATCATTGACATTTTTTCATACCTCCTTATGAACACTTCAGCTGCCTGAAATGTGTTTTCGCACATCCGGTACAGAATTGTACGGTCGTTATGTGAAATCAGTTTCTGGGACAGTTTGAGGAAATGACGGTGACACTATTCACGAGCAGAGGTCCTAAAATGCCTATGTTGAACATTTGGTGCCAAAACTCCATACAATGACTGTGTTGTAAGCGTGCATTGTGTAGTTTCCACGCACCCTTGTAACTTCGTCAATCTGCAATATTTTCAATCCACATTTTCACCACTGGCATTTGTGCACATCTCCTTATCAACAGTCCAGCTGCCATTTTTCACAGCCTGCCCAAAACGTGTTTCCGCAGCTGTGGCGCACAATGGCGTGCTCGCTGTGCAAAATCACCTTTTGAGACACATTCACAAAACCACAGCACTATGTGTCTTTAGCTATGCCACTCCCACTGCCAGTGCCAGCGTGACAACATTCGGCATTGACAAATTCTTGTTTAAAATTGGGACTGTTGTGGCTATTTTCCAATCACTGGGGACTTTTCCTGACTCCAAAGAATCCTGCATTATGTGGGCGATTGGTGGGGTCAATAAGCCTGCTAGCTGTTTCAAGACTCTAGGGTGCATTCTATCAGGGCCCAATGATTTATTGATATTAAGCTTATTCAAGCATTCTAGGGTATCTTTAGGGTCAAGGGTGATTCTTCCTGGTATTGATGACTCCTTACCATAATACTTAGTGGCATTACCCCTATTGTATACCAAACAAAAATACTCGTTTTGTATATTGGCCATTTCGGTAGCTGTGACTGGTAGCCCTTCATCATTAAAAAAAGGTCCAATTGTACTGTGTGTGGTTTTGGTGTTATTAATGTAGGAAAAAAAGGCTTTTTTATTATCCTGGACTTTATTTGCCAGATTGACTTCAAATTGTGCCTTAGTTTTTTTTTATTTGAATTTTGACCTTTTTAATATAAGTCTTATAAGATTGATAAATCTCAGGTGATTTAGTTAATTATATTTTTTATATAGCCTATTTTTTTTGTTAATTAAATGTTTTATTGTGATATTCATCCAGGCTGGTTTAACCCTTTTTCTATTGTGTTGTACTTCGGAGAACTAGGTATGTGTTTAGGAACCAAGTTATCCACTTTAGTTTTTAATGAATCCCACATACCCTGAACATTTTTTTTTCAAAGTCACAGATCCAATCCCAGTGCAAAAGCATTCTTTTCATACTGAGGAAGTCAGCTTTGTTAAACTTTAGTTTTATAGTGACACTAGAAGGATTAGGGTTTATGATTTCACTAATGGTGAAGTGAACAGAGTTATGGTCACTACTAGCTAACTGACTTTTTACTTGGACTGCTTTAATTGTGGCTCCCATATTTGGCAAGATTAGGTCCAATATATTGTCCCCTCTGGTGCGATCATGAACCCTTTGTTCTAATCCCACCTGATCCATAGTATCTATGTACTGCATATCGATGGTACTTATTCCATGCCCCTTTTCCCAATCTATATTGGGCAGGCTTAAATCTCCTGCCAGTAGTATTCTATCAGCTGGGTTCAGATCCCTAATGAACTTTAGTATTTCAGTGTCATTATCTACTGATGCAGCAGGTGGCCTGTATAACAGTCCTAAAAGGATTTTGGTATTATTATATGGAAGTAACTTCACCCAAATCATCTCCTGAGTACTTGTTACCCAAGGGAGTTCTTCACAGTTTATAGTGTCACGCATGTACATGGCCACCCCACCTCCTCCTCTCCTATATCTCCTGGATTTACAGAATAGTTTGTATCCACGGTGCCACGGCATGGAGGGATGGAAGGAAGATCCTGGGGATCACTGGGAAGGCAAGACAGGAGGGTGAGCTGCTTGTCATTATCCACCTAGGTACTAATGACCTGGCAAATGGGGAGCCAAAGGAAGTTCAGGAAGAGTTTAGGAAATCTCAAGCAAGTAGCTACTTCTGTCACTTTCTCAGAAGTACTACCTGTGAGAGGCAAGGGAGAGCATAGGGGTGTATGCACCAGGAACTTTAACTCATGGTTGAAGAACGGGTGCTGTGAGGAAGGGTTTGGATTCATTGGTGACTGGGGACCCACCTGGAGGGATGGAGGTTTGTTCAAGCCTGATGGCCTGCATCCATCCTGGAGGGGAATCCAAGCACTCAAAGATAAGTTTAAATGCTACATTGACAATCATTTAAACTAGCAAGGGGGGGGTGGCAGGCCAGCAAGGAGGGTACCTACTTGATCACCCTCCCCACAGCTAGCAGTGGAACCAATGAACCAGAAGAGTGGCTATCTCTACAAAGCAGTGTGCAAAAGACGGAGATTAGTGCCCAAGAGGTGGATAGGCAGAAAAGGGGCAAAATTCAGCAGAAGGGCAGACAGCAAGGATAACCAGGGATAAAGGACAACCAAGGAAGGGGCTGGAGTAGAACAGCAAAACAGTCTAGGGAGGTCAAATCATGGAAAGCCATGTATGTAAATGCCAGGAGCCTTGGCAACAAGATGGAAGATCTGGAGGCTGTCATGGTGCAGTCAGACCTGGACATTATGGCCATCACTGAAACCTGGTGTAATGATAACCACGACTGGGAGATGACCATGCCTGGCTACAACATTTTCAGAAGAGACAGGGCAGGCAGGAAGGAAGGAGGAGTGGCACTGTATGTGAAAAATGACATAAGGGCCACAGAGATCCAGGAGGAACAAAATGGGGGAGAGATACTGTGGGTTAAGCTGGAAAGGAAAATGGGGCCAGCCATCCACACAGGTGTGATCTATAGACCACCAGCCCAGGAGGAAGAAACAGATAGGGAGCTGATGCTAGCCATCCAAAGGATGGCAGACAAGGGTGAGGTAGTACTGGTTGGAGACTTCAATATTCCAGACGTGGACTGGAGCATCCCAGCAGCATCAACTAGGAGCAGATTTATCCTGGACTCCTTCAGGTGCCTTCCTCAAGCACCTGGTCATGGAACCAACTCGGCAGAAGGCAATACTGGACCTAGTGCTCACAAACAGGGACAGTGCAATGGGGGTAACAGTGGGGAGCACCTGGGGAACAGTGACCACCAGTCATTGTGGTTTGAAATCGAGAAAGAGCAGAACCAAATCACACAAAAACATGTATCCTGGATTTTAGGGGGGCAGACTTTGGGAAAATGGGGAGATACTTGGAAAAGGCATTAAGGGGAATGGGGCAGGAATCAGGGGTTGAGGAACAGTGGGCAGTATTTAAAATGGGGATTACAAGAGCAACAGAATTATGCATTAAGCAGGTTAGCAAGAGGAAAAGGAAGAGGAGACCATTATGGTTTTCCAGAGAGGTAGCAAAGAAAGTGAAAGCCAAAAAGATTACATTCAGGCAATACAAAAAGACACAGGCAGAAGGGGATAGGGAGAAGTACCAGAAGAAGCAAAGGGAGGCAGGGAGGTCAGTAAGGGAAGCCAAAGTTCAGACAGAAGAACACATTGCAACATCAGTGGGTAGAGGGGACAAAACCTTTTACAGGTACATAAGTGAAAAAAGAAAGGTAAAGGGAGGGAAAGTGAGACTGAAGGGGGAGGATGGGGGCCGCGTGGTGGATGACAACAGTAAAGCTGACATATTGAACAGGTATTTCTGCTCAGTCTTTACTGAGGAAGAGGAGGGTAATGGGTAATGGGTCTGAAGGGAGTACAAGGGGTGAGAATGGTGCAGAAATGGACACAAGTCCCTTTACATGAGAAAGGTCCTGAAGGAACTGGAAGTAATAAGAGTTGATAAAGCAACGGGGCCAGATGGGTGCACCCAGGTCCTTAAGAACTAAGAGAGGTGGTGGCTGAACCTCTGGCTATCCTGTTTAGCTGATCACTGGAAACAGGGGAGGTACCCAAAGACTGGAGGATAGCAGATGTAGTCCCCTTATACAACAGTGGGAACAAAGAGGAAGTGGGGAACTACAGAAAAGTCAGCTTCACCTTGGTAGTGGGGAAGATCATGGAAGCACTACTGAAGGAGAGATTGGTGGAACATCTGGTTTTCAATGGACTACAGGACCCAAGGCAGCATGGTTTCACCAGGGGAGGTCATGTCAGACCAACCTCATTGAATTTTTTGACTGGGTGACTAGGGAGGTGGATCAGGGGAGGGCAGTGGACATGGCCTATCTGGACTTCAGCAAGGCCTTTGACACTGTGCCACATAGAAGACTATTACACAAACTGGGGAATCTGGGTGTGGGCAGGACAGTAGTGTGGTGGGTAGGTAACTGGCTGGGCAGCAGGACACAGAGGGTGGTGGTAAATGGCTCTCACTCCACAGAGGGAAGAGTGACCAGTGGGGTATCACAGGGATCAGTGCTGGGACCGGTCCTATTTAACATCTTCATCTGTGACATTGCGCAGGACCTAGAAGGCAGAATTTCATTGTTCGCTGATGACACAAAGCTCTGTAACATAGTCGACACACCAGAGGGTGTATAAAGAATGAGAAGGGACCTGCAGGAACTTGAAGAATAGTCAGGGGTTTGGCAGTTGAAATTCAATGCAAAGACGTGCAAGATAATGCATATGGGGCACAAAAACCCTGGCACAATATATCAGTTGGGGGGTGAGGATATAGCTTGCACCAAGCAGGAAAGAGATCTTGGGGTTATCATCACTGATGACCTCAAGGTAGGGAAACAGTGTGAAAAGGCAGCAGGTAAAGCAAATAGGATGCTGGGATACATAGGCAGGGGCATCACCAACAGGAAAAGGGAGGTCATAATTCCACTATACAAGACACTAGTGAGGCCCCACCTGGAGTACAGTGTACAGTTCTGGAGACCTTACCTACATAAGGACATAGACAGGGTAGAGAAGGTTCAGAGGAGGGCAACAAAGATGGTGCATGGATTGCATCACAAGTCCTATGAGGACAGGTTGAAGGAACTGAACATGTACTCCCTGGAGGAGAGGCGGGAGAGATGGGATATGATAGAGACATACAAGTATCTTACAGGGAGGAACAGGGTGCAGGAATACACTATTTTTAAGCGCAAAAGATGTTCCAGGACTAGAGGGCACGGGATGAAGTTGGAGGGAGGACGATTCAGAGGAAATGTGAGGAAGAATTTCTTCACAGAACGGGTGGTGGACAAGTGGAACACTCTGCCAGAGGAAGTGGTGGGGGCTGAAATAATCACGGGAGTTAAGAATGCATGGGATAGACATAAAGGAATTCTGGAGGTCAGGGGTAAGGGGCAACAGACTTCTAGGAAAACATAAACTGAACTTACAAGCTCAAATGGGCAGACTGGGTGGGCCATAGGTCCTTATCTGCCGACACTGTCTAGGTATCTATGTATCCAGCAATATTTTTTTCCCAATGATCTTCTTTGCTCCACCATGTTTCAGTTACTGAAGCAATATGTGTGTTATGTGTGTGCAACATCAATTTGAACTCATCATATTTATTTACTAAGCTTCTTGCATTGATGAGAGTAACATTACATTCAGACACATTTTGTGGGGTTATTTCTGGATATGAGGGGCTATTTAGGTTATTAGCCTTATCCCCCCTAGTTTAAATGAAATTTTGCTACATCCAAATATCTTTTACCCAATAGTCTAGTGCCCATAGCATTTAGATGTAGGCCATCATTTTTAAATAAAACAGGTTTACTGAATATAATTGAATTGTCCATAAAACCTATACATTCTGCTTTGCAGAATTGCCTCAGCCAGCTGTTAATTAGCATAATCTGTTTATTTTTATAAGAATGGTACCCATACATTGGTAAAATCCCTAAAATGATAATTTCCGCTCCAAGCTCTTTAATCCTTCTGACTATATCTTTGTACTCTATCTGGAGATCCTCTGTCCTACTCCTTACCATGTCATTGGCTTCTGCAAGTAGGATTACAAAGGAGTTGACTAAATTTTCAGTAGAATTAAGGCATGGAGAGAGCAGGAAGTGGCCAGGCAAGGCCAGGTAATGTTGAGCTGACAATGGGTGGAAGAAGCTGACAATGGGTGGAGGAAGGGGAGTGGGGGATAACCGAAGGTGCAAAGGACTGCTTGCATGGGGTAGACCATTGTTTAGATGGAGGAGGTGGGGTGAGGTATAATTAGGACCTACCAAGTGCTTACATAGGGCAGGTCAACGTGGGGCAGCAACATTTTGAGATTGTTTTTAGGTACTGTTTGAATCCAGTTTTGAATTGAGTCAAGCTGTTGGCAGCCAGGAGGTGCGCAGGCTGTTCATTCAATTATAATGAGTACATCATTTTCATATCTTCCAAGAATCAGTCTTCACCATTCATCACTGATGAGTTCAGGTACCTAACTACCACCCTCGGTGGTGCTGGCAAACCCTGAAGGAAGGGTTGTTTCCTCAGTCTTTCAAGGGGGAAACACAAGAGACAGGGACCCCCTCACAGGGCTTTTTGGACCCAAAATTGGTCAGGGGCAGGCAGAGACTCCCATGGCCTGGGAGAAGGAAAGGAACCTGCTAACTCACACCTGACTCTGTGGGAAAAGAAGTGAGACCCCTGGAAGTGTGAAGCAATCACCCTATGCTGGGCCAAGGGTGACAGTCTTGAGAGGTGAGGACATGCTGTCTTCCTGATACAGACCATGGTTCCCACCAGTCTGGAGGCTATGTCATTGGCATTACAGGGCACCCTTGCCTGGTTTCTCACCAGCTACAGACCCTGCATAGAAAGGCAAATGGCTTGCCTGGTCATTTCACAGTCAGGCATAGATGCCAGAAGTTATCCTAGCATCACCCACAGTTGCCTAGCATAGGCAGCCTGATGTGCTAGGTGCATTGTAATGCACAGCATAAGGAACATAGCCAAGAAAACACTTCTACCCCAGTGGTCAAACTCGGCTGAGTCTGAGTCAGGGGGTAGTTGTGCCATGGGCAATGATGCCCAGAGGGCATTTCCAGGATTCCCATTCCTGAAGATGGTTGGGGCATGGAACCTGGAGACCCCTGAGGTGTGCAATACCTGTGCTGGCAGTCCCTCAGGGATGGAGTAGAGGGATGGAGTCAGAAGATGACTTCATCCGTCACCCTCAGGTACGTAGGGAAAGCAAGGCCTTGAACTGTTCCCAGGTCATGGGCCCTGTAGGGCCAAAGAAACCTGGCAAACCAGACCAGGTCCTCTGCCAGGGCTGTGGGAGTGAGCAGGGACCCTTTTGGGGAAGAGGGCTGTGTAACCCTCCCACCATGGAATGCTCAACTGTGCAGGAATGATCGGGGTGGTGTCTTTTGGGGGAACCGCCCAGGTGGGGAGACCAGGCCATGCATGTCCCACAGGGTAGCACCTTTCCCCACCTCCTACAGAGTCCATTGGTTCTAGAGGGGAAGAAGGCCTGAGTCAACACCATGGCTCCTCCTAGAACCCCCAACTGCTCTGGAGCTGCAGCACGGTCACAATCTAGACCTCCCTACCTCTGTTTCACCTGGTAGAATGCTGCCCTTTGGAGAGGGCTTAATGTCTGAAGCAGAGCTCAAAACTTGAAGGGGGAAGACCAAGCAGCACAAACAACACCAGAAACCACCTCAGCACCATAGATGGCACTGGAGCCAGGGTCGATGCCACTAGAGGCACCATGACCCAACTCAGCACTGAGGACTGCACTGAACCCCAGCCCAATACTAGACCTGGCACCACTATCCCCTCTGGTGCCAAAATCAGCATCTGCAACATCACTGGTGCTACACCCAGTGCCAAAGAGTAAAAGGGAAGTTGGACTGCAGCCAGCACTGAGGATGGGAGACCAAGGCTCCACAGACAAAAAAGGCCTGAAACTAGGCCGAAAAGGGTGAAGAGGCTTACCAGAGTCAGACCACCAGTTAGGATCATCGCAGTCCTCTTCCTCTGACTCAGAGGATGAGATCAAGATTTCCAGTTACACGACCCCCATGATCCTTCCTTTGCCAATGCTGAAATCGGACTCCAGAGGGGACCTAGCTGCACTGTTAGTATTGCCCCTCTCACTGACAAATAGGGCAGTGTTGTGAGCCAAAGTTGTACTGAGCCATGCTGCTGAGGGAACCACTGCTGCAGGCCCAGTGTATAATTGTGACATCACCACCAGGGGTGTCCTGTCCCCTGAAGGGACCCTGAACTGAGAGGCATGCTCAACCCCCCCCCAGAGGGGCCCAGCTGTCCCTCAGACCCTCACGCAAGCATTCTGTTTCAGCGAGATGAGGAAGAGCAGAGGTCTGCTCTCCCTTGGTACGTATAGTACTGGGGAAAGGCTCAGAGGAAGAAACCAGGGACCTGAACCTAGTGTCCTGGGTGCGATGCAATTTTCTGGAAGTTGAGGCATCACTCCCCAACTTTAGAGTTCAAAGCTGGAGTGTGTGGAAGTCCATGGAGAGCAAGCGTCCCACACATCTATATCATGGTCTGGGCCCAGGCAGGTCAGGCTCCAGTCACGATGGTCAGTGACAGTCATGAACTTCCCACAGGGGCACTGATGCAAGGGGGGAGAGCCCTGCCTTGGACTTTGTGGCCTTCTTGGGCCCTGGACTGGCATGACTGAACTGAATGGAACAAAACAAAATGACAGCAAAAAAGCACTCAGCATCTTACTAGAGGAAAAGAAAGAAAAATACAGTGTTGAAACTGAAAAACAGCATTGGACTATTTTATTTATTTTATTTAATTTAATACATAATCGAAATTATAAACTTTAAGTCATAGACTCCTTTGCAACGGCTCCATCATCAATAGTACAGGGATGGGAATAATACAAAGTGGTATGGCAGTGAATACACAAGGCATTTTGAATACAGTAGAGAAAAAACATTAACATAACATGTAGAAGAACAATAAATCAATAGGTCTAAGGTTAGGTAGACCCGGCATTCACAGTAGAACATGCAGTAACAAAAACACACTATGATACAGCGTCAAGAGAAAAGTGGTGTCAGAATTGTGACACAGAGTCTTTTTACTGGCAGCTCCCATGAAGATGTAGTTTTGACAGCGGGAAAAACAGATATAAGGAAAAGGGGGAACTGGCATCGGTTACTGGCCAGTCCACGAACACCACATCGTACATCTGCCTCATTGGCGGCGCCATCCCCAATGTTGGCTCCCCACTCAAAAGTCTTAAAGCTACAAGCTCCTGCAGCATTCTGGCACCTGTAGCTTGAACCCACTAGTGGTGAGTGGTGATGATCTTGAATGATCAAGAAATCATTGTGAGTGAATGGAAACAGAATGCTGTTGCTTCAAGACAACTGTACCCACTAGAGGGTGTTGCAATAGGATGTTGAGAGAGCCCATTCTGGACATACTCCTCTACTTGGGCTCCTGTCCTTAAAATGGCTCAAGGCCTAGTGGGTAAATGCACTCCAGGTAATAATGGAGCTGCTACAAGCAGGAATGTGGTGATAAGGTTCTCCCCTATAAAGTTAGGGAATGCTCTTGAAGGTCCTCTTCCCACATTCCAGAATCCCCAATAAGTGGTATTACTTGACTTACAACTTGAGCAAGGAGGTGCTGCTGTGACTAGAAGTGGTCTAGAGTTCCTCTCCCTTGGATATTAGGCAACCCTGGAGTAAAGTAGCAGCACTCTGGCTGTCACTTTGACTTGGCTGTGGCAGTGTGTGCCAGACTCAGCACCTGATCATATGACTATGTCACCCAAAGGGAATAGGGACCCCAGGTAGTTGCTCAAATCCAATTATACAGTCACATAGGTGTCTAAGTTGGTGGGCCTTTATTTTATTTTATTTAGTTTTTGTTGACCTGGTAAGTGCACTAGGCAAATTCTACCTATTTTCAGGCATGACCCAGGGAAGGGGGATACAGATGAGTGCCAACTGACCTTGAACCAGATTAAGCTGTTGGTGGTATTATTTAGTGAATGGGGGAAATTTGGCAAGGGCACTGGGGAAATTCTCCATCTCTTTCTGCAGGTGGCGCTGTGGAACTGAAAGACGGCAGTCTCAGATGGAAGGAGACAATGAAGGAGGATGGGCGAGTGCTCGGCCGTTGAAATTAATTTCTTGCAAAGGGCATGGTATGGCTGGGACGCACCCAGGAGGTGGTCAGCAGGTTGTACCTACACCCTTGCATCAGGAACCGATGTTAGATGGTGTAGTTCATATCGGTAGAAGAACATCGACAGGAGGCCTTATGAGCCTGGACCAAGATGTAGGAGTTGGCAACAGACAGGAAGTGGATGCTTCTCGGGAGGAGGCTTTGAGTGCCTCACAACAGGTGTAAAATGTATCAGGCACTCTTTTGGAGAAGAATCACCGCATTTTGGAAGTGGCAGCAGCAGAGTTCCGATTAGCTCAACTACTTGATGAGGAAGAGTATAGGAAAAGGAAACGCCCTGAGGTGGATTCACCCTCAGCAACTTCAGGTAGTGGCATTAAAGTTTTTATCAGTACTGTGTCTTCTGAGCCTAGGAAAGACAGATCCCCACCCCAGACCCCTAATCTTTACTAGGGCGATGTTATGCCACAATGGTCCCCAAACTGGCGCTGGTAAGAGCGGGCTGGATCCAACTAGATACAGGGCAGTGAATTGCTGATCCAGCCATACTGATACCAGGGGTATCTGGGGCAGGTGGACAATGAGTTGGAGACTCTAATAAACAGTTGGCCATGGGGCCTCAGATTCCATCTTCCCTACAAAAGGGACATGTCCCCTTAAACCCAGGAGCTCCTTCGGGTCCCACAGTGAAGCCATAACAGGATGTGGTGGGTAAACTCACATTTAAGCATGGACAAATACAAGAGGATAATAATAGTCCAATCTCCTTTTCACCTTGTGAAGGCCTTACACAAATGGACCTTCTTGATGACCCCACGATAAGGGATCCCATGATCACTGAAATAGTCCCATCTCAGGTTCTGATTTTAGATACAGAGAACAAAGTCCCTGCTCTACAGGAACCTGCACCTACTTATGACAGTTTATTTAAAAAACTGGTGGCCTTGTCAAAAAGAAGAAATGCGGTAAGGCTGAGGTTTTTGGGACCCAGTGATAACATGCCAGACAAGTTTTATGTCAGTAAAGTCATGATTAAACAAATGCTGGGCTTTTCACCTAGTGAAGTTTATGCATTAATACATAACACCTGGAGACAATACATTTGATATTAGTTTCAGAACTCCTGACATACTTAATCAGTTTTGGATGAAATATGTCTTATTAAAAACTAATCCAGCATGGTCTCATTGCCAAGCCTTACTTCTTACTAAGCAAACTTTCAAAGTAATCATGGTCCTATTCTGGAACAAGGTTGCAAACCTGGAGGACATTTCATGTTGACTGGAGAGCAAATGTAAATTACAAGGCAACCCAGAACCCATTCTCAGTTCAGAGGGGTTTTGGAATGAGGGGTTGGAGGTACAGAATCAATTTGACACAAACAGATGAGGGGTTACAACATCTCCCCAGTTGTTTTTATCTTGGCCAGGGCAAGGGATTTATATTTTGCCAGGGGCAACCTCGCCACTGCTACAAGTGTGGCTCAGGCAGGCACCTGAGTAGAATCTGTGACACTGTGAAATGTGTGCAATGTGAGGAATTGGGGCATTTACTGTAATGGCCAATTGTCATCACTCCACAAAATGTTTCTTGTGTGAGGACAGTCATGTATATACAGAATGCCCATGGGCTGCTCAGAATAAAACTAACAGGGACTTTTGCATATAAGATTTCTTTATTAACTCAGCAGTTAACGCAGCCCAATGCCAGAGGCCTCCCCCCTTCCTGGGAGGACACAGATACAAGTTCCACTGACACAGACAGAACCCCCTGTAAGGGGATTGAAATAGACATGCACGTGGTGAAGGATGCTGTACAGAACCCAGCCAGGGATACAGCGGCTGCATCATTTGAGGGTTCAGCTCCTCCATCCACATCCATACCTCCACCTCTACCACTAGAGAAGGCTTTCCAAATGGTATCAAATAGATGGCAGAGCCTGTGGTCCAGGCCCACGGGTAAACTTCTAGTAGAGCAGGGGCTGCTTCTCCACTACAATACCTATACGGTGCTCCAGGAGGATAGAGGTACCGAATCAGATTCTACATCTGTGCAGTCTTCTCAGCCAGAGGGGCATCTGATATGGAACAAAATTTGGAAAATTTGGAAACTGTTAAAAGGAAAAAAAAAACATTTGGGTTCACGAAAATGGACGAAAAAGAAATAAGGATAGGTTATAGGCTAATTCTTAACATTTTGGCAATGAGTTTTAACTTATGGTATGTGATTCTTTCTTTGTTTATGACTGGGATTTATACAATTACCGTTGCTTCCCTTAATACCAATAGTATACAATCTGAAAGGAAGAGACTGTTAATGTATTCCTTATTTGACAAAGAGGAACAAGATATTGTCTTCTTACAGGAAACGCACTTACAAATGGATGTGGAACAAGCTTCTAGCGATTGGAAATGGGGGTTCATGTATTGGTCTGTAGGGGAGGATATGTGCAGTGGGATGGGAATAGGAGTTAATCATCCTTCAGCTCATTTGATTCAATTATTCAAGATAATCCCAGGAAGAGTATTATTACTAGATATAGTCATATGTGGTCTTCAGTGTCGTCTAATAAATGTTTATGCACCGTAATTAAAATCTTCTAGGGAAGACATGTTCAAGGCTATTCAGCCATATTTGTTCACTGCAAAGCATGTGTTTTTTGGGGGGGATTTTAATTGTAGTAGATATTCAACCAATAGAGGAAGCAAAACATGGAAAATATTTTGTGATGCCAACTGTCTCAATGATCTTCTGGTACAGACCGATTTAGTAGATGTAATGGCATTATCAGGGACCCCACAGAAAACCTTTTTCCATGGTACAAAAGCCACCAGGATTGATTTTGGTTTTTTGTCAGATTCCTTGGGGGCTGTAAAAATAAAAACTGAATCAGCAGCACCATCTGACCATGCTGTTATTGAAGTGACAGTATCCAGTCATGAAATTATGCATCATGGCCAGGGATATTGAAGGCTAAATATAGCCCTCCTATCTCTCCCAACAGTGGTGATTGGTTGGAAATCTCTTTTAGAAGCATGTAGATCATTTCTCTGTACATATGATTCCCACAGTGATTGGTGGGAAGATACCAAAATAGAAATCAAAAAATATTTTCAGACCATAGGGAGCATTAATGGTAAGCACAGAACAGGAAGTACAAGGAATCACAAAAGGAGCAGGACAGAGAACTGTATCAGTTAAAGCAAAAGGAAGCGGGGAAGGCAGTCAGAACAGCAAAGGCCCAAACCGAGAAAAAGATAGCCAACTCAGTTAAGAAGGGGGATAAACCTTTATAGGTACATCAGGGAGCGAAGGAAGACCAAGGGAGGACAGTGAGGCTTAATAAAGGGATGGAGAGGGCAGAGGGAGACTGTGAAAAGGCAGAGATACTAAACAAATATTTTGCTCAGTATTTACAAAGGAAGAGGGAGGGTACCTAAAACAAACAGTAGAAACACTCTGGATACAGAAGTTGATACCAGCCCATTTACAGAAGAAAGGGTTCTGAAAGAACCTTAAAACTGAAGGTGGACAAAGCAATGGGGCCTGATGGGACCATCCCAGAATTCTAAAAGAACTAAGGATAGAACTAGTGACACCACTGACTACCCTCTTTAACAAATCATGGGAGGATGGGATGGTACCCAGGACTGGAGGAGGGCAGATGTGGATCTCCTTCACAAAAGTGGGAGCAAGGCAGAAGCAGGAAACTACAGACCTGTTCGCTTAACCTCAGTGGTAGGGAAAATGATGGAATCACTTCTGAAGGAAAGAACTGTCCAGTATCTAGAGGCCAGAGGGCACAGGACCCAAGGCAGCATGGATTCACAGCGGGAAGGTCATGCCAGACAAATCTGATAGATTTCTTTGACTGGGTGACCACAGTAGTAGATCAGGGAGGGGCTGTGGACATGGCCTACCTAGACTTTAGCAAGGCATTTGACACAGTCCCACACAAAAGATTAATATATAAGTTAGCCAGCCTGGGAGGGTCCCAAGATTACAGCCTGGTAAAGAATTGGCTGGAGAATAGGACACAGAGAGTAATAGTAAATGGAGTCCACTCTGAAGAAAGAGGGGTTACTAGTGGGCTACCGCAGGGTTCAGTATTAGGACCGGTCCTCTTCAATGTCTTTATAAGCGACATTGCAGAGGGACTGGAAGGAAAAGTATGTCTCTTTGCAGATGACACAAAGACCTGCAACAGAGTTGATGCAAAAGGTAGGGTGGAAAGGATGAGAAGGGACTTAGCAAGGTTAGAGGAATGGTTAAATGTATGGCAGCTTAGATTCAGTGCTAAGAAGTGCAAAGTAATGCACCTGGGAAACAAAAACCCAGAGGAAGAGTACACAATGGGGGGTGAGATACTAACAACAACAAAAATGGAAAGGGACCTGGGGGTAGCCATATCAGATGACCTAAAGGGGGGCAAGCAATGTGAGAGGGCAGCAAGGAGGGCTGGGGTGATACTGGGATGCATAGGGAGAGGCATCACCAGTAGAAAACAGGAAGTTATTATCCCTCTGTACAGACAGCTGTTGAGACCCCATCTGGAGTACTACGTGCAGTTCTGGAGACTCAGTCTCTGCCAAGACTTAGACAGGATGGAAGCGGACCAGAGGAGGACAATTAAAATGGTGCAGGGTCTGCACCAGAAGACATATGAAAAGAGACTTAAGGAGCTTAATATGTATAGCCTTGAGGAAAGGAGTGAAGGGGGGGGGAACATGATAGAAACTTTCAAGCACCTCAAGGAATAAACAAAGTCCAAGAGGGTAGCATCTTTCAAAAAGAGATGTGCAAGAACAAGGGGGCACAATTTGAAGATAGAGGGGTGGCTCAGAGGTAATTTAAGGAAGTATTTTTTCACAGAGAGGGTTGTGGATGCATGGAACAGCCTTCCGGAGGAGGTTGTGGAGTCAAAAACAGTGGTGGAATTCAAGCATACATGGGACAGTCATAAGGCAATTCTAGGGGTTGGGGGTAGGAAGAAGTAGGCTGCTGGTTAACTAGGATCTGCAGCTTATCCATTAGGTAGGGAAATGGGCAGACTGGGTGGGTCAAGCGGTCCTTATCTGCTGTCAAATTCTATGTTTCTATGTAACTGATTCCTACCAGACAGACAGGGCAAAATTTCAAGAATTAATTTTTCTTACATCCCAAGGCAATTATATTCTTCTTCCAGAATTAGACAAAATTAGAAAAATCTCAACATGGTACAATATGATCTTTTAAAATCCCTAGATCAAGAACGGAGGTTTGGGTCACGGGGGGGGGGGGTAAAGCTTTCATGAACCCATATCGCTTTTGTGCACAACAAAGACAGCAGAAACATATGGCCCATCTACATGACCCAAATGGGAAATTGTGCACATCTAAAGCTGAGATTTTATAGGAAGTAGAAAGGCACATTTCTCAGTTATTTAACCCATCAGAATCATCACCAAGCTTCCATAAGATATGATTAGCAGGGACCTTATTGCCACAATTCCCCGTATCACAAACACAAGTGCTGATAGCCCCAATCACTCCCCTGGTGGTTTCTAACAGTCCTGGTAGAAATAAAAGAAGGAACAGCCCCAGGGAAAGATGGGATTCCTTATGAATTATATAGTCATATTTAAGGTATTATTAGAAGAACTCAACGGCAGTATTACAAGAAGTTTTAGACTCAGAGGACTTGCAAAATAGTATGTTAGAGGGTTTAGTCCTGTTTATGTTTAAAAAAAGGAGACAGAGCACTTCTAATTAACTGGTGGCCTATAGCGCTGCTGAATTCGGATTTCAAAATTTTAACCAAACTACTGAATAACCAGTTATTGCTATATTCGGATTCTCACCTTCACCCAGCACAGATATGTTCCATACCAGATAGGAAAATATTTGATGGACTTATATTAAGGGAAATTTTTCAAAGGGGGGAGCTCACAGGCTTGCTTTTCAGCCTAGATCAGGTCAAAGCCTTTGACTATGTGCAGCATAAATATTTATGGGATTGTTTAAGTTGCTATGGGTTGCCCGAACCTTTTTGATCAGTGGGTAAAAATCTGCTATGCCACTGCCACTGCACAATCATATTGCAATGGTTGGTTAGGACAAAAATGTAACAATAAACAGGAGGTGCGACAGGGTTGCCCACTAAGACCACTTCTATATTTATTTACGATAGACCCATTAATTCATCGGGTGTATGACAACCCGAATATATAAGGGGACTCCTTTTCTAGCATAGACCCAGAGATCAAATGTATTACCTCTGCAGATGACCTTTGCTTTATAGTTAGTGATTTGCCCTCTGCTCATTAATTAGAGATTGTTGTAAACACTTTTCTGGACCACACAGGGGCTCAAATCAACTACAACAAATACAACTGCATTCTCATAAGACAGGAGGACATGGCAGCTACACAGATAATTGGTAACCCTGTAGTTAAAGATACTTGTACTATCCTAGGCCTGCAGTTTGGAGATGGAGATTTGGCTTCACTAAACTGGACTACTAAATTACAGATAGCTCAGAATACCATGAATACATGGAATAAATGGCGACTGTCCAAATTAGAGGGTCCATATGGTGAAAACATTTTTCTCCCAACCTTTTCGTATTTAAGTATGTTTTTTTGTCTTCCCCCCACAATTGGAAACAAAAATGTATGCCTGTTTTTTCTCCTGGATTTGGGGGAGCAAGCTCAACCCTATTAAAAGGTGTCTTTTATTCAGAGATAAGAAACATGGTGGGTTAAAGATAGGGATGGGCAGACTGGAAAAGGTCCTGACCCTTATTATCAGGATCAGGATCCGGGCCAAAGTCCTGATAAGTTCTGATTCGAATCAGAACCTTTTGTAAAATGTGATGAAAACTGCAAATCTGCTATATAATTGCATAAAATGACACTGAGATCTGTGACGCACAAATTGAACTGTAAGCAGCATTTCAGGAAATGAAAACTGTGAGTTTATAATTCACAGCGTGAGCCAATGGGCGTGCAGCCTGTACCATACTACACATTCCAGACATGTGAATGAATCATTCACATATCTGGATATATATCGGTATAGCGGTATGCTCATTGGCTTCACGCTTCGTGAACTAATGGGCGGCAGCCCCTACCGAGGTGTCAGCCAGTGGGCGGCAGGGGTGGCAGGAGGGTGGGGCTGCTGCCCGCTGGCTTACTGGGGGGAGAGCGGGGCAGTAGGACTCAGTGGGTGGGTGGGGAGGAGGGTACCCTAGACCACCAGGTAATAGGAAGATGTCTTTTAAACGAATGCCCGCAATCGGGCAGCATTCGGTCCACTGGACCACCAGGGATATTGGACTGGGTTTTTTTTTCATTTGAACAGATGCCCGTGATCGGGCAGCATTCAGTCCATTGAACCACCAGGGATATTGGACTGGGTTTTTTTTTCATTTGAACAGATGCCCGCTACTGGGCAGCATTCGGTCCACTGGACCACCAGGGATATTGGAGGGGGGCTTTATTATAATGATGCCCACGAATGGGCACATAGCAGTCCACTGGACCACCAGGGATATTGGATGTGGAAGTGTTTTTTAATATAACACATGCCCGCGATTGGGCACAAAGCGGTCCACTGGTCCACCAGGGATATTGGATGTGGAGTCTATTTTTAGACAAATGCCCGTGATCGGGAATGGGGGGGCACTGTCAGGTGCAGCGGGAACATGGTTGGCCACCCACAGGTGGCAGCTGCTGTGTTGCGCCCTGCAATGTGGCAGCTCACCTGTGGGTGGCCATCAGTTGTTCCTTTTTTTGGCTTAACTTTGTGCAGGCGCAAGTAGGTTATGATGGCATGGCTCTACACATCCCGGACTGAATATCAGGCTGTGCAGGTTATGCATGGAACGCCCCAATTGTGCCTGCATACATTACTGATGTGCTCGGGGCATCGGGTTGTGCGTGCACTTTCCTTTGAATATCCACTGGGGGGCATTATCAGTGGGTTGCGCGATGATGCAACACTGTTGCTACTGCAACTTTTGAATATATGGCCACCTATCTTGTGTTCTGCCCAGGTGTCAGCATGGTGAAGGGATCAGGTTCCTGTCACAATATTACAGACATGTCTGAATTTCTGCATTACTTGATGTTTGCCGAGGTGGAAGTACATACTCTTTGTGGGAGACCTTTGTCACTTAGTTTTGGGGTTTTTATATTTATTGTCTATGATTACATGGTGAAGTATAGATTAACGGAAAACTGCATGTTAAAATCAGGAAAAGATATGTATTACTACCAGTTTTGAGTTTTCACTTCATCCTAGTGTTTTGTTTCTGCCTAGGCTGTGAGAGGAGTTTTTTTCTAATTTTCCCTGTGTTTTTTATGACCTCTGAGGGCTGCCATTCAGGTTTGTTTTATTGCATCTTCTCCAAGTTAGTCTTCCCAGAGTGCCCTTTGGTTTGATGTGTAATAGCCCCTACAGCAGGCCAGTGTCTTGTTACAGTGTCTTGCTTAGCCACAGCACAGAAAGAACACTGCAGCCAGGATTAACACTGCTAGTCTCTGGGTAAATATGATATGTTTCCTAAATATTGGTACCTTATGCAGTTGTGTTCTGTTTAGGGTTGTGTATGTGTATGTGTAAGCATGTAACTTTCTAATGTATTTTTGTGCCATGGAATTTTACACTGTACAGGATCCAGATGTTATTAGTAAGAACTGGAATGCAATGAAACAGGCTGAGATGTCTGTTTGTTACCAACCCCCCTAAAAAATACAAATGTGCCTCTTCTACACACACCACCAATGAAACCCCTATGTCCCCACGCCCTGGCTAAACAAACTTTACAGCAAAACCATTTTTTTGCATTTGTATGTGTCTGAACTACAATGCTTGCATGCATAGGGAGCACTCCACTCAATTAATCATACCGCATACATTTAGAACCACCAAAAGCTGGGCTAATGGTACTTCGAGATCCACTGAGATGGTTGCAATTATAGGCAATGTGTGGTGGGCTGTCCTACTAAGCTGGTACCCACCATGTTACCACCTCAATTCCCTTGTGATCTTTTTGAACCCCACATGCCATAATGGCACCAGTATGCAACAGTCTATCAATGGTGAAGCACCCCCACCCATGACCAGTCACGGCAGAACATGCTTTAATACAGTACGTAATATATAGATCTTCAATTTGTATAATTTGCCACACAATAACCCTTACTGCATGCTGTAAAATAGACCCAATATGTCATGCTGAGATAGGCTTCCCACCCCACCTCTGCTCATTAGGACCCAAACAAGCACTGGCAACACCATATAAACCTGGTGGTATAAGTGGCCTATCACCACCAACTGACAGTTGGTGACCATCATCCCACTAATTCCCATCCTGTACCACGACTGAATGACTGGCATGTCCCTCCCTCACACCAGCAAGACAAGCCAACCAGAGAATGCACCGTATATACTATGCACTGTGACAATTCATTGTATGTCACGCCATGGTAGTGATAGGTGCTGTGCCATTAACACCATCTAGGTATGGGATGCTGGGGTGAGAGTAGTAGTGTTAACTACCTGCCTGGTGTGGGGTGCCACTATACCAGTTAGGGATGTTGTTTTGAGTGCCTATTTGTGCATAATGGGCATATATACGGGCCCTTGCTCACTGAGATAGAATGGGGATATTTTGCTGCATGCACAGGATGGTGATTGTTTATTTTATTTTTTTTATTTATTTAGTTTTTGTTGACCGGGTAAGTGCACTAGACAAATCCTGCCTATTTTCAGGCATGACCCGGGGGAGGGGGATACAGATGAATGCCAACTGACCTTGAACCAGATTAAGCTGTTGGTGATATTTTTAGTGAATTAAGGAAATTTGGCCAGGACACCAGGGAAATTCCCCTACTCTGAGGCGTTGCTGCGTCTTGGTCAGTAGGGGAGCTGCTGACCTACGTGATGGCCACTCGGGCAGATGCACTGATGAGTGCGGGTGGAGTACCGGCTGGAGAGCCGGAGATTGGAGCTATGGAGACCGAGGAGGAGGAGGAGGTGCAGTTGCAGTCGTTAGAACTGCAGATGGAGTTCTCTAATATAGGAAAACAGGCGAGGCCTGTAACGGAGCTTACCAGCGAGAGGTCCTTGGAACAGATGAGGGCCCAGGGAGGTTCGGCCGGATGCAGTTCGGAGATGGAGGCGGCTGCTGTGGTGTTGGAGCGAGAGATAGAGGCGGAGAGTCGACCTAGGAAGGAGTCGCTTCCGGAAGTGGATCGCAGTACAGGCGCTTCGGAGCTGCACAGGCACAGCAGTCAGGATGTGTTTCCGTTATCGCAGGGCTGCTACGCATACAGAGGAAGGAACGAAGCCGACAGACAGAGTGTGGGACCGGAGGTACAGGCCTGGAGAAGGGTCCGAGTACTGACTGGTCGGAAGAGATGGCTCTATCGCAAGCAGGATGGCTTCAGCAGGCGGACGGTAAATGGGTGCCTGATCCAGAATGGTTATCCTTTTCTCCAGCAAACACTGATCCAGCAAATCGATCTCTACAGGAGGGTGAGTCTTTGACTTTAGCTAAACAGCCCAAACGGGGCCAGACTTTAGTTCAGAAGGGGATGTTGGATGTGCAGGAGAGAAGGGGTATTTCCCCTGCTAATAGCGTGACTGAACTGGTTTCAGAGGAGCAAGAGGTGAGGAGGGGCCCGCGTTTTTCGGATCTATTCAAAAGGAATAAAGTGGAACAAGCCCCAAGAAGAAATGCAGTGCGGCTGAGGTACAGAGGGGGTCTGCCTGAGCATCCTGATCGGATTTATGTGGCAAAGAAGTTGTTAATGGACTCTATGAACTTTTGCCTATTGATATTTATGCATTAATTAACATACGAGGGAGGATACCTTTGATATTAGTTTTAAACAAATGGCCAGTTTAGAAAAGTTTTGGCATAGATATGATAGTTGCAAGTTATTGCATTTATGGTTACCTTTTCTAGCTATCCCAATTACTAAACCTGTATTTAAAACTGTGAATGTTATGTTTAGGAATGAGGGTGGAATGTGGGATATTGTATTCTGGTTAAAACAAAGATGTGAGGTTCTGGGCCTACGGAGCCTATTCTGGACTCAGAGAGTATTTGGACCGGGCATGGAAATTTAAAGTCAAACTGCATGTGGTGAATAATGAAGTTTTACATGTTCCCAATAGTTTTTCTTGGTAGAGATCGTGGGTTTGCTTTTACCCAGGACAGCCAAAAGCATGTTATAGATGTGGTAGTCGTAGGCACTTAAGTAGTGCATGCGACAAAGTTAAATGTGCTTTATGTGGTAAATTGGACCATGATAGTGTGGTCTGTAGGAACGAATTCAAATGCAATTTGTGTGATGATTTGGGTCATGCCTATCACCAGTGTCCATGGGCAGAGCAAAATAGACAAGGGGGTTTAAATAAGGAGGATTTGATTGCTCAGGCCCAGGTTAAGGGATGGCCTGCCCAGTCAAATTTAAGTAGCAAAGGGAAGGAGTCAAGGGTGGAGACAGTATGGGCATCGCCCCGAGGTTTCAGTCGATACCTTTAATGAAAATAGAAAGCTGGTAGATCAATCCACAGCTTTGAACCACAACAGGTTTTGGTCCCCTCATTTTGATCAAGGACTCCTTGGCCCAGCCTACGCCTATAGAAGACCCAGCCATGGAAAATGCAACAGAAATCCTTTTCAGACCCTCGGAGGGTTACTCAGCAAGTAGTCGTTCTGGAGGGTTTGTTTGACTCAGAATTCTTTTCAGTATTAGCGGATTTAGAGGGGGAAGGGGTATCAGATTTGCTAAAATCTGATGACAATTTGAGTATGGAAATTGAGGAGGAGGGTGGGACGGAAGTATTGGAAGGGAAGAAGAAAAAGGGGAGAAAGAGGAAACAAGAGAAACCCTGAGTGGATGAATTATAGTTGATATGGCCTGTTTGAAGATTATTTCTCTAAATTGTTGTAGCTTAAAGAGTTACAAGAGGCGTCTAATTGGTTTGCAGCAATGCAGAGATTTTAAAGCGGACGTTATTTTTTACAAGAGACACATTTTCTTCTTTAATGGAGGTGTCTCAAGTAAAGAAACTGTGGTGGGAAGGCCCTTCCTTTGGTTTTTTGGGAAGATGTGGCAGACGGGTAGGTATATTATTTTCTAACCCTGCAGTTCAGGTAACAAGGTTGTTAGATGTCCTGCCTGGGCGGTTATTGATTTTGGATTGTCTGGTGTATGGTGTTTGTTTTAGACTAATTAATACTTATGCCCCTGAGTTAAAACAGCAAGGATTGCTTTGTTTAATTTGGTAAAACCATATCTATTTACATCCAAGCAAGTAATTTGGGAGGGACATGAACTGTAGTTTAGATATTCGGATAAAAATGGAGTTCAACAAAAACTTATTGTGACTCTCATGCCCTTTCTCAAACAATAGAGGTTGCAAAATTGAAAGATGCCTTTAGAAAACTGCATTTATCTTCAGGTTTTACTTATAAGAGGGCCTCTTTTCAAACAAGAATTGATTATTTTTCTTTCCAATTGTTTAATACCTTTGGTGTGTTTGGTGGTGCCGTATGATTTTTCAGACCATAATGCCTTATGTAGCGTCGTAAGTTTACATCGGATTCGCTTCATTTCCAGCATTTGCAAGCAGATGGATGTTAAATTCAATGCTACTTTCAGAAGCAGTGTTTTGGCTCAGTTAAAGGAATTTATGTTTCTTCGTAAATCAGTGGCAGTGTTTTTCCCAGACTGGATTTCATGGTGGTCAGATACTAAGTTGGCTCTAAAGGATTTTTATAGCTTATGGGAAAGGAAAGGTTCGTGGAATATCTACAGTATTTAGAATTTCAAATCAATACTACAAATTACAGTCGCACCCAAGAAGTAAAGATATAGAGATTCAGTCTCAGATTAAATTGGTGAAGAAGAATATGTTAAATTATCAATATCAGAGGGCAGCAACCCTACATGCCAGTTTGAAGTTTGGTACACAGCAACAACCTTTTCAGGATCCCTATAAGGCGGTAAAAATAAGATTGAGAAGAGATTTATGTCAGGCTACTAAACTCTGTCGGGAGTTAAACGCCTGTGGCAGAAATGTTGTAGTGGCAGAGGGAAGGTGGCTTCTCAGTTTGGAGAGGGGTTGTTCCTTCCTCTGCTTGGGAGGATGTCTTACATTTCTAGGTTCCTACTATTTCTCAGGCTGATGTTGAGCTTTTACAAGGTCCTATCGCACTGCAGGAGGTCCAGCGATAAGTTCTTTCGCTGGTGGGGTGTCACCTGGGATAGATGGATTAACTAATGAATTCTATAAAACTTTTTCTGAAGACCTGAGTGGTATACTGACGGACGTCTTTAATGATATCCTACAGTATGGATTTGGGGATATGAAATTTAACTTAGCAATTCTAATTTTTATTTTTAAGACAGGGGACATTACAGATCTTGGTAATTGGAGACCAATTAGCCTCCTGAATACGGATTACAAGATTCTTTCTATGATTTTATGTAAAAGACTGCAGGAAGTTGCAAAGGGGGTGCTTCACCCTGCACAAACATGCGCTATTCCCCAACGATCAATCCAACAGAATTTAAAATTATTAAGGGATGCATATGAATTTGGAATACTGAAGAAGTTGTCAGGTTTCATTTGGCGTTAGATCAGGCTAGAGCCTTTGATTCCATGTCCATGATTTCCTTTTTCAGGTATTAGATAGGTATGGGTTTCAAAAGTGTTTATTAAGTTTATTTATACCTTATATTACAAAGCGAGTTCTTGTGTAAGTATCAATAAGGTTGTAGGCTCTGAAATTCGGATGAATTGTGGGGTTAGGCAGGGTTGTCCTATTAGTCCCTTATTATATGCTTTTGTACTGGATCCTTTGTTAAGAGAAATTGAGTATAACAAGGCAATTCAGGGTTATCTCCATCATATATTTTACGGTCCAGAAGATTTCTGCATATGCAGATGATATTTGTCTGTTGGTAGAAGATGTCCAGTCAGGTGTTAAGGCTATTCAAGTGATTAATGGATTTGCAAATTTAAATGGCACTAGGTTAAATTTAGACAAATGTAAATGTCTGGCTATTGGGGATTCTACTGATTGTCAGAATATTGGGGTATAATAGTTAAGGATTCTATTACCATTTTAGGGCTTCTGTTTGGTAAAGGATTTAGCATTATTAAATTGGGAGAAAGCCTTGGCTATTGCTGAAAAAGGTTCAACAATGGAAATCCTGGGGTTTTTCTAAAGAAGGAGTATTAATTATAAAAAATTTCTATTACCCATTTTTTACATGTGTCTTCCATTTTCCGGTACCTGTTTTATTAGAAACAAGATTGTATAGTGTATTTTTTCAAATGGTGTGGGGTAGCCGTTTAAATCCGATTAGCGGGCAGTTACTTATTTGAAGTTAAATCAAGGGGTCTGGGATGATAAACCCGTGGTGTTTTTTCATTCCTTTTTATGATTGCAGCTTTTCAATCAGTGGTTAAACCTCAGGATCACCCATGGTACGGCTTAGGCCATAATTGCTTTTTTCACCTTTTATGTCTAACTGGGAAGGAGGGGTTTTCCTATTAAAAGTAAGGTAGCCTTAGCCCCTTCCTATGGATTCCCAGTAAGGAAATTACGGGAATGGAAACTAGGAAAGGCTCAATTACAGGACATACCTAGGAAGGACTTTTATGCAGAAATTATGTTTAATTTTTTCTATGTTCAAGTGGATTTCCCTTGTGTACCCTAAAACTGTCACAAGCCCTTCGACTCTTAATGGACTATAGGATACCCCAAATATGTGGGATGTGCAGTGGCTTTGTTGTCATGGGAGGTTGGGAGTTCGAGGTAATTTAAAACATAAGCAGATCATGGATAGAATGTGTATTAGATCAGGGTGTACAGATCAAATTGAAACATTAGAACATTTCCTGCTTTTTGTCCATATGTAATGTCTTTTGGTCAGATTTAGCCCTTGGTGGAGGTGGGGAGTTTTGAAACATATTACTTATCAGAGCCTTGTTTTGGGTGATTATTCCGGTTTTCTGCGAAGATATCACCCAAGTACCTTAAATCTGATTTTTGCTTGTATTAAATATCACCTGTGGCAAGCTAGATGCCAGTTTTCTACAACATACCCTTCTTCCTTACAGTGTTATTTTTAACCGTATAGAATTAGCAGTAGGTAAACAAAAATGTATGAGCAGCGAACATTAGAGAAGAATGTTTTCAGGATCTTTGAAACATATTGTTTGGTTTAAATGACATAGGTGAAAACTGCTTTATGTATTTTTGTTAAAGTTTTTAGTTCTGTTTATTGATTTTCGGCATTGTATTTGAGTTTAACTAGATTTGTCATAAGAAGAATGTGATTTTTTTATTTAGAATGTTTTATGTTTATGGGTGTTTTTGGAAAATGTTAAATGAGATTGTTTCATATTGTTATTGTTTTGTTCTTTCAATAAAAATTCCCCTACTCTTTTTGAGAAGTGCCATGGAATCTTTAACATCCACCTGAACTACCACCAATCCAGGCAGATGGGACCTCGGTTTAACGTCTCATCCAAAAGACGGCACCTCAGCAGTGCAGCACCCCTCTCGTGCTGCAGTACAGTGTCAGTACTGGGATATTAAGCTAAGTGCCAGATGTGGGAACTGAACCCACAGCCCTCTGATCTCCCGGCCTCAGAGGTGAGTGTGCTACCTACTGAGCCACTGACACTGCCTGGTACAGTGGCACCCCACACCAGGCAGGTAGTTGACACTACCACTCTCACCCTAGCGTCCCATACCCAGATGGTGCTAATGGCACAGCACTCCTATCACTACCACGGTGTGACACACAATGAACTGTCACAGTGCATAGTATATACAGTGCATTGTTGATAGAAGGTATCCTTAGAATGGCAGAAAAAGGGGAGATATTGTTGAGGGGGATCTGAATATGCCAGATGTTAACTGGAGTGCATTTGCAGCAGCTACTTCCAAGAATGGTGTCATTCTAGATGCTCTACAAGGGACGTGCCTTAGAGAACTGGTATTGGAACCCACTCGAGACAGAGCAATCTTAGACCTGGTACTCTCAAATGAAGATAGAGAGAGGATCACAGATTTATAAGTGGATAGCCATCTGGGAACTAGTGACCATCGAACAGTATGGTTCACGATAAAAAATTCAAAAAAAGTACTGTGAAGCAACCTTGGCAAATTGGTGCACCCAAGTGAGTAGCCAACTCGCTAACATGGAAACAACAACAGCAAACAGTATCGAGTGCACGTCACACCAAAGCAAACTCAGAGAATAAGAATGAAATTCAAATGGATTGATTCCAGCTCTTGAGCTGAATAATAGTGCATGCCAGCTAGTTATGCAGCGTTGAGCCTCACATGTAGTCTCCTAGGGTCCCTGAGGAAGACTCATGAGGAGTTGAAACGCTCGGGTGGCTAGCTGGCATGCACTGTGGTATTCAAGCTCAAGAGCTGGAATAAATAATCCATTTGGATTTCAGTTCTTACATTCTCTGAGTTTGCTTTGGTGTGGAGTGCACTCGAAGCTGTTTGCTGTTGTTGGTTCACGATAAGCACAGCACTAGAGTCAAGCCATACAAAGGCAAAGGTACTGGACTTTAGGAGGGCTTAATTTACCAAAATGGGTGAGTGCCTAAGGAATGCACTAGCAAATGGGCAGGAAGGAGGGGTAGAAGAACAATGGGGAATAATCAAAACTGCCATTACAGAGGCAACAAACCTTTGTGTGAAGCAAATAAACAAAACAAACAATATAAGAAACCACTATGGTTCTCAAAAGAGGCGGCAAGGAAGGTTAGGGAGAAAAAGAAAGCATTCAGGAAGTACAAGGAATCACAGAAGGAGCAGGACAGAGAACTATATCTAACATACTAACATACTAAAATGCCAGCAGAATAGGCCCAATGGTCTCTCAAGTCTGCTCAATTTTCAGCACCCGCACTGTGGGCCGATTTTCGTGTCTCCCCCTCTTGGAATATACTGTCCCCAGTCCCAGATGTTCCACTTGAATTGGGCATAGTCAGATTTACCATCCTCCTGTACCTGTCCCATCCTTTCTTAAAACCGTCCACAGTCTCTACATCTACCAGCTCCCTGGCAATGCATTCCATGGCTTCACTACCCTTTCAGTGAAATAACATCTCCTCCTCTCCCCTCTGAAACTGCCCCTTCCAGCTTACACCCATGACCTCTTGTTGTCCCACTCTCCTTCCTTTGGAGCATCCTGACTGGGCCTTCCTTATTGATCCTTTTCATGTACTTAAAGACCTCTATCATGTCCCCCCTCTCCCTCCTCTCCTCCAGGGTGTACATGTCGAGCTCCTTGAGCCTCTCCTCATAGGTCCCGTCCCCTAGGCCCCAGATCATTTTGGTTGCCCTCCTTTGGACCCTCTCTAGGAGTGTAATGTCCCTCTTTAAATGTGGTCTCCAAAACTGCACACAATACTTGAGGTGTGGCCTAACCAAGCAGTTGTACAGTGGAAGGATCACTTCTGCCTTTCTGGAGGTAATCCCTCTGGCAGTGCATCCCAGCATCCTATTTGTCCTTGCTGCTGCCCTCCTACAGGTCTCTGAGTTGTTCATTTTGAAATCTTCCACTACCTCCAGGTCCCTGTTACCCTCCGTGACTTGAATCATGTCTCCTCCCAGGGTATACCCCTGGCCTGGATTTCTGACTCCCAGGTGCAGAACCTAGCACTTCCTCGCATTGAATTTTATTTTCCATTTTTCTGACCACCTTTGCAGAGCCTCCAGTTCCTCCTGCAAGGCCACCCTCCCCTCCTCCTCATCCACCATTGCAGCCAGCTTTGAGTCATCTGCAAAGAGACTCATCTCACTCCTAATCCCCTTCCTGATGTCTAAGACACAGGCATTGAACAGGAGTGGCCCCAGAACTGATCCCTGGGGAACCCCACTAGTAACCCACCTTGGGAATGAGACTAACCCTCCAACCACCACCTTCCGAGTATGCACAGACAGCCAATTTCCTATCCATCTTAACAACTGTCTCCCCACCCCCATTTCCTTCAGCTTAGCCAGCAGTCCACTATGGGGTACCGAATCAAATGCCTTGCTAAAGTACAGAAAGAGGATGTCCACTGGCCTGCCCTGGTCCAGGGCCCTCGTCACCCAGTCATAGAACTCAACAAGGTTTGTCTGGCACAATCTTCCTCTGACAAAGCCATGCTGCTTATTGTCTAAGTATCCAGTTTGCTGCAGTAACCCCCCCTTGCCTTTCCTTGACAATACATTCCATCACCTTGCCAACCACTGATGTCAGGCTAATGGGCCTGTAATTTCTCACCTCCTCTCTTGATCCCCCCCCTTGTGGATTGGCACAGCATGGGCCATCTTCCAGTCTTGGGGCACCCACCCAGTCCTCAGAAAGATGTTGAAAAACTTCACTAGAGGGACTGCCAGGACATCCGCCAGTTACCGCAGCACCCTGGGATGTATCTCATCTGGCCCAGGTGCTTTCTCCATCCAAAGGGACCTGAGGGCTTCCCTTACGCTCTCTACCAGGATTTCAGTCTTCATGTCCTCCCCCTTTTCACCCTGCACTGTTGCCCCCCCACCTGTTTGTGGTGGCCACTCCCTTTCCCCAGACCTGTCAGGGCCCCTGGTCTCTACCAGTCCCACCCCTTCCTCCGGTTTGCCCCCGCTCCTCTCACAAGACATAGCCCCTCCATCTCCCCTGGTAAAAACTGAGGCAAAGTACTCATTTAAGACATCTGCCTGTTACCCCACCTCCTATGCCCAACCATCCCCTATCCTTATCTTGCTGATCTGCCCCTTGCTTTCCTTTTTTCCCCTATGTATCTAAAGAACCCCTGGTCCCCCCTGGATCCCACTAGCCAAGGACTGCTCCTTTTTTGCCTTAGCTGCTCTCACTACCTTGGTGACTCTTTTGGCTGTCAGCTCATATTCCACCTGATCCCTTTCACTCCTTTCACTCAGTTAAAGCAAAAGGAAGCTGAGAAGGCAGTCAGAACAGCAAAGGCCCAAACCGAGGGAAAGATAGCCAACTCTGTTAAGAAGGGGGATAAAACCTTTTATAGGTACATCAGGAAGTGAAGGAAGACCATGGGAGGGATAGTGTGGCTTAATAAAGGGAAGGGGGTGGTCAGAGGGTGACTGTGAAAATGCAGAGATACTAAATAAATAATTTTGCTTAGTATTCACAAATGAAGAGGGGGAGGTACCGAAACCAAACAATTGAAACACTCTAGATATGGGGGTTGATACGAGCCCATTCACAGATGAAAGAGTTCTGAAAGAACTCTTAAAACTGACAAAGCAATGGGGCCTGATGGGATTCATTCTAGAACTCTAAAAGAACTAAAGGTAGAACTAGTGACACCACTGACTACCTTCTCTAACAAATCATGGGAGGATGGGGTGGTGCCTGAAGACTGGAGGAGGGGAGATGTTATTCCACTTCACAAACGTGGGAGCTGGGCAGAAGCAGGAAACTACAGACCTGTTAGTTTAACCTCAGTTATAGGGAAAATTATGGAATCACTTCTGAAGGAAAGAATTGTTGAGTACCTAGAGGCCAGAGGGGCACAGGACCCAAGGCAGCATAGATTCACAGCAGGAAGGTCATGTCAGATGAATCTAATAGATTTCTTTGACTGGGTGACCAAAGTAGTAGATGTGGGAGGGACTGTGGACATGGCCTACCTAGACTTTAGCAAGATATTTGACACAGTCCCACACAAAAGATTAATATACAAGTTAGCCAGCCTTGGAGTGGGTCCCAAGATGGTAGCCTGGGAAAAGAATTGGCTGGAGAACAGGTCTCAGAGGGTAATAGTAAATGGAGTCCACTCTGAAGAAAGGGGGTTACTAGTGGGGTACCGCAGGGTTCAGCATTAGGACTGGTCCTCTTCAATGTCTTTATAAATGACACTGCAGAGGGGCTGGAAGAAAAAGTATGTCTCTTTGCAGACGACACAAAGAACTGCAACAGAGTTGATACACAAGGTGGTGTGGAAAGGATGAGAAGAGATTTGGCAAGGTTGGAGGAATGGTCAAATGTATGGCAGCTTAGATTCAATGCTAAGAAGTGCAAAGTAATGCACTGGGGAAACAGAAACCAGGGGAAGAGTACACAGTGGGGGCTGAGATACTAACAACAACAACAATGGAAGGGAACTGGGGGTAGTCATATCAGATGACCCAAAGGTGAGCAAGCAATGTGAGAGGGCAGTAAGGAGGTCTGGGGGTATACTGGGATGCATAGGGAGAGGTATCACCAGTAACAAGAAGTTGTTGTCCCTCTGTACAGACAGTTGGTAAGACCACATTTGGAGTACTGTGTACAGTTCTGGAGACCCCATCTCCACAAAGACATAGACAGGGTGAAGGCTGTCCAGAGGAGGGCAACCAAAATGGTGCAGGGTCTGCACCAGAAGACATATGAAGAAAGACTAAAGGAGCCTAAGATGTATAGCCTTGAGGAAAGGAGGGAGAGGGGGGACATGATAGAAACTTTCAAATACTTCAAGGGAATCAACAAAGTCCAAGAGGGTAGCATCTTTTAGAAAAAGAGATTTGCAAGAACAAAGGGGCACAATTTCAAGATAGAGAGGGATGACTCAGAGGTAATGTGAGGAAGTATTTCTTCACAGAAAGGGTTGTAGATGCATGGAACAGCCTCCCTTAGGAGGTCATAGAGTCAAAAACAGTGGGGGAATTCAAGAATGGATGGGACAGACATAAGGCAATTCTAGTGGGGGATAGGAGGAAGTAGTCTGTTGGTTAACTAGGATCTGCAGCTTATGCATTAGGTATGGAAATGGGCAGACTAGGTGGGCCAAGTGGTCCTTATCTGCCATCAATTTCTATGTTTCTATGTTTCTATGACTGACTGTTGCATATTGGTGTCATCATGGCATGTGGTGGGGGGGATCACAAGGGAATTGAGGTGGTAGCATTGTTGGTACCAGCTTAGTGGGATGGCACAGTACACATTGCCTATGGTTGCCAACCATCACAGTGGATCTCAAAGTACTATTAGCCTAGCTTTTGGACGTTCTAAATGTATGCAGTATAATAAATTGAGTGGTGTGCATGCAAGCATTGTAGTTCAGACACACACAAATGCAATAAAATGGTTTTGCTGAAAAGTTTATTTAGCTGGGTGGAACATAAGGGTTTCGTTGGTGGTGTGTGTAGAATTTGTAATTTTTGCGGGGTTGGTAACTCAAACTGATATCTCAGCCTGTCTCATTACATTCCAGTCCTCAGTAATAACATCTGGATCCTGTACGATGTAAAATGCCATTGCACAATATACTATAGAAAGTTAAAGGGTAACTGAAGAAGGCGGTGGTAGCCCCTCTCCTAAAGAAAGCTTCTTTGGACCTGGATTCTCTGGCCAACTACAGACCAATCTCAAACCTTCCCTTTATAGGGAAGGTGATTGAGAAAGTAGTAGCGGTACAGCTGGATGACCACCTGACTATCCATAACATCTACGAACCTCTCCAGTCTGGTTTTCAAAAGAGGCACAGTACGGAGACGGCGCTGGTTCAGGTGCTCAATGATCTCCTGATGGAGAGAGATCAAAGAAGCCATTCTATCTTGGTGCTCCTTGATCTCTCTTTGGCTTTTGACACCGTAGACCATGGGGTGCTACTTGGATGTCTGAAGTCCATCTGTGGATTGACAGGTATGGTCCTCAGGTGGTTTACATCTTTCCTCACTGGCAGGAGTCAGAGAGTGGTGTCTGCGATTTTTTCCTTGGACCCATTCTCCCTGCCATGTGGGGTACCTCAGTGTTTAGTGCTGTCCCCCATGTTGTTTGCAGTGTATATGCTGCCCTCGGAGACATTGTAAGATGGTATGGGCTATGCTACTGCTATGCTGATGATACCCAGCTCTACCTGTCTTTTGCTCCCAACCAGGATAGAGCTGTCTTGGTATTTAATATCTGCCTTGCTGATATCCAGGACTGGACGAACTCGAGTTGGTTAAAGTTGAACGCCGGAAAGACGGAGGTGATGGTAGTGGACCCAGGTCACCGGATAGCAAGATTGTGGGCTGATCAGCCCTCTGGACTCGTCCTTGGGGGCTCTCAGATCCTATCCTCTGAACGGGTGCGAAACCTAGGGGTAGTGCTTGATGACAGGCTGATTTTATGAGCTCAGGTGTCAGCCATCATCTAGACTTCCTTCTATCATCTTAGGAATATTTCCAGGATTAAGCACCTGGTTCTGTCCCGCGACTTGCCTACATTGGTCCATGCTTTTGTAACCTCATGCCTTGTTTATTGCAACTCCCTGTACTTAGGGCTTCCTGGGGTTCATATCCGCCACCTGTAGCTTGTGCAGAATGCAGCAGCACGATTGCTGACGGGGACCTCTCAGGCTTCCCATATTACTCCTGTGCTGCACAATCTGCACTGGCTGCTGATTAGGTGGCAGATCACTTTTAAAGTTGGTTTACTGACTTATAAAGCCCTACATGGACTGGGCCCCGACTACTTGAAAGAGCTTCTTGTGCCTTACCTCCCAGTATGACAGTTGCGTTTAGCTGGCAAGGGGTTGCTGGAAATTCTAAGGGTGTCTTTGAAATCTTCTAGGGCCCGTGTATTTATGCACGTGGCCTCAACCCTTTGGAATTCTCTACCCCATCAGCTTTGGGAGTGCACGACTGTGGGAGGGTTTAAACAGGTGCTGAAAACCTTTTTATGGTGCCATGCTTTTGGTGGCACCCAATAATTTGGACCCTCTGTTATTTTGCTACATATTTTATTCTTATGTTTACTGTTTTTATCATGATTGTTTTTATCTTTTTGTAAAGTGCCTTGATGGCCTGAAAGGCGCTTGTGCAAAATAAAATGTATTATTATTATTATTACATGTTTAAACACACATACACCTCTAAGTAGAACACAGCTGGATAAGGTACCAATATTTAGGAAGCTTATCATACTTACCCAGAGTCTAGCAATGTGAATCCTAGCTGCAGTGTTCTTTCTCTGCTGTGGCTGTAAGACACTGTAACAAGACACTGGCCTGCTGTAGGGGCTATTAGACATCAAACTAAAGGGCACTCTGGGAAGACTATCCTGGACAAGATGCAATAAAACAAACCTGAATGGCAGCCTTCAAAGGTCATAAAACATCCAGGGAAAGCAGACAAAGTTAGAGTTAGAAAATAACTCCTCTCGCAGCCTAGGCAGAAACAAAACACTTGGATGAAGTAAGAACTCAAAACTGGTAGTAATACATATATTTTCCTGTTTTTAACATGCAGTTTTCTTTTAAGTAAATGGTCTCTTTCTGTGATGATTTAGTATGGCAAAAGCGATTATTAGATGTTAGATGAAATTTTTCTGCCCTAGATTATTTGAGTAATGATTTGTTTTACTCTGTGTGGATTAACACTGTTGGGAATTAGTTTTGGCCACAGATATAACAGGGCAGGGAAGGGGGTCAGCCTATAGTAATTTCAATTATGTTTTGACTTGATAGTATGATGCAACACTTGTTGGGGTTTTCTTTTATCTTATTCGTATGATTTGGTATGAAGTAATACAGATCTGTTTGTATATTCTTTAAGTTTAAAAAAGGGGGGTTTGTTCCTTTTTACTAGGAGTGTGTATGATGTAATACTGATTTGTCTTTATTTTTTATTTTGTTTCTTGTGGCTTAAATAAAAAATTCCCCTACTCCTATAGTAGGGATGGGGAGGGGGTATCAGTACAGTAATTTATTTATGTCTTGAGCTTCAAGTATGAAGTAATAATTCTTTTAAATTAGTTTTGTATTCATTTGTATTATTTAGTATGAAGTAATACTGATTTGTTTGTATGTTCTTTATACCATGAATAAAATATTCCCTTACTCTTTTCAAGAAATGCCATCGGATCTTTAACATCCACCTGAACTACCATCAGAACAGGCAGATAGGACCTCGGTTTAACATCTCATCTGAAAGATGGCACTTCAGGAGTGCAGCACCCCCATCATGCTGCACTACAGCGTCAGTATTGGGATATTAACCCAAGTGCTTGGTGTTGGGATAGAACCCACAGCCTTCTGATCTCCTGGCCTCAGAGGTGAGTGTGCAACCTGCCGAGCCACTGACACTGACATGAGCCTGCAACTCTTGCAGGTGTCCCACCAACTATTTTATCTGCAAAAACTCCCCTCCCTCCAAAGCTAGTTCAAAATAGTATGCCTTAAGGCAGTAGTATTTTTCCAAGATAGCTAGTGCCACTGTCCGTGCTTCAATCAGGCCCAGTGGCCCTTGTACCGATCAGGACTTAACTGATGGTGACTTTCCACCAGAAAGTCATATGGTCAACCACCCCGTGATCATCTAAGCTCACAGTATGCTGTTGTTCCTTTAAGGCCCCCTTAGCCTGGGCCCACAAAGGCACCATGCTTTCAGTTAAGGCAGCATGCCTTAACAGGCTGTGTGATAATGTAAATCTGGAGAATCGCTGCAGGGGGAGGAGAGTCCAGCTGCATTTTACTTGTATTTTATATACATGTGGTCTTACAAACATATGAACATATGAAATTTGCCAGCAGATAAAGGCCTAGAGGTCTATCAAGTCTACTCGAATGTGCAGCTAGCAGCCCTTTTTCTGCCCTTCCCCTGCATTGACCCTCCCCCTTGTCCTGTCCCATCCCCTTTTGAAGCAGTCCATTGTTCTACTGGATACTACTTCTGCAGGTAATGCATTCTACCCAGCTACCACCCTCTCTGTAAAAAAGTGTCTCCTCATCTCCCCCTCCAGTCTCATATCATGGCCCCTGGTGTCTCTTCCCTCCATTACTTTGAACAGCCCCCATGTACCTGTTTTGTTTATTCCTTTCATGTACTTAAAGGTTTCAATCATGTGCCCCCTGTCCCTCTTCTCCTCCAGTAAGTACATGTTCAACTCCCTCAGCCTCCTCTCGTACGATAAGTCCTCCAGCCCCTTGATCATCTTTGTTGCCCTGTGCTGCACTCCCTCCAGTAACTTAATGTCCCTCCTCAGATATGGGTGCCAGTACTGCATGCAGTACTCCAGGTGTAGTCTAACTAATGACCTATACAGTGGCAGAATTACCTCCTCCCTCCTAGAGGATATACCCCTTGTAGTGCAATCCAGCATTTTGTTGACCTTTGCAGCTGCCTTCCTACATTGTGCCGAGTTGTTCATTGACCCTGTAACGAGCACCCCCAGATCCTTCTCCTCCTCTGTCTGGGCTAGCTGCACTCCCCCCAGCAGGTAACTCCTCCTTGGGTTCTTCACCACAAAATGTAGCACCTTTTGGCATCAAACCTCAGTTGCCAGGTGTCTGACCAGGTTTCAAGCTTTGTCAGATCATCCTGAAACCCCTGCCATCCTCCTCGGTCATCCACCACCGCTCCCATCTTAATATTATCAGCAAACAGACTGATCTTGCTCTTGATGTCCAATGATATATCTGCAGTGAATATCCCAAACAACACTGGTCCCAACACCAAGCCCTGTGGGACACCGCTTGTCACTACCCTTGGGTGTGAGATCTCCCCACCCACCACCACCACCCTCTGTTGCCTTCCCTGAAGCCAGTTTCCTACCCATCTCACCAGCTTTGTACCCACCCCTGTGCCTTCCAACTTACTTCCCAGCCTCCCATGTGGCACTGAGTCGAATGCCTTACTGAAGTCCAGATACAGGACATCCACTGAATGGCCCCTGTCCAGTTGCCTAGTTATCCAGTCACAGAACTCCCCCAGGTTGGTTTGGCGGGATCTGCCACGTATGAAGCCATGCTGTCTGCTGTCCTGTAGTCCTTTGGCCTCTAGGAGGGCCACCAGCCTCTCCTTCAGGATAGTCTCCATCAGCTTACCCACGATGGACGTGAGGCTCACTGGTCTGTAGTTCCCTGGTTCATCCTTGGGGCCACTCTTGTGGAGGGGCACCACATGAGCCATCTTCCAATCCTGAGGTACACACCCTGAGTGTAATGAGGCATTAAATAGGTCCACCAAAGGTCCCGCAAGGACCTCTGCCAGCTCCTACAGTACCCTGGGGTGGATGCCATCCGGGCCTGGAGCCTTGTCCGCCCTCAGTGCCTTCAAACCCTCCCAAACTCTGCCCTCCATGATTTCCCCATCTGTCATCTTGTCCCCCCTGTTTCTGCCATTCCTCCCTCTTGGGTATCACCCCCCCCTCTCCTTAGTAAATACTGAGCAGAAGTAATCATTTAGCTCTTCTGCCTTATCGTACCCTGCTTCCACCCAACCTCCCTCCTTCCTAATCCTTACTATGTGGTCCTTACAGCTCCTTTTGTCCCCGATGTACCTAAACAAGTCCTTCTCCCCCTTCTTAATGCCTTGTGCCAGTTTGAGCTCCATAGATGCCTTGGCTCCCCTTACTGCCCATGTCACCTCCTTTGATTCTGTCAGGTACTCCTCCCTGTCCTCTAACCACCCTATTTTCTTGTACCTCCTAAAGGCAACTCTTTTCCTCCTTACCTTTTCCATGACCTCCTTGCTCAGCCAGCTCGGTTTCATAGCCTTGGTCTTCTTGATCTGGGCCTTGCAGCAGGTTTTGATTGCTTCCTCTATCCCAAGCTTTATGAGCTCCCACCTCTGGTTAGTGCCCATACTAGGTTGAATTCTGGCTAGGTACCCTTTTACCACTTCCCCCATCCTCCCAAAGTCAGCTCTCCTGAAGTCCAGTACTCCTGTACCAGATTCCACTCCTTCTTTGCCCATATCCAATGTGAGCCATACTGAGTAGTGGTCACTCCCTGACAGTGGTTCTTCCACCGTAAGTTCTCTCACAAACTCCCCATTTGCCAGCACAAGGTCAAGGGTATTCCCTAACCTGGTTAGTTCACTGACCATTTGCTGCAGGAAGTTAGCCTGGAAGGCATCCAGCAGTACCTGCTCCCTTCTATTCCTGGTTGTTGGGGTACTCCAGTCCACTCCTGGCATGTTGAAGTCCCCTACAATCACCACACTACCCTTCTCACAGGTCCTCCTGATCTGTCACACAAGTTCCCTGTCTAACTCCTCCATCTGAGAGGGAGGCCTGTACACCACTCCCATTCTGAGAATCCTATTCTTGGAATCCTAGATTTGCATCCAAAGTGACTCCATATTACCCTCCTCCCCTTCCTTTCTTAAACACTTCAGTCCTTCCTTCACATATAGTGCCCCCCCCAAGGCCCCAGGACACCACTCTGTGAGGCACCAGTGTCCAAGTGGTTAATGTGCTTTGGGGAAAGGAAGCCAGCCCTGAGACCAAGTGCCAGCCCAACCCACTGCCACCCAATTTTCACCTTCCCCTTGACTCCACCACCTACCTCCCCCAAGCAAGTCAGGTCAAAGTTAACAGAACTATTACTCTGGCACATAAAAGTAGACAGGGAAAAAGTTTGAAATAACTTGAGTAACTTGAATAATAATTTGAAATAAGTTCAGCAATAATTCTTACGTCAAAGTATCAGATATTCACACTGCTTCAAAGCTTCAGGTGTTTGCAGTGGCAGATGATTTCTGATCCCTCCCCCTGCTGTTGATCCACTTGTGGTGATGGTGGTGGTGGTGGTGGGGGCTGAATTCTCAGCCGTGGAGAAGTGTCTTACTGCTATTTATTTTTATTTTTTTAAACTTTTGGTAACCAGGAAAGGCACACTGAGCCTGAGCTCGTTTCTCTGGGAAAGGAGAAGACAGTAGGAACAATATGCAAAATGGATGTTGCATAATAAATGAATATCTAATAATACAGTCAAAGTACATATTCAGGAGTGCTGTTCGTAAGAACAAATATTCAATAACAAGAGAACATTTTACTTAATAATGAACAACTAAACGACAGCCAGAGTACAAATTCAGGAGTGCAGTTCATAAATACAACTGTGCAAAATACAATTGAAGTAGACAGGAAAGAATTGAAGGAGTGTCAAGGAACCCAATTAGCTAGTGCTAAAGTGGTGAAGGGCTAGGGACAGTGGCATGAAGTTGCCAGTTCTCTCCGGAGCAGACACTTGAATGCCGAGAGCAAGGTGGCTAGCTGGAGAGTAGGTGAGAGCTGGTTCCAAAGAGAGGGAAGATGGAAGAAGAAGGCAGACTGACCTGCTGCAGAGTGAGGCCAAGAAAGAGGGAAGGAACAGTTCACTCTGGAGTTGAGTGGGTAGAGGGAGGGTCTGGCAGGGGGATAAGAGTGAGGAGAGATAGGAAGGTAGTAATCCAAACCAGTATTTGGCAATAAAAGTTAAGGAGTGCATCTGATGGTGGTGGCGCTAGGAGGAGATAGAAAGAGATGAGTAGAGGAAGCACCGGTGAGTGTGGAATGTGGAGTTTGTGGTGAATAAGCAAAAGGACTTAGGAGGGTGTCAGTTCTGGCAAAGGAGGAGACAGGGGCAGTGCCATAGGCAATGTCCACAATGTTCAGCATGGGGAGGATGGTTTAGTGACCAATTCATGAGGCATGAAAAGGGAAAGGAAATCTTTGTTGCGGTACATCACACATAGTTTTGGACAGAGCTTGGCCTCAATGTGTCAATATGGACTGAATAATCAAGTTTATTGCCTAGCCATACACCAAGTTATTTGTATGCAGAAACATTTTCAAGGATGGGGGACCATTAGGGGTGGAATAAACAGGTTGAGCAAGATAGTTAAGAGTTCAAACAACATGAAGTCTTGCTATATTCTGACATATGCAGTGATGTCCAACCTTTGAACTGCCCCGGAGAGGAAAGAGTTAACTTTCCATGCCAGGCATGGAACGCTGAGCTCGAGCTCGGTTGAAACTCTGTCTGTTGTTCTTCAGACTCAAACCGTCAGATTTTTCTCCGCCTCACTGAACAGTCGCTCCGGAGATTTCTCTTTCTGCTCGGTTCATTTTGTCGGTAAAAATATAGTTTTTCTCGGTTTTCGACTGAATTTAAACCGCAACCGGTCGGTTCAGACTCTGTCTGTGGTATTGTGAGTACTAGATAGGTTTTACACTTATTTCTTCTGTGTGGAACTTATAAACGTTTTATTGGTTCGGTTTGAACCAATCAGGTTGTTTAAAATATCTTAATCTGTGATTTAGAGTGTGGTTACCGGTTCTTATCGGTTCTAAAAAAAATGGATTTTATTACGTTTTTTCCACGACCCGTGGCACAATTGGGAACCGATAAGAGGGTCTTACCTGGCAGATTGCCAAAAATGGGTAAGTTTGGATAGGACTGGCACTATGTCTGAGAAACCCAAAAGAAAAACCAGGCCTCACTAGGTTTCAACATTGCAGTGTGTGTGGGGAAGCTTTGCCAAGGCTGATCCCCACACCACCTGTGTTTATTGTCTGGGGTTTGACCACCTCAATGCAGACTGCTAGATTTGTAAAAATTTTCCTGCAGCTACCCTGGAAAAAAGAGCCGGTAGGCTCAGGAAAGGGAGGCCAAACGTCCGCTGAACCGGATGGCCAGCCTGGTTCAGTTCCAACCGTACCAGAGGGTGTGCCCTCTGACCAAGGCGAGACTTCTTCGGGCAAAAGGAGATCCGACTCTGAGGGGTCAGTTCCAGCAAAAAGGACTAGGAAATCAGCTGGTGTTGAGCCAAAACTTTCCTCTCCAACCGCTGAAGAAATAGCCAAAGCGATTCAAATTGTCCAGTTGCTTTCCTCGGTTCCGACTGAACCGGCACCATCAGGTAAGCATCCGGTTCGGCCAGTTCCACTGGTTCAAGAGTATGATTTAGAGGAATTTTATGAACCAGAGAAGGGGGAAGAGGAGTATGAGGAGAGTGAATGTGGACATGAAAGTCTGGATGTGTCCATTGACCCGGACATCTCCCCAGACAGACCTTCAGGAGTGTCTCCTCCTAGGCTTCCTGAGTCCCCTTCTCATTTTATCTTTTATAAAAGGTTGTTGAAACCCTCCAGCTCCCTATGGAGGAAGCTGTGGATGACCAAGAGGAGCCTGACTATGTAGAAATGATGGATATCCCAGAGTCTAGGAGACTGTCTATTCCCTTGCATAAATCTTTTGGGAAACAGACATTTAAAATTCTAAAAACTCCTCACACTATAGCTCCTGTGGATAAAAGAATGGACAAGAGGTACATATTGCCAGGCTCTGACACGGAGTTCCTTACACAACAGTGCAGCCATGTTGGCTTATGTTGCTAAATATCAGAAATCTAGATGGGACACTATTATGGCTCTAGCAAAATAGGTCCCTGGCCAGCTTGCCAAGGAGCTGGAGCAGGTGGCTGCTGATGGTATTGAGGCATCCTTGGTGCAATTCCATGCTGCAGTGGACTCAAAAGATGTATCATCAAGAGTCATGGCTACATCTGTGGCACTTCGCAGAATGGCTTGGCTCAGATGTACTAGCCTATCACAGGATACCCAGACTAAGGCCATGGATTTTCCTGTTGTGGGTAACTCTCTGTTTGGGGAGCAGACAGAGAATTACATGAAGAAAATGGATGAGTATAGGACCACCTATAGGAGTGCACAGGCCAAGGAAAGGCAGGCTACTCTTCAAAGACAGCTTTCCAGGGACAGGGGCAGGCCTTTTCATAGGCCTTTTTACCAAGCCCAGGCCTCCTCTTCTGCTTACGCCCAGAGGGGATTCTTTAGAGGGAGAGGCAGACAGGGTACAAGCAGGCCTGCTTCCACCCCTCAGCCCAAAGCCCCTGCCAAGGCACCCTGATGGGGTTGCCAGGGCCGATTCTCAGCTACCTATAGGGGGCAGGCTGACTTACTTCTTCCAGGACTGGGAGTCTCTAACATCAGACAGGTGGGTCCTGGAAGTAGTAAGCCAGGGACTGGTTCTCAGCTTCAAAGAATTTCCAAAGCTGAGAGGCAGATCCTTTCCACCTGTAAACCCCTCAGAGGCACTTGCCCTAGAGGCAGAGGTCTCTTCCTTACTGGCTCTCAGAGCCATGGAAAGGGTTCCACCCCTACACCAGGGCAAAGGATTGTACTCCAGGTACTTCCTTACCCCAAAAAAGACAGGAGAATGGTGGCCCATCCTGGATCTCAGATACTTAAACAAGCACCTTTTAAAACCAAAATTCAAAATGGTGACTCTGGGAATTATTCTACCCTCTCTCTAGAGCCAGGGACTGGCTAGTGTCCCTGGACCTCAAGGATGCCCTTCCATATTCTCATCAGAGCTCCCATCGAAGTACCTCAGGGTTCGAGCTGCCCTCAGGCCATTACCAGTTCAGAGCAATGCCCCTTGGCCTCACTCTGCTCCAAGGGTATTCACAAAATGCCTGGCAGTAGTAGTTGCTTCTGAGAAGGCAAAATTGCCATTTTCCTCACCTGGATGATTGGCTCATAGTAGGTCAGTCCCCAGACCAAGTCAAGTTACACCTACAGATAACCCAGCAACTGCTCACCTCTCTAGGTTTCCTTCTGAATCTTTCAAAGTCAGTTCTAGAGCCTGTCCAGCTCCTCACCTTCATAGGCGCATAGCTGAACACAGAAAAAGCCAGAGCCTTCCTTCCTTTGGACAGGGCAAAGACCCTGGTCTCTCTGGCCTCCTCATTCACCCTGCAGGTGTCTCTACCAGCAAGGCATTTTCTACAGCTCCTGGGGCATATGGCCGCTTCTACAGAAGTAGTGCAGGGAGCAAGGTTTCAGATGAGGGACATTCAGTTCCATTTGAGAGCCTTTTGATCTCAAAGGAAAGACCCTCTAACCAAATTGATCCCAGTGACTCGAACCCTGATCCAGGCCCTACAGTGGTGGCAGGATCAGAGCAATCTGAGACAAGGGGTTCCTTTTGTCCCTCAGTCTCACTCCTTAATCCTTACTACAGATGCATCCCTCTTGGGGTGGGAAGCTCACGTGGGCGACCTCACCACCCAGGGGTTGTGGTTCCCTCAGGAATTTCTGCTCCACATCAACCTATTGGAACTCAGAGCAGTTTGTCTAGCACTTCAAGCTTTTTCCAAATCTGTTCAGAACAAAGTTGTACAGGTCAGAACAGGCAACACCACCACAATGTGGTACATCAACAAGCAAGGGGGCACTCGGTCTACAGCCTTGTGCACTAAAGCAATGAAGTTGTGGTCTCTGGCTTACTCCCTGAACACCTCCCTGATGGCAGTTCACCTCCCAGGCAAGGACAATGTCCTGGCAGATGCTCTCAGCAGGATTTCCCAGGGCCATCACGAATGGTCACTGGATCCCCTTGGGTCTTGGAGGTGATATTCTCCAGATGGGGCACCCTGCAGATAGATCTGTTTGCAGCCTCAGACAATCACCAACTTCCCCTTTTTTGCTGCAGGCCCCCAGTGTTGGTCTCAGTCCCTCAGGATACCTTAGTTCTCAATGGGCAAGGGAAGTTTCTCTATGCTTTTCCCCCCTTTCCTCTCCTGTTCAAAGTGCAAGTCAAAATCAGATCTCAACCCTGCAAGATGATCCTGATTGCTCCTGATTGAGCCAGACAACCCTGGTATCCACTCCTACTGTCCTTAGCAGTCCATCTTCCCCTGTGTCTTCCCAGGAATTACAACCTGTTAACCTGTGCTCAGGGGAGGGTTTGGTACCCGAAACTCAAATCTCTCAATCTCAAGGCCTGGCTGTTGAAGAGTTAGAGTTTGCTGATTTACACCTCTCCCAAGGTGTAATGGATATCCTGAAGGCTTCTAGAAAACCTCCCACCAGGGCTACTTATAATTCCAAATGGAAAAGGTTTTCCATATGGTGGTCTGGAAAGCATATTTCCCCAGAATCTGCTGATTTACCCACAGTCCTGGATTATATGTTCCACTTAAATACCTTGGGGCTGAGGCCAGCTGCCCTAAAAGTGCATCTGGCAGCTGTGTCTGCTTTTATTTCAGCAGGTAAGCCCTCTTCTCCTTCAGCTCACCCTGTATTCTCTAAGTTTTTCAATGGATTGCTTCATACCAACCCTCCATTCAGGGACCTTGCCCCTGCATGGGACCTTAATGTTTGCATTGCTCAGCTTATGCAACCCCCCTTTGAGCCTTTGTCTTCAGCAGAGCTTAAGTACTTGACTTGGAAGACTGTGTTTCTGGTAGCCATCACTTCTGCCAGACGCATAAGTGAATTGCAAGCTTTGTCAGTGGAGCCTGATTTTATCTCCTTTCGTAGAGATAAGGTGGTCCTCAGGACTAACAGGAAATTCTTGCCTAAGGTGGTTTCAGATTTCCACCTTAATCAATCCATATCTCTTCCAGTTTACTTCACTGACCATTCCTCTGGTGAGAGGAGGCTACACAGCTTAGATGTGAAGAGAGCCCTTAGTTACTACATAAAGCGTACCAAGGGTCACAGGTTTGACTTCTTCCAACTGTTCCTCACTTATGGTGAGGTTGGTAAAGGGAAACCCACCACTAAAAGATCCATTGCCAGGTGGATTGTCTCTCGTATCCAATTTTGCTATGGAAAACTGGGTAAGGTTCCTCCCTCAGGCCTGAGGGCTCACTCTACCAGAGGTACAGCTGCTTCCCTGGCTGCTTCCAGGGACATCCGTATTCTAGAAATATGTCAAGCAGCTACCTGGAAAACAGTTCACTCTTTTACCAAGAATTACTCCTGGACATCCAGGCTAGAGTGATGCTCGGTTTGAGCACAGCTGTGCTTCAGAATCTATTTCTAGTAGGTTCTGTCCCTCCTCCGTGGAGGTACTGCTTTAGATCTGCATATGTCAGAATATAGCAAGACTTCATGTTGTTTGAAGAAAAAATTACTCACCTTAGTAATGTTGTTTCTTCTAATGGAATCTTGCTATATTCTGACCTCCCCCCGCCTGCCCCTCTCAGAACCTCTGTTTGTGAGATGTGGGTGGGCAGTGCAGTGTTGGCACTTAGTAGGTGCCCACCTTGTGGTTTTTCACCCCTCCTTTCTTGGGGTGACTTGGTGTTGTGTTTTTCATTTTTTGGGTCTCCTGACTTGAGTCTTTGTTTTGGGACCAAAAAATGTGTTCTTATGTTTAGTAGCCAGTTGGCTAGTGTAGGTTTATAGCTTCCACACAGAACCTCAGTGAGTTTAGCTCATAAAGATCTGATGGTTTGAGTTTGAAGAACAACAGACAGAGTTTCAACCGAGCTCGAGCTCAGCGTTCCATGCCTGGCATGGAAAGTTAACTCTTTCCTCTCCGGGGCAGTTCAAAAGTTGGACATCACTGCATATGTCAGAATATAGCAAGACTCCATTAGAAGAAACAACATTACTAAGGTGAGTAATTTTTTCTTTCTGTCTTGACTCAAAGGTCATGGAGACAGTTTTCTTCATATGTACCCACAAGTTGTTTGCCTGGAACTGGTCTAGCTTACTGTTGAAATTACTTTTGAGGGGGACCTCTACATCAAGGGTTGAGGATCTGTATTATAGATGATCATTTCATTAGCGTACATATGGATTTGTGTGTGGGAGCAAGCTGAGTGGAGATAATTAATAAGGATGGAGTTCTAGGGCACCCTGACAAGGATTGGGAGGGGAGAAGGTAGGGTGGAGCCTACCTGAACAGACTGACACCAGTTTGTTAGGTAGGAAATGAAGCAGTTTATTACTGAGGTAGTCAAGTCAATTATGTGGAGCTGGTGGAGCAGGAGCAGGTGGGACACAGAGTTGAATACTTTTGCACAGTCAATAAAATTGGCAGCAGTGATGTGACCATTTTCCATACCAGAAAAAGATGTTGCTTGTGACACACAATAAAGAGGACTTGGTTAAATGGTTCTTCCTCTGTCTTTGAGCGGGGAGAATGTGTTGAAGATGGTGAGGAAATTGGAAACTCTAGAGTAGATTAGTGATTCTTGTAGCTTAGCAGAGGAGAGGAGGAGGGAGATGGGTTGATAGCTTCCAGGGCTGGATGAGACACCACCTTTGTGGAACAGAATTGCATTAGCTGTTGACACAACCTTAGGCCCATGTCCATTCTGACCATCTGTTTGTCCTGGTGGTCCTGGGGGTGGGAGGGTGGTGGAGCAGCAAGATGATGGCAGTGCTGCTCCACTCCCAGCCACTCCATGCATGTTGGGGATATATGAAACTTTTAACCTAAAGCTCTCCTTGTTTTTCTACCTCAACTTTACTGAATGAAATTCCAGTTATTTTACCCTGGGGCATGTAACACTGAGCTTATGTAGACATTCGATTGAAAAGGAGCTGTTGTTTGCTCAGGACTCATGAGATGGCATTTGGATCCCTGAGTGGTGACTTTTGGCCAGATTTGGGACTCTGAGAGGGCCATCGAAGGGAGAGCAGCTTCTGGTTGCAAATTAAGTGGCTGGCTACATGGACCAGAAGATCAGTAGGTGCACTAGAGGTACAGAAAGGCCTATACATATTAAAAAAAGGTATGACATTGTTGCCTAGGACCGGGTGTCTAGTAACGTACCAAAGTTATTAATTTATTGCGCTCAGTGGAGCATTTTTTTTCCTCTCCTCAGGTGAACCTGATATGATGGAGATCACGATGGAGGGTGTCAACCTTGGGAAATTTAATGAAGGCAGCTCCTGGAGACAATAGGGGGCCAGTAATCACCCATGAGTTGCAGTACGCCAGAGGTCCTAACAGAGACTATGGACTCCTAAAAGTGGAGATCGAAGCTAAGTGTGGTAGTTCTTTGTATCTGTTGTTCACAAGTTATTTACCCAGGCTTGAGGTGAAACCTCTCTTTATATATTGCTGGGGAAGGGTGGGGGACTGTTCTGTTGGAATTATGCACTTTGCCACCCAGCGCAAAACTTAAGTACCCTGAACAATACTATAAGGTATGCCCTTTTGGTTGTTATTTGGATACAATCATGTGTCTGTCATTTTAAACATTGAAATACTCTTCTGATACATGAGTTGTTCATGTTATGACTCCTTAATATTTACCCTTTGAATGGGAGAACCTGTCCGTCTCTTTAAAAGGAGTAGTTACTATATCTTTATACCTGGCCTATACTGGGCATATGGCTACTGGCTATTGGATTTTTGAAAGACAAAAATATTGTTATTATGGATGAGTAATGAAATAGATTGTGTTCTTGGTGCTGCGCACTTTGGTGCTACATTGCAAAGTGCATTTAACACTTTTAAAAGAACACATTTTCCTGAATGAATTGACTTTCCAGGTTCACAAATAATTGTTTGTGTGAACTGGTTTCAAACATTGGACTCACTTGGTGTGAGCTTGCTTCTACTTCCTGGCTACTGCTACTATGTTTTCACCCCTATAATGAAGGATAAGGTTTTATATTGCTATTTTTTTTTTGTAAACTATGTTTATACTCCCACCCAGACTGGACATCCTTCCAGAGTGCACACATGGTGAGGACTGCTCCTCCCTGCCTGAACCCTGCAGTCTGACTGGAACTCCCCAGACAAGCCAGCAGCCCTAGTGCTCTGGATCACCACCCAGACCTGGCCCGCTCATCCTCAGCAGCCTGACTGAAATCAGAAAGGGCTTACAGTAGTTGCTAGGTGGGCCAGGAGTCCATCGGGGATTGGGCCGGCGGTGAGATGTGTGTCTTGCCTCTAGTGCCCCCATCTTCTCTGCAGTCCCAGGCAGGGTTTTTCTGTGATTGCAGTTGCCCCCTCGGGAGTGCAGAGTGCAATGACATCCATGTGCAGCTCACCTGCTGATGTCTGCCACACTTCTGCCCCCTCTCACTCTGGCTGGCATACCTGTGCTGGCTCTGATCTCCATCTGGGGTTGCTAGGATGCCGAGCAGCCCCAGAACCCTACCCAGAAAGAGGAGAGGAGAGCAGTCCTCTGGATGCTCAGTCCTCTCCCTCCCCTGCCAACCCATGGCTCATTCCCAAACCCAGGTTGCCAGCATGGTGCGAGGTGTGGTGTCCAGGGCCTCAACCCTCAGCTCCACTGGGTCGGCTTATATTGCTATTTATTATTTGCATATGTCGATTTCTTTTGTCAATATGTGTGGAGACCCAATCGCTGGTTTAACGATAGAGAATGACATATGGATGGTATTTTGCAGCTTCTATTTGCTTATAATTAGACAGACTCCTGAACATGAAAGGAGCCTTCTTGTTTTATATACATCAATTTATTGATTCCCGATTTAATGTAGCCTCATATGTTGGACTAAAAACACATGGACTCCAGAGCATAATTGAGCTATAATACAAGTCAGTAAAAATTATTTTTAAATATTGTATTTCAAAAGTTGTATAAATGATTAAAAACATTTATGTCAACAGGTTTGTCTAACAGCCTTCAAATATCTGACTTTTGGTATATTCTGATCATTTTCAGTGTTCTGAATTAATGGGCATTTATTCACACATTTAATCTTGATTATCACAGTCTCAATGAAAATTCACACTTAATTAGCTAGAGTACTAATATGAAGTGGAATTATTAGCTAGCAGCTTGTTATAGTTTTAATATGTTGGTCGATATTCTGAAATAGCAACAGTAAAACTCTTTATGATAAGGCATAATTTCTGTTACACAGCCTTTAAGTGTTTATTATTTACATTATTTTTCTTATGCTGCTATACTGGACAGCTGAAACTGGATAGCTATTTAGAGTAATAGGTGTTTTTATTATGCTGCCTAAAGCATTTATATTACAGGGAGAAAATGAAAAGGTTAATCTGAATTGATTAATTTTAATGGTATTAATACTGCATGATTTTTTGTCCTCAGGACCATATAACTAATGTAAAGACAGGACTGCTTTGTTGTTCAAAAATGTTTTAGGCATTTTTAAATATTGTGATTGGTCTCTATTTTAATATACTGATATAATGTGCATTCAGAAGTATTTTGAATATGGAAATGGTTACATGTTTTGTTTTGTACATGTTGTGCTAAATTGTAATGGCCCGTACCGGGTCATAATGTAGCACACTTAATAGTGTACAGCATTATAACGAAACCCGGACCTGTATGCTCCCCGAGTTGGACACCCCCAGAGTTGGGAATCCTTAGTGGGGGGGCTGGGGGGGCACAGACCCCCATAATGGGGTGTGTGGGGGTGGAGGCCCCCACAGAACAAAGACATGATGCCTCATGCCATAAGTCGTACAGCACAATAGTGCCATGCAGCATTATGTCTTGCAACATAATGACCTCATGCTGTAATGGTCTAAATGGCTGAACAATAAAAAACATTGATTGAGCTTAACATTAGCTGTTTTCCAAACCTGGGGGACTTTTGGTGAAGAGAGAGAGATTTAGCAGGTGAGTAAGGGGGAGGGCAATGGCGGGGGTGGAAATATGAAGGATCTTAGAGTCAGTGCCATCAGGACTGCTTCTGGCTGGGTTTGGGGACAGCAAAGCACTGCATACTTCATGCTGAGAGAAAGGGGAAAAATTATATATATTTGGAGAGGCCATTGTGGGTGGTGGGGTCATGGGACTGTGGCAGAGATGTTGTGAATAGCGCTACATCTAAAGTACTTATTTAAGGTGTCTATCACAGAGGCAGGATCTGAGACAGTGGAGTCATCTAATGAAAGGTCTGGGGTGGTTGACTGGATGGGGGGCAATGAGAAAGTAGATGGTCTTCCAGAAATTATGGGGAGATCCTTGGGTAGAGTGGAGGAGTTCATTAACTCCCCGGAGGATGTGTGTGTGGTGATGGAGGAGATGCATGTAAACAAAGTGGCTGAGGAGAGTTTAGGGGAGGTGCACAACACCCCAATATACTGTATAAAGAAGAGTGCCAGGGATAGTAAGCTTGGCAGTAACTCTTGGGAGGAGGTGAGGGACTCACACAGGAAATGGAGCATTAGAGGGACTGGTGGATATAAAGCCTACCCACCTCCCTGTTTTCCCCTGTCCTGGTGAAAGAGGTCATAATCTGGGAGGGTGAGGTGGGAGTCCAATATCTTGGAGGACAACCAAGTTTTAGAGATGCAAAGAATGTCAGGGGAATGCTGGGTAGTCCAGATTTTCATGTCATCCAGTTTGGAGAGTAGGCTCCTGGCACTGAAGTGGAAGATTTTTAAGCCTTTTGGTAGGCGTGAAGGGTAGGATGGACCTGGGTTTGTTTCAGTATATCCAATGAGGAGCAATAAGAACAGAAGTAGAGAGAGGAGGGAGGGTTCTTTTCTTCCTTTGTGTTATCGGGAGAAAAAGGAGTGGCTGGAGGGAAGACAGGAATGGCACATGTGGATAACAGCTTCTAGGTTAAGCAAAGGGGAGCATAAAACTCATGAGTGAATAAGGGGGTGAGATAGGTGAGGATATCAAGGGAATTGGGGATTGGGGAGGGAATAGGAGAGGAGAGGAGAGAGCAGGTGGACAAAGATTAAAGGAGGAGGGGAGAGAGTAAGAGGTGAGAGGACAGGTAAGAGTGAGAGCAAGGCAAAACAGAGAGGTGCTGGAGTGACATGATTAGGGGAGGGTGGAAGAGCTGAAGGATCATGCAGTGAAGCTGCAGTATAGAGGGAATTTAAACTCTGTGGCCTACAGATGATTCAGGCATATACAGGAGTTAGTTAAAGGTGTGAACACTAGTGACAGCGACCAGATGACCTGGATGAGAGAGACAGGGTAGGGAGTGGACTAGGTGAGTTGTCAGGTCAGAGCAGTGGAGTACTGTGTGCAAAATAAGTATGGCTGAGAGACTAATTCACCTATTAGAGATTAGTACAGGGATGTACCATGAGAATAACTTCTGTAGGGGACAACAATGGGGAGTACCAAGTAGCAGAACAGCAGGAGTGTGAAAACTGACTAATCGGTTTACACACCTGCCTAACCCCTATAAAAGGAAGACTATCTTAGGGTGGGATGGTGGCTAGGGGTTTTGGGTGGCAAGCACTTAGTGGTGCTGTGGAAAGCACAATGCTGCAGCAACCTGGAGCCCAAAGCAGCTAATATGTGCAGTCTGGCATTCAGAATGGCACTGCTATAGAGTTGCTCCTACCTGGGGAAATGGTGAAGGGATGCTGAGACGGGCTTCCAGTGTACTGTCCTCTCCACCCTCCTAGTAAGGATATTTCAGCTGGGGAATGAAGAAGAACAAGGTGAGTAGAAATGTTCAGAGCTGAGGGGTCTGGATAGTAATTTGAGAGGAAGAGGGGAGTGGGACTGCTAGAGTGCAGCAGCAGGGATAGAGAGACAAGAGGCACACTAAAACAACATAGTGAGCAGGACTATGAAAATTAAACACTGCTATTAATTAAATACTGCACAACTATAGTGGTCCAAAGTTGGCTTCTTTCCTTTTGTTTTTGGGTTTCTGACCCTGAGTCAACTGGTTTACTCTACCCTGCTGCTTCCCTGCCTGGTTTCAAATACACCCCAGCCATATGCCTATCTCATGCATGCTTGAAGTAGATCTCTATCATGGCGTCATCTTGCTCGCCTCTCTTCCAGAGTGGAAATGCAATGCACTTGCACCACTGCTATTTTAGTAGTCCTCGACAAGACACAAGACTTAGCTTCATCTGTGGCCTTTGCTCAATCTATGATGATCATGTGTCACCTAACCACTGACCAGTGCAGTAGTTTGTTGCCTTTTTGGGTTCCTGAAGGGATGTTGGGGCTTGTTTATGGCAGAATTACCTGGTGTACTTCAAAAGGAAAAGAAGTGGTGGAGTTTAACAGTGTTACAAAGTCTTTAAAATACACTCATCTAGAAGGGCTGAAAAATGAATATTTGGTGCCCCAAATATGAATATTGAAATTAAGGCATTCACACATCCCTAGTCATTAGTAATCTCTCTCTGGATGAATTCACTGGCAATCTTTCTTTAGAGCAAGTCGCTGGCAAGTTCTTGTCTAGATCAGGTGGCTGGCAATTCTGCTGTAGATCAGGTTTCTCAGGATCCCTCTGTGGATCAGGTTGCTAGCAATCCTTCTTTGGATCATTTCTCTGACCACCCCTCTCTGGATCAAGTCGCTGGCAGTCCTTCGCTGGATCTGGTCCCTGATGATCTCCTCTCTGGGTGACATTGCTGGTAATCACTCTCTGGATGAGGTTGCTGGCAATCACTCTCTGGATCAGGTCTCTTACAATGCCTTCATAGATCAGGTCTCTGGGGATCTCTAAAAAAATGACCAGGTGGTTCACCACCTGGTCGTTTTTTGAGCATTGCATATTTTGGTGGAATGCACTGGACAGGCAACTGTGGTCAAGGGCTGAGCTGAAATTATAGCTTCACTACCTTTTGAGAGACACTGCTTTTTAAAAAGCCAATTTGGATTTACAATTACATTCAAGGGGATGACATGCTCTACGAGCAGTACAAATTTGGCAGCAACAAGAGCTGTAGTTGAACTGGATAGCACTGAGACAATGGGAGCAACCGACGACACAGATGAAGGTAAAATCAGAAAAACATTCAATAAATTAGAAAAAGTGGTATTGAAAGTAATTGCATTACATTACAACATCTGGTCTTTGACCAAGTATTTGGAGAAGAAATGGATTCCGAGAGGATTGAGAATCACGAAAATGCTGACTTGTGGTTTAAAGAACCTACATGATGAGGACAGATGGGAAGCAAATCTCAGAAATAGTTCAGTTGAGTTCACTAAGTTTCAAATTGATGAAGAAGAATATCAGAGAACATTAGTTTTTACAGAAATTGATTTATTACATAAAGAATTGTCAAAATATTTGAATATAACTTTGATCAAAGCACAGGATATTACATTAACTGAAAAAGCTAAAAATTAGGAAACTGAACTGATTGGTAGCAAAAAAAAACATCAAACTGATTCGAGATGAGAAAGATTATGCAAATAATCAAGTCTATAAATGGGACGATCACTCGAGATCATATGATCCAGAGGTAGACCAAGATCAAGAGGTAGGACATAAATAACAGTCATTCAGGAACACCATCCACATCATCTTCATGGAGCATATGGACCTCTAGCCAAATTTCACAAGAAAACTACAAGGGGGCCTCCAAACATAATAATTGTAAAAAAAAAAAAATCACACGATGAGGGAGATGGAACAGCAGCAGAGGTTTGAATGTTAATCAATTGAAAGGACATAGAATTAGTTCTGACAATAAACTAACTGTTGTCAGTTTATGTAAGCGTGTTTTTACAAATGAACAAATACACATGTTAAAATGTGGGTTATCATTTGTACCAGTACATGGGGTCACTGAATTTAAGCAGCATTGTGATTTATTTAAACTATTCAGAAACTGAATCTTAAAAAATGTGTTGCTAAAAATAAAGGTAATGACATCAGAAGAAGCCAGAAGGGGAAGGAAGGAAGCATATTCAATTCAGTGCTTTAGAGCAACTGGTAATTGCTATTTTCCTTTTAAACTTAGATTGTGGGCTTTTAGTGACACTATACTTTCTTTGTTGTCTTTACTTCTAATTGTTTTTGGGCTGTTGAAAATGTAAAACATAGTGGTGGTGTAATTCTGTGCTGTCTTTAATTGCTGCAAATTTTATCTTGGCTTGTCTGACTGCCCTGTAGTTGGGTGAAGGGTGTTAATTGTCTGGCCTCTGACCTCAGCTGTGTGATAACTGGAGGTGGGGCTTAGTCAGAGTTAAAGTAGCAAGCAGAATTTTATTTTCTCAGAAGAAGCCAGAAGGGGAAGGAAGGAAGCATATTCAATTCAGTGCTTTAGAGTAACTGGTAATTGCTATTTTCTTTTAAACTTAGATTGTGGGCTTTTAGTGACACTATACTTTCTTTGTTGTCTTTACTTCTAATTGTTTTTGGGCTGTTGAAAATTTAAAACATAGTGGTGGTGTAATTCTGTGCTGTCTTTAATTGCTGCAGATTTTATCTTGGCTTGTCTGACTGCCCTGTAGTTGGGTGAAGGGTGTTAATTGTCTGGCCTCTGACCTCAGCTACGTGATAACTGGAGGTGGGGCTTAGTCAGAGTTAAAGTAGCAAGCAGAATTTTATTTTCTTAGAAGAAGCCCCCTCCTTCCCCTTCCTCCAACTCTTAATTATATGCCCTGTTAAATCTGATTGACAGGAGCTAAACACAGGGTATAGTAAGGGGTGTGAAGTAGGAGGGGCATAAGGGGGAAGAAGCCCACCCTCAGCATGACAAGTGTTTTGACTCATTTATTTATTTATTGGTTTCTTTTTCTTTAAAAAAAAATTATCTGAGGATCAGTGGCAGGATTTTTAGTACAGTAAATTAATAAAAAGAGAACTAGGAGAGAGCTTCAGTAGCAGACAAGTAGTGGAATTGCAGTATAGCGTGGGGAGTGGTGCAATGCAGTGGCTGTGGGGCAGCCATATTCAGGCAGACCTTCTGGACACTGAGGTGCTGCCCTATCTGCATGCATCTCTCTGGACTGTGGGATGAGGTAGCCAGACTCAGAGCGGAAGTAAACTGGGTCAGTACCATCCCCCCTATCCAGGGACTACCCAGTCCAATGCAACTGCCTCAAAGGATGCCAAGAACGAGGAGCACTTGGATGACAGTGGGCTCAGGGAGGGTTAGAGCAGTCAGGCAGAGGCACATCCCAGATACTATTCCACTCAAGAACTCATATGCCACACTGGCAAATGAGGACAACCAAATAGAGGTACCCAGAGAAGTGGAAGGAAAGGATGTGGAGGTTAGCCAAGGAGGTGACCTCAGTGGGGAAAGCAGTGGACCCCAGAGGAGGAGGAAATGAATCCTGGTGGGGGACTCCATCATAAGAGGGATCCAGCTAGGAACACAGGAGGGGGATGACAGAGAGGTAAGGTGCCTACCAGGTGCCACGGCATGGAGGGATGGAAGGAAGATCCTGGGGATCACTGGGAAGGCAAGATGGGAGGGTGAGCTGGATGTCACCATCCACCCAGGTACTAATGACCTGGCAAATGGGAGCCAAAGGAAGTTCAGGAAGAGTTTAGGAAACTGGGGAGGGTCTCAAGCAAGTAGCTACTTCTGTCACTTTCTCAGAAGTACTACCTGTGAGAGGCAAGGGAGAGCATAGGAGTGCATGCACCAGGAACTTTAACTCATGGTTGAAGAACTGCTGCAGTGGGGAAGGGTTTGGATTCATTGGTGACTGGGGACCCACCTGGAGGAATGGAGGTTTGTTCAAGCCTGACGGCATGCATCCATCCTGGAGGGGAATCCAAGCACTCAATGATAAGTTTAAATGCTACATTGACAAGCATTTAAACTAGCAAGAGGGGGTGGCAGGCCAGCAAGGAGGGTACCTACTTGCTCACCCCCCACAGCTAGCAGTGGAACCAGTGAACCAGAGGAGTAGCTATCTCTGAAAGCAGTGTGCAAAGATGGAGATTAGTGCCCAAGAGGTGGATAAGCAGAAATGGGCAAAATTCAGCAGAAGGGCAGACAGCAAGGAGAACCAGGGATAAATGACAACCAAGGAAGGGCTGGGTAGAACAGTGAAACAGTCTAGGAGGTCAAATCATGAAAGCCATGTGTGCAAATGCCAGGAGCCTTAGCAACAAGATGGAAGATCTGGAGGCTGTCATGGTACAGTCAGACCTGGACATTGTGGCCATCACTGAAACCTGGTGTAATGATAACCATGACTGGGAGATGGCCATACCTGGCTACAACATATTCAGAAAGAGACAGAGCAGGCAGGAAGGGAGGAGGAGTGGCACTGTATGTGAAAAATGACATAAGGGCCACAGAGATCCAGGAGGAACAAAATGGGGAGAGATACTGTGGGTTAAGCTGGAAAGGAAAATGGGGACAGCATCCGCACAGGTGTGGTCTATAGACCACCAGCCCAGGAGGAAGAAACAGATAGGGAGTTGATGCTAGCCATCCAAAGGATGGCAGACAAGGGTGAGGTAGTACTGGTTGGAGACTTCAGTATTCCAGACGTGGACTGGAGCATCCCAGCAGCAGCATCAACTAGGAGCAGATTTATTCTTAACTCCCTTCAGGGTGCCTTCCTCAAGCAACTGGTCATGGAACCAACTCGTTAGAAGGCAATACTGGACCTTGTGCTCACAAACAGGGACAGTGTGATGGGGTAACAGTGGGGGAGCACCTGGGAAACAGTGACCACCAGTCATTGTGGTTTGAAATCACAGAAAGAGCAGAACCAAACCACACAAAAACACGTATCCTGGATTTTAGGGGGGCAGACTTTGGGAAAATGGGGAGATACTTGAAAGAGGCATTAAGGAATGGGACAGGAATCAGGGGTTGAGGAACAGTGGGCAGTATTTAAAATGGGATTACAAGAACAATAGAATTATGCATTAAGCAGGTTAGCAAGAGGAAAAGGAAGAGGAGACCATTATGGTTTTCCAAAGAGGTAGCAAAGAAAGTGAAAGCCAAAAAGACTGCGTTCAGGCAATACAAAAAGACACAGGCAGAAGGGGATAGGGAGAAGTACCAGGAGAAGCAAAGGGAGTCAGGGAGGTCAGTAAGGGAAACCAAAGCTCAGACAGAAGAACACATTGCAAAATCAGTGGGTAGAGGGGACAAAACCTTTTACCGGTACATAAGTGAAAAAAGAAAGACAAAGGGAGGGATAGTGAGACTGAAGGGGGAGGATGGGGGCTGCGTGGAGGATGACAACAGTAAAGCTGACATATTGAACAGGTATTTCTGCTCAATCTTTACTGAGGAAGAGGAGGGTAATGGGTCTGAAGGGAGTACAAGGGGTGAGAATGTTGCAGAAATGGACACAAGTCCCTTTACACGAGAAAGGGTCCTGAAGGAACTGGGAAGTAATAAGAGATGATAAAAGCAATGGGGCCAGATGGGGTGTACCCCAGGGTCCTTAAGAACTAAGAGAGGTGGTGGCTGAACCTCTGGCTATTCTGTTTAGCCGATCACTGGAAACAGGGTAGGTACCCAAAGACTGGAGGACAGCAGATGTAGTCCCTTATACAAAAAGTGGGAACAAAGAGGAAGCAGGAACTACAGACTAGTCAGCCTCACCTCGGTAGTGGGAAGATCATGGAAGCACTACTGAAGGAGAGATTGGTGGAACATCTGGTTGTCAATGGACTATAGGACCCAAGGCAGCATGGTTTCACCAGGGAGGTCATGTCAGACCAGTCTCATTGAATTTTTGACTGGGTGACTAGGAGGTGGATCAGGGAGGGCAGTGGACATGGCCTATCTGGACTTCAGCAAGGCCTTTGACACTGTGCCACATAGAAGACTATTACACAAACTGGGGAATATGGTGTGGGCAGGATAGTAGTGTGGTGGGTAGGTAACTGGCTGGGTGGCAGGACACAGAGGGTGGTGGTAAATGGCTGTCACTCCACAGAGGGAAGAGTGACCAGTGGGTACTACACAAGGATCAGTGCTGGGACCGGTCCTATTCAACATCTTCATCAGTGACATTGCACAGGACCTAGAAGGCAGAATTTCACTGTTCGCTGATGACACAAAGCTCTGTAACAGAGTAGACACACCAGAGGTGTAGACAGAATGAGAAGCGACCTGCAGAAACTTGAAGAATGGTCAGGGGTTTGGCAGTTGAAATTCAATGCAAAAGAAGTGCAAGATAATGCATATAGGGCAAAAACCCTGGCACAATATATCAGTTGGGGGGTGAGGATATAGCATGCACCAAGCAGGAAAGGGATCTTGGGGTTGTCATCTCTGATGACCTCAAGGTAGGGAAACAGTGTGACAAGGCAGCAGGTAAAGCAAATAGGATGCTGGGATGTATAGGCAGGGCATCACCAATAGGAAAAGGGGGTATAACTCCGCTATACAAGACACTAGTGAGGGCCCCACCTGGGAGCACAGTGTACAGTTCTGGAGACCATACCCACGTAAGGACATAGACAGGGGTAGAGAAGGTTCAGAGGAGGGCAACAAAGATGGTGCACAGATTGCATCACAAGTCCTATGAAGACAGGTTGAAGGAACTGAACATGTACTCCCTGGAGGAGAGGAGGGAGAGAGGGGATATGATAGAGACATACAAAACAGGGAGGAACAGGGTGCAGGAAAACACTATTTTTAAGCGAAAAAGATGTTCCAGGACTAGAGGGCATGGGATGAAGTTGGAGGGAGGACAATTCAGAGGAAACATGAGAAAGAATTTCTTCACAGAACGGGTGGAGGACAAGTGGAACACCCTTCCAGAGGAAGTGGTGGGGGCTGAAACAATCACAGGATTTAAGAATGCATGGGATAGACATAAAGGAATTCTGGAGGTCAGGGGTAAGGGGCAACAGACTTCTAGGAAAACAAACTGAACTTACAAGCTCAAATGGGCAGACTGGGTGGGCCATAGGCCCTTATCTGCCGACACTGTCTATGTATCTATGTATCTATGTAGGAAGGATTTATTGGCCAAGAGTAACCTTAAAGAGCAAATTGGTAGCATAATTGATGTGCTCTCAGATACAGAGTTGATTGAGATGCTGTCCTCATTTAACGATGGTAGCATTGCAGGGGAGGACAGTGATGGAGTAACCTCCATTAGTGAAGCAATAAAACCAGAAACTAAAAAAGTTCAAAATTCATTCTGCCACAACCAGGCAGTGAGAGCATAAAGATCTTTCAAGATGTGGCGTTTAGAGATGTAGATTTGGCCCTTAAAAAATCTAAACAAGAAAAACATTGGGATAATCTGACATTATTGGAGCATACGGCTCTGAAAGAAATTCAAAAAATAACTGATGTACAGATCAAGCCATCAGACAAGGCAAGGAATGTTGTCATTTTAGATAAAGAATGGTATCATTCAAAGGATCTAAGACAGGAGACACAGAAACGTGCATAAAACTAACACGCAACCCTAGACCCCGGAGTCAGTTGAAAAAACAATTATGACTGACTTATGACACATTATGATTGATTTTTCCAACTAGTTTGAAATTTGTAACTTCAACTAACTAAAGAAAATCCAACCAATTTTTTCAACTTCCACCATTGTTGAATTTTATTTATTACTTCTTGAGAAGTTCACCGGAGATGCCAGTCACATTGCCCAGGAGTAGAAGAGATTAAATCATTTACTGTAGTGCATGAACTAACTAGTTGCTGATGCTGAGCTGAGGTCAACAGTAATGTAGATTAAAAGATACTCAGAAGGGAAGGGATAGCATATTTCTTGTTGTAGGATAGAAAAGCTGGTGTGCCTCAAATGTTTTCAATGCTAACAATATAAGTTGCTATTAAACACTTCACTTATTTTTTTTATTCTTGTGGTTTTGGTTTGGCCTTGCTTGCCTTGCGAGGAATGCAAGACTACTTCTCTTGTACCCCTCACACACACCTGGCCCCAAAGTCACATAAACAGCTGGCTTAGACCCTGGTGTCAGAGTATGCTGCTGTACACCCTTCTAAGCCACATACAACCTTAAAGCCATGTGGTGTGGGATATGCTTCAGTATACCCCATAAACCACAAACAGCCTTAGACCCTGGTGTGGATGCTGATGATGTACTGTACACCCAAAAGCCACATAAAAAGCAAAACAGCTTGTATCCCAGCAGTACACCTCCACAGCCACATAACCAGCCTTTTATCCTGCCGAATAATGTATTGCTGCACCTGCTGTACATCACTGAAGCCATGTATCAGGCTTAGACCATGGTGTGGGTTGCAGCAGTAGTACACCTGCAAAGTCACAATCACATAAACAGCTAGGGGTGTGGGTCCATGATGGTGTACACCCCAAAGCAAAAAGCCACATAATCAGCCAGCCTTTATCCTTCTAGTGTGGGATGTTGTAGTACTGCAGTACACCCTGAAGCTTCAAGCACATAAAAACCTTCAACACTGATGTTTGTTACTGCAGTAGTACTATACCAATACATCTACAGATTTAATCACCATAAACAGCATGCTGTCTTAGACCATTCTGTGGGTTGGATCATACTAGCTGCACCCCACCACCCCTGAAGCAACCAACATAAACAGGAGAGAGTGCACAGCATCAGTACAGCGAGCGATACTGGTGTGAGATGCTGCAGTTAGTACACCCCCCCACCCTGGCTTGAAGCACTCTGTGAATGATTAAAAAAAAAAAAGAACATAATCTCACTTGTTTAATTTAATTTGTACACCCCAGCACCACTCACTCACTGTCCAGCCAGCTAAGCCAAGGCAGAGGCATGACACAAGGCAGGCTTAGCCCTTACCCACCCTCAGCCAGTCCAGCTGGCAACCACAAAACAAAAAAACCACAACAGCTGAAGTTTGAAAATATAAAACTCTTCAGTGCCAACAGTGCCAAACAATAGTATTGTTTTAGTTAATGCTGCTGCTTATTTTGCTGCCTGTGCCTGACAGAAATCCTCATAGCCTGTCTACCTAAAGTGTCTATAGTAATGCTTCAGAAAAAATGTTTTAAGACAGAGCATCTGAAACAAAATACAGGTCAGCAAAGAGGAAAACTCAGTTAATATTGGTTTTAATTTTTAAAGTGACTTAATAAGCTCCATATTTATCTCACACACAAACAGTTCCAAAAAGTGTAATTAATAAGTAATATCAAATGAATCTTTATATGAGACATGACAGTCTTCTAAGCAATATGTCCTGAACTGCTACTGCTATGATTGAGTGAGCTATGTTAGTTTTGCACTTAGTAGTTCCAAACTGCTAAGTGCAAAACTAACAGCTTGTTCAATCAATCATAGCAGTAACAGTTCAGGCAAGGACATATTATTCGAAACTTCGGAACACTATCATATGTCTCATATACAAATTTATTTGATATTAGTTATTAAATTAGCACAGGACAGGTGCAGAATCAGATGAGATAAGTAACCTGTCAGCCTGCCCTGCAGTCAGATTCCCAATCATATGGTGGTTATAAATTACAAGGTAATTCTCAGGATGGCCTCAAACAACTACATAAAGTGACAGTGATGGGAGAGTGTATACAAAATTGAAATTCCTGACTACTCCCTAGCTTAGTAAATTACTTAACCAGAGAATGTACCAGCAGCAAGAAGAAATGAATATACTGACAGGGTCATACCTCTTACTAAGCAAAGAGCCATGGCTTGAGTAAATAAAACATTTACTCAAAGCAGGGGAGCATCAGCAATTTAAATGTTACATAAACTCCCTGAACACTGGCATCCCCTGTAGCTGCTTGAGACCATATTGAGCATCACTACTTTTTAACCACCACACACTGGAGAGTCTGTATAACATTAACACAAGTTATAAGCATCAGATTCAACACAGATTGGTATATCAATTTAAATTAAATTCTGCTTTTTGAAAATGACAGAGGGAATAGCTCTAGCATACTGTGCTCAGTGTTGTTCCATGGCCAGGTGTGCAGTGACTGTCACATATTCTTTCTAGTCTGTTACTGACCACTTATTTCTTGGTTGATCTCAAATGGCTCTGTGTTATAAAATTACTACCATGCATAAAATGCCTTTTCAGAGCCAAGCACAGACAAACCAATGTCATGTTCAAATCTGTTTCTATTGCAAGTGTTTATGCTTTGGAATTGCTGACACTATATTCTGTTATTTCATTTTCTGAAGGGTTTCAAATCCTCCTTCAGTAGCCTTTGAAGATCATAATATGTTTGAGCATTTTTGCACTGTCCATTCTGTAGTTTTAATGCTAGCAGTTTCAACATTTTCTCAGTGGCAGCATTTGTAACATTTAAGAAAGCAACACTCTCAGATAAAATTTAATTTCTGAACTGTTTCCTGAACTTTCTACCTAGGTGAAAAACATGCTAAGCCCCTTCCTGGACTCCTCTGGGGAACACAAAAGCATAAATTCACAACTTAAGAGAGCTGTAAAATAACATCCTGCTTTAATTAACTGACTCTTCAGGCATAGCATTCTCTGAGACTCTGATAGAGCTGACTGGGACTTTTATCACCCAATTTCACAAGTGCTCAGTCCAAAACAAAGGTGCAACTTGCTAACAATCTTCTGTTCTTCAGATACCCTGTCTTCAAAGAGTTAAACTGTTTCTGGTGGGGGAGGAGAGCTTACTGTCCACATAACCATAAACTGAAGCTGACAGCAGCAGTGTCAAACAAGCATTTGTTTAAAACTTAGGCTCACAAAAGAATTAGAATTAAAGTGAATGTATTTCAGCTCTGGAGGACAGATGTTTAGAGAGCCTTCAGACTTGCAAAGGTTAACTCGAGGGGCTGCCAAGCCGGCACCTTCAGAAGGGCATATATTTCTAATTTATGTCCCGAGGATCCTGGGGCAAGATAACAAGCCCCCACCTTTCTCCTCTTGCAAAATAAACATGTCACATGCTACTTAGAAGCAATGTATATAATTTCCCCCGGCAGGCTGTCCGAATTCTGACTCTAACTTTGAGTGAATAGCAAAAATCAGGTAAAATGTAATCACAAAGCCTGTCCTGTGCACATTCCCAACTCAGACCCATCCCCAGCAATAACACTCCAGAGAGTCCTGACCCCCATGCACATACACTGAATAATTATCTCAGATGTAGCGGAATTGGAAGAAGGTTAGCTAAGAAAATGCAAATACTGTACCTCACAGAGCGACTACACTGAAGAAATACTGATCTTTGATCTCACACACAGAAGGTGCTGTTCGGTAGTACGCGACCCATCTTTAGATTCCAGAGATTCCATACAGTCCCAGACTTGGTCAAGCAAAGCAGCAGTACTCCCTTCCATTGTCACTGATAGCAGCTCTGTTACATGTTCAAATTGCCCTGCTAGTGCTTTCCTATTCTCCTGAACTCTTTTCCACTACATGGCTGTGAATTGAAAATGCAGAAAGTATGTTGCTTGTGCATTTAAACATGCCACCCTTTACCAGGAACCTGACACCACGTCCAATCACTGAAATGCAGCAGGTTGTGGACCCAATTGAGACATTCAATTACAATTTCTGCAGATGAACTCTGCCCCCGCTGCGTGAAACAAGGCTCAAAGGGATTAAGTCAGGTTCGGAAAGCCAAACAAAGAAGGACAGAGGACACGCTGGTATGTTTGCTATCTCTGCTGTTTTTTTGTGGCGTGCTTGGTGTATTAGTGCTTCTGCACCCTTGAAGCCAGCCAGTGGCCAGCCCAGAAGCCATGACAGAATCGTCGATCTTAGTAAAATACGACTGCACTAAATTACAGCTGCAATTTAGTGCAATTACAACTAATTGCAACTGCAATAAATTGCAACCCATGATTCCGACTGCCAACGGCGGCTCCGGGGTCTACGCAACCCTACCGCCTTCCATGAAGAGAAATTGTCAGCTTTTTGTAGTCTTAGCAGTAGAAGAAGGGTGAATTGAACAGTTTGAGCAAACTGCCTTGTGTCCAGACTTTCCAATTACTGCAGTCTTTTGTCATCTCCCTAAATTAAATAAAGATGCCAAAACTGCACCAGGGTGCCAAATAATTGAAGGGAATGGCTCCTTAATGGAACCATTAGCTGCCTACATAGATGGCTACCTCCAAGAAGAAGTGGTCAAATTAAGTTCCTACATTAAACACACCACTTCTGTGTTACAAGTTTTTAAAGATTTTATCTGAAAAGACACATTTTTTGACTAGTTATAGATGTTACCTCCTTGTATACTATAATTTAACATAAGGGCATAAAAGCGGTAACTGCAATGCTGACCCATTCTTCCCTAAAATATGCAACTACTTTTATAGCTCTTGCTTTGGATCAGATTCTTAAAAGTAATTATTTTTCTTTTGATGGGACAGTTCTATTTACAACATAGAGCAATGGCCATGGGCTCTGCAGTAGCCTCCTCCTATGCAAACCTTTTTTGGGATAGTGGGAGAGGGCTGCTATTTATGACCCCATGCACAATCCCTTTGCCAAAAATATTCTAGGAGAAGATGAAAGGTTTGATACCTTTTATTGGACCAACAAGTGTCATGTACAAAGATGGAATTATGCACAAGCTTTTGGGGCCACACAGGTCCCTTCTTCAGGTGAATAGCAAAACTGAGCAACATAAGCAGTATTTATATCCACTGAGGAGCAATTAAAAATCAGGAAGTGAAGTAGGAAGGTGATAAAGGGGACTAGAGGTGAAAGTCTAAGATGCAAAATAAAAACATGAGAAGAAATGCAAAGAGACTCATCCTCCTCTCAAGACCCACTGCTATATCCCCTATAAAGATATTAAACAGAAGAGGTCCCAACACCGAACCCTGAGTAGAGGTGGGTGAAGTGACAAAAATTTGCTACATGGAGTAATCTGTGAATTTCACCCATTTCACTTAGCAAAATGTGAAATTTCACCATGAAATTTCCTCTGTGGAACAGCAAAATTTCATCTGCAGAAAGGCAAAATTTCACCTTGTAAGGAGAACTTTCACTTTCCAATGCAAAATATGGCTTTTAGAGGTGAAATTTGTCCTTCCAAGGTGAAATTTTGCTTTTCCACAAGCATTGCACGTCAGAGCCTGGGGGGAGGAACTACAGGAAAAAACCCTGATCCTCAGTGGGCAAAGGTGCGGATCAGTGGCCAACCTCCACTCCCAGAGCTGGGTCCACAGCTTGCCCTCATGCTCCCTCACTCCTCGGTGACCTGTCTAGATTTCAGAAAGGTCACCGGAGGAGTTGACGGTCCCACCCTGAGGGACTAAGATGTGGAAGGTTGGGTTGTCCAAGGATGCGAGGAGGAGCTTTGGGCTGAGAGGTAGGGACAGGGACTAGTTTGAGCTATGTATCCCTCACTGGAGAGAGGCTGAGGGTCACAGATAAACAGAACCTCAAAAAAATTAAAAAAACACTGAAATCCCTAAGCTCCGTCAATAACTCTTCTTCCTGAGATGGACTCACATCCACTCCCTTCCTTGTGGATTCTACTTCCCTTGAGTTGCCCTTTTTCCATTCTGCTTCCTTTGTAAATGCTGAGCAGAAATAACTGTTCAGCAGCGCAGCCATTCCTGGTCCCCTACCACCATCTCCCCTGCCATGTTTTTCAGGCTGGGAATCCCTTTTTCCATTTTCCTCCTGTCTTTTATATACTGAAAAAAGGTCTTGTCTCCCTTTTTGACTGCGTTGGCAATGTTCTCTTCTGTCCTAGCCTTTGCTCGCCTTACTGCTCTGCCTGCCTCCTTCTGTCTGTCCTGGTATTCCTCCCACTGCTCCTCCCCCTGTGTTGTTTTAAACTTCTGAAAGGCTCTCCTTTTGCCCCTGATGCTGCTCTGCACAGAGGTCTGTGGCTTCCACTATGGTCCCCTTTATTATGTCCCACATGTCCTGCACCCCCTGCTGCCCCATCCCTTCTAATGTTTGTTTGGCACATGCCCTCATTTTCCCAAAATCCACACATCTGATAAAAACCTTCACCTTGGACCTGCTAAGAGCAGCTGACATGCATACCATTAACCACACAGTGCTATGGTCACTGGTACCAGGTTATCCCCTACTGATAAATTCCCACCCTGTCCCCATTTGTTAGTACCACATCTAACACCACCTCAGCCCCAGTCGGTTCCTGGACCATCTGCCTAACCAGGGAAAATTGAAGGGAGTCCAGTTGACATTTGCAGAATTTCCTCCATCATCTGGATGTCCACCCCTTCTTGCTGCCCTGGTGGCCTGTAGACCACCCCTGTGTGGACTAACTCACCCCTTTCCATGGTCAATGAGACCCATAGTGCCTCTGTGTGCCCCCACCTGCCCTGCATCTCTGTGGCTTGAATCCATTCCCTCACATAAAGTGCTACAACCCCCTTCTTCCTACCTTGTCTCTCCTAAACAGCTTGTACCCTGGTATGTTTATGTCCCAGTCCTGCCCTGCATGTCACCATGAGTCTATGATTCCCACAAGGTCCAAATATGCTTCTGCCATGACAGCTGCCAGGTCTGGGACCTTATTTCCCATGCTCCTAGCATTTGTGCACATTGCTCTCCATTTTCCAGCCACCCTTGTGTCCCCCCCATTCTAACATTCCTCTTTGACAACTTAACACTATCTCTTGTAGCCCCACAGGGCTTCTCATATTTGGGGGAACCCTAGTGCCCCCAAGTCAATTGTCCTCTTTTTGGATTTCACATGTAACCTCCGAATTAGTTTCAGTTATTGCATTGTTTAATGAACTCCTTCAGTTTCCCCCTCATCATGCACCAGTAATACCAATAAGTGGAAATGGAGAGGGAGCACTGGATCAAAAAGAATCCAGATGGATCTTTAATCTTAAAACTCTTAAGCCAAATGGCTTTAATTATGTCATACAGTGGCAACCATTTCTGTAGATGCTTGGCAAATTACTTAGATGTTTTTTGTATTGAGCTGAAACAAAGTACAGTTACATAAGAACTTACTGTAACAGTGGATCTTTGAAAGAGGCTCTTGCAGTAGGTAATAGCCTTGAGGACTTTGTCCCTGGTGTCAGTACCACATGGAAACTGTAGCTAGCAGTGTCTGGTCGAAGACCGCCCGCCAGACGTCATGTGACTGATGGCAGAGTGACACTATATAGTGAGTGGTCCCCACATCGCCTTCAAGTTTTCCCACCAGAGACCTCCAAACGAAGTGACAGGAGAACAGAAAAGGAGGCTCTCAGAGCCAAAATAAGCTCATAGAGGAAGAGCAGCAGAAGTTGGAGGAAGGAGGGCAGGAAAAAGGTTACCTACTGCAAGATCCTGTCTCGAACATGTACTGTTATGGTAAGTTCTTACGTAACTATGCTATCTTACTTCAAGAGGGGTTCTTGCAGTAGGCACTAACCTTGAGGACTGAATACCAAGCAGTGTGAATCAGAAGCAATTGAAAAAAAAGGGAGGCCAGAAAGGTCTACAGAAAGGCAGAGAGTTTAGGACAGAAAGCTTTAGAGGACAGCTAGTCCAAAGCCAGCCCTACACCTAGAGGCAACATCCAGACTGTAATGCTTGGTGAAAGTGTGGATGGAGCTTCAAGTGGCTGCCACAAAAATGTCAGTGGTGAACACATTCCTAAATTAAGCAGTAGAAGCAGCCGTGCCTCTGGTAGAATGCACATTAACCTCCCATGGGAGGGTTTTACCATATTTCTGGTAACAGAACATAATACAGTTTACCAACCACTTGGATAAACATTGTTTGGAAACTGCTGCACCCTCCCTTTTGGGCATAAAAGAAACAAAAAGTTGATCTGATTTTCAGAGTGACTTGGTATGGTTAGTGTAGTAATGAAAAAGTCTCTGAACATCCAAAGTAGGCAGAATTGCCTCCCCTGATTGAAATATTCAGGGTAATACACAGGCAGTTGAATAGACTGATTCAATGTGGACTCCAAAACCACTTTTGGTAAAAATTGGGGATTGGTATGCAGAGCCACCCGGTCTCTGTGAAAAATCCAATAAGACTTCTTAAAAATCAGGGTCTGAAGCTTGGAAATCTTTTGAGCAGAAGTAACTGCAATCAAAAAGAATGCTTTCCAAGACAAATAGCACATATTGAGACTATCAGCCAGTTCAAAAGGAGGCAGGGTAAGTTTCTCTAAAATAAAATGTAGGTCCCAATGTGGCACAGGAGTGCACACCAGAGGTTTTAATTGGAGGATCCCTTTCAGAAATGTTTTGCAGACCTCCAGCTGCTCCACAGCTTCACCCTCCATCAAGGTGCGGTAGGCAGAGATTAGCAGACAGGTAATCCTTCAGCGAAGAGTAACTCAGGCCCTAGTCAGAGAGATGCAGCAAGTACATGGCATGAGGAACTGGACATGAAAAAGGGTCCCAACCCTTCAAAGTGGCCCAAATGAAGAAATGTTTCCATTTCATAGCATAGGTCATCCTTGTGGAAGACTTTCTAGCCTCCACAAGGACTTGAGCCACTCAGGAGGAGACTCCATAGCATAAAACAACTATGTCAGAAGGTGCCACATGTGAAGGTGAAGGGACTTCAGCCCTGGATGGACCAGCATGCCTCTCTTCCGAGTTACGAGATCGTGGCAGAGGGGCGGAGGAACTGGAGGTCCCACTACAAGCTGCTGGAGAAGCAGAAACCATATCTGGTGAGACCAATATAGGGTGATCAGGATCATGTGAGCCCCTTCCACTTGAAGCTTGAGCAGCACCTTCTGCAGAACTGGAAAGGGAGGGAAGGGGTACAAAAACCTCCCTGTCCAGAAAAGAGATAGCGCGTCTCACCAGAAAGCGCAATGCCCAGGAGTGAGTGAGCAAAACCTGAGTAGTTTTGTGTTGTATGGGGAAGCAAATAGATCCAGGTCTGGTCAGTCCCATAGGTCTAATATGCCTTCGACCATCACTTGCTTGAGCTACAATTCATGGTTCTTACTCTGTTGTGACTGAGACTGTCCACTAGGACGTTTTGGATGCCCAGTATGTGAACCACCGTGAGCTGAATTTGATGCAGAATTACCCAATTCCAAACCTGCATTGTCTCCCCAAAGAGGATATATGAGTGACTGCCCCATTGCTTGACTAGGTACCAGACTACACACATATTGTCTGACTGGACTAATAGCGGGCCCTGGCACACCAAGTGCAGGAAGGCTTGAAGAGAATACAGCACTGTCCTTATCTCCAATACATTTATGTGTAGGGAAAGTTCTGACTGAGACCACAGCCTTCAAGTCCTGTGGGTTTTCAGATGAGCCCACCAAGCCATCCCTGAAACATCCATTGTCAGAGTCTGGATGGGGTGAGTGAACTGGAAAGGAACCCCTCTGGTAAGGTTGCTGAAATTCTGCCACCACAGGAGATCCCACTGAATCCAGTTGGAGACCATGATCATGTGGTCTAGGTCATCTGACCTCTGAGCCCACTGCACCCTGAGTGTTTACTGCAAAATATGCATGTGGAGCATGGCAAGAAGGACAGTGGAGATGGCTGCTGCCATAAGACCAAGAAACCGGAGAACTGACCTGGCTGAAACTCACCTGTGGGAGGTTATCAGGCATGCCTGCTTCTGTAAGGTTTATGCATTGTCCTGAGGGAGGAAAGCCAAACCCTGGGTCCTATCCAGCACTGCTCCAATAAACTGGAGATGCTGAGAGGGGACAAGTTGGGACTTGGCGTAGTTGACCATAATCTCCACTTGCGCAAAAAGGGCCAGAGTAGCAGAAAGGGAAAGTGCCAGCTGTTCCCTCTACAGAGCTGACAGAAGTCAGTTGTCAAGTAAAGGAATGCATAGCAGCCCTGCTGTCTCAAGGCCACTGCAACTATTGCAAGGTACTTGGTAAAAACCCGAGGTGCTGAGAACAAGCAGGGCCTTGAACTGATAATGTTCTCCCTGAAAGGAAAACCTGAGGTAGCGGCAGTGGACTGGAAAAATGTGGATATGCAGGTAGGCATGGTAACTTGGCAAAATTTGCAGATGATTTAAAACTAAGTGGAGAGGTTGACAACTTTAACATTTGGCACGTGTAAATTACTTAAACAAGATAATGGAATGGTCCAAATTAAATGGAATGCAGTTTGACACCAAAAAATGTATAGTAATACACTATGGTACTAAAAATAGAAATTGCAGCTACATTTTAAGTAACCACATACTGCATAAAGCCACATCTGAAACAGATCTTGGGTTCCAAATTAATAATATGCTTACATCATCAGACCACTGTAGACTAGCAACTAGCAAAGCCAGGGGTCTTGTCAGAAAAAATAAAATGTACATTAATCTGTAAATCAGGACAGTGTATCGTCCCCCTTTATAACAGTTACGTGAGACCAATACTCGATTATGGATCATCAGCCTGGCCAACTTATTTAATAAAAGACATAAACATGACTGAAGGTGTGCAAACATCAGTGACAAAATTAATTCCATGCATAAAGAGATTGTCTTATAAAAATCAACTGAGAGATTGTTTTCAGTGCAACAAAGTCGTCAAAGAGGAGATCTATTGCTTTTATATAAGTTGTTACAATCACCAGAACTAGAGACCTCAGTCACTTGGTCACCAGGTATAGTGCAGAATACCTCACCGGACAGGCTAGTCCCAATGCTATATTCCTGCAGTTCATTGTATGCATTCTCATTGATGGTTTTCAGACTGATGAGGTCTACATGATGCCGCATCAAATACCAAGAGTAGTTTTAATGGTTGAATGCAAACAGTAAAGGTAAAATATCTTGTTGAGCCTGCAGATGCAAGTTCAGATTCTTGTCTCTGTATGCGGTGACCTGGGTGAGAAGAGAGCTGGTACTACCAGTGTAGCCTGTCACCCACTGTCCCATGGTGCCAGAGGTTTCCAGCATTTGTGACTGCACTTCAGGGAAAGATTCATCCAAGAGGACAAGATTCAGGGATTCTGCTGATACAGATCTTCTCATGTTGAAAAGCTTTTCTCGTAGTCCGTCAATTAGTGGGCCATGAATCTTGAATAATATGAATCATAGGAGAGCCTCGAAGGACTGTTTATGTAATCTCCTTGAGCTAGAATAGTGGCGTCCTTCTAAGGCCCGGTCAACAGATCCATCCACTATTATCCCCACCTGAACCCACCAGTCATGAGTCCCATAACACTGGATTGCTTGTAGAGGATCTTCTGCCTCACCATCAGTTCATGAAATCCTCCAGTCAAATTACCCACTTTTGTATATTTTTCTTCTTTCCACAATACTTGTGCAGTCTTGTAGAAAACTGCATGATCACTATGGCTGAAGATGTAGTCAATTTGTAGGTCATCTGTTAGATCCGTGAGAAAGTCAATGTAATATTTGCAAACTGCATCATCTAGTTCATGTGGTATAATGGGCAGGAAATCAGTTTCAGATTTGAAGGTAGTGGTTGATGTTGCTTTTTATTGAAAGCTTCCATGATCCTAGGACTGGAAGAGATTCATCTTCTGGAAGATTCTATATTCGCTGCCAGAGCCCAAATATGATCTTTGCTCAAACGAAGATCAAGCTTGGTCCTTCTTTCATCCTCATTGTAGGATGGGATGATCAGTGGGGTTTTCTTTCCTATTTTATAATCCCCATAGTCAATAGGTTCTGAGCTCTCAAAGGTTTTCTGGACGCCTCTTGTTGAGCTGCTTGGAATGTTCTGTTCTTGTACTTGCAAATTGCAGATGACAGCAGAACTTGAAATTTGGGGTATGTAAATCTTTGCGTTAGTGTCATGTGTTGTTGAGACTCCTGTTAATATCTGTTGCTTACCATCTGAGTTATCAATTGTGATATGAGTTTTTTGTCCATGCGGAATAGTATGTGGTGCTTTTTTTCCCTCAGATTTACTATCATGGACCAATTTCTTGTTTTGTCTTCTGATGTCTGTGTAAGAAATACCAGCCCCTGAATGATGTAGAAGATTGACTGCTTCTTTATTTCTGATGATTTGATGAATGACTGTGGATAGAACTATTGCATTTGGAGAATGTTCTCAGGTAATGAGGCGTTGCCAATCACTAGCAATGGACTGTATCTTGGTAGCTTGAATTTCTGTTGGGATGGTCACATAACCTAGAGCATTAATCTTCTTAGAAGGGCTTATAGAGAGAGCTGTCACATTGAAGATTTCCAGAATGGGTTCATAATTCTCAAACTCAGAAAGCAAGTCATCATATGCCATGGGAAACTCGCGGTGACTCAATTTGCCTATCTTTAATTTCCAATTGATCATCTTTTCAAATGCCTTGGTGATGTCACTATCTCTGAGCCCAGCTCCTCTCAAGATTTCCAAAGAATAATCAAGTGGGTTTACTTTGTTGGGTGAAGAATGAGAAGATTTCTGTGTATCCCTTCCCGCAGTAAAACCTATCTCATTTCTGAATTCATTGTTGATAAGTTTCAGCTGAAATCTGTGATTTATTCCAGCATCTTGTTCACATCCATGGAATGCATAGAGGTTATGAAGATCCTCTAGTAACTCTGGGAGTAAATAGCAACATTTCTGCTCAACAATCTTTCTTCTCATGATTTGAAGAAACTCCATTTCAGCACTCTTTGTGTGAATGCTTTCCAATCCTACTGATGTTTGTCTCTCTCATTTGCCGATGTAGCCAAAAGTGCTGTAACAACTTTGATGGTATTTGATGTCAGCAGCAAGATGTCAACATTAGTGGTAGTGCCTCCAAATGTTTGGCTGCACAAGACAAAAGAGCATCATCAGAATTTTCATTATGAATATGCTTTCGCGAATGTAATCTTTCCATCTTCAAGTTCAACTCTTTGGAGTTTTTCTTCCGTATTTCCTCTCTTTTTCCTTTTCTTATCACAGATGAAGCAGGTCTCATCCTTCTTAAATTCCAACAATTTCAATTTACATCGAGTTACATGGACCGCTTCACTGATACTGGACATCTGTGGGTCGAGTATGCCGGAGAATTCAGCTCCCGAAGATTGATCCGAAGAAAGTTGTTTCAATGAGTTGGTGTTTAATTTCCTTTCACTGGTGAAATTTTGGTGATGTCTTGTATGAACAGGTAGGCCTGTTTCTCCAGGTCTGGGAGGAAGTTGGTCATGGATTTTATTCCATATGAGGTTGAAGTTTCTGGAGCACTCAGAAGTTGGTTTTGTGACTGACCATTTCTCTGCAAAAGCTTTGATGGTATTCATCCAATTCTTTCCTAATATTTGTTGCAGTTCCGTATGTCAAATTTGGTTCTCACAAAGAACACAGGTAGGCAAATCAGATGGATTGACCAATCCAACAAGTACAGCTGGAGGGCTATCCATGTTTCTGAAACAGAAACTAAAATTAAAAACTAGAACCTAGAAATACAAACTAAACAGGCATACAGCGTGTATGAACATGCCACGCAATCCTGTGAACAAAGTGGCAAATTCTCATAGAGTTGACACAATTTTGGGTCAACAGCACTGCGTCAACAGCACAAACAAACAGATTGATGCATTATGCATTATTTATTTATATTTATTTTGTATTATATTAATTTAATATGTGTTTATATTAACCATAATTATAATAATAAACTCCCCATTCATGAATCATTGGTAATCAGCATCTTAGAAGCTACGGATTTGGAAATTATTAGCGAATTATGTATTTGCTAGCGATATGGTGGTCATATTGGATTTTGGTGGCCATTTTACATATTCTAAGTTGTTCCATCCAACTTAGCTTGGCAATAAATGTAAAAAATGACACCTTGTAATTGTAAATCAGGCATTCCTAGGCTGAGCTATGAGGCACGGAGGGCCCACAATGTCCAAAATCTGAAATAGGCCCCTCGAGGGGCTATCCAACAATTTTCTCAGGGGTAACAAGAAAATTCTGAAAGGTGAGGTCTATCTACACAGGAATCTGCAGAGATACTAACCTCTGTATTGTAAATCAAAATATTAGGCCAACACACCTGTCTATGTCCTTATCTCTCCTTGCAGATGCTCCTTGCATGCATTTTACCATGGTTTCAGCTCGCTTTGCGCTGATGGACTGTGCCTCCACTCCTCACAACACAGAGTCTCCCACAACAAGAATCCTCCTGTTGCTCTGTGTATTCTTCTTCTCCTTTCTCGTAACACCTTCCTGCTTTCCTGAATCAGGTTTGTCCTGCTTGATTCTTCCTTCTTCCCTACCTGGTTTCTGTCCCTTGATGGGGGGGGATGATTCTCTGTGTGGATAGCAAGTGGCTGGTGGTGCCCAATCTCAGCTCTAGGTGCTCCACTGCCCCCTTCCACCACCCTCCATCCTCCAAGACCCATGGACCTTTGGGGGAGTGGGTGGGTAAAGGGGGGTTGGGCATCCCCAATCCAGTCTCCTCTGCAGCCTTGTGATCTCTTCTCTTGCCAACTGCTATAGCTCCTCTATAGTTCCACAACTGTCCTGCAGATGGGGCACCCCAGTCTCCAGAGTGCCTGCCTTGCTACCAGCCCCACAGCCCTGGCAGATCTGGATGTCCATGTTTGTTTTCCTTCTGCCCTGTACTGTAGGTGTCACTGTTTCTTTCTCACTTCACTGTGTCTCTCTGTCCTCTTCCTGTTCTTAGGTGTCTTACCTTAAGAGCCCTGCAGGAAGTTCCCTTGGCTTCTATAAATGTAGAAGGACTCTGGGTGGTTGGGAGGGGTGGGTAGTACTAGTACCACCCTTTAGCAGTTAGCAGTAAAGTGATGGGGAGGGAGATTTAGCTGATTCCCACTTCCTCTCTAAAACGAGGTACTCTTAAAGCAAGTGCTAGCTTCCTTTCAGTTGCTAGCTTCCTTAACCAAAATGAGGTGCTTTTAAAAGTAAATGCTAGCTCCATTTCAGCTTTTTTTTTTCAATTGTTTAACCAGGAGTGGCACACTAAGCTGAAAGCTTGTTACAAGTGCAAGTGGGGCTGTGGGATTCATACCCAGGTCTTCAGATTTGCTGCTCAGAGCCTTAAACCACTGTGCTATACTGCCTCCCAGTTGCTAGCTGTTGTTTCTAAAAGCTGAAGCATAAGCAAATACTGTCTCCCTTTCATCTGCTAGCTGCTGCTGCTTCTAAAAGCTGAAGCAAAATGGAACTGATACACAACTAACTCTGCCATTCACAGGTCACAGGTCCCACCCACTTAACAGTAGCTGATAGCAGTTAAGTGATGGGTGAAGGGGGAGATTTAGCTGATTCTGTAAGCAAGATTCTGGGATCCAGTGAGGGTACTGCTGAAGCTTCACCACCCCACCAACATGCAGCAAGCAGCTCTCCATGGCAATCAACAGTGCAAGAGGTTGTGAGGGTACTACTGAAACACTCTCCCAAACCGAAGTTCTGCCCCCTCCACTGACACACAGCAAGCAGCTCTCTATGGTAGTCGATAGTGCAGGAGGTCCTGAGGGTACTACAGAAGCCCTCCCCCAAACTGGAGTTCTGCCCCCGACACACAGCAAGCAGCTCTCCACAGCAGTCGGCAGTGCAGGAGGTCAAGAGGGTACTACTGAAGCCCTCCTCCAAACTGGAGTTCCGCCCCCCCACCAACACGCAGCAAGCAGCTCTCCATGGCAGTTGACAGTGCAGAAGATCATGAGGGTACTACTGAAGCTGTCCCTTGAACCGGAGTTCTACCCCCCCACCAACACGCAGCAAGCAGGTACGCTCTGCCCCGCTCCTCGGCAGCTCAGCAAAGAGATAAGAAGTTTGGATGCAAAATTTAAATTCCAGTCAGCAGATGAATGAAGATATTTTTTTTCCCCCTGCTCCATGACAAAATTATGGAGTTTACTCCTACAGCAGGACACTTTAACTCTTGAGATTGCTGTATGCCTTAAAAAAAAAATAATAATGATGGGTGGATTTCTCAGCCTCTAGCAGAGTGCTTTAATTATTTAGCTGCTCACAACTTGAATTGCATGACTTATTGTTGTATGCCTTTAAAAAGAAACAAATGAGGGAAGATTCCTACAGCAGGGTGCTTTAGTCACTTAGCTGCTCACAATTCAAATTAATTCTAACTGTGCTGCACCCAATTGAAATCCTGTTCTACTGCTGTTTAAACATTTAGCTGCTTACAATTCAAATTAATTTTAATGTAATTTAATGAATTATGTGAGCCTAGTCTTGTGGTGTAAAATACTGTTGTGCTGAATCTAGTCATTTGTAACTTGGCCCCTCCCTCGCTCTTACCTATTTAAACTTGTTCTCCTTAGTTCTGCATGGCAGTTGACAGAGCAGGAGGTCGTGAGAGTGCTACTGAAGCCCTCCCCCGAACCGGAGTTCTGTCCCCTCACCCCCCACCGACATGCAGCAAGCAGGTACAGCTCTGTCCCGCTCCTTGGCAGCTACCCCATCACCCCGCCACCACCCTTAGCAAACTTCCAGTTATATAGGCCAGATCACATGCTGTAACATAACCAATCAGCTCACGTTCCCATTTGCAGGCTATACCGTGCAACCACTAGTGGCCACTATGTTAAAAACACAATAAAAAAGTAATTCTAACTCTCACCCTGTTGCCTTTCCATGATGATACATTGGACCTAATAACCTTCTTTATCCTCATTCTCTGGGTGTCCCTCCCACCGTCTACCTACCCTGTCCTCCTGGACTGCCAGGTATCATGTATCATGCTCCCAATAAACATTAATACCTCTGGTACCATAGTTGACATACACCCTGGCTTCCACTTCCACATACTATCACTTGGCCCCGCTGTACTTCTATCTTGCTTCCAAACTAGCCACCTAGTCCTTCTGCCCCATGCTTGGAGGCTAACAGCTTCTATAGCCAACCCTTATACCACCCTCAGAAAGCTTCATTGCGTTGCACATAATTCCAAATTCCAGTTCACTCTACTGCTACTCCTAGAAGGTGATATTGAGCCAAACCCTGGACCTAACCACCACCACCACACCTCAAACCCCTCCGTACCACTCCAGCTCCTCTCAGGCCTAAACCTGCTTCACCTAAATGTATGTAGCCTACTACATAAAATAACCCTGCTTCAACCTCTCACCTTGTCCCTTAGCCCAGATAGCTTGATTATCTCTGAAACCAGGCTGAAGCCCCACAACCCTGACACGGAATTTGCTATACCCAGCTATACACTCATCTGACATGACTGTATGGGCAAAAAAGGGGGTGGCATAGCTATGTACATTGCCTCCACTATCCAGTTTTCCCTGGTCACCCTATCCCTGCCTTCATGTCCATCAACACCCTAATGGTAAAACTCTCCATCCCCCATTCAATTCCAATTTCCGTAGCAGGTACCTACTGTGCTCCTGACACCAACATACTTGCTATACTGGATGACCTGGGTATATAAACCCTCCCTGGCATCAGGAGGTAAGCTCCATATACTTGGGGACTTTAACCTGAACTGGCTTACTGGGGCTCACTCCAAGCTTTGGGACAAGGTGACTGCCCTAAAACTAGCTCAACTAATCTCCAAACCCACTAGAGTAAACCACAAAACATTGAATCACACTCTTCTAGATTGGTCCTGTCAAACTAATCTCATAGATTTCTTTGACTGGGTAACCAGAGTGGTGGACCAAGGGGGAGCAGTTGATGTCGCCTACCTTGACTTCAGCAAAGCTTTTGACACTGTTCCACATAGAAGATTGATAAATAAGCTGGGTAGGCTCAGGATGGGTCAGAAGTTGGTCAACTGGGTGGCAAACTGGTTGACGGGCAGAAAACAAAGAGTGGTGGTAAATGGTATACAGTCAGAAGAGATGCAAGTCACAAGTGGGTACCTCATGGATCAGTCCTGGGCCAGTCCTTCAACATCTTCATTAGTGACCTTGCAGATGGACTAGAGGGTAAGGCTTGTCTGTTTGCAGATGACACCAAGATCTGCAACAGAGTAGATGATCCAGATGGGGTGGGCAGAATGAGAAGAGATCTGGATAAACTAGCAGAATGGTCAGAAGAGTGGCAACTGGGATTTAATGCAAAGAAGTGCAAAATCATGCACATAGGGAAGAGAAACCCTGAAGCCACCTATAGGCTGGGAGGGGAGTTGCTAGCAGTCACGAAGGAAGAAAGAGACTTGGGCATCATCATCACTGATGACCTAAAATCATCCAAGCAGACCTCTAAAGCAGTAGGTAAGGCTAGGGGGGTGTTAGGGTGTATTTGTAGGGGTATCACAAGTCATAAGAGGGAGGTAATAATCCCTCTGTACAAGACACTGGTTAGGCCCCATCTGGAGTACTGCGTGCAGTATTGGAGGCCACACCTTCACAAGGACATTAACCAAATTGAGGCAGTCCAGAGAAGGGCAACCAAAATGGTGCAGGGACTGCATCAGAAGACATATGAGGACAGATTAACGGTGCTCAATATGTATACCCTTGAGCAAAGGAGGGAGAGAGGTGATATGATCGAGGCATTCAAACACCTTAAGGGCATAAACAAGGTGAAAGAGTCTAACATGTTTAAATACAAGAAAAATAGCAGGACAAGAGGACACAGCATGAGATTAGAGGGAGGCCGATTAAGGGGGAATGTGAGGAAATTCTTTTTCACAGAAAGGGTGGTGGATGCATGGAATGGCTTACCACAAGAAATGGTGGCTATGAATACAGTGCAGGGCTTCAAACAGGCATGGGATAGGCATAAGGGAGCAAAACAAATGACTATGAATAGATAGGCCACTGACAGAGCAAAGGCCGATGGCACATTTATAAGGTAGAAAAAGAAATGGGTAGACTGGATGGGCCTTGCGGTCCTTATCTGCCGTCAACTTCTATGTTTCTATGTTTCTATGTCCCTCACCTGTCACCCCATAGGATCCTAGCCTCATGCCTCCTTCCGGATGCCCTTAGTGACCACCAAGGAATCTACTCGGTATGCAAAATATTCAGACCAGAAGCTCCCCCACCCAGAATCATTATGACCAGATCCTTCAAATTTCTGGACCTCCCCTCATTACTAAATGATTTGGTCAATTCTGACTGGTCGCGTGTTAGTTAATCCACCTCCATAGATTAGGCCCTTTTGATCTTTAACTCCAAATTCACTGCCATCTGGGACTGTTATGCCCCCCTCAGGTGAACCAGGGTCAGAGGCAATCACCTCCCATGGATCTCATCTGAAATCCTAGCCCTCCTTGGAATCAGAGACAAGGCCTGGAAAACCTTTAAGACTTCTAGTTCTCCAACTGACCTCCAGCATTACTGCATGCTTCGCAATGCTAATACTAGGAAAATCCACCAAGCAAAAGCCAACTATTTCAAAGTCGCATTCAATTCCACCTCCCATCTCCCGACCAAATTCTGGAAAGTGGTCAAATCACTTCTCAGCCCTCCATCGCGGCCCCCGACTCCTTTCCTGTAGGTAGGTGGACTCACCATCACTTACCCCCCAGCAGTGGCCACACTGTTTAACTCTCACTTCATAAACAGCCAAGCTACTCCCCTGTCTGCATCTCACCCTGCACAGTACTCCACCCCCCACCACCTCAGCCAGTGTCACAGCCTCAGCTCACTCCTTCTCCTTCCTGCAGGTCACCCTGGATAAGGTATATAATACACTGGTTGCCCTTATTCCAAGTAAGGGCAAATGCCCCACTGGGTTGGACTCCAAAATGCTCCACCTATCAGCCCCCACCATAGCCAAACCAATGGCCTCCCTTTTTAAGCTATACTTCTCCCTTGCTGAAGTCCCCTCTGAATGGAAACATGCCACCATAATCCCGCTTCCCAAGGGTGGGGATGCTTCAAACCCAAACAACTACCAGCCCATCTCCCTTCTACCAATCTTGGCAAAACTACTGGAGCATCTGGTACTCTCTCACCTGTCACCCTTTCTGGATTCCTCCTCCTCCTTTTTCTCCCCCTACCTGTCTGGATTTTGAAAATCCCACTCCACCAGTACCTCCCTTATCAGGCTCACTGACTCCATCCTCATTGGGATGGATGCTCTCCACTTCACAGCTGCCATCTTCATTGACCTGGCCAAGGCATTTGACACAGTCTCACACTCTCTCCTCCTGGCCAAACTTATCAATGCCGGTCTATCCAGCTGGGCCACATCTTGGTTCCACTCGCACCTTGCAGGCAGGTCCCAATCCATCTGAATCAGTTCTTTCACCTTGGCACCCCTCCCTGTCACCACAGGAGTATCACAAGGCTCTGTCCTAGGCTCACTCCTGTTCTCTGTCTTTCTGAATGACCTGCATTCTGCCTGCCCACACACCTAAGTCCACATGTAGTGGACAACACTGTGCTGTATGCATCTGGCCCCTCGACCTCAGAGGTTACGACCAGAATGCAGATGGACTTTATCATGGTCCAGCACTGGCTTTGCTCAAATCACCTCCTCCTCAATGCCAAGAAAACAGTCTCATTAACCTTTGGTACAAGGTGGAGACTTTCTAGGCTCCCCTCCCCGATTACATTCCACACCATGGAAGGGCACCCCTGGAGGCCTGTACCTCCTTCACATGCCATGGGGTCTGGCTTGACCAGCACCTCAACTTTTCTGCACATGTTGACTCCATACTCAAGAAGCTGCACCCCAGGCTTGGTGCACTTTATCGTAATCGAGACAGCATCCCTGAACCAGCCCGGAGGACCATTGTGCATAAAATGATCCTCCCCGTCTTCAACTATAGGGACATAGTCTACAGTGCCGGTCCCAAGTCCACCTTAGCCAGACTGGACCCTCTTTTCCACTCTTTCTGTCACTTTGTCCTGAACTGTCCTTACTCCACACACCACTGTGCCATATACCAATCAATGAACCTCACCTCTCTAGACAACCATAGACAGTCCCACTGCGCTAAGATGCCAGCCAAGTTCTGGTCCCAGCTACTCCCCTCCTACCTCACCACTGCCCTAGCCAACCCCAGCACCCTAGCACACTCTCTCAGAAACTCATACTCTCTGTACCTAGCTGTCCCACATAGGTCCACTGCTGTCGGTCAGGTAACATTCAGCTACCACATACCAACGCTGTGGAATTCCCTCCCAGCAAACATTCATTACTTCTCTTCCCCCACACCTTAACTCCTTGCTCCAAGCTCATTTTGCCATGACCTGCTCATGTGTCTAGGCAGTTTTACAGATCATGGAGTGTTATGACTGAGTAACCAATCTGTGAATATATCAATGTATGCTCTATCTGTCTATATTTATATTAATGCAACTAAACTGTGCCTGTATCTACTGTTCTCTTGCTCCACTATGTCTTTACCAGGACCACTTTTTAGTGATTCCCCACTACGTACTCACTTGTGTTATGCTGTCTTCAAATGTTGTCTACATTTCCCCTCCCCCAGGAGGCATCTGAATCGAGCAGTAGCCTGCTCAGCATGCCTTCCTGGTTAAAGCTTAAATAAATAAACAAACAAATAAATAAATGTATCCTGTTTGGCCCCATTGCCTTGTCCACCTTCAGTTTCAAGAGTTCCATTAGTACCTTCTGTTCAGTGAATGGACTAGTGTCCACCTCTTCCCTATGTGTGTATCTACTGGCTAATTTTGTTCACTTCCTTCTTGTGAATACTGAGCAAAAGTATTCATTCAGTATCTCAGTCTTTTCCAGGTCCCTCTGCACCACCCCTTTACTTAACCCCACTATCCCTCAGGATCCTGGTGTCAGGTTATTGTACTCCACTCCTAAAGCCCGTATTCATCGTAATGAGGTTTTGTCTGAATCTTTTGCCTTATATAGGGTCACACATCAAGGATGCCCTCTCTCCCCTTACCTATTTAATTTATGTCTTGAACCACTTACCCGACACATTATCCAAATTGGGGAAATAACAGGAATTCCTATTGGTCTCCTTTCCTTTAAATATCTATCTGCACAGATGACATTTTGTTGCACTTAACCCACTTATCCATGGTTCCATGTCATAATAGCGAATGTAAAAGTGTGATCGCTATTATGGAGAGTGTTTATTGCCAAAAAGCAATTTGGCGATATACGCATAATGGCGACACTACATCTGACCAGTACTTATCAATGTTTATGGGGGGGGCAGCCCACTGCACTCCCCTCATGGAGGGCTTCACCCTCTCTACCCTCCTGCTGAAGGATTATCAACTCTGGGGATGCATATTGGGAGGTGAGACTCTGAAAAGAAAAAAAGAGCCGCAGGCAGTGCCAAAATATTTCTCCCCGTATCATCCCCAACCCTGATCCTCCTATGCTGGAGCCAGCCATCCTCACCACCACACCACATGGGTTGGCTTGGCAGCATTAGGGACATTGCCCCACAGAAACCCTCTATCATATCCCTCCCCTTCCTCTCACTATTCCTGCCTTCTGGTCATCCTTCTGAATGGTCAACTTTGACCAGGTCGCTACCCTTACAGGGTAGCCATTAATCATTTTGGTGAATTTATATATATACTTTTTTTTAAGCTGGAAGCTAGTTTACAGGTGTGACCTGGGAGCACAAGGAAGTTAAGTGACGTGTTCAGGGTCACACAGTATACAAATGAGGGGCTGTTGGATTCAAACCCAGTTCTCCCAAACATGAATATGACTTGCTCATTTGTGAGCTGCTCAATTGTAGTCACTCTTTTGAAGGGATACCCCTATCCACAACCTCTCCAGAAGTACTACAAATTTTAAATCCTTTAGTGTCATATCTGGTTATACATTAAACATTTCTAAAACAGTTATTATGCCCTGAATTTTAAAACATATAAACAACATCTTCCTCTGAACTAAGAAGTTGTTGAACAACTCAGATCTCACATATTTAGGTATCAAAACTGCATCAAATATCCATGCACTAATTTCTTAGAACCTTGCCCCTTTGGTGCAGACTAGCTCTGCAGACTTATCACAATGGCATATCTTGATGCTGTCTTTGTGGGGCAGAATTTCTATTATTAAGATGAATATCTTACAGAGAATTCTTTACCTGCTTACTGTGTTAAGAGTGCCTTTACCCAAAGTCTGGTTTGCTCAGATACATGGTCTTATATCCAGCTTCTTATGGCAAAATAAAAAAAAACCTGCATTGTTTTTACAAAATTAACTTGGGCAAAAATCCATGGTGGTTTGCAATTACCCCATTTATTCTGATATTACCTGGCAGCCCATGCCAGTACATTTCTAGCGTGGTGTTCACCTGATTTGGGGCAGAAACCAGGCACCCCTACTCCTTGTTGCTAGTACATTGTTGAGTCAAGTCAAGTCAAATGTATTTCTTTTGCACTTTTCAAATGCCAAAGTGCAGATACATAAAAACATAACATTAGTATACATAGAGATTAAAATAAACACAGATAAAAATTAGCACAGTTTAACTAATCAAAGGCTGAAACAAACAAAAAACTCTTCAAAGCAGTTTTAAAAGATTCTGTGGATGGGCACTCCCTAATCCGATAAGGTAGAGAATTCCACAGTGTTGGAGCCACAAAAGAAAAAGCTCTGGCCCCAGAAGATTGAAGACGAACCCTGGGTATCTCTAGCAATCCCTCATTTGCAGAACAAAGTGAGTGGAGAGGGTGGTGATCTTGCAAGTAGCCCAGTCCCTGTCCATATAGGGTCTTCTAGGTCAGCAATGCGACCTTGAAGGTGATCCTCCAACGCACCGGCAGCCAGTGCAGTTTGCAGAGAACAGGTGAGATATGGTAAGATCTTGATAGCCCAGTCAACAACCTGGCTGCCGCATTCTGCACCAGCTGTAGGCGGAGGAGGTCCACCCTCGGCAACACTAGGTATAGAGCATTGCAGTAATCCAAACACGAGGAAACAAAGGCATGGACCAGTACAGGAAGGTCATCGTGAGGAACAAGGTGCTTTATCCGGGCCATATTCCTCAGATGGCAAAATGAGGACTGGACAATGCCTGACACCTGAGACTTAAGTGTCAGTTCGTAATCAAGTATTACGCACAGATCATCCACCTGTTCAGAGAGTCTCAACTGGTTCCCCCCTAGCTCAAGGCCAGGGGTGAATCCAGGAGTCAACCTCTCTACCTGATGACTGGGATCCACCACCAGCACCTCAGTCTTGTCTGGATTCAGCCTCAACCAGTTAGCACTCATCCAGTCCTGAATTTCATCAAGGCAGTTGTTAAATACTCAGAGTGAGTCATTTTGTTCAGGCACAAAGGACATATAGAGCTGAGTATCATCTGCATAGCAGTGAAATCTCAGCCCATAACGCCTAATAATGTCTCCTAATGGCAGCATATACACTGTGAACAACATGGGAGAAAGCACAGAACCCTTCGGTACCCCACAGGTCAGCACAAAGGGAGCAGAGGAAAAACGTCCCAATACTACCCTCTGAGATCTACCCATGAGGAATGAAGGAAACCATCTGAGGACTGTCCGAGACAGTCCGCAGATAAGTCGCAGGTGTTCCAACAATATCCCATGGTCAACGGTGTCAAATGCTGCAGAGAGATCCAAGAGGACCAAGATCAAACAGCTCCTCCAATCTCTCGCGATCAGGAGATCATTAAGTACCTGAAACAACGCCGTCTCGGTACTATGCCTCTTCCTGAAACCGGATTAGAGAGGATCATAGATTCCATGGGTAGTAACAAAGTTATCGAGCTGCAGTGCAACCACTTTCTCAATAACCTTACCCAAAAAGGGCAGGTTAGAGATCGGTCTGTAGTTTACGAGACAGTCTGGGTCAAAGGAAGGTTTCTTCAAAGGGGGCTGAGCTCTACATATGCCAGTTCCATGGTATTGCTCCACAGGCCTTTCCTCATATAACATAAAAAGGTTTGTACCCCTTCTGTGCAAGCTTCTCCAATAGGCTGGTCAGTTTGAACAAATTTACAGTTATGTAGAATTTTAAATTATATTCCACAAAAAGATTTATTTCAACCAGTTTGCCACAATCCTAATTTTAAGATCGCCAATAAACCCAATCCCCATTCTTTTCTTCCCGACACTTCTAGACCAATTTTCCTATTTGATACAAGGGGATCAGTTAATATAATTTTAACAGTTTTAAGTATCAAATTCAGTATCCACTGTGGCTGATTTTCCCTTCTTTCAATTAACCCATGCCATTAAAGCTGGCCTTGGTCTTTGACCTTGGCAGTTCTCTGAGGACACTGTTTATAGAGAATTGACCTCTCATGTAAATAAAGCACATGCTGTGTCTTTAATGTATAAAGCACTTAGACTTAAAATAGGGAACCAAATGCAACTTGAATCTATTTATTGGGAAGGTAAGTTCCTGAGTCACTCACATTTTTTAGTTCCTCATCTCCATGGGACTACATCTCCCATGATATAAGAGTAAATAAACTTCAGTTTATGTATTATAACATTTTGCATAATACTTACTTCACACCTCAGAGGCTCCATAAAATAGGCTGCTTATCCGACCCTATATGTTTGAGTTGTAATGAGGTTTTAGCTACATTAAAACATCTTCTTTGGGGTTGTCCTCGGCTTTACTCTTTCTGGATTAAATTCGGTCCTGGGTGGATTCATCATTATGCTTACAAGAAGCCTTTACTCCAGATTTGTTTGTTGGGATTAGGCATTGACCAGCTGGTAGGGCCTCAGCAATTTCAAATATTACTAACAGCCATATTAGCCACACTGATTATTTTGCGTCACTGGGTGGATAATGAAGTTCTGACATATTGGGAATTGGCACAATGAAATTTTAGCCATGCTATGCATGGAAAAACAAGTAGCTATCATGCAACAAGCAACATACTCTCCACTCTTTCAAAGTTACATGGAAAAACTACAGTCTTTACTTTTGCTCACGTGACTGACAGGTCACATTTTATCAGGTTTTGTTCTAGGTACAATATGTATGGCATTTTTTATTTCTTTGCAAGTTGTAATGTTTCTGACAGTATTCCTGTAACTCCAAATACTTCTCTTAATGTCTCTTTTCTCATTATTTACATATTTTAATATATACTTGGTAAGAGAATTATCATATCTTATTGAACCATTGATTTTTTAATTTCATGAATTTCAGCACAAACAAATTATTTGTTTCCGTCTAGTTCATCCCACTGCATTATATTTTCATGCTATGTTGTACTGACACAGCTCTTGTTTTTGGTTTTCCTATATATATATATATATATATATATATATATATATATATATATATATATATATATATATATATATATACACACATATATATGTGTATATGTGTATATATATATATATATATATATATTATATATATATATTTTGTATGATGGTATTTATTGCCCCCAGGCACCTGACTGGACTTACCTTCAGAACCCACATGGATTGCCTCATCCCGGTGCACCTGACCCCACTGCCCCACATTGCAGCCAGCCCAGATATCCCTGACATATTCCTTCGTGGGGAGGGTCCCTTACCTTCCATAAGGGATGAGCCTTTTCAGCCATATCCAATGACACTGGGTGCTGCTGAGGCAACTGATGGAGGTCTGGGAGCGAGGATCTGGGGAGGCTGTAATCTGACCAGCCAGGGCACTATTTTTGTGGTTTTTCCTCCGAGGAGAGACGTGCCATGTCATCTAGGCTTATGCCAATTTCTGTCTCTCCACAAGTGTTGTGGGTCGGATGTCGTGCTGAATCCCCAGCCTCCACCAGGGGTCAGCAGACACCAAACTGCACCTTCACCCTCCCCCAGAGAAGGCGAGCTGTCAGTGGATGCTCCTTCCTTCTCCCCCCCGGCTGGCCCTCCAGTGACCCGAGTCCATTCCTGAACCCAGGTCACCAGCGTCGCAGACGTAAATCCAACCACTGTGCCGATGGGCTGGTCTATATTTTTATTATAGTTGGAAAACTTGTGTTTGTGGTTTGGTTTGTATTGTATCTTTGGAAAAGTCTTAAAAAAAAAACAACTACCACAAAGGTCCCCTCCTATGCCAGTTTTATTTTCTGACTTGGTAGGAGGAGACTATTGTGTATGATCATGGCTGAGATCCTGTTTTGCCCCATAGATATTTATAGGACCACTATATGGATGATTTACTCATTGGATGGAGAGGAAATGTAAAGTACAGTAACGTAAGAACTTACCGTAACAGTACTGTAGCTCTTCAAGAGAGGTGCTTGCAGTAGATAATAACCTTTAGGATGAGAGCTGTCATGAACTAGGACTACACAAAAAACTTTAGCTAGCAGTGTCTGGCAGGGGGCCACCCAATCAATGCCACGTGACTGACATCAGCGTGGCACTATATAGTGCGCAGTCCCCACCCCCCCTCCAGTTCTCCTGCCAGAAACCTAAAAAGGTGTGACAGGAGATAGGAATGGACTCCTGGAGCCAAAGGAAAGGCTAGAAAGAAGTAGCCACAGAAGCAGAGAGAAGGTAGGAGGAAAGAAAGGTACCTACTGTAAGAGCCTCTCTTGAAGATCTACTGTTACAGTAAGTTCTTTTGTAACTGTTCTGTCTTCGAGAGGGCTCTTGCAGTAGATAATAATCATTAAGACTGTGTCCCAAGCAGTTGAATTCAGACAAAGGCTGAAGCATGGGAGGCAGAAAAGGTTTGCAGTAGATATTAAGTTTAGACAGGAGGCCCTGAAGACAGCTGTCCAAAGCCTGCTTTGTGCCTAGAGGCAATGTCCAGACTATAGCGTTTACTAAAGGTGTGAACAGAGCTCCAAGTGGCTGACACACAAATGTCCATGGCAGAAACATTCCTGAAACAAGCAGTAGATGCAGCCATACCCCTTGTTTAGTGCCACTTGGCTTCCCCAGAAAGGGCTTGTTATACTTCTGACGGCAAAAGCAGTTTGCTAACCATTTGGATATGTATTATTTGGAAACTGCTGCACCCCATACCTCTCAACTGTACCACATTATGAGGAACGTTCCTCATTTTACTTTACAAAAGCTCCCTGTTCCACATTGTGAGGACTTGTTCCACATTCAGTATTAACATTTTAAAGCAAAAATCTATAGTAAATGATGCAAAAAATATATTACTCAATTAATAACAGACTTTCTCAACATAAATGCACACATTTAACAGTGTTCTGAGTCTCCTAGGTAAAGATTTGATTAAGTGTTCCACATTTTGAGAGACAATGTTCCACATTTGGGGGACAAAAGGTTGAGAGGTGTGCTGCACCTCTCTCTCTCTCTCTCGGGTGTAAAGGAAATGAAATGCTGATCCATTTTACAGATGGACTTTGTCTGGTTTGTGTAATAACACAAGGTTCTGTGCACATCGAGTGTGTGCAGAATGGCTTCCCCTTTATTGGAATGCCCAGAACAATAATGGCAAGTATATGGTCTGATTCAATGTAAACTCAGAAACCAACTTTGGTAAAAATTTAGGATTTGTACGCAGAGCCACCTGGTCTCTGTGGAAAATCAAATAAGACTCCTTACACACCAGGGCATGGAGCTCAGAAATCCTTCGAGCAGTTCATAATGGCAACTAAAAAGAATGCTTTCCAGGAAAGGTAGCGTAGGTTGCAATTTGTGGTCGGTTCAAAGGGAGGCAAGGTGAGCTTTTTAAGGATGAAGTTCAAATCCCACGGGGGAACAGAGTTCCTGACTGAGGGTTTCGGATGGAGAATTCCTTTCAGAAAGGTTTTCAAAACCTTCAGCTGAGCCAAGGTTTTGTCATCCACCAGAGTGTGGTAAGCAGAAATGGCAGACAAGTGAACCTTCAGAGAAGAATAACTAAGGCCAGGTCAAAGAGATGTAGCAGGTATTCCATGACCTGTGGGACAGGGCAAGAGAAAGGGTCCCAACCCTTGTTGGATGCCCAAATGGTGAACCTTCTTTTTATAGCATATGTGGTTCTTGTGGATGTCTTTCAGGCCTACACCAGAACCTGAGCCACTCTGGAAAAGACCCCAAAGCATGCAATAGCTATGTTGGTAGGTGCCACACATGAAAGCAAAGGGACTTGAGGACCAGATGGACCAGTTTACCCTGGTCCTAAGTCAGCAGGTTCTGGCAGAGGGTTAGGGAAACCAGAGGCTCCACACTCAACTGTTGAAGCAGAGGAAACCATACTTGGCAAGGCCAATAAGTGGTTATGAGAATCATGAGGACCCCTCCTTGAAGTAGCTTTAGAAGCACCCTCTGAAACAGTGGAAAGGGATACAAGGCATACGAGAACCTCCCTGTCCAGCAGAGAGACAGTGCATCTCACCAGAAAACCCCATGCCCGGGAAAGACTGAGCAGAAACTGAGTAGTTTTATGTTGGATGAGGAGGTGAACAGATCGAGATCTGGGTGACCCACCGCCCAAAGAAATCTTTTACTACTGACTGTCCCAGTTTCCACTCATGAGCCCTTGCCTGAGTGTAGCTGAAGGTGTCCGCCAAGACATTTTGAACACCTGGGACGTGCACTGCTATAAGCTGCAGGCTGTGCTATATCACCCATTGCCACATGCATATCAGTTTCCTGCACAGTGGATATGACCGCGTGTCTACCTGTTTGTTCAGGTACCAGACCATGCACATGTCTGTCTGTATCAGTAGAAGCCCAGGAAGGAGTATGTACTGAAAAGCCTGAAGGGTGTCTAGTACAGCCTTCATCTCTTACACATTTATTTGCAGAGATAGCTCCTGCTGAGTCCAGGATCCCTGTGTCCTGTGGACACCCAGATGGGCACCCTAGCCTTGACTAGAAGAAAACATTACTTACCATAATAATCTTGTTTCTTCCAAGGGAATCTTACTGTATTCAGACATATGCAGTATGGTCCCACCATAGTACTGCCCTGGAGCTGAAAAGATTAATAGAACCTATGCAAATGATAGAATACTAGGCTTGAGCTCATTTTTAAAACCATAGTCTCTGATAAACAACCTTCCAAAAGGTTGATCAGGAAGTTGGTGGATCTTGGATTTGGAGAAAAGATGGCCAGATGGTTGGAAAACTGGCTGAGGGACAGAATCCAGAGGGTGGTTGTGGGGAGAGTTATCTGGCACCAGAGAGATAACCAGTGTGGTCCCATAGGGCTCAGTGCTGGGGCTGGTGTTGTTCAATGTCTTCATCAATGACATTGGGGATAGCATTAAGGGCAAAATATGCCTATTCGCGGATGACACCAAGCTCTGTGTAAGAGTGGACACAGCTGAAGGGATACAGGATGTACAGAAAGATCTGGAAAAGCTGGGGAGGTGGTCCAGGATCTAGAAGCTTGGCTTCAATGCCAAGAAATGCAAAGTTATGCATATTGGAGCCAAGAAACCCAGGACAGAGTACTACCTGGTTGGAGTCCAAGTATCTGCATCAGAGGAGGAGGAAAAGGACCTGGGAGTGATGATCATTAGTGACTTGAAACACTCCACAGAATGCAAGAAAGCAGCAGCAAAGGCAAACAAGATGCTGGGATGCATAGTTAGGGGGAGTAGTAGGAGGAGAGAGGAGGTTATACTGCTCTTGTACAGATCACTGATAAGGCTGCTTCTAGAATATGGAGTTCAGTACTGGTGCCCACACCTCAAAAAGGACATTAACCTGCTGGAGAAGGTCCGGAGAACAGCTACAAAGATGATAGCTGGTCAGCAGGGCAAAGCATGTGAGGAGAGGTTGAGGGCACTGAACATGTACTCCCTGGAAGACAGGAGAGAGAGAGAGAGAGAGAGAGAGAGAGAGAGAGAGAGAGGACATGAATGGGACATTCAAGTACTTGAAAGGGATAAATAAGGTTGATAAGGAGAGTCTCTTTAAGCTGAGTGGCAACCATAACAGAAGGGGGCACAGTCTTAAGCTGGAGGGTGGAAGGTTTAGGAGGGAGGTCAGGAAGCACTTCTTCACAAAGAGGGTGGTGGACACTTGGAATGCACTGCCAGAAGAGGTCATTTCGTTGAAGACAGTGGGCAGCTTTAAGAGAGGCTGGGATAGGCATAGGGAGAAGGTAAGGATCATGGGTAGGGAGGATGGGAGGAGTGGTGAGGGAGGGCAGGGATATTAGCTTAAGCTGTGGACCCTGCAATATGAGCAGACTTGATAGACCAAATGGCCTTCTTCTATTGGCTTCTTCGTATGTTTATATGTTCCAACCGTCAGATTCTAATGAAACTTGCATAGGAAGCTATCTATACTATCTAATACTAATTAGAAAACAACAACAATAATAATTCACCCTCCTATAAGCATCCCCTTATCGGAAAAGCAGTAGGCATTCATCTCTAAGACTCAGGTCACTGATGGCCTAAGGAAAAAAACAGTCCACAAGTCCACCACAGTTATAGAGCTGTATTGCACTGCCCCCAGGTTCTAGTAGGGGAGCTCAGAATACAGTAAGATTCCCTTGGAAGGAATGAGATTACTATAGTAAGTAATGTCTTCTTCTAACCCCAGGAAATCTTACTGTATCCTGACATATGCAGACTACCCAAATAGTACATTTGGAGGCGGGTACAGAACCTATTTGGGAAACAAGCTCTGCAGTACTGCTGTGTTAAATCTTGCATCACTCCTGGCTTGTGTATCCAGGCTATAATGCTTGACAAATGTGTGAACAGTTTTCCAGGTAGCTGCCTTACATACTGACTACAGAGGTATGTCCCTTGCAGCTGCTATGGAAGCAGTTGTTGCCCCTTGTGCAATGGGCCCAGAGGCCAGTGGGGGGGGGCTCCTTACCCTCCTTGCTGTAGCAGAACTGAATACAGGCAACAATCCAATGGCAATGGTTCTTTTTGAGGCAGGTTTTCCTTTTCCTACCTCTCCGTAGGCCAGGAACAGCTGAGTCCTTGCCTGTCTATGATCCTTAGTGTGCTCAAGGTAGTAGTGGATAGCTCTCTTGACATCCAAGCTGCGTAACTTGCATTCCCCTATACTGGAATGGTCAGTGAAAAATACCAGCAAGGTGACTGACTGATTTAGATGAAAATCAGAGACCATTTTAGGAAGAAACTTTCTGTTTGTCCTTTGGTCTACTTTGTCTCTGTGAAAAGATATGTAATTTAGTTCTGTACACAGAGCCTGTAACTCACTGATCCTTCTGGCTGAGGTGATGGCTATGAAGAACACACTTTTCCATGTGATGTACTTCAGCTCTATTGAATCCATGGGCTCAAAGGCTGGCTGAATTAGTTGTCCAATACAGATGTCCAGTTCCCAAGCAGGAGGGTGTAAATGCAGAAGCCCCTTAAAATTGTTTTGAACACCTGATTTGAAGCTAGAGAAACTTTCTTACCAGCTGAGAGATAAACTGAGACAGCTGCTAGATGTACCTTTAGGGATGAGGGCTTGAGACCAAGGGAATGGAGGTGTACCAGGTAGTCCAGTACTACTGAGAAGTTGTCTTGAGTACTCACCACCTCCTGCTGCTGGCACCAGAGTGAAAATCTCTTCCATTTTGATGAGTAGGTTTGTTTTGAGGAAGCTTTTCTGAAGCATCTGAGCACCTGAAGAACTCTCTCTGACAACCTCAGGCCAGCATATTCTATGTCTTCAAGAGCCAGGCCCTGAGTCTGTGGACTGCAGGTTGGGATGAAGGATTCTGCCATGTGAGGATGTTAAGAGATTGTGCCACCAGGGTAGAGACATTGGTCCGCTCACTGACAGGAGTAGAAGCACAGAGTACCATGGCTGTCTGGCCCAGTATGGTGCTATGAGGGATCATGGTTGCTGGCTGTGTCCTGAGTTTGTTCAGAACTCTGAGAAGTAGAGGGATGGGAGGCAATGCATACAGAAACTTCATTGTCCAGTCCATCAGTAGTGTGTCCATTAGCATTGTACCTACTGTAGGAGGCCTGCAACAGAACTGTGGAAGCTGGTGATTGTCTGGGGCTGCAAACAGGTCCACCTCTGTGGTGCCCCACCATCTTCACTCTGCTTGGAGGACCTGTTTGTTCAGTGTCCATTCATAGTGGATCTGATTGATTCTGCTCAGGGAATCTGTTAGTACATTTTCATTCCCTGGAAGATAAACTATTAGGAACACATGTTTCTAGTAATAAGAGTTGATAAAGCAATGGGGCCAGATGGGGTGCACCTCAGGGTCCTTAAAGAACTAAGAGAGGTGGTGGCTGAACCTCTGGCTATCCTGTTTAGCCATTCACTGGAAACAGGGAAGGTACCCAAAGACTGGAGGACAGCAGATGTAGTCCCCTTATACAAAAGTGGGAACAAAGAGGAAGCAGGGAACTACAGACCAGTCAGCCTCACCTCGGTAGTGGGAAAGATCATGGAAGCACTATTGAAGGAGAGATTGGTGGAACATCTGGTTATCAATGGACTACAGGACCCAAGGCAGCATGGTTTCACCAGGGGGAGGTCATGTCAGACCAACCTCATTGAATTTTTTGACTGGGTGACTAGGGAGGTGGATCGGAGGGGCAGTGGACATGGCCTATCTGGACTTCAGCAAGGCCTTTGACACTGTGCCACATAGAAGACTATTACACAAACTGGGGAATATGGGTGTGGGCAGGACAGAAGTGTGGTGGGTAGGTAACTGGCTGGGTGGCAGGACACAGAGGGTGGTGGTAAATGGCTGTCACTCCACAGAGGGAAGAATGACCAGTGGGCTACCACAGGGATCAGTGCTGGGACGGTCCTATTCAACATCTTCATCAGTGACATTGCGCAGGATCTAGAAGGCAGAATTTCACTGTTCGCTGATGACACAAAGCTCTGTAACAGAGTAGACACACCAGAGGGTGTAGACAGAATGAGAAGGACCTGCAGAAACTTGAAAGAATGGTCAAGGGTTTGGCAGTTGAAATTCAATGCAAAAAGTGCAAGATAATGCATATGGGACACAAAAATCCTGGCACAATATATCAGTTGGGGGTGAGGATATAGCATGCACCAAGCAGGAAAGGGATCTTGGGGTTGTCATCTCTGATGGCCTCAAGGTAGGAAACAGTGTGACAAGGCAGCAGGTAAAGCAAATAGGATGCTGGGATGTATAGGCAGGGGCATCACCAGCAGTAAAAGGAGGTCATAATTCCGCTATACAAGACATTAGTGAGGCCCCACCTGGAGTACAGTGTACAGTTCTGGAGACCATACCTACGTAAGGACATAGACAGGGTAGAAGGTTCAGAGGAGGGCAACAAAGATGGTGCATGGATTGCATCACAAGTCCTATGAAGACAGGTTGAAGGAACTGAACATGTACTCCCTGGAGGAGAGGAGGAGAGGGATATGATAGAGACATACAAGTATCTTACAGGGAGGAACAGGGTGCAGGAAAACACTATTTTTAAGCGAAAAAGATGTTCCAGGACTAGAGGGCATGGGATGAAGTTGGAAGGAGGACGATTCAGAGGAAACATGAGAAAGAATTTCTTCCAGAGAACGGTGGTGGACAAGTGGAACACCCTGCCAGAGGAAGTGGTGGGGGCTGAAACAATCACAGGATTTAAGAATGCATGGGATAGACATAAAGGAATTCTAGAGGTCAGGTGAAAGGGGAAACAGACTTCTAGGAAAACAAACTGAACTTACAAGCTCAAATGGGCAGACTGGGTGGGCCATAGGCCCTTATCTGCCGACACTGTCTATGTATCTATGTTCTATGTGATGTACTTCAGCTCTACTGAAGCCATGGGCTCAAAGGCTGGCTGCATTAGCTGTCCAATACAGATGTCCAGTTCCCAAGCAGGAGTGGACCCTCTTTGTGGAGGGAGCAAATGCAAAAGCCCCTTAAATTGTTTTGAACACCTGATTTGAAGCTAGAGAAAATTTCTTACTAGCTGAGAGACAAACTGAAACAGCTGCTAGATGTATCTTTAGGGAAGAGGGCTTGAGACAAGGGAATGGAGGTGCACTAAGTAGTTCAGTACCACTGAGAAGTTGGGTTGAGTACTCACCACCTCCTGCTGCTGGCACCAGAGTGAAAATCTCTTCCATTTTGAAGAGTAGGTTTGTTTTGAGGAAGCTTTTCTGGAGCATCTGAGCACCTGAAGAACTCTCTCTCTCTGACAGCCTCAGGTCAGCATATTCTATGTCTTCAAGAGCCAGGCCCTGAATCTGAGGACTGCAGGTTGGGGTAAAGGATTCTGCCATGTGAGGATGTTAAGAGATTGTGCCACCTGGGTAGGGACATTGGTCTGCTCACTAACAGGAGTAGAAGCAGAGTATCCTGACTGTCTGGCCCAGTATGGTGCTATGAGGGATCATGATTGCTGGCTGTGTCCTGAGTTTGTTCAGAACTCTGAGAAGTAGAGGGATGGGAGGCAATGCATACAGAAACTTCATTGTCCAGTCCATCAGTAGTGTGTCCATTGGCATTGTACCTACTGTAGGAGGCCTGCAACAGAACTGTGGAAGTTGGTGATTGTCTGGGGCTGCAAACAGGTCCACCTCTGTGGTGCCCCACCATCTTCACTCTGCTTGGAGGACCTGTTTGTTCAGTGTCCATTCATAGTGGTTCTGATTGATTCTGCTCAGGGAATCTGTTAGTACATTTTCGTTCCCTGGAAGATAAACTATTAGGAACACACTTTTCTATGTGATGTACTTCAGCTCTACTGAAGCCATGGGCTCAAAGGCTGGCTGCATTAGCTGTCCAATACAGATGTCAAGTTCCCAAGCAGGAGTGGGCCCTCTTTGTGGAGGGAGCAAATGCAAAAGCCCCTTAAATTGTTTTGAACACCTGATTTGAAGCTAGAGAAAATTTCTTACTAGCTAGAGATAAACTGAAATAGCTGCTAGATGTATCTTTAGGGAAGAGGGCTTGAGACCAAGGGAATGGAGGTGCACTAAGTAGTTCAGTACCACCGAGAAGTTGGGTTGAGTACTCACTGCCTCCTGCTGCTGGCACCAGAGTGCAAATCTCTTCCATTTTGAAGAGTAGGTTTGTTTTGAGGAAGCTTTTCTGGAGCATCTGAGCACCTGAAGAACTCTCTCTCTGACAGCCTCAGGTCAGCATATTCTATGTCTTCAAGAGCCAGGCCCTGAGTCTGAGGACTGCAGGTTGGGGTAAAGGATTCTGCCATGTGAGGATGTTAAGAGATTGTGCCACCTGGGTAGGGACATTGGTCTGCTCACTGACAGGAGTAGAAGCAGAGTATCCTGACTGTCTGGCCCAGTATGGTGCTATGAGGGATCATGATTGCTGGCTGTGTCCTGAGTTTGTTTAGAACTCTGAGAAGTAGAGGGAAGAGAGGAATTGCATACAGAGAAGTCCTCATCCAGTCCCTCAGTAGTGTGTCCATTGCACTGTACCTACTGTAGGAGGCCTGCAACAGAACTGTGGTAGTTGGTGATTGTCTGTGTCTGCAAACAGGTCCACCTCTGTGGTGCCCCACCATTTGCACACTGTTTGAAGGACCTGTTTGTTCAGTGTCCATTCATAGTGGTTCTGATTGATTCTGCTCAGGGAACCTGCTAGGACATTGTCCTTCCCTGGCAGATAAATAGCTGTTAGGGAGAGATTCAGAGAATAAACCAACTTTCATATCAGCACAAGTTCTGTGCACAAGGGGCAAGACCTTGTGCCCCCTTGCTGGTTTATATTACATTGTGGTTGTGTTGTCTGTTCTGACTTGTACAACCTTGCCTCTGAGTACTGAGGCAAAGGACAGGATACCCAGATGTACTGCTCTGAGATCCAGCAGGTTTATGTGGAGAGACGCTCCTTTGTGAGCCAAGTCCCATGTGCTGTCTGGTCTCCTATGTGTGCTACCCCCCCCCAGGGAAGGAGGCAATCGTGGACAATACCACTGAGGAAAGCTGTTGCAGGAAAAGTACACCTTGTCAAGCGCCCCTGGCCCCCTAACCTCAGGCAGCCTGGCAGGACCTCCTGTTTGCAGAGAGGATCACCCTATTCAGGAACCCATGACCAGGAGTAAGGGTTCAGGAAGATACTCCAACCTTCCTTTTCCCAGTGGGAGAGTGAATTCTGTAGTTTTGAGTTCCCTTGACTCTGCACTACTTTCAGTATTTGAATTCCACAATGGCCACTGGCTATGTCTTTCCTAGGTAGTTTTATATGCTATCCAAATTAATTCTGTCTTTTTAGGGACACAGTCGTTTCAAAACTCTTCTGTTTAAATGTTAAATCACACAACCAGACCCCAGGCAGAGTTGATAAGAAAGTCATAAAAGTTTACTTAAAATAAAAGCAATACAGAAAAGTCTACAGTTTGGAAGAACTTTGAAATGCAGACAATATCAAAAGTAAAACTGGATAGTTCACAGAAAACACTAGATACTGTATTCTAAACTATACTTTGTTGTGATGTTAAAGTTCAGACAAGATTTTAAATGTCCTTGTAGAGATGACAGTTCATTAGGCAATAGAATTTTGTAGCAAGTCCTTGATCCTAGTCTCTGGATGTCCTTTTAAAAAGCATTCAGATGTTGCATTTGTGCAAAGTCTTGGTTTCCAAAATTCTGACTTAAAAATCAGAATTTTCTGTTCAGTAGGTGGCAAGTCAAGCTTTCCACACACTCAGGACTGGGTTTTGAGAATTTCCCAAGCCGACACATATACTTCTGGTTACAAGCATATGCCAGCTGGAAACAGGTGATATGCCCTCCAACTTAAACACAATTCAACTGCTCTGCATTCAAAGTGTGTGCCTGCTGATATACTGGAGGATCATTTTAGGACATACCCACCTTAGTTTTTCCTCCAGGGTAGGGTTAATGATTCCAGGACAATACAGATATTAGGGTGCAATAGTTCACCTTTCCCAGTAGGTGTCATTGCTGCTCCATGTCAATCCCAGTGACATCTGGTGCATGCATTTGGCTTAACCTCTAACCCCTAGGTCACTAATTTACCACTTCCCAGTCATGGAAAGACACAGTGGGATGTTTTATGCCTTCCTGTGGTCATGTACCTGTCTTCCTTTATCTTGAAATATAACAGGTCCACACTAGCCTTTATAGAAATAACAGTTGATTTGTAGATACCTGTTAAAGGGACAGTGTCTTAATTCCAAAGTACATTACATCATACACAATATGAACCCACCTAAATGGATCTTGGCCTATCATGAAACATTCCTCCCTCCTAAAACAGAACCTGGGGGGAACACGCCTCTATTAGAGGCAGTTCTTCTCAGTTCTGTTATAGATCCAATAAGCGGGATAAGCCGACTGCGTTCCCATTTTTGGATCAAGGCCTATACACAATGTCCATGTCATAAGCCTGCAAGGCAATACTCCATCTCAAAAGTTTCCCAGTTGTTTTTTTCCCATTTGGCCCAACCATATTAACAGGTTGTGGTCTGTTTGGACCATAAAATGCCTCCCATAAAGGTATGGTTCAAGTTTTTAATGCCCAAACTAAGGCAAACATTCCTTCTCCACTGTAGAATAGGCTTATTTTCGTGGAAGCAGCTTCTTGCTGAAGTATGCAATGGGGTGCTTTCTTCCCTAATTGGATACTTGGCTGAGGACTGCCCCTATTCCCACATCTGAGGCATCTGTCTGTACCACAAATGGCCTGTTGTAGTCTGGACTATCCAGCACTGGGGCCCTACACAGTGAGGCATTCAGCTGCATGAAGTCCTGCTCACAGTCTGTGTCCCATTTTACCTTTCTAGGCTTATTCTTTGTCAGCAACCCAGATAAAGGAGTGGCCAGGGAGCTGTAGTTTGGAACACATTTTCTGTAATACCCCGCTGTCCCAATAAAGCTCCTGAGTTGTCTCTGGATTTCAGGTGTAGGCCATGATGCAACAGCATCTATGTTTGTTTGGGTTGGGCAAAGTTGGCCTCACCCCAGCACACGTCCCAAATAAGCGAACTCTGTCATGGCCACCTCACACATTTCTGCCTTAATAGTCAGACCTGCTGCCTGTATTCAGCCCAACACCTCCCTCAAGTGTATCAGGTGTTTCTCCCAACTATTGCTGAAGATAGCAATATTGTCCAGGTAGGTGACTACAAAGTCCTCCATATCCTCTAACACCTGATTTACTAACTGCTGGAATGTAGCAGGGGCATTCTTCATCCCAAAGGGCATGACCTTGAACTCAAACAGGCTGACTGGGGTGATGAATGCTGACCTTTCCCTAGCCCTGTCAGTCAGTTCCACCTGCCAGTACACCTCTGTCAGGTCTACTGTAGTCAAGTATTTCACCCCTCCCAGTTTGTCAAGCAGTTTGTCTGTGCCTGGCATTGGGTGGGCATCAGATTTCATGATGGTGTTAAGCCCACGATAATCTATGCAAAACTGTGTAGTCCCATCTGGTTTTGTTACAAGGATGATAGGTGAGGCCCAGGGGATGTGGGCTTCTACATCACCCATAGATCCAGCATCTCCCCCACCTCCCTCCTAATGTCCTTGAGGTTGGTTTCTGACAACTGATAAGCTGCCCTATGTATGGGTGCTTGGGTCCCCATGTCTACGTCATGCATCGCTAGCAGTGTCTGTCCAGGCTTTGCCGTAAATAAAGGGGAAAAGTCTTGCAAAACGATCCTCAATTCTTGGGCCTGTCCAGGTGTCAACTGGGGTGACAGCATGATGGTCTTCACAAATGACACCTGTTTGATCTCAGCTAAGAAGTCAAGATGGGGTCTTCCCCACCTAGCTCCTCTCCAGGACTGAAAACCGTAAGTACCATGTCAGCTCTATTAAAATATGGCTTCATCATGTTCACATGATACATCCTGTGAGTGTGTTTTCAGTCAGTTAAATCTACAATGTATTTAACATCATTTACCTGCCGTACTGTCTTATATGGCCCCACCCACTCAGCTTACAGCTTGTCTTTTCGGACTGAGATCAGAACCATTACCTCCTGTCTTACCCCATACGAGTGAGCTCTGGCTCCACGAGCGTACCAGGTCTTTTGTTTTTGCTGGGCAGCTGCCAGGTTGCTCTGGGCCATGCCCATAAGCTCCTTCAGCATCTTTCTGAATTTTAACACATACTCCATGATGGGAGTCCCCTGGGTGGCATGCTTACCTTCCCAGACCTCTCATATTAAATCTAGGGCCCCCTCACCCTGCGTCCATACAAGAGCTCGAAGGGTGAAAACCCAGTCAACTCTTGTGGCACTTCCCTGTAGGCAAACAACAGGTTGGGCAGGTATTTCTCCCAGTCCCGCCCATGCTGTTCTGCAAATGCCATTAGCATAGCTTTATAGTCCCATTAAATCTCTCTATGAAACCATTGGATTGTGGGTGGTAAGACACTGTGTGCCTCTGTACGACACCACGCTTCTCCCACAAGCACTTCATTAGGTCTGACATGAAGTTACCCCCTCAAACAGAGATAACCTCTTGTGGAAACCCAATACAGGAGAAAATCCTCAGCAAAGCATCTGCTACTTTGTCCACCTTAATGGAGGACAGCACAATGGCTTCAGGATAACTGGTAGCATAATAAACAACTGTCAATATATACCTTTTCCCAAGGAGCTTGGGGTATTCAAAGGACCCACAACAGACCCACATTATCCATTCCAATCTTCTGGGATGGCTCTTCCACATGTGTTAAGGGTATCCGGGCAGTGTTGGCTTTGCTTCCGGCCTTCCCTATTTCCTGACACCGGTTATAGGATTTGCAGTATTCCTTCACCTGCTTGGTAATATTGGACCAATAGAAATTGTGGGCTAAGCTCTGTGTATTACGAGTAATGCCCAAATGTCTGTCCATGGGACTATCATGAGCCACCTTGAGCAATAACCCACGATACTCCTGGGGAACAACAAGCTGCCTGCCCATCACCCTTCCCTCTGTCCTGATGTCCTGTGTGTATAACAGTCCATTTTCTCAATGCACTCTATGCTTTCCATCACCTCCCTGTGTCCCATCAGACTCTGCACAGGCCCTCATTCTTCTCTAAGCTAGGGTCTGTCCATTGTGCTGCTGCTATGTCTTCCAACTTACCAAGAATTCATCGTCGACCTGGTGTTGAGGTTTCCCAGACTGATAGTTCTGGGCGACTTCAATGCCTGGGTTGATGATGAATTCTCTCAGTTTGGGCAAAATCTCCTCTAGCTGATGAATACGCTGGGCCTGACACAGGTTGTTACCACTTCTACCCATATAGGTGGTCATTTATTGGATCTGGTGTTTCTCCTGGTATGGAGATCACTGATCTGGGGTGGAACCAGTCAGTTGGTCTGACCATTACACCATAAGGTTCAGCTTTGGGGCCCCTCAATAGGTCTGCCCCTACGGAGATGGTTCAGTACCGCCCTTTAAGAAGTGTTAACCCCAATGACCTGATAAGCGGTGCTGGATCTATCGAGTTTGTCGAATGAATGCATGAGTCCAGATGATCTTGTATTGGCCTATAATAAGGCTGTGGGAGATGCTCTGGACAAAATTGCTCCTATTCGTGTTCGCCTCTCACTCTTGTTCAAGAAGTCCGTGGTTTGTGGCTCCTTGAAGGAGTTAGGCGAGTAGGCGAAGGCTGGAAGACTCTGGGGAAGTCAGGCCTTGATGCTAACAGGCTTAGACTGATGGCTCATTATGATAGTTATCAGTCAGAAATCGATCGTAAGAAGGCAGAATTCCTGTCCAGAGAGATTTCTGCCGCACATAACCGACCGGCTCAGCTTTTCCAGACTGTGGACAGACTGTAATCCAGTCTGTCTTCAGCCTAAAGCGTTTCTCAGTTAAGATGTGAGGAGTTTGCTAGGTTCTTTGTGGATAAGGTTGCGGCATTAGGTCTGGCATCGGTCCGATCCCTCCTATGGGGGACTGTAGTGGTCGATTGGGAGTAGCTTGCCTCAGTCTATCTGGTCAGATTTTCACCAGCGAATTTGGGGACATTGTGATGATCATCCAAACAATGCGACCAACTAGCTGTAGTTTGGATCGGGTCCTACACCACTTTTAGTAAGTTGTGTAAGTTATCTATCCAATCCTAGCAGACATTGTCTGGATGTCCCTGGAGAGGGTCTTTCTGACCCCCTTAAGGAGAAATGATGATTCGACCACTCCTTAAAAATCCTCCTTGGACCCAGATTGTCTTGCTAACTACTGACCTATCTCTAACCTGCCATTTGTTGGTAAGGTTATTGAAAAGGCAGTTACGTTACAATTGGATGATCACCTTATATCTCACAATGTCTACGATACTCTCCAGTCTGGTTTCAGGAAAAGACATAGTACAAAGACTGCCCTTGTCCGGGTATTGAGTGACCTCCTGATGGCCAGAGATCAAAAGGCATGTACAATTCTGGTCCTTCTCGATCTGTCTGCTGCATTTGACACTGTAGACCATGGAGTGCTATTGGATCGCCTGAGGGTCTTTTTCGGACTGTCTGGTACAGTCCTAAAATGGTTTCATTCTTACCTCACGGGCAGGTTTCAGAGAGTTGTCACCGGAATTTATTCCTCTGACACTCATTTCCTGCCTTTTGGGGTACCACAGGGCTCCATCTTAGCTCCCATGTTGTTTGCAGTGTACATGCTGCCATTAGGAGAAATCATCAGGTGATACAGTTTGGGTTTTCACTGCTATGCAGATGATACTCAACTGTATCTGTCCTTCATCCCCAGTCAAGGTGATGCACTCTCTGTACTTAACAGTTGCCTTGATGAGATCAGACTGTGGATGAGTTCGAGCTGGTTGAGACTCAACCCGGATAAGACTGAGGTGCTGGTTGTGGATCCAGGTCATCCGGGGTTGGGTGTGGGTGTTGGGCAACCATCAGGTTTATTACTTGGTGGTATACCACTCCCTACCTCTAAACAGGTGCGAAACCTGGGTGTTATTTTGATGATGGTTTAACCCTGAAATCTCAGGTGTCAGCTGTCATCAAATCCTCTTTCTACCATCTAAGAATATCGCCGGGTGAACATCTGATTCCCAGAATGACCTTCCAACATTGGTCCACCTTTGTCACCACCCGTCTTGACTACTGCAACTCCCTCTACCTAGGGCTACCAGGGTTGATATCCGCCGCCTCCAGCTGGTGCAGAACGCGGCAGCCAGGCTATTGACTGGGACTTCTAGAACCAGTCATATACGCCCGGTGCTCCGCGAACTGCACTGGCTGCCGTTGATGGCGGATCACCTTGGTTGGTTTACTAACCTTTAAAGCCCTACATGACCAGGGACCCAGTTACCTGAAAGATCTTCTGATTCCCTATTGTCCCCTCCGCCTCCTCCCGCTTCAACGGTGGGATTGCTGAGATTCCCAGGTCCGATTGAAGTCATCGATCTCGTGCTTTTTGCTTTCTCAGCTGACCCTGTGGAATTCTACCTCGTTGGTTGAGAGAATGTCCAGCCGTTGATCATTTTAAAGTTGCTTTAAAAACATATCTTTTTGGATTAGCGTATCTTTGTTAGTGTTGTAGTCTTTTAAATGTTGTGATTTTATTATTTTTAAATTTGTACAGCGCCTTGACTTTGAAAGGCGCTTTATAAATAAAGTTGAATTGAATTGAATTGAATTGAAAGAGCATGGGGCATACCCCCATCAGTTTCCAGGCTGAGATCCATAGCTGTGGCAGTAGGGCACTTAGTGTCACAACCTTCCCCCTCCCTTGGGCTACATGTCATCCCTCCAGCTTAAGAGTAACCTTCAGTAGAAGTTGGGTTAACTGCCACTAGGGGAAGTTCCACCCCCTTGTCACTACCCTCTTTTACAAGAGCTACAGGTTGGCTGGCCTGTCTCACGACCTTTTCTGTCTGAATCTCTGTGTGGTCCCGAGGATCACAGCAGCCTCTATTTTTTGGCACCTGGTCACAGCACAAACCACTCCCTGTGGAACATTATTCCCCACAAAAACATCCATAATAATTTTTTCAGTTACATTCACCTCCCTTACCCTCTCACCTGCATCTCCCTAATCCAGGGTAACACTGGCTAATTGGTAATTTTTTCTTTCCACTGTGTAATCCCTCACAGAGACAAATTGATGTGGCAGTATTTACTCAGCCCCCACCAAATCCCCTTTCACCAGGGCAAGAGATGCTCCTGCATCCCTTAGTCCCCTCATTTGTAGCCTATTCACCATGACTGGGTGAATGTGCCCCCTCATATTGTCAAGGATTGCATCAGAGATAGAGTGGGCTATTGTCTCTGATTGCACAGGCCCTTTTACCTTCTGGGCTTTCTTAGGACACTGCCTAAACAGATGTCCTATCTTGTGACAATACAAGCATTCATCATGTTTCTTGCCCTCATCCTCCCTTTTGGGCACCTGGAGATTCCCTTCTGTTTGCAGAGGTGCCATGGTTTTTGGTTGCTCAAAATGACCACTTTTCCCTTTTGCCACGGCATTCCCCTTGGAAGTAGCTCTGCTTTGAGCATAGTGATCCGCCAGCTCTGCAGCCTCTTTGGCAGTCTTAGGATCTTTGACCTCTAGCCAAAGCTTCAAGTCAGATGAGCAAATCCAATAAAACTGTTCAGGCAATACAACCCCTTCAATAGTTTCAACAGAATCTGCTTTCACCCCCTCCCTCTACTGATTTAAATATTGATGCTGTTTTGTGGCTACCTTCTCAAAGCTCATTTCTGGCCCCTTTAGGAGTTTCCAGAACTTTGCTCTGTTTGCATCAGGGTTTAGCCCATATTTTTTTTTAATCAGCAGTTTTTAACTAGTCAAAATCTTTACTTTCAATATTGCCCATCTGCCCCAATGCTTTCCTCCCCTTGTCAATAAGTAGTGGAGACAGGTGAAAGCTCCAGATCTCCTTGGGCAGATTGACCTGAATACAGACCTTTTCAAATGAATTTAAAAACATGTCCATATCCTCCCCCTTTTTAAACTCAGCAATTAATTTTGAATTTAGCTTGTACCCCAGTCCTGGAGATTCAAACCCAACGCCACCACTTACCTGCTCAGGGGTTATTGTCAGTTGGCTTGTCAGCTTTTTCCACTCATGTTCCCTCTGGTGCTGTCATTTTTCAGCCCCGCCTGGCGCTGCTATTCTTCGGCCTCTCTCTGTTGCCGTTGTTCCTCTCTCTGCTGCCATCAGTCCTCCATTTCCATCTCAAACCACTTTTGCTCCATCTCAACCCTTTTCTGCTCATTCTCAAGCTGTTTCTCCTTCATCTGCAGCCTTCTCAGCTCCAGCTCTTGGTCTGTAGATGGCTTCTTCTCTGGGCTGTGGACCTCCAACATCACCACCTCTGGCACTAAATGGGCTGGCAGTTCCTCTGTCTCAACTGCCAGAAGGGCCTCCATGAGTTGCCTTTTATTTTTGTTTTCACTAATGATGCCCTTCTCCCCACAGACCTGCCTCAGTTGTTCCAAGTTCATATTGCTGTACTGAACAGACATTCATTTATCTATACTACTCTGCTAAAAAAAAATTCAAACAGGATAGGATCTATTGTCTGCAAACAAATTTATTTTTTCCCCTTTACAAATTCTGCCTTTGACTGTGTGATGGTTTTGCAAGACCATTCAAAATCCCAGTAGCTGGCACCAAATCTGTCACTCGCCCTTGGCCCTCTAACCTCAGACAGCCCAACAGGACCTCCTGTTTGCAGAGAAGATCCCACTATTCAGGAACTTGTGAGCAGGAGTAAAGGTTCAGGAAGATTCTCCAACCTTCCTTTTCCCAGTGAGAGGGTGTATTCTGTAGTTTTGAGTTCCTTTTACTTTATACTACTTTCAGTATTTGAATCTCACCATGGCCACTGGCTACCTCTTGCCTAGGTAGTTTTATATGATAGCTGAGTGGATTCTATCTTTTAAGGCACACAGTCTTTTCAAAACCCTTCTGTTTAAATGTTAAATCACATAATCAGAACCCAGGCAGAGTTGATAAGAAAATCATAAATGTTTACTTAAAATAAAAGCACTACAGAAAAGTCTACAGTTTGGAAGAACTTTGAAATGCAGACAATATCAAAAGAAAAACTGGATGGTTCACAGAAAACACTAGATACTGAATTCTAAACCATACCTTGTTTTGATGTTAAAGTTCAGACACGATTTTAAATGTCCTGGTAGAGATGACAGTTCATTAGGCAATAGAATTTTTTAGCAAGTCCTTGATCCAAAATTCTGACTTTAAAATCTGAATTTTCTGTTCAGTATGTAGCAAGTCAAACTTTTCACACACTAAGGACTGGGTTTTGAGAATTTCCCAGGCCCACACATATACTTCTGGCTATAAGTATATGCCAGCTGGAAACAGGCGATATGCCTTCCAACTTAAACACAATTCAACTGCTCTGCATTCGAAGTGTGTGTGTCTGCTGATATACTGCATGGGCATTTTAGGACACACTCACCTTAGTTTTTCCTCTGGGGTGGGGTTAATGATTCCAGGACAATACAGATATTCTATGTGTGGTTCATAGCTTAGTGCTTGTGCTATGTACAGTAGAGCTGAATAATACAGGTCATGCTCAGATACATTGGAGCTAGAACAGTAGGTAGGACAGTGCCTACAGTATGTATGAGTTGGATGATATGGTTAGTGCTTAGATACGTCAGCATGGATATGAACATAGGTCAGTGTTTGTAGTACATAAGAACTGGATTAGATATGATTGGTGCTTAGATACTTGAACAGATGATATAGCCACTTGTTAGAACTTGATGTTTTGGCCTTTCCCTGTATCCTACCTTTGGCAGGCTGCTTAGTTGAGTAGGACTGAAGACCCCACCAGGTGAGATAAGAGTGCAGGAGAAAGAGGAGGAGGCAGGGGAGGATGGAGGGAGAGTGCGACTCGCTCCAAGCAGAGCTGGTGTAGCCTGAGGATTTACATAGGAGATGGGGGAAAAATTATTCCCCCCCCACATAACCTCAGGCTACAGCCTTTTCAATTCTATGTGTGATTCATAGCTCAGAGTTTGTGCTGCATACAGTAGAGCTGAATGATATAGGTCATGCTCAGATACATTGGAGCTAGAACAGTAGGTACAGTAGGACAGCGCCTACAGCATGTATGAGTTGGATGATATGGTTAGTGCTTAGATACGTCAGCATGGATATGAACATAGGTCAGTGCTTGTAGTACATAAGAACTGGATTAGATATGATTGGTGCTTAGATACTTGAACAGATGATATAGCCACTTGTTAGAACTTGATGTTTTGGCCTTTCCCTGTATCCTACCTTTGGCAGGCTGCTTAGTTGAGTAGGACTGAAGACCCCCACCAGGTGAGATAAGAGTGCAGGAGAAAGAGGAGGAGGCAGGGGAGGATGGAGGGAGAGTGCGACTCGCTCCAAGCAGAGCTGGTGTAGCCTGAGGATTTACATAGGAGATGGGGGAAAAGTTATTCCCCCCCACATAACCTCAGGCTACAGCCTTTTCAATTCTATGTTTGATTCATAGCTCAGAGTTTGTGCTGCATACAGTAGAGCTGAATGATATAGGTCATGCTCAGATACATTGGAGCTAGAACAGTAGGTACAGTAGGACAGTGCCTACAGCATGTATGAGTTGGATGATATGGTTAATACTTAGATACGTCAGCATGGATATGAACATAGGTCAGTGGTTGTAGTGCATAAGAACTGGATTAGATATGATTGGTGCTTAGATACTTGAACAGATGATATAGCCACTTGTTAGAACTTGATGTTTTGGCCTTTCTCTGTATCCCACCTTTGGCAGGATGCTTAGCTTAGTAGGATTAAAGACCCCAAAAACGAAACATAATTGCTGGTACAATTACCTCCTCAGACTCTGGAGAGTGTGGCCAGTAGTATGCAGGAGAGGAAAACCCCCCTTTGGGGGAAACCTCTGAGGACCCATGGCTACTGACCTTCCCTTCCTCCGGGCATACTAAAGGAGACTAATCCTAAATTAACAAATATTAAGTTGTTGGCTAAGCCAAAACCCAGTTGATTGAAGATCTTGAATTCGACTGCAAGCAGGCAATCCTAGATTCTTGGTACTAATGTTGAGTGTCTGACAAAGATGGTAGCATATTCTGTTAGTGAATTCCCAGTACAATAACTATAATGTACAAGGTGAGAAGTTTGATACAAGGTAAATCTGATCAACAGTTGAGTGAATAATCATATCTTAGAAGGTTGAGTATAGAACTAGTTGAAGAGCAATCCAGAAGGAGAAGATTTCCTTTCCGACTGAGAAACTATGAGTGAACAGCTATTTCCTTGTGCAGCAGAATAGGGAGAATGTTAATCCATGTGCCCCACTTTGTAATTATCATAAAGCACTAGGCCTTTAGTGGCAAAAGGAAGTTGAGTGCAGGCTGCTAAGCTGTAAGAGGGCAGAGCAAATGGAAACCTCCAGGCCCTGTGGGGTGAAGCAGGTAAGTGTATAATAGGCAGTATAAGCCCGATAATGCTCCAGGCCCCATGGGGGTGAAGCAGATAATAGGCAATAGAAGTCTGATGAGGAGAATTGGGCAAAGCCAGGTCATTTGAGATGAGGCAGATAGAAATCTCCATTCTCCCTGGTGGGGTGAGCAGGTTTCTAATGAATAAACATATGAGCCCATAGAGGCAAGTAGAATCAGTTGAGCAGAATCCAGCCCACTCGGACGAGGTGGATAGAAATCTCCATGCCCTCTTTCGGGGTGAGACAGGTTTGTAAGTAAACATTGGAACCTCCATGCCCCTTTGCGAGGTGAGGCAGGTTTGTAGACAAAATATGGAACCAGCATGTCACCTGCTTGAGCGAGACAGGTTTGTGCATAGTAGATGTTTAAAACCGTTGAGATGAGTAGGAGTAAGTCAAGCCGAAGCCTACCCTTTTAGGCAAGGTGGATAGAAGTCTCCATGCCCCCTTTCGGGGTGATACAGGTTGTAGAGGAAGCCTCTTTTGCTGAACAATATAGCCCTTTATAGGGTAGTATAGATGTACATTTGAGCATGGCCAGATGGGCGAAACTACAAAGGTGAACGTCTGAAGTTAGATATGACTAGATCCATTAATTGACAGTCCCTGATTGTCAAGGCATGGCAGAAGAATGTGGTGAAGAGGCTGAGTCAGGAACTGGCAACTCACCCAGATATGATGAGCTTCACATTACCAGAGTAGGTTAATGTCTGAGGCTGGAACCTATGAGAGAGGAAATGACATGATGGAATACAGCATTGCTAAAATGTCCTGGCAGGAGATGGCAGCAGCAGTAAATCCAGAACAAGCTGAAGCAAGCATGGCGAGAAACATGAGGTGGAACTGATTACAAATGTCCTGTGATGTCATAAACGAAGCAGAGGTAAGGTCCACAGCTAAAGCTGGCAAACACCAATACGGATAACTACAACTGAAGGTGAGACATCATGGTAGAGTCCACAAACTTGTTGCGTGAAGTCGTCGAGGAGGCAATGTGAGGAAAAGGGAGTCTGATGAAGAGCTTGGTAATGATGCCCAAAGCAGTACGAAGTCAATCCTGAACAAGGTGGGGAGAGAGTGAGACAGCAGAAGCAGAACCAAGTCCAGTCCAAGGAGAAGGGAAACACTTCATAAGCACAGATTAAAGGTAGGTGGATGGAATGAAAGGTCTTGATATGGTCCACATCCAGAAGAGAAAGATGATTAGCAGTAGACAATACTGAAGAGGATGGTCCGGCAGAAAGTGATCCAACATGCAGCAAAGGATGGGAATAAATGGGCAATCCAATCTGGAAGCTCGAGTGAACAGCAGGAAGAGGGATGCTTGCATGGAGCTGTAAACCAGTGGCACAGTGGAACCTCAAGGCAGTAGAAAGACCATCAGCCAGAGCCCAAGAGTGGAGGATCACTCATGAATGACCTGGTATAGACCAAGCTGAGAGACAAGAGGACAGAGGATACTGTGGAAGCAGAATGGAATGATGCAGTAAGGTAGGCACCAATGAAGGTCAGCAGGAAGAAGATCCGAGCAGGTGCTAGATTGCCATGATTGAATGCTCAGCAGTGGTACATGTCATGAGTCCACTGAGGATGATAGCAAAACCAACAAGCTAGGCCCCCGTGGGCTGGGAGAGCACTGAACCTCCATGTAGGTCAGCTGAAGGCAGCAATGAGTGTAAATAGATCTGAGGCCTCTAGAGGGTCAGTGGTGTGGCTGGACTTCCATGAGGTCAGCTGGTGAGGAGAACAGAGGGAGTCAAGCTAGGTCATCACATAGACCAGATGATGAGGCATGACCTCCACATCAGTATGCCTGAGGTGAATAGGAATAGTGCAGAGCCAGGTCTCCACAAAAGTCAGCAGGAGTGGCAGGACCTCCACGTGAGGTTAATTAAAGGAAGGAGTAGCTAGCTTCTGATGGGGAGGCAGGACTGAAGGCTCTTGCCCTTAGCTTGGGCAGGAATTGAAGCTGAGGGTAGGCCTTGGCCCTACCTCCAGGACCCACCTGTATGTAGTTATTGAGTGCCAGACCTGGAAATAGTGGACTAACCTTCCCCTACTGGGGAGGCAACCCTGACAGACTCTTAGGGGCTGCTTCACTTGAGGGGTCAGTTGAGGACTGGGTTCAGCCTTACCAGTACCCCTTCTATCCGGCCCCTGAAATAGCCCCTCTGTGACTAATAGGCTGGGTGGGCTTGGGTTTGGAAGAAAGGCCTGTAGTGAGGCCTTGCTCTCCCACCTCTGTTCTGCTGTTTCTGAGAAGCAGCTGCTTTTTTCTTGGCAGCTGCACTTCTGTAAGCCACCTTGTATTCATCCATCTTTTTCATATAGGCCTTGGTCTGCTGGCCAAAGAGGGATGGAAGGTTGCAGGGGAAATCCAGAGATTTTGTCCATGTGTCCTGAGAGAGACTGGTAGTCCTGAGCCGTGCAAATCTCCTCAGGGACACAGCAGTAGCCATAAACCTGGATGTAGTATAATTGGCATCCACAGCCATTCTAAATTGGAATTTGGATGCCTCAATGCCTCTTTTGGCTGCTTCTATTAGGTCAGATGCCATTGGTGCTGGACAGGCCTCAGAAATATTTTCTACTGTGCTCCACAAGCTCTTTTGAAACCTGGCTACATAAACCATGTAGGTGGCCTGTCTAATGGCGAGGAAGAACCCAGATAACTCTTCCATTGAGTCCATTTTCTTGGAGTCTTTATCAGGAGGATGGGATGCCCATGGTATATCAGCGTTATCTCAGGTAGCAGCCTACATCACCCCTTCATGGCTAGGTAGGGTGCCCAAAAAGAAATTCCACACCAGGTTTGGCCACTAAATACTTTTTATCCAGCTTCATATCTACTGGAGGAATAGAAGTTGGTGTCTGCAAGATTTTAAGCACATGCTTTCTGAGAGATTTATGGATGGGAAATAAAAGCTTCTTAGATGGAGCCACATCCATCATCTCTACATAGTAGGCCACTTCCTCGATTGTTTCTTGAGTAGGGAGGTCCAAGGATTGAGCTACCTGCTGCATAAAAGTAAACAGGGTAGTGAAGTCCTCTGACCCCTTATCAGGGGAATCAGGGCACTGGGGATCAGGGGACACATCTGGTTCCAGAGGCTTCCCTAGGTCCTCAACCTCATCTTCATCATAATCCTTGTCCTCATCATCCCCAAAGCCCTCAGTTTCAAAACTGTGGAGACCAGGAACTGAGTTAGAATCTGGGGGCAGAACCACGGCATTCTGAACCAAGGGACTGCGGAACCAAACCGGCAGGAGATTGAAGGGATTGAATAATCTGGATTGCATTAGCTATCTCTTCTGCAGTCGGAACTGTTGAGTTCAACGGTTGGGTTCTTTTACCCCATGTTTCTCATTCATCTTTTTCTTATCCACAGTTGTCAGTTCAGTGGCTTGATCAGCGGCAAGTGTTTCCCTTGCGAACCAGTACCCATGTGAAAGAGTTTCCTCCAGTTTGTCGGTTTCTTTTGAGGTGGATGATTTGTTCATATCCGGGTCAGCATTTTTTCCAGACATTTTTTCCTTCAGTCGGTTTATGCATCTGTCCAGTGTCAAGTGAGGAACACTTTTGCATATCTCACAATCTGTCTTCAAGTGGTCAAACCCAAGAGAGAACACACACATAAGGTGGGGATCAGCTTTAGCAAAAGTTTCTCTGCACTCTGTACAGTGCTGGAAACCTGTTGGATTGGCTCTTTTCTTAGGACCGTGAAACATGGCCAACAGAGAATTTGCTAACCCTTTAGACTAAAGTCTTTTCTTTTTTTTCTGGTTGGTTTTATGACCCAAGAATGAGCGAGGTTTAGCCGGTATTGTTTCCACAGAAAAAGGAGAACGTTAAGAATTTACCTTAAAACTATGAAGTAAAGAAAATCTTGGTTCCTTACAGGTGAAGCCAGACAGAAACCGAGAACTTACCCCACATATCTGCTACTCTAAACTAGTCTACCTGTAAACCAGAGACTGTGGTTGAAAAACAAATAACTTTTAAATGGTAAAAACCAAGAAAATAAAATGATCTTGAATAAAGATGCAGAGGATTTTCCAAGGCATCTGACTAGTCAAGCGGAGTGAAGAATCTGATGGTTAGAAGGTGGTTTAGCAGAGATGGTGGTTTGAAAACTGAGCTCGATCATAGCATTCTATCATTTGCATAGGTTCTATAAACCTTTTCAGCTCTTGGGCAGTACGATGTTGGGACCATACTGCATATGTCAGAATACAGTAAGATTCTAAATTGGAATTTGTATGCCTCAATGCCTCTTTTGGCTGCTTCTGTTAGGTCAGATACCATTGGTGCTGGACAGGCCTCAGAAATATTTTCTACTGTGCTCCACAAGCTCTTTTGAAACCTGGCTACATAAACCATGTAGGTGGCCTGTCTAATGGCCAAGGAAGAACCCAGATAACTCTTCCATTGAGTCCATTTTCTTGGAGTCTTTATCAGGAGGATGGGATGCCCATGGTATATCAGCGTTATCTCAGGTAGCAGCTTACATCACCCCTTCATGGCTAGGTAGGGTGCCCAAAAGAAATTCCCACCAGGTTTGGCCACTAAATACTTTTTATCCAGCTTCATATCTACTGGAGGAATAGAAGTTGGTGTCTGCAAGATTTTAAGCACATGCTTTCTGAGAGATTTATGGATGGGAAATAAAAGCTTCTTAGATGGAGCCACATCTATCATCTCTACATAGTAGGCCACTTCCTCGATTGTTTCTTGAGTAGGGAGGTCCAAGGATTGAGCTACCTGCTGCATAAAAGTAAACAGGGTAGTGAAGTCCTCTGACCCCTTATCAGGGGAATCAGGGCACTGGGGATCAGGGGACACATCTGGTTCCAGAGGCTTCCCTAGGTCCTCAACCTCATCTTCATCATAATCCTTGTCCTCATCATCCCCAAAGCCCTCAGTTTCAAAACTGTGGAGACCAGGAACTGAGTTAGAACCTGGGGGCAGAACCACGGCATTCTGAACCAAGGGACCGCGGAACCAAACCGGCAGGAGATTGAAGGGATTGAATAATCTGGATTGCATTAGCTATCTCTTCTGCAGTTGGAACTGTTGGGTTCAACGGTTGGGTTCTTTTACCCCATGTTTCTCATTCATCTTTTTCTTATTCACAGTTGTCAGTTCAGTGGCTTGATCAGCGGCAAGTGTTTCCCTTGCGAACCAGTACCCATGTGAAAGAGTTTCCTCCAGTTTGTCGGTTTCTTTTGAGGTGGAAGATTTGTTCATATCCGGGTCAGCATTTTTCCAGACATTTTTTCCTTCAGTCGGTTTATGCATCTGTCCAGTGTCAAGTGAGGAACACTTTTGCATATCTCACAATCTGTCTTCAAGTGGTCAAACCCAAGAGAGAACACACACATAAGGTGGGGATCAGCTTTAGCAAAAGTTTCTCTGCACTCTGTACAGTGCTGGAAACCTGTTGGATTGGCTCTTTTCTTAGGACCGTGAAACATGGCCAACAGAGAATTTGCTAACCCCTTTAGACTAAAGTCTTTTTACTTTTTTTTTCTGGTTGGTTTTATGACCCAAGAATGAGCCGAGGTTTAGCCCGGTATTGTTTCCACAGAAAAAAGGAGAACGTTAAGAATTTACCTTAAAACTATGAAGTAAAGAAAATCTTGGTTCCTTACTGGTGAAGCCAGACAGAAACCGAGAACTTACCCCACATATCTGCTACTCTAAACTAGTCTACCTGTAAACCAGAGACTGTGGTTGAAAAACAAATAACTTTTAAATGGTAAAAACCGAGAAAATAAAATGATCTTGAATAAAGATGCAGAGGATTCTCCAAGGCATCTGACTAGTCAAGCGGAGTGAAGAATCTGATGGTTAGAAGGTGGTTTAGCAGAGATGGTGGTTTGAAAACTGAGCTCGATCACAGCATTCTATCATTTGCATAGGTTCTATAAACCTTTTCAGCTCTGGGGCAGTACGATGTTGGGACCATACTGCATATGTCAGAATACAGTAAGATTTCTTGGGGTTAGAAGCATCCATAGTCAGGGTCTGAATTGGTGGAGGTGTCTGAAAAGGAACTCCTCTGGCAAGACTGGACAGATCTGCCATCACAGGAGGTCCCAATACATGGTGCTGGACACTAGAATCCTATAATCCAGGTCATCTGATTTCTGGTCCCACTGGACCCAAAGGGTCCACTGCATAATCGGCATGTGAAGCCTGGCAAGGGGACAGTGGGAATAGCTACTGCCATCAGGCCCAGAAGGTGTAATACAGAATGGGCCATGGTCCATTGGCTGGTTGCCACTTGGATGGCCTGCTGACACAAGGTTTCTGCCTGGTCCAGAGGGAGGAAAGCCTGACCCTGAGCAGTATCCAACACTACCCCAATAAATTGGAGACATTGTGAAGGCAGAAGGTGGGATTTGGGGTAATTCACTATGATCCGCACTTGCTTGATTAGATTCAGGGTAGCAGTCAGGGAGGTCACCAAACTGCCTCTCAATGGTGCTGACAGGAGCCAGTCATTGAGGAACAGAAACACATACAGTATAATGTCTGGCAGCATAAAGCTGCCGCCACTACCACTAGGCACTTGATAAACACTCTTGGTGCCAAGGAGAGGCCAAAGGGGAGAGCTCTGAACTGGAAGTGTTCCCCCAGAAGGTAAATCATAGGAAGTGGCAGTGGGAGTGAAAAATTGTAATATGCAGGTATGCATCTTGCATATCCAGAGCACAAAGCCAATGGCCCTGGTGCACAAGAGGCAGCAGACTCAGTAGGGTCAGCATGTGAATCTTCTTGTACTCTACATACAGGTTTAGGGTGCTGAGGTCCAGGACTGGATGGAGGTCCCCTGTGGTTATGGGGACCAGGAAGAAGTGGAAGTAATACCCCCTTTTCCTTTCTGGGCCTGAGGAATGGGCTCTATGACTGACTGTCATTTGAGCCTGGATTTCTTCCCTTATGAGAGGGATGTCACCTTGTGGATAGTGAGAGATGAACTGAAGGACCCACGTAGCTGTAGTGATTGCCTCCCACTCTGCCAGGTGGTTGGTAAATCCCTACTGGTTCCTCTGGAGCTGGTGGTGGAGGATGGGGCCCTGCCATGAGTTAAGTGGCAGAGGGGGTGTGAGGAAGCGCTACCACAGCAGCTCTTTGAGATTTGACTGGAGGGTTGGGACCGTGGCCAGATGTTTATTCTGACATTGGGCTGACACCATTGTTGGTGACAAAAAGGCTGTTTTGGCTTGGTGTTAGAGTGCCACATGAATTAGACAGAGCGCAGTGCCCTGCCAGTGTCCTGGAGTTCAGTGATTTAGTCCTTAACATCACCACCGAAAGGACAGGTCCTCTGAAAGGGAGTCCTGGATAGCTTACTGGACATCTGGGGCCAAACCGAATACCTGCAGTCAGTAGTACCTGCAAATGCTAATAGCTGTGGTGGTACTCCATCTGGTGGTAGAGGCATTATTCACATTATAGGTCACCCTGAGGGAATGATGACAGGAGATTTTTGCCTTGGAATTGGGCAAAGCCTTGCAATCCAACCTCAACTGTCTCAGGATAGATTTCTGGTACATAATCATTTGTGCCAGATAATTCAAAGCTCTGAGTGCCAGGGTGGTGGAGGAATAAACCTTGTGTCTAAACTGGTCTATTTGAAGTGACTCCTGAAGGGGAAATGCTCATGTGTTTAGGCTTAGTCAAAAAGTCATGGGCTGCATTAATGACGACCAAGACCACTTTTGGGTGAGAACTGAGCTGGTCTTTACCCTCAGGTTCTTGGGCCAGTCTATCATCTCTTCTGGTGGCCGCAGCCTCTGATGAAGAATGTTGCCAGACCATGAAAGCCAGGTCCTCATGTGGTCCTATCCAGAGAGGAATGAGCAGAGGAGACAGTTCTGGCATATCCAGGTGTTCTGCCAATCTCTTGTGTTGGGGATACTGATCCTTTGTTTTCCTCCCGTTTGCCTCCTGTATCTTCTGGAGGATCTCTGTAAAGAAGGGGTCCTCTGGATGGTACATGAGCAAGTTTTGGGGTCTTAGGTCCTCCTGAGGGAGGGTCTAAAATCCTAATGCAGAGGAGTTGGCAGAATCTGAGCTCAATTCCGACGACGGGCTTCTGTCTGTAGACTGAGCCTGTGGGAGCAGAAACTCCTGAAGTGAGACTGCAAGGCTCCTGCCAGTGCTGGCTGCAATGGAATGATGTAAGGTCTGTTCTGAGGTAGAGTGGCGAGACTCCACTGGTGAAAGGGATCTTGTGGTAGGTTCTGAGATAGCTGGCATAGAAGTTGCGGCTGGTGGCCGCCGGTCCAGTTCTGAGCCCATCTGTGTCTTGGTTTCAGACCACCAAGACTGTAATGCCTACCTAAAATCCAGCTGAGGCTGAGGTGGTGGTGGAGGTGGTGGAGGAGGAGGAGGAAGGGGCTGATAGATGGGCATGAAGCCTTGGAAAGTAAACCCTAGCATCATCTAGCCCAGCAATGGGTAATGATTGCCCAGCATCCCATAGGGCAAATAGCCCAGCACTGGATACCCCATCATGAGGTACCATGGCATGTGATACCCTGGTGGCAGATGCCCTGGTGAAGAATAATGAGGCTTAGGGAAGCCTGGCATTGGAAGGCCCAGCGAAGGTCCCGATGGCAGAGCTGAAGGACCTGCCAGAGGCCCAGATGGTGGGTAACCAAGCATAGGGCCTGATGGAGGCGCTGAAGGTCCTATTGGGGCCCTGATGCTGGGTAGCCAGGTGTAGGCCTTGCAGGAGAGGCTGAAGGATCCAACGGGGGTTCTGACAGAGGGTGTGAAGGCCCTGATAATGTCAGGTCTGGCAACAAAACATCTGGAGGAGGTTCTGGCATCAGCCCTGAAGGTCCCACCAGAGGCTGGGATGGGGATCTGCCCCATATGGAGGAGCATGTGGTGCAAGAGACACTGGCTCCCAAGGGAGGTCTGGCATTGGGGATTCTGGCTACTGCACAAGGGTTGTGTTGGGTGGACGCTCCTCCAACTCAGGCTCAGACTATGTAGAAGAGCCACGAGTCATCTCCAGAGGAGGTGGTGAATGGGGATCCTGAGAGGGAGCACCCTCAGGGAGGCTGAGTCTGGAGCAGCAGCATGCACTGATCCAGAGGATCAGTGTCAGGTCTGTTATTGGGGCCTGACATAAGTGCAGTGGCTGGGTGGATGCCAGAGGAGCTGGTGTGAGGCTTATCAGCCTGGACCAGGCAATTGTCAGAGGAGCTGATAATCAACTTATTGGCCACTACACCAGGCTTAGGCCCTGGGGTTTTGAAGGGCCCAAGGATGGTGGAGCTCTCTGAAGAATCAGAAGCACACACCTGAACTTTTACCAGCTCCATATTTTCATAGCCTCTGTGCAAAGGGGGTTGGACTTTGTCCCTCCCTGATTGTTTATGTAGTACATTGTGGTGGTATTGTCTGTTCTGACCTTTACCACCCTGCCTGCCCCAGTAGCAGAGGGAACCTGCAAGGCCATGAACACTGCTCTTAGCTCCAGCAGATTTATGTGCTGGAGTGGCTCTGCACTTGATTAAGCACTGTGAGTGGTGTGATCCCCCAGGTGGGCACCCTACCCCAGTAGTGATGCAGCTATTGTGAGTATTACTGAAGGAGACTCCTGCTGGAAAGGAACCCCTTCCCTTAGGTTGTCTCCTCTTCCACCACTGAATGGCTTGAAGTAATGTTTTTGTTATTGAAATCAGTTTTGAGAGGGGGTCACTTCCCTGGCACCAGTTAGCTATGAGGTGGAACTGGATGTCTCATCTAGTGGTGGTGGAAGAGAGACGCATCCCTCCAGTTGTACATCTCACAATTCATATGGTATTCTGGCAGAATGTGGTTCCTCTATGGAGCCACCCACAGTAGAGACCAAGGAGGATGCTGGGAATCTCCACAAAGGACACCCACAGGAGGGTGGCATGGGACCCCACAGTGGAAGGAAACAACTCTTGGTGGGTGACTCCATTGTCAGGAGGGTAGATCTAGGGGAGGGAGGGAGGTGAGGTGCCTGCCTGGCACCCTGACATGGAGGAACAGGGAGTTAATCCTCAGGATTGCAGGAGCAGCTACATGGGGGAGGAAGCTGGATGTCATTGTCCACCTAGAGACAAATGACCAGGCTGGGAAAGGGATCAGAGCAATGCAGGAGGATTTTGTGGAGTTGGGGAGGGGCCATAGACAAGTAGCATGCACAGTAAGCTTCTCAGAGGCGCTGCCTTTGTATGGCATGGATGAGGCTAGGGTGCTCTGCACCATGGGATTCAATCCATGGTCAAAAAACCGGTGCAGAGCTTAGGGTTTTGGCTTCATTGGGGACTGGGGATCCACCTAGAGGGATACCAGCCTATACTGGTCTGCATCTGTCCAGGAGGGGGACCAGGATCCTAGGTGATAGGTTTAAATGCTTCATTGGCAAGCATTTAAACTAGCCAAGGGGACAGCACTGAAAATGAGCAAGAAAAACCTAGCGCCCCCCCCCAAAAAATCAGGGTAGTTAGTGAGGTAAACACGAAGATGGAGAAGTCAATAGGGAGAAGCACTGGGGTAAATGGAGAAATAGGAAAAGGCAGTAAGGAGAGGGATGGGGCAAAAAAGGGGTAAGGTCATAAAAAAGAGGAAGGTAATGAGTACCAGTGCCCGTAGCCTAGGTAACAAGATCCCTGAACTGGTGGCCTTGATGGAAGAGGGATGCCTGGATATCATGGCAGTCACAGAAATGTGGTACACAGAGAACCATAACTGTGTGGTCAACATACTATGGTATACAATCTACAGAAGGGACAGGGAGGGTAGAAGAGGAGGAGGAGTAGCTCTCTATGTAAGGGAAGGGATCAAAGCAATGGAACTAAAGGGTAAACAGAGGAGAGGATGCAATATGGGTCAACCTGGAGACTGGAAATGGCACCACAATCCGCTGAGGGGTTGTATACAGACCCCCATCTTATGGGGAGGAAATGGACAAGAAAATTATAGAAGGCATCCTTAAGATGGCAGAGAAAGGGGAGATATTGTTGATGGGGGACCTGAATATGCCAGATATGAACTGGAGCACCTTTGCTGCAGCCACATCCAAGAGCAGGGCCATTCTCGATGCCTTACAGGTGGCATGACTCAGACAGCTGGTGTTGGAACCCACTCAGGAGGGAGCAATTTTGGACCTGGTACTCTCAAATGGGGATGGAGAGAGGATCTCAGATCTAGAAGTGAGTAGCCATCTGGGAACAAATGACCATCGAACAATGTGGTTCATGATAAACTCAGCTGCAGGGTCAAGCCATACAAAAGTAAGGGTACTGGACTTCAGGAGGGCAGACTTTGTCAAAATGGGAGAGTGCCTCAGAAAAGCACTAGCAAACAGGCAAGAAAGAGGCATGGAACAGCAATGGGGAAACATCAAAACTTCCATCACAGAGGCAATAAGCCTTTGTGTGAAGCAAATAAACAACTCAAAATGAAAGAAAAAACACTATGGTTTTCAAAAGAGGTGGCGGGGAAGGTTAGGGAGAAAAAGAGCATTCAGGAAGCATAAGGAAACACAGAAGTAGCAGGACAGAGAACTGTACCAGTTAAAGTGGAAGAGAGGGTGGTGAACACATGGAATGGCCTTCCTGAGGAGGTCATTGGGTCAAAAACAGTGGGGGAATTCAAGAATGCATGGGACAGACAAGGCAATTCCTGTGGGGTGTAGGAAGAAATAGTCTGTTGGTTAACTAGGATCTGCAGCTAATCCAGTAGGTAGGGAAATGGGTAGACTAGGTGTGCCAAGTGGTCCTTATCTGCCATCAAAGTCTATGTTTCTATGTCTCTATCTGGAACCTGGACCCCAGTACTGTGCCTCTGACAGCAGCCATATGCCCCAGTAGTTGAAGAAACAGTCTTGCAGTTTTTGGTTTGTTGAGAATGAAGGAACCAGCAATCTGCAGGATGTTGTCTACCCTGTCTTGAGGCAGAAAAACTCTGCCCTCCAGGGTGTTCAATTCTGCTTCTATGAACTGCAGCACCTGTGTTGGTTGAAGGACAGATTTCTTGAGATTTATTAGGAACCCAACAGACTTCATGAGCTCCTGTGTTAACTGCAAGTGAGCCTTTACCTGCTGTGGAGAGTTCTTGAGTAAAAACCCTTTCCCTTTTGCTGTGGAGGGGCAGGTTCCACTTCCTTTGATGACAGCAGGTTTTGTACGTCCTTTTCCAACAGCTTCCTTTCTGCATTTGAATCTGGTTTGAACTCTCTTATTCTTAGAGGAGGAAAGGATTTGAAGCTTAGGGACAAACCCTGACTCACTACTTCCAGGACCAACTTGTCTGTGGTAATGTCTTGCCAAGCCTGGAAATAGTGAGCCAGTCTGCCCCCTACTGGTAGTGGGAAGGCAGCCTAGGCAAGTAGGTCAGGGAGTCTGTTTTGACTGAGGCTGGGCTTGACCAGCGTGGGAACCATGCCTGGATCCCCTTCTGCCCCTAAAGTACCCTGTCTACTAGGGATACTGCTGGTATTGGGGAACAAGTTGAGACTAGTAGAAATGCCTGCTGTATGAAGCTCTGCCCCTGCCTCTCCTTCCATATGGACTAGTAGAAGGTGAATTTATTTTCATTGGCTGAATTACCTCTGTAGGTGGCCTTATACTCATCCACCTTTTTCAAGTAGGCCTCTGTTTTGTCCCCAGAAAGGGAGTAACCTTCCACCAGGAAGTCCATGGCCTTCACCTGGGTATCTTGTGTAAGGATTTTAGCTCTTAGCTATGCAAACCTCCTCAAAGTTACAGTGTTAGTTATCCATCTGGCAGCAGTGTCATTAATATCTGCTGCCATCTGAAATTGGTATTTTGCAGCTTCCAGACCAAATCTGGTAGTCTCAGCCAAATCTGCTGAAAGGGCAGACTGGACCCTAGACATGGTCAGGACAGACTGCCATGGGGACTTTGAAACTGGGCAGCTTAGGCCTGATAATTTGCCTGTCTGATTGCTAGGGAAGCTGAGAGATAGCCCTTCTTTGCCATGCTGTCAATCTTCATAGAGTCGTTGTCGGGGTGGGGGATAGCAAAGGCACCTTTGCCCTGTCACAGGCTGCAGTCTGCAACACCTGGTTGAATAACCCCCTGGTGGGTGAATAAAAATGTTGCTCCCTCCCTGTCTAATTGGTATTTCTTGTTGAACTTCTTATCCAGAGGTGGGGCAGAATTTGGAGTTTGTAAAGCCTTTAAGACATCCTTCTTGAAGAATTTATTGATGGGAAGGAGCATGTTCTTAATTGGTGCCAGTTCCAGCATTTCTTGATATTTCACCTTCTCTTCATCTTCAATCACCTCACTGGTGGTTTTATCCAGGGAATCCACCATTCTTCTTACAAATGAGAAGTAGGATGAGTAGTCCTCTGTTGATTTAGGAGGGGACCCAAACTCCTGGTCAGGGGAAACCTCCGGGTCAATGGGTTCCCCTTTGTCCTCATATTCCCCATAGTCTTCACACTCCATCTGTTACTCGACTGAAGCATGGGCAGAGGGAATTTCTTGAATAACAGGAGTTTGGACCAGTGTCTGTGGGCTAGGGACTGATACCAACCCCTGTAGAGCCTGAATCACCCTGAAGTCCAGATCAATTTCCTCAGGTAAAAGGCTGGTGGACACAGTAGAAGTTCCCTTAGGCCTTTCAGCAGGGGGTTCAATGTGCTTAGTTTTTTTAAGCTTCTTAGAAGGAACTGGGGATTCATCCAGTTCACTGGTTGTCTTGCCGGTTGCTGCAGCACCCTTATCAGGGTGGATTGTTTAGGCTCAGTGATTTCACCCACAGTTTTTGAGGGTGTCGGCTGGCCAGAGCCCAAGAAACCCTTTTCTAATTTATTTTGTAGACATCCACGCGCAGAGCACTCAGAGGCAAAATTGACCAAAAATTGCTTACAACTTTATTTGGGCTCTCAGTCCCAGTGGGTTTGGTACTGAGAGCCCAAATAAAGTGTATAATTTAAATTTTGCCTCAGTGCTCTGTGCATGAATTCTGTATTACTTGGGATAGCTACCCTTCACAGAGCACTGGGCCTTTATCACTCGCGGCAGTTCTTTTCATGGAACTCATTCCTTTTGTAGTCTTTCCCAACACTTTTCAACTACCTTATGTGGGAAAGATCTACATATGTCACAGTCTGCTGAGAAATGTTCCTCACCAAGGCAAACAAGACATAATTTGTGTTTGTCTGCCTTGGCGAAGACAACTCCACGCTTAGTACAATTTTTGAACCCAGGTTCACTGATTTTCTTCTTTGTTTTCTCTGACATTCTCAAATCAATGAGAAAAACCCCAAACGCAAAATATATGTATTTTTTTTGTCTGATTGTTTTTTAATTTTATGCAGTTACGGTTGGTTCAGAAACCGACAAAAGTTCAGATCAGAACCGGAAACCAATAGAAAGGAACCGAGATTACTTGATTCTTTAAATAAAGTTATCAGTTACTGTTTTAAACAAAAAGTGATTTAAAATGAAATAAATCTACCAGAGTTTGTTTCAGAAACTCCGACTAGGCTAAAGCTTGGTTTCCCATCTGTTATCCCAAATCAAGAGAACCAAGAAAATAAAAATCTATAAACTAGCTAGGGTTTAACAACTAAAACAGAAAATAATGGCAGCAAATGAAAAAATCTAACAAATACTCATACATTTTTTAGGAAGCACTCGGGAATGACTGAGAGAGGAAATCTCCAGGTGTCTGATCTTGGTAGGCAGAGAATGAAATCTGAGGTGTTTTAGAACACAGGCAGTTGATAGGGGCAGCATCTGAAAAGTGGCATAAGCCAATGATGGTTCCATCATTAGCATAACATTCTGTCTCCAAGCAGTTCTACTTTAAAAGTTGACTCCAAGAGTTAGGAATATTGGAGAATTCCTGGAGTGTGAAACATTGGAATATTTTAGATGGGGAGCCAGTACTTATCAGGGTTCTGGGTTCATGGCCTAGAATATCATATCCAAGGGGGAAAATCTTGAGGATTTGTTAACTAACAGTCAATATTTTAAAGAATTCTCTAATATAATTCAACTTAATAGGATGCCACCAAAACCCACTGGCTGTTACTGTTATGGCTGGTGTAATGACTGTGATACTGTTTGTCAGAAAACACAGTTAAGTATCCTATTCCGAATCAAGATGTATCAATCAGTCAGTTTACGAACTGCACAACAGCCTTTGTTTATGCACTTACATGTTTCTGCCCTAAGATATATGTATGATGCACAGTCCAGGCCCTTAAATAAAGGGTTCAAGAACATATTTGTTCCATTACTAGACAGGAGCCAGATACCCCAGTTGTTGTACACTTTGCCATGTTTCATGATGGCAATCTGAACTGCTTTCATTTCATAGGTATTGGGTATATACCCAGTAATCCTAGAGGTGGGGACAGGCAGAAACAGCTGTTGCAATGTGAGACAAAATGGATTTCACATTGAGAGCCCACTTCCAGGTTGATGTAAATGAAAATATTTCATAGGTTTCATAGGTTGTAACAAGATAAAATAGACTTGTGTCCTTGGTGTTTACCTTGTAAGTTTATTTAAATCTGTATTTAATACTGTCACCATAAGCTATATCTAGCTTTTTCTTAAATGTGTCCATATTTGTACTCTCCACTATCTCTGGTGAGAGCTGATTCCATGGAACTACAGTCTCTGGCTGAACCAATTTTTCCTTTGTAGTAGGTTCCATCTGGGCATGAACAGTTGTTTGGTATGTGATCTACTACTAGCTCTACCCTCCCTTAACTCAAAACCCAGATCTTTCCTTAGGGTATTATCTCCCATTGCCTTGTATAGCATGCACATGTCTCCTCTGTGTTTCCTGTACTGCAAAGAGAATAGGTTAAGTGATTTTAGTCTCGGATCATATGATTGTTCTTTTAATCCAGAGATTGCCCTAGTTGCTTTACGTTGAACTCCCTTGACTCTTATAATGCCCTCTTTTTTGTATGGTGACCATACCTGGATGCAATACTCCAAATGTGGTCCCACCAGGGCCTCATACAATGGCAGTATCACCTCTTTATTATGGCTAGAAATATGTTTAAAGATGCAATTTTGGTTCTGGTTTGCCTTTTTGATTTGGTCATCACAGTGGGCGCTAAACTTCAAATCTAGGCAGATTTTTATTCCTAGATCTCTCTCTTGATAAGTTACTGCCAAGGTTTCACTTCCTAACTTATATTCCTTCTGTTTGTTTGATGTTCCTAGGTGCACAACTTTGCACTTACTGATGTTCAGAGCTAATTTACTATGATTTGTCCAAGTCAAAAATATGCTGTCTAGGGCCAGTTGTAAAGCTTTAATATTTTTTGAGTTATTAGCTGTGGTCCCTATCCTACAATAATCAACAAACTTTAGTAGCCATACATTTGGTATATACAGACTTAGGGATGCAATGTAGATGTTGAACAGACAGGGGCCTAGTACCAACCCCTGTGACACCCCACTTGTAACTGGAGCCCAATAAGAATGAATGCCATTAACCACTACCCTTTGCTTTCTGTTCTTTAGCTATTCAGAATTACAGTTTAAGATGTTTACTGGTATTTCTAATTTGCCCAGTGTATCGATTAACTCCTGTTAGGGTAACATATCGAAGGCCTTAGTGAAGTCTAAAAAGATTGGATCCACTGGGTTTCCCCTGTCCAGTTCCTTACTAACCTCCTCATAAAAAGTTAAAAGGTTTGTCTGACAAGACCTGGATATAGTAAATCCATGTTGGGTTTGATCTGTTACTCCCTTTCCCACAAAGTGTGCCTGTATGAGTTCTTTTAGTATTGCTTCAAGGATCTTTCCTAATAGGGAAGTTAAGCTGATGGGTCTTAAGTTGTCAGGGTTAGTTTTTGGTCCCTTCTTACGGAGTGGGACCACTGTGGCCACTCTCCAGCCCTGCGGTATTTCTCCTAGATCTAGAGAAGTTTGAAATATTTTGGTCAGAGGTAGGTATAAGATATTAGCCAGTTCTCTTAATAGTCTAGGGTGTATTTCGTCAGGCCTTGGGGATTTTGAAATGTCCAATTTTAGTAGTCTGTCGTGTACTTCTTTGGGGTCTATAAGCAACTGTCCTGGGTGTGATTTCTCAGTAACTGTCTGTGTCAGAATATTCTTTTCATTAAAGACTGAACAAAAATACTTATTTTGTATATCAGCTGTTTCTTTTTTTATTAACAATTAATCCAGCCTCATTCTGAAAGGGACCTATGGTGTTTCTTCTACCTTTTAAGCTATTTACATAGGAAAAAAATGTTTTTTTGTTGTCTTTAACTTTGTTAGCCAACCATGCTTCATGTTGTGCTTTTGCTTTTTTGTTTTAGATTTTATTTCTCTAGTTAGATTCCTGTAGACAGAGAAACCCAATTGATTACTTTGTTTAAGCCTTTTGCACAGTCTATTTTTTTTATTAATTAGTTTTTTTGATTGTGAAATTTAGCCAACCAGGTACTTTTTTTTCTATTATATTTATCTGTAGTAGGGATATTTGTCCTTATTTGTTCTTTTACCTAAAGTAATAGGAGGTTCCACATGTTGTTTGATGTAAGGTCTCTAAATTCTTTGGACCAATCCCATTTAGTTAAATTATTGTATTTCTAATGGTTTTAAAATTGGCCTTGCTGAAATTTAATTTTTTAGTGGCTCCTTCCACCTTTGTATTATGTTGTTCTTGGATGTGAGAGGTCACAGACTGATAGTCACTGTTGCCTAGTGGTGTTTCTACCCTAATATTGTATATTGTATTGCCCATATTAGTTAATATGATATTTACAATATTGTCACCTCTGGTTGCTCCTAGGACCCTTTGCTCCAACCCTATTTGTTCTAACGTATCTAAGAAGGTTTTTTTTTTCCATTTTATTAGCTCTTTTGTACAGTTCCAATGAGTATTTGGCTTGTTGAAGTCCCCAAGCAATATGATTCTATCTATTCGATCCAAGTCCTTGATGTGATTTACTAATAGGGCACCACTTTCTGCTGAAATTGAAAGTGTTCATACTAGGCTCAGCTTGATTTGGCCCTGACCTGCAGAAATAGCATAACCCACAATATCTCTAAGTTGTTAATATCCACATGGATTTCCTCACATATTATTGATTCATGAATATAAATGGCTATCTCACCATCCTTCCTATATGTTCTAGATTTTGAGAACAAATTGTACCCCGGTAAGAACTTCTCCCATAAATCACCAGCATCCCACCATGTTTCAGTCACCAGTGCTAGGTGTACATTCTGGTCATCTAATAAAAGTTTGAATCCACTGAATTTATTCTATAAGCTCCTGGCATTAATTAGTACTCCCTTCCAATGGCGTGTATGTGCATTCATTAGTCCCATGACAGGATGGTTATTAATGGCAGTTGTTATAACCTCCCCTTCCAGTTTAAATGGAATTTCAGGACCTCATTTATTTTTTACCCAGAATCCTACTTCCCATTTGGTTTAGGTGTAATCCATCTGATTTAAAACATGCATCCCTGTTAAAAGTGACCGAGTTGTCCATAAATCCTATGTTTTCTTGCAAACAAAACTTGTCAACCAGTCATTCAAGATGTTTATTGAGTAATTTTTAAAGTGTATTTTCCCCATAGTGGGTAAAACACCAGATATGATAATTTCTCCTTTTTATCCATTTTTTATGAATATACTTGTAAATGAGCTCTTGGTTCTGGGGTCTTTTTCCAGTTGGTGATTTATTAAATTGAATTAATACCAATATGTGATTTATGACTTTTCCTTTATTTCCACCTTTTTTAGTGGGTGCTTCATATAGCAGCCTTTTAATGTGTGGATCCTCTTCCTTCTCCCCAACACTGATGTTGAGATCAAATGCAAGCTTAGCACTTTTTATAGCTACAGTGGACATTGCCCTGCAGCCATTTTGTTATTATAATAGAAAAATGGAGCTCTCCTGACTCATAATGGACTAAAAATGCAAGGTTTTGTGGTATTATTCCCCTTTCATTCAGCTGAGCAGGGTTTCAGAGCACTAATTTGCATGCTAAGCTTAAATTTAGTTGGAACTGTCTTTCAGGAAAGATTTATAGTTCATAAACATTTAAGCTTAACCAACCTTTCCCAGTTATAAAGGGAGATAGGCAGACAACCCTGGACCATAAGAAAGCAATAAGACATGACAGGGTGTGGGTTGTTGATTTCTAAGAGCACGCCCCCAGGTGCATTGTTAGGCATGATTCGCTTGTGCTGAGTGACTACAGCAGCTGGGTAGTGCTCTTATCAATCAACAACCCACACCCTGAAGTGTCTTATCACTCTTATAAAATGGGTAACAACTATTTCTATAACAATCAAACAAAACTCTTGACACATTATTAAACAGTTAATAATAGTATGTTATTTTATTTAAAGATAGTGAAAAAATAGTCTCCAGACGTGGGTAGAGGAGTAGTAAAATTGATTGAATAGCAACTCACTGAAAAATGCTAAACTAGTGAGTTGGAGGGACAGCAATGCATTATTTGAGCAGTTTGGGCCTGCCTCTACCTATGTAACGCTGTTTTCCCACCTTTTCTCTTTGCTTATAAAGTATTACTGTATTGCCTACTTTCTTCATCCTGTTTTTTTTTTCTGTTTTACCCCTTATTCAAGACATAGAATGTTTATCATGGAATGTTTACCATGGAATATGTAAGCAACAAGACACTCCAGGGTGTGTGTTAGACACTTTAACACACGGCTAGGAGGCGTAGTGAGGCACGAGGCCACTGGCCGAGTGCGTCCAGCCTCCTAGCCGTGTGTTAAAGTGTCTAACACACACCCTGGAGTGGCTTATTGCACTTATGAAATGGCCACCTAAAATACAGATGTATGTGTTGAGTAAAATATATAGCATTTAATAGTGAAAAATGTAAAAGTTTGTGTTAATTTTTAATAAAATAGTTCCTCCACCTGTTTCTTTTTTTTTTTTGAGTTGAAGACTTTTGAGCTATTTAGGCTTCTGTGTCTGTATTTTTTCCATTATGTAGTTGCCATGGTACCACCCCTCCACACCCCACCCAACTAGTAGCAATCCTAAGTTTGGAAAAATACATTATGATTTCTGTTTGCAGAAGTTGAACAAAAATTTTTATCTAGTGTGACGAGGGCTCCCAGCCAGCTACTGCAGGTTAGTTAACAGTTTCAGCTGGAGTTTAGCACCATCGTTCTCGCGCTTGGGGCTAGCAGCTGTGCCGGGTCCTGCAGCTGCCGCTCGGCATCTTCCAGCTGGGAACCGGGGAGGGGAGATGAGGGGCTGAGCACTGGTCTTGCACAGCAGCGATGGGTACTCTGGCTGCTACTCGACATCTCTCAGCTGGGAACAGGGAGGAGGACTCAAGCACCATTGGTTTTGTGCTTGGGGATAGCGGCAATTACACCGCAGTGCTGTGGACTTGGACTATGGCTTCCCGCAAGGAGCTCAGTGACAAAGCGCATACAGCAGGGGTTCTGTTCCTCTGCAGTGGGCCAACTGCCTGTATGTCTTGGGCAAGCTTCTGGATGAAACTGCTTTTGATACCTTAAGCATTATTTTTTTAGTTCATGTGAGAATAAAGATGGCTGCTTTTTTTTTTGAACATTCCATTTGTGCTGATTACCTGAATTACTACTGAGCTGAAGAAACCTGTACCTCTTTATGTGTGTAAGAAATATTAACACACGTCTGGCAGCCAATGAAATGACTGCAAATTACTTATCCATTTCATAAAGGGATTCAAAATTCTGCTCAGTTCCTCTGGTAGAATGTTACTCTCCTAACAAACAGTACACACAGACAACAAAGGCATGTTATAGAGCCAGTGACTCAATTATCTCACTGTCAGGGCAAGCAGAAGAGATTTCCCCGATGAGTAGGAAAAGACTGAAGGGGAATCTTTCACCATTAGTAGAGAAACAGTTGTAATGAAAACTATAAACATTACTTAATGTTTCTAATGTGTTTCTGTGTGTAAGGAGAGTGTGATGATCAGGGAAACAATGTTTAATTTATTTGTTTTATTTTTTATTTAAGGTCATATTATTTTTAGGGCCCAGTTGAAGGTTTTTACAGTGTAAAAGTAACAGCCAATGTTTGTGATGGAAGATCAGTTCTGGTTGCAGAGGGACTGATGGAAGATAGTTCTGGTTGTAGGGGGACTGATTTGCTCATTGTGTGATATGGTTTAGGACCAGGATGACTGTGTGTAAATAGAGATTTAATGTACAGTCAGCTGATGTCTCTTGGCCAATGAGATTTCTAGATTTTCTCTTGCCATTTTATAACAGTGAATAAGTCAAATGTCACAGAATATAATGTTTATGCAGTAAATCTAATGTTACAACTCACACTGAAGATAAGTTAAAGGATCCCTAAGCACAGTTCATTTTAGTTTTTTTTAATAATGGAGGTTTTAAATGGACTGTTTATATGTACTTTTTCATCTTAAAACTTACCATACTGTTGAAATTATGTTGCTGAAGTACTGAAAAAGGAGTTTGCTGGTCTGTGCTGGTTATGTGCCTTCTTGAAAACTTAGATCAACTAAGCTAGCTATTTTACAGGGAGTGTGTCTTTCTTACCTTTGGATTTCGATAATTTTTTCTGTGCATGTGCTCACTATTCATCATGTTTGAAGTAGTGGACTGTAAAGATGTTGAGGACATACATTTAAACTTTGATTTTTATATTTGGCCTTACCAAACTGAGCCTACAGTATCCAGTATTAATCAGTGTGAGAGGGCACAAGCTGCATCTGATTCTGACATACAGACTGACATTTCTGATTCAGATGACACAAATCAAAGACTTACATTGGATTGGTTAGTATGTTTAATTATTAATACTTAATCATTGCTTTATCTGTAATCTAGGGGTCCTTGTCTGTTTTATTTAGCAACACAAAGGTATTCCCAGTCCTTCATATAATCTGTGACAGCCCCCCCATTATACTGTATTGCAACTCATTGACCTATGCTGTATCACAAATTGTATGTCTATATTTTTTAATATGTCTTTGTACTCAATCTTCTGATTCCTGATATCTGTAGAAGTGATGCTGATCATGAAGTCTGAGTATAACAGAAGGATTTAAGTCCTTTCCATGTCTGAGAATAGCCAACTAAATGAGGCATCCAGGAAAGTCATGGTGGTTGGATGGACAGAGTTCAGGTATATCCAAGAGATAGAGGAGATTTTCCTACTATCCAAGAAAATGCGAGTCCATGAATGATTGTGAAGAACTGAAGGGGCAGTATAAAACTCTATGATAACGTAAGAGTCTATGAGGCATGTGAGCCACGGAATGTTTGCTGGCAGTAGTGTTACTCCAGAGTTATGAATTGATAATCCAATGATTAGTGGAAGGGTACTATTAGAATATCTGGAATAAAAGTAGGGGATGGATCATATGGAACAGCAGGTGACCAGGTTGGAGTACTAGTTGGAGGTAGGATACAAGGCCCAAAAGAGCCACAGCCAACAGCATGGAGCCCCAAGCCAGTAAGGTGAAGAGGAGAAGCTAGCCAGTCAAATGTAAAGGAAGTACGGAGTGGATCCTGAATAATTGAAGGAAGAAGCAGAGGAAGCTATGGGCCAGCAAAGTTGAATGACATCTGGAGCAGGAAGGAGCAGGGCAACATCAGGTCCATGGTGAATGACAGCAAATTGTAGGAAAACTGAAGCAAGGCAAGGGATGATGATCCACAGAGGGCCATGCACCAGGACCAACGGGAGTCCCAAATCTGATGAAGGCTGGAAGCAACCAGAGAAAATGATGGAAGGTGCTGGAGCAACTAAGGATGAGGTTCCAAATCTGCAAGAAATGTAGTCTGTACAAAGGTTGAGCTGGAGACATGCAGCAAGAAGTCCATAAGGCAGTCAACCCGGAGCAAGAGAGGGAGTAAACAAGCCAGCATGATCCAGATGATGAGGGAAAGGAGGCCAAAGGGGCTTGAGGATGGAGGTCCATGGAAGAACAGGATGGCAAGTGGAGTCATTGAAATGTAGAAGGGTCCTGAGTGAAGGAAAATGGCAAGCTGGCAGGATGGAGGCAAATAGGTTGAAGCGGTTCAGGCTCCACAGTAGAAGTTGCAGGCAGAAGTAGGCAATACAGGTCCAGAAGGGTCGAGGCAACAGGCAGAGAAAAACACATGTGAAGTAGCGGAATGGAAGATAGGAATCCAGATGGAACGTTTGAGGCAAAATGATCCAGACTGGATTTGGGTAGTTCTGTTCCTGAAGGGAAGCAGCAACTGCACTGGTTGCTGCCAAACAGAGGTAGGGACGGAGGATGTCAGGTTGGTAGTAGCAGGAAATTACATTCCCAAAGAGAAGCAGCAACTGGCAGGAGGCTGAGAAGATATGGTAAAAGTTCATAGAATGGAGACATGGCTTCCATCCCTGGTAGTCAGGGTGAGCTAATCTGCACTCAATGCTGTTCAGCAGAGTTAGGGATGGATGATGTCAAGTCAGTAAGTAGGATGTAGTTCTGTTCCCAAAGGGAAGTAGTAACTGGTGGTAGTGACTGTAATGGAATCCCATCCCCAGTAGACCAGGGAAGTCTACCTTCACCCGACACCTCAGAAGGCATGAGTTAGGGATGGAGTCCGAAAGACTGCTGGTATGCACTGGCTGAGCATAATGCTGCTGAAGAAAAAGGAGTGAGAGGTAGGACATAGATGACAGGATAAGGTGATGAAGCAGGGATGCCAGTGATAAAGGTAATGGGGTGAAAAGGGGATGGTAATACAGAAAGGATGGGATGAAAGGTACGTCACAGAGAAGTATTTATGTATTTATTTAGCTTTTGATGACCGGGTAAGTACACTAGACAAATAATATGCCTATTTTCAGGAACGACCAGGAGATTACAACAATGAGGTACAGGGAGATTCAGGAAATCACAGTACAACATTACAGCACAACATCATATGAAAGTACAGTGGGAAGAGAAAAACAGGTCATATACAAGTGAAACAAGTAAAACAGAAATACATCTTAGCACAGAATGCATTATAGCACACCCAGGATGGATGGTCGTGGAAGTATTAAATATTAAATAAGACGCGGTCAGGTGCACTGTGTACACAATTTGGTCTGGGGGACAGGCTAGGTTTGGCAGATGGCACCTGTGAGAGCAAATTAGGGTCCAATAGTCTGGAGCCAATGCTCTAGGGGGGCCTTGTGCAGTCACACGCAGAGGCAAGTTTCAGGACACCCCACAAGGAATTTTGGAAGCACTGATGTGAGGGAGCTGAGCGGACATACTCAGGAAGGGAGTTCCAGAGTCTGGGAGCACACACGGCGAAGTTCCTGTCACCCATGAGGGTCCGGTTGGGGGGAACTTTTAACATCCCCGGGGCCTGGGACCTGAGGTGGTAGGGAGAGAGGTCGGCAGGAGATAGAAGCTGAGCCAGCCCTGAAGGAGTCCTGGATCTCAACACTTTGCCCAAGAGGCACCCTAGCCCGAAGTCCAGGTACGTGGCAGGGGAGAGCCAGCAGAGCTTGTCGTATAACTCACAGTGGTGAGTGAGATGAGGGGCGGCCAAGACAAAGCAGCAGATGTTGTTGTATGCCATGTGCCACCTTGAGAGGTGGGTTTTGGGGGAGCGGACAAATAGGTGCATACCATAACTGAGGGAGGGAAGGAGTACTCCTCTCGCCAGGGCCAGATGGGCTGCTGGGATGAGGTTGTATTTGGCCCTGTAGGCCAGACCCAGTTTGTTATTTGTTGCTCTGCAGACGTTGAAAATATGACTCCCCAAGTCAAGTTGTGGGTCTAGTGCCACCCCAAGGTACTTGACTGAGAGCACTGTTGGAAGGACAGTTCTGTCTGGGCAGGTGATATCAAGCGGGGTGGTTAGGGCTTTGATTCTGGCAGCAGAGCCAAAGAGCATAGCCCGAGTCTTTTTCAGGTTCAAGACTAGTTTGTGTTTGTTTACCCAGGCCAGGACACTGTTGAAGTCCTCAGTCAGGAGCTTGTTGAGTGAGGCGATGTCACTGGAGTGAGATATTATGACCAGGTAATCTGCATACAGTGTGGCATTGCAGTTCATTGCAGTCACCGGGAGTTGATTAATAAAGAGGGAGGAGAGGAGGGGGCCCAGTACTGAGCCCTGGGGGACACCAGAGGTAACCGGTAGAGGCTCGGATACGATTTTATTGAAACAGGTCCTCTGCATTCTACCATGAAGGTAATCCGATAACCAGGTCATAGCGGGGGGGGAGGGGAGAGGCCGAGCTCCTTCAACTGAGTATAAAGCAGCTTGTGATCAACGACGTCAAATGCCTTGGACAGGTCAATAAAAATGGCTCCCGAGAGTTTGCCCTGGTCCATGGCAGTCCTGATGCTGGGAGCGACAGAGACCAGGGCTGTGGTGGTACTATGCCCATTACGGAATCCGTGCTGGGCCAGGGACAGGAGTTCATGCACCTGTACGTACTCCGAGAGCTGCTCAGCCACTACCTTTTTGAGAAGCTTACTAAGGGATGATAGGATCTCAATCGGACGGTAGTTGTCCGGAATTTTGGGGTTTCCCTGTTTCAGGACAGGGACTACCCTAGCCTCCTTCCAGATTTCTGGGATGACTCCCTTTGTTAGTGATAGGTTAAAGATGTGGGCCACTGAGGGAGCAATGAGAGAGGCACCTAGTTTTAGTAGCTTTGGTTCCAGGTTGTCAAGGCCAGGGCTAGAGTACTGTGAGAGGCCAGAGAGAAGCCTCGTCACATCTGTGACTGACACAGCTCTGAGGTAGAACTTATGTTGAGTGGAGTGATCCACCTGCCCAGTAGGTAGAGGAGTGGAGGGAGTTCCCCTGTCAGGTGAGAATAGTGCTGAGAAAACAGATAGGTCAGAAAAATGGGAATTCAGAGAGTTAGCGATGGTGTGTGGATTGTTACAGGATACCCCTCCAATAGTCATGTCAGATACCCCCGGATGAGAGGTCCCACAGACTACAGATTTAATGTTACTCCAGAACCGCCTGGGGTCCCTGGCTGAACTGAATAGGGCAGACTTGCAGAAATCACTTCTTGCAGTTATGATGACCTTTTTGTACTCATTTCTAAGGAGCCTGTATTGATGGTACAGTGTAAGATCAAGGGAACCTTTGAAATGAGACCAACACTTGTCTCTGGCCCTCATTAGGGCTAGGAGACTCCCATGCAACCAGGGGGTGGCGGACCCCCTCACCCTATGGGTGACCTTCGGAGCATGCTTGTCTTGTAGGGCATCCTCATTTGAACAAATACGTTGACAATGAAGTGCTTGACTGTATATGACAGAACTTAATAATCTCCACCCTACCATAAAGGTTAACTTTCTGGACACCACAGTCATCATTAAGGATGGAACCTTACATACATGTATTTACAGGAAGCCAACAGACAGACAGAGATACTTGCACAGGAAAAGTAACCACCCAAACCATACAAAAAAATCTGTCATATACAGTCAAGCACTTCGTTGTCAACGTATTTGTTCAAATGAGGATGACAGAGATACACATTTGGCTATGTTGAAAAACACCTTTATGGAGCAGGGACACTCTTCCAGGGAAATTGACAGGATAACAGAATGGGCAAAGCAAGTACCAAGACAACAACTACTACAATATAAAGAAAAGACAGCTACAGAAAGAATACCTTGGTAGTCACATATCATCAGACCTTGAACATCTCGTAAGATTATTAAAGATCTCCACCCAATATTTAGGATGACACCCTTAATTGTATTTTTAAGGAACTCCCACTACTATCTTTTAAACAACCACCAAATTTATCCAGCCTAATTATTAGGAGCAAACTTTCACCAGGACAGAATACCACGTCACACAATGGCACACGACCCTGCAATCAACGCCCCTGTAAGACTTGTGGGCTCATTTCTACCTTGGACTGTGTGGTTACATCACAAAACAGACAATTCCAGGTGCATGGCAGTTATACATGCATGTCACGACATGTTGTTTATTTCATTCAGTGCAAGAGATGTCCACTAACAGGTAATGTAGGAGAGACACGCCAACAGCTCCGCACTAGGATGAACTCACACAGACATACTATTACAGCAAGGAAGACTGAAAAACCAGTGGGGCATCACTTCTCCCAGCCTGACCACTCAGTCTCAGATATGTCAGTAATGGTCTTAAAAGGAAATCTCAAAAAACACACAACAGAGACGAGCTTTTGAGATTAAACTTATTTTACATCTCAGTATGGTAGCAGATGGGATGAACGTGGATCTTGGCTTTATGGGAAACTACAGAAACTAACATCCACAGACCTTTTCTTCTTCAAACTGACATATTATAGGACTTCAGCATGTGTGGGATGCAGATGCGTGTGTGTATGTATGTGTGTGGGTATGTGTTATGAGGTATGTCATATAACAGATGTGGGGCTTGCTGACACATTGAGGTAAGTCTCTATTTAGCTATATGGAGTTATAATGTGTTACTATTTTTTATTTCACACACATAATGAATATTCATTTCTCCTTACTTTTTATCTTTGCCTTGGGGATTGATTCCATTGCACCATATCCAGATTACCCAGCCTGCTAGTGTACATACAGGAGTGTTATCTTATACTGTTATATATAATTTGCGTAATTCTGTACATATTGGGGTGTGTGATCTCATTTGCTTGGGGGTCCTGCACAGATCTTTTTATATTAGGCTAATATTGTAGTAATTTGTGGATATGTAGGTATGCTAGACCTCTGGTATTACACATATACTTTATATTTACTTCTAGTTACCTTATCCTGGGGAGGGTGGCAGGTTTATTTCATGGTAGCTCTATCTAGTATCCTTGGAAATGTTATTTTGCAGATAGTAGTAAGGTTAAATAGTGTTACTTTTTTACTCTGTAAATATTATGAGAGATAAGACCTTTTACTCAGGATTTCATGACTAGTTGTATTCCTTTGGGGAACAATTGCAGTGACTGAAGTTAATATACTGTAGGTTCACTAGGAGAGTGAGTGAGTGTGTGTGTGTGTGTGTGTGTCTGTGGGAGAGAGAGAGAGAGAGAAAGGAGGGGAGAGAGAGAGACAACATCTCCTTTAAGCTATGTATCTCCCCCACCCACATTATTGTGATGTGGGGTGGGTTAGGTGGTATTGTTTGTATGAAAAGGAGGAGAGAAATTACATTTTTATCTCTTTTTCAGATTCCTTAGACACTTGTGGTACATCAAGTTGCTACATTCTCAGTATATATTGACATCAGTACATACCAGGCTACATGGTCTTAATTCCTTGAGGTTCCTCGACTAGAGTTTTTTGTTTGACACTAATATTATCAATTTATATTTAAATTATCATGTATATAGTCTTGAGGTTTTTGAAATTTCTTGGGCCTTTTCTTTAGCTTGAGAATACAACTGGATGACATGTCCAGCTAGGTTTTACACATCACACAGTGTGCACTGATGTTTTTTAGACAACTTTACTGGTAATTCTTGTATTTTAATGCTAACATTGTAATTTCATGAGCCCTATAACTATCTTAGTTTGTCTTTAAGCTAAGTGGGGGTTGCCTTTCATTAATCACATCCTTATTCTCAATGTGGCACTCATACCTTGATTTAGAAGTTATCTGCTTCAGCAGTGTTATCTTATGTCAATTCAATTTATATGCAGTAGGATTCTTTGTATGTGTGTTGCACCAAGCACATCTGAACCCAAGGTTCTTTCAGACTGAAGGCAGTATTGTACTGTTAAACTTCTCTGTCATCATCTTCTGTTTTTTTTTTTCTTAAATGAGTATTTTAAACCAATGGGGATTTTTTCTGTTTTCTCTGCATTATCTAGCTGTTATAAGTATTGTATTTTCTAAACAACTGCCATGAGCTTCTGAAGAAGGACTGGTTGGTCCGAAAGCTAGAGCACTTTGTTCTTGTTGTTACATCTATGTTGGTCCATTAAAAGGTATCAAATCATTTGCTTCTGGATCTATTCTTGCAAGGAACAATACAGCAACTACTAAATCTAGATTTTTACATTGTTAAAGGAATTCTTACAGGACATAACTGTTTAGTTATTTCAAAAGAAGAAGCAAGAAGCAGTTATGTGCAATCTATGACACTAGCATTTTGCAGATAACTCTATTTTTTCAAAAAGTGCTTGTAAGTATCTGTTAATGTCATACAGGCACACCATTTATACAGACCTCTAACGGTTTGTTGATGTGCTGCAAAAGATTGCACATTACAGAAGGGAAAAAAGTGATAATTCAATTAGTATATGTGTATACTGTCAACATTTTATTAGCATTTGATTGGTTGAAATTATGTAAGGTCCCCACCCCTTCTGCTCCTTTGTGTGCAGGATATGACACAGCCCCCCTTACGATCCCAAGTGTGCCAGATATGATGCAGGCCCCTTTCTGGTTCCAGATTGTGGCGTTGCTATGGAGAAAGTGAAGGTTGGCTTGTTTGGGCTTGCCCAGGACATGTCAGTGGGGATAAAAGTAGACTTGACTACATATTGTTTATGAACAATTGAACTGGTAAAACTTCTGATCAAGTACTACATTCACAATGCTTAAGCTAGTGCTGTGTAGTACGGTAGTATAGTTTTAAAATGATGTTTTGCACGTTTAGACTGTTTTGTATTAATACTAAATGCATATAGTTGCTAAGCCCTGGCAGTTTTCATCATTTTATTTTTATTTTGCTGCATTCTAAATGGCAAGTAATGGTTTAGTTATGTTCAGCTTATTTTAATTCCGTTTCATTAATTTGGAGGTCCTCCTTTCTATTTCCATTCAGTCTGTCCCCAAATGCACAATGTTTCTAGTGCATTATTCAACTGGCATCATTTTACATTTTAAAAATATTATTTGTCTGCACACAATGTTTTAGCTAATCTCCATGTTACAAGAAAAGCAATGCAAATTATTTGCAGTCTATTGAAAAGTACATTTCTCTATAACATGCTGTTTAGTGCATGTAGCTAATGTTTATTTTGTTTACTAAATGTGCATGTCCTGAAATATTGATTTATGAATTACTTTATTTCAAGGGTTGAATTCTAAAACATAGAAACATAGAAACATAGAAATTGACAGCAGATAAGGACCGCATGGCCCATCCAGTCTGCCCATTTCTTTTTCTACCTCATAAATGTGCCATTGGCCTTTGCTCTGTCAGTGACCTATCTATTCATACTCATTTGTATTGCTCCCTTATGCCTATCCCATGCCTGTTTGAAGCCATGCACTGTATTCATAGCCACCACTTCTTGAGGTAGGCCATTCCATGCATCCACCACCCTTTCTGTAAAAAAGAATTTCCTCACATAACCCCTTAATCGGCCCCCCTCTAATCTCATGCTGTGTCCTCTTGTCCTGCTATTTTTCTTATATTTAAACATGTTAGACTCTTTCACCTTGTTAATGCCCATAAGGTGTTTGAATGCCTCGATCATATCACCTCTCTCCCTCCTTTGCTCAAGGGTATACATATTGAGCTCTGTTAATCTGTCCTCATATGTCTTCTGATGCAGTCCCTGCACCATTTTGGTTGCCCTTCTCTGGACTGCCTCAATTTGGTTAATGTCCTTGTGAAGGTGTGGCCTCCAATACTGCATGCAGTACTCCAGATGGGGCCTAACCAGTGTCTTGTAAAGAGGGATTATTACCTCCCTCTTACGACTTGTGATACCCCTACTAATACACCCTAACACCCCCCTAGCCTTACATACTGCTTTAGAGGTCTGCTTGATGATTTCAGGTCATCAGTGATGATGATGCCCAAGTCTCTTTCTTCCTTTGTGACTGCTAGCAACTCCCCTCCCAGCCTATAGGTGGCTTCAGGGTTTCTCTTCCCTATGTGCATGATCTTGCATTTCTTTGCATTACATCCCAGTTGCCACTCTTCTGACCCTTTTGATAGTTTATCCAGATCTCTTCTCATTCTGCCCACCCCATCTGGATCATCTACTCTGTTGCAGATCTTGGTGTCATCTGCAAACAGACAAGCCTTACCCTCTAGTCCATCTGCAAGGTCACTAATGAAGATGTTGAAGAGGACTGGCCCCAGGACTGATCCTGAAGTACCCCATATGACTTGTATCTCTTCTGACTGTATACCATTTACCACCACTCTCTGTTTTCTGCCTGTCAACCAGTTTGCCACCCAGTTGACCAACTTGGACCCACCCCGAGCCTACCCAGCTTATTTATCAATCTTCTACGTGGAACAGTGTCAAAAGCTTTGCTGAAGTCAAGGTAGGTGACATCAACTGCTCCCCCTTGGTCCACCACTCTGGTTACCCAGTCAAAGAAATCTATGAGATTAGGCAGGACCTTCCTTTTGTAAACCCATGCTGTCTTGGATCCTGTGCCCCTATGGATTCCAGGTGTTGCACTATCCTTTCCTTAAGGAGTGCTTCCATAATCTTGCCCACTACTGAGGTAAGACTGACTGGTCTGTAGTTCCCTGCCTCCTCCCTGCTACCACTCTTGTGGAGCGGGATCACATGAGCCCTTCTCCAGTCTTCTGGGACCTCTCATGTCTCAAGACTCCTTAAACAGTTCTGCTAATGGCTCTGCTAATTCACCTTTAGCTCCTTAAGTACCCTGGGATGTATGCCATCAGGTCCCATTGCTTTATCCACCCTGAGCTTAGCAAGCTCTTGTAGGACCCTTTCTTTTGTGAAGGGAGTAGTGCTCACCTCCTTCCCCCCCGTGTCCATGGTGCTGAGCTGTGGGCCCTGCCCTACCTTCTCTTCAGTAAATACTGAGCAAAAGTATCTATTTAGGATAGATGCTTTTACATGGTCCTCCTCCTCACATGCTCCCTTTTCTCCATTAAGGTTAGCAATACTCCCGCTGGACTTTCTCCTTTCACTAATGTATCTATAGAAAGTCTTGTCACCTTCTTTTACTGTTCATGCTAGCGTTTCCTCAGTTTGGGACTTTGCCTGCCTTACTGCCTTCCCTGCTTCCCTTAGGGCAGTTTGGTATGCCTCCCTATCTTCATCCCTCTGTGTTCCCTTATATTTCCTGAAGGCCAGCCTTTTGGCTCTGTCCTTTTCTGCTACTGTATTTGAGAACCAAAGTGGTTTCCTTCTTCTTTTGCACTTCCTTTCTGTCTAACACAATGGGATGTTGCTTCAAGTTGCATCCGTAATGCTTGCCCACTTTGCCTGTACCCTCACCTGTGTTTCTTTTTTGTCAGAGCTAGCTTAACTCTGTTGGCCATCTTATCAAAGTCAGCTCCTCTGAAGTCCCATGTTTTGCCTTGGAATGGGATGATTTAGATGTAGTAGCCAAATTGAACCATACCATGTAATGGTCACTGGCCCCCAGGTGACCTTCTACCTGGAGATCTGTGATCCCTTCCCTGTTAGTCAGTACCAGATCTAGGATAGCCCTGTCTCTTGTGGATTGTTGTACCAGTTGTTTGAGGCCGTCCCCTGCAGGGAATCCACTATGTGTCTAGTTCTGACAGATGTTCCTGCTGGTATTGACAAGCTGTATCCGGCATGTTGAAGTCTCCCATTATCAGAACCTCCTTTAGCTGTCATGTTTGTATATCCTCTAACAGTAATGTGTCTATGTCCTCCTCCTGGTCTGGGGGCCTGTAGACAACCCCAGTTTTATGGCTGTCCCATTTCCTGTTTCCAGGGTGACCACAGTTCTTCTGGCTCCTTATGTGTATTCTGAATTTCTGTAGCTTTGATATTTTCATTGACATACAGGACACTCCTCCCCCTTTTGCACCTCTGTCTCTTCTGAACAATGCATAGCCAGGTACTTAATCTCCCAAGTGTGGTTACTGGTAAACCACATCTCACTAATTGCTACTATGTCCAGTTTAGCCTCTGACATTATTGCCTGCAGGTCTGGGATCTTATTTCCCAGGCTGTGAGCATTGTGTACATGATTTTCCATTGGGCAGATTTAGGTGTGTTAGTTGTTGGGTGAGGTTTGGCATTATCCCTGTGGAGTAGGTAATGGGAAGACAAACCTTTTTCTTACCTGGTGATGCAAATGAACTGCAAACATGCTGAATCCCTGTTTGACCATTAGCTGAGGGGAGGGTGTTCTTCCCATTCGACGTATGGGGCTGCACCCTCTCCCCCATTGCTAGTTTAAATATTCTGCAAAGACATCAACTTCTACCCCAATGCACTGACTCCTTAGTCAGATGCAGTCCATCAAATTTAAAGAACTTTCACTCCCAGAACTGTTGCCAGTTCCCTACAAATCTGTGTCCTTTTTCCTGGCACCAGCCCTTGAGCCACGTGTTTAGCTCCCCTATCTCCCCTTCTCTGACCTTCCATCCATCTGCCCCCCTCTCCCAGACTTGTGTGGGTCTAGGGTGCATATGTCATAGATGTTGGTTAGACATTTATCAAACAGTCATCTGTTACACCCATGAAAGAGAGAACTGTCTACTGTAAATGGACTGATGATTTGTGAGCAGTTAGATCCAGGCAAACTGATAGTAAAAGATAGTAGAGAAACTCCTTGCCATTTTATCTAAAACTCACAAACAGTCTTAGTTGCCCCCTCCCTGAGAACAGCAACTGTGGGGGTTTAAAATAATGCTGAGGCCAGTTTGACAGTTGCAGTGATCACTGCAATTTTACAACACTTAAGTACTGTACATCTGAAATACCATGATAAACTGAATTCAAATAAATTTAGATTTGTAGGGTTTTAACTGATTTTATCACAGTCATAAGCACTAACATTCTATAATGAGAGTGGCTCTTTCTTTAAATATAAGGCATGGATGTTATAAAATGAGCTGTACAACAAACTCCTCCTTTAGTAGTTTTTAATAGTATACATACACACACACACACACACACACACACACACTTACTTTTAACATTGTTAAGCATGTCTGAAATAAGCTGGCCCGGTGGTGCTGAGGGTTGAGGTGCTGGACACCACACCTTCCGCCACGCTGGTGACCCGTGTTCGGGAATGAGCACGGTTTGCTGTGGGTTGGCATGGAGGAGATGGATTAAGCATCCAATGGACTGCTCTCCATCTCCGGGGAGGTGGGTTTTCTGCGGCCAGTGCTCACCTGACCCCTAGCGGAGGCTGTGGCTCGGCAGCACAGAGCTGCATGTCATGGGGGCAGAACACAGCATACTCTTGATAAGGGCATGCATGGGAGTGTGTGGGCACCCAGTCACTGGCATCATTGCACGCCATGAGCTCACAGGGGAGAAAAGTGGAAAAAGGGAACATCCAGTTGCAGCGGCTTGATGGCCATCTGTGAGCACCTGTGCCAGCTCCAGGAAGGGATTGCCATGTGTGGATCCATACTAGGTGGGGGGGAGTTAGCCATGCCCCTGCCTCCCACCATGGGTGTAAGCCATGGGGCAATTAGGTGGTCACCCTTCAAAGGAGACCGGTATGGGTCAGAGGTGACCAGAGAAAGGGATGTGAAGATGGATTGGCCGACTGGAGGCCCCAGGAGAAACAACCCCAAAAAAAAAGTATGTCTGAAATACTGTAATAAACTGAATTATGAGCATTTTAACTGCATTTTAGTAAGTTGGATCTGTGGTGTTTTAACTCATTTTATCACAGTCATGAGCACTAACATTCGATAATGAGAGCAGTTCTTTTATTTTGTTATTTCCAGTTAAAACTGTGTATGGAAATATTTTTGTAGCTTTCTTAAAAGCTTGAAATTAGTCATATGTAGGACTATTTGTATCTTAAATAATTAAGTTTCAGAATATCACTCCTAATTTTTCTTCCCACATTGGCCTGTCACATTTCTTATGCTGCAGTCTCGTGTTAGTCCATATTTCCTTCCCATTTAAAACAAAGTCCCCATTCATTTCAGTAGAAGAAAGTTTGAATTATTTAATCTGTTTCTATTTAACAGTTTGTGATTGAACAAGTTAAATATTTGTTAGAAGTGCTGTATCCATATCATATTTTTTCCACATTATAACTGTTTTAAAGCATTTCCATCTAAAATTTAGTTCTGTTTCTATTGACACCCCCACCTCTGCCAAGCATTTAAATGCAATAATTACTAATCAGTGAGTCTTCTTGGCCATAATTGGTCTAAGTTACAGTGGTTCTCAGTTTCTGCTCTGCTTGGGGTGTGTTCCAGCCCCCCCCTCATAAAAGCTGGAAGATTATCTCATAATAACCTGTTTTCGACTATTGAGCCAACTGTGGTAACACTTTGCATAGTTTCAACTTCTTTAACACTGTTGTGGCCTAGACTTTAACATTTTATTTAATTTTGATAACCGGGTGGGTCCACTGGAACCACTGTGATCCCTTTTTCAGGGTGACCAAATTGGCAATTTTTTTTTTTTGCAAAACACTTTTCTCAGTGGGGCTTTCACAATCTTCTACAATCAAAAGTATCACAAGGAGATGATGGTAAGTGCACTTTATTTTATTGTCTCCAATACTGTGATTGTATTAAATCAAGCTTATAAAGCTATAACAAGTTTTTAAAATTTAGGCTTACCTGCCTTGACTATATTGAGCAAAAGTTCTGCAGTGCCTCATGTACAGTAACTTCACACGGTATGTCAAATGAAATGTATCAAAATGTTACTAGCATTTAAATGTTATAATTGCATGTATAGGGGCAATTTCATAGGCAGGTTGTTTTTTCTGCCAGTTGACTTATAAACTGTTTTGATTTTAGTAATAGAAATGAGGCATCCAGGACCTCTACTCAAAAATATAACATTAATTAATGTAGACAAAAAAGCAGGCACCTGTATAAGGCAATTAAACTAGCAACATTTTTGTTCTACATTAACAGAAAATGTATGCAGTTTTTTTACAATGCAGATTAATAATGGGTGAATGTGTTGACGATTCTAAAATAGCTGCTCTGTTTTTCTCTTTTGTGAATTTAGTATGCTTTTTTGTAAGAAAAATCATAATATATACTCATATGTATACAGACAACATAATCTTCTTTGCCTCCAGTCCAGTCCAAAATGATGTCCTCACCCTCCTACAAAGAGACTTCCACAGTGTGCAATCTTGGTTCTAAGCAAACCAGCTGAAAATTAACACTAGCAAAATGGTAACAATGATCTGTGGATCAGTGCAAAAACTGGCCATAATGACTACACCCTCAGTTATCATCTCTTTAAATGGAACCTCGCTTCAATTTGTCTCATCCTAATAATACCTGGGAGTGTAGCTTGATCCCCACCTAAACTTCTCTACACACACTGATGCCATCACATCAAAGCTCCAATCCAAGCTGGGTATGCTGTATTGTGACAGAGACTCCCTCCCACTTCCAGTCAGATGTGAAATTGTGACTAAAATGATAAGGCCCATCTGCAACTATGCTGATGTAGTTTACAGCACAGTCCCTGCCGCTTCTCTTTCCAGACTGGACATCCTCCTTAATGCCTTCTGATGCTTTGACACAGACTCCCACTATAGAATGCACCACTGTTTCCTTTACTCCTCCCTCAGTGTCCCACCTCTATCCCACCACCATCACATCCACTCGGTGACCCTCATATTCAAATTGTGGCTCGGACTACTACCCTCCTACTTTTCAGATAAGTTATCTCCAGCAGCCCACCCCTACTCCCTTCCTAGCAGTGATACCCACTCTTTCTCACTTCCCTTGCTGTCTTCATCAGTTGGTAAGTCTGTTTTCTCCTTCAGACTTCCTTCCTCATGGAACCAAAAAAAACCCTACAACTAAGAAATGCTCCCTCACATATCAAAAACAAGTGGCAAATACAGCTCCTTCCCTTCCCAATTTCTTTCTGCCACTCACAACTTCTCATCCTTTTCCTCCTCTCACCCATACTGCATTTTATAACTATGCACAATTGATCTTCTCTAATTTGCTGAATCAGCTGTTCATAATATACTTCTAGTATGTATGTATGTATGTATGTATGGCTCAACAATGTAAATATCTTGCAATCTTGAGTTGACAAATCTGCATTACACTTGAATTTTGTATTGTATACAGATGTATTTCCTTTGTATGTATTCATTGCCCATGTCCCCGGGTCACTCCTGGAAATGAGCCTCAGAACACTGTGTCTTCCCCAGTCAACAAATTTTAAATAAACAAACATGTTTCTACAGTATACATTAAGAAGTTCTGGTGTGGCAATGTTTCTCTCCCCAATCCCCTCAGCTCTTTCCTGATTTTATCATTTTAAATTAGCATGGTTTAATGCAACACATTATTTAATATGTTGACATTTGCATGTTTTTATTTAGAGTACCCATCAACTAAAACAGACCAAAAACAATAAAATAAATGTGTATCTGACATGTAATGTAACTAATATAAAACCACCCTGTAAAAGACAGTGCAATTATAAATTAATATGCAGTACAGGGCTATATATTTATGCTCTTTAGTTATTGTTTCATAGACAAGATAGATTTTAAGCCTATAGAAGCAGTACTTCCAAAGCCCACAAGGGGCCATCACACATTCAAGATTATTCACAGAGACAAAGAGTCTTCCTAACAGGATCAGACTATTACTACATTCAGTGCCTGCACCCACAACACCAAGTAAAAGTGATGATGGTTTCTTCAGTCCCACCCCATGAATCTTTAAGGACAGAACAACCAACCCCCACAAACAAAAGTGAATGCCATTGCTGTATAGTTATTGGGAGTAATCGTTGTTGAAAACATATCAATAAACAAAGACAAACACTTGTAGCATTTACCTGTGCCCCCTGATAGTGTATCTGCAGAACTGTTACACATTAAAACATCTGCTGTGTGTGCAAGTAAAGCTGACCCAGTAACTATGCCAGGAACTATGACACCTCAAAAAGTTTCACTGCATGAAAAGAAACTCAACCAGTGGTACACCTGTATATACATATAGGTATAATTGATACCCTTTTTTTTTATCTTGACACTCTTTCTCCTCCACTGTGGAGTGACTAGAAGTTGTCCAGCCGCTGGCACCCTTACCTGGGTCTGTTCAGCAACTTGCTCTCCTTATACAGGCTGCATGCAGAGTGTTCCCCCCACAGGGACCTGGATCCATGACCTGGGAGGTGCACCTCTGTAGGTACAGGGGTGCAGTGCACAGCCATCAGCCACCATGATCGCTCTGCAATTTTCTGCCTTTTCACTCCCTTAGAGCTGGATGTGCAGTGATGTCAGTGCACTAACGTGCAAATGTCTGCCGTGCTCCAACCCTCATCTGTGCGCCACTCCTGTAGTGCTTCCAACTGCCACCAGAAACCACTGCAGAATGACACAATCCCTCTTACCCACCACAGAGAGAAGAGAGCCATTGTGAGATGTTCCATCCCCCCTTCCCCTGCTGAGCCCCAAAGGCCTGAGTTTGTTCCAAAACTGGGATGCCGGCATGGCGTGAGGTGTGTCATCCAGTGCCTAAACCCTCAGTGCCACCGGGCCAGCCAATTTATACCCTTTTTGCATATATGTTATGGTTTCATTACATGTGATGCTGTCCCTGATTGCAAACTAACATTTGAAATTTCTAATAACATAATTGAGGTGGTTAGCCTCATAAAAACAAAACCATCATAATACAAGATTTAGAACTAAAATGTACATTTTGACGTTGTTTATATACCAAAAATGGTGACCACTAGAAAACTAATTAAAAAGTTGCCTGTAGTGGTGCAAAAATCTCTATATTCAAAATGTCTGAGATGAAATGATTGATAGAATTATACAATGTGGGAGGATCATCAGAAATGCTAGGTGTAATATATTAAGCCAGCACTGTATATTAGGAAAATGCACTAACATTGGGCACCCCTGAGAAAACATGGGACACCATCACATAACCAAGCAGTATATGGGTCTGCCACATCATGCTGTGTGTGCAACTCTTCTGTGAGTTCACCATTTCTGGAATCTCCTGAGTGTCAAAAAAGTAGTGAATGTAAAACTGAATGTTGTACAGTGTGTGTGAAAATTGTATATGGGGACAATGTGATCATTCTGTTGTGCACATGGATCTGACAGAGAGTGAATATTGTATGAGTCCTGCAAAAACTATCACCCCTACAGATATACAGATTGGGGGCAGTGGCACACCAGGCTATGAAAAATACATTTGTAGTCAGGAGGGTCAGCAGCTGATGAAAAATGGTCCAGTGGAACCTGTCTATTTATCATTAATAAATGAATATGAAGTACCAAGAAATAATTTTAATGGTTTTGAATATAGCCAGCAGTTTCATTTTACTAGTCTAGATCATATAACATCCATAGATCAATACTAAACTGCAGTCCACACGCTGTGTAGCAGTTGGACAGAATAATGCTTACTTTGGGTAGTAATGATTTTGTTCCGCTACACCTGGACTGTGACAGTTTAAATGACCTTGTGTATTCATTGCATAGAAACCACAATGTGTTAAATGTTGATGAATATTAGAACATTATAGCCAGTTTATTAAACAGCAAGATGGAGGTGTGTGGTAACGAGACTTTATTGCTGGTCATCACTGTTGTGAGAAATGTGCATAGGGGAGTAACCAGAGATGTCAGAAGTGTTTTATCTAGCCATATTGTCAAACAGAAAGCAAGTTATCTAGTTCCTTTAGTGAATCAGAATGATGCATTAGCTTCTCAGGTCATTTAATTGCTTTGCTAAACCAGCAACTAGTTGATCAACAGATATTAGAAAAAGCTAGAGATTTACATAGCTGATTAGGGTTGTCAGAACAAATAATGGTAGATTTGAGCCATATACACCTGTCAGAGGCAGAGCTAGATGTGACCATCTTTGTTTACTTTATGAACAAAGCTGGTGCATGGCAGACATTTGTTGTATCTCCTAATAAATAAGCAAGTTCAGTATTCATACTGTTACATGAAAACCATTATTATGGTATTAAAAATCTCAAAGGCTTTTTTGGGGCCAGAAATGTATGAGAGCATTGTCATGCCCTTTTCACGCTCAAAGCTTCACAGACATGCCCTAACACGTGTTATGTATGCATATCATTTGCTTATAGTAAAGTACAAAGTGAGGTGATACAGGGCCTTGATTGTTAAAAATACTGTAGCTCAGCAGCCTGCAAACGATGGAATAAATTGGCTTACCCTGATTGTCATTTATCTAGACTGTGCACATCAAGTGGAAAACCTCAGGGTGAGCTCTAAATTTGTTTTCTGCCAAAGGGCCATAACCGCCTTAAAAATGCATGCCCTTTGAAACCCACTTATGCTTTATCCAGCCATAAATGTCACCACCTTGTTTAGCCAGTTATATATTTTATGATTTTGAATGTATGCAAGATGTCAGTCCTGGTGACTCTAGACATATTCCACATCATACCCACTCCACTGAAGAAGGCTGTAAGTGGAAGTTTGACTGTATTGCACAATTTGTAAAAAAGGTTTATCCCAAAAGGGTTTTAGGAGTAAACCTTTATAGCTTACAATATAAAGGTGTATGACAGCCACTTCATCTTTAACCAGCTTACAAAAAAGAAAATGAAAGTGGAGTTATTGACTCGGGTAAAGTAAATTAACATTCATTACTGTAAAATGCTTAAATATCCAATTTATAGACACGCTAGGCTTCCTTCCTTCCTATATGTGTTGCTGCAATGCCTTGGGCTAAAGGTTATGAGAGTGTAAAAGATTATTTTCCACACTTTTGTAGCAAATTGGAATATCAGAATTACATAGGGTCTATGCCAGATCACAAAGATTATGGTGTAAACTACATCATGGCTGATGATAAACAGGTTTTGGAGTGGAATTGCATAAAGAAGATGTATTTGTTTTTAACGAGGAATTACACCACAACTGCAAGTCAGATGTGGAGAATCCAAAGCAGGCCTATGAAATGTTTCAAGATGGTGTTGAGCTGATGTTTCACAATGACGCAAAGGAAAGGGGCCAAATTGACCCTTTCAGTACATCACAATAGCATCAGTTTGCATGACCATATTTCAGTTTAAAGTTTTAGAGCCAGATACCATAGGGATTACACCCACTGACAACAATCACTGCCAGAGCAAGTGTTACTCCACACCTACCATATGGTGGCTGATGTACATACATAAACAAGAACAAACTTCCATACAGCATGCATTGGATGGTGGGGATGTACAGGAAGGTCATTATTTTCTTGATGGTTATGCTGTAATAGATGGTGTCTCCCCAACATCTGAGTTTTAAGGGTGCTTTTATCATGGCTGCCAGGTGTGCTACTTTGAAGACCTGTTGAACCCAATGCTTAGCACAACCTACAGACATTTATATTAACTAATCATCATGAAATTAAACTATCTCAGACATGAAAATGGCACGCATGTTAGGGATATGTGGGAGCATGAATGGAAACAGCTGTGACAATCCACAGGTACATGGCTTTTTGAAAGCAGCCCACTTTCCAGAGCTGATGAACCCCCATGAATCACTTTATGAAGAGTGCACAAATGCACTGTGTTAATGTTTCTATTTGCAGTCTGATGAGAAAATCCATTATTATTTTAACAGTTTGTATCCCTATGTGAAAAAGACCAAGACATACAAAATAGGGCACCCTGTGGTTATATATGAACATTTCCAGGATCTCAGACATTATTTTGGGCTTATTAAAGCTAAAGTGTCTCCACCCATTGCCTCTTTTTGCCCATTCTACACAGCAGGATAGGTGCAAAGCTGATGTTTACACTGTGTTGCACATGTGCTGAGACAGCACAACAGTCACAGCCTTTTACCCATTTAGATGATCATAGAAACATAGAAGTTGATGGCAGATAAGGACCACAAGGCCCATCCAGTCTGCCCATTTTTTCTACCTTATGAATATAGGCCTGTACACTGTCAATGGCCTATCTATTCATACTCATATTTATTGCTCCACGATGGACTGAAGCCCTGCACTGTATTCATATCCACTACTTTGTGAAGTAGGCTATTCCATGCATCCGTCACCCTTCCTGTGAAAAAGAACTTCCTCACATTTCCCCTTAATTGGCCTCCCTCTAATGTCATGATGTGTCCTCTTGTCCTACTATTTTTCTTATATTGAAACGTGTTAGACTCTTTCACCTTGTTAATGCCAGTAAGATGTTTGAATGTTTTGATCTTATCACCCCTCTCCCTCCTTTGCTCTACAGTATACATATTGAGCTCCATTAATCTGTCCTCATATGTTTCTGATGCAGTCCCTGCACCACGTTGGTTCCCCTTCTCTGGACTGCCTCCATTTTGTGAATGTCTTTGTGCAGGTGTGGCCTCCAGTACTGCACACAATACTCCAGATGGGGCCTAACCAGTGTCTTATAAAGAGGGATTATTACCTCCCTCTTACGACTTGTGATACCCCTACTACTACATCCCAACATCCCTCTAGCCTTACCTACTGCTTTACTGATCTGCTTGGATGATTTTAGGTCATCTGTGATGATGATGCCCAAGTCTCTTTCTTCCTTTGAAATTGCCAGCAACTCCCCTCCCAATCTACAGGATGACTTCATGGTTTCTCTGCCTTACACGCATGACCTTGCACTTTTTTGTGTTAAACCTCACTTGCCACTTTTCCAACCATTTTGCCAGTTTATCCAGATCTCTTCTTATTCTGCCCACCCCATCTGGATAATTTACTCTGTTGCCAATCTTGGTTTCATCTGCAAACATACAAACCTTACCCTCCAGTCCATCTGCAATGTCACTGATGAATATATTGAAGAGGACTGGCCCCAGGACTGATCCCTGAGGTACCCCACTTGTGACTTGCATCTCTTCTGACTGTATACCATTTACCAACTTCTGACCCACCCCAAGCCTACCCAGCTTATTAATCGATCTTTTATCTGGAACAGAATCGAAAGCTTTGCTGAAGTCAAGGTACGTGACATTAACTGCTCCCCCTGGGTCCACCACTCTGGTTACACAGTCAAAGAAATCTATGAGATTAGTTTGACAGGACCTTCCTGTTGTAAACCCATGCTGTCTTGGATCCTGTGCTCCTATGAATTCCCAGTAAGACCATTCTTCTCTTCTTATTGGGTCTCTTCTAAACAACCATTCCTGACCTATTTTGCAGCTGTCCTGCATCAGGTGTCATGAAGAAACTCATAACATTCCCCAATACATCTTTTACAGTATTTTTAGCAGCTGATTTAAGGTGTGTTTTTTTTTTGACTGGAAGCCTTTTTTATAATAGCAGCAAACATTTTCTAAATAAATCTCTAAATATACCACCTATACCAGTACCATACCTAACAGGGGCACCATGAAAATCAGTTAAGCCATGATCTGCTCATGTTTTATAATAGGCTACATAAAGTTTGGGGTCACTGCACAACTTCTGTGACATTGCAGTCATTCAAAAGGTTCCTTTATCAGGCCAGAAATGAAGCTTCATGATCACCTTGCCAAACAAGAATAAGACATTTTTGTCTTGATAATTCATTATCACAATAATTATGCTTTCAAATGGTTGTTTATTGATTGGTATATAGTAATGTTTAGCATAGCGGATGGTTATGATTGCATTATTCTTACCAGATATTTGCGCACAATGAAGTAGGGCTATGTGACTATTTTTGACTCTTTGGTGTTCAAAAATGTCTGTATACACATACAGTGTGTAAAATCTCCAACTGATATCAGCATAATATGGTCTTGTGCTTGACTGTAGCTGCAGTATACCATGTGGTACCCCCAAAATATGAGCCAGATTATTGTGAGCAATGAATGCTCCCCCACTAATATTGTGGAATTTTATTTTCCATTCCCAACAGTCATATTCTAAAAAACATGCCTAGCTGCACCTGTTCCAGTGGCTCATTGATGGCTACTATGACATCACCAACAATAACTTCTGGCAATTGATAATGGTTATGTAAGCAATAATACCCGAGAGGGTGGGCGGTATGGGCAATACCCGGACGCCAGGGCGTAATGAGGCCCGGCGCCGCGGCGATTATAGCCTCGTGCCGCTGTTCCATACCGCCCACCCTGGAGGGTATTATTGCGCTTAGAAAATGGGCTACATGTTGCTTTTTGTAATAATTAAGAAATAAAAATGTTTTATACAAATGAACTTAAAGTTATTTTGTTAGTAAAGTAGTCCTCTACTGGTATACTGCTTACAAATAGTTACCAGTAGAGGGCAGTGCACTGTTTCATATTAGTTTTTGACAGCATCATATGTGCTACATCCCCATCTTGACTCTTGAAATACCCCCAGCTCAATTTCTTTTTTTATTGTTTTTTATTTTTGATTTCTTAGAACACTGGCTAACTGTCACTTTTGGTTAGTCAGTAGAACTACTGACAGAAGTGCTGGCTGGAAGTACTGTAGCAGCCGCAGTAGCGATCGGGGAAACAAAGCCTACGTTTTTCTTTGTTCTGTGGATTGTCCAGTAGTCTGGAGATGTTGCCCAGTCCCGTTTTTTTTTTTTACTTCCCAGTCGATTACGGAGGACCGCGATCATGAAGCAGGGCGGACATTTCTTTAACTCACCTGTGAGCCACACAATTGACTGATTGCATTACTCCTCTTCCCATTCGTAACCTGTGTCGGTTGCTGATGAAAACTACAGGGGAAAAGAAAGTATAGTTCACTGAGTGCCAATGGTACAGGAAAGGTCAGTAAGTTAACTAACGTGATTATTTAAAAAAAACAGAAGGGAACAGATGTTTAATGTGAGTCAAGGGGAGGCAGTGTGATTCAGGGAGAAGTGTTGACTATGAGTAGCGCTGAGCACGCGACATGCTAACACTACTAATTTAAAATGTTTTATTACTGTGTGTTACTTGTGAGAAGTGGATTCACAATTTTAAAAAAATGAGCAGTTTGTAGTATTGCTTGCTTGCAGAATGGAGAGACTGTGGTGGGGTAGAGTGTCAGATTGAGTAAACGATGGCAGGAACACTCGGTAAGCAACAGAAAGAAATGGCATCAATTTCAAATTGAATAAAGATGTTTTGACCAATGAGCAAGCAGAATGGGCAAAAGAATACTTTATTTAGGTGGTGATGGGGTCAGGTGACTGGCACTTTTTATTTGCTGGGCATCTATTGAAAGTTAATGTACCCCCCTGGCAGGGGGTATTAGCCAATCAGAGTCCAGCAAATAAAAAGCCCATTTTCTAAAATGGCTTAGAAGTTTCAACTGCTTGAAATCTACCATCTTGTTGGGTAATGTTGTTCCATGTCCTTGGGTACAGTACTGTATTTCTGCCAAGCCGACTTCCCACACTGCACTAAACTGATAGATTTCACCAGGTGTATGGTATATTCTGAAACTGTATTTTTGAGAAACATTTCAAAAGAGGCACTGCTGAGAAATGTAACATAAAACCCATTCTCAGCTATTGTTTTACCACTAATGTCTTCACCCAACTGATGTTGTGCAAAACATGGGAACACCAATATAATTTTAAATTTCTGAGCTGTTTGGATTCTACCTAGCTGTTAAATTTTATGCCAACCTAGCTATTTCACTAAAATACAGGTTACTCACCTGTAACAGGAGTTCTAGGAATGATATATGTTGTTCATCCACACTGTCTGGCAGGTTCCTTGCTGCTTTAAATCTTGCCGGAGGTCTTCAGCTGGCTCTCCCACACACCTGGGTGATAAAACTCTCGACTCCACCCCATGATGCCAGATCTAGCCTGCTGGAAGCTAGGTTGTGCGGCCAGCCGGGAGGTCGGTTGCGGTGGATGAACAACATATACCATTCCTAGAACTCCCATTACAGATAAGTAACCTGTATTTCTAGGGACATGGATATGTTGTTCATCCACACTGTCTGGCAGACTCCTAGCAGTTCTCTGGGAGGAGGGAGGCAAGGTGCACACCCCCTACTTAGGGAATAGAGACTGGAGAACCAAGGCCCCAAAACCAGCATCCCAGTGTGACCCAAGATCGATGTGGTAGTGGTTAAATAAGGTATGAGCCGACTTCCAGGTAGGAGCCCTGCAGATATCCTGGATAGGGACGTCCCTGGAAGCAGCCACTGATGCAGCAGTATGGCGGGTAAAATGAGCTCTTAACCCTCTGGGAGGCTCCATGCCTGCTCACCTATAGTGGAGATCTATGCAGGAGGTGACCCACCTGCCCATCGTCCGCTTGGCTGTAGGTCTGCCAGGTGCGACTTCAGCGTAGATGACAAAGAGCTGGCGAACCTCTCCCCAAACTTCAGCCATCTGCTCCTCATAAGAGAGCGCTCTTCTAGGGTCCAGAGAATAGAGCCTATATTTGGCCTCCAATGTGTGATGGGGGTAGAACATCAGCAGAGTCAACACCCGGTTAAGGTGAAGCTCCGACACCACCTTCGGAAGGAACTTTCCAGTGGGGTGCAGTACAACCTTGTTCTTGTGGAAGACCAGATAAGGAGACTTGAAGGAAGTGCCTGGAGCTCTTCCATCCTTCTGGTTGATGTGGTAGCCACCAAGAAGGTGTTCGTCCACAACGGGTGGGAGAATCGCACCTGTGCATTTGTTTGAATGGCTTGCCCATGACTTAGCCAATACCAGCAGTAGATCCCACAGAGGTGGAGATTCCCACATCAGAGGGGGGATGTGATCAAGGCCTTGGAAAAGCACCAGACCACCTTTCCTGCACCACCTACTGCCTTCGGGCCCGTGCCCAGAGGGCAGAGATGGCTGCCAGGAGCACCTTAAGGGTCATCAACCGAAGCCATTACTGAAGAAGAAAGGACCACAGGTAGTCTGGAGTGCTCGCCGAGGAACAGGAGAAGGGACCAGGCCCTTCCCTAACACCAAATGGAGAAACTCTTCCATTTGAAGGCATAGCATTATCCAGTTGACTCCTGACGGGATGCCACAACAACGTTGAGGACCTTGCCAGAAGACATAAGGCCTGGCAACTAGCCACTCAGGAACCAGGCTGTCAGGTGCAGGGATTGAAGGTCTGGATGGAATACCTTCCCTTGATAACAGAGATCAGGTCCGGGTGGGCTGGAAGCTGCCTCAGGAGCCTGGAGCTGAGACTGAGGAGAACTGGATACCAGAGCTGGCGGAACCAGTCTGGGGTTACCAGAATCACCTCTCCTTGTCCCCTCACCTTGAGAAGCACCTTGTGGATCAAGGGAATGGGGGGAAGGCGTAGAAGAGATCCGGGGTCCACGGCCTCAAAAAGGCATCCCCCTACAGCGAGCCCTGCTGAAGGGGGCAGGCATGAAACAGTCTCAGCTTCGCATTCTCCCTGGAGGGAAAAAGGTCCACCAGAGGCATGACCCAGTGGGAGAACAAATCTTGTGCTACCTGCGGCAGGAGAGAACCCCTCATGAGACGCAGCCCATATCCGGCTTAGGGCATCGGCCAGGGTGTTGAAGGCTTCTGCCATCCAAATGGCTAGGAAAACTGCCTCCAGGCTGTGCACAAGACAAAATGTGGAGAGCCTCCTTACATAATGGCAAGGAGAGCATCTGGTCCTGGTGGGCTAGGTAGCACATGGTCATGATATTGCCCATCTGGACCTGGACCACTTGACCCCATATAAATGGAGAGAAAGCAGTGTGAGCTAGGTGGACTGCATGAAGCTCCAGCAGGTTGAAGTGGCATCGGGACTCCCGAGGGGACCAGAGGCCATGCACTGTGCTCCCCGATGGGTACCCCAACCCATCAGAGATGCATCAATCGATAGAAGACCGCCGACTCAGGGCAGACGTAATGGGATACCTCCTGCGGATGTGCTGGAATGGTCCACCATTGGAGAGCATTCCACATCTCCTGGGTCACTATCACAGGCTGGTCCAAGGGATCACAGCATTATGACCACTGGCTGGCCAGCCCCCCCCATTGAAGGAGATGCATGTACCAACAGGCCATGCTGGTGCAGGCCGCCACAAGACTCAGGAGGCACAGGAAGTCCTGGGCAGGGCGCGAATTCCCAACCAGACATGATTGGGCAAAAGAGGAAGAACCTCAGCCCTGTCTGCTGGGAGCCGAGCTCTGGCTCAAAGAGTCAAACTCTGCCCTGATGAAATGAATCACCTGCTTCAGCAAGAGTTCTGACTTGGCCCTGTTGAAGAGAAGGCCCAACTGAGAGCAATCTGGAGGGCCAGAACTCTGGACCGCTCCACCTCCTCTCTGGAGGGGGTTGCAATCAGCCAGCCATCTGGGTAGGGGTACCCCCAGAGCCTTTGGCACCGCAGGAATGCTGTCACCACTGCTATGCATTGGAGAAGACCCTTGTAGCTGGGAAGAGGCTGAAGGGCAAGGCTCAGAACTCGTAAAGGGATCCCTCCACTCTGAAGCGGAGGATCCTCTGAAGAGATGGACGGATCGGAACGTGAAGAAAGCGTCCTGGAGGTCCAGGGGACAGAACCACATGCCTCATTCCAAGGATGGGATAACTGAGTCAGAGTGACCATCCTGAAAGTCTGAGATCTTAAGAACTTGTTCAGGTTATGCAGGTCGAGAATGGGGCACCAGCTCCCAGTCCGTTTGGGGACCAGGAAGAACCTGAACACGAGCCCCGGGTCTGAAAGGAGGATCTGCACCTTCCTGATCACCTCTATACCGAGGCACAGGGCAACATCGGCCTAGCGGGCCGACAGCAAGGCGTTGGACCTTGTGGTCCCCCAAGGGGGGCGACTGCTCAAAGGGGAAGGGCTGGCTCGAAGACCAGAGACAGGCCCTTACCTTCCACCTCTCACATACAACGGAAGGGAGTGGCAGAGCCGTCCCCCTTGGGGGGACCCAGGAATGGGTGACGAGATCGGGGGCGATGCCCCTCAACCCATCACTGAGCAGGCTTGGAGGAGGGACTGGCCGAGGGAGCCCCTGGGCCTTTACCTCCTTGCTTCCCATTAGAGGAAGCTGCTGGCTTGGGTTCAGAATGCTAAGCGCAAGCCTGCAGGCCCTCTTGCTGGTGCTGATGGGCCGGCATGCCGCAGGGGCAGAAGGAAGAAGGGGCTTACGCAAAGGCTGCCGGCAGCCCTTGTCCCTCTGGGCAGAGGTGACCAAGTCCAGAGTGGCAACAGACTTTTCGATACCCTGGAGGTGTCCCTCCATTCCAGGGCCAAAGAGGTCAGTCCCCAAGAAGGGGATGTCCGCCAACTTGTGTTGGGTATCCGCCATGAAGGTGGATATCCTCAGCCATGCCCTGTGGTGCATGGCCACTGTGGCCGCTACTGACCTGGCACAGGAATCACCTATGTCCAGAGCAGTCTGAAGCTGCTGCTTAGCCACCGTCCTACCCTGGTCCCGCACCTGCCGGACCGTGGTCTGCAGGTCGACCGGGAGATGAGGGAGCACCTCATCCAGGTAGCCCAAGAGGGCGTGGGAGAAGTGTGCCATCAGCGCGGCTGAGCTGGCCTGTCGGAGGCCTAGGGAGGATGTGACATAAACCTTGCACCTGACATAGTCCATCCTTTTGGACTGTTTGTCGGGAGGCCTATCCACATCCCGAGCATTTCCGGAACGCTGGAAGACGTTATCAGTAACTAACCCCTCTGCAGAGGGGTGCTCTGAGAAACCAGGCAAAGAACCAGTAGGGACTGCATACTTCCTGGCCATCCTGGCCGAGGGCGCAGGACAGGAAGCAGGCCACTGCCAAAGCTCCAAGGCTGGGCCGACAATGGCCTCAGCCACAGGGAAGGCCTCTGAGGGTGAATCCCCTCAGTCTAGGATCTCCGTCAGGGGATAATAGGCCCATTTGGACATGGGCTTGAGGTGCATCCCAGTGAATTCCGAGATGAGCCTAAGCAGACCCAGGAAGGACGATGGGCTATCGTCCAAAGACCGGTCCCGGGGGGGACTCCAGACCCCCCACCTGGGGAACACGGTGGAGTCATCATCGGACTCCAAAGGGTCTGCAAAGAGCTGCCTCAGTCCTGAGCCACCCTTCACTCACTGAGGCTGGGTGGGAGTGAGGGGAACCGAAAACCTGCAGGGCAGGTAGTGACCCGAACGAGGTTCTACCACAATCGGTTGGGTAGCTAGATTTGGTCGAACAACTGACCCGGAAGTGGGCATCTCGACTACGGTTAGCGGTTGCGTTGGCCGTTCAGGCGGCAGTCACTTGGTAGCCGGGGAATGAATCGGAGTCGATTGATTTCCGGACAACAGCAGCTGTTGCCACATAAGCTCCTCGAAGCGTTGATGCAATCTGCGTCGAAGCCTCTCCTCATCCGAGGAGGAAGACGAGGAGTAACAGTGTTGCCACTTAACTCTGTGCCCCGACCGAGACCGCCGAAGTCGGCGGGAGCGACTTGACCGAGAAGAAGACCGAGACAGAGACCGAGATCCTTGGTAAGACTGAGGGGGTCTGGGAAGGAACGGGGAACACCCGCTTTTGCCTCGACTTGAATGCTTTGACCGAGGACTGCCACCCCGAAGGCACGGCAGAACCTCGGCCTCCACAGGGGAAACTGGCAAAGGGTTGATGGCTCTTCCAGATGACCACCCAGGTGACGGGTCAAGAGAAAACTCGACTACGTCAACGGGAGTCTTGGCAGGTTGGCCTGACGGGGGCACTGTGAAGCCAGCAGCCTGAGCCGCAACCAGCAACCGAAGTCGACAGTCGGCTGTCCGGGGAAGGAGATCTCTCCCGCTCCCATGAACGCCGATGGTGGGACTTACCCTTCAACTCCTTCTTCTTGGGCCAAGAGGAATGACCCAATGGCCCTCTCCTTCATGGAAAGGGACTGGTGAAGCTCCTTGAAGAAGCCAAATGACAGGAACTCAGAGAGAGCGGATAATGTCAGATCGAGGAGGAGGAGGAGATGCAGCCATGGCCATCCTCCTCCTCCTCCAGGGTGATAGAGAGCTCGAGCTGCTCAGCCGAGTCAGCCGTCGTGGACACCGCCCAATGAGCCTCTTTGTATTTTACCGGCAGGGAAAACTCCTCGGGGCACCTGAGCCTCAATCGGGCAGCACGATCCTCCAGGACATTGGTAGAAAAATTGCGGCACAACTCGCAGACCTGCGGGTCGTGGTCCAAGTCGAGGCAGTATACACACGTGGAGTGCGGATCAGACCTGGAGATATTCCAACCGCTGGGGAGCCTCTGAGAGCCGGGAAACGAACTGTCCATTGCAGCCGCAAGGGAAAGAAGACCAAAGTTTAGAAAACTTCAAACTAAATCAGATGAACCGAAAAAATCAGGAACCAGTCGAAAAACACAGAGTGCTAAGGAGGGAACCTGAGCTTCCAAGCGGTAAGGAAGATCTGGCGTCATGGGGCGGAGTCGAGTTTTATCACCCGGGTGGGTGGGAGGAGCCAGCTTGAAGACCTTCTGGCAAGATTTAAAGTGGCAAGGAACCTGCCAGACAGTGTGGATTAACAATATATCCATGTCCCTAGAAACAATTTTTTTCTTTCCTTATTTTATCTGTAACACTATTTTCTCAACCTTGTATACACGGTTTGCAATGTCTTCAACTTTTACCAATTCTTGCTCATAAAAAGTACCTCTTATTTCTTCACCATCATAATCTTTTAATTTGTACACCGGTATAGGCTTAGGTATACATTTAGAAACAATGAAAATCTCGCTTGTAAAGTTTTGCTCATAGCCTTTTTCAAATGTTTTAACTCTAGAAACCTGCACATGATCACCCATATGAAATTTAAAAAGCCTTTTCACTTTGAGTTTAAGATCACCATATAACATTTTTTAGACATTTAAAGAATTGGCAGCTATCACATCAGTGGGCCTCTTTTTGATGAACTGGTAATAACTCTGATTATATGTCATTGTTAAAGATTGTAATACATCAGTGTATCTATATGTGTTAAATGCTGTAAAATATCTCCACATTTTTGTTTTCAATGTACGGTTAAATCTTTCAACAATCCAAGCCTTAACATCATTTGATGTCATAAAATGATGTACAGTATGTTTAGTTCTTTTCAAAATAATTTTAAATTAGCCTTAAGAAATTTGTCCTTTTCATCTGTTTGTAATTTTTCAGGCTTGTGGCCCTCTCTGAGTATCATTTTGAAAGCCTGTGTCACATCTCTTCTAGATTTATTTTTAAACATTTTGGTTCACGCATATTTTGGCAGGACATCAATAACTGTTAGAATAAACTGGAATTTGTCACTGTCTTTGGAAAGACTAGGCAAGCAATAATACCAAACAGGGTGGGTGGTATTGTGCTATACCAGACTGCCCAGGGGTGTAATGAGGTCCAATACTGCAGGCGGAGGGCCTCATAGTCCCTGGAAGGTTCAGTATAACACAATACCACCCACCCTGGATGGTATTATTGTGCTTAGAGAATGGACATTGCAAAAGAAAATAAGTTTCATAAAAAAAGTGTAAATTAAACATTAGTTTTATAATAAAATAGTTTCACCACTCCGGAGGTTTAGTTTATTCCTTATGGAGCTGAAAGAGCAGCAAGGAGCTGCTATTCAGGGAAGTCGCTCCTGCAGCATTAATGGAGCAGTGAGAGAAAAGTGTGCTGGTAATAAAGCTGCACTGCAGCAAAAGTAAAAGCCTTGGGGGGTTGTAAAGAGAGAGAGAGAGAGAGAGAGAGGAGTAAAGAGGAATCAGTGAGAGTGGAGGGTGCTGCAAACTGTAAGCTGCACCCTGGCTTGAATGGTCGAGAGGAAAACTTTAAAATATTATTTAAAAGCCTGCAGGAATGCAGTCAATGAAGGTAGGCACTTCACAAAGGGAGCAATAATTAAAGAGAAAGAGCCCCTCCTGCAGTTTAGTCTATGCCCTATGGCAGGGCTGAAAGAGCAGCAAGGAGCTGCTATTCATGGAAGCTTCACCCATGGCATTAGTGGAGCTGGGGGAGTGGGCTGGTAGTAAAGCCACACCATGGCAAAAGTCAGCACCTTGGGAGGTGGTTGTAAAGAGTAAGGTGGCTGCAGGGAGCAGGTGTGCTGCAAACTGTAAGCCATACTGTGGTTTAAAATGTCTGAGGGCTAAATTTAAATATTATTTAAAGCCTGCAAGAATGCAGACGAGGAAGGGAAGCACTCCTGAGGAGAAATAATTAAAGAGATGCTCAGCGTTCAGTTCATGCCTATGGCCTAAAGAGCAGCAAGGAGCTGCTATTCAGTAAAGCCACTTCCATGGCAAAAGTAAAAGCCTTGGGGTTGGGGGTGGAAAACAGAGAGGAGTAATTAGGCAGCAGCTAGAGCAGTGGCATTGGGAGAATGGATGGAACACTGGAATAAGGTCTCACTTCTCGCTAAGCGAGACAAAACAAATGGTGGGCATTTTAAACTGAAAATTCGAATGTCATAGAAACATAGACTTTGACGGCAGATAAGGACCGCTTGGCTCACCTAGTCTGCCCATTTCCCTACCTACAGGATAAGCTGTAGATCCTAGTTAACCAACAGCCTATGTCTTCCTACCCCCACAAGAATTGCCTTATGTCTGTTCCATGCATTCTTGAATTCTCACCCAGTTTTAGACTGCACAACCTCCACATGAAGGCTGTTCCATGCATCCATAACCCTCTCTGTGAAAAAATACTTCCTCACATTGCCCCTGAGCCACCCCCCTTATCTTCAAATTGTATCCCCTTGTTCTTGCACATCTCTTTTTCTGAAAGATGCTACCCTTTTGGACTTTGTTGATTCCACTGAGGTACTTAAAAGTTTCTGTCATGTCCTCCTATCGCTTCTTTCCTCAAGGTTATACATATTAAGCTCCTTTAGTCTCTCCTCATATGGCTTCTCTTGCAGAACCTGCACCATTTTAGTTGCCCTCCTCTAAACTGCCTCCATCCTGTCTGTGTCCTTGCGGAGATGGGGTCTCTGGAACTGGATGCAGTACTCCAGATGTGGTCTCACCAACTGTCTGTACAGAGGGATAACAACTTCCTGTTTTCTGCTGGTGATGCCTCTCCCTATACATCCCAGTATCCCCCCAACCCTCCCTACTGCCTTCTCACATTGCTTGCTAACCTTAACGTCAGCTGATATGATTACCCCCTGGTCTCATTCCATTTTTGTTGTTTTTACTACCTCCCCTTATTGTGTAATCTTCCCCTGGGTTTTTGTTTCCCAGGTGCATTATTTTGCACTTCTTTGCATTGAATCCAAGCTGCCATGCTTCTGACCATTCCTCCAACCTTGCCAAGTCCCTTCTCATCATTTCCACACCTCCTTGTGTAGCAACCCTGTTGCAGAACTTTGTATCATCTGCAAAAAGGCATACTTTTCCTTCCAGTCCCTCTGCAATGAGGAGGCAGTATAGTGCAGTGGTCTAAGGCTCTGAGCTGCGAATCTGGAGACATCAAGCAGACCAGGTCTGGGTTTGAATCCCACAGATTCCACTTGCATACTGTGTGACCCTAAGCAAGTCACTTAACCTCCTTGTGCTCCCAGGTTGCTCCTGTAAAAAAGCTTCCAGCTTAGTGTGCTATACCTGGTTAAATAACTAAAAACAAAAAAAAGTCACTTATAAAGACATTAAAAAGAATTGGACCCAGAACTGAACCCTGCGGTACCCCACTAGTAACTCCCTCTTTCTTAGAGTGGACTCCATTTACAATTACCTTCGTTGTCCAGCCAACGTTTTACCTAGTCTACCACCATGGGACCCACTCCCAGGCTGGTTAATTTGATTATTAATCTTTTGTGTGGGACTGTGTCAAATGCCTCACCAAAGTCTAGGTAGGCCATGTCCACAGCCCCTCCCTGGTCTACTACTTTGGTTACCCAGTCAAAAAAATCAATTAGATTCGTCTCACATGACCATCCCACTCTGAACCCATGCTGCCTTGGGTCCTGTGCCCCACTTTCCTCTAGGTACACAACAAATCTTTCCTTTAGAAGTGATTCCATCACTTTCCCTACCACAGAGGTCAAACTGACGGGTCTGTAGTTTCCTGCCTCTGTCTTGCTCCCACTTTTGTGAAGGGAATCACATCTGCCTTCCTCCTGTCCTCAGGTACCACACCATCCTCCATGATTTGTTAAAAGTGTAGTCAGTGGTGTTACTAGTTCTCCCCTTAATTCTTTTAGAATTCTGGGGTGAATTTCGTCGGGTACCATTGCTTTGTCCACCTTTAGTTTTAAGAGTTCTTTCAGAACCCTTTCTTCTGTGAAAGGACTGGGATCGACCCGCTATCCAGAGTGCTTCTGTTAATTGTATTAGGCACCACCCCCTTCTCCTCTTTTGCAAATACTGAGCAGAAGTATTCGTTCAGTATCCCTGATTTTTCACTGTCCCTCTCTGCCCACCCACCATCCTTTCTATTCAGCCTCACTATCCCTCCCTTTGTCTTTCTATGCTCCCTGATGTACCTATAAAAGGTTTTATCCCCCTTCTTAACCGAATTGGCTATCTTTTCCTCAGTTTGGGCCTTTGCTATTCTGATTTTTCTTCCTACTTCCTTCTGCCTTAACTGGTACAGTTCTCTGTCCTGCTCCTTCTGTGTTTCCTTATACTTCCTAAATGCTATCTTTTTCTCCCTAATCCTCCCCACCACCGCTTTTGAGAACCATAGTGGCATTTTATTTCATTTTGATTTGTTTATTTGCTTCACACAAAGGTTAGTTGCCTCTGTGATGGCAGCTTTGATGTTTTCCCATTGTTGCTTCACCCCCCTTCTAGCCTGTTTGCTAGTGCTTTTCTGAGGCACTCTCCCATCTTGCCAAAATCAGCCCTCCTGAAGTCCAGTACCATCACTTTTGTATGGCTTGACTCTGTAGCTGAGTTTATTGTGAACCACATTGTTTGGTGGTCACTTGTTCCCAGATGGCAACCCACTCCTAGATCCGAGATCCTCTCACTGTCCCCATTTGAGAGTACCAGGTCTAAAACTGCTCCCTCATGAGTGGGTTCCAAAATTAGCTGTCTGAGGCATGCCACCTGTAGGGCATCAAGAATGGCCCTGCTCTGGGATGTGTCTGCAGCAAAGGTGCTCCAGTTAACATCTGGCATATTCAGATGCTCCATCAACAGTATCTCCCCTTTCTCTGCCATCCTAAGGATAAAGAACCTCTGTGCGCAAACACTGAGGCAAGGGTTACCCAAAAGGGCATTTGGCTGGGAGGCCACATTTCAAGAAAGTACAAATCCACACATGCCCACATGATGCAAAACATCATGGGCTGCATATCCAAATCATCACAGAATGTTATGCTGGTTCAACTTTAAACAGAATTGCATGGTGCTGAAAGGCCTCTCACACAGTTTGCAAAGGGTGCTAACAGATGACATAGACACGTGTTTCATCCTACCAGGACTCATCAGTATGCCTCGTCTGTTTGACACCCCAGTGGAATGAACCAGCTACCCTAAGATGGTCTGTCTGTGTTATGTTGTGGTGAACCCATTAAAATAAAAAACTATTTAAAAGACAAAGAACCTCTGTGCGCAAACACTGAGGCAAGGGTTACCCAAAAGGGCATTTGGCTGGGAAGCCAAGTTTCAAGAAAATACAAATCCACACATGCCCACACAATGCAAAGCATCATGGGCTGCATATGCAAATCACCACAATCTGTGGTGATTTGCATATGCAACCCATGATGTTTGTATTGTGTGGGCATGTGTGGATTTGTACATCCTAAGGATGCCTTCTATCATATCCTAGTCCATTCCCTCTCCCTGACATGGGGGTCTGTATACAACCCCGTGTGGATTGTGGTGCCATTTCCAGTCTCTAAGGTGACCCACAGTGCCTCCTCTCCTCCCTGTTTACTCTTTTGTTCCATTACTTTTATCCCTTCCCTTACATAGAGAGCTACTCTACCCCTCTTCTACCCTCCCTGTCGCTCCTGTAGGTTGTGTACCCTGGTATGTTAACATCCCAGTCATGGTTCTCTGTGTACCATGTTTCTGTGACTGCTACGATATCCAGGCTTCCCTTTTCTATCAAGGCCACAAGTTCAGGGAGCTTGTTGCCCAGACTACAAGCATCGGTACTCATTACCCTCCATTTCTTAATGGCTTTACCCCTTTTTGACCCATCCCTGTCCTTATTGCCTTTGTCATTTTCTCCATTTACCTCTGCCCTTCTCCCTATCAACATCTCTGTCTTCGTGTTTACCTTACTTACTTCCCTGATTTATTTTGGGGGAGCTAGGATTTCCCTGCTCCTTTCCAGTGCCTTCCCCCTTGGCTAGTTTAAATGCTTGCCAATGAAGCATTTAAACCAATCATCTAGGATCCTGGTTCCTCTCCTGGACAGATGCAGACCAGTTTAGGCCTGCATCACTCCAGGAGGACCCCCAGTCCCCAATGAAGCCAAATTCTGGAGCTCTGCACCAGTTTTTCAACCACTTATTGAATCCCATGGTGTGAGCACCCCATCCTCATCCATGCCAGAGACAGGCTGCACTCCAGAAGGTTACCGTGCATGCTACTTGTCTAAGGTCCCCCTAGCTCCACAAACTCTTCCTGCACTACTCTGATCCCTTTCTCAGCCAGGTCATTTGCCCCTAGGTGGACAATGACATCCAGCTTCCTCCTCCATGCAGCTGCTCCAGTGATCCTGAGGATTTGCTCCCTGTCTCTCCAAGCCATGGCACTAGACAGGCACACCTTACCTCCCTCTTCCCTTCCTCCCCCAGTTCTACCCTTCTGAAGGGAGTCCCCCACCAGTAGTTGTTTCCTTCCCCTGTGGGTCCCATGCCACCTCCTGTGGGTCTTCTTTGTGGAGATTCCCACCATCCTCCTTGGTCTCCACTGTGGGTGCCTCCATAGAGGAATCACACTTTGCCAAAATGGCATATGAATTGTGGAGAGGTAATACTGGAGGGATGTGCCTCTGTTCTACCATGTCAACCTCCCTGAGCCCACTGTGGTCCAACCACTCCTCTTTCTTGGCAACCTCTGAGGCAATGGCAGTGGCCCTGGTGGCCCCTGAGTGGAAGAGTAGGTCCTGCAAATCCTAGCCAACTCAGCCTGGAGATGAGCAACCTCCTTCCCCCTCAGCCCAGAGGGGAGCCTGCAGATGGGACAACACCGCATACTCCAAAACATCTCCTGGAAGACTGCTGCTCCACTGCACTGCACCACTCCCATCATGTCTTATTTCTGGTCCCTTAACTGTTGTTTGGAATACTTACTCTTTCATCTGTTTATTTTTTTAATTTTTCTCCCTACTTACTTACTTCTTCTGCACCCTTTGAGCTCCTGATCTTCCTGTTCTGAGACAAGACATTCCTATGTTTCTCAGTAGTCTCCTTACTTGCTCAGAGTCAGACCTCCAGCAGCTGGGGGGGACAAAGAGCAACTCTTTTCCTTCTAGGATGGTGAGTCTTTTGTGGCTTGGTGATCACTCACTTCCTGCTCCCAAACAGGAAGTTCCTGTTGTCAGTCAAATCCTGTGCCTATAAAAGTACAACTGGCTTAGGGTGGGGGTGGAGGTAAGCAGGGCAATATAGTCCAAGTAGTGAAGTATAGTTATAACAGCAGCTCCTTCTTCATGGTGTTCTCTGCCTGTTCTCTGGCAGAAGCTATCTAGGGCAGTTTTTAAATCTGGCTTTAACCTGGCTTCCTTCTAGCTAAGCCACTACCCCTACTTTACAGCTCTTTCTACACTTAAGTTAATTGCACATCTAACAATCCCTTCAGCCACCTGAGACAAACACCTAGATAACTGCACAGATAACAATCACTTCAGCCAACTCAGACAAACACCTAGATAACTGCAAAGATAACAATTCGCTTCAGCCAACTCAAACACACTAACTTTTTTTTGTTTTGTTTTTACCCTAAATTGAAGGTCCCAGTAGTAGAGTTTGAGTTCCAGTAAAGAAGTATAATTATAATAGCAGCTCCTTCTTCTTGATGTTCTCTGCCTGTTCTCTGGCAGAAGCTTGATATCAGTGATGAGATTGGTGAGGGCTGGCATTTTTACATCTGGGCTCTATTGTCTGTTTGACGACCACCTTCCCAGGTATATTAGCCAATCAGAGCCTGGGATTTTCTTAGCCAATTTTCTAATCAAATAAGCCTGTCATTGAGCATCAATGTTTTAACAACTACTCTGTTTCTAAGAAATTGTTTCTTTGCATGTTTGTGCATACTGTAGTGCAGGCATCTTTTAAAGACAGCCACTGTGACACCTGAGTACGAGTAATGCTTTTCTCCTGTTTTTCAGCAGCACCATGTAGTCTCTGGACACCTCCTAAGTTACCAGGTGTATGAGGGTCATAACACATTTTTTCAATGATTTCTTAACCATGATCGTTATTTAGTAGTATGGCTGGGACACGTGTTTGTTTTTTTTCAGATGTGAAACTTTTATTGTGAAAGACCACACACTGCATACACTAATTATATGACACAGAACATGTGTTAGTCATTGTGATAAACTGACACTATACCTTATTATAAATATTACAACAAGAAAAGACAGTACTTGTTTTGCTGTATAACAAGAAAATTGGATGTAAATGCAACCACATTGCTAACATCTTCCTGTCTTTGACATTTAAAACCATAACAATAAATACCAACAATGTAGGTCACAACTACCAATACCCAGCCATGAGAAATATTAGTGAGCAAAGCAAAGCAAACTTTACTTGTAGGAAAGCACCTTTCTGACAACCAAGGCACTTGTGAAATGCAATAAATAAATAAAATATATCAATAAATAACAGACATGGAAATTTAAAATCTAGTAAATTCAACAGCGGCTTAAAAATCAGAATAAGCTTGGCTAAATAGGAAGGTTTTAAAAGCAGATTTAAAACTTTGGATGGTCAGGTAATCTCATACCCAATGAGGCAGAGAATTCCACAGTGTCAGGGCCATAAAACTAAATGATCAGGCCCCAGATGTCTTTAAACGGACACTGGGAATCTCTAGTAATCCCTCGTTGGTGGATCAGATAGAGTGGAGGAGAGACAGTAGGGATGAAGGAGATCTTGCAGGTAAGCAGGTCCCTGATCATGAAGGGCCTTATAGGTCAGCAAACTGACCTTAAAGGTGATCTACCACTGTACTGGCAGCCAGTGCAGTCCATAGAGCATTGTAGATATATGACTGGTCCTAAAGGTACCAGTCAACAACCTAGCTGCTGCATTCTGTACTAGCTGCAAGTGGCAGATATCAACCCCAGTAACCCTAGGTAATGGGTATTGCAGTAGTCAAGGTGGGAGGTAATGAAGGCGTGGACTAGTGTTGGAAGATCATCAGAAGGAACCAGATGCTTCACCCTGGTGATATTCCTCAGATGATAAAAAAAGGTTTTGACAACTGTTGACACCTGAGATTTAAGGGTCAGGCAGTCATCAGAAATAACACCAAGGTTCTGTACCCAGTCTGAAGTAGTTAGCTGAACACCCCTGCGCCATAATCCAGAGGATAATCCTGCCAACACACTCGCCTTCCAATGACCTGGGTCCACAACCAACACCTAATTTATTTCCGGGTTTAACTGCAGCCAACTCACACTCATCCAGTCCTTGATCTCAGCAAGACAGTTGCTAAAGACAGAAAAAGCATCATCCTGACCAGGTACCTAGGACATGTATAGCTGAGTACCATCTGCATAGCAGTGAAAACTCAAGCTGTACCACCTAATAATTGCTCCTAACTGCAGCATGTACATGGCAAACAACATGGGTGCCAAGATGGAGCCCTGCTGCACCACACAGGATGGGGGAGTGGTGACGAGGAAAATATCCCAGAAACCACCCTTTGAGTTCTACCCTTGAGGAATGATCAAAACCATCTGAGGACCATACCAGACAGTCCACAGATGAACTGCAGGCACTCCAACAGTACACAATGGTCCACAGTGTCAAATGCCACAGAGTGATTTAGAAGGACCAAAATGGAACGGGTCTTTTGATTGCTCATTATTGAGGTCATTTAGTACCCAGAGAAGAGCCATCTCGGTACTGTGTCTCTTCCTAAATCAGGACTGAGAGAATCATGACATTGTGGGTGGTCAAATGGTCATCCAGCTGTGATGCAATAACCTTGCCCACAAAGGGCAGGTTAGAGACAGGTCTGTAGTTTGCCAGACAGTACAGGTCCAAGGAGGGCTTTTTATCTCTCCAAAGACCTACAGACTATCTCAGCTAGGACTGGGCTGATTTTATCCACACAGCCTATTAAGAGCTGCGTAGGGTCCAGATCCAAACTACAGTTGGCTGGTCGCAGTGACTGGACAACCATCACAATGTCATTGATTGTGGGCAGGCAGAAGTCACACCACACAAACTGGGTGTCCAACATCTCCTGCCCGCCACCACAACTCCCATTAGAAAGGGTCAAGTGGACACCGGACCTGATTGTGGCAATGTGGTAGCAAATTTTGAACAGTTTCTAACACATCATTGTTTATGCACATGGTCATGTTCATTATTTTGCACCAGCGTAAATCTTTTTTAATGTCACGCATTAAAATCTGTATAAACTGAAGTTTTTCACAGTTTATGTGGTTACATAACGTTTAACCCACATATATTTAAATTTGCATGGTTATGAAAGCCTGTAAACATTTTCTATGTTCTGCTTTTCAAAGATTCTTTGGTGTTTTCCCCACAGGTTACCCATCTTAACAGCTCTCATTATGCAGCACTGTGTTTCTCATCGGAAGTCCCAATATCATACAAGTACATGTAATATAGCAGATAACTTCCTTTTCGTAGAGGGGTTTTAAAACAGATTTTTGAACTTCCCGATAAAACTGCTTCTTCAACAGCATTTTGCAGTGTTATGATTAATTGTTCCTACAATTTGCCAAGTCCCTTCACAATACGCAGCAACTCTAAATTTTGACTGTATGTCATTTATCACCTGTATTGTATCAAAATAGGATGCTGTGCCCCTGAGTTTCCATGCTGTTGCTTCAACTACAGCTTGATCCAACATGGGCACAGCCTGTTACAGACTTCCATAAAAACACAATCCCAGTACGATTCCTCTGGTTCATATACACAGCTATGTCTCATCTGGCTCCTTAGGCTGGCAGTATAGCCTACAGGTTAACAGAACAAGATGTGAATGAGCTTGATACATCCAGCAGATCAGACCTGAGTTTTATTCTTACAACCTCCACTTGCATACTGTGTGACTCTGAGCAAGTCACTTAACCGCCCAGTGCTCCCAGGTCACCCCTGAAAACAGGCACTTGTGCCTAGTGGGCCTTACCCGGTTACCAAAGGTTAAAAAAAAAATCTGTGAGGGGTGGTCTATGGTACTGTACATCCCTCACAGTTTATCTTCAAGTCCTGAGTGATCAAGTCTTGTAGTAGCTGTATTGGAATATGCTTTATCAGGTACAACATCATAATCTTTTCAGTTGCCACGTTAATTGCTGTCATGGCCACATAAGACTTTTCATTGGAGCATTTCTTGAAGTCAGGTACATCTGGTTCTGCCCACTGTTTATCCATATTAATGCACTCATGACTACCATGGAAACAAATCTCATCAATGGTTTGATAAATTCAGACATACCAGAATCCACCAATTTGTTCACCTCCAGTGTAGCACTAGCAGGCGATGTAGTACAAAATTGTCTAGGTTCATCCTTTTTGCAGCTTTCCTCAGGCAATCCACACACACCAGAGCAAAACATAAATCAGGTTGACTATGGACGCACAGTGGTGCATGGTTTTATTAGCATCAAATCAATTTTTATCCCCTTTGACATGTCCTGGGCAAGCCAAAACAAGTTAGCCTTCACTCCCCCTATAGCAACGTCACTATGCGGAACTGGAAGAGGGGTCTGTGTCATATCCAGCATGTATGGGACTGGAAGGGGTGGGAGCCTTACATCATTTCCAGTGCACATGGGAGCAGAAGGGGTGGGAACAATACGTCATTTCCAGCAATCAGTGTTATGCCATTTCCAGCAATCAAATTTTGATAGTTAGTATACACATATACTACTAATGTGCCCTCTCTCTTTATATAATGACAAGGCAGAAACTATGATCTTGTTTCAGTTTTGTAAATAAACTTATTTTCTTACTTTTCTGTGCTTCAAAGTTGGAAACTATGTTTATTTACTAAACCGGAGAAAAATAACAGTTTCTCCCTATTTAACATAGAGGAAGACAGGGACAATAGTGCATTATGACTTCTACCACTCCTGCAATGGGAAATCCTTTGCAACATGTCAAAAAGCCACTAGAGGTCTGTTCAAATGGCATGCCTGTATGTCAGTAGTACACACACTTAGAAGCACTTTTTGGAAAAAGAAGAGTTGTTTATAGAGCACCACTTTTAGCAACTGCACATAACTCAGCTTCTTCTTTTGAAACAGCTTCACAGGTATGGCCTGAAGAGAATTCTTTTAAATCTACATGAGTGCAACACATTCTTTGAAACTATGATGAGATTCCCCGTGTGTATTGAATGTAATTCAGCTGCTGTTTCAGGTCCAGTTTAATTCAGTCAGCAAAATGTTCCTGTCATTGCAGTGTCAGTGGCTCAGTGGCTCAGTAGATAGCACACTCACCTCTGAGGCTGGGTGATCAGTGGGCTGTGGGTTCAGTTCCCACATCTGGCACTTGGGTTAATATCCCAGTACTGACACTGAAAGTGCAGCATGAGAGGGGTGCTGCACTTCTGAGGTGCTGCCTTTCTGGTGAGACAATAAACTGAGGTCCCATCTGCCTGGATTGGTGGTAGTTCAGGTGGATGATCAAAGATCCCATGGCACTTATCGAAATGAGTAGAGGAATTTCCCCAGTGTCCTGGCCAAATTTCCCTCATTCACTAAAAATACCACCAACAGCTTAATCTGGTTCAAGGTCTGTTGACATTCATCTGTATCCCCTTCTCCTGGTTGTGCCTGAAAATAGGCAGGATTTATCTAGTGCACTTACCCAGTCAAAAAAAAAAAAAAATAAAAATATACAGCATTTTCTCTCTCTCTGTCTTTTTATTTGAAAACCAGTGATTTTGAAAAATATGGTTGACTGTGTTGTTACTTGTTTATTCCATTCATGCCTACTCTATAGCATTGCTTCCTTTAGATGTTATGAAAAAACAGTTCTGTATTACACAGTTGCACATATATTATTCAGAACAGTTGTTGTCTTTTTATTTTTAAGATTTACATTTCTTATTTATTTATTTACAAATTGGTAACTGGAAGAGGCACACAGGGCTGAGCTCATTTCCATGTGTGACCCGGGGGAAGGAGAAGGGGAGAACATAATTACAAAGAAATGCAGCAGATCAGGTAATGTGGTTACAAGGGAAATGACATAAAGAGCATAGGTGAGTGCAGTATAGACAAAATGGAAAAACACTGTGGCACAGAGAATAGCTTCATGTATATTGTATTTCCGAGTTCCATGTCAGTGGTTACTTTACTAAAGCTGGACAAAATAAGCAAATTCTGCTTTCATGGAAAGATTCAGAAATTCCTTGGATTTCATGAAATTTTACAGAATTTCATTGAAGATTTCAAAATTGCTTATGTGGTCATAACACAGCAAGTTCTTGCAGCTTGAAACCTGCAGACTGGCAAACTTGCTTCCAGCAATAAGTCCTAATGGCATTTCAAGTTTCATGACATATGGATGAGTGGTGTGGAATATTTAGGGGGTCACAATCTGGAGGTTTTAGGCCCAATTCAAAAGGGTTCCACCAGACTCAAGGTGCTTGCTTCAAACAGCAATGACACAAGTTGCACCTTGCATCATTTTTTTTGCAGCATTACATATTCAGTACATGATCTGCATGAGTAAGGGAAACCAATGCACCCAAGGGGCACTGTGTCATCCTTGCAACCTGAGTCTGGGTTCACCAGGTTGCAAGGGGGCTTACGCCATGGTGAGGTGGCAACATCTGCTGATTTGGAATTCCAAAAGCCTCACCGTGGTGGTAGAACGGGGTCACATTAGAGCAGACAGGGGCTGGTCTAACCCCCTTGCAACAATGCCGCTGAAGGTGGGTAGCTGATGGGATGCTCTGTATGTGGGGTCATGGGGTCAATAGGGACAGCAGTGTACATCTGTGGTGCTGTTGAGCAAGTGTATGCTGGTGGGGTGATTGGATACCCAGTGGGGGTGACAGTCTCATGTCACTGAATACACCAGTCAGTGGCAAGTGCTGACCAGGGCACACCTGCTGGGTGCCTGATCATCCCCCTGGCATATGCTCGAGTACCCCAACACACCTATGGTGCTCCCTTGGCCACTTCTGCTCCAGGGCCACTCCGGGCATCATGATCCATCTTGTGACTGGTAGGATGGGGAGGGCATATCCATCAGGTTCTGCAGGTGCACCTAGCATTCAACACTAGCCTGCAGTTATGGCATTTCCCAAGTGTTGTGGCACAAGGACCCCAATGTTCTGGAATCAGGCACATGGTCCCTGATTCACCGGTAGTATGCAGCAGATCAAGATCACTGGAACTTTGCAATGATCTATTGGCTCTTTTGGAATTATGCTCCTTGTTTTCCAACATTTTGTGGAAATATTACTTTGTTTACAACTCAGCAACTTTGGAGCTAGGTCCTGAACATTTGCCTGTATGTCCTGTATGCATAACTGTCTTGGAAGAGTGAAACAAACTATTAAAGGGGATGGAGTTGGTACAGTAAATACATTTTAAGTTACAGGGGTTCATAATTCCACAATTTATTTATCTGCAAAACTCTGTGAATGCTTTCCTTAAAATTTAAATGTTTTGAATTCTGCTGCTATTGCAGATATATACACACCAAATTTATGTAGTTATTCATTTAACTTTTGTTCACCAGGTAAGTACAAATAGCCAAAGCCTCTTTTTCATGAAAGATCTGGAGTTGTATAACAGCCACGCTGTTAATAAGTAAGACAATACATACATGCAAAATGCAGGAATAAACGTAAACATGTTTCATTATGCTTTAAAAAATTATGAAAAATAATTACATTGCAATTGATTTAAAAAATGCTTCTTTAGCTTCTGTTTAAAGACTACATAACTTTTTTATATCATGAAACAATTCTGGTATGTTGTTTCAGCATTAAGATGCACAGACAGAGAAGGCACATTCACCCACAGATGTAGAAATAGTAGAAATTAATAGTGTATTTGTACCATTTGACCTAAGTTGCCAAACTTCCTTTTTAAAATGGAGCAAATAATAAAGTGGAGAATTAGTTTTTAACCTTAAGATATTATAATAGTACAACACAAATTATTTCAGCTGTTAAGCTTGGGTAGTAGCCAACCAGATTATGCAAAGAGATCACAATAATGTGTTCTAAAAGGCAATTTTAGTGCAAATCCCATGAAAAGTAGTATTTAATAGTGGTAGTTCAGCAGGAAATATTTATTTTAGGAGATTCTATGATTCCAAATCTAGACCGACAAATTTGTAATTTAAACAAAGAAATTCATACTCTATCTTGTTTTCATGGAGCAAAGATTCAGGACATCACTAGGATGTCTAGTCAGATTCTGAAGAATAGTAGGGATACACCCCTGGTGATTGTACATGCTGGAACAAACAATATTAGCACACAAAGTGTGCAGCAGATTAAGGAAGCCTATGTGGGATTGACTAATAAACTATCTGACAGTGGTGTCCATATTGTTTTATCTGAAATACTCCCAGTACCTAGATTTAATGATTATACAGAAGCCAAAATAAAACTAGTAAATAACTGGCTATGGAGATGGTGCCTTAAACAAAATCTTAAGTGTTTGCTACACTGGGAACATTTTGATAATAACTGGCAATATTATTCTAGGGATGGTTTACACTTAAATAGAAGGGGTTCTGAATTACTAAGCAAAAGCATCAATGCTCAGATAGATGCTTTTTTAAACCAATAAGGGAAGGGGGAACTAAATGTAATATCCCTGTATCTATTGACCCAATAGCCAATGAAAGCACAAATCCCAAGGAGTACATTCTACTTACCAATCCTTATAAACAACATATAAGGACAAATAATTCAAAACTTAAATTATTGCTAATAAATGCTAGAAGTCTTTCTAATAAAATAAATGAACTTCAAATCGTGTTGAATACCAAGAACATAGATATATGTGAAGTAACAGAAACGTGGTATACTGATGATCAGTGGGTCAAGACATTCAAGGTTATACTTTATTTACAAGAAATCACATTAACTCAAGAGGAGGTGGAGTAGTGGTTTACATCAAGAATAGTTTACAGTGTGTAGAAGTGAATGATGTCACCCCAGTATCAGATGGTATTGAAATCCTATGGCTTAATGTAAACACTGAAGCAAACACTATGTTATTAGGTCTATGTTATCGTCCACCTTCTTTAGACTCAGGTAAGAATGCTTCCTTCTTGGATCATTTACAAAATATTAATCCTTTACCTAATATCATATTAATGGGAAATTTCAACTACCCAGGTATTAAATGGGATACATTAGAGAGCTCTAACCATCAGGAAACAACATTTTTGGAGACAATCCTATATCTGGGGCTGGATCAGATTGTTCATGAGACTACAAGAAAGGATAATATCCTTGATTTAATTCTCACAAACATCAGTGATCAGGGTGAGTCCCCAATTATAACAGAGCCTCTAGGTGATAGTGATCACCATATGGTCTAGTGGTCTATTAATTATTATAAGCAGGATATTAAGGAGATAAGAAAACTGTGTAATTATGACAAAGCAAACTTTAGGGCAATAAAAATGTATTTGCAGGATTAGAATTGGAAAGATGTTTTACAAAATCTTGCAGTAGATGCAGTGTGGATTCAAATAAAGAATAAAATTGATTTTTGTGTAAAAACATTTGTCCCAGAGAGAAGAAAATATAAAAATCAATGAAGATTACCAGTATGGTACTCTTCAGCTATTGGCAGACTTCTCAGTACTAAGAAAAAAAGCTTTTAATAAATATAGAAAATTCAAGACAGAGTTGTACTGGACTAAATTTAAACAAAAAGCCAATAAAACCAAATCCACAATTAGGAAGGCAAGGAAAGACTTGGAATATAAGCTGGTAACTGTACAGAAAGTTAATAAAAAATGATTCTTTAATTATATTGGTTCTTTGAAGAACAATACTTGTAGGGTTAGTCCACTTATAATAAATGACCACTTGGTATCCAATGAACAACTTATGGCACATGAATTTAATAAGTATTTTTCTAGCATATTTAAAGCTAAAGAACAAGTAGGTGATATAGTTCATGGCCAGTTAGACTCACTTGTGGAATTTACTGAAGCAGAGATACAGTATATGCAGCTATTAATTCCTTTAAATTTTCCCCATCATCAGGTTCAGATAATATCCCATATGTTCTCTTGAAATAAATTTCATATGAGATAGCTGGAGTACTCACCTTATTATTTAATAAATCATTGTCAACAGGGGTAGTCTTTAATGTGTGGAAAAAAAAGCATTGGTAATTCCAATCCATAAAGGAGGGAATAAACAAAATATGAAACATTATAGAACAATTAGTTTGACTTCCTGTATATGCAAAGTAATGGAGAAACTCTTATCACAAAAAATAAGTTTATATATAAAGAGTAATGGTTTGACAGATATTACTCAATATGGGTTTTCGTCTGGTAGATCATGCCATAATAATTTTATTTATTTTTTTGAGCCAGTTAGTGAAGCATTGGATGCTGGTCTTTCTGTAGATGTCATCTTTCTTGACTATGAAAAAGCATTTGATTCTGTGTCCCATAAAATCTTGATTAAATGTCTATTGAATATGAATATCCCGAAGAACATTATAATATGGATATCATCCTGGTTGACAGGCAGCAAATAGTATAAGGAGATATAGGTCATCCTGGAGTGTGATCACTAGTGGGGTACCACAGGGTTCAGTGTTGGGCCCCATTTTATTTAACATTTTGATCTCTAGCATGACTACATTTCAAGATGTTTGGCTTAATAAATATGCAGACGATGCTAAACTGGGTAGTATTATTTACAATAGTAGCTCTGCAGAAAATCTCCAGGATAACTTGAATAATATATAAATTATTACAGGTGGTGCTTTACAGGTTTTACAGTCTTATCTATCATTAGGATAAGCTTACAGGGCTACTGCATTTGTTGCTGGCTGATTGTTTCTGCTCTTACCTCCTTGTTTCTTTCATCCATGGTTCATCTTTTTTTGGCAGGGGAAGGGCCCAACCACTCACCCCATCCCCAAACACCCCGCTCTACACTCCTCTTATAGGGTAGCACAGTTGTGACATTTTCTGTGGCAAAGCAGGAAGGGATAGATCCGTGGGGTATCCACATGGGACCTCATTTACAGGGGCATTAGAAATTTAACTTGTTAAAACAAGTTATACAAAAACAAACAAACTAAACACAAAATCAAACCTTTGCTTTCATTTTCTTCCTTTTAGTTACTCTGACCAGGTTATAAACCCAGCAACTTATCTGGAATGAATATCATTAACTGCAGGTACTGCAGAACACTTTTCAGAAGGGCAGTTTTACAGGGTTTAGAACACTGTCCTACATGCTGGACCATTGGATAGCTAAGGGCTCAGCTCCAGGCAGCATGAGAAAAGATTGCATGCCTCAAATTTCATATTCAAGAGGAATTATATTATAAGAACCATCTGCCATTTCCCAAACATCCAACCGAAGCACCTTGACCACAGAGGGTAGTTGGTGTAGGAGGTTGGCAGGTGGTTAGGAGGGGCAAATTGGGTGCCCCATCACTTGCTGCTCTCCAACATGTTACCTCCACAAACCATATAAAAACTACATACGGGTATCTGCCTCTATCTCCAAAATGAAACAAAGGGGCAGAGGACACTGCGGGACAGGACACTGCAGCACAGGAGCTAGCACAACAAAACTCACCCAAAACAGGAACCAAAACAAAAAAAAAGCAAAAAGGAAATCCAAAACACTTCTAATCATAGGAGACTCCATGATTTGGGGAACTGATACGTATCTCCAGCCAGAGGTAATGGTCAGATGACTCCCAGGTACATCAGCGTGGAAAGACACTGACCACATTGCTAAAATTGTTCAGGAAGCAGGAGAAAACATTGACATCCTGGTACACATAGGGACTATGATCTCGCCAGCTGGTTAGTTGTGGAGACCAAAGAACACCTGACCAGGCTGGGTGAAAACTATCATCCATTTCCTCCAGCATCTCCTTCTTTGAGATCCTGCCGGTATGGGAGAGGGGGGCAGATGTATGGACAGTTAGAGAAGGGGAGATAAAGGAGCTAAACATGTAGCCCAAGGACTGGTGCCAGGAAAAAGAACACAAATTTGTAGGGAACTGGCAACAGTTTTGGGAGCGAAAGTTCTTTAAATTTGATGGACTGCATCTGACTAAGGAGGGGGTCAGTGCATTGGGGCAAAAGTTTGATATCTTTGCAGAATATTTAAACTAGCAAATGGGGAAAGGGGTGCAGCACCTCATACATCAAATGGGAAGAACATCCCTCCCCCTCAGCTAGTGGTCAAACAGGAGTTCAACATTTTGGCAGTTTATTTTCATCACCAGGTAAGGAAAAAGGTCTGGCTCCCCATATGACACACGGGAGAAATGCCAGACCTCACCCAACAACTAACACACTGAAATCTGGCCAATGGAAAATCAGTTACACAAATGCTTACAGTCTGGGAAACAAGATCCCAGACCTGCAGGCAATAATGACAAAGGCTAAACTGGACATAGTAGCAATTAGCGAGTCATGGTTTACTAGTAACCTCACTTGGGAGACTTCGCTACCTGACTATGTACTGTTCAGAAGAAACATAGGTGCAAAAAGGGGGAGGGGTGGAGTGGCCCTGTATGTTAAAGAAAATATCAAAGCTACAGAAATTCAGAATACACATAAGTAGCCAGAAGAACTGTGGGTCACCATGAAAACAGGAAATGGGACAGCCATATGAACTGGGGTTGTCTATAGGCCCCAGACCAGGGGGAAGACATAGACACATTCCTGTTAGAAGATATACAAAACATGACAGCTAAAGGGGAGGTTCTGATAATGGGAGATTTCAACATGCCAGATACAGACTGGTCAATACCAGCAGGAACATCTGCCAGAACTAGACACATGGTGGATTCTCTGCAGGGGGAGGGCCTCAAACAACTGGTACAACAGCCGACAAAAGACAGGGCTATCCTAGATCTAGTACTGACTAACTGAGAAAGGATCATGAGATCTCCAGGGAGAAGGTCACCTGGGGGCCAGTGACCATCACATGGTATGGTTCAATTTGGCCTCTAGAATGAAATCATCCCATTCCAAGGCAAAACTATGGCACTTTAGAGGAGCTGCCTTTGATAAGATGGCCAACAGAGTTAAGCTAGCCCTGGCAAAAAGAAATAAAGTTGAGGGGGTGCAGGTAAAGTGGGCAAACATTAATGATGCAATACTTGAAGTAACAACCCATTGTGTTAGAGAGAGAAAATGAAGTGCAAATAAAGAAGGAAACCACTTTGGTTCTCAAAAACAGTAACAGAAAAAGTTAGAGCAAAAAGGCTGGCCTTCAGGAAATATAAGGGGACACAGCGGGATGAAGATAGGGAGGCATACCAAACTTCTCTAAGGGAAGCAGGGAAGGCAGTAAGGAAGACAAAGGCCCAAACCGAGGAAAAACTAGCACAAACAGTAAAAGAAGGTGACAAGACTTTCTATAGATACATTAGTGAAAGGAGAAAGTCCAGATGAGGGATTGCTAAGATCAAAGGAGATAAGAGGGCATGTGAGGAGGAGGACCATGTAAAAGCATCTCTCCTAAATAGATACTTCTGCTCAGTATTTACTGAAGAGAAGGTAGGGCAGGGTCCACAGCTCAGCACCTTGCACACAGGGGGGAAGGAGGGAGGTGTGCATTAGTCCCTTCACAAAAGAAAGGGTCCTACAAGAGCTCAATAAGCTCAGGGAGGACAAGGCAATGGGACCTGATGGCATAGATACCAGGGTAATAAAGGAGCTATGGATGGAACTAGCAGAGCCATTATCAGAACTGTTTAGTGAGTTTCTGAGCACAGGAGAGGTGCCAGAAGACTGGAGAAGGGTTCATGTGATCCTGCTCCACAAGAGAGGTAGCAGGGAGGAGTCAGGGAACTACAGACCAGGCAGTCTTACCTCAGTAGTGGACAAGATTTTGGAGGCACTCCTTAAGGAAAGGATAGTGCAACACCTGGAATCCATAGGAGCACGGGATCCAAGACAGCATGGGTTTACAAAAGGAAGGTCCTGTCAAACCAATCTCATAGATTTATTTGACTGGGTAACCAGAGTGATGGATCAAGGGAGAGCAGTTGGTGTCGCCTACCTTGACTTCAGCAAAGCTTTTGATACTCTTCCACATAGAAGATTGATTAATAAGCAGGGTAGGCTTAGGGTGGGTCAGAAGTTGGTCAACTGGGTGGCAAACTGGCTGACAGGCAGTAAACAGAGAATGGTGGTAAATAGTATACAGTCAGAAGAGATGTAAGTCACAAGTGGGTTACCTCAGAGATCAGTCCTGGGCCAGTCCTCTTCAATATCTTCATCAGGGACATTGCAGATGGACTGGAGGGTAAGGTTTGTTTGTTTGCAGATGACACCAAGATCTGCAACAGAGTAAATGATCCAGATGGAGTGGGCAGAATGAGATGAGATCTGGATAAACTATCAAAATGTTCAGAAGACTGGCAACTGGGGTTTAATCCAAAGAAGTGCAATATCATGCACACAGGGAAGAGAAACCCTGAAGCCACCTAAAGGCTGGGAGGGGAGTTACTGGCAGTCACAAGGGAAGAAAGAGACTTGGGCATCATCATCACCGATGACCTGAAATCATCGAAGCAGACCACTAAAGCAGTAGGTAAGGCTAGGGGGATGTTGGGGTATATTAGTAGGAGTATCACAAGTTGGAAGAGGGAGGTAATAATCCCTCTTTACAAGACACTGGTTAGGCCCTATCTGGAGTACTGTGTGCAGTACTGGAGGCCACTCCTTCACAAGGACATTAACCAAATTAGGGCAATCCAGAGAAGAACAACCAAAATGGTTCAGGGACTGCATCAGAAAACATATGAGGACAGATGACTGGAGCTCAATATCTTTACCCTAGAGCAAAGGAGGGAGAGAGGTGATATGATTGAAACATTCAAACACCTTAAGGGCATTAATAAGGTGAAAGAGTCTAACATGTTTCAATATAAGAAAAATAGCAGGCCAAGAGGACACAGCATGAGATTAGAGGGAGGCTGATTTGGGGGTAATGTGGAGAAATTATTTTTTTACAGAAAGGATAGTGGATGCATGCATCTACCTCAGGAAGTGGTAGATATGAATACAGTGCAGGGCTTCAAAGAGTCATGGGATAGGCATAAGGGAGCAATACAGATGAGTATAAATAGATAGGCCATTGACAGAGCTAATGTCAATGGCACATTTATAAGGTAGAAAAAGAAATGGGCAGACCGGATGGGCCTTGCAGTCCTTATCTGTCATCTTCTATTTTTCTATGTTTCTATGAAAGTAACAGGTCAAAAATCAGTTATTACAGGGCCATTATGTTATTTAACAGTATTCCTTCAAATGTAATTAACTCTAGGACTGTTAGAATTTTTAAGAAAAGGTTGGTACAATGGCTGTCTATCAAATCTGAGTACAATTGTTATGAGTAAGATAGGAAAGATTGTTGTACTTGTCATAATTATTATTCATATGTATTTTTGCCCATCTTGCTTACAAGTATAAAAAATAAATGAAATGAAAGATCGAACATGACCAACGTAGATAAGAGGAGGCCAGCATGAGGGAAGGGTTGGGACAGGAGAAGGTCCAACCAATGGGAAGGGAGGAAGGGGATTGTCAGCCAGGAAGGGCTAAGGAGGGTAGTTTGTTGCTAGGGAGGGTGGTTTGTTGTTCCTGGCAGTGGCATGGAGAGCTGGGGGATGCTTAGTGTGCTGGCAGATGGGGCAAATGAGGGAAGAAATTGGGTGGCTGAGGAGGGAGCTGCAGGCATGGGGAGGCAGAGGTAGGGAAGATTGATGTCATAAGGGGAACCTGTTGGAACACACAGTACAGCCACCAGCAGGCCAGCACAATGAAATTCCAGAAGAATCGGAAGGTGGGCTGCAAAATCACTCAATCAATCAATAAATCAATCCATCAATCAAGTCTTTATTTATCCAGGCAAACACCATTGAGCAGGCTCATTTACAAGGTGGACCTGCTTTACACAAGGTCAAAAATAACACTTTTATGTACAGATAATAAATAGGCATAATTATACAGAAATAGAGAAAAAAGTACACAGCGCAATAACAAGTATTTTTTTATTGAGTTTCATTCAGAGATGTGTTAATTAGGAAAACAGAGAAATTTCTTCTCTGTGACTGAGACAGACGCCTAGATTTTAAATGAGTGTAAATGTTGTGTGAATCCTGAAGGATCCCCTTGAAGAAATGTGGCTGCCTTCCTACAGAGAGAAGGATGCAGAAGCACCTTAAAGGAGATTGAAACTGTGGAAAGCACGGTATATGCTGATAGGCTTGTTAAAAGCCAATAACAGGTATGATATTGTTGCCTGAGGGCCAGTACCTTAATATATATTTCCTGAAAAGTGCGATTTTATTGCACTTAGAGGAGTGCTTTTTTAATGTTGTTCTTATAGTGTTCAGAATTATGAAGAAAAGGGTCTGCTGAAGGAGCATCTTGGATAAAGAATGAGAGTTGAGAGGCCTTCTATGGACTGCCCCCTTGGTTTAGAGTACAAAGGACACCCCCAGAGAAGTTGGTGGAAATCGGTGGAGAATCATACTGTCAGCAAATGGGTTTGGATTTAATCAGTTATCAGAAATTTGTGGTGAGATTAAAAGACACAGCTGATTACAGGGTCTGCTTCAAGGCCTTTAACAAGAGGTACTGTTTTAATTTTATTTTTTATATAGAATTCATCAAGGGCTGGACCTTTTGTGCGCCCATTTTAAAGGATGTTACCAATGCAATTAAAAATTTAAATCCAAATGGACTCCCAGCACAAGACGACGAAGCATTTAGGTAAAAGCTATTATCCTTACTGGCAAATTTATTGAAACATATCCCTTAAGGATATTAAGGATATTATTGAGATGCTGCATTACATTAGTCTATAACGGCTCAGAAATGTGCAGAGTTTATGTATCGATATGTAAGTTATAAGCCATGGGATTCCCAAATGTTGGAGCCTAACATTAAATGGATGGCCTGGTATGAGGACTGACAAAAGGTAATAGCTGTTAATGGCTGTTGAGGCAAAGCCTTTGGATAGAACTGCCAACTATGTTTGATTATTCCACCTCATTTTACCCTGAAATGCTCTGTGAGACATTCGGGGTTTATAAAACCATAAAGCAAGCTTTTTATTTTTTGTCTAAATTTTGTCTATGTCAAAAATTAAGAATCATGGACTTCTGATTACAAAAGGAGCCAATTAAGCTAATTAAGCTCTGTCATTGGTCTAAAGAAATCCATGGTGGTAACTGAGCATGACGGAACTTACAGTACATTGTCCGCAAATGAATGAACTTCAACTGTGTGCAGAGTCATTTATCTACTGATTATTAGTGACATGTTGAGGTTTGAACTCTTTGTATAACACATTTTATATTTATATATAAGTTAGGCAATATACTGGGTATTGCTCTGAAAATTTTCAAAGGTGTCTGTTTGCAGATCTGAATCAGTATAGACGACTCCGAATTCTCCTCCTTAATAAATTTAAACAGTGGGATTCTTATCTAAGGAACGCTGTTGCTTTTATTTCTCTTAAAGTTCATTAGCATGTTAATAACATGCTATTATGAGGTAATAAATAGTGTGTTTGTTAAGTGTCAAATGTTAAATGTTGAATGATACTAATGCTCAGCAGGTATTTTTAAAATATGAATGCTGTATGAATGTTGAAATTGCCGTTTTGAACCTTGAGCAAGGGAAGTTCCGGAAAAATAACAGGTGTTACTTCAAAGCCTTATTTTAAATATTTAAATAATTCTAAATGACTAATTGTATGAGGTGCTATACATTGCATTTTAAATTAGTGTTTTTGTATTTTGTTATTAACGGCTGTCCTTGTGATTACTAGTGATTAGCTGCTTTGTGTATTGAAATTTCTATAATCAATATGTATGAGGGTTACTTAAGGCAACTTAAGCCTGTATAAATGAAGGTTAGAATTCATTAAGAATTGTTATTGAAATGTGTGACCAGTAAATAATAAAGAAACTACGTAGAACCTTGTAGATACTGATGGCATAGTGTTGCGGTGAATATGGGTAGGCAAGCCTGGTATCCACATGGAAGCTTGGCAAAATAGGTTGTTGAATTCCTATAGTAAGAGGTTGTCATGCAGTATAGCAGGGTGGTGATACCTGTGTTAAGACACTGGGGCCTAGTTTTGAATCTGGTTCAGAGTATGTGACAGACTGGCTCAATATGTAATAATTGTTCCAGATCCTTGAAGTGATATACGGCACACAGTGCAGACTGGCAAAAGGTGCTCAATATGGGCTCCATATAAGAGGGATATGCGGCAGCATGTGCTGCGGGGTATCACCATTGGGACCCTGGATGGGCACATAGCCGGTACCACAGATGAGCTTTTCTTGGGTCCTGTGACAGTGACCTTTAATTTGTATATGGGTCAATGTAGTCCCAATGGCCAATAATCGTTTTTGAAACAGGGTGGAGTGATTGACACTGCTCTAATCCCAGCTTGAGACAATAAGGAACCTTTGAACAAGGAAGGTATAACTTGGAGAGTCAAGTAGCTTCTAGGAATAACCTGGAGTGCTGTTTTCTATAAGAAACAACAGCTGCCTTCAGTCTTATGGTTTAACTATACATATGAATAGTAGTGACAAATAGGAGGCCAGGTGAGATCAAGAATGATCTTATAAATATCATTACGATATTTGAATATGTGCTTAATGGATGTGTATGTCATTTAGGATTATCTACGATTATTCATGTCTAATCTGTTTAATAGTGGACAGTTTTATTGATTGTATGAATTTCAGTGAATAATGTAATGCTTGGAGAAATGTGTATGACTGAATGTGTAATGTTCTGTTTTGTGTTGTAATGGTTTAAATAACTGAGCAACAATAAACTTTTATAAACCTTTATCACTAACAAGTATTTCAGATATAGGGTTAACAAGGTTAGGGAGAATGGTATGAGAAGGGGAATTAAAATATTCTGAAACAGCCAGCATATTAAAACATTTTCAAACAGCACGGCATATCATTGATCACAACTTATACAAACTTAGGGGCAGATAGGGAGAAGAGGGGTACCAGACTGCAGCTGTTCTAGGAGGGGTGCTACGGTAGATGGGCTGGGGACATATATGTTAGGAGTCTGAGGGTAAGAAAGGTAGTGTATTAGCAGGAAAAAAAGGGTAGGGGGTATAGATGGAGACAATCAAGGGTCCGGGTTAGGTGGCGATGTAGTGGGCAGGTAAGCAGAAGGCACTCTAGCATGCTAAGTGTGCTGGAAACAGCTGCAGAGCTCCTTAACAGCCTTGGCATACAAGGTCTTGAAAATGGTAAGACTAACAGGGAGACTCAGTTTCATAGATTTCTGTAGTTTGTTCCAGAGTGAGGGCAACAGAAAGCCTATGGCTGCTCTTCCAAAATGTGTATTGGCCATAGGTACCTTCAGAAGAAGCAAAGAATAGCTTCTCAGTGTATAGTTGCCTACCACGTATAAAGGTAATTTGTTGGTACTAGCTCTGTAAGTCCAGAGAAATGCATTTCTATTCCTTCTGTAATGGATGTCCAACCCACAGCTGCATATAAGTGAGCAGTGGTGGGTGGGGATAGGTAGGCCGTTATGAATCTCAAGACTCTGTGGTATAAGGTGTCCAGTTTAGAGAGACAGGAGGCATTACAGTGACTATAAATGAAATCAGCATAATCAATTAGGGACAGAAACGTGGATTGAACTAACTGCATCTTGGCACCTTTGGTCAGGAGGCAGTTTATTCTAAAGAAGAGATCAAGCCTCTGCCTCAACTTTTTCAGCAGATCCTTAACATGCTCCATGAAGGAGAGTCAGTGGTCTAGCCAGACCCCTAGGTACTTGAATTGCATAACAAATTGCAACCTCTCTCCTAGTAGTGTTTGTGGTAGATAAGGAGCCAGAGATAGCAGGGTTCGCTGAATGAGTAGCTGGAGAGAACAGCATACCTTTTGTTTTTTTGGCATTGAGTAAGAGTTTTTTATTCAGGAGCTGTTTCTACAGCAAGTTGAATTCTGTTTGTAAATCTCCACAAGTGGCTTCCAGAGCTGGTGATCTTAGGTACACCGTATCATCAGCGACAAAGGTGAATACTGGCCTTCTTGATGCCAACATCAATATTGTTTATATAAATGGCAAACAACAGAGGCTCCAGGATGGATCCCAATGGAATGCCTCTTTTTAGTAGCTTAAGTGGAGAGAGCCCCCCTTTGGCCTTGACCTGCCGAAGTGTGTCTGTAAGGTAATTATTGATCTAGCACAGTGAGGTCAGGTCCAGACCTATCACTTTTAGGGTGGAAAGAAGCAGACAGTGGTTGACAGTGTCAAATGCGTTGCTAAGGTCCAGGAACACGGCATATGCAACTTTTTTGTTTTCCAGCTCTCATTGCCAGTCATCAGTCACTTTGGCCAGAGCTGTAATAGTACTGTGCTTGGCTCTGAAACTGGACTGCATAGGGTTTAGAAGGTTATTGTTATCTAGGTAGGTTCTCAACTGAGCATGCCAGCAGTTCAGACAATATTGATATGAGAGATATCAGCCTGTAATTATTTAGGTCGCAGGGATCCCCTGATGTAAACAGAGGAATGACGTGGGCAATTTTCCATAGGAATGCCATTGTGCTTCCCTCTGGTGTGGTGAAATGCAAGACGTGGAGACAGAGACTGGAGTAGTCAAGGAGGCCAGAAGTGTAAGGTGATGCATTTCAGAGCCAAAAACCCAGACTACAGCTACTAGATGAATGGTATCAAACTGTCCACATCCAATGAGGAGAAGGATCTAGGGGTGCTGGTGATCAGGGGACTAAACCACTTGGCCCAGTGTAGGAAGGAAGCAGCTAACGCTAAACGGATGCTAGGGTGCATAACAAGGGGGATTACATCCAGATGTAGCGAAGTCATTTGGCCCCTGTACAGGTCCCTGGTGAGGCCATACTTGGAGCACTGCATGCAGTTCTGGCACCTGTACTTGAAAAGGGATATCATACTATGGGAGGGAGTGCAGCAAGTGCAACAAAGATGATCCAGGGGTTGGAGGATAGAACTTATGAAGAAAGACTAAAAGAGCTCAACATGTATACCCTGGAGGATAGAACAGAGAGAGGGGACATGATTGAGATCTTCAAGTACCTGAGGGGGATGAACAGAGTAGGCTTCCATGGTGGGGTCACTCTCCAGAATGGAAGAGATACTAGAGGGCACTCCATGAAGTTAAAGTGGGCAGAATCAGGAGGAAAAGGAGGAGGCACTACTTCACTGAAAGAGTGCTAACAGTGTGGAATGCACTGCCTGAGCAACTCGTATCAGTGCAGACTGTGGGGTGCTTCAAGAGGGGATGAGACAAATTCAAAGGGAAAATACATACGGGGGGGGCAGTTGGAGGAGGGAAGAGTTAATGGGGGGGAAGCTGCAGTCTAATGGATTGAAGTGCTGCACACTCGGACAAACTAGATGGACCATATGGCCTGTATCTGATGGCAATTTCATATATGTTTGTATTGCTGGGTATATTGAATCTAATATCCAACTGACCCATAGTTTTTCCAAGTTTTTTAATTATGATATAATGTTCTTATAAAGAAAAGTACAATGAAAAAACACTACTGGGTTCACCATGTTCAGTCCCCCTTTCTCTACCAGTTGATATGTTATACCTCTTTTTAGGGGATTGAGTCTGCCTCAATATAGACTTTGAAAGAAAGCACTAAGAAGGTGGTATCTATTTCTTTGGGGGGGGGGATATTACTGATGTATAGAAATATAGGGATTAAATATGTTTTAATCATATATATTCTTTTTTTTTTTTACATTCTCCATTGATTCCATTGGCAAGCTTGTTTTTGTGCTTTTTGTACTTTTATATCATAATTCACTTTACTTATATTACCAGGTCCAAAATAAATGCCTAATATTTTATACTGGTCTGTTTTAATCAGAATTTCCATTGTCTGCATGCAAATTGTTGTAGGTTGTCTAATTGGAATGCCTCAGTTTTTGGAGTAATTTATCAAGGAACCAAAGTGTTTGGAGTAGTCTATAAGTATCCTATATGCTTCTAAGCTGGAATTGTAGTCAGCTAATGTTAGACACAGATCATCTGCATAAGTAACTGTACTAATGGATAGATCATCACTACTGTATGATCAACCTATTATATTCTTTGTATGGTTTAGTTTATGCAAAATTGGATCTATTGATATTATGTGTAATAGGAGGCTGAGGGGACACCCTTGTTTGACCCCTCTAGATATTTTGTACTGGTTCCCTGTCCACACATTTGTGTGGGGAAGTAGGGTAGCCTTTAAGTAACATGTCTGCATCCACCTTATGATCTCTTTGGGGAACCAGTAAGTCTCTAAGACCTCCCAGAGGTAATCATGTTCCACCCTATCGAAGACTTTGTTTTGGTCCAGACTTACTAGGCACCCCATGATTTCTCCATCCTAACCTTTTGAGAAGATTTTTTTCTCAGCAAAATTAAGGTATCTTATATTTTTCTTGACAGTACTCCACAGAACTGTGACTGGTGAATTATGTCACAAATTGAAGATGGCTACTAGCAGTGAAGGATAACCAATGTCCCAATAGCTAGGGCATGTTTAAAACAATAATGCTTTATTGCTTTAAAAAATACAGTAGCACTACTACATTTTAGTAATAAAGCATTATTGTTTTAAATGTGCCTCTAGCTATTGGAAGTTTATTCTCCTTCTACAGCTAGTAGCTGTCTTCATCTTGTGACAGTATTCAGTTTCATTTGCTTGTCGGCATGGTAGGATGCTCTAATGCCACACTTTTCTTGTACTGGTGAATTGTTTTCTAATGTTAGTGCCATTCGATTATAAATTATTTTAATTAAGATTTTCCAGTCTGTATTTAAAAGTGCTATTGGTCTCCATTTTGATGTCTCCTTTTTCTCCTGCTTTGTATAATAGTTGTAAAACTCCCATGTATATACTGTCTGGGAAGATTCCTTTTGCTTGATTGTACAACACAGCTGATTCTTCTCCTAATTCTATGATTATTTCCCCATATGGCTCTCCTGGTAGGCCATCTTCCCCTGGGGCAACTCCTGATGTTAAGGATTGAACCACTGACTGTAATCATGTTTTCGCTCTAATCCTGTAAGGGTTTTAAAGCATTCTTGGGGAACTTTGAGGAGCTAGCAGGAATCTAGCCACACTCTAATTATTTGCTTACATAATTTATGTCCCTTGAATTTTTGGGTAAAGTAATTTTCACCTTCCTTCATTCTACTGGAAATGTTTTATATTATTTCCCCTTTGTTGTCCAGAAGTTATGCTATGCTTCTTTTTTTATTTCTAACTTTTATATATGCCTCAAATGGGTTAGAGTGGGCCTGTTTTCCTTGTGTTAAGAATTGTTTTTCATTTTCCAATGTTTTTTGTCTATCATACTGTACTTGTGTCATTTCTCTTTTTATCTCTTGAAATTGCTTAGTAAAATTCCCTCTGCCTTCTCACTGTGAGGTTAATAGGTGCAAGAGTTCTTCTTTGAGGATTTTATATCTATCCATATTTACCATTTAATTTACCCATTTTTTTAAACTCTCTGTTATGTCCTGCTTTGTCTCTTCCCACCAAAGGGTTTTGTTTTCATACAAAAAGAATACTGATTTGCATGTTTGTAATGTGTATTTAAAACCTTAGGCTTTCTCAGAATTTTTGAACACACTAACATTTAATTTCCATATACTGGGTCCCATCCTATTCTTTTGTCCATCTGAAGAAGAAGAAGAAGAAGAAGAAGAAGAAATTAGCATTTATGTAGCACTTTTCATACATAGTGTATCCCAAAGCACTTTACAAACAATGCTAGACTGGTACTGAAGTGACTGAATATGTGGTGGTGGCCATATCACACATCATCACCCACACACAGCCTGGATAATTGCATGAACTATTTTATGGGAAGAGGAATGTTGGCCAGGACACTGGGAATGTCCCCTACTCTTTTGCGAAGAGTGGCCTGGGTTCTTTTATTTCCACCTGGGTATCCACCAGGATGGGTAGAAGGGACCATGGTTTAACATCTCATCTGAAGGATAGCACACCCCAGCTATACAGCATCCCCTAATACTGCACTCAGATGCCAGCAATTTCTTAGGTGCAAGTCCTATCCCAGTGTAGGACAAGAACCTACGACCTTCTGGTCCAGAGGCATATGTGCTACCAACTGAGCCACACTGACACTTTTCTAATGTTATTATGCTGTCTAATAAGCTGTGGACTGATGCAGCCTCCTCCTGAGTTAATGCTTCTTTTACCTGCAAATTTGCCTGTTTGACTAAATCTTTTAGATAATTAGAATCTGAGAATATTTTAGTTGTTTGAGAGCCTCTATCCTGCAAAGATGTGACACAGTTGAAATCCCTCCCATTACATTTTTTTCCAGTAAACAAATAAGGCTTTATTTTATTGAATAATTGTAGTCACTCAGGCTTCCATTCAGAGGCATATATGTTCATTAACCTAAATTCTATTCTCTGAGTTTTAATGTCCAGAAGAAAACCTCTCCCTGGTTCAATATACACCAAATGTAGTACCTGTAACTGAAAGAGAAAACAAAGCCCAACTCCAGAAACAGCCCTGTTTCCCGTATACCAGAGACTGGGACCCCATATCCAACCATCAGTGACATTTTTTCCTATCTACTACAGTATGTAATCTAATGTCCTGAAAAAAAAATCAATATTGGATTTGTGAAAATTTGCATATGTACTGATCTTTTTTCCTTCCCGACTGCAAAACTATTGTCATTTAAAGATGCCACATATAAATTGTAGAAAGGGAGCTGAGGTTTTTTTTTTACTCAAGGCTCTTGAGCACATTCTTCTCCTCCTCCTCCTCCTCCTTCTCCTCCTGGATCTTGTTTGTTTTTCTGAAAGCAGTTGATTATCAGGGTTAGTTTCCATTTGGATGGATGATTCTGATACTGTGTCCATTTTTTTTTTAATTCAAAGTTTTTTTAAGTTTTACATAAATGCCTTAACATGAAGGTACAGGCAATATTATATATATATATATATATATATATATATATATATATATATATAATATACACAATGTAGTTATCAGCTCCATGCTAAGGCACCCCCCCCCCACCTTCCACCACCAGCTTGGCACTTTCCTCCTAGTAAAGTAAGGATTATGGTAGACAGGAAATATAGATGATCAGTATACCAAAGTAATGTAATGACATATATAAACTGTATATCTAAGAGATTCATCAGGTTGGGTCCTAAGTTATGGTGAGGCACCAGTATGAAGAAGGTATAAGGTGTGAAGACCTTCCCATATTGTCCTGTAATAGGAGATGGAACCCCCAAGATTAACTTTCATTTGTTCTGTGGCAGAGATTAAATAATAAGTCCCATAGCCATTTCTCATATGTGATATGGTGTCCATCAAGCCAGTGGTGTAAAATTAGTTTCTTAAGGGTAAGTGCTATCATGGGTATATGGTATATATGGATTCTAACTGGGATCGTAGAGAGATCCCCCAAAAGACAGATCTCAGGTGTGAAGAGATCCTCCAAGCCCAGGAGGGGATCCACCATAGTCTTGATTAGGTCTCATAAGATCCTAACCTGAGGGCATTCCCAGAATATATGAAACAGGTCTCCTTCTGCATTTTTACACCTAGGACACACAGCATCTGGTACATTTCCTATTCTTTTCAGTTTGATAGGAGTCCAGTACATATCATTCAGTATACAATATTGTGTAAGGTTCAACCTGTCTTGTAAAACATATGTAAAAGAGTCTAATCAGATGGATTCCCATTTTTCCAGAGAGCTTGGGAAACAAGAATTCCAATACCTAGTAGCCCCACTGTGTGTGTCAAATATGTTTCCTTGTAGACATGCATATGTTTGGGACACTGCATGAGGTTTTCTACTTATTGGGGTCAAGGAATACAGCTATCTACAGCTTTCTTTGAAGCTCTCTGGTCCCAGGTATTTCTTAACCAGGAGATGTCTGAGCTGCCAGACTTTAAATATCTGCCTCCTGTCTATGGAGTGTAGTGCCATAACAGTACCTGAATCCATACATGAGCCCTCAGAAAACAGATCTTTGACCCTGGCCTGACTGAGCTGAGGAAGCCATTGTGGAGAAATAGTGGTGCCACCAATCTGAAGATCTGGGTTACCTACTATTGGTTGTCTGAGATCTCTACTATTCTGGTACCTAAGGAATGTGCAAAGTTGGCTATGGGCTCTGAGGGAAAGTAACATGGGAAATTTGCAAAAGGCAAAGGGAAGACTTCAGAGGGACAGGCTGGCCCACTGGCACAGCAATTGGATTTCTGCTTGCGACCGGGTTCGGGAACGGACCTGGGTCATTGGAGGGCCGGCTGGTGGGAGAAGGACTGAGTGTCCCAGGGACTGCTATCCTTCTCGGGGGGAGGTAGGGTGAATGTCTGGTGCTTGACGGACCCCTAGCAGAGGCCAGGGGTACTGCAGCAACCGGCATTGAAAGAGTGACTGGAGGGGCAGAATGGACACTGGATATATCATTGCACATTCCCACCTCCCATGCAAAACCATACAAAATTCACGAGCCTGACTCATGATGCCACCTCTGTGCCTGGCCTGTATGGCTCTCTGCCACTTCTCCACACCACTGACTTAATTACGATGCTGTGGGCTGCTGTGAACCCCAAACCCTGCCCTGGGGGCAAGCCAGGGAGGCAATGCCAGGTAGCATTTCCCCATCATAGATGGGCAGACAGAGGAGCCACAGCCTCACCTTGGGGGGAAGCCAGGGAGCATCGGTGATAGTAGAGGACAGTGGCAATTGGAGGGTAAGTTGAGTGCAGGAAGGTGACTGATAGCCTCAGAGCAAGGGGCAAAAAGCATAATAAAAAAAGACTCTTCTTAGGGACAAACAGGAGAGCCTCCTTAGCAACATTCAAAGTAGCAATTATCTCTCTTTCCAGAGTTAACCACTCTGGTACATATGGATAGGAGGCAATCTTTCTCTGGGGTATAAACCATCATAAATATTGATTCACCTGGTTCGCCCAATAATACATTCCAAAGTGAGGGAGTTTAAGGCCCCCTACATTTATAGATGCCGGCAGTTTTAAATCAGGCCCTTGAGGATGCTTCTCCCCCCCCCATATAAAGGAAGAAATAAGGGCATGCTGTTTCTTAAACCAAATTTGGGGCAACCAAATATTTAACATATTAAGGAGATAGAATATTCTTGGCAAGATATTCATTTTGATTATACTGATCCTCCACCAGAGAGATATAGGAAGAGATTGCCTCCTTTTAAAATCCTGTTGGATAGTATCCAGCAGGGAGTCAAAATTCAACCTTTTCACAAGACTTGCATTCCTAGACAACATTAAGCCCAAATACTTTATGCTCTTAGAGCTCCACCGTAACCCCAAAGAGGAAACATCATGCATACTGTGTCCATTTCTTCTTCCATTGATGTGTCTCCCCACTGAAAAACTGCCAACCTGTTCTGTTTTGTTCCATGAGGGGATTGGTTACATTATTTTGTACTGGTTTTGTTGCTTTCTTTGGTCTTCCTCCTTTTTTTTTTACTTCAACAAATTCAGGTTCTGGTACTGAGGGAGGTATGCCTGAAGGTGGATTGGGGTGTTCTTTTCTTCTTCTGGGGCTGGCTCCTGATTGGGAGGGGGGGTCTGGTTCCTCTTGGGGGTGGATTCCTGTTTTTCAGGGCCTTTGGTATTTCTTTGATACCCTTGGGGTCATTTGAATGCTCAATGGATGTAAAAATCCTGTATTCCATAGTCCGTGTTGTCATTATTTGTAGATACCCAGGGACAATCTGCAAAACTGTGACCTTTCTCTTTGCATAAGCTGCAGCTGGGAGTTTTGAAACAATGGGCACTGGTGTGGCCTAGTTCTCCACATTGCACACATTTCAAGGTTTCACAATTTGAGCTTATGTGACATTTAGAGCCACATTTAGAACAGGCTCTTGGTTGCCCATGATAGAAGATGAACTCCTTGTCCTGGCCAATACAAAACAGTTAGGTAGGTGTATTACATCATTCAAGGTTTGGTTCAGTCTAATTTTCAATTTCCACACCCCATTCCAGAACCCCTCAGCATCTACTATAGGCTCAGGGTTACCCTGTATTGTGCATCTTTTCTCAGTCCAGAATAGTATGTCTGTAATGTTAACCTCTTCGTTCCTGAAGAGGATGGTTATTATTCTGAAGGATTGTTTGGTAAGTGGGATTGCTGAGAAGGATGTCCAGAAGGGGCTAGTTTTTAATAGTGAGTATTTGCACCAAAATCTTTCTAATTGTTCCGGCATGTGAAAGCTGACATTGAATGTGGCTTCTCCTGGGGCATGTATCAGGGCATTAACCTCAGAGGGGGAGAAACTCAGGGACTGTTTAATAAGAGTTTTCCCTATGTAAAATCTGTGTGATGTTTCTTCTTTTGGCCACATAAACCTTAATTAGATGGCACTGTGTCTTTTTGCAAGATCTACCTGTCCATCAAAAAGCCTGTGCTTGTGGACAGTCTGCCTGGTCCATAGATTGTATTTTTTCCCTTGCATTTTTTCTGAGTCTATAAGGTGATTTTGCTCCTTCTCCCCCACCCCCCATGTTTTCAATGGATTTATTTTGGCTTGGAGTACCTTCTTTTTGTTGTACATTTGTTGATCCAACCCCATTATTTCCTACAACTGTTTCTTTTTATGAAAATATGTCCCACATATTAGAGTTTTGATTACCTTGTCCTTTGTCCATTTCCAGTATTTCTGATGCTTCAATAATTATTTTGTGCTCCATGTCAGATGCAACCATTGGTGAATCTCCTAGTAGTGAGATGTCTGGCTCTGGAACCCATATGCCACCCTGGTTTAAAATCCAGCCTGCACCTTCCAGTTCAGTATCTGGTGACCATTCTTTAGTGCTAGCCTCAGAATGGCCTTCTTTGGTGTAGCTTCTCTTTCACTACCCAGGTCCTGTTGTCTGCTGCCAAAAGTGTACAAGTTCCTTCTTTTCCTTGTATTGTTGGGGAATTATCTGGTGTTCATTTTTTCTCCTCTTCTGTTTTTTTTTTGTAGCTGTTCCTCTACCAACAGAAGTTGTGTTCTGAGAATTGCTTGCTGATGTTTTAGGGAAATTTCCTTCTCTTTAGGATCCCTAACTTTTCTTCCTTTTCTTATTTCTTGTGTTGTATGCATTCCATTTGTATGTTTTTTTCCCCAGAATTTCTCTATTCTGGGCTACAGAAGTTGGTGAGGGAGGGGAGAGCAGAATCTCCACACTTTTTCCCTTGTCGACCACCAAAACCATACTGCACTCATCCATGGTCATATTTCCATGCCACAGTGCCCCGTACTGTAGAGTAGGGGAATTTCCCTGGTACCCAGACCACATTTTCCCCATTCACTAAAAATACCACCAACAGCTTAGCCTGGTTTAAAGTCAGTTGGCATTCATCTGTATCCCCTGCCCCCAGGCTGTGCCTGAAAATAGACAAGAATTTGTCTAGTGCACTTTCCTGGTCAACAAAAACTAAATAAATAATAAATATTCTATGTGGTTCCTAGCTCAGTGCTTGTGCTACGTACAGTAGAACTGAACGATGTAGGTTATCCTTGGATACATAGGCCAGACCAGTAAGTAGGACAATGCCTGCAAAGCGTATGAGTTATATGAAATTGTTAGTGCTTAGATACTTCAATGTAGATATGAGCAAGTCAGTGATTGTAGTACATATGAACTGGATTGTATATGCATAGTGCTTAGGTGCTTGAACTGATGAATAACAACTTCTTAGGACTTGATGTTTTGGCCTTTCTCTGTATCCCACCTTAAGAAGGATGCTTAGTCAAGTAGGATGAGACCCCCCAAAAAGAAATAATGATTGCAGGTATGATTATCTCCTCCAGCTCAAGAGAGTGTGGCCAGTAGCACACAGGAGAGGAAACCCCCCCTTGGCGGGAAAGCTCTGAGGACCCATGGTACTGACCTGCCCATCCTTCTGGGCATACTAAGGAAAGTAATCCTAAATGAGCAATATAAACATATTATCAGCTAGTCTGAAACCCCAAGAGAGGAAGACCAGAAGGTTGGTAAGAACAATGGAATCCAGCACTGAAAATGAAAGTCCAGCGAGCAGAAGGCAGCAGATCCTGAACAAGTCCTCATCAGAGATGATGTTGTCCTGGGCAAAATAGTAATAGAAGGGTATTGGAATCCAGTCAAATACAGAATTAATCTTGAAGGGGTGGTCTGAGGTCCAAAATGCAAGTTTATGGCATCACAGAGTCTTGAAGGTGAGGTGAATAAGCTGGATGCATGTTGTGAAGCTGAAGAAGGTGGAGCAAATGAACCCCTGGTCCAGAGTGGGTGAAGCAATCATTAGACATTAGGCTAGAAAGCCCAGAAAACCTCCAACCTATCTGTTGAAGCAAGTATGGTGAGGAACAGAACCTCCATGCCCTGAGCCAGGCAAGGGAGGAGTAAAGTAGAAATAATTGAACCTCCAGGCTGATGTTGGACAAGTCAGGTGTAGAGTAGAAATATGTGGACCTCCAGGCCCCAGTGCTGGGCAAGGCTGGTGTAGCATAGAAATAATTGAATCTCCAGGCCCCGATGCTGGGTGAGACAGGTGTAGAATGGAAATATTTGAACCTCCAGGCCCATGCTGGATGAGGCAAGTGTAGAATAGAAATAGTCAAACCTCCAGGCCCTGATGCTGGGTGAGGCAGGTGGAGAAGGAGAGTGAAAAGCAGGTGAGCAGCTGAATGATCACTGGAGTGCTGAGATTGTAATGAGCTTGGAGTGCTGAGACCTTGGAAGACTAAATGTGGTATCGAATACACCTGAATCCCAGAGACTGAAGCTGAGGGGATGGCAGTAGGAATGAAGCAATGATCCATGGAAGCAATGAGCAATGATTCTGTAAGCAAGTGTGGACCTGCACATAGGTCAGTAAACAGAGTAGTAATAAGTGAACCCCCACATAGGTCTTCATAACATAGTCACAATAACATTCAAACCTCCATACCTGGAATTGGGCAAGGCAGGAGAAGAGGCTAAGGCAGACTTATGAGAGCAGTAAGATGATCCCATAGAGATGTTGTGTTTCTGATGAGCAAGGATGGCAGCATCATTGACAGATTTAAAATTAAGTTAAAAACATATTTATTCAGCCTAGCCTTCCCTAATTGTCATTAACCTATTTATTGCTTTTGTTTTAACTTAATATTTATATTTGTTATTTTATGTATGGTGCTTTGGTTTTGAAAAGCGCTATAAAACTAAAATTTGATTTAATTTGAATATAGTAAAGAGAACTGAGTCAGAAGAGTTGGTAGCTTGACCAGATTTAATAAGCCTCATGGCACTGGAGTGTGTTAATGTCGGAGGCCTAATTCATGAGATAGGAATGGCACTATGGAGTAGAGCTTGGCTGATCGTCCTTGCAGGAAATGGTAGTTGTAGTAAATCCAAACAAACTGAAGCAGCATAGCAAGAGACATTCAAGGGAATTGATTGCGACTGTCCTGAAATGTAGTCTAGATGTAAGTCCACGGTGGAGTAAAGAAGGATATCCTGATGAGTGTAGTAGGCACGAACAGGCAAAGGTGAGAGCTGCAACGTCCAAAACTGGAGTAGTATGACTGAATGTGAAACATCCTGGCAATGCGTCCAATCCTGATGGAAAAGTTGGAGATGAGTATGTGACATGGAATGAAGGCGTTAGGCAGATAAAATGCCCAAAAGGATGAAAGCAATCCAAAATAGGTAGGCAAGGAGCAGCAGGATCAGGCTGGTTCCAGTCCAGGGAGAAGGAGACATGGCAGAGGGACTGGGACAAGGCAGGCAGATGAAAGAATGTCCAGATAGAGTCCAGATCCAGCAGGTGAACAGCAGGAACATGACTGAAGCAGATGGTTTGCAGAAGGAGATCCAACATGCTGCAAGGATGGGAAAGAATGAACCAGCTGATCCAGGTAGGAGAAAACTACAGGAGAGGGAAACTTGCACGGAGCCAAAATCCAGTGCTTGGGGGAAGCACAAGGCAAGAGAATGAGCATCAAGAGCCAGGAACAGAGAACCACAGGAATTTATGGGCTCAGACCAATGCTGGAGGGAAACTGGAAGGCAGGAAAGATAGATGCAGTATGTAAGCTCAGGTGATGGCCACAGGAAGGAGCTGGAGCAGGGTGCTGAATGCCAGGATAGAGTGCACAGCTGGAGTGCAAGGCAGGAGGCCAAAGGACAAAGGCAAAGCAACCAGCTAGCCCACTGTGAAGGGTAGGATGAACGGCTGGAACAGATGTAGGTCAGCCAGAGAAAGGAGTAGAAAGTGGAAGCGAGGTCCTATGAAGGCTAGCAAACTGCAAAACCCTCACAGGGGGCAGTAAGAAGCAAGAAAAGCATGCCAGGCAAGGCCCCGTGTGGCTAGTGGATACAGACAGATCCCATGTAAGTCAGGCAGAAGGAGACAGCAAGTCAAGCTAGATTCCACATAGGCTAGATGACCAGAACACCACCATGGAGGGCAGCCAGGTGTAGCAGATATCCCAGAGCCTGAAGCCAAGGGGATGGTGGTAGGCAAGCAAAGATTGTGTAAGCAGTTGTGGAACGGCACATAGGCCAGTAGCAGTATAGCAGTAGTGGGGCTTATTCATAGGTCAACAAAATAGCAGGAAGAAAGCATAATTGGATATCAGCGTTGCAGCCTCGTCCAGCACAGATGGAAAGGATGCCAGAAGGAACACCAGGAGCAGTAAATGAGAAGTAGGTAGCTAGCAGTATGGCAGGTAATCCAGAAACTTGGAGGAGCAGACATGCCAAAGGGGGCAGGATAGGGCTTAGACATTTAGAAGATATGGCATGCATGTAGCAAAATCGACTCAGCAGCTGGAAATGCTTAAGCTGGTACAGGGCTGGTTTAGAATAACAGGCCAGAATGCCACAGGCCACAATACAGCTGGTCAGTATGATGAAGCACATGAAATGTCTGAAAAAAGAGCATTCACAGATCCTGAATGTCAGAATGTCTCTAGAAAGCATCCATGGAATCCTGTTCCTCCAAATGAGGTAAGCTCATAGCACGACTAAGGGAACGGACGAGAAAGGTAAGCATCAAGGCATTCTGAAGCAATAAATGAGTGATGTAATCAATGAATGGAGTGGCACGCTGTGGCAGCAGAAGAGGTCCTGAAAGAGGCCTGAGCTTGTGAAGGTCAGAAGCCAGAATCCACAAATAGAGGCAGGAGAAGGGGATGAGCAACACAATTGTCTGAGGAGCAGGAGGGAAGGCCAATGCAGGCTCCAGGCAGCAGCAGCAGGTGTGGCAGGCACCGAAGTGGAGTAGTCCAGGGGCCCCAACCCCACAGAAATGAATGGAAGAGGTGGGGAAGCAGCACAGTGATGGTGGAGATCCAGCCATTATAGATTTGCTGAGGTGCTGTGGAGGAGTAGAAGCAAGTCCGGGGTGCTAACAAACAGGATTGCAGACTGCAGGAGGCGAGACCTACTGAGGTGGTGAACCAACTGGTGCAGGAGCAGTGGTTGCCCGGAAGGAGACAGGAGAGAGGCAGAGGAGCAAAAGAGCAAGAAAGTAGCGCAGTCTGAAAGTGAAACATACAAGAGGAGCAGGTGTAGAGTGAGCGGCTGTGGAGAACAGGGCACAGTGCAGCTGGAGAAAGCTGCTGAAAACCCCAGGAAGCGAGGACGAGGGATGGAGCACAGGGGGGATGGAGGAAGGGAGAAAACAAGCACGCAATGAGGAAGCAAACAAAAAATAAGAAACAGATGAGGGGAAGCAAGGCAGGATGCCCAGGCAGACAAAGACAAACTATAAAGGAGGCAACTGAAGACCAACCAGCAGCAGTATGGCAGCGAGTGTGACTTACTCAAAGCAGAGTGGCAGTAACCTGATGACCTAAGTAGGATGTGGGGAGGAGCTCTTCCTCCACAGAACTACAGGCATGTGCCTTACCAATATCATCTGCAAAGAGGCATACCTTCCCTTCCAGTCCATCTGCAATGTCCCCAATAAGGACATTGAAGAGGACTGGCCCCAACATCAACCCCTGCGGCACCCTGCTTGCCACTACTTCCTCTCCAGAATACTCCATGTATACCACAACCCTCTGACCCCTGCCATTTAGCCAGTTCTTCACCCACATAACTATTTTAGGATCCACCCCTAGGATATGCAGTTATTTAATCAGCCTTCCATGGGAGATGATGTCAAAGGCCTTTCTGCTGTCCAGATAGGCCACATCCACTACACCTCCCTCATCCACTACCTTACTTACCTAGTCATTTCGTAAATTAATACAATTTATTTATTTATTTCAGTTTGGGATTAATACCTTTGAGTCAAGGACTCATTTTCAAAGGGTCTAAGTCAGTGCTAAACAAACATTACACGTAATACAAGGTATACAGAAAACAGGAAAACAATATCACAGGCAAACAAATATAATGAAATTATATACATCTTATAGAGGATTAATGTGACAAGGTTGGTAAGACTCAGCATTGGAGTTCACTAGGTGGTAGGTCAACCTAAAATGGAAAGGGGTAGGGTGGTCAGCCAGGAATGGCATTGTCAGGGGTGGGTAGTGTGGTCAGCCATGAGTGGGCATCGTTTGGTGAGAAGGGGGCAGGAAGGGATTGAGAAGAAATAAAGGGTGATGGAGGAGGTGAAACGTAGGCAATTGTAACAGTATAAGGGTAGTAATAAGTGAATGGAAGTGGGAGGAATATGCAATTTGTAAATTGGGAGGCTGAGGTCCCGTCACATTAGCGCAGGCAGGTACAGGTTTTTGTAGTGTCAAGAAGGGATCTGAGACCAGATTTAAAAGTACTAATCTTGGGTGTTTCAGTGAGGTTAGCAGATAGCTCATTGTACCATTCTGGTCCTTGGTACAGGATGGAGTTCTGAGCAAGTTTTGTCCTTTTGAAGGGAATCACCAGCCTGTCAGCAGCCACACTTCTAGTTGATTTCATTGGAACTGCCAACTTAAAGAGGCAGCCCAGAGAGGGAGATGTAAGGCCCAAGAAGCACTTTTTTTAAAAGTATGCAGGTTTGGTATTGTGCTTTAAGATGGAGTGGGAGCCACTCAGTTTCTGTGTAGATCGAGCAGGTGTGGGTGTCATGAGCAGCCCCTAATGACAGATGGCAGGCCTTATTTAGGAGTGTGCTAACCCTGTTTAGGGCAGTTTCTGTGCCCTCCTCATAGATAGGTAGCCCATAGTCAATGGAGGATGGTACTGAACTACTGGTGGCAAGTTTGAGAGCATCAGGAGTCATTTAATGCCTGTGGTGGTAGAGGACCCCAAGCTTTATATTTGCTGTCTTGACTACAGAGTGAGTCTCAATGAGTTGATGAAAACACAGTGCTTATCCTAAATGGAGTAAAAGTTAGGGTTAGATGAACAAAGAAACTCGCTAGGATCAAGCCCAACTCTGCAGAATTTTGCAGTAGAGTTACTGAAAGGAGCAATGCAATTTTTTTTTTCTTTATTTGTTTATTCCCCTCCTTGCTCCCTGGTGACCCCACTCCTTCAGGCTCCTGCAAGTCCTCCCAAGCCCCCACATGTCCTACTCAAGCTCTCTCTACCATCACATTGCAGCTAGTCCCCAGGATATCCCAGACTTAACCCTTCGCCGGGTGGGTCCCCCTCTTCCTAGGGGGAAGGCAACCAGGGAGGACTCCAGCACAGTACTCGATAGGGCCCAGGGATGCTGCTCAGTGAAGGAGGCTCTTCAAGGCACTGGAGGTATCGGGGGAAAGAGAGTCTCATCCAGTGGCTACCAGGCGGTATTTACATTTTTCTAGGTCCCCTTCATTGCTCCATTAACGTAGTGCCTCCAGCCTCCACTGGGGGTCGCTGCCAAGCGAGGCATTCCCCCAAGACCACCCTAGGATAGGAGAGCAGTCTTTCAGATGCTCAATCCTATCATCCCCCTGTCGACCCCCAGCATCCAGAGTTTGTTCCTGAACCCAGGTTGTCAGTGTGGTTTGAGATAAGGCACTAGCACCTCAACCCTCTACACCACCGGGCTGGCTAGAACAATGCAATTTCAATGACAGTTAATTCCTTTTGCCATGCAGGGAAATGGACACTGCACTTTATCCCAGTGGGCTTCACTGTATAACTAAGTAAATAAATGCTATATAAGGCAGTGTATGACTGGCAATGTTCTGTGTGAATAGATAGTGCACTGTTATGTTATACTGAAATATACTGTATGTGTATGTGTATATGTAATGTGTAATTTTGTTGTACATGTGGAAACCAATGATCTAGCTGGGAAGAAGGCTGAGGTAGCGCAAAGTAGGTTCAAGGAGTTTGGAAAGATCTGTAGGGAGGAAGCAAGTTTGCTGGCCTTCTCAGAGGTGATACCAGTACCAAGAGCAAGCAAAACAAGGACAAAAAATTGAGGATGTTAATAACTGGCTGAAGAAATGGTGCAGGGAGAAGATGCTCATCTGTACTGGAGACTAGAAGGAGACCTGGTCAAACAAAGCACTCTTTTCACCAGACGGGCTACACTTCAACAAAGTACAACATGTGGTTATACTGTTTTATGTAAAAAACCTGTAAGGACACCCTGAGCCCTTGGGGAAGGGTGCCCAAAACAAATAAAATCTAAGGGGGAAGGGGTTCCTCGGTAATAGATTATATTTGTGTTAATAATGTTGCAATAAAAAAAGCAAACAAATGGAGGTAAAGAGATCCTTAGAAAGCTAACACTCAATAATGAAATTACAATTGAGTATGGAGGGACAGGATAGAATGATATCAACTAAAGAAAATAGGCTAAAAGTAATATATAAAAACTGATTAGGTTGGGAAATAATTGATATTGGGAATTTAGAAAAAATAATTATATGTCTATATTCATAGAGACTTGTATCAGTATATTAGAGCAATGGGGCATAGCCCGATATTCTTATCAGACCATGCTATGGTGGAAATGGAGATTGCCTTGGGCCAGAATGGTGTGCAGAGGAGTCGTTGGAGATTTCCTACATATATGTTGGCGACGGAGGAGTTTCGGGAATTTGTAAAACAGCAATGGAAATTTTACGAGGAGACAAACAAGTGCACGGTTGAAGATGAGGGTATACACTGGGAAGCTGGTAAAGCATTTATAAGAGAGGTTATAATTGGCTACACAGCTAAACAAAAAAGAGACAAAAGGCAGAAAAAAAGGGATTTGGAAGCCAAAATAAGTGAATTGGAAAAAGAAGTCCTTAGGGGAGGAAGAGAAGAAAAACAAAGAGAGCGTAGGGTAGTGAGGAAGATGCTTAATGTTAATCTGGGTAAGGAGGTGAACACTAATATTTTCTTTGCAAAACAGAGGATGTATGAATGGGGGAATAAAGCAGGTCCCCTACTGGTCCGGCTTATGAAGGGAGGGAAAAGTAGTCATAGGATAGTGCAAATTGAAAATAAGGAGGAGAAAATACTCAAGGAGGAAGGGGAAATTGGTAATAGATTTAAGGAGTACTACAAAGAACTATACAGGGATGAATGTCAAGGGAAAGGAGGAGAAAGGGACGGCTTCCTTAAGGAGCTGAAAATACCCAGACTAAATGAAGCACAAAGAAAAAAGCTGGGGAAAAATAATGGTGATGAAAGTAAAGAATGCGATAAGCCAGCTGAAAAATGGGAAGGTGGCAGGGACCTGATGGGTTGGGGGTGGAATTTTACAAATTATTGAAAGAAGAGGTGGTGGGTTCATTGTGTAATATTCTACAAGAAATCAGAGAAGGGGGAGGGATCCCTAACACATGTTGTCAGGCTCTGATCACTGTTCTCCCTAAAGTAGGAAGAAACTTGGAGGATTGTGGGTCTTTTAGACTGATTTCGCTCCTGAACTATGATTGTAAAATCATGACAAAAGTTTTAGCAAGCTGATTAGAAAATGTACTTCCCCTATTGGTTAACCCAGATCAGACTGGGTTTGTGAAGGGAAGGCACGCCTATCATAACCTAAGGAGGCTACTAAATGTCATTTGGTGGGGGGGGGGAGACACCCCGGTGAGGCATGTGTTTTTTCAATGGACGCCAAAAAAGCCTTAGATAGAATTGAGTGGGAATATCTGCTGCATATTTTGCAGAGATTTGGGTTGGGGGAGTAGTTTGTAAAGATGGTGGGGGCATTCTATGTACATCCGAGGGCACAGATTCTAATTAATGGAGCAGCATCTCTGGAATTCAGATTATATAGGGGAACAAGACAGGGATGCCCCTTGTCACCCTTGCTATTTGCATTGGCAATAGAGCCCCTGGCAATTAAAGTTAGAAATGAGACTGCTATAAAGGGTATCAGGGGAAGACGGCGGGGGGGGAGGCATGTTATATCTCTTTATGTGGATGATGTTCTTTTGTTCTTGTCAGAACCTGATGTGTCAGCTCCTAAAGTATTGTCAATAATAGAGCAATTTGCAGTTTTTCTTGGGTATAAAATTAATGTGCAAAAGTCAGAAATAATGTTTTTTGAAGGGGAAGCAGGACGGATGCTTGGGGGTTGAAAATAGTACAACATACATTTACATACTTAGGAATTAAGGTGGGACAACAAGTAGGGAGCTTGTATGAGGCGAACTATAGACCATTGATAAGGGAAGTCTTACAGAACCTAAGTTGGTGGAAGGAGCTGAACATTTCCTGGATGGGAAGGATTAACCTCCTCAAAATGATAGTTCTGCCCAGACTTTTATATAAAATGCAGATGATCCTTTTCAGCCCGACAGCCCAGGATATAAAGAAACTGGAAAAAGCATTTACAACTTTTGTGTAGTGAGGCAAACACCCTAGAATTAGTCTGAAATGATTGAAAGCACCAGTAGCACAAGGGGAGCACTAAACTTCCCAGACATGATGGGGCATTTTTTGGCAACACAATACAGGTACATACAAAACTGGGTACATAGACAGGAAGTGGCCGGGTGGGTCGAGTTAGAAGAGGATGGGGCTCCAGGGAGAATTTCAAGTTACATAAGTGAAGAAGAACTTAAGTAGTACAGAAAGTTGGCTGCACCTAACCCGATGGTGGTGACTGACTTTTTGGCCTGGGAGAAAATTAAAAAGAGATAAGGCATTGATGCATGTCAGACTCTGCTGGTCCTGATGGTAAGGAATCCCGATTCCTTGCCAGGCCTGGAGGATGATGGATTCAAACTATGGCAGGACAAGGGGGTAAAATGTATGGCAACCTTAACATCGGGGGGCATATGTACATTCCAGGATTTGAAAGAGAAATGGAACGTGCCTACCTCACACATGTATAGATACTTCCAAGTAAGGGATTATTACAAATGGCTTAGTGGACCTAGAGAAGCAAGGAGACTAATGGAAGACATGGAGAGAGAAATAATGGGGGCTAATAGATGCAAGTAGGGGCTAATAGGGAGGGCCGTGAAGTTGGACGGAACCTTTTTTTTTCCAAGATCCTCCCCAGAAGGCGAAGGTTTGGTGGGAACGGGACATTGGGGAAGAAATTAGTGAGGCTAATTGGCAGCTAATGTTAGAATCCCACCAGGGATTAATAGTGTGCAATAAGTTCAAAGAAGCTCAATTTAAATAGATACAGAGGCTATATTACCCACCAGCTATGGTGCACAACCTCTGCCCAGGGGTCTCACCATTTTGCAATAAGTGCAAAATAAATAGGGGCACTTACCAGCATTACTATTGGGGTTGCCCAGGGATAAAGTCCTACTGGCAAGACATATCCAAAGAAATTGCATCTATGAGAGGAAAGCCCATTGCAATCTCCCAAAAATCACTGTTGTTAGGTGTAGAAGGAGAAGAGAATGGGGAATGGTTTCTCTACCCTAGGTGGATCAGGGTGCTACTCACAGTAACTAGAGTAGGAATACAAAATGTATGGACCACAGCTCTGAGGCCTATAGTGGGTCAGTGGAAAGAGCTTACAGTGAAAGTCGTAGCAATTGATACGCTGACATAGTGTCTAAAAGGGACAGAAGATAGGTTTGAAAGAACCTGGGCTGAATATCTGGGTGCTCTGAGTATGGGGGAAAGAATGCTTCTGGAGGGTAGTGGATTATTTAACTGAGAGAAAGGGCTTCTGTGCAAGTTGGGGATGAGATGGAAAGAAGGGACACAGACCGAGTTCATTGTTAATTGTTAGAGGTTACTAGTTTAGTGGGCTAAAGGGGGGGATACTTAAAAGTAAAAGAAAAAGGACAGTAATGTGAAATGAAGTTTGAAATGCTATAACACCAAAGGGTTGTTGTAAATGAATATGACTATGCTATTCGGACTATTTATAGCTGCTGGCTATGAACTGTATATGGTCAACAGTCAACTAATAAATATATGAAACAAAAAAAGGAAAAAATAATAAATAATAGGGTTATACTGGAACATTTAGATGATATAAATGAAGATATGGATATAAACTTAATGCTGACAAAATTTAATAATACAATGGCTAATAGTTGCCATATAATAAATATGGAATATAAAATAAAAGATAAAAAGGAAGGTAAAGCATGGTTTAATAAAGAATGTAAGAAAGCAAAACAAGACCTGAACAAACAGTTGAGACAGGTAAATAAAAATATATTTGTAAACTGTAATGTGAATAAAGAAATATAATAAGGAGGCAATGTAATTGATACTACAAATAAATAAGGATAAACATAGGATAAAATTATGGGAAGAACTTGCAGAAGTAGTAAATAAAAAAGATATGAAGATGTTTTGGAATATAATGAATAAGGGTATGAAAAATTGTAGGGGAGATTCAGGAGTACATATTGAACCGGAGGAATGGGTGCGTTATTGTAGGATTTTTTTTTCTAGATAATCAGGAATATATTAAAGCATTAAATGCTTGGAATACAGAGAAGAAGAAAGTAATGATATTTAGTACCATCACTTACTCAGAAATAGAAGAAGCAATAAGAGTTACTAAAAGACACAAAGCCCCAGGCCCAGATGGAATTCTATCAGATGTGATCAGGTCAATGCAGGGAAAATGGATACCTTTATTAAGAATCATGTTTAATGAAGGGAGTCATGTGATGAGCCGGCTTGGGTAAGACGCACCTCTCGCTCCTCCAAGTCCCAAGCGTTTATTTTTAGTCTGATTACCTGATTTTGGTGGCGTTTCGAGCTCTTTTTTGTTTTTGAGCCTAGTTGGTAACACTAAGTGGTGTTTTGAGTGCTGTAATTGTTGGTCGGTATTTCGGCAAGGAAATTCTTTACTAGTGCACAATAGCGTTTGGGGGCAGACCAAGCCGACCTCGAGTGGTTTATGGAGACCGACGCAGCAGCTCCTCTTACAGGGTGCGCCACAGCATCTAAGAGGCTGAAGCCCCACTCACCAGCTGACTTGGAGCAAGGTGAAGTGCTCCTTGTGGAAGGAGGGTCAGCAGTCTCTACCAAGAACATTAGGGAGATTAAGTCCCTGTTGCAGGGACTGGTAGTCGACTTTGCTGAAGTAAAACCGGCACTGCACTCTTTGGCTAAGAGGATGAATGATGCGGAAGCCAGGATCGCTTCCCAGGAAAGAAAAGTGACCACTTTGGACCAAGAGATGGTGTTACTTCAGAAAAAATTGAAAAATTAGAGGAAAGGCTCGAGGATCAGGAAGCAAGAAATCGCAGAAACAATTTAATATTGGCGGGGCTTCCCGAGAGAACGGAAGGCCCAGACTGTGTCTCCTTTGTACAAGAGCTGCTTCTAAAAATGTTTGGCCCTTCGCCATTTGGGGAAGGATATAATTTAGAGCGGGCGATCGCGGTATTGAGAGAGGCCCCGCCACCTGGGGCCAGACCGAGAGTAAACTATGAGGTTCCAAACTATAAGGAAAAGCTGTATGTTCTCCAGATGTCTAAGCAAAGAGGCCTCTGCAGTGAACGGGGCCTCAATCTGGTTCTTTCAAGATCTGGTTCCTGGGGTCAGGGAGAAACAAAAGAGTATAGCGACATTAAGAAGAAGCTCTATCTGGCTGGTATAAAATTTCGCTTATCTATCCGACTACACTCATGGTGAGGCTGTCCTTGGGGGAAAAGAAATTTGTAACTGCAAAGGATGCTTGGGATGGACTATGTGTCGATCTTCCAGACCTCTTCAAAGGGCCAACTTGAAGTTACCCTCCGTGGGAGGGCAGGACTTGTTGGGAGCCGAGTGGCAGAAGCTTTGGAACATTAATATTGCTTGGCTATACTAAGTTGGACTGTGCCAGAACAGGAGGCAAATATATAAAGACTGGGGTTTGATGGCTGAAGGGCCCCTGTGGTGGGGTGGGGAGGATGGAGGATAACATGAGGATTCAGGGCTGCCTCAGGGGTATTATGATGAATACAAGGGGTGTCATGGAATTTAAAGGGCCCGGTTAACATAAGGGTGGGATCAGCTGGATTTACTGGGGGATAGTGACGCAAAAAGTAATTGGGAGCCACGTAATTATTAAGGGGGGAACCCCGAGGGCGAGCTATGGACTTCAGCTGGAAGCGTTCTATAAGAGGGTTTGTTTAATCAACCTGGATTGATTTTGGATTTGTCGTTTATGGGGTTGTTAGTTTTTAAAGTGTCAGTTTCTTTTTCCCTCAAGGTTAAGGGAATATTTCGGGATTCTTATGTTGCAACTGATGCTGTTTAGCTCCTTGGGGTTTGTTAAGGAGCTGGGGCCATATTGGCTTAGTAACTCAGTTGGAGATTCTGGGGGACGGGAAAATGGTTCATTCACGACTCATTTAACTATGGTTGGTCGGTCGTGGACCGGGGAGAGGGGTGGGGTGGAGAGAGAGAGTCCTAACCCGGGAGATTATGGGAGTGGATCATGGATAGACTGCGTTCAGGCTTTGATATTTAGGAGTGTAATAGTCGGATGGCATTATTTAATCTCATTTCTTGGAATGTCAAAGGTTTAAGGGGCCGACATAAAAGATTGGCAATCCTGAGGTGCCTGGAGCAGCAACGAGTTCACATTGCAGCTCTACAGGAAACACATTTATTGTCAGAGGAGGTGGAGTTTTTAAAAAGGCACTGGGTAAGCCAGGCTTATGGGGTGGGCCTAGAGAGAGCATCGGGAGGGGTTGCAATCTTAATAAAGAGGTCGTGTCCCCTTGAGGTCGATCAGGTGGTAACCCGGCAGGATGGTAGTGGAGTTTTTGTGAAGGGCAATCTACATGGGCAGGCGGTTGTGGTGGCATCTATTTACGGGCCAACTCCTCCAGACCCTGAATTCTTTGCCTCGTTAGAGGAAGATATAGTAGGGTTCCCATCACTTTCATTGATTCTAGCGGGTGATTGGAATCTTTGCTATGATAATAGAAAAGATAGGATGCCTACTGGTAGGGGTTCCAGAACTAGAGCCCAAGCAGCGTTGGCTAGGTTTTTGGAAGTGGCAGGATTGAGTGATCCAGCAATTTTGTTTGGTGATGGGGCCTCCATGATGACATTTTATTCAGCCAGCATGGGTTCATACAAGGATAGATTTTTTTGGTGAATAGGGAGGCACTAGGGGGATCAGAGCCTTCTTGAATGAGGGTAGAATTCTTTCTGATCACCCTTGATTCGGATTCAGTGGGAACCAAGAAGGCTGCCCATAAGGCCTTTTAGATGGAGGCTTCAGGACTGGCTTCTAACATCAGAGGGGAGAAGGGAAGAACTTGAGGGGGCTTTGCAGGAAATTATAAGGGTACAAATACCCACGTTGACAAATAAAAAGTTAGCTTGGCCTACATGCAAATTTCTTTATTCTATGGCTGCTAAGAGGCTAGCCGACAGAGTGAGAGTGATTAGAAAGGCAAAAGAGGAATTTCTAGAGGCTGCTATTTGCTCTTTATCACAGCAAGAAGGGACTTCAGAGGAAATAGATAGGGAGCTTAAAAGTCTAAGAAGGGACCTCTCAGAGATTCTGTATGGTAAGACTGAATTTTGGCTAAAGATTAAGGCTAAATATCTCCTTCAGGGGGATGTCCCGGGGCGACTTCTAGCTGCAAGGATTAAAGAGTGGGAAGCAACCAGGACTATTAGCTCGATTACGCATGAGGGGAGGATAAAAACGGATCCTCAGGAAATAGCTAAAGCATTTGCCTCTTTTTTGAGGAAATTTCTCAGGGAACTTCCTCAGGGGGGGAGGGGGAGATAAGGGAGTATTTGGATCATATTCAGCTTCCGACTTTGGATCCCATCTTGGCTAAAAGATTGGAGGCTTCAATAACCTCCTCTGAGATAATAGAAGTGGTCCGGTCTCTCCCAATAGGGAAATCTCCGGGGCCTGATGGTCTAACGGCGAAATTTTATCAAACCCATATTCAGTCTATTCTCCCAATTTCAAAGGAATTTTTTCACATTATTATGCAGGAGGGAATTGAACATCTTCCCATATACCAGGCATATGTCACACTAATACCCAAACCTGATAAACCGAGAGAGGTCATGGGAAGTTATAGGCCTATATCCTTGATAAATCAAGATATCAAGATACTTACAAAGATACTGGCTAATAGGATACTAAATGTAGCTCCAAATTTAATTAGTCAGGATCAGGTTGGCTTCATGCCAGGATGAGGGGCACTAGATGCACTGAGGAAATTACATCATATTATAAATTTTGCCTCAGACTCTGGGATTCCCTTGGCCTTGATCTCCCTAGATGCTAAAAAAGTGTTTGACTGAGTTTACCACTCCTTTTTGTTCAGTACTATGGAGAAAATGGGGTTCCCGGAGGGTTTGATTAGGGGCATTAAAAACCTGTATGCTGCGCCTACGGCTAGGATACTATGCAATGGCTATCTCTCCAGAGAATTTCGGTTAATAAATGGTACCCGGCAAGGGTGCCCTCGATCACCGATTCTGTTTAATATTTATTTGGAGCCCCTATTAAGGTCAATCAACAGGGAGGTCAGGGTCCAGGGAATCGGGATTGGCAATATAGAGCTAAAGATATCTGTTTTTGAAGATGACATTTTGCTCCATCTTCAAGACCCAGTGTCATCTTTTGGTGTTGTTAGGGAGCTTATAGACCAATATTCGAGAGTGTCTAATTATAAGCTAAATCTTACCAAAACACAAATTTTGCCCCTGACCCCGCATGTATTTAGGGCAGACTTTGCTCCCATGGGGATTCAACGGAATAAGGATAAGTTGAAGTATTTGGGCATTTGGATCACTGTGGATTGGACAGAGGGAGCAGATGTTAATTTGGGGGGAATTATCTCTGAGATATCAGGGATGTCCTAAGGTGGAGTAGGCTACCTCTGAACTTTGCAGCATGATTAGGTATTATTAAGTTGAATATTTTGCGAGGTTGTTGTACTCGATTTACTTGGCTCCTATGCTATCCCAGTAAAATGGTTTAAGGTTATTAGGAAAATGGTGTTGGGTTTCTTATGGGGTAATAAACCCACTAGGATCAAATATAGAGTGCTATGTAGGCCCTTTGATGAAGGTGGAATTAAATTGCCTGACCTCCAGGCCTATTATGTAGCTGGCCAGTTGGGTTTGATGGCACAATGGGCAAGGGACTTGGAAGAGGGAGAATGCTGTCCTGCTTGGTTACAGTTGGAAAGGAAGGGGTTAAAGGATATAAATTATTCACCTGAATCACTAATTTATGCCAAGCTCAAAGCAGTGCAAGGTAAAGTTAAGGAGGGGAATCCTATTAGGTAGTCTCTGGATGCTTGGTGGACGTTCCTTACTCCGAAGCAAAGAGACTCTCAGATCAATTCGCGGGATCAGCCCTTACTGAGGAATCCTAATTTGACTATCAGAGGCCAGGTGCTTGCCAGAGGTGTTAATTACCTGGAAGGGCTTGCTTTGAGGATATGCAGGATGGGAGAGTCTCGTTGCCACCACAATGTGAGGCTCTGCCCTTTTTTCAAAGGTTACAGCTTAAGCAATTGATTGTGGGAGTTCAAGAGGGAAAGGGGGAGTTTACAGATAGCTTTCTCAATTGGGACCACCTACAAGGGGTGGTTAACGGATCTGGTTTACTCTCGAAGGTATAAAAGATACTCTTGAACTCCCATAGAGATAGTGATTTAATTTCTATTTCCTATTGGGATAAAGCATTGACTTTTGAGTTTAATTGGAGCTCTATTTGGAAAGCTACTAAGTATCTGGTTATCCCCAAATATAGAGTTACACAGATTTGGGTAACCCACAATATTTTCTATACACCTGTTAAACTAGCGTTGAGGGGTCTGAGGTAGATTGATCTCTGTTTTAGGTGTGAAAAGTATCGGGGATCTACACATATCTTATGGAACTGTGAAAAATTCAGTTGTTATGGATGAGATCAGACAGGGATTGACCCTGCCTGGGATATAAGGGATTACATTACGTCGGAGATCTGTGTATTAGGGTATTTTTCCTCGTTGAGGAGTTGCCCCAAGGTATCACCTAGCTCTAATGGGACTCAGTAGTTAAAGCATTCATTTTAAGTCACTGGAAGGATGGCCAGACATATTTATATGAGCAGTGGGTGAAAGATCTATTGAGGTCGTTGGATAGGATCAAAAATCATCTTTTGTCCGAGGGTAGACAGGAGGTATATATAAGAAGGTGGGCTAGCTTGGAGGCAGCTTACTTATAGTTTGATTGGAGCCTCTGAATGATGACCTATACATGCAAGGGGGGCTGCTTGTTACAATGGGCGGAGTAGGATGGGTACCAAGGGATTGGCTTATATCATAGAGGATTATAGTCCTTATTATGAGGTACCCTATGGTTTGAGGAATTTCTAGAAGGGAACATTTAGGGGCTTTCATTTAATCTGATTGGGGTGCAGATCTAATGAGGAATGATTGTTGGGGGATGGGTAATCCCCCTTGGCTTGGGACTCTCTCTCTCTCAGGGGTTACTCTGGATACCCGATTGGGTTGTTTGGATTTCAATATGTTTTGAGGAGTCTTGAGTTTGGTTTTTTTTTTTATATGATGATGATGGGTGTGGGTAAAGAAAGATTTTGAAGGTTGGTAGAGTATTAAGTACTAGTAATTACATTTCTGTTAGCTTATCTGTGTTATCTTATATGCGGTAGTTGAAGTCTTTGAAGGGGTATCCAGGGGTTTGTAAATAAGGGGTGTATATAGTTTGCACATTCAGTTTTGGAGTGTGCGCCGGGCTTCCGGGTTATGTGTGTGTTTGTTTTATTTTTTGGGGAAAAGAAATAAATTTCTCTTTAAAAAAAAAAAGAATCATGTTTAATGCCATCTGGCAAAATATTGAGATACCTTCCAGTTGGAAGTTGAATATAGTAGTCCCGTTATTTAAACATGGAGATAAAGCGAAACTGGAGTGTTACAGACCCATTAGTCTAATAGATAGCACTGAGAAATTGTCTACCAGAATAATTAATAATAGACTAGGTAAGTGGGTTGAAGAGAAAGGAATAATAGGTGCAGCTCAGGCCAGATTTTGTGGGGTAAGGTCAACAATAGACCAATGTTTTACAATGGTATATTTATAGATACAAACAGGTCAAAGGACAAAAGTTGTACTATCTATTTGTTGATTTGAAGACAGCATTTGACAGAGTGAACAGAGTTAAATTGTGGACTAGATTGGATGAATTGGGTATTGATCAAGCACTCTTGGGAATCATAAAAATCTTGTATTGTGATAATCATACAAGTGTAAAATGTGCAAGTGATGGAACACTTACTTGATGGTTTGTATCGAATATATGAATAAACAGGGATGTACTCTTTCTCCATTATTGTTCAATCTTTATTTCCAATCAGTCTTGAACACTCTTTACAATCCCGATTTTCATATGTCAACAATTGGTGCAGTGTCTTGCCCATATCTTGAATATGAAGATAATGCAGTACTGATATCCACAAGTTATATAGGGCTAAAATGAATTATGAAGAAATTCTCAGCACTATGTAACCATAATTAAGCAGATTTGGTGATACATTATGAGAAAACTAAGGTACTAACTAGTCTTTGGGGATAATAACAAGGGGTATACATATTATCTGGATAATAATAAATTAGAGGTGGTTAATGATTTCAACTATTTAGGCATGACCTTAGCTCAAAATGGAAAATGGAACAAACATATTAATGAGATGGAAATTAAGGCTAAAAAGATTCTTCCAACTATAAAACTTTTTTCCTATAGATATGGTGGCAATTCAGTTAAAGGAATAATGAACGTTCTAAACACAAAGCTAAAAAGTTTTCTATTACATGGAGCTGAAATTTGGGGACATGGCAATAGCAAGAAATTAGAATCAATAATAAACACATTTTATAAAATTATACTAGGTCTCCCCAGAAGTGTACCTTCAGCTCTGGTAAGGATGAAATTAGGACAATTACCAATAGAAAGTCAGATTAGATAATGGGAAATAAATTATTGGTTAAAGGTTTTCAAAATGAACAAGAGTTATTTTACCCAGAATGTGTCTGGAGGAAGCATGGAATACAAGGCACAGAATATAATGTTTACAAGTATGAAAACATTAGAAAACGTTATTAAACCATTAGGACTTTTAGATAATATAATAAATAGTCTTAGACTGCCATTATCTCAGATAAAAATAATAAATAAAGAAAGAGTGGAAGATCATTACAGGCAAAGGGATTTGGAATAAGGTAAACAAAGAAAAATATGTAGGTGGATGGCAGAAAACAAGAGAACTCATAAATTGGATTATATATGATTAGAATGACGAAGCAGAATCTAAGGATAACAATTACAAGGTTAAGGTTCGATTGTTCAGGAGTAATTGGAAATTAAATTTGTATAAAGGCAATAGAAATAAGGAAAATATATTATGTAAATGTGGTAAAGATACATATGACTTGAAACATCTAATGATTTTGTACCCTATATATAAGGAAGTAAGGGCAAAATTATTGGGGCCTTATCTATGCTCACTGGAATATGAACCTCAAACTATAGTGAAATATTTTTTTAAGTCAAATAATGTACAGATATTAAATTTGGTTGCTATTTTTTTTAATTCTAGATAGGAAAGGACTACATATGAGAATAACAGAAAATAATTGAGGGTGTGCTTAGGGTATCCTTCTCCAATTTTATCTGTGTTGTGCACTGTAACTTTTGACTGTATAAGCTAATTAAGATAGTAATAGAAATTTAAGACATAGAAATAGTTAAGAAAAGGAAACGTTTTAAGCTGTGTGCTGTGGATTTATGGATTGTATGTAGTTTTTATAATGTTATATTTATATTGTAATGACTTTAAAAAAAGTTGAACAATAAAGATTTGAACTTGAACTTGAAATAAAATCTACTGCTACTACTGCAGATGTGTCAGACATGATTGGTGAAGCACAGTACAGTAACTTGCAGTAATGACATGTCATAAAATCCTGCATGATAAAAGGACTTAATTGTCATTGACTTACATAAGCCATGCAGTGAATGGCAGTATTCTATGAGATTCTGCAGTGTTTGGTGTTTATCCCGGCTTGACACATATGTACCTCAGCAGAAAGTGTTTGAAGGTACTCAGGGAAAAACTCAGGAAATACTGTATATAACCACTACACTTAATTTAAAGAACTAGTGGAGGCAATGGGCCTGCAGGCCCAAAGACTCAGAGAGGAGGAGGTCAATGCCCCCCCCACACACACAGTGATGAAAGAGGCTTAGAGGGAGGACGTGGAAGGGGGTGAGAAAACAACAAGGGAAGGAGTGGGGTGAGGAACAAAATACAAGGGTAGGTGGGGGTGCATACAGAGGGAAAAATGTGAGAAGCAAAATAGAGGGAAGGGATGGAAGGTCAGATTCTTGGTGGAGGGCAGCGTCTTTGAATGCCTAGAGTCTTGGAAACATAATGGACAACCTGCAAGCACTAATAGCAAACAGGAGGGTTGACATAGTGACAGTAACCAAGGCTTTGACAACATCACACCATGGTTTGGATCTTTCAATCCCCGGATATAAATTATACAGGAGGGACAGGGTAGTGTAGAAGGGAGAGGGGTTTCAATTTGCATCATGGAAAAAATAACTTGCAGAAGGGAGGAGTTGGAGGATGGTGAGGTGGTGGCATTATGGGTTCAGTTACAGTCCAATGGAAAGAAAAGGGTGAAGTTGGGGGTGGTTGACAGACCACCCAACCAGGATGAGGAGAGGGACAGGAAACTGATCTCATAAATATTGGAAGCTACAGGGCAAGGAGAGGTGGCAATTGTGGGGAGCTTCGACTTCCCCAAGGTGGACTAGAGTGTACCATCCACAAAATGTGATAGGAGTCAGGTGATCCTGGAAAGACTTCAAAGTGGTTCCTGACTCAGGGCACCACAGAACTAACAAGAGCAGATGCCGTTCTTGATCAGGTGCTCAGAAATGGGGAGCATGCACAGGAAATAATGGTCAGGGAACCCCTAGGTGAGAATGACCATCACACACTATGGTTCCAGTTGGTTATGGGTAGGGAAAGCATCCTAACTAAGGCTAAAATCTTAGATTTTAGGACAGCAGACTTCAGGAAGATGGGTGAAATGCTAGACAGCCACCTGGCAAGCATCAGAGCAAATATGAGTATGAACAAAAGGTGTTTCCTCAAAAATTACTGGTTGTCACAGAGGAGTGTGTTAGGCTTAGATGGAAGAAAACAAAGGCCAAAGCATCCAACTGATTCATTTCTGGGGTTGCCCAGGCAGTAAAGGAAAAGACGTTAGCCTATAGAAAATTCAGGAAGACCAAGAGAGAGAGGTGGATAAGGAAAATTACCTAAGGTCAGCTAGAGAGGCAAGTAAGGAAGTCCAGCAAGCTAAGGTAGAGAAGGAGCTGCAGATAGCGAAAGGAATTAAAAAGGGGCATATGGCCTTCTTTCCCTATGTTAGTGAGAAAAGTGACACAAAGTATGGGATTGTTAGGTTTAATATGGGGAAGAATGAGTGGAGGATAACAAGAGAAAAGCAGAGATACTAAATGAATACTTCTGTTCCATTTTCTCCAGGGAGAAAGATGGATCAGTGCCTTCAAGAGGGAGATGAGAAGTGGAGTGGGGGGATCACAGAGGTAGTGATAGAGGAGGATAGAGTGAGAGAAGGGTTGTTAGCATTGATGGTGGACAACTCACCAGGCTCAAACAGAGTACATCCAAGGGTACTAAGTGAACTGGCTGAAGAACTGTCAGGACAAATGGCAGGCCTATTTAATAGTTCATTGGAGTAAGGCATGGACTCACAGGACTACAGAACAGCACATGCAGTGCCCCTCCACAAACGTGGTCCCAAGGATGACCCAGGGAATTACAGAGCAGTCAGTCTGACTTCGATTGTATGCAAACGCATGGAGACCAAACTTAAGGAAATGTTGGCAGTATATCTTTGGTACTTTGGTACTTTGGCAATTCCGGACAAAAGAAGGCTAGTTGCCTATCAAGATAGTCCTCCATATACATGGAACATTAACCCAATCTTTGCTCAGACATTCATATGTCTAATTTGTTTTTGAAAATTGTAATGTTTGTTGAGTCAACTATCTCTTGTGGTAATTTATTCCACAGTCTAGGTGTTCTAACTGTGAAATAATTAATTCTTAGATTACTATTAGCTCTTGTTACTTCCAATTGTTTATTGTGAAGCCTAGCCACTATTTTTCTAGAGGAAAATTCAATGCCACATAATTCCATTTGTTCAGGATTGTCGAGGATTTTGAATAATTGTAATAAATCCCCACGACTGTGTCTCTATGCAAGAGTATGTAATCCTGTTTTATATAGTCGAGAACGATAGTCCATGTTTTTTAGGTGAGGTAGTTGTTTTGTAGCTCTGCGCTGAACTTGTTCTATTTTATTTATGTCTGATTTCAGATAGAGATTCCAGAATGGAGAACCATAGTCCAAGTGGGGCCTTATATGAGATCTATAGAGGGATAATAAACAAGATTCAGATTTAGTGATAAATGTTTTTGAAATTTTATGCAATAATGCATTTGTTTGGATTGCTATTTTAGTACAGTGTGTTGATGAAGTTAGTTTATGATTAATCTAGAGAAGCATGGTCTCCAGGATGATAGGCAGCGTGGGTTTATAGGAGAGAAATCATGTCAAATGAATCTGATTGACTTCTTTGAATGTGTCACTAAGACAGTAGATGGGAGCAAGTGGTAGACATCTTCTATCTGGATTTCAGCAAGGCATTTGACTTTGAGCCCCACAAAATGTCGATTAGGAAGTTGGCAGATCTCAGGGTTGGGCTAAGATTCCAGATGGCTAGAAAACTGGCTGAGGGAAGAAACCTAGAGGGTGGTTGTTGGGGGTCAGTTATCTGGCACCAGAGAGGTCACCAGTGGGGTCTCGCAAGGCTCAGTGTTGGGGCCAGTATTTCTCAATGTTTTCATCAATGACACTGGGAATGGCATTAAGGGCAAAATGTGCCAATTTGCAAACAACACCAAGCTCTGTGGAAGAGTGGACACAGCCATTGGGATACAGGATCTACAGGATGATCTGGAAAAGCTGGGGAGGTGATCTGGGATCTGGCAGCATGGCTTCAATGGCAAGAAATACAAAGTCACTCACACTGGAGCCAAGAATCCCAGTATGATGTACTACCTGGGTGGAGTCCAGATATCTGTATCAGAAGAGGAGAATGACCTGGGAGTGATGATCACTAGTGACCTGAAGCACTCCATGCAGTGCAAGAAAGCAGCAGCAGCAAGGGCTAACAGGATGCTGTGATGCATAGCTAGGGGATCAGAAGTAAGAGAGAGGAAGTTATGCCCTCATAGGTCACTGTGTGGTGGCCACTTCTAGAGTAAGGGTACTGTGCCCACACCTCAAAAAGCACATTAACTTGCTGAAGAAGATCCACAGGAGGGCTACAAACATGATAGTGGGTCAGTAGGGTAAGGCATATGAGGAGAGATTGAGGGCACTGAACAAGTACTCCCTGGAGGACAGAAGAGAGAGGGGATATGATTGGGATCTCTAAGTGCTTGAAAGGGATAAATAAGGTGGATGTGGTGGATCTCTTTAAGCTAAAAGGCAACCATAACAGGAGGGGCCACAGTCTTAAGAAGTGGGGTTACTAGGGAGGTTAGGAAGAACTTCTTCACAAAGAAGGTGGTAGACACTTGAGTATGCTGCTAGAAGAGGTGGTCTCATTGAAAACAATGGGCTGCTTCAAGTGAGGCTGGGTTAGGCATGGGAAAGGTAAAGATTATGGGTAGAGAGGATGGGAGAAGTGTGGAAGGGGCAGGGACAGTAGTTCAAGCTATGGACCCTGCAATATTAGCAGACTAGATGGCCCAAATGGTTTTCTTCTGCTGGCTGTTTTGTATGTTTGTATGTTACTATAGATTATATGAGATGTCTAGTGGCATTCCCTCCGCGATGTCTCTCGAGCCTGGAAAGATGAAAACAGTTCTTTGGTGTCTTTTTTTAATCTGTGAAATGTGTGTAGACAGTGCACTGCTATGTTACATTGGAATTTGTATGCATATATGTGTATTTGTATTATTCAGTGTGGGTGTGTATCACAACAATTAGAAAGTGCAGTTAGGTGGCTCAGTGTTTAGTGCAAAAATTGCTAGTTTCCACATTTCTCACTGTCCACAATACCAATTATTTTGCAGCTGTATTGGCTCTTGCTAGAATTTGTTATTATATAGTGTTATACTGCTACACCAAACTTAGTGATACTGTTCACCAATACTGAGCTCCTTTGTTAAACAGGATTAAAATGACAGTCTATTGTATCATTATATAGTATAAGCCAGGCCTTGAAAATGGGTAATTCCTGTAGAAACCGGCAGCAAAGAGATAATCAGCACTGAACAGACAGCACCTTGAAGCATCTCACTAGAATGTAACAACCCTTAAAACATAACAGTGTCCAGCAATTCACTTGGGCTCATAAACTGGAATGTAAAGAGGCACAATGAAAAAAAAAAACAAGCATCAAATCCTCAAACACCTAAAACAGCAGACACACATATAGCACTTTTACAAGAGACACATACCTTAATAAAACAGGGCAACCTAAGGAGATGAGAATAGATGGGTCAAGTGTTTGCTGCTGGAGACAGCAAAAAAAAAGCAACCAGGACTGCCATCTTAATTCACAGAAATGTCCCCTTTCAGCTGACTGAGCAGACAGCAGATCCAGCTGGTACTGTACATGAATTATAATAAGGGATACACCTAATATAATGGATATGGTGCTGACTTTAGTATATGGCCCTAAGAACAAAGACCCACATATTTCTTTCTACCATCTTGTCCAGATCGGTAACCTAGCAACAATACTTGTGGGGGACTGGAATGTAATTCTTAATGCTGTCATCTAATCAGAGAGCATGTAAGGAACAGCAAGACTCACTTGGCCTAATAGAACACTGGTGCACTCTGCAACCTGATACCAGGAGGTACATGTTTTGATCACCCATTCAAAACACAGCACCCAGGCTGGATTACTACCTGGTCAGCCACGACATGTTATATGTCACCACACACTGTGAGATACTACCGAAGATGATCTCAGACCAATCCCCAGTACAAATGCCCTGTTTGCTACCAGGCCATGTAAATAAAGACAGGGGGGTGGATTTTCAAAGAGGTGATTACACCAGTGCTAGATGTGGCAAACAGCAGCTTGCATCAATCACCCATGTTCCAGGGACCCTGCACCTGATTTTAATATGGGAGGGATTTCTGCATTAAATTCAGTAGATTTTAAGCAACTACTTCCATATGCCGAACAAGTGGTAGACAGGAGGGATTTGACAGAGGCATCAGCAAATCTTTGAGGCAGTGCCTCAGAGAACTCTGGGCCCATGGCTACCACAACTCCCCTGGCAAGTGCCACAGTGATGGCAAGACCAGACAAGGGAGGGTCAGGATGTCTGCCCAGGTATGGAGGCCCATCTGCCATGCCACCTGTGGCACAACAGCACTGTGGGCAGTGCTAAGACAACCACAGGTCACACAACATGGTGGCATGTGCCATGGACAATGTCACTCATCTGTGATGGGGTCCAAAAGGATGTCACCTTGTACATATGGCATGCAGCCCTGTCCATTCCTGTACCACAACTGTAGGTATCAACTTGTGTGTGTGTGGGAGGGGGGAGTGACATTAAACCAACTGGGTTGGTCTAATCCTGGAGGGGACTGGACAGCTGTGGGAATTTTGATTCAGGGATTGGTGCAGCAGGATCCTGGCACAAGTCCCCTATATGTTATGGTACACCAGAATGGCAGTGCAAACATGGCACAAGTCACTTTCGGTGCATGCTGACCCCTGTTTGCCACATGTCTCTTTCAAAAATTCAGAATGATACTAGGTGCAGCTCAGGGAGCCACATTCATCATTATATTTGATGCAAGCACCTTGCATCTGTCCTAGAATTTTGAAAAGTGAGCCCAGTATGTGGAGGTTGAATAACAATTTACTGAAGGATGCTAAATGTATGGATAAAATCAGAGACTGTACTGAGTAATTCCTTTGGACTTATAACATGGTAGACTACCAAGCAGACTTATGGGGTCACTCTAAGTGCATCCAGAGGTGGAAGCTCATTAGACCAGCTGCTACCAGAAAAAGGGAGAAAGAGATTGCTCTATCGTTAGCAAAGATAAAGACTCAAGACAAGTGCATATCTGCATCAGCTTCACTGGAAGATTGCCTAAAGCTACACATAACTAGGGCAAAATATGAGGAACTACTTAGAGAACAACCTGAGTTTGCAATAGTTTGAGGCAAAACCAGATACCAAGGAGAGAAGGTGGGGAGGCTACTCACTCTTAGGCTTAAACAGCAAGAAATGGCTAAAATAGGTAAAGCACTTCAACTCCCACATCACATATCCTTGATAATTAACCCCAGACATATAGCAGCAGCCTTTGATACCTTTTATAAGGAGCGCCTAATGGCAGATACACTTATCTGAGAGTTTTTGCCAAATCCAAACTTCCTAAACTAACCCTAAACTAGCTTGACAGGCTAGGAGCACCATTCATTATTAACAAAATAAAACAAGCTTTCTCCAGTCTTACTCTAGACAAGGCCCGTGGCCTAGTCAGTTTCTCCCCAAACTCATATAAACCAGTTACAGATATTGCTCTAGTCAATGCAGCCAGAGAAGGAGGGGAATAGACACACATCTACAGAAGGCAGCCATTAACCTTATACTCTAAACCTGACAAAGACCTAGGGCTACTAACCAGCTGACATCTGAGGGTCAATATCCCTCTTAAACTTACATATCAAATAATGGCAAAGATCATAGCCTTGAGGGTTAACTCAGTTTGGACCTCACTGATAGGACTAGAGCAGATAGGTTTTATGCAGAGCAGGTTCTCCACAGATCACCTAAGCAAGCTTGAGCACATCATTTCGACATTTGGGGACTCCAAATGACAGACAACGTTCTCTTTTTCCGGATATTGAAAAAGCTGTCAACTGAGTATCCTGGCCCTTTCTTTACCTAACCCTGGAAGAATCTGACTTATTTGGCATATTTATAGACTGGATTAAATCACAGTGTTCTCACCCTATGGCCAGAACCTCCTGTAGTGGAGTGCAGTGCTAACTATTCACCCTGCAAAAGGGGACAAGACAGGGGTGCTGCTTTTTCAAATATTTCTTCAACTTGTGCTTAGAAGTTCTGACCAGATGGCACCTGGCTGATATAATAATCAGAGGCATAAAGGTACGAGGGCACAGATACAAATGTTCCATGTGTGCAGACGATGTCCTATTGCATCTGGAAGATCCAGAACACTCAGTCCCATATGCAGAAGACCTATTTCAAGAATTTTTACAACTCTTGGCTTATAAATGAAATCTTTTCAAAACCTGTCTGATGTCTCCCAATCATATTAAAAGTATGGAGCAAGTGATAAGAGGGGGTACATGGTTCAAGATGCACTTAAGCACCTGGACATTCGAAATACCAGGAGCAAAAAGGTCATTTATAAAAATGTTCCACAAATTTGTGAGGGGCATTCTTGATGGGCCCTGGCTTACTTATGCCTCAAATAAACCAAGTAACCAAGGAAACCAAGTAAATATTCACTAAGATCTTAGATAACTTGCTAACTCAAATAAAGCAAGATCTAACTAGATGGGCTGCTCTGCTCCTGAGCCTATGGGCCCATATGAACACTATTAAAATGAGTTGTAGAGCTATAGAAAAGCTCTGTAGATCAGGTAGAGTCTGTGGTGGTACTGTAGGTAGTGAAAATGGGCAGATTGGGTGGGACAAGTCAAAAGTGCTGACTGTATGGGTGCTTGGGTGCTCAAGCATCCACAGTGGTGACTTAAGCAGCCTCAAGATGCACAAAGTAGGTAATTTGTTACCTTTTATTGGACCAACAGAGATTTACAAAAAATCCTTCAGCTTTTGAACCTACATGGTTCTTCTCAGAAGGAATGGCAGGTTTCTGAAGAGTGCACTTTTAAGTACAAAGAAGAATACTAGAAAGAAAAATACATTTTACACATGAATGTGACATGTTTGAGGAATAATTAGATAAAAAACACAACCAAAAACAGAAAGACGAAAACATCCTTGATTGTGTAGGTCAAATGTCACAGAATGGAATGTTATGTAGTTGTAGAAGGTTTATGAATTATCTAATGCTAATACATCTTAATAAAGAGAAGTTGGAGACTATGGGCCAGATTCATGAATCATTTTGGATTGTCACAAGGAACTTGTGGCAGTGGGTTTGATGCAAGAGGTGACTTGCGTCAAACTTTGTGGCAAGTGTAATTAAGGAATGATGCCTGCTGCAAACCCCTGCCACAAGTCTCTTGCACCAACCACAAGTTAGACTAGCACACCCATGGTCTAATATTGTGCCATTGGGGGACCCATTTCACAAGGATCGTGCCCAAGATTTGGTTCAAGCTGCTGTTAAGTGTGGAAACTGTTGGAACTGAACCAGCTCTTTGTGAATCAAGCTGCATTGCACCAAAGGGCTTTGGTGCAGCTGCACCAAACAAGGCGTAATGCTTGGTGCTAGCCCTGTGTCAACGTTTATGAATTGGGCTGTGTGTGTATATGTGTGTGTGTGTGTGCTAAGCACTACCGGATGTGTTGTGCCTAAAACAAGAAAAAGCAGGAGCACTTTACATAGCATAATGGGACATGAAACTAATGTCCATATTCCTACCAGCATCAAACATATTCAGAAAAAAGTATGTTTGCCCTTAAATGCTCATCTATTTTGTGTATTTTTGAAATGTCCTTTGAGAACCAGGACAGAGAGGTCAGATATGGAGTTATCAGACTGAAAGAAATGTTATCTCACTGTTTTTTCATTCTTCTTTATTTTATCATGTCTGTGTGAGTTCATATGGGTTCAAAGAGGTTATCTGGTCTCCCCTACATAACTTGTGTATGGGCATTTCATGCACTGGATGCAATAAACAACATTCTGGGATGCACATGTGTAATTCCCTTGCATCTTTGTTTGTTTTGGGGGCTATTGATAAAGTCTGAAGTGGAAATGTGCTCACATGTCATATCTAGACACATGGTAGATTCCCTGCAGGGAGAGGGCCTCAAACAACTAGTACAACAACACACAAGAGACAGGGCTATCCTAGATCTAGTACTGACTAACAGGGAAAAGATCACAGATCTCCAGATAGAAGGTCACCTGGGTGCCAGTGAGCATCACGTGGTATGATTCAATTTGGCCACTAGAACAAAATCATTCCATTCCAATGCAAAAATATGGGACTTCAGAGGAGCTGACTTTGATAAGATGGCCAACAGAGTTAAGCTAGCCTTGCAAAAAGAAATACAGGTGAGGGGGTACAGGCAAAGTGGGCAAGCATTAAAGATGCAGTACTTGAAGTAACATCCCATTGAGTTAGTGAGAAAAGGAAGTGCAAAAGAAGAAGGAAACCACTTTGGTTCTCAAACACAGTAGCAGAAAAGGTCAGAGCCAAAAGGCTGGCCTTCAGGAAATATAAGGGAACACAGCAGGATAAAGATAGGATGGCACACCAAACTTACCTAAGGGAAGCTGGGAAGGCAGTAAGGCAGGCAAAGGCCCAAACTGAGAAACACTAGCAAGAACAGTAAAAGAAGGGACAAGACTTTCTATAGATACATTAGTGAAAGGAGAACATCCAGAAGGGGATTGCTAAAATCAAAGGGGATTAGGGGACATGTGAGGAAGAGAACCATGTAAAAGCATTTATCCTAAATAGATACTTCTGCCCAGTATTTACTGCAGAGAAGGTAGGGCAGGGACCACAGCTCAGCAACATGGACAAAGGGGGAATGGAGGTGTGCACAAGTACCTTCACAAAAGAAAGGGTCCTACAAGAGCTCGAGAAGCTCAGGGTGGACAAGGCAATGGGACCTGATGGCATACATCCCAGGGTAATAAAGGAGCTATGGATGGAACTAGCACAGCCATTATCAGAACTGTTTAGTGAGTCTCTGAGCACAAGAGAGGTCCCAGAAGACTGGAGAAGGGCTCATGTGATCCCGCTCCACAAGAGTGGTAGCAGGGAGGAGGCAAGGAACTACAGACCAGTTAGTCTTACCTTAGTAGTGGGCAAGATTATGGAGACACTCCTTAAGGAAAGGATAGTGCAACACCTGGAATCCATAGGAGCACAGGATCCAAGACAGCCTGGGTTTACAAAAGGAAGATCCTGTCAAACTAATCTCATAGATTTCTTTGACTGGGTGACCAGAGTGGTGGACCAAGGGGGAGCAGTTGATGTTGCCTACCTTGACTTCAGCAAAGCTTTCAATACTGTTCCACATAGAAGATTGATTAATAAGATGGGTAGGCTCGGGCTGGGTCAGAGGTTGGTCAACTGGGTGGCAAACTGGTTGATGGGCAGAAAACAGAGAGTGATGGTAAACAGTATACAGTTTGAAGAGATGCAAGTCACAAGTGAGGTACCTCAGGGATCAGTCCAGGGGCTGGTCCTCTTCAATATCTTCATCAGTGACTTTGCAGATGGACTGGAGGGTAAGGTTTGTCTGTTTGCAGATGACACCATGGTCTGCAACAGAGTAGATGATCCAGATGGGGTGAGCAGAATGAGAAGAGATCTTGATAAACTGGCAAAATGGTTGGAAGAGTGGCAACTGGGGTTTAATGCAAAGAAGTGCAAGATCACGCACATAGGGAAGAAAAACCCTGAAGCCACCTATAGGCCTGGAGGGGAGTTGCTAGCAGTCACAGGGGAAGAAACAGACTTGGACGTCATCATCACCGATGACCTGAAATCATCCAAGCAGACCACCAAAGCAGTAGGTAAGGCTAGAGGGATGTTGGGCTATTAGTAGGGGTATCAAGTTGGTAGTGGAGGTAATGATCACTCTTTACAAGACACTGGTTAGGCCCATCTGGAGTACTGCGTGCAGTACTGAGGCCACACTTCACAAGGACATCAGTCCAGAGAAGGGTAAACAAAATTGTGAAGGAACTGCATCAGAAAACATATGAGGACAGATTAACTGAGCTCAGTATGTATAACCAAGAGCAAAGGAGGGAGAGAGGTGATATAATTGAAACATTCAAACACCTTAAGGGCATTAACAAGGTGAAAGAGTCTAACATGTTTCAATCTAAGAAAAATAGCAGGACAAGTGGACACAGCATGTGATTAGAGGGAGGCTGATTAAGGGGTAATATGAGGAAGTTCTTTTTCACAGAAAGGGCGGTGGATGCATGGAATGGCCTACCTCAGGAAGTGGTTGACAAGAATGCAGTGTAGGGCTTCAAACAGGCATAGGATAGGAATAAGGGATCAATACAGATGAGTATGAATAGATAGTCCATTGACAGAGCAAAGGCCAATGGCACATTGTAGGTAGAAAAAGAAATGGGCAGACTGTATGGGCTCATGTCCTTATCTGCCATCAACGCCTATGTTTCTATGTATGTTTCTATACAGATAGTAGCGATCTTTCTTTTGTAGTGTAGTAGTTGTGCTCTTGGTATCTGTGTAGCAGGTTCAACCACTCTGTCAATTTCTACAGGAATGCCCCTGCCCAATAAATATTTTTTCAGTGTGGCCAAGTGTTAATCTCTGTTATCCTCACTTAAACAGACATGGTGGCAATGAAGTGCTTGGCTGTACACTTCAGATTTTTAATGTGTCTAGGGTGATTACTGTTTCTATGTACGTATTTTTGTCTGTCTGTTGGTTTCCTGCAAATACAGGTCAGCAAGCCTTTATCTTTGATGGTAACTTTAGTGTCTAGCAAAATAACACTGATGTCAGAGTGCTTCAGGGAAAATTTAGTGTATGGTTAAAGTTGTTAATTTCCTGATGGCATACTCTGCATGTGCCAGTACTGTCCATTCAAATTATAAATATATCATAATTATAACAGAAATAAGCAAGAGATTTATGTGTGCATTGTTTAAGGAAATCCTCCTCAAAATTTGCCATGAAAAGGTTGACATACTAAGAAGCTGTCTTGGTGCCCACTGCTTTTCCCATAGTTTGAACATGATTACCATTAAAACTGAGTCTGCTGTTTGTCAGAATAAAGTCAGTAAGTGTCTCTCTCAATGAATTTTGGGTGAATGTTCCGCACATTTCCTTCTGTGACTCTGTTCCTTCCTCTCATGAGTTGCTGTTATCAAATCTATCGCTCCCCCCTCCCTCCCTCGTTCTCAGTATCTTCAATGCCTCCCTCAAATCTCTCCCTCATCCCTATTTGGCTTGCTGTCATCTCTTACTTCCCATGCTGTCTCCAGTGAGCTCATCCTCCTCAGGGATTTCAACACTAATTGGCTTTCCCCTGCTTCTAGGCCTACTATCCATGGGACAGAGTCCCAAAATTTAATGCAACTAATCACTGAACCCATCAGTCCTCACTCCACCAATCAGTTCTTCCTGGACTGGGTGTTCTCCTCTCATCCCCACTGAATAATTACAGCAGGTATTTTCCTCAACCCCTTCAGTGACTACTGCCTAACCTACAGCATCAGGAAAGTGCATCCTACCCATTCCACTCCCTCTGATAGGAGCCTCGCAGGTCATTTGACACTGATGTCCTCATAAATGACCTGAGCACCTCTGATTACTCCCCACATACGCTGCCTCTGACATCAACACAGCCCTCTTCTTCTTTGCTGCCGTGCTCACTCATGCTTGGAATATTCATGGTCCCCCCAAAAAATCCAGAGTCAAATGCTTCCACCACCTTTGGATTATCTCCAACATCATCAACATGTGAAAATCCCAGGACCACACTTGGGCCCTTTATAATCCTCCTGAATCCTTTTAGGATTCCAAACCTATTGGTACTCAGAAATTCCACACTATGGCTGCCCATACTACTAAGGCCCTCTACTTCAAAACAAACCTCCAGTCCAACCTACACCCTCATATTTCTGGAAGGTTATCCACTCTCATTTGACCCCCGACTCAGTCTTCCCCAGTCTTCCTGGTGGTTGGTTAACATGTCACTAACCCTACTCTGTTGCCGCTCATTTTAACAACTTCTTCACCACCTGTGCACTATCCTCTCCTCCCTACCTGATCCTTCACCCCCCCAGCATCCTCCCATAACTTCTCATCCCACTCTCCTGAAGGTTTCATCCACCTATTATTCCCTCTCAGGAAGCCTTCTTTATCCTCTTGTCTTGTAACCCATCCAAGTCCAGTCCTGACACGCAGGACCCTAAACATTTCCACACCTCTTTACCTGCAATTGCCCATTTCCTTGCTCACCTTTGAACATCACTCTTCTCTTTGTTCTCTCCATCAGGCCTAGAAGGTTGCTAAGGTTCTGCCTCTGCACAAAGAAGGTGATCCCTCTTCCCAGGAACTTCTGGCTTGTCTCACTCCTCACATCTCTTGAAAAGCTCCAGAAGGGCATAGTTCTTACCATGCCTGCTGACTTCCTCCACTCCTTTAATTTCCTCTCCTCTTTCTAGTCTGGTTTTAGGAAAAATCACTCTTCTGACTTCTCCCTGCTGTGCATAACTGACTTTATCCTCTTCAGGATGGATGAGGGACAAAGTACTGCATGCATATTCATCAATCTAGACAAAACTTTTGACTTGGTGTCCCACCCACTATTCCTTAAGGAGCTGAGCTCTGCTGGCCTTTCAGCTTCTGCTGTCAGCTTGTTCCATTCATGCCACTCAGACTGTCAGGTTGGTGGCATCTAACCTCCCCCCCCTCCATTCTTGCTGGGATCCCTCAGGGCTCCATCATGGGCCCAGTCATTTTCTCCATTTTCCTTAATGACTGCCCCTCAACCTGTGTCACTACACATACCCATATGTATGTGAACAGCATGGTCATCTACATCTCTGACCCATCTGTTTCTGCAGTGGAAGCACCACTAAAAATGACTTTCACAATGTGCTACACTGGTTTCATGATGACCAGCTCAGGGTCAACACAAGAAAGCTGTGTCAATGACCTTGGACACCAGTCAGAAACTGGCCAGGTTTTCATCTTCCCTGTATTCTCTACACTGGAATGTACTTCTTTGGAGGTGGTCCTGTTTCATGTACCTTGGAGTGTGACTAGATAACAAACTTGATTTCTCTACCCACATTGATGCTATCCATGTCAAACTTCAGCACAGACTAGTGCCTTGTACTGCAACAAGGTCTGCTCCTCCCACCAGGCTTACTCTACTCATTAATCCCACAGAGCATAGACACAGTGGCAGGAGCCCTCTTAAACCATCCCAGGTTTACCTGCTCATTTATCCCACAAACAGAGCATAGACACTGTGGCAGGAGCCCTCTAAAACTGGTCTAGCCTTACCTGCTTATTTATCCCACAAACATAGTATAGACACTGTGGCAAGAGCCCTCTTAAACCAGCCCAGGCTTACCTGCTCATTTATCCCATAGAGCATAGACACTGTGGCAAGAGCCCTCTTAAACCAGCCCAGGCTTACCTGCTCATTTATCTCACAAACAGAGCATAGACACTGGCAGGAGCCTTCTAAAACTGGCCCAAGCTTACCTGCTCTTTTATCCGACAAAGGGTGCATAGACACTGTGGCAAGAGCCATCTAAAACTGGCCCAGTCACACCTGTTCATTTATCCCATAAATGGAGCATAGACACTGTGGCAGAAGCCCTCTAAAACTGGCTCAGGTACAAAGAGCAAGTGGCACAACATTCTTGGCCTCCTTGTGTGTTCTACGGGACTTTTGAAAGTTGTTTTTTAATCAGCAAGGGCATAATGATATGTTCAGGGTGGCTGTTCTACTACCAGTTTCAATATGGACTTCAAGCATGTAGACTGTGCTTTAAAAACCTATACTGTGGGGGTCACATAATGGTAGCCTAATGACCTACAGCTTGTTCCCATGGCTCTGCATCCCTCTACCTAATAATCTCCAAAGAAATCACTAAGCAGACTCTGAATTTCACATGGAACAAAGATTAAAACAACAATAAGATCTAGACATCAGCAGAACACTCTAAAATGGAAGTGTATATGTGGAAAGCCACCCGCAGCACTCACCTCCTGTAATGCCTGAAAAGGAGAAGCCCTAAATAGCCTAAGCAGCAACCAGCCACTAGTAGTAAAGCTACAACCGGGTTGCTGGCCTTCACTGAGGAAAGGTTTTAGAAATTATGCAGCCAATGCAATGCTTCTATTGCCTACATATCCAATGAGCTTCACCAAATACGATCCTCTATGGAATCCCTGAATATGAGAGTGTCTGACTCAGAAGCTAAACTAGTTTCTTTAGAGAAAAAGTATGATAGAAATGAACTGGACTGGAGTAATGTTGTTAGAAGGCTGAAAAAAATGGAGGAAAAATTAGAGGATCTTGAGGGCAGAAGCCGAAGGAACAACCTGCTAATCACTGGGATCCCAGAAAAAGAAGAAGGAAGTTCTACAATAGTTTTCCTCCAAAAATTATGTGAAAATATTGTGGGCCCATCTCCGAATGGGACAACATATATAATTGAAAGGGCACACAGGGCATTGCATCCACCACCACCACCACTCTCCGATGCACCACCCACACCACTTATTTTAAATTGCTTAATTTCTGGATAAACAGCACATTTTATCCCAAATAAAATTGTTTAGGAAGAGTAATGGGAAGATCTCAAATTGCATTGCCCAAGACCTTCCTCAAGCAGTAAGAGTTAAACGGCAAGAGCTACACCTGTTTGTCTTGAAATTAATAGCAGGGACAAACAGTTCCGAGTTTGATACCCGGCTATCCTGTAAGTGAAGGTTTAAGATCAATGGCTCTCATTTGATACACAAGAGCACGCCCTCATGGAGCTCAAGAAATTCATGCCTGACCTCTTTAAGTGATTATTACAGCAATAATAACAACCATGATTCGATTAATAGTCCTGCCTAGTTAAAAAAGTGAAGTGTGCAAATTGCTGATGGGTAGTTAAGGGCAGTGCACCAAGGCCTTCCCAGAGAGACTGTTAAGACCCATGCTGTACTGTGAAATGCTCTGAGAAGTTTGCATACTCGAGATTGGCCCATATGTACTTTAACTTCCTTGATTTAACTTTGATCTGAGTTCTGATAGAATGGGGCAATTTATAGAGTATTTTGTGAAACTGATACACACGGATTTGGACTTGAAATTCACAGGTTGATTTAAAACTTTCTTTCTTTCCTGGAAGTACATTGCATATATGCAAGAGATCTATTAGCCCACTTTTGTGAAAATAGCAGAAAGGATGCTAGAATTACAACTGCCTCAAGCAAATGCTTGAACTGCTATAGCTGGCTTTTATGAACCGGGTCAATTGCCTCTGGACTGGTGTGATCTTAAGTATAAGAAGACTGCCTGTATACCAAGCATAAGTACTGCTGTGTTTAGATATGTTATAGAGTGGAATGACTATATGATAATTTTCTTTATTTTCAAACTTGTTATTCTAATTCCATAATGCTTGTGATCTTTATAATAGAATACATTAGAGGGGATATGGGGATTGGGGGAAACTTGGCTCATGGGCTAGCATTTAGACATCACCTGGCAGAATTCTTAAGCCAGTACAGTCTGTAGAACTGGGGGAAGTTTAGATTATAGTTGTTCATAGGAATAATTAGGTGAACAAACTCAAAATTGGGAAGTTTTGTGTTGTTGTGTATGGGAAGGTTGGGGTGTCAAAATTTAGTTTTTCAGGACATAAATGAGTTGATAATATATGAGAAGGACAAGACCTAACAGAGCATCTTAACCATAGATTGCCTACTAGTCAATGCTTAAGCAATGAGTGGAATATATAGTATTGTGACATGGAATGTCAGGGGTGTCAGAGATAGGTGCGAACATCAAATGATATTAAAGCACTTACATCATTTTAACATAGGGATCACTTGTTTGGAGGAGACCCATCTCAGGAGAGAAGATACCTCTCTTTAATGTAAAACTTTAGTTGGCCAAGCTTACAGATCGGGATCTTTTACTAGTAAGGGGAGGGGGGTAGCCATACTAATTACCAAATCAGCCCCCTTTAAATTGATAAAGGAGATATTGGGTGTTAAGGGTCACCACTTGTTGTTACATGGAGAGCTACAAAACTAACACATTTTATTGGGGTCCATATGTGGCCCTAATGTTGACTCTCCCCACTTTTTCACTCATCTCCTGAGTTTAGTGGCCTCACCAGATCAAAAGGTCATACTCCTGGGAGGGGACTGGAACTTGACACCACAATTGCAATTTGATAGATCAGATAACAGAAGGGAGGGCCCTTCCCCAGCCCAAAGAGCCTTGTCAGACCTCATGGCTGGAGTAGGTTTGGTAGATGTATAAAGAGTACTAAATCCAACTGAGAGATCTTATACCTTTTTTCATTTCCCCACCATACCTGCTCCAGAACTGATTACTTTTTGATAAGCTCTTTCTCCCTGCCCTGGGTTTTAGATAGTGAAATAAATGTGAGAGTCATCTCCGATCATTCTCCAGTTACTCTCACTTCCCTTCAAGGCCCTACTATAAAAAGAAATACCCTATGGTGATTAAATAGCCAATTACTCAAAAACTTGGCTACCCTACTTCATGTCAGGGATTTCATTACCCAATTTAAAACCAATGGAACTCAGTCACAAAAATTGATATGGTATGGGCTGCCCTGAAATGCACACTACATGGTGAATGTATGCATTGCTTCCATTAGATCCAGCCAGTTCAGAAACAAAGCAAAAATATACTCTCTTCTATCAAAACTATGGAGAGGAATATTAATAGTAATTCTCCAGAGGCAGATTGATTAAATTGCACATTATTCATGTGCAATTTTTCGATCTAATGTCCCAGAAGGCTGAGTTAGCTTTAAAGAGGACAAACATAGAAACATAGAAACATAGAATTTTATGGCAGATAAGGACTGCTTGGCCCACCCAGTCTGCCCATTTCCCTACCTACTGGATAAGCTGCAGATCCTAGTTAACCAGCAGCCTACTTCTTCTTCTTACCCCCACCCCCAGAATTGCCTTATGACTGTCCCATGCATGCTTGAATTCCACCACTGATTTTGACTCACAACCTTCCTCCGGAAGGCCGCTCCATGCATCCACAACCCTCTCTGTAAAAATACTTCCTTAAATTACCTCTGAGCTGCCCCCCTATCTTCAAATTGTGCCCTTGTTCATGCACACCTCTTTTTGAAAGTTGCTACCCTCTTGGACTTTGTTGATTCCCTTGAGGTACTTGAAAGTTTCTATCATGTCCCCCTCCCTCCTTTCCTCGAGGCTATACATATTAAGCTCCTTAAGTCTCTCTTCATATGTCTTGTGGTGCAGACCCTGCACCATTTTAGTTCCTCCTCTGGACAGCTTCCATCCTGTCTATGTCTTTATGGAGATTGGATCTCCAGAACTGCACACAGTAAGTACTTGGAATTGGGAGAGAGACCAGGAAACTACTTGCTATCCAAATTAAACAAGCAGAAACAACCTGTTGCATATTGGGATGAAGGTCGGGAGGGGATAAATCAATCATCACAGTGGTGAGTAGGTTGTATTCCATGTGGAGAGCCAGCTTTTCTCCCATTTGTCTTTCTCTATTATCTCTCCAGTCTCTTCCTCCCATTTTATTTTAAGATTAACAGAGTCGTGTCCCTGGTCCAAAATAAAATTATTGTATAATTCTATGATTGCTCCTTTCCCTGTGGGGGCTAACAGTATTTATCAAAGGGTAAGAAGTGTTGGTATTGTCTCTGTATTATTTTTGGATTGTCTAAATTGGCATGGACCCAATTACTGATGTGATAATATTTAAATCTGTCATTTGGTTTTAAATCAAATAAAGGCATAGCTGCTTCAAATGATATGGGAGTATTTCCGTTTAAGATTTGCCATGGTGAGTGAGGGCCCTTACTTGCTGATCTCTGAGCCAAAGATCCTGAGAAGCCAGAACAAATTGTTCCTCCCAGGCCCACCACCTATATCTCCATACCTGTTGTGCTGTTCCTCCTTTAGTAGTGCCTCTTCTCCAACCCTCCAGAACTGTATTAACACCTGTGGAAAGCTGCCTGTTTGCTGATTGCTGTAATCGTTTATTATAAAGTATGGCCTGTAGAGGGGGACCCTGAACCTGCTGCAGTTCCATCATTTTCCAATGGGAGGTATTGGGGTGTTGCCACATTAGGGCAATTTTCATTCAAGTAGGCAGTCCAGTATCCCGAAGGTATGGTACTGCTAGACCTCCTGCTTTCTTGGGAGATATAATATGTTTCTTACTTGTACCCCACATAAATTTCATCAGCTGTCTCTGCCAGCCTAATATAGTCTGCTGTGGGACTATACAAGGTATGCTCTGAAACAAATATAGCAGATGAGGCAGAACATTCATTTTGTAGCCTCAATTCTAGACTACATTGGTAGTGGAAGGAGGGCCCATTTCCTATAATCTTGCAAGATCTGATGTATTAGGCTGGGGTAATTATCTTGAAATAGGGTTAGTGGATTCAGTCCCAGAAAAACTCCAAAGTGTTTCAGTTTTTTTAGACCCATCTCATAGGGTATCTCCTCTGTATATCCAGTGGGACTTGATAGGGGCAGACCAAAACTTCAGTTTTAGCCATATTTAGGGAATAACCTGATATTTCAGTGAATTTTTGGATCTGGTTGAAAACCTCTGGAAGAGAGAGATCTGGGTTACTCAGAAATAGCAGTATGTCATCTGCATATAAACCTACCTTGTGTTCATGACCCCCTAATTCTATACCCCGTATAGCAGGATTTAGGCAGATTGCCTGCACCAATGGCTCAACAAAAATGGTGAAAAGGAGAGGAGACAGGGGGCAACCCTGTCTCATTCCTGTCTCCAATTCAAATGACTTCCCCACATAACCATTTAATCTTACACAGCCCTGGGGTGATTTGTAGAGTTTAGCTATTAATTTACAAAAAGCTTCTGGGAAACCAAAGCCTGCCAGGAACGCCTGAAGGAATGACCATTGCACTTTATCAAATGCTTTTTCTGCATCTAAACTCATAACTAGTGCTGCCTCCCCCATCCCCCCCCCACACGTTCCAGAATATTGACAGCACGGCAGATACCATCCTGTGCCTGCCGGCCAGGAACGAAGCCTGTCTGATCTATGTGTATAATTCTGGGGATGATATCTTGAAGCCTCACTGTCATAATTCCTGCCATTATCTTATAGTCATTATTTATTATGGAGATAGGTCTGTAGGAGGCACACAACAGGGGTTCTGCAGGCTTGGGCAAAACTGCAACCAAAGCCTAATTCCACTAGAGGTACAACACCTCCTCTGTCATCAGAAAGTTATAAAACTCTGTTAAGAAGTGGTGAGATTTGGGTCCTATATAGCTTATAAAATTTGGTTGGATATCCATCCATGCTGGGGCATTTCCTGTTTTAATTCTGGATATTTCAGTTTTTATTTCTGAGTCTCTTATTGGGGCCACAAGAGAGGCAGCTTCATTTTTACCAATGTGGGTTAGTTGCAGCTTCTCTAGAAAACTCCTTAGTTTTTCTGCTTCTGGCCTAGTATTTGTCTTATGTAAATCCCTATGATAGTCAGTGAAAGAATCTGCCATGTCAGTTGTGTTTACCAATTGCTTTTTGGTATATGGGTGTGTAATCCTACTGATGGTGGCTCTGGCTTTTCTCTGCTTTAATCTGCTTGCCAATAATCTAATGGCCCTAGGACCCCCCTCGTAGTACTTCTGCCTTAAATACAGCAAATTTTGCTCCCCCTTATAATCCAATATATCATTAAGGGTTCTCCGGTGTTTCTGGACTTCTTGTTCCTTAGTAGGGTCATATTTATCTTTTAAGAATTGCTCCAGCTCCCTTATCTCCTACAATAAATTTGCTTTTTGGGCCTCTCTATCTGTTTTCTGTTTAGCAGTTTTGCTGTTAATTTGCCCGTACTACTGCCTCTACTGTATCCCATAAAATGGATGGTGAGGTATCAGGGTATCATTCTGTAGAGTGTTTCTTTAATCATCTCTTGGATTTGTTCTTGGTTTTCTTTTCCTTATATAGTTGATAGGTTAAGACACCATGCAGTTCTTTTCTTTTGGCCCATGTGTATTTGCAACAACATAGGGCGTGGTCAGAAAAGTAAATTTCCCTTATTTCTACATTCTGCAATTGGTATACAGACTCTCTAGGTACAAAGAAATAATCTAATCTAGTGTGCGCATTATGCACCTGAGAAAAGAAAGTGTAGTCTCGTTTCTGACCATGTACAGCTCTCCAAGCATCCACATAACCCACCTCTGAAAAAAAAATGTGTTAACTTTTAGGGCCACTGTCTTGTCTGACCTCTCAACTTTTGATGTGGAGTCAAGATGATCATTCAAAGCAAGGTTCAGGTCCCCCCCCACAAACAAACACCCCCTGCCCACTCCATGAGTCTCATATATAGCCTCCTATGGAAACCAAAATCTGAGCCAGGGGTGACATAAATCGAGGCAATAGTGATAAATTCACCATTATAGTAGCCTTTAAAGCAGCCAGGTAACCCTCTGAGTCTGTAAGGGTATCTGATCTCAAAGGAAACCCTCTTTACCAAAACCATTACCCCTGAGATGACCTTTCTGTAAGAGGATACCACTGTTGTTGAGAACCTAAATGTACTAATTTTCCCATGCTCCTTTGGGAAAAGTGTATCGCTTGGAGCATACAAAATCTGCCCTTCTTTTCTTAATATAGGGATGATTTTACTTCATTTTACAGGGTTTGTTAACCCATTGACATTAAAAGAAAGCAAATTTGTACATAACTTGGCCATGGTCACATAATAAATTTGTTCTCCTTTAATTTCCCCATTACTTCCCCAGGCTCATCGTTTATAGAGAGTGACCCTAGGTTAGGGAGAGTGATGGCAACAGTTTTGGCAGCAGATGTATATGTAGTAAACATAACACACTTAACTACTATAACAAGAATTGAACAAGTAACCAACATCATTTAGAGGAAGTGGGAACATCACCACTTACTCAGCAGAAAGGAAAATTAAAAAAGGAAAACTCTCTTCTGAATTCCATGGTAGAAGGCCTAATTATTGTAGACCTTTTGCCCCACCTGAACTAGGAAGGGCTGAAGAGGAAAAAAAGATTTCCCTACGTGAGGGCTCCCCTTGAGTTCTCACCAGATTGTGGAGCTCGATGTGGTATTCACAACGACCAGAACAGTCCAACAGACTACGAATAATCGGCAGCGTCCCAGTATTAATCCCTTTTCGACCTGCTTTGATTTTGCATCCAGACTTCCTTCTTAGGGATACAATGTTGTAGTTAACGTTTTCCCACTCTCAAGTGTCATAGCCCCTGGAGGTCCACATTAATTCCTCCATTTCAATAGGCAGAGTACAACTCCCCTGTTTGTAATTAACTTTAAATCGCTTAACTAAGCAAATTTCCTTCAATGCAGAGTAATACTTCTTATCTGCCCCTCCTGTTAATTATTTCTTTGGGAGATCCTGATTATTATTATATGCTTTGGAGTGGGCTTTCAACCTCCCCCCCATCGTATCACCACCACTCACCAAGGCATGCACTTATTTGTCATTCTTCTAACAGACCATATAAAACTTTTGGTCTAATCTCTCCCCAACCATTACTCCTTGAAACTTTACTTTAGAACTAATCTTAATGCTTTACAGTAGTGGGGAGTATTTTTATCCTTTCTGGTTAAGGGGGAGGGGGGGATCAAGAGAAAAATGATTTCAGGATCCCCTTTCTCCATTGCACCTCAGTACAAACATTTCTGAAGGTATATTAAAAATGACTTGCATTTTGTCCCTGCTCATCAGGTTGATGCGCATTACCCCATAATTCTAAGGGGGTTATGATTTAGTGTTACAAAAGTTTCAGTCCTTTCCCAAGTCTTCAATGTCACCCTCTTCTACCCCTGGGAGTCTCTTGAGCAGGTCTTGTAGAAGGGAAGCTGATCGTGATATACCCTGATGTAGAGATTTTCTAGTTTTCCTCGTTAAGTCGAGCTGCCATCTGATTCCTCTCTCTCTTTTCCTCTCTGCGGTGCCTGCAGGAGTAGTTCTGGGTCTGGTAGGCCTCATTTTAGCATGCCGTTTCTAGCTTCCTGAGGAGAATCGTAGACCTCTGGGCCATCCTTGCAATGTACCCTGAGTAGTGCGGGGGTAAGAGGTCTGGATTTTAAATCTTTTTTCTCTTAGAACTTTTATTAGGTGGTTATAAGACATCCTCTGCTGTTGAATCACTGTCAGATAGTCCTGGTCAAAGAACAGATGAGAGTCCAGGCATTTGAATTCTTTTTTCTGCCAAGCTCATCTCAGTATATCTTCTTTAGTGCAATAGCTACTGAATTTTATAATAACTGAGCGGGGTCTAGTAGTGTCCTCTTTCAGTTTTAGCAGCAAAGCTCTGTGTGCTCTCTCTATCTTAAATTCATACAGAAGTGGGAGGCCAAGGACATCTTTAAGTAAATCCTCCATGAAATCTGCCATTACTTCTGTCTCAGCTCCTTCTTTTAGGCCGTAAATCCGCAGGTTATCACGACGGGCTTGGCTTTCCAAATCAGTACATTTTTCTTCTAGGTCCATAGCACGGTAGCAGAGGGCTTGCACTGTTCTTCCCACATGCACTAAGTTGTCTTCTGTTTGAGATATTCGGTCCTCTGCTTCTTGTACTGTGCTCCATTATATATAGTTTTGGGTCAGATTTCCAAACTCCGCTTCATTTTCAGTTCTCATTTCCTTTAACTCTTTTAAAATCAGGTCAAAATGATGTCTGGAGAGCCTATCTGCCTCTTCATCTGTATCGTAGGCCATTCCAGCATCAGTTGCTTGATTTTGCATCGTCACTCATGTAGGGGAGCCACTGCGAGGTCCCGGAGTCTCTTTGTCCCCCTTTGGTTGATGTGATCATGATCTGGGATTTTTATCCTTTTGTGTACTCTTGCCAAACATTTTTACAATTTTAAATGCTTGGTTTGTTATTTTTGAGGGTTTTTAAGGCAGGTCATCGTGGGACCTCGCTCTGTAGCTGTGTCCTGAGCTGTGGCAGAACTGGAAGTCGGGAACCAAAATCCTTAACATATTTAAGTATTAAAATATACAAGGAATTCTCCAACATAATGAGAGAAAATGTTACCACCTTGCTTTCCACCCTTAAATCAGACCTAGCCAGATGGGGAACATTACCAATTTCATTATGGAGACAAATAACCACAATAAAAATGAACATGATACATCATATTCTTTATCCCATGGGAATGCTGGGTCTCTTTTTCCCTAAGAAGTGGTTTGCACAACTGCAAACATTAATTAATAATTATCTGTGGAAAGGAAAGGGAGTCCGATGAGCATATTCTAAGCTCGCTGCTCCAAAATCACAAGGCGGCCTTGCACTTCCCTCATTTTTCATGTACTATAGTGCTCTCCATCTTAGTAAAGTGGTCCATTGGTTACCAACATCTGATCAAAAAGACCAGACAACACCCAAACCTCTATGGTTAGACATAGAGATAAATCTGACAGGGAAAGCATTTTGTACTTTACCCTCCCTACTCCACTCTTTACTTCAGTGTATACTCAGAGTTTTAAATACTTCCATTGGATGGTCTATCAGGGCTTTACATCAATTACAGAATCACTTAAATTTAGATTGGCATAAATCCCTGGAACAATCACTGACAGGAAACCTGCACTTTAGAATTGGTAAATTACTTATTTTACCTTCTTTTGGACCCCTTTAACATGCCTCAGACTCCACAATATTTTTTCTGAGAATAAAGTGCTTCCCTTCTTACAATTTTGCCATTCTCTGAACATTCTGGATAGAAACCCCTTTAAGTACTGGCAGTTAAAACAAGTTGTTACTTCATTTTTTGGTAAGACTTCACATATTGTCTCAGTGGTCAAGGAAATGTACCCCCTCTTATTGGTAGCAAAACAACCACACTCCATATCCATAGTATATAAAGAGTTTCAAGCCCTAGATTCTAGTTTACCAAAAGGCATTTGTTATTACTGGGTTAACAAGCTCTCCTACAAGCTGATGCCAACATGGAATCCCATATGGTGTAAACAATACAGATACATTAAGCAAGATAGACTGTGCCTAACACAGTTTAACATCATGTATAACCTGTTATTTTACTCTGGAAAGATTATTCAAAATTGGAAAACTTTAATCTCCATGATGTCAGTGTTGTACTGGTACCCCTACAGACCTTTACCATATGATCTGGTCTTGTCCTAAGGTTGTAAATTTTTGGCTCAGTATTAAAAAAAATCCTTGGATCTACTGCTGGGATTAGAATCGTTATTTACCTCAGAGATTTGCCTCCTCAACTGCTTCCCTCCAGGAACTATTAAGAATAGGAAAAATTATATGGCTCTCATTTCTGCAGTGGTCAAACTTGCTATTATGATCAATTGGAAAGCTGATTCACTTCCAACTATATTGGAGTGGCATGAAGAAATGTTATTAGAAACATAGAAGTTGATGGCAGATAAGGACCGCACAGCCCATCCAGTAGGCCCATTTATTTTTCTACCTTATAAATGTGCCATAGGCCTTTGCTCTGTCAATGGCCTATCTATTCATACTCATCTGTATTGCTCCCTTATGCCTATCCCATGCCTGTTGAAGCCCTGCACAGTATTCATATCCACCACTTCCTGAGGTAGGCTGTTCCATGCATCCACCACCCTTTCTGTGAAAAATAACTTCCTCACATTACCCCTTAATCAACATCCCTCTAATCTCATGTTGTGTCCTCTTGTTCTGCTATTTTTCTTATACTGAAACATGTTAGACTCTTTCATCTTGTTAATGCCCTTAAAGTGTTTGAATGTTTCAATCATATCACCTCTCTCCCTCCTTTGCTCTAGGGTATACATATCGAGTTCAATTAATCTGTCCTTATATGTTTTCTGATGCAGTCCCTGCACTATTTTGGTTGCCCTTCTCTGGACTGCCTCAGTTTGGTTAATGTCCTTGTGAAGGTGTGGCCTCCAGTACTGCACGTAGTACTTCAGATGGGGCCTAACCAGTGTCTTGTAAAGAGGGATTATTACCTCCCTCTTCCTACTTGTGATACCCCTACTAATACACCCCAACATCCCTCTAGCCTTACCTACTGCTTTAGAGGACTGCTTGGCTGATTTCAGGTCATCGGTGATGATAACGCCTAAGTCTGTTTCTTCCCTTGTGACTGCCAGCAACTCCCCTCCCAGCCTATAGGTAGCTTCAGAGTTTCTCTTCCCTATGTGCATGATCTTGCACTTCTTTGTGTTAAACCTCAGTTGTCACTTTTCTGACCATTTTGCTAGTTTATCCAGATTTTTTCTCATTCTGCCCACACCATCTGGATCATCTACTCTGTTGCAGATCTTGGCTTTACAACTAGAAAAACAAATTGCCAGGATGGCTAATAAGAACCAGGTCTATCTTGATATATGGGGGCCACTCAAAGCTCTACTTATAGTCTGGAAGTCCTAAAGTAATCATACGCCTGATGGAGATTACAGTAACACTATATAACCTTCCACTGTACAATTTTGGCACGGGGATAGGGATTGATTGGGAAATAAATAGGGGGGGAGGGATATAAGGGATGTTATTGAATGTTTATGTTATCTGTCCAGATAGAGGAAATTTTCCCTTAATAGAATGTTGCATTTATTCTGTATCTCCTCTTCATTTGTTTTCCAAACATTTACACATGTACTGTAATAAAAAATGAATAAAGCACATTAAATAAAAAAAAAACAGCCAGATTTGTATACTGCTCATGTTGTATTTTATGCCTATTACTCTGTCTTCTGACTGTGCTAGCTTACTAGTTTGCATAGTGTATTAATCTGATTTTAGATGTCTATTTTATTTAATTAATTGAGATAGTTGTACATGTTACCTTAACCCCCACATTCATTCTTGTTTTTGTGTGGGACAGGTGATTCCTCCACTAATTAATATATATAAATATATAACTTCCTCTCCATGGGCTTACCTTAGGTTACATAGGTTAGTTCAGAGCTCAGAAGACCATAATGTCCATATAGCTCACTTCATGATATTACTGATATCCCATAATATTACTTCCTCTCAAATATCTGTCCAAATATGTTTTGAAGGCTTGCATGGAGCTAGTTAATACCACCTCAGGTGGCAATCCATTCCAGATTGTTACCGCCTGATACTGAACTAATGTTTTCTTTTCGGGGTTCGATACCTTTCCCTAGTGAACTGCCATTTGTGTGCTCTTATCTGATATTTATGCTCCCATAGCTTTAGACCCAGCTGCTCCCACAAGCTGGTATGGTGAGAGCATTAAATATCATGCACATGTCTCCCCTTAACCTACGGTATTCAAGTGTACATCCCCAGTTTTGTCAACCTGTCCTGCTATTCCTCTCCTTGTATGGCATCAGTCATTCTTGTAGCTCTTTTCTGAACTCTCTCCAGTGCCACAATCTCCCTTTTATAACCAGGAGACCAGTACTGTGCACAATACTCCATATGCAGCTGCACCAGTGACCTACACAGGGGCAACAAGACCTCCCTCGCTCTGCTCTTAATGTGCCAAAAGATACAGCTCAGAATATTACCTGCCTTTTTGACCACCAGACTACAATGTTGCTTACATTTTAAGTCATTACCTGCTCATTTACCCCACAAACAGAGCACAGACACTGCAGCAGGAGTCCTCTAAAACCAGCCCATGTATGACGAGCAAGTGACACAACATTCTTGGTTTCCTAGTGTAGCCCATCGACACACAATCACATTGACTGCCCTGCCCAGTCACCCACGTCCATCTCTTAATTTATAGGTCCCTAAAGTCATGTGACCAGTCATGTGACCAACTCCTTCAGTATTTACTAAGTCCCCTTCTCTCCATTAATTGGTTATATTTTGTGACCACTAGGAGTTACCTGTGCACATTCCTTTTTATACTTTCCCCTACTATTTTCAGCTCAAGCAATAGGTTTCAAGTGGCTCTCCAAAAAGAAAATGCTGCACCTAAAACCAATCAAGCAACAACAAAAGAAGGTGCACAAAAAAGTCTGAACACAGGCACTAGAAGGTAATGCTGAGTGCAGGGGGTTTATTACAATGCAAAACCAAAAGGAGCAGGACAAGCCCCTGTGCTTCTAGCCTAGTGCAGGCTCTTTGTCAGGGGGGAGCCCTTTCCCACAATCTGGCTACCTACACTGATTGTTCTCCACCTCTTCTTACTTCTGCACTTTTTTTCCACTTGCCATTCTGGAGTTTTGAACCCTCAACTGTTTATATTACAGGTATGTACCCTACCACTGCACTATCGGCCAGGTTCAATGACAGTTGTGCAGTTATCTACTTTATCTGTCTTATGAATTTGCCTATCCATCATCTGTCTTCTGTCATAACCCTCCCCAAACCTGAACTGGAATTTTAGGCCAGTACAATTTTTAAAATCCTTGTAGGTATGATCTACATTTAGACATTTATGAACATACTGAGCAGAATTACTTTTACTCATGCTCGGTGTATAACTATTTAATAGGCAGATTTTAAATTCTGTTACCTACATTTGTTGAAACTTGGTGTGCAAGGGCCTTTTTCTGAGTTCTATTTATGACTTGTTTTTTCTTACATTAGACAGCATCATTGCCTTGAGCATCAAACAAATCCCTCTGTTAAGAAATGCTAAAGGAAAAAAAAAGCTTCATTTTTACTGACCCTTTTAAACAAAATTTATTTCAGGAACTTGGCCCATAATATAAAAGTCTGGCCTATATACAGTAGTACTAGTCTCCTTTTAAAGAGGCCTGTTAACATACACGAGTTGTTTGATCCTGGCCTCATCCCTCATGTGTTGACTAGCTTATTGTTGTTTTCTGGGGACATATAGTTAAATCATGGATCCCTGCCTCAACCTTTGAACATAACTTGGACTACTTCATGCCTCTGAAAGGGGGGCTGAAGATAGTTGACATGAATGTGAGAAGCATAACCACAAAAATGTATGAGATTGAGGCCTGGGTGAATTATTATATCCCTGATGTTTTGGCTATTTCTGAAACTGACTCTGGCCCACAATCTTGATTCTGATACAACACTCCCAGGCTACTACATTCACAGAAAAGATAGGCCCAATCTTAAATTGGGGGGCGGAGTCATGTTCTAATAAGAGACATGGTTACAAATGAGGCTCTTCCACAACCTGATGAAAATCAGATGTCTTTTCAATATCTCACTACAGACTTCATATAGGCTCCTAAAAAAACTATCCATCTACGCGTTTAAACCCCCAAAAATAAAAAACAGCAAATAGGTTTTTCAAGATTTTCAGACTTGATGTGGTACAGTATTAAAGGTGAAACTATAGCAGTGGAAGATTTAATTTAAATTGGGACAGTAACAATAATAGTCTATTAAAAACTACTTTCATGAATTCTAGACTACAGCAGTTAATAACATCCCCTACCTGTCTTAATCTTAAAACCAACAAGCATACATTGCTTGACTGGTTGTTGACCAATAGAAATGATCATATTATATCTAGTGGCCTGACTTCAGATTCCATCTGTGACCATCACCCAGTTTTTGGGATATGGAAGAGGGGAAGAATTTCCAACCCCCCACCTAGATATTCAGAGTTCAGATGTTACTCTAAATTGGATGTCCCCAGCTTTCTTAGTGCTGTCTCAGAAACTGACGGGTCAATTTAAATCTTATACCTAAAGTAGACTGTGCCCTAGATTTTGTTATCACTACCCTTACAGAAGTTGTAAATAAATGTGATCCTTTAGTTAACAGGAGAGTTAGTGGAAGGGAGACTAAGTGGTTTGATAGAAATATAATTAAACTAATGACGGAAAGAAACACCTTCTGGAGAAAGTGTAAGAAAAGGGGAACATCCATTGACTTACATACTAACATACTAACATACTATTTGCCAGCAGATTAGGCCTTATGGTCTATCAAGTCTGCTCGAACCTAGATCCTTAGTTGGGTGCCGAGACCCTCCCATCCCTTGTGCTCCAGAAACCCCATCATCCATCCCCACCCCCGGACAGGCCATCATCTGATACATCCACTTTTGTGTCTGTCCCACCCTCTCTTAAAGCTCTCCACTGTGGATCTCTGAACCAGCTCACCAGGCAGAGCATTCCAAGGGTCCACCACCCTCTCAGTGAAAAACCTCCTCCTCTTTCCCTCACCCTTCCACCTTCCAACTTCAAACCATGCCCCTGGTGATGCCTCCTGCTTTAGTCTCAAAGATCCTCCATGTTTACCTTATTTATTCCCTTGAGGTACTTGAAGACCTCAATCATGTCCCCCCTGTCTCTCCTCTCCTCCAATGAAAACAGGCAGAGCTCCTCAAGTCTGTCCTCATAAGTCAAATCCCCTAGCCCTCGTATCATCTTTGTTGCCCTCCTCTGTACCCTCTCCAGGAGCTGTATGTCCCTCTTCAAGTGTGGTTTCCAGTACTGTACACAGTACTCAAGGTGTGGTCTAACCAGTCCATTGTACAGTGGCAGAATCACTTCCTTGCTCCTAGAGGTGATCCCCCTTACGATGCATCCCAACATCCTGTTTGCCTTGCTAGCTGCTCTCCTGCACTGCTCAGTGTTATTCATACATGTATCCACCATGACCCCTAGGTCTTTTCCCTGTTGAGGCTTCCAGCACCTCCCCTCCCAGGGTGTACCTGTGTTTAGGGTTTCCCGACCAAGATGCAACACCTTGCACTTGGTGATATTGAAATTAATCCATGTGTGAGCCCAGCTTTCCAGGGTGTCCAGGTCTTGCAGGGCCAACTCCCTCTTCTCCCTCAACTACTGCTCCCATCTTGGAGTCATCCGCAAGAGACTCATTTCACACCCTATACCATCCCTGATGTCTGATATGTATGCATTAAACAGGATTGGACCCAGACCGAGCCCCTGTGGTACCCCACTACCAACCTCTGTAGGGTTCGAGAGCTCCCCACAGACCACTACTCTCTGAGTGCGTCCAGCTATCCAGTTTTCAATCCATCTGACCATCAAAGGGCCTACTCCTAACCCCATCAGTTTCTCCACCAGACCATTGTGGGGACAGAGTCAAACGCTTGCTAAGTCCAAGAATAATACATCCACAGGCTTACCCCTATCCAGTTCTGATGTTACCCATTCATAGAACTCTACAAGGTTGGTTTGACATGATCTACCTGGCACAAACCCATGCTGCCGACTATCCAGACCTCCCACCTCCTCCAAGTAAACCCCCAATCGTTCCTTTAGTATACTCTCCATTAATTTTCCCACCACGAGAGGTTAAACCCAGTGGGTCTATGGTTTCCTGTTACTTCCTTCGGCCCCCCCTTTGTGGTTGGTACCACATGTGCCTCTCCTTAATCCCTAGGTACCTCTCCTGTCTCAAGTGACCTGTTGAAAAGTCTCAGGGGTGCAGCCAGCATGTCCGCCAATTCCTATAGTAGTACTCGGATGAATGCCATCCGCCCAGGAGATTTGTCTTTCTTTAGGGCCTTGAGGGCAACCACACCCTTTGGTGGGGATGGCATCATCCGTCCCTCCACCTTACTGGTCTTTTATCCTTATCCAGATGTGACACCCTGGGTACCTTTCCTCCTTTTTGCTCCATTTCTGCTGCTCCCTGATCCCACTCCCTGCCGCTTCTATCCCTTTGTGCCTTGCTTTGTAGATATCCCATCCCCCTCCCTAGTGAACACAGAGGCAAAGTACTCGTTAAATACCTCTGCCTGGTCCCTCGCCTCTTCCACCCACCCTCCTTCTGATCTCAATCTGCTGAGATGGCCCTTAGTTTTTATTATCGGTTAAGGTGGAATTTGTGTAAAAAGGAAGTCAAGTTAGCAAAAATGCATTACTTTCAGAAACAGCAAAAGACCAATCTTCCCAATCCTAAAAATATTTAGTGCTCAATCAAATCTTTTTTTACTCACCCCCCCTCCCCATTGATAGAGGCCCCTGTATGCTAAAAATGGGGAATTACTAACAGACACTGCCTGTATTGCAGAGTAATTCAATGCCCAATACTCTAATCTGGATTCATACAGCAGGGACCTGTTAGACCATACTAATCATAGTTCTTTACAAGATCAAACTAACTGCTGTACTGAACCTGACCTGAACTGGCAGACATTCTGCCTGAATACTGTCAGGAGTTCTGAGATGTTCAGACTCCTTACTAGTCTGAAGCCTAGCAAAGCTCCTGGCTGTGATGAGCTATTGCCCAAAATCCTGGCTTTTGCTACTTACCAACTTGCATACCTGATTGGTCTTATTTTTAATTTATCCTTTCAAACATGTTAGGTACCAAATTTATGGAAAAAATTATGCATTGTTCCAATCTTTAAATCTGGGTCACAGACTGAATTCTTTAATTATCGCCCTATCTCAGTTTTATCTACTTTATCAAAACTTCAAGAAAAACTAGTATATAAACAGTTAAGTGATTTTACAAAGACCCATAACTTGATCTCTCCTAACCAACATGGCTTTAATGGAAGGGGAACACAGTACTGAGAATGTCTTGGTTAGGTTCACGGACACTGCCCTCAAGGCCACTGAGAATGGTAATTTAGCAGGGGTAGTGTTCATGGACCCAACCAGGGAATTCAACCTTGTTGACTATACAGTTTTACTGGATCAACTATCTGGATTGGTAGTGGGAGGTCCTGCCTTGTCTTGGTTCAGGGACAATTTCACTAATAGGTTGCCGCGTGTTAAGTTAAATGGAGTTGGTTCATCTTATCAAGAGGTCCAGTGTGAGGTCCCTCAAGGTACCATATTGGGCCCTCTACTTTTTTCACTATTCATAGACCCTGTGATGAAAGTGGTAGAGTATTGTGACCTGTTATTATAAGCAGACAATGTAGTTTTATTCACTCATGATTCTAATGTCACAAATATTAATCTATTATTGAGCACTGAATTTATTATGCAATCCTTGCTTTCTCAAAGCAGTCCAGTGTCAAATAAGCTAAAGACCAAGTCCATGATATTTAACTCAGAACCAAATAAAAAAAAAAAGAAAAACATTCTGGTAATTTTGCTGTTAGCATGCTGAGGGATGGGGTTATAGAAGCTGTTAAATCATTTAAATATCTATGCATGTATGTAGAACCACCAGTAAAATATAATAAACACATAAGTAAGGTTACTGCCAAGTTATATTCTAAAATTGGTACTCTTTATAGGTTTTCTAAATTTCTGATCAAATATTCTTGTAAAGCTATTGCACAACACTGTTAGTTACTGGTCGTAATGTTTCTTTAATTATTGATGCCTCATCTTCCTTTATTTCCCAGAAGGAAACTTTGTTATATAAAAATGGAAAGTTAGTATTACCTTGTAGCTGCTTTAGGTAATTTGTCCTTCTAGTTTATTGGTGTCCCTACTTTAATTAATTGTTATTATGTCATCTCCCATCGCCCATAGGGATTCCATTACACACACTCCCCCTTCTTCTTTTTGACTCTCACTCCTCCTGCCTGTCTTTACTTATCCATTTCCAGGCCCCTGCCTGTCTTACTTATCCTTCTGCAGGCCCCAGCCAATTTTCAAGCTTTCTACCCTACCTTCTCCTTTCCCCTTTCTTACTTTTATTGTTTCTTCAGATAATATCTAAGTGGGAGTTCTCCTATGGACCTAAGTATCTTGCATCCTACCATACTGCACTTTGCTAATGTCAACATTTCTGTATTGCCTTGTCTTTGTTTTGTATTGTTCCTTGTCCAGGACCACTTTGAAAATGAGCTTGCTCAACGGTGTTGATGTCTGGTTAAATAATTGATTTGATTTGATTTGATTAGTATTAATAGCACCTTACAAGACACATCACTGTAATATTTTGTCTAGCCTTGAATGGTTATCTATTCAAAACATTTATGAACTGGCAATGTCATGTTTTTCCTTTAAAATACTACATACAGGTATCCCAACATTATCTTGAGCCCTTTTGGCTACATATAGTTCCCCATACAGTTCATGGTAATTTATTAAGACCCAATTGACCCTTATATTGGCCTGTATAAACTCAGAGAAAAGGCCATTCGCTTACTGTGCTGCAACAGTGTGGAATCATTTACCTGATGAAGTAAAGTCTTCTTTATTAGCCATCACTTTGTCTACTGCTGCTTCCATTCATTTAAAAAATAATTAATGTTTGCTGTTGTGTAAAATTATGTGTTAATTATTTTTTGTATTTAACGGTTGATTAATGTGTTCTGTGTGTTCTGTGTTGTCAGTTTGTCTGTTGTACCTACTGACTTCAGGTCATGCCTGAATATGGGATCTTGTATCTCAGTGTACCTACCTGCAATTACAAATAAATTAAATAAATGAAGGTCCAACAGGAGCTGGTAATCAAAATGGTTCTTGTGATCTTCAACTATGCAGATGTAGTCAATACACATGTAGTCTATGCCACCATACCCTCCTCTTTCCTTGTCAGACTGGACACCTGCTGCAATACCTTCTGCCATTTTGTCACCAGCTCTCCATTCTGTACTCATCACTGCTCCCTTTCAATCCTCCCACTAGCTTCATGTCACCAGTCCCACTTTGCCACTTTCATAGACAAATACTGGTTTGTATCCCTTTTCTCCTACATTTCTTCTCTCCTCTCCTCTCCTTGTCCTATCCTCTTCTTATTCTCTGTACTCCAGGAACTCCTGTACCTTCTCCATTCCCCAAACTCACCTCTGGTCAAGCTGCCTTCTCCTACTGCCTCCCATCCCTCTGGAATCTGCTGCCCTCCTCCTTTTATCTCTCCTTCTCTGCCTTCAGTTGCCTGCTAAGATTTACTCTATCCCATTGTACCTGCTACTCCCCAATACCACGTTATCTGTCTTCCTACCTCTGCTTGTCACTCCCCTCTCTAAGCTCCTCTAAGCTGGGGCATTGTGCACTTGCTGCACCATCTGCACATTTTGTTCATAATTGTACTGTGTATTTATTTTGTCTCGCCTTAGCCTGTACCCTTGGATGTGAGCAAGTATTGTACTTTTGCATTTCTGTTTGCTCTGTATTGTTCTGATTCGGTGTATCCACTGGCAATAGAGAGAAAAAAAAAAGAAAAATGGGGCTAAACACAGCACACACCATTGTGGGATCCATATGCCTGATCCTCACAAGAAGACCGCAAACATGCACACTGATTCCACTCATGAACCAGAGGTGATTCAATTCACCTTGCATCCATATATTTAAAAAAAGTAACAGATACCTCAGTGTGCATGACAAGGCAATAATCCAATCTCAATGTTCTGGGGACATGAGAACCTCTTGATGGGTTACTGCCTTGAAATGCATACTAAGGTATCTATTATTCTATTTATATTTACTGGTTAGGGTTAATTAGCCATCACTAGCATCACTGGCAGAACCTCACAAACTCCAAAATGTATGCTTGTGAATTATGGCATTCCATTAACCATGCATTCCAAAATAGCCACCAGTGTCCCTAAGCTCCTGTCTGACAAACTGTCCTTGCACTGGGGGTCCATTCATGCTGCTGACAGAAAACAGCCAGTGTGAAAACAGCCTTCACACAGAAGCAGCTGAAAAATAACTTGTGCACTGTTTAAATTAATGTCAGTAAGGAATTTATCTCAGAAAGGCAACCGCATCCCATTTCTTGCAAATTAATTGGAAAGGCAGAAATTCAGTGTCCTCATGCTGGCAATCCACTCGAACTGCTGACAGAAAAGCACCAGTATGGAAAACAGCAAAAATCCCATCTAAGCACTTCCTTATAAAAAATAGTTTAAACTGTTCACAAAAAGTTAAAGCTGTTATGAACTATTATTCTACTCAGCTCAACTTAAATAAACATTCTTGTTGGCCACTGATACAGATTTCCTCTCTCTCCATTCTTCCATTAACCAGTAAGTTAAAAAGAAACATAGGAAGTCTGGGAAACTCAGCTTTATGCACACTTGGTGTGTGATGCCCAGATAAACCCCTTGGGCTTCATCCTCAGGGGTTTTGGCATATCGCACACCTTAAGTGTACATAAAATCCTCATTAATCACATACCCCATGCATTATTCTATTTTTATCAAGCTGTGATCTGATGCCTTGTATCTTTTTCCACTTTGTATCACCATATGCAGCCTTCGACTTCCTCTGAATTTTGATGGAAGAGATAAGCAAATTGTACTGTTTTGTTGTTTGTTTTTCTCATTTTCTGTATGCTTGAAATGTCAATAAAATATACTTTTTCCAAAAAGGATTTATGTCTCTTTGTATACATATATGTAGAAATATGTAGCTGATCATTGCTGTCCAATGGCTCCCTCATCCAAACTGATATGTTATAAAGGTGCGATCATGCCTGTATATCTGGGTTGACTAAGCACTTTTATGTTAAACCCTCATTTTTGCACCTTCATAACATTGCTCTCATTCACTTGGTTTATATGAAAGTTGTAAGAACAGCCTTTTTATTATCTTTTTTTTTATTTTCAGATATGTAATATGATATACATTACATATTACATAATTGCATTTCTGAATGGCTCTTGTAATGCATTTATTCTTCACAGTACTCTGCCTTTATTCATGTTAATACATGTCATATTTTTGCTCAACTTAAATAATTAATACTGGGACTTGTAACTCTATTTTTATTCCTATGCTACATTTCATGCACTTTAAGGTTTTTACATAGTTTTGAAACATTCTGTCTTTAAATTTTTGAGGCAGAATAAGTACTTCCTCTGATTGCAGCTTACATATGTATATTATTTATGAAAAACAAACAAACTAAGGTATCTTTAGGATGATAAGGAAATGAGAAAGAAATAAGAAAAAAAAGAAACAAGAGGAAATAAGATGCATACATTTCTGGGGGTTGCCTTATGGAATACATTCTGGGTTATTTTTCAGTTGATATAAGATCAACTTTTTCCAAAGTAATACAAATCAGGGGCACTCATCCCTGTAATTATATGTCAGATGCTCCATATTCTATAACTCTACCAAAAAGTCTGTTGGTGGTCTCGATGCTAGCACAAAGTAGGGATGTGGAGACAAATCCAGGCCCAAAACATTATTCAGGGATAGTAGTGATGCATGAAAATCTAAGAAGTCTGGTGAACATAGTTGATGAATATAGGGTCTGGGCTGAAGAAGAAAAAGCAGATTTGTTAGCAATTACAGAAAACTGACTTCATCAGGGAGTGACTAATGAAGAGATTCAAATAAATGAGTATAGTTTAGTAAGAATAGATTGAGAGAAAAGGGAAGGGGGGTTATGCTGTATATTAAAAATACTGTAGGCTCACACAAAAGTATATTAGCACAAAGTATATAAGGAATGGATTGTTTGTTGATAGAATTGTTATCCATAAAAGTCATGGTAGGTGTAATCTATGCCCCTCCAAGAACAAGAATTAAACAATTTGAAAAATTAACAAATGTCTTAATAGACAAATTAAAAGATAAAAAAGTATTTCTAACTGGAGACTTCAATGCGGATTGGTTTCAGGAAAGAGGGGAACAATTAAATATTAGCTTTGCTGTTTTGGGCTGGTACAAGTAATTAAATCCCCTACTAGATGTTCAAAAAACAAAGACCAGGGTACAATACTTGATTTGATTTTTGTCTCCCAAGACCTAAAATTTAACACCTGGAAAGTTATGCCATTAAACTTTGGAGATCACAGTCCCATAAAATGTAATGTGGAATTAAAAGCATTAGTAAATGAACTAAATGACATCCATTGGATCAGACATCTGAGAAAATTTAATGTAGAAGCTTTTAGAAATGGTTTAGAAACAATTAGTTGGGGCAGAATTTGGCTGATACCAGACTTAGAACTTGCAGTACAAGAATTCAACAACTCAGTAATTGCAGTAATTGATAGTCATGCACCTAAAGTATTAAAGAAGAGAAATAATAAAGATGCTAGGTGGCTAACATATAGTTTAGCAAAGCATTTCGGAATAAGAAACCGAGTATGGAAAAAAGCAAGGAAGGCAAAAACAAAAGAAGAGTGGGATAAGTTCAGACAGTGGAGGATTAAATGCAAAAAGGAAGTTAAGATGGAAAAAAATACGTATTATAGGGAAAACATTAGTAAAGTTAATGATCCAAAAAAGTTTTGGAAATGTGTATCTGATCTGCAAAATCCTGTTAAAACAAAAAATAAAGTTTCAATACTACAAGATAATATAATAGAAGAAGATCCAATAAAAGTTGCTAATTTACTCAATGAATACTTTAGAGATTTGCCTGATTTAAACATTCCTGGATCTTCAATAACGTTTTAGAAATATCTACAAATTAACAGAAGGAAAAGAGAAATAAATTGGAAAAATATATCAATATATCAAGAACAATGATTACATTTTAAAGATGTAACAGTAGGGGACATTAAAAGGGAACTGTTGAAACTGAATACTGCAAAAGCTGGAGGATTAGATGGTCTGGATATAAGATATTTAAAAACTGGAGCAGATATTTTAGCACCCATGATTACTTACTTTGTAAACTGGAGTCTAAGAAGTGGAACTATTCCTGAAGTTTGGAAAATAGGTAAAACTATCCCAATTTTTAAAGGGGGAAATAGCACCAACCCCTCAAATTATAGACCTATAGTACTACTTCCTGTATTGTCAAAACTATTAGAGAAACAAGTTCATAAACAATTCTATCCATATTTGGAGCAAAAACGGTTACTGATATGTCAACAGCACAGATTTAGGAAGGGGAGGTCCACAGACACCGCCCTAGTAGAGTTTAATAATTTGGTGGTTAGATCACTAAACATGGGAAAGAAGACAGGAGTGGTGTTTGTGGACCTAAGTAAAGCTTCTGACTTTGTTGACCATATCAAACTGTTAGCTAGGTTGGGAAAAATGGGAGTTCAGGGGTGGAATTACAATGGTTTCAATCATACTTATCAGCAAGAACACAATGTGTTTCAAATGGGAATATCCTCTCAGATCTGATGCAAATAAAAAGAGGTGTTCCTCAGGGCTCAGTATTAGGCCTGTTATTGTTTAATGTGTTTGTGAATGACTTACCATCTGTAATTTTACATAGTGAGGTGAGACTTTATGTGGATGATACCGTAATAGTCTCATCCTCTGATAATGTAGAACATCTTAAAATAAAATTACAACGTGATTTGTTAGCATTAGAGAATGGTTTAGAGATATGGGTTTGGTGTTGAATGCTAAAAAACACAGCATGATATTTGGAAAGGGAAAAAGCAAACAAAGATAATAAATTTGCAATTAAAGTTGGTAGATGATGTATCATTCACGAACACAAGACAATACAAATATCTAGGAGTCATAATCGACTCAATAGTAAGTTATAGTGAACACATTACTCAACAGGTCAAAAAGTAAACCAATGTTTATGGGTTCTAAGAAGAGTAGCAGGATGTCTTAGTACAGAAGCCGGAGGAAAACTTGTGACCCAAATGATCATCCCCATTCTGGAATACGGATCTTTTCTGTATATGTTCCCTATTCAGACAGTGTTGCAGAGCATTGAGCGTACCTGTTACAGATTAAGGAAATTTATAAAGAAAAGTAAAATGGAATTAATCATTGACTTTATTTGGAAAATTAAACTGGTTACAACCTGAATCAAAAAGAATATATTTATGGTTATTGTGGTGTGAAAAATTGATATTCCATAATGATGTTCACCCATTGAAACATTTGATAACAACTACACTCCCTGAATTTAAAATGGAAAAACTTAGGAGAAATAAGTTAATAATTACAAAGGAAAGAACATATAACAGAATAGGCAGCCTCACACTACAAAATAGTTTATCTAAATATTGGAATGAGATACCATATGACTTGAGAAATGTGCAGACTCTCATTACCTTTAAAAACTTATTGTTTAAATATCTTAGCTCAAAATGTACATGTTTTAATTAATTTGAATTAATTTGTTGTAAATGGGGGTGACTCCCTAACAAATGATTCCTGTTTAAAAATCAAATTTTATGAATGAATGAATAATGGATCTCCATGTTACTGCTGTTGGCTGTCTTGCAGTGTACCATAGTCACATGATGGCTTTTTTGGCTGCCAGTATGGAGGTGAGAATTAGTAAGGTGGCAGTGTTTGGTCTCTTCCCCTCTGGGGCAATAGCTAGTAACATTAGTGAGGGTGTGAGTGCCCAGTGGCAGTCATATGTTGCCTCTATTTGTAAATGACTGTTTGCTAGAAGGGTTGTATTTTGGGGCAAGCCCAAAAGATATGCATTGCATCTGCCTTACACTGCCCACAGTTCCTCAAGCATACTCCTCTCTCTCCTCTCCTTTCCTCTCTCTCTCTTCTCCTGTGTATTAATCCACCATTTCTGGCACTCTAAAAAATCTGTATCTGTATTTTCAGGAAAATTTTCTTCAGTGTGTTGAGGATGTGAGATGTTATGCTGGATGTCAAATTTATTCCACTCCTCCACTGTGGGGCTGGCATCCACCACCTCTCTATTCCATCTCTGCAGGGTGTTTGCTGTGGTTTCTACTGGCTTCTCCCGGATTGTTTTGTAAGCATGTCCAATTAGATGTTCCAATGAAATTCCTTTTAGAGAGGAGATCAAGAGCTGGATAAATAAATGAAGGTTAGCAATGCTGATGCAGGGTAATTTTAACTGATCTCAAAGATATGCTCTGTCTTGGAGATATCGAAAATTATGATCTGTGTTCTGCAGGTGGAATTCCCTTTGCAAGGTTGCAAATGGGAGGGTTCTCATGATCATCCATTAGTTGGAAGATGACACGAAGGCCCAGCCTTGCCCATGTTCTTGATGTCCCATCCATTCAGTTGGGTCCATCATCCACATCATATGCTAGGGCTCTAGGAAGGATGTGGCATTCATTGTTTGTGTATTTCTTAAGTAGCTGCAGCCATTGGGTCAGTACTGTTGCTGTATATTTATAACATTTTGCTACTGGGATACATGCTGAAGGGTTGCCTAATAGATATGAATCATAGCTGTAAAGGTCATTTAGGCTGAACTCAATTTATATATGCCATCCAGATGCAAATAGTATGCAAAGATGCAGTTTAGGCATACTTTGAGAGGTTTGACAGATTGAGGTCTCCTTTTTGTCTAGGTAGTTGGAGGACTGTATATTTGATCCTTGGGGTTTTCCATGCCAGATGAATTGGGAGATTGCTGTGTTTCATGCTCAGAAGTATTGTCCCTCTGGCATTATGGGCAAGGTTTGTAGATAATATATGTGGCAGTATATTCTGGTGTATTGTCCCAATTCTTTGGAAAAATCCCAGTGGAAGGTGTGTCCACCTGGAGAGATCTTCTGCAGTTTATATAGTTGGGGGGCTCATAGTTTCGAATTTCCAAATGTTCCAGATCACTAGTAATTTTAATACCCAGGTATCTGAATGAAAGTTTACTCCACCTAAATGGATACATGCCTCTGAGCCATGTGGAGGGTGTATAGTTATACTGGATAACTCCTGCTTTAGATGTATTCAGTTTGTATCCTGCCATACTTCTAAATTCATTGAAGATCTTCCAAAGTGTGAGTACTGACTCCTCTGGGGAGGTAACTGTAAGAAGCAAGCTATCCCCAAACAGAGATATTTTATATTCCTTATTTCCCACAAGAATCCCTGAGACTTGTGACACTCACTGGATGCACATGGCCAGGGGTTCTAAGTACAGAGCAAACAGGAGAGGGAACAGAGGGCATCCCTGCCTATTTCCCTGCTCTAAGGGAAAGGGGTCTGACAGGGATCTGCTTAGCTTCACACATACTTGAGATTTCTTGTATATGTTTTGCAAGGCACTTACAAACTCTTCAGGCATGCCAAATTTTGACAGGGTGGCCCATAGAAATGTCCAGGCTCCCTGTTGATGGCCTTCTCAGCTTCAAGGCTTAACATGGCCAATGGGATCACACAGGCATTGGCATGTTCAGTAATAAGAAGGCTCTTCTCACACTATCATATGCCTACCAGGGTCACACAAAGTTCACCTGGTCTTGATCAATTAGATTAGGTAAAATATTCTCTAGTCTTCTCTCCATGATAGTCCTATATATTTTTAATCATAATTCAGCAGTGAGATAGGCCTGTACGAAGAGGCATATTTTGGATCCTTGTTTTGTTTTGGAAGGTCTGATACTACTGAGTAGTACCAGGTGGGTGGGTGGGGTGGATCACTGGTCTGGACAACATGAAAGACTGGAAGGAGGAGGGGGTAAAATAGTGGATAGAATTTTTTGAAAAGCTGTGCTGGATAGCCATGTAGCCCTGAGGTTTTCCCTGTTTTGGAGTTCTGGATCACTGTTTGCAGTTCTCCTGATGTGATAGGGGCCTCCAGTCTCTCAGCCCTAATCTCATCTATCTTTGGAATGTGGAGTGTTTTTAACTAGCTTTTTACATCTTGTGCTGACATTGCCACATCCACCATGTACAGTTTCCTGTAAAATTTGGCTACAATAGTTCTAATAGCTGATGGTTGGGATTCCAGCTTTCCCATACTGTCTTGATGATTTGTATGATGCGAACTCTCACCTTCTATGCAGACAGTGCTCTTGCCAGACCCCCCAGGCCCCTCCTTCATAGTAGTGGTGCTTGAGGAAGAATAAAGACTGCTCTACTTTAGTGTCTAATATTTTTGTACACCTCTTTTAACTTGGTTTATTTGCTGGGAAAGAGGGTTGTCTCCCTGCATATGGAAGGACTGCAGCATGACTAGTTTGACCTGTATTTCCTGCAGTGTCCCAACCTGTTCCTTTTTCTTCCTTGAGGAATATGTTATAGTTTCTCCCCTTAGCACCATCTTAAGAGTATCCCATAAGTTCACTGAAGAGACCAAGGGGTTTGAAGTATCTGTTATGATTTGAGGGAGTTTATATTGAACTTAGTGGATGAATTCAGTGTCCTTCACCAATGCTAGGTTTAGTCTCCATGGGGCCCTTGCAATGGATTTTCCCAGGTAAAGTTTCATCTGCAATGATGCATGATCTGATAGCAGTATGAGGCAATGAATGATATCTTAGACAGTGTTCAAGTGCTCAGCTGTTGTGATTATATTGTCTAGCCTGGCCGAAGTTCCTGTCCTCGAGGATCTGCTAGTGAATGCTAGGGTTGTTGGAAAGAAGTGTCACTATACGTCTATGAATCCCAGGTGGGGTAATGTATTTTGTAGGTATTTTTGATGTTGTGTATTTCTATGTACAGAAGGGCATGTAGTTTCTAATGTGGTAGAGAGTGTGGTCTTAAGGTCCCCTCCCATGATCAATCGGCCCTGTAGCAGTAGCATTAGTTTCTGGAAGAAACATTGAGACATTGCTTTGTCTGCCCCAGGAGAAAGTAAACACTTGCAACTGTGACTTGTTTTAAATGGGTATACCATTCAAACAGCATCACCCCCCCCAGAAAAAACATTGCCTCATCGACAATGCCTTTGGTATCTATGGTGTCGATGGATTGTTGCAGTGATGTAACGGTACATTGAGTCGCTGCTTGCCACTCTCCCAGGTAATCATTCCCCCCAAGTTGATTATATTTAAATATGGGGGTGCAAGGGGCAAATCCCACTGCAAACAGTAATTTTCATTGCACTGCTGCCAGGGTCACTGACACATTTGCCAGGAGATATGCTTGCCACTGGCAAAATGTTTTCACTGTTAAGTTCGTCATTCTTGTCAATGTGACTTGGTGGAACCATGTTAAATGGAGCTTTCCCACTGCAATTACAAAACATCCTTCCTGGTCTCAAAATTGTTCTTGAAGGGAGAAAGGGATATTTTGTGATATCAACACAGCTACCCCTCTCCTACAGCCCAAACTGTGTGAAGCTGCTACTACTTGAGAATATCTCGTTGTCTTTATTTTCTCATATTCCATTCAAGATAGATGAGTTTCCTGAAGGAGAACCCCATTAGGCTTATTAGGGCTGCAGGTAGGTGGAGCCTGCAGCCCTATAGCATCAACTCTAAAAACAAGCATTTGTCAATGCCGAATGTTTGCTTGCTGGCATTGGCAGTGGTAATGTAGAAGTTACAGAGCTGTGTAATAGGAATGGCAGTGAAGTACTGAACTGAAGCCAACCCTACCATCACCCTGCAGAGAGTGACAGGCATTGGGGTGTGCATTTGGGTCATCAGGCATAACGGCCTCGCCATTTCACCACACCCCTCCCTGCAGACACTGACAAGTGTCATGGTGTTCCTTGGGGTCTTTGGTCTTTATGCGCACCCCATTTCATTAGGAAATGCGTGAGATGGGCGCGATATAGAGAATGGGTGAACTTTGGGGCTGAAGAGTCCAAGGCATACCCGATGCCTCTCACTGGCTGCAGGGTGTGGAATGGTATGAGTATTAAAGGCAAGAATCCCAAGTCACACCCCTGATGCCTGTCATTCTCACAGGGTTGGGTTATGGTTGGAAACCCTAATACCTTAGGCATTCGTTGGTATTTTCACTCCAAATTTTCAACATGTTTTTTTTTGTGACCCCACCTCATGAACAGGGGGAATATCAGTTTGTTAGCCAAAAGCTGCTTATGCACAGTGAGTACGGCATTTAGCACCACAGGTGCAAAAACATTCCGAACAGGATGTAAAAAATGACAGCTGTACTGTTCATGGGGAGGTGTAAAAAATGGCAATGTTGCAAATCTGCAGTAAAAATATTTAAAAAAATGGTGAAGTCATGAGCGTACATAGAAACTGTGCAACACACACCCATAATATAATTAGGTTGGGGATATTTTACAGCAGATTGTCAACTCAGGCATTTTGGTGCCTCCGATCATGAACAGTGTCACTGTGATTTTCTTTATCTGTGCCGAACAATGATTTCCCACAGCGACCATGCATCTCAGCGCTGAAAGTGTGAAAACACACTTCAGCCATGTTGTGAAAAATGACAGCTGTACTGTTCATAAGGAAGTGTGAAAAAATGCCACTGGTGAAAATCTGGACTGAAAATATTACAAAGTCATGAACTTACGAGGGTGCGTGGAAACTGCGCGATTGCTCACTCGTAACACAGTCATTTTATGGACTTTTGTCACCAAATTTTCAACATAGCCATTTTAAGACCTCTGCTCATGAACAGTGTAAGTGTGATTTTCTTAATCTGTCCTAAACATTGCTTTCGCACACCAACAGCACCATTGTGTGCTACATGTGCGAAACACATTTTGGGCTACATTTGAAAATGGCAGCTGTACTGTTCATAAGGAAGTGTAATAAATGGCAATGTTGAAAATCTGGAGTGAAAATATTAATTTGCAAACTTACGAGCATGCATAGAACTGCGCTAATGCACGCCTGTAAACAGTCATTTTTAGAATTTTTTCACCAAATTTCAACATAGCTATTTTAAGACCTCTGCTCATGAACAGTGTCACTGTGATTTTCTTAATGTGTCCCATACATTGATTTTGCACATACTGCGCCATTGTGCACTACATGGGTGGAAACACATTTTGGGCAAGATGTGAAAATGACAGCTATACTGCTCATAAGAGGGTGTAGTAAATGGCAATGTTGAAAATTCCCATGAACTTACGAGTGTGCGTGAGGAACTGCGCAATGCACCTCATAAGACAGTCATTTTAGGAATTTTTTCACCAAATTTTCAATATAGCCATTTTAAGACCTTTGCTCATGAACAGTGTCACTGTGACTTTCTTAATTTGTCCCATACATTGATTTCGCACACCAACTGTGCCATTGTACGCTACATGGGCGGAAACACATTTTGGGTGATATGTGAAAAATGACAGCTGTACTGCTCATAAGAAGGTGTGATAAAATGGCAATGTTGGAAATCTGGAGTGAAAATATTGAAAATTCGCGACCTTACGAGTGTGCGTAGGAACTGCGCAATGCACCCTCGTAAAACAGTCATTTTTAGGAATTTTTTCACCAAATTTTCAATATAGCCATTTTAAGACCTTTGCTCATGAACAGTGTCACTGTGACTTTCTTAATTTGTCCCGTACATTGATCTCACACACCAACTGCAGCATTGTGTGCTACATGGGCAGAAACACGTTTTGGGTGACATGTGAAAATGACAGCTGTACTGCTCATAAGAAGGTGTGATAAAATGGCAATGTTGGAAATCTGGAGGAAAATATTGAAAATTCGCGACCTATGAAAGTGTGCGAGGAACTGCGCAATGCACCCTCGAAACAGTCATTTTAGAATTTTTCACCAAATTTTCAACATAGCCATTTTAAGACCTCTGCTCATGAACAGTGTCACTGTGATTTTCTTAATTTGTCCGCGACATTGATTTCGCGACAACGACTGTGCCATTCTGCGCTACATGGGTGGAAACACATTTTGGGTGAGATGTGAAAATGACAGCTGTACTACTCATAAGAAGGTGTGGTAAAATGGCAATGTTGAAAATCTTGGTGCAAATGTTGAAATTTCGCGAACTTACGAGCCTGCGTAGGAACTGCGCAACGCATCCTTGTAAAACAATCATTTATTGGAATTTTGGCACAAAATTTTCAATATGGGGTTTTTGAGATGCCTTCTCATGAATGATTCACTGTCATGGTGGTATACAGGCCCAAAGGGTGATTTTGCAGTCACTGTGCAGTCACTGCGCGAAATCACCCTTCGGGCCCGAATACCACCATGACAGTGACATAATTCATGAGAAGGGTCTCAAAACCCCATGTTGAAAAATTTGCAAAAATTCTAAAATGCCCGAGATATGAAAGTTGAAACCCCCTATGTAACCCATTATACAGCTTACTGGCATTTCCTCAGTTCGCGGTCGGCTTTGAAGAGTGCAGACGTGTTCCCAGTCCACCAGGATCGCCGCTCCAGAGTCCGAGTAGGCATGGGGTGGGGGTTTGGGGAGGGTGCGCAGTGGGTGGGTGCGGTTGTGGGAGGGTTGGAGACGCGCCGCTGGACAGTTTTATTTTACAGGGTTAAAACAAAAAAGATGTCGTGGATGTTTGCCACACTGGGGTGGGCTCCCAGTGTGGCACAAGGACTTGGAGGGCGTTCAGCCGACGGGGATTGGGCACCCGTCGGCAAAATAAAAAAAAATTGCGGCACCGTTTGCCGCGCTGGGGTGGGCTCCCAGCGTGGCTGGACAGGGGTGTCCAGCCGAGCGAGATTGGGCATCCCCCGCAAAATAAAAAAATCACAGAGAGTTTGCCACGCTGGGGTGGGCTCCAGCGTGGCACATGGACTTGAGGCGACTCAGCCGACGGGGATTGGGCACCCCGCCGCCAAAGGATTACCGTGCTTGCCACGCTGGGGTGGTCTCCCAGTGTGGCACCTACAACTGGGGTGGGGATGCAGCTCAGCCGACGGGAGTGGGCACCCCATCGGCTATACAGTACGGGGCGCGCACGTCTGTCTGTGCGTGGGAGCTGCGGCAGCAGCCGATATCTTATCGGTGCTCACCTGCCGTAGCTCCCTTTCAACTCAGAGGTGCCACTGCATTTTGGAGCATGTCACACAGCTCCAAAATGCATTGGCTTACAGGGCCGCCCTGCCAGCCCACTGACTGAATTGGAGGAGGAGGTGACACCCCGAAATCTCCGACATAAATCTATGTTTCTTGCACATGCGCAAGCAAACATAATGAGCTACAGAATTCAGACCAAAGAACACTTCCTGTAGAATTTTCAAATGATTCTTCCACTACTTTGCAGCCCTTCAATTTTACCCTTGCAGTGTTACAGACTAAACATCTGTACAGAGCTCAGTCAAATATTTTAATTCCAGCTCTTTTGGCAGCCTTGTAGTTCTTCAGTGACTACCAAAAGCACCTTTTCTTTTCAAGCCAACATTTGTAGAGCTACTGCAAGACAGATAACAGCACTTAGCTTCAGAACATTCTCAAATTACTTGCTTGGTCATCTGTCCCTGTGTGTGTGTGTGTGTGTGTGTGTGTGTGTATATAGTAATGCTTTACAGCACTTTTGAAATATAACAGAAGTTTACTTCACAGAAGCTAAGTAACGCTAGTATGCTTTTAGCCGAGAAGCCCCTGAAGAACAACATTTGTCAATAATTAACAACAAATAAAGAGCTCTTTTCACATAAATTTTAAACTGTCTCAGTAAGTTTCAAAATAGCATTCTATTGATAGATAAACCTTGGGATAAAATTCTCCCTAATACATGTAGGATGAGCTGCAACTTTTATTGTAAGTGTCCTTGTGTTTTAAAGAGCACAGTCAATGAAAGGCAAAATGCTGAAATGAGGCCTAATTGCAAGTTGAAACTAAAATTAAATTATATAAATATATATATATATATATATACAGTATATACTGTATGTGTGTGTGTTTATATATATATAATTAGGAGCAAAAACTGTTTAATGCATCAGTTAGGGTTGTTCTAAGAGTGATAAAAGTGAGATTTGGTGTTAGGTTGAAAGCCCCCTTGGACCCCTCCAGCCCACCCTCCCAACTGGTATTGGGGTGCATGCTGAGGTTGTTTGCCGAAAATCCCACCCCATCACATGTAAGGAAGCACGTGCACCCAATGTCCGATTGGGGGTGGGCTGAGGGGTCAAGGGGCTTTCAACCCTAACACCAAATTTCCTCGCTTTATCACTATAGAACAACCCTAACTGATGCATTAAATGGACTTTTTGCTCTATGTTCCCTTCTTTTTGAGAATGAGGACGAGAAATAATGAATGTAAAGTGGTAGCAGAAGCATGGTGCCCAAGGGGCCCCACGCTCCCGCCATGTGATGTCTTGTCACATAGTAACAGGAAGAGCAATGCAAACACAAGCGACAACAGTGACGCACATGGTAATGCAAACATAAATGGTAAAGCGAACATTTATAGAAATGGAAGAGCAAAGTGATGCCGAAGTGAACAGTGGTGCAAACAGAGACACAAGCATGTATGAAAATGCAACTGGTAATGTGCACAGTAATGGCAGTGCTGTTTTAAATGCAAATGTTAAGTGTCACAGCAAAAAGAATGCCAAAGGGAACAGAAATGGAAACATGAACGCAAGCACACACGTAAACACAAACTGTAACGCCGTGACGGTACCGCAATTGTAAATGCAAATGGTAAAGTTGACATGAAGAATAACACCAAATAAAACAGAAATAGAAATGGGAACAGAAGCACATACGGAAATGCAAACCTTAACATGCTTGGGCACAGTACAGCAATTGTAAATGCAAATGGTAACGGTAACAGCAACAATAATGGCAAAGGAAACAGAAACGCAAAAGGAAATGCAAGCACATATGGAAACACAAATCATAATGTGCACGGGCACAGTAGTGCAATTGCAAATGCAAATGGTAAGAGTAACACCAATGAAGACGCAAAAGGAAAGAAAAACGCAAATGCAAATGAAAGGGCTGCTGGAAACGCAAATGGCAATGCACACGGTAACACAAACCAAAACGTAAACTCAAACAGTAGTGGAAATGCAAATGGTAACAGTAACGCAAAAGCAAGCACAAACAAGAACACAAAGGGTAACGCACATGATAGCGTACACAGGAATGGGAACGCAACTAGTACATAAATGCAAGTGGAAACAGTAACTGAACAGTAACAGAAGCGCATACCCTGTTTTTGTCCAACAGGTACATAAAGAAACAAAGTTTGTACAAAGAATGTATGCATTGCAATGAGCATCGATGCTTAAAATGAGCATTTGAAGTACTTAATTGCTAATATCTCAGCAACTGCACGACATAGAAAAATTTTTAATTTCACAAAAATCATGATTTTCCTGGCTAGGTTTTTGCTACTGTGTAAACCCAGAGGGCTACAGAATTGCAAAGAAAATCTGTATCTCGCGACCGCTTTTGCGATACAAGCTGCCCAGTCCCACATACCATGCAACCTGTAGGCTAGTGTGCAATTTGTAAAAAGCGTAAATGCACTTTTGTTGTCGCTAATAACTCCATAGCTGTATACTGACTGGTACAAAACTTGACAGGTTCTAAGATCTACCCAATCGTACACACCAATTTCAGGTAAATCTGTTGAACAGCGGCAAAGTTATTATGTGCAAAATTTGACCCTTTAACCTTAAAAGTACCTACTCACCATAATATACATATACATATACATATACATATACATATACATATACATATACATATACATATACATAAAGAGAGAATAATGGATAGATTGGTGTCCAGTACCAGGGAGTAATACCATTGAGAGGCTCTGGACACAGGAACCTAGAGAGCAAATCTCAAGAGGTTCTAATGTGTCCAGAACCTCGAGATGGTAGGACTCCTGGTAATGGACATTAAGCTGTCCATTTTTTTAAAATATATGGATCCGAGGTGTGCATTGAATAAGGTACACTGATCTCGATGTATGCGGTGTGGGGTCCTGAGTGAAGAGACAAGAGAATGTGGCTGTGGGACCGGCTCTGCAGTTCCTCAGATTCATGGTAATTCTCGGTAAGTGGGCCAGCTCAGTATGTGAACCAGGCTCCTTGTGGATGTATTCATTACAAGTAGATTTGTAGAAAGGAGAAAAGGCCAGTCATCAAACATTGTATGGTGAGGGTGTAATTTGTTTTTAAAAACAGCATTGCTAGCACCAGTGATTTATCTCTCTAAGCGAGAGAGTAAGCCGCCATGTTTTGTGAGTGTTTCTGCCCAGTCACACAGGAAAAGCTGCCAATCACAAGGCACGCTTAGGAAGACGTCGAGGACAGACTTGCCATTGCGCTGTTGAAGCTTCGTGATAATAGTATTGTTCAGGTATGGAACAGTAGTATTACCACATCTGAATGATACTATTATCAGTGGTGAAGTGTAGTATTATCGCTATGGGACCGATAGTATTACCTGACTGTAGGCAGAAGAGAGTGAGCATAGTTTGAGTGAGTCAGCAGCTTTACAAGGGTAGATGGAACCCAGAGCGAGGGTTGCTATATCAACTCTCACTCTGGGTTCCGTCTAGCTTTCTAAAGTTGCCGGCTCACTCGGTCTGTGCTTTCTCTCTTCTGCCTTCAGTCATCGGCTTTGTTCTGTTACTTAAATGTAAGAAAAGATAACATGAGGGACACACTTTTGTTCATTTTTAAGCAGAGAGGGGCTTACTCTGAGCTTGTAGCAGGTTGTGACTTTCTGCTTTAGACATCACTCGGTCATGGAACATTTCAGCCATGAAAATGAAAGTGCTGCACGGTCGTTCCCCTCTCCCTGCAAACAGAGGGAGTTTTTTGCTGAAATGAAGTAAGCGTAAAATATCTAAGTCCTCTTACTTTTTGTACACAGGAGGTTTATGGACATCTGCCACCATATTATTTAATGATATTAAGACTGTTCAGTCACGCTACTTTACAGCATAAAAGTGAAAGTGCTTGTGCTAAGAGACTGTGGAAATGGCAGGCAGGATTAGATTTTTACAAGCTGTTTTAAAAAAATGAATGGCAGGATCAAGCACAACAGTAGGTACAGTGTGGAACTAGTATATTTATTAATGCCTGTGGGTGGTAGCTTGAGTGTGTCAGTGGCAGCAGTTGTATGTGTATGTGGTGCCTATCTGTTTTCAGGTGTGGAGTGATCTCACTGCTGGTGAGAAGGTTTTGAGGGCTGGAAAGTAGCTCAGGTGTGCAGTCGGATAGGAAGTATGCGTCGCTAGGAATGATGCACGGTCATGTGACATGTTTCAGCCAATAAGGATATTGGATTTTCACTGATTTTCCTTACCATTTTATAAATACTATATATATATATATATATATATATATACACACACACATGTAATTGATAACCCACTCTTAGGTGTGTGGTCATGCTCTGAAATATGCATGCCTTGGTGTGCATTGTTATGCATGAGGCTGCAGGCTAAGTGCATCAACCACCCAACATGTGTGTACATCAGAGCATGACTGCACACCTAAGAGTGGGTAATCTATCTTATGAAATAGCAAAGTTGTTTTGGAGGGTGGTAAAAGTGTATGTGTGCGGTCATGCTCTGATATACACACAGTCTCCTGATGATGTTTTACTTATTGCTGATAATATTTTTCCTAACACATTTTATAAAGGATTTTAACGCATGCCCCAGGGGTGTGCTAAGGCATGAGACCAAAGGCCGAGTGTCCTTATGCTCTGAGAAGTCCATTAAAATCCTTTAATGCTACACCCTGGAGTGGCTCATCACACTTATAAAATGGTCCACTATCATAAAAGAATAAGTTTGATTTACTCTGATAGGAATTAAAATGTATATTTACTATTTTCTAAAGAGTGTACAATACATTATCTCTGCAATATCTACAGTCTGAGAAAAGTAGTCCCTATTAATGAATAAAACAGCATATCTGTGCAATAGGTAAACTAGTACAGTACTTTGCAGTAAAAATATTTATTAGTAGAGTTGGTTGAAATTAAATATTCTCTCTGTAATATAAATTATCATATACATGCACTGTACCATTTGTAAATTTGTAAAACATAAGTAGTGTTTAAAACTAAATTTTCATTACACTGTAGTTATATACTTTCACTGAAGGCAACCCCTTTATTTTTGTTTTTACTTATGTGTTGTGGTATGGTACATAAAAGGAAAACTGCTATAGGACTGAGGTGAAAGGTTAGTAAGAAAAAAGAACTTTAAACATGCCAAGTTGCCTTTTTTTGTGGTGGGGATTAGATTTCACCTGAAAACACCTATATATGGTTAAAATGTACACGCTTTTATAAACATCAGCAATGTAGTTGAACAGTTTGGATCTGTCTTTGCCTATGTAACTATGTTTCTCCACCTTTTCTCTTTGTTTATAAAGTATTACTATATTGCCTACTTTCTTCATCCTGTTTTTTTTCTGTTTTTCCCCACATGCAAGACATAGAATGTTTATTAAGGAAAGTTTACAATGGAATGTAGAGATTTAAAATTCTGCTCAGTTCCACTGGTAGAATGTTACTTTCCAACATGCTGTACACACTGACAACAAAGGCCTGTTTTAGAGCCAGAGACTCAATTATCTCATTGTTAGGGCAAGCAGAAGAGATTTCCCTGATAAGCAGATAAAGATAGAAGTTTTTTTTTTTCACTGTCAGTAGAGAAACAGTTGTAATGAAAATTATAAATGATACTTAATGTTTCTAATTTGTTCATGTGTGCAAGGCGAGTGTGATGATCAGGTAAACAACATTTAATTAATTTGCTTTATTTTTTATTTTAGGTAGTTTTATTTAAAGGGCCCAGATGAAGGTTTTTACAGTGTAAAAGTAGCAGCCATGTTTGTGATGGAAGATCAGTTCTGGTTGTAAGGGGACTGATAGAAGATAGTTCCGTTGTAGGAGAACTGATTTGCTCATTGTGTGATGTAGTTTAGGACCAGGATGACTGTGAGTATATAGAAATTTAATGTACAGTCAGCTGAAATCTCTCAGCCAATTAGATTTCTAAATGTTTTCCTTGCCATTTTATAAGTATGTGTGTGTGTGTGTATATATATATATATATATATATATATATATCTGGGCTACAGAATGGTCAGGAGTGAGATATGGGAAATATTTTCACTCTTGCAGAGTGTGCTCTGTATTCTCAAAGTGCTGAAGGCACGATATTTCCCATATCTCAAGCCATGCACATCATGTGTGTTATTTATACAAATGGGATGAAATGAAGTGTCATGTTTAACTTTGTCTTTTCATGTATCTATATCTATGTGCTTTTTTTGTTTTAGTAACTAATCTTTGGTAAGCAGGTGAGTTTTTAGGAGTATTGAGCATTTAAGTGACCTATGCAGAGTCGCACAGTATTGCAAGTGGAGACTGTAAGACTCAAACCAAGGTCTGCTCTGCTGGCTGTACCAAGCTTGTTCAGAGCTCATTACTCTAACCTCTAAGCTATACTAAAAGCACTGTTTGTCTTTGGGCTGAGAATGTGGGAGTGTTTCTGAATGGGCTGAGATTGCTAGAAGCACTGTGGGATACAGGTGATTGTGTTTTGCTGTGCTAATTGTGTTAGTTGCAGCTTGCAGTGAGAAAAAGAAACTGCTTTGTAAATGAGTTTCATTTGAATTCAGTTTGTTTTGAAGCTGAGATTAGTACAGAAAAGTGCTAGGAGTATTAGAAACTTTGGGACATAGGAAAGTGTGTTTTGCAAATGCCAAATGAGTGATTTGTAAGCTTCAGTGAGACACAGAAACTGATTTTTGAAGTAATTTTCATTTAGAATGCTAGCTTGAGTGAGTGATTACATCAGCAGAGTATGGATATATAGAATATAATACATGGATCATGAAAATAATGCTATTGAAAATGGTGCAAAAAATCTTTTTAATATATGGATCATGAATTTAATAATCTACTAAAGCATAAAAAAAAAAGTCGGTAATAACATCGTGCCTCCAATGTTAATACTATTGTCAGTCAGTGTTAACAGTATTGTCAGTCAATGTTAATACTATTGTTCTACAGCTGAACTATAGTATTAACACTGGTACCAAACAGTGCAAGTGCCCACAAAAATGCCTTCTGCCCCCCATGTCCTCGTAAGCGTGCCTTCTGATTGGCTGCTTTTCCTGTGTGGGCGGGCAGAACAAATTCAAAAACATGGTGGCTTGTTCTCTCGCTTAGCGAGAGAAATCAGTGATGTTGACCAAAGTATTTTTTTTACTCTGCTGCCTACTCTGGGCCATCTCCCCCTACTTTGACATGCCTTCCTCACCAAAAAATCCTTCACTTTCACCCGACTCGTCACTACAGTGCTTGATAGATACTGCCGCCAAATGAACAAAAAAAAAAACATGTTTAAACACAGGCCACATCGCTGATGGATCCGTATGCATGATGCTTACAAGAAAACCATCGACAAACACATGGACTTGTGAACTGGAGGTGAGTCAGTTCACCTCGCATCCATATATTAAAAAAAATAACAGATGCCTTACTATGCATGACAAGGCAGAAATTGCCTCTCTGGGGACATGGAACCTCTTGAGCTTTGCTCTCGAGGTTACCTATGTCCCCAGAATGTCTTGATGGAATTACTGCCTTGTAATACACAGTAAGATATCTATTATTCTATATGTAATAGCTACCATTTCCATAATAACACACTTCTCTCCCAATAATTCACTCTCAATAATACTATTGTTCAGACTTTAGAATGATAGTATTATCACTTCTGCAGAAAAGCTCAAGCACACCCTGCCACCTAACGTTCATCACAAGTCGGCTTCTTCAGCAGTCAGCACGAAGAATTTAAAAAACTGCTCCATGGGAAATGAGCACTACAAAACTTTTTGTCAGCAACAATAATATCTCTGTTAAACTCACAGTTATCGAAAACAGGCTACAGTTCATCTCTGACCAAGAAAATCAAAATACTTTAAAAAAAAAACAGCCTTTAGCTGTTATTCTTACAATGAACCGTTTCCTGCACTTTCCTGAAGACCTCTTTAAACAGCTTCCTGATTCCTCATTCAAGTCACTCCACAACCTATACAACACTCCAACAGATAAGACCTCACCACCTTCTCACATCCATATATTAAAAAAAATAGATTACATTGAATTTCTAGCTAGTATCTCATCTCGAGGTTCTGGGGACATAGAAATCTTTTGAGCTTTGTCTCAAGGTTATCTTGTCCTCATAACCTCTTAATGGAATTACAGTCTTGTAATTCACTGTAATCTATCTATTATTCTATTTATATCTCACTCGCTGATGTCATCAGCGTTTATCGACTGCAGTCAGCATTTATCTCACTGCAGTGAGAATATATCCATTTATTGCACTGGAATTGCTCTCACACCTATTGTGTGTGTGTGTATATATATATATATATATATATATATATATATATATATACACACACACACACACACACACACACACACATATGTCATATAGAGGATTTAAAGTTTAGTCAAAGTGAGCAAATATTTCACACAAAATATAATATAGAACTTAGCTTGAAACATTTTCTCAGCTATACTCTCAACCAGTCAATGCACTGCATACACTTTAAAGCTTTCAGTGTTGTAACAGCATTCGCTACAGTACATGATAATATCAATTGTATGTATAAGTGGCGAATAAAAAAACACACAAAAAAATGAATTGTCAAGGACCCCCAAGAAAATGAGACCATGAGCCTGATACGTACAGATTTCAGTACAGTGTCAATGTATAACAAACATGTATAGAATCAGTCTAAGGAATCTAAATAAAATATCTTAGGAATAAAATTCCACAGCCCCTTTCCTGGGAAAGGTAACTAGTAGGAAAGAGATATATGTACATGAGTCCTAATACATCAGCATTCACACCAATCTTTGTAACATTTACCCAAAGGAATTAAAGAATTGATTTATATTAACCTTTTCAGGACCTATGTAATTAATTGCATTTGAACGTTCATGGTTTTATACTTGTAGGAAGGATAAATAAATACTGGGTAGCTAATGTTTAAGTGTTTTCTGAGGTTGCAAGGGGAATCCTAGGGAATTACAAAGAATAATAGTGGTGTCAACTGCAGTGCTCCAAGATTGAACAAAACATTTCCCTGTAAGGCAGCCTCCTTTCCCCTGTATTTTCCAAGTAAAACTGTTGGAATCTTTCAAGCTTTGCTCCCAATGTTCTTATATCTCCAAAACCTCTTGATGGTATTATAGCTGTGTTGCAATATAGTGGCACAGCTGGAGAGCCTGGTTGAGATGCAGTATGTCATGAGGCCATACTTTTATCCATTTTGGCAATGTACTGATACAGGATAACATTGATGAGATGCAGGCTCTCATTTTCAGAGGGGTCCTAATTTTATCCATTTCTACAATGTTCTGGTACAGGTTAGCCTGGCCAAGATGCAGAATCTTATTTTTTGGGGTCTTACTTTTACCCATGTTTGTGTTCCACAGGGGATACAGCATCTAACTGCAGAACAGTTCTAAATAACATCCTTGGCCATCTCTCCCAATGTGTGTATGTGTGTAGCAATGATTTATAGTATTTTCTCTGAAGAGTTGATTTATGTTAACCCTTTCAGGGACCTATCTAATTAGTGGCATTGGGACTCTTATGGCTTTATATTTATAGGAAGGGTAAATGCTAAGCAGCTAATGTTTTAGGGTGTTTCAGAGGTTGCAAGGGGCATCATAGGGGATTACAAAGAAATCAAAGGGGTGTCAAGTGCAATGAGCCCAGACTGAACAAAACATTTCCCTGTAGTGCAATCTCACTTTCCCTGTGTTTTTCATGTAAAACTGGGACAAAACTCCTGTACATTTTCTCTGTATGCTCAAATCAATACATGCACACAGCTAACTTCATTACGCTTGTCAGTAAAATTGCTATAAGAAATGCTAAGGCTATGTTATTTGTTCTTTAGCCCTGTTACAATGTACTGACATAAGACAGCCTGGCTGAGAGGCAATATGTCATATTCAGTGGTCGCATACTTTTATCCATTCTGGCATAATACTGACACAGGTCAGGTTTGTTGAGATGCAGTATCTCATTTTCAGTGGGTCCTAATCTTACCAATTTTCACAGTGTACTGTTATAGCTTATCCTGGCTGAGATGCAGTATCTCATTTTCAGTAGGGTCTTACTTTTACCCATGTTTACATCTGTGTGCAATGTACTGACACAGGACAGATTTGCTGAGATACTAATGGCCGCTGTGTGCAACATGGTGGTGCTGACTTAAACTATGCATATGTAAGTATCATCCACATGTAGTAATGTAAGTGCTTCCATTGTATGATTGACTCCACAGCAACCTGCACATGAGTGAGTATCAATCATGTGCAGTTCTGAAATCACAGCAGTATCAGTTACATCTGAGTCTGGTGTGGCAAGAACACGGTATATTCTTTTCAACACTCTTGCAACTCCTAAAAGCTCTCCCTAGCTGTATTGGCTCAATGCTGGCAAAGGCAAATGAATGGGCAACACTGGGGACCACTCAACTGTCTTTATGTCCGCCGGCTCTATTGGCAGGTCATTTAAGAAGGCTATCGCCTTCTGGAACAAAATATACTTCCAAATGTTACCCCTAAACTTGCCATCTGTTACCTTCAGAGCATGTCCCTGTGTCCTGCTGGAGAACATATCCACATGTTCAGTCCAGTCAATATCCCTGAGATTAGGAAGACTGAGCTCGTATCCCATCTCAGTTGTTCCACGGGGACAAGCAATAGGATGAGGAGCACCCACATCTGTAGAAAGCACCAGGACCACAAAAATATTAAAGTTCTTTATTTAACTAAAGTGAATAGTGAGCATAAAAAGTGGCAGCTAAGCCTTTCTGCAACTATCATTTCTCCTGACTCCTGCCAGGTGTCATCAGAGTGATTCACTCTGATGATGCCTGGCAGGGGCAGGCAGTACTTTCAGAGTGACTCAGTCATCACTTTTTGATGCTAACAATGTGTGGGTGCACTATGTACTGTACTTAAATGAAGAACTCTGAATAATATTTTTGCAATCCTAGTGCTTTATACATATGTAGGTACTCCTCATCCTTTTGCTTGTTTCAGTTTTTTCATTTCTGAGCACCATATTACAGTAGTAGCCACAGACATTGCCAGGTATTTCCCAACATTTCTGTGATATTTCTAGAGAAATGTCCTGTTTTCTGCATTACCACAGTAGGGGCAGGAGAGTAAAACTTTTCAGAAATATCGTGAAACATCTGAAAATAGCTGGCAATGTCTGTGGCTGCTACTGTAGTTGTTTTGCTACTCCAGATCCATTTTTGCTTTGTTCCACATAGAAAGGACAGTAATTACTAGTAAACATGAATGTGGATATTATCTTTTAGACTCTTCCAGGTATTCCTATTTTGAAAATGCAGCTTCCCCTTAACAAAGGTATTCAAACAGAAAGCCCACTAGCAAATTTATTTTTCTTTTTAGCACTTACACATTCTCAATTTACTGGTGCAGTAAATGTAAACACTGTAGGAAATATGAAGAAACTTGATAAAGGGAAGCTATAAGGGTGTCAGTTGTCATTTTAGTGAATGGACTGCATAAATATGCAGAACAAAAATGCTTCATAAATTCACTGCCACTAAGTAAGTGGTAGATGGTGGTGGTGGTGGGGATTTGTCAACACGAAAAGGGGGCTTGGTTTGCACTCAGAGAGCAGTGAGCAGATCAGTTTTCCTACATGGGACAGTAACCCACAGGGTGTAAAAACTTGAGGTTATTGAAAATTTAATGGATTATAATGATCTATATAGCCCATTTTCTTAACACATTGATTTTGTCATCAAAGAAGAAAAAAGGTGGATTGTAATTGACAACTATCTGACATTTTTCACAATCCCCCACTCAAAAAAGAATACTGACACTAACTTGCTGCACTATAAGACTGCACTAAAGAATTTAGCATCTATGCCAAGCTCCATGCTGCATTCTTTCAGCAGGGTCTTCATAGAGTACAGTACCATTGTATCACACTACATTTTCGTTAACTTATCCTCACTTTCATCTGAATGCACCCTGACCCACTTTCTGCCTTGATATCATGCTATTTAGGGCTTGATTAAGTCAAGCTGTTTCCAAAGTCCCCCTCCATGAACCAAGTTAAACTTTTTTCAATGCCAAAAAGACTAGCACTGCATTCCATGGCTTTGAATAAATGTAATATGGAGTGGTATTATCTTGTGCATTCTTGTATTCCACGATTCTAGTATATTTACCTATTAATTTATGAGGCTATGTTGAATTTTAAAAATGTGGGCTTGTAGTTTTGTAATATTCAATATTTTACCACATTTCAACATAGCCATTTTGAAACAGCATCTCATGAATGTGACAGATGTCATTTTCAACTCCTGCTCAATATGTGTGTTTGCAGCCCAAAATCTGATTTTGCAGTCCCTGCACAACATCACCTTTATGCCAGGAGTTAAACATTTTCTCTGCTCTTCTTTATGAGGCAGGTTGATCACAAGGCTGTGTTGAAAATTTGGTGTAAGAATATTTTAAAAATAATTTTATTATTTTAAACCCAGATTCCTCTTCTGCAGCCCTATTGGCTCTGGCCAGATCATGTCTTGTTTTAGTTGCTGCAACAATCTAGTACATTTAATGGGACTATGAATGCCATTAATGTTCCAGGAGATAACATATGAGTTGTTATTCATTATGGTTGTGTTTTAAAGTATGTATGCATATCAGTGGGTTCCCCTCACTCACTGCATCCTGATAGGACAAAGAATAGCTTACGTAACAAAGGAAGACAAAAGATAGTAAGAGATTCTGAGAGAGATCCCTTAAATATATAGAGAATATCTGGGAGTAAGATCACTGGTAACTTGAAACATTTTTATACAACACATACAGTAGCCTATCCCAAGGCTTTTAACATACACCAACAGGGCAATTTGAACAAATATGCAAAGCCTTTGTAATCTCATTTGCTTCATCCTCCCAACTTACCATGTGGGGAGGTCTGGATCGACAGAGGTAAGATGTATTTCCAAGGTACGGAGATAAAGTAATCCCCTAAATAGGGATAGATGGATATTCCCTGAGGAGTGGTCTGCAATGTCTGCTGTGGGCCCTCATAGCAATTGTTGCTACTAAGGTGAATGAGTGGCAAAAAATGCCTCTGTCTTTCTTTCTGTTCCTACAGATTTTGTCAACTATGGGGAGTTCTGATCAACAGGTTGATGCTCCTCTGAGCCACACCCCTTCTGTTACCAGGGGTTTAGATGCTTGGGCAGGGCATGCTGACAGTATTGCCTTCTTGGATACCATCCGATTGCTGGGCATGCCTGCCCATCCATATATGTGGGCTTAGTGTGTGGGGGTACTTATGAGGTGATTTACTCTCTCTATCAGTTCATTCACTGGGGTATATTTTGCTGGGGCCTGGGACCCTTGAGACATTCCAGTTGGGTATTTGATGTTACCCATACACCTCATAATTATTCTCCTGAGATCATAGTAAGTGAAAGAGTGGCTTAATGGCACCATTGTGTGTCATATATGGCCTCCTCAGGGGTCAACATAAGAGAAGGGGGAGTCCATGTCACTCACATGCATAGATACTACAGCCTGAGATAACAGTTAGCATCATTCCCCCAGTTGAGGAGTTCTGCTGAAATCCCCCACACACATTTTCATCATTTCTCCTTATCATGGGGGCCTCCTGACATAGCCACCACTGGTGTGCCTATATTGATGGTTATTTATACATATTTATTTCCTCTCCTTTGCTGAGAGTGAGGGGGTCAAAGCATCCACCAGATACTGTTACCCATCTGGCCAACATTTTTCCCATCTTCCTGGCCAGAACTTACTGGATATTCACATATTTCTGTGCCACTTTTTAGTGCATGTCTTGGAGGGAGGTTGGCACTAGGGAGCCCCCCGGGTGTCCCCAACCCCTTCTCCATCCTGATTCTCCATTCTAGAATCAGACACACTCACTAGGGCTGTTGTGCTGTGGGGGAGGCTCATGCCACTCCTGCGACTGAAGGATGACATCCAGCCATAGTCCCCCCTCTCCCCATGTGGCTTTTGTTCAGGTACTCCCACATCTAGTTTGCTGTGAAGTCACCTTGGGAGAGATGGGACATGCCAAATGCCTGCCTTCCGCTCTCAGCACAGCTCTCCTTTTTTTAACCTACATGCTGGGACTTGGGTTTTGGTGCCTCCTGGTTGACCTTTTCACCATTATGTATGTGCATTCTGCTGATCAAAAGGCTTAGGGTCTCAGGATGCCCCACTTTCAGCATTGCTCACCCTTCAGCTTCTCTACCCTTTGCAGTCCTATTGCCTGAGGGTTTATTAAAAGGCACCATCATCAGCCTCTCCCTGCAACAGCCACATGGATGGCATATTTTTCTGTGTGCCTGGTGAAGTTTTCAAATTCAGTTAGCCCTTTGCATTTCAGCCCCTCTGTGCCTTGATGTTGCATCCATTCAAACCAGAAGCCAGCCATCCCATTACCCCCTACAGGGTTCCCAGAAAATGTGTGCATTTTTTTGTTTTGCTGCATTTCTTCTTGTACTTCCTCCTGTCCCCATAGTTGTATGTGCAGCCTTTTCCTTTCCTCACTATCTCTTCAAGTATTAGTGTGCTCCTTATTGAGGGATGTTTTCTGGGAATAACAGTTAACATATCAGGCTGTTACTTTGAAGCAGGGTTACATTCACTGTGTGTCGGGGGAGACTTGTCATGCCACATTAATCCCTTACCAGCTCTTACCCCATGCCTTTACATTGTGACTTTGTTTTTTGCTAGGAAACCTACTATCTTTGGCCACCTTTTAACCCCTGAGTCCTTCTTATCTATCATGTTCTGCTTATCCCTCTAGTCTGTGTTTGCCTCCATTGGGCCATCTTTGTTTAAGGGCATTGGGGGACTCATTAGCCATGAGAAACAGTCCTGAACTTCCCAATACGTTAGAATAGCGGAGCCTCACAAAATGATAGATGCTGCTGTCTCATTATGCAGTCACCCTATGAGCAAAAGCCTTACCAGCTGCCTAGTACCGTCTGTCTCCTGTATCTCTCCCCCTCCCACTCACAATGGACTGTAGATTACATACTTGGCTCAGTGACCATCCACTTTTTTGCAGTGTCATTTTTCAATAGTTTCCCTGAACATGCCTGCCCTATTGAGGTGACTGTTCCCTGCTTCAATTAGTAAAATGGTGTCTGGCCTGGTTGTGTCCCATGGACTGCATGAGGTAAATAAAAAGGGACTTCTTGCCAAAAGCTGCTTGACACCAGGTGGGATCACCCCACTAGACACTATTACTTTGGCATTCAAGTGACAGCCTCTTAGTTTCTGTATGCTGTTATCTCTACTTCAATATGATTACCAAATAGCCAGCAAGGCCACCCCACCCTCTGGTTTCACCTTCCCTCAGCAGTGGTTGCTATTAAACTAGACTAGACTAGATGTCATTGCTAAGCCATGCTGTTGCAACAAGGAGACTGACATTTACAAGATGTCAAGAACTACCTGTCAGAAGAAGCCCATTCCTCCCCAGCCTCCTCTTTAAACCTCCTACACTAGAGAAACTACTTAAAATTAAACATTTCTACCATATTAATTCTCCCTGCAATGTTCATTTTTATATTTTATTTTATAGCAAGGGCAAACCTGCAATGGCCTGAGGGAGGTTTTAAAAGTTCATGTCAGCAGGAACACAGCAGTGAACCAACACGTTTCGCCACCTCTACCCAGGGAGCCAAATAATTTCAGCCATGTATAATTAAGTCTTTTAGATTCCTTCTATGTTTGTGTGTGGGGCGTTTCCTGTTCAACATCTTTTCACCACCCTTGTACTTCTTTCTTTTATAGCTTGTGATCAGTCCTGTCATTTACAGAGTTCAGTTTTTTAAGTTCTGGTGCCCTTGATCATTCCCACTTTCCACACCCGACTGATGAATGTTCATTCATACCTCAAGTCCAGGGGTATTTTGCTTCAGCGTAGTCTATCAGGGCTGCTCCAGTCTCTGAAAGATTTGCAGGAGCTGCTTCACTTCAGCCAGGGTCACTAGTCCATGCCACCTCTTATCCAGTCCCTATGTCACTTCTGTCCATATATCCCTATCAGTGTTGTAACCTCCTAGATATCTGTCCTTTGTTGTGTATAGGAGACCTCAATGTCTTTCTTCCTGAGGTCCTCAGCTGCTTCCTTTGGTGTTGCAAAGCCTTGGGTGCCATTGAAGATCTTAACTATCAACCAGGCTAGGTATGGAGTTTGAAATTTTAACTGCAGCTGTTTCAGTGCTGTTTCAATGTTTTCAGTATAGGTGCATATGCTCTTCATTTAGTTGCCACAGCCACCATGTAGTCATTGTCAAAATGGAGGTGGGTGTTCTGATATTTTACTTGCCCCATGCACCAGGCTATCAGCAATATGTTTTATATGCCCTGCAGGGCTTTGTCATGAGGGCCTGCTGTGCCCTTTTTATGTCAAGGGCATACTCTGGATAAAGCTGTAGCACCTCCTGCAGAAGATTCTCAATAAAAGGTCCCATGTCTTTGCCCTCCCCATCTTCTGTCAATCCTGTTATTCTAAAGTTATTTCTTGTTGATCTATGTTCCATGTCATTGCATTCATCTCTAATTGCCTGGCATTTCAAATGTGTATGCATCACCACCCATTCTAAATGATCTGTTCAGGTGTCCATGGCACTTACTTGAGCATCCAGTTGTTGGACCTTGTTTTGTATTTTAGCAATATCTTGTAATTTCTCCCCATATTCATTGTCTTATCCTTAGGAGTGGATCTAGCAGCATATACATGCTGTCCCATAAACATCCTCTTCTCCCTCCCATCTCCTCCTACATTTCATATTCCCTCTCATTCCTCACCTTTGGCTACCACTGTTATATGTTATTGTAACCATATCCAATGGTCACACCCTTAAGCTGAGAATGATCCCCCCCCCACCAACCCCAATAAGGAGTCTGTATGAAATCCACATGGCTATGACAACAGTCCCTGGTATCCTGTAAATTACCCTTGGGCCCCTTGCTTCATCTCCTCTACTTCCTTCCCTCTGCTACCTCCTCCTCCTCCTCTCACGCCCTTGTTGAAATCTTCTTAATAACCTTACACAACATCCTTGACCTCTTCCTCCTTCCTCCTTCCTTTGGTTTCCTTCAGGCCATTGTGTTCAGATTATTTAATCGCTATGACTTCTTATATGTTTGTAATTACTATTACTATTGTATTACTATTATATATGCCATGCTACTGTTATCAGTGTCATGGTATATGTTTCTGTGCAATTACACCTTATATTGTTGGTTGTGTAATCCTTGTGCACATTATGATTATGTGATATCCAGGTCCATCTCAAAAATGAGCACTGCTCAATGGTGTTTTCCTGGTTAAATAAAGATTTTGATTGATTGGCTTGATTGAATATCTGACTGAAAATCAGTTTTGATGTGGTGGACTTCTGTTCTGAAACCTGTCAGTTCAACCAGTATTTCTGTGTTGGCTGGCTGTTGCATGGCCTGCTGCTCTTCTGATGCCATCTCTGTCATGCCCAGTGTTGCACCACTGGTTCGTTTGGTCCTGTTGTTGCTATCCTGACATCTATTTTTTCTCCTGCCCATCAGATATATTGTGTCTCTCTGGTCCTTTAAAAGTCTTTTTACATTTTAAAATCACATTTTAAAGCCTATTTTAGGGTCTAGATCAGTAGCAATTAAACCAATGTGGCATCTCCTTTCTTGTCTGAAGTGGAAGTCAAGCACAGCCTTTGGGTCAGGATCTCTTGATCCTGACAATGTCACCTAGATAGGTTCAGTGGGGGCATAGTTACAGAGGTGCAAAAAACATAAATGTTTCAGTTTTTGAAAATGTTAAGACTTATTTGCCATGCAATAACTAGAATGATATGTGGCTCTGAAACCTGAAAATTTCAGGTTTGAGAAATCTTTGTCCAAGGTATGTGCTTTTGTGGTTTTTAGGTCCAGCTGTTTAGTAGTTTTTAAAATATTTAAGAAAAATATAATGTTTATGATCATGCACAGTTCAAAAGATGAACATTCTGTTTACAACTGAATTTTTGCAACACCAGCTGGTTGCATTGTATGACACAGCTGTCTACTAACAAATGACAACAGTGTTGTATAGTGCAATTTCAGCTGTTGTCAGCATTTGTAGGTCAGTGACAGGGCTACTGACAATAGAACCCTGCCATCCTGACTGTGCTGTGCCTCCCACTGACTGCATCTGCACACCTATTGCTCCAATCCCTGGTGGCAGTGTATTCCTTTGTTTATTTATTTATTTTATTTATTTCTTGTATAATCTGACACTGGGATCTCCCCAATTATTGGATGTCACCCCAGTCATTTATTCTTTTATTTAATTAAGTAAACTTTATTAGTGATTTTTAAACAAGAATAAAACATAGTAGAACATACATACAATGGTAGTTACCGTATAGGTCAAATATAGCCAAAACCAATAGGATAAGGTTACAATTGCTATTATGAGTATAAAATTGAGAGACATCAAGTTCCAAATGCCATGGGGTTAGTTAGCCAGCAAAAATGTTGGAAGTACCATATTAAAAAGACTAGTCTAGAGAGAATAGACTATTATGCTTATAAATGCATACCTTCTAGATCCATTTCTATCATTAACCACATGTCTATTTACCTATCTGAACCAATACAAAATAAAACACCAAACTAGACAAGAATGAATGATAAATCCAGTGAAACCTAAGATTTTTTACTTTCTTTTTTCTCCACTCCTACTGCCCCAGTCTGACATATGTCTCAGATCCCTCATACCACGCATGCCCCAAATGCTGAGAAGACTACTCCTACAGTATACACACTCCTGTATACCTCAATCCCACAGATAACCCCCCAGGCAGGGTGAGGGAAGGACCCCCTTACCTTTCTCAACTTCAGGGGAGTGTGGCACAAAGGAGTCTGCTCTCGGAACTTGTGGGTGCACAGTGGTGTGGAGAGATCATCGCTAGGACTGGCTGGAGCCAATTTTCCTCTGTTCTTGTGCTCCCGTCCAATGTTGGGGTGGAAGGGACCAATGAGGCAGAGGCGCATAGAGACGTGCCTCCGCTCAGGTCCCTGTCGATGTCAGCAACCCCCTCCCTGCATCTGATGCTTTTCCCAGCTGCATTGCCAGATACCATTGGCCACTGGGAGGTGGCTGTATTGCAGCAGGACTAGCTCCATCCCTCCCCAGGAGAGAGAGAGCAGCTGCTGGGTGCTCAATCCTTCTCTACCCCTGCCACCCCCTGGTGATCCATGCCCATTCCTGAACATGGGTCATCAGCGTGGCATGAGGTGTGGCTTCCAGTACCTCAACCCTCAGCACCACTGGGCCAGACACCTGAGATTTTAAAAGAAATGGGATAGGAAAAAGAGCGAGAGAGAAAAGTGAGAAGAATAAAAAGCAAATACCCCAGTACAATTCCCTATGTGGATGCAACCAAGCTACAATGTGGGGAGGAAGTCACTCAAAAACAGTTCATTTTTACAGTGTATGAAGGGTTTGCCAATGGGAACAATAAGTCTTTTCTGTATGATGAAGGTTTGCAAGTGTACATTCCATATGTAAGGCATCAAACATGGCAACCAGCTATTCCTTGTATGTGGGAGGAGCTACCTTAACCCTGTGCTGGGCAATAGTCCTTTTGGTAATGGCAATGATTAATGCCATGTGATACCACTGCTTTCAAACTAATTGTTCCAACCCCAACCCTGTTAAGCAAAGTAAAGTAGTGAATGTCTCTTGAAGACCCAGTAATGAGTCCAAGTGGGCTTGTATATCTCTTTAGAATTGTTGGATTTTATCACAATCCTAAAAAATATGTTTGAGGGTGCCAGTACTCATCCCAACATTTGTTACAAATGGCATTATCCACCAAATCAAATTTATCTAGTCTATCAGGGCTGTAATACATATAGCAAAGAAGTTTATATTGAGACAATTTAAGACCATCAAACTTAAGGAAATAGTGCACATTGTGCCATACCATCAGCCTCAAGTTTGGGTCCTCCAATTCTGCAAAAAATAGATGATCAATGGGGTAAACAAAGGTCTACTTTATCCACAACATGAAGTCAAAGTTTCTTGTAAAGTGCAGAAATAACATGAGGCTGTGTAGCTACCTGTCGTAGATCATTCCAGACCACAGTTGACCTTCAGAGCTGGGGAGGCTCCAACACCTTATAAAGAACATGGCACAATTGCATATATGCAAAAACAACCTGTTAAGGCTAACCTATTTTTTAATTCATGAAATGACAAATGTTTACCATCTACAACAAGCAAGGAGAGGGTGCCAACTCAGTCCAAAAAAGGAATTTTCAATTGGTAAAGCATCTATATGGAAATTAAAATTATGCCAAATTAATTTTTAATTTGAGGGGCGCTGAGGGTTGAGGAGCTGGAAGCCACACCTCATGCCACTCTTGTGATCCAGGTTCAGACATGAGCCAAGCCTGCCAAAGGTTTCACAGAGGGGTTGTGGATGCATGGAACAGTCTTCCTGAGGAGGTTGTGGAGTCAGGAACAGGGAGAATTCAAGAATGCATGGACAGACATAAGGCAATTCTAGTAGGGGTAGAAGGAAGTAAGCTGTTGATTAACTAGAATCTGCAGCTTATCCATCAGGTAGGGAAGTGGGCAGACAAGGTCAGCCAAGTAGTCCTTATCTGTCATCAAATTCTATGTTTCTATGTTAGCAGAGGAGGGATAGGGTTGAGCATCCAGAGGACTGCTCTCCTATCCCGCAAAGGGATCCATGGAACCACCACTCTCTAGCAGCCCCTGGTGATGACCTGGGGCACTACCACAGTGACGGCAGCAAGGGGGCAGGGTGCGGCAGATGTTGGCATGTTGTGCCCGGACATCATTGCACACCTGCACTCTACAAGGGGTGAAAACTGGAAAATCTTGAGGGGGTGATCTCTGCAGCTGATGGCCATGCCCTGTAGCCCTAGACCTGAGAGAGGCACCTATGCAGGGTACGATGTGATGTTGGCCCATCCCTGCATTCTGTGGGTTCATGTGTCCCATGTGCTGCCTATATTTTTATTCATCTTGAACTGTGTGTACAGCGATTGGGGACTGCTGACAGCTGGGGCTGATTACAAGTTAAAAGCCCGTGCAGACGGACGGAAGCGCCGTGGCGCTGAAGGCGGTGAGTGATGCCACATTTACTCGAAGGAAACGTTGTTAAGTATTTACTTGAGTCTGGACTAGATTAGTTATTAGGTTTGTAATACTTGAATGATGCATACCTTTAGTATTTCAGGGGTTGGTTATTAATGGGTTTGTGGTTACTTAGTTTATATGCTTCTGATGCAAATAGTGATGTTGTATGTAAAGGATCAATATTTGTGTCTATGGGTGGGTATTGTCAGGACTTCCATCGCTCACTTAGGAGACGAATTTATTTACAAACTTTCAAAAGAATATTTAAATTCATTAAATTTTAAAAGGTTCTTTTAATACTATGGATAACAAAATTATGAGTTTGTTTTGTTCCATTCTCCTGATACAGTGTGGTGATATTGAAATAAATCCTGGACCTGGGAAACAAGTTGGGATCACTATTATACATGAAAATGTCAGAAGTCTTGTTTGTAAAATTGATGAATACAGAGTTTGGGCTTCTGAGTCATCATATGATATTTTAGCAATTTCAGAAACATGGTTGCATGCTGGTATTGCTAATGAGGAAGTAGAATTAGCAGGATACAACTTGTTAAGACAGGACAGGGGTAAAAGGGGTGGTGGAGTTTTGCTTTATTTAAAGCATTCTTTGGGTTCATATCAGATTTTGTTTGGAAAAGTGTGGAAGGAATTGACTGTTTGATTATAAAATTGTTGAAATCAAAATTGATAGTGGGTGTTTTTATGCATCTCCTAAAACTAAAGTATCTACATTTGATATTTTAGCTGACACCCTTTTGGAAATATTGAAAGACCAAAGTGTGGTGTTAACTGGTGATTTTAATGCGGCTTGGGACAAATGAGAGGTAAAAACTTAAATCTAGTTTTGACATTTTGGGTTTACAACAATTGATACATCATCCAACAAGATGTTTAAATAATAGAACTACAGGAGCTATATTAGATCTGTTTTTATTTCATCTGATTTGAAGGTTGAAGGTTGTAAAGTGTTGTCATTGAATTTGGAGATCATAACCCTATTCAATGTCATTTATCAATTCAAATAAATAGGGTTAAGGAAAATTGTGAGTTTTGGATCCGTGATTTAAGGCACTTTAATGAACTATCTTTTAGGGATTGTCTTAAAAATTTTGATTGGTCAAGGGTGTTTTAATACCAGATTTGAACTTGGCTATACAAGAATTCACTGATTCTTTTGCACATAATTCAAATCCATGCTCCAAAAATTAAAAAGAGTAGTAATGCTAGAAACCCTTTATGGCTTAATGAAAAATTAAAAACTCATTTACGTATTAAAAAAAGGTTATGGAAAAAAGCTAAAAAATCTGAATTGGAAAAGGACTGGGATCTTTTTAAAAGATGGAGTAATAACTGTAAAAAGAAGATTAAATTAGCAAAAAGAGAATTTTTTCGGAATTCATTTTGTAATGCACAAGATCCAAATAAATTTTGGAAGGTTATCTCCAAATTAAAAAATCCAGTGAAAGCTCAAGCTTCTATTAATTTAGTAGTGGGAGAAAATTTAATAGCTAACCCCCTTGAAGTAGTAAATTTGTTAAACCACTATTTTAGAGATCTACCTGACATAGAGACACCTAATTTTGAGTCTGTGGTTCAGGAAAATATATCTTCTGTAGTTTTGCTAATAATAATAATAACAAAGACTTTATTTTGAAAAATATAAAGGTACAAGATGTGACTAAAGAGTTGAGAAATTTAAAAATATCAAAATGTGCAGGAATAGATGGCATTGATCCCAATTTTTGAAATTGGGTCTGATATTATAGCCCCTATAATAACATATTTTTTAATTGGAGTATTCAATCTTCCACAGTTCCTGATTGTTGGAAAATGGGTGATGTTTTTCCTATTTATAAAGGTGGTGACCTCACAGTTCCCTCTAATTATAGACCAATTACTTTGCTCCCTATTTTGTCTAAGGTGCTGGAGAGGCTGATAAATAATCAGCTTAGTCAGCACCTTGACTATTTAGGGTTATTGACTAATTGTCAACATGGATTTAGAAAGGGTAGGTCCACAAGCACTGCCTTACTTGAATTTAGTAACCTGGTGTCAACATCTTTGAACAAGGGTAATTGTACTGGGGCAGTGTTTGTGACCTTAGTAAAGCATTTGATTTGGTACATCATGAAACACTTCTCTTAAGATTACAAAGCGATGGGGATAAATAATAATTCCTTGCAGTGGTTCAGATCTTACTTAACGAATACGTAAACAGAGAGGTGGTTTATGGTATGGCTGTCTCAGATCTCCTGGATTTATATCGAGGTGTACCTCAGGGCTCAATTCTTGAGCCCTGTGTTATTTAACATTTATATTAATAATCTTTCTGATCATGGTTAATACTGATGTTAGACTTTATGCAGATGATATAGTTTTGGTAGCATCTGCTGCTGACCGGGAGATCTGAGACAGCAACTTCAGACAGACTTTACTAATCTTGAGTCTTGGATTAGAGATTCTGGACTTTTAATAAGCTCTGGGAAAACTCAGAGTATGACTTTTCTGTGGGATCTAGAACTAAGAATTCTACTGATTTAAAGATTAGTTTTGGATGGTACATGTGTTCAAGAGGTTAATACCTATAAATATTTAGGAGTTATGGTGGATTATCGTCTTTCTTTTTCTGACCACATAACATCACAAATTAAAAAGTAAATCAAAGATTGGGAGTATTAAGAAGGGTATCAGGATGTCTGAATAAGGCTATAAAGTCTAAATTGATAAAACAACTGTTGTTACCTGTATTAGAATATGGTCTTCCATTATATAAACATTCTTATAAAAATCTTTATTAAAGTTGGATCAGATCTATTATAGATTGGGAATTATATACTGAATAACAAATCTCGAGTTCATCATTGTATAGTCTTTCAAGAACTTGGATGGTTATATCCATCAGCTCAAGAGAATTTGTGTGGCTCATGATATGTCATGGTTTGATACATTCAAGTATGCATTCTTTAAGGTATTTGATTTGTTTGAATTCAGACACTAAATACTTAGATATGTTTAGGAGATCAACAAGAAAATTGCCTACAATTCAAAATTTAAATCATATGGGGATATGGTTTTACAGAATAGTGTAGCTAGGTCATGGAATGGTTTGTCTTGTGAAATTATTGAAATTTCTGACTTGTATACTTTTAAGCATGAATTGTTTAATTATTTAAATGTTAGTTGTAATTGTTATTAATTTTGTTATTGTATTGTGTGTTTTTGTTATGTTTGATGTTTTGTATGATAACACAGGTATTTGTTGAAAATGGGGATTAATTTCCCAACAGATAAACCTGTATAAAAATAAATTTTAAACAAACAAACAAACACATGCATGACTGGGTCCGGGCGGGGGTGCAGGCGACTGTGGCTGAAGATCGCAGGGGTTTGTTCCACCAATGTGGAGGAAATACAGGAAAACAAAATTATGCCAAATCGATTGGGACCAATCATAAAGTGGGATAGTGCCCAAAAGATTGTAAGTTGACCCCAAACCCTAAGAGATGTCTCAATAGTCGGCTCACACAGAGGCATAGGAAGTTGCCTAACTTTAGTACACATGAGAGAATGCAAATTCAATTGAAGTGCTTTAGCAATTGCTAGCTCTGTATCTTGATAGACAGGAAGCTGAGACATGGACACTTCCAGTTCAGACGCTCCTACCCACCACAAGAGAGGGGAGGCATGGGAGAGTCAAAATGGCTACTGGAAGGAATGAGTAGACGGACGTTCTACTGAACCCCTCCAGCATGTGGCTACATGCACCAATGACTTCACTGGATTTTTAATGGGAAAAGCAAAGGAAACTGCACTTAATTACAAATGCAATTGTTTCCAACAACCAAGAACAGATTCCTAGATAAATATAAAAAAAATACAAACTTCAGATCCTTGCTATTATATGGCCTAATCATGATGACAAAGAAACTTGTAAAAATGGGAAAACAATGCAGCAACTGAAAAGCTTTGACTAATGTAACAAAGCAAGTAGAAATGCAGATATGACTAAAACTGTATTCTAAAACAACAAAAATACAGTGCTTAATGAAATAAGCTGCCTCAGTAGAACTAATGACAGAAGCAGAGAATGAGCAAAATTTACCCCTTCAAGCAAGACAATCTATATCCTGAATAAATATAAAACCAGCACCAAAATGTACTAAAAAAGAGACTCAGAAAATTAAACGTTAAGTTACCATCAAAGGTAAAATGTTCTGGTAAATCTGAGCATTCTGCAAACCAGCATACTGCGCATGGGTTTGGACAAAATAATGCAATCCAAGCATGGAATTCATCTGTACAGTCTTCACTGACTTCTCAACTGAACACGGTAGAGAGCTCTGCCTCGGTCAGGACCAACCATTGCTAGTCAAACCTTGCAAGAGTTCCAGGAGGAAGACAGGAGAGACCCCAAACTGCTTGAGGGACAGGAAGCGATCCTCAGGATCACGAGAACAGCTGCACAGGAGTCTGAGCTGGACATCATTGTCCACCTAGGGACAAATGACTTGGCTCAACATGAAATTAGAGCAGTGCAGAAGGACTTTGTAGAACTGGGGAGGGGCCTAAGACAAGTAACACACACAGTATCCTTCTCAGAGGTGCTGCCTGTCAATGGCATGAGTGAGGCGAGGGTACTTTGCACCATGCAGTTTAATGAATGGTTGAAAAAATGGTGTGGAACACAGTTGTTTGGCTTCATTGGTGACTGGGGTTCCACCTGGAGGGACACCAGCCTATACTGTCAGGATGGTCTGCATCTGTCCAGGAAGGGAACACGTCTTTTGAGCAATTGGTTTAAATGCTTCATTGGAAAGCTTTTAAACTAGTCAAGGGGGGAGGCACTGATAAGCATCAGGAAAATCCCAGCCTATCCCTACAAAACAGGGTACTAAATGAGAAAAAGACCAAGGTAGAAAGCTCAGTGGGGGATACTGCAACTGAAGGTAAAGCCATCAAAAAATAGAAAGCAATGAGTACCAATGCCCATAGTCTGAGTAACAAGCTTCCTGAATTAGTGGCCTTGATGGAGGAGGAACATCTGGATATCGTGGCAGTCACAGAAACATGGTTCACACAAAACCATGACTGGGACATAAACATACCAGGATACACTATCTACAGGAGGGACAGAGAGGGTAATAGAGGAGGAGGAGTAGCTCTTTACATAAGGGAAGGAATCAAAGCAGCAGAACAAGAGGGAAAACAGGGAGGAGAAGAAGAAGCACTGTGGGTAAATTTGGAGACCGGCAATGGCACCATAATCCGCACAGGGGTTGTATATAGACCCCCTTCTCAGGGGGAAGAAATGGACAAGGAAATGATAGAAAGTATACTTAGTAAGGCAGAAAAAGGGGAGATATTGCTGATGGGCGATCTGAATATGCCAGATGTTAACTGGAGTGCAGTTGCAGCAGCCACTTGAAGAGTGGGGTTATTCTAGACACTCACGTGGGGCATGCCTTAGACAACTAGTATTGGAGCCCAATGAGAGGGAGCAATCTTAGACCTGGTTCTCTCAAATGGAGATGAAGAGAGGATCACAGATGCAGAAGTGGGTAGCCATCTGGGAACTAGCGACCATCGAACAGTATGGTTCACAATAAACACAGCAATAGAGTCAAGCCATACAAAGGCAAAGGTACTGGACTTTAGGAGGGCTGACTTTGCCAAAATGGGTGAGTGCCTAAGGAATGCACTAGCAAATGGGCAGGAAGGAGGGGTGGAAGAACAATGGGGAATAATAAAAACTGCCATCACAGAGGTAACTAGCCTTTGTGTGAAGCAAATAAACAAAACTAAACGATGTAAGAAACCACTATGGTTCTCAAAGGAAGTGGCAGTGAAGGTTCAAGAGAAAAAGAAAGCTTTCAGGAAGTACAAGGAATCACAGAAGGAGCAGGACAGAGAACTGTATCAGTTAAAGCAAAAGGAAGCTGGGAAGGCAGTCAGAACAGCAAAGGCCCAAACTGAGGAAAAGATAGCCAACTCAGTTAAGAAGGGGGATAAAACCTTTTATAGGTACATCAGGGAGCGAAGGAAGACCAAGGGAGGGATAGTGAGGCTTAATAAGGGGGAGGGGGCAGAGGGTGACTGTGAAAAGGCAGAGATACTAAACAAATATTTTTGCTCTGTATTTGCAAAGGAAGAGGGGAGGTACCTAAAACAAACAGTAGAAACACTCTGGATACAGAAGTTGATACCAGCCCATTTACAGAAGAAAGGGTTCTGAAAGAACTCTTAAAACTGAAGGTGGACAAAGCAATGGGGCCTGATGGGATTCATCCCAGAATTCTAAAGAACTAAGGGTGGAATTAGTGACACCACTGACTACCCTGTTTAACAAATCATGGGAGGATGGGGTGGTACCCGAGGACTGGAGGAGGGCAGATGTGATTCCCCTTCACAAAAGTGGGAGCAAGGCAGAAGCAGGAACTACAGACCTGTTTGTTTAACCTCAGTGGTAGGAAAATGATGGAATCACTTCTGAAGAAATAATTGTCAGTATCTAGAGGCCAGAGGGGCACAGGACCCAAGGCAGCATGGATTCACAGCGGGAAGGTCATGCCAGACAAATCTGATAGATTTCTTTGACTGGGTGACCAAAGTAGTAGATCAGGGAGGGGCTGTGGACATGGCCTACCTAGACTTTAGCAAGGCATTTGACACAGTCCCACACAAAAGATTAATATACAAGTTAGCTAGCCTGGGAGTGGGTCCCAAGATGACAGCCTGTGTAAAAAATTGGCTGGAGAATAGGACACAGAGAGTAATAGTAAATGGAGTCCACTCTGAAGAAAGGGGGGTTACTAGTGGGGTACCACAGGGTTCAGTATTAGGACCGGTCCTCTTCAATGTCTTTATAAGCGACATTGCAGAGGGACTGGAAGGAAAAGTATGTCTCTTTGCAGATGACACAAAGCTCTGCAACAGAGTTGATACACAAGGTGGGGTGGAAAGGATGAAAAGGGACTTGGCAAGATTAGAGGAATGGTCAAATGTATGGCAGCTTAGATTCAATGCTAAGAAGTGCAAGGTAATGCACCTGGGAAACAAAACCCAGGGCAAGAGTACACAATGGGGGGTGAGATACTAACAACAACAAAATGGAAAGAGACCTGGTGGTAGTCATATCAGATGACCTGAAGGTGGGCAAGCAATGTGAGAGGGCAGCAAGGAGGGTGGGGGGATACTGGGATGCATAGGGATAGGCATCACCAGTAGAAAACAGGAAGTTATTATCCTCTGTACAGACAGCTGGTCAGACCCCATCTGGAGTACTGTGTGCAGTTCTGGAGACCAGTCTTCGAAAGACATAGACAGGATGGAAGCTGTCCAGAGGAGGGCAACTACAATGGTGCAGGGTCTGCACCGGAAGACATATGAAGAGAGACTTAAGGAGCTTAATATGAATAGCCTCGAGGAAAGGAGGGAGAGGGGGGATATGATAGAAACTTTCAAGTACCTCAAGGGAATCAACAAAGTACAAGAGGGCAGCATCTTTAAAAAAAAGAGGTGTTCAACAACAAGGAGGTACAATTTGAAGATAGAGGGGGGGGCGGCTCAGAGGTAATTTAAGGAAGCATTTTTTCACAGAGAGGGTTGTGGATGCATGGAACGGCCTTCCGGAGGAGGTCGTGGAGTCAAAAACAGTGGTGGAATTCAAGCATGCATGGGACAGTCATAAGGCAGTCATCTAGGGGGTGGGGGTAGAAAGAAGTAGGCTGCTGGTTAACTAGGATCTGCAGCTTATCCAGTAGGCAGGGAAATGGGCAGACTGGGTGGGCCAAGCGGTCCTTATCTGCCGTCAAATTCTATGTTTCTATGTTTCTGTAGAAACAAGAATGCCAAGGTAAATAATATCCTTCTAGTTTACCAATACAGAATGTGGTGACTACTTTAAATGATTCTAAGGATGTATTAGATGCTAACTGAAAAAGCGACTTACGAACTCAGGCAAATGACATACAAATGCGACTTAAGTGAACTATTGGTGATATGCAAACTACAACTGCCAGGCTTACATCCCCTTTGAAAGAAAACAAGCATTTGTCAATGCCAAATGTTGATTGCTCATATGTGCTGTTTAGGTATTTGGAAGTGAAAGTACCATGTCTAAGAACTGTCATGTGCCCCTCCCAAGACATCCACTATATCTTTCTGTTCAGTATTCACAGAAGAGGGGGAGGGACAAGGGCCACAGCAAAGGCCACAGCAGTTGCAAAGGTGTGAAGAGGTGGACAATAGTCCATTTACAGGCAGAAGAATCCTGCAGAAGGTGAGTAAAGTAATGGTGGACAAAGTGAGGGGACCAGATGGCATACACCCAAGGATATTAAAAGAACTGTGAAGGGAAATAGCAGTACCTCTGGCAGTCACGTCACTGAGTCATTCAACACAGGGATGGTACCAGAGAATTGGAGGAGGGCACATGTGGTCCTCTATAGAAATCTAGCAGTAGTGAGGAGGCGGGGAATATAGGTCGGTCAGCCTCACTTCAGTAGGGGGGAAGATCATGGAGACATTGGTTAAAGAAAGGATAGTGGGGCATCCAGAAGCTAAGAGAGGCCAGGACCATAGGCAACATGAATTCACAGTGAGGCGGTCATGTCAGACAAATCTGGTTGATTTCTTTGACTGGGTGACAAAGGAAGTAAATTAGGGTGGGGCAGTGGACAATGCTTACCTTGATGTGAGCAAAGCCTTTGACACCTTCCCACATAGGAGGCTGATAAACTAGCTGAGTAGGCTGGGCATGGGGGAAAGGGTGGTAATGTGGGATAGAAACTGGGTAAGAGACAGGAGGAAGAGAGTGGTGGTAAATGGGGTACAGTCTGGGGAGAAGGGGTGACCTGTGAGGTGCCACAGGGATTGGTCCTGGGGCCAGTCCTGTTCAATGTCTTCATTAGTGACATTGCAGAAAGGCTGAAGGGAAAGGTCTGCCTGTTTGCAGATTACACCAAGATCTGTAATACAGTGGACACCCCAGAGGGGGTGGAGAAAATGAGGAGGGACCTGGGGAAACTTGAGAAATGGTCTGAGGACCGGCAACTGAAATTTAATTCAAAAAAGTGCAACATTATGCTCCTGGGACACAGAAACCCTGGGGAAAGGTACAGGATGGTGGGGGAGGGACTTTCTGACAGTCACAAAGAAGGAAAGGGACCTGAGGGTTCTTATTTCAGATGACATGAAAATGTCAAAGTGCTAAGGCAGCTGGGAGGGCCAGTGACATGCTGGGGTGCATAGGCAGGGGTATCATCAGCATAAGGTAGTGATGCCATTATATAAAACCATGGTCAGGCTTCACATGGAGTACTGTGTGCAGTTCTGAAGTGCACACCCTGATAAGGATATTAACAGGCTGGAGATGGTCCACAAAAGGGTGAATGAGATGGTACAGAGCTTGCAACACAAGACTTATGAGGAGAAATTAAGGGACCTCAATATGTACTCAGTGAAAGAGAGGAGGGAAAGAGGGGATGTGATAGAAACATTCAAGTGCTTCAAGGGTATAAATATAACTACTGAGAAGTAGGAGACAGCTGCTATAGGCATATGTGCCAGCTTCTGTGTGATATTCTTTTGTTCTTATAAATCTGTAATCTCCAGTATTTCAGCAACCACATAACCACACTGCCTTCTTTAGGTAATTTTATGCTGGCTGATGCCTGGTGTCAGATGGCAGAGAGAGGGCTCACCAGCTTGTGTTACCATTTGAAAAACTTCATAGAGAGTTCTTTTACTGGTAATCATTTTGGAAAGCTGGTGAAGGTCTCACAATTTTTATTATGATTTTATCTCCTTACGTTTGTCCCCTTTGGTCCCCCCATCCCCACACCTGAACAGCCATCAGTGGCCACAGCTGCAGCCTTCTTCTTGCCGAGATGGTGGGTGAGAAACATAGAAACATAGCATTTGAAAGCAGGTAGGCTCGGGGTGGGTCAGATGTTGGTCAACTGGCTGGCAAACTGGTTGACGGGCAGAAAACAGAGAGTGGTGGTAAACGGTATAAGTCAGAAGAGATGCAAATCACAAGTGGGTACCTCAAGGATCAATGGGCTAGTCATCTTCATATCTTCATCAGTGACATTGCAGATGGACTGGAGAGTAAGGTTTGTCTGTTTGCAGATGACACCAAGATCTGCAATAGAGTAGATGATCCAGATGTGTGGGCAGCATGAGAAGAGTTCTGGATAAACTAGCAAAATGGTTGGAAGAGTGCCTACTGTTGTTTAATGCAAAGAAGTGCAAGATCATGCACATAGGGAAGAGAAACCTAAGCTACCTATAGGCTGGGAGGGAGTTGCTGGCAGTCACAAGGGAAGAAACAGACTTGGGCATCATCATCACCACTGATGACCTGAAATCCTCAAGCAGACCTCTAAACCAGTAGATAAGGCTAGAGGGATGTTGGGGTGTATTAGTAAAGGTGTCACCAAGTAGGAAGAGGAGGTAATAATCCACACTTTACAGCCCCATCTGAGTACTGTGTGCAGTACTGGCAGCCACACCTCACAAGGACATTAACCAAATTGAGGCAGTCCAGAGAAGGGCAACCAAATGGTGTGGGACTGCATCAGGAGACATATGAGGACAGATTAATGGAACTCAATATTTATACCTTAGAGCAAAGGAGGGAGAGAGGTGATATGACTGAAACATTCAAACACCTTAAGGGCATTAACAAAGGTGAAACAGTCTAACAGGTTTCAATATAATAAAATAGGAGGACAAGAGGACACAGCATGAGATTAGAGAGGTCGATTAAGGGTAATGTAGGAAGTTCTTTTTCGCAGAAAGGGTGGTGGATGCATGAGGCGGCCCACCTCAGGAAGTGAGTGGATATGAATACAGTGAAGAACTTCAAACAGGCATGGGATAGGCATAGGGAGCAATACAGATGAGTATGAATAGATAGGCCATTGACAGAGCAAAGGCCTATGGCACATTCATACGGTAGAAAAAAAATGGGCAGACTTGATGGGCCTTCGTCCTTATCTGCCATCAACTTCTATGTTTCTATATTTCTATGAGAAGGACCGCTTGGCCTACCTAGTCTGCCCATTTTCCTACCTGATGGATAAGCTGCAGATTCTAGTTAATCAACAGCTTACTTCCTCCTACCCCAGTAGAATTGCCTTATGTCTGTCCGTGAGCAGCTGCCTTCACAGTCTGTGAAGTCTGATGTCTTTCAGTGCCGCTTATTGGTCATCTTCCAACACAGGTGAGGTACTGCCAGCCCAAAACTAACTCAGGACAAGCAGGTTTCAAAGTGGGGAAGAAATGGAGTGAGGAAGAATCAAGTACTCATTCAGATGTTGCGTTGATTTTAAGATCAGCATACTGGTGTGGACACTACAAACAGAACCCCCAGATCTTTAAGCAGCCTTATGAAGAGTAAAGGCTTCTCGAAGCACTGGGGTTCTGTTTATTGTACTGTAAGTGGGCTGCATCTAATTCAGTAATTTACTGTACCTTACATCTGGATGTATAGTTGGCCCAACTTTGAATAAATACTGCACCTGAATTAACACATGATGCCATGGAAACAGAATTTGTCTGCAGAAAAGGGCCGCTCAGCCCACCCAGTCTGCCCAAGTGTTCTCTGCCTACTTGTAACTCCGGCCTGTATATTTTACTGCATGTCTTTTTCTGCCTGTATCCATCAGGACCTCCTTGTGAATGACCTTGCTTAATGGATTTTCCTGTAATGAACTTGAACCTACTCCACTACGTAGCCCTATTTATCTCCCACTGCCCCTCCTTCCCCTTCTATAATATACCCTATGTTTATCCCATGTATGCTTCATGCCCCCTACCATTTAGCTTCCACCACTTCTCTGGCAGTCTGTTTCAAGGCATATACCACCCTTTCAGTAAGAAATATTTCTTCACATCTATCCTGAATACCCACCCCCAACTTCATTGTATGTCTCTTGGTTTGGGGTGCTCATCCTCATTTGAAGAAACTCCCCAACTGTACCCTCGCTGCCCTGTGAGGTACTTGTTGGTCTTGACTGATTTCACCTCTCACCTCCTCTCTACCAGAGTGTACATGTTGAGATTCTTCAGCCTTTCCTTGTAGGGATTCCTGGAAATTCTGAACCATTTTAGTTGCCTTCCTCTGAAAACCTCCACCTTATGTCCTTTCTGAAGTGTGGACTCTAAACTGGACACAGTACTCCAGCTGGGGTATACAGGAAGTGATACAATGGCAGCACAACATCCTCCTCCTCCTACTGGAAATGCCATTCCTTATGCACCCCAGAATTCAATTTGCCCTGCCCATAGCCTTGTCACACTGTACTGCCATCTTGAGGTCCTCTGATATAATAACCTCAAGGACCTTTTCATGTCCAGTGAGTATCTCTACCTCCCCATCGATATACCCAGCATCAGGGTTCCTATGCCCTAGGTACATGATTTTACACTTCTTGGCATTGAACCCCCAAGTAAGTAAGAAAATGGAACTGATTTTAATGAATTGCAGGCTTTTAAGCAGCATTTTGGGGAGTGTATATATATGTGTGTGTGTGTGTGTGAGGAGGGGCTCTACTACTATAACTATTTGCTTTTGCTTTTGTATAATGTGTAAACAGACTAACCCTGCTCCCCACTCCGTGTGCAATATCAGAGATAAAGAGCCCAAATAGCATTTGGCCAAGCACTGAGCCCTGTGGCACCCCGCTTGTCACTGCTGTGGGTGCTGAGAGCTACCCCACCACCACCACCAGTGCCCTCTGCACCCTCCCCTGTAACCAGTTCTCTATCCATGTAGGTCAGACCACCTTCCAGCCATACCTCTCCTTTTCTTCACTCTTCTCCTCCTTGGCCTGTGTCCGTGCTCCCAGTAGTCCACACCCTTTCTCCTCCTTATTCTTACCAGTTGGTGGTGCCTTCTGTATTACACTCAGACCACTCTGCCTGCCCCCTTGCAGGGTTACTATGCCTGTGCCTCTACCTAAATCTAGGGCAGTGAGCTCATCAGGCTCCCCTGTCTGGACCTTTCTACCAACTTCAGTTTTTTGGCTATCACCCACCACCACCATTTGTTTAAATCCATCTTAGTAGAGATACACCCTTCTCATCCTGCCTTTTTTTTTTTTTACATATTTTCTCACTGTGCTATGCTTGGCTTGGTCATCCTGACCAAACATCTATCCCTGCCCCTGACATGAGGCCGACCTGCTCACCTCCATGGATTATCCCCAAGGTGGGGTGGTGAGAACTTCCCAGGATGACCCACCGGATCAGGATTCAGTTGAGGAGGCACCATTAATGGTGGGCAGGGGGCTTGGAAGCTCATGCTGCCTGACCATAGTACATTTTCCAATTTTCTCCCTTTTGTGGAGTGCAGCCATGCAATGACGTTTAGGCATGGAGTGCCAATGTCCGCCACAGTTCACCACCCTTTACTACAGCACTATAGTAGTGCCCACCATCATCACCAGGGTCTGCTACAGAGCAGGTGGGTCCCTGGATCCTGCCCCAGGATAGGAGAGTAGTCCTTTGGATGCTCAATCCCTATCCCTCCCTTGCCAACCCCTGGCAGGCCAGGCTTGCGTCTGAACGAGTCGCCAGCATGGTGCGGTGTGTCATCCAGCACCTCAACCCTCAGTGCCAGTGGCCTGGCAGCAATGCTGCTTTTAATATACCCCTCCCCTTCCTGCTCCAGTGTATCCTCTCCCCTATGTACAAGTCACTGTTCTCCCCTGACCCTACCCCAGTTAGTCACTAACCCATAATGTTTTGTGTGGCACCAATCCCTCAGCCACTCGGACTCCTCAAGCCTACCCTTCCTCTCCATACCTGCATATGGTATCAGCAGTACCTCCAAGAATGCCAATGACTTCTCCACTCCCTCACACTGCCTGCCCAAGTACTCAAACCTCCCCCTCACTACTTCCACAGTGCCCCCCACCAAGTCATTTGTACTCACATGCAACAGTAAATGAAGTTTCTTCCTCCCCCTTGGTGCACGCTTGAGCAGTGCCTACCCTGCCCCTCCCACAGTAAACCTGGGGACAGCTTCAACCCAAATATGGCTGTGCCTTCCCCCTTTCCATCCCATCTCACCCATTTCATTATAGAATCCCCCAGGATAAGTACCTCCCCGGCCCCTTACCCCCTTCCCCTTCTAATGCCCCTTCCACCACCCCAGTATTCATTCTTCCTTGTCCCTTACCCTGCCAACTGCACCCTCTGTGACTTCTGTATCTGTACCCCCTACTTCCGCCTCACCCCTTTTCTCTGCCTTATTCCTCCCATTCCCCTTGAACCCCTTCCCAGCCTGACTACTTCCTCTACTGGGCTTCCCATGTCAGAGCCCTCCCCTCCTCCTGATTTCCAACCCTCTCCTATCCCGCTGTTGTTGATTTGGGCCCCATTCCCTTCTTCTCCAATAGTGATGCCTCTCTCATCCTTCCCCATTCCAGTAGCCTTATTTCCTTCAGTCACCACCCCTCCTTCCTTACTAGCCCCTTCTACCTTTTGTTCTCTTTATCTCTTCCCTACCTGTTGCCATCCCTCTCATAGAAACATAGAATTTGATGGCAGATAAGGACCGCTTGGCCCACCCAGTCTGCCCATTTCCCTACCTAATGGATAAGCTGCAGATCCTAGTTAACCAGCAGCCTACTTCTTTCTACCCCCACCCCTAGAATTGCCTTATGGCTGTCCCATGCATGCTTGAATTCAATCACTGTTTTTGACTCCACAACCTCCTCCGGAAGGCCATTCCATGCATCCACAACCCTCTCTGTGAAAAAATACTTCCTTACATTACCTCTGAGCCGCCCCCCCTCAATCTTCAAATTGTGCCCCCTTGTTCTTGCACATGCTCTGCTTGTCCTCCCCCCTTCAGTATGTTCCTGCTCCCCCTCTCTGTCCCATAGCAGAGGTTCTGATCTATTCATAGTCAATACCAGTCCTACATCTCTTCCCCATTGGTTTCCCCCTCCTACGTGTTCTCCTCCATGCCACCCCTGGTCCCTCCATACCAGCAGCCATCTGTTCTCTCCCCTGGTTCTCCCCTGGTACTCCTTATTGTCTCTTCCTCCCACATCAGGAGGCCCCCCACCCTTCTCCTCTCTTTTCTGCTAGTGCCTCTGATACTGGGGTTAGTTTCAGTCCCTAGTTTTTCTTCCTCCGTCCCCCTTTGCCATCCCCTATTCCCCTCCTCAGGATGCCTACCATACTCTTCTGCCCTGCCACTTGCACTCCTCCCTAACCTCCACAGTTCCTCCCTAAAACTAGCCAGTATTTAAAGACCCTACACCCCCCCATCCTCCAAGTCCAATCCAGGATCATGGCACACCAACACCCTGTACACCGCTCCACCCTTCCAAAGATATCCACCCTATTGACATGTGGCACCTGCCCCCTTTTGGTCCCCATCTTATATTACGGGCTCTTACTTTCAGGTTCTGTACCCTACTACAACTGTTAGGCCCCTATTTAGTCAAATTCCTGTCCCCCCACACTAGTTCCCCTACTGACCCCTTGCCGACTAGGGTAATTCAGTCTCAAATCTCATCCATTAGATACTGTATTAGTGTAACAATCCTAAAGCCTCCTCGTCCATTTTACGTCCCTCAGCTACCATACTTTTTGTTCTCAGCTCTCATATAGTTTCACTTAGCCCAGTTAGAAATCATATTGCACTCCAAGTATTACTCAGCTCAGTTAGAGAAATAAACGGAACAAATAAATATGTATCATTACAGCAATCATATCAGTACAGAAGACTTGGTTTGCTGGCCAAAGCACCTAGCTTCACCTCAGCTCTTTTCTTCTAGATTGCTTGAAAGGACAGAGCAGATAACCTTACCAGAGCAAGGGAAAGGATTACGACTTCTTTTGGCTAAACAGATTTACTGTGTATTGTTATTTTTACTTTGTACTCACAGGGATTGCTACTGTTTGTTGCTAACATTTCATTGCTTTATTGTTCTCTGATTCAAATTGTTGATGCTGGTATACCTTATTTGCATTATTACAAGGTGTGCCTACAGGTGAGTGCTAATAGATTACTGCTGTAATCTTCTCAGTTCAAGTGTCTTTTGCAAGGTATATCTTCTGTTACTGCTTTGTTTTTCTCTGTAGCAAAGTGTTTCTTACAGGGTATATCTTCTCTGAAATTATTACAGGTGGTGCTTTGCAGGTTTTAGTTTTATCTAACATTAGGATAAGCTTTCAGGGTTACTGCATTTGTTGTTGACTGATCATTTCTGCTCATACCTCCTTGTTCTTTTGTCCATGGTTGTTCTTTTCAGCAGGAAGGGCCCAACCACCTCCATCCCCAACCGCCCCACACTACACTCCTTTTATAGGGTACCACAGTCGTGACATTTCCTGTGGCAAAGCAGGAAGGGGTGGATCAGTGGGGCATTCACAAGGTGAGCTCATTTACAGGGGCACTAGTAATTTAACTTGTTATAACAAGTTATATGGAAACAAAACACAAAATCAAACCAGTACTTGCATTTTCTTCCTTCTAATTACTCTGACCAGGTTATCAACCCAGCAACTTATCTGGAATGGATGTCATTAACTGCAGGTACTGTGGAACACTTTTCAGAAGGACAGCCTTACAGGACTTAGGACACTGTCCTACATGCTGGGCCATTGGAGATCTTAGGGCTCAGCTCCGGGCAGCATGGGCAGAGAGTGTGTGCCTCAAATTTCATATTCAAGAGGAAATACATTATAAAAACCACCCGCCATTTCCCCAACATCCAACAGAAGAACCTCGACCGCAGAGGGTAGTTGGTCTGGGAGGTTGGCAGGTGGTTAGAATGGGCAAATCAGGGGCCCAATCACTTGGTGCTCTCCAACATATTACCTCCAAAAGCCATATAAACACTACAAACAGGTATCTGCCTCTATCTCCGGAATCAAACAAAAGGGCAGAGGACACTGCGGAGCAGGACACTGCAGCACAGGAGTTAGCACAACAAAACTCGCCCAAATTAGGAACCAAAACAAAAAAAAGCAAAAAGGAAATCCAAAAACTTCTGATTATAGGAGACTCCATGATTTGGGGAGTTGATACCTATCTCCAGCCAGGGGTAATGGTCAGATGTCTCCCAGGTACATCAGCGTGGAGAGACACTGACTGCATTCCTAAAATTGATCAGGAAGCAGGAGAAAACATTGACATCCTAGTACACATAGGGACAAATGATCTCGTCAGCCGGTCAGTTGTGGAGACCAAGGAACACCTGACCAGGCTGGGTGACAAATTATCATCTATTTCATCTGGCATCTCCTTCTCTGAGATTGTGCCAGTCTGGGAAAGGGGGGAAGATGGACGGAAGGTCAGAGAAGGGGAGAGAGGGGAGCTAAACATGTGGCTCAAGGGCTGGTGCCAGGAAAAAGGACACAGATTTGTAGGGAACTGGCAACAGTTTTGGGAGTGAAAGTTCTTTAAATTTGATGGACTGCATCTGACTAAGGAGGGAATCAGTGCATTGGGGCAGAAGTTTGATGTCTTTGCAGAATATTTAAACTAGCAAATGGGGAGAGGGGTGCAGCACCTCATACGTCAAATGGAAAGAACACCCTTCCCTCCTCAGCTAGTTATCAAACAGGGATTCAGCATGTTTGTAGTAGACTGGTATCACCAGGTAAGAAAAAAGGTCCATCTCCCCATATGACGCACAGGGGAAATGCCAGACCTCACCCAACAACTAACACACCAAAATCTGGGCATTGGAAAATCATGTACACAAATGTTCACAGCCTGGGAAATAAGATCCCAGACCTGCAGGCAATAATGTCAGAAGCTAAACTGGACATAGTAGCAATAATTGAGACGTGGTTTACCAGTAACCACACTTGAGAAACTTCAGTACTTGGCTATGTACTGCTCAGAAGAGACCGAGGTGCAAAAAAGGGGGGGGGGAGTGGCCCTGTATGTCAATGAAAATATCAAAGCTACAGAAATTCAGAATACACATAAGGAGCTAGAAGAACCATGGGTCACCCTGGAAACAGGAAATGGGACAGCCATAAGAACTAGGGTTGTCTACAGGCCCCCAGGCCATGGGGAAGACATAGACAGATTAGTGTTAGAAGATATACAGAACATGACAGCTAAAAGGAAGTTCTGATAATGGTAGACTTCAACATGCTGGATAAAGATTGGTCAATACCAGCAGGAACATCTGCCAGAACTGGACACATGGTGGATTCCCTGCAGGAGGAGAGCCTCAAACAACTGGTACAACAACCCCCAAGAGACAAGGCTATCCTAGATCTAGTACTGACTAACAGGGAAGGGATCACAGATCTCCAGGTAGAAGGTCACCTGGGGGCCAGTGACCATCACATGGTATGGTTCAATTTGGCCACTACAACTAAATCATCCCATTTGAAGGCAAAAATGTGGGACTTCAGTGGATTTGACTTTGATAAGATGGCCAACAGAGTTAAGCTAGCCCTGGCAAAAAGAAATACAGGTGAGGGAGTACAGGCAAAGTGGTCAGGCGTTAAGGATGCAATATTTGAAGCAGCATCCCACTGTATTAGACAGAAAAGGAAGTGCAAAAGAAGAAGGAAACCACTTTGGTTCTCAAATACAGTAGTAGAAAAGGTCAGAGCCAAAAGGCTGGCCTTCAGAAAATATAAGGGAACACAGAGGGGTGAAGATAGGGAGGCATACTAAACTGCCATAAGGGAAGCAGGGAAGGCAGTAAGGCAGGCAATGTCCCAAACTGAGGAAACACTAGCACAAACTGTAAAAGAAGGTGACAAGACTTTCTATAGATACATTAGTGAAAGGAGAAAGTCCAGAGGGGGTATTGCTAAACTCAAAGGAGAAAAGGGGTCATTTGTGAGGAGAACCCTGTAAAAGCATCTATCCTAAATATTTATTTTTGCTCAGTATTTGCTGAAGAGAAGGTATAGCAGGGCCCACAGCTCAGCACCATGGACACAGAGGGGGAGAGAGGTGAGCATTATTCCCTTCACAAAAGAAAGGGTCCTAAAAGAGCTCGCTAAGCTCAGGGTGGACAAGGCAATGGGACCTGATGGCATACATCCCAGGGTACTAAAGGAGCTAAGTGTGGAACTAGCAGATCCATTAGCAGAACTGTTTAGTGAGTCTCTGAGCATGGGAGAGGTCCCAGAAGACTGGAGAAGGGCTCATGTGATCCCGCTCCACAAGAGTGGTAGCAGGGAGGAGGCAGGGAACTACAGACCAGCCAATCTTACCTCAGTCGTGGGCAAGATTAGGGAGGCACTCCTTAAGGAAAGGATAGTGCAACACCTGGAATCCATAGGGGCACAGGATCCAAGACAGCATGGGTTTACAAAAGAAAGGTCCTGTCAAACTAATCTCCTAAATTTCTTTGACAGGGTAACCAGAGTGGTGGACCAAGGGGGAGCAGTTGATGTTGCCTACCTTAACTTCAGCAAAGTTTTCGAAACTGTTCCACATAGAAGATTGATAAACAAGCTAGGTAGGCTCAGGGTGGGTCAGAAGTTGGTCAACTGGGTGGCAAACTGGTTGACGGGCAGAAAACAGAGAGTGGTGGTAAATGGTATGCAGTCAGAAGAGATGCAAGTCACAAGTGGGGTACCTCAGGGATCAGTCCTGGGGCCAGTCCTCTTCAATATCTTCATCAGAGACATTGCAGATGGATTAGAGGGTAAGGCTTGTCTATTTGCAGATGACACCAAGATCTGCAACAGAGTAGATGATCCAGATGGGGTGGGCAGAATGAGAAGAGATGTGGATAAACTAACAAAGTGGTTGGAAGAGTGGCAACTGGGATTTATTACAAAGAAGTGCAAGATCATGCACATAGGGAAGAGAAACCCTGAAGCCTCCTATAGGCTGGGAGGGGAGTTGCTGGCAGTCACAAAGGAAGAAAGAGACTTGGGCATCATCATCACTGATGACCTGAAATCATCCAAGCAGACCTCTAAAGCAGTAGGTAAGGCTAGAGGGATGTTAGGGTGTATTAGTAGGGGTATCACAAGTCGTAAGAGGGAGGTAATAATTCCTCTTTATAAGACACTGGTTAGGCCCCATTTGGAGTACTGCGTGCAGTACTGGCGGCCACACCTTCACAAGGACATTAACCAAATTGAGGCAGTCCAGAGAAGGGCAACCAAAATGGTGTGGGGACTGCATCAGAAGACATATGAGAATAGATTAACGGAGCTTAATATGTATACCCTAGAGCAAAGGAGGGAGAGAGGTGATATGATCGAAACATTCAAACACCTTAAGGGCATTAACAAAGTGAAAGAGTCTAACATGTTTCAATGTAAGAAGAATAGCAGAAGAAGAGGACACAGCATGAGATTAGAGGGAGGCCAATTAAGTGGTAATGTGAGGAAGTTCTTTTTCACAGAAAGGGTGGTGGATGCATGGAACGGCCTATCTCAGAAGGTGGTGGCTATGAATACAGTGCAGGGCTTCAAACAGGCATGGGATAGGCATAAGGGAGCAATACAGATGAGTATGAATAGATAGGCCACTAACAGCAAAGGACGATGGCACATTTATAAGGTAGAAAATTAAATGGGCAGACTGGATGGGCCTTGCAGTCCTTATCTGCCATCAACTTCTGTGTTTCTGTGTTCTAGCTCAGAACTTATCTCAGTTAGAGAAAGAAAGAGAACAACTAAATCTGTATTATTACAGCAATCCTAAAGTATCCAATCATTGCTTTGTCTCCACTCCAGAGACCCTGCTGTAATATAGGACCACAGAGGACCTGGGCAGGAGGGTGGGTAACTGTAAAGTCCCAGCAGAGCTCCATTGAGCTCGATCACTCCCCCCTCTCCCTCTCTCTCATGCGCTCATTCTATTTCTCCCAATGCTGCAGGTTGCCCTTTTGTACTGGACTCCTGTCTGCACTGGTGCATTTTTCTGCCCCCAAAGAAGTTCACAGCTGACCCAACAGAGCTCCACTGAGGTTGCTCACTCCCCCTCTCTCATTCACTTATTCTGTTTCTCCCGATGCTGCAGGCTGCCCTTTTGCACCAGGCTCCTTCCTGCATTGGCACCTTTCTCTGCCCACAAAGAAATCTGCAGCAGTCCCAACAGAGCTCTGTTGAGCTCGTTCATGTCCCCCCCTCCCTCTCTCATTTGCTCATTCCATTTCTCCCGGTGTTGCAGGCTGCCCTTTTGTACTGGGCTCCTGCTTGGATTGGCAACTTTTTCTGCCCACAAAGAAATCTACAGCAATCCCACAGAGCTCAGTTGAGCTCGGTCATTCCCACTCTCTCACTCACTCAGTTCTACTCTGTCCCAAACACTGATTTCCCAAAGTGACTGCGCTATTCTGTGCCTGAAGCGTGAAAACACATTTTGGACATGATGTGAAAATGACAACTGTACTGTTCACAAGGAGGTATGAGAAATGCCAGTGCTGAAAATCTGGCGTGAAAATATTACTAATTTGTGAATTTACATGGATGCATGGAAACTGCACAATGCACTCTCATAACACAGTCATTTTATGAACTTTCATCACAAAATGTTCACCATAGGCATCTTATGACCTGTGCTCATGAACAGTGTTACTGTGGTTTTCTTAATGCATCCCAAACATTGATTAACCACAGCAACTGCACTACTCTGCACCTGAAATGCGAAAACGCATTTTGGCCAGGATGTAAAAAATGACAGCTGTACTGTTTATAAGGAGGTGTGGAAAAATGCCAGTGTTGAAATCTGTAGTGGTACTGAAAATATTGCAGATTCGTAAAGTTATGAGCGTGCGTAGCAACTGCGCAATGCATGCTCATAAAACAGTCATTTTTTTGGATTTTTTCTACCAGATTTACTACTCGGTTCAGTTAGAGAAATAAACAGAACAAATAAATATGTATTATTATAGCAATCATAACGTTATAGCTCAGCACTTAGCTCAGTTAGAGAAATAAACAGAACAACTTAATCTGTATTATTACAGCAATCCTAAAAGTGTCCAACCAAGCATTCGGATAAGTAGCGCAAACCGAGAGTGTTGGCGTCGGAGGCGTAATACAGGGCAGAAGCGGTGTTGCTAGAGCAACACTGGCTCTGTCATGTCTCTGACGCTGCCAACACTCTCAGTTTGCGCTACTTCTCCGAATGCTTCCCACAGCAGCTCTTTTACATGCTTTTAAATTTAAATAAGCTCAAATGCAGAGTTTCTTTGCTTTTCTAGTACACAGTGTTACTTACTTTTACTGTTTGGCTGCACATTAACTTTCATTTTCACCACGCTCGGTCACGCTACACCTCAGTCATAAAACTGAAAGTCCTGTCTGCAACTTGCTTGAGCTGGCTACTTTTTTTAAACAATTCTGAATAATATTAAGGTAAAATACAGCTACTTTACTTATTCACACTGAGGGACATGCTTTCAGTGTCTGGGTGGTTATTAGGTAGTGTTATTGACCACGCTCGGTCACGCTACATGTAACTAATAAAAGTGAAAGTGGTCCCCACTCGTTTTCCTCTCTGTAAAGAGGACGGCTTTATTGTAAGAATAGTAACTGAAAAGAAATAGGAATACAAAGCTCTTTTTTTTTTTAGTCAGTGTTAGTTTGAACTTTGGTTTGTAGGTGACTATCTGTGGTAGATGTGGAATGATGTGAGTACTGGTGAGAAGGTTTTGGAGGATAAAAAGTAGTTCAGGTAGTGAGGTCGCTGGGAGGTGTCGCGGTCATTGGGAAATAATACACAGTCATGTGATGCATTCTGTCCAATCATGTTAGTGGAATTTCTATGATTTTACCACCCCATTTTATATATATATATAATATATATATATATATATATATATATATATATATATGTATCTCCATATACAGGTCCTGCTTGCACAGATGCATGGGTGCATTGTATGCAATGACTTTGCCTGCCAGCACATAGTTCCTCCTGCTTCCAGCCCATACTTCCATTCTGACCCACAGGGGATGCTGTGGGCATGCTTTGGCCTGTAGCTTCCAGCCTGTACTAACATTCTGACCACAAGGTGGAGCTGTGTGCACCATGTAGTAGCACTGGGCAAACTGCATGGTATTGTATGCTAAGCAGCACATAATGAGATGCAAATGTGCCTGTTTGCCCATGGATTACCTAAGTAGGCTCATTTGCATGGGAGCTTTGAATATAGTCCCCGTTTGCCCTGGGCTAACCAGTTTGCACTGGGCTATTGTGTTAGCACTGTTCAATCGGATTAGCCCTGGGCAAATCTCACTTCAGCACAGCACAGTTCTGCAGTGTGTGGCTTGCATTGTTGTTTGCAGTAGATGTGAGGCCTCTCTGTGCAATCACACACAATGTTCTCCACCTGCAACACTGGTTTGCTCCAGTGTCTACTGAGCTTCTGCAGTAGTTTGCACTTCCATGTTGCTATATTCAGTGCTGTCTTATGCCCTGCACTCCCAGACCAGTTTGTGCAGCGTCCTTAACATGCTATGTTTAGCAGGGTTAACACCAGGCTATTACTTTTGAATATAGTGGGCTATTTGGTCCGGACAATGTTTGCATGCCGGGCAGTGCTAATTTAGTCCCAGGGCAAAGTTTTAATATGTGGCTCCCAGACTCCTGAATTATTTGAAAAAAAAATGTTGACTATGTGGCATTACTGGAGATGCATTTAGAAGAAGGGGAGAGTCTTAAACTGAAGAGAAAATGGTACTGTTATATATTTTTCTCCTCTTCAGGAACTAAAGCACAACAAGCAGGAACTGCAATATTATTAAAAAAAACTTTAAAATGTGAAATTCAGGAACTATGCAAGGACAAAAAGGGAAGAATCTTAATTATTAAACTAAAAATACAGAATACTATATTCAATATAATTTCGATATACCGTATGTGCCCTTCATTAACTACAGTAAATTTTGGGCTGAAATTTTTAAATCTTTAGTAGAAATCCAGGCTATAGATATTATATCACATGGGGACTTCAATAACATGCTAAACCCAGCAATGGACACAATTTTAAAAGTAACAGCATGGAATAAAGTACAAACAAGTTTTCTGAAAAACCCTTTGGACTGGAATGACTTGTTAGACCTCTGGAGAATAAGAAATCTATTAGTTAAATAATTTACACACCACAAAAAAAATCTAAGTTTCACAAGGATTGGTTATATTTTTATATTGAAATCCTTGTTTAAATTAGTAATAGATGCTAATATACATACTACTATACTTTTGGACCATGCTTTAATTACTTTAGATTAAAAAAATGATAACCCAAACAGAAAACATACAAAGTTATGGAAATTTTACAATAAATCATTGAAAGATGACAAGTTTATTCAGAACATTAAGGAAACAATAGCTGAGTACCAGTACTATAACTATGGTGGAAGTACACACATTTGTAAACTCTGGGATGCTTTTAAGGCAGTACTGAGGGGTGAATGTATATCCTATCGAGCCCATAGTGATAAAATAAAAAGAAAGGAGGAAAATGAAATGGGAAAAAAAAAAGAATTTGACTCCTTAACGTTAAAAGGTTATAAAAATGTAAAAATGAATCGTACAGACTAAACAATTGATCAAGTTAATCATATAAATTAAGCAACATTAATAAATATTAAGAAATTGAAAAGAGTTAATTACTTACAAGGAAACAAGTCAAGAAAATTACTTGCTACATTATTGAAAAAAAAAATCAGAAGGAACAATCTATAATTGATTTTCTTATAGACCCAAACAGAAATATGGTTACTGATGATATTAAACTGTCAGAAACTATCATCCACATATATAAAGGAATTTACCAAAGAACACCAACATTTAATTTAGCTAAAATAGAGAAATAATTATAGGAAGCAAATCTGAACCCTATTCAAGGGAGGAGGCTGCTCATCTCCAGGCTGAGTTGGCCAGGATTTGTGGGACCTCCGTTCCACCTAGGGACCACCAGGGTCACTGCCATTGCCTCAGAGGTTGCCAAAAAAGAGGAGTGATTGAACCACAGTGGGCTCAGGGAGGGTGAGGGTGGTGGAACAGAGGCTCATCCCTCCAGTTATACCTCTCCACAATTTCTATGCTGTTCTGGAAAAGTGTGGTTCCTCTATGAGGCACCCACAGTGGAGACCAAGTTGGATGCTGGGAACCTCCACAAAGTAGACCCAAAGGAGGGTGGCATGGGACCCCACAGGGGAAGGAAACAACTCCTGGTGGGGGACTCCATTGTTAGAAAGGTAGAACTGGGGGAGGAAGGGGAGAGGGTGGTAAGGTGCATGCCTGGCTCCATGGCTTGGAGAGACAGGGAGTGAATCCTCAGGATCGCAGGAGCAGCTGCACAGGGGAGGGAGCTGGATGTCATTGTCCACCTAGGGACAAATGACCTGGCTAAGAAAGGGATCAGAGCAGCACAAGAAGCATTTGTGGAGATGGGGAGGGGCCTTAGACAAATAGCACACATGGTAACTTTCTCAGAGGTACTGCCTGTCTATGGCACAGGTGAGGTTAGGGTGCTCCACACCATGGGATTCAATCAGTGGTTGAAAAACTGGTGCAGAGCTCAGGGATTTGGCTTCATTGGAGAATGGGGGTCCACCTGGAGGGATGCAGGCCTATACTGGCATGATGGTCTGTATCTGTCCAGGAGGGGAACCAGGATCCTAGGTGATAGGTTTAAATACTTCATTGACAAGTATTTAAACTAGCCAAGGGAAGCACTGGAAAGGAGCAGGAAACCTAGCCCCCAAATATCAGGGTACTAAGTGAGTGAGACACCAACATAGAGATGTCAATAGGAAGAAGCGGGGGTAAATGGAGAAAGTGACAAATGCAATAAGGAAAGGATGGGGCAAAAGGGTAAGGCCATCAAGAAATGGAGGGTAATGAGTACCAATGCCTGTAGTCTGGGGCAACAAGCTCCCTGAACTGGTGGCCTTGATGGAAGAGGGATGCCTGGATATTGCAGCAGTCACAGAAACATGGCGCACAGAGAACCATGACTGGGATGTTAACATACCAGGGTACACAACCTACAGGAGAGCCAGGGAGGGCAGAAGGGGGGGAGTAGCTCTTTATGTAAGAGAAGGGAAGGGATAAAAGCAACTGAACAAAAGAGTAAACAGGAAGGGGAGGAGAGGAGGCACTGTGGGTCACCTCAGAGACTGGAAATGGCACCACAATCTGCACAGGGGTTGTATATAGACCCCCATGTCAGGGAAGGGAATGGACAAGGATATGATAGAAGGCATACTTAGGATGGCAGAGAAAGGGGAGATACTGTTGATGGGGGCCTTAACATGCCAGATGTTAACTGGAGCACGTTTGCAGCAGCAACATCCAAAAGCAGGGCCATTCTTGATGCCCTTCAGGTGGCATGTCTCAAACACCTAGTTTTGGAACCCACTCATGAGGGAGCAATCTTAGACCTCGTACTCTCAAATGGGGACAGTGAGAGGATCTCAGATCTAGAAGTGGGTAGCCATTTGGGAACAAGTGACCACCAAACAGTGTGGTTCACAATAAACTCTGCTACAGAGTCAAGCCATACAAAAGTGAGGGTTCTGGACTTCAGGAGGGCTGACTTTGGCAAGATGGGAGCGTGCCTTAGAAAAGCACTAGCAAACAGGAAAGAAGCAGGGGTGGAGCAACAATGGGCAAATATCAAAACTGCCATCACAGAGGCAACACGCCTTTGTGTGAAGCAAATAAACAAATCAAAACAAAAGAAAAAGCCACTATAGTTCTCAAAAGAGGTGGTGGTGAAGGTTAGGGAGAAAAAGATAGCATTAAGGAAGTATAAGGAAACACAGAAGGAGTAGGACAGAGAACTGCACCAGTTAAGGCAGAAGGAAGCAGGGAGTGTAGTCAGAATAGCAAAGGCACAAACTGAGGAAAAGATAGCTAACTCAGTTAAGAAGGGGGATAAAACCTTTTATAGGTATATCAGGGAGCGTAGAAAGACAAAGGGAGGGATAGTGAGGCTGAATAGAAAGGATGGTGGGTGGACAGAGAGTGACAGTGATAAAGCAGGGATACTGAATGAATACTTCTGTTCAGTATTCACAAAAGAGGAAGTGGGGGAGGTGCCTAATCCAATTAACAGAAGCACTCTGGAGAGGGGGGTTGATCCCAGTCCTTTCACAGAAGAAAGGGTTCTGCAAGAACTCCTAAAACTGAAGGTGGACAAAGCAATGGGGCCAAATGGAATTCACCCCAGAATTCTAAAAGAATTAAGCAGGGAACTAGTGACACCACTGACTATGCTTTTTAACAAATCATGGGAGGATGGTGTGGTACCTGAGGACTGGAAGAAGGCAGATGTGATTCCCCTTCACAAAAGTGGGACCAAGATGGAGGCAGGAAACTACAGACCTGTCAGTTTGACCTCTGTGGTAGGGAAAGTGATGGAATCACTTCTGAAGGAAAGAATTGTTGAGTACCTAGAGGCCAGTGGGGTACAGGACACAAGGCAGCATGGGTTCACAGTGGGAAGGTCATGTCAGACGAATCTAATTGATTTCTTTGACTGGGTGACTAAAGTAGTAGACCAGGGAGGGGTTGTGGACATGGTCTACCTAGACTTTAGCAAAGCATTTCACACAGTCCCACACAAAAGATTAGTAGTCAAATTAACCAGCCTGGGAGTGGGTCCCAGGGTGGTAGCCTGGGTAAAACATTGGCTGAACAACAGGACACAGAAGGTAATTGTAAATGGAGTCCACTCTGAAGAAAGAGGGGGTTACTAGTGAGGTTCCGCAGGGTTCAGTACTGGGTCCAGTCCTTTTTAAAGTCTTTATAAGTGACGTTGCAGAGGGACTGGAAGGAAAAGTATGCCTCTTTGCAGATGACATAAAGATCTGCAACAGGGTTGATACACAAGGAGGCGTGGAAAGGATGAGAAGGGACTTGGCAAGGTTGAAGGAATGGTCAGAAGTATGGCAGCTTGGATTCAATGCAAAGAAGTGCAAAGTAATGCACCTGGGAAACAAAAACTCAGGGGGAAGATTACAGAATGGAAGGGCGGAGGTAGTAACAACAACAAAAATGGAAAGAAACCTAGGGGTAATCATATTAGATGACTTTAAGGTTAGCAAGCAATGCGAGAAGGTGGTAGGGAGGGCTGGTGGGATACTGGGATGCATAGGGAGAGGCATCACCAGCAGAAAACAGGAAGTTGTTATAACCCTGTACAGACAGTTGATGAGACCCCATCTGGAGTACTGCATCCAGTTCTGGGAGACCCCATCTCCGCAAGGACATAGACAGGATGGAGGCATTTCAGAGGAGGGCAACTAAAATGGTGCAGGGTCTGCAAGAGAAGCCATATGAGGAGAGGCTAAAGGAGCTTAATATGTATACCCTTGAGGAAAGGAGGGAGAGGGGGGACATGATAGAGACATTTAAGTACCTCAGTGGAATCAACAAAGTCCAAGAGGGTAGCATCTTTCAGAAAAAGAGATGTGCAAGAACAAGGGGACATAATTTGAAGATTGAGGGGACTGCTCAGGGGCAATGTGAGGAAGTATTTTTTCACAGAGAGGGTGGTGGATGCATGGAACAACCTTCCTAAGGAGGTTGTGGGGTCTAAAACTGTGACAGAATTCAAGAATGCATGGGACAGACATAAGGCAATTTTTGTGAGGGGTAGGAAGAAATAGGCTGTTGGTTAAATAGGATCTGCAGCTTATCCTCTAGGTAGGGAAATGGGCAGACTAGGTGGACCAAGCGGTCCTTATCTGCCATCAGAGTCTATGTTTCTATGTTTCAGCGTAACACAAACATATTTACAAGACAAGAAATTAGAGAAGTAATATCAACATTCTCCACCTCCCCAAAAATAAAACACCAGGTTTAGTTATTTAGAAGGTACAGTATTACTATTGAATTTTACAATACATTCATCTACTTATTATTACCATGGCTTGAACTTTTCTGGCTCTTCTACATGGGTACATGGGTGGTGAGAGTGTTACGCAAATTATTTCCTTTCTAATATGATGAATTTACGTGTGAGCTAGTGGGGATTTACTTTGGATTTCTCCCCAACTATGTGAGAGGTAGTCGTACAGGTAAAATTCTTACTTTGACTGCACAGTTCACTGGAACTTAATCAAGATCAATTCCTGTGGTTATTGCATTGTCTTCGCTATTTATTATTTTAACTTTCCAACTTTTTGATTTTCTGCTAATCCTTCCTCTACTATGTGAGAGGTAGTGGTGGGGTTAAACTACTTCTGGACCATTTAACCAGAGTAGTGGGAGCACTCTGGTCTCAGAATTCAAATTACACTTTATTATTGTGACTGTTTTTTCTTTGTTTTTTACTTTGCAGAGTTATAATTGAATTGATAGTTTTGTATAATTTTGCATAAGTTTTATTCTATTTCTTTTTTAGGAGTGTGTCGGATCTGGTTGTGGTGCGTATGGTGGTGTATATGTGGGTGTGTAGATTTTACTGGTTTATAGGTTTAAAGTTTGATTTGTTTTGTCAGCAGTTTTTCTGAGTTGAAGATGTGTTGGTAGGCAGCTCTCCTGGTCAGGCACTACTCCCACACCAAACTTTGAGTCCTCTACCCCTTCAGTCCCCCCCCCCACTGGCAGCAGTTTATAGATGCTGCAGGGCACTGGGAATGATAGACAGGAGGCAGAAGGGGGCTGGGAGTCCTGAACCTCAGAGTGGGGTGAGTGGGGTGCTCGTTTCAGGGTAGTGAGGACCAGGAGATGCCCTGGGGTGAAATGGATTCCAGAACATGGTCCCCGACTTCTGGTCTCCATACCCAAGGGTTCCAGTGTTTCTGGGCTGATAGCTCAGCCAGCACTGAAATCTCATCCGACTTGAGTGGTGTTGTGCAATGCCTGGTCTATTAGAAACAAGACAGCTATTATTGCTGATCTTGTTGGGACAACAGACCTGGCTTGCATCACCAAGACCTGGCTGGTTGATAATGCTGGCCCCATTTTAGAGGTAGCTATTCTGGCTGGGTTCTCAGTGATACATTGCTCAAGATTGAGCCACAGGGGCGGGGGTGTAGCCATTTGTTTTAGATCAGAATTTGGCCTTAGAGGTGTGCCAGTTGAGAAATCCAGATCATTTGAGTATACTGTGGTTGCAGGTGTGGGGTGTAGGACCATTCTCATCTATCATCCACCTGGAGATGAAAAATTGTTCCTACAGAAAGTAGCAGACTTTGTGGTCCACATGGCATTTGAGTCACCTAGGCTGATGGTCCTGGGTAAATTCAATACCTGGGTCAATGATGAACTCTCGCAGTTTGGTCAGGACTTCCTCTAACTTATGAATTTGTTGTGCTTCACACAGGTAGTTGCCTCTGCAACCCATAATCAGGGTCACTCACTCGAACTTGTTTTCCTCCTGGGGATGGAGATCTCCTATTTGGTGGTGGAACAAGTTGGTTGGTCTGATCACCACACTATAAGGTTCAATCTCCAGGCTCCTCTCATAGGCCTTCCCCTGTGGAGATGGGCAGATACTGCCCTTTGAGGGATGTGACCCCAGTAGTCTATTGGTAGTATTAGACTTATTGGGATTTTCAGGGGCAAGTGATGCTCCAGAAAGTTTGGTTCGGGCTTATAGTAAGGTTGTCACTGAAGCTCTGGACTCTGTCGCTCCTGTCTGTGTTCATCCTATCTTCCTCCGCCCACGGTCCTCGTTGTTTGATGGGACCTTGAGGGAGCTGAGACCAGTTGGACAAAGGTTAGAGCAATGCTGGTGGAAATCTGCCCTGGATGCTGATTGCCTTAGATTGATAGAACATTATCAAGTCTGTCAATCAGCAGTCACCCATAAGAAGGCAGAGTTTCTGTCTGGGGAGATTGCTGCAGCTCAGAGTCAACCTCCTCAGCTCTTTCAAAATGTGGACAGGCTGTGCAACCCAACCTGTCTGCAGGCTTGAATTGTGTTTTCCCATGTTAGGTGTGATGAGTTTGCTCAATTCTTTGTGTATAAGGTGGCCAACATCAGGGCTGAGATCTGGCCTGTTCATTATATGGGTATTGGTGGTGGTCAGTGCTTGGTTACTTCTCTTTGGTTTTCCCTGGATATCCTTCAAGTGGCCAGAGATCATGGATATCATGGGGATTGTCCAGATTATGCCACCAACATGCTGTAGTTTGGACCTGGGCCCAACACACCTGATAATCGGGTGTGTTGATTCCATCAGCCCCATCCTTGCTAAGATAGTTTGTTGCTCCTTAGAGTCAGGTGAATTCCATAGCTCCTTGAAGAAGGCGGTGGCAACACCACTCCTTAAGAAAGCTACTCTGGACCCAAACTGCTTTGCTAACTACAGACCTATCTGTAACCTTCCCTTTGTAGGGAAGGTGATTGTAAAAAGTAGCTGCGTTGCAGCTGGAGAACCATCTTATCATCCACAATGTCTACGATCCTCTCCAGTCCAGTTTCCAGAAGAGGCATAGTACTGAGACTGCTTTGGTTCGGGTGCTCAATGATCTCCTGATGGCAAGAGATTGGAAATGACGTTCCATTCTGGTGCTTCTTGATCTCTCTTCTGCTTTTGACACCGTGGACCATGGGGTGTTGTTTGAGCACCTGAGGGTAATCTGTGGCCTGGCAGGTTCAGTCCTTAGATGGTTTCAAGTCATTTCTCACCGAGAGATTTCAGAGGGTGGTGTCCAGGAGATTTTCCTCTGACCCATTATCTCTGCCATGTGGGGTCCCCAGGGCTCGGTGCTGTCCCCAATGTTGTTCATGGAGTGTATGCTGCCCCTTGGAGACCTTATGAGATGGTATGGCTGAATATTCAGTGTTATGCAGATGATACCCAGTTCTACCTGTCCTTTGTACCTGACCTGGATAGTGCAGTCTCAGTCTTTAACAGCTACCTTATAGAAACCCAGGACTGGATGAAATCCAGCTGGTTGAAATTAAATTCAAAGAAAACTGAGGTATTGCTGGTGGATCCAGGTCACCAGATAGAGGGGTTGGTGGCAATGCTGCCCACTGGGCTTTTGCTTGGAGGTGTCCAGCTGCCTTCCTCCAAATTGGTCAAAAACCTTGGGGTGACTCTTGATGATGGATTGACATTGCTTTCACAGGTGATGGCAGTAGTCAAGTCCTCATTTTATCATCTGAGGAAGATTGCTAGGATTAAGCTCCTTGTTCCATCCAATGACCTACCAACATTGATCCATGCCTTTCTAACCTCGTGCCTGGACTACTGTAACTCCCTTTACCTAGGGCATTCAGGGGTTGACATCCACCACTTATATCTGGTGCAGAATGCTGCAGTGCAGGCATTGATGGAGACTCCTCGCTTGAGCCACATCACTCTTGTGCTGTGTGAACTGCACTGGCTACCCGTGCAGTGGCAGGCCACCTTCAAGGTTGTGTTTATGACCTATAAGGCCCTGCATGGACAGGATCTGAGCAATCTGCAAGAGTTCCTGAATCCTTACTGTCCCAGCTGATCTTTCTGCTTAGCTGACAAGGGTTTGTTAGAGATTCCCAGGGGACGGCTGAAAACGTCTGGGTCCCGTGCTTTTATGTTTGTAGCCCCTACTCTGTGGAATTCTCTACCTCATCAGATTTGAGAGTACAGGACCATGGAGTGCTTCAAGATGGCCTTAAAAACTCATTTATTTTATCTTGTTTATGGAGATTGCACATAGTAACTCTGCTTGTATTCTTTTTATGTAATTATTGGAATCAGATGATTTTATCATTGTATCTGTTTTAGTAGTGTTATCCTGTACAGCACTTTGGTTATAGAATTACACTTTATAAATAATGATTATTATTATTAACTTATGTTAGAGGAAATAGTGAATACAGAGTATGACTTCCCCCACTCTTTTAACGAGGCAAGTATCATCCTAATTCCAAAGGAAGGAAGAGACACTAAATTAGTTAATAATTACAGACTAATAGCACTACTTAATAACAACTATAAAATATTTGTAGAGTTAATAGTTAATACATTAAAAGGGGGCTAATGGAGGCAATATATACTGATCAATTTGGCTTTGTACAAGGATAAATGATTTTATGTAATAACGGTGAAAGCCTAAAGGCGATCGCTGTTATCATGAAGTCAAAGTGCCAAATACTTTTTTCTGTACTCTGATACCCTAGTGCACAGCAAAATGGCACCGGTGACTTCATTTTTTAATGTATTCAGTAGGGAGATGCACCCCCACACCCCTCTTTGCACCCACACCCTCTACTAAAGGATTCTCTACTCCAGGATGGTGCATGTCGGGGGGGTGAAAACAATAAAAAAAAATAAAAGGTTTGGGCTGGGTGCAATAAAAATGACAAGCACCCAGACCTGAACCCTGTACTCTGCTGACCAGTGCTGGCAAACCACCCACCTCTCCACGGGCTTAGCTCGGCACCCTCGATGGCACAAACCCTCATGTCCCCTCACTGTGTGTGCTCACTTCCCCACTGAACACATATGTATAGCAACATCCTGTCACTATACTTGCCCACTCCCTATCTGTGCCTCCTGGTCTCCCGTAGCTGTCCCTAAAATGTGCTGGGGAAGAGGTCACCATTATTGTAGGTGCACTTTCCCCAGTGCCAATATCATGGGCTACTTGATAAACAATATTATAAATGACAAGGAACCAGTAAACTGATACAGCTAGTGAAGGAAAGTGGAGGCGAGTGTCATACAATTTCAGTAGATGCCACAAAGGCATTTAATTTACTTAGCAAAACATTATTATTTAAATGTCTAGAATTTTGGAAAGTCCAAGGGATATTACACAAAGTAAATCAAGAACTTTATTACAACTCTTCAGTTAGGTTTACTGTAAATTTTTATTTATCATCATCCCTTCAAATGTTGAATGGGGTGAGACAGGTGAGCTCTCTATCCCAAGAATTGTACGTATTATGTTTGGAACCATTCTTATTTCATTTAAGGAATAATGATAGAATACTGGGGATAGAAACACAAGAAGGAATGATCAAAGTTTATGCATTTGCTGATGATGTTTTAGCAATGCTGAAAACATTAATGTGACCCTTCCTGAATTTAGAAAGGAAGTTACAAAATATAAATGTACTATGAAAAAGAAGGACAACGTAGTCACATGATAGTGTTTTAAAATTACATTCACATTTTATTTGAAAATGAAAAAATAAACAAAACAGCAACAAATATTCCCAGAAGCTAACCAACGTTTCACATGCTACACCATGCATTTTCAAGGTGAAGTTACATTGCTGAGGACCATTTTTTATGAGGCACTCCCTTAAAAATACAGTACATAAATACAATACCTATATTGTACATAAAATTCCCTAAAGCCAGTAACCACATACATCACAATAATCATACCTAACCACTATATCAATCCTACAACTGGTGCATAGTCTAAACATTCTTATAGACAAATAAGCATCAGTCTCTATATTTAAGAAGGGTAAAGATAAATAAATTTGTGTAAATGCAAATTATTTAACTAAAGTGCATACTACTAAGTGCTGAAAGTTTCTATATACATATATAAACATCACTCACTATGTTACAGTAAAAGCAGGATACAATTAAATAAAGCATGTGGGCCCATGATATTTAACTACAGTGCTTACTGATAAGTTATAAAGATTTATCTTTTCTGTTTTAAAAAAGGTATGAGACTGAACATTTCATTAAGTCCATCATCACCACTAGCTCGCAAAACATTTTATTTATTTAGTTTTTGTTGACTGGGTAAGTGCACTAAACAAATTCTGCCTATTTTCAGGCACGACCCGGAGGAGGGTGATACAGATAAATGCCAACTGAACTTGAATCAAATTAAGCTGTTTGTGGTATTTTTAGTGAATGAGGGAAATTTGGCCAGGACACCAGGAAATTCCCCTACACTTTTCGATAAGTGCCATGGGATCTTTAACATCTACCTGAACTACCACCAATCCAGGCAGGTGGGACCTCAGTTTAACATCTCATCCAAAGACAGCATCTCAGAAGTGCAGCACCCCTCTCATGCTGCACTACAGTGTCCATACTGGGATATTAACCCAAGTGCCAGATGTGGGAACTGAACCCACAGCCCTCTGATCTCCCAGTCTCAGAGGTGAGTGTGCTACCTACTGAGCCATTGAGACTGCATATTGCATATGACACTTATTGCCATCTGCTCTCTGATTGCAATAGCACATTATCTAGGACCCCGGGGCTCAATTTAACTTTTTGGAGGCCTTAAAGTTTAAATCATGCGTGGTACCCATTTTCATGCTATATTTGTGTTATATTTATGTACTGTATTTTTTTGTTACAAATTAAATCAGTGTTATTCAATTTTTAAAAGGAGAACACATGCACAAAACCATTTACAGAACAGTGTACGTGTACACTAAACTGAAAAAAGTAACTCAAAGAAAATACAAAAACAAACCACACATCCCCATCCCTTAACCCTCCCAATCTACCCCCTCTCTGGAGAGTGCTGAGTAACTCATTTAAAATCAAGCTCTCAATCTGAAAGCAGTACTGAATGTATTCAGACATCAGAATGGGGTAGTCAGAGGATATGCCAAAGGTTTCAGGATATATGAAGGGTGTGAAGTTTACCCCATTTCTTATTAAATGAAGGTACGTGATTCCGGAGGCTGGCAATCATATGTTCAGTCTGAAGAGTGAAAGAAAGTTCTTGCAGCCATTTGGAGTATGAAATATGCATCTGGTCCAACCAGTGTCTTAGGACCATTTTTTTAACCATCAAAGAGATGAGGGCCATATGGTATCTCCTCTCTCTGACTGGGATCTGAGAATAGTCAGCAATAATAAATATTTTTTTGGGAAAAAAAGGCCAGTTAATCCCAGCATGGGGTCACTCCATTCTTCTGTTTGTGACCATAAAAAGGTTACCTTCTCACAGAACCAAAAAACATGAAGAAGGGTTCCATCAGCTTTTCTACATCTAGTACAAATGGGGAAGGGGAGGCAACCCATCTTGGCTAGCCTGACTGGGGAATAGTACATGCTGTTCAGTATATGGTACTATGTGAGTCATAACCTGTCTTGGGTTAATTAAAGGCGGAGATCTTGCCAAAGACATGGCCAGTTAAAACTGATCCCTGGGAGCAAGGATTCCCATACCTCGCAGCCAGCTGGGGAAAGAGAGGGGTGGGCAGTAAGCAACCACAGATACAAACCAGATGTGCTGTGAGATTTAATGGCCCACTTTTGTACCTGGATGTGGAGGTCCCGGAGACTAGAGGGTTTCATGATGGGTCCAAATTGTTATAATATCAGATGACGGATCTGGTAAATTTTAAAGACACATGCAGGGCCAGTTGGAATTTATCCATTGACTCTGGAGATTTCAGAAGGGAAGATTGAGAGTAAAAATACACAACACTCACATTCAGTGGTAAGGGAAGCCAACTTGGATTCAATGAGTGTTTCCCAATCTTAATATTTAAATTAGAAAAGATAGGTTGCATGGTATCTTTAGAAAGGGATATTTTAAGATAAGCACACATTTGGGAGAAACTTTTAGAGAAATACTGATTGGAGTGGCAGTTACTGTGTCTGGTTAGGACTTCCAAGGGGTGAAAAGAATAGTGGTGGGTAAAAGGCTGTGGAGCATAAAAAGCTGTGATTCAATTTGTATCCAGACAGGAATGTACTCGGAGTCAAGAGCTAACTGGAGATTAAAGAACCACTTTCCACATTTGTAGAGATTGCTAGCCCAGTAATAGAGGAAGAAATTAGGAAGTCAGAGTCCACCAAAATCTTTGAGAAGGCTCAGCTTAAGATAAGAACGTCTGGGTGGTTTATTTAATCAGATGAAGGAGGTAGTCAAGAAATGTATACATTTGAAAAAGTAAAGAGTAAGTATGATATTGAACATGCTTAAGTGGTATAAAGGTCTAGGGAGGATGTTCATTTTAATTATATTAATCCTACACCACAATGAAATGGGAAGGTCTTTTCACCTTGATTAGTCTTGTCCAATGACTGACAGGAGATGTTCAAAATTCAGTTTCACCAGAAGTGAGGGATTGGAGGTAACAGAGATGTCTAGATATTTAAGAGAGTGAGAAGACCATCGCATACCAAATGAGATGAAATCTTGACTGCTGATAGAGTGATTGAGGGTGTATATTCCAGTTTTACTGATATTAAGTGTATAGTTAGAGTAATGACTAAACTAGTCAATTACCTTCAAGGCCTCAGTAAGAGAAGGAACTGGATCAGAAAGATGAAGTAGGATATCATCCGCATATACCAAGATAGAGGGGGAAAGGTTGCCAATAGGGATGCCTTTTATGTTAGGGGAGGACTTGAGGCACCAAATAAGTGGTTTGAAATATATGTTAAAGAGGAAGGGAGATAGGGTGCAACCCTGATGTGTGCCAGAATGTAATGACAGAACAGAAGAAAATAAATTGTTGCAGTAGATTTTGCCAATGGAGGTGAATAAATCATTTTCAGCCATCAGAGAAATGGGTCTGGAAAGCCCATATTCTGTAGTGTAAGCCACAAAAAAGACCAGGCCACTCTATCAAAGGCTTTCTCTGCATGAAGAGAAACTCAGGTTGCTGAGAGAGGGGAGGCTTGGGTGGCCTGAAATAAGTGACTAATCTTATGCAGATGATCTGTAGAGGATCTCCCAGGTACAAACAAAACCACCTGTTCCAGACTAAATAGCCCAGACCATACTTCTTTGATATGGATAGCCAGGAGTTTGGCTAGAAGTTTGATATTGCAGTTTAGTAAGGAAATAAGGTGATAGCTTGACAAGTGGTTAATTGGGGGTTTATCTGTTTTAAGAAGGAGGATTATAGTGGTTTCTAGAAGTGAGGAGTCCAAAGCCTCTGTGGAAAACATAAACTGATAGAGTCAAAATAAAATAGAGGACGGGTCCTTAAAGAAGGTTTTGTAAAAATTCAAAGGAAAGCCATCAGGACTAGGAGCTTTATCTAGCTCCAGCCTTGTTATTGCAGTTTCTATTTCTGCCAGGGAGATAGGTGCCGAGAGAAAAGCATGATGGTGATCTGTGAGGCAGGGTAGTGGAGCAGAGTCCAGGTACGATAATATTTCTGTTGTGGATGGTGGTGAAGGTGCTTACCATATAAAGTAGAATAAAACTTCTCAAAGACAGCCACCATCTCTCTGGGAAGTGTTTTTAAGGATCCATCTGGGGCTAAGATTAAAGGGATAAGTCTAGAGGCCTCTTGCTGTCCAAGTCAGTGTGCTAACTCATGCCCGGCCTTTCCTCCTTGTTCAATATATTTGGCTTTGGTCTTAAGAATGGAATACTCAGTTTTCTCCTGGAGGAGAGTAGCATATTTGTCCCTGAGGGATAGAAGAGTCCTTAAGGACTCCAAAGAGGATGTGGGAGAAAGAGATTGTTCCAGAGTATGTATTTGGGCCAGGATCACTTATGCTTCCACTTCCCTGAGATGTTTCCAGGTGGAAGCTAGGCGAATGGGTTTGCCCTTCAAGAAACATTTCAGGGCACACCATTCCTGATCTTGTCTCTTTACAGTCTTCTGATTAACAGTGACAAAAGTTTGGATAAGATTAGAAATTCTAGTAATGACTTGCTTGTCCTTGAGAAGCTGGGTGTTAATTGTCCATGAGTTATCACGCTGTCGGTTAGGGTTTGGGAAATTAACAGCCAGGCCACTGCAAGTTGGGGATCACAATAGATTCAAGGCCAGCATTATAGAGACCAGGAAGTAGGGACAGACTAGTAAGCACATAGTCAATTCCTGAAGAGGTGTGACATACCATTGAATAGAAGGAATAACTGTGAGAAAGAAGGTTGAGTACCCCCCCAGGGGTCATATAGCCCCATTAGTTCCATGAACTCTCTCAAGGCTTGTTGTGTGGCTGAAGGGTGTCTGAGGGACTCAGATGACTGATCAAGGTCTTGAGTGAGGGGGGATATTCCAGTCTCCTCCCAGAATGAAGGGTAAGTGAAGGAACAGAGTCAGTTTGTCTGCTAGCTCCATAAAGAATCCTGGGTCACCACCCACCAGGCCATATACATTACCTAAAACAAGCTCTTGCTACTCAAGTAGACCTATAGCAAGAATATAATGACCCTGAGGGTCTGAAATAGTATGGTCCACCTGAAATGAGACAGAACAGTTTATTAAGATGGCACTGCCCTTACTAGAGGGTGATTCCCCAGAGACGAATACCTGGCCAATCCTCTGTCTATGAAGTTTAACCAGAGGTGGGATTCCTGAAGAAAGTCTATTTGTGCATGGAGTACAGAAAGATGTTTAAGTACCTGATGCATCTTGAGCAGATCTCTGAGACCCCTAACATTCCAGGACACAACTTTTGTTCAGTTGCTAGTCATATTCATTAGAATCAGTCCACGTAATCCTGTATGCAAACAAACTGAAGCATCCTCCATCCCACCCTCCGTAATCCCCCATCATCTGATGACTTGACCAAATAGATAACTGGTATGATTAACAAGCCTGATTAATTGACAGAACCAATGCACAAATACAGATCAGAAACCAGATTCCCACCTAGTCACAATTTGCATAGGTTCAATGGGAGGGCCAACCACCCACCCTCCTCTGGCAATCAAGTAAGTGAACAGTGCCAAATGTTGAGTAGTCTGAATAAATGAGACTAACCCCTATCCCACTGTTGAGGCAGGCACAATATATCAGACATGATATAGAACCATTTAACCTCCCCCTCCCCCTTCCTTCTAAAACCAACATCCATCCCACCCCCACAACTAGAACTATATACAAAGGCCCTCTCAAAAATACAGGTGCTTAGTAGGCTAGAACAATTCAAAACTAAAGAGCATATTGTACCTAAGGCCCTGTAACTTCTGACAGTAAAAAAATATAGCCAGCATGAGTATGCCCCTGTGGAGATTATACACTAAGGAGAGTTAGAGGGCATACTCCATATCTGAATAAGGAAAGGGAGCCTCCTATACCCCATCACAGGGCAAGTAACTGCATATTTGAATGCTGTCAGCAAAAAAAACATTAGAATGGTGTATAGGGCCCACCTGCCTATGCTCCAGGACACAATGAAAACAACCCACGGGAACAACTGCATCCTGGGCCCCCCATCCATCCACCCACCCATCTATATCGATATCGATAGAGATAGATCTATATCTATCTATATCTATATATGGATGCAAGGGGGGGGGGCCTAGGATGTTGTTGTTCCACAGTGATTTATATATATATATATATATATATATATAGATGTGTGTGTGTGTGTGTGTGTCATGGTGGAACTATCGCTAACTTATGCATTAAATGGAGTTTTTTCCATACATATATATATATATATATATACATATATATATATATATATATATATATATATATATATATACAGTATATGGTAAAAACTCTATTTAATGCATCAGTTAGGGTTGTTTCACAGTGTCAAAAGTGAGGAAATTTGGTGTTAGGTTGAAAACCCTAACTACATCCCCACCCCCACCCCCACCACACACACACATACATGCAAGTAGAGGAAGGACCGAGGCAACACAACCAATCACACAACCAGCAGGAGGTGTATACCTGTGTTACTGTAGCAAGTAGGTAAGAAATCCAACTGCAGGTATCATACAGCATTTCCAAACTTGTTCTACAAGGTTAGTTCTCCTAAAGGTGAAAGAAGGTGGCAGTAGCGAAAACTGTGTACCTCGCTACGTTTTCAACATATGAGTGAAAAAGGCATCATGGGTGCTGCAATGTTAACCTATGGGCAATTGCTCAGTTTTGAAACAGTGTAACGTTGTCATCCTTAAGTATTTTAGCAAAAAAGCAGGGAAAGGCACATCTGTGGGACCAGGGCTTGTACCCTGCAAATTGCAGCCCAAAGGAACAAACTGTTTGGTTGCAGGATGAAGGCAAAGATGTTCGGTGTTTAGGAGCATAGTTTGGCAAAACAGTGTCACAAATATGAAAGTGTCATAAATGGAACACACGACAGTGTCGCAGTTTCGAAAGCATGCAAAATAGTGTCACAAAATACTGCCACAAACACGAAAAGTGTCTCAAATGCATACCACAAGACTAGCATTTGCGAAATTATTTTTTGAAAGTATTTCACTGAATGTGCAAAATCCTGTTTTGGGTCTTGTACACCCCAAAATAACATATGTGTAGTCTGTGTTATGTGTTGGTGGCAGCGTGTGACCCAAGATGCCCAGTTGTCTGTAGTGATATGTGTTGTGCGGTGCATGGAACATCTTGATTCAGAGTTAGCAGTGACTACCCCATGCCACAGTGCAATGGGAGCATGGGTGTGTGGTTTTATGGTTTAGATAGTTGTATGTTAATTCTGTTACCTGCTGTTGGTTGTGTGTGTGGTTTGTTGTGTTGCCTTGCTCCTTTCCCTACTTGCATGTACGTGTGTGTGTGTTGGTGGTGGGGGTGGTGGAGGTGGGGATGCGCAGTTGGGGTTTTCAACCCCAACACAGAATTTCCTCACTTTTGTCACTGTGTAACAACCCTAACTGATGCATTAAACTGAATTTTTTTTACATGAATTTCCCTTCTTTTTGAGAATGTGCACTATAAATAGTGAATGGTATGTGGTGGTGGGAACGCAGGCCCTTCAGGCCCCACTCTCCCACCATGCTTCCCATTTTGCGTAATAACCCTTACAATAATGGTAATGCTAACAGTAACAATAATGGCAACATTAACTGTAATCCTAATGGGAACAGTAACGCCTACAGTAATGCCAATGCTAATGGTAATATTATCAGTAACTAGAACAGTAATGGTAACACAAGTGGTAATAGAAACGCGAACAGTAATGGTAATACAAATGCAAACGCAAATGCAAATGCGAATGGAAACTGTAATGGCAACGGCTAGGCACAAGAAAATAGTAATGCAAACAACAACATAAACATAAGCACAAATGCAAATGCTAATGGTAAAGAAAACACAAATGCAAATGGTAATGCAAAAGGTAATGAAAACACCAACGGTAACAGTAAAGCAAGTGGAAATGCAAATGCTAACGGTAATGGCAATGGTGATGCCAAAGGAAACAGTAATGCAAATGGAAATGCAAACGCAAATGAAAACGCAACTGCAAATGTTAACACACAGGTTATGCAAAGCAAAATGCTAACACAAACTGTAATGAGAACGGAAGTGAAAACATGAAAGCAAATGCTCGGTAAAAGTAACGCAAATGCACACGCAGATGGAAACAATTATGCAAATGGTAACAGAAACTCAAGTGCAAACGTAAATGCAAACAGTAATGGAAATGCAAACGGTAATGGTAATACAAATGGAAACGCAAACAAAAATGCAAATGCAAATGGTAACAGCAGCAGAAAGGCAGAAGGAAACAGTAACACAACTGACAACAGAAATGCAAGAGCAAACGCAAATGCTAACAGTAACGAAAACGCAAATGCAAATGGTAGCAGAAATGGTAACAAAAACAATAACGGTAAAGCAAATGGAAACGCAAACGATAACGGTAATGGCAATGGTGACATCAAAAGAAACAGTAACACAAATAGAAATGCAAATGAAAATGCAACACAAATGGTAACGCTCATGGTGATGCAACAGAAAATGCTAATCTAAATTGTAACGGGAGCGCAATCAAAAATATGAAAAGCAAATGCTAATGATAAAAGTAACGCAAATGCACAGATTTTGTGTCCCAAAAAGGTGCATTGACAAGCACAGTGAATACAAAGAATGTGGGCACAATAATGGCCCTCAGACCAGAAAATGACACTTGGGGTGGGATATTCAGAAGGGTTGCGCATGGTGCAACACAGCTGCACCAATGTGCAACCCACTGATGTGCCCCGGTGCGATATTCAAAAGGGGTAAGTGCCTGGCACAAATCACGATGCGCCGGAGTGCATCACTAATGTATGCAGTGCAAGTGGGGGGGTGTGCCCATGCACGCTCGGCACATTCTGATATTCAGCCCAAGATGTGCTGAGCCCATGCAGGCACAACCCCTACTTGTGCTGCACACAGTTGAGCCAAAAAAAATGGAGCAACATCTGGCCACCCACAGGTGAGCTACCGTGTTGCAGGGCACAACATGGCAGCTGCCAGCTGTGGGTGGCCACCTGAGCTCTGGCAGCACCTTCGTGGTAGTGTCCCCATGCCCAATCGCAGGCATTAGTATTGTAATAAAGGTCCTATATCCCTGGTGGTCCAGTGAACCGCTCGCAGCCCGATCGCGGGCAGAAGTATGGATCCATTCACATTTCTGGACTGTGTAGTACAGTATGGGCTGCACGCTCATTTGCCCACGCTGTGGACCAATGGGCGTATACCCCTACCATATGGAGTCAGTTGGTGGGCAGTGGGCCGGCATGCAGGTGGGGAGCTGCAGCCCGCCACTGATCAGGGAACAGCTGGGTGGTGGGGCTCAGTGGGTGGGTGGGGAGGGTACTGCTGAACCACCATGGATGGATTGGTTTTTCATATTTTATTACTGATGCCCGCGATTGGGCTGCGAGCAGTCCACTGGACCACTAGGGATACAGGAGGGAATTACTTTCATACTTCTGCCTGCGATCGGGCTGCGAGTGGTCCACTGGATCACCAGGGATATAGGGTGTTTTATATTTTATACATATGCCTGTGATTGGGCAGTGGGGCACTTTGCCACTTGTGCAGGGGGCGTCGGTCCCCGACAGCTGCAGCCTGGCAGGGCGCCAGGTGTATGTCACCAGGGATGGGCTCACCTGCATGCAAATGGGGCCGTAATGACATGCAAATGGCCCCTTTTGCGCCTTGCATGTACTATGGCACCATTTGCATGTGCACTTTTTTTTTTGTTGAAACATGTCTTTATTCATTTTCAAAGAAAGGACAAGACAAACAAAATCCTGGACTCCGGGATACACAATCCAAAACGGATTGTGTAAACTATATACAATTTAACTATTTACATGCACAGAGAAAGTATCACCCCTCCCACTGATTCTAACTCTATAATCAACAGCACTCCAATATAAAAGCGTCGGGCTGCTTGCCAAACCAACCTTCTCCCCTTGCTCCCAAAAGGATTTCATGCAGCCTATCAAGTACTCTTAGACCAATTTCATATTGAATTAAGGCTTATTCAGGAGGTGACACCTCTCTGCACCCCCCAGAAAGAGAGAGTGTCCCCCACCCCAGCTTCATGGCAGACCTCCCTTTTTATTACTAAGCTCGTCCCAAAACCTTACCAATCCACTTACTGGCACAACCTAGCCCTATAATCTCCCTAACAACTCTGTTTATCTATACCCATTCCAACCCAAGTTTTCAGCTAAACACAGCCCCACAGACAGACCTGTACCTAGTCATGTGCCCCTTTACTTGGAATAAATTACCTCCACTACTGCCCACCTTTTGACATATAGCTGGGAGGGCCACCCTGTTATCCTGGATAACATCCTTTAAATTCAAGCCCGAAACCCACTTGGCCCATTTCCCTTTAATAACCTTATGCTCTATGAGTAAATTGGGGTTACCTACCAATGGCTGTTCTTGGGCCTTCATTTGGTCCTTTTTCTGGACCATAGTCAGAAACGACCACCAGGCTTCTGCTGTCTTCAAAATTGGGCTTCCCAACCTTTGCTTAAAGCAGTTAGTCATATTAGTAGATAAAGGTGCTTCCGGAGAAAGCCCAGCTTCCCTCATCATTTGAGTCTCTAGATATAACCAATCTGGGACATATTCTTCTACCTCCATACTATTGCCCCAATGAGCCATTAGACCCAATTGTTCTGCTACATAATACAAGTGAAGATCTGGCAGCTTAATCCCTCCCAAGGAAGGAGGGAGCTGCAAATCATTATATTTTTTCCTAGGGGGTTTACCGTCCCATAAGAAATCTGCAAGTAATTTCTTAATCATTCTGAACCACTTTTTAGAGATATTATATGGAGCTAAGTACACTGAGTATAACAACCAAGGCAGCAGATTAATTTTAATAAGCCCAAGCCTAGCCATAAAGTTCAGGGGCAACTTATTCCATCTTACTAGATCTCCCTTGATAGCTAACAACATCCCTTCCATATTTGTTTTGGCCCCTATATCATTATTCCTTGTGATCCAAATGCCCAGATACTTAAACTTGTCTGGCATCCATTGGATTCGCAGCTCAGCAAAATCTGCCTTATATACGTATGGCGTCAGGGGGAGGATCTGAGTTTTAGTCAAATTTAGTTTATAATTAGAGACTTTAGCAAATCGTTCGATTAGCTCTCTAGTCCTCTCAAATCCCACCCCCGGGTCTCGTAGGTGCAACAGTATATCATTCCCAAAGACTGAGAACTTTAACTCCCCTCCCATGATCTCCACCCACCCTTATCTGTCTGTCCTTATTAATAGCTCTCAACAAGGGCTCTAAATAAATATTAAATAATATCGGAGAAAGTGGACATCCTTGATGAGTCCCATTCTCTAACTGTATTTCCTGTGAGATATAACCATTGCAGAGGACTCTAGCCATTGGTGCAGCATATAGATTTTTAATGCTTCTAAGTAGGCCTTCCGGGAAGCCCATCTTCTCCATTATAGCAAAGAGAAAAGGATGGGAGACCCTATCAAATGCCTTCTCTGCATCTAAGAATATTAAAGCTAAAGGTAATTGAGAGTCCGCTGCATAGTTCAGGATATGATGAAGCTTCCTCAGGGCATCATGGGCCCTCCTCTCTGGTATAAATCCCACTTGCTACTGACTAAGTATAGCAGGCACTATCCGCCAAATTCTATTGGCCAATTTTTTTGTAAGAATCTTGATATCCTGGTTCATTAATGCTATGGGCCTGTAATTACCTGGTTCATCTCTAGGCTTGCCCAGTTTAGGGATTAATGTGATATAAGCCTGATAAAGGGGGGAGTGGGGAACTCCTTCCTGCATTATAATATTGAAAAATTCTTGAAGCAAGGGCATTATAGTGTGTATGTGGGTCTGATAAAACTTCGACGTAAGGCCGTCCGGCCCTGGTGTCTTGCCCACAGGTAGAGACTTGGCTACCTCTGCAATCTCTGATACGTCTATAGGGGCTGCTAATTCCCTGGCCTGCATGAGGTCTATCACCAGTAGAGGCACTTCTTTCAGAAAAAGCCCTACTCTCTCTCTCCCCCGCCATGTTCCCAATTTGATAGAAGTCTTTGAAGTAGGACGCAAAAGCATCTGCTAGCTCCTGGGGGTCTATTACGACCTTCCCATCATACCGAATGGATGTCACCATTCTGCTCGCCTCCCACTCTCTGACTCTGGCCACCAGCAGGCGCCCCAGAACATCTCCTTCTAAAAGATATTTAGCTTTAATCTTTTCTAACCAGAAGTCTATCTTGCCATAGATAATAACCCCCAAGTCACGCCTTAAGCTTCTGAGCTCCCCATCAGTTTCCTCCGTTGACCCCTCCATTGGCATTAAATAGCTAATAGCCCCTAAAATAAAGTCCTCTTTTGCCCTCCTCTGTCTGTTTTTCTGGGCTGCCAGCTCCCGAGCCACTCCTGCATAAAGCACTTTGCAAGTTGGCCAGGCCAACTTTCTGTTTAACAACGTGGGTAGTTGTTGCTGCATAATTTCTATCAGGGCTCCCTCGAGTTCATCTTTAGTTGCAGGATCCACCATTAGGGAGTCGCTCAGCCTCCATCGAAATGGTCTAAGTGGGCCTATTTTGGGTTCCCAGGTTAGTGTAATCGGGGAGTGATCTGAAAAGATTCTAACTTCTGTCGTCAACCCCCTAATACCCGTAAGTACCTCCCTATTAACTAGAAAAAAATCAATACGAGATTGGGTTTTATGCGCCTCCGAATAGAATGTCATATTATTGCCCCTGTCAGCATGAGTCCGTATTGGGTCCACTAAAGCCATAGCTTCTAAAGTTTATTCAGAGCAATTTGAGCCTTCGTTAGTGGCCCTTTCACCAGCGGGATCCTATCCTCCCAGTTATCCCTATACGCATTCCAATCTCCTGCTAGAATATGCATGTGCCCTGAAAAACCAGCTATATCCCTCTCTATTGAGGCGAAAAATTCCAGATTGGGGGGCCTTCTGTGTAATAAACCCGAAATATAAATCCCTCTGCCATCGTTTCTTGTAACCACCTGCTCCACACTATACGAACAGGATTTCCTAATTAAAATCACTACTCCTCCTGAAGCCCTCTCCTTACCTACCCAGAAGACCTGCCCCACCCATAATCACTTGAGGCTATTCAGTTCCGCTGTCAATAGGTGTGTCTCTTGTAGAGCAACAATATGGGCCCCCAACTGGTCCAGGTGTCTCATGACTATCAATCTTTTACGTCTACCCCTGAGTCCTTTAGCATTCCAAGAAATTAGTCTAATATTCTCCATAAGCCATGCCAGAGAATCATATTGGGACTGTTGACCCCCAGAGCCCAGCCTGAGCCTGCCTCCCTTATTTCTATCCTGAAGGACTCTCTCTCTTTCCAAAAACCCACCCCTTCCCCCATACCCCTGCTCCCGATCCCTAGATCACTCGCCTTCCATTCCTCGGGTCATCGATGAGCTCCTTCCTATACAACTCCCTTGCCCCTCCATGGCCTCAAGCTCTCCGGAATCTATTTGTAGACAACACAAAACTGCTCAAAACTGCTGCTCTACCATAACCCTAATTAACCTACACCCCCCTCTCTCTCCGGTCCCTCAAAATGCCTGACCCTCCACCCCGACTCTACCCATAGCTCTTAACAAGCCATTCAGGAGTAACCTCTTCCACCTATCAGAAAATTACTAATCATTTTTATCTCCCACTCAAATTGTTGGGAGACAACATATATTAACCCGTCATCCCTCCCATAATCACTCTAAGTTATAGCCTCTTCCAGTTTCTGTCCCGTTGACTCTGACCTCCGCCCCCCCTCACGGTTTCCTATGCCACTCTTCTTTGCCTTAACAGTGACATTAGGCCATCTTTTAGTTTATTAACAGCTCCCCACCCAAGGGTGAGTTTCCCTTATGGATATTGTCAGAATCCTTGGCCCTCATCTTAACCGACTCATTAAGCACCTCCCTTATCTTTCCCCTGAACGATCGGGGTAATAGGGAGCAGTGATGATCCATAAAAACATCAAGCAAGAGAGACCAGTAACCAAAGAATTCTTTTGGATAAATCCTCCTAGTGGACCGAGGGTAAGAATGATCCTCGCCATCCCAAATACTCACCAAATCTGGCTGCCATACCCTCCTTTTACCCTTAGTTGACACTTATGTATACCCTTCGGATTGTCCCCTCAAGCCCTTATCATTTTTAGTGTCCCTCAGAACTGGCCCCTTTCTGCCTACTCCAAGTCAGAGGTCACAGCCACTGCCCTTTCAGCCTTCTCTCCTTAGCCGTTCGACACATTCCCACGTCCCATCCACATATTTAACAAAATCCCCCTACCTCTCCTTGTGCACCTATGCTCACCCCTTCCCACTTTTGCTCCCTTTAAAGTCTCCCTCCTTCCCCAATCCTGTAATAATCTGTTTCAAATCCTCTTCCCCCTTCATTAACTCTTATTGAGCCCAATAGCATTCGCGGGATTTCAGAGATTTCGTCTCCCCCCACTTCAATACCCCTTCATCACATCAACTAACTGAGTTTTCAGTCTCAGCAAATTAACTTTAAATTTAACAGGTTAGCAGTTCAGAAGTCCCAGTCCAGAAACTCCTCGTCTCTCTCCCAAGCATCTGAAGCAGCTCAACTTGGTGCTCTAAATATATCCGGTAGCTCTACTCGCAGCCCTTCCAGTGCATCCTTAGCCGTGAGATATCGTTTCTCCCCAGTTTGAAGCCGAACCACTAGCGTCGCAGGATGCTGGAGCCGAAACTTGATTCCAGCCATATATAACTTCTTTTTGATTTCCATGTATTCTTTCTGCTTTCCTTTCACTGCAGGTGTTTGATCCTGAAACATCCACAGGGTGGCACCATTCAACTGCATTGATTTATTTTGCCTCGCTGCAGCTAACACAAAGACTTTTTCTTTATAATTGAGAAAGCGCATAATAATAACTTTAGGGTCTTGTCCCGGTGGTGGTACCTCTCTCAGAGCCCTGTGAGCTCTCTCTAGGTTATAAGCATCTCCATATGGCATGGGGCCAAACAATTTGAGCAGCATATCTTGAATAAAAAGAATACAGTCTGACCCTTCTGCCATCTCAGGTAGCCCTGCCAGAATCAAGTTGTTCCGTCGGCTCCTTGACTCCTGATCTTCTAACCTTTCTTCCAGTTTTTTAACTTGTTTCTTAACCATCGCAAGCTCCTGCTCCACTACCAATACTCTTCTCTCCTGGGACGCAATCCAAACCTCTGCGTCTCCCATTATCTGGGCCAGTGATTGCAGCGCTGGCTTAACAGCTGCAAAATCCACCACTAGCCCTTGTAGTAATTGCTTGATTTCCTGGATATCTTCATTACTCGATTTAACTCCCCTTTCTTCTTGTGCCACCTCCTCCTGCTCACTGGAGGTGGGGGATTGGGGCTTTGGCCTTTTGGAAGCCGGGGATCTCCCAGCCACGGGTTCCACAACCTTGGGTTCCATTTTGGCTTGAAAGCGTGGCTTAGTGCTGCTTATGAATGCTCGCTGCTTACCATGGTTCTAAACTGATGAGTCTCCCCTTATCTTTTCAATTCACCACCAATCAGGTCCTCAGACACCTCACACATCTAAGAGGGGTTTCTTTATGCAGATCAAGTTGATCCCGAAGAGAATTAAGCTTTATAAGTGGTTATGGGCCTCGGAGCAGTTCAGAAGATGTCTTACTCGACTCAACTCATCATGTGATCCTTGCATGTGCACTTTTGAATATCGCGGGTGATGCACCTAGCACAATGGTACTTGCACTAGTGCAACCCCCTGCCCCTCTCTGGCCACTTGCACTGGTGCAGTGCCATTGTGCCATGCACATTGCGGGTGGCTACAGTGCAATATTCAACAGTGCTGAACCATGGCGCAGCACCATTAAATATCACCCTGTCAGCGCCCTGGCACATCCCAGTTGTGCTGCACTCAGGCTTGTGCCACAGCCTGGCGCAGTCTGAATATCCCACCCTTGGAATACTAAATTGCTTAAATCTCAGGAACCGTACGATGTAGGAAAACAATTAAAATCTCATATTATTTATGACTTTCCAGGCTAGTTTGGCTCTTAGCCACGCAGTGGGGGAACTAAGAAATTTTGCAATGAAAAGTTTGTATCTCAAACTGTTTTCGAGAACAGGACCTGAAAGGTGTGACAGAAGCTGTAATGTTATCCTATGGGAAAAATCATCAACTTCGGAGTTCCGTAACTTTGCAGCCCTATTATATTTTGGAACCAAACCAAAAGGCACATCTGTGTGATGTTGGCTTTCTTCCCTGCAAATTTTAGCCCAAAAGACCAAACTGCTGTTTTGCAGCAGGGTGGCAAAGATTTCCTATTGTTTTGGGCATAGTGTCGCAAAGTACTTTGACAAATCATGACACTCACAAAAAAAATCATGAAGTGTAGCATATTGCAAAGGACTTTGCAACACTACTTTTTAAAAAAAAATTAAAAACATGTTTCTGGGGTGTTTTACCCCCCCCCCAAAAAAAAAAGACATGGCTAGCATCCTCCGGGCTTGACTAGGTAAATACATATAGAATAATGGATGGGCGACCATTCACAACAAGGTTGGGTTTCCCTCGAGGCAGCTGATGACATCAGAGACCTCGAGCGCTAAGCTCGAGAGGTCTCGCTGATGTCATAAACCTCCCGAGAGGGAAGCACAGCCTTAGTTGAGGATGGTCACCCATGCACTGTTTTATATAGTATATGGGTTATTGTTTAACTTCACATTATTTTATTTATACAATTATTTGTAGGTGCTGCTCCAAGACCATTCTCTCTGGTGCTCCTACTCACTCCTGTTCCTGATGCTGCCACTTATGCTAGGTCTCACTTCTTACTTTCAGTTCTCCACACCGCTTATTTTTAAAATTAGAAAAAAAACAGTTTTTCCGAAAGGGGGCCATGTATGGCTCTAGTCCATGTCCCGATTCCGAACTTAATAGCCGGTGACTGCACTGCCCAGTGCTCGCCTAATCGTGCTGTCATGTTTGTCTTTATTTTGTTCATCAAGCCTAGCCTGTGCTAATAGGTGGCAGGTCAAAGTTAAAAAGTTGTTGTACTATCGATGTGACGTCAGAATGATAGTACAACAGCTTTTTTGATCTTTGAACTGCCCTACATCAAGATTTCAGCAGTTGCTGAAATCCATGCACAACAGAAGGCACCCATATACTATAACAAGGACTGTGTCCCTAGAGGATCCCAAATTTAAATGCCAAGCATTTCTGTGACCACCAACTTTAAACAAATGGCTGATTTGTTAAAGTAAAATGGTCATTTTCGAAAGTAAAAAAGTGCATTTGCAACACTTTCGCAATTTTTGTTAACTTTTCCCATAGACTATAATGGGATTCCATTTTTTTTTAATAACTTTTGAACCATTTCATATTTTTTTCACAAAATCTTCAAAAGGCACATTGGAAACTCTGGCTGCATGTTCCCTGAAGTGTTTGGACTGACCATGCAAAATGTGCGGGCTGTAGGCAGGAGCAAAGAAACACTCAAAAACCCACAATGTATGCATTATTTGGTGCTCTGTAGCTCTGCAGCCATACATTCAATCATAATGCAACTTGGCAGGTCCAGAGACCTATGGTACCAGACTGCACATTCCAAATTTCAGGCAAATCTAATATAGTGGAAAAGTTATTAAGCTGCCGCATTTTAGATTTAGCCATAAATGGTACTTAACCTAACTATATTGCCACTATATATATATATATATATATATATATATATGTAATAGATATACCACTCTGAGGTGTGCGGTCGGCGCTCTGATATCGCCGCGAGGGCGCAGGCGGTCGTCAACGGCCGTGGTATATCAGAGCATGACCCGCACCTCAGACTGGTTTATCTATCTTATAAAATGTCAAAATTGTTTTGGAGGGGGTAAAAGTGCAGGTGTGCAGTCGCTCTGATATACATCGGTCATGTGATGCTGGTCAGCTAATGATATTGCTGCAATTTCCCTACCCATTTTATAAATATATATATATATATATAAAATGGTAGCACATTAGTGCTACCATAGTTAGGGTTGAATAGCCCTTTTAAGGTTAAATGGTGAAATTTTGCACCTTAATAACTTTGCCACTGTTCAATGGATTTGTCTTACACTTGGCAGGCACAGGGTGTAACCATAGATCATGGGATCTGTTAACTTTTTTACTGGTCGGCTATACAGCTGCAGAGTTATTAAGTGACATTTGTGCGTGCAATTGTTTTTTTCTGTGCATTCTTTGCTCACGCTTACAGGTTGCATGGTTTGCGTGACTGGTCTGAAAACTTCAGAGAACATGGGACCAAGGTCCCCAACATGCCTTTTTAAGATTTCATGAAAAAATATTGAATTGTTCAAAAGTTATTAAAAAAACAAGTTCCCATTATAAGTCAATGGGAAAAGTTAAAACATTTGATACTTTAGCAAATGCACTTTTTAGTGTCATAAATGACTCCTGTAGTGTCATGAGTCAGCCTTTTTTTTCAGTTAGTGATCACAGAAATGCTTGGCATTACAATTTGGGACCCTGTAGGGACACAATTCTTTTTGTGTTTACCTAGTCGAGCCCTGAGGATGCTAGCCATGTCTTTATTTTAGGGCTAAACACCACAGAAATATGTTTTTTTTTATTTTTGGAAAAGTAGTGTCACAAATTAGTGTTGCAAATGCGACACTTTCACCAATTTTGGAAAAAGGTGTCACAAATCACGAAAGTACTTTTCACCACTACGGCCAAAATGACAGGAATTCTTTGCCACCCTGCTGCAAAGCAACGATTATGTCTTTTGGCTGAAATTTTGATGGAAGCTAGCCAACATCTTACAGATGTGCCTTTTGGTGGTTTAATGAAAAAATATTGCAGGGATGCAAAGTTACAGTAGTCCAAATGCGATGCTTTTTCCCATAGACTAACATGGTATGCTTCAAGGTTTTGGGGCCTGGGATCTCGAAATGGTGCGAGATATCGAATATTCATCACAAAAATGCATAGCCCTATGGGCTATGCATGCAATGAAAACCTAGCCAGGAAACTCATGATTCATGTTAAATTTTATTTTATTTCTATGTCGTACGGTTACTGAGATATTAGAAACTTAGTATTACAACTGCTCATTTTCAGCTCCGATGCTCATTATTATGCATATATTCTTTGTTTTCACTGTGTTTCTCAATGGAGCTTTTGGGGACAAATAGGGTGTGCACCTCAGTTACTGTTACACGTAGGCTTTACACTTGTGTTTCTGTGCCCATTTGCATTACCACCACCAGAAGGGGCCTATGATCCCACCACGAGATTCATATGTGTTTGCGATTGTATCACTTTGTGCGGAGCCATTAGCACTTTCATTTGCATTGCAGTTGCCATTGCTATGTCACAAAACAAATCATGTGGGGGAGCGTAGGGCTGGAAGGGCCCATGCTCTCACCACCAGATCCATGTGCATTTGCATCTGCATCACCATGTGCGTAACCATTAGTGCTTTTGTTTGTGTTGCAGTTACCATTGCTATGTCACCATGCAAATCACGAGGTGAGAGTGTGGGGCCTGAAGGGTGCATGCTCCCACCACCAGATCCATGTGCATTTGAATCTGTGCCACCATGTGCATAACCATTAGCGCTTTCATTTGCATTGCAGTTACCATTGCTATGCTTATTCAGAAACAAATCGGTGCAAGGCCGAAAAGTTGTCTCCACCACCACCTTCCATTTACTATTTATAGTCCTCATTCTCAAAAAGAAGGGAAATTCATGGCAAAAAAATCCATTTAATGCATCAGTTAGGGTTGTTCCACAGTGATAAAAGCGAAAAAACTTGATGTTAGGGTTGAAAAAACCCTCTTCTACCCCCCACCCTGCCCCCCAAACTGGCATTGGGGTGTGCGTTGGGGTCATTGGCCCTAAGTCTCACCCCATCCCATATGTAAACAAGCTGAGGTGGTGAAGTGTAGGAGAATGGGGTGAAAGTTAGGACAATGACCCCAATGCACACCCCAATGCCAGTTTGGGGGGTGGGGTGAGGGGTGGAAAGGGGTTTTCAACCTAACATTGAATTTACTCACCTTTGTTGCTGTGAAACAACCCAAACTGATGCATTAAATGAGTTTTGCAATGAATCTATATAATATATATATGTGTATACATATATATATATATATATATATATATATATATAGATTCATGGCAAAAAAATCCATTCAATGCATCAGTTATGGTTGTTCCACAGGGACAAAAGCAAAGAAATTCGGTGTTAGGGTTGTCACCTCTTGCACTCTAAGCCACAGTCCCTACCAGCAGGCACTGGGTGTGCATTGGGTCATCAGTCTAACTCTCACCCCATCCATATGTAAACTGAAGTGGTGTAGTACAGGAAATGGGTGAGAGGACAGATGACCAATGCACACTCCAATGCCTGTTGGTGGGGATGGGGTAGTCTTGGGGTGCAAGGGGTGTCAACCCTAACATCGAATTTCCTCACTTTTGTCATTGTGGAACAACCCTAACTGATGCATTAAATGGATTTTGTGCCATGAATTTCCATTCTTTTTCAGAATGAGCACTATAAACAGTGAATGAATGTGGTGGTGGGAGAGCAGGGCCCAAATGTGATTTTATGTCACATAGTAACACTAACAGTAATGCAAACACAAGCACAAATGGTAATGCACATGGTGATGCAAACATAAATGGTAACACAAACAGTAAGAGGAATGCAAGCGCAAACATTAATGAATACAGAAATGGTAACACAAATGCTAACAGCAACAAAAACACAAATGTTAATGAAAACAGTAACGCCAATGGAAAGCAAATGGTAACAAAAATGTAAAGGTAACACAAATGCAAACAGAAATGCAAATGGTTAAGGCAATGGCACTGCAGAAGGAAATAGTAATGCAATCGACAACAGAAATGCAACTGAAAATGCAAACACTAAAGGCATCAGAAAAGCAAATGGTGACAAAGATGCAAATAGTAACGGTAACGCAATTGGAAATGCGAACAGTTACAGTGACAGCAACGATGATGCCAAAGCGAACAGTAACGGAAACGGTAACACAAACACAAGCACATACAGAAACGCAATTGGTAATGTGTACGGTCACGATATTGCAATTGGAAACCCAAATGCTAAAGGTAACAGCAATGATGACACCAAAGGAAAGTGAAATGGAAATGCAAATGCAAGCATGTACAGAAATGCAAACAATAACACGCACAGTCATGGTAACACAATTGGAAATGCAAATGGGAATGGTAAACAGCAAAGATGATGGCAAAGGAAAGACAAACACAAATGCAAACAGAAGCACGTACACAAGTGCAAACGATAATGCACATGGTAATGCAAACATTAACGATAACACAAATGGTAATAGAAATGCAAATGGTAAGGGAAACAGAAATGTAAACACAAGTGGGTATGGAAATGCAAAACGTAACACGCATGGTCACGGAAACGCAAATGGTAATGGTACCAGCAACGATGATGCCAAAGGAAAGAAAAACACAAATGCAAATGGTAATGCAGACAGTGACGCAAAACAAAATGCTCACAGAAACAGTAATGGAAACGAAATGGTAACAGTAATGCAAATGCAAGCGCAAACAGAAATGCAAAGTGAACTGCACACAGTGCCATACACGAGATTGCTAACTCAAATGGGCTATTCAAATGCAAATGGGAATGCTAACTGTAACAGCAACGGAAGTACACACCCTGTTTTTGCCCAACAGCTGCATAGAGAAACACGGTGAGTACAAAGAATGTATGTATAATAATGGGACTTGGAGCAGAAAATGAGCACTTGGAATACTAAATTGCTAATTTCTCAGGAACTGTATGACATAGAAAAAAAAATTACATTTCACATGAATTATGACTTTTCTGGCTAGTTTGTCACTTAGCCCAGGGGGCTAACCATTTTCTGATGAAAAGTCTGTATCTCGAAGTGTTTCTGAGCTACAGGCTCTGAAAGACATGGCAGATGCTGTAATGTTAGTCTAAGGGAAAAGGTGTCAACTTTGAGAGTACCGTAACCTTGCATCCCTGTAATACTTGTTACCAAACCACCAAAGGCACATCTGTGGCATGTTGGCTTTTCCCTCAAATTTCAACCCCAAAAGACCAAACTGTTCTTTTGCAGCAGGGTAGCAAAGAATTTCCTGTTATTTTGGGCATAGTGTCACAAAGTAGTGTCCAAATCATGACACTTTAGAAAAAATCACGAATGCGCCACAGGTGCGACACTGCTTATGACACTACAGTTTACAAAAATATCAAAACATATTTCTGGGGTGTTTAACCCCCCCAATAAAAGACACGGCTAGCATCCTCAGGGCTCGACTAGGTGAACACAAAAAGAATTGTGTTTCTACAGGGTCCCAAATTTAAATATCAAGCATTTCTGTGACCACTAACTGCATTTGTCAACTTTTCCAATTGACTATAATGGGAAACTCGTTTTTTGTATAACTTTTGAACCATTTAATGTTTCTTCACGAAATCTTCAAACAGCACATTGAGGACTCTGGCTGCATGTTCCCTGAAGGTTTTGGACAGGTCGCACAAACCGTGCGACCTGTAGGCATGAGCAAAGAATGTGCAAAAAAGCGTAAATGCACTGCAGAATGTCGCATTATAACTCCACAACCATATATTCGATCGGTATGAAACTTGGCAGATCCTGAGATCTATGGCACCGCTCCATGCCCGCCTAATTTTAAGTAAATTTATGATACAGTGGCAAAGTTATTAAGCTGCAAAATGTCACACTTTAACCTTAAATGAGGTACTCAACCCTAGTGCCACTATAATATATGGATAGATAGGTAGATAGATAGATAGATAGATAGATAGATAGATAGATAGATAGATAGATAGACAGACAGATAGATACAAAAATAAATAATATAATAAATCCTGGGACTATATGAAGGCTGCTAGGCCTACCTGTTTGCGAATGCCTAGTGGAGGTCATGTTGCACATTCTAGTTGGTTTTGCTCTGGTGCGGTGCTCAAATCCAGGGATAAGCGTGAACAGAAAAGCCAAATAGGAAAAGGGATGGAAAGCAAAAAGCTGATTAGTAGGATAAAAGGAAACAAGGAGAAATATAGAAATTAGAAGGAGATATTGGAATTTGGCTAGAACCATTTGAACAAGAAGGAGGAGAGTCTGAGAGATTAAGAGGGCGTGGAAAGTGACCCACCGTGGCACAGGGAGAATCTTCCACCAGCTAGACCAGACAAAATATGCACCTTCAGCATTCCTAGGATCAAAAAAATAAATAAATAATAAAGGTCCAAATAGAATGATAGAGTTGACTTAATGATTAGGGACCCACATTAAGCAAAACCAAGAACCCAAATTGAACTGTATGACCCTTCGCAAAAGTCCTAGATGCTGTAGTCCAGCTGGGGCTGGTAGGGATGAAAATACCACCGGACTCAGTCTTACTTAATTCTGCTCCCTAGGGCAACCAGGACTAACATCCAGAGTTCCTTGTAGGCATTTTCATGCAGCAGGAGAAGAACTGAAATCCAGAACAGTGTTGGGCCTATTTCCCCACAAGGTCTTGGAGACTCCAAGCTGTGAGGAGAGTGACAAAAGGTTGTGGGTGCACTCCAAAGGAAATCAGTCAGGACACAAACACAGGGCCAAAAGTTAATTCAAATTGCATCATCCAACACTCTAACACTCAGGTATGATCACTGAGGGTACACAGACCAGCCATTAAGGCAGCAATCAGCCAGTCATGGATCTTTGAATAGGTCTGGTAGTCAAGTTCCTGTGATGACTGTGCAGGGGTGTTGAAAGATAACAAGGAACTTGCAATGAAGGACTGAAGGCAAACAGGGTAGGCTATCTTAAACTTGAATCCTGCCACAATAAGCTTGCTAACTATCTAATGGAAAGCGGCTCTTTTTAGTCTGATTTCAAGTGGCAGGTCCTGAGTTACCTGAAGCTTTTTCCCCTCCCAGATGATTGACTGAAGGTCCCTTGTTTTAGCCAGGATGTGTTGCTACTCGAGGTAGTTCAAGAACCTGGCAATGATAGGCCTAGGGGAGGCAGAGTTTGTGGGTCTAGGGCAGAGGGAGTGGTGAGCTTGCTCAAGTTGGTAGGTCAGATTGTGGGGAGATGGGCCCGCTATCTTGGTCAGAAGCATTTGTAAGAATGTTATTGCAGAGATGCCTTCCTCCTCTTCTGGCAGGCCGAATATTCATATATTGTTTCAGTGGGAGCGGCCCTCTAAGTCTTCAGTTTTAAGCTGAAACCTCTACACTAGTTGCCAGAGTTTTACAATTTGGGGCTCTGTATACTTTTTCCATCCCTCCAAGGATGCAACATGAGCTTTGGTGTCCCCAACTCTTATGCCCAGGTCACCCATGTCCACATGGAGAGATCTAAGGTCTGTAGATATTTCAGAAAGGGTGTCTCTTAAATGTGCTAGCTCCTGAGGGATTCTGTCTTCTGCCAAGGGGATTGGAGCCTCTGGAGAAGCAGTTGATTTAGCGTGTTGTGTAGCCTGTGCTTTGTTCTTTTTGGCGGCCTTCTCAGGGGTAGACAGAGGTGTATGCTTTAGTGGCACCTGTCTGGTATACACATCCATCATGGCAAAAATCACCAATTATGATGCAAGGTAAGCTTGTAAATGGATTCATCAGTTGCTAAAGTAGAGAGCAAAGCAGCTTTGGGGATTTACCAAGCCCAGAAAATTAGATAATATTCAGATGGATGAGAGGTGAGGAGAGAGCTCCAAAGATGAGCTGCTATGGCACTGCAGACATCATGAGATCTCTATGCACTGTATCTTTAAGGAAGTGCCTCATAAAAGGATGTCCTTAGCCATGTAACTCTGCCTTGAAAAAGCATAGAGTAGCATATGAAACACTGGTGAGCTTCCAGGAATATTTGTTGCTGTTTTGTTTATTTTTTAATTTTCAAATAAAATGTCTAAGGAATATTTGTTACTGTTTTATTTATTTTTTAATTTTCAAATAAAATGTCTGTAATTTTAAAACACACCTGTGCAAATGTGATGCCCTTCTTTTTCATACTACATTTAGTTTTCATGAGGTGGCTCCAGGCTGTAGTCCTTTCAGTTTTCATGAGGTGGCTCCAGTCTGTAGTTCTTGTGCCACCTTTCTATAAAGTGTTATGAGTATACGGCTTGAGCACTAGAATGCCAGCTTGTTTGTGTTCCGGTCAAACAGGGTGCCCGGTGGGAGTAATGGGTTCCAGGCTGATAGCAGCATCCTGTTGATTTTTCTTAATAATCCAACTATGGCATTTCCCGAAGCTACTACTTCCATGAGTGCAGAAAGTAACATGGAACCAGTGGAGTTGAGGGAGTCGAGGTTACAACCAGATCAGAGGACTGCAAGCAATAATTTTGTGGACTCACTATTCTTTAAAACAGGTGACATTAATCCTTTACTTGTGAGTCATGAAATGGGGAATGAAGCATTGAATGTACCAGAACAACAGCAAAGGGAACCAGAAAATATTAAGTGAGCTTTTATTAAATTGGAAAGAGCTGCCGTGATAGCTTGTAGATTTTACTAGCAGCGGGTCACGATGACCACATACAAGGAAGTTAAAAGAGCTTAGAGGGGCTTCTGAGCGGTAAAACAGCTGGCTTTTGGTAATGACAAACCAAATTTCCTCACTAAATGGCATACCCGCTGTTTGAATCTAGTGCTGCTTTTATTCAGTTGATTTTAGATAATGCTGGAGAAACAGAACAAGATATAAGGACGTTACTTACAGAAAACGAGACACAATAGCAGCAATTTAAAATACATGCAGAATATCATCACTACAGGCAGAGATTGGAGCACACTATTAAAATTAATGATGCTAGGATCAAGAATGCTAAAGAAAAGAAACTTGAGAGGGATAGAAAGGACTATTTAGAGGGCAAAATGTTCTACTGTGAAAGAATACAAACAATAAAAATAATAGTACACCTAAATCAATTCACAAAATAGAATGGATAACAATAGAGATGTGTACTAGTGGTTCTGATTCAGACACAAATGAAGTTGGCCCTTTTTCAGTACAAAGAGGAGAGGAGCTTCCACTCCCACTCCCCCAATGGAACCAGATAATGGTGAGAGTAGAACCGTTGACTGTGATGGTGAATCAACAAGTGATAGGAGCCACACAAATGATGGAAGTGGCACAGATGAACCAACAGGTGCTGAATTTAGGACAGGAACAGAAACAAATAATAAAAATTTACCTGGGAGAGGCAAGACCCAAATTGAATATGAGGAAAGGGACACATCCTGAGGAGGAAGGGGGAGGGTATTCAGGCCTCCCAGAAATACAGCCACTGAGGAGGAGCCTACACATACTTTGGTTCGAAGAAGACTGTAGAGGGGCACCTGGGGTAAGAGACAGAGGAAGGTGAGGCAACAACTATTACAGGCCACAGGAAAGATTCCAACATGGAAGGGACTGGAGGAGATGATGGACTCCCTGGTAATCAACATCTCCCAGTATGAACTAACAGAAACAAAACAAAGAGTTTTATCTAAAGGACTGAACTTTGTCCCCATAAATAAGATTAATGAGTTCAACACTGTAGTGGACCTTCATAGATTCACAAGAAAGTGGGATTTAAAAGTCATATTTCACACTCCCTCACCTGTGAGTCAAAATATAGAGAATCAGAATGCCCCAGTATTATGTCCTCTCAGGAAGCCCTCTACATATATACCTATCTATGAGAAATGAGGCCGTATCAGTATTTGAGAGACTGTGTGAAAATGGCATTCAAGAATATATTTCTACCAGAGAGGGTCCAAGATTTTACAACTGCACCAGGGGAAAAAGCAAGCTCTGAAAGATCTATCAGAAAATTAACATATTGAAGTAAAGAAAGCGGATGGGAGGGGGGTGCTGCTGTTGTATTGGACAAAGATAAGTATTATATTGAAATTACCAAGCTATCTGATATTGAATATTATGTTAAACTGATGCATGACCATACCACTGTCTATAAGAGAGACATTGATGGAGATTTATATGAAGCTTTATGTAATGGTATTATCATGAGGCAGACATATCAGTATTTACTGATTGAGAATCCAGTGCGGGTCACCTTTTATAGGTTGCCTAAAATCTGTAAGAACCCACAGAATCCCCCAATGAGGCCAATTGTGGCCAGCATTGGGGCTTTGACTGAGCATCAGGCAAAATTTGTGGACAAACATTTTAAATCATTAGTTCCTTTTATGGCCAGTCCACATTAAAGATACCACACATTATCTGAATATCTTGGAAGATATGGTTTTGAGAGATGGAGAATTGTTGGTTGCTGTGGATATGACTGCACCGTATACAAATATACCACATGAGCAAGGGTTGGACAACTTGCGCAATTGTCAGTATCTACTGTCAGGTTATACTGTGGGCTTTATTGAGTTTCTGTTAACATTAAGAGAAAAAGTGCTAAACTATAACACCCTTTTATTTGTTGGGGAGTATTATATAATAGATAATAAGCTCTTGGGTGTGTGGTTGTGCTCTGATATACGCACACCTTGGTGTTTATCAACCACCCAAGGTGTGCGTATATCAGAGCGCGACTGCACAATGTAGCGTGGGTTATCTATCTTATAAAATGGTAAAATTGTTTTTAGGGGAGTAAAAGTGCAGGTGTGTGGTCGCACTCTGATATACTCACAGACATGTGATGGGATCCAACAAATCAGCAAACATAATTTTTCCCACCTACCCATTTTATAATTGGAGATAACGGGCATAGCAATGGAGCAGCATTTGCTCCCAATTATGCAAATTTATATTTTGTCAATTAGGAAAGAGAGTTTGTGATGTCAGGCGATAACATGTTTCTGGAACAGTTAATATATTATACTAACATACTATCTGCCAGCAGATTAGGCCTTACGGTCTATCGAGTCTGCTCGAACTTTAGATCCTTAGTTGGGTGCCGAGACCCTCCCATTCCTTGTGCTCCAGAAACCCGTATCATCCATCCCCACCCCCCGGGACAGGACATCATCTGATACATCCACTTTCTGTGTCTGTCCCATCCTCTCTTGAAGCCCTCCACTGTGGATCTCTGAACTAGCTCACCAGGCAGTGCATTCCAAGGGTCCACCACCCTCTCAGTGAAAACCTCCTCCTCTTTTCCCCTTACCTTCCACCTTCCAACTTCAAACCATGCCTCTGGTGATACCTCCTGCTTTAGTTTAAAGATCCCTCCATGTTTACCCTATTTATTCCCTTGAGGTACTTGAAGACCTCAATCATGTCCCCCCTGTCTCTCCTCTCCTCCAGTGAAAACAGGCAGAGCTCCTTAAGTCTGTCCTCATACGTCAAATCCCCTAGCTCTCGTATCATCTTTGTTGCCCTCTGTACCCTCTCTAGGAGCTGTATGTCCCTCTTTAAGTGTGGTCTCCAGTACTGTACACAGTACTCAAGGTGTGGTCTAACCAGTCCATTGTACAGCGGCAGAATCACTTCCTTGCTCCTAGAGGTGATCCCCTTACGATGCATCCCAACATCCTGTTTGCCTTGCTAGCCGCTCTCCTGCACTGCTCAGAGTTATTCATACATGCATCCACCATGACCCCTAGGTCTTTTTCCCCTATTGAGGCCTCCAGTGCCTCCCCTCCCAGGGTGTACCTGTGTTTAGGGTTTCCCCGACCAAGATGCAACACCTTGCACTTGGTGATATTGAAATTTAATTTCCATGTGTGAGCCCAGCTTTCCAGGGTGTCCAGGTCCCCTTGCAGGGCCAACCTCCCCTCTTCTCCCTCAACTACTGCTCCCATCTTGGAGTCATCCGAAGAGACTCATTTCCACCCTATACCCTCCCTGATGTCCGATATGTATGCATTAAACAGGATCGGACCCAGGACCGAACCCTCTTGGTACCCACTACCAACCTCTCTAGGGTTAGAGAGCTCCCCACAGACCACTACTCTCTGAGTGAGTCCAGCTAGCCAGTTTTCAATCCATCTGACCATCAAAGGGCCTACTCCTAACCCCATCGGTTTCTCCACCAGACCATTGTGGGGGACAGAGTCAAACGCCTTGCTGAAGTCCAAGAATAATACATCCACAGGCTTACCCCTGTCCAGTTCTGATGTTACCCATTCATAGAACTCCACAAGGTTGGTTTGACATGATCTACCTGGCACAAACCCATGTTGCCGACTATCCAGACCTCCCACCTCCTCCAAGTACACCCCCAATCGTTCCTTTAGTATACTCTCCATTAATTTTCCCACCACCGAGGTCAAACTGATGGGTCTATAGTTACCTGGTACTTCCCTCAACCCCCCTTTATGGATTGGTACCACATGTGCCTCTCGCCAATCCCTGGGTACCCTCCCTGTCTCAAGTGACCTGCTGAAAAGCTCCGCCAGGGGTGCAGCCAGTATGTCCGCCAATTCCCATTATCATCACTTTATTGATCTTGTGTGGTCCAGAAGAGTTTTTATTTAGATTTAAAAACTATTTGGAAATGACGAATGAAAACTTAAAATTTACCTTGATACCAAGTATTTCTGAGACTAATTTTTTGGATTTGTACATTATAAGAAGGAAGGGAGGTAGAATTGTCACACGCCTGTACAGAAAGGAAATATAAATGCATTGTAGCCATATCAGAGTTGCCACCCTAGATATCTGATAAGAAATATACCAAAAGGGCAGTTCATGCATCTACGCAGGAATACATCAGATGAAAATAAATACAGAGATGGGCAGAACAGTTAGTGGATAGATTCATCTTAAGAGGTTATGATGTGAATTGTATTAACAGTGCCAGGAATGTTGTGGATGATATGCAGAAAACCGAATTGCTAATCAAAAGCAATAAGCTACAAGGCACAGATCAGATTAATTTTATTTCTGATTTTATCCCACAGAGTTTTAAAGTGCAAGAGAGAGATACTACAGAAACATTGCATGTGTTAGCTACTGAACCAAAGTTGAAAAAAATTGTCAACATACCCCCCCGGTGGTTTTCATAGATGCAAGAATATTCGGACTTGTAATCAGCAGCGTGTACAGAGCACCTGACCAAAGCAAGACAGACATTTACCCAAAGGAACTTTTATGTGTAGGAATTGCATGTTCTCCAACATTTAATAAATAGTAGCAATTTTTACATCCAGTAACAGGACAAATGTTTAACACAGAGATTTTAAAAATTGCAATACCACATATGTAGTTTATGTAGAGAAATGTACATGCAATAAGATATATGTAGGTAAGACAAAATGATTATTTACATCTCAGATTGGTGAACATTTACATAGCATTGTCCATCAGCACAGGACCAATACTTTAGCAGCACATAGTATGAAAATGGGTACTGGACATGCTTTTAAGTTTCAAGGCCTCCAAAAAGCTAAATTGGGTCCAGGGGCCTAGATAATGTGCTATTGCAAACACAGAACAGACGGCAATATGTTTTGAGAGCTAGGGGTGATGATTAGAGATGCAGCAAAATTAAATTCTGCTGGTGAAGTGAACACAAAGTGGTCACTTTGCATTGTCATTCCACTACACAGAGTGGCCAACAGGAAAGGCTCACTTCACCTTGTAATTATTACTTTGTATTGTCATTTGGCCTTAACGTGAAGAAAGGTGGAGTGGCAACAATACTGGCAGCCTCTCAGTGCCCCCACTCACACACAGTCACCAAAATTAATGGGCATCCCCAAAATGCTACTGTCTTGTGTCCAGAAAACTCCCCAGTGCTGACGAAGTGAAATGAGAGCACAACAAGAAATACAGTCTCCCAGAAATAATGGCACACTCAGTCATGTGCGCAGTGGACATGGTCATATGACACACAGACACCAGAATTAATGTGCATACCCAAAATGCTACTGTCTTGTGTCCAGAAAATTCCCCAGTACTGATGAAGGGAAATGAGATTGTAACATGAAATGTGAAGTCTCCCAGAATTAATGGCACACTCAGTCATGTGCACAGTGGCCACACACAGTCACCATAATTAATTTTCATCCTCAAAATGCTACTGTCTTGTGTTCAGAAAATTCTCCAGTGCTGACAAAGTGAAATGAGAGAGAAACAAAAAATGCAAAGTCTCCCAGAATTAATGGTGCACTCCGTCATGCAAGCAGTGGCCACACACAGTCACCAGAATTAATGTACATCTTCAAAATGCTGCTGTCTTGTGTCCAGAAAATTCCCCAGTGCTGATGAAGTGAAATGAGACTGTACCAAGCAATGCAGATTCTCCCAGAATTAATGGTGTACTGCAAATGCACAGACAGATTAAGATCATGCTGTGCAATCAAGAGATGCAGGGTCAGACGTAATGGCAAAACAACACCTAACCAGTGCTCACAAGTCACAAATTGAAATCTGGATAAGAATATCTTTTGACGGTTGGGGGTAGTACACCGCAGTATCAGTCCACTACCAGTAAAGATACCACAAAGCAGTACAAAACATTCATGCAAGTGTGGTGGATAGCAGGTTCACCCTGCTGCAATTACTCTGGCACAATTAAAGTTGTCTGATTTAATAGCACGCATTGAAAACACACACACACACACACACACACGCTACAATTATTCCATAGCAACTTGAAAACCTTTAGCAGTATAATCAAATGTTTTAAACAAGCTGAAATTATACACTGCTGCACCACTACAATCAGCAAAAAATGCCAAGAATTACTGAAAATACTGTAAAACTATAGCCACGTAAACTTTATATCGTGGACTTGCCTTCAATGTCATGACCACGTAAAACATCAATCGCGCTCTGCAACTCTTTCTTTGTCCCAACTGTGTTACTAAAACTGTCTTTGCTGCCAATGAAGCACGACTTTACACACTGGCCCAGATATTCAAGGATTGAGCCATGCGCAATAGGGCTGCACCTGCGCAAGTCCAAAAATGCACCATTCTGCGATATTCAGCAGGAGGCAGTTGCGCCCCCAAATCATGCTGAGCAACAGCGCAATGATAATGAATGCATGTGCAACTGAAGGGGGAGGAACCATGCATAAATGGCGCAGTGTGATATTTAACAACATGCACCATGCACAGTAGGGGAGCAAGTGGAAGTTGCGCCATAGCAGAAATGAGCCAAAATAAAAGGGAGCAAGGGAGAGGTGCAAGAACGCTACAGGGAAGCCGCATGAGGGCAAAGTCTAGCAGGGAAAACTGGGCAGCAGGGATACACAGGGCAGGCCAGGAAAGGGCATCTGGAATCAACAGGCACAGGGGAAGGTGTGGGGAGCCACAGTGCAGAAGGAGGAAGTACACCACACAGCAGTGAGGCCAGCACAGGCAGGTGTTCCCAGTGCAGGGGAAGTAGCAGCCAGGACAGTGGTGGGAATACAGAAACAGCTGCCGGGGGGTGAACACAAGCCAGGGACATGGCCAGTGCCACCATCCCGATGGAGGCCGTAATGAGGGGGGTGAGAAGGCGGGCAGCAGGAGGGCGTGGCCATGGAAGGGCCCGTCAGCGGTATGCCTCCAACAGGCAGTACCGAGCCCACACCAGCTTTGAGCTGTACAGTGATACTGAGATTGTGGGCTGGTACCACCTGAATTGGGCAATTCTGAGGTGGCTCTGTGAGCTATGCAGTGATGTGATGCAGGCACCCACACGTCGGAGCCATGCTCTGTCAGTGGAGATGAAAGTGACAGCTTGCATGTGCTTGCTCGCCATGGGTACCTTCCAGAGACCAACTGGGGACACCACAGGCATAACCCAGTCAGCCACATCATGCCACCTCACCCAATTCCTCAGCTCACTGCTGCCACATGCTGCAGAGTACATCCATTTCCCCAGCACACCTGCATAGCACACAGCAAACATCCAGGAGTTCCACAGGGTAGCACATAAGCCTGACATGCTAGGGGCAATAGATTGCACCCATGTGGCCATCCACACACCACCTGGCACCGGGGGGGCTGCATATATAAATCACAAGGGCTATGCCAGCATCAGCTGCCATGTGGTGTGCGCTGCCAGGGGGATGCATAATCAATGTCTGTGCCACGCACCCTGGGGGAGCACATGATGCCTTCATCTGGCACCAGTCAGCACTGTGCCATAGATTTGAGAGTGGGGATATCCCCACTGGCCACCTAGTGGGTGAGTATGCAAACCACACGGACAATCATAGGGCCTGAGGGGCATGGTCAGAGGTGACATGGGTAGTGGCCTACATGGCCCAGGGCAGGCGATGCTGATCACCAAACCAATCTTCCACCCTCTACACACAGGTGACAGTGGATACCACTCCATCCCTGGCTGCTCACACCACTACTGGTGGCCCATGACCCCATCGCAGCAATGCTACAATGAGGCACATGCCACCACATAATGTCAATAGCGGGTGTTCGGGATGCTGAAGGCACATTTCGTTGCCTGGACACCTCCGGCGGTGCCCTACAGTACAGCCCCTCAAAGGCCTGTGGGCTATTCCTGGCCTGTTGCATCCTGCACAACATGGCCAATGAATGTGGGATAACCGTACAGGTTGAAGAGGGGGAGAGCAATGGGGATGATGAGGACGCCAGTGACAATGGTGATGGGCAGCCCCCTCCTTGGGCAACGGGACCCCCGACTAATCCAGCTGGCACAGCTGCACCGGGACACTGTCACGGAGGAGCACTTCAGCCAATCCAGGTAAGTCATGGGGCCATGTGCAACCACCAGTGGCTAAGGCACAGCCCACAGACATGCAAGGACACACACCAGGGGTGCATGCCATCAATGGAAGTGGCCGGGCATGGAACCACACACACCACCAGGGATGGGTGAAATCTAACATGCCACATGGACACACACACACACACACACAATGCACCAGACGTGCACAAAGGGTAGGAGGCACACTGACCCAGAATGCGACCCCTAGCCACACACATGATCACAGACCACCATGCCCACTGCTTGTACTTGTGCATGTGTCAGATGCTGAGCACCATTGCACATTGGTGTACAGTGCAATGCAGGCATCATCATGCACACGCAACTGCGGATGGCAGCTGGGAGGGTGTGCAGATGGACTGTGTGTCCACGTGCAGGGCCGGGTACCCACCCATGCAATGCCTGCTGAATGACACAATGCACACAGGGCAGCAGCAGACAGTAGCTGCATTGGGAGACAGGTCAGTCATGTGCCACAGTGTCCCAGCCGCCATGGATGCATGGGTGGCCCGGCCGAGACCCGCCAGCACTGACAGGCTGACCACTAGCCTCATGGGGTGGCACCGATGGTCCCCCAGGGGTTCCACTGTGTGAACATGACCGTACTCACACAGGGGTCTGCAGCAACCAAACATGCCTGCACCAGGCATGCTTGGGATGCCCACAGCTGAACCCGGTGTTGACAAGGAGGATGTCACATGATGCCGGGAACAGGGGGTGGACAGTGCACTGCGTGGTGTCTGCGATGCATGGGCACATGACTGTGTGCCCATTGTGGCCATGACAGCAGTGAATGCCTGTGTCTGCCTGTCAATGGCAGCGGTCACATCCTCCCGCAACCGGTCCATCCCTGCCAGGATCAGAGTGGTGTCTCTGCTGCGACGCTCCTCTGCCCACTCCAGAGCCATATACAGTGCATCCACTGATGTCGCAAGCCATATCTGCTGGTTGACTGATGCTTGCAGTATGTGGGTGTGCTCGTCCAAGAAGTCATCTGCCTCCTCGGCATTCTGTCCCTCAGGGTGTGCGTCGCCCTGATGCCCAGCACCCCTTGAGGGTGGGCGCTCCACACCAGGACCAGGTCTGGGCATGTCCACAAGCAGTGCACTGATGCGGCCCCCTGACCCTGTACCCCCAAACCCATTGGTCAACTGCTGATGCTGCCCTCCAGCTGCCACTCACCAGGGCTCACTGGTGCTGCCGCAGAGGCCACAACAGTCCCACTGTCCTGTACACACACAGTGCTGCCTCACTGGTGCTGACAGGCACAGGCTGGGACTGTGATGACACACAGGCCTCCACGGCGGCACCACCCACAGCCATGACCGCGATGTTACCTGCTGTGTGCCCATCCCGTGGCACACACGTGTCACTGCCCCTGCTGTTAGCAACATCATCATCCGTGATGGACCCGGCAGCAGCCCGAGTCACAGCATGCTGGCATCTGTGGATGCTAGCATGCTGGGACATGGGCAGGGCCTCCTCTGCACCTGTTCCAACAACATCAGTCTGGACAGCCAGGTGGGCCCACTGTCGCGCTGAGCCACATATACCTATGGAGGTGGATGGGCCCTCCTCCATCTCCAGCTGACTGTCCTCAGTGGACAGGCCCACCACCGCTGACCCATGCAGATGCTCAGGATCTATAAGGGAAAACAAAGTCGCGTTACTGCATGTGACCTAACCTGCCCCCCCAATAGACAGGCCATGACCTACCATGCAGTGATGGGCTACCACCCATGTGGAAGCCACCACCCGGAACACCCTCAATGGCACAACACTACATGCTTCCAGCAACCCTCTCCTCCTGTGGGGTCAGGTGTACCACCTCCAGCTGTCCCCCACCTGTCGCAGCTCATGCTGCCCTGATGGCAGCCACCTTCTCCTTTATCCTCGTCCTGTCTGGGCTGATCTTCTTCTTGCACTCCTGCACAGAGCGCTTGTGGATGCCATGCAGGTTCACTGCAAGTGTCACCTCCTCCCATGCAGCAACACAGGCCTGTGGTGTTCCCTGCCGTCCGCTGAGAAGCAGCTCCTGATCCAGGTAGGCCTCAAACAGGGCATCGGTCTCGGCCTTGGTGAAATTAGGTCTCCTCCTCCTCCTCCCACCACTGTGTTCCTCCTCTCCCACAACTCTCTCAGTCATTATTTAGCCTGTGAGAATGAAAGTTGTTACCTGTGACTGTGCAGTCCCATGCATGTCCCAGAATGCACAGTCCACACTCCCAAACAGCATGCAACTCACCAATAGACTGCAGTAACCGACTATGGCCAGTGCAGCCCAATGTCACACTTTTATAGTGTAACCCATGCAAATGAGGCGAGGCGCAACTTTAAGTAGATGCAAATTGCAGTGATGCGCCATTGAATGGCTGATTAGCTGATTTGCATATGATGACTGAATATCGCACAGTTGCGATTTGCACAATTGTGTTGAACGTGCTGAGCCAAGGGTGCAGTTCTGTGACATGCACAGTACACACCTCACTGCGCATGCCTGGGCTGCTGACACAGGCATCTGCCACGCTGCTGATGTGCTGTGCACAAGAAGCAATGCAGGGCATGGCCACCATTGTGCCAGTAGTGCTACAGTGATGTTTACCTATATGGCGCTGTGGCACTCGGCCATCATAGGCACACTTGGGCAACAGCGCGGTAGGTTGCTACTGGAGGTATCACACAGGCATCCAATCATGCTACACACATTGGGTTCCAATGGTGCTGTGCCTGTCCATGTGCCAGAGCCTCTTGACCCTGTGCCCAACTTTTGCCCCCTAGGCGCCATGTGTCAGGCATGGGTGCACCACTATCATGCTGTTCAGTGACAGCATGATAGAGAATGGCAGCGCTGTACCGTGCAGCAACTGCACATGGTGGAGCCGTGCTGCAGACTGCCATTTTGAGCCTATTGAGCAAGTGGAATGGTGTGGAGGATGGCTGCACAGTGGATCCAAGTTGAACTGGCCAACTTAGTGGCCATTGTAGAGCCACTCTATGGCCCACTGTTTTGGGAGGCACCCCTGGACAGGTCCAAGAGCCAGGTGTGGAAGGAGGTGGCCAATGCACTGGAGGAGACCACAGGAAGGGGCAGACAGTGGAGCAGTGCCGCCACAGGTATGGCGACCTGCGGAGGAGGGAACCAGACCTGTTTGCCCACCTGCGGTCACGTGCCAGGAGGAGCACGGTGCCACAGCCAGGTAGGTGTAACGTCCACACACTTTTATCTTCCATATAGGTATCACGGTTGTATGTGTTCAGAACATGGGGGAGGGACCATCCGGTGTTGGCTGTGGTGGTGTTATCAGGGTGTGGGGTGGGTGGGTCTGGCTGGGTGGGAGTGCACACACATGGGGGCAGGGGGACTTTGCTACAGGATTGTACTGATGCTCCTCTCTCCATGTTTGCACCACAGGGCCGGAGGAGAGGTGTCTGACCAGGGGGATGCGGTGCCAGGAGGATGACAGGGCCACTAGGAGGGGCGATGGTCAACAGCACCCAAGGGACCGTCCTGATGATGGTGAGTGCCATACCTCCATGATTACTATTGCATGCTGTCTGACAGGGTGGGCAGCAGAGCATGGCCACCATCCATTGACACCACTGCCATGCACACAACTTGTTACAGTCAGCACTGTCCAGTGGCACTGCATGTCTGGGAGTGCGTCGATGCTGGTCTATGCATGCACCGGGTACATGGCTGTGCCACTGCCTTCGCACCACATAACCATGTCACTAAATGGCCACGGTGTTGCTGTGCATGACTTGGCCAGTGGGTGTGTGCAGCGGTCCACATGGCTGTATGCGTCTGGGTGGGCAGGTCTTGTGGATGTGATCACTGTGGGTGGTCATACACCATCACAGAGGTTTGTCCCACAGCCGTATGCCATGCACAGTGGGTGAGCTGTATGGGGCTGTGCATTCACCCCTATTGACTGTGCTCCCTTGTCCTAGGTGTCCGCCAGCTGCAGGACATAAGGGAGACATTGTGGGAGATCCTCAATGTGGCCAGGGCTTCTTTGGAGATCCTGAAATGGATTGACTGGCTTGGGGTCCGGAGAAGGCACCGGAGGCAGAGCAGCCGGACCGGGAAGTGGGGTTCCCGTTGATCATCCCTCTGCCCCTGATATCCCCTACTCCCCTGGACCCACCCTCACACCCCTCCTTTCCTGTCCCATTTGGTCATCCCTGCCCCTTACCCACCCCCACCTTGTTTGTGGCCCTCCCCCCAACTTTGTACATAGTTTTGTAAATAGTTCCTTTTGATATGTTTTTTGAATACAAATATTTTGATATGAATACTGTGGTGGTCTCTGATTTGCAGTGGGCTATTGGTGCTCAGATGCAGTGGTGTGCATGGCATCAAGGGTGGTGCAGTCATGGGTATGTGTGTGTCCATGGGGAGGTGACTATGGTGTGGGGGTAACTATCAGTCAGTGTCTGTGGTGTGTGTGTTGTGCCCTGTGCACTGGATGACTGTGTGCAGTGGTCCATGGTGCATGCTCTGTGTCCATGGTGCCCCTGTCAGCCCTTCCATGGTCTGTGCAGCTGACACTCTTGCATGTCTGTGACCTGCATGGTCTGCTGGCATGTCAGTGGTGGCTGTCCATGCAGGGCCCTCACAATGCTGGGTTGCCTCCTGTCATTGGAGTGGTGCATGTCTGCCTTGGATGACACTGTGGCCTCTGCAGTTGTTGTCCCACCTCCATGCTGTGGCTCGTGTGTGTTGCAGGGGATGTGCACCACTGTCTGTGACTTGAGCTCTGGGCAAATGATGATGGCGTACAGGTCCACAGTGCCTGTGCAGGGTGGCTGGCACTCCTGTGAGGACTTCAGGCTGTGTGTACACAGTTTCCATGGGCCCATGATGGGGGCTTGGTTGATCCGCTACTGTGTCCCTGTGTTGTTGTGCCCTTGGGTATGGGTGGGTGTTTGTCCATGCACTGTGTGGTATCCGGTGTGGTGCATGCTTCCATGCACCACTGTGGGTGTCTGCGCTGGCTGTTGTGGCCAGTGCTCGGTTGGGGTGTGTCCTTGGGAGGGTGTGCAGGGTGCTGTACCACTGGTAGTGGTGTCTGGGGCATGCCCTGTCCCGTGTGGGGTACCTCGTGTGCTGACGCATGGTCGGTCTCTCAGCTGTACCTCGGGGGGGCTGTGCATGGTGGCACTGTGTATGCCATCGTTGCATCACTGTGTGCTGCCACCCACTGATGGGTGCTCATGGTGGGGCTGCCTTGCATGTTCTGTGCTGCACAGGGTTGCATTGACACAGTGGGGATGGTGGCATTCATGGGGTTTCCTGCAGCGGTGGACGCTGCTCCTGGGTAGGGTGTCTGGGGGTCACGGTGCAGGGTGTGCTCTGCAATGGGGGGATGGTGTGGCATGGGGTGGTCAGCCCTCCTTGTGTGCCAGTCACAGCTTGCCAGGGTGTGTGTTGGGGCACCATGGCCCGGCTGTGGGTTGGTTGCTTGTCTCCATGGGCCAGTGGTTATTCCAGCCTTCCCCCAGTTATGCAGTGCATGGGGTGTGGGGGAACGATGTCTGTTCTGCTGTGTGTTCCTCTGCCCATCTGTTGCATGGGTGGTGGGCCCCTACCTCCCTGGTTGTGCAGTTGCATTGCTGCCCTGCTGCTGGGGGGCATCCCTGGTTGTGCTATGGTGCCTCTGGACTGCTCAGCTGAACATCCCTTGTCGCTATGGCACATCAGATCTGCTCAGCTTCCCCTCCCTAGTTGCGCTATAGGCGCGGGTGGTGCAATATTCAGTCATCGGCTGTAGGCGCCCAAGGTAGGCCTGCTCCAGTTTTGAAATATCGCACCTCTCTGCATGGGGCTTAGCCGGACTTGTGCTCCTGCATATTGCGCACTTTTGGGCTTATTTGAATATCTGGGCCACTGTCTTAATAATTTTCTTGTCCCATTAAATGCTGCTCTGATGCCATTTTTTGTATGACCCCATTCACCAACCCTTTTCACCCACACAACCCGTGTTTGAGAACCATGAGCCTGGGAGAATCAAGAACCATCTCCCATCAAGGATAAATGATTGAAACAGTAAACTGACAGCAAATTTCTCACCACATTCAGTTCTGCTGAGTCAAATATAATACAGTACCTCAACAAGTTTTTTTTTTTCCAGACCCCTTTTACTGCTAGTATTCAGCTCATACAATGAGGGAGCAGTCCTGAAGGATTACGATGGTGACAGCGTTGATGGAACAGATGATTGAAGAATTCCATCTATCTATAGCACTGTTAGGGTTTTAGGGTGTTGTTTGGGTGCTGCTTACGCAAATGAACATTAAAAACATTGAAACAAGCACCTGTGCTCGTTGCCGAGTTACTGAAGCACCACATGATCGCAGCATGCAGTCAATGAATGAGTGCTGTCAAACAAATGTTGCGCCTTAAAGGCACAGCATGATAATAGTGATATTTGTTTTACAGCAATACTTTCTAGTTCTACAGTATTACTGTGTGTACATTAACACAGTTATACAAGAAAAGTATAACCAAAAACAGAAAGACTGCCTTTTTCTCCCAGTTGGTCTACCTACACCACAGATACGCCCCTCCCCAAAGCACACTTCACAGTACACAGACTGACTGTTTTAAATTAGCCTTCAAAATCCACACACAAACAATAAACACTCGACGATATGAGCACAGGAGGGTTTCTACCGTTGATGCACTAAATTTTTAGCAAAACAATGGCTCAAAAAGGATTTTTTAACAGCTCTTAGAGGATTTGAATCGCAGAGCTCTGAGGAAACTGTCTACATCTTCCACTACACACACACTACACAGAACTGAGGCTGTACAGAACAATCTAGAGCCCATGTGACCTTCAATCCCATGAGCACTGCAAATTTGCCTTGAAGCTCAATAACAACGCAAAGCGATGCGAAGTACATTGATTTCAATGTACTTCTTAAAATTGGTGGAGAAGTGGTTTGGGGAAGGCGGAATAATGCAAAGTCATTGTTTTCAATGGACTTTGCTTTCCCCATTATAATGCAAAGTACTCCGCTTCATGTTGCGGAGCACTTCGCGGATTCCGTGTTGCGAATTTCGGCCACTTCTCCCATCTCTAGTGATGATGGGTCTGTCATCTGCTATCCACTAAGTCCACTGTTTATTGTCTGCTTAGTCCATCAGTTTGAATTATATTGTGTGGGATCTTATTTTATTTGAGTGGTTATTTTACTTTTGTTTTTTGTCTTCTTTTCATTGTACTTTATTTGTTCGAATGACGTTCATAATGAACTATCTGTTTGGAAGCCTTTCTGGACTATTTGCAGAACCTGGGAGTGGATAATTGGAGGAGTGAGCATCAGTGATTTGGATCCTATTTTGCATACTGTTGCCCTTTATGAATTTAACATCATTGTTGTCAGTTTGATGACTTTCCTTATGGGAGACTGGGGCAGGGGTTGAGGAGTGCCAGGTTGTGTGGATTTGTGGATTGGACCGGATTTACGGAACTGTTCTGTGAGTACACTGACTCTGGCTCTGCAGTCTGTCAGCTTTTAGTCTGACTGTTGGAGAAGTTTTGTTTGTACTGATCATCTACACTGACTACCTGAACTTTGAGGGTTGAGGCCTACAATCGCTCTTTGGGGGGCCACTGCCCCAGGCCAGGCATGGGTCCAGGATAGGGACACCCGTTGTCTGGCCACTGAAGAGTCGGGGACTGAGCACTGAGCTGCCCTAAGCTGTCTGTGGGGGTTCAGCCTGAATGCTGATGCTACAGATATCTGTAATCACTGGTCTCGGTCCTGGTGGGGGGAGTAGTGGATTTTCTGCTGGGGTGGGTAAAGGCATCTTATTTCATTTGCCTTGTGCTCTGGAATCTCCTTGATTGGAAGTTGGAGTTACAAAGACAATGGATTTTGGGCTTGACCCTGTCGGTCAAGGATTTGGATTTATTGGATTTGTCAGTGTTCTTATCCTTGCCCCCCCCCGCCATTGAGGTGTTTGTTTTGCTGTGTGTCCATGTACTTGTGGATTATCTTGCCTGGCTTTTTCTAGTGCAGCAGTCTTTGAAGGGTGGTGAGAGTACCCTATTTTATGATTTTGTAAAACTTCTAGGTTATTTGCTGACTTCTCTTTCTACTGCATGAGACACAGTGGTGGATTTGAAGTTTATTACTGTACTTGGACTGGTGTGAGCTTTTCTGGGCATTGACTTCATTCTATTTCAAGTCTTTACGGTGACTGACTGCCCCTCCCTGATTTGTGTCTGCTTCTGTTGATTTTTGCAATTTCTGAACCTGCCTTGTGTTTTAATTAGTTGTTTTGTTGTTTTTTATGATTCAGAGTTGGGTTTTCATTTGTTATATGGTGGATTAACTTTGGGTTTCCTGGTTTTAATGAGATGTGTTGGCATTTGGCTCTCCCAGCCAGGCACTACTCTTCCTCTGAGCTCTGGAGCTCTGGAGCCTCCAGCCCTTTAATTGTCATTCACTCCCTGCTGTTGTTTATGGGCAGTGCAGGGTTTTGGGATAGCGAGAAAGAAGAAGGAGGGCTGGCTGCCCTGAATCTTGAGGGAAGAGTGAGCGGGGGTGGCTGAATTGGGTTTGTTAAGTCCAGGAGAAGTCCTGGGGTGAAATGGGTTCAAATATAGTGATCCAGCTACTCTGGTCCCCATACCCAAGAGCTTCTGTATGTCAGGGCTGGTAGCCCAGACAGCTCCGGAACCTTGTCCATCTTGAGTGGTGTTGTGCAATGCCAGGTCTATAAGGAACAAGACAGCTATTATAGCTCATCTTGTTGGAACAACAGACCTGGCATGCATCATCGAGACCTGGCTGGATGGAAATGCCAGTCCAATTTTGGAGGCAGCTATTCCAGCCTGATTCTCAGTGATACACCACTTGAGATTGTACTGCAGGGGCAGGGGTGTAGCTATCTGTTTTAGAATGGAATTGGGCCTTGCAGAGGTTCCAGTTGAGGGTTCCAGATTGCTTGAGTGTACTGTGGCTGCAGGTGTGGGGTGCAGGTTCATTCTCATTTACCGTCCACCCAGGGGTAAGAGTATGTTCCTCCAGGATGTCGCAGACTTCATTACCGACATGGTGTTGGAGTCACCCAGGTTGATGGTGCTGGGTGACTTCAACACCTGGGTTGATGATGAACTCTCTCAATTTGGTCAGGACTTCTTCCAAATTATGAATATGTTAGACTTCACACAGGTTGTTGCCTCTGCAACCCATGTTCATGGTCTCTCACTCAACCTGGTTTTCCTCCTGGGAATGGAAGTCACCGACTTGATGGTTGATCCGGTTGATTGGTCTGACCATTGCACTGTAAGATTCAATTTTCTAGCTCCCCCTATAGGCCTGCCCCTGTGAAAATGGTCAGATACCGCCCTTTGAGGGATGTTACTCCCATTGGTCTCTTGGTGGTTCTTGATCTATCGGGATATACAGATGCCAGTGGGGGTCCAGAACACCTAGTCCAGGCCTAAAATAAGGCCATGGGGGATGCCCTGGATTCTATCACTCCTGTCTGTGTTCACCCCTCACTGTCCACTCTTGGTCAAATTGGTTTAATGGGGCCTTGAAGTAGTTGAGTCTTGTGGGGCTAGAACATTGCTGGTGGAGATCCGCCCTGGATTCTGACCATCTTAGAGCAACAATCTCCCATAGGAAGGCAGAGTTCCTGTCCAGGGAGATTGCTGTGGCTCAGAATCAACTGGCTCAGCTCTTCCAAACCATGGACAGACTGTGCAATCCAGCCTGTCTGCAGGTCTGGGGAGCATTTTTACTAGATAAGTGTGATGAGTTTGCTCAATTCTTTGCCAATAAAGTGGCTGACATCAGGGCTGAGATCCACTCATAATGCTCTATGGGTGTTGGCAGTGGTCATTGTAAGGTTTGTACACCTCGATCTTTCTAGGATCACTAAGACCATCCGGCAACCTATGAAGTTGTGCAGATTGTCCAAAGTATGCACCCTACTTGCTGTAGTCTTGACCCGGGCTGTACACACCTCATTTTGGGGTGTGTTGATGTCATTGGCCCTGTCCTGGCAGAGATAGTTTGGTGCTCTTTAGAGTTAGGTGAGTTCCTGAACTCCCTAAAGGAGGCAGAAGTTACACCACTCCTTAAAAAAATCTTCTCTTGACCCAAACTGCCCTACCAACTAGAGGCCAATCTCTAACCTTCCCTTTATTGGGAATTTGATAGAGAAAGTAGTTGCTCTTCAGCTGGATAATCATCTGACCATCCATGACATCTATGATTCCCTCTGGTCTGGTTTTCGGAAAAGGCATAGTATGGACACCTCTCTGGTTCGGGTGCTCAATGATCTCCTGACTGCTAGAGATCAGAAGTGTCGCTCAATCTTGGTCCTTCTCAATCTCTCTTCAGCCTTTGACACCGTGGACCATGAGGGGCTGCTTGAGTGCCAGAGAGACATCTATGACCTGTCAGGTACAGTTCTGAGTTGGTTCATATCTTTCTTCACTGGCAGAACTCAAACAGTGGTGTCGGGGATTTATTCCTTGGCTTCATTCTCACTGCCATGTGGGGTTCTTCAGGGCTCTGTGCTGTCCCCTATGTTGTTCACAGCGTATTTTCTGCCATTGGGATACATTGTAAGATGGTATGGGCTGCGGTTCCACTGTTATGCAAATGATACCCAGCGGTACCTGTCTTTTGCCCCCTGACTAGGATAGTGCAGTTTCTATCCTTAATAGCTGCCTTGCAGAGCTCCAGGACTGGATGCAGGCCAGTTGGCTAAGGCTGAACCACGATTAGACTGAGATGCTGGTGGTGTATCCAGGTCATGGGATAGAGAGGGCTGGAGCATGGCCTGACTCCAGGCTTTGGTTTGGGGGTAGCCAGCTAGTGTCCTCTGTTCAGGTGCAGAATCTGGGCTTGATATTTGATGAAGGGCTGACATTCCCTCCAACCCCTCCACTCAGCCGATGAGGGATTGCTAGAGGTTCCCAGGGTTCAACTGAAAATTTCTAGTGTGAGAGCATTTATGTACACAGCCCCGACCCTGTGGAATTCTCTACTTCACCGGATTAGAGAGTGCCTGACCATGAAGAGCTTTAAGTTAGCTTTAAAAACATATTTATTTAGCCTCTCTTTTGGGGATTGCTGAAGTTGTCACACTATTTTATTGATCTATTTTAGATAGTTTATTGTTTATTTGTGTTTTAATCTCTGTACAGCACTTTGATACTTGTTGAACTGTGCTTTATAAGTACATTTTAGTATTAGTATGATGATGATGATGGACTTCATGAAATGTTCAGTCTTGTGCCTTTTTTAAAAGAGAAAAGGTGAATCTTTAGCACTTATCAACAAGCACGTTAGTTAAATATCATAGGCCTGCAGCATTTATTTAATTTGATCCTGCTTTAACATGGGGAGTGATGTTTATATATGTATATAGAAACTGTCAGCACTTATTAGTATGCACTTTAGTTAAATAATTTGTGTTTACATGAATTTATTTATCTTCACCTTGTTTAAATATAGAGGGCCCAATTCCAAGTCACATTACACATGGTGCAAGACAATTTATGCCGGACCCAATGGGCAAATCGCACCTTGCACCATGCATTACACAAATTGTGATTACAAGATGTGGCGGGTTCTGCCAAAGGTGGGCTATGTCACCCACTGCCCCCGCAATCCATTGCAGCATGGTGCAAGGGTGGGTTACGGCAGCACCAGTGCTCCATTACAAAAGGGCAGCTGCTGTAACCCAGTTATGCGATTACAAGACCTGCAATGGTGTTGCAGGTTAGACCAGCATAGAGGTGGTCTAAGGGGCATCCATACTGGCAAAATGATGGATGCCCCCCCAGCACCATGCATCACACATTGCCGTGCTCCACAGTCTCCCATCACAGTGATGCCCCCACTCCCCCAATGTCAGGGTGCTACCTGGGTGGGTATTGTGCCATGCCCCCCGTGTCCCTGTGCCACCCAGCCTACCCCCAGGTCCCCAGAGGATTGTGGCTGGTTACAAGGTGGGGGGCTCCGAGGGGCAGTTGTTTGAGGTCTGTGACTTGCAGCACCCAGGTCAGTTGTGCCATTCCTGTGGCGCAATTCTTTGGCTGCCACAAGCCATGTATCATAGGTGTCGGAGACCCTGTCTGTCCTGGAATAGGGTACAGGGTCCCTGGGTAGCGGCACATGGCAAAACTCTCATATGCCCACATGTTGCACTATGCATTCTGGAATTGGGCCCAGACAGTAATGCTTATTTATCTATAAGAATGTTTAGACTACGCACTGGTTATAGGATTGATGTAGTGGTTAGGTAGGCTTATTGTGATGTATGTGGTTACTGGCTTTAGGGAATTTTATGTGCAATATAGGTGTTTTATTTATGTACTAGGGCAGGATTCACAAAATAGTGTACCCTCGCATCTGAGATGTGCTGTCACAGCCCCAACCCCAGCCTGCAGTGCAATTCTGGTAGGGGCGATGTGCTTTGTTAATGCACAAACACATCACAGATGTGCCATATACCACCCATAACAATAATGAAAGTACACTGTCATACACAGACAGCACAGTCAGTGGGCAGCTGTGGTGGTGTGTGGATGGGTTATGCTGCTCCCTGTACTGCTACATACAGTATGCTGGGATGTGGGAGCAGGCTGGGATTACCTAAGTGGGTGGGGGTCACTGGACCACCAGGATCTTAGAATGGCAGGGTATGCAATGTGGTCAGGGGTGGGGATGGGGGGTTCCACTATACCTCAGGAGATTTTATAGGTGTTACGGGGAGTTTGAGTTAGAGATGGGGAGGAGGAACACACTCGCCACCAGGAACATTTTGGGTGTATATACAGAGGTTTTGAGTTACGGGTGGTGAAAGGGGACCACTATGCCACCAGGTCAGGGTATTGGGCTTTTGATCTACTGACAGCGCTGCAGGATGCTGGTGCAATCTGTCAGGTGCATCTCTGTGGACCGCATGCAAATGGGGCCATAATGAGATGCAAATGGTCTCATTGCAACCTTCATGTCTAATAGAAACATAAAAACATTGAAATTGTCAGCAGATAAGGACCGTTAGGCCCTTCCAGATGCCTGTAGGCTTTATACATTGTATGTGGCCACTGACCCTATGTGATCAATGGCTTTTCATCTCTCCCCTCCCTCCCCTGTCAGGCTTCCCTTGTCTCTGTCCCAAGCATGCTTAAACCCCTCCACTGTGCTTGCCCCCACTACCTCCTGTGGCAGACTGTTTGAAGTGTTTACTACCCTTTCTGTGAAGAAAGACTTTCTAACATTACCTCTTAATCTAACCCCCTTCCAATTGCATATTGTGCCCCCTTGTTCTAGTACTTTTTCTACATTGAGGTACTTGAAAGTTTCAATCATGTCCCCCCACTGTCTCCATTCCTCCAGTGAGTACATATTGAGGTCCCTTAGTCTCTCCTCATACATTTTGTAGTGTAAACCCTGCACAGTCTTTGTTGCCCTTCTCTGGATAGTCTCCACCTTATCTATGTCCTTGCATAGGTGTGGTCTCTAGAACTGAATGCAATACTCCAGGTGAGGCTTTACCAATGTTTTATACAATGGCATCACCACCTCCCACCTCCTGCTGGTGATATCCCTGCCTATGCACCCCAGCATGCCACTGCCCTTCCCTGCCACCTTTGTGCGCTGCTTTGATATCTTAAGGTCATCAGAGATGATAACCCCAGGTCCATTTCCTCTTTGGTGACAGTCAGCTCCTCCCCCCAACCTGTAGCTTTCTCCAGGGTTCCCTCTACTCAGGTGCATTATTTTGCGCTTCTTTGCTTTGAATCTCAGTTGCCATATCTCTACCATCTTTCAAGCTTATCCAGGTCCCTCTTCATTTTCTGCACCCCTTCTGAAGTATCCACCCTGTTGCAGATCTTGGTGTCAACGGCAAACAGGCAGACCTTTCCCTTCAGCCCCTCTACAATGTCACTAATGAAGACATTGAACAGGACTGGCCCTAGTACTGATCCCTGTGGTACTCCACTGGTCACCCCCCTCTCCCCAGATTGTACCCCATTTACCACCACCCTCTGTGTTCTGTCTGTTAACCAGTTCCTAACCCAGTTCAGCACCTTGTCTCCCATGCCCAGACTACCCATCTTGTTAATCAGCCTTCTAAGTGGGATGGTGCTGAAGGCTTTTCTGAAATCCAGGTAGGCAATGTCTACTGCCCCCTGATTAAGTTCCCTAGTCACCCAATCAAGAAAAAAATATTAGATTTATTTGAAATGACCTTCCTGTTGTGAATCCATTTTGCCTCAGATTCTGAGCACTACTGGATTCCATATGTGCCACTATCCTTTCTTTCAGCAGTGTCTCCATGATCTTTCCCACCACTGAGGTGAAGCTAACTGGCCTGTAGTTCCCCGCCTCCTCTCTGCTGCCTCTTTTGGGCAGTGGGACTACACGTGCCCTCCTCCAGTCCTCTTGAACAGCACCTGTCTTGAGTGACTATGAACAGGGCCACCAGAGGCACTGCTAGTTCCCTTCGCAACTCCTTTAAAGCAGCAGTGCAATGAAAATGAGCTAAAACTTGATCTCATCTCTTTTTCTTCCTAATAGATAGTAGATGTATTCTAGTTTATCTTTGGTGGTGACATTTTCAGTTTTGGTTATCATTTAACAATTTGTAAAGTTTTAAAATAACTATTTCAAAGGAAAAAAAGATGACCGCCTCATTTTTGCATTGAAATAATACTGAGGACCTGAGGAGGGTAAGAATCCAGCCAGAAATGCAGATGTACAGTACACAATATAGGAAGCATCCAGAAAATCCAAATCAACAGTTCTGCCAATATTTTTCATAACCATAACAGAAAATTAGCTTTTTAGAAAAAACTTTTTTATTCGCCTTACTTGCCCCCTGGCCTGCCTCTCCTTCCGGTTGCTCATGACTCCCCAACTCCTCGCCCCAACCCCTTCCTCTCACCTCAGATCGCATGTCGACCCAGGGTGGCCCGGCGTATCTCTTCGCCGGGTGGGTCCCTCTCCTCTGAGGGGGAAGGAGCCAGGAGGGGCAGCCAGAGCACTAGGCAAACAGTCCCCGGGCACTGCTGAGGTGGATTCCAGGCCGTCAGGGCATCTCGAGTCGGTGGGAGCTGGCAGCCATCATCTGACAGATCAGAAGGCCAGGATTTCTGCTTTTCTCCCCGGGGGCGTGGTGTGCCACGAACGTCTGTGCCAAGCTGACGTTCACTATGTCCCTTGTGCAGTGGGGCTCATAGCTGCTGCTCTCCGGCCTCCACAGGAGGCAGCAGACAGTGAGCCACATCACCTCCCTCCCCAGAAGGCAAGCGGTCGCAGGGGCGCTCAAGCCTCTCCCCAGCCCGGCTGTCCAGCGACCCGAGTCCGTTCGAACCCAGTTGCGGCATCTCAAGCAGAAATCAACGCTGCCTATGAGCCGTAAAAACTTTTTTTGTTGCACTGCTGTTTTAATATGTTTGGGGTAATGCCAACTAGCCCCATGGCCTTTTTCACCTTCAACTTTGTGAGTTCTTCCAGAACTTTCTCCACTGTGAATGGATTGGTATGCACCTCTCCCCCCATTGTCTCTGCAGCCCAACTGTGGTCCTTGACCCTCACCCTCCTTAGTGAATACTGAGCAGAAGTATTTGTTCAGTATTTCTGCCTTGTACAGATCCCCTTCTTACACTCTCCCTTCTCCCCTTTGATCCTCACAATCCCCCCAATTTTTTCTTCTTTCACTGATGTACCTATAAAATTCCTTATCCCCTTTGTTTACAGACTGTGCTAAGCTCTCTTCTTTCTGCACCTTTGCCCTCCTAACAGCCCTCCCTGCTTCCCTTAGACATTCAAGGTACGCCCCCTGTCCTCCTTCATTTGGTTCCCTTTGTATTTCTTGAAACTCAACCTTTTAGCCCTGACTTTGTCCCTCACCTGTTTGGAGAACCATAGTGATTGCCTTCTTTTCCCTTTGGCCACTATCCTAATACAGTTTCTCCCATTGTTCTTCCATCCCCTCTACTACCTCCCTTCTCCAAGACTACTGGTATACATCTACCTATTTCAGTGAAATCTGCCCTCATGAAATCAAATACTCTTGCCCTTGTGTGGCTTAACTGAGTCCATGTCTCCATGCTGGACTACACCATGTGGTGGTCACTGAACCCCAGCTGCCCTTCCACCTGAATGCCTTCTACTCTGTTCCCGTAGGTCTATACCAGGTCCAGATTTGACTTGTCCCTGGTTGGATCATGCACCAGCTGCCTGAGTCCAGCTCCCTGTTGGGATCCAAGGATGGCTGTGCTTCTGGCTGAAACAGCCATCTGGATGGCCCAATCCATGTCCAGCATATTGAAATCCCCCAGTAGTAGGATTTCTCCCTTAGCTGCCATGTCATGTGTGTTCTCCACTAGTTACATATCTACTTCCTCACTTTGTGCTGGAGGTCCGTAGATCACACCTGTGCATATTGCTGTTACATTCTCTGGCTCCAGGATGACCCACATTACTTTGGCCTACCCTGAACTTCTGTAGCCTTTATACCATCTCTAATCTACAGCCACTCACCCACCCTTTTTACCCTCTTTGTCCCTCCGGAATACTGTATAACCTGGTACACTGACTTCCCAGCCACGATGAGCAGAGTACCATGTCTCTGTTATTGCTGTTACGTCAAGGTCTGCATCTTCCAACAAGGCCTCCAGGTCTGGAACCTTATTTCTTAAGCTACGGGGATTCATTAGCATGAGCTTCCATGTGTTACAGTCTGCCCTCCCTCTGCTCTTCTTCTTCCTCCTCTCCAGCATCCCCCCCACCCTGGTTTCCTATCCTATGTGTTCTTGCCCCCATATCACTGTTATATGTTCTTCACCTACCTGCCCCTCTCGGCCTGCTTTCACTGTTCCCATAGTCAACTTATGTTCCTGCATCTTCCCATTGGGGGTGTTCCTAAGCCTTCTGACCCTCCTGGCTCTCCCCCCTTGGCCAGTTTAAAAACTCACAGCGAATCATTCAAACTTCTCACAAAGGACCACGGTCCCCTTCTCAGATAGATGCAGGCTGTCCTTCTTATATAAACATGCATCTGCCCTGGTTAGGCCCCATTCCCCTATGAAGCCAAAACCCTCCCTACCACATCAATCCTTCAACCAGGAGTTGAAGGTAAGGATGTGGAGTGCATTAGTTTCCCCTATGCCCTGGACAGGTAGCACCTGCAAGAATGAGATGGAGCATGCGCTCTGTTTCAGGTTTCCACCCAGCTTCCTGAAATCATCATGGACTCTGGCTAACCCCACTGTTCTCCTGGCCATGTCATTGGTCCCCAGGTGGACAATGACATCCAGTTGCTCCCTCCTTGCTATTGTCATAGTGATTCTATTGATATGCTTCCCATCCCTCCATGCAGTGCTTCCTGGGAGGCACTTGACCTCCCTATCTCCCCTGCTAGGTGACCCTAACTCCACTTCCTGGACAATGGAGTCCCCCACTTGGAGAAGCTTCCCCCTCTTCTGGAGTTCCCTGCTTCCCTTTTCTAGGGCTCCATCCTGGAAGACCATCCAATCCTCCCAGGTCCCAGCCTCAATTTCATGAGTGGAGCTTTCCTGTTTCTCCAAAACAGTGTAGGGGTTATTAAGTGGGACCAGTTGGGGGATCTGCATTTGACCCCCCTCCGCCACCCTCCCTGAGCCCACTATAGTCCAATTACTCCTCTTCCCTGGCATCCTTTGAGGTAAAGGTTGCAGACCAGCTGGTCTCTGGGTGGGGGTGGATGCCACCTTCAGCTTGGTGAACTATGCTTGGAGTAGGCAACCACCTCCCTCAAGTTCCAAAGAAAGTTGTGCTTTTAGCAAGAATACACATACCGACAAATGCTCTCAGTGAAATACTGATTTATTTAATCCACTGCTGTGGGGGCTCTCACAGTGGTGGATTAAATAAATCAGTATTTCACTAACAGCATTTGTCAGTGTGTGACTTCCTGCTAAGAGCATGACTTTCTTTGGAATATGTTAGTTTGAGGTTTGTCACCTCTAATGTTGTGACCCCCTCAGTGTGAGTAGTTTCTTTGTGGGATTTAACCTCCAACCTCAACCTAGAGAGGTGCCTGCAGATAGGGCAGCATCACAGCCTCCAGAATGTCTCCCTGAAAATAGTTGCTCCTCAAACATTGCACCACCCCAGCATGTCTGATTCCCTTCTCAATCAACTGCCTGTTTAAGATGGCTATTTGATATCCCCCAAATATATGTTTTATTTCTGTTGTGTTCTGTTATGCTTCATCTCTTTGCTACTTCCTGTACGAATGCAGGATGTTGCAAGACCTTATGGGACCCACGCATGAATGTAGGGTGAGCCCTGCGGTGGGTAGTGGAGTCAGTGGGTGGGACTATAACACAGGCTGTATCCAAACAACAGTCAGTCAAGGAGTCTTCTGGCAGTGATACCTCACTCCATTCACAAACTTGTCAGCTACAATCCCTCAATCCTACCCAAACTAAATGGAAATGCACCCAAATGACAATTAACAAAATACCTCAAATACAATTAAATACACACTGAAATGGCAGCTAAGAAACTACCTCAAATACAATTACCAACACTGTCACAAAATCACCAGCTAGAGTCTCTTCCTCCTTCTCCAACTAACAAATGGCCCCATTTGCATGTTCATGTCTATGAATGGTGATTTTGGGTGCAGCACATCCTGAGATGAGCTGCCCCAGTGAAGTCCCAGCCCAGCATGGGATTTTCGCAGAGTGCAGCCAAGGCTGGCACAATTGTAGTATTTATAGAGGGGATGTGCTATGGCCATTCCTCATTCATCTTCTGTGAATACCACAGTTTGCACTCGCACATCTCATCTGCACTGGGGCAGCTAGATTTGCCAAGCACAAGACCTTTGTGAATCCTGCCCTGTATCTTTAAGGGAACGCCTCATAAAATGAGAGTCTTTACCTATGTAACTCCACCTTTGAAAAGCATGGAGTAGCACATTTAAACACTGGCAAGCTTCCCCAGGACTATTTGCTGCTATTTTATTTCTTTTTGATTTTCAAATAAAATGTGAGTGTAATTTTAAAACACTCATGTGTGACTGTGATGCCTTTCTTTTTCATAGTACATTTAGTTTTCACGAGGTGGCTCCAGTCTGGCTCCAGTCTGTAGCTCAGTGTGCCGCCTTTCTGTGAGTGTGCTAAAAAATATAAAGATGTGCCTGGATACAAATTAAATATGCAAAAAAAGTGAATTTGTCAAATATTTGAGGGGGAATATTGCTTGGACCACAGAATCAAGGAGGACTTTCTTTTCTTTATAGCACCTCAAATAAATATTTGGGTAACACCATCTTAAAACCTCTGAAAGATATAATTATAAATTACAGTTGAGCAAAAGAGAAATTACAGGCACTATTAGATAATTGGATAAAATTATCACTTTCATTATGGGGTCCTACAGACACTATAAAAATGATGGTTTTACAGCATATAATGTTTTGTTTACAGACTATTAGCGATACACACTTGATTGCCTGGTTCAACAATATTAGTCATTTTTTCTAAGTTTCTTTAGAGAGAAGGAAAACCTAAGATTGCATGGCACCAATTAATGATACCTAGGAAACTTGGTGGATATAGCTGTCCAGATGTAGCTATGTGATAATGACAAAAACCTAAAGGTGATCACCGTTATCACTAAGTCAAAGTGCTGAACATTTTTTTCAGTGCTCTGACACCCTAGTGCACAGCAAAAGGGCACCAGGGACTCCATCTTTTAATGTTTTCTGTGGGGGGCTTTGCCCCTCATACAACCCCATAGGGGGCATAGACTCCCATGCACCCCTACTAAAGGATTCTCAACTCTGGGGGGGTGCATGTGGTTGGGTGAAAACATTAAAAAAGTAAAAGGTTTGGGCTGGGTGCAATAAAAATGCATCAGTGCCTGGACCCAAACCCTGTACCCTTCTGCCCTGCACCAGCAACATGCCCACCTTGCCACGGGTTCAGCTCAGCAGCCATCACAGCGCAACCCCTCATGTCCCCTCTTGTGTGCACTTGCTCCCCCCATGCCCATATGTATAGTGACAGGAAGTCGCTGTATTCACCCGCCCCCTATCCAGCCACCCTATTCCCTATAGCCATCCATGCAATGCACTGGGGAAGGGGTCACCATTATTGTAGGTGCTCTTTCCCCAGCACCTTTACCATGGGCTACCATCCAGACCTTATAAAATATGCTGTTGAACATCAAATAAGATTGACTTGGGAATAGGCATTCCTATAATCAAAATAAATATTGGAAAAGTTTACTTACAAATATAGAAATGAGGAGGATAAAAGGAATAACTTGATATATACTATTAAAACAAAGTTACATTATTTACCTAGTGAGTTTGTGCCACTGAGTCATAAAGTTAGATGGGAAATTAAAATAGCTATATGTGAGAAGTAAGGTTCCTTGACTTTATCTTTATATCTGGACTAGTACAATTATATGGAATAATTAACATAAAGGTATTGTTCAGCATTTGAGCTAGTCAAATATTCAGACTTGGTCCCCAGTTATTACAGTATAAGAGAGAGACTCTGTAATTTCAGTGAATTTAAACTTATATACTCAACACAAAATAGAGTTAACTTTATAACATACCTGATGATAAAAGCTACATTTAATACAGTCCTACAAGAGAGTGAAGGTATGCATCAAGTACCATTGGACTGTTTATTGGTAGAACATTCAAAAGTAATACATTTAGGTTGAAACACATAGTATAATGGATATATTTAAATATGTTCAAAGGGGAAAAAGATCCTTGGAATAAAACAAATTCTAAATGGAAAGAAGAATCAGGCTTAATATTGACTAACTAGCAATAGTAAAATTTAAGAGTAAAGGTAAATTCAGACAACGCTGATGCAAAAAATAAAATTATTCAAAAAAGATACTACATAGGGCTTACCTTACCCTCACATATTGGGTAAAATTTTGAGTCAAGGGAAAAAAAATTGTTGGCATCAGTGTGGTGTAAACGCAAAGCTTTTCTATTATATATGGAATTGCATTCATATAAAAGAATGGTGGAAGCTAACATTGAATGTAATTAATACTTTATTAGAAACTAATAGTCCACCAAAATTTAGATACTTGGTATTCATTGACTCAAAATCCTGGAATTAAAAAAGATCATAATAAAATCTTTTGTATTGCTACAATGAATACCAGATGGTTAATATTAGAAAAATGGAAGGCCCCAATCCTAAGCACTTTTGAGAAACAGAGATGATGGTATTTGTTAAGGGAGACAATATCTCATGAAAAAGTTCTGGTCAGATGTACAAAAAATAACAGAGGAAGTAAAATGTTCATGGAAAGTGATAAAGGGCTAGCTTACCCTCTCTCAGAATATTGTGAAGATGGGAAAATTATTTGTGTTAAGAAAACAGACAAGTATGCTACCACTTTTCTTGACTTTTTAAAGTTATTCTTTATGAGATGTATATCTTAAACCAATAGTAAATAGTATCATTGTCTGCATTAGTTACTGACTTTATAAAGTGAGAGTATATATCTGATTAAGAAAATTTGCCATGCAATAAATATCTGGAGAAAATATTTATAAAATTGTTTATTTAAAAAGTAGATGGAAGGCATGCCAAGCTAAATAACATAGAAAAATCAACAGACTAAGTCCCCCCACAGTTCTTGTCTGGAACCAGATTAGCATATGATCTTTTGTGGACATTTGCCTGCCCACAGAAAATTAGATACCAAAGAATGCAATGAAAAAAACATTGTGTGTTTAAAAACATACCTATCATGGTGAAGGGATATGGAAGATAGGGAAGAATATTAATTTTAATTACATTAATGTGAGCCCAAAGTAAAAATGGCAGTTTAACCATCTAGTCAAGTCCAGTTTCAAAGTTGACATCAGACCAGTTGGGCTGTGTTTAATCATAGCCCGAGGGCATCTACAAACTATAATACCTAATTAGTCCAATGCGTCAGATACCCAAGGTCCCCCCCATTTCATAACCTCAGACTGAAAATAACTGGAATTAAGAGGCCTAAGATAGTTTTGTCAAAATTGAATTTGTAACCTGCAATGGTGCCAAATGTCCCTAACACATCAAAAATAGCAGGAAAGGAAACCAAAGGGGTGCTTAGATGAAGGAAAATATCATCAGCATTTAACAATATGGCATAGAGGTGTCCAAGCATTTATATACCCCTGACTGATGGATGTCAATTAATAGTAATAGTAAGGGACCCTAAATCTAAATTAAACAATAGCAGTGATAAATGATAACCCTGATGGGTGTCTTTCTTTAAAAAAAGGGAGATGAAAAAGAGCCATTGCAGTAAATGCAGGCACTGGGCAGAGAATAAAGAAGTTTTACCCATGAAATAAATTCGGCAGGGAATCCAAAGTGTGCCAGTATTTCAAATACCAATAGGAAACCCTGTCAAATGTTTTTTCTGTATTGAGAGACACCAGAACCACAGGTGTTCTGGAATCCCTCAACACAGAAATAAGGTGCGAGAGCTTACGCAGATAGTCCCGTTAATGCCAACCAGGCAGGAACCCTGTTTGCTCTGGGCCTATCAAACACACTGACTAATTTGTACAACCCTTTGGGCCAACATCTTAAGGTTAGTGTTTAACAGAGATATACAGTAGGTCTATGATTTTGCACCTACTCAGGGTTTCTGCCTGGCTTTGCTAACAGAGTAATGAAGGCTTCTTGAAAAGATAGGGAAAGCTCACCCTAGAGTCTGTGTCTTCAAATAAAACAGTCAAATATGGTACCAAGAGGCCTTAACAGCTTTATAAAGTTTGTAGGAAGGCCATCTGGGCTAGGCATATCTAGAGATAAAGTACAAATGTAAAGGCTCACCTCTTCCAGAGAAATAGATTGCCTGAGCATCTCTTTCTCTGATTCTCAATAGTTGCGGAAGAGAAACAGACTGAAAAGAAGTGGACCAAATCTAGAGAGGGCAGTAGGCTCCTCTAAATAAAGTTCAGAATAGTACATTACAAAACAATTAACTATATCTTTAGGATCCGTCAAACAGGGTGCACTAGGAGAAAGTCAGACAAGCAGGCTAGACCTTGTTTCAATTTGTAGCCCTAGCCTAAGTGCTACAAGCTTTCCGTCTTTCTCACCCTGGTCAACGCACTTTATTCTAGCCTGAAAAATGTCTCAATCAGCACCGTCTCATAAAAACTCAGCATATTTCTCTCTGGAAATCATCAGAGCCTGCCAATCAGATTCTGGAGAGGATATAGAAATGGATTGCTCCTGCTATCCAAAAGAAGTTGGGCACAAGTTTGCAACTGGTCCCTCTTACAGGTTGAGGCCAGCCATACAAGTGTTCCTTTAATAAACACTTAATAGGTGCCCCAAACTGAAGAGAGGATCTCCACAGAGGCCAAAATATCCTTAAAAAAAGATTCAGCATATTCTCATATATGTTTTAAGATGTTAGAATCTTTTTGTAGAGCATTATTAACTTTTCAGACTTTATCCCTAGATTGAACAGCTGAAGGCACAATGGACAAAATGATTGGAGCATGATCCAAGACCATCTGAGTTGCAATCACGCAGGATGACATATCACCAAGAAGTGAGCGGAAAATAAAAAAGTAGTTCAGGCATGAAAAAGATAAATGGGGGGGGGAATAAAAGGTATATTGTTTCTGAGCTGGGAGTAGCACCCTCCAGGGGTCTTCCATCCCAAGACCTTTTTAAGTTCAATTAATGCCGGCTGAGCAGGTGTCAACCCCAACCACCTGGGGGGTGGGACCTGTCCAGGAAAGAAGCCTGAACTAAATTCCAGTCTCCCCCCCCAAGATTTACTTTTAACTAGCCATCAGGTAAGAAGGGTTTATGGGGTGGTAAAAAAGGGGGATCATTAGCATTGTGACAATAAAGCTTCCCCCAAGAGAACCCTGTAAAATCTAATATCTACCACTAGGGTCTGAATATTCCTGGGAGAGCTGAAAAGGCACATTTCTAATGAATAAAACTGCCACTCCTGCATGATGATTGCTTGAACCTGCCACACAGGCCAGGCCTGGCCATGCCCTAGTCCATAGTAAAGAATCCTTGGCCCTGGTATGTGTCTCCTGCAAAAAAAGAACTTGAGCCCCTAAGGAATGTACTGTAGATCATGAAGAATCTTATGCCTTTTTTCCAGCATGTGGGCACTCTTAACATTCTGTCAGCGTGGCTCAGTTGGTCGCACATCTGCCTCTGGACCAGAAGGTTGTGGGTTCTCGTCCCACACCAGGATTGGACTTACACCTAAAAATCGCTGGCATCTGAGTGCAGTATTGGGGGGTGCTGTACTGCTGGGGTGTGCCATCCTTCAGATGAGACGTTAAACCGAGGTCCCTTCTGCCCATCCTGGTGTTGTCCTGGTGGGTGTCCAGGTGGAAGTAAAAGAACCCAGGGCACTCTTCGAAAAGAGTAGGGAACATTCCCTGTGTTCTGGCCAACATTCCCCTTCCCATAAACTGGTTCATGCAATTATCCAGGCTGTGTGTGGGTGATGATGTGTGATATGGCCGCCGCCACACATTCAGTCACTTCACTACCAGTCTAGCATTGCTTGTAAAAAGCGCTTTGGATGTATGAAAAGCACTATATAAATGCTGATTCTTCTTCTATATGAGGATACCATCATATGAAGCAGTACTGTAATGATGCCATATCATAAAAAATAAAGTCCACTTGGGTACAGTCTCCAAAATTATTTATCAGTAAAAACCAGCTTCAAAAAAAGTACCCATCCCATCTAAACACTGAGCAATAATAGTTATACTGAAATAACCAACATAAATATACAATGAACTGTCATGAATAATAAGAAGAAAGAGTAAGGTATGGAAGTTAATGGACAAAATAATCCCCTAAATGGTCCCCTGTTAAGATAGCTGAAAAAAACAAGAACCATCTACCTTATAATTATATACAATGACTCCACCGCCAAGAGGAAAACCCCAGATAAAAAAAATGGCCACAGTCCATATGCACAGTTTACCCCCTGGAAAAAAAAGAGGGGACAGGCCTGGCATCAGCCTAAATGGGTGACTAAACACCCAAACCATTCATTGGTCCACAAAGCATGCTACCCAGACTCATTAGACCATGCTACCTCCTCCAAGACCAAAGCTATGGTAACATCAGGGAAATATTAAAAAAAGGGGGGGAAGAGGTAAAGAAAAAGAAGAGGGAAAAAGTGCATAGGAAAGATGCCTAGGAACCAAAAGCAATATGTAGGGAAATAAAAGTTTAAAATAAGTTAATAGATGGACCAGTAGAGTAATCAGACCTAGTAATATATAAAAGCCTCCCCCCCCCCCCGGCATCAGTCAATAAGACAGAAAAGAAAGAAAGAGCAAAACTGCATCAGAAACACTGAAGCAGGAATAAAAGGATAGGGCAGCCCCATGTTGTGAGAGACAACAGTGAAAGGATAACAACATATTTATTTTCAGTTGTTTAACCAGGAGTAGCACACTAAGCTGAAAACTTTTTTACAGGTGCAACCTGGGAGCACAGGGAAGTTAAGTGACTTGCTCAGGGTCACACAGTATGTAAGTGGAAGCTGTGGGATTCAAACCCAGGTCTGGTCTGCTGGATGTCACTAGATTTGCAGCTCAGAACCTTAAACCACTGTGCTATACTGCCTCCCCTGTTTATTTATTGCAATCTTGGATTAACACATTGGAGAACAAGCTCATTACATAGGTTGCATGTCAGGTTAAGCAAAACAGTGAAAACCAAATAGTGTTACTGGTAAGAAGCAACATTTTAGGACTATACATACAATGCTGTAACTTACAGAACTATAGGACAGGGAAAAATAACATTGGTGTAGGCAGTATACAATATATGCCAAAATTCAAAGAATACTCAGAGAAGGAGGAATAGTGGGACTAATTGTTTGGTAACACAGGGCTGCTATACATAAAATAAACAGGTATGTAACCCCTAGGCGGGGCTATTCTAAGGGCTACTACCCCTGCCTGTATGGCTATGTGCAGGTTATGGGGTCTGAGTTCTTTAACAAGGTGCCTCCACTCAGGGAAGTGGTATTGGGGTTGCTTGGTATAGCCCTATGTGAAGCTATAATCACCTACCAACCCTCCTAGTGGCCTAGTATCTGACACAGTATTAAATTCACAATCAGTAGGAAACAGTAACAATATAACCACACCCTTCACACTTGCCACCAGAGCTGGGCTTGCTGCAACTTCTCTGGAGAACCCCTGGAAAATAAGGTTAGCAATGCAGCAGTACAGATGCATTATACGTAACAAAATAAACACAGAGGTTACCAATGTAGTTCTAATGTGTACATGTGAATAATGTAAACTAATTTGTGAACTAAAAAATAAGATAATACTATTAGAAATGAAGTTAATCACATATAAGCAGTGGGAACTATTACAGGACCCTGATCAGCAACTTGTAAATAAGGAGGAGGGTAAAGAGTCTCATGTGCAAACAGAAAGAAACAATGAAGTCACTGGGGTACAAGGGCCAAGCTGGGAATTAAGCACAGAAAATAGGGAAAGAGAAGAGGAGGATGACAGAGTATGGATGGTAGAGACAAGAACATTTAAAAAAGGTTGGAGAGCAATAGTGCGCAAACTAGTTTAAAAACAGCTTTGAGCTCTTAATTGATCTATAGGAAGAAAACCCAGACCAACCTGAGTCGCAAGCAAATGATTTAAGATCAGATAACATAACAAGTAGTATAAATGGGCAGGTTGGTGCCGGGCCACAGCATAATAATGTTAATAAGAACAGGGTCAAGAAAGTTATATCACAAGAAGTTTTAGTAAGGGGTGAAGTATCACAAGATGTAATAGTAAGAGTGAAGTACTGTAGTTAATTGGGAACAAGGAGTAGACCTGCTAACTGATGGACTTAAAAGAGTTCATTCTGATACTGTAATTACTGGAGATGCTGGAATTGTATTAATGGAGCAGGAACCTGTTCAGGAACCTGATCAAATCTCTAATCAGGATAACATGTAAATTGAGAATATCTTGGAAGAGCAGGCTGAAGACACATGGCAAACAGAAAGTAATGCAAAACAAGTTAATATCTTGGGCTACTCAATACTTAAATACACTAATAGATACTGTATACTACCAAAGGTAATAAAGAAGTAGTGACTACCAGTTAACTTTTCCAGAGCACATATAGGTGATATTACACCCATGTTAACTAATATAGTTAAAAAAAGAGATAATTCTTCTACGACCATTCTGCATCTGGGTACTAATAACATTCCCACTCGAAGTATGGCTGATGCAGTGTTGGGTAAGTTACTTTTTCTATTACTTTCTATTACTTTTGGATACTCGTTCCAGAAAGCTCTGTGCAGTCACTTGCAAGGATGGAGAAGTACTGAAAAAGTAAGAATCTTACAGTTACAAATTATTCATGTCTTTTATACAAAAGAAATACATAATCAACTAATTACATTTATTTGAAAGTAACTAGTAACTAACCTATTACTTTCAAATAAATGTCATCTGTTATAGTTATTTATTATTTTTCATAATGTTTTTATATAAAAAGAAATAAGTAACTGTAACTGACAGGTGTATTACTTTTTCTAGTACATCTCCGTCCTTGCTAGTGACTGCACAAAGCTTCCTAGATCAAGTTTCTAAAAGAAATAGAAAGTAATAGAAAAAGTAACTTAGTCAGCACTGGCCTGACATAATGAAGGAGTTTAAGGCAATAAAACAGGAAGCTCAAAACATAAATTGTACACTATTCTTCTTTGAAATTTTACCCATTCCAAGGGCAAATGAAACAGAAACAACTAAGATTAAAGCCATTAACAACTGGCTGAGACTTTGGACACTACAGGAGGGAGTGGGATGCATTACACATTGGGAGAAGTTTGTAAACAATGGACAATATTACAGTAATGATGGTTTACATTTGAACAAAAATTGCAGCAGAAAACTGGGAGCAAGACTAAGACAAGTTGTCAGCAGCTGTTTATACCAAAGAGTAGGGAGATACATATGGGAGCTATATATCTAGGAATTAAGATGGCTCTAGTGACCAATAATAAGTAAGATCGGAAAGGAGAGAGGGGGGAACTAAAAATGGTAGCCCATGACATGGGCATCGGTGATTGGGTGCCTACAATAACTGCAACACAATCCCTGGTACATGTAAATGGGGCTAGGGTAGGGTAGGGCGGCCACATGGGGAGGGGTCAGTGAATATAGCGATGGGATGTCTCCTTATATACGCATCTGGGGGGGGGGGATGAGCATGCACAATGAAGGGTAGGAAGGGTTGTGAGGGGTGGTGCTGCAGTAGGTTGCTGAGCTGACCCTGTGGCATGGTGGGTGGGTTGGCAGCATTGGCAGGCAAGGTACTGGGTTTGGGTCCAGGCACTGGCGTGTTTTTGTTACACCTGCCTAAACATTCTTTTTAATGTTTTTCACACACCCCCGACATGCACCCCCTGTAGTTGAGAATCCTTAAAACATTAAAAACCTAAGTCCCTGGTGCTGTCTTGATATGCACTGGAGTGTCAGAGTGCCAAAATTAATTTCTGGCACTCTGACTTTGCAATAATGGGGATTGTCTTTAAGCTTTCACAGTTATCACATAGAACCCTTAAAATCTGGTCAATTAATGCACATAGTCTTAACGGTCAAAAAAGGTGGAATTGGACATATTCTTAATCAAAGAATACATTGATCTATGTATAATATCTGAAACTTGGTGGAAAATGAAGTCAACTGGAATAAAAATATAAAGGGATACAGGCTGTATACCAAAGACAGACTAAACAGAAAAGGTGGCAATGTAGCAGTTTAAATTAAAGATACATTTCAGAGTTATATCTATAGCATATCTAATACTAATCCCAGTATTGAGTCATTATGTGTGGTGGTAAAAACTAAATATTCAAAAAATTATTCTTGGGAGAATTTTGAGGGCACAAATACGAATAACAAGTTATCAGGTGCCATTAATCAACAGATTGTTGAAATGTCTGAAAAGGGTGACGTGATAATCATGGGTGAGTTTAACTATCCTAATCTTATTCCTCCACTCATGGCCGTAGCCACAGGAGCAGCTCCCTAACCTCTCAAGGGCTGAAAACATACTGTGCCAATGCCCCCTGAGCATTTCTCTACTGGTGGCCATAGCCACAAGAGCTGCTCTCTGCCCTCTCAAGGGATGAAAACAGGTACACCTGCTCAACTGACAGAGTGTCCCCCTCCAGCTGTAAATTTTAACTTCAGCACCATTTTTCAGATCTTTGTGTGAGCCTGACCATTGACTCCATCATTGAAAATAGTTGCTGTGGGGTCACCTACAATCCCTAGCTGAGCAACTCAGTATTTAAGAATTAGTTTTTATTCCCCATCCTTAAGCAGCTTTCTAAATCAAGCTAGTTTCTCACTGAGGGACCTTTGTTCCAGGGCCTACTGTCACTTGATTTCTCACCTGCCTACATTATTTTCAATATATATTGTTTGTTAAGTGACTGTAATGCTGCATGGTGTGCTGAAACAGTTTGGTTTTCTAATAGCCAAGTACATTATTTTGTATCTGTAAGATTTTTCTCTAATAAGTGAGATTTTTGTACAACTCATTCTTCTGTATGGTTAGCTAAGTGACTGCAACAGGGCATGACCTGCAGTCCATTAAGTCTCTACCAGATCTGTGTGTTTTTCTAGCACTGTTCCTGCTAGGCAGCTTCATGTACAGTAGCAGTGCCAGATTAGTCAAAGGATTCGTACGGATTTTTAAATATCCCTACTGAGACATTGTTTGTTAGGGATTTTGATTTGTTTGTTAGTGTGTTCATTGCAACCTGGAGAGGGTGATCTCATCTGATAGTGTAGTTGAAAATCTACTGGATGGCACTTAAGTACTGTAATAGGAACTGGCCTCTTTCTGTAGGTATAAAGAAAAGAATTTTAGAGAATTTGTTCCCTAAATTTTGTGAAGGATAAATATGGAATCTCACAAAATTGCTTGACAAATTTGGTGCTACTAGTGCAGTTATATTACATTGTACTTGTAATTTGTGTAGCAAGCGGGTTTTCCGAAGTCTGCATTTATTTCTCTATTCACTGCATCTCCTTAGCTAGAGAATTAGTAAAGTCTTTCAGAACATTTCCTTAACTAGTGAGTTAACCCAAGTCTGCATATATTAAAATGGAACATTAATTAACTGAAATCTCGGATAGCACCTTTGAGCTAAAGGCTTGTTTACAAAGGTTCCATATCATAAGGCAATAGACAAGATACGTAGACATTACAGAACAGATAGGGTATATAGAAACCCAGAAACATAGAAGTTGACAGCAGATAAGGACCGCAAGGCCCACTGAGTCTGCCCATTTATTTTTCTACCTTATAAATGTGCCATTGGCCTTTGATCTGTCAATGGCCCATCTATTCATATTCATCTGTATTGCTCCCTTATCCCTATCCTATGCCTGTTTGAAGCCTTGCACTGTATTCATATCCACCACTTCCCTGAGGTAGGCCATTTCATGCATCCACCACCCTTTCTGTGAAAAAGAACTTCCTCACATCACCCCTTAATAAGTCTCCCTCTAATCTCATGCTGTGTCTTCTTGTTTTGCTATTTTTCTTACATTGAAACATGTTAGGCTCTTTCTCTTCATTAATGCCCTTAAGGTGTTTGAATGTTTGATCATATCACCTCTCTCCCTCTTTTGCTCTAGGGTATACATATTGAGCTCTGTTAATCTGTCCTCATATGTTTTCTGATCCAGTCCCTGCACCATTTTGGTTGCCCTTCTCTGGACTGCCTTGAGGGGGTCTTCCAGCTGAGGGAATCAGGGGCCACCTGGGGACACCCCATGAAGCTAGATGGGGGGAGGTTGAGGGGGGAAACAAGGGGGTGCTACTTCACTGAGAAAGTGGTGGAGCCCCAGAATGTGCCACCCAGAGAACTTGTGGCTGCTGCTACTGTGGAGGAGTTCAAGAAGGACTGGGATAGGTGCAGGGGGAGTGTACATCCAGGAGCCCTGCTGAGAAATAGGGGTCCTTGTTTGAGGAAGGGAGGGCTAAAATGGGTGCCCTGCATAGGCACTGACCATTGAGCAGACTCGATGGACCATAGGGCCTAGTCTGCTGGCTTCATAGTACAGTATGTTAATATGTTAGTATGTAAAATGTCCTCAACTAGTGAGCCCCTGATTTCACCTTTCTTACTCCTGTTAACTCTAAAATCTCCATCTACCTTGCCTTGAACTTCAGCTTTTTTTCTTTTTTTGCTAACTAACCTTCTCCTCTTCTCTTCATCTCATCCCCCTTCTCTCTTTTTTCTCAGCAAATCCTATTAGCCATCCTATCCCACCCTTCCCCCTGCCCACTCAGACAGTCATTCCCCTTCCTCCTGCTAATCTCGTCTCCCTTTATTTATAGAATATGCCAAAGCCCTCTGTGCATTCCTCTAACCATGGCCATAGCCACAGGAGTTGCTCCCTGCCCTCTCAATGGCCAAAAACAGGTATGCCTGCTCAACTGATAGAGTGCCCCCCTCCAGCTGTAAATTTTAAATTTGGCACAATTTATTGGATCTTTGTGTGAGCCTGACCATTGACTCCATCCTTGAACCTAGGAGCTGTGGGGTCACCTGCAATCCCTAGCTGAGCAACCCAATATTTAAGAAATCATTTTTATTCCCCCTCCTTATGCAGCTTTCTAAATCAAGCTAGTTGCTCTTTGAGTGACCTTTGTGCCAGAGCCTGCTGTCACTTGATTTTCTCTGTATAGTCTCTGTCCAGGAACTCCTCCCACTGGAATCCCACAGTCAAATGGTTTTCTATTCCCCTGAAACCACACCCTCCCTTCCTATAGGGATCAAACCTAAATCACCCACTCCAGTTAATGCCTCTCAACTACTGCTGTAACCTGCCCTATTGTAAGGGACCGCACCCTAATTCTACTTATACCCTTTTAATTCTTAACTTTCCCATTAGCAGCCTGAAAGAAAACATCCATAAAGGGTGCCAGATTTTTTCCTTTTTTTCAAACACTGTTCATTTTAAATTGCTGGTTTTTGGAAATCAAATCAAACAGAACTCAAGCTCCCATTACATATTTTTCTGCACCCATTTTATTCAGGCCTAATAGCAGTTTACCTCCCAAAGTATGTTTTCTGCAACATAACAGGGCTTTCTTCATGACATATCCCTACTAGCTCACCTCCTACCAAATGGCTCTCCGATCACTCAGATTTGTGCTGATAGGCATTATGCTAGGATTTATCCCGTGATTCTCTCTGGCATGTTGCCCCCCCCCACTAAGGTCTTCACCACTGATCCAAATGACTTTACTTTCTCAAATATGCTTATACTCCCCAAGAAACTCCATGATATCACACCATTACTTATCCCTCATAGTTATCTCTACCATGTAGCTTACACTTTCAAGAAGTACCTTCTCTTCTACTCTATCCTGCCCTCCCCAATCATCCATCACAAACTGTGGTATGTCCTCCTTCTTGCTCTAATACTTGCAGGGGATATTAAACTTAACCTTGGTCCACCTCCTTACCTCTCCTGCTTGTATGCAGTGTGAAAGGACACAAAGGGACTTCACATTGTTCGCCCGATCATTAGGAGCCTCCTCCGTATTCTAACTGAACTTGAGGCATGGGTCATATTATATCACCCAGATATAATTTGCCTGTCTGAAACGTGGCTTAAATCCTCTACCCCTGATTCTGCCTGCTCATTACCCAACTACAACCTCATCAGATGTGACAGGCCCACCTCCAAACAAGGTGGTGGTGTAGCCATTTTTTTATAAATGACATGTAACCCCATTGTTACCCGGGGTTACTAGAATCCCAGTAAGACCTAGTGGTAGGCAGGGAAGGCAGCTTGTGAAACTGCAGTTAAATGTGTTTCACACTGTCTCACTCTGTTCTCAGTCTCAGCTGAGACTGAGGGATGACATCACCAATAGAACTACTGCAGCTACATGAGCCACATTGGAATCTGAAGCAAGGGAGTTAGTTAGAACATTGGGAGGTTTTGAAGTCAGTCTTCAGTCAGTCTTCAGTGAGTGAGTGTGAAGTTGGGAGCTTGCTGAGAAAGCAGCTCAGTGAAGGCTCTAGGAACCTCAGCCCTGACAGAGGGCTACTTTTAGTTTAAAAGGGTGTGTGTCTCCACCTTAAAGAGAGACACAGAAGATAATTGAAGTGATGGAGACCACTGTTTTCGAGTCTCAGTGCCCCTCCCTTTGGGGGGGCAGGAAAGGGTTCCCTGCAGATTCCTGGGGCAACCCCCTAGTTCTGCTTGTGAAGGAAAAGCTGCCTGTTTGTTTCCAGTGTTTATTTGGGAGAACAAGAAGATTTGTGAGTCACCTGTGGGGCACCTGCAACGTGAGGGTGAGTGTCTGCTCTTGCTAAAAGGGCCTATGTTTTTCACCCTGGGACTTGTGTGACAATGTGAGGATTGAACTACTAAAACTGGGAAGCCTAGAGTAATAGGCTAAGCAACTTAAAAGTAGGTTCAAGTCCAGAGCTTGTTGGGATGCAAATGATATGTAGAGGAGATGTGACAGACATCTACCCAGAATCAACATTTGAAAGTTCAGTAAAGGAATTGTTCAGTTTCCAGAGAAATGGCTGGGTATGGGCTGTGGGAGCTGGAGGTGGGTGGCCCCCCCATCTTTAGTGACCAGGTCCACCTCTACGGATTTCTTCTGTGGATTTCTACTTTACCTCAGGCACTTGGCCAGTGATGAGGGAAGTACCCAGATGTGGGATTGTAAGCAAAATTCTGTCTAGGAGTTGAAGACTCTAGTGTGGTTTGGGGAGCCACAACAGGATAATAGGTTCATTCTTCAAATGGACCGTGGATCAAGTGTCCGGCGGGGGAGCCGGGCCAGTGGGGAAAACCCAAGTAGTGTACAAGTCGGGCTGTGTACCCAAAGCTATGTGCAAGTCTGAGCTGTGTGTCTGGTGGGTTTAGAGCCTGAGGGCTGAAAGTAGTGATAAAGTGTTCTGTTGTCTCTAATCTGCATTACCAGGAATGTAGCCCCCGTGGGGGTCCATCTATGCTTTGTTTGTTCAGCTTGGATGTGAATAAAAGCCACACTGAAGAATCCCATTCCTGGTTCTGAACATTACAGTTATTGCTTCCTGTGTTCGGATTTACTTGAGTGCCCCTGTGCAGAGTAGCCAAACCTAGGTCTCCCAGTGCCGAGTAACCTCATCCTCCCCGAACCCAGTCCCCACCAGGTACTGCTGTCAGCTTCAACAGCATGCCACCTGTCATTTTGGTAAAAAGGCAGGGGTGAGGGGTTACAAAAATGGAGGCATCGCTTTGGATTTTGTTCTGGGAAGGAAGGTGCTTGGGCAAGGGGTCTAGCGTTTTGCCTATCTGGCAGTGGGTAGCCCAAAAAATCTGAAGCAATTTCCCTAGTGTTGCTGTGTGCTGTGGATCTTGTGCTGCTGTTTAAAATTGCCAACTGTTTACCATGGAGCAGTAAAGCCAAAGAGTGTGCCCTTGTCCTGCATCAAATTGTTTACAGCATTTTTACCTGCTTTTAAAAAGAACTGTGGTAAAGAAAAGTGTAGAAGACTGGGGTAGCAACAGGAAAATTGTGCCCTGGACATTTGAAATGCTTTTAAAATGAACTGTGGTAAAGAAAAGTGTGGAAGACTATGGGTAGCAACAAGAAAATTGTGCCCTGGACGTTGGAAATTCTTTTTGAATGAATGAGAGACTTGCAGGTGTAATGGCTATGTTAAATGGCTGAAATGGGCTCCCGCCGTGGAGTCAGTTGGTAAAGAAAAAAAAGTTGTATTCTGCAGTTTAAATTTGCCTGCTCGATGATCGTCGTGAGGAGAAGAGCCCTCGCGAGGAAGAAGAGGCTCATTTACATGGCGTTGTGTGATTGGTCAGGCTGAGATCAGTCCCACCCCTCAGCCAGCTCTGCAGTGACTGCCCCAGCATTCGAGAGGGAGTGCGAGTGGAGTTCATGTACTGGCTAGTGGAGGAGCATCGCGGAGTATTAAAATCATGGTAAACTTTGTAAAAATAGACTTTCTAGTTTAAAATCGGGCTCAACCCGCTAATCGGTCATCGGAATTGCAAGTTTGGTGGTCGAAAAGATGATCAGCAGGACTGTCCACCCGTTTCTGTTCTGAGGCCTCCAAGAACTGGCTGCAGGCCGTTTTTCCCCATTGCAACAAACTGCTACTGATAACAGTAAGTAACAACCTAAAAAACTGCTTAAACAGTGATTTTCTGCCCTATGCCATATAAATGTGTGTGCAGCAGTGTAGTCACTTTGCAAGTAACGACTGTGTCAAGTCCTGCCAGCAAGTGTAAGTCTGTTAAGCCATTGACTGTGTGCATAGTAATGAATCCTGCCTCAGTTTAAAGTTTGAAGCCAGAGAGAGACTGTGGGTTGTAGCCAATGTGCAGCACTAGTTATACAGGCAATCCTGTGCTAAAAACCTGAAACTTTAAGGGACTGTGAATCAAAGAAATGTTACCAGCATGTAAAAAGTTTGTGGAAAATCCTGTAAATGTGTTTAAAGCAAGAACAGAGCAAGTTGTGCAGTTTGAGCAAAAGTTCTCAGTAGTTTGTGTAAATCGGGTATGCAGTGGCTTGACCCAGATTCTGAATGTTGATGCACAGGAGTGCTGCCGTCACCATTACAGGGTGGGGTAGTAAAGTAAACACAGCAGCAGAGGAGACATTTTACAACTAAAGAGTGTGTTCAGTAAAGTTGGGACTTTCAGTTACAGTTAACTTTTGTTTGTTTTTCTGCTATTGGCAGCACACAGCACCAGGCGGAGCCTGTGGAGTAAGGCCCCTCGAGGGAGTGTGGCACAAAGCTAGAGGGTGCAGAGTTAGAGATAGAACCAGAAGTAAAGGTTTTGGATGCTGGATTCCAGAAGGAAAGTTTGGATAAAGCATCAATAGACCCCTGAAGGGGGGGTGCCTAGCCCAAGTCTCTTAGGCGAAGATGAGATACGGGAGGCCTTTGAGTGGGAGGTGTCAACCTCCGCACCTAGTGATGAGTGGATAGTCTCAGGATTGAGAATGACTGCTCACTCCTGGGCTCAGATCCTCAGTGAAGAGTGAAAGATGGAGATTAGCGCCCAGGAGGTGGATAGGCAGAATAGGGGCAAAATTCAGCAGAAAGGCAGACAGCAAGGTGAACCAGGGATAAAGGACAACCAAGGAAGGGGCTGGAGTAGAACAGCGAAACAGTCTAGGGAGGTCAAATCATGGAAATCCATGTGTGCCAATGCCAGGAGCCTTGGCAACAAGATGGAAGATCTGGAGGCTGTCATGGTGCAGTCAGACCTGGACATTGTGGCCATCACTGAAACCTGGTGTAATGATAACTACGACTGGGAGTTGGCCATACCTGGCTACAACATATTCAGAAGAGACAGGGCAGGCAGGAAGGGAGGAGGAGTAGCACTGTATGTGAAAAATGACATAAGGGCCACAGAGATCCAGGAGGAACAAAATGGGGGAGAGATACTGTGGGTTAAGCTGGAAAGGAAAATGGGGCCAGCCATCCTCACAGGTGTGGTCTATAGACCACCAGCCCAGGAGGAAGAAACAGATAGGGAGCTGATGCTAGCCATCCAGAGGATGGCAGACAAGGGTGAGGTAGTACTGGTTGGAGACTTCAATATTCCAGACGTGGACTGGAGCAACCCAGCAGCAGCATCAGTTAGGAGCAGATTTATCCTGGACTCCCTTCGTGGTGCCTCCTCAAGCAACTGGTCGTTGGAACCAACTCAGCAGAAGGCAATACTGGACCTTGTGCTCACAAACAGGGACAGCGTGATGGGGGTAAGAGTGGGGAACACCTGGGGAAAGTGACCACCAGTCACTGTGGTTTGAAATCATAGAAAGAGCAGAACCAAACCACACAAAACATGTATCCTGGATTTTAGGGGCAAACTTTGGGAAATTGGGAGATACTTGAAAAGAGGCATTAAGGGAATGGGGCAGGAATAAGGGTTGAGGAACAGTGGAAGTATTTAAAATGGGGATTACAAGAGCATCAGAATTATGTACTAGGTTAGCAAGAGGAAAAGGAAGAGGAGACCATTATGGTTTTCCAAAGAGGTAGCAAAGAAAGTGAAAGCCAAAAAGATTGCATTCAGGCAATACAAAAAGACACAGGCAGAAGGGGATAGGGAGAAGTACCAGGAGAAGCAAAAGGAGGCAGGGAGATCAGTAAGGGAAGCCAAAGCTCAGACAGAAGAACACATTGCAAAATTAGTGGGTAGAGGGGACAAAACCTTTTACAGGTACATAAGTGAAAAAAGAAAGGCAAAGGGAGGGATAGTGAGACTGAAGGGGAGGATGGGGGCTGTGTGGAGGATGACAACAGTAAAGCTGACATATTGAACAGGTATTTCTGCTCAGTCTTTACTGAGGAAGAGGAGGGTAATGGGTCTGAATGGAGTACAAGGGGTGAGAATGGTGCAGAAATGGACACAAGTCCCTTTACACGAGAAAGGGTCCTGAAGGAACTGGAAGTAATAGAGTTGATAAAGCAATGGGGCCAGATGGGGTGCACCAGGGTCCTTAAGAACTAAGAGAGGTGGTGGCTGAACCTCTTGCTATCCTGTTTAGCCGATCACTAGAAACAGGGAGGTACCCAAAGACTGGAGGATAGCAGATATGTCCCTTATACAAAAGTGGGAACAAGAGGAAGGGGAACTACAGACCAGTCAGCCTCACTCAGGTAGTGGAGAAGATCATGGAAGCACTACTGAAGGAGAGATTGGTGGAACATCTGGTTGTCAATGGACTACAGGACCCAAGGCAGCATGGTTTCACCAGGGAAGGTCATGTCAGACCAACCTCATTGAATTTTTTGACTGGGTGACTAGGGAGGTGGATCAGGGAGGGCAGTGGACATGGCCTATCTGGACTTCAGCAAGGCCTTTGACACTGTGCCACATAGAAGACTATTGCACAAACTGGGAATATGGGTGTGGGCAGGACAGTAGTGCGGTGGGTAGGTAACTGGCTGGGCAGCAGGACACAGAGGTGGTAGTAAATGGCTGTCACTCCACAGAGGGAAGAGTGACCAGTGGGTACCACAGGATCAGTGCTAGGACCGGTACTATTCAATATCTTCATCAGTGACATTGGCGAGGACCTAGAAGGCAGAATTTCACTGTTCGCTGATGACACAAAGCTCTGTAACAGAGTAGACTCACCAGAGGGTGTAGACAGAATGAGAAGGGACCTGCAGAAACTTGAAGAATGGTCAGGGTTTGGCAGTTGAAATTAATGCAAGGAAGTGCAAGATAATGCATATGGGGCACAAAAACCCTGGCACAATATATCAGTTGGGGTTGAGGAATAGCATGCACCAAGCAGGAAAGGAATCTTGGAGTTATCATCTCTGATGACCTCAAGGCAGGAAACAGTGTGACAAGGCAGCAGGTAAAGCAAATAGGATGCTGGGATGCATAGGCAGGGGCATCACCAGAGGAAAAGGAGGTCATAATTCCACTATACAAGACACTAGTGAGGCGCACCTGGAGTACACTGTGCAGTTCTGGAGACCTTACCTCACGTAGGACATAGACAGGGTAGAGAAGGTTCAGAGGAGGGCAACAAAGATGGTGCATGGATTGCATCACAAGTCCTATGAGGACAGGTTGAAGGCACTGAACATGTACTCCCTGGAGGAGAGGAGGAGAGAGGATATGATAGAGACACAAGTATCTTATAGGGAGGAACGAGGTACAGGAATGCACTATTTTAAGCGAAAAGATGTTCCAGGACTAGAGGGCAGGATGAAGTTGGAGGGAGGATGATTCAGAGGAAGCGTGAGGAAGAATTTCTTCACAGAATGGGTGGTGGACAAGTGGAACACCCTGACAGAGGAAGTGGTGGGGCAGAAACAATCACGGATTTAAGAATGCATGGGATAGACATAAAGGAATTCTGGAGGTCAGGGGTAAGGGGCAACAGACTTCCTGGAAAACATAAACTGAACTTACAAACTTAAATGGGCAGACTGGGTGGGCCATAGGCCCTTATCTGCCGACACTGTCTATGTATCTATGTATCTATGAGGGGGAACCTATGTGGCCTTGTGAAAAAGGAACGGGTACACAGCCTCAAGATCTTGCCTCAGAGGAATTCATAGAAGAAAGTGGTGATGCCACTGCCCTGGCTTCGCAAGAGGAAGAAGTCAGGGATCCATTTCTAATTTCTTTAAGGATGCGTAGCTGGCAGAACCAGGACTGGTCACCCCCAAGCCAGGCCAGCAGTTTCAGATTGACCAAAGCAAGTAAAGAAGAGAGACTAGTTCGTAGGAAGGCAAATGAGATCTATGGTATGACCTTTCCTACCTTTCCTTGAAAAGTCTGGGAAGAGATTGAGAACAGCAGGAAATCCTGGGTCTGGGACAAAGCCATGAAATGTGTGCATCCTGGGGCCAACAAGCATGAAAGAACAGACTGTTTCACGAGAAGTATACCCATGGAAGAGAGGCAGGACACTGTTTATAGACAGAGTGAGAATAGTGGACGGAGAGGGATGTGAAATCTCCCACAGTGTGAATTATGTGCGCCCAGAAGGGGTAATAATTCAAGCTCCTGACCCCCAGTACTATTGGCCTCGGTGCAAGGACATCTCAGCAAATGTGCCTGAGACTACTAAATGTAAAGCCAAGCAGTGGTAGTCAATACTGCCACACCAGACTGTGAAGTGCCTTTATTGATTCACCAGTATGGACATCCAGGACTCAGGTGCCCCACATTCACCAGTCTACAGTGTACTGGACTTTCCAGAAACCATTGACTGGCCCACCAGATGACTTCAGATCCAGAGAGGACACCAGCCCAGCTGTATCCTGTTCATCGCCTGGTAATCGGATGACGTCGGACCAGCTGTTTTCTTTTTTGTTCCTGTTCTAAGGTTCCATCTCCAGAGATGACAACAGCCCAGAAGTTCTCAGATGTGCCCTCCTGTGCTTCCTGGAAGATGTCCACCCAGCTGTATCGGAAGAAATGCTGCCAGGGAGAGTCTTCATCAGAGGTGCAGGTTGGTCCCAAAATTTACATTCTACAAGTGGCTGGTAAGACCAAACTTTTCTATCTTTATGACATTGCAGTACACACCCTACACTAGCAGACTTCAAAATGTGTGAACTGTCCGCAAAGACTCTCCCCTTCGGGACTTTGGCCTGTTAGAACTGTGCTTCACCAGGCTGCGGCCCAGGAGCGACTCTTTATTGGACTAGCCTTCGGGCATTGAGGTCACTAGTTGGGACTTTTAGGGCACTCCATCCCCCCAAATGTGTATTGTAAATAATGTAATTGTTTTCTAATGTATATACTGTTTTTCTAGCTTTTTTCTATGAAATCTTTTTGGGATTCTTTAGTGTTTTGATGGTAGGGGTCTAGGTAGACTGTGTATGCAGATTAGGAGAGTGTGTGTTATCTTTCTTTTTCTTACAGGTGTTCCAGGAAAGACAGAAGAGAAGAGAAGACAAGAATAGGAGGAGGGGCTCATCGGAGTTCCTCATCAGTGCTTTAGTGTGTAGAAATTTAAAGTACTGTGGTGTTATTGTTGTTATTACTGTATTAACCCTTTCCTTCCACAGGTGTGGTTGTGGGAGTAGGGAGGAGACAGTAACATGGTATAAAATGTGGTATTTTAATGGTGTGTGGTTGCAGGTTGCCCAAGGTCGGGGAGGTCCCCGGGTTGTTTTTGTTTTGGGGGTATTAGGTTAAAGGCAGATAGGTTTTCCCTAGAGGGTTGGGGGGATAGACAGGCTGTGGCCCTGACCTGCAGTAGGGACCGCAGTGCTGATCCATCAGGGCTATGCTCTGGATGGTTTTACCAGAGCCACTAGGTGTCCATAGTAACTGGATAGTGTAGAGGCTGATATGTCAGTTCAAGGCCTCTAGGACCTTAGTGTTGCCTGCCTGTGCTTGCACATGGTAGGAGGGGGCCTGATCACCCCCCCACAGGTAGCACATAGGGTGGGATGGCCTAAGGCCGGGTGAAAAATGACTGTGGACAGTCAATTTCCTGGTCAAGGGCAAGTGTAACCTCCTTATTACCCAGGGTTACTAGAATCCCAGTAAGACCTAGTGGTAGGCAGGGAAGGCAGCTTGCGAAACTCCAGTTAAAAGGGTTTCACACTGTCTCACTCTGTTCTCAGTCTCAGCTGAGACTGAGGGATGACATCACCAATAGAACTATCGCAGCTGCATCAGCCACATTGGAATCTGCAGCAAGGGACTTAGTTAGAATGTTGGGAGGGTTTGAAGTCAGTCTTCAGTGAGTGAGTGTGAAGTCGGGAGCTTGCTGAAAATGCAGCTCAGTGAAGGCTCTAGGAGCCTCAGCCCTGACAGAGGGCTACTTTTAGTTTAAAAGGATGTGTGTCTCCACCTTAAAGAGAGACACAGAAGATAATTGAAGTGGTGGAGACCACTGTTTTCGGGTCTCAGTGCCCCTCCCTTCGGGGAAGGCAGGAAAGGATTCCCTGCAGATTCCTGGGGCAACCCCTTAGTTCTGCTTGTGAAGGAAAAGCTGCCTGTTTGTTTCCAGTGTTTATTTGGGAGAACAAGAAGATTTGTGAGTCACCTGTGGGGCACCTGCAACGTGAGGGTGAGTGTCTGCTCTTGCTAAAAGGGCCTATGTTTTTCACCCTGGGACTTGTGTGACAATGTGGGGATTGAACTACTAAAATTGGGAAGCCTAGAGTAATGGGCTAAGCAAATTAAAAGTAGGTTCAAGTCCAGAGCTTGTTGGGATGCAAATGATATGTAGAGGAGATGTGACAGACATCTACCCAGAATCAACATTTGAAAGTTCAGTAAAGGAATTGTTCAGTTTCCAGAGAAATGGCTGAGTATGGGCTGTGGGAGCTGGAGGTGGGTGGCCCCCCATCTTTAGTGACCAGATCCACCTCTACAGATTTCTTTTGTGGATTTCTACTTTACCTCAGGCACTTGGCCAGTGATGAGGGAAGTACCCAGATGTGGGATTGTAAGGAAAATTCTCTCTAGGAGTCAAAGACTCCAGTGTGGTTTGGGGAGCCACAACAGGATAATTGGTTCATTCCTCAAATGGACCGTGGATCAAGTGTCCGGCGGGGGAGCCGGGCCAGTGGGGAAAACCCAAGTAGTGTACAAGTCGGGCTGTGTACCCAAAGCTATGTGCAAGTCCGAGCTGTGTGCCTGGTGGGTTTAGAGTCTGAGGGGCTGAAATTAGTGATAAAGTGTTCTGTTGTCTCTCATCTGCATTACCAGGAATGTAGCCCCATGGGGGTCCATCTATGCTTTGTTTGTTCAGCTTGGATGTGAATAAAAGCCACACTGAAGAATCCCATTCCTGGTTCTGGACATTACAGTTATTGCTTCCTGTGTTCGGATTTACTTGGGTGCAGAGTAGCCAAACCTAGGTCCCCCTGTGCCAAGTAATCTCAGCCTCCCCGAACCCAGTCCCCACCAGGTACTGCTGTCAGCTTCAACAGCATGCCACCTGTTGTTTTGGTAAAAAGGCAGGGGTGAGGGGTTACACACATCTTAATCTTTCAAACCCTACCACACCTGTCCTCTTCCACTGTGAATCTATTCATGCAACCTTTCAACTTAGCTCCAAGAAATTACATATAATGTATGCTTATAACCCCCCCTCTAGGTGGCACAGCTGGCCTTGAGGAGCTCCTCATACATGTTGACTTAGTTGTTGGAAGAAAAGAAGTCTGAATTCTAGGAGACCTAAACCTAAATTGGATTGGCAAAGTAACAAATCACTCCACACTGTGGTACAAGGCCACAACCTCCACCAACTAATCACCGACCTTACCAGTGTCATGCCTCCCCCTAGGTCCAGTGCCTTAATTGACTGGACTCTGACAAATTGCATTGATTGTATAGTCTCCTCAAGTACCCTCACTGATGCAATTAGTGATCACTGTCCAATATATTGTATCTTGCGCTCAATTTGTCAACCCTCCCTTCCCCCCAAATCCCATTAATTTCTGTAATGTAGCCAACCTTGACCAAGCCCAGTTCCTGAGTTATCTACCCATGATTGACTGGACTTGTGTCTACTCTGCCATGGATACCCAAGCATCCCTTGACCACTTCCTAACCCTGTTTGGATCTCTACAGGATATCCATGGACCCCGCATCACACATTATGTATGTGGTACACAAACCATATGGCTAAATAAAGACCTACTTGCTCAGATCTAGGCTAGGGACAAAATCTGGCACTGTTTCAAGGTCTCTGGTCTTCTGTCTGACTACAATGACTACAGAATGCGGAGAAACTCTTGCAAAAGGAACACTTGTTTAGCAAAGAACTTGTTCTACAAGGGTCTATTAATAAATGCTGCAGGTGATTCCAGGAGATTCTGGTCTTATATAAAAACACTCCTTGGAGTCAAACACACTAGAAATACAAATTATATGATCTTAAATGGTGTGCACTGCAATAATCCAGCCACCATTGCAAACTCCTTTAATCTCCACTTCTCGGATTTATCCAAATACTCATCTCTTTTCCCCCCAGTGGAGCCCTCCCCCCCATGGACAATGAGCCACTGTACAACCACCCACCTTTTAAAATTCATTACCAGACTGGAAGTCCAAAAGCTGCTACAAGCCATCCCTAATAGCACTAGTACTGGTTCTTATGGTCTTGAACCCAGGCTCCTGAAACTCACTGCCCCCATTATTGCTTCACCCTTAGCTCAAATCTATAACTTGTCACTAGGCCACAGCTCTGTCCCTAGTATCTGGAAAATAGCGAGAGTTACTCTAATATTTAAAAAGGGGACCCCAAGGAAATTGCCAACTACCGGCCTACAGCCATTCTCTCTGTTCTTAGCAAAATATTCGAAAAACTAGTTGCCAAGAAAGCCATCTCTTTTTTACAGGATCACAACCTCCTCCCTGTCTCCCAACATGGCTTCCACAAAGGCCACAGCACTACTATAGCCCTCCTGAAATTCACAAATAATATCTATTCTGCAATGGATAAAGGTCTCCGGACGGGTGCAATCTTCATCGACCCAACCAAAACATTTAACCTTGTAAAGCACTCCCTTCTCCTCACCAAACTCAATTCTCTTGGCTTCTCTACAGATACTGTAGCCTGGTTTAACAGTTACTTGTCCAACAGGAAGCAGTCCGTGTATTACAGTTCTGTCTGACTGATCCCTCCACCATACATACTGGTGTATCACAAGGATCCATCCTGGGCCCCCCTACTTTTTTCCATCTTTATTAATGACCTCCCTTTACTCTGTCCAGATTGTTCATCACTGTTGTATGCAGATGACCTAGTTCTTTATTCCAGTGCTAGGAACATCTCAGATATAAATCACTCTCTGTCTGCAGACTTCCCCTCACATTCAATCCTGGATGACTAAAAACAACCTCATTTTTAATGTGGGCAAAACACAATACATGCTTTTTGGCTCCCATGCCAGACTCAAAACACACCAGAACCCTTTTAATACAGTATCCTATGCACTGAAGCTCAATATTGGCCAACACTTACTCTTTCAAGCACCTTGGCATTTTGCTAGATGAATCTCTGGACTTTGATCAGCATGTTACTGCTACCTGTAAGTCCATTAATGCCAAGCTTGGAAGTGCATAGCGGACTAGTTATGCCTCACCCCATCAGCTAGATTTGCTATTGCTCAAGTCATTCTGCTCCAAGCACTAGCCTATGGCACAGTCACCTACCTAGGAGCATCAAAAACTACTCTTCAGAAGCAGGATACTACCTATAATAATACCTGCCGCTATGCCTCTGCATACCCTCATCACAAGCACCACTGCCAACTTTATGCTGATCTAAAATGGCTGTTCCCTACTGTCTATCAGCTCAAGTCCCTTGGATCTCTCATTGATGGTATTGCCTGATCAGGTCTACTTCAATCCCTTGCCTGCCTGCTGGGCACTCAAACCATCTCCTATGGGCTTAGATCCACTGACCTAGCTTCCCTCCACATTCCAAGATGTAAAACCACCATAGGTGCATGGTCTTTCTCGTGTGCAACACCTAAATATTAGAGCTCCCTTCCCAAAGACATTACTTTTGCTCTGACCCATGCCTGTTTTAAGAGGCTACACCACAGTTATCTACTTGTCTCATCCCTTTGCACAAACTTTCACCCACCTTAGACCCTCCAGCCTGTAACTCTTGGTCGCCATGTTTCTACCTACTGCTGCCCCTCTCTCCTCCATCTTTCCTCTCAACCTGGCTTCCTGTCTTCTTTCTTTCTAACCTTTCCCTTGCTTTTCCTAGGCTCACAACCCCCCCCACCTTCACTCCTCTCACTTAATTTCCTACTTCTCCCTCCTCTATATCCATGACTTTATGGTTGACAGTATAGCACATATACCTTGGTCTTGATCATGGATCTTTTCTCTAAACTAGCACTCTTGTACTCCTTAGGACCTTTAGTCCCATGGTTGCTCACAATTTGACTTTATTGTGTTCCTACTTACGGCAATGTTTAAATGCACTTCTACTGTATTTTGTAAAAGTTTTGTAATGATATCTCTAATATTTTGTATCCTGAATATTGCTGAACTCGCACATGCATCTCTCTTGCATTTGTCCCAATTGTATTGCTATCTCACTGGTAATTGTATTTCTATCTGTTCCTTCTGTACTACCAATTGTTGTACTGCTTCAAACTGTTTCTTTGTACCATCCTAGGTTGTGCCTGAAAATAGGCATTGCTATGCCTAGTGCACTTACCCAGTTACCAAAAGCAAATAAATAAATAAGAATATGAGAAAATGTTGGGGGATGTGACCATAAAATGGTGGAATGTATTTTTAATCAGAAAAATTGAAGGAAGATTATAAAAAAATATTGTAGAGTGAATTTTAATGTAATTAATAGCGAATTAGGGAAGCGGGATTAGGAATGTGATTTTCAGAATAAAAATGAATTACACATATGGGACATTTTTAAAAATAAGCTTCTTGAAGTAGGGGAGAAATATGTCCCTAGCAAACAGATATGTAACAAAAGAGGGACGTTTCCTATATGGTGTATCAGGAAGGTCCTGCGACAGATAAATAGGAAAAATAAATCTTATGAACTAATTATCAGGAATCAACCCCCTGCAGTGACTGATAAATATAAATGTCACATAAAAAATTAGAGAATTATCAGAAGGGAAAGGGTAAGAGTTGAATTTGACATTGCACACCGAAATGATGGGAGGAAGAATGTATATGCTTATATTAACCATTATAATAAATCTAATACTTTTGATACTGATTTATAAAGGACAGGACATTATGAATCTATTGGGTATGGCCAACATTTTTAATGATTATTTTTGCTCTGTATTCACTGCTAGTAGGTCAAGTCAATAGATATAATAGGGGATAATAGGTTGGAAATTACTTAGAGATCAGTTCAAGTGAGGTACTGGAATTTGTAAATAAATTGAAAGAGAATACATTTGCAGGGCCAGATCTTATTCACCCCAAACTGTTAAAAGGAGACAATCCACAATACTGTAGAACCTCTGTCTTTCCTGCTAAACCTATATTTTATTAACGGTCAAGTGCCCGAAGATTAGTAAAATGCTACTGTTATGCCTTTGTTCAAAAAGGGTAGTAGATCCCCTGGATCAAATTACAGACCAATAAGTTCGACTTCAGTCACATGTAAAATGACTGAAACCTTTCTAAAAAAACAAATTAGAAGAAAAACTGGAGGTTATAAATTAGAGTGATAACAACATGGTTTCAGATAGAATAGATTGTGTTTAACAAACTAGATAAGTTTCTATAACAAGGTGAATAAAAGTATATATAACAATATACCTGTGGATGTGGTGTTTCTTGACTTTCAAAAGGCCTTTGACAAGGTACCACATGATATACTACTTGTTACATTAAGTACAATAGGGATAGATAAGAGGTTAGTACTGTGGCTCAGGAACTGGCTGACTGTCAGGAAGCAGCGTGTTAGGGTTAGGGGGTGCAGTTTGGACAGTGGTGAGGAGACTAGTGGGGTCCCCATGGTTCCGTTCTGGGCCCAGCACTGTACATTAGTGATTTACAAACAGATATAAATAGTTGGATAGTTAAATTGGCAGACAGTATGAAATTAGGGGAACCAGTAAATACAGAACAGGAGATTAAACAATTGGCAGGGGACTTTGTAAAGGGTGGTGCAGCGGGCACGGGTGAATCAAATGGATTTTAGTGTAGATAAGCATTCTATTTTGCATGTTGGTAAATGCAACACCAAACAGGAATGCACTCTGAGTGGTCTTAAAATTAAGAAGGTTGAAACAAAGGGCTGGCCAAGTGACACTGAGGGTTGAGGCACTGGACGGCACACCTCGAGCCATGCAGGCGACACTTGTTCAGGAATGGGCATGGGCCACCGGGGTCGGCAGGGGAGGAGAAGGGTTGAGCATCTGATAGACTGCTCTCTTTCTCCTGGGAGGAGGGTATCTCAGTGTTGGCACCTGTTTGCCTCCTGGCGGAGGACTGGCGGACAAGGAGCCGTGTTGAAGTATGGTGAAGATGAAGACAAATGCTTAGACGAGAGCACACACAGATGTGTGTGTGCTCCACCTCTGTCAGTGTCATTACACATCCCCCAGCTCAAGGGGAGAAAAAGAAGGAAAAAATGCTGCCCCCCCTTCTTATGAGCAGGCTCAGGTGCCGTTCCCTCTGGCCATGTAAGTTCTGCCAACACTGCCACCGAGGAGGCAGGTCACAGGAGCCTGGCGAGCCCATTCATGGGGCTTGAGGAGTCTGGCCACAAAAAATTAATAAAAAAAGAAGGTTGAAACAGAATGGTATTTTGGTATTATTATAGAACAGCATTTAAGTTTTGCCACTCACCTTACTGATCTTATAAGGAAATCAAACTATATGATTAAGAATATAAAGAGATCCTTTGTTAATAAGTCAACATCATTCATATTACTCTTGTATAAGTCATATATAAGGCCCTATCTTGATTATGGGTTCCCCCATGGAACCCTCAGTCAAGGGAGGAAGTGAGTAAAATTGAGGGGTTACAACATGGAATAACAAAGATGGTGGGTGGTTGGAAACACCTAGATTATAAAACTAGGCTGAAAAGATCTAACCTTTTTAGCCTGGAAAACAGGAGAGTGAGGGGTGATTTGTTGTTAATGTACACAATCTTAAAGAATAATGAATTAATGCAAGAACTAGAAATTAAGCCTCAGCTAAAACTGGTCAGGCTATGGACTCACAAATAGCATATAAAATGTGACAACTCAACTAAAAGTGGAAAATTTAACTTTTTTTATACAAAGAACAGGCAGGTTGTGGAACTAACTGCTAAAAACTCTGGTTGAATGAAATAAATTGGCACTATACAAAAAAAAAACTTGGACAAGTAACTTTTTGGGAAAGGGATGTATTTGGACCCGCTAATGTGGGTGGATGGTTAATATGAGCAGAATTGCCTTCTTCTATCCATAATCTAGTAAGATCACCCAGTAGGTATGAATAGACAGAGAGAGAATGAGAAGTAATGGTGGCTAATTGTTTGGTAAGACAGGGCTGCTATACACAAAATATACAGGTATGAATGCAAGGGGAGAGATACATCAGCCCGTGAGGCCTTGTCAGTAGAGGGTCTGGGGAGAGAAAGAGACTTTCTGTGTAAAGTGGAACGAGGTCAGAGTGAATGCCAAGTTGTAGAGGAATTAAGAAGGAGTGGTAGAGGGTGGACAAAGGAGGAGAGAAATTGGTGGAGGGAGATATAGAAGTGTGGCTAACAAGGAGGAAGTATATTAGGGGGGATATGGAAAAGGTGAGGATTACCAGAGGGAGATTATGGCATATACAATTATCCATGCAGGAATCAAAGGCACCAAAAGTTGAAAATTATGGGCCATCAGATGGATGCCCCAGGGGAGAGTAGATAGGAGAAAGGCATTGTTGAAGCCATGCAGAGTTAATGAGAACAGTCACAGCAGGCATTTCCAACAAGATGTTTCCTAAGCTTTTGTTTAAAGGGACCTAATGTAGTTACACAGGAGATGTCTGGAGATAGAGAGTTAATCCAGTAAGGAGCATGGTGGGCAAAAGCCCTCTAACCTACAGAGATATGACAGTGAGGATACTTTGAAAACCATGTTGTCTGTGCTTCTGGTGCAGTGACTATTTTCATACGGGGTGGGAAGCTTTTGAACCCCTGAAGGCACCAGGTCTAGCCTTATTTTTTTTAGCCATAAAACAGGTTTGGAATACAAGCTTGCCACTGAACTGTAGTCAATTTTCCTGTTCATATAAATCACACATATGTGTTAACCTTGGAGAACTGGTAGACAAATGGCAGGCTTTATTTGATGCTACTATGATACAGTGGAGGGCTGTGGTCATGGAAGAATCATAGCTTACTAGTCTGTAATCTATAAACCAGACCACTGAACTAAGGATAGCTATATTAAGAGCTTCAGTGGATAGACCATGCTTGTCTATGAAGCAGTCCAATGCGCCTACTGACTGCCTTAGCAGTATTGTCTATGTAGTATGAGTAGGACATGGTGTTATCAGCCATTACCCCTAAGTATTTAAAGTGCTGGACTAGTTCCAAAGGGGAACCAACCTCATTAGTGATGTTGAGGGGATAAGTATGATGCTTATACTGGGTGCTAGAGAACAACATTGTTTTTGTTTCCTTGTAGTTCATGATGAGTTTTTGCTCACCGAACCATCATTCTGCCTCCGTAAAACTTGCCTGTAGCTTCCACTCCAGTTGCTTAGGATCAGGGTCACTCATGAACAGGACTACATCATCTGCATAAAGCAGAATTTGGCACTGACAAGAATATGGGACCCGGTTGATGAATATGCTAAATAATAATGGACCCAATATTGAGCCTTGGGGGACTCCAGAGCACTCAGGTCGGCTTTCTGATAGGATGTTATCAATCTTCACTTGCTGTGAATGGTTAGACAGATAACTCGAACCATGCAACAGTAGCACATGAAAGGCTAATGGATGCAAGATGTTCAACCAGAAGGACATGATTAACCATATTGAATGCTTTCATTAAGTCGATAAAAGCTGCACCAACAAGGGCACCCTGGTCCAGGGAGTTGTGAATGTAACCAGTAAACTCAAGCAATGAAGTGATGGTGCTATGACCTTTGCAAAAACTGTGTTGCTATGGGCATTGAGTTTGATATTTTTCTAAGTGCGCTACCAGTTGATCATCAACTATTTTTTTACGTGCTTTTGATAACAGCAGGAGGATTGAGATGGATTGATAATTACCATGTGAGGTGTGGTCCCCACTCCTAAAGATCAGTGTGACTAAGGGAGATTTCCAGTTTTACAGGAATTGTGAGAGTCTCAGAGAGGTAGAAATGATGTGAGTTAGTGGAACACATATATCATTCAAGGTTAACACCAAAAATATAAGCTCTAGGGAGCTGCCACTAATCTGGACTTCCCAAGAACCTTTAGAAATTATTTCCTAGCTTCACACACTGTGATGGCACTAAAATGGAATTGTGGGTGAGTGGGTGACTGGTCTTCTGATCTAGCGCTATGTCTTTGGTTAGAGCGGAAGAAGAAATCAGGGGGTAGAACACCACTCAGGTCTCAAAAAGCTTTTTTTTTTTTATGTTCAATTTAATATTTTATATATATGCATAACATCAATTTTGCAGAGTATGTGGAAAGAATCATTCTATATCAATGCACATTACAAAAGAAAATTTGATCACATACTACACTTGGTACATCTTTGGGGGTTAGAAGAATGGGCAATGAGCCAATCTACACAGATTAGTAAGCAACATTAGGAGCCCTTATGCAGTCAAAGCCCCATGTTTTCATATCTTCAAAAAACAAAAGAAGTTAATTTATAGAATATCTTAGCTGACCACTTGGTCCTGTATTAGTTACATGTAATTAAGGAAACATTCACTACTTTCTAAAGCTCCTTGAATCATCAATTTCTAGAAGTAAACACATCTTTAAAACTTCGAAATGTGCCTGTTAATTACAGGAAAGAATAAACGGAAAGGACAAGCCTTTTAAGGATCACAATTATAGGCATCAACTTGCTATCTCGACAGTTCTAGTTGTTATTCAAGGGTCACCTTTCCTAGATAAGCTTAATAAAAGTTGTTTAACTTCTCCAAGTGCTGATTTCAATTATCTGAATATGCATTAACAGCGTTACAATAATCTATCTGGATAGCGTCCAGCCTTTGCAGACATTTCAAACATACTTTAACAGATAATGTCAGGTCGGGTATAAAATAAAGTTCTGCTTGATCAGTTAGAAAAATAAACAACAGACCATTCTACTAAGTCCACGATCAGGATATTCCTTAAAAGTCCCTGTTATTCAGTCCTCCTCCAGTTCCTCGTCTGATGATCAATCCTCTTGGAGTCTTCGAGCTGCTATTCTCTCAACGCAGGCTCCTGCTTCTTTAGGGTCGGTAAATCGAAATTGACGTCGGCCTTTGGTGAAACATAGTCGGTCAGGAAAGGCCATGGCATATGTGATCCCCAAATCCTGGAACTTTCTCTTAATGCCATCAAACGCTTTACGTCGCATTCTTGTTGCATAAGCCAAATCTGGAAAAAACAATATGCGGGAGTCCTCTTCGTACACTGGGCTCTTAGACCGGATTGCTCCTAATACCAAGTCCCTCTCTGCTGCTGAGGTTAGGGTAACCAGGATAGTGCAGGGATTCTCAAGGTTAGATACTGGTCTGCGGGGGGTTAATTCTGTATGCTCGTTGGATGTTTACAGCCTTCAGACCTGTGATACTCTTGAGCCATTGCCTTCCGGGAGACCTAGTATATGGATATCAGCGGCCCGCACCGTATTTTCTAATTGTTCAATTTGGCTTCTTAATGCTGCCTGTTCTTTGATGGCCATAGCTGACGCTGTCAGGGCCTTCCCAGCAGTGGCCTCTATGTTTTTAGTTGTCTCCCCATGGCATCAATCTGAGATTCTATCACCTGAAATCGTAGAGAAAAAGGCATCTAGTTTTTGATCCATCCCTTGGACCGTCTTGGTTAAGGCATTTAGTGCAATCTGAAGCAAATTTAAAGATGCCAGAGTCTGTTCAGGGCCTGCCGAGTTAGACGCGCCATCGTCTTGTTCCGCGTGTTTCAGTGAAGGAGTGCGTGGCTGAAAGAAATCTTGTTTGGGGGGGGGTTTGTTTTCCCCATAGCAATATCCAATATCTTTCAGAGGATGCAGGAACAAATCACCAGACTTCTGTCTGGAGTTAAGGTGTTTTCCAGGGAGAAGTTGAGGTTTTAAATTCAAATATATAAACAATTAGTAGGAGCTCCAGAAAAGTGCTGCTTCTGGCTAGACCGCAGGCTCCGCCCCCCTCAAAAAGCTTTGTTGAAAATATTTGCTGTGGTACAAGGATCCAGCGTGGGTTCACCATTGATGTTAAGCACTGCGGGGGCTGCCTTGTTTTCTTTCCCAGTGGCTTCTTTCAGGTTAGACTGGAGTTTTTGTCCAGTTCTCTGAGATCATGTAAGGGAATCCTTATAGTACTCTATCTTTGCAGCATGTATGGCCCCAGTGCAGTCATTGCAAGCTTTTTAATAACTCTAGATATCAACCTGCTTACCTGCTGCTCAGGATCAGTGCAACAGGTGGTCGCTAGACTTCATACACTCATGTTCAGGAGAGAACCACAGATTACTCTGGCCTTTGATCTTTTGCTTTTTAAGCACAACATGTCTATCACATGCTGCACTGAATTGGAGAATAAATTGATCAAGAGCGGAATCAACTGTGCAGGAGGAATAGGGCAAAGACTAGTCCTGGTGGTGGAGGTCTGCTTTTAGCAATTCAAGATGGCCATGTCTAAGGATCCTATTAGTAACTGTTCTAGCCAGGGGATTTTGAGTAATAATTAGACCATTGGAAAAGGACAAGTGAGTGGGCACTATAGACATCAGGGGATGTAGCTGGATTTGAAATATGGTCAGGGCAGTTAGATAACACCCATTTAAGTAGGGCAGATGTTCTTGTCTTGTAATTCATCCTAGTAGGTGAGTCAACTAGCTGTGCGAGGTGAGCTGCTGAGACTGCGACCTTGTATGCCTTGCAGCAGGGGAGAGTCAATTGATGTTGAAGTCCCCAAGCAGTATGGTTTCCAAGTTAAAATTTAAGTTACCTAGGCACTCCATAAGTGAATCCAAACCAGGGGTCTTCTGTCTGGATGAGATGAAAACTGCTAGAACAGTAAGGGTTTTATTATGTGCCCTAAGGAGCATATTTAACACAAGAGCTTGCATATTGGCCCTAGTCCTGGACAGTAGCAGGACTAGGCCTTAAAGACTGTCCCTGAGATAAATTGCACAGCTGCCCCTGACTTTGTCAGATGATAATATCTGTACACAGTGTAACCAGGAATTGAAACTGTGGCATCAGCTACATTTGGGGAGAGCCAAGTCTCACCTATTGATAGGATGTTTGGGTTGTGCTGCAGAACCCATGCATTCAGGTTGTCCATTTTGGGGAGGAGGCTGCATATGTTAATGGGGCAAATGATAGTTGTCCTGTCTTTCTCTGGTGGATGGAGGTAGATTGAGGTGGGCCTGGGTTGGGGTGGATATTGCTTGAGAGCAGTAATAGTAGAAGTACTATATGAAATTAGTATTCTTTTCATTGCTTCTTGTTTAGTTAACTTTCTCTGGATGAGACAAATGAGATTTATTTCCTGGATGCTGAAAATCCCAGGAAGGAGGGCAAGAGGGGGCAGCCAACCAAGCTTTTGAAGCATCAGTCTTTGTGTGTATGTATATATATATATATTTATATACATATATATATGTGTGTGAGTATGTTACCCACACTTGGGGAGGCTTGTGAAAGTTGTTCCAATGAGATAAAGTAACAGTGTTATTGGTATGCCAGGCATTCTCCAGCAGTACTGGCAGGGCTGATGCTGGAGGAATTGGAATTGAAAGGCCCAAGAAAGTTATGAAGGTGAGCAGTAGCACACCTCTCAGAAATAGGGCATCCACAGGGGACATGATGAAAGGAAATTACATGTTTAGCAGGTGAGGAACTTACTGGTTTAGCCCTATTAAAAAGAAAGGACGACCAATAATTGAAGTATTTTTATTTATTGTGTCTAGGACTACAAAGTACCTTTGATCCAAGGCTCTTTTACAAAGGTTCCACGTCATGCTGGTTACAGGGTAATAGACTCTAAAACATAAAACAGTTACAGGTACATGGTTTTAGACAGTAACTTTGCTTGACAAAATCAGACTGAGTGATGTGTAACTCAAGAAACAATAGGAGGAAGAGGGCAAGAAGGGGAGAGGGCAAAGGGTAGGGGAAGGCATTGGCGTAGAGGGTCAAGGAGAGGCAGCCGAGGGGCCTTGTCAGGACAGACACAGGGCAAGTGCATTAGAAGTTGCATTGGAGAGGGAAGTGCAAGAAGAGAGGACAGAAACTGACACCTATAGGGTCAGAAGCAGCGTAGGGGATGAAGATGTTATGGGGTGCAAGCACAGGTGGAGGTGCCAGTTATGGAGTGGCGGAGCTTTTTTTAATGCTCCAAGCATTGCTGTGGATGAGGTGTCACAAGAGACCTCATTCAGCCAACTTGGAGCCCTGTATGCAAATGACCTTTGGCCTTGGGATGTGCGGCAGTGGAGAATTTGAAGGATTTGGGGCTTAGAGCTCCTGGTGTTGCGGTTGGTGATTTTGGGTTTGAGGAGGGTGCTGACTCCTGGTGGTGCCTTTCCCATCATGCATTTCTTAGCAGTGATGCAGGTTTGATATTTGATTCAGTTGTTCAGTTGTAGCCAGCCTGTTTTGGAATAGATGTCACAGGTGTTGGTGAGACGGTGGGAACCAATAATGAGTCAGCAGGCTTGATTGAGGGAAGTTGAAACACGCTTGAGAGATGAGGTTGTGGCAGATCCATAGATAATGAGACTGTAGTCAATGATGCTGATGATGGAGCTCTTGACTGCTATGGACAGAGCTTCTGGGGTTAGATGTTTCCTATGTCAGAAAAGTAGGACCATCCTGGTGTTGGCTACTTTTGCCATGTTATTGATGTGTGGGACATAGGAGAGATTACAGCTGAGGGCGAGGCCAAGGTATTTGAAGGTATGAACTTGTTCAAGGGTGATTCCTTGCTTGGTTTTAATGGAGAGTTGATATTGTTTGTATTTGTTTTGGAAGCTGCAGAAGATCATGGTCTTTGTTTTTTTCTGGTTAAGGATAAGTCTATGTTTTGTGAACCAGTTTTCGACTGCAGAGAAGGCCTGTTGGAGGTTACCTTGTAGATGGACTGGATCATGGTGGGATGACAGGATGACAGCATCATCTGTGTAGAGTAGGATCTGTTCAGGGCAGGATTCTGGCAGTGAGCTCAGAAAAAGGCTGAAAAGGAGGGGGGCCCAATATTGAGCCCTGTGGGACACTGGACCGGACTGGTCTTTGGTCTGAGAGTATGTAAGCAATTCTCACTCTTTGAGAGCGGTTGTCTAAGTAGCTTTTGAACCAGTTCACCGAGTTAGGTGAGAGCTCTGTTAGTCGAAGCTGGGCAAGTAGGAGATTGTGGTTGATGGTATCAAAGGCTTTAGTTAAGTTGATGAAGGTGGACCCAGTAAGATGACTGTTACTGAGTGAGTGATGGATTGCACCAGCGAATTCAAGTAGCACCATAGAGGTGCTATGGCCTTTTCTGAAGCCATGTTGCTCCTTGCACAGGATGTTGTGATTGTCTAAGAATTTGGTGAGCTGGTCTGACACAATCCGTTCTAGGGCCTTTCAGAGTGGAGGTAGGATGGAAATTGGACGGTAATTCTCAGTAGCTGTTTTGTCACTACTTTTATGAATTGGGGTTACTGTGGTAGATTTCCATATGTCAGAGAACTGGCTGAGGCTGAGGGAGCAGTTGAAAATCCTTGCCAATGGTCGGAGTACTTCTTCAAGTGTGAGTGACAGCAGTTTGAGGTCGAGGGAGTCACAGCTGGCTCTGGAGTTGCAGATGGCTTTGGTAATGTAGCTGAGGACTTGATGCATTTTTACTGCTTTAAATTAGAAGGGAGGGTGGCTGGAGGTGGTTAGGGGGACAAGGGAAACCACCTCATTGAAAAAACCCTGTGGGAGTACAGCACTGAGGTCCATGAAGGTGTCATTGAATGTATCAGCAATGAGTTTCTGGTCAAGTGTAGTTTCACCATTTATGCTGAGTACTGATGGGGGTGATTTTGATTGCTTCCCAGTGACTTCTTTAATGTTATTTCAGAATTCCCTACCGTTGCCCCATGAGTTAGTGAGAGTATTATGGAAATAGGTGGTCTTTGTATCCCTGATATATTTGGTGCAGTCATTTCGTGCACTTTCATAGTTAGCAATATCAGCTTGTCTCCTGGTGTTTCTGGCAATCTCCCAAAGGTGGTCCTGAGCTTTTAGTCATCTAAGTAGGTCTCTGGTGAGCCAGGGGTTACATAGGACTTTGGTCTTGTGCTTCTTGAGGGGTGCAAATATGTTGCATGCTTGGTTGAAGATCCTGATGAAGTGTTCCAGTGCGGTGTTCTCACTGGTTGCAGTGAGGATTGGGGACCAATCCTGTTGACGAAGGAAGGTTTTGAGATGAGGTAGCTTGCCTCTAGGTAGAACTCAGCTAGTAATGGTTTAGGGGGGGCTTGATGAATTTATTGGACCAGTAGCAGATGATGGGGGAGTGGTCACTAAGTGTGTCAGGGAGGACAGAGGTGTTTGTGATCCTGGCGGGATGGCTTGTTAGGATCCAAATCCAGAAGGGTGTTGGTACCCATTTTATAATTTGTTCTGGTTGGGGAGCTAACCATCTGAGAAAGGTTTGCTGCCGCTATCAAGTCCCTGTATGCTCCTACCTCTGCAGCAGGCCAGTTAATATTAAAGTCACTGAGGAGGATGGTTTCTGAGTTAGGTGAGAGAGATTTGGTAAACTCCAGGACTGTGTTAAGTCCATTACATTGCTTTCTCGGTGGAATGTAGACTGTGACAACTGTGAAGGCTTTATTGTGTGCACTGAGTAGGATCTTGAAAGGAAGAATCTGTGCAGTGGTGGTTTGGGGGGTTAAGTTGATGAGGTGCCCCTGTATTGTGTCCTTAAGGTACAGGGTGCAGCCACCGCCTCTTTCTGATGTTCAATCAAGCCGATAGGCATTATATCTAGGGAGGGTGATAGCATGGTAGGGAACCGAAGGTGAGAGCCAGGTTTCTACAACTGCTAGTATGTCTGGGTAATGCTGGCAGGCAAAAGTCTGAAGGGCATCAATTTTGTGAAGAAGACTACATACAGTATGTTAAGTGAGATTATTGAGAGGGATCCTGGTTGATTCATCTGAGGTGTTCTTATTGTAGGGGTTGGTCCAGGATTGGGATGAATGTTTCCCAACAATAGCAGGAGAAGAAGTATACATTTTAGAATACTGGTGTGAGATACCCGTGATTGGCACCTATTGTTTTGGCCCAGAGAACTCCAAGATTCACCGTGGCAAGTAAACGGGTGGAGCCATGGGTAAAGCATGGCAGTAGTAGTGGTGGACAGGGGGAGTACCCAAAGCCATTTAGGGGAGAGGGACATTTTGTAGTGATTGGAGATGCACAAGGAGGGTACATGAAATCAAGAGGGAGGGTACCATGGAGCGGTGAGAGAGCATGAGTTGGTAGATGTTCGGGACAGTGGGAAAGCATGAGCAGGGGGGATGTAGAGGCAGGAAGAGGGCAAATAAGGTGAGGAGAAAGGGGTACAGAGTACCAGTGTCATACATGATTCAATGTGAGTGGGGGAAGGGGGAAGAGTGGGCACAGGGTGCTGGGTAGTTGGGAGGCAGCTAGTGAAAGTGGCAGGAGGTAAGCAATGAGTTGGAGGCTCAGGGGGCAGGGGGAACTAGGTAAGCAGGAGGCTGAGGGAGAACGGGCAGAGGGAGGGGCAGTGAGGAGACAAGGGTAGTAGCAAAAGAGAAGGATATAGCAGAGAGGTAGTGGGGGGGCATTAAAGAGTGTAACAAGACAGGGAGACAGAAGGTAGCAGCTCTAGAGTAGAGTTCAAGAGTGAAAGGGTGCATGGGAGCTACGGAATGCCAAGGGGGGCCAGTCATGGAGTAACAGAGTGACTGGCAGTAGGAGATATAAGGAGGATGTCAGGCACAGAAAGGAGCCAGGGGCAGTGAGGGGACTGAGTTGATTAGTAGAGGGGGAGGAGGAGCAGGGAGGAGGGAGAGTGGGCAGTAAAGAGAGGAGGTACAGGAGAGAGACTATCCAATAGGAAATGAAAGGGCGGTTCCCTAGACAGAAGTGGATGGAGCTAAGGCCTATTTAATTAAGGTGGGAAGTGAGGGAAAATTTTCTTCTGAAACCCACTGAAGTCTATGGGCGCAGAGCCCAGCAGAACAGTTTGAATCAGTCAAGATTGCAAGGCCAATCAGTGGCCACGTGGAGCACAACAGTCCAACAGGAGATGGAAGCAACAGGCAGCGGCCAATGGGAGCCTTTCAGCACTTCCCGGCAGCACTTCCCGGTTCAGCCTGGAAGCTTACCATCAAGAGGAGGGTTCCTTCGTGGTGAGCAGTGGTGGTGTGGATGGCTGGCCCAGGTAGCCCCGGCCGCTCCGATGTTGACCCGATCAGGGGCTGAGAGATCAGCAAGAGGAGGGTTCCTTGGCGGTGAGCAGTGGTGGTGTGGATGGCTGGCCTAGGTAGCCCCTATGAAGAGTGGGTTACAAGCAATGAGTGTTGCCAGAGTTGATCATCAATTATTTATAGTGTCAGTAGTATCCTAACTCTGAAACTTAACACTTAATTGATGCACATGGAAAATGTATCTCATTTTATTTATTTATTTTTTATGTTGAGCTGTCTGAAGCTCAATTAAGGGCAGCTACGATTTCTGCTTAGAACAGTGGATTATATGGTAAGGAAATAGCAGAAAACCCCTTTAAGTATTGAGAATGCCAGTGATATGGGCCAGTAAGGAGACAGGAGGTGGAGTTAATTCCAGAAGGACGAGCATTTGATGGAGGTTGGGGACAGGGTGGGAGGTCAGGGACAGTCAGGGAGCCCAAAAGAAAGTTGGCATGGGCTAATAGTAGCCAATGGGAGCTGTGTGGTATAGCATCAGTGTTCAATCAAATTTGTGGCTTACAAGCCACTGGTTTCTTCTGTGGAGTGCACCTGATCTTTAGGGAGCAATTGGCTTCTAGCAGAGGAAGCTGTTGGCCAAGGATAGTGGCCAGGGGCTGCAGGAGCAGTGGTGGAGCCCACTCAGGTCTCTTTTGAATAGAGAGAGGGTGGGGAGGATAGGTTAGCTAGATATTAGATACTACAGATTACCAGGAGATGGCTAAATCTGTTGCCAGGGGTGGGCAGTGTAAGGACGAAGACTTAGGGAAGATAACTGGAGATGAGACGGAATTGGGTTTGGGCTGGCAGCAAAACAAAAGGCTGGGAAGTAGGTGAGAGAAAGGTGTGGGAGAGATAAGAATCTCAGTGGGGGATGTGGGTGTCTGACGCATGTGGTGGCAGCATGAAAGGGAAGAGGAGAGGAGCAGTGGAGGGTGAGCAGGAATGGTGCTCATTTAGGGAGGTTTAATTGGGGTGAGGGGAAGAAAAGGAAATGGTGAGAATGACACTGAGAGTTTCACACTGAGAGAAGGGTAAGTGGTTCTATGTGATAATGGTATAAGCCTAAAGGCAATCGCCATTATCGCGAAGTCTGAGTGCTGAAAATTTATTTTGGCACTCTGGCACCCCAGCACATGACAAAATGGCACCAGGGACTTATGTTTTTAATGTTCTATGTGGGGTGCACCCCATGCTCACCATGCAGGGTGCTTCACTCCCCACACCTCCCTACTTAAGGATTCTTAATTCCAGGTAGCTGTATGTCGGGGTGGGGTAAAAAACATTAAAAAAAAAAAAAGAGTTTGGTCAGTGTGTAACAGAAACGCACCAGCACTATGGCCTGAACCCAGTACCCTGCCAACCAACACCGCCAACCAACCCACCACACCATGAGGTCAGCTCAGCAACCCGCTGTGGCATCACCCCTCACAGCCACTCCTGCCTTCTGCTGTGCATGCTCGCTCCCCCCACGCACATACATATAGTGAACTACTGTCTCTATATTTGCTGACCCCCCCATCTGGCCATCCCACCCTACCCTAGCCCCGACGACATGCGCCGGGGATTGGGTCACACTAATTGTAGGCACCCAGCCGCCAATGCCCATGTAACTGGCTGCCACGTTATCTGGCTCTCAGAGATTGCACCAAGCAGGGATTAGAGCAGAGTGGAGAAACAGGCAGATATTAACAGTAAAAACACAATTTAAAATAGTGTCTAGCTGATTAAAAATGGTCTGGTAGGAGACATGATTTCAGTTTACTAGGCATCAAACATCTGTACAATTAGCAGGCTATCAAAAATGATTCAGTGTAAAAATAAAGTTCTTATCTAAGAAAAATTCAAGTGAACAGCAATACGGAAATCAAATCTAAAAGCCAAGGAGCCCAAAGGTAAGTTGGCTTGGGCTAATTGCAGCCAATGGGAGCTGTGAGGAAATGTCACTGTCCCAATCAAAATTCACAGTTTGCAAGCCACTGGCTTCTTCTGCTGAGGAACATACCTGATTGTTGGGGAGCAATTAGCTTCTAGCAGAGGGAGCACCTGGCCAAGAATAGTGGTCAGGGCTGCTTGAGCAGTGGTGGAGCCTGCTCAAGGCTCTCCTGATCATCGGAGAGCAATTTCTAGCAGAGGGAGTGCCCAACCAGGGATAGTGTCTAGGTTTCACAGGAGCAGTGGTGGAGCCTGCTCAGGACTCCCCTGATCATCAGGGAGCAAGCAGCTTCTAGCAGAGGGCCAGCCCAGCCAAGGATAGTGGCTGAGGCCGCAGTAGCAGCTGTGGAGCCCGTTTAGAGCTCTCCTGATCATCAGGGATCAAGCAGTTTCTTGCAGAGGGAGTTCCTGGCCAAGGATAATGGCCAGGGGCTGCAGCAGCAGTGGTGGAACCTGCTCAGACTTCTCCTGATTGTCAGTGAACAAGCAGTTTCTAGCAGAGGGACTGCCTGGCCAAAGATAGTGGCCAGGGCCACAGGAGCAGCGGTGGAGCCAGTTAGGGCTCTGATAATTGGGGAGCAAGTCACTTCCATCAGAGAGAGCACCAAGCCTAGTATAGTGGCCATGGCCACAGGAACAGCGGTGTAGACCACTCAGGGCTCTCATGATCATTGGAGAACAAGTGGCTTCTAGAAGAGGGACCGCCTGGTAAGGATAGTGTCTGGGAGCCACAGGAGCAGCGGTGGAGTCCACTCAGAAACATAAATATTGTCGGTAGATAAGGACTGCTAGGCACATCCAGTCTGCCCGTAGGCCCTATACATTGTATGTGGCCACTGACCCTATGTGATTAACGGCTTTTCATCATTCCCTCCCCTCTCAAGCTTCCCTTGTGCCTGTCCCAGGCCTGATTAATCCCCTCCACTGTGGTTGCCCCCACTCCCTTCTGTGGCAGACTATTCAGATACCCTTTCTGTGTAGAAAAACATCCTCACATTACCTCTTTATCTACCCGTTCTAATTTCAGTATCGTGCCCCTTGCTATAGTACTTTTTCTGTATTGGAAAAGGTCATCCATCTACACCTTGTTTATGCTCTTGAGGTATTTGAAAGTTTCAATCATATCCCTCTGCTGTTTCCTCTCCTCCAGTGAGTACATATTGAGGTCCCTTAGTCTCTCCCCTCATATGTTTTGTGGTGTAAGCCCTTCACCATTTTTGCTGCCCTTCTCTGGATAGTCTCCACCTTATCTATGTCCTTGCATGAATGTGGCCTCCTGAACTGCATGCAGTACTCCAGGTGAGGCCTTACCAATGTTTTACACAATGGCATCACCACCTCCTGCCTCATGCTCATGATACCCCTGCCTAAGCATTCCAGCAAGCCACTGACACTCCCTGTCACCTTTGTCCACTACTTTGATACCTTAAAGTCCTCAGAGATGATAACCCCTAGGACTCTTTCCTCTTTGGTGACAGTCATCTCCTCCCCTTTAACCTGTAGCTCTTCCCAGGGTTCTCTCTACTCAGCAGCATTATTTTGCACTTCTTTGCCTTGAACCTCAGTTGCCACATCTCCAACCATCTTTTAAGTTTCTCCAGGTCCATCTTCATTTTCTGCACCCCTTCTGGAGTATCCTGCGAACAGGCAGACCTTTCCTTCCAGCCCCTCTGCAATGTCACTAATGAAGACATTGAACATGACTAGTCCTAGTACTGATCCCTGTGGTTCCCCACTGGTCACCCCCCTCTCCCCAGATTGTACCCCATTTATCATCACCCTCTGTCTTCTGTCTGTTAGTCAGTTCTTAACCCAGTTCACCACCTTCTTCCATGCCCAGACTACCCATCTTGTTAATCAGTGTTCTATGTGGGACAGTGTCAAAAGCTTTGCTGAAATCTAGGTTGGTGATGTCTACCCCCCCCCCGATTTATTTCCCTAGTCACCTAATCAAAACAATCTATTAGATTTATTTCCCTAGTCACCTAATCAAAACAATCTATTAGATTCTTTTGACATGAGCTTCCTGCTGTGAACCTGTGTTGCCTCTGATCCCGAGCACTGCTGTATTTCATATGTGCCACTATCCTTTCTTTCAGCAGAGTCTCCATGATCTTTCCCACCACTGAGGTGAAGCTGACTGGCCTATACTTCACCTCCTCCCTACTGCTGTTTTTGTGCAGTGGGAATACATGTGCCCTCCTCCAGTCCTCTGGAATGACACCCATGTTGAGTGACTCTGAACAGGGCTGCTAGAGGTGCTGTTAGTTCCCTTCACAGCTCCTTTAATATCCTTGGGTGGATGCCGTCTGGACCCAAGGCCTTATCCTGGTCTTCAGCTTTGTGAAATTTTCTAGGACTCTCTCCACTGTGAATTGACTGATGTACACTTCTCCCCCACCCATTATCTCTGCAACTCCACTGTGGTCCTTGACCCTCCCCCTCCTAAGTGAATGCTGAGCAGAAGTATTTGTTCAGTATTTCTGCCTTGTCCAGATCTCCATCCTTACATTCTCTCTTCTCCCATGTGAGCCTCACAATCCCCCACCTGTTTTTTCTTCACTGATGTACATATAAAATGTCTTGTCCCCTTTGGTTACAGACTGTGCTAAGCCTTCTTCTGTCTGTGTCTTCACTATCCCAACAGCCTTCCCTGCTTCCCTTAAACATTCAAGGTACACCTCCCTGTCCTCTTCCCTTTATCTCCCCTTATATTTCCTGAAACTCAGCCATTTAGCCCTGACTTTGTCCCCCACTTCATTGGAGAACAATAGTGGTTTCCTTCTTCTTTTCCCTTTGGCCATTATCCTAACACATTGTTTTGTCATCTTCACTATGGCTCCTTTCAGTTTCCCCCATTGTTCTTCCACCCCCTCTATTGGCTCGCTCTTCCCCAAGACTGCTTGTATCCATCTACCCATTTCAGTGAAATCAACCCCCTGAAATCTAATACTTTTGCCCTTATGTGGCTTAATTGAGCCCATGTTTCCATGCTGAACCACACCATGTGGTGGTCATTGGACCCCAGCTGCCTTTCCACCTGTATGTCTTCGACTCTGTTCCCATTGGCCCATACCAGGTCCAGAATTGACTTGATCCTGGTTGGCCCATGCACCAGCTGCCTGAGTTCAACACCATGTAAGGATTTCATGATGGCTGTGCTTCTGGCAAAAGCAGCCACCTGGGTAGCCCAATCCATGTTTGGCATGTTGAAATCCCCCAGTAGCAGGATTTTGCCTTTAACTGGCATGTCTTGGATGTTCTGTACTAGTTCCTTGTCTACTTCCTCCCTCTGTGCTGGAGGTCTGTAGATCACCCCTGTGCATATTGCTGTTCCATTCCCTGGTTCCAGGGTGACCCACATTACTTCAGCCTCCCCTTGCCTTCTCTAAACTTCTGTAGCTTTTTTCCATCTTCGATGTACAGGGCCACTCCCCCACCCTTTTTACCCTTTCTATCCCTCCTGAACAGTGTATAGCCTGGTACATTGACTTCCCAACCATGATTAGCACAGTACCATGTCTCGGTTATTGTTGCTACAGTATGTCAAGGTCTGCATCTGCCAACAAGGCATCCAGGTCTGGAACCTTATTTCCTAGGCTATGGGCATTCATTAGCATGACCTTACATGTCTTACAGTCTACCCTTACTCTGCTCTTGTTCTCCCTCTCCAGCATCTTCCCACCCCGATTTCCTTTGCTATGTGCTCTTGCCCCCATTTCACTCATTATATATTCTTCACTTGCCTGCCTCTCCCTGCCTGCTTTAGCTGTTTCTATAGTCAACTTATGTTCCTTCATGTTCTCATGGGGAAGTGTTTCTAAGCCTTCTGATCCTACTGGCTCTCCCCTCTTCACCAGTTTAAATGCTCACAGCTGAAGCATTTAAACTTCTCATAAAGTACCAAGGTCCATTTCTCGAACAGATGCAGGCTGTGCTCCTTATGTAAGCTTGCATTTTCCCAGGTCAAGCCCCAGTCCCCTATGAAGCCAAAACCCTCCCTTCCATACCAATGCTTCAACCAGGAGTTGGAAGGTATGGATGTGGAGTGCCCTAGCTTCCCTTGTGCCCTGGACAGGCAGTACCTCTGAGAATAAGATGTATCTGTTTAATATCTGTTTCAGGTTTCCTGCTAGCTTCCTGAAATCCTTCTGGACTCTGGCTAACTCCACCCTTCTCCTGGCCAGGTCATTGTTCCCCAGGTGGACAATGATATCCAGCTGCTCCCTCCTAGTTATTGCTGTAACTATCCTACGGATCAGATTCTCATCCCTCTATGCAGCACTTCCTGGGAGGCACTTGACCTCCCTCTCTCTCTTGCCTGCTTGGTGTCCCTAACTCCACTCCCCAGACATTAGAGTCCTCCACTAGGAGAAGCTTCCCCCTCCTCTGAGGTTCCCTGCCTCCCTTCCCTGGGGCTCCATCCAGAAGGACCATCCCATCCACCCTAATCTCAGCCTTGGGTTCCTGAGTGGGGCTTTCCTTCTTCCATAACAGTGTAGGAGTTACTAAGCAGGACTGGTTGGGGAATGTGCTTTCGACCCCCCTCCCACACTCTCCCTAAGCCCACTGTAGTCCAACCTCTCCTCTTCCCTGGCATCCTTTGAGGTACAGATTATAGACCCAGTGGTCTCTGGGTGTGGGTGGATACTGCCTTCTGCCTGGCCAGCTCTGCTCAGAGACAGGCAACCTCCTCCCTCAGCTCAAAGAGATGGCTGCAGACAGGGCAACATCGCAGCCTCCAGAATGTCTCCCTGAAGACAGCTGCTCCACAACCATTGCACTGCACCACTTCCATCATGTCTATTACCCTCCTAAATCAACTGCCTGCTTAAGACAGATATTTGTTATCTCCCAAATTTTTTTTTATTTTTTATGTTTTCTTCACTGCTTCCTGTATGGACGCAGGATGTAGCAAGGTCCTGTGGGAACCAATTCTATAAAATGTAGGGGTGAGCTCTGGGTGGGAGGGTGGACTACACCACAGGCTGTGTCCAAAACAATCAGCCACAGAGTCCTCTGGCAGTGGCTACTACTCCACACACGATGGTCCAGACACAGCCAATTACAAACACACAGTCACAATCCATCAATCCTGACAAACTAAATGGAAAAGCACACAGAAATGGCAGCTAAGAAAAACTTCAAATTCAATTACAAACAGTCACAAACTCACTAGCTTGGATCCCTCAATTCTGCCCAACTAAATGAAGAATCAAACTGAAATGGCAGTTAAGACCTTACATTCATGCTACACTAATCCATGTAATGTGATGCCTGCCCTTAGAGTTCAGACACAGCCAACTACACACAGTCTCAAACTTATCAGCTAGAATCCCTCAATCCTGGCCAAACTAAATGGAAAAGAACACAGAGATAGCAGTTAAGAAAAGACTTCAAATTCAATTACAAACACATAATCCCAAACTAAGGGCTCTCCTAATCATCAGGGAGCAAGGGGCTTCTAGCAGAGGGAGTGCCCGGCAAGGATAGTGATCAGGGGCAACAGGAGCAGCCATGGAGCCCTTAAATAACAAGCAAGTAGGAAAGACACAGCCAAAGAAAATGAAAAGGAATAAAGCCACTATGAACAATGACAAAACTAAGACATTAAGAGAAAAAGTAAAATAAAGTATTACTGAGCCACACTCACACAAGGAAAATAACCTTAACAAATATAAGCAGGTTTCAAGACTGTCTAGTACATTCTCAGAAATAAGACATAACAACAATGTTAAAGAGATTATGTTATCATATGTCAGCAGAGGTGCACAAAATAAGCTATGTCATCAAGTTAATAAGTATTCAAAAAGTCCAATAACCATGAGACTTTAAGAAACAAACTAGAGTTCCAACTGGAATAAGCAGTAAGGTTTTCTAACCATGAAATTCAAGCATCAGCATCCCAAAAGTTCAAGTAACACACCATGTTCCATTAAAGAAAAGACATAATTGTACCAACCAACAGAATTAGCTCAAAAACAAGAACCTGTTTCATGGAGAGCTGTTAGCCAGGAATTAGTTGACGCAAAGCATGTTCTGCCACAGCAGCAGACTGAAATTCCTGAGTGCCAGATGCTGTATACACAATCAAGTGAGTAGAATAAAGCATTCTAAAGTGCATTTTCTATATATGCCATCTGAAGATCTTGAACCTATTGCATGACATCTTCAAACACATAACGTTGATTGCTCCAAAACAGCGCTTCTTCACTCTCTAACCTTCCTTGGAATGAAAATGTTTTGCTGACAATTCAAGCACTTAATGATTATAGCTCCTTATTTTCTATCTGGAGGAAGTGTCGGTTTCAGAGATCTGTGTGTTCTTTCTATGTAATATCTATCATCAAGAGGGGGAGGGCCAGGCAAATCCAACAGTAGATCCTGAAAAAATGTTAACATGTCTAATCCCTCTGCTTTCTCTAGGATACTGACAAAGACCATGTTATTCCTATAGCTTTCTACAGCTTCAGTTTTCCTGGTCCTCAATTGTGTCTTCCAATTTCTGCAGCTTGCACCTAAGTTCAACAATCTCCTTCTCCTCCTTATTGGGAGACTTGTCCAAGGAGGAAATCCAGACCTCTGCATCACCGACCCTAACTGCAATTTGCTGTAGTGATGGCTTAAAAGTTTTAACATCTCATGCAACTTCAGTTAATCTGAGTTTGATTGATGCAAGTTCAGCAAAAGACAAATAAAAGTACTCATGTAATCTGGTTAGTTCAGATTCAACTATTTCTGCCTCACCAGGAGATTCCTCAATCAGCCAGCACTTAATGGGAGGTGACTGTGGTGGGAGTTGCTGCAAGCTCAGAGGAGGTGCAGCTCTATCCATTTGGGTCAATCCAGCACTAGAAGCCATATCCAAGGTATTGATCCAGTAGAGACCATGATTTTGTACAAGGTAAGTGGGGAAAAATACAGAAAAAATACCCAAAAGCCACGGTTATTGCCACTAGGAGCCAATCGAAATGCGTATACTCAGGGTGCAAGCAACAAGTGACTCCCAAGCTCTTGTTCTAATAATACTTGCCAACTTCAGGGGGGCTCAATCCCTGTATCGGCATTTACAATTCTCCCACCCGAGTAGTATGGGACACTGTGGAGACCAGCTCCCCAGTGTCCTGAAACAGTTTAATACATGTTTTGGTATAATGTGACATGGGGAAGCCCACCCCAATGCCAGATGCATCACCTCATGAAGCTCCTTGCTTTTAAGTATACTTGCTGACATCAGGGGGCCCAAAGCCCATGGTGGCATTCACAAGTCCCCACCAGCACTGAGGAACACTGGGGAACCCACTCCCAATGTCCCAAAATAGTTGTAACATTTTTATTTCTTTCCTAAAAAACATTGTGTTCTCTTTTATTTTTTTATCCTGAAATAAAGAAAATCATCCCTCATCATCACTGTTATCCCCTTCCCCATTCTGACTTTTCCACCGAGCACCCAGCACTTCACCACCTCATACCCTATACTTACTACTGGAGGTCATACGCTGTTATCTTCTGTGGCATGAGACACATCTGCACTCTTCAAAGCCAAACTATGAACTGAAGAATAAAGACAAGTGCCGTATAATGTATTTCAGAGGTATTTTGAACTTATGCTCATAACTTTGCCATTTTTTGGAATTTAATCACCAAATTTTTAACATGGCCCTTTTCAGATGCCACCTCATGAGCAATAGAAATGTCATTTCATTAATTGGGCCAGGAAGGGATTTCTTGGTTATTGCATGAATCTCACGTTCTGGGACTAAAAATGAAATTTCAACACTAGTGTTCATGAGGTGGGGTCCCAAGGCCATTTTGAAAATTTGGTGAAAACATTTCTTAAAAAAGGGCCAAGTTAAGTGCATTTGCTGAATGTTTTCTATGCACATGTATAACTTCATTAATTTTCAATATTTTAATTCAGAAATTTCAACATAGTAATTTTTTTCACGCCACTTTGTGAACAGCGTGACACTCTGCCAGCTGCTTATTAAATGTATAATATTTGTATTATAGATAAATATGTATGTGATTGTCTGCCTAGGGCACACCAGCCAGTGTAAAGAGGCTTGACGTTTGACCTCAAATGTGTCAGTGTGCCAGAAGCAGTAGGTTGTCATAAAAACTGACCAGGGGGGAAACACTAATTAACGATTGTCTGTCCTGTCTTAACACATAGGGCTTCCTGCCAGATGCCAGGTGACAAGACATCATAAAATATTCCTTTTGAAAGCTAAAACCAAGTTTGAATTTTATGATCCTGAGGGGAGAGACAACTTTTTAGCAGACTCCTGTGAAAATGGTAAAACTGAAATCATTCTTGCAAAACAGGAAACTAGCAAAGAGATCATAGGAAATGCTTTGATGAAAGAGACTCGTATTTAAAATATTGCTAATTGCTGATTTTCACAATAGTAGCATAACATCCTTTTGGATATTTATGCTAAGAATTTAAGTTATTGCAGGATCTAACAGTGATGTTAGATTCTGCAACATAGCATAGATAACATCTAACAGTGATGTTAGATGTTAGCCTTCACTGCATATGTGCCCAGGGTATGGAACTCTCTTCCAACTAGCACTCGCTTCCCCCCCCCACACCAGAGCTTTAAAGCCTCCCTCTGGGGTTTTCTCAAAATGGCTGCCACCTGTCTCTGCACTAGACAAACCCTCTCAGCCTGAGATGCCCCAACTAAACTGAGATGCTACCTAAACATTACGACTTGGGTAGAGTACAACTGTGCTCATACTCCTCCTGTTCTCACAGCATATATAAAAATGGACCATTTAGGCTCTCCAGCAAAACACGGTGAGCACTATAACTGTGCACTCCTTTCTCTCGCACTGGGCCCACTCTATCTCAACTGTGGCTCCTCCTTATTCTAACTGCTAACCTTACAACTTGCTGCCTGGAGCTATGAATTCATACTGCACTTCTTCCTACTGACTGCAAAGTTTAATACTGTTTTATAATACCTGTTTTTGGTATTGTTGTCTTACAATGTCCCTGTGTTCTGGTCACTTTATATTAACTCTTCACTACTATTTGCCTGATGAAATCTGATGCTTGTAAAGTCCCTGTTGTGCTAATTCTATGTAATGTAATCCTCCACTTGTATTTGCCTGATGTTCATGTATGTACCTTATAATGTACCTTGTAATCTCCTGGGTCACACCTGAAAATAGGCACTTGGCTGTCTAGTGTGCTTACCCGGTTAACAAAAGCAAATAAATAAATAAAATGTCATGTGGGCTGTGAGGTAGGAGGTAGAGACTGATTTTCAAATTGTCCAGCATCTGCAGGAAAGAGGCTTTTTATCTCTGATATTGAGAGGAGAGACATTGTTGTTGATGTTAAAAGATTTATTTTTATACAGGAGATTTTGTTGGGGGGAACCCCATTTTCAACAAATTCCTGTTGTAAGCAACTACAATACATATCATAGACAAAATGCACAAACAAATTATCCAGACTAAAATAAATATAACTAGAGACAATGACATTTAACCTTCAAAAAATTAAACGGCTCAAGTTTAAAATTGTGCAAATCCACTATTTCAATTAATTTAGAAAGTAACTTGTTCCAGTTTCTGGCCAGACTGTTTTGTAAAATCATATCCTCCATTCTGTTGAAAATTCTAGTTGTAGGAACTTTCCCAGATGATTTCCTTAATATGGATGGTTGTTGTGAATATGGCTCTTAATGCACTAAATGTGCCAGTGGATGCTGATATTTTTTTTGGATACACAAATCCTTGACAGGTCACAGTCCAAAGGTAATCTCTCCGTTTTACTGGGAGCAACCAATCAAGCTCCTGGAAAACTAAACACTGGTGTGCTCCATACCCTTTATTTAATATATAGTTTCCCATCCTATAGTACAGTTGGCCCACCTTAGCCAAAGACTTCTAGGTTGAATACATATAAATTAAAAACCACATTCAAGGACTGGGAGCAGTAATTGCTTTACTAATCTGAATCTACTATCTCTAGAGAGACATCCAGATATCCTCCATAAAGCACCCAACCTCTGATTTACTTTCCTAATCTGATTTGGAATATGGTATATGAAAGTCAACCAGAAATCTACAAGAATTCCTAAATACCGATAGGAGGTCACATTTTGTACCAGTGATCCATCTTGGAATCTTATCTCAAATCTGTAGTGTATGTATCTCAGGTCCTCAGGATTTTCTGCAAAAGCCACAAGTACAGTGTCATCCACGTAAAGCCAAATCTCGGTATTAGTCATCTCTGTAACTAAGTTATTCACATATATATTGAACAATACAGGACCCAGTATTGAGCCCTGTGGAACACCTCTTTCTATATCCACTAAACCTGAGACAGCGGCCCCACACATAACACACTGCTTGCATTCAGCTAAGTAGGACTGAAACCACATCAGAGCTTTTTGTTTCAAACAACCCCTGGATCAAATTTTCATGCTGTACCAAGTTGAAGACCTTACTGAGGTCGATGGACACTGCCCCAGTACACCTACCCTGGTTTAAGGATGTAGCCACCAGATTGGTGAAGTCAATTAGGGTGGTGTTCATGGACCTCCCCTCCCTGAACCCATACTGGAATTTAATTATTATATCATCTTGTTCAAGGTACTGGCTAAGCTGGTAGTTAACCAGCTTCTCCAGAACCTTTGAAAGAATGGGAAGGAGGGTTATAGGCCTATAGTTGGAAGGAAGTGTGGGGTCACCACTCTTGTATGTAGAAATGATTTCCCCTCTCTTCCAAAATTCAGGCACCAAAGAAGCTTTTAAGCTCCAATTATAACAGTATATAGTTATTAGGGCAATAAGATCAGCACTAATTTTCAGAGATCTAGTCTCGATACCATCCAATCCACCACTTTTCGATACTGACAGGGTCTTTAACTCTTTTTCTATTTCTTTCACTTTAAATTCCCTAAATTGAAATCTCCCAGTATTAGTCATTTAATATCTGAAATTTTAAGCAGGAATCTCTATGAATTAATTTTGGTATCAACAAATCAGGTAATTCTTTAAAGTAATTATTCAATAGGGAGGCAACTTTTATGGGATCATCAATTAATTTATCCCCATCTGAAAGATTAATTGGACTTTTTGTTTTTACTGGGTTTTTCAAATCAGAAATATTTTTCCAAAATTTGTTTGGGTCTTGCATTCTATTAAATCTTTTTTGATAATACCTTTTTGGCTAAGGCTACATTCTGTTTACACTTATTACACCAAGATTTAAACACATTCCAATCCTCCACTGATTTAGTTCTTTTAGCTTTCCTCCTTACCCTATTTCTTATACTTGGCTGAGTTCTTAACCTCTTATTTAGCCAGGGTCCATTTTTATTATTTTTATTCTTTTTTATGTTTTGGAGCGTGCTGTTGTACGATGTCCAAAAAAGAATCAGTGAATTCCTGAATGGCTACGTTTAAGTCAGGAATTAAATATACTCTCGACCAATCAAAATCTCTAAGACTATTTCTAAATGATTTTTCATTAAATTTCTCTAAATCACACACCCAATATTCTTGTTTACTAATGCTCTGAGTTCCCTGTGTAAATACAGTGCATTGGATGGGATTATGGTCCCCTAGATTCAGTGGGAGGACTTTACAGTCTTCAACTCTCAGGTCCTATGATACAAAAAACAAATCCAAAATGGAACCAGTAGTTCTGTTATTTTAACATATTGTTGATTGGTGGATTATTTGTTGTAGACCCAACATTTCAAAACTAGATTTTAGTTTGGTTCCCCTATCTTGTTCCCAATTTGTGTTGAAATCACCTGTTAATATCACATGCTGATCTCCTGTTTTTTTCCAATAATATTTCGGCTGAAGTTTCAAATGTACTTATTTTAGTTTTTGGGGGAGCATAAAATACACCAATTAATAATTTTATCTTTATAAGTTCTATTACTAAACAGTCAACACCTTCCACATTTTTAGCTAAAAGCACCCGATAAGGTCCCAAAGTGTCTTTTAAATATAACATTACCTCCCTCCCCTTTTTACCCTGTCCTGTCTCTGTAAACTATACCCAGCAATGGCTATTTCACTATTGCATATTCCTGAGTGAAGCCGGGTCTCATAAATCACCATAATATCCTGACCCAATTCTAAAGCCCATATCCTGCATTGATCAATCTTGTGTTTGAGACTTCTAACATTCTCATGCACAACAGTAATCCCTACCATTTTCTCTGGTCCTGGATTCTTCTCTATGTCCCCACATAGGGCTAACAAGATGATACAGACTAAACTTTGTGCATTACTATTCGTGCCCCAAAAAGGGCTACATTTAAATATCGAGGACCTGAGAAATAAATTCCTTTTATTTGTAAAAGGGTTACATCTCTTAACATATTTCCGTGGACCATTCTGTGGTGTTTGCTTTATTGCCATGAAAGCTAAACCTTTACAAACACTGTTACAATTACCTTCAGATTTCTGAATATTTACCAGACGCATGCCTAACAACCCCCAAGCCATCATTAAAACAAGGCAATGCATTTTACAAGCTTACTTTAAAACAAAACTACAAACAGCGTTGTACTCAAACATGAAGATTTTCCTTACCGAGTGGCGCTCGTGCCACTCACAATGCTTGTGCCACAGCGCTCATGCCCGTGGTCAGTGCAGGCATTTGACTGCAAAGAAGTCCCACCTCAGGATAATGGAAGTCTGATTATTGGTTCACTTGTAGTATCCATCTGGTGTACAAACAAGTCCCAAAAAATACAAGCAGATAGTTTTAGTCACACCACTGTAGCTCTGCAGACTCAGTCTGCATGTCCGTGGAGTGTCTTCAGCAGTTCTTGCAGCTCTCACCTGACACCAAATGATGAAACCACCCAGTTGCTTGCAGGGAAACAGCTGATTTAATTAAATGGGTCAGCACAGGCTTTTCACTGCAAAGAAGCCCCGCCTCAGGATAATGGAAGTCCAATTATTGGTTCACCTGTAGTATCCCTCTGGTGTACAAACTAGTCCAGAGAAATACAAGCAGACAGTTTTAGTCCCATCACTGTAGCTCTGCAGACTCAGTCTGCATGTCTGTGGAGTGTCTTCAGCAGGTCATTGGGTCTCTGGACTGAAACGTGGCACTTTTAAAAGACATAATACAGATAGGATTTTTAAATATTTTGCAGGTGCTTTTTATTCTGTAATTTCCCAAGTTTTTTGTTGACTGTAAGTATTTTGGTTATATGTTCTGTGTTTGGTATTTTATCTATTTTTAATTTTTAGTAAACAATATTTTCCTTGAAATTCCTGCCTGTTCCTTCTCAGTTTCTTTTGAATGTGAATGCTGCAAAAGTGTTAACAATTCTGCAACTGTTAAGTGCTCAAGACAAGGGTGTGTTACTATTTTGCTAAAGGTAAGAATATACCTAGGTTTCATACTGTGTCATAAAGGTACACTTTTGGAACCTGGCTAGGTGCCACAGGGCAAAGGATTATATTGCATTTCCCTGAAAATAATATATATGAGCCTGTTAATTTGGAGTGCTAGCAAAAGGTTCACATTTGACCGACAGGACTCGAGGCTAGGAGGCGATTTGAACCCAAAGCAGACAGGAGGGTTACTCTGTTTGTCTCCTGTTCACACTATTGCACTTTGAGTTTGGCACTGCGGGAGCAGGGGGCCTGACTTGTGGAGCACATTTGTGGCAAACAGTACAGCTGTCATTTTTCATATCTTGTCCAAAACATGTTTTTGCACCTGAGGCATGGAGTAGCATTTTGGCATGGATTTGAAAATTTTCACCTATGGGGTTTATGAGGTGGGATCATAAGAAGAAGAATTTGAAAGTTTGGGGTTAATGCATTAAAAAGCAAATAATTAAGTAATGTTGTTTGAAGTGATGACAGTTGCACCACTAGGGAATAAAATGCCTTACTGTGCCAGTGAACTGAGTTCAGGTGTGAATTCAGTGAGCTAGTTTAATGGGACAAGGCTGATGGGGAAGACTCTGGAGCATGGAGCACCAGCCCTGGCCTGGATAGGGACAGATCAGTGTTTTGGCAGAGATGTTGCACCCTGTTGTGGGTCAAGGAACCTCATCCACAAGTTATTGATATGTGTGCAAGGGCCTGCTGAACCCATTCACTAGGTCGGGACTGTCTCCAATATTATATTTCTCATTTTGTGCAGGTCCTGAAGGTACTTGTACAAATAAGGATACAATTCCACTATCACAAAAAGAAGGGGAATTCTTTGCAAAAAACTATGTTAATGCAAAAGTGTTGTTGAATGCAAAGTGCAAAAAGAAGGGAAATGAAAACATTAGGAATTTGGGTCTTTGGACTATTGACAGATCAGGGGTGGGGTCTTACTTTGGGTTGTCAACACTAATGCTAACCCCTTCCCCTGATTAGACAAGGCCAAATGTGTAGGACTCTGCATGAAGAAAGCTCTGACATATTATGTTAGCCATAATGAGGCACTAGGTTGGAGCTGAATTTTGTGCTTCAGAAAAGAGACTACAGGCTGTGGGGAGGAAGTTGGTATTTGGTTTGACAACCCCAAGTAAGATCCCATGACTGATTCATCAATACACCAGATACCCAAATCCCTAATGTTTTCATTTTCCTCCTTTTTGCACTTTGCATTCTACAAGCCTAATGTCTGCATTAATGTAATTTTTTTTATAAAGAAACTATCTATCTATCTATCTATCTATCTATCTATCTATCTATCTATCTATCTATCTATTTGCCTAGCTATGCTTTTTTCTTTATTAGAGACAAGTAAAAGTATAAAGGATAGATACATTGTTTATATATCCTAGTTTTAGACAGCTAATGGTGCAGACAAAATAAAATTATAGTTAATAAGACAAGCCAGACAGTGTTCCTCCATATACTGGGATTACTGGAATAAAACTATTAACATTTTTTGAGTGTTGGTGGTTGTTCCTTGAATGCATCTACTTTTCTTGTGCTGTCTTTACTTAGCGGTAAGCTGCCCCTTGTACAGCACTGGCTGACACTGGCCTGAGTGCACCAGCATCATCCTGTTTTTCTGCTATGATACATGTGTAACTCTGGAACTTGTGATATCATCTCTAATCTTTATGAACTTAAGTGTTGCTTGGGAATATGATATTGTATTATGAATTGTTGACATTACATCATTGTTTCACCTATAAATAAATCAGCAATATTCTGGATTCACTGACCATGCCATATTTTAAATCCTTTATCTATAACTAATTTGTTTAAATCCATAATTGCTGCATATAGTAATTAATTTTGAACAGGAGTCAGGGCAATTCATAATAGTATGTATTGTTTTCCAACATTGACATGCAGTTTCTGTGGTTATCAATTTTAAATATTTAACTTCCTTTGATGAATAATACTTGGATTCACAAATATATTTAGGTCCTCCATGCTTATGCAACTTAGATTCAGTTTTATAGTTATCCATGGGTTCTCCCTAAAACCAGTCCTGGATATGAGATACTGTATAAAGGCTGTCAAGTAATACAGTTTAAAGCTTGGCATGGCAGTCACCCTAATGAGTGGGGAGTCTTAACTCTTCCAAACTTAGTCTGATTTTCTACCATTTCCACAGGAAGTTTGCAATAGTTCTGTCAAGGTCTTAAAAAAACAGATACAATTATTATAGGGAGAGGCTGGAATAAAAACAAATGGTATAGTCATCTTTATCACATTGAATCTTCTAATTCGTGTAAGACGGAGGATTTTGAGTTATATTAACACTTAAATATTTTATCTGTCATGAAACAGATGGTTGCATTTCTGGAGGAAGAATATAGTTAGCTGAAGGGTACAACCTCTGTCTTTGCCAAATTGATCCTATACACTGAGGCCTTCCCAAATTTTGTGATAATTTGTATACATGCTTTTTATTCGGCACAGATGGATTTTTCAGATAGATTAGGGCATCATTTGCGTAAAGGCTGATATTATATTCATTGGCCCCTATCTGTATGCCTATTATATTGTTAGAATTCTAAATGCCCACCATTAGAGAATCAATTATGAAAGCAAATATGAGAGGTGATAAAGGGCATCCTTGACGAGTGCATCTAGTTAAATAAAATCGTGGATATATTTTAGTTGGTTCACACTACTGGGTTTGGTTTATTATATAGGATTTTATTTTATTTAAGAAAGTTTCATCCAAACCCAAAGTTTTTAAATACCTGTATAATGAAGTCCCATTCAACCCAATCAGTATCTAATATGAAAATGAGTGCTTCTTGTTGTTTGGTGTTATCAATAATATGTAGAGATTTTCTAATATTTGCTCTTAACTTTATGCCTTTAATAAAGTCATTTGATTGGGTCATATGAGGCCTGGATCAACTTTTTCTAAATGAGTTGCTGGGAGTTTGGCAAAGATTTTAATATCATTGTTCAAAAGTGATATCGGGTGATATGAAGATACTAATTCTGGGTTTTTAGTCCTTTTTTCAAAGACAGCAGCTCTTGCATCATAAAATGTGGGTGGTAGCTCTCCCTTCTGAAGGCTTCATTAAAGACCTTCAGGAGGGGTTGAGCTATACGTGTAGCATATTGTTTATACAAATTTAAAGGAAAGCCATCTGTACCTGGTACTTTGCCTGCCATCATAGTTTTAATAGTCTGTAATATTTCTTCAGACATAATAGGGGCCTGTACAGCAATTTTTTTGTTTGTGATTTGTGGGAGATTAGTATCAGTAAGAAAAGTATTAATTGCTTCTGAACATTTGTTTGTATGATGAGTACAGGTTTTGACAATACCTGCTGAAAATATTGTTAATTTCTTTTTGAGCCATAGTTAAAATCTGGCTCTCATCATTAATTGAAAATATTTCTTTACTCTGTTATTCTTTATGTAATTGCAGAGCCATGATTTTATCTGTCTTATCTCCTAATGTGTAGTATTTTGCTCTGGTGAGTAAAATCATTTTTTCCACTTCCTGAGCTGTAAGTATATTTCATTGATCTTTTACTAATAATAGATGGTTATAAATGGTGGGGTCTTGGTTAGATATATGGAGGGATTGAAAATTATCCAGATCCTTTTCTAGCTTTTCTATTTGCTGCTTACTTAATCTTTTTTTGGTGTATGTATATTTTATAATTGATCCTCGAGAGACAGCCCTAAAGGTTTCCCATCTGGTAATAGGAAAGATTTCATCTGATGAATTAAATTGAAAATATTCTATTACAAAGTTCTTATAGTGTCTATAAAGCCTTTATAATGTATGGTAGAACGTTGCTATAGGTAGAAATCTACCTTTTTATAACAATGTTTTACCATCGATGTGACATCATGATGTTGTTAACCTATGGATGGTACATCACATCGATGGGTTAACAACCGGGCACAGTCTGGGCATGCGTGCAAATGGATTGGATGGCATAGAAATGGCCAGGGTGGTCATAGTGATGAGTTTACACAAGCCCCCATCTCTGCTCAATATTCTATTCGAATGTCGCATTCTCAGCAATCCCTTATGAGAACGCGAGTTGCTAGGAAACTGCAAGTGTTTTTAAATCAGCATTACAGTTGGAGCTTGCAGTAGCTAGCGACCGCAGTGGCATCGGCTCAATTTTCTCTATTTAATAGTTTACTTCTCAGCCCCCAGACATGAGAAGCAGGCCCTGATGTTGTGCTGATGACTCCAAGGAGACCTTTGGCCTTCTCACACACGTGATACACTACGATCAACCGCAATTCTTCGGTTCAACATGGCAACGCAAGACACAGATTTCTTTTCATTTATGGATTTTTTATTGACATCATTAACTTGCTTTTTGTGCTTTCAAATGGCAGTAAGTAAAATAGCATAAATAAATTGATTATCTTTGTGCGTATATTTTTTGCTACCAGTCTGGGTGATGTGTGTTGCCGTGGGGGGGGATTAAAAACATTTCATTCCTACTGTTTGGTAAGAAAAAAAACATACACTATAAAAGATAATGTATGGGAGTTTGTCAGCAACAAGGCTGAAATCGCTTCTTGAGGTTACATGACAACTGTCGTAACCTCTCGAGCTGCGCTCTCGAGGTTGTCGGTTGTCATGATAACCTCTCAAAGCAATTACAGCCTTGTTACTGACAAATATCCATACATTATCCTCTATATCTTTAAATAATACCGAAGTCCCAAATTATTGAAAAACTGCACCAGTGTAAAAGTTTGGTGCTATAATACAAATATTAAAATGAAAACCAAGCAGAAAAAGCACCCAAACCAATGACACATATATTGCAATAATTTATTGAGAAAAGTGCTGTGGTGCACAGAAGGCTAAAACTAAAACAACATAATGAGGTGAAGAACGACAAAAAATTAAAGAGTGCTTGCATTTCACTAGGATCTACACCAAGCTTCATCAGAGTGAAAGTGCCCAGTTTACCAGAGATACTTAAATTCACAGTGCAATTAACAAATACAATCAAAATATTTAAAATTCCTTCATATCAATTCACTCAGTGGCACAATAAAACTATTCCTTACCACATGGCAATACAACCTTCCCTTTATTCAGTCTATTAGTGATTATAATTAATAATGGAATAAACAGTGTGCTTTAAACCCATTTCATGGCAAACTAGCCAGGCACATACTTAATTTTTAAAAATTGTCACCGTGTTCATATACATGCTAGTTGCAAAATTAATATACATATACTGTATATGTTAAATATATTTATTACAAAAGTTAACATTTATAGCCTTTTACTCTTTATCTTAGGCTGTTCTAACAACTTACCTTAGTAATGCACCCAGACATGGGGGGGAGGGGGATCTATGAATGAATGACTGGTGCTATTATATCTCTAAAGAAATGCTACTAAATCAGTGTTATCATTCATTCTACCATAATACTCATTTGATATTTGTTCAAAGATTCAAATGCTTTTCTTTTATTCTGTTGTTCAGTATTACCATCTTGGGGCTCCAGTTCCATCCTCTCAAGTCCATTAAATACAATACCATGTTTACATCTGAGATTGCCTTTCACATGTTAAACAATTGCATATCAATTCTGTACTCTGCTTCTGGGTTTCTATGCCCTCAAAGCATTATTTTTCACCTTAATGAAATGAAACCTAGCTGGTGCACCCTTGACAACTCATTGAGTTTTCTCAGGTCTCAGCCCCGGTAGTGTCCACTTTATTACAGATTTTGGTGTCATCCACAAAGTGGCAGACCATCCCCTCCACCTTCTCTGCAATGTCACCTATAAAGAAATTATGGAGGGCTGGCCCCAGAACTGATCTCCATAGCTACCTCACTACTCATCCTCCTCTCCTCAGTGTGAACTCTGTTTACCACCATCCTCTGTTGCTAATCCCCTAACAAATTTCATATCTGCTTTACCACCTTTGGACTCACTCCTAATCTACTCATCTTGTGTAGTACTCTCCAGAGTAGAATGGTGTTGAATGCCTTACCAAATTAATTCATTAACATTTACAAATGTTTCCCATGATGCTTTCCATTATTGGAGTATGTGCAATTATTGTTTTCTTTAAACGTTTGCTATATGGCCAATATCCTCCAGGATAACCATTGCCCCAGTGCATTTGCTCTGGGGTTCTTTTGATATTCTCATCACTCTACTTTGGGCTGCCGATGATGCAAAAAAATAAGATCCCCTACAGAGTAGCTGGCTAACTCTCCTTGGGTGTAGGTACAGATATGGCACACTGATTAATCCAAATGAGGACAAAATATTGTGTCTGTGTCTGTATCTGTGTCTGTGTCTGTGTCTGTGTTTGCAGTTCTCAGTTTTTGCTGATTGTATTATGAGGTGTTTTGGCACCATGCAATTCTGTTTAAAATTGAGCCAATCCAAATTAATTTGTGGACATTTGCATTATTGGGATACGTGCTATTATTTTTTTCTTTAAAATTTTGCTGTATGGCCAATATCCTCTGGGAAATCCCTTGCCCGAGTGTATTTCCCTGGGGTTCTTTTGTTGTTCTCTTCTCTCTCTCTCTCTCTCTCTCTCTACTTTGGGATGCCCATAACCCAAACCAATAAGACCCCCTATTGGGTGACTGGCTATCTCTTCATGTGCTGAGGTAGAAATATGTCATACTGAGTCCATATGAGGACAAAACACGTGTCTGTGTCAGCTGTTCTCAACTTTTGTTGATTGTCTTGTGAGGCCTTCTGGCACCATACAATTCCACTTAAAGTTGAGCCAGTCCAAATTAATTCTTGAGCATTGGCATATGCTTCCCATGTTGCTTTGCATTATTAGAGTTTATAAAATGGCAAGAACAAATCTAGGAATCTCATTGGCCAAAACAGATCAGCTGACCGTACATTAATCCTCTGTATACGCACAGTCATCCTGGTCCTAAACCACATCACACAATGAGCAGATCAATCCTCCTACAACCAGAACTATCTTCCATCAGTCTCCCTACAACCAGAACTGATCTTCCACCACAAACATGACTGCTACCTTTACACTGTAGAAACCTTCAACTGGGCCCTAAAATTAAAATGATCCTAAATATAAAAGAAAACAAATTAATTAAATGTTGTTTACCAGATTGTCACACTCTCCTTACACACATAAACAAATTAGAAACATTAAGTACTGTTTATAGTTTTCATTACAACTGTTTGATTGCCAACAGTGAAAACTCCCCCTTCTATCTTTACATGCTCATCAAGGAAATCTCTTCTGATTTCCCTGATGGTAAGATAACTGAGTCTCTGGTTCTAAGGCAGACATTTGTTGTCTGTGTGTACAGTATGCTAGTGGAGAAACATTCTGCTAGTAGAACTGCACAGAATTTTGAATCCCTGTATTCCATGGTAAACATTCTATGATAAACATTCCATTTCTTGAATGTGGAGAAACAAAGAGAGAAAAAAAAACAGAATGAAGAAAGTAAGCAATAATACTATATAAACAAAGAGAAAAGGTGGTAAATGGCTCACCCTGCTATTTATCTTTTAGGACAGAGTAAGCAGCTCATGATGCTGTTAGTGAGTGTGGCAGTTTTGAATCACGCTCATGCTTGCAGCACTAGGGAATTGAGAAGTCTCTGTTATGGCTTCCTTTTAGTTTTGTCTACAGAGTGAGAAGAATGAAATAAAATGGGGGGTATATGTCATACTTAGAATGAGAAAACCAGCATTTGTGAATTGTTGTGGCTGGCAGGGGAATATGAAGCTTAAGTGGGCAGGGAGGCACACACTGTATAACCTTACTTTAATCTAGCTTACCAATAGGTGGAAGGACTATTTTATGTTAAAAGCACAGGTTCACTTACATTTTTCTTATTTAAAAATGTATTTAATAAAATGCTTCTAAAAATAAAGGGACATTTTATAAGTGCAATAAGACACTCTGGGGTTGTGCATTACGGTGTGATAACTGTGCTCCTAGGGATGACTGGCACTCGGCCTTCAGCGTCATGCCTAACTATGCTCCTAGGAGTGCGGTTATTACACGATAGTGCACACCCCATCGTGTCTTATGGCTTACATGTGCAATTGGTGTTCTTTACATTTGGCTGTATGGCCGGTATCCTCAGAGATATTCTTGCCCAGTGCATTTGCTCTAGGGTTCATTTGTTGTTCTCTTCTGTCTCTGGTTTGGTCTGCACTTGACCCACACCAATTACGATCCTCCATAGGGAGAATGGCCAGCTGTCCCTGGCCTGAGGTACAGATATGGAACACAGATGAGTCTAAATTAGGACAAAACATGTGCCTGTGTCTGCTGTTCTCAGCCTTTGCTGATTGTATTGTGAGGCCTTCTGGCACCTGACAATATTGCTTAAAGTTGAGTCAGTCCAAATTAATTCATAGGCATTTTCATATGCTTCCCATGATGCTTAGCATTATTGGGGTATGTGCAATTTTTTTTTTATTTGATTGGGTGGCCACTATCTTCTGGGATAACCCTTTTGTTGTCTTCTCTCACTACTTTGTGCTTCTCTTGACCCCAAACCAATGAGATCCCTTATAGTTGCCAGCCTGGTGGCACTGAGATTTGAGGCACCGAATGCCACACCTCACACTATGCCGGTGACCCAAGTTTGGGAGCAGATGCGGGTCATTGGGGGTCATCTGGGGAGGAGAAGGATTGAGCATCCAGAGGACTTCTCTCCTCCCCTGGGATGGGTTTCAGGATGATACACCACTCTGCTGTGGCCCCAAGTGGAGGCCGGGGCACCACAGTAGCTTGCCAGTTACAGTGGGGGAGGTGATAGCAGAAGTCAGCTGGGGGTTTGCCATCAGCACAGATGTCTTTTCATGTCCACACCTCAGGAGACGTAGCCTAAGGTGGAAAATTCCCGGTACTCTGGGAGGTGATTGCGGGGCTCAAGTGGCTGAAGCCCACACTCTAAACACTGGCCTGAATCTTAACTTGACTCTCCATGGTACCACCTTTCCCATTTGGGATCACGGAAGGGAGTGAACCCAGCACCCGGTTCCTCGGTCGGGTGAAGGGCATTGTGGGTGGTAACGGCGACGTTGATGGAGCCCATGCTGGAGAGATGCTCAGAGCGCTGGTGACCGGAGCAATACAAAGATGACAAGATACCCTCTAGGGTGGCTGGCTGTCTCTCCCTATGCTGAGGTACAGATATGGCACACTGGTCCATATGAGGACGAATTGCATGTCTGTGTCAACTGTTCTTAGCCTTTGCTGATTATAGTGTGAGGCCTTCTGGCACCATTCAACTCTGCTTAAAGCTGAGCCAGTCCAAATTAATTCTTGGGCATTGCATAGCCTTCCCATGATGCTTTGCTTTATTGGGGTATGTGCAATTTGTGTTTCTTTAAGATTTGGCTATATGGCTAATATCATCTGAGATAACCCTTGCCCCAGTGCATTTGCTCTAGGGTTCTTTTGTTGTTCTCTTCTTTCTCTGGTTTTGGCTGCCCATGTCACATACCAATAAGATCTCCTATAGGGTGGCAGGCTGTCTCTCCCTGGGCAGAGGCAAAGTTATGGCACACTGATGAGTCCAAATTAGGATGAGACATTTGCATTATTGTGCAATTTGTGTTTTCTTTAAAATGTGGCTGTATGGTCAATATCCTCTGAGATAACACTTGCTCAGTGCATTTGCTCTGAGGTTATTTTGTTGTTCACATCTCTCTCTGGTTTCAGCTGCTCATAACCTACACCAATACTAAAATTGCATAGGTCCAAATTAATTCATATTCAGTTGCATATGTTTCCTATGATGCTTTGTATTATTGGAATATGTGCAATTATTGTTTTCTTTAACATTTTGCGTTATGGCCAATATCATCCAAGATAACCCTTGCCCCAGTGCATTTGCTCTGGGGTCCTTTTGTTGTTCTCTTCTCTCTCTACTTTGGGCTGCACATGACCAAAATCAATAAGATCACCTATAGGGTGGCTGGCTATCTTTTTCTGGGTTGAGGTGCAAATATGGTACACTGATGAGTCAAAATGAGGAAAAAAATGTGTCTGTCTGATGTCCTCAGCCTTTGCTGATTGTATTGTGAGGCCTTCTGGCACAATGCAATTCTGCTTAAAGTTGAACTAGTCTAAATTAATTAATGGGATTTGCATATGCTTCCTATGATGGGGTATGTGCAATCTGTGTTTCTCTTAAAATGTGGCTGCATTGCATCCTCTGGGATAAGCCTTGCTCAGTGGATTTGTTCTGGGGTTCTTTTGTTGTTTTCTTCTCTCTACTGTGGACTGCACATGTCCCAAACCAATAAGATCCCCTATAGCATGGCTGGCTATGTCTGCCTGTGTTGAGGTACAGATATGGCACACTGATGAGTCCATATGAGGACAAAACATGTATCTGTCTAAGCTGTTCTCAGCCTTTGCTGATTGAATTGTGAAGCCTTATGGCACCATGCAATTATGCTTAAATCTGAGCCAGTCAAAATTAATTCTTGAACGTTGTCATATCTGTCCCATGATGCTTTGTATTATTCGGGTATGCACAATTTGTGTTTTCTTTATGGCCAGTGCCTGCTGAGATAACCCGTACCCAAGTGCATTTGCTCTAGTGTTCTTTTGTTGTTCTCTTCTGTCTCTGGTCTGGGCTGCCCATGACCCATACCAGTAAGATCCCATGTAGGGTGACTGGCTAGGACGAAACATGTGGCTGTGGTTGCTGTTCTCGGCCTTTACTGATTGTATTGTGAGGCTTTCTGGCACCATGCAATTCTGCTTAAAATTGAGCCAGTCCAAATTAATTCATGGGCATTTGCATATGCTTCTCATGATGCTTTGCATTGTTCCAGTATTGTTTTCTTTAAAATTTACTACATGGCTAATATCGCCTGGGATACCCCTTTTCCCAGTGCATTTGCACTAGCGTTCTTTTGTTGTTCTCTTCCTCTCTACTATGGGCTGCCCATGATCCAAACCAATAAGATCCTCTACAGTGTGGCTGGCTATCTCTCCTTGGACTGAGTTACTGATATGGCACACTGATGAGTACAAATGACAACTGTTTCTGGTGAGGCCTCCAGAACTGGACCCTGTTCTCCAGATAAAGCCGGACCAGCTGGGTGTACAAGGGCATTGGGACCTCTTTCCTCCTGCTGGTGATCCCCCCTCCCAATACAACTCAGATTGTCTGCCTTTGCCACTGCCCTGCCACCTTCAAATCCTGAGAGATGATGATGCCCGGGTCTCTCTCCTCCTTGGTTACTGTCAGTGGCTTGTCCCCCAATCTGTATTCCACTCTCTCATTGTTTCTACTGAGGTGCATGATTTTACATTTACATGTTGAGCGATGACTTTCACTTCCTGGCCCATATCTCTGACTTCCCTAGAACCCTCTGCATCCTCTCTGATCCATCCTGCATGTCCTCTATGCCAGACCTTTACATCATCCACAAACTAGCTCACTCTACCCTCCAATCCCTCTGCTATGTCTCTTCTAAAGATGTAGAACAGCAGGGGTCCCAGCACTGACCCCTGAGGAACCCCGCTAGTGAATAAAATAGCAGGACAAGAGGACACAGTATGAGATTAGAGGGAGGCTGATTAAGGGGTAATGTTGAGGAAGTTCTTTTTCACAGAAGGGGTGGTGGATGCATGGAACAGCCTACCTCAGGAAGTGGTGGATATGAATACAGTGCAGGGCTTCAAACAGGCATGTGACAGGCATTAGGGAGCAATACAGATGAGTATGAATAGATAGGCCATTGAGAGATCAAAGGCTGATGGCACATTCATAAGGGAGAAAAAGAAATTGGCAGACTGGATGGGCCTTGCGGTCCTTATCTGCCATCAACTTCTGTGTTTCTATGTAACCCTGGTACTCTAAAGCTAACCCCATTTACTAACACCCTCTGTAGCCTGCCTCCAGCCAGTTTTGTATCCACCTTGTAACCACTCCCCCAGCCCCAGGCACTCCATTTTGTACAGTAGCTTTCTGTGCGTTAGTGTTTCAAAGGCCTTCCTGAAAGCCAGGTACGCTATGTCCACTGACCCACCCTGATCGACTACCCTAGTAACCCAGTCAAAAAACTCAACCAAATTTGTTTGACAAGATCTGCCCTAGGAAAAGATGTGCTGCCTTAGGTGTAGGAGGACATTTGCCTCCAGGTAGCTGGTGATTCTGTCCTTGAGCAGTTTTTCCATGAGCTTGCTCATTACAGATGTCAGACTTATTGGCCTGTAATTGTTCATGTCTTGCCTCCCCCTTCTCTTGTGCAGGGGCAGTACATAAATGCACTTCCTGTCCTTTGGGATTTCTCCTGAGTGAAAGGATTCATTGAACAGAGAGGTCAAGGGGCCACTAACACCTCCCTCAGATCCCTAAACACTCTTGTATGAACCCCATCCAGTCCCATGGCCTTGTCCACCTTCAGGTCCTTGAGTTCTCACAAGATCTCCGCTTCCCAGATGGGACTCAGATCTACTCCTTCCCCTCTATATCGGCTGGCCTGGAGTTGTCCCCTACCCATAACTCCTCCCTTGTGAATACTGCACTGAAGTAATTGTTCAGCATTTCAGTCATCTCCCGGTTCCCCTCCACCCTCTCCCCTGTCTCTGCTAACAGACTCTGTATCCCCTTTTCCTCTTGTCTCCATTTGCTAATACACCTGAAGAAGGTCTTATCCCCCTTCTTGACTGCCTTGGTGATATTCTCTTCTGTCCTTGCTTTTGCCCATCTGACCATCCTCCCCAACTTCTTTTGCTTTTCTTGGTATTCCATCCAGTCTAGTTCACTCTGCATTGTTTTATGTAGTCTGAAGGCTTGCTTCTTAGCCCTGATATTGGCTCCCACTTCCCTACTAAACCACAGTGGAATCCTTTTCTTCCTATTTTTACTTACTCTCTTTGTGCAGTGGTCAGTGGCCCCCACAATGACTCCCTTTATCATGGCCCATATGTTTTCCACCCCCCATAAGCTTCCCCAACCCTGTAACTGCCTGTCAAGCGTACTCCCTCATCGTGTTGAAATTTGAGCATCTGAAATCATGAACCTTCAACCTTGGTCCAGTAACGTGAGGCTAATGTGTCTACTGTGAACCATATGGTGCTGTGGTCACTATTGCCTAAGTTATCCCACACTGAAATCTCCCCTGCCCTGTCTCTATTTATAAGCACCAGATCTAACACTGCACCTTCCCTGGTTGGCTCTTTGACCAGTTGCCTGAGATGGGCAATCTGGAGAGAGTCTATAATCACTCTACTCCTGGATGAGGCTGCAGTCACTAATTCCCATTCCACATCCGGAAGGTTAAGATCTCTCATCAACAGCACCTCCCCCTTTGCCTCCATCCTGAGTATCTCTTTGATCATTTGGTTGTCCACCCATTCTGGTTGCCCTGGTGGCCTGTATACTACTCCAGTGCCCACTACCTCACCCTTCTCTGAGATCGAGACACATAGTGCCTCTGTGTCCCCCCACCTGCCCTGCGTTTGTGATGCTAGGATCCCCTTCATCACATATAGAGCCACACCACCTCCTTTCTTGTCAATCCTGTCCCTCCTGTATAGCATGTACCCCAGAATGTTCATGTCCCAGTCCTGTCCATCGTGAAACCAAGACTTCGCAATTCCTACTAAGTCTAAATCCTCCTCTGCCATGACTGCTGCCAGGTCTGGGATCTTGTTTCCTAGGCTCCTGGCATCTGTGGACATGGCCTTCCAGTATGTGGCTTCCCAACCCCCCACCCCTGTCTTGATGATCGTCATCTTACATGTGATATCATTTCCATACGCATCTGACTGGTTTGTGTCTCAGGCAGCTTCTCTCAGTTCAGTTTAAATTAAAGTGTGTATTAAAAATCTCATCCAATTTCCACTTTAGTACCTTCTTACCTTCTCTATTTAGGTGCGGTCTATCTGGGGCAAAGAGGCTGTCATCATGCCAGATGGACCCCCAATGGCCCACCAGCCCATAACCCTTCTGAGCACACCATTTAGACAGCCAGCTATTGAACTCCGCTATCCTCTGCTTTCCATCCGTGCTAGCTCTTGGGACTGGAAGCACATCTGAGAATGCCACTAAATGAAAGCACAGGTTATTACAGAACCATGACAGGGCCTCAAACTTTGCTTGAACTTCCATCAGACTACGACCAGCAAGGTCTTTTGTTCCCAAGTGGAACACCAGCTGGGTTCTCATATCCTGTTGCTTCCCCCAGAAAGGGATGTAGTGAATGACCTTTGAAGCTGTCATTCCTGGCAGCAAATGACCCAAACCTTGGTACCCCTACCACCCTTCCCTCCCCAACTGATGCCCCTAACCATGGAGTCCCCAACTATCATGACTTTATCCTTCACCATGCCTGCATCAGAGCCACTCCCTGCCCACTCCCCTGCATCCTTCCCCCTCTTGCAATGTGCTTTCACAGCCCCTGGGGCCTCCTTTCTAACAGTCAACTCCTCCTTATTAGTCCTTGCAACTTAACCCCCCCCCATAGATAGCCTCTTGAACCCCCTGTTTTAGGTCCTGTGTCCCCAACATCCCCTACATATTCTTGCTTCCCTTGCCCCCTGTCAGTACTGGGTGCCTTACCCTGGACCCAAAATGACACCTACTGTGCTGTGGCTGACTCCATCTCCTTGTTATACCATGAGGCCTGCTTGGCCCTAAACAGGGGTGGCTCCTTCTTAGGGCCCTCTTCCTTGCTTACTCTGACCCCTGAGACCCCCATTTGGACTGCTCATATCTGAAGTGCCCCTCTACCCTTAGCCCTCTGGAACCCCTTTTCCAACTCCCAATTTCCTCCTATCCATGGAGGCTGTCCCACTTCCACTTCATCCCTGCCCTTTGCACTATTCTGGCCATGCCCCATAACCAGCCCTCCCATCCCCTCTTATCCACCTTCAGTATGAATACATCCTCCTCCCTGAACAGTAGAGGAAAGAAGGTTAAGATCTATGTTTGTTTCCTTGCTTCCTCTTGACAGAACCCTTTTGATCCTGTCTGTGCCCCTGGTCCTCTTCCCCCAACCATCTGCTAGCTACTATGGTCCTTTTTGCAATTTGCCTCCCCCCTGCCGGGGGCCTCATTTACCCCTTGCAATCCATCCTCTCCAGCACCTATTTTGCAAGTGTCTCTGATCCCGGGGGCAGCTACTGGACCCATTTGGCCTGCCACATTTTTCCCCTCCCGGACCCTATCCCCACATCCCCTGCCAGACAGCCTGTGTATTTCCCACCCAATTTCCTGCTCTTGTTCATGAGCCCGGGTGCAGCAGCTGGACCTGTCAGGCCAGCCTCATTGCTCCCCTCTGGTCCCCATCGCCACCCCCTACTTGGATGACCTCTGTCCTCCTCACCCCTTCCTCCTGAGCTCCTTAACCTCTATAGCACCTCCCGTAATATCGTCAGCTGGCTACAACCCATAGACCCCCCCCGTCCTCCATGCCCAATCCAGAACCATGGTGGACCCACACCCAGTACGCCCCACCACCCTGCCAAAGATGCTGGCCCTAGTGACATGTAGCCCCTGCCTCATCCTGGTCCCCATCCTGTGTTGCTTGCCTAACTATTTGGTTACCAGTCTAGATACCTCCCACAAACTCTCTGTACCCAGTTCCAAATTCAAAGCAAATATGTAAGCAGCATTTAATTGTATAGGTAACAATTCTACCACTCAGAAAATATATAAGCAGCACATAATTGTATAGGTAACAATTCTACCACTCAGCAAATATATAAGCAGCACTTAATTGTATAGGTGACAATTTTACTACTTAAGAAATATATAAGCAGTAGTTAATTGTATAGGTAACAACTCTATCACTCAGCAGTTCACAATTCAAGGCAAATATATATGCAGCACTTAATTATATGGGCAACTATCCTACCACTCAGATGTTCAATGCAGTTATGCAGTATTTGACTGTATAGGTAACAATTCTCAATAATGCTAGTCCATAATTACCACACAAGTCCCAATTTGTCCAGTTCTTGGAATATCTTCCCCTGCAGAGACCCAGTCAATCCATAATTGCTTCATGAGGCCCAACTTGTTCAGTTCTTTGAGTATCTTCTCCTGTAGAGACCCAGATGATCCCACTATTACAGCTCCTGCATGAATAAATTTTGCTTTGCCCAGCTGTGACATCCAAGGTGCAGATCCCCGTCCCTCTAGCTGCTCTCAAAGACCATTGGCCACTCCTCGCTCCTTCGGCTGACTCCTCCTCCTCTAATCTTCCTTGCTCCTCCTTACTTTGGCATATCATAGAGGCCGAGGTCAGGAGGGAGGGTGGTGAGAAGAAAACCTCCCCACGAAAACTGCACCCCATGCTTCTCAACCACCAACTGCAGCTGAGATCCAATGCTCCTTCTGGCTGCTTGACTGCCAATGCAGTCAATTCTCCAGCTTGCCATGGCCAAAAAAGCAGGCTCCCTTTCACCTGATTGGCTGCCAATGTGACCACCCTTTAACTGAAGTTTACAGCCCGGCACATCTTTTTAAAGCTGGGCTGCTTGGTGACTTCCCTCCTGATAGGGTGGTAGATTTTGACAGGGTCCCAATAGGTCTGTGGGCCAAGGACCTGACAGGGCAAAAACCTCCCCACATAAACAGCTCCCCTCACTTCTCAGCTGCTGACTGCGGCCTAGATCTGATGCTCCCTCTAGCTGCTCAACTGCCAATGTGGTCAATCCTCCAGCTCACCACCAAAAAGGCAAGCTCCACCCCCCAATCGGTTGCCGATGCAACAGCCCCTAACACCACTTAAATTCTGCACTTCCTCTTAAAGTTGAGCCAGTCCAAATTAACTCATGTGCATTTGAATATTCTTCTGATGATACTTTGCATTATTGGGGTATGTACAATTTGTGTTTTCTTTAAAATTTTGCTGTATGGCCATAATCCTCTGAGATAACCCTTGCCCCAGTGCATTTGCTCTGGGGTTCTTTTGTTGTTCTCTTCTCTCTCTACTTTGGGCTGCCCATGACCCAAACCAATAAGGTCCCCTATAGGGTGGCTGGCTATCTCTCCTTCAGCTGAGGTACAGATATGGCACATTGATTGGTCCAAATGAGGCTGAAAAACACATCTGTATCTGTTGTTCTCAGCCTTTGCTGATTGTATTGTGAGGCCTTCTAGCACCATGCAGTTATATTTAAAGTTGAGCCAGTCCAAATTAATTCATTGGAATTTGCATTATTAGGGTATGTGCAATTTGTGTTTTCTTTAAAATGTGGCAGTATTGCTAATATCCTCTAAGATAACACTTGCCAAGTGCGTTTGCTCTGGGGTTCTTTTGTTGATCTCATCTCTCTCTGGTTTCAGCTGCCCATGACCCACACCGCTATTGAAACTGAGAGAGTTCAAATTAATTTAAAGGCCATTCCATATGTTTCCCATGATGCTTTGCATTATTGGGGTATGTGCAATTATTGTTTTCTTTAAAATGTTACTGTATTGCCAGTATTGTCTAGGGATAACCCTTGCCCCAGTGCATTTGCTCTGAGGTTCTATGTTGTTCTCTTCTATCTGTCTACTTTGTGCTGCACATGATACAAACCAATAAGATCCCCTACAGCATGGCTGACTAATTCTTTCTGGGCTGAGGTACAGTTATGGTACACTAATGGGTCTAAATGAGGACAAAATATGTGTCTGAGTCTACTGTTCTCAGCCTTTGCTGATTATGTTGAGGCCTTCTGGAACCATGCAATTTCTGCCTAAAGTTGAGCAAGTCCAAATTAATTCATAGGCATTTTCATATGATTCCCATGATGCTTTGCATTATTGAGTATATGTGCAATTTGTGTTTTCTTTAAAATGTGGCTGTATGGCATCCTCTGGAATAACTCTTGCCTAGTGCATTTGCTCTGGGGTTCTTTTGTTGTTCTCTTCTCTCTCTACTTTGGGTTGCACATGACACAAACCAATAAGATCCTCAAAGGGTGGCTGGCTATTTCTCCCTGTGCTGAGGTATAGATATGGTGACTGATGAGTCCATATGAGTCCATATGAGGATGAAACACATGTCTGTCTCTGCTGTTCTCAGCCTTTGCTGATTGTATTGTGAGGCCTTCTGGCACCATGCAATTCTGCTTAAAGCTGAGTCAGTTCAAATTAATTCTTGACCATTGTCATATCTTTCCCATAATACTTTGCATTACTGGGATATGTGCAATTTGTGTTTTCTTTAAAATTTGGCTGTATGACCAGCATCCTCTGAGATATCCCTTGCCCCAGTGCATTTGCTCTAGTGTTCTTTTGTTGCTGTCCTCTCTGTCTGGTTTAGGCTGCCCATAACCCATACCAATAAGATCTCCCATAGGGTGACTGGCTATCTCTCCCAGGGAAGAAGTATAGATGTGGCACACTGAGTCCAAATTAGGATGAAACGTGTCTATGCTTGCTGTTCTCAGCCTTTGCTAATTGTATTTTGAGACTTTCTGACACCATTCAATTCTGCTTAAAACTGAGCCAGTCGAAAATTGATTTAAGGGCATTTGCATATGTTTCTCATGATGCTTTACATTATTGGGGTATGTGCAATTTTTTTTATTTTTTTTATTTGGCTGTTTGGCCAATATCCTCCGGGATAACCCTTGCCTCACTGAATTTGTTCTGGGGTTCTTTTGTTGTTCTCTTCTCTCTCTCTACCTTGTGCTGCCCATTGCCCAAACCAATAAGATCCCCTACAGTGTAGCTGGCAATCTCTCCCTGGGCTGAGTTACTGATATGGCACACTGAGGAGTCCAAAGGTGTACAAAATGTGCCTCTGTCTGCTGTTCTCATCCATTGACAATTGTATTGTGAAGCATTCTGACACCATGTAATTCTGCTAAAGTTGAGCCCATCCAAATTAATTTGTGGTAATGTGCATATGCTTCCCATGATGCTTTGCATGATTGGGGTGTGTGCAATTTATGCTTTCTATAAAAGTTGGCTGTATGACCAGTATCTTCTGGAATAATGCTTGTCCCACTGCAATTGCTCTGGGGTTCTTTTGTTGTTCTCTTCTCTCTCTCTACTTTGGACTGCCCATGGCCCAAAGCAATAAGATCCCTTATAGGTTTCCTGGCTATTGCACCTTGGGCTGAGGTACAGATATGCCATACTGATGAGGCCAAATGATGATGATGAAATATGTGTCTGCAGTTCTCAGCATTTTCTGATTGTTTTGTGCGGCCTCCTGGCACCATGCAGTTCTGCTTCAAGTTGAGCCAGTCCAAATTAATACTTGTGCATTTGCATATGCTTCCCATGGTGTTTTGCATTATTGGGGAATATGCAATTTGTGTTTAAATTTAGTCTGTATGTTCAAAATCGTCCAGGAAATCCCTTACCTTAGTGCATTTGCTCTGGGGTTCTTTTGTTATTCCCTTCTCCCTCTGGTTTCAGTTGCCCATCACCCACACCAATATGATCCCTCTAGGGGCTGCCTATCTCTCTCTGGGCTGAGATGCAGCTATGCATTGATGAGTCCAAATTAGGATGAAACATGTGTCTGTGTCTGTTCTCAGCCTTTGCTGATTGTAATAGAGGCCTTCAGGGCACCATGCAATTCTGCTTAAAATTGAGCAATCCCGAATTAATTCATGGGCATTTGCATATGTTTCCCATGATGCTTTGCATTATTGGGGTATGTGCAATTATTGTTTTCTTTAAAATGTGGCTGTATGGCCAATATATTCTTCAGGAGAACCCTTGCCCCAGTGCATTTGCTCTGGGGTTCTTTTGTTGTTCACCTCCACCATTCCTCCTTGATCTAATTTCTTGGTGGTCTAATCAAAGAAGTTGATCAGATTCATTTGACGTGACCTCCAAACCATGAATCCATGCTGTCTTGGATCTTGTAACCATTAGATTCATGATATTTCACTATCCTCTCCTCTAACAGTGATTCTATTAATTTTCCCACCACCAATGTCAGTCTGACTGGAACATGACTGCCAGCTTCCTCCCTCCTAACATTTGTTTTGAAGGTGACTACATCTGCTCTCCTCCAGTCCTCTGGAACCACTCCTGTTTCCAGTGAGCAGTTGAACCTGTTAAACAGGACTATCAGAGATGCAGCCAGAAACTCCCTGAGCTACCTCAGTACATTAGGATGTACCCCATCTGGTCCCATTGCTTTGTCCACTTTCAGATTTGTGGGTCCCTCTCTGAAAAAGGAATAGTGTCCACCTCCCTCCCTTCAAAGCTCCTGTTTCTTTTTAATAATAATGATAATAATAATACTTTTATTTATATAGGGCAATTCTAAAAATCAAAGTGCTGTACATACATAAGAATCATAAAACAATCAATATTACAAAACTTTACAAATAATCAAAAACCTCAATTAAAATATCCCAGAGACTATAAAAATATCAGATGCTAATTGCCTGCTTAAACAGATGTGTTTTTATGCCAGTTTTAAAGATCCTGCACTTTCTAATCTGATGAGTTAGAGAGTTCCACAGGGATGGGGCTGTGAACATGAATGCCCTGGCCCCAGATGTTTTCAACCACTCCCTGGGAACCTCTAACAACCCCTCATCAGTTGAGCAGAGAGGACTGTCAGGGGTGTAGGGAATCAGGAGAACTTGCATGTTGCTCAGTTTGTGCAGGGCTTTATAGGTCAGAAGAAGGACCTTGAAGGTGATCCGCCACTATATAGGCAGCCAGGGCGGATCGCGCAGCACAGGAGTAATATGACTCGAATGAGAGGTCCCAGTCAACAGTTATGCTGCAGCATTCTGCACCAGCTGCAGGTGGTGGATATCAACCCCCAGAAGCCTCAGGTAAAGGAAGTTACAGTAGTCAAGGCAAGAGGTCACAAAGGCATCGATCAATATAGGCAGATCACTGGATGGAACAAGGTGCTTAATTCCGGCAATGTTCCTAAGATGGTAAAAGGAAGACTTGATGACTGCCGACACCTGTGCATGCAGTGTCAGCCCATCATCAAGAACCACCCCATATTACTCACTTGTTCTGAGACAGGCAGTTGTATACACTCAAGCCAAAGCCCAGAGGGTAAACCTACTACTGGGCTCTCTATTAGGCGACCCAGATCCACCACCAACACCTCAGTCTTTCCGGGATTCATTTTCAACTGCTGGGACTTTATCCAGTTATGGACAGCTGTTAAACATCAAGAATGCACTATCCGAGTCAGGTGCAAAAGACAGATAGATCTGTGAATCATCAGCATAGTGGTGAAACCTCTGCCCATATCATCTTGCAATGTCTCCAAGGGGCATCATATACACTGCGAACAACATAGGGGACAGCACTGAGCCCTGAGGGACCCCGTATGGCAGAGAGAATGGATCAGAGGAAAAAACTTGGATACCACCCTCTGAGATCTGCCAGCTAGGAAGGATTGAAACCATCTGAGAACTGGACCAGCCAGGCCACAGATAACCTTCAGGCACTTGAGCAGGACCCCATAGTCCACAGAGTTGAATGCTGAAGAGAGATCCAGAGGCGCCAAGATGAAATGGTGCCTCTGATCCCTTGCCATCAGGAGATTATTGAGCACCTGAACCAGAGCAGTCTTGGTACTATGTCTCTTCCAGAAACCAGATTGGAGAGGATTGTAGGCATCGTGGATGGTAAAATGGTTCTCTAGTTGCAGCACAACCACTTTCTGAATCACCTTCCTGACAAAGGGAAGGTTAAAGATGTGTCTGTAGTTGGCACAGCTGTTTGGGTTCAAAGCAGCTTTCTTAAGAAGCAGTGTCACCACTGCCTCCTTCAGGGAGCTGGGGAACTCACCTGAATCTAAGGAGCACCAGACAATCTTGACAAGGACTGGACCGATGGACTCCATACACCCCAGTAACAGGTGTATAGGACCCGGATCCAAACTACAGTATGTTGGCTGCAAATTCTGGACAATCTGCATGATGTCCACTATCTTTGGCCAGCCAGTTGAAAGATATCCAAGGAGACTAGGGGAAAGCAACCATACACCGACCACCACCAACTCCCATAGACGGTGCTGGACAGACTTCGGCCCTGATGTAGGCCACCTTATCCCAAAGAATCAAGCAAACTCATCTCACTTAACTTGTGAAAATGCTCCTCAGACCTGTAGACAGGTTGGGTTGCACAACCTGTCCACAGTTCAAAAGAGCTGAGCCAGTTAGTTCTGAGCAGCAGCAATCTCAACTGACAGGAACTCTGCCTTCTTACATGTGATTTCTGATTGATAGCTTTGATAAAGATCTATCAGTCTAAAGTGGTCAGCTTCAAGGGTCAGTTTCCACCAGTGACTCTATAATCTTCGTCCTACATATTTCAACTCTCTCAAATTCCCATCGGATAAGGGGGACTGAGGGTGGAGAGGGGGGGTGAATACGGACTGGGGTGATAGAGTCCAGAGTCTCAGTAATAGCCTTATTATAGGCCAGATCTAGATTCTCTGGGTCCTCACCTGCCCTCAGAACTCCCAGTAGATCTAGTACCACTAAAAGACCCTCTGGAGTTACACCCCTCAATGGGTGGTATCTGACCATCTCCACAGGGGCAGGCCTATAAGAGGGGGGCTGGAGATTGAATCTTACTGTGTAATGATTGGACCATGCGACTCACTCCACCACCAAGTCAAAGGACTCGATCCCCAGCAGGAAGACCAGATCAAGTGAGTGACCTTGATTATGACTGGCAGAGGCAACTACCTGTGTGAACCCCAACAAATTTATAAGTTGAAGGAAGTCTTGACCAAACTGTGTAAGTTCATCATTGACCCAGGCATTGAAGTCACCCAGAACTATCAGCCTGGAAAATTTAAATGCCATATCGATCATGATGTCTGCTACTTCCTGCAGGAACAATTTCTCTTCTCTGGGTGGACAATAGATGAGAATGATCCTGTAGCCCACACCTGCTACTATGGTAAACTCAAATGATCTGGCTTCCTCAACTGGTGCAGTAGTAAGGCCCAGTTCTGATCTACAACAGATGGCCACCCCCCCACCCCTGCAGTCCAATCTTGAGTGGTGTATCACTGAGAACCTGGCCGTGACCGCTGCCCCAAGATGGGGCCTGTTATCATCAAGCCAGGTCTTGGTAATGCATGCCAGGTCTGCTGTCACAACAAAATCAATAATTGCTGTCTTATTCCTAATATACCTGGCATTGCATAGCACCACTTGAGTCAGATGGGGTTCCAGGGCTGACAGAGCTATCTGCCCAGAAATACTGGAGCCCTTAGGCATGGTAACTAGGTATGGGGAACCATGATCTAGATACCATTTCACCCCAGGGCATCCCCTGGACCATACAACCCTGATACAGCCACCCCACGCCCCCCCCAAGGTCCAGGACCACCAACCCACCTCAGTTTCTTGCTAGAAATGCCCAGTACCCTGTAGTGGTTATAAACCACTGCGGGCAGGGGAGGAGAGTAGAAGGGCCAGAGGTCCCGGAGTTCAGAGGGGTAGTAGTGCCTGACCAGGACAGCAGCAGGCCAACACATCTTCAAACAGTACACCCACACTTCCCACCCCCTAAAGGAAATAAAAATTACGTACCTACTGTAATTATGATCTTTCTGTGTATCTTCACCATTCATCACAGATGGGTACTGGCCGGAGATCAGGACCCCATGGGAGCCTTTTTTTTTTCAAAAGGATAGGCAGAGTCGACGCAGAATCTGCACCGCCCTCGAGGCCGACATACTACGTGGCACTCGAGGATTAGCCGTTAGGCTGTGTCGACTCCATCTGCCTACCAGTTCTGAGTCACTGGAGAGGTAAGAGAAAGGGATGGAGGGTGGGACAAGAGAGTCCAAGGGACAGAAAAAGGAAGAGAAAACTGAACTAAAAGGAAAAATAATGACTGAGAGGACAGCATAGAAGAAGTAAGACTAAGGGGATTGGGTAGGGGCCCCAATCTCTGGAAACGGAAGAAGGGAGGGAAGGGGGGAGAGAAAATTTAGGAGAGAGTGAGAGGTAACAAGGATCCAGGACTCTTGTCCATCACCAGACTGTATAGAAACTGCAAGGAGCAGCAAAGCTCTCTTGCCAGAATTCAAGGCACAGAATAACTGGCAATACACCTAAAGCAGAGTCAGCTATTCTGGAGAAGGACATGGTACAGGGACTCAGTACTCTCTCTGTAAAGATATTTGGTGAAAAAAAGGGGAACTTTTTTTTTTTTAAAGTTAGACGGATAACAGAAGGAGGGCAACCACCAGCTCCCACCCCGTAGGGGTGAAGATATGTAGTAGAGAAGGAGTGCCACTCAAACTGTACCCCTTAGGGAAGAAACTGCCCCCCCTGTGTGTCCCAACTTTATCCCACTCAAGAGAGGGGTAGGCACAGAGGGAGGAGGATCCAGAGACTGGAGCCCCAAGGGGGATGGTGGGAGGAATTGTGATGAATGGTGAAGATACACAGAAAGATCATAATTATGGTAGGTAAATAATTTTTATATCTTATCTGTGTCAGTCTTCACCATTCATCACAGATGGGTGAGTACCAAGCCCTCCGAAGGGGGTTGATTCATTGCACCCTAAGGGACAGAGTCCCTTAGCCCTCAGTGGGTGACACACTAAGGGGTGGAACCTTCTGGGCCTGGAGAGGCCCGAGAGTGGGGAGAGTGAGATGGGGTCCCCCCAGAGGGGGAAGGAAGTTGCCCCAACAGATGTCGTCTCGCCCTATGGGAAAAGAGATAGGTTCCCTGGTGAGCGGAGCAAATCATCCTACGCTGGGCCAAAGGTGGCAACCGGGAAAGGCAAAGCCATGCCGATCTCCTGGTGCAGATCGCTGTCCCTATGATCCTGATAGCTACCTCATTGGCATCGTAAGATGCCCTTGCTTGGTGCCTTGCTAGCTCCAGGCCATGTGCAGAGAGTGCGATAGCTTGCCTGGTTTGCTCCGAGTCAGGCAAAGCAGCAAGGATCTGACCTAGCGCTGACCACAAGAACCTATTGCAGGCTGCATAGTGAGCCTGATGAGCTGAAATGGAGAGAAGCAACTGTGCCGAGTAGAAAGTCCTCCTCCCCCAGAAGTCAAAATCCAAGGAGTCTTGATCTGGGGGCCGGTCACGGTGGAGGGTGCGAAGCCCATCAGGAGTGTACAGGTGCATCAATCTGGACTGTGGATGAGGCATAGAACCTGGAGACTCCAGGGGAGTGCAATACCTCTGGCTGAGGTCCCTAGGGGCAGGAACTCTGGAGAAGGGCCTCTGCCAGAAACGCATGGACGCCTCCCGAAAGAGAGCAGGCCAGGGCAGCACCACAAGGATGGGCGCCCCAAAATCGCCTAGAAAGGCGTGCGCCGCATGCTCTGGATTGCTCACGGACAGGGGAGAAAGGTGAAGGTCCTCCATCATCCTCACGAGGAAACGCTGATACTCGGAGAGATCAGCGGCAGGAGAGATGTGGACAGATGGTTCCTCTCCCCCAGAAGAGGGGGACGAGGAGCTGGAGGTCACCATGTGTTCCGAGGGTGGCTGCTCGGGGGGAGGTTGAAAAACCTGGCTGTCCATGGCCCTAACGTAGGCAGGGAGCAGAGCAGCCACCACTCTGAACTGCTCCCAGGTGAGAGGGCCGGTAGGACCAAGAATGCCTGGGAGTGCTGGAGAATGCGGCAGAGGGATAGGGGCAGAGCCGAGAGAAGGAATCGGCTGACCTCTGCCAGGGCTAGGGAGCGGACCATGGACACCCGAGGAGGGTGTCCCAGAAGACTCCGCAGCCGACAGCTGTACAACCACGTTGGTACTGCCTAGGCTGCACCCAGAAGAATCCCCCCAGTGAGGCGACTCGACATGATAGGTCCAGAAGGATGGTCCCCTGCCTCCAAAGAATGGAACCCCTCAAGGAACCAGAAGGGAAGGCGAAGTCCGCACTTCGGCTTTGTCCAGGGCCGGGGTGGACCCCAGAGAAAGGCCAATGCATCGACCCCACACCCCTCGATCCCTCAGAATCCGAGAGGGTCCTGGTCTTCGAGAGGGCCAGCCTAGGTAGCTGGCAGCTCTGGGCTGCCTCTGAAGGGGAGACCCAGGGAGCAGCACCCTCCCCTCCTGTAGACTTCCCGATGGGCCCCAAAGTTGGGTGATCAAGACACACTACGGGAGGGGGTACCACCGCTGAGGGGTCAAGGAACCCCCCCAGGCCAGGTTGCATGGCTATGGTGGCGCGCACCATAGCCTCCTGGTCAGTACCACTGACCCCAACCTCGGGGGGAACCCGATGCTCCTCAGAAGGTGGCAGACTGTGACTCGTCATGGAGACCACTGGTTCGCCCTCCTTTGCAGGCAACCCCAAAGGGTGTGATTGCTCGTCCGACTCCTAGCCCGACTCCGAAGAGGTAGAGTCTGAGGCCTTAAGCCAAACGGTAGGAGGGTAGGGAAGGCGACCTTTCTGAAGGGCTCAGGAGTTGCAGCAGCGGCCGAGGTGGCACCCGTGCCCTCCACAGCCCGCAGGTGGGGCTGGCAGAAGGCGGCAGGGCAGCTCAGACCAAAGGTCCAGAGCTAAGGCCAGCCGCGGTACGGTCAAGTCCACCGGCACCGGGGGCGGTACCAGGAACAGAGATGGTGCTGATGGAAGCCCCAGCAACAACATCAGTGCCAATGACACTGCCAGGCCCCCTGCGCGCGTGAGTGGCACCGAGATCAAGCGGAGCCGACGGCTCAGGCATGGACCCGCGCCAGAATGGCACCGCTTAGGCCCCCCGGCACCGCAAGCGGCACTGAGAGCAGCTATGTGCTGAAGGCGGTGACCGACAGATGACTCAAGGTCCCACAGTGCTGTGCTCAACCTCGGCACCGCGGACGGTGCCGAGGTGAGACATGGCAAAAGGTGACGCCGGATCCAGGGTCATGGCGCCATGAGCAGTGCCGGTGCTGTGAGTGGCACTGACAGGGCCCACGGCACCGAGAGACGAGTCGGCGCCGACGTCGGCACCAACAGGGCCCACAGCACTGTGAACGGCACCGAAGACCTCGACGGCACCGACCGACGGCACCGAGGATGGTGCCAACCTGGGCCTTCTGGACCGTGGGAGTGACACCGGGGGAGCCTTCACCCCCAAAGGGACGATTGTCATAGTAGTGCTTTCCCGCCCGGCCTCCCAAGAGAAGCGGACGGCCTCCTGCCTCATGGAAGGAGCCCCGACCAAGGCTAGGCTACGAGAAGTCGAGGCCCTCCTCCTCGGGTCCAGAGTAGAACTGGAAGGGGACCCAGAGGAAAGGCCGAGAGAGCGTGGTTGGCTCGACGAAAAGCGTAATCCTACCCTGAAAGTCGGCAGAGCTCGCCTACTTTAAACGCTGCTGTTCGAGGACGCCGTGGTCCATGGAGAAGCAGGCATTGCACTAGTCCATGTCGCTAGCCGGCCAAGACATTGAGACACCGGTCATGCTGGTTGGTAACGGAGAAATTGTACTGCAATGGCACCGGCGGTTAGGGGCCACCTCGCTTAGAAAATTTTGCCTCCAACGCAACATGACCTACGAGGAAAAAAACACCAAAACAGACTCGACGTCGCTTAAACTTTAAAATAAATGGAAAGATCTTACCGGTGACGTCACGTGGAGGCAGAACCCAGAACTAGCAGACCGATGGACTGACGAACGAACCACGTGAAGGCTAAGGTCTACATTTGTCAACAGGCTTCTTCAGAGGCTTCCCACGAGGTGACCTCAAAGTCGGGAGACCAAGAACTGGTAGGCAGGCGGAGTCGACACAGCCTAACGGCTAATCCTCGGCGCCCACGTGGTACGCCGTGGCTCGAGGGCCCGATGCTGCGCCGATTCCATCTATCCTTTTCAAAACAAAAAAAAAAAGGCTCCCACGGGGTCCTGGTCTCTGGCCAGTACCCATCTGTGATGAATGGTGAAGACTGACACAGATAAGATATACTAAAATTAAAAACAAAAGTAATCCTATAGCATACCTACCCTCCCTCAAAATTACCACACAATAACAATATTTAAAATCAATTAAACCAACACAAAACCAAGACAAAAATACAATAGGCCCCTCCTTTTCTCTTTCCTCTGTGAAAACTGAGCAAAAGTATTTGTTCAGGATGTCTGCTTTTTCCTGGCCCCCCCTCTGCACAGTCCCCCATTCCATTTTAATCTTACAATACCTCCCCTGGTTTTCCTGTTTTCACTTATATACTTAAAAAATGTCTTGTCCCCTTTCATTACCACTTGGGCTATTTATTCTCTTTTTGGTTTTTGCCTTTGCCCTCCTTCCTGCTTTTCCTGATTCTCTGTTTCTCCTTATACACCTCCCTATCCTACTTCCTTTTCATCTCATGTCTTTTGAATGCTACCCTTTCAGCCTTTACCTTTTCAGACACCTCTTTCAAAACCATAGTGATGTCTTTATCCTCTTACTTTTACTCACTTGTTTTATGCTTATAGGGCTTAATGCACTAAAAGGCAGGTAATACATGTATGAGGCGCGAACCAAGCCCAAGTACCTATGCAGCCTCGGACTGGTGAAGGTTAAAGAGTATGCACTACCTTTGGCACCAGCTGGGTACCTGTCTACAACCACGCTCCCACAGCACCCATGGTGGCGCTGGTGGATGGGGTTAGAGCCAGAGACACGGGCAGGCATCCAATCAGATGCCTGTACTGGGTTCCTGAGTGGATCCCTTAGGCACAGGGAGTAGGGAAGAAGCTACATATAGTGGCACTTTGGACACACCTTTGGGCAGTCACCCAAGTCACTGCCCCAACCCTCCCCCATAGCATAGTGCACTGGGGTAACATAGCAGTGGTCAGGTTCCCATTACCACCATGCCCACTGGCCATGATTCATTGGGGCGCACTTTGGGTTACACCAAGTCTGGGCAGGCATACCCAGTGTCCCTTCTGCCTGGCTCTACATGACTTAGTGAATGCCGTGTAGTGCAGGCACACCCCCAGCATGGCTGTCCCCAATAGGCTTAGGAGGCAGATGCATAAACACCTTGCACTGCACTCATGTGCCCTTGGTGAATGCCGACAGGGGTCCGCTGAACCCCACTGTGTGGCATTCACCTTTGTGGTTGCCTACACCCCTTTGGATATGCAGCGATTAGGCAACATCTGTGTTAGTGAATCAGACCCATGGTTTATTACCCTCATTATGTCGCTTTTTAACTTCACTCACTGGTTCTCCACCCCACCCAGGTTACCCCTGGTCATCCCTGAGAGGCATTCACCCATCTTTATTAAATCTGCTTCCTGAAGTTAAAGATCCTTTTCCTTGTGTGGTTTGATTCTTATGTTCTCCCTACGCTTTACGTCAGCCTCCCTAGTCTCTTCCACCACCACTCTTGTCTCATGTGCCCTTGGTGAATGCCGACAGGGGTCCGCAGAACCCCACTGTGTGGCATTCACCTTTGTGGTTGCCTACACCCCTTGGATATGCAGCGATTAGGCAACATCTGTGTTAGTGAATCAGACCCATGGTTTATTACCCTCATTATGCCCCTTTTTAACTTCACTCACCGGTTCTCCACCCCACCCAGGTTACCCCTGGTCATCCCTGAGAGGCATTCACCCATCTTTATTAAATCTGCTTCCTGAAGTTAAAGATCCTTTTCCTTGTGTGGTTTGATTCTTATGTTCTCCCTACGCTTTACATCAGCCTCCCTAGTCTCTTCCACCACCACTCTTGTCTTGTTTAATGTTCATTTAAGTAACATTTAAACCATTCACTGAGGACAGCAGTCCCTTTCCAGATGAATGCAGGCCATCACCTCTGCCCCACCGCACTATCCCAACCCTGTCTCCAGCCAAGTTATTAGTCCCCAAGCAGACAATGACCTCCAGTTCATACTCCCTTCTTGCTGCCCTAGCAGGGTCCATGGTTGTAGAAGGGTGATCAGAGAGGCTCGTTGTAGGGAGGATGGCCTTAGGGAGGCTCCACTCTGGAGGGAGTTGTGAGTCCAGCTCCTGGGAAGAGTGGTTATCAGGGTGTCCAGCTCTGGGGAGGTTGCTCAACCTGGGGAGGGGGGAGCTGATCTATGAGGGGGAATGAACACAAGGATCCAGCTGCAGGGAAGGTTGTCTGCTGGGGGAGGCTAGTCCAGGTCATGAGAGAGTCAACCAGTAGCAGGGAGGGTGACTGGTGATGATGGTGGTGGGACTAGTTTGAAGTTGGAAGTGAAGTCCAGCTGCAGGGTGGGTGGTCAGATGGTGGGGCTGGTATGAGGCTTCTGGTGGATCCAGATGTAGGTAGAGTGGTTGGCTTGGGGACTGCTAGTCTAGGGGCTTACAAGGACAGCTTCAGATATTTGGTCTGTTGGAGTGGAGGTTTGGGAAGGGGGTGCTCCATCTACATGGAGATTATATGGCATGTAGTTGAAGGCTGGGAGGGTGGCTGGCTAGAGAAGAGGCTGGTTTGGAGCCTGTGTGGTACTCCCTAGCTCTAGTGAGGTTGCTCACCATGTGAGAGGCAGGGGCTAGAAGGACTGTCCAGCTGCATGGAGGATAGTCTGGTGCCTGGAAGGGTGATCTAGCAGAGAGAAGGGTGGTTAGCTGTTGGGGGGCAGTTGGGCGAGGCTAAAGATATTGATTGACCTAGGAGGGATCCAAAGTGGTGAAATAATTAGAAACTGGTTAACAGGTTAGTCCTTCAGCTCCAGCAGTACTGCTATGGCCCACGGTGCAGGTGACTTGAGTTCAGAAATAAGCTTGCATCAGCGGCTCACTGGGGGGAGGAGAAGGATCAACTGATCTACGAGGGCATGTCTTCCGGGGAAGGAAGACATCCAGCTCCGCTGTAGTACTACTTACTGAGTGACCACAAGTGGCAGTGCAGTTGGGAGTAGCTCATGGGTGGGAAGACATCGACTGGTGCTGCACCACACAATGTCTGTGCACGTGTTTGTGCACCCTTGCCGCTTATGTCCTAGGGAATGGAAAAACATATGAAAGTATCCTGACTACCTAGGCAGCTCCTCCACATATTGGATCCATTCTACAGCACAGCAAGTCCTGGCAAATGTCATTGTGATGGTGTTGGGGTAGCTGAACAGAAGGGGGATGACCAGAGATGCAGGTAGGAAAAAGAGTAGTAGCTGGGGGGGTGGTTAACAGGTGTCAGAGGGTGATGGTTAATGGCACTTATTGCAGTGATGGGACAGTGAGCAGCTCAGCAAAGTACTGGGACAGATCCTCGTCACTGTCTTTATAAGTGACATTACAGGAAAACTGTCAGAGAAGGGAATGCCTTTTTGAAGATGATACAAAAATCTGCAGGGTGGGCACTACAAAGGAGAGCATGCACATGCCTCTTGGAGAAACTCGAAAGGTGGTCAAGACCAAGCTGGGGTTCAATGACAAAGTGCAAAATCATGCACCTAGGGCATAAGAATCCAGGAGCTGCTTTATAAGTTAGGGATGGTACTGATGATCACTAAGCAGGAGGGACCTTGGCTTTATTATGATCTTAAAGTTGCAGGACTGTGTGACAAAGTAGTGGTTATGGCTAGTGGGGTGTTGGGGCTGCATAGGGAGGGATATCTTCAGCAGGAGATGGTGGTGGTGGTGCAAGTATAACTCATTAGTGAGACCTGACTTAGAGTACTGTGTCCAGTTTTGGATGCTGCACCTTATAAAGGCCATAGGGTGGAGACAGTATAAAGGTCAACTAAAACTGTACTGTACTGTACATAGGTTGCGGCAAAAGCTCTATTAGGAGACTGGTATCTCAGTCAGCCCCTCCTGCAGGCAAGACTTGGTTGCTGTACCACAAGCCTCCTCTCAGGGTCAGGCAAACTGCGGGCCTTGGCCCCTTCCCTCCCCCCTGGGACACTTGAGCCATCTCCCCTCAGCTGGCCCTCTAGTGATCCAAGTCCAGTCCCGAACCCGGGTTGCTGGCGCCACAAGCCGGAAATCCAAGCACTGTGCTGGCGGGCCTATTTATTTATTTTTTGTGCATTTGTTTCTCCCCTGGCTCCTACCGGCTATCTCTGACTTCCCTCCCCCCGTTGCACCCGAGCATCAGACCCCTCCCTTCTTGCCCCCATGACTTACCCTTCATGGTAGGGGGCGGGGAGCAAGTCAACTCACCAGAACGGCTCCAGCTGAGGAAGTATCTTCTCAGGGTGGTGCTACAGAGGGGGACCATCGTCATCCTGCTGTGTTGGAAACAAATTTTTCCTTTTTCCTGTGTGGCGTGTGAGCATGCAATGCTGCCAGTGACACCTGGCGTGCGTGTCCACACGCTGTACGTTGGGCAGCTGCTTGCACTTCGCCCCCACATTATGGGACCTGGCATGTCAGTCCCCAGCCGCCACTAGGGGTCAGACAAGTGCTGGTCCATGTCCCCACCTTCCCCCGGGAGAGGGTGCTCAATCCTCTCCCTCCCCCAATGACCCACTCACACCGCAAACACAGGTCACCGGCATGGTAGAAGGTAAGGCAATGATGCTTCAGCCCTCCACACCACTGGGCCAGCTCACGAGCATACAGTTTAAGAAAAAATATCTGACAGTTTCTATGTGTTGGGTGGGAGGGGCTCTAGCGGCAGTTGTAGTGAGGTTGGAGGAACCAGAGTGGAAGAGTAAGAATGAGGGCTTATCAGTTTTTGAGGAAGCAGTTTAAAAAAGATGTTTGTCTGTTTTGTATATCGAGAGGTACGGAGAGGACAGATAACAGCAGCATGCAGAGGAGTGTAGAGCTGGAGCACAGTTTGGAGCAGCCAGTTGAAAAAGGTTTGGTAAAAAAGCAAAAAACTAAAACTGTTAAACAGAAACAGATGATGACTGTATGATAGTGGGAAGAATGGGGAGAAGTATGACTACATGGCAGGTGGTGTGGCTAAGGGACGGCAACCTGGAAGAAACAAAACGGTACTGCTGGCTGCCCACCCTCCAGACCCTCTTAACCTGTCCCTTGGTGGGGGCTCTTCACATAGCCAGTTTGTGGCTAATCGCTAGAGGGAGGCATATTTGCCCTAGCCTCCTCCCCCTCCCAAAAATCTCCCAACTTCTTTCCCACCCACGTGGAGCAGGCTACAGCCTGAGCTCTGTGGGCTGAATTATAGAAACATAGACCTTGATGGCAGATAAGAACTGTTTGACCCACCCAGTGTGCCCATTTCCCTACCTATTGGATAAGCTACAGATCCTATTTAGCCAACAGCCGACTTCCTCCTACCCTCCAAATAGAATTGCCTTATGTCTGTCCCATGCATTCTTGAAGTCCACCACTATGTTTGCCCCCACAACCTCCTCAGGAAGGCCATTCCATGCGTCCACCACCCTTTCTGTAAAAAAAAAAATACTTCCTTATTTTGCTTCTGAGCTGTCCCCGCTCTATCTTCAAATTGTGTTCCCTTGTTCTTGCACATCTCTTTTTATGAAAGATGCTACCCTCTTGGACTTTGTTGATTCCCTTGAGGTACTTGAATTTTTCTATTCTGTCCCCACTCTCCCTCCTTTTCTCAAGGGCATACATTCAGCTTGTCTGTCTTTGTATGGCTTCTGGTGCAGACTCTTCACTAGTCTGGTTGCCCTCCTCTGGGCTGGCAGTTGAAAGTGCCTACCATAACTGTCACTGTAGCACAGTAGCACTAAAGTAGCCGCAGCATTTCTGGTCAGCAGTCTTCTGAACAGTCTCCTGCCTGCTACATACAATCTGGGCCCAAGGACATCCCCCACCCACTCGATGCCAGGGAAAGATATTAAAAAAAAAATGCTCTTGTCCATGAGGGAGTTAGCCCATTGCACCACTAGCCCAAAAACATCCCCACCTGCCCATCTGGACTACTACTTAAATTTGCTGGCTACCTGCAGATCACCTAGGGGCACTAAGGGGGGGGGGGTTGCTGAGCCCCAAATATCACTTTATTCTCTGTCCTTAGCTGTCTTCATTTTTTCCCATCTCTAGTGTCCTTACTTTGACCTAGTTTATCTTTTCCTTTAAAACTCCCATTCCTTTACTCCTATGCTGTACTGTACCCTTTTTTGTATCTCTCTACTCTCGCTACTATAAGTTCCCCATTCTGATCTATTTTTCCTTTTATTTCTACAGGTCTGACCAAACTGTATACCAATCAGATAAGTATCTTTGTTTAATTCTGACACCTTAATCTCTCCTCTGGCACCTCCGATCCTTTATGTCCCCTCAACCTTCTCTGTTCTTCCTTTTCAGGTCCTACCAGAATACCCTAAATCAAGGACACTCCAACTCTGGACTCCCCGACTCTGAGGGAGCAGGTAAGTCCTAATTACTTAACTGCCTTAGAATCTTAGAATCATAGAAATTGGGTGGCAGAAAAAGAACATTTTGGCCAATCGAGTCTACCTGTTACCCCCCTCCCCACTCTTCACCTTTTGTTAAGAGACATCCCACTCTGCCCATTGTTCAACTCCTGTTGTCTGTCCCATGCCTTCTTGAATCCTTTCACCATGTTTGCTCCCACCACCTCTTCTGGTCGTCTGATCCTGGACTCCACCACCCTCTCAGTAACGTAATGCCCACTCACATTGCCACTAAACCTTCCTTCTTCTAATCTTAGATTATGATCCCTAGTTCTAGCATTTACATTTCTTGTAAAAAAGTTTCCCCCTCTCACCTTAGTAGTCTCCAGCGGGTACAGATTCTCCTCATAGGGCTTCCTATGTGTAGCATGCACCATCTTGGTTGCCCTTCTCTGAACTCTTTCAATCCTGTCTGTCCTTGCGTAGGTGAGGCCCGTTTATAAAGGAGCACTAGCACCTCCCTCTTTCTGTTTTATACCCCTCCCTATACACACCAATATTCTATTCACTTTGCCCTCCACCGTGCTGCATTGGTTCCCCGCCTTAAGGTTATCTGAAATTATAACCCCCAGATCTCTGTCTCATGCACATTTCCTTAATCCCTCCACCTCTGTATAAATAATTTGTGGGTTATTATACCCCATGTACATTACTGTACATTTTTGGGCATTGAATTTCAGCTGCCAAGTTTCCGACCACCCCTCCAGAATCTTTAGGCCCTCCCTCATTCCTCCACCCCCTCAGGGTGCCCACCCCATAGTAGATCTTCGTATCATCTACAAATAGCCACACCTTCCCCTACAGTTCCTCTGCTATATCATTGCTATAAATATTAAAAAAGGATAGGCCCCAGCACTGACCCCTGGGGCGCACCCCTAGTCATCCCTTCCACCCTGGAATGTGCCCCATTTACCACTGCCCTTTGACTTCAGTCCTTCAACCAGTTCTCCACCCACCCTGTTGTTTTCTGTCCCACCTCTAAGCCTTCCAGCTAATTTTCCAGCCTTCTATGCAGCAAAGTGTCAGAGACCTTGCTGAAATCCAGGTAGGCCACATCCACCCTCCCCAAATCCACGTCCCTGATTACCCAGTTGAAAAACTCGTATAGCTGTAGGTCTGGTACAACCTCACTCCGATAAAACCAAGCTGCCTTGGGCCCTGGAGCCAGCATATTGCAGTGGGTTAAGGCTCTGAGCACTGAGCTGCAGATCTGGAGACTCGGATTTGAATCCCACAGCTGCCTAGATGCATACTGTGTGATCCTGAGCAAGTCAACCTCCTTGTGCTCTTAGGTCACATCTGGAAACAAGCTTCAGCTTAGTGTGCTACTCCTGGTTAAATAATGTTCCCTTTCCCCTGTAGACCATTAACAACCAGGTGTTCCACTATTCTTTCCTTCAGTAGTATTTCCATGATTTTTCCCACTGCTTAGATCAGGCTGACCAGTATGTAGCTTCCTGCATCCTCCCTGTTAACACTTTTGTATAGAGGAACCATATCAGCCCTCCTCCAATTTCTGGGTATGGCACCTGTTTACAATGACAGGTTGAACAGGGTAGTAGGCCCTGCTAACACCTCCCATAGCTCCCTCAGTATCCTGGGGTGCACCCTATTTGGCCCCATAGCCTTATTGCTGCCAGTTCCATGAGGATCCTTTATTTTGCAAAGGGGCCTGTGTCCATTTCTGTGAACTCCCTATCCTTATTACTGGCCCATTTCCTGCTCCCTCCTTTGTAAAAAACGAACAGAAGTATTTGTTCAGTATTTCTGCTTATTGGTGGTCTCCATCCCTCCATCCTCCCCTTTCAGACCCACAATCCCTCCCCTTGCCTTGCTTTTCTCACTGATGTACATGCATGTAAAAGGTTTTGTCCCTCCTTACCACTGCACTAACTGGCTGGCTTGCACCAGGGGTCCCACACAAGTGTGGGTTTGGTCCCAATGGGCACGTTGCATGTGCGGCCATTTTTGTTTGCCTGCAATTTGCTGTAGTGCAGTACATTATGGTGAATTGGTCTTGCTTGATTCTGCACTGACCACTTATTTGCAGCAGATCCTGGAGTCCTCTGCGACTGGCTTTTGCGTGGTGGGCAGCAGTGGAATATTGTGTGCTACAGTGCATGTTAAGAGTTTATATATGCCCTCATCTTTTGTTTACTAGCCCCACTGTAGTCCCTGGGCTAAGTTCTGTCACTGAGGATTGAACTAACCCTGTGGACAGAAGCAGAAGTGGAAAACATCTGATCAGCGACTGTGGCAGCTCGAACATGTATGGTGGGCTATTGGAGCTCCTATTGCTGCCTGTTGCTTGGGTGCCAGCTGCAGGGAGTTCTGGGACTGGTTGGGGCCGGAGATGTCAGCCTAGATATAGTCACAGCTGGCCTGCTGCAGTCTGCCATATTGCAATGGATGGTGGTTGGAATTACCAAATCAAGGGGGAAATGTAGAGGAAACATTAGGAAGTACTTCTTTACTGAGAGGGTGGTGCATAATTGGAATGGGCTGCCAAGGAAAGTGGTGGGGGAGAGGATGGTGGGAGGGTTCAAGAGGGCATGGGATAAGCACAGAGGGCAACTGGAATGGGGGAGGGACTACAGAAAAGGCCTAGTGGATATCTAGGCAAACTGGGCAGACTAGGTGGGCCTGCGTCCTTTCTGCCGTCACATACCTATGTTCCTATATATTCTACGGGAAGATTGGGAAAAGAGAGGGGGGATCCACTGCACCACTGGGGAAGCATTCATTGTGTCTAGGCAACATTTTTGAATATCTGTCCCTTGATGTCTTTATCCTGCCCTGTGTTGGTTGATATGTGGTGCAACATGGCCTCCTACCCCAAAAAAGATCAGTTCTAGGGGCATGAATCTTCCTCCTTCCCCCAACCATGATATCTCCTGAGTGACAGAGTCCATTCTAAAAGCCAGGTTGATGGTGTGGTCAGTAGTCCAGTTAAGGGGTGTATCAGCATATTTTACTCCCATTTGTGCCCGTTTTACACCCCATGTAGAGTCCTGGGTAGTATCATTATGACCAGGTGTTTCCACGGACTTCACGCATTCGCACTTCAGTCCACCAGAACAGTGTGACCAAATCACAGAATACTACCTGGCACACCAAAATACCAGCTTGGAAAACTAGGACGTTTTTACTTCCTGGCCTAAAAGGTGATCTGGAGCACTGGGTGTGGTACAGATCTGGTAGTCCCCCTTCCCACCAAAAACACAACCAACTTTTTTTGTTTTAACCTCTTCAGATCCTTCCCAGCTGATCAGTAATTTTATTTTTCATACTGACCCATTTTTCCCTTTTATATCTACAGGTCTGACAGGACATTGGCCAGATGTAGGAGGACACTGACCATATGTATCAGATAAGTATTGTTTTTTTGTTTGCCCTTCATTGTTTGCCATACAGTAGTTCATAACGAGCTGCAGATCCTTTGTGAGTCCATTGCTGCTCTTGTTTTACAAATACAAATGGCTGCTATGTGAGGCACTGGGTTGCAGCTGTACCTTGTGCTTTAGAAAAGAGGCTATGGGTTGTAGGGGGTAGGGGATGGGCATTAAGGTTGGGAACTCCAAGGAACACCACACAACCAATTTGACAAGACTTGTGAGGCTCAGACCCTGTTTTTCATTTTCTTGCTTTGTGTGCTTTGCATTCTAATGTCTGCATTAATGTAGTGTTTTGGTTTTGCAACAAGTAATATATATATATATATATATATATATATATATATATATATATATACATACACACACACACTATATGTATATGGTATGTAGTGGGGACATTATGTGCTTTTCTGGGGGCACTCAGGCTCCATATGCTTGAAGGCAGAGCACTGAGCGGCAAACATAGAGACACAGGTTTGAATACCACAGCCCCGCCCACTTACACAATGTATAACCATGAACAAGTAACTTAACTTTTCCTATTACCAGGAAATGGAGCAGCTATTTGAACTAGGATGATCTACAGACCTCCAACACATGTGGAGGAAATGGACAGGTTTCCACTGGAAGCCATCCATAGAATGGCAACTAAGGGGAAGGTGCTACAGGTGGGAGTCTTCAGTCTGCCAGATATGGACTGGAGCATCCTGGCTGCAACTTCAGTTAGGAGTAGGGATATCCTAGACTCCCTGCAGGGGGCATTTTTAGGTAATTAGTAAATGAACCGACTCATGAGGGAGCAATGTTTACCTAGTACTCACCAATGGGGACAGTGTTGCAGACGTCAGAGTGGGTGGCCACCTGGGCACCAGTATCACTGAATGGTGTGGTTCAATATAAAAACAGAGGTGGAGTCAAACTACACAAAGGCAGTGGTCCTGGAATTCAAGAGGGCAGACTTTACAAAGATGAAGGATTGCCTCAGGGATGCCCTGGCAGAGAGGTGGAATAGGGTGTAGTAGAGGAACAGTGGACAAAATTAAAAAGAACTATAGTGAAGGTGTTAGACATGTAAACAGAAGCAAGAAGAGAAAAAAACCCACTATGTATTTCAGAGGAAGTGTTAAGAAAGGTTATGGCAAAAACATTAGTAATCAGGAAGGTCCCTATTTCTTGAGCAGTGGCTTTCATTTTCTATCAAAGGTTGCTTAAATGTCTGTAAAACCATTTTGAAAATGAGCCCCATATACTTGTATAGGGGGTTCCCCATGCCCTTTCTGGAGACCATTTAATGTCAGAATGTGGGGGCAGAGCAGACAGACTGGGAAGGGGAAAAGGTCCGGCTGGACAGCAGTTCGCAAGAGTTACCATCCCTTCCCTCCTTTAGAGGACAGCAGTAAATTTTATAATTGCTGCATGGACAGACTATCACCACTGCAGGACGGGCTTAATGAAGCCCAATACAGAAGGTCACACCTTTGTTTTTAAAGTCAATGACTGATCATGATTAAACATAACAAATTATGCAAATGAATTACAGCAGAGCAGCCAATGAGAGCCAGGAACATCATCCATGATTAATCATGGTCAAATATTACAAGTTTATTTATGTTTGTTTATTTTGTTGAATTTTGTTGACCCAGTAGGCCCATTGAGGCTAGAAGTCCCTTATTCGGGGGTGACTGGGGGGAAGGAGGGATACAGATGGTAACCAACTGAAACCGAACCAGATTAAGCTGTTGGTGGCATTGTTTTTTTTTCTTTTAGTGAATATGATTAATCATGATAAAAAGAAAACACCATCAGCAGTGAAAGAAAAAGTTATGGTTTATGGCGGCTTCGGGTATAAATCGATAATGATAGATAATGATTTAGCATCACCAAAAATATTGTTTAAAAATTATTACGACCGAGCAAAACTGTTGCATGTTTGGTCCTTATTGTGCAGCTGCAGACCTAGGTTCTATGTAAGCTAGTGAAGGGGGAGACAGGCATGGGGAGACAAAGTGGAGGGTGTGAGAGGCATGCGGGGGGGGGGACTGGGGGGAGGACCTGATGTCAGTCTGATACCATGAATGGGGGGACCTAGCAGGAGGACCTGGAGTGGTCAGTGTCATACCATATGAGAACCACTGTACTAACATGTGCTACCCTTTGTGGGATTACCAATAGCAGTGGCAGTGCAATGTCATCATTGAGCTACCAGCATCCCCTCAGTGCACCATGGCACTACCATTGCACACAGATAGTACCACAGTGTCCACCATGGTATGGCAATGGAACTGAAACAAATCCACTGTGAGACCAATTTCAGTGGCATTGCAATGGCAGCTCATTGTGTTACCAATGTGGTACATGGTACCAAGGTGGTAGCAGTGGTAATACACAGGAATTGAAACAAATCCATTGTGTTACCAACAGCAGTGGGAATACAATGGTGTGTGTTTGATGAGCCATTGTGGTACCATCCATGCACACATTCTCATTGTGATATCACTGTCCATGTGATACCACAGTGGCAACAATGGTATTACAATAGAACTGAAACAAATCCAATGTGCTACCAGTCAAGGGGATACAGTGATGCTGCAATGGAATTTACTATGGTATGGAAATGGTGGACAAATGGTAATGCTACGTTTTTCCTAGGATATTTTGGTATGGGTATGCAATAAGTAAACAATGCCAAATTTCTCTTTTGTTAAATGGAAATACTCTGTTGGTATAACATGCACATGCTTATAAAAGAAATTTTGATAAAGTATTAAAGCATATAAGCATTTTTTTACTTTAAAAAGGTGTCACTTTATAAGTGCAATAACCCACTTCAGGGCCATGGGTATACTGGGCATTAATGCACTTCCAAGGTCGTTGAAGGTCACTATGGCTTCAGAATCATGCCTCACAACACACTTGGGGCATGCATTAATGCCCAGTATGCCCATGCCATGTCGTGGGTTAACTTACACAATGGAGTACCTGGAACTCTGCTTGAAATGAAATCATTTGCTAAGAAGGTTGTGATTATGCTAATTTGGCATAACCTTCTTTTGGGCATTATTCACTGTCATAACATTTTGGGAAAGGCGCAAAAAACTCCTTTGCAGTATTCTGGAATCAGTTTTTTTGGGGAGATAACAAAAAGAGGGTGTGTGGTATTAGTCAGGAAAGGGGGGACAAGGGCAGAATAGATGGCCGAATGGAGTATTCTGCTGCTTACAATACTGCCACACTGCCAGCCATGGTACAGTTTATGGTGTTTTAAAGGTATTCATTTTTTGAAACATTCAGTAAATGTTGTTTCAATAGGACATGCAGTACCTTTCATGCTTTGTTGATATAGCTACACAAATATGAACTTTCCTGTGATTTGGACCAATGGTAATCATACAACAGCATTGTGTACTGTAGTGCACAGTTTCAAGCTTGTTTGTGTGTGTTTGAATAATTCTGTAGTTATCAAATTAGTACGGGCAAGCTGACGGACGTACAACAACTTTCTGCCCATAATTAACATGCAAGAAATGGTAAAACTTGATGAAAGTATACCTGTGTTTATATCTATTTCAGTCCATGTAGCCGCCATCTTTAATACAGCCATAATACACTGAAACATAACTGAAACACTGCTGCCAGGAGTGCTACTAAAACCACACTGTACACTGAAGTGCACTAGAGGTGTTGATGCAGTACTAATTAACATAATTCTCACACACTGTAAAAGCAATGCAATACTGCTTCAGGCAGTGTTGCTGCACCAACACTGCTTCAAGCAGTGTTGATGACAAAACACTGCTAACTGCAGTACTTTCACAGTGTAATTGCAGTGCTAATTAACATAATTCACACACAATGAAAAAGCAATGCAAGCAGTGTTGATAACAAAACACTGCTAACTGCAGTACTTTTGCAGTGTGATTGCAGTGCTAATTAACATAATTCACACACACTGTGTCAGCACTGCATGCACACCAACAGAAACCTGTAAGTGCACTAATTAAACACTGAAGCACTGCACTATGGAATGAAGTGTGCAGGAAGTGTACACTGCTACTGTAGCACTGAAATACCACCATATAATGAATATTTGAATATTTCACTTCCCTCTGGGCTAGAACAAATTCACTTATACTTAATTGAAATATTTAAATATAGCATACCTGCTTCATTGCCACACAAGATCTCTCTCAACTGTGTCACATCCAGTGTTCCTCCTGTCTCCCATCTGCTGGAGTTTCCTGACCATGACTTGGCTCCCATCTGTGTGCAGTTGCAGTAATAGGGACTCTGGAAAGCTGTAAGTGACAGATTGAAACCTGATTTAACATGCAAATCAGAGGTACTATACTTGTGCTTCAGGCAACATTTATATACTGTTATATAAGTTGGAAAGCAGAAACATGTTTAATTAAAAGAATGTGGGAACATGAGAATGTGACTCTGCAATATTTTCCAAAGCTGTGTATTGTGGAAGCTGTCTTACAAAGTCCTTATGAAGCTCTTACAATTACTGGTTCAGTCCAGACCAGTACCAGATGGGGCACATGCCCTGGGGTAAAGATCTACTGTGCCCAAACAGTGATATATGCATATTAGAGTTGGGACCAGCTACCCAGCTCAGTACTTACTTCTTGAGGTGTGAGGCAGGGATGCACCCTAGCCCACCCTATATTTTGTATTTATATTGACAAATTATTGAAGGCATGTATGACATTGGAGTCAGATTCTCCTAACATTGGAAATGATGTAAGCCTGGTCTAAGCAAATGACCCTTTGCTCTTCTCCTTATCTTGATCTGGACTGCAAAACAAAAAAAGATTTACTACAAGAATGGGCAAATGTTCTGAAAGGACCCTATAATCATTCAGAAAGTAAGATTATGGTTTTTCAATTGAATAAACATTTCCAAATATAGAGACTCGGTCAGCATAATTTAGAAAAAGTTACTGGCACTTGGGTTAATATCCCAATACTGACACTGTAGTGCAGCATGAGAGAGGTTGTAATCTCCCAAGTTGTGCCAGAAAATAGGCATCTCTATGTCTAGTGCACCCTACCCAGTTACCAAAAACAAATAAATACATTTTTAAACCCTGTAGCCAGTTGCACAAAAGGAGTAAGTCTTCATTTATAACCTATTTTAATCTTAGTTGCACATGTTAGACTTAGAAAATCTAGGCCTATTAGTCTTAACTTGTAGTGCAGACCCAGGTGGAAAGTGTTCCTAAAATGCAAAAGCAGCATAAGTGGGGAAGAAAATAGATACGATAAGCTGTTATCTTTGTTTTTTTAGCAGACCTTATTATCTCACCAGTCTAACCATTACAACTGTAGTTATAAGAAATATATATATATATATATATATATATATATACACACACACATATACATATATATATATATATAATATATATATATAATTTTATTTCTCTCCTGTCCCTTACACCTACACAATGTCGACATAGCGCATGAATGTGGAGGCACGTACACATGCCATTCGGGATGCCCGTTCCTTCCAGTTGCACTGCTGACCACCTGCGCTGGCACCAAACCTCCATTTGGTGACAGTTGGACACCAGGTGGTCTTCCCCATCCATTACCTGGGAGAGGAGATCAAATGCTTGGTTCTGCTCCTGCCCCCACTTGCACACCAGTGGCCCAAGGTTGTCCCAAACCCAGGTCGATGACGTAGTGTGAGATGTGGCATTGAGTGCCTCAACTCTCAGAGCCACCGGTCCAGATCAGAACTGTATATTTAATGTGAGTTTTCAAGATTTGTTTTTACATACAGTGCCTTCTGGGAGGGCTTTGACACAGCAGCATAGTTTTTCAGTAATGACCCCTACTGTGTACACTGTGGTTCAAGTCCACACAACACCAAGCAGTTAGTTTCATCCCAGAAATGCTGTGATAGGGTCTCTGTCTCTCTCTCTCTCTCTCTCTCAGGAAAAGGGATTGGGGGAGGTTGGCTAGTAGCAGTGCTGCCATGATAAAGCACCCCCCATAACAGAAAAAACAATAGCATAGGCTAGCCTAGGAAACAGAGGCTACCCAAGCATTACAGCAGCTGGCCATTTGCGTGGGGCTCCTTCCTCCCTCCCTCCCTGGACCTAGTCAGCAGGAGAGGGTGCTGCCTTCTGGAGTGGATATGACTGCAAGACTTGTAGATGCATAGGTAATTCCATCACACCATGGATAAGGGAAGCTTATTACCAGAGTGGGTGGAGCATTACATAGTGCTTCAGGAAGCAGTGTGGTGACTGGATGCTTGACTGATACCTGCGGATCCGTTGTGTGCTTATGTTATGTGGGCAAAGAGGGGTGGCCTGCCATCAGGAATGGTGGGATGCCACCTGGTGGCATTATCATAGCTGACCGAGGTCATGTAATTTACCAGCAACACAGGGTCTTCAAGGTTAGGAAGGTGTTACTTCGTAGAATTCTGAATGTTGTACCTATCATATCCTTGTTTACTAGGTCTACAAGGATAGTTTCTATAATACATTTGTAGTTAATAGGATGTATTGGTACTATAAGTTAAATTTCTCTCATGCTCTTTGTACAACATCACTGTCTGTTTTTGAAGGGAAGTTCCCATTGCTCCAAGAGGAAGTTGGCAGGTGGAAGATATCAGATATCTTGTTGATCCACCTAGCAGCAGAGGATTTGGAACATCAGACAACTGTGAACCTGCTTATTGTGATGAACAGAGATCTGTGTTCCATTAGAGACTGGTGGCCTCATATGGTTCTCTTCTGGTCACACATAATTCAGAGTGAGCACTGGCTGCATGTGAGAGAAGTAGCAACATTGAATGTCACATGCATTAGAATCAGTTGAGTCCCGTAACCGTATGGATTTGTTTCACAAAAGATGGGATAAACTGTACACACTGTATTTGCTATTGATCTATTGGCTCTGTCTCTGAAGCTCTATTTCTCTACTTATCCCAAGATCAACCCTATTGTCTAATGGCATTGTGTTAATACCACATTACTAATAAAATAAGCACACTTGGGGAGGGTTAGGGTTGGGGGAAGGGGGTAGTTATATAGTTATGGGGGGTGTGTTTTTTTTTTTTTTAGGAAGTTATTTGTCACCCTATGTATAGTTCTGTAAACCTGTGATTTGTTGTAACTCTTAAACTAATAAAGTTAAATTAAAAAAAAAATAGAAAAATAATTACGCACAGAAAGCAAATTGTGAAATAGTTTTAAACTTTAAAAAAAAATTAAATGGAGTTAATTGAACACTTTAGTTCAGTGTGTTTCTAAATAGAGTATTAGTGAATACTGTGATGTGATGTCTTGTAGTACTGTGCTAAAACTGCCTCCAGCATTAAAACAACATCTTTAAAAAAAAAAAAAAAAAAAAAATCAATCGAGAGATGAGAGCCCTTATGGATCCTATGGGGAATGCAATAGTGAGAAATAAGGAAATTTACACCTCCTGAAGGGGCCTTTTTTGTGGGAGAGGAAGGGCAAGTGCAGGCAGAAGGATTAGATATGATATTACAGGCTTTTAAACAGGTCTCAGAGGAACAGCTTGTGTGAGCAGCTTGGGGGTTGGATACGGTCTGGGCTATGGTGGTGCAGGAGGAGTACAGATCGAAGGTTTCAGGGGAAGAAGGGGGAATGAGGCCAGTTCTCCCAAAGGACTTGTTGCCTCTGGTCAACATGAAGACAGGGGACTGCAGGACTAGGACCCAAATGTGAGTTGCAGTCTATCCTCATCAGGTGATACTACAAGGACAGCTGCACCAGATAGGGTGGCTGCAGGAGCCTTGGTCATATGACCTCCACATAAGCAAATTGAGCATCCTTCCAGCAATGCACACTGCTAAACTGGGGGTGTTGGAAAAAACATGGCTATGGTCAATTCCTTCAAGATCTGTGTGTGTGTGTCTTGATTTGAGAAAGGGAGATGTTGGGGGCTACCAGGCAATAGAGAGGCTGCTCAAGCATTGCAGCAGCTGGCCATTTGTCTGGGGCCCCTCCCTCTCTCTACCTTGTCAGCAGAAGAGGGTCCCACCTCCTGGAGTAGACAAAGGGCCTTGGCAACACACCAGGAGGAGGCACCAATAGTCTACCTTCACAGAGGAGGCATCGGCCTGAGGGAAGAGACAGAGGGGTTAAATAGTACTGTTGGCCAGTGATTCCCCTCTTTCTCCTCTGTCTACCAGATTCCCACCCACCCACCCTCATAAAAGCAGAGTATGGGGTCAAGGCAGGCATGATTTCCTTTGACCCACTATGGGTGACTGTAGTAGGGGTTTGGGAGTCACTTTTTCCTGCATTTTCCTCTTAACTCATTGCCTCCACAGACTCACTCTGAGATTACACCACTTGCCTCCTGAATCTCGTGTATACTTTTAACAGTGAATCCTGGGCCTTTCTAAGCAAAATCAAGCCATAGTCAGCATGTCGCAAACAAATGCTAATAGCTCATTAACTGTACATGCTAGACACAAAGTATGAGTGGCAGAGTTATTCAGCACAAAATTGCCTTTCCAATGATGGCATGCATGTAATAATAAGTAATTTTATTTTTCTTCTATGCCGGTCGAAAAAGCAAACTAAATATTTTTTTTTCACTAAAAAAGGGCAACATAAGCCATTTTTTGTTGGAAAATATGTAAAATATTAACCCTAAATTAAGCATACAGACATTAGATGGTGTTTTAATATTATGTTTGTTAAAAATATATATATTTTTACTATAAAACGTAATTTTTCCCCATTTTAGTCAAGGTGCTTTGGTGAGATTTGAGAGATGAATCTCAACCACACACACCACATCATAAACAAATGTGTATAACTCCAAAAGTTTACATGATACACACAAGGTATCAGCATGAAAGTTGATAAGCACAAAAATGCCTTTCCAATGGTGCTATGCAACCAGTTGTAATCAATACAGTTTTTATTTTATACCTGCTGAAGTGCCAAAAAAGTGAATTTTATTCAAGCTGCTTAGGTGAATCTTGATGGAAAACATGTCAGCCATACACACCATACCATAAACAAATGTGAATAACTCCTAAAGTATACATGATATACACAAAATATCAGTGGCAAAGTTGTTCAGCACAACATTACCTTCCCAATGGTGGTATGCAAATAATAATATGTAATTTTTTTTAAGCTGGTTGAAACAGCAAAAAAAAATATTTTTTTTCACTAAAACAGGCAACATAAGCCATACACACCATACCATAAACAAATGCAAATAACTCCTAAAGTAAACATGATATGCACAAAATATCAGTGACAAAGTTGTTCAGTGTAAAATTACCTTTCCAACGGTGCTATGCAGTCAAATATATATTATATTCTGTTACTATATATATTAAAATATATAAGTGACTTCTCCAGACGTTACAAGGGCACACTGGGAGTCAGTAGCCGACTTCTGCAGACGTACTCAGGACACACCAGTGTATTTTACTGATGACTACAGGCATCTGCTAGGAGACAATGAGTTAAATTATAGGGTTTTCAACCTCCCAAAGGGATGTAAACTAGGAAGTAAAATATCATTGATAGTAGATGTTTACAGGGAGTTGAATATATTATGAAGGAAGAATCATGGAAAGTTGTAAACTACAAACATACGAAAATTTCTGCAGAAACAGGCCTCACAGTCTATCGAGTCTGCTCCATTGCGCAGCTAGCACCTTATAATGCTGCTGCCCCTTCCCCCATCCTATTACCCCTAATCTTTACCCTATCAAAACCCCTTTTGAAGCTGTCTACTGTCTTGAGGACCACTACCTTGCCCAGTAAGGAGTTTCACTTGTCCACCACTCTTTCCATGAAAAAATGTCTCCTCATCTCTCACCTGAATCCTCCCCCTCCATTCTCAGTTGGTATCTTCTCATGTCTCTTCCTTTTCTCCTCTGGAAAATCCTCTCTTTAATAGTCTTGTTTATTCCCTTCTGGCACTTAAAGGTCTCAGTCTTATCTCCCCTGCCTCTCCTCTCTTCCAGAAAGTGCATATTCAGCTCCCCCAGCCTTTCCTTGTATGGCTTGCCCTCCAATCCCTGGATCATTTTTGTAGCTCTATGCTGTACCCCCTCCAACAATGTGATATTCTTCTTCCGGAATGGGCACCAGTATTGCATGCAGTAATCCAGATGGGGCCTGACCAGTGACCTATATAGGGACAGGATAACCTCCCTACTTCCGGAGGAGATCACTCTAGCTATACACCCCTGCATTTTGTTGGCTTTTGTTGCCACCATTCTGCATTGAACAGAGTTTTTCCAGCTCCCTGTTATGATCACCCCAAGGTCCTTCTCTTCCATGGAGCAACACAGCTGAACCTCATTTAAGTGATAATCCCTCCCCTGGTTCCAGGCTCCGAAGTGCAGAATCTTGCACTTCTTGACATTGAACCCCACCTTCCATTTATCTGCCCACTCCTGCAGCTTATTCAAGTCCTCCTGCAACCCCCCCCAAGTCATCTACCATAGCTCCCATCTTGGTATCATCTGCAAACAGACTGATTTTGCTCCAAATCCCATTCAAAACATCTGCAATGAAAATCCTGAGCTGTACTGGTCCCATCATGGATCCCTGTGGTACCCTGCTGATCACTGATCTTGGTGATGAGAGTCCCCCTTCCTACCATAACCCTCTGCTGTCTCCCCCTCAGCCAGTTCTTGATCCAGGTCACCATTTTTAGTCCTGCCCCCACGTACTCTAGCTCCCCTCCAATCTCCAATGTGGCACTGAATCAAAAGACTTACTGAAGACCAAGTACAGGATGTCCACAGCAAGGCCCTTGTCCAGTTCCCATGTCACCAGTTACAGAACTCTACCAGGTTTGTCTGGTACGATCTGCATGCAACAAAGCCATGTTGCTGGTTGTCCTGGATATCATTTGCCTCCAAGAAGCTCACAAGCCTCTCTTTTAGGATGGCCTCCATGAGTTTGCCCATGTGTATGCCGAGACTCACTGGCCTGTAATTCCCTGGTTCATCCTTTGGCCCACTTTTGTGGATGGGCACCACATGGGTCATCCTCCAGTCCTGTGGTACACATTCTGTGTCCAGGGAGGTATTGAACAGGTCTGCCAGTGGCCCCACAAGGACCTCTGCCAGCTCCCTCAGTAGTCTAGGGTGAATCCCATCTGGCCCAGGTGCTCTGTCCACTCTTAATACCTTCAACCCCTCCAGCACCCTGCCCTCTGTAATCCCTGTATATGTCCTCCTCTCCCATTCTTACCCATCTCCCACTTGCCTGAGGTATTCTCTCTCTTCTCCTGTGTGAACACAGAGCAGAAATGCTCGTTCCATGCTTCTGCTTGCTCTGCCCCTTCTCCACCCACCCCGCATCTTTCTTGATCCTCACAAGCTGGTCTTTGCTTCTCCTTTTCTTGCCTATGTAACAGAAGATGTCTTTTTCTCCTCTTTTGATCCCCTGCACCAGTCTCAGCTCTCTAGTTGCTTTGCCCCCTTGACCAGCTCGTTGACCTCCCTAGAGTTTTCCTTGTATTCGTCTTTATCTTCTCCCCTCCCCATTTTCCTATGCTTACAAAATGCTGCCCTCTTGGCTGTCATCCCTTTCCTGACCTCCAGTGTCAGCCAATTGGGTTTCTTTACTCTGCCCATGTTTTTTTTTTCTTAGTACAAGTCTCTATTGCCTCTGCTAGCCCTCCCCTTATTATATTCCATTTCTGATCTGCATCCATCTATTGTTGGATGTCTGCCAGGTGCTTGCTCAGAATTTCCCTATCATCCTAAAGTCTGCCCCTAAACTCAACCAGTCTTGTATCCATGTCCCCTGTGTCCTTCCCCATGTTCAGCGTGAGCCACATCGAGTAGTGGTCACTCCCAGCAAGTGGTTCCCCCACTTCTAGGTTCCTTACAGCTTCCCCATTATGCAGTACAAGGTCCAAAGTCCTTTCTAGCCATGTCAGCCCCTGTACCAACTGTGTCAAGAAGCTGTCCTGAAAAGCTTCCAACAGGACCCCCTGTCTTGCACTCATGGTGGCAGGTGTACGCCAATCCACCCCTGGTAGAATGAAATCCCCCACCACCATTGAGCTTCCTTCCCTGCTTACACTTCAAATTTGATCTGCCAGTTTCTGTCCAGATCACAACCCTGTGATGGTGGCCTGCACACTACTCCCATCCTCAGTGTCCTATTCCTCACATCCTGGAACTGCACCCACAGAGCTTCTGTCCTCCTCTCCTCCCCTTCCTCCATTTTGCACTTAATTCCTTCCCTCACTTAGATCACCAACCCCCCATTCCCCTTGGCCCTATCCTTTCTGAATAGCCTGTACCCTGGGATCATCATATCCCAGTCCTAGTACTGGGTGGCCCATGTTTCCATGATGGCCACTATGTCCATCAATTCCACCACCAAGAGAGCCTGTAACTCCACAGTTCTATACCTTAGGCTTCTTGCATTCAGTGAAACTGTCACATACATGTGTGGTGGCTCAGGAGGAGTGCATGCCAAAGGTAGCAGGGGAGAAAAGGGGGGTGAAGCCAAATCTCTCAAAGGACCTGTAGTCTCCAGTTGGTATCAGGACAGGGGATGACAAGACTAGGATTCAAACAGAGAGGTCATAGTCTTACCTCATCAGATGATACTGCAAGGAGAGCAGCACTGGATGGGGGGTGAATATGAGAGCCTTGGCCATATGACCGCCCCATAAGTAAATTGTGCATCCTCCCAGCAGCACACACTGTTCAACTGGTAGTGTTGGAAATAAAAAACACATGGTTACAGCCATTTCTTCCAACATCTGTGTGTGTCTTGAGTTGGGAAAGGGAGATGTGGGGGCTCTACCATGCAATGAAAAGTAAAGCACAAAAGTAAAGCACATATAATACCTATGTACTCAACTTTATTTTTCTGCTGCTCATGACCATTTCTACTTTTTCTTCTACTCCTACTGCTGTTCTGTGTTTCAGGATTCCAAGAAAGCAACCTGGGAGCAAATCCCCTCTTCATTTGGGATGTTTCTCTAGCCGTCTCACTCTCTTTTTTGAATAGCCAATCTTGCTCCTCTGTTGTTTCATCATATTAACCCTACCAGGGATTGTCAAGGCTGTGGGAGCAGACTCTTGATTAATGAATGCATTTATTCACTTGGGGTTTCTATCACAGCACTGCCATTGGTTTGGGCACAATAGTTTCTACTCATGGAGTGCTGGCTTTGTGCCAGCTAGTAGAAAACCCTGAACCTAAGAAACCCCACCAAATGAGTGAGGTAGACAGAAATGGGGAGAGGGATGTGGTGAAAAATGTAAATATATTTCTGTGCCTTCAAACCTGAAAGTACTGAGACAGTAGTTCCAGCACAATGTTGCTATATGTCCAAGCTAGCCCTCCTAGTATAGTGACAACAGGATATCAGAACAGAGAGAACCTGGGCCAGATAACTTATGTATACCTGTATATGTTAATATTTAAAAATGGACACCACACTAACTTACTTCATGTGATGAGGGAACTGTTTTGGGAATGGCTTTCTTATTCTTGAGTTATAAATAGTGCCGTGTACCAAAATGTCGTACATTTTAACCAGGGATTGTATGAAAAGCTGCCTCCAAAATTCTTCCTCTAAGCTGTTCAACAGCAGAGCTTGGGGGCCACCTGCCTTCCCTCTTGTGTTTTTACATAAAATGGGTGAAAGAAGGCGTTTAAGGAAGAACTTCAGGAAAAAGTACTGGGTGAATTTAGGGAGTGGCCATCACTGGATGATTAACTGTGTTATTGTATAGGATGCAGTCATGCCCCTATATTTAGGGTTGTATGGGCACTTCTAATTTAAACTCCAGTTTTTGCCCTTTAATAGCTTAGCAGCTGTTCATTGGATTTGCACGAACATTTGCATCCACAGTCTCACCTGGTAGATCTCTGGATAAATCAAGTTCCATTCTGGTCGGATGTGCAGACTCTGAGATACAGATAGTTATAAAAGTAAATTTTCCGGAATTGTTTCCCATTGGTTTAAATGAGATTTCTGTCAGCTTTGCTAGCACCCAGATGGTTTGGAATTTTAATCTGACATTTTCTGTGTAGAAAATGTTGGCCCACAGATGTGCCTTTTGCTTGTTTGGTGAAAAACATTTATCTATTCCAAAGTTATATAATTTTGACATGTTGAATAACTAGGTTCTGAGCATGTTAAGTAAGCACCCAAAAATAGCTAAATGAAGGGAAGGGAAATATCATTATTTTTTCCTTATTCACATCATCATTTTTCATTTAGGGAAAATCTTTTCTCATTTGGTCACTATCTTGCTTTCAGTTTTCTACCACAAATTCAAGTTTAAGAAACCTCCAAAATGGCATTCTGAAGTGCCAGCAACACATGTTGCTTATCTGGATTCCGTTCACTACATTCTGGACTTAACTGATGTATAAATGACCTGTAATGTTTTTTTAATTAACTATTTTTTTCCTTACTCACTTCTCACAATATATTTACTGGATGCTTCTTGATCCTCTTATTGTGTTCCTTTTATGTCAACTAGGCTAGTGTCCAGAGTGTTTGGATTTTAGGTCTGAAATGTTCAAGGTAAAAAGGGTTTCAGTACAGTTGTACCTTTTGTTGGTTTAGTGAACAATGTTAATCCCTGCCAGAGCTGTTTATCTTTTTTACAAGTTTATAAATCTTGTTTCATGACTCGTGGCATGAAAAAAAGATTATTTTTTTGTATGACAAATTATGCAAAAAATATTTTTTTTTGTGATGGAGAAGTTCTTTATGTAAGCTGTCATCTTTTCTCTGGTTTCTAGTGGCACCTCTCACCCATCGATTACCACTCACCTAATTAATTATAGAACTGATTGATTTGAAGAGACCCCCACCCATTAATTTTAATAGTCAGAGGTCTGCTTTAATTAATGTCTTTTATTCCATTTACTTTTTAGCCTGATACTTGTTTCATGTTTCTATTTATTTTTTGATAAACCTTTTTTACCCACTGTGATTTTTGGTGCTTTCTTCAATGATAAAAAATCTTTGAGTAACCTTATGCTTTATTTATTATGCACCTTTTTTTAGATAATATTTCTTACTACTCCTGGCTGGAACTCCTGCTACATTTTTTCTGCTGACCCCCCCAGCACCATCCCCCCAGGATCCTGCTCCATCCCTTGTGTTCCCATGACTTACCCTTCATGGCAGGGCGATGGGAAGCATCTAAACCCACCCGAAATGGATCCAGCCAATGAGGTGCCTTCTCAGGGGTAGCACCTGGAAGGGACAGCTTCATGCCATGTGGCCAGGACTTTTTTTTTGAGGTAAGGCATGCAATGATGCCCACGGGGAGAGTTCTCGCACATCTGCATGTGCACCTCCAAGTGTCTGCCCCATCTCCTCCCCTTTCTGCAGTGTCCAGTCACCACTAGGGGCCATTTGGATGCTGACCACTAATAACCCCACCCTGAAGAATGAGCAGTCCATTGGATGCTCGATCCTTCTCCTCCCCACTGACCCCCAGTGACCCATGCTCATTCCCAAACATGGGTCACTGGCATAGAGCAAGGCACGGCATCCAGTGCCTCAGTGCCACAAGGCCAACTTGTACCTTTTGTTTTTGCTTGTTGGTCTTACCCATTTTTTGTATTTTAACCCTGACCCAGACTCCTACCATATTCTATACAATAGCACCTGAGTAAATCATCCACCTGGAATTTAGGTGGTGTGCATGGCTCATTGAGTATTTTCAGTTTTTTTTCTTTCAAAATTTGCTTGTAAGTGTACTCCTTTCACAAAATAATGTACTATCAGCATCTTCTTCACCCCCCTCTGATCACCACTCACCTAATTAATTATAGAATGGAATTAATTTGAAGAGATTCCTGGTTAATTTTAATAGCTGGCTATCTGTTTCATTCACTCTATTTCATTTTGTTCCATGTTTTATCCCAATATTCAGTTTTCTAATGTCTCTATTTATTTTATGATAAGTCTTTTTTACCCATTGTGATTTGCAGTGGTTTCTTCAATGAGAAAAAACATCTAGTAACCTTTTGCTCTATTTATAACTTGCACCTTGTGTTTCTTTCTTGACTGTTCTTTATATTTTAACCCTGACCCAGACTCCTACAATATTTTATACAGCAGCACCCAAGTAAGTCTTCCACCTGGAACCTAGGTGGTGCACATGGTTCAGTACTGAGCATTTTCAGAAAACACCACTCTACCTCCTCCTCCCTACTAAGACTCACAGACTCCATCCTCACTGGGATGGATAAAGGGCTAATCACTGCCGCTATTTTCATTGACCTAGCAAAAGGCTTTGACACGGTATCCCATTCCCTCCTCCTATCCTGCCTAACTGGGTCTGGGTTAGCAGTATCCACCACAAACTAGTTCAGTGCCTACCTACTAAATAGAACCCAATCCACTAAGATAGCTGACCACACCTCCCCCCCCTCTCCCTATCACTACCGGTGTTCCCAAGGCTCAGTTCTTGGTCCCATCCTGTTCTCCATCCTTCTAAATGATTTGCCTAAATCTTGCTCCACTACCGCAATCCACATGTATGCAGATGACAAGCTCCTCTTCACATCCGGCCGGACTCACGAAGAACTCAACTCCAAACTTCAAACTGATTTCAATTAAATCCAACACTGGTTCAATATAACCAACCCTCCCTAAATGACAAGAAAACTGTCTCTATGTCTTTCAGTACTAGACAGCGCCAATCCAAACTCACCCACCCTCTGATCTTCCATACCCTAAATAACACCATCCTTGACGAAGTGCCCTCCTTCAGGTATCTAGGGGTTTGGCTTGATCGCCACCTCTCCTTTTCCACACATGGGGATGCCATCATTTCAAAACTGCACTCAAAACTTGGTGCCCTCTATAGAAACTGCACTAGTCTCCTGCTACCTGTCAGACGTGAACTAGTCCAGAAAATGATTCTTCCCTCCGTCGACTACTGTGATATCATTTACAGCTCCACCTCTAAGACCACCCTAGCCAGACTCAACCCCCTCTTTAATGCTTTCTGCCGCTTTGCCCTTGATTCCCCCCACCCCTCACATCACTGCGAGCTCTACCATTCACTGGCCTTGCCATCCCTGTGTGATCGGCGCCTGATTCATAGCGTCAAATTCACGTCCAACTTCTGGTTCAGCTCCCTCCTGCCCTACATCATATCCTCCCTATCTTCCCCACCCATACCCTCAGGTCTACTGATGCTAGACTACTATTCATCCCTCACCGAAGGACCACCGCCGGCCAATCGGCCTTCTCTTACCTCTTTCCTAAACTCTGGAATGGTCTACCGGCCCAGATCTGCCTTTCTTCATCCAAAAACTCCCTATCCTCTGCCCTCACTAACTTCCTTGCTCCAAATTGCAACTTCCCCTGACCTCTCCCCTGATAGCTTCTCCTCCCCCGTTCCCCCATAATGCCTGACCAGCAGCTCGGCCTTAGCCTAATTGTCTGGCTTATACACTGCCCCACGCACTTTTACTCTCACACCTCCACCTACTCTCTAATTCATTCTTTCACTCCTAATATCGCGGTTTCTGGCCCCTCCTTCCTACATAACCTACTCCTCTTGAGCCTTACTCACAGCTACTAACTCCCTCTCCCCCACCTAACCACCCCCCAACACCTAGGGTCTATTAGTCCACTTCTTCCTACCCTCTCTCTCCACTCTCCAACTCCGACTGTCAACTTGGTGCATCTCGCTCAGCTCAAGCTCTGGTACTGGCACTTAAGTAATCATTTATTACAATCATTGTCTACCTATGAAATGTATACCTTGTCCTTAAAGATCATGTACTGTACTGTTCTCCCTATGTAACAAGTTCAAATGTATGTAACAAAGTTCAAATGTAATCCCTCCCAAAATATTTACTTTATCTGTATTGTTCTACTTCTAAATTCAACTGTTGTATGCATACCTGCCTCCTCTATAACCTCTCCCCCCAGGTCATACTGTGAGACGAGCATCTTTTTGCTCAGTGTGCCTTTCTTGGTGAAACATTTTCAATAAATAAATAAATAAAGTAATGCACTAACAACATTTTTAGCACCACAGGCAAAGACTCTCCTGATTTGTCTTTGCTAACTTCAGACTGTTACTTTTAACTCCTTGAATGGTGTAACTTGAAGTCCATGGGTATAAAACCCAGTGGTCTTTTCAAAATTTGTGCCTTTACATTTTTCAGCATTATTTTATTGACTTTAAATTGGTTTTAAACCTTTAGACTTTTGTATATTTTCTATTAATTTAATTTTACATACTTCACAGTGCATATTTTAATTTGCTTTCTCAGATTTTAATTACACATGAACCCAAGAAGCTACAGAATACAGATTTGGTTTTCTCGCATGGTACAGAGACTGACGCCCTGAACACTGTTAGTAATTTGAGGGTAAGGAAATGTCTCTGATCATACATTACCACAGGTGACATATTTGTTTAAACTGTCTGTTTTTCCTAATCAAGGAATTGTATCTCCAGCAACATCTCAATTCATTCAACTTGTGGGAATGAGAGCTACAACCGAAGTGATCCCCAAGGATTCATACTGGTAACTGAAATTGAAATAATTTAAGAATCTGAAACTTAAAAATATTTGAAGATACTGAAGATATTAAAGACATTGTTTCTTATCAAAACATGTATAATATATACAGCACAATTTCTAGTCTTGGCCTGAGACCTGCAATTCTAGGACACTGGCTTCTGACCCTGAACTTCAAGCCCTAAACCACCTAACTAATTATTACTTTAATGGTGTCAAGTAGCACCACCCAAATACCCCACTCCTTGATCCAAACTTGGAGACTTGGGTTTGAATCCTGCTTTCTGTGTGACCCTAAGCAAGTATCTTAACTTTCTTGTGCTCCCAGGCTGCACCTGGAAACAGTCTGTTGCTTAGTGTGCCTTTTGCTGGTTAAATGTGTACCTCTTTCCCCTTCTGTGACACTGAGCAAGTCATTTAATCTCCTTGTGCTCCCAGATCACAACTGGAATCAAGCTTCACCTTCCTTTGTATTTCCCCAATAAACAATTTCCCTTTTCACCCTTTCTCTGGTATCTAATGGCACCCAACCCTTCAATCACCATTCTGTGTATATGTATGTATGTATATATGTATATATATATATATATATATATATATACAGTATATATATATATATATATATATATTATTCATAGTTAGGGTTGAGTAGCACTTTTAAGGTTATAGGGTGACACTTTGAACCTTAATAACTTTGCCACCGTTCAACGGATTTGCCTGAAATTTGGAATGTACGATCAAAATCCATACATCTTGGGGTCTTCCAACTTTTGTACCAGTCTGATATACAGCTGCGGAGTTATTAAGTCAGATCTGAGCACGCATTTATGCTTTCAGGTGAATTCTTTGCTCATGCCTACAGGTCGCACGGTTTGCACGAGTGGTCCAAAAACTTCAGGGATCATGCGGCCAGGGTGCCCTGTGTGCCTTTCGAAGATTTTGTGAAAAAATATTAAATGGTTCAAAAGTTTAAAAAAAAACAAGTTCCCATTATAAGTTAATGGGAAAAGTTAACAAAAAGTTTGAAAGTGTCGCAAATGCAGTTTTTACTTTCGCAAGTGGCCATTTTACTTTTGCAAATCTGCCATTTTGTTTTCAGTTGGTGATCAGAAAATGCTTGCCATTTAAATGTGGGAGCCTCTAGCAACCTAATTATTTTTGTATTCACCTAGTCGGACCCTGAGGATGCTAAGATGTCTTTATTTTGGGGTGAAACACCCCAGAAACATGTTTTTCAAATTTCTGGAAAAAGTACTTTCACAAAGTAGTGTCACACTTGTGACACTGTCGAATGAATTTGCGAAAACTTTTGCAAACTTCGACAGTACTTTTTCAGACTATGGCCAAAATGACACTGTTTCTTTGCAACTGTGTTGCTAAAGAACTGTTTGGTCTTTTGGCTTGAAATTTGGAGGGTAGGTAGCCAACATCTCACAGATGTGCCTTTTGGTGGACTGGTGACAAAATATTGTACAACTGCCAAGTTACAGTACTCCAAAGTTGGCTTTTTTCCCATTGACTAATATGGTGGCGTACGCCGTGCTTTTCGGGGCTCGTATCTCAAACACGGTGTGAGATGCGGAATTATCGTCGAGAGTATGCATATAGAAAAACATAACCAGGAAGTGCATGATTCATGTGACATTTTAATTTTATTTCTACATCATACAGTTCCTGAGATATAAGCAATTTAGTATTCCAACAGCTCATTTTCTGCTCCGAGGCCCATTGTTATGCATACATTCTTTGTGCACACTGTGTTTCTCTATGCAGCTGTTGGGGAAAAACAGGGTATGCACTTCTGTTAATGTTACAGTTACTGTTTCCACTTGCTTTTACCTACCCATTGGCATTTCTGTTCCCGTGTGCACCACCGCATCTGTTACCCTATGCGTTCTCGTTTGTGCTTGCTTTTGCGTTATTGATTCCATTTGCGTTTCCCCTACTGTTTGTGTTTGCATTTCAGTTTGCATCCCTGTGTGTATTGTCATTTGCATTTATGGCAGCCCTTTTGTTTGCTTTGCCATTTCTCTTTCATTTTGCATCTTCATTGCTGTTACTGTTACCATTTGCATTTGCAATTGCGTTACTGTGCCCATGCGGATTACAGCTTGTGTTTCCATATGCTCTTGCATTTCCTTTTGCATTTCTGTTTCCTTTATTGCTATTGTTGCTGTTACCATTACCATTCACATTTACAATTGCGATACTGTGCCCCTACACGCATCATGTGGCGGGCCCCGCACTCCCACCGCTGCATTACTTCCACTATTTGTCATCATCATTCTCAAAAAGAAGTGAAATTAGAGCCAAAAAAATCCATTTAATGCATCAGTTAGGGTTGCTCCACAGTGACAAAAGGGAGGAAATTTGGTGTTAGGGTTGAAACCCCACTGGGACCCCACCAGCCCACCCCCTCAACCGGCATCAGGGTGCATGTTGGGGTCATCGGTCCTAACTCTCACCCCATTCTCCTATTCCTCAGCTTCTTTACACATGTGATGGGGTGAGAGTTAGGGCTGATGACCCCAACGTGCACCCCGATGCCAGTTGGGGGGTGGACTGGAGGGGTCCAAGTGGGGTTTCAACCCTAACACCAAATATCCTCGCTTTTGTCGCTGTGTAACAACCCTAACTGATGCATTAAATGGAGTTTTTGGCCTCTAATTTTATATATATATATATATATATATATATATATGTATATATATTCCTTCCAAGATATACCCATATCTTGACATTTTGCTTTACTCCTTCATATCTTTGGCAATTTAAAATATTTCGACTCAAATGTTTTCAACATAACCATCATTTTACACCATCTCATAAAGATGACAGCTGTCATTTTTCAAACCCTGTCCAAACTGTGTTTTCACATCTGTAGCATGCAAAGGCATCGCAGTGGTGCGGCACCATGTTTTGGAGGGCATATAACATTTTTATTATTGGGTTTATGATGTGGGATAATAAGAGGCATATGCTGACAATTTCATTCATGTTTTAATAAAAATATAAGTGCAGGGCCCAGTGGGTCCTGACATTCCATAGCAACACATATATGTACACATCTAAGGAGGGTTGGGAGCACAGTATCCTAACAGACAAATGTGGATACAGGTATACTATCTCAAAAAGCAAGGACATTCTTTGCAATAATGTCATTAATGCATTAGTTAGGGTTGAAGTGACAGAAGTAGGGAAATGCAGTGTTAGGGTTTTCAACCCTAACACCCAACCCCACCTTGCAGGCAGCAACAGGTGTGGGGTGTGCCTTGGGGTTGTCATCCCTAACACTCACCCCATTCTCATACACTGTACCCATCTCAGCTTATATGCTCATGGAATAGGGTAACCATTAGGGCTGACAACCCTAAAGTACACCCCATGCCTACTGCTGCCTGTAGGATGGAGGTAGGATCTTAGGGTAGGAAACTCTAGCTCCACATTACCTTACTTTTGTCATTTCAACCATAACAAATACATTAATGAAGTTGTTGCCAAGCATATTTCTATATACATAAAAGTAAAACCACCATTTTATGTATGCTTACATGCATGTGCAAGAAACTTAGTGCCACCATATGAGTTTCCATAGGTGTGGTACCCCTGCTTCCAATGCCCTGATAGTTTTTACAGGCACAGCAGCAGAGCACCAACATATGTCCAGGCTGTCTATGACAGCAGTTCAGATGCAGTGGTGTACAGTTGAAAGAGAAAGACTGCTACAATCAGCCGTGGTAACGTGTAGGTAATTTGCATACTGCAGTGCCGTCAGCAGTATGCAAATTGCATACACGTTAGCACATTAGCAGTCATTCTCTTTCAGCTGTAGGCCACTGCATCTCCTGGCATGATGCACCCCCCAGTTTGTTGTGTGCTGATGGGGTGCCCAATCCCCCTCAGCACATGCACCCCCCCAAGCACACTGTATATCCGATGGGGTACCGAATCCCCATTGGCACCAGTGCCCCAGCAAAAAGCAAACATCCAGGTGCCACGCTGGGAGCCCACCCTAGTGTGGCAAAGGTCCCATGTCATCATGTGTTCCCCCCACACACTGTATGGCCAAAGGGGGTGCCCAATCCACCATTGACTCCACTGCCCCCCAAACAAAAGTCCAGGTGCTACACTTGGAGCCCACCCCAGTGTGGCAAAAGTCCTGCATCGTCTTTTTTTTTTAAAACCCTGTAACAAAAGAAAACACTCCCTTGTTAACTCTCTTGCCCCCAACCCATGCCTACCCTCTGTGTACCCCATCTTCCAACACCCCCTCACCCCATACTTACCTCTGGAGCCTGGTGCAATGATCTTTAGCGGACCGGGAACATGTCTGCACTCTTCAAAGTCGACTACAAACTGAAGAAATGCCAGTAAGCTGTATAATATCATAAATAGGGTTTTTTCAACTTTTGTTCATATCTCAGTCATTGTTCTGAATTTCTGCACCAAATTTTCAACATGGGGTTCTTGGGACTCCATCTCATGAATTCCGTCACTGTCATGTGTTTATTCAGTCCAGAAAGGTGATTTCACGGTCACTGTGTAGAACCACCTTTCAGGACAGATTAATGAAAAGATGGAGTCACAAATAATGATGTCGGTCCCCAAAAACACTGTGTTGAAAATTTGGTGAACAAATTCCCAAAAATGATTGTTTTATGAGCGTGCATTGCATAGTTCCTATGTATGCTCATAACTTTGAGAATTTTTAATATTTTCACTCCAGCTGTCATTGTTCACATCTCACCCAAAATGTGTTTTCGCACATGTAGCGCACAATGGTGTGGTCGGTGTGTGAAATCAATGTTTGGAACAGATTAAGAAAATCACAGTGACACTGTTCATGAGCAAATGTCTTAAAATGGCTATGTTGAAAAATCGGTGACAAAAGCCCATAAAATCTCTGTGTTATGAGCATGCATTGTGCAGTTTTCACGCACTCACGTAAGTTCACGAATTTGTAATCTTTCAGTCCAGATCTTCAACATTGGCATTTTTCAACACCTCCTTACAGACAGTACAGCTGTCATATTTCACACCAAGGCCGAAATGTGTTTTCACACTTCCGCCGCACAATAGCGCAGTCTCTGTGGGAAATCGGTGTTCAGGACACATTAAGAAAATCACAGTAAAACTGTTCATGAGCAGAGGTTGCAAACTGCCTGTGTTGAAAATCTGCTGTAAAAAATCCCCAAACTGATAACTTTATGAGTGCGCATTGCACAGTTTCTACGCACGCTTGAGCCTTCACCAGTTTTTTTATATTCACTACAGATTTTTAAAATTGCCATTTTTTACACCTCCTCATGAATAGTACAGCTGTCATTTTTCACATCCTATTTGAAATGTGTTTTTGCACCTGTGGTGCCAAATGGCGCAGTTGCTGTGCAAAATCACCTTTCGCCTAATGAATTGATAGTATCACTGTTTATGTGGTGGGGTCACAAAAAGCCCATGTTGAAAACTTGGAGTAAAAATACCAAGAATCACCTAGGGCGTTAGGGTTTTCGACCATAATGCCCTACCCTGTAGGGACTGACAGGTGTCAAGGGTGTGAATTGGGACTGTTGACGGGAATGCTCATGCCATTCAACCCCCACTCCCACCCTGCAGCCAGTGACAGGCATCGAGGTGCGCCTTGAACCCTTTGGCTCCTGAGTTAACATAGAAACATAGAATTTGACAGTAGATAAAGACCACTTGGCCCACCTAGTCTGCCTATTTCCCTACCTAATGGATAAGCTGCAGATTCTAGTTAATCAACAGCTTACTTCCTCCTACCTCCCACTAGAATTGCCTTATGCTTGTCCTACGCATTCTTGGATTCTCCCACTGTTCCTGACTCCATAACCTCCTCAGAAAGGCTGTTCCATGCATCCAAAACCCTCTCTGTAAAAAAATACTTTCTAACATTACCTCTGAGCCATCCCTCTTCTATCTTCAAATTCTGCCCCCTTGTTCTTGCACATCTCTTCTTCTGAAAGATGCTACCCTCTTGTACTTTGTTAATTCCCTTGAGATACCTGAAAGTTTCTCTCATGCCCCCCCCCAATGGTATTCATATTAAACTGCTTTAGTCTCTCCTCGTATGTCTTCTGGTGCAGACCCTGCACTATTTTGGTTGCCCTCCTCTGAACAGCCTCCACTATATGTCTTTGCGGAGATGGGGCTCCAGAATTGCACACAGTACTCCAGATGGGGTCTCACCAATTGTCTGTACAGAGGGATAACAGCTTCCTATTTTCCACTGTTGATGCCTCTCCCTATGCATCCCAGTATCCCAGCCCTTCTTACTGCCATCTCACATTGCTTGCCCACCTTTAGGTCATGTGATATAATTACTCCTAGGTCTTTTTTGATTTTTCTTGTTGCTATTTACTCAACCCCCATTTTGTACTCTTGCCCTGGGTTTTTGTTTCCCAGATGCATTACCTTGCACGTGTTAGCATTGAATCTGAGCTGCCACATATTTGACCATTCCTTCAACCTTGCCAAGTCCCTTTTCATCCTTTCCACCTCACCTTGTGTATCAACCTTGATATTTGTGTCATCTGCAAAGAGACATACCTTTCCTTCCAGGTGCTCTCCAATGTCACTTATAAAGGCATTAAAGAGGACTGGTCCCAGTACCGAACCCTGCGGTACCCTGCTAGTTACCCTCCTTTCTTCCCTGTGGTCTCTGTTTACTTTTACCCTTTGCGTCCTGTTGTCCAGTCAGTTTTTATCCAGGTTACCATCTTTGGACCCACTCCAAGGCTGGCTAACTTGTATATTAAACTTTTGTGTGAGACTGTGACAAATGCCTTGCTAAAATCTAGGTAGGCCATATCCACAGCCTGGTCTACTACTTTAGTCACCCAGTCAAAGCAATCTATTTGGTTCGTCTGGCATGACCTTCCTGCTGTGAAACCATGCTGCCTTGGGTCCTGTGCCCTACTGGCCTCTAGGTACACCCCTCCAGAATTCACCCCATTCTCCTATACTGCATCCATTTCAGTGGGTTTCCTTATGGAATGAGGTGAATGTAAAGCCCAAACAACCCAAGGCACTCCTCAACACTTGTCAGTGTTTGCAGGGTAGGATGAGGTGAAATGTCATGACCATAATGGGTAACGGTCCAAAGCCACATCCAATGCCTGTCCATCTCTGCAGGGTGTGGATGGAGTTGGCATCAGTTCAGTACTTCACTGACATTCCAATACTGCCTCTGTCTAACTCTTGCACTTCCACTGCTAATGCCAGCAACCAGCAAACATTCGGCATTGACAAATGCTTGTTATGTAATGGTATTTGGTTTCATTTAGTATGATTTTCCCTTTTGCAAATATCACTATTACCTGATTTCATAAACAAATACACTCCTGGCTGTTTAAAGGAGGCAGAAACACATGACAGAGGAGTATAAAACAGCCCTAGTGGGGGAGGGAGATCAGTTCTTGTTCAACCTTGAGAGAGGGGGAGGTGAGATATTTGCTTTGTTTTCTCTCAGTGAATGATCATCAGCAGAACTCCCCCTGGCATTTGTAAGTATAATTGCATGATTTACATTAGCTGAAATCAGTGCTGATCCTTTGCTCTTTCAAGCTGTAATTTTAAGAAAGTGAAAGACTGAAGGGTCACGCAATTCTAGCCACCTAGTGGAGAAAATCCATCCTGACAACCATCTTGACAGCCGTGCTAGACTGAACTTTTTTATGTTAATAAAATGTCACATGCTTGGGCCTTGTACCATATTTAGACAGCTGTGTTTTTCTTCTGCACCAACTTCTTCTCACAAATGAAAGGAATAGATCAGTGGGGTCCCCGGCCCACGGGGGTGTGTGCTGCAGATCACTAGTTTAAATCATTGCTGAACTCGAGAATATTTGGTTTCTGGCCACACAGATAGTAAACAAAGAACAGCAGTCATATGGCCTATTAGACTTCACTGTGAAAGCATGACAATGCATAATTAGTAGCAGCCATTAACAGCCATTAACTCTGCGGTTTGCTAGTAAGGTGTTAATGACTGTGTTGATGTCTTTCATTATTGTGCCCAAAGTGTGTGTCTTGACTGTATTCATACCTGGTCTCTACTTCCCACCTATTGTGACTCTCTCTCTTCTCATGAAAACAACCCAGTCCTCCTCTCAGATTCAGTCCACTTCTGCCTGCTTCTTGTTAAACTGCTTGCTCTGTGCTTGTCAGTCCCAGCTCTCTTCCTGTCTTTTTAAACAAATTAATTTTGGGAGATGAGCAATGTAGCATAGACAGAGTAAATTAATGTTTGGAATTCACTTGCACAGGTCCTCCTTTTTAACCCTTTGCTGAACAAACTGGAAATAAGGACAGGAAGAAATTAAAATGTACCTGAAATTCATGAGGTAAGAATATGTGCCTCTGTACCACTTCATTCAGCTATTTGTAATTATTATAATTATTTTAACTATTTTATCAGCAAGTTAGTGTAGTCACATATTTTTGTATGGAGTGAATGCTGACTTAAGACAGTTTGCCCCACTCCCACCCACCCCACAGACTGTGCTTATTTAATTATTTTATCAGTATAATATCATAATCTTATAATTCAGCAAGTTAGTGTGGTCACATATTGTTGTATGGATTGAATGTGTTTTTCTTTAGCTAGTGTTTTATACAGATATGTATAATGGTAGTAGAAAACATGCAACAAGGTATGAACTCTGCAGCCATTTTGTAGGGGGTCCCTAGCATGGCTGACACTTAGCTGGGCCTTGGACCCGAAAACGTTGACAACCCTTGGAACAAATAATCATGTGCTCTTTGAAAACTACACACATGCGCTTGTGCACACACACACACACACATATATGTTTGTGTGTGTATGTGTGTGTGTGTATATATATATATATATATCACCAAAATGGTGTGTTTTGGGAGACTGTTTATGGCCAGTGTATGACAATAAACACTCCACACACATTTGAAAGGGTGAGTGGTCATCTATTCCAATGTGCTTTGCTTATTTCTCCAGGCTTTTATAGGAAAAGGATGTTCCTTCACTTGAGTATATTTTATGCCTAGGGAGGATTTGGACATCCTTTGAAATTAGTTTTATCTCCCAAGCACCAAACTCGCTATAGCCCACTCTATATCATATTATTTTTTATTCTGTGATGGTTTTGGGAGGACTCCAGACCTATTAGGCAGTCTGGGTGAGAGGGATACAATACTTCAGTTCCTTGAGGGGCCAGGTTAGGCATCAGACCCATAAAATAGTTTGTGGAGATACATATTTTTTATTCTCTGACAGGTCGGGTAGGGCTTGGGATTTGTACGGTTGCTGAGGGGAGAGGGACATATTTGTTTTATTTCCTGATAGTCCAGGTATGGCCTGGGGCTCATTAGCAATTGGGTGGAGGATGAGGGACAGATTTTTTGTTTTATTCTCTAAGACATCATTTTAAATACTGGGCCCATTAGCTGGCTGGGGAGGGAGACAGATTTTGTTTTATTCTCTGATGGCCATTCTGCTGTGCAGCATGCTGGGTTAAAGAGAGCATGGCAGTGGTAGGTGCAGCAGTGCAGCTGCAGGCAAAAGCCTCATATGCAATGTTTGAGCCCCTTAGTGTCGCCTGAGTGGATGAGCATGGGGAGAGCAGTGTTTTACTACCCTGTCTGCTCCACATTCACCAGTTTGGTGCTGCTCCTCCTTATCTGTTTGGCTAAGCAAATGGGCCAGGTTGGGAATGGAACCCAGTAAGCAGCTGGAGGGAGAGGCAGACAGACACAGGTGAGCAGGGATCTCATGCATACCAATGAGGTGATGGAACTCCTTTGTGGAAGTAGAAGGTAATTGTGACAGACTGGTCCTTACCAGACTCAGCCTCTATCATGAGTACCAGCTTTCTCACTCCACTGGCAGCTGCCACCACTCAGCTTAGGCAGTCTTTTGGGGAGTATCCAGGTTCATGTCCCTTCCAAGCCACTGCTCACCCAGTAAAATGTTTGTTGCTCAAGGTCACACAATCACCCCCTCTGTCACTGCTGCAAACACCTTACTATGGACATAGTATATGGAAACCATAGCCTTCTTTTACTGGGGCAGAAAACCAGTTCTTGTCAGTCATAGATTCATGAGTTGTATCTCAAAGGAGTCAGTCACAGACCGTGAAATATAAAAACAGTAATTTTAATATTTCAGGTTAGCAACACAGATTCTACAGGATTCTACAGGATAACAAACTATAGGGAACAATAATTTAACGGAAACGGGGGAAAAAAAGTTTGTTTACATTAAGAATTAGCCCAGAATAAGTCTATCCCTTGCAGGTTTTTTTGTGCCTACCACTGCCTTCACTGTCTTTCTATGACTGACTATCCATTCGTACTAGAGCGCAAACCCATCCTGCAGCATGTCACATTTTGTCTCCCAGCACGCATTAGGTAAACCAGTCTCTTTTAGTTTGAGATATCAGTTCCTGAGAAAGGTTTTTCCTAGCTTGTTCTGGCTGACATCAGAGATCCTGATATTCATGACAAGGCCTCTGATACGCTGAACAGCAGGCATGCTCACAAGTCTAAGTGAAAGTTAAAGCCATCACAGTAACATACATCAGTTCCTGTTCCTGTCTTCCCTTCTTACTCGCCTTTTGTTAGCAATACACTGCATAGGTATCGCAATGCAGCCATAAAAATGGGAGGTTTAACCAAATGGATAATTAGTTTTTTTCTAGAGCCGACACTGTGTAGTTGCTTATTTAAGTCAGAACTCATGGCTGGGTGTGCAGTTTTGCTATAATAACTGAATGCTCCATGTAGGCCAGGTGCTGAGTTCCTGCAACCTCCCCCTCCCAGGAAGTTCGATAATTATAGCATCACCGCTCTCCTTGGAGTGTGTTATCACACTTACATTGTAGTGAGAAAAAGGCCCAAGCCCTAAAGAAAAGACAATGTAACTGACATCTACGGTTATACAGTAATAGCTGAACCGTCCATCAGGTTGGATTGCTCCAATCAGAGTACAGGATTTCGTGTACCCATTTAAGAAATGGAAAAAAAAAATCTAATACAGCTAAAGGAAGTTCACAAATGCAAGGACAAATCCCAATGAGAGTCACACTTTTCCTTTCATTTCTATGATTGGATTTCTAAATTTGCCTTGCAGTGACACACAGTATGCTGTACTTGGGACAGATAGAGGAGGAGTTATTTGAGTCAGTAAAAAGACTTCCTAGTTGCTCATTGCAACACCAGAAAGGAATGTATTGTGATTCACATGTGAAAACCCAAGGGCCTTAATTAGCTGAACTCTCATAGCTCATTTGTTTAAGAGCTAAAGCACGGATTGCTGAGGTCCTGTGTTCAAATCCCAGAGAGAGTTACACTTTTCCTTTCATTTCTACAATTGAATTTCTAAATTTGCCTCATAGACCTAAAAGAAGTTCACAAATGCTAGGAAAAAGTAGAACAAGTTCTGGCACAGAACCCAATAGGGCTGCAGGTGAGGAATTTGGTGTAAAAATAATAAAAATTACAAAAGTTATCAGCCCATATTAGTGAAATATAACATCGTTTTGTAATATTCAAGCACCACATTTTCAACATAGCTTTGTTATAGCCCTATCTCGTGAAGAAGGGCAGATCAGATATTCAACTCCTGCCCAAAAGGTGAAGTGTTTGTTCCTGTTCACCTTGTATTACCAATGTCTGTTTATCTGCTGGTGTGGTATTGCTGGGAAGGGCTACTTGGGGAGTGAAATGGTGAGGGATAGCTTCTCAGAGGATTGTACCCTGCTACCGTGTATGCCAGTACCATTCATTCTCTTGCTGGAGGCACCTTGTTATACAAGATTAATCACTTTCAGCCCAGGTTCCCATGAAAGGTTAACTAGCTATGACAGGGTGGAGTATGGTGGGACTGTATCCCCCCAAATAAAATTTACATTTCGATTTGAATTGAGTCTTGTAAATCAGTTCACAATTATGACACATTTTTGGAATGGGTGGACTATAGTGCAAGACTAAAGGTAGTAAAATGAAAATGTGGCAGCAGAGGGATGTTTACAAAAATACCCAAATTCTGGTCAGAACCAATACAGCTGCTTAGAGTGAGGGGAGTGTGGCAAGAGTGAGTAAAAGAATACTCGGAGCTCTTGCCATGCTCTCACTGCACCAGAGTCTATCGCACGCATGTGTGGAAGTAAATGTAGAAGTACAGCATTAAAGTAGTATAGTGCATGCTGGCTACATAAGGGAGCTCACCAGTGGTCACAAACATATTGTTATTAGAATGTATCAAAATCTAAAAAGTAGCCATTCAATTAATTATGGAACTAATAAAGAATATTCACACATGATGCTGAATTATTAATAAGAAAATAATCTGAAAAGTATTAGAATGAAACAATGGAAACTTTTTAAAACAAATGACTATGTAGAGTCAAGCTCATTAATTATAAACATACTGGCATGTTTTTTTTTACTCCCTATGAATTGTCATGGAAAGAAGTGTGTAGGAGCACAATCTGTTATATTAAAACCATGGGAGTGGTCTACAGCTACCTGTGATGCCATAATTAAAGTGTCTTCCTGCCTGCAACACATTTGTATTTGCTTTCTCAGAGAAAAGGGCTCATACTGACCTTTTCACCTACTGTTGGCCTGCAAATGGGTGTTGCAGGCTCTCCAATATGAACAACAGGTACCAGTTTTCCCTCTATCCCCACCAACAATTTGAAGTGAGATTCACAGCCCTAGCACCGGGTAAGTAACAAAACAAGCAGTTCTCTGGATAACGCCTGAACAACTTCCATTCTGTAAATCTAAAAACAGAGTCCCATACCACCAGAACCTGATGCTAGCCTGCACTAGACTTAGGCATCCCCCGTGTGGAATCCATGTCGCTTGGTGCATCATTGCCCAGTTGCCAAACCTCTTCCCCTGCCTATCATTACCAGGCTGTACTAAAGGTGCAAACTTGTTGGAGTGGGTGAAAGAAAGAGCAAAAAAGAAACAGGGTGGGAAAGGAAGGTACAGTCTGGGGGCCAGATTTTCAAAACTTTGTGCTGGGAACAAACCACTTGCATTTGGTTTGTGCAGGTCTGCTATATTCAAAAGTCCAAAGAGCACTGACAAGCTGCATTAGCACCAGGTGAAAAGAGGGGGCTTGTACTTGAACACAGGTGCAATGCTATATTCAGTGCATTAGTGCCACGCAAAGCATTTTTTGCGTGTCTTGGTGTGACACTTTGTGTGGTGCAAATTACCACCCAGGAAAAAGTAGTCTTAACACTGGGCAAACCAGTTTTGCATGACATAGAACCATGGTTTAATTAACTCTGTAATTCACAAGTGTGAATTACGGAGTTTGGGAGGATCTGCCAGCAGTAGTTTATTGACCCTAACTAGTAAATTTTAAACATAGAAAGAAACCAGACATTGCAGAAACATGCCGCACACTGATGGGACCTCCTATGTTGCCATCATCTGTCACCAGTCGCAATCATGCCAGGCATTATTTGGTGACCGGGCACCCAGTGAATATCATGGGAGTGTCCATACAGCACACACCTGCAGACCATCCTTTGGTGGACACCAAGAGAATCCAACACACACATGCAGCACTGGGGACATGGAGGGTGTCGAGGGAAGGGTGTACAAATGGCCAGTCTACACCACATACTGGGTGCTGCCACAAGGCTGGGACAATCCACGTAGTGCAAATGGTCCACTGCAGAGAATACCCCAACACCAGTGTGCCTGTTAGATGGTATGTGCCCCCCAGCCACATACCACACATCTCTACAGACACCACAGCACACACAGCCAGCCATGTTTATGTCACCGTGAGTATCCCCTCCCAGTGGTGCAGCATTTGTGAGTCACACAACAGTATAACAGTAATGGCCACTGCCAGTATACACCTGCAAGATGGGTCTGTCACTGTGTAAAGTGCAGCAGTCATTGATGCCCTACACACCAATGGCATTGCTGTGTCCCTCACACTACTGGCCCCTTTGTTACTGTAGTGTCTTCTGTGCACTGTAGCAGGAACTACAGTTTGACTAATGCATATAGCATCACCACTTGTGCATGTGCTGCGTAGTCCCCTGGGGCACAATATTCTATGTGGTTTTGTACAAATGTAGCCTATAGCTACCACCACGCTCTTCCAGACTGACCTATAGGTGGGTCTGTGGGCAGACCCAGCTAGCCCCTGTACTTCCAGACTGACCTACAAGTAAAGCTGTGGGACCCTGCAATAGTGCTGGGCAAACTGCATGCAAATCAGGACATGAGATTCTAATGTGGATGTTTGCCCACAGACTTCCTAAGTAGGTTCATTTGCATGTCACTTTTAAATATAGCAAGTATGTGCCTTGGGCAAATGTGACAGTGCTGGGAAAATGTCTTAGCTTTGCACAAAACCTGCACAAATCTGTCTGCATCAAGCAACTGTTTCGTAAACACACACACACACACTTCATTTTTTCAAAGCACACAACAGCTGAGTCTCTGTCTACCTGTCTCTCTTTCTCTCACTCTCTCTCACTAACTCTCTCACACTCACTCCCTCAGCCAGTAGAAGCTTGTGCCCTGCTGGGGCACCATGTAAACCACAATAGTAGGGCCCCCAACAGACATTGTTGCCAGTGGGGGAGGGGTTGCAGCAGGGCCATTCCCTCCCAGCCTTAAGGGTAAATCATCACCACTGTCCTTTTTTTTCTCCCTCTCCCTTGTCCCTAAGAGTTCCCCTGTATTCTGCTGGGTGCCGGAGTTATGCCTACAAGCCTCTCACATGACTATATCTGATATGATACAGTAAAGAGCCACAGGCTGCAACCTGCAGCTACTGCACACTAGAGAGACCAGCATTATACATCCGAAACCCTTCAGGGTCTGATCTGATGTGCATACCAGCAGTACTGAATCAGACCTTGGTCCCAATATTTTTAGTTAGATAGTTAAGGCAGGACTGAACTGTCTCTTTTGGGAGTGCCCAGATAGAAGACCTGCATTTTTGCCATTTGTCCTTGTTTTGAATTACAAATAGTGATCCCTTTAATTTTAAACTTAATAACCATGCAGATTAAATAGCGGCATGTACACCAAACATTGGGCCTATGACGATTCAAAAACTGTGTTACCCAGTAGAAGACAGAGTGCCCTTAGGGACCGTGGTAATAGTCTAATTGCTGTGCCTGTTAGCTGAGACTGTGAGGGACTGACAGGGATGAGGGGGAGGTGGGAGGGGATTGCAGAGATAGGGTTTGATACCCACAACCTCCTCTTGCATACTGTGTGACCCTGAGTAAGTCAATTAACCTTCCTAGTGTCGCCACTGAAAACTGGCCCAGTTTCTAGTGAGACTTACCTTTTTACCAAAGGAATAACTAGTTACAGAAGAACAAGACTTGATAACATTGTTCTAGTATTAACATTTGGAGCAGCAAGGCATAGCAGAGCATTCATTTATCAAACAGGCTCATTCACTTATAAATGGATACTTTTTCTAGACCAGTAATAGAAAGCAAACAAAAAGAAACAAACAACAAACTAATCAAGTTATGCCTGCTGTATGACTGGTTTTGTAGTTCTAGTTTATTTCTGAACTACATAACTTAGACATGTGGGAGTGTTGACAGTAGAAATTCCTACATGATGACTCCCAGCTTTATGTGCACTTTCTCTCCCACCTCCCCTTCCTCTCCTCCCCCTTATTTACCCTCTCTGTCTAGTTAGCCTATCCCACCCTTTCCCCTCCTTATCCTACTCAAGTCTGTGTAATGTTGTTGTGTCATGAAATTGTTGTACAATCCTCACTGCACTTCTATACCCTGTTGTACTGTTGTTGGTTATGTGATTCACCATGTATCCTAGTTGCTATCTGTGTGATTTACTATGTATCCCAGTCCCCTTCCCCCAGGAAGTACTGTGAGATGAGCATCCTGTTGCTCAGTGTAACTATCCTGGTGAAACATTTCAATAAATAAATAAATCTGAACTGAGCATATGTAAGGATTCTAAGGAGGAAGGGGAAGTCAGGGTCTACTTCTTACATTGTTCTGTCTCCCATACAACACATGTGCCTAATTAGCCATGTGCTACTGGGTCAATATTCACTCAAAGTAAGGAGATAATGAGTTAACCCCTAGGCTGCTGAAAGAACTAGAAAGAATCCATTTGACTGAGCTGGACAGATGTTCATTCTACAGCCCTGCAAGGATTAAATGACAGCAGCTTCAAAAGGTGTTTTTTTGTTTATATCCTGAGAAGTTGGGAGGCACAATAGCATCCCTCCTGTCTCTAAGGCAGAGCAACCAATAGTAAAAATCAGAGTGGTAGTGCACTATTTTGCAGTTTTAGATGGATATGTCTAAAATCCAAAAAGAAAGTTCCACAATAAGCCATTTTTAGAGCTGATGCAATAGGGCTGCAGGCTCCACCTACCTGCAGCCCTAAAAACAACTATCAATACAGTATAGCCCCAGTAATCCAATCCCCAGTTTATCAAAAAGCCCTAATGAATCTCCTGACATAGCTTGGACTACCTCATTGCATTCCTGTCATGGTTACAATTTTCCATGTGCTCGCGCTCTCAAACTTTGGCAATCAGCTTATGCGATCTGACACTTACAACCAATCTGTTTTCAGACAGCTGATAACTAAAGTGGCTTCACTTGAGCATAGGTTAAATACTATTAGGTTACTGTTGATCAGAGGATGTACTGTTTGCTTGTGAGTTTTGCAGAATGGAGCTGAAAAGTAATCTGGCTAAGAGAAAAAGAAATATCTCGACTGTTACCCAAAAACTTCACTTCCTCGAGTGTCTTGAAAATGGTGAGATAGTAGTGGTACTGGCAGCTGAGTATGGCAACATGAAATCTACAGTATGCAATATCAAAGAGGCAAAGCATAAGTTGCAGGAGTTCACCATGACAATGGATGGTACACTCAGTACTGACCTTCAGAAAAACATGCGTCAGTGTGATGACTAAGAGAGTGATGCTACAAACTTCCTCTGGTTCTAACAGAGGAGAGAGACAGAAAGGAACACCCATATCAGTGCAAAGCAACAAACTCCACCTTGACTCAAGGCCACCTGATATGTACATCTGAACTGTCTTGTCTTTCTATGGGTGTTGCTAAGCTGGGGAGAGGGTTGGGGTGGGTCAAGCCTATATGGATGGATAGACTCTACTTTTCCTGTTATACTTGTACCAAGTAATGGCCTGTATGTTGAAAATGTAATAAACTTGAATTAAAAAAAAAAGAGCAACAATCTCCACTCCCAACTACTTGCATGTGCCTGGTATGTGTGAAACAGTCTCAAGAAATAACACCAGCACCATGAGGATAAAGTAAAAAATTGGCTTTATTCAAATAATGCCAAACACCAATAGCTTGGTACAAACAAAACTGCAACTAGTTTTGCTAGTGCAGCAATATCAGGAGTTTTGTTTGTACTGATCTGTTGGCATTTAGCAATATTCGAATAAAGCTGATTTTCCACTTTATCCTCATGGTGCCAGAGTTTGTTTCTTGGAACACCCATATTGGGGCCAGTACCAAAGGATAAAATGTTCCTTTTTCATCAGAAATCTGGTGGCTGCACTAAGTTTGTTGCCAGCGATGGCTGGTTACACCATGTCAAAATGATATCAAGCAGCTCCATTTTCATGGCAAGAAACTCAGGGCAACTCACCAGAGCATCCCTCCCTTCATGCAGGAGTTCAGTCAGATGCTGACAAATAATGTAGATCAAATCTGCAATGCTGATGAGACAGGCCTTTACTGGTGCCATCTCCCAGACAAAACTGTTGCCCATGGCAGTGAGCGCAAAGCCCCTGATCACAAAAAAACAACGACGGAGTGATCATCCTGGGGTGCTGAAATGCAAATGGAACCCAAAAACTCCCCTCACTGTTGGTTACTAAATGAAGGGATCCTTGCTGTTTCTGCAATGTTAATTGAGTCAACCTACCCATCCTGTACAAGAATCAAAAGTCAGCTTGAATGGATGATTAACATTTTTTACACTGGTATGAAACCAATTTTGTACCCAGTATTAGATTTTTTTTCACTTATGTTCTGCACTTAAAAACTATCCTGCTCCTTGATATTGCACCTGCCCACCCTGAAATGCCCACATTCAAAGCCAGAGATAGGGAGATAAGCTGTGTGTTCCTGTCAATGAACGCTACATCTAAGCTGCAACCATGTGATTAGGCTTTTTTTTAAACCTAGAGTGAAACTACAGAAAGTGACTTTTACAAAACATCCCGAATGACAAAAAATGGAACCAGCTCCCTCCAGGATATTGCTAAATCACTGCATTGAAGGATGTCATGTAAATGATAGCCAGCGCATGGAATTCGTTTCAGCCACCTCAGTGTGGGCTTCATCAGAGAGTAAAGTGATTCATATAAGCTCATTATTTATACACTTGGAGAAAATTGATTAATCACACACAATTCATTATTTCAAAAGTTGTAGCCAATCAGTAATCACTAATCAGTATATACAATAGCTGCTACATCAATACCAGCAAACTCATAGTATAACAAACAAAACAATTAAAAGAAAAGAATGTATTAAAATAGTCATCCTATTTTTCGATGATCAATTTTGTAATGTAAATTATGATGTTTAAGAGATCCTTCAGCAATCCCCCTGGGGTTTGCAGAGCTCCCTTCAGGTATCCGAAGGGTCAAGAGGACCTAGGACAAGAATCTGAAAAAATGATGAGTGCCTGCTTTTTAATTAAATGCTACTCCTAGTTCATTATTACTTACATTAAAACCAACTCATGCAAACATTATTGTGGAGACATAGAAGTACTAAATAAGCAGATGAAAGGGGAGGAGGGGGAAGGGGAAAATGGGGGGGTGGGAGATGAGGGGCGATAGAGAGCGCCTGAGAGCATTCTATTATTTCCAAAAAAGGTAAGATCTCAAATTTACCATTCAGACCCAGGTGTCTAAGCACACTCAGTCTGTATATTCAGTCCTGCTCTTCTTTCTTCAGTGCACCCTCAACATTGCCTCCTCTGATATTCCTTGGTATGGCTTCATTATCCATAGCTTTAAACTTGTGCTCAGATCTATTGGCCTGTGAGTTAATATGCATTGCCATAGCATATTTCTCATTCTTATTTCTGACAGCTGACAAATGTGCATTAATCCTGAACCTGAATTGCCTCTTAGTTTTCCCTATATAGTATTGGCCACACGTACATGTATGGAGGTAAATCACAGCTTCAGTATTACAGTCAATGTGACATTTGACCCTCTCCATGTCACAAGTTTTTGGACTTTTGAACTCAGATCCAGTTTCCATCAGGCTACAAGTGTTACAGTTGCCACATTCTATGGTTCCCCATTTTTGTGGATATCCATATTTTTGGGGGGCCAAGTAACCATGTAACAATTGGTCTCTAAGGTTGGAACCTCTTTTATAAGAGATCCTTACTAATACTTAATAAGCACAGCATGAAGCTATGGTGTGCCTCGAAAAATCTTAAGATTATTTCTGACTATATCAACAACCTCTTTAGTATCACTACCAAATGTTGTTACAAAAGTCATAATATCATCTCCCTTTTTCTTTTTATTCTTTGTCAACAATAAGGATTCTTAAGGGTCATGTCTGAGAGGGATCTTGCCATAGCAATGTCTTCTTCCCTGTAGCCACTCTCTGAGCCTGCTAGTGACCTCATCTGCTCTTGCCAAGTACAGTACATGTCATCACTTCCACAGTTTCTTCTCACTCTGATAAACTGGTCCTTTGGGAGGTTCCTAATTAATGTACATGAACTGGGTGACAGCTGCAGGCATGTAAAAGGCTATTCCTATCTGTAGGCTTCTTAAAAAGATCTGTCACTAGAGATTCATCACCAGTTTTGTATATGGTGATGTCTAAGAAATCAATATTATCCCTGGCTGCCTTCATTTTAAACCTTAAATTAGGATTTGACCCCTCCAAAAATGAGACAAAGTTAGAAAGTTTCTCCACTGAGCCTCTCCATATGAGAAAAATGTTGCCAATAAAGTGCCTATACAGATCTATATGATTTCTGTAATGGTTAAACTGACTATCATAGACATATTTCTCCTCCTATGCTCCTAGATACAGATTAGCATAGTTGGGGGCCAGTGTTGCCCCCCTAGCTATTCCTTTCACCTGCCTGTAGTTCTTGTTTTCAAACAAAAAATATTGTTTTTAAGAACCATGTCTGTTACATCTAAGAAGAAATTGATCTTATTTTGAGAGGTGTCTGAATGTGAGAGTAGGTACTGTTCAGTGGCTTTCAGGCCCCCATCATGGGGATGTTGGTGTATACGGCATCTATGTCCAAAGTCACCAATAACCATTCTTGTTCTTGGAGACATAAGTCTATGGCAGTTAGTTTAACCCTTATTGAAATCATGTAGATCTGTATAGGTGCTTTATTGATAACATTTTTACAACTGTGAGAGGAGCCAACAGGAATATTGCATGTACAAAATGAATCATGTCATGTTTTCTGTCTGTGGAACTGACTGAAGGTATAAATAGTCTCCTCCACCTTACCCTCCTCCAAGAAGTGTTTTCCACCCTCAAATAAATACGCTTTCATGTTAGTCAATGGTTGCAGGGTATATTTTATTTCTTCAAAGGGTGGTACAAGAACTGAAACCTGAGTAGTGGAAGGCAGCATTGTTTTTTGGAGGGAAGTAAGATCCACCCCACCTCCATCCAAAAAGCTCCAAAAGATACATCCCACCTTTTATATATTCATGTGGGAGGGGCATGAGGTTGATCTATCATGTTGAAAGAAGGCTCACTAGTTTGGGATATGGACCAATGACCAGAACATGTCTGTGGAGTCTCTGCATTTTGTTAAGGACTAGGAGGACAGAAGATACTTAAATGCCTTCAAATTGATTTAAATACCCTTGGAACAAATGATTATCAGAGTAACCTGGTGTCTCAAAAGGAGAGACTAAGAAGTGTCTAGAAACTACAGTTTCCAAGGATTCAGCTTCCAAGGAAAATTGACAGCTTTCAGGAATTTCTTAAACATCTATATACTAAAAACAAAGTTCAGTTTTTGGGATTAACAATATTTGTTTACCATATGCTAGCTATCTATCTATCTATCTATCTATCTATCTATCTATCTATCTATCTATCTAGTTTGTCATTTTAGTAGTTTCAAAACCTTGAAAGCACTGGTGTTAGTAATGCATTTAGAAATACATTTTTTAATTGTCTTTACAGATAAATCATGCAGGTTCATGTGAGGGCACATTTTTGGGGGAGGGGGTTCAAATTATTTTAATCATGGGCACAGTACTTGGTAAACACAATCTGTGATGAAGTGTATTTTTCTTTTTAAGTTTGAGAAGTGGAGTTGACTTGCACAGTTGGATAGTACAGGCATCATAGAAAGCTATTAGAAGTAGAATGGGTTAAACACTTTCTGGAACCTTCTGCATAACAAGTTCCCCTAGACACCTCACAGCACCTCATTAAGCCATTTGACATCACCATCCAAAGAGCAGTCAGTGCACTTCTTTGCAGGACATTGCATAGCAAGAGTCCAAGCCTTTCCTTTTTCCAAATAATACAGCAACTTCATTCTCAGTCAGGCAGTTCTGGGCTGGGCTACTGTTTAAATTCTACTGAATATTCTTAGCTTGCAATCTGTGACTATAGGTGTTTACAACTGAATGACAGTAACCACATTCGTTTCACTTGCAAATGCATAGGCATTTGTGCTTCTAATTTCTATGTGACACTGTAGGTTACACATAGAATCTGATAAGTTCATAATATGCTTTATTGTGATTCAATGAACTGATAAATGGGGATTTTGGTTTATTTTACAAATTAATTTCTCCTGATCATGGATATAGTACAACAAAAATTTCTCAACACAATTTTAAAAAATAAGAGGTTTAGCAGTAATATAGCTGATATGGTGTAAAGAGCTGCTCCCTGGAAAATTACCTGGTTTTGGGGGTGGGAGGTTGCCTCAAGTAGAATGGGACTTCATGAATGGGGGAGCTCATAACAGCAGAAGTGGCATGTTGGCATAAGAAGCTTAATGGTATGGATGTAGAAGGACCAGTATTTAAGCATGACTTTGGTAGAGGATTAATTGAAATTGGGGGGGAGTGAGTCTTGGTATTTCAAACATAATGATTTTCTAAAACTTCAGCCTACAATGGGTTAGATGTTGTAGCCATCTGTACAGTATATAACTAAGCCACATACAGTGGGCTATGGGTAAAACCCAGCTCACCAGACCCAGGCCAGAGCTGTAAAATCTGAACTGGGCACAGCTTGTGCAAATATTGCTGATCCGGTAGAGCAGCAAAAAAAGATAAACTATGCAATATAACACACCTACCCCAGTTTACATTTACCTAATGCCCATTTTAGGCCTTGTATAGTAATATCTTCCTTCAAGTGAACAGCTTGTAATGAAATATGTTGAATTTACATTGGCATTTGGGCATATGCACTTTTTTTATTATATGAATTTTGTGTGTGAACTGTATATCAGTCTCTAAAAAAAACAATTAAACACATCGTCCTCAAAAACTTGTCTCAACATTGTGTTTATCTTCCACCTTGTCACAACATACAGTTGTCTCAGCAGTGTTTTTAGTTAGGGTACAGTACCTTTATGTGTACAATGGCCTGGTTCTGTTGAGTCGATTGCTATAACAGTGCATAGAATAAAGTGCAAAACATATAGGTAACTGTAATACAGATGGTGGTATTATTTTTAATTAAGCAATGGCAAGGAAAAATGTAAGAAGCTGATTGGCTGCTGACCCATTGAAACAGTGATGTTATTACTCAATAACATCACTGCAACTTTAGATTTGGACCATTCCTTGCATTTTCTCTTAAGAAGTATTTTTCCACACTAAAAAAACATCCTTTAAAATGTATTTTTTATTCTGTATATAACAACAAGCCATTGTATAATTGCAATAAGGCACTCCATGGTGTGTGTTACTGTGTAATAATGTCACTCCTGGGGTGGTGGAAGCACTTGGCTTTGCCTCGTGCTTCCACCCACATCAGAAGTGACGTTATTACATGATACACATACCCTGTCATGCCTTATTGCTTAAATATGCCCTTTCTCAATGTACTGTACTTTGATTCAGTTAATGTATGCAACAGCCTTCATGTGAACACTCCAGGCTTCTTTTTGACTCCTGGTGTCTATTTGCTTTAGATATTGTATATTGTTTGAACTGCTTTGGTCTTCTTGATGTTTTGCCTATGTGCCTAAACTATGTAATCTGTTTATCTACTGCTACCCATGTATCTCCAGTGAATGATTATTATAACTGTCTGCTCTCCAAGTCATTGTTTTTTGACTTAACTGTGTTGTCTTTGTATTTATTTCTACGAGGTGCCTTTGTAAATGAGTTTTTGACTCAAAGGTTTGTAAATCTGATATTTTTTAAATAAACAAATGTTTATGTTTAAGCCCATGAAACACCCTTATCTAGTTAATCCATTCACAGTCATAGTGGCTCTGCCAGATCCTGTTCTTGTATGGAGAGGCTAATTGGAGGAACTTTCTAACTTTGTCTCCTTTTTGGAGATAAAAAAATGTGGATAGCCACTAAACAAAATGGGGAACAAAAATGTGGCAACTGTAACAATTGTAGTGTGATGGAAACGGTATCTGAGTTCAAAAATCCAAAAAGTAGTGACATGGAGAGGGTCAAAGGTCACATTGACTGTAATACTGAAGCTGTGATATACCTTCTTACATGTACATGTGGCCAATACTATATAGAGAGAACTAAGAGGAAATTCAATTTCAGTGTTAATGAGCATTTGTCAGCTGTTAGAAAAAAGGATGAGAATTACGCTATGGCAATGTATATTAACTCACAGGCCAATTGATCTGTACACAAGTTTAAAGCTATGGATATTAAAACTATACCAAGGAATGACAGAGGAGGCAATGTTGAGGGTGCTCTGACCAAAAAAGAGAAGGAGTGGATATACAAACTGGGTGCACTTAGACACCTGGGACCGAATGGTAAATTTGAGATCTCACCTGTTTATAAAAATAGAATGCTCTCAGGCTATCACAAAAACATAGAAACATAGACGTTGATGGCAGATAAGGACTGCAAAGCTCATCCAGTCTGCCCATTTTTTTCCCTACCTTATAAATGTGCCATCTGCCTTGCTCTGTCAATGGCCTATCTATTCATACTAATCTGTGTTGCTCCATTATGCCTATTCCATGCCTGTTTGAAGCCCTGCACTGTATTCTATCCACCACTTCCTGAGGTAGGCCATTCCTTGCACCCACCATCCTTTATGTGAAAAAGAACTTCCTCACACTACCCCTTAATTGGCCTCCCTCTAATCTCATGCTGTGTACTCTTGTCCTGCTATTTTTCTTATATTGAAACATTAGACTCTTTCACCTTGTTAATTCCCTTAAGGTGTTTGAATGTTTCGATCATATCATCTCCCTCCCTCCCTCCTTTGCTCTAGGGTATACATATTGAGCTCTGTTAAGCTGTCCTCATATGTTTTCTGATGCAGTCCCTGCACCATTTTGGTTGCTCTTCTCTGGACTGCCTCAATTTGGTTAATGTCCTTGTGAAGGTGTGGCCTCCAGTACTGCACATAGTACTCCAGATGAGGGCCTAACCAATGTCTTGTAAAGAGGCATTATTACCTCCCTTTTCTGACTTGTGATACCCCTACTAATACACCCCAACATCCCCCTAGCTTTACCCACTGCTTTAGTGGTCTGCTTGGATGATTTTAGGTCATTGGTGATGATGATGCCCAAGTCTCTTTTTTCCCTTTTGACTGCCAGCAACTCCCCTCCCAGTCTATAGGTGGCTTCAGGGTTTCTCTTCCCTATCTACATGATCTTGCACTTCTTTGCATTAAACCCCAGTTGCCACTCTTCAAACAATTTTGCTAGTTTATCCAGATCTCTTCTCTTTCTACCCACCCCATCTGGATCATCTACTCTGTTGCAGATCTTGGTGTCACCTGCTAACAGACAAACCATACCCTCCAGTCTATCTGCAATATCACTGATGAAGCTATTGAAGAGGACTGGCCCCAGGACTGATCCATGAGGTACCCCACTTGTGACTTGTCTCACTTTTGACTGTATACCATTTACCACCACTGTCTGTTTTCTGCCTGTCAACCAGTTTGCCACCCAGTTGACCAACGTCTGACCCACCCTGCACCTACCCAGCTTATTAATCAATCTTCTATGGGTAACAGTATTGAAAGCTTTGCTGAAGTCAAGGTAGGCAACATCAACTGCTCCCCCTTGGTCCACCACTCTGGTTACCCAATCAAAGAAACCTGAGATTAGTTTGACAGGCCCTTCCTTTTGTAAACCCATGCTGTCTTGGATCCTATGCTCCTATAGATTCCAGGTGTTGCACTATCCTTTCCTTAAGGAGTGCTCCATAATCTTTTGCACTACTGAGGTAAGAATGACAGGTCTGTAGTTCCCTGCCTCCTCCCTGCTACCACTCTTGTGGAGCAGGATCACATGCACCCTCCTTCAGTCTTCTGGGACCTCTCATGCGCTCAGAGACTCACTAAACAGTTCTGATAATGGCTCTGCTAGTTCCACCATTAGCTCCTTTAGTACCCTGGGATGTATGCCATCAGGTTCCATTGCCTTGTCCACCCTGAGATTATCGAGCTCTTGTAGGACCCTTTCTTTTGTGAAGGAACTAGTGCATACCTCCTTCCCTCCTGTGTCCATGGTACTGAGCTGTGGGCCATGCCCTACTTTCTTTTCAGTGAATATTGTGCAGAAGTATCTATTTAGGATAGATGCTTTTACATGGTCCTCCTCCTCACACTCCACCTTATCATTTTTGGTCTTAGCAATTCCCCTTCTGGACTTTCTTCTTTCTCTAATGTATCTATAGAAAGTCTTGTCACCTTCTTTTACTCTTTGTGCTTGTATTTCCTCAGTTAGGGCCTTTGCCTGCCTTACTGCCTTCCCTGCTTCCCTTAGGGAAATTTGGTATGCCTCCTTGTCTTCATCCCGCTGTGTTCCCTTATATTTCTTGAAGGCCAGCCTTTTGGCTCTCACCTTTTCTGCTACTGTTTTTGAGAATCAAAGTGGTTTACTTCTTCTTTTGCACTTCCTTTTCTCTCTAACACAATGGGAAGTTGCTTCAAGTATTGCTTCCTTAATGTTTGCCCACTTTTCCTCTACCTCCTCACCTTTATTTCTTTTTGCCAGGGCTAGCTTAACTCTGTTGGCCATCTTTACAAAGTCAGCTCCTCTGAAGTCCCATATTTGTGCCTTGGAATGGGATGATTTAGTTCTAGTGGCCAAATTGAACCATACCATGTGATGGTCACTGGCCCCCAGGTGACCTTTTACCTGGAGATCTGTGATCCTTTCCCTATTAGTCAGTACTAGATCTAGGATAGCCCTGTCTCTTGTGGGTTGTTGTGCCGGTTGTTTGAGGCCCTTCCCCTGCAGGGAATCCACCATGTGTCTAGCTAGGGCAAATTTTCCTGCTGGTATTGACCAATCTGTATCTGGCATGTTAAAGTCTCCCATTATCAGAACCTCCCCTGTAGCTGTCATGTTTTGTGTATCTTCTAACAGTAATGTGTCTGTGTCATCCTCCTGGTCTTGGGGCCCATAGACAACTCCAGTTCGTATGGCTGTCCCATTTCCTGTTTCCAGGGTGACCCTCAGTTCTTCTGGCATCTTATGTGTATTCTGAATTTCTGTAGCTTTGATATTTTCATTGACATACAGGGCCACTCCACCCCCCCCCTTTGCACATCAGTCTCGTCTGAACAGCATATAGCCAGGTACTAAAGTCTCCCAAGTGTGGTTACTGGTAAACCACATCTCGCTAATTGCTACTGTGTCCAGTTTAGCCTCTGTCATTATTGCCTGCAGGTCAGGGATCTTGTTTCCCAGACTGTGAGCATTTGTGTACATGATTTTCCATTGGCCAGATTTCAGTGTGTTAGTTGTTGGGTGAGGTCTGGCATTTCCCATATACGTCGTAAGGGGAGCCAGACCTTTTTTCTTTACCTGGTGATGCAAATAAACTACAAACATGCTGAACTCCTGTTTCTAGCAGCCTTACATGTAATCTCTAGCTCCCCTCATCTCTTCCCTCACTTTTCCGCCTTCCCGCTCCTCCCCTCTTCTTTCATCTGTTCTTTCAGTACTTTTATGTTCTCCACAATAAAGTTTGCATTAGCTGGTATCAATATAAGAAATAATGAACTAGGAGTAACATGTTTTAATTAAAAAACAGGCACTCATTTTTTTTTCAGATTCTTGTCCTAGGTCCTACTGACCCCTCAGATACCTGAAGGGTGCTCTGCAAACTACACGCGGATTGCTGAAGGATCTCTTAAAGATACCAATTTGCATTAAAAATTGATCATCTGAGAGTAGGATGACTTTATTTTAATACATTCTTTTAATTATTTTGTTTATTTCTCTCTATGGATTTGCTGGTTTTGATGTAGCAGCCATAGTATGCTGTACACTGATTAGTGAGAATTACTGATTGGCTATAACTTTTAAAATACTGACTTGTGAGTGGTTAAAGAATTTTCTCAAAAGTGTATAAATAATGAGCTTGTATGAATCACTTTATTCTCTGCTGTAGTCCACACTGAGGTGGCTGAAACGTAAGAATCATCCTGCACTGTAGCTGGCATGTGCAGCAGATAAATTAGTTTAATTTAACCAGCAGTCTGAATGTCTTCATATGGTAGTGGTGAGTGCATTACCCCTTTAACTTCATTCAGTGACTCTCAAATGTTTAAATGCACTACCTTCTGAGTGCAAGCCACTTTTTTTTTTGTAGACTTTGTTTATGCACCTTACCATCAGTACATCTCTCAGGTATCCCACTCACAGCTCCTTTGGCTCCACCACCTGCCTGAACCGCTCTACAGATACTGTCAGCTTCAGGATTCCGGACTCCCCCAACCTCACAGAGAAGCCACAGAATCCCCAGGGGAGAATCAGAGATATGGCCGACATTGGATGTGTAGCAGGGGCTACCGATGGTTACCGTCACCTCACCTGATGATAGGGGGTATTTTATGAAGTTTTCAACCCAGGAGCTCGGACATGCAATGTCGTCCTGCTTGGTGTGTGCACAGTCCAATGCACACCCAAAAGACATCTGCCATAGCTCAGATCCCTTGCATTCTGCTGCCCAAGCACTGCAATCCCCCAGCCACCACCTGAGGTTGCTAGTGCATCAGCATGGGAGAAACTACCCTCCCCAGGGAAGGAGAGCAGTCCCTGGGATGCTCAATCCTCCCCATCCCCACCGACCCCCTATGGCCTGGGTTCCTTCCTTACTGGGCCTTTAAGCCTCAGAGAGTCAAGAGTTAGGCTGAATTATTGGCCTACATAGTAACTATTCCAGGATTACAGTTTCTACAATTCAGATTCTGCCCCAGGCAGGGCGGCGAAATGCAGCCAGTCAATTTGAGATGGATGTTGGTGCCTGGAGAGATACTCTGCACAGATTTTTTGAATTTGTAGCAGTCTGCCTTTGAGACGGATTCAATGTCTCCTCCTCAAGGACTAGTCTTACCTTAAATTGTAGCCCATGTTTTGATAGTTCCTCTCTGGCCTCTTCAGCTATCTGAAACTCCCTGCATCCTGACTGAAACTGTACCACCAGTCTAGTTGGGTAGGGTGTTGTGAATGTAATTGCTGCTTCTTTAAATGCAGGTAGAATGTCTGTATATTCTCTGTGGTTTCTTAAGGTTTGTGGAGCAGTCATTATCCAGGAATACATGTGTTTGGCCATAGAACACCTTTCCCCTGCACTATGTGGTGGTTAATATTTGCTCCTTAACTGCAAAATTGTGAAATCTGACCGCTATAGAGTGGGGTTGTGAATTTGGTTCAGTGGGACGAGGGCCCAAAAGAAAGCTCTATGCACCCTTTCTATTTCTACAGGGAGATCAGTAGGTAGTTCCAAACCTGTTTTTAAAAGAGTGACTACAAGGTCCTTTATGTCCTGTCCCTCTGAGCCTTCTGTAACACAATACAATCTTACATTTTTATGCCAAGCTCTGTTTTCGGCATTGTCTTGTCGAGCCTGTAAATAATCATTCTGTTCTTGTAAGTTGTGTATCTCCACCTCTGAATCATTCACTTGATTTTTCTACCACAGTTATTTGGTGCTCTGTGGTGTCTGTTCATTGTTCTAATTGAATTACATCTTTCCTTCGCTCCCCGTATAAATCTTTGATCTCCACACTGAATGATAAAAGTTCTTTGTAGATTTTGTCTAACTTTATTTATTTATTTTTAGCTGTTTTGTTCTTGGTGAGGGCATTTTGCCCCTGATAATTACCTTGGTACCTGGGAGTGTTCGGAATCTGATGCCTCAGCTGCAGACATCGCAATTCCATTGTTGTTACGCCTTTCCAGGATCAGTATCGCTTGTTTTGACAGTTTTCACATTATTCTGGACTCAGGTCCCCGACTCTCCTGTTTCTTTTTCAGTGTTTCTGCTGCTCAGATCGCTGGTCTGGGAGGATTTGGGAGGGAGTAGGCAGAGAGCTCAAAAGTTATGCGGCCATCTTGGTACTAGCCCGACTGGAAGTCATGTAAAGGCTATCTTGTTTGTGGCACAACACATCCGTGCCCACTTTGCCCATTCTGGGAAGGCCTGTGACCAGATATGCCAGATTCAGATAAAGAACAATCTGCCACAGCATAGCATGAAGTTGGATGTGGTGACCAGATGGAACTCATAGATACATAGACATGTTGGCAGATAAGTGCCTATGGCCCAACCAGTCTGCCCATTTGAGTTTGTAAGTTCCCTTTATGTTTTTGGGAGTCTGTTGCCCTTACGCCTGACCTTCAGAATTCCCTTGTCTATCCCATGCATTCTTAAATCCTGTGATTGTTTCAGTTCCCACCACTTCCTCTGGTAGGGTGTTCCATGTGTCCACCACCCTTTCTGTGAAGAAATCTTTCCCCATGTTTCCTTTGAATTGCTCTTCTGCCAACTTCGTGTCATGCCTTCTAGTCCTGGAACATATTTTTCACTGGAAAATGGTGTATTCTTGTACCCTGTTCCAACCTGTAAGGTACTTGTATGTCTCTATCCTATCCCCTCTCTCCCATCTGTCCTCCAGGGAGTACATATTCAGTTTCCTCAGCCTATCCTCATAGGGCTTGAGATGGAATCCCTGTACAAAGATGCTTTGTTGACCTCCTCTGAACCTTCTCTCCCCGTCTTTATCCTTACATGGGTGAGGCCTCCAGAACTATATACTATACCCCAGGTGGGGCCTCACTAGTTTCATGTATAGCGGAATTATGACCTCCCTTTTCCTGCTGGTGATGCCCCTGCCTATGCTTCGCAGCATCATATTTGCTTTACCTGTTGCCTTGTCACACTGTTTCCCTACCTTGAGGTCATCAGAGACAATAAACCCAATGTCCATTTCCTGCTTGGGGCATGATATATCCTCACCCCCCAATTGATATGTTGTTCCAGGGTTTTTGTGCCCTATATGCATTATCTTGCTCTCCTTTGCATTGAAATTCAATTTCCAAACCCCTGACCATTTTTCAAGAGTCTGCAGGTCCCTCCTCATTCTGTCTACACTATGTGGCATATCCACTCTGTTACAGAGCTTTGTGTTGTCAGTGAACAGGGAAATTCTGCCATCTAGGTCCTACGCAATGTCACTGATGAGGATGTTGAATGGGACTGGTCCCAGCACTGATCCCTGTGGTACCCCACTGGTCACTCTTCCCTCTGTGGAGTGACAGCCATATATCTCCACCCTCTGTGTCCTGCTGCCCAGCCAGTTACTCACCCACTGCACTACCGTCCTGCCACTCCCATATTCCCCAGTTTGTTTAATAGCCTTCTATGTGGCACAGTATCAAAGACCTGCTAAAGTCCAGATAGGCCACATCCACTGCACTGCCCTGATCCACCTCCTTTGTAACCCATTCGAAAAATTCATCGAGGTTTGTCTAGCATGACCTCCCCCAGGTGAAACCATGCTGCAGTCCATTGGCAACCAAATGTTACACCAATCTCTCCTTCAGTAGTACTTCCATGATCTTCCTCACTACCGAGGTCAGGCTTACTGGTCTATAGTTCCCCACATCCTCTTTGTTCCCACTTTTTAATAAGGGGACTATATCTGCTGTCCTCCAGTCTTTGGGTACCTCCTCTGTTTCCAGTGATCAAATAAACAGGATTGCCAGAGGTTCAGCCACCAACTGTCTTAGTTCTTTTAGGATCTTGGGGTACACCCCATCTAGACCCATTACTTTTTTGACTTCTATTCCTTCCATTTCCTTTAGGACCATTTCCCATGTACATGGACTTATGTCCATTTCTGTGCTATTACCACCCATTGCACCCCTTCAGGCCCATTACCCTCTTCTTCTTCTTCAGTAAAGATTGAGCAGAAATATCTGTTCAGAATGTCAACTTTACCTTTGTCATCCTCAACACAGCAGCTGTCCTCCTCTTCTGTCTCACTATCCCTCCCTTTCTCCTTCTTTTTTCACTTATGTACCTGTAAAATGTTTTGCCTACACACTGATTTTGAGATACGCTGTTCTGTCTGAGCTTTGGCTTCCCTTACTGGCCTCCCTGCCTCCCTTTTCTTCTCCTGGTACTTCAGCCTGTGTCTTTTTGTAGTGCCTGAAAGATCTTTTTGGCTTTCACTTTCTCTGCTACCTCCTTGGAAAATCATAATGGTCTTTTCTGCTCTTTCCCCTTGCTAACCTGCTTAATGCATAATTATTTTTCTCTTGTAATCCCTGTCGTAAATATTGCCCACTGTTCCTCCCCCAACCAGTTCTCTTCCCATTCCAATTAATGCCTTTTCAAGCCTCTCCCCATTTTCCCCAAAGTCTGCCCTCCTAAAATCCAAGATACATGTTTTTGTGTGGTTTGGTTCTGCTTCTGTGATGTCAAACCACAGTGACTGGTAGGCACTGTTCCCTAAGTGTGACCCCGCTGTTACCCCTATCACACTGTCACCATTTTTAAACATGAGGTCCAGTATTGCCTTGTGCAGAGTTGGCTCCATGACCATTTTCTAAAGGGAAGCACCTTGAAGGGATTCCAGGATAAATCTGTTCCTGGTTGATGCTGCTGGGAGGCTCCTGTCCACATCTGGAATATTGATGTCTTCAACCAGCACTACCTCCCCCTTGTCTGCCATCCTTTGGATGGCTAGTATCAACTCCTTACTTGCTTCTTCCTCCTGGGCTGGTGGTCTGTAGACCACATCTGTGCAGATGGTTGACCCCATTTTCCTTTCCAACTTAACCCATGGTATCTCTCCCCCATTTTGTTCCTCCTGGATTTCTGTGGCCTTAATCCCATCTTTCACATGAAGTGCCACTCCTCCTCCTCCCTTTCTGCCTGCCCTGTCTCTTCTGAATATATTGTAGCCAGGTATGGCCATCTCCCAGTCATGGTTATCATTGCACCAGGTCTCTGTGATGGCCACAATGTCCAGGTTTGACTGCACCATGGCAGCCTCCAGATCCTCCATCTTATTGCTAAGGCTCCTAGCATTGGCACACATGGTTTTCCATGATGTGAACTCCCTGAACTGTTTAACTGTTCTATTCCAGCCCCCTCCCTGGTTGTCCTTTATCTCTTGTTTTCCCCTACTGCCTGACCTTCTGTAGACTTTTTCCCTCTTTCTGTCTATCCACCCCTTGGGTGCTTATTTCCTTCTTTTGCACACTGCTTTGTAGAGATGACCCCTCCTCCTGTTCACTGGTTACACTGCTAACTGTGGGGATGGACAAGTAGTTACCATCCTTGCTGGCCTGCCACTCCCCTTGGCTAGTGTAAATGCTTGTCCATGTAGCATTTAAACTTATCATTGAGTACTTGGATTCCCCTCCAGGACAGATGCAGGTCATCAGGACTGAACCAGTCCCCATCCCTCCATGTGAGTCCACAGTCACCAATCTATCCAAACCTTTCCTCATAACACCAGTTCTTCAACCCTGAGTTAAAGTTCCTGGTGCATGTGCCCCTACGCTGTCCCATGCCTCTCACAGGAAGTACTTCAGTCAAGGTGACAGAAGTAGCTACTTGCTTGAGACCTCTCCCCAGTTTTCTAAACTCTTCCTTTACTTCCTTAGGCTCCCCATTTGCCAGGTCATTAGTACCTAAGTGAATAATGACATCCAGTTCATCCTCCCATCTTGCCTTCCCAGTGAGCCCCAGGATCTTCCTCCCATTTCTGCATGCCATGGCACCTGGTGGGCACCTCACCTCCCTGACCTCCCCTTCCTGTGTTCCTAGCTGGATCCCTATTATGATTGAGTCCCCCACCAGGATTCACTGTCTCCTCCTCTGGTGTAGACTGCTCTCCCAACTGAGATCACCTCCTTGGCTGACCTCCACATCCTTCCCTTTCACTTCTGTGGGTATCTCTGTTTGGTAGTCCCCATTTGCCACTGTGGCATATCACTGTACACTGTACATGTTGGAGTAGCTCTATGAGCAGTGTAAAGCTGTGTCAGATTATTTGTTTCTACACACCAGTCATGACAGTGCAGGAGTGTCCATGGCTCTCAGCACAGAACAGTGGCAATTAATGGATGGACTGATCATGGTTTTATGTGATATAGCCACCGCTGAATAGCAATCCTCATTATAGTGAAGTCAGAGAGGTGAAAATCAATTTCGGTGCTCTGACTCCCTGGCGCACACCAAAATGGCACCAAGGACTTCATTTTTTTACTTTATGCAGGGGGCTGTGACCCCTGTACCCCCCTACTAAAGGATTTTCCACTCTGAGGGGTGCATGTCTGGGGGGACAAAACATAAAAAATAATTAAATTTGGGCCAGGCAGCTAAAAGGAACATGCGTCTGGATCCAAACCTAGCACTCTAACCTCAGCAGCCATGAGACAACCTGCTACATCATGGGGCCGGCTCGGCAGTCTACTGCAGTGCCACTCCTCACATCCCCTCCAACCCTCACTGTGCATGCTCAGTCCCATCCCCCCACGCATGTGTAAATGTAGCGACTTCCTGTCGCTACAGGTTGCCCCCCCATCCAGTAGCTATCCCTCAATGGTATCCCCTGTGACAGGTGCCACAACTGAGTCATCCTTTTGGGGATCGCTCAATTGTGGTTGCCCACATCATGGGCTACCCTGATAATGATTCTGTGTCCCTTTAAACATGCAACACAGGCAGTGAGTGCGGAGACTGCCAGTATTAGTTAGTCAATCCCCTTGCTATACACACAGAGGCACACACTAGTTAATGTACAGCAGTCAGTCGAGACAGGAGGCGATAGTGACACTTTGGCCTTGATGCAGCACATGCTCAACTTTTTGAACTCCAACCCTCATATTGTTGAAATTCCACAGTCTGATGATTTTGGCATTTGCACCATGCTGGACCAATGTTCTAAGCGTGGCCTTGAGTCTATACTACATGGTGGGCATCAGAGGATAGAAAACCTTACCAACTTTCTCATCAGAAGAGTTAGAGGGGAATAGATGCTCAAGACATATAGGGCACCAAGAGCTGTTGCTACCACCATTATCATCATCATCACCACCACAACAACCACAGCACTGTCACCTTCACATGCCATGACTTTGTCAGGCAGACAGAAACCAAAAAACATCAATCCTCTTTGGGATGTTTTAAGTGATTTTGGAGTTGCACCCATTGAAGAGCATGATGATGAAGAGAACGAAGAGGTAGCCAGACTCAGAGCAGCACGTCACATGGTTGACTGTTTCATGGCTGAACAAAAACATTTTGCAATCAGTGATGAGCAGTTATTGTACTGAATGAGCAAGGTAGATGAATGGCCTGCACTGACGGCCATGGTGGTAACATACCTCAGTTGCCCCGCCCATGTCAGTACTGAGTGTGTGTTCAGTGCTGCAGGTGCCATTGTACATGACCGGTGCGCAAACTTGCCACCAAAGAATATGGAAATTCTTGCATTTATAAAAATGAATAAGGGACACATTCCACACAAGGCCATGACATCTGTTTTACTACCACATCCTCCTGGCAATGGATCTTCTGATGAAGATGAAGAAACAGATGGCGCTGTTGGTAGAAGTAGAAGGAAGAAGTCATCATCATCCACTGTTAACACTGATGCTGATGACTCAGTTCTGGAACATGACTACCCATCTGGTGAGAACTCCAGTTTTGAGGACTGTGATGGCAGCTTCGTAGAGGAAGGTGACGCATGAAGACAACCAAACTGTGTTGTGTACTACCTTTGTATGCGATGTCTTCTCATTTAATTCTGGGTGATTTCTCAAGAGGCACAACAAATACCTGCAAGGAAGCAAAGCAAACACAGTGATTTCCAATTTTAGCGTGTATGCCAAATAATTACTGTAAATAAAGTACCCTTCCCCACAAAAAATGTTTGCCAGATGTGGTGAATTACAATCTCTTGCAGCTTCCAATCTACAAGACATCATTATCATCTTTCTTTCCTGACTGGAAAAGCAGAGGCACAACAAGTACTCACAAGAAAGCAAAGCAGACACAGTGATTTCCAGTTTCAGTGTGAAAGCCAAATAACTAAATAAGTACCCCCCCCAAAAAAAAATACTTACCTTGATGTTTGCCAGATATGGTGAATTACAACCTCTCACAGATTTCAATCTGCACGATGTCATTATCTCCCTTACCTGAATGGAAAAGCAGTATAAATGTATTAAACTTCAGGTAGTAACAATACCAACCCCCCTTAAAAAGGAAAGATGGAAAAAAATTACAAAATACTTACTCATGCAGCATGTCTGATGCTGCATCCAAGATTGAACAACCAGCAGGTTCTGAAACAGTTCTACAAACAGCAAAAGCAGGAGCAGTGCAGCAATTTCTAAGTGGCTAGCGGTGGTGGGATGCAGGCCCATTAATCATAATTTCATTATTAAATTTAACTTCTCTCTTCCAATTCTCACACAACGTGTGCAGCAACATTTTTTGAGATAAGGGCCGCAGTTTCTCTCTGGGGACACAAATTCACATTTATGTTTAAGAACCCAGGATAATACCTTATGTTTCTGTTATGCTTGTGCACTTTTTTGGATGGCTGGTAGTTGCACACAACCACCATTCGCACACCATCACATACAGTGGCATCAGGAGAATTCTTTTGTTATTGTGTACAGTACTTGACATTTGTGGATAGCAAGAGGACACATGAATCAGTAAAAACAAAAGGAAGGTAAGTGGTTCATCATGTGTAGAGATTAAAGAAAGAATAGAACGGGATAGGCCAGGGGTCAGCGGGGAAAGGTGAATGCTTAAGTTTACATGAGGGTAACATTAATGGAGTGAGTAAGGCAAAGGATGGAGCATGGACCTACAAAAATTAAAATAGTAATAGTAACACAAAAAAGTTTAGAAATAAAAATGTCACAGTACTAAAAAGAGGTTAGAGATGGAAAATAGAGAAAAGTAGTTTTTCTACTTTTTATAAATGTTTATATTTGTTTAGTTTTTTAGGGCGGGGCAGGGAGTATAGACTAGAGGGTGGAAAAAATAAACAATAACATTACTTAACATAAATTAAACAGTTATTTGCAGCATCACACTCACACAACACCACAACTACTGCCAGTAGCAGTGCCAGATCCAGCACCACCATGCAGCTTCGACAGGAGAGTGTGGATCTTTTCATGGCTGGATATCACATTGTTCAGCCAATCCTGAACTTCCTGCCTGAACTGATTAAAGTTGTGGTGCAGCTCTTGCACCTTGTCCCCCAGTACTGCCACACATTCCTGTGTGGCAGGTGCTCTTGGGTCATGGTCATCAAGTGCTGCTGCCTGCTGTCTGCTGTCTTGCAAGTAATGGCTGACAACTGCTTCAGGTGTGCCTATGGCTAACATGCTGACTCACAGCAGTATGATGGCTGACCTTCTGCTGCTCCCCTTCTGGTTGAACATTACTTCCATCACCACCACCACCACCATCTGCTGCAGCTACCTCACACTCCTTCACCTTCCACTCAGGCAAGCGGTGGATCCGGAGGTGTGTCTTCTGGCTGCCAGTCCCCAGGCAGCCGCCTTTCTTACCTCACTTCACACTGTGTCCACAGACCTTGCAAACAGCCACCATCTCATCTGCAGGATCCATAGTAAAAAACTCCCACATTGCAGACTGTGGTTGGAGGGGCAGAGCACCAGATGCTGTGGTGGCAGGGTGCTCTTCATTGCCATTGACAGTGGTTGAGGTGCTGGGGTGGAATTGGCAACATTGCTGGGTCTCACTCAGGCATAGAACACAGGCTCCTGCTGGGGGGGGGCATGTGGCTCCTCCTGCTGCTGTAGAACTTGTGGATCCTGCAGTTGCAGCTGCTGCTCCTGCTGCAATGGTGCAACAGAACTCCCATCCTGATCTTGGGGGGGCATCAGTGACTGGTTTAAAATCATGCCTGTTGAGGTGAATCCTTGCCACCCCACCCTTCATCCTAAATTTCCTCCTTCTCCAGTCTAAACAAATAAAATAAAATCAAGAAAATGAGAGATCACACACACACACACACACAACTGTCTAAAACAAGCATTTGTCAATGCTGAATGTTTGCTTGTTGTTATTAGCATTGGAAGTGCAGGAGTTACAAAGATGCAGACTAGGAATGGTAGTGAAGTAATGATCTTCATGCCAAGCCCACTTCCACCCTGCAGAGATGGACAGGCATTGAGGTGTGCCTTTGGGTAATCATGCGTAATGTTCATGCCATTTCACCTCATGCTATCCTACAGAAACCGACAAGTGTTGAGGTGTGCCTTGGGGTGTTCGGCTTTGCAGTCACCCCATTCCATAAGGAAATACGCTGAAATGAGTACAGTATAGGAGAATTGTGTTAAATCTGGAGCCAAAGAGTCCAAGGCAGGCCTCGATGCTTGTCACTGGCTGCAGGATGGGGGTGGAATGGCATGAGTATTACAGCAGACAATCCAAAGACACACCCCAGACGCCTCTCAGTCTGTACAGGGTTTGATGTTATGGTTAGAAACCGTAATGCCTCATTCGTTTGTTGGTACACTATCTGCACTACAAATTTTCAACATGGCCTTTTTGAGACCCCCCACCTCATGAAAGCATTTGGTACCTCTGCTCATGAACAGTGACACTGATGTGTTACTCTGTCTTGAATGTTGATTTGCTACAGTGACCGTGGCATTTGGCATCAGATGTGCAAAAACACAGTTCAGGCAGGATGCCAAAAATGGCAGCTGTCCTTTTCATAAGGAGGTATGAAAAAATGCCAATGCTGAAAATCTGGAGTAAAAATATTAAAAAGTTTTGAAGTTATGAGCATGCGTGGAAACTGCACAATGCATGCTCGTAATAGTCATTTTGTGAAATATTCTCACCAAATTTTTAACATATGCTTTTTGGGACCTCCACTCATGAACAGTGTCACTGTGATTTTGTTAATCTGCCCAGAACACTGATTTCCCACAGCGACTGTGCAATTGTGCGCCACATGTACAAAACCACACTTTGGGCTGGATATGAAAAATGACAGCTACTGTATACTGTTCATAAGAAGGTGTAAAGAAATGGCAATGCTGAAAATACGGAGCAAAAATATTAAACATTCTTAGAGTTACAAGCTTGTGTAGAAACTGTGCAACGCACACTCATAACACAGTCATGTTTTGGAATTTTTTCACCAAATTTACAAAATAGGCTTTTTGGGAGCCCACCTCATGAACACTAACAATGTCATTTTGTTACTCAGTCCAAAAAGGTGATTCTTCGCAGTGACCGTGAAATCACCTTTCAGGACTGAATAATGACAGGACATGACTGAACTCATGAGGTGGGGTCCCAAGAATCCCATGTTGAAAATGTGATGCCATAATTCACAAAAATTGGTGAAATATCCACCAAAGTTGAAAAAATATAATTTATGCCATTATACAGCTTAACGGTATTTCTTCTGTTCGTGGTCAGCTTTTGAAGAGTGCAGACATGTTCCTGGTCCACTGAAGATCATTGCACTGGCTCCAGAGGTAAGTATGGGGTGAGGGGAATGCAGGGATGTGGGGTGTGCAGAAGGAGGGTGGGTGAGGGTTGGGGGAGAGGGCGTGGTCACATCAAGGGACTGTTTTCAACATTTCAGGTTAAAAGAGAAATTAAAATAATTGCAGGAAGCTTTTCCTTTTTTGCAGGTAGATTTGGTACCCTGGGGTGGGCTCCCAGTATACCACCTGCATATTTTTTGGGGGGAGACTGGAGCCGACAGGGATTGGACCCCATCAGTAAAGAAACAAGGATCTGTGTTTCGGGGGGGCATGATGCTGAGGGGGATTGGGCACCCCCTCAGCAAACAAAATCTATGGAGGGGTACAGTATTATGCAGATGGGGAGAGGGATCCCCCATCAGCAAATGTTCTAGGGAGAAGGCATGCTGACAGGGGGATTGGGCACCCTGTCAGCTTTTATGGGGACTCTGAGGTGAACAGCGACAGCCACCACCATGTAACTTGAAATGTTACACCAGGCAAGGCACCACCCAGCAATGATGAGTCACTCCTTCATTGCAGTGATGAATTTGTTTCAACTTGGTGGCATGCTTGCTGAACTAGTGTCAGCAGCAGCATGCCACCATATTGGGAAAACATGATCAGGCCTCAGAATGCAGTGGGGCCACTGGCTGCCACAGTGCTGCACCTCCAAAAACCCCACTTCTCTCCTAAGCTGTCACATAATGTTTTTTACGCATGCACACAAGCAAACATAAAAATAAACAGTATATGCACAAAAGTTCTCTGTACAGAACACAGATAAAAAAAAGAATTATAGCCCAAAACAATCAAAGTTAAACATATTTGTGGGGGAAATCTCTCCCTGAGCTCTGCTGCTTTGTCTGTTATTTTACTCAGAAATGAAACATTAATTTCCTGCTGACTGGAGTCTCCCATGTGACTTGCAGGAAGTGAATCATTTGACAAATACTTTTTTCAGCAACTGTGAAGTTAGTAACAAAAATTGGAGTTAACTTTGAAGTTCACAGGTGAACTTTTGTCATTAAAGGCCATTTTCGCTGAATTTTTTATGGGAGCAAATTTGACAAGCTTGTGGGAGCTTCATAGGTGGAGAAAAACTTTACAGCATCTCTAGTCATATCATACGGTCTGTGTTTGTGATTGTGCACTACTCCCACTTATCCACATATCCTTGTACAGTTTTCCACTTTAAAGCTGTTAGTACTTTTTGACATCTTGGTAAACATAACACCCTAACTTCACCTCATTGAGACATCTTAACATTCTGGGTGCGGCCCTTGTTAAGTGTGAACATTATGTATATATAGTGTCTGTATATACTGCTTTGAACATTGTCACTGTGACTCTGTATATGATTTTATATATGACTGTGCCACTGTTGAAACCTGACTTTATCTTCCATGTACATTATGTTTTTTTTCTGAGTTCATTATATCTGCCTTACTTGCTTCAAATTGTACTCTGTATGTTCTCTTAATTCCTGTACTCTCCCAGGTTGTACCTGAAAATAGGCATATGTTTTGTCTAGTGTACCTAACTGGTTAACAAATGCTGGCTAACTAACTAAATAAATAAAATATTATATTGCACTGGCAGCAAGTTTGTATTTTATTGCCTTCACCACAGGCTTAACCAGACTGAAGAAGATATCTTAAGAAAGATTGTATTCTAACCTTTAAGTTTACCCATGTGTTTTCTTATGATCATTTCATTATGCAGTTTCTGGCATTGTGACCTTTAAATCCTCTAAATTAAATGTAATTTAGATCTGTATGACCCACATGCTTAGAAAGATTAAAGAAAGTCTCTTAAAAAATGGATTCTAACCTTAACAGTAAAGGTGTGATGTTTTCCAGCCATTTTTTGTGTTTCATAGCCAATTACCCTGGGGTGGTGATAGTCACAGTGTGTTAAAAGTTTAAATATTAATTAACTTCTGTAAGGAAGGGAAGAAATCATCATGCTGGCTGAACTGCCAGCCAACTGATCCATTTCCACTTCCCTGTACACCGGTTTTGGCCCCTGCACACCGAAGTAAATTTATGTTTAACCAGGAAGAGTGCAGGAATTTTCCCATACAAATCTGTGGGGCTCATTTTCAGAATGATTATTCAGGACTTTAAGCAACCTTTTGAGAAAAATGAAAGCCACCACTCAACTAATAAAAAGCCTATCTGCTGAGCAGTGGTTTCCAATTTTTTTCAAAAGATGGCTTAAAGTCCTGTAAAACCATTTTGAAATGAGCCCCATTTACTTGTAAATATGTGTGTTAAGTGTCACAATATGTGGGAGCATGGAGGTGAAGCAGGTGGACTGTGAAGTAAAACTGGAATGGCTGTATGGCAGATTGGCCAGCATGACAATCCATTCCCTTCCTTACAGGAGCGCATTAAAATTTAACATTTTAACACAAGGTGACTATCACCACCCCAGGGTAGCAGGCTATGAAGCCCAAAGGTAAACCTTACACCTTCAAGCTTACCCATGCATTTTTTATGAATAATTCATTATGCAGTGTCTGGCACTGTAAGCTTGTGAGACCTCTAAAAGAAGTACAGTTTAGTTCTGTATGTCACACAGTACATGTCAATAACAAGGCATGACAACCTTTACCAGATAAGGCTGGAATAATTCATGTATAATCATATCCAGTATTAATATCTGTTACAATTCCGAAAGGAATCTAGCACCAATGATACACTCTTATTGCATAAGTACAAGATGATACATCTGTGACTCTTCAATATGTCCAAGATATCTGGTGAAGACTGCCAGTACCAACTTCCTGACTACTGAAGAAGCTGTCACACAACCTTATTCATAATGATATTTTTTCTGTGTGTATCTCTTGAAACATAATAGTATGGGGATTGATGCATACTGCACTACATTTAATGCAATATAAGGATATATACGGGATATATAACGGGCTGACTAAAAATTTATCCTCAAGTGTGAGGGGGCACGACAATAACTCACAACTTAGCATAATCATGAATGGCAGATGAGTTATGCAATTCCTGATCACTCATAAGGTGATTTATTTATACTGAAATAAGCCTCTCCATGTTAGTTATATACAACATTATTTTTCAATGTATTGTTGCTAAATATGTGCTTTGTCTAAGATTAGCCATCTTTCCTTTTATTTCAACAGATACCTTCACAGTGCTGCACTAGTGATTTCTGATGTCATAAGCATTGTGAAACATGTTGTTTAATTGGTTCTGTATTCCACTGTGATGACAGTAACCTTAAAAAGAAAACCCATACAAACTTGCTATGTGCAGCAGGTCATACAGAAATGTCAATTAGGATTTTTGACATTAAACTGAATTTTGTACTACCTGCTGTGGAAACATGCAAAATCTTAACAGCTGCTCCATCCATACTGAGTGCAGATTCACCCAATGCTATCTTGCACACCTCAAACAGCTTCTGGTATGCAGGTTATGCTAGGACAACCAAAAATTGCTGCAGTTGGAAGCCCTCATTATCATAATCTGCATGCTGGTGGCTGACAAGAGTGTGTGAGAAAGCCATGGGTGGTTTAGCATGCTTTATGGATGGAGCAGCTCTTTGGGATTAAAATTTCAGCACCACAGGTAAATGCAAAATTTACTTTAATGGTGAAAGCACTAATTAGGTGTTTCTGCAACAGCTGCTGCACATTTTGCTTTGTATAGTTTCCCTTTAAAAGTATCCAATGCAACATCAGTAACAACATATTTTTGCTAGTTTGCAGTTTCAGACATCATTACAAAAATTTCTGTTTTGTTTTGTCATATTTCCCCACAACCCCTGTTGTATTTTGTTTAAGTACCTTTAACCTCATATTTTATTTTACTGCCCAACAGATAACAGAAGTGGTTGAGAATTCAGTTTCTGCAGCAGAGAATAGTGAGAGCAGACAGATCAACACAAATGCAGAAACAAGTGTAGGTGTAAGTCATTGCCCAAAATCAGCTAAGTAGTCATTCATTTGAAAAAAAAAAACAGTTCGGTGACATCCTATATATGACTATTATGAGAGTAGTTTTGGTAATTGTAGAGATGAGAAATCAGTCACAGATTATAGATGTAAATTATGAAAGGAAAACAGTATCATAAAAGTTAAAGGGTCAACAACAAGTAATCTTCTTAGACATGTTGAGCACATGTATCAGTTCCAGTACAGTACAGTATATTTGAAGGGGTACAACAAGAATACCAAGAATCAAAACAGAGATCAATTTGTAATGCATAGTCTGGAGTAACACCAGGCCAAAAGTCCATGACAGATTTCATTAAACATAAACAATGTTACCATTAGAAGAAAAAAAAAATCGATAAAAGTCTTGCTTTAATGGTGGCCATTAATTCACAGCCATTGGCTGTTGTTGAGAAAGAAGGACTTTGACAGCTTATAAATGCACTTAATCAAAACTATGAACTTCCATCTAGGAAAGTTTTAACCTATACTCTATTGCCCAGCATATATGAAATAGTGAAAGATATACACTTGGAGTTCCTTTTGAAAAGGTTTGTTCTTCGACAACAGACAATGACTCAAATATCATAAAAGCTACCAGTGTACTGAGTCTTAATGAAAAACACATTGGGCCTGATTCACAAAGCATCCAGAATGGCGGAAGGGGCTTGTACCACAAAGAATGGTGCAGGGTGCACCTTGTGCTGAAAGATATGCCAGGAGTGATTCACAAAGGCAACCTGCATCAAACACAGGCTTTGTGCCCCAAATAGGCTTGCACCATCCCTGCACCCAGACATGGGCTAAGACAAAGCACTAGGGGCACTGTGGAAGACACAAGCTGCCATGATCCAGAAATGCAATTCTCAAAAATCTCCCAGAGGGAGAACTCCTAAGTACCCTTAGACCAGTCAGGGCTGGTTTAAGGAGACTTAGAAAATTCTCCCCTGGGAGAGAGATTGTATCATTAGTACCATGGGTCCCTCTTCCCAGCCCCAATGTGCCCCACTGTTACAAAGTAAATACATCAGATTCCCCCACCCAATCCCAGATGTGCTCCACAAATAACATACATATATATCAGACCCCCCCCCAGCCACATCCCGGTGTCCCCACCATATGACAAATGAAAAAGCCCCCTCTTATTGGTGGTCCTATGTCCCCAACCAAAGCAGGTATAACCCCTCCTCATCCCCAGACAGAGCTGAGGACTGGCACAACCCTCATCATACCTCTGTGGCCGGTCCCTGACCAAACGGAATGTGCAGCAGACTGTACAGTGTATGCGCTAACAGCTATTAGTGCATACACTGTACAGTCCACTGCACATTCAGTTCAGTTAGGGACTGGCACAGAGGTGTGAGGAGGTCTGTGCCAACCCCTGTCTCTGTCTCGGGATGTGGAGGGGCACTACCTGCTTGGATGGGGGGGCATGGGACCACCAATGAGAGGGTTTTTTTCATTTGTCATATTGATGTGAACACCAGGAACTGGTGGTCATGGACTTTTGGCCTGGTATTACTCCAGACTATGCATTATGTAATAGATAACCCACTCTTATGTGTGCGGTCACACTCTGATATACGCACACCTTGGTGTGCGTTGTACTCATGAGGCTGCAGGCCTAGTATGTCAACCACCCAAGGTGTGCATATATCAGAGAGCGACTGCACACCTAAAAGTGAGTTATCTATCTCATAAAATGGTAAAATTGTTTTTTGGAGGGTAAAAGTGCAAGTGTGCGGTTGCGCTCTGATATACGCATGGTCATGTGATGTGTTTTATACCATCAGAACTCTGGATTTGGATGATGATGTGCTGGTCCATTTTATAAATTATATAATTTATAAAATGGGTAAAAAGAAAAGAAAAGTATCCTAATCCAATGTTCTGATTGTATAAAACATATCACATGATCGTGCATACTGTATATCAGAACACGACCACACACATAAACTTCCCCTCCAAAACAATTTTGACATTTTTTAAGATAGATAACCCACTCTACATTGGCCTGTCGTGCTTTGATATACGCACGCCTTGGGTGGTTGACATACTTGGCCTGCGGCCTTGTGCGTACAATGCACACTAAGGCATGCATATATCAGAGTGTGACCACACACCTAAGAGTGGGTTATCTATTACATATATGTGTATATATATATTTTTTTTTTCTTTGAGGGGCACATCGTGGATTGGGCAGGGGATGTATTTATATTGTACTAGTGGGGCACAATGTGGAGTGAGGTGGGGAAAAGCCTGTCACTGCTGCAAGGGGCTTGTGGCAAAACCTTCCATGACCATGTGTTTGCTGCATGTGAGGGGTTGGTGCAAGTGTGGGGATATAGGCACCGGGACCCCTCCTGTACCTGAATTGGGTACAGGGTCCCTGGCACATGGGACTTTGGTGCAAGCTGCAGTTTGCCACAGCTTGCACTGAACACAGCTCCCCCCTTGAGAATCAGGCCCCATTAGCTGTATTGGTCATTTCTTTCATCTGATAGTGACAGCAGCAGTTAAAGAAGTAAGAGTAGTTGACAAAGTTCTAGACAAGTGGCATGCACTAAATACATGTTTCAGAACAACTCAGTGGCAAATGACAACATCACTGCTGAGAGATATATGCAAATAAGAAATTCTGTTGCAGAGTAAAAGCTTCAAATTGATGTGTCTACCTGTGGAATAGTGCATATGAAATGGCCAAACATATTTCCCAGCAAGGCATTGCAATTAATGTAGCATTGTTGCTGCTCAAACAGCAAAATGGAGGATACAAAATGTCTCATAGTCACTTACAACCCATGAGTCTGACATTCTAAATGACATACTATTGCTGTAATATTAAGGCCTTTTTGACTGCCACTGAGAAACTGTCTGGACAAAAGTATGTCTCATCTTCAATGGTTATCCCAATACTAACTGAGATGCAGTCCAAATTAAACATTTCAATCGAGCAGAATGAGATACATTCTGATTCAGAAAATACTAATAATGAGGAAGGTAATGATGACACAACTGACTGTAGTGGCACAATGAACTCTGGGTAACAGGTCATCTCCTGACTGCTATGTAGAACTCTCAAAGATCTGACCTATAATAGGTATGAGAACATAGAAAAACACTCAATATGGAATAAGGCAGGTATTGTATATTTGCTGTTTAAAGCATTTGGTCTCAAGATGACAGTGTTGCACAGAGCCATTTAAAAACCCTTGAGCTAGAACTACAAGAACTAATCAATGCATCTACTAAAACAGACAGTGTGACCACCACCGTTGACACCCAGTCTGATGTAACTGCAGTATCATCATATGCTAAGAAACAAAACTTGCAGAAAGGTGATTTATAGAAAATATTATCTAATAAAATGTAATCTGCTAGTGTGAAGAGAAGCTCAATTTCTGAGCTTGAACTTTACATGTATTAAAATATAGAGAACCATAATGTTGATGTATTCACTTGGTGGGGTTGAAAGCATACAAATACCCATACCTTTCTAAAATTGTACAGAAATATTTGTGTGGAACTGCATCATCTGTTCCAAGTAAACAACTGTTCAGCAAAACTGAAGATACAGTAAGTAACAAATGTGCCAGTTTAAAACCTGCACACATTGATATGTTAACATTCATCAAAACAAATGCATCATAGAAATGACTTGTAAAAGTAATTGACAGTGATTTATTAAGATTTCATTACCCAAACTTCAATATCATTTAAAACTGTGACTATCAGAAACAGCTTTGCATGCTGTTAAAAATGTGATATCTTTACCTTCGGTTTTGGTCTTCGAAGTCCATTACTCCCCCACAACAATAGTCCCTATTTGTCAAAATCATCCATTTTAATGCTGATCTGTAAGGGAGTGAAAAAATCGTAACTCTGAACTACTGGTCAGCTGATCCCTTTCACTTTCTGGTCCCTTGATCACAATCTCACGCGTCAACATTTTGTAACATCTTACTAGGGCACACCCCATTGAATACCATGGGGTGAGATTTTCAGAATATTACTATGCATCTTTAAGCTACCTGTGATGCAAATAAAAACCACTGCTCAACTACTAGTGCCCCAGTTACTTAGGGGTGGCTTACATTTGCATCACAGGTAGCTTAAAGAAGCAGGACTGGATAAATAAATCCAATCTTTTTTCAATAGTTTGTTTTCTGTGCTCTATTGAGACACTTACCTGGTAATCCATCTTGTTTTCGCTGTTTTGTTACTCTGAAATTTGCTCCAGTTTTCTTAGTTTTTGTTTACATTTCTTCCATCCGCCATGTTGAACAGGATCCCTTTGCTGCCAACCCCACATGTACATGCCTCACAGCACTACACAGGGACAGTGGGAATGTTCAGCACACAGTCCCGTCCCACAGAAGTAAACAAAAGATGTGATGTGGTGTGAGGGGGGAGTTCAGTTACAAAATAGGCAGCAGCCATATTTACTGTTGATCCCTAACAATGGAAATACATTTAAAATATCTAAAAAACTAAAGATCTCTGGAAAAAATATTTACAGACATGGAAACCAAACTATGGCTGCATGCTTCCAGCCAAAAAACAGAATTTTGATAATCACTTCCTGATTATCTAGTACTGCTGCTTCAAAGATGTACAGTAATGTTATGAAAATCCACCCCCCCCCCCGGGAGTCAATGGGGTGTGCCCCTGCACATTCCTTGGTAGGACATCACAAAACATCCAAGCATGGGACTGTGGTCAATGGACCTGGAAGTGGAAGGGATCAGCTCACCAGTAGTTTGGCCATTGTTATAATTCCTTCACTCCCTTACAGGACAGCATTAAAATGTATGATTCTGACAAGTAGGGCTTATAATCACAGCAGACTAACAGGCTATGCAACCTAATACAGAATCTTATACCTTTAACTATTGACAGAACATTTTGAACAACATTGACACTCATTCAAAAGGATTTAGTTGAAATTCAGTGATGATGGTATGGGATGTTTGTCTCAATTGGTAGCTAGCTGTTAACACATTGTATGAGTAAATAGTTCGTCCAAGATGTCCAACCATTTACCCATTGTTAAGAATTAATTTTTTATTTTCTATGTTTTATAGCCTGATTTCTGCTCTTTGGCCTTGTAGTCAATAGATATTTTAACCCCAGTTCAATTAATGGCACTACATCACAACAAGGAGACAATCTGCACCACACTACACAATCTCAGCCAGCATCATACTCATACAGAGGAGGTCTGTCTCCTCCACATCAGACTTTGCTTTTGGAAATAATATATGGCACTTGACTGTGTTTTCTCTAATGATATGAGCTCTAGACACACCACTGGAACCTAAAATACTTCATTTAGAGGTTATAAAGTTGATTTTTTGTTCTCATAGGAATAACTATAATGGGTTGCAATGTGTGAATACGTCTTGCACATCAAGAAGTCGTCATGTGCTAAATCTTTGCTTCACATCAACATTCTAAGTTTGTTTTCTTTTTTAAAACCCCTGACCTAAACACTTTTTTATACTTTCTCCTGCCATTAACCCCAACAAGAGACTGGGCCTGCTAGAATGATAGAACTGGAGTGACAGTTACAGTACAGTTATCACCTGCTTAACTGCTCACTTTCAGTGTTGTGCTGCTATTGCAATGCCCTGTTTTTGCTTATCTATTCAAGAGTAACTGTGCTGGTTTGTCTCTGATGGCCATCCCAAGTATTCCCTCCACTACTGCCCCTGATAGCAAAGTCTGCTGCACATGCACGATGGTGTCTGTCTGTGCAGATAACGCAGTGTGACTTGAGAGTGGGACAACTACTTTGGCGGTTGCTTAGTAATCACAATTTACCTATAAACTATCACTTTTGCGAGGGTGTTGGGTGAAGAAGGAAAACAAATTCATAACAGTGCACTGCTGAACAGGTGATAATTGGCAGAAGAGGAACATTCAGGACCACAGTGACCTTGGCAGCTGCTATTTGCTGAAATCTGAGCAATGGTAAAGCATGGAAGGTAACATAAATGTTGAAACAAAAAAATGCTTACTAAAATGTGAATGGTATTTGTGAGGCATCTCTTGGCTAATCAACAGTGTCATCTTGAAACAGCTTTGTGTTCTGGAACTACTCAGATTTGTTTCACAGTTCAGGAATGCAAAGATGTCTCAAAATGACAGTCAAGAGTCATTTCACAAATACTATTCATCTATACAATGGGCAGGATTTACAAAGGAGATGTGCTCAGTGCATCTCGGCTGCCCCGGCACGGGGGAGATGCACCAAGTGCAAAAAGTTGTATTCTCAGAAGTTGCACAGGGAAATGCCCCCTGGTACATCACCTCTGTGAATAGCACAGTTGTGCCCAGCCCATGCTGCAACAGTGCGTCGTACGCGTCAGGCTGTGAACCCAATGGAGCAGCACATCTCAGGATGCACTGCACCCAAACACACCATTCACTGCTACAGGAATGCAAATGATGCCATTAGGTGTGCATGGTGCAATGGGGCCATTTGCATGCCATTATGGCTCCATTTGCATAGGTGCAACAGGAATGCACCTGGTGGAATGTGCAGGCACCCTGCAGGGCTGGCAGTGAAGACATAGCTGAGCACCAATTCTGGTGGTATAAGGGACCCCCACACCCCTAGCACAGCAGCCCCAAATTGTACTGCTTGCAATGCATTGGTCACAGAATGTGCTGTGAGCAGTACTGTAGGCTGTCAGATGCAGATGGCATAGTCAGTGGGCAGCTGTGGCAGTGTGGGTTGGATGTGCTGCCCGCAGAGCCATTACATGCCTGGATCTGGGATTGAGTGGAGGGGAGGTGTTTGAGTGGGTGTGGGGATGGGAGGGCCACTGGACTACCAGGGCTATTGGACCAGGGATATGGCACCATCGATATGGCCAGGGATGGGGGGCCATAATGCTGAGTGGGATTCTGCTTGCTGTCTGTTCAGGGCTGCTGTGCTAGGGGTGTGGGGGTCCACGGTGCCACAAGGGCATTGTAATGACATAAGTCTAGTGGACTTATCCTTCGGCGGCACATCCCTGGACATGCCTTGGGGTGCATTTCTGATTTGGGCTGTAAATGGGTCTGTGCCTGGTATGCATGGGCACGTCCCCTTCACAGCCCCTCCAGATGCACTGCATATCATTGCTGGCTTCATGTGGCACATGTGCGCTGTGCCAGTGCATCAGACCCCTTCCAGAATCACCTTTTGGTGCATGTTGGGGATGCACCAGTGCATTTGGGATACATTGGGCGCATCCCTTTTGTGAATCCTGCCCAATATGTTCTTCTGGTTGGTTTAATTTTTGTCTGGAAGTTTTTATGATCTTAGATAAGGTATCTTGTATTTATACAAGCAACTTTCATTAATAATCAACATCAACATATTTGTCTACATATTGCTCTAATTCAGAATGCATTGTGATATGGAAATTGACAACAGCCCATGTTATCTTATTTGAAAACAGTTCTCTTTATATCCAGCAGAGAGTGTAGCAACTGTATAGCTGATTGGGAGTAGTGGTAGGTGCAACACTCTTTGTTCACATTCGTATCAGGTATGTACATACATCGTGCTTATATAATTATTACTAAGGCTTTCCATGTAATGGAATGTGATTATGTGGTTATCGATGTCAGTACAGATTCTCCATGTAGGTTCCTTCACAGTGGTAGCAGTTCGACTTTCATGATTTATCATTAAATTGTTAACCAATTTATAAGCTTCTTCTCACAGTGTAGTTTTTCTAAACTGTTGTCTTCTGCACAGTTAATACAGTTGTCACTGTTATAATCCATTGGATGACTCAGTACTCCTGCTCCAATACCTAGTTATGCCTGCACCTTAGCAGTTTGTATAGGTACACAGCACTTTATCTACCACCATGATTGTCTCGTCTATAATATAAGCAGTACCATGGCAGTAGCCATGATTATTGTCAGTTTACATGGAGGTTAGCCTACAGCCTTAAGCAAAACTGCTGACTCAATATTTTTGAATAGGGTGGCACATTAATAATTTAGAACTTTTCAATTGCTCAGACATACAGTAACAGGGTATGTACACATTTCATATAATTAATGTCTGATTGTGGGTGCAGACTAAAACCACTAGGAACTTAATGGTACTCAAAGTATAATTTCTCATTTGAGTAGCCCATAAAACTGGTAACTACTGTGCTTTAGTGTATGGGTAGACATGGTTGTATAATGATTTTCATTTTCATATTTCATTGAAACAGTGACGCTAAATAAAAATAGTTACGTTGCAAGAGAAATGTTCATTTAGTCATCAAAATATCATCACAATTTTGTGTTTAAAGAAATAACCATCATAACTTTGGTAAACATCTATTATGATTACATTTGTGACTGCATGTAGTCAAACACATGTACTCCAACATGTGTAATCATTTTTTTTAAATATTCTGAAATACTGATGAGGAAGTAATAATGACTTCTGATGGGAATTTTACAAAGTGCCCTGAAATATCATTGTCACCGTGCTCTATCACTGAGTGAAATCCTCATATAACTGGATCTGTGATTTCTTGACACACTAGCCTTATCTGGTACCACATCAATTGCAATTAGAAACAATTGAAATGACAAGTACATGTCTGGTACAAGTATAATTTTCACCTACTGTGAATCCAAGTATTATACATCGATAGAACACAGTGATGTCATACCAATGCCCAGTGTGCAGTTCCTCATAGGTCACATTACTCCTTTATCATCACCATGTGATTTTTAACTGCTCAGTGATGGCTACTACGGAACCTGGCATAACAAAATTATCAGCTTGTCAGTAAAAATAGTCACTGATTCCTTGGTGCAAATATGTGTACTTTAGTGTTGTATTACTTTGATGAATAAGCAATCCCTTGGTAGAGGTGGCTTAATTTTCATGACAGTATCAACACACGTGGTCTGTCAGTGCTAAAATGTTATGCTTACTACATGTACTAGTGTATTTCTGAGCTTATACTACTGGCATATTTGGAGGCTACACACATCTGTCATTGACTACAGTTTACTAGCAATAATGTCATACTTATAAAAACATTAGTTTCTAAATGTTTGTGGATGACTATTACAGAAATGTATTATATTTATAATCTTTTAACTTGAGGATTTAGAGTATTTACTATTGTATGTGAACCACATAAAGTTCCAAAAGTGACTTACCTCAGATCTTACTTTGAGTTGCAAAATGTTTCTTAAGTGTACTTGACTGCTATTTATCAATAATATATACTACTATATACAGTATATATATATATATATATATATATATATATATATATATATATATATATATATATATATATAGTATATAAAGTAAGTAATTATTATACTGAACCATTATAGTAAAGAATTAAAAAAATAAATTATGTCGTCCTTGTGTTTGGGAATGGAATATTTGCCTTTTTCAGATTGGTAAATTAACATATCACGAGAGTAACATGCATGACTTTTCTTGTAAAGAAGCAGAAAGTATTTTGACTGTAAAAAGTTAAAAAATATTCCCATACCATTAAACATCACCACATTTAATGTTGTAATTAACTTGGTACATAAAATGGACAAGACTTGGTTCTTGCCATGGCCTTAAGAGAGCACTACCAATGGTTGAAAACAAGTCCCTGCTGACTGGGGCAACTCACAGAATTCACAAGCCACTTGCTTCCTAATCTCCATCACAATCATGGCTTCAGCCTTTATTCATATATAGAAACCTTCAAATATGCCCTTAAAACGAAAGTCCATTAAATTAACAAAAGTAAGTAAATAAGTTAATGTTATTTACACTCAAGATCCCATTCTTACACACATACAGAAATGACTTGTAAATTCTTTGAGTTGCCCTGGTTAAAACCAAGTCTCAGCCAGTCAGGACATACGAACATAAGAACATATGAACATATGAAATTTGCCAGCAGATGAAGGCCTAGAGGTCTATCAAGTCTGCTCTAAGATGCAGCTAGCACCCCTTATTCTGTAGCTGCCCCTCCTTCCCTTCCACCCTTCCCCTTCATTAATCATCCCCCCTGTCCTATCCCATCCCCTTTTGAAGCAGTCCACTGTTCTACTGGATATCATTTCGGCAGGTAATGCATTCCACTCAGCCACCACCCTCTCTGTAAAAAAGTGTCTCTTCATCTCCCTCCTGAACCTTCCTCCCTCCAGTCTCATGTCATGGCCCCTGGTGTCCCTCCCTTCCCTTACTTTGAACAGCCCCTCTGTGCCTGTCTTGTTTATTCCATTCATGTACTTAAAGGTTTCACTTATGTCCCCCGGCCCCTCCTCTCATCCAGTGAGTACATGTTCAACTCCCTCAGCCTCCCCTTGTATGATAAGTCCCCCAGTCCCTTGATCATCTTTGTTGCCCTGCACTGCACCCTCTCCAGTAACCTAATGTCCCTCTTCAGATACGGGCACCAGTACTGAACGCAGTACTCCAGGTGCGGTCTAACTAATGACCTATACAGTGGCAGAATCACCTCCTCCCTCCTTGAGGATAAACCCCTTGCACTACAACCCAGCATTTTGTTGGCCTTTGCAGTTGCCTTCCTGCATTGTGCCGAGTTGGTCAATGACCCTGTTATGAGCACCCCCAGATCCTTCTCCTCCTCTGTGTGGGCTAGCAGCACTCCCCCCAGCTGGTAACTCCTCCTTGGGTTCTTCATCCCAAAATGTAGCACCTTGCACTTGTTGGCATTAAACCCCAGTTGCCAGGTGTTTGATCAGGTTTCAGCTTTGCCAGATCATCCTTCAACCCCTGCCATCCCCTAGGTCATCCACCACCGCTTCTACCTAGGTATCATCAGCAAACAGACTGATCTTGCTCTTGATGTCCCATGATATGTCTGCAATGAATATCCCAAACAACACTGGTCCCAACACGAGCCTGTGGGACCCCACCTCGTCACACTACCGTTAGGTGTAAGAGCTCCCACCACCACCACCCTCCTGTTGCCTTCCCTGAAGCCAGTTTCCTACCCATCTCACCAGCTTTGCACCTGCCCTGTGCCTACTAAATTACTTCCCAGCCTTCCATGCAGCACTGAGTCGAATGCCTTACTGAAGTCCAGATACAGGACATCCACTGCATGGCCCCTGTCCAGTTGCCTAGTTACCCAGTCATAGAACTCCACCAGGTTGATTTGGCAGGATCTGCCCCATATGAAGCCATGCTGTCTGCTGTCCTGTAGTCCTTTGGCCTCTAGGAGGTCCACCAGGATAATCTCCATTAGCTTACCCACGATGGATATGAGGCTCACTGGTCTGTAGTTTCTCAGAAGGGCACCACATGAGCCATCCTGCAGTCCTGAGGTGCACACCCTGAATGTAGTGAGGCATTAAATAGGTCTGCCAAAGGTCCTGCAAGGACCTCTGTCAGCTCCTTCAGTACCCTGGGTGGATACCATCTGGGCCTGGTGCCTTGTCCACCCTCAGTGCCTTCAAACCCTCCTGAACTCTGCCCTCCATGATTTCCCCATCTGTCACCCCTTCCCCCTGTTTCTGCCATTTCTCCCCTTGGGTATCACCCCTCTTCTCTTTAGTAAATACTGAGCAGAAGTACTCATTTAATGCTTCTGCCTTATCGCACCCTACTTCCATCCAACCCCCCTCCTTCCTAATCCTTGCTATGTGGTCCTTACAGCTCCTTTTCTCCCTGATGTACCTAAAGAAGTCCTTCTCCCCCTTCTTAATGCCTTGTGCCAGCCTGAGTTCCATAGATGCTTTGGCTCTTCTTATTGCCCTTGTCACTTCCTTCGATTTTGTCAAGTACTCCTCCCTGTCCTCCCCCTCCCTGTTTTCTTGTACTTCCTAAGGGCAGCTCTTTTCCTTCTTACCTTTTCCATAACCTCCTTGCTCAACCAGCTTGGTTTCTTAGCCCTAGCCTTCTTGCTCTGGCCTTGCAGCAGGTTTTGGTTGCCTCCACTATCCCCAGCTTTATGAGCCCCCACCTCTGTTAGTGTCCATACTAGATTGAATTCTGGCCAGGTACCCTTTCACCACTTCCCCCATCCTCCCAAAGACGGTCTTCCTGAAGTCCGGCACTCTTGTGCCAGATTCCATTCCTTCGTTGCCCATATCCAATGTGAGCCATACTGAGTGGTGGTCACTCCCTGACAGCAGTTCCTGCACTGTAAGTTCACTCACAAAGTCCCCATTTGCCAGCACAAGGTCAAGGGTATTCCCTAACCTAGTTGGTTCACTGACCATTTGCAGCAGGAGGCTGTTCTGGAAGGCATCCAGCAGTACCTGCTCCCTTCTGTTCTTGGATGTTGGGTTACTCCAGTCCACTCCTGGCATGTTGAAGTCCCCCACAATTACCACACTACCCTTCTTGCAGGTCCTCCTGATCTGTCCCGCTAGTTCCCTGTCTAACTCCTCCATCTGAGATGGTGGCCTGTACACCATTCCCATTCTAAGAATTCTATTCTTGGAATCCTGGATTTGCATCCAAAGTGACTCCGTACTATCCCCCTCCCCTTCCTCCCTTACACACTGCAGTCCTTCCTTCACATATAGTGCCACACCCCCTCTTTTCCCAATCACCCTGTCTCTACGAAATAACCTGTACCCTGGTACAGATAGGTCTCAGTCATTGTATTGGGTGGCCCATGTTTCTGTGATGGCTGCAATGTCCACCACTCCCTCTGCCTTGACCACCTGTAACTCTGCAGTTTTCCTCCCAAGGCTCCTAGCATTAAGGGTAACCACCTTCAACCCTTTTCCCCTCCCATCCTGCCCTCCTTTACTAGCATCGCCAATAGTACTTGCCTTTTGTCCTTTGTCACTGTCATGGGGGGTAAGCTCATATGGTTTCCCAACCTGTGGTCACTGCATATCTCTTGCCCAATTGCCACCCCCCACTCCTAGTTTAAATTCCCAAATTCCTCTATGTACTCCTCCATCCTCTGTTTCAACACTTTCTTTCCCTTCTCTCTCAAGAGTAGCCTGTCCTTGGCATAGAGACTATTGTCCTCCCAGGTCCCTCCCCCCCAACAGCCCATGCCCTTTAACAATACACCAGGTTCTTAGCCATCTGTTAAATTCCTCTATTCTCAGATTTCTTGTTGTGCTTGCCTTGGGCACTGGAAGTATCTCTGAAAAAGTTACTGATCTTCCTGCCCCCTCATATAATTGTGCTAGTTCCTCAAACCTCCTCTGGACTACATCTACTGTCTTGTCAGCCAGGTCATTCATCCCAAGATGTATGATTAAATGAGGCTTGTCCCTACCCCTTCTAGCATATTTAAGAACAGATTGTTCCACCATTTCCACTGTCATTCCTGGCATGGCCTCCACCCAAATGTGACTATGCCTCTCCTCCTTGTTACCCCACCTGACTCTTCTTAGTATTGAGTCCCCCAGCACTAAGATTCCACCACTCTTACTCTCTGCTTGCTTCCATTCATCTCCCTCTCTCATTTCCCACTCCTCTTCTTCCTCCTGCGCATTATTTCCCCCTTTTGCCCCTGTTGCAATTCTCCCAGCAGAACTTCCCCCCGCTCTGGTTTGGTCCAGGCATTTATCAATTACTCCTCTAATTTCATCATTTCCCTCCTTCACCCTCTTCCTCTCTAGCAGTGCAAAACTATTTTCTGAAGACTCTCCACAAATGCCCGCTCCCTCTCTCTTCATAGTAACTTGTTTTCTCCTTTCCATTCCATGACTTTTGCCACTTCCTTGCCTCCCCTCACAAGTCCCTATCTCCTTCTTCCATTTGTCTTTTGTCTCCTGACCTGGTTTCACTGGCAATCGTTCTTCCTGGCCTGGGCCCCTTTGTCTCTGCTTCCCTTTTTCTGACCCTCTCCTCACCACTGTTGGCTTAAATCACCCTCCCTCATCTCCCCTTCTCCCTCCCTCCAGTATTGGGCTAAACCCACCCCCAATCTGCCTTGCCTGTCTTAGTTCCTCCTGCAGACTCTCAATCTCCTTTCTAAGTTTCTCTATGTGCTTGCACACTAAACATCCTCCCACACTCCAGGCAATTTTAGAAAAATTGGTGCACCACAGTTGTTGCAGACTACCACCCTTACCATTGCTGTCATTTCCCACGAGTGAACCCCACCCTTCCAGATGCAGGATACCAAACACTCCTCCAAGTCTCCCCTCTCCCCCCTCTATCAGTGTAAAACATTATTTTCTTAATTTACCTTACTCCCTTTGTTGTACACGTTTAGATAGATTGAGCAACTGCTTTTTATATTCCTATCCATCCTATCCACACTCAAAAAGAGACTTTGAGCAGCTATTGTACAACCTTCTTTAAACTCCTACTCCTCCTTTCCCCGAAGGCAATAGTAATGCAAAGAAGTAACAATGAAAGCTCCTAGATTTGCAGTTACTTCCCTTCCACTGAGATAGCAGTCACCTCTTCACTTGCTGCTGTTCCTTTCCTGGATGTCTGCTTCTGCTATGACAGATGCATATCCTTTGCCTGTTTGAGGAAGTGATGTCAGAACCCCTAGTATAAAGGAAATAATGGACATGGGGCAGGTGGGGGTGAGAGGTTGGGGGGGTGGGACCAGCCCAAGTCTTCCAGAAACAATCAGGTAGCTGAAGCCCCATGTCAGACCATTAGCACCCTTCCCCAACTCTGCACTAAACTTTGCAGCTAGTGAAGCCAGCAAAAATGAATCACAATTCTACTCAAAGCCCCCAAAATAGGTTTGCTACCAAAAGAAACAGGACTCCAATTCAAACAGCTTCACCAACAACACATCAGAATAGGATTGAAATTAGAAGATGTAGGTCTCCAATTCAAAGAAACAGCCCCAGTTAAATCCCACCAAATAGGTTTTAAATCAGAAGAAATATGCCTCTACAAATGCAGCCTGCCACACAGTGAAACATCAACAAATGAGCCCACTTATAGCTACCAAAACAGGTTTCAAAATTCCAACATCCCCAAACAATACCCTGCTAGCCCCTTAGAAGTAGCAAATAAAGAAAAGAAATAACATTCTACCAAGTAGAATCCACAAGAAACAATGTTAGAACAACAAGAAGAAGCTACTGTACTATAACAGATCTGATTCTGTCCCTTTCTATTTCCTTCTGAGAAGCCAAAGCAACTGACACCACACCTGATTCAGCTCAAAGCACAAAGTAGTGTCCTTGCCCATTTTATATTGCTTGATTAATTTTCTTTTTTGGTACAGCCCACCTTAGACTCCACCCCTGCCAACCCTTTGCTGCCTCCTGATACCTTACCTTTTCCCAGTTCCCCTGATACCCCCTGGATTGCCCCAAGGGTGAGGCCACTGCACCAGCAGGACTGTTGTGGTGATGGTATAAGAATGCTGGTGGGATAGCCCACTGGCATTGCCTCCTTGGCTTATTCCTGAAGATGAGGTGTGGAGTCTTACCGGCCATAGTGGGTAATGGGATAGGTCAGGATCCCAGAAGTACCATGGCTTGTGAGTGGAGCTTGGGTGAGTGGGCATCAGAGGTGGTAACCATGAGTTTCTGATAGATTTACCCCATGGGTAGGGACATGCAATGATGTCCTGTGTCAACTCAACCTCCCACAAGTAATGCTGCCAACACAGGGGTTCCCCAGCCTCTGCCAGGGGTCCACATCATGCCAGACACTCTACCCCTTCCCTCCCAGAGAAGGAGAGTGATCCCTAGGATGCTCAATCCTCCTCCCACTGGCTGGCCCTCCAATGTTCCCAGGTCTGTTCCCGAACCCAGGCTGTAGGCATCACAGTTAGGTGCTCTGTCCCTGTACTGGCAGACTGGCACTGCTTGATTAATTTTAAAATCAAGTTAATCTAGTAAGGTTTCCATTATGGCACACTGTTAGAAGCATTTTCTGCAATATGTAAACTACATTGTTGGAATATATTGCAGTATAAAACTCTAAGAAAAGACAAAAAAGCAGATCAGTTTTTTAATTTCTGATAACCTTTCACTTGGCCCATGATTGGCTCTAACAGTGAAGGCAGAGTCTTAGTTCGGCTCTGGCTTGGCTCTTCTTCAAAAAATCAAGGCTTGCCCAGATACAAATAAACCTGTTTACTTACTTATCTAAGCCAGTATTCTGCAGTCAGGAATGTCTTCTGATGCAAATGACTGAAGCTGCAGATCCAGATTCCCCAACAAAGGCATCCATAGAGGCTTTGAGCTGGTGACTCTTGGATCCAATACCTTGCTTAACAGTCAGCAGACTATCTTGTTTAGCCTCCGAATCTGGTAGAGTCTCTGCCAGAGACTTTAGTTTACTCTTGAGGGTATAGTCATATTTGGAATAATGCCCTTGGTAGTTAGCTATTCTAATGCCAAGGGTGGCTGAAGCATCAGCCCATTTACCCACAGTGTCAGGCTTATGCCTCTATTATTGGGGTGCTCTATGACCGCTTTAGAGATAAAGGCCTTGTTATTCTCAACAAGAAAACTAATGGCATCACCAATGGGCTAAGTGAGAGACTCTGGTTTACTTTTAGTAGCAGCACATTTCTTGCCTGTATGCTTGTGGATAGCTGCCACTGAAGAAGGCTTCTGCCAAATTGCATCAGACAAGGTCTTCTCTAGTGCAAGTTGGATAAGAAGAACCAAACTGACTGGAAAATTAAGCACACTGAGGAACTCTAACTGAAGAAACCTAGCCTAGCCAGTGGCAGCTGGCCTGAAACCATTGTGTATGCATATTTCTGAGCACAGCCTGAAAACAGATCTTCAAGAGGAAGAGACATGGAACTGATCCCCCTTCCAATCCTAGCAGTCATTCCCCAAAGCTGTATCCTAGGTCCCATCCTCCTTTCTATCTTCTTTAAAGATCTCCCTCTTGTATGTTCTTCATCCCAATTCACCTTTTTGCAGATGATACCATTCTCTATATCTCCGGACCCTCTTCCCCCACAGTGACTACATATTGTAGCTGCAAAATGACTTTACCCACATTCTGAAATGGTTACAAGTCAACCAATTAAAAAGTCAATACCAAAAAACAGTATCCATGACTTTCGGCACCCCAAAAAAAACTCCCTAATCTTCCCACATCACCCTCTTACTCTACTCTAGAAGGCACCATACTGGACACTATCTCATACAAGTACTTAGGCATCTGGCTAGACAGCCACCTAAACTATGCAACTCACATCAGCTACATCAATTCTAAATTCCTGTCTGCAACCCCACCTTGTTAAGACCCCTACCCTTGTCTCCTGGCCTAATTTAACTTCTTCTCTCTCTCTCCCCCCCCCCTTCTCTCACAGCAGTTCAAGCCCTTCAGCAGGTGTTGTCCTCACAGCGGTGTGGCATTTTCCATGGCTGCCACCCGTTACATTCTGCTGCCTTCCCAGGAAGCCCTTGCAGGTATGGACCCTCCCTAACAGCTGCAGGTTCAATCTCTAGCACTTTCTAGCTGCTCAAGCCTGACTGGCCACTTGTTGAGACAGGCAAAACCCAATTGGCTGTTGCTCCACAAGTTTCTGGACCTGCCTTTGTCTCCCTTGGTAGCCTTTCTGTTTCCTGATTTTGTGTCCAACCCACCCTCCCCCGGCACCAACTTCTATTAAATATGCTTAAATCCCACCCTCCTGCCTCACCATATTGGCTACTTTTCTAGGCATTTTCCCCATCTCATCCTAAAGGACCACCTTATCTACCTTTCTGCACTTCTAATCTGTGGCCTTGTTGTAAGTCCTATAATGGGACCAATTTGTCCTTTGCTTAATAGGCTCATCTTTTTATTTCTACTCTCCCATGCTGGACTGACTAGAAAACCACTATGCTGGCAGTTCACAGACCTTTTTAATGAATTTCCACAATCTGCACAATGGACCACTACAAACCTCTATCCTCAGTTCCATGCCTGTCAACTCCCACCCAGACCCCTTAATTTTTGGTTGGTTCTGCCACCCACTGTCCATGCTTTAATGCTTATTAGCTCATCATTGTTGTTTACTGGTTTCCACTCAGCACAACAACCAGTTGGGAAACAAGACTATATAAAAAGGATACTTCTGCCTCATAGAACCCACCTCATAGTCCTCTTAGATCAAGTAATATTTTTGTTGCTGCTTATTTCAGGCACTAGTCACTCTACTCCTGGCCCCCTATGCATGGTCCTCAGGGATCGAACAAGGCTGGGACACTCTCCCTCGCCAGTTTAAACATCTGCAGCCTCCTCATTAAACTGGATTCCCTCACTGCATGGGTCTCTCAGCACAACCCAGACATCATATCAGTGACCGAGACATGGTTGTCTCCAAAAATCCCTGATTCTGCAATAACTATTCTGGGTTATGCAGTTTTCAGGCAAGACAGGCTAACCAAGAAAGGTGGGGGCTGTGCTCTCTATCTTAAAGAGTCCCTCACAGATAATTTCCAGTCCATGCCCTTCTCCGGGAATGACATCCAAGTCCTTGCCACCAAGGCAATGCTTGGAGTTCCTAACAAGGTTCTCAATGTGGCTTCAGTCTATATTCCACCCAAGCTAACTATTCAGGGCCTTCACTCCCTCTTCAACTGTATAAACTATCTTTATCAGAACACAGAAATAATCTTGCTTGGGGATTTCAATGTCAGTTGGCTGTCCCCCAATGCAAACAGCAATTATGATGTCCTTACTGCAGCTAATTTCTCACAAATAGTTTAATCACCTACCAGGATGAACTATAGAATGGGGACTAGTACACTTTTGTACTGGGTTCTCACCAACAGCCTTGAGCACATCACAAATTCAGAGGTTCTCCCTGACTCATAAGTGACAATTTCCCTGTACTATGCACCTGGTCAAACAAATTCAACAAACCCCTTCCAAGACAGGGCTATCCTAGATCTAGTACTGACTAACAAGGAAGGGATCACAGATCTCCAGGTAGAAGGTCACCTGGGGGCCAGTGACCATCACATGGTATGGTTCAATTTGGCTACTACATCTAAGTCATCCCATTCCAAGGCAAAAATATGGGACTTCAGAGGAGCTGACTTTGATAAGATGGCCAACAGAGTTAAGCTAGCCCTGGCAAAAGAAACACAGGTGAGGGGGTACAGGCAAAGGGCAGCATTATGATGCAATACTTGAAGCAACATCCCATTGTGTTAGACAGAAAAGGAAGTGCAAAAGAAGAGAAACCACTTTGGTTCTCAAATACAGTAGCAGAAAAGGTCAGAGCCAAAAGGTTGGCCTTCAGGAAATATAAGGGAACACAACGGGATGAAGATAGGGAGGCATACCAAACTGCCCTAAGAGAAGCAGGGAAGGCAGTAAGGCAGGCAAAGTCCCAAACTGAGGAAACACTAGCACGAACAGTAAAAGAAGGTGACAAGACTTTCTATAGATACATTAGTGAAAGGAGAAAGTCCAGAAGGGGTATTGCTAAGCTTAATGGAGAAAAGGGAGCATGTGAGGAGGAGGACCTTGTAAAGGCATCTATCCTAAATAGATACTTTTGCACAGTGTTTACTGAAGAGAAGGCAGGGCAGGGCCCACAGCTCAGCATCATGGACACAGGGGGGAGGGAGGTGAGCACTACTCCCTTCACAAAAGAAAGGGTCCTACAAGAGCTTGCTAAGCTCAGGGTGGATAAGGCAATGGGACCTGATGGCATACATCCCAGGGTACTTAAGGAGCTAAAGGTGGAACTAGCAGAGCTATTAGCAGAACTGTTTATTGAGTCTCTGAGCACAGGAGAGGTCCCAGAAGACTGGAGAAAGGCTCATGTGATCCCGCTCCACAAGAGTGGTAGCAGGGAGGAGGCAGGGAACTACAGACCAGTCAGTCTTACCTCAGTAGTGGGCAAGATTATGGAGGCACTCCTTTAGGAAAGGATAGTGCAACACCTGGAATCCATAAGGGCACAGGATCCAAGACAGCATGGGTTTACAAAAGGAAGGTCTTGTCAAACTAATGTCATAGATTTCTTTGACTGGGTAACCAGAGTGGTGGACCAAGGGGGAGCAGTTGATGTTGCCTACCTTGACTTCAGCAAAGCTTTTGACAGTGTTCCACATAGAAGATTGATAAATAAGCTGGGTAGGCTTGGGGTAGGTCAGAAGTTGGTCAACTGGGAGGCAAACTGGTTGACAGGCAGAAAACAGAGAGTGGTGGTAAATGGTATACAGTCAGAAGAGATGCAAGTCACAAGTAGGGTACCTCAGGGATCAGTCCTGGGGCCAGTCCTCTTCAACATCTTCATTAGTGACCTTGCAGATGGACTAGAGGACAAGGCTTGTCTGTTTGCAGATGACACCAAGATCTGCAACAGAGTAGATGATCCAGATGGGGTGGGCAGAATGAGAAGAGATCTGGATAAACTAGCAAAATGGTCAGAAGAGTGGCAACTGGGATTTAATGCAAAGAAGTGCAAAATCATGCACATAGGGAAGAGAAACCCTGAAGCCACCTATAGTCTGGGAGAGGAGTTGCTAGCAGTCACAAAGGAAGAAAGAGACTTGGGCATCATCATCACTGATGACCTGAAATCATCCAAGCAGACCCCAAAGCAGTAGGTAAGGCTAGGGGGGTGTTAGGGCGTATTAGTAGGGGTATCACAAGTCGTAAGAAGGAGGTAATAATCCCTCTTTACAAGGCACTGGTTAGGCCCCATCTGGAGTACTGTGTGCAGTATTGGAGGCCACACCTTCACAAGGACATTAACCAAATTGAGGCAGTCCAGAGAAGGACAACCAAAATGGTGCAGGGACTGCATCAGAAGACATATGAGGACAGATTAACAGAGCTCAATATGTATACCCTTGAGCAAAGGAGGGAGAGAGGTGATATGATCGAGGCATTCAAACATCTTAAGGGCATTAACAAGGTGAAAGAGTCTAACATGTTTAAATATAAGAAAATAGCAGGACAAGAGGACACAACATGAGACTAGAGGGGGGCCGATTAAGGGGGAATGTGAGGAAATTCTTTTTCACAGAAAGGGTGGTGGATGCATGGAATGGCTTACCACAAGAAGTGGTGGCTATGAATACAGTGCAGGGCTTCAAACAGGCATGGAATAAGCATAAGGGAACAATACAAATGACTATGAATAGATAGGCCATTGACAGAGCAAAGGCCGATGGCACATTTATAAGGTAGAAAAAGAAATGGGCAGACTGGATGGGCCTTGCAGTCCTTATCTACCGTCAACTTCTATGTTTCTATGTAAAAAGTATTTACTGCAGAAAACTGGCTCCCACTCACCTAGGGCCCCTAAAAACTCTCCTATGGCAACGTGATTGGTCACCAATTGACTCAGACCCTGACATGGACACTGCACTTGAGTATTTCATCTCCAGATTCAACTCCACCTGCGATGGTCATGCCCCTTTCAAAAAGCAGAAGACCAAGGGTATCAATAGCCTGTGGTTTACCATATATCTGCTTGGTCTAATGAAGTCTCATGACCATTTCTGGTACCGTGCAAAGACAAACAGCACTCAGGCCAACATCCAGGCTTACAAAATGGTGAGAAATGCCTGCACTAAAGCCATTCACTTTGTGAAAGCCAACTACTGTAGGAATGCCTTAGCTAGCACCTGGAAAGATGGCAAGAAATTCTGGAGCAACATTACTGAAGTGACAGGGAAAGACTCCAAAATTGCACCCTCAATGCTCAACATTAATGGTCCCATCACCTTGGAGAAAGAAACCATGGCAAATGCTTTTAGCACTTCCTTCATGGATCTCAGTTGCGTGCTACCCTCCAATTTCTTTGACCCCCCCCCCATCAAATGCAATATGCACAGATAACTCAGTAATGACTCAGAAGCACCCACTGTTCCACTTTAAACTAATCTCTGAAGGTCTAGCTAAAAAGCACCTACTTAAAGTGCTTGGGAGGTCTAGATTCAGTGGAGGTTTCCTTGACCTGAAACTGCTGTCCCTCACCATTGATGAAGTCCTGTGCCCTCTCACCAAAATCTTAAACTGCTCCCTCATGCTCTCACAGTTTCCCCTAAAATGGAAATCTGCCTTGCTGATCCTATTTCACAAATCCAGTGACATGACTCTTATTAGCAATTATAGGCCAATCTCCATCCTTCTCCTGCTCTCCAAAGCACTGGAACAGATAGTGGCTGATCAGCTTGTTGAACACCTAGAAAAGTACAACCTGCAATGTTTACAGTAACATGGTTTTCAGATAGGGCACAGTACAGGTCCAGTACGATTTCCTGTCTGTTATTTCCCCACCACATAGTATCCCAATTCCGACTTCCTATTTATCATTTGCCCAACAAAGTGATCCTACTGATGCTGCATGTACCAGACATCACCTTGCTGTGTTAACTTCTGTAAAATCTTCCCAAATGAGTGCGCTCTGGGACGTGGTGCACAAAGAACCAACCAAGTAAATTATTAGAACAAAGGTTCTGGCACACACAGGAACTCAAAAATAGGAATGCATAATCAAGTAAAATAATTGATTATAAACCATGAAATAAAAAAACATCAGCCTGACATGTTTCGGACTGACCTGCCTTTGAGAAAGGATTGTGGTCAGTCCAAAACATGTCAGGCTCATGTTTTTTATTTCACGGTTTATAATAAATTATTTTACTTGATTTATGCATCCCTCTATTTGAGTTCCTGTGTGTGCCAGGACGTTTGCTCTACTAACTTCTGTAAAACAAAAATTTGCTGAAATAATAAAACAAAAAATATTGCTGGGTCTCTTCTACATATGTTCTTTACCTGCAAAAAAATTGTCCGAATAATGGTAGGCCATTCGTACGGTTGTAGAATTGGCGACTGGGGCAGAAGTGAACTCAGATATCTGCTTATACACATTTTGAATGTCTCAGAGCAAGACCTCATAAAAGTAATCAACATTCAAAAGTACAGAGTTACCTTTGCAAAATTTGGCAGACATTTTCAATCTTTCAATTAGTGCAATGAAGCAAACTTCCTCACATTCCCGCATTACTGGTCAGTAAAATCCCGTATGTTGCTAATCCAATTACCTGATCAGTATATGTATACCCTTGCTGTTTTGTGTCCTGTTTGCATTTTGTTTTTCAGCAATGGTGACAGCAACTGCAATTGCAACAGCTTCTGAAGTGCAGGATGCAGTGCATGTCTGCAGTCTTGTGCCGTCACATCATGGGAACAGCAAGCTTAGCATTGGTGGCTATCTTTATGTTAAGGAGAGAAATGGGAGGACTTGTATTACTGGTGCTGTCAGCACTGCAAGTCTGAAGGATGCCATGGCAGAGCATCAACTATGCTTGTTGGGGGCCAGCATCATCTTCGGGGGACCATGGAGCACCAGCATGCACCAAACACCAGTGATGCCCCTTTAGCAACAGCAATCGCATTACTAAAGCACCGTTCCCTGACAACACACAATACCCTTGCACAGCTCATACAACATGAGTTGCAAAGGTTCCCCAAGAAGTCCGACATAACATGCTTGAAAGCATTCACTGCAACAGCTTGTAAAAATGAGCCAGGCATCAAAGTCGTAATCCAGAACCCAATTCTCTGGAAACTATTTGTATACCACCTGAATTCACTATCATAAATGGACAATCATTTCTGGCCCGACAATCAACATGTGGGTCCGAAAAATTATTTTTGTTTACAACAAACAACAACGTTGAAAAGCTCAGTACTGCTGCCTATTGGATAACGGATGGCACCTTTAGAACTGTGCCAAACCTATTCAGGCAGTTGTACTCCATACATGTGCCTGTGGGTATACAAGAAACCTGTTGCATACTGCCTTTGGCATACACTTTGATAGCCTCAGAATCTCAGGACTGCTATTTGCGTATGTTTCAAGACCTTCAAGATGTTGCTGACAAGCATAGTTTCACTCTTGCTCTGAAATATGTCATTACAGATTTTGACCAGGCAGCAATTAATGCCTGCAAGACCGAGTTCCCTGACTCAGAGAGCAAAGGTTGTCTATTCCACTTGGGCCAAATTGTATGGCAAAAGATACAAGGCTCTGGTCTGGCAATTAAATATGGGAGCGAGTCAGAATACAGTCTTCTAATGTACCAGCTGGTAGCACTTGCCTTTTGACCACCAAATCAGATCCCAGATATTTTTTCCAAAATTAAGAGAGACATGTCATCTGGAACTGAAGACATAATCGACTGGTTTGATGAATGAGAAACAATACTACAGTCAGACCACTGCCATTGTACACCCCCTGGAATTCTGGTTGGTACATAACCAGATGCTAGGCAGAGTGCCATGGATGCAGAATAAGGTGTAGACTTGGCATAGATGCCAGGGCACATTGGTGGGAGCTTCGCATGTTGGTGTATACCACTTCATAGAGGAGATTTACAGTGAGCAATTAATGACTAATAGCACAATGGAGAAAATGAATCAGGGAATGCCAAAGTCGCCAAGTAAAAAAAAAGTACATAAAAAGAGAGGAGCAAATCAGCAACATCATTGCAGACATTGATCATCGGTCTGCTAAGAATTATATGCATGGAATTGCTCACAGCTTGGTTATTTAAGGCTATACCTTTAATGTTACCGGTAGTTTTTAACCTTTGACCTGAAAAGTATGTGGATGGGCATAGTGTACCACTCTGTAGCTTGTGGGAGAAAACCTGCTACAACAAGAATAACATTTTAAATATATTTAATAAAGTTTATTTTTAAGTAGTGAACCTTAAATCTTGGATATACACACAGGCAAACCAGGAGGACCAGCTGGGATGACCTGTGATAAACAGTGTGGAACACACAGGTAAGTCACATTGCTATACTAAATCACTGTCAGATGTGGATTGATGATGAGCACTAAGTTGGGCTAGAAACATACTGTGCATGTTTCAAGCTTAGTAAATGAGCTCTATATCTTGCAAAATGTTGCTTTTGGTTTAAGTCTCTAAACTCTGTGTAGAGAGTGAAGTCAGGCAATATAAAGATAGGCTAGTATTAGATGGGCACATTAAAGGTGGGCTGGTGTGTGTGGCAATGGAATGAAGTCAAGATAATATGTGTCAGGCAGTTATGTGTTATGCAATCGACTGGATTCCCACAGCACCGCTTCAGCACTCCTTAATTTCACCTCCTATATTCATAGTGCTCTTAATCTTGGACAGCTGTCAGTGCCATATTCAAAGGCCTGACAAAGGCATTCAATACTATGAATCATGCCCTACTGATTAAACAATTATCCCTCCTTGGACTCTCAATGGAAACCACCAACTGGTTTCAAAGCTACCTCAGTGACTGCACCCAAGTCAGAATTGTTGAATCCTTATCTCCATCCCTACCAGTCTGCTCTGGAGTCCCTCAAAGATCCATCTTGCGTCCACTGCTTTTCAGCATATTTTTAAACAACCTACCAGCCTCTTGCAATGAAAGAATCCTACTGTATGTGGACAATGCAGTAATCTACACCAGCAACCTGGATTCCTCCGTCCTACAACTTGAGCTGCAGAATAGTTTCACAAAAGTTGAGACCTGGTTTAAGTCACAAAACTCATCCTAAGCTATAAAAAAATGAAACTAATGTTGTTCTATGGATCCCATAGCAAACATAAAGACAGAGAACTAACAATCAATAACAGCACTGGCAAAGCACTTGAACAGGTGTATCTCTTTATCCAGTCAACAAAAACTAAATAAAATAAATTAAAAAAAAAATGTGGGTGTGACCCTTGACTGCACTCTTGCATACACAAACATATTGATAACATTGCCAAAGCCATGAATACAGTATTTTACAAAGGTTCCACATCAAAGTACAGATAACCACAAAACATTGAATGGAGTAAAAACAATGGGGTATTACAAAGAACAATGCCAACGAGTTCTACACAGAGACTCACTGGAGTTGTACAAAGTGAGCATACAAGATTTGCTGCCCAAAAATGGACTTTGTCAAATCAACACAAAAAGCAAAGACAGTGTGCAATTATTTAACAAGTTATACAAAATTGCTTTTATAGAAGTCACATTAGGTCAGTTGGTGTAGGTCATACCAATGTCAGCATACATGGTTCACAGCCCAAAAACAGAAACTGGGCATTGTCATATTCAAGAGTGGGGGTTAGCAAAGTGAGTTAGGAGGCAACGGTGGAAAGAAAAGGTGGGGTGGAGGAAGGGAAGGAGGGGTGCACCCCCCCTTTAACAACCCTGTCAAAATGGAACAGTATATACCTATCAAGTGTTAATGCAGAGTCTGGGTTTTTGGCAGACAGCCAGGTTTCATTTAGGGCAACAACAATGGGATTATGTTTTTTTTTTATAATTCAAGTTTATTGCATATTATGGCACAGGTTTTCAATAATTCTACATCAATGCCATCAATTTCAACTTACAATACAATTATCTCTGTTCTACTACATAGTAGTCCTAGATGCTATCTCAGTTTATATATCATTGGTTTCACAAGCCATCTTATTCAATTTTAACACCCCTTCATTTTGTGGGGGAGCAGCCCAAAAGCATTATCTCACCTCTGTTGTCTATCAGAGGTATCTTTCTTTATAACTTTAACCCCTTCCCCTCAGCCCATCTGACATCCTTTAGCTTAGTCCCATTAACCAGGGAGTCCATCGTCTTACAAAGACCTGTGTCCTCCCATTTATTTTATATGTTATTTCCTCCATGTCCCTAATTTCCTTAACAATTGTCACCCATTCCTGAGTTGTCGGGGAGCAAGGTGCTAGCCATCTTTTGGTTATAGCTTTGTGGGATGCCGTAAGTAGGACATTCCACAAGTAACTTTTGTCCGCTCCCTTGAGTTCCCCTGGCTTCATTCCCAATACTTGATGTTTGGGGCCTAACCTAAGCTGTATATTAAGTGTTTGTCTTATCTTCTGTTCAATCTCCATCCAGAAGTTTATAAGGATCGGGCATGACCAGAATATATGCAAATAGTTTGTTTCTATAGTCCCACAACCCCGCCAGCATTGACCTGCACCTTTCTTATCCCACTTAATCTGCACATTTGGTGTAATAAAAAATCTCAGTCTAACCTTCCACTCAAACTCTTTCCACATCGAGGATGATGTGGTCCTAGATGCCAATGTCAGGGCAGATTCCCATTCCTTATCCTCAAGGCGTTCCCCTATTTCTTGCTCCCATCTATGATTAATCTGTAAAGTCTTGTTTCCCCTTCTATCTCTCAAAGCCCCATAAATGCCTGAGATCAGACCCTTAGTTCTTCCTGAGTTTAGAGTTTCTTCTATAATGTGTAGGAGCCTTGGTGTGATTTTAATTTGAGTATATAGATTTTGTTTCTGGTGTATATAGGCCCTAATTTGTAGATATCTAAAATAGTCTGCCTGTCTCAGAGAGAAATCTTCCTTAAGTTGATTAAATTCCACCACATTGTTTCTGTTCAGGAAGTGACTGAAAGAATTTAGGCCCAATCTCCCCCATCTTTTAAATGTGAGGTCCTGTTTAGATGGCGAGAAGTCCGGGTCCCAAGCAATCCACCTTAAGGGCCATAGCTCCTCATCTGGGGCATGCTTAGTCCACATCCATTTTAAGGACCCTAGAGTGTTTTGTACTGTCATAAGTGGAGTGTTCATATCTGTTATGTGGATCCCTGGTGTCCAGGGCCTCGCCCCTAAAGGGACCCCATCAGTCAGGGCCTCCTTTATTGTCTTCCAGCAGGAATTATGAGCCCTGACTGACCACAAAAGGGCCCATCTTAACTGCGTGGCCAAGAAGTAATCTTCCAAATTAGGGACATTTCGGCCTCCATCCCTCTTATTTGACTGCATTATTATATTTTTAATTCTTGGTTTCCTATTGTTCCAAATAAAGTTTGTCAGCATCTTCTGCCATATCTGAAATTGATTTTTATGAATTTTTATTGGAAGACACTGAAAAAGGTACAGGTATTTAGGGAGGATATTCATTGAGACAGTGTAATCTTGAGTAGAGGGGTAACTGTAAAGTCTTCCACCTCTTAATGTCCTGCCTAATTTGTGCTACAGTTGGATCAAAATTAGCCAGATATAGCATTGCTAGATTCTTTGGAATTTGAATTCCCAGATATTTCATTTTCCATCTGTTCCAATTCACTTCTAGGAGTTGTGTTATATGAGGAGAAGGGGTTATAGTGAAACTTTAAAACTTCTGTTTTATTTTTATTTAATGTATACCCTGAGTATTGACTGAATTTATCTATGATAGACCATATTTTAGGGAGTGATTCATCTGGGTTAGTAATGTATAAAAGGACGTCATCTGCATACAATGACATTTTATGTTCTTCCCCGTTTACCTTTACTCCTTCCACCCCTTTTATCTCCCTGACGGCCTGAGCCAGCGGTTCAATATATAGATCAAAAAGAAGGGGCAAAAGTGGACAACCTTGTCTGGTACCCCTCCCCAAATTAAACCTCCGCGAGATGCCCCCATTCACTCTTACGTAGGCTTGCAGGGAGGCGTAGATGGCCTTAATCGCCTCTAGAAATAGCGGGGGAAAACCTAGTTTCCTAAGGACCAGAAAAAGGAAACTCCAACTAACTTTATCAAATGCTTTTTCAGCGTCTAAGCTCATAAGACAAGCAGGAATGTGTTTTTTATTAATGATGTCAATTATGTTTATAGTTCTTCTTACCCCTTCCGGTGCCTGTCTGCCTTCTAGCGAAGCCTGTTTGGTCAGGGTGGATCAAACCTGCAATAAGAGGCTGTAGTCTTTTGGCTATTATGGCTGTAAAAATCTTATAATCTACATTAAGAAGGGAGATTGGCCTGTATGATCTGCATTCCCTCGGGTCTTTACCCTCTTTCGGGATCACTGTTATAGTAGTGTAATTCCACGAGGGAGGAATTACTTCTCCCTCCAACCATATCTGATTGTAAACTGTTTGAAGTAGAGGGGTTACCTCCGCACCGAACGTTTTATATAGTTCACCCCCCAAACCCATCCGGCCCTGGACATTTACCTGTCTTAAGTTCTTTTACTGTGTCCAAAATCTCCTGCTGTGTGATTGGGCACTCTAAGTTCTTCCTTTGGACCTCTGTGAGGCTGGGCAAGTTCAAGGAGTCCAGAAATCCTGAGGCCTCCTCTGTATGCAGGGCAGACTGGGGCTAATAAAGGCGCCTATAGAATGTGACTAGTGCTTCTGCTATTTGTTCCCATTTGTGTGAGATGGAGCCGGTGTGCGGATTCCAGAGTCCCATGATATTTGCCCTGGCAGACTGCTGTTTCAGCCTATATGCCAAAAAGCAGGTGGCCCTCGCTCCTCCCTCATAGTAAGCCTGTTTTGTGTAAATGAGTGCTTTCTCAGTCTCCAAGAGCTGTAGACTCTGGAGCCTCTGCTTGATTTCCTTTATTTCTCTTTCTCTCTTCCTACAGAATTTTATTTTCTGTTGCCCCTCTAGATTATTAAGTGCCTGACTTAGCTGCTCTCTCTGTTTACCTCTCTCCCTTTCTATACGTAGCTATTGAAATAAGCCTGCCCCTGATCATAGTTTTCACTGTGTCCCACAAAATTTGAGGAGTGGTGTCTGTGTTGTAATTTGTTTCCATGGTCTGCCTTATTATTTCCCGTATCTCTTCTTTAATTTCCTCATCTGTGAGCAGGCTGACATTTAATCTCCAATGTGCCAGTTTTCTAGGCAACTGAAGGTTAATTTGCGCATATATGGGTTTATGGTCCGATAAACTCTCAGAGCCCAACCAGACCGACTCAAAGACTGCCAGATCTTTATTATACGTGAGAAACATATTTAGTCTGGAGTAAATTTTGTGTCGTGGGGAATATTATGTGTAATCCCTTGCCAATGGGTATTTCTCCTTCCAAACGTCCTCCAGGCCTGTGTCTTTCATGAGCCTCTTCATTAATTTGGAGATTCTCTCTTTAGGTGCTGGGATACCTGAGGTCGTGTCAACTGCCCTATTCATAATGACATTCCAGTCCCCCCCTGCAATCACCATTCCCTTTGCCTTTTCCATGACTAACTTAAATAAGTCTGCAAAGAAGCCTATATCTGATCCTGGGGGAGCATAGACATTTAATAGTGTTATCTTCAGGTCCTGAACACTTCCCACCACCATCACGTACCTTGCCCCAGCATCCACTATTACCTCTTCCTCCTCAAATGGGAGGGAGGACGACATTAATATTGCCACTCCTCTCTTCTTTCCCTTCGCAAGAGATGCAAGGTACACGGTCGGAAAAGCTTTACTTTTTAACTTTAAAGCTTCTCTCAGAGATAAATGTGTTTCTTGCAAAAAGTGAATTTCACATTTCTGTCTCTTCAGAAAATGTTGAAGTTGTTTTCTCTTGGCAGGGTGGTTTATGCCATTTACATTAAAAGAACTAATTTTAGATTTGGCTCTATCCATATTTTAAGTTCCCAAGTTTCTCCCTTGTTTTATGTTCCCTGATGCATTTAAAAGATTCAGTCCTCCTCTCCTTTATCAATGTATTCTCCTTCTGCTTCAGGACTTCTCCGCCACCCTTCCCCCCCCTCTCCTTTGTAATACAAGTTTTTTTATAAACATCTCTGTGCCATATCTTATAACTATTTAATAATAAGAATCTACTGGCTCTAAACTGCCAGCCAAATTGGATATAATTAAGAACTTGTACAATACCATCCTTCCCAAACAGAAGTATAGGATTTTTAACCTTTTGAAACCATAAAACCTCTAACTCAAACTTTACATCTTCCAACAGCAAGTTTACATCTTTCATTGAGCAAGAAGATATTATCCTTTCCCTAATTATCTTTTCTCTGAATAGTTTCTGTATTAGAGCTATGTATCCCAAAGGAAAGGTACTGATTCCCCTTGGAATACCCCACCTTCCTAGGTCAGTCCGCCACCACTTGGCGAGACTGGTTCGTGACTCTTCTGCGGCACTTAGCCCTGTATGGTGTTTCGGGCTGACCCTCTTTATGGCACCATTCTCGGGTCTTCGCCCGGTGCTCTGAGGGAGAACAGACATCAGCAATACCAAAAGAATGGCACAGATCATCTCAAACTCCCGGCGTGTAAGAGTTACCATCACTCCAGCCTTCCTCAGCTAGAAAGGCAGTCTGAAGAGACCCATGTTTCCCTGAACTAAGTGAGGCGATTTTTCCCTACCCCCCCCAGAGAGAAGACCTCAAGATAAGAGTAACAGTTTTTTTTCCTTGTTTTTTTCCTCTTTTTCCCTTCCTTTTTTCCCCCCTTTTTTCTCTTCCCTTCCCTTGTTCTAAAAAAAAAGAGGAAGTATATATTTCCCCCCTTTCCTCTTCCCCTCTTCCCCTTCCCCTTCCATCCCTTCCGGCTTCAAAGGCCAGGTCCCTTAAGGTGATCATTTGAATTTCTTCCTATGCCAGTGAATCTCTGATGTCACTACCCTCATACTTCCCCACCCCCCAAGACTGCAAAAAAGCATCCGACGGTAAGCCCTGTCTTTGGTCTGTGAGGTGTTAGAACACTCCACTACTATCCACACTCCATTAACTTTTCTCCTCCCTCCTCTTCAGATCATCAACCGTGGAAGTGACCCCCCAAAGCCCCCCCAGACCACCTCTATCTAGTCCTAATACCCGTATGGAACCAAGAGGAGAAGGCGCCACCTCCAACCACCTCCAGATGCTGTGCTTTCTTCACTGAGGCTCTCCGGTTCCCCCCACAACCCCAAGCCCCATGTGTGTAGGAAACGGTTGGAAACGCTGAGCAGGAGCTAATCACCCTCCCGAGAATACCACCCCGTCCCCCCCACACCCAGACATATGTCAAAAGACGTCCCCACGGGGGAACGGAGGAGGAAAAACCAGGTGAGAGGCAGACGCAAAGATCCCCGCCAACCCAGTAAACCCTCCCCTTCATCCACCGGTGCGATCCCCTCGTTACCAACCCAGCTCAGGCCCCAAATCTCCCTAATGCTTCAATATTTAGTAAAGTCTTCATCTGCCATTCATGTTACAGGATCCCAGTAACTAATTAGTCCCAGCTATTCACATCCCTAAGTGTCTGTTTGACCGATCAGTTCACAGGGGCATCAGTTGATGAGGGAGCCGTTGTTTGAATTCCTGCTTCAGTTCCAGGAGTCTCTCATGGAGCCAATTCAGCCAACTGTGCTGCTTCCAGGTAGGGTTTGAGAAGTGCTGTGACATCCGCTCGTAGGTTGGTGTTCTGCGAGTTAGCATGACGTGTCAGCCTCTTTCGTGCCACCGACCAGGCTGAGCGTTTCAGCTCCCTTTCGAGCTTTTCTTTTTCAAGCCCTGGGACAATTATTCCAACCTCCTCCAGGAACCCCCTGGCTCCCAAAAGATCCTCGTATGTCTTGGTACCGTGCCTGGTTTCCACTCGTAGGCGTGCAGGAAACAGCATCTGCGCCTTTAAGTTTCTAGATCTGAGTTGTTTGATGATGGATCACATGGTGTGACGAGCCTCCTGGACCTCTGCTGTATAATCTTTATCTAGTGTTATACGGTGTTTTCCGAGCATAATTTTTTGTTGTTGTCAAGCTCTCCTCAGGATCTCTTCTTTTGCAGCATATTTGGTTAGCTTTATCACAAATGATCTCGGGCGTGCATTAGGACCCAGAGGAGGCTGTGTGAGGGAACGGTGCACATGGTCCATGGAGATATCAAGCTCAGGAGGTAATTTTAATAATTCTGTGAGCACTTTTGGAAGATATGTGATTACATCGGTGGCGCCATCCTCAGCTCATTCTGGTATGCCGTAGATTCTTATGTTTTGTCTCCTGCTCCTTTCCTCCAGATCATCAAGTTTGGCCTGGAGATCCCTTTCCCTTGCCAGTAAAAACAGTAAGAGACAGTCGTGATGATCCGCTTGTTCCAAGACTGTAGTCAGACCTAACTCCATCTTATCCGTTCTATGCTCGATTTTTCGGAGGTTGGATTTTAGCTCTGTCAGAGAGGCATCTATTTTCTGGACAGTTTTAGCCATTTGCAGAATGGACGCCACTAGCTGTGTGCGGTCCTCGTCCGGCTCTGCATCCACCCTCATGGCCACCTCTTCATCACTAGGCTCGGGTAATCTCGATCCTTTTTCACCATGTAGCAAAAGTTGTAGTTTCTGGACTGGCATCTGCACATTCTTAGTGTTCCCTGCTTTTGATCTCATTATTTTGGCTGGTGATTGCATCTTGGATAATTGTGGATGCCTATCGATTTGTTTTTCAGCTGGATGGAGCTGTAACTCTAGTCTGCCATTCAGGCTGCTGACGTCACTGGAAGCCCCAATGGGATTATGTTGTGTCACCCGTACCCTCACCTCATCAATCTTTGGCAGGAGGCTGCACATGTTAATGGAGGCAAATTTTAGGAAGCCATTCATTTTGAGAATGCCATTGGGGACTTGCAAATGACCTGGATTTGGGTGAACATTACCCGAGATAAGAAGTAAGGGCAGAACAATTCTGAGCAGGTAATGTTTAAGGTATTTGAGACAAGTTTTTCTTGTTTGGTAGACTGATTTTTTTAGAATGTGTATAGGACACAGGCAAATTGAGTATTTTGTGCATCCTATAATTATTAGTAGGTATGGGAGGTTGGGTTGAGGTACTCTTCAAGGTGACATTAAAATTATATTGGGTGATGCTAGAAGGACAAGGACAATCATATCAGTGAGCAGGCAGCAAGAATAGGAGTAGTAAATGATGGGGTGATAGAGTGGATGGACAGCTTGTTGGGGAGTGTAGAGTAAGACTTAGTATAAAATGGAGTGGAAAGGATGAGAAGGGACTTGGTAAGGTTGGAGGAATGGTCAAATGTATGGCAGCTCAGATTCAATGCAAAGAAGTGCAAGGAAGAAGCCAGAAGGAGAAGGAAGGAAACATATTCAATTCAGTACTTTAGAGTAACTGGTAATTGGTATTTTTCTTTTAAACTTAGATTGTGGGATTGTAGTGACACTATACTTTCTTTGTTGTCTTTACTTATAATTGTTTTTGGGCTGTTGAAAATTTAAAACATAGTGGTGGTGTAATTCTGTGCTGTCTTTAATTGCTGCAAATTTTCGCCCCCTCCCTTCCCCCAACTCTTAATTATATGCCCTGATAAATCTGATTGACAGGAGCTAAACACAGGGTATAGTAAGAGGTGTGAAGTAGGAGGGGCATAAGGGGGAAGAAGCCCACCCTCAGCACGACAAGTGTTTTGACTCATTTATCTATTTATTGGTTTCATTTTCCTTAAAAAAAATCTGAGGATCAGTTACAGGATTTTTAGTACTGTAAATTAATAAAAAGAGAACTAAGAGAGTTTCAGTAGCAGACAAGTAGTGGTCCTGCAGTATAATGTGGGGAGTGGTGCAATGCAGTGGCTGTGGGGCATCCATATTCAGGCAGACCTTCTGGACACTGAGGTGCTGCCCTATCTGCATGCATCTCTCTGGACTATGCGATGAGGTAACCAGACTCAGAGCGGAAGTAAACTGGGTCAGGAGTACCATCACCCCTATCCAGGGACCACCCAGTCCAATGCAGCTGCCTCAAAGGATGCCGAGAACGAGGAGCACTTGGATGACAGTGGGCTCAGGGAGGGTTAGAGCAGTCAGGCAGAGGCACATCCCAGATCCTATTCCTCTCAAGAACTCATTTTCCACACTGGCAAATGAGGACAACCAAATAGAGGTACCCAGAGAAGTGGAAAGAAAGGATGTGGAGGTTAGCCAAGGAGGTGACCTCAGTGGGGAAAGCAGTGGACCCCAGAGGAGGAGGAAGTGAATCCTGGTGGGGACTCCATCGTAAGAGGGATCCAGCTAGGAACACAGGAGGGGGAGGACAGGGAGGTGAGGTGCCTACCAGGTGCCACGGCAAGGAGGGATGGAAGGAAGATACTGGGGATCACTGGGAAGACAAGACGGGAGGGTGAGCTGGATGTCATTATCCACCTAGGTACTAATGACTTGGCAAATGGGGAGCCAAAGGAAGTTCAAGAAGAGTTTAGAAAACTGGGGAGGGGTCTCAAGCAAGTAGCTACTTCTGTCACTTTCTCAGAAGTACTACCTGTGAGAGGCAAGGGAGAGCATAGGAGTGAATGCATTAGGAACTTTAACTCATGGTTGAAGAACTGGTGCTGTGAGGAAGGGTTTGGATTCATTGGTGACTGGGGACCCACCTGGAGGGATGGAGGTTTGTTCAAGCCTGGCGGCCTGCATCCATCCTGGAAGGGAATTCAAGCACTCAATGATAAGTTTAAATGCTACATTGACAAGCATTTAAACTAGCAAAGGGGTGTGGCAGGCCAGCAAGGAGGGTACCTACTTGCTCACCCCCCACAGCTAGCAGTGGAACCAGTGAACCAGATGAGTGGCTATCTCTGCAAAGCAGTGTGCAAAAGATGAAGATTAGTGTCCAAAAGGTGGATAAGCAGAAAAGGGGCAACATTCAACAGAAGGGCAGACAGCAAGGAGAACCAGGGATAAATGACAACCAAGGAAGGGGCTGGAGTAGAACAATGAAGCAGTCTAGGGAGGTCAAATCATGGAAAGCCATGTGTGCAAATGCCAGGAGCCTTAGCAGCAAGATGGAAGATCTGGAGGCTGTCATGGTACAGTCAGACTTGGGCATTGTGGCCATCACTGAAACCTGGTGTAATGATAACCATGACTGGGAGATGGCCATACCTGGCTACAACATATTCAGAAGAGACAGAGCAGGCAGGAAGGGAGGAGGTGGCACTGTATATGAAAAATGACATAAGGGCCACAGAGATCCAGGAGGAACAAATGGGGAGAGATACTGTGGGTAAAGCTGGAAAGGAAAATGGGGCCAGCCATCCGCGACAGGTGTGGTGTATAGACCACCAGCCCAGGAGGAAGAAACAGATAGGAGTTGATGCTAGCCATCCAAAGGATGGCAGACAAGGGTGAGGTAGTACTGGTTGGAGACTTCAATATTCCAGACGTGGACTGGAGCATCCCAGCAGCAGCATCAACTAGGAGCAGATTTATCCTGGACTCCCTTCAAGGTGCCTTCCTCAAGCAACTGGTCATGGAACCAACTCGGCAGAAGGCAATACTGGACCTTCTGCTCACAAACAGGGACAGTGTGATGGGGGTAACAGTGGGGGAGCACCTGGGTAACAGTGACCACCAGTCATTGTGGTTTGAAATCACAGAAAGAGCAGAACCAAACCACACAAAAACAAGTATCCTGGATTTTAGGGGGGCAGACTTTGGGAAAATGGGAGATACTTAAAGAGGCATTAAGGGAATGGGACAGGAATCAGGGGTTGAGGAACAGTGGGCAGTATTTAAAATGGGGATTATAAGAACAACAGAATTATGCATTAAGCAGGTTAGCAAGAGGAAAAGGAAGAGGAGACCATTATGGTTTTCAAAGAGGTAGCAAAGAAAGTGAAAGCCAAAAAGATTGCATTCAGGCAATACAAAATGACACAGGCAGAAGGGGATAGGAGAAGTACCAGGAGAAACAAAGGGAGGCAGGAAGTCAGTAAGGGAAGCCAAAGCTCAGACAGAAGAACACATTGCAAAATCAGTGGTTAAAGGGACAAAACTTTTACAGGTACATAAGTGAAAAAAGAAAGACAAAGGGAGGGATAGTGAGACTGAAGGGGGAGGATGGGAGTCGCGTGGAGGATGACAACAGTAAAGCTGACATATTGAACAGGTATTTCTGCTCAGTCTTTACTGAGGAAGAGGAGGGTAATGGGTCTGAAGGGAGTACAAGGGGTGAGAATGGTGCAGAAATGGACACAAGTCCCTTTACACGAGAAAGGGTCCTGAAGGAACTGGAAGTAATAAGAGTTGACAAAGCAATGGGGCCAGATGGGGAGCACCCCAGGGTCCTTAAAGAACTAAGAGAGGTGGTGGCTGAACCTCTGGCTATCCTGTTTAGACAATCACTGGAAACAGGGGAGGTACCCAAAGACTGGAGGACAGCAGATGTAGTCCCCTTATACAAAAGTGGGAACAAAGAGGAAGCAGGGAACTACAGACCAGTCAGCCTCACCTCGGTAGTGGGAAAGATCATGGAAGCACTACTGAAGGAGATTGGTGGAACATCTGGTTGTCAATGGACTACAGGACCCAAGGCAGCATGGTTTTATGAGGGGGAGGTCATGTCAGACCAACCTCATTGAATTTTTTGACTGGGTGACTAGGGAGGTGGATCAGGGGAGGGCAGTGGACATGGCCTATCTGGACTTCAGCAAGGCCTTTGACACTGTGCCACATAGAAGACTATTACACAAACTGGGGAATATGGGTGTGGGCAGGACAGTAGTGTGGTGGGTAGGTAACTGGCTGGGTGGCAGGATCCAGAGGGTGGTGGTAAATGGCTGTCACTCCACAGAGGGAAGAGTGACCAGTGGGGTACCACAGGGATCAGTGCTGGGACCGGTCCTATTCAACATCTTCATCAGTGACATTGCACAGGATCTAGAAGGCAGAATTTCACTGTTCACTGATGACACAAAGCTCTGTAACAGAGTAGACACACCAGAGGGTGTAGACAGAATGAGAAGGGACCTGCAGAAACTTGAAGAATGGTCAAGGGTTTGGCAGTTGAAATTCAATGCAAAGAAGTGCATGATAATGCATATGGGGCACAAAAACCCTGGCACAATGTATCAGTTGGGGGGTGAGGATATAGCATGCACCAAGCAGGAAAGGGATCTTGGGGTTGTCACCTCTGATGACCTCAAGGTAGGGAAACAGTGTGACAAGGCATCAGGTAAAGCAAATAGGATGCTGGGATGTATAGGCAGGGCATCACCAGCAGGAAAAGGGAGGTCATAATTCCGCCATACAAGACACTAATGAGGCCCCACCTGGAGTACAGTGTACAGTTCTGGAGACCATACCTCACGTAAGGACATAGACAGGGTAGAGAAGGTTCAGAGAAGGGCAACAAAGATAGTGCATGGATTGCATCACAAGTCCTATGAAGACAGGTTGAAGGAACGAACATGTACTCCCTGGAGGAGAGGAGGGAGAGAGGAGATATGATAGAGACATACAAGTATCTTACAGGGAGAAACAGGGTGCAGGAAAACACTATTTTAAGTGAAAAAGATGTTCCAGGACTAGAGGGCATGGGATGAAGTTGGAGGAGGGACGATTCAGAGGAAACATGAGAAAGAATTTCTTCACAGAACGGGTGGTGGACAAGTGGAACACCTGCCAGAGGAAGTGGTGGGGGCTGAAACAATCACGGGATTTAAGAATGCATGGGATAGACATAAAGGAATTCTAGATGTCAGGGGTAAGGGGAAACGTACTTCTAGGAAAACAAACTGAACTTACATGCTCAAATGGGCAGACTGAGTGGGCCATAGGCCCCTATCTGCCGACACTGTCTATGTATCTATGTAAGGTAATGCACATGTGAAACAAAATCCCAGGGGAAGAGTACACAATGGGTGGTGAGATACTGACAGCAGTAAAAATGGAAAGGAACCTGGGGGTAATTATATCAGATGACCTAAAGGTGGGTAAGCAATGTGAGAAGGCAGTAAGGAAGGTTGGGGGGATACTGGGATGCATAGGAGGAGGCATCGATGGTAGAAAACAGAAAGTTGTTATCCCTCTGTACAGACAGTTGGTGAGACCCCATCTGGAGTACTGTGTGCAGTTCTGGAGACCCCATCTCCACAAAGGCATAAAGTGGAGGCTGTCCAGAGGGGGCAACCAAAATGGTGCAGGATCTGCACCAGAAGACATACGAAGAAAGACTAAAGGAGCTTAACATGTATACCCTTGAGGAAAGAAGGGAGACAGGGGACATGATAGAAACTTAAAAGTACTTCAAGGGAATCAACAAAGTCCATGAGGGTAGCATCTTTCAGAAAAAGAGATGTGCAAGAACAAGGGGGTACAATTTGAAGATAGAGGGGGGATGGCTCAGAGGTAATGTGAGGAAGTATTTTTTCACAGAGAGGGTTGTAGAAGTATGGAACACCCTCCCTGAGGGGGTCATGGAGTCAAGAACAGTGGGGGAATTCAAGAATGCATGGGACAGACATAAGGCAGTCCTAGTGGGGGGTAGCAGGAAGTAAGCTGTTGGTTGACAAGGATCTGCAGCTTATCTGTTAGGTAGGAAAATGGGCAGACTAGGTGGGCCAAGCGGTCCTTATATGCCATCAAATTCTATGTTTTTATGTTTCTATAGAGCATGTAATGGCTGTGAGTGGGCAGCGTCAGATGGGGAGTTGTAATGAAAGCGTGAAAGTAGGTTAAGGGTATGAACAAGACTTTAACAGATTAGGCAGCTATGATGGTGTAGTGGTTAGGGTAGCCACCTTTGGTTAAGAAAATCATTGGTTCAAGGCTAGCCAGGGTAGGTATACATGAAACACAGGGAACAGCAGTGAAAAGGGTCAGTAATAGGCAGTAGGAGTGGTGTAAGAGGGATAGGGATGAAGGGAAAGCAGCTAGGGAGAGGAAGAATAATGTGTACAACAGTGACTCCTAGTAGTGGCTTAGAGTAATACGGCAGTAGGGTTAGTACAAAGCAGGAGGGGGATAAAGTACAGGGATATTAACGGGCCAGTTACAGCTAGAGTAAGGACATTGTAGAGTGGCTCAGAGAATGACACCTACTGGCTCAGAGATAAACAGAACAAATAAGAAACTGAGGTGATTAAAAAAGGTCATGTGACACCTGTGACCAATAAATTAAGAGCCGGACAATGGTGGGGGAAGGGTGGGGCAGTTGAGGTGGAGCGTCAACAGGCTAACACAGTCCAGAAGTGCACTCTCACAGGAGATGCTTGACTTAGAAGGCAGTAATTTTCTCATACTGGCTGTACACTGCTGCTTTTGGCTCCCAATGTTGTGTATGCTTGGGGTGGGAACTTGTTCCCAAAATGGAGGCACCTGTGGGAAAGGAGAGGACTTAGAATGTTACAGGAGTCAAGCAGGAAATACAAACAATAGAAGGGGTCTGGGTTGCTACTGAGGATGCATGACTCAGCTCCTGACTGCAGAAAGAAAGTAGGAATGAAATGGGAGAATCTGAATCAAAACTGCAACACAGCAAGGTACTAAGTAATTCTGTAAGCTAGTCTTCTAAGTGGCATTGTTAACACACTTACAGTACCCTGCATAATCCCACAGTCATACACAAGTAAATTCCCCCATTAGCTAGTAGCATAAAATCAATCTATACGTTTGGACAGTAATTAATTCCTGTTTATTATGCTGTTAATACTTAAGATTAATTACTGTCCAAACACTGTGTTTCTAAAAGAACTTTAATTCCTGTTTATTATGCTCTCAATACTTAAGATTAAAGTTATTTTAGAAACACAGTTCACAATTGTACTCTCACAGGAGAAGCATGACTGTAAGAAGGCAGGAATTCTCTCATACTGGTTGTACACTGCTGCTTTAGGCTCCTGATGCTGCTTGTACTCCGTTTGGGAGCTTGTTCCCAAAAATGGAGGTGTTAGCTGTACACTGCTGCTTCAGGGACCCAATGTTGTATGTGCTCCATTTAGGAGCATGTTAAATGTGGGAGGGTTAAGCAGATCGTACCCATGATTTCTACCCCCTCCTCATCCTCATCAGTTTCCTGTGAGGAAATGCTGAGGGCAATGACCATATGTCCCACAAGGGTGTAGTAAGAGGTATAATCTTCTGAAGGTCTTGGAGGTAAGGCAGAATTGTTACTCAGCATAACTACCTGGTTCTAGCTCTATGGTTTCTTCCTCCTCTTCTTCATAAAACATTTCTATCTCCTCCTGTGCAGGCACTGGCAATGGAACTGGAACTGGGGTGGGGCAGGAATATACATGAAATTGCCCATATCTTGGAATACCTGGAAGAACTGCTGTGCCTTGTTCTTTTCCTCCTTTGATGCCATTTTTTTATTCACTGGCAACTCCTTTCTTTCTTCAGGAGGAGGGACAACTACTTTTTTTTATTTTTTTGCATGCACCATCAATGGTGCCTACTCTGAGGCTCTTCAATTTGTTTTACTGGTTTCAGGATCCTCATCCAGACACCCTGATTTCTGATCCATCTTTGCAGAGAGAAGCACAAAATGCAGCCAGATAGGTAAAAAGCAAAATACTGACCTAGAAAGCCAGAGAGGCACAAACCAAGCAGAAAATTCAAATCAAAAGGGAAGGAGGGATACAAACACCAAGAGAAAAAAGTGGGGTGGGTGTGTGTGTGGGGGAGATAGAGCCTCTGGCTGCAGCAAAGAAATAGTGTTTGTGAGTGATGCTGGAAGGAGCTGACTTAATAGTTCAGGCAGAGGGCAGGGCTGGTTGCGCCCACCCATTGAATTGCAAGCATGTTTCTGAATTTTCCCATAGAACTAGATATACTGTATTTCCCATGTGGTAATCAGTGATCATGTAAGATCATAGCTCAGACCACCACAACATAATTGAAATTGTTAGATTACTATTTATTAGTAGAAGCAAGAAGGAGTAAGCTATTTAATGGTGTACTATAAGTCAGCATTACAGCATTCACACAAGCTTATTCATCAGATTGCATTTTACAGAATTAAAGATCAATAAGCCAAATTCTCCCAGAAAGGGTTGGATGCAGAATTGGAAAAGGAATCCAGTTTCACATTGGACTACAGCAAAATCTCCCCCACCTGGTGCAAAAGGGAATAAAAATCAAAGTATACTAGGACCCATTGCAAAACCTGGACCTCTCCCCTTTCCCCACCCTTGTTTCTCCCATTCTTGCTTTAAGTGTATGACTGTTGGATGCATAACTGATGAGGCTCAATTCTGGCTTCTGAATACCTCTAGGAGTACAAGGTAGGTTCCCTAAAGGATATGCTGAAGAAAACATTTCTTACTGTAGTAATATTTCTTCTCAGGGATCCCTCACTGTGTTTACGCTTAAAGTATATACCTACATGTCGAGGGATTCCCTGGAGATAGAACCTTATTAAATGATGGAATCATAGAATGTAGTTTAAAACTCTGCATGCATATTCTACTCTAGCAGTTGCTCTAATTTGTTTCTAAAACTAGACTGGAGCTGTGACTACCAAAGGTTGCTAAAAGACTACCAAAAATATTCTAGTTTTAAGCATAATTAAAAAAAATACACCTCAAGTTGAAACAGACATGTAAATGTGAAATTGTTGAAAGAATCTAGAATCTATTGTAGAGTAACTGCAATGGTAATGCTCATGCAACCTTAATGAAAATGATTGATTGTTGTGTAAACTTATTTTCAGGTTCTGAAAGGGGAGACAGGGTTAGGGAGTATATAAACACAGTGAGTGGAAACCTGTGAAGAGATTTTACTAAGGTGAGTCATTTTGTCTTAAATCCCAGGAATCTTTCACCTTGGGCCAGATTCTCAAAGCCTGTGAAAATCCCACAGCTGTAGGGACAAAGATCTAGCCAGAGGCAATAGGGCTATGAAGAGCTACCAAATGACCAAAGCTATTTTCTTGTTGGTGCCAGATAGTGCTGTTTAGTCACAATTATCAAAAACTGCCATGCTGCTAAAGCAGTCGTCTTGAATTTATTTAGAGTAAATGCTGCTGCTCTGTGTGTGAGTGTGTGTGTGTGTGCATTGGGGCTGTGAAGAGCTGCTGAATGACCAAAGTTATTTTATTGCTGGTGCCATATAGTGCTGTTTAGTCACAATCATCAAAAACTGCCATTCTGCTATATCAGTCCTCTTGAATTTATTTACTCAGAGTAAATGTTGATGCTGCTGGTGTGTGTGTGTGTGTGTGTGTGTGTGTATGTGTGTGCTTGTGTGCAACCTGTCCTGCCCTAGGGATGGGATAGCTGACAGACTGCAATTGCACCATCTGTAATATGGCACTATAGTCTAACTTTCAGTTTCAGGAAATACTGGACAACATATAATGAGTTATCCCCTAGGTTGCTGAAAGAAATATAATACATCTGTTAGACTGAGCTGAACAGATGATAGAAACAGCAGTTTAAAACTTTTTTTAATGTTCTGAGAATTTTTGAGGTACTATACAGTAGTATTCCCCCCTCCTTCATAGGCCTTTAACATAGAGCAGCAAATAGCAAAAATCAGAGGGCGAGTGCACTATTTTACAGCTGTGGAGAATACTTTCAAATATCCAGAAAGGGAGTTCCATGATCAGCCATTTCAGAGCTACAATCTGATTGATCCCAAAAGGGTGGTAGGCTCCACCCACAGCCCTAAAAACTTGGCGCAAGTGGGTTGCCACTTGCAGAACCACAGTTTTTCTCACTGCTATGGTATTTTCAAAAGGGGATTTATAATAACTTTTGGCTGTTTTTCCCCTGCAGCTGCAGAAAAATGTTATGGCCAGTGGGACCAGGCATAATATCTCCTACAGCCATGGCAGACTGAGAATATAAATCCCCACAGTTGTAGATATTTTAGTCTGCAACTAGAGTTGCAGTTCTAAGAATCTGGCCCCAGTTTTTACATACTAAGCAATCCTTGTGAGGGTGGACCCAGAACCGAATTAGGAAAAAGGTTCTGCAAGACAGCAGTTCCAAAACTGGCATCCCTCTTGCACTGTATGTCTAGACTTTACTGGTTTGTGAATCAATGCACTGCATTCCAGGTAGCTACTTTGCAAATGTCTAAGAATTAAATGTCCCCAGTGGATGTCACAGAGACAAAGCTGCTGTACCCCCTTGTGGAGTGTGATTTTAAGCCTCTTGGTGGAACTTTCCCAACTTTTTCATAATAGAACTGAATGCAAGAGACTATACAGGGAGAAACAAACCTCATGGTTGCTGATTTATCATTGCCAACCTCACCATAGGTAACAAAAAGCTGAGTGACCTGAGACCAGAGATCCCTTGTGTGCAGTCCAGGTAAATGCTCAATACAAGGTTCTGATCCAGGCTGTGCAATTTCTGCTCACCTAGACAGGAGAACTTAAGATAGAGTACAGGAAGGGCAACTGATCGGTTCAGGTGGAATTCTGGCACCACTATATGTAGGAACTTCTGCATGGGTCAGTTGGAAGCACATCCACTTCTGGAAAAGATGATTGTGAATTCTGGTCCCACCCTGGGATGGAGCTCATACCATTAACACTGGCATCAAAGTGCAGCACTGGGTGGTGTGCCATCCTTCAGATGAAATGTTAAACCAAGGTACTGTCTACACCCTATCTGATGTTGTTCTGCTGGGTTTCCTGGTGGGAAGTAAAAGAAGCAAACGCACCTTTCGCAAGGGAAGGGGTATTTTTATTAAAAGAAAATATCCACATAAACAAAGACATGTACAGAATCAGACTTAAAATACAGATATACCATCACTATATAGTGCATAAAACAATATTCAGACCCTCATTACATACACATAATACAAGAAAATAAAAAAAGAAAAAAGAAAACAGAATTATAAGTGACTAACACATTATAGAATAGTTAGGGTTAAACTTGACTTCTATGTTAAACTTACCATTTTGCACTGTAATAACTTTGTAACCATTCAACTAATATGCCTGAAAGTTTTCACACACCATCAGGGACCAAAGATCTCTTGATGTACTAAGTTTCATTCTTGTCAGATGTGTTGGTGAGGAGATACAGAGTGTCAAAATATGTAAACATTACCATTTTTTGCAAAATTCTTTGTCATGCCACTGCACAATAAATGGCTTGGGATTGTGTTCTGAAATGGTTCAGTGTAGAAGGTCTTGGGTCACTGATGTGCCTTTTGAAGATTTGGTGGAAAAATATTAATCCATTCAAAAGTTCTTAAATTTTAAAATGTCCCATTATTTTCAAAGGGAAACGTTAGATGTGAGCCTCAAAACAGGATTCTGTGTTGCAAATGGGCAGTCCTGTGTTGCAAATGGGTTATCCTTTGTTGCAAATGGAGCATCTTTTTTTCTGCTGCCACCATTTTTTTTCAGTTAATGAGGCAATTAAAAGTAAATAATTCAAAGAACTAATGTGCTGAGTAAAAACTAAAATGTGATCTCAGTAAAGGAAAAATAATAGGAGTCTGGGACCAGTTTACTGGGACAAAGGTTTGAAGTAGTTACATAGAAACATAGAAATGTGTAGGCAGAAAAGGCCCACCCAGTCTGCCCAGTGTACCTAACTAGCTGATAGAACAGTTTCCTACCATTCCCCCATCCAAAAGACCTTTGTGTCTATCCCATGCTCCCTTGAATCCCCCCACAGTTCTTGCCCCACCACCTCCTCTGTGAGTTTGTTCCAGCTATGCACCACCCTCTTCGTGAAGTAGAAGTTTTCTCTAAAACTTACCCCTACTAGCTGCATACCATGTCCCCTTGTTTTTGATTGTATCTTTAGCTGGAAGATGTCCCCTACTGGCATCCTGTTCATACCCTTGATATATTTGAAGGTCTCAATCATTTCCCTCCTTTCCCTTCTTTGTTCTTGGGAGTACTGTACATGTTTAGGTCCATCAGCTGTTTTTCATATGGCAAATGACTGAAGCCCTTTACCATTTTTATCACCCTCCTCTGGATGTGCTCCACTCTATCCACAACCTTCTTGAAGTATGGTCTCCAGAACTGGACTCCATATTCAAGATGTGGCCTGACAAGTTGCCTGTACAAGGGCATTATGACCTCCCTCCTACTAATGATTCCCTTCCTGATGCAACCCAGCATCCTACTGGCCCTTGCCACCACCTTCTCACATTGCCTTGTCACCTTCAGGTCCTGTAAGATGATTATACCAAGGTCCCTTTCCAGCTCAGTTACTTCCAGAGCATGCCCTCCATTCAGTATTCTGCTTCCTGGATTTTCTTGCCCAAGTGCAAGATCTTCCACTTTTTTGTATTGAAGAAAAATTGCCACTCCCTTGACAATTCCACCCATTTCTCCAGATCCCTGCACATACTCTCAATCCCCTCAGGCATATCCACTGTATTGCAGACCTTTGTGTCATCTGCAAATAGACATACCATCCTTGAAAAAGTCCGAGAATTAATGCGAAAACATTTGGTTGCTCGGGGAAGGGCACATTGTAACTGTGTTCTGGCATTTGTGGCACATAAAATGACTTTTTGCTTATAGCCTGACTGCAACATACTGTTTTTTGGAGTCCAATGGTGATATGTAGCTATGCTGCTGTTTCCTGTATGTGAACACCTTGTATTTGGCTCTATTTCTGTTTTTAACCACATGGTTGTTTTTCTGCAAGGTGTAGATAGTACTCAGCTGCACACTTAGCAATCTGTATATCTACCTATGCAGGTAGGCCACCTAAAAACGAATTTTGTCTTTGACCTCATGGTATTACATCATCACTCCAGCATACTGGGAATTTATTTTCTTGCACAGCATGGCTGTGTAGTGGACTTAGCTTGCAGGCTATTGCTACAGATCAAAGGACAATGCCATGCTGTCACCATACCAGACTCACATGCGGTGGAAGCTATCTCCCACAACAACAAAGAGTATGACATCATGGCTGTGTTCAAAAGTCATCATGATTTTTTTCTGAACTTGCACCTTTGCTGCAATGACATCTTGATGTGTTGCTGCAGAAGCAGTATCCATTTCCTGCTGAAGCCTTACCCTCATTGAGGGAGACCATCCAGTCACTGCTACAATAAGGACTGATTAGGCCTTGTGTCTTTACTGTCAATTTGCCTATTTGGTTGGTGAAAAAGCCAAATGAAGCTTGGAGACTTACAACTGATTACAGGAAACGCAATCAAGTCACCCCCAGCTGTGCCTCAACTGTAGCATTGTCCACTGATGTGCTCAAGCTGCTGACACCTGACAAAAAGTGATTTTCAGCTCTTGACATTTCTAATGGGTTTTGGTCACTCCCGTTAGCCCAGGAAAGCCAATGCAAATTTGCTTTCACCTTTGAAGGACGCCAGTATACCTGGACCTGTTTGCCCCAGGGTTGTCACAATATTCCCTTCCCTCTTCCATCTTCACATGATGTATGCTCTGTAAGGATTCTCTACACCTCAATGTCTCCTGCAGTATGTGGATGACTTGCATATAGCAATCACCACAAAAGAAGAACATCTGACCCTTCTAGATGAGCTACTAACTCTCCTCAGGAGAGCAGGACTCAAGTACAACCCCTCTAAGGCACAACTGTGGGAAAAAAGAGGTTGTTTTCCTTGGTCTACACATCACTGACCAAGGAAGGAGCCCAGCTGTCAAGAAGATCCAGGGCTTGCAAGAGCTACCAATTCCTACAAGTGTGGCAACACTCAGACACTTTCTAGGTATGGTAAACTACTCCAGGGACTTTATCCCTGACTTTGTCTTAAAGGCTGCTTCCCTGTATGAACTACTGAAAAAGGATGTCCTATGGACATGGGGCACCACACATACTAAAGCTGTGGCCCAGCTCAAGCAGGCCTTAGCCTCAGTCCCAGCACTGATTAATCCAAACCCAGGATTGCCCTTCCACCTGGAAACCTCCATCTCTGATGTGGCCATGTCTGCAGTGCTGGCACAAAAGTACAATGGGTACCACAGACCCATTGCATATGCATCACAGATGCTTTCCCCCATGAAGAGGAAATACAGTCTCTATGAAAGAACACTTTTGGCAACATGTTGGGCTGTCAAACATTTTCTCTACATTATTAGGTATGCTTCCATTATTTTGCATACTTGCAATACCCCAACTAACATTTTGCTTTCAGACAAATTAAAAGATGGTTCAGTCTCTAATACCAGACTAACCCAGTGGTCTTTACTTTTGCAGGATAGAGACATCAAGGTACTACATACCAAAATGCCATCCATCCTGGCCCATGGCCTACTGTATACAGGTAAGCCCCATGACTGTGCCCTCCAAACTCCTGACCTACCTGAACCTGTCCCATTCCTCCTGGACACACCTGAAGGTCTGGAAGATAACACCATGTTCCATATCTTCACAGATGGCTCTGCTTCTTATATAGATGGAGAGCAGGTAGCAGGATTTGGAGTGCTTATCCTGGACTAGGAAGAGGATTTCAGATGTTTTTATAGGAAATGTACTGTAATCTCCTCACAGCAGGCTGAACTGGCTGCTGTGGCATGTGGATTGGAGGTCATGCCCCATGGCAGTAGAGATGCCATCATTTTTGCAGACTCCAGTTGAGTCTGATTCTCCCTTACTGAGTTTCTACCATTCTGGGAGAAAAATAAATGTACATCCTCCGATGGCACCCCTGTCAAGTACAGGGAACTGTCAGTGTACATACACACTCTGATGACACAGTTTACACATAAACTGTACATTCACATAGTGAAGGCTCATTGTAAATCTAATCCTTACCATGAGTTCAATAAGCGTGAGCAGATTCACTTGCCAAAACAGGTGTCTGGGGGGGTGGGACATGGCCAATGATTCATCTACTCAGCATATCAGCTATTGTGGCATCTGTTATAGCTACCACTAAGAAACCAGTGCCAGAGCCCCCACTGGATCCATCTGTTTTCCAAAAAGCAGATCCAGAGTTAAGAGATGTGTTTAAATTCCTAGACAAGGGAACTAAACAGCCGCTGCCTGTTGGCAATCCATATAAGAGGCATTCGGACAACATACACTTGTCCAGTGATTAGAAGCTCATCTGGTATTACAAACAGGGTACAGGTGACAAGTTTTGGATTGCATCACACTCATTATGAACACAGTTTATTCACATGGTTCATGACACTCTCACTGGTGGACACCAGGGGACTGAAAACACCCTCCAGAGGCTCAGGACAGTCATCTGGTAGCCTGGTATGGCCAAAGATGTAGAACACTATGTAGATAATTGCATAGTGTGTTCTCAAAACAACCCACTTCTGTGAAGTAAAATGCAAAATTGTTGGCTCAAACGCAGTCTGGACCATGGAATCCAATACAGATCAATTTCATTGCTCCTCCTTACTAATTCTAGTAAGAACAACAAGTATGCCCTTGTTGTTACAGATCTGTTCTCCAAGTGAGTGGAAGCATTTCCCACTAAGAACAACACAGCAAAGACAACTTCTAAAATCCTGGTGCATCAATTATTCTCCAGGTGGGGTCTGCCCATGAAGGTAGACTCAGATCAGGGTACTAGCTCCACAGCTGACTTCATGCAACAGACACTCCAACTTCTTGGAATTGACCAGAAATTCCACATTCCTTATCATCCTCAATCCTCAGGCCATGTAGAGAGAGCCAACAGATGAATTAAACAGATGTTATGCAAATTCATTAATGACAGTCCCAAGGATTGGGATTCTGTCTTGCTACTACTCCTAATGGCAATTAGGGCCACACCTGTAGTCACTACTCAGTGTACACCTTACGAAGTTATGACTGGTAGAGCTATGAGATTACCTGAGCACCTGTTGATTGGTGTCTACACCCCTACTGCAGATAGAGTATCTGTAGACAGGTATGTTGAAAAGCTTCATGAAGACATCATGAAAACACATTTGTTTGCTGCCAAGCAAATGGGCAAGGCTCAGCAACCAGCTACAGTTAATTTTGACAGGCAAGTCAAAGAAGTTGATTGGCAAGTTGGAGACCAAGTTATGCTTCTTTAGTACAGACAACCCACACATTTGTTTGCCAGTAAATGGGAAGGTCCTCTTCTCATTGTAAACAAGCTCAACCCTACTGTGTATCAGGTCAGAGTACAACAGCAAAAAAAGACTACTGACAAGTGGTTCCAAGCTAACCAACTTAAACTGTATAAAGATGACTAAACTTACTTTTTCTAACCCCACAGGGCAGAATAGTACTTTCACTTATCCATTCCTTTTCTGTTTTCTTACAGATACCAGGAAGATGGCTATCTTGCACCCCATTCTCCTACTGGTGGGACTACTGACCTTAGCTGTTATTGTACCCCCACTTAAACCCCCACAGACTCACACAGAATGACTGGATAACTTACTTGGCAAACTGGAACATTCAGCCCCTATAGGTGTTTGGATTAATATCCCCAACACAAACGTTAAAGTTACTCAAGACTCAGAAGCCTTTCTGGATGCTATAATTGTTGCCCCAGATAAATTTTTACTCTCCATACGATGGGAAACTGATGCTATGGGCTACACAATCCCTGTAGCTTACCTGTCCAAGAGTACATTCCATGGCTAGCCTAACACTGCTATATCTCAAAATGGTGCTCTTTCTATTAGACAACCTTCTCCAAGACACACTGGTCAGTATACTATTACTGCTCTCATAGATCCTGCCTACTGCGACAGACTCCCCAGCGGAGGCACAAAACCTCTGCCTTCAAAACTATGCAGCTTCTGAAGCTCTTTATCTTCAGTACTCCCACCAGATCAGTAAGAACTACTTGCCTGTCCCCATCAGGAGGAAAGCTCTCCTAGTGGTTTGACTGCCACATCTCTCCCAGGAACTCTAATTAATAATGTGCAATGTATTCCTATACCAGTTCTTTTCAATTAATCACATTGGAATATGACTGAATTAGGGTTATGTCAAACAACCAACACCTCTAAATTTCACAGTATGATGCTTACTGATCTTGTTGCTGCTGATAAAACATGCACAAATGATCCTACTGGTGCCCCTCACATCACAGACCATGTTGGTGTCTTTAGCCCCCCCGTAAGTATACTAAACCTAAACCACATGCACACACCAAGCAGGACATTGCCTATGACCTCGCTAGTGCAGTCAGATCTGTCTCTTCCATAACTGGAGTAGCCGGTACCATAAGTGGTCTTTTTGGCTCAGGAATGTTCATTTGGAATAGAGCAGATATTGCTTCCATTAAAGCTCAAACTCTTAAATTTCAGCAGACCATTGGTAACGATGGCATGCCCCCTATTTTACAAGGTGTTAATTCTCTCAGTGAGGAAGAACATTATACAGTGTATAACATGCAGGATATTGCTTAAGGGTTCAATGATGCAAAACAAAAACTTAATGATCTTGTTTTTCAGAATAACCATGAAGCGGATAAGCAATATATTGTGTGTGAAATTTTATGTTCTGCTTATGACTCTTATGTTATTTCTACTGTTAACAGTCTCTTCAGGGATTTAGAATCAGGCAAAATTCCAGATACTATTCATGATCTCAGATTGGATAAATGGTATTGCCCACATTGCAAAACCACAGGTTTCATTTCTATGTGTTTAAAGAATACTCTTAATATCTCAATGTCCACAGTACGCAACATTGGTTATGTTTCCAGGTTTCCTAACCAAGCTCCATCCTACTTCATGAAGTCCTGCTAAAAACATGTTTGTGACATTTACTATTTCTTTACCATGCTTTGATCCTGCAAATCTGTATTTGATAGACTTGCTAACATTCATTCCATAGGATACCATTTTTCATGCAAGAACTGAATTACCATCTATGTTGGTCTACCACCCAATTCTCTAAGCCTGGGTGGCCCCACAAACCAATTGTTGTGCCAAGAAAGGATGTTACTTCTTGTGCCAATGTGAGATCTTTGACATTGTGAAACCTGTATGTGGATATTCACCAGAACACCTTGACTGGGCCTTGACCTTGGATGATGATTTACCAAAGAACCTTACTGATGTTGATCCAGATGACATCCCTCCTGCTGCATCTTCAGGGCAAGCCACCAAAACAGCACTATCTTGAAGCTATCTTGAAGAGATACATCATTTCACTACTCGACTAACAAACTATTCCTTCACCTGCCCAGTAGGATTACATTGTTGGCTTGGCCTAGCCTCAGAGTGACATATACCTCTGAGGGGCAGTACTGCATTGTTACAAATTATAATTCTTTCTCCTATGGAACCAGAACATGCACTGTTGCTAAACCTAACTTTTGTTTTACTCCACAGCAGAAAACTGTCATTGGTGACACTGTGATCATGCCTGTACCGCTCCTTGAACCAGACCTTATTGATACTGATCCCCAATACTTGCTTGCCCTGTCTCAATATTTGCCTGTTTTTAATGTCCACATTGATCCCTTGACTCTCTCTCCTCTTGCAGTCTCTTTTAGCTAAAAAAGATGCTCATTTGATTTATATTAGCAACAATATATCTATGGCTAATAGTGTATTTGATCTAATTCATGATGGTGATTTAAGCCTTGCTGTAAGCAACACTTGGGTAGAACTTACATCTAAAATATTTGTTGTGATTCAAGCATTTCTGATTGTTTTCCTAATTTTCAGTCTTTGCTGCCTGCAATGTACCCTAAGACAAGATCGAGAACAACTTGAGTTCCTTTGCAAGGCTTGTGCATCAGGCTTATAAACAACTTTTTAGCTTAATCCCTACCTACTTACCTGGGATTGTTGCCCCTTCTGAGGTAAAAAGTGGGAATGTTATCCATGGATCAGCACTCTGATTGGCCCACTACCTCACACACAGTAATACTTACATATGTATGCACTAACCATAGGGCACAGGCGCTTATCGTACAAGCATAAGTGTCAGGATCTGAGTACTACTGTACTTTATTGAGATCATAATGCTTTGCTTTATTCTAATTGTACCACTTGGGAAAATACCTCTGTTTATACCAATGTATAATCATTAGTTAGGCAATACTGCTATCTTTAGTTTTAGTGCAGAATGGCAATTATCTATGTAACTGCAAGTGCCCTTCACAAATACATGTTCTATTGTTTAGCTATATTGTCTTTCTACTAGCTCAGCATGCTTTCCCAGGCTAGTGAGAAGTCACACCATTTTGCCATTAACTAATTATGGAGGTTTTATACATCTTTTTAGTAGTTGTCATGACAATTATCAAGGGTATAAGACCCTTTGCATTGCACTTTCTCTCTGAGAAGAGACATGCTGCATATAGGTAAGAAAGATTGGAGGCATTCCCCAGTCTTATCACTGTTTTTGGTTGTAAGCCTGTTTTATATACCAGAAATAAATCACTTTTAGTGCTGGACACCACATGTCTGTCATTTCTTCACTTATATGCAATTCCAACAAGAATCTGAGAAGGATAATATTTATTACCAGTTACAGTGACCATTCCCTTCTTTGAAGGTACCCTAAAAATTAACTCTGCCTCCATCCCCAAGCCCATTTTGCACCCATAAAACTACTACTGTTCTGAGCACAAGATATCTCATTTTGTGCAGTAGTCTCCTGTGCATCATGGAGTTGAATGCCTTCTTAAAGTCAAGGTACACAATGTTTATGGACACCCCTGATCCTCTACCGTGGTGACCCAGTCAAAGACCTCAATCAAGCTCAGAATTATTTGACATGACCTTCCCTCTGTGAACCCATGTTGCCGTTGGTCCAGAAGTCCATTGTCTTCTATGTAGCTAGTGATTCTTTTCTTCAACAGTTTCTCCATGATCTTGTCAATCATTGATATCAAGTTCACTGGACTATAATTGCCTGCCTTCTCCTTGTCCCCTTGTTATGACCCCCTTATGAAAGGGGACCACATCTGCACTTCTCCAGTCATTAGGGACCTCCCCTGATTCTAAGGATTTGTTGAAGAGGCTGGTCAGAGGTACTGCAAGTACCCTGCTAAGCTCCCTCAGTACCCTGGAGTGTATCCCATCTGGCCCCATCACTTTGTCCACCTTGAATCCCTAAAGCTCCCTCATGACCTCCCCTAACTGGAATGGACTACAGTCCATTTCCCCCACCTCCTCATTTTCCCTAATGTTCCTAACCTTCCCCTCCTTTTCTACCGTAAACACTGTGTATAAATAGCTGTTAAGTGTTTCTGCCTTTTCTAGGTCATCTTCCACCAACTCCCCTTCTTTATTTTTCAACCTAAATATCCCCTCCTTTGACTTTCCCCCTCTTGCTCAAATACTGAAAGAAGGTTTTATCCCCTTCCTTACCTGAGCTGGCTATTCTCTCTTCTGTTATTCTCTTCACTCTCCTAACCTCCAAACAAGCTTCCTTCTGCTTCTCCTAGTATATAGCCCTATCATCCTCTCTCTCTCTCTTTCTGTCCTTTTATACCTTCTAAATACCTTTTTCTTTGCCCTGACATTCTCCGCTATTTCTCTATTAAACCAAAGTGGCTTCCTTTTCTTCCTATTTTTATTTACCTTCCTCACACAGAGGCTAGTGGCCTCCACTATGGCCCCTTTTATTGCATCCCACATTTCCTCCACCCCCCTAATTTTCCCCACCCCTAGATTTACTAGGTTTGATAAGACAAAAGAAGGCTGAGGCCCACTGTGTTTGTCTCTCACATTTGGTGGGTTAATATTCTCAAGTAGAATTAAATAATAACCAGAGATCTAGACCTTTTTTAAAACCATATAGGCTACTAGTATCTATCAGTTCTTTAGGTAAAGTGTTCCAAATTCTAGGTGTTCTTAGAGAGCAGAAATTGTCTTCTTTTGTTTTCTTGCTGTCAGGATCTCTGTTTGTCATCTAACCTCAGGGCTGTACGTCTGGTGGTGAATCGAATTCCACACTGTTGCATAAGTTCTGGGTCCCAAAGTGTTTTAAATAAAAACAGTAAGCCTCCTCTGCATTTTATGGTTTTAAATGATTGAAGACCAGTTTCATGTAATCTGTAAGAGCAATCTTTAGAGGATGGATGTGGTATCATCTTATTGGTGCATCTCTGAATTTGTTCAATGTGATTAATGTCGCCCTTAAGGTATGGGCTCCAAAAGGGGGAGCCATAGTCTAAATAGGGTCTTATGTGAGTCCTGTAGAGTGGTATCAGACATTGTTCTATTTTGGTAACACATGTACAATTTATATGGTTTAGTAGTCCTATGGATGTATGAGCTATTTTAGTGCAATGATCTGATGAGGACAGCTTATTGTTTACTAATATGCCCAGGTCATGTTCCATGTAAGACGCCTTAAGTTGGGTGTTGTTAATGGATACCTAAACAACATTTTTGACAACAAACTATTCAAAATTCTGACTCAGTAGGTCACTAAAGGAAAGGCTGCTGTATTCATTAATGTTAAAACTACTTTTATATAATTTACCTCAATGTGGTTCCAGAGCATTTGAAAATTGTAAAATCAGCCTTCCAATTTAAAAAAAAACCTGAATTACCTGCTTCCTAAAATGGCCGCCAAATATGAAGAAGAAGAAGAATCAGCATTTATATAGTGCTTTTCATACACAGTATCCCAAAGCGCTCTACAAGCAATGCTAGACTGGTAGTGAAGTGACTGAATGTGTGGTGGTGGCCATATCGCACATCATCACCCACACGCAGCCTGGATAATTGCATGAACTGGTTTATGGGAAGGGGGGGGAATGTTGGCCAGGATACCGGGAATGTTCCCTGCTCTTTACGAAGAGTACCCTGGGTTCTTTTACTTCCACCTGGACACCCACCAGGACAACACCAGGATGGGCAGAAGGGACCTCGGTTTAATGTCTCATCCGAAGGACGGCACACCCTAGCAGTACAGCACCCTCCAATACTGCACTCGGATGCCAGCGATTTTTAGGTGCAAGTCTATCCCGGTGTGGGACGAGAACCCACGACCCTCTGGTCCAGAGGCGTATGTGCTACCAACTGAGCCACGCTGACAGCTCATATAACATATAACCATATGTTATGTGATGACATCATCAGAGCCAAAGTCAGAGAGATATATGGCTCTCTATAGTGCTAGCTAGTTCTTTTGTCCCTTTGTATAGAATTGTTTCACCCAAATGGTCAAAACCATGTGCATTATTTTGTATAATGCACATGTTAGGTTATGGTTCTGTTAATTTTGTTTACTTTAATATGCTGAAAATGTGTTTTAATCCAACTGACTTTCTCTGTGGCAAACCACAGTGCAGTACAAATCTTGAATAACCTGGTGGTCTAGTGGTTATGGTGGATCCAGGATGCTACAATGGGGGTGCTGGGGTGGACTGCATGCTTAATATGCACCTTTTAACATTTTTATTAAACTTTTATAATTTCTGTTAGTATTCTTTTCTAGTAAATTTTTGACAGAACCTACAAATGTAATCCACAGTTTAAATGTAAACATTTGTACAATCAATAAATCAGACTTCTTCAACAAAGTGAAATGCAGGAGCAGCAGCAGCAAGCAAGTATGATACTATGTGGAGGGGGGGGGTTGCAGCCACCCCCTTCACCACCCCCTAGAGAAACCACTTTTTGTGTCAAAACTCTTGTGCAGTCCTATGTTAGAGTTCATACTTTCTCGAAACTAAAATATATGCTTGTCTTGTCTTCTTTTTCCATGGGAAACAATACTAATAAGAGGAAGAATCAGCATGTATATAGTGGTTTTCATACACATTTTATCCCAAAGTGCTTCACAAGCAATACTAAACTGATAGTGAAGTGACGGAATGTGTAATGGCAGTTGTTTCATACATTAATATCCACAAACAGTCTTGGACAATTGCATGAACTGGTTTTATGGGAAGGGGAATGTTGGCCAGGACAACGGGGTCAGGTAATGATCAAGATGCTGGCAGCCCCACATCTTATTTATCACAGTAATCTGCTCATATTTCTCTCCTTCTTTCTTCCCCTTCCCTGAATGTAGCAGTACCTTGCAATAGTGGCCTTCTCAGTCCCCCTCTGGTATTCATTCCTCACTATTCCTCTTCACAATGAAAACTAGTGAGCTCATCACCCTTCTGCATCATGAATGCAAGTAGTGCAGTCCCTGTTTTATTTTGACATATCAAATATAAATATATCTTTCCAGTAAGTCATGCTCATAGCAGCAGGGAACAAAGGGAATGATGGGCTTTCCTGTCCTTAAAAGATCTAGGCTACCACTGATTAGGCACTATTAAATGATGGGTGTGCACATCACTATGCAAGTCATTTAATAGTGCCTAATCATAGGTGGGTTAGATCTTATATGTGTAGGAAAGCCTATTTTTCAGCTTGTGCCATACTGCTATCAGCCTAGCTTACCAGAAGATCATGTTTATTATTAATATGTAACTATAACACGAGAGACCATACTAACCACATTCATGATGCAGAAGGGTAGTGAACTAACTAGTTTCTGGTGTGGGGAGCAGGTAAGAAGAATGATTGCCAGAGAGGGACTTTAAAGGCCATTCCTGCAAGGTACAGCTATATTCAGGTTAGTTGAAAACATGAAGGATAATGCTGAACAGATCATTGTGAGATCTGAAATGTGGGGCTGCCAGCATCATGATCACTACCTGACTGTGGATGAGAGTAGCCAGCGATGATAAATACTCTGAGTAGCAGGGCTGCACCTAAACTGTTACTTGAATTCAGTGTAGAGAGTGTACCCTCAGGTGGGGGGGGGATGCTGACGTTTGTTAGGACAGTATTGATGGAGTTGTGTATAGCTCATTCAAGATTTTGAAGGGTGGTAGCCAGCTAACCCGCACTGTGGAGTACAGCACAGAAAAGTACTGGAGAAGAATTGCTGGGAAATGTCCTGCGGGGTTCTGCAGATCACAGGTAAAGGAGTAGACTGACTCTGGAAGTCAGGTTGATTCACTCAAGGTATTAGTACAATATGTCTCTCCTGCTAATAATATTGTTATCCATTGTTAGTGTAGTCCTTAAGAGGGCATGAACAGCAGTTTTTCTGGTGGGTCATGATGCTTATGGCTTGGCCCTCCAGAAAGACCTAGTTATTGGTAAATGAGGTAGGAAAAAAACACAACAGGGAACTGTACATACTACCATCACTGTGCAGAAGGGTGGTGATCCATTCAATGTTTACTGTGTGAGCAGAAGTCAAACATTGAGAATGTGATCTAGAGAGTGATTTGGGAGGCATGTTTTTAACAGTACCAGCTGATGATGTGTATCAGTATATGTGTGCACAACCTTCTGAGGTACAAGATTACAATCTGAGATGTGATAATTCTCTTCATGAGACTGCAAGCTCATATGTGTCCCCAGGCAGTGCTAAGGACAGGGTATGGATGATGGGGTGTTCAACAAAAGGCAGGCTAGGTGTAGGGGGTTCACATGGAAAAAGAAGGCCTTATTCGTGGATTGACAAGACAGCATGAACTTTGGAACTGAACAAGATCGGTACTTTGCTGTGACCCTGAGCAAGTCACTAAACTTCCTTGTTCTCCCAGGCCACATCTGTAAACAAGCTTTCAGCTTAGTGTGTCTCTCCTGATTAACAAAATTCAGTGCATCACATAACCACTACATCATCAGGTATTTGAAGTCTTGTACTGTAATGCAGTTTGCCAAAGAAAAAGTCAGCTGGATTGCAAAACATTTTCTGCAAGTTAAGGTACACAAAATGAACAAAATCACAGCCTAACATGTGTACTGATCACAATAATATATGAGGTAATACATGGTGTTGATCATTCTGGTACAACAATTCAAAATAAAGAGGGAAAGAAGAACTTATTAGCCCTAAAGAAATATATGTGGATCTCTGGCTCCAATGATGTCATCATGACTCATCAATTAACACACTTGGCAGATATCTTAGGGAGAAGCCAAGGCTGTTTTTTGAAAGTATAAGGCTGATGTTTACATTTTTCAAAAACCATGAAACTGCAATTATGTTATTTACATAATTGCAGTTTTAGCATACATATAAACAGCAGCCTTTACTTTACTTTGCTATGAAGCCAGATTTTGGAGTTTGCAGTTTTAAAAAACTGCTTGTTTAGGTACCTTTAAGAAGGTAAGTTGCTTGTGTGTTCTTTTTACCAAAGTGCCTAACAGTGCACTTGTCAAGGTTGAAAAGCATACCACTGCGCCATGCCCAATGTTCAATTTTTCTTAGGTCATCAGCAGGTACGGCTCTATTTAGGGTGTTATCTACTCTCCCACCCAGCTTAATGTCATCAGCAAATTTAGATAAAATATTGTGTGTACTTATTTGAATATCACTAATGAAAATGTTAAAGAGTTTTGGGCCCAGTACTGAACACTGGGGGACCCCACTGGTCATCAGACTGGTCTTCAATAAGGTGCCATTGACTCTCACTCATCAGGATCTATTTGATAGCCAAGCATTAACTAGTTTCACTAAACATGGGGAGAAGCTGAGTGTTGACAGTTTCTGAATTAGTGTACTATGAGACACTTTATCAAAAGCATGGCTGTAATCCAACATGATTACATCCACAGGGGTTCCATTATCCTGCCAAAGCTTGTTGAATACATTCTCTTGTTTTCTTAAAATCTGCATGCCTGAAACTTAGCACCTTCACTTTGGTTAGAGGAATGTCAGCAGTTGTTTTTACCGTGAACTGAACGGTGCTGTGGTCACTTGTGCCAAGGTTCTCCCCTATGGATACCTCCCCCACCCATTTACCATTTATAAGAATCATGTCTAGGATCACCCCCTCAGTTCCTTTACCAGTTGCTTGATGAAAGACCCCTGTAGGGAGTCCATGATTGCCCTCCTACTGGTGGATGCCACTGATGGGGTGCCTTATTCCACATCTGGCAAGTTGAGGTTCCCCATCAGCAGCACCTCCCCTCTGTTTGCCATCCTCTGGATCTCCTAGACCATTGCCTTATCCCCCTAATCCTGCTGTGCTGGTAGCCTATTCACAAAAGAGGAGGAGGGGAGGTGTCTAATCTAATTAACAGAAGCACTATGGATGGGGGGTGGTCGATCCCAGTCCTTTCACAGAAGAAAGGGTTCTGAAAAAAATCAAAAAACTGAAGGTGGACAAAGCAATGGGGTCTCATGGAATTCACCCCAGAATTCTAAAACAATTAAGGGGAGAATTAATGAAACCATGGACTACCCTTTCTAACAAATCATGGGAGGAAGGTGTGGTACCTGAGGACTGGAGGAAGGCAGATGCGATTCCCCTTCACAAAAGTCAGATCAGGACAGAGGCAGCAAACTACAGACCTGTCAATTTGACCTCTGTGGTAGGGAATGTGATGACATCACTTCTGAAAGAAGAAATTGTTGAGTACCTAGAGGCCAGTGGGGCACAGGACCCAAGGCAGCATGGGTTCACAGTGGGAAGGTCATGTCAGACAAATCTAATTGATTTCTTTGACTGTGTGACAAAAGTAGTAGACCAGGGAAGGGCTGTGTACATGGCCTACCTAGACTTTAGCAAGGCATTTAACACAGCCCCCACACAAAAGATTAATAGTAAATTAACCAGCCTGGGAGTGGGTCCCAGGGTGGTAGCCTGGGTAAAACATTGGCTGGACAACAGGACACAGAAGGTAATTGTAAATGGAGTCCACTCTGAAGAAAAAGGGGTTACTAGTAGGGTACTGCAAGGTTCAGTACTAAGTGACATTGCAGAGGGACTGGAAGGAAAGGAATGACTCTTTGCAGAAGACACAAAGATCTGCAACAGGGTTGATACACAAGGAGGTGTGTAAAGGATGAGAAGGGACTTGGCAAGGTTGGAGGAATGGTCAGAAGTATGGCAGCTGAGATTGAATGCTAAGAAGTGCAAAATATTGCACCTGGGAAACAAAAACCCAGAGGAAGATTACACCATGGGGGGGGGGAGGTAGTAACAACAACAAAAATGGAAAGGGACCTGGAGGTAGTCATATCAGATGAACTTTAGGTTAGCAAGTAATCTGTGAAGCCAGTAGAGAGGGCTGGGGGAATACCAGGATGTAGGGAGAGGCATCACCAGCAGAAAACAGGAAGTTGTTATCCCTCTGTACAGACAGTTGTTGAGATCCCATCTGGAGTACTGCATCCAATTCTGGAGACCCTACCTCCAGAAGGACATAGACAGGATAGATGCAGTCCAGAGGAGGGCAACTGAAATGGTGCAGTGTCTGCAAGAAGAGCCATATGAGGAGACACTAAAGGAGCTTAATAAGTATACCCTTGAGGAAAGGATGGAGGGGAGGGCATGATAGAAACTGTTAAGTACCTTAGTGGAATCAACAAAGTCCAAGAGGGTAGCATCTTTCAGAAAAAGAGATGTGCAAGAACAAGAGGGCACAATTTGAAGATGGGGGTCAGTTTAGGGGCAATGTGATGAGGTATTTTTTCACAGAGATGGTGGTGGACGCATGGAACAGCCTTCCTGAAGAGGCAGTGGTGTCTAAAACTTTGGGAAAATTCAAGAATCACAGTAAAGATTTGACTAAGAGATTTTTAAATTGAGGGTATGAGCCACAGTTATTGATGGATGCAATACAAGAAGTGTACACTCTAAGTAGGCAAGATAATGAACTAAAAGTTGCTCAAGAGTTACCTTCATTTGTTGTGAAAATGTTCGAAAAGGTTGCAAATTCTGATAGTTCAATGGCAAAGTATTGGCTCAGTTTCATGTACATGACTGAAATACTGATCATGAATATCCATGCATTAAGAACTCAGGATTTGGAGGCATTCAAGGCATCACTCAGATTGATGCTGTCATGGCTGCAAGTATATGACAATGACAAGCATGGAACACGGCTTGTTGCATTCTGGCTAGAGAGTAGCTGTCTGCCGAAGGAGAAAGTCAAGTACATGTCTAATGGTTTATTTGCATAGTCAATGACAGGGAATTCCTTCTCTTGCTTGCCACTGGATCAATGGGCATGAATGACAATGAACATGGGCTCAAAGATGAAAGTCGGTTGGATGAGAATTTTGAAGAATGAGAAGATGCTGCTAACTCACATTAAAAATGCAGACTTTATTAATAGAGATAGAGTTTCTTGGCATGCCATCACAGACGTGAAGACAGCCTCTCAATGCCACAGTAAGAATTCAAGCACCTAACTCAGAGCAGACAAACAGACAGTACAGGATCTTGATAGTTGCATCACAAAATTTGACTGTGATCCTTTTGACCTTACAAAGCCTTCTATGAAGACTCTGTAATCTGGAATGATTGCATCACAAAAACTTGTCCAGGACTTTGAAACAGTACATGAGGATGGTGAATCGTTCTATGCAACAGTTCACAGAAACCCAAGGTATCACTTCAGTAGACCAACAGTTATCAGAAATGGAACAAAAATCATTCTAACGCGGACTAGTGTAATGGAAAACAATGCCATGGCAGAAGTAATCTCTCTTGCTCAACAGTGCAAGGAAAAATTTGGCCTGTCACAAATAATGGAAGATCGTGTTGCAGAGGAATGTCTCTCAATACTCAGTCCTAATGGAACTATGGTCAAAGTGCAAAAAATCAAAATTAGTTGAAAAGTTGAACCTGGTTCCACTTCTCCCTGTCAGTAACTACATTACCCTGGTAGGCATTGGATTCATTGGGAGGCTTGCCACTCCTTCAGATGCTAGAGCAAAGCATGATGAGACTTACTTCACATGGGCAGATTATACTGATAAGGTACTTTATTTGTCTTGGTTTGACACCCCAAAATGTCTGAGGTTGTCTTTTTGAATGATCCATATGACTTGGAAATGAGCGTCAGAGACGGAGCATGAATGCAGGACAACATGCACATCATACACTGGAAGGACGCAGAATATATATAAATATATATATATATGTATACACACACACACACACACACACACAATATATAGAGAGAGAGAGAGAGAAGAGAGAGTAAAGATAAGCTGCCCACTTAAAATGAGTTCCACAAGATGTACAGAAACCCAGGCAACAAAATACATATCTAGCAATTCCTGAAGGGTGAATTCAGTGTGTTAGCACATCAACCTCCAGTCATCTGATTTCTATATTTTTTTGAGGAGCAACTGTTGGGATCTGTCCTCTAAGGATGAATATGTGCAAATAAAAGAGTTTCAGTGCCACCACATAGAAGCAAACATGGTGCTTCTGTATATATATACTCACTATTGAGGAAGAATGGAGTAAAGGATGTTGTACTTGATGCAGAAGACACTGACATAGTAGTCCTAGCTGTGTATGTATCATATCAGGTTGACTGTGTTCTCGGCTTGAAGAGGAAAAAGGATATATTTAACTGCAAGGTACTATGTTCAAAAGAAATTACTTAAGTCATTGTACCTCTTCATATATACACAGGAGCAGATGCAGTCTCAGGGTTCTTTGGACATGGAAAAAAGTCAGTATTTCAAAGTAAACTAAAATCTGAAGCAGCACATAGCTTGTTGTCAAGTGTTGAAAAGAGTCTTCCAGTGACACCAAATATTCTGAACAACATGGCAAAGTTCACTATCAAGTTCGACTATCGAGATAGTATCAGTAAGGTGCTAGCTGAGGCTCAGACACTGAAATGAGACAAAACGAAATGAAAGTCAACCCAGACAATACCTCCTGTCTGTGATTTATGTGATTTGAGGTGACGCGATTTAACTACCAGGTGTACATTCTGCTCAATTATAAAAAGCCTGATGCTCCACCATCAGCACTGGCCCATGGCTGGACTCCGATTGAAGGGAAATGTCAACCTTCCTAATACACAAAGGCACCTCTACCAAACAGCCTCAAGGACATTGTAGCACAAGAGAATGTCTCAAAAGCTGGAAAAGATGATGCAGAATCTGACACTGAACCTGATTCAGAATCTGATAGAGACTATGATTCTGATAATGAAACTGAGAATAACGTGGAAGAAGAAAATCAATAGAAGATTTTGGGCATGCTCAAATGATGACAGCACTTCAAACATTAATTGGAGAATGTTACAACAGCAATAAGGCTTTGAACATTATGGCTATTAGATAATTGTACAATCCGACTAATGTTTCGAAAATATAACTTTTCAATTAAAAATGTTTCTAACTGTGTAAAGTCAGATTTTCTAAAAATAAAAATTGTATTTTTTCTAACACTGAAAAATGACATGCATTATATACTTAAGTTTAGAAACACAAATTTCAAGTTTTGAGGTGGGGGAACTTAGAATTAAGCAGCCGTTATTATGTACATTTGAGAATATGTTATTATGGTGTCTTTGGTTTCAAGCAAGAACATTTTTATTATAAGAAATTACTTCCCTGACCCTCAACACCCCCATTTAGACAGGCCCCCATATTCAAAAGGGATGCATGGTGCATCCTGGCAGAAAGGGAAGCTGTGCTGCTCATACCCAATAATGTGCTGAAGCGCAATATTCAATGGGGCGAAATGTGCCACCCACAAGGGAATGGACTGGTGCACAAAATAAAGTATGCCATGCAAGTGGAGGGGGCTTTCTCATGCATATGCCGCATTGTGGCATATTCAGAGGGAATGCACCCCTCAAAGGTCACAAATGTGTGGCCCACAGATAGGCCATGAAATGCTGGCCTAACCCAGCCAACCACAGGCAGGCATCAGAAGTATACACAAGTGCACCGCAGCCTGTGAGCACCAGCAGACAAGTGCCCACCCCCCAGGCCACTATCCCCAATCGGTGCAGATGCCTGCACTGAACCTCCCCGGTAGTCTAGGGATCCCCTGCCCCTGCCCTGATCATAGTTACCATAATAAATCCAACCTCCATTCCCTGGTAATCCAGTGGACCCCTACTCCTGAAAGTAGATAAAAGGGGGCATACCTCTGTTCCATAGTGTAAAGGACACTCCCCCACTCCACTTGTGCTGGTGACTGGCACAGCACACCACTCCTATCCTCAGCTAGCCACCAACTGACAGGCACCAGGGAGCAGTCATAATATAGGACAATGCTCATTGGTTGTTTCTAGCAACCAATGAGCATTCTCCTATATTATGACAGCTCCTCTGTGCCTGTCAGTCAGTGGCTGGCCATTTTCATTTTTCATTTTAACTTTTTATTCAAAGATTGAATAAGATAGCTCAGACTGAGACAAGCTCATTTCCTGTGAGGTCGTCCTTTGTGCAAAATTACAATAAGTTACATGTAACAAAGAACAAACAAATACTATAGAATATTACAAAACAGCACCGTAAAATAACATACAACTTTCTAATAAATAAGCATAAATGTATCCCCAAGGATACCAGATAGCAACAAGACAAAGACATTGATATAATCACTGAAATTCTGCTGCAGTTCTAACTCTGGCTTCATCTATAAACCAGTTCTTTATCGCACTAATACAAATTTGTTTGTCCTCGGTTTGAAGAATTTGAGGCACTGAATTCCATACTTTAGGACAATAATAAAATAGTTTTTTCCTACCTAGCACTGTTTTAAAGTTTGTGAATTTATATTCTAGTTCTGGCATGGCTCGTTGGCTTTGTTTGACAGGTCTGGCCACAAAACTGTCAAGAATATGGACAGAAACCAGACCTTTTGAGCATTTTGACATGAACAGGACTGCATGAAAAGCTTGCCTCTCTGTGAGGCTAATCTATTGTAGTTTTTCATACAAATCCATCCTGTGTATTCTTTTTGAAGCAACCAAAACAAACCTAGCCAGCTTATGATATATTACATCTAACCTACTTAAGCTCCTAACTGATGCACCTGAGTAAACTACATCACCATAATCGATTATGGGCATTACTAATGTCTGTACCACATGCTTCTTAATATACCCAGTCATGCATTACCTGTTTCTATACAAAAAGCCCAAACATTTTCCCACTTTTTTTCTAATATCTCAACATGTGTATCCCATTTTAAAGCTGAATCCAAGTGGATTCCCAGATATTTATAGATACATACTTGTTCTAGTAATGTACTGTCAAATAATTTGAAGAGGTGAATATGAAGGACTCATATTTCTCTGTCTTGTAAATAAAATCACTTGTGATTTCTTGGCATTTAAAACCAGCTTTGACCCTATCAAAAATCACTGTAGTTCATCAAATGCTGTCAGCAGGGGAGATTGAATACTATCTGCAGAGGCATCCTTCAAGTAAATGATGGGGTCATTTGCATATAGGTGGTGTCTGATCCTATCTGACATGCAAAATTTATTCATATAAATGTTATACAAAATTGGCCCTAATGTTGAGCCCTGTGGGACACCTAAAACCATGGCCTGCATATCGGAACTTCAATTTCCCAGTTACCATGTATTGCCTCCCTGTTGGAAACATTTAACTACTACACTAGTCATACCAACATCCTTGAGGTTGGACAGGAGGATGTCATGAGCCAGAGTATCAAAGGCTTTGCTTTGGATAAGTCAATAAAGACAGCTCCCATGGACATCCCCCTGTCCAAAGCCTCAGTGATATCCCCTGTAACTTTAGGAGAGCTGTTACTGTACTGTGTAATGGCCTAAAGCCAGACTGAAAACTATTTATTACATTTTTCTCCTCTAGAAAATGCTGTAATTAATTTGCCAAAAGTCTTTCAAATGCCTTTGCAATAACTAGTAGCAATGATATAGACCTGTATTTTCAATATGTGTTTTTATGCCAGATTTATATATTGGAACGACTTTTGCAGTTTTCCACTGAATAGGAATATCCCTCTGGATCAGGGACAAATTAAAAATAAAAGACAATGGTTGGGCAATTATTGGAGCTGCATATTTCAATACAGTGGGCAGTTCATCAAGAAAAGATGCATTTTTAACATTCAATTTCGACAAGGCTTCATGTACTTCTTGTGTCCCTATTTTATGAAAGGAGAATTTCTCTCTTTGGTATGGGACTGAGTTGCCTATTATTTGTTCAGGGCCACAGTGACTATTTACTTGGTTTAGCTGATTTATTTCTCCTTTTGTATTAGTCTGAGATTGTGTACCCATGGAGATGAAATATCTATTAAATTCATTCACCACTGTTGAACCCAGGGAGACAATATTTTGATTTATAGTAAACGTTTCTGGCATGCTAAACTTTTTAACATTTTGAATTTTTTGCACACATTTCCAGAAATCACCTTGGTTACCTGTAATAGAGGCTGATAATTCCCTGTTATGGTATTTCTGCCTAACATGTTTTATGGTTTTGGTATACTGATTCATAAGTTTCTTGTAATTGTTCCAGGTATACTGTGTGTTAATTGTTTTAGCTATCTTCAAGGCCTTATCTCTTTGTTTTTTAAATTTATGAAGATTAGAATTGTACCAAAGAGCATTTCCTGATTTAATTCACCTTGACTTCTATGGGGCATGCGCTTATTGCATATCTCCATAAAGTCACCATAGAACAACTTCCAAGCATCTTCCGCTGTGGCTACCAATAACAATCTTTCCCAATTATGATTTTCCATGTCTAACACAAACTGAATGTAATCTAAATCCCTAAAGGACCTATATTTTAACATTGTTACCTGCTGTTTAGGTCTATTCCAAGCCCAAATGCAATAGACCATTTCATGGTCAGACAATGAGTGAGGTAACACTCCACTCTAGAGAATTTTATCTTGGTGGGAGACAAATATTAGATTTAAAATCATGGATGAGGATGGGCATTTTGTATTTAACCTGGTGACCTCCTGTATCATTTGTGTCAGGGCCAGTGAGCTACTGAATTCCCTTATTTTATGATTTTCCTCCACTTTCTTTCAATCTACATTTTTTCCAATTGTTTTAACAGGTGAGACACACTAAGCTGAAAGCTTGTTTACAGGTGCAACCTGAAAAAACAGGAAAGTTAAGTGACTTGCTCAGGGTCACACAGTATGCAAGTGGGGGCTGTGGGATTCAAATCCAGGTCTCCAGATTTGCTGCTCAGAGCCTTAAACCACTGCTCTATACTGCTTCCTCCTTAATACATTCATACATTAAAATCACCTAATAGATAAATTTCATGGCTAGACTGGTAGTTCTCCAAAAATGTTGTCAAACAGTTAAATATATGTTGGCCTTTCTTGGGAGGATGATAGGCTCCCACTAATAGCAATGGTTTAACATATGGAATTTTTACATTCAAAACTCAAACTTCTACTTCCTCCCAGTGCACTTCACAATCTATGTTAGATATTTCCAGATATTCCAATGCATATATTACCACCCCTCCACTCCCCTTAGACCTATCCTGTCTCCACAAATTATAACCTTCCAGGGCTACTTCTTGATCTCTAGTTTTATGAGTAAGCCATGATTCTGCAACAAAAAATATCAGGTTTATAACATATAATCCATTCTTGAAAGTGCATACATTTCTTAGTTAAACTACACATTAATATGAATCATACGCAATCCTTTCTCCCTCATTATTTGTGATGTATTATCTCCTTTTACATTCGGCCTGAGATTTGGGTGTATATCTCCACAGACAATCATGTTAAGTGTTATAAGTATCTTGAATATTTTGGACAAATGCCCAACCCAATACATATGATGTCTTTTTCTCTTACCGCAGTAATTTCCATGGGCTTCTCTGCCAACAAGATTGATATGCTTGACCATGTATGCCCATTTATTTAACTGTGTTTCTAGCATAATGCTTATCATCCGTGGAGACAGACCTCCATTCCAGCTAGGCAGAAAAACATTACTATAACTTAAGAGTAGTCTTTCCATTAGGTACAAAGCATAGCAGTTTTAAATTGTGTAGGGGATCATCTGTTTGAGAATGAGTCTGTGCTTCAGAACAAATCCCAATGCAAGACAACATCAACAAATAAGCATTTGTCAATGCTGAATGTTTGCTTGCTGGTATTAGTATTGGAAATGCAGGAGTTAGACAGATGCAGAATAGGAATGGCAGTGAAGTTTTGAACTTCATGCCAACCCCACCTCCACACTGTAGAGATGGACAGGCATTGGGGTAAGTGTTGGGGTTGTCTCCTATGATGGTCATGCTATGTCACCTCACCTATTTTGCAGACACCGACACATGTTGAGGTGTGCCTTGGGGTGTTTGGCTTTATAACCACCCCATTCCAGAAGGATATATGCTGAAATGAGTGCACCATAGGAGAATGGAGTGAAGTCTGGGGCTGAAGAGTCCAAGGTACATCTCGATACCTGTCAGTGGCTTGGGGGGGGTGGGATGGCATGAGCAGTACAGTCAGTAATCCAAAGGCACACCCCAATGCCTGTCAGTCTGTACAGGGTAGGACACTATGGTTAGAAACCCTAACGCCCTGGGTGTTTGTTGGTATTTGCACTACAAGTTTTCAACATGGCCTTCTTCTGACCCCACCCCATGAAAGCATTCAAAACCTCTTCTCATGAAGAGTGGCAGTGTGATTTTGTCAATGTGTCCCAAACTTTGAGTTCCAATAGCGACCATGCCATTCGGCATCACATGTATGAAAACACAGATTGGGCAGGATGTGAAGAATAACAGCTGTACCATCCAAAGGTAGATGTGACGAGATGGCAATGTTGAAACTCTGTAGTGGGAATATTAAAAATGCTCGCACTTCCAAGCATATGTGGAAACTATGCAATGCATGCACATAGCGCAAGCATTTTATGGACTTTTGTCACAAAATTTTCAACATAGGCATTTTAGTATCTCTGCTCATGAACAGTGTCACTGTGATTTTCTTCATGTCTCCTGAACAGTGATTTCCCACAGCGACCACACTATTCTACGCCGGAAGTGCAAAAACACATTTTGGTCAGGATGTGAAAAATGACAGCTGTACTGTTCATAAGGAGGTGTGGGAAAATGGCAATGTTGAAAATCTGGAGTTAAAATATTACAAATTCACAAAGTTCTGATCATGCGTGGAAACTGTGCAATGCACACTCATAACATAGTCATTTTATGGACTTTCTTCACAAAATTTTCAACATAGACGTTTTAAGACCTCTGCTCATGAACAGTGTCACGGTGATTTTCTTATTGTGTCCTGAACACTGATTTCCCTCAGCGACCATGCTATTCTGTGCCAGAAGTGCGAAAACACATTTCGGCCAGGATGTGAAAAATGACAGCTGTACTGTTCATTAGGAGGCATGGCAAAATGGCAATGTTGAAAATCTGGAGTGAAAATATTGCAAATTCGTGAATTTACAAGCGCTTAGCAATTGTGCTATGCACGCTTGTAAAATGGTAATTTTTTGTATTTTCACCATATTTGTAACATAGAATTTTTGAGAGCCCATCTCATGAACACTGGCACTGTCATTTCGTTAATCTGTTCCAAAAGATGATTCTGTACAGTGACCATGAAATCACCTTTCAGTACTGAATAACACCATGACAGTGCCTGAATTCATGAGGAGGGGTTCCAATAATTCCATGTTGAAAATTTGGTGGCAAAATTCCCAAAAATGCCTGAGATATGCACCAAAGTTGAAAAAAAAACAAACAGTTTATGCCATTATCTAGCTTACCGGCATTTCTTCAGTTTGTGGTCGGCTCCAAAGAGTGCAGATGTGTTCCCGGTCCACTGAAGATTGTCGTGCCATGCTCCAGAGTATATATGGGGTGAGGGGAGTGTGGGAGGCAGAGTGCACAGAGGGTGGGTGTGGGTTGGGGTGGGGCAACCGGACTCGAAGAGGACTGCTTTCTGGTTTGCAGGTTAAAATAAAAACATCGCTGGATGGTTTCCTGTTTTTATGGGGGCATTTGGCATGCTGGTGTGGGCTCGCAGCATGCCACCCGACTATTTTTTTTGGGGGGCTGTAGCCAACGGGGGATTGGGCACCCCTGTTGGCACATACCAAGGGAGGGCGCAAGAGCCGAGAGGGATTGGGCACCCTTTGGCAGAATGCAACTGTTTTAGGGGCATTATGCCGATGGGGAGTGGGCTCCCCTGTCAACAAATTAAACTGGGCAGGAAGGGGGCTGAAGCCGATGGGGATTGGGGCCCCTGTTACAAACAAAAACAGTTTTTTTTGGTGGGGAGCATGATGTCGAGGGGGATTGGGCACCCCCCTGGGCAGACAGCAACTGTTTTTGGAGGGGCATTATGCTGATGGGGAGTGGGCTCCCCTGTCAACAAATTAAACTGGGCAGGAAGGGAACTGAAGCTGATGGGGATCGGGGCCCCGTTGGCAAACAAAGACAGTTTTTTTGGTGGGGAGCATGATGCCGAGGGAGACTGGGCACCCCTCTCGACAGACAACAACTGTTTTTTCTTGGGGGTGACATTATGCCGACGAGGAGTGGGCTCCCTCATTGGCAAATTAAACTGGGCGGGGAAGGGACTGAAGTCGAATGGGGATTGGGGCCCCCATTGGCAAACAAAGTTTTGGGGAGGTGCACGATGCCGAGGGGGATTTGGCACCCCCTCAGCATTGGGAGCTGTGCTATATTGTTTGTGAACATGGCAGCGGCTTGCTGCCACATTCACAAACAATATTACACTAAGCAAAGTTCTGCCCAGCAATGACAGGTTGCTCCCTCATTGCAGCGAATGGCTGACGCCAATGATGAGGCGGCTCCTGATTGCTGCGGCAAAACATTACAAGTTGGTGCCACTTTTGGAAGCCAGTGTCATCAGCACACTGTGCCTCCATTGGTCCACCAGTGCCAAGCCCCCAAATGCTGTGCCTCCGTTGGCTGCCACAGTGCCGCCCCTCCACAACCTACTTCTCTCCTAAGCTGCAACATAATGTTTCTTGCGTATGCACGCAAGCAAACATAAAAATGCAACATTGTAATGCAATTATGCAAATTTAACAAATCAGATTAAAACAATCAAAATCTAGTCATTCACACAAATGTTTCTAAATCTTGGCCTACTATCAGTTTATATTCAAAGCAGAGTTTGAGCTAATACCCATGCATCTGTGAAGGGGAAGGATCATTGGATGGCCATGGATGGGAGGGTGGGCTGTGCCAGTCGCTGGCACAGCTGGGGTGGGGGTGGGTCCTCTTCACTATGGAAGGTAAGTAAACCTTTTATCTACTGTCAGGGATCAGGGCTGGGGTCCACTAGACTATCAGGCACTAGGGTGGGGTTTACTATGGTAACTGTGATCAAGCAATTGGGGCTGGGGCATGAGGTACACTAGACTAACAGGAACTGGAGTCGGGTTTATTATGGTAACCACGATTGATACTGGGGTGGGAGTGTCTGGACTACAAGGGATTGTGGTGGGGTTTCTATGGTAACTGTAATCAGGGCTGGGGTGGGGGTGGTCCACTAGACTATCAGGGTGGTTCAGTGCAGGATGCTGCATTAGTCAGGGATAGGGGCTGGGAACAAGTTGGATGGGCACATTTCTGCTGGGTATAGCTTTGATAATGGGCTCATAATGTGCATACATGGTGCCCGCTGTGCACCATGCATGCCTAATAAGCTCCTTATCATTTACTAGCTGAATATTGCCTTGGGGTCATCATGGCATCCAATTTTGTGCCACGCATCAGTGGTAGTAGTCAGCCCCAACTGTGGATTTGCTACTCTGGACCCGGTGGCCAACCACTGTGGGAAGTGCAACCAGGGTTGGATATCCAAACAGTATGCACAATCAAACCCGATCGCACATACTGTTTGAATATACCTTCCAGGCTGGCCGGCACACCTATTCTGCACACTGCATATTTGCACTTGTGCAACCAGTCAGCTCTGAATATGTCCCCCAAATATAGCTTTATACAACAACTTTAAGCTGAGATATGCTATTTAGAGATTTTTGGCGGTCATCTTGAGTTTGGCCATCTAGCGGCAATTGCCAAAATTTTTCAGTGGGTTCCCCAAGCTTGTCTTTTTATAGCACCATTTATTCATATAAAAAAACACCATCAAACATGTGTCCTCATAAACTGGTCATGGACTCCTATTATTTTTCCTTTACTGTCTGCTAATTGGGCCCCCCTCAGCTGGATTCTTCACTTATGTGTTGAAGACATGCCCTTGAATTTCCATTTTTTTAACATTATACATTTTTTTCTTGACTAGTGATATGAAGAAAGGTTCTTTTTCATATCACTAGTAACAAAAAAAGGAAATTTTTTCTTGATGGGTGATGGCAAGTCTTTTCCCTGGTATCTAATGGCACCCCCACCCTCAGATCACTGTCCCCATTGTTTTGCTGATGTCTACTGGCACCACTTCATGCTCTCTGATCACTGTCTCCATTGTTGCCCTGCTGTGTAGTGGCACCCACCAACCTTCCAATTGCTGGCCCCATTTATGTTTTATTCCTATAGCTGTCAGTTACATACATAATGACCCTGAGCAAGTCACTTAATTTCCTTGTGCTCCCAGGTTGGACCTGGAAACAAGCTTCAGCCTATGTGACTTTCCTGGCAAAACATTTTCCCCTTTCCCCTTCCCTTTGTGTCTTCTGGATCACCACCTTATGCTCCCTGTTGTTTCCCTGGTATCTAGAGGCACCCCCACCCACTGATCACTGTTCCCCTTCTTTCCCTCATGTCTTGTGGCACCCCTACTTGCCAATCACTGTCCTTGTAAGTTTCCGTTTTTTCCTGGTGTTAGTGATACCCCCCAACTCTTTGATCACTGTCCCCATTTAAAGTTTTACTTTCCCTGGTGTTCAGTGGTATCCCCTCCCTACAATAGGCATTCTGCCACTAATACATAAAACGGTCCCTCAATTTTGTTTCATAAAACCTGTAAAAAAAAAAGGTACATCAGTGATGCCACACCCTACCCCAACCTTCCTCTCAGCACCCACCACCCCAAACACCCTCACTCTCATGAACAGGTCCCTTGGTGAAGATCTACTCTGTGATTGAAGACATGTCTTGCTGCTGGAACTGGCGACTGCAACATGAGAGACTAAGGTAAATGTGGTTCAATGTATTTCAATTGGATTTTCAACTTTGATGTGTATCTTGGCCATTTTTGCGTATTTTGACTCCAGATTTTCAACATGACCTTTTGGGGACCCCACTTCATAGACAATGTCACAGGAATATTGTGAGTCTGTCCCAAAAGATGATTTCACAATCACTTTGCAAAATCACCTTTTGGACATGATCTGAAAATTTTTAGTGCCTTTGTTTATGGGGTTAGGTCATAAGAAGGCTATGCTGAAAATCTGAGATCAAAATATGTAACAATGGTAAAGTTATGTGCATGCATTTAAATTTCATCATGCTCACTCATAGCTTCAGTAATTGTAAATATTTTCACCCCAAATTTTCAACATAGACATTTTTTTACATTACCTCATGAATGTAACAGCTGTCATTTTTCAGATCCTGGTCAAAATATGTTTTCAAACCTGTGGCATGGAGTGACGCTGCAGTGGTGCAGAATGATGTTTTGGAGGAGATTTGAAAATTGTCAGTCCAGCATTCATGAGATGGTGTAATAACAAAGCTATGCTGACAATTGTGTTGCTGTTTTGGTTGAAATGCTTCCACAGCAGCATGTATAAATCTATGGAGGACTGGAACACAGAGGGCTCAGAGGGCACTATGTTCCTTTGTGGAAATGAGGATACGATTATACTGTCTCAAAAAAAAAAGAACATTCTTCACAAAAAAAAAACAATCAATGAAACTCTGTTAATTTCATCAGTTAAAGTTAAAATGACAAAAGCAAGGAAATGTGGTATTAGGATTTCCAACCTTCACCCACCCTGTGGGCAGCAACAGGCATGGGTTGTGCCTAGGAGTTGTCAAACCTAACGCTCACCCCATTCTCATATACTACACCTGTCTCTGCTTACTTACACATGCAAGTGGGTGAACTTTAGGGATGACAACCCCAAGGCACAACCCAAGCCTGTTGCTGCCTGCAGGGTGGGTGTGGGGTGTTAGGTTTAGAAACCCTAAAGCTACATTTCCCTACTTTTATTGCTTTAACCCTGACTGATGTAGTAACAGAGTTGTTTGCAAAAAATATTAATCATAGATATAATACATAGTTTATTTCACAAAAAACATAGCAATAATTTAATTTTCCTCTGCCCATCCAGGTAAAACGTTTACTCAAAATTTTGAATACTTTTTTGGGATAACAATCTATATTCTCTCAGTTTAATGCATTCCATTTCGGATACAATGTTACCTATAATTTGTTGAATGGGTATATCTGAATGTTGCAAGCAGGGGATTTTCTCCAGTGTCCTGGCTAACATTCCCATTCCCGTAAAACTAGTGCATGCAGTTGTCCAAGGCTGTGTGTGGGTGTTGATGTGCAATACTTCTGCCACTACTCATTCAGTCACTTCACTACCAGTCTAGCATTGCTTGTAAAATGCTTTAGGAATACGTGTATGAAAAGTGCTATATAGATGCTGATTCTTCTATTTTGTCTTTGTCTTCATGGTTCTAAGCCCTACCTTGTTCTTATGGAAGATTATGTATTTTTCCTAAGTGCAGAGGGCTTGCAGCTTACTTACCCTCTTAACAGAGGTCCTGGCAATCAGAAATACAGTTTTCATGTGACATACTTTGGGTCAGAAGTGTCCATAGGCTCAAAAGGAGCCTCCATAAGCTGAGCAAGGCAGACATTGAGATCACATGGCTGGACTGTGTCCCTTACTGGTAGGTGCAACTTGCTGTGGCTTTTGAAGATGAGTTGTGAGGCCAGTGACTTTCCCATACCTGCTGATATGTAGGTGGACACTGCTGCTAGGTGCACTTTAGGCCCAAGGACTGCAGGTATACCAGGTACTTCAGAACTATAGTCAACTCTGCCACTATTGAACATATGACCATGCCAACAGACAATGGCCTTACGGTCTATCAAGTCTGCTTGATTTTGCAGATCCCTATGTGTTTACGAACAGATCTGCCCCCTCCCAATTTCTCTTTTGACCTCACTCTACTTCCCCCTCTGCCTCACACTAGCCCCATGCTACCAGCAATTTTTCTCTTCACTATTTTCCAACCTCTTTTAAAGCTGGCCACAATTTTTAGGGATACCATCTCCTTTGGCAGTTTATTCCATTTGATCATCACCCTCTTGGTGAAAATGTGCCTTTACATCTCACTTCTAAACCTCCCCTGCCCACTAGAGTTAGGCTGCACCCCCAAATGGTCTTGTTCCTGCTAAGGCTGAAGAAGTCCTCAGTTCTCACCCTGTTAACACCCTTAAATTACTTGAAGGTCTCAATCATATCACCCCTCTCCTGTCTTTCCCAAGGAGAGGAGAGCACATGTTGAGTTCCCTGAGAATCTCCTCATAGGTGTTGCCCCGTCGGCTCTGGATCATCTTGGTTGCCCTTCATTGGACTTTTTCCAGCATGTTGATATCCTTCTTAAGATAAAGGCATTAAAACAGCATGTTGTGCTCCATGGGTAGTCTTACTAGTGATCTGAACAGCAGTAAAAGTATCTCTGTCTTCCTGGTGGTAATGCTGCTAGCTATGCAGCCCAACATCTGATATACTTTGGCTACTGTTGTCTTGTAGTGTGCAGAATGTTTCAGGTCACTTGTGATTATTACTTCATGTTCCTTTTCTTCCTCTGACCTGATCACCTGCACTTCACCCAAACAGCATTTGTCCCCAGATTCTTTGTTCTCAAGTGCATAACTTTACACTTTTTAGCATTGAACCCCCAGCTGCCAAATGCCAGACAAGTTTTCTAGCCTAAACAGATCCTCCCTGAGTTTTTGTCTTCCCTCCCCTGTGTCCACCCTCCCACAGAACTTGGTGTTATCTGCAAACAGGTGGCTTTTACTCGTAATTTCATCCATCATGTCACTTATGAAGATGTTAAACAACACTGGGACCAGGCACCGAGCCCTGTGGAACTCTACTAGTCACAAGCCTTGCTTCCAAGAATTCTCCAGCAACTACCAACCCTTGGCTTCTATCCTGCAACCAGCCTCTGATCCATCCTGTGGCTTAGCTCCCACCCCCAGGTCCTCCAGCATCCTAATCAGTCTCTTATGAGGCACCAAGTCAAATGCTTTACTGAAGTTCAGATACAGGACATCAACAGCCTGGTTTTGTCCACTGTCCTAGTGACCTAATCGAAGAAGTCAATTAGGTTACTTTGGCAGGAACTTCCTGACGCAAACTCATGCTGCCTCTCATTCTGGCACCTATTTTGCTCCAGAAAGCTGATCAGTCTCTCTTTCAGGATGGGCTCCATCAACTTACCCACTATTGAAGTCAGGCTGACTGGTCTGTAGTTCCTTAGTTTGTCCCTCTGCCATCTTTTATGGAGAGGCACCACAATACTGTTCTCTAGTCCTAGGGCTCATTTCTAGACTTCAAAGAGGTGTTAAACAGGTCTGTCAGCGGACCAAGCAGAACCTCCACCAGTTGTCTAAGAACTCTCGGGTGCATGCCATCTGGCCCTGGCGAAATGTCTATCTTTGATGCCCTTAAGCCCTTGAGTTTCCTATTGGTTTAAATTGCACTGTCTGTGACTTCTCCTTTCCCAATCTCTTCCCCTCTACTCCCTCGTGGTACTGGTCCCTCTTTCTCCTAAGTTAAGACTGAACAGAAGTACTTGTTAAGCACCTCTGCCTTTTTTTTCACTACCCTCTGCCCAACCCACCCTCCTTTTTTAGCTCTACAATCTCATCCTTTTCTCCCTTGTATATCTGAAAAAGGCTTTGCGATCCACTTTTTTAACCCCCCCCCCCGGGTAAGCTGCATCTCCCTTGGAGTCTTTGCCTCCCTTACCACCCTGATTGCTTGTCTGGACTTAGTAGTGTAATACACCCTACATCTCCAATACTACGAAAGGGTTCCATGTCATAATAGCGATTGCAAAACAGTGATCACTATTATGGTTAGTGCACTTCACCCAAAAATTATTTCGGCAATGCACACTGCAGTGCATGAAAAAATGGCAATTGAGACCTATAGGTCTCATTTGTATTGCAGGGGACTGTGCCGCTGCACCTCCCAGGGGCTTCACCCCACACACTAAACAGAATTCTCAACTCCAGTGGGGTGCATGCTGGGAGCATAAACTTGGAGCTATACAAGCTGCCAGGAAAAAACTAAGCAGCCACACCAAGCCGGATCTGAACCCGGTACCCCATGCCTCCCAGCTGACTACCCTCTCCATGATGCCAACGATTTGGCTCGGCAGCTGCCCACCGCAACCCCTCCCATATTCCATCCCTCCCTCACATCGCTCCCCTCCATGTGTGTGTGCGCATATATATCCACAAGTTCTCGTTGCCGTAGTCGCTATCCCCAGCATCTGGTCGCCCTCCTCCCTAAGTAGCCATGATCACAGTCACCGAGACAGTTGCTATTTTCTAGATGCTCAATCTCGGTTGCTGTGGTCATGGACACTCACCAAAATCAGCTTCCAAAAGTCTAAGACCCTTGTTTTGGTACTGACCATCCCTTTTTCCATGTCCAAGTGAAACCACACCATGCAGCTGTCATTCCTGCAATGGCACATTCACCTACACATCCCAAACTTGTGTGCAGTTGGACAGGACCAGATCCAGGACAGCCCTCTCCCTAGTGGGCTCCATGCCACCTTGAGTCAAGAAAGCACTCTGGAAAGCATCCAGCAGTAACTGTTGCCTAGTATAGGAGGTAGCAGTGATTTTTCAGTCCACTCCAGAAAGATAGAAATCACCCATTGTTACTACTTCCCTTCATTGGAAATATCTATGATCAGGAACCCCAATACCTTATCCAACTCTTCATCCTGGGATGACAGTCTGTAAACCAACCCCATTCTTAGTGTCCCTCCCTTTAATGGATTGGCTGTGCATCCACAAACTCCAGCGTTGTCCTCTAGATTTCCTTGCTTGTGCAAAATGTCCCATCCTTTACATACAGTGCCCCTCCCCTCCTCTCCTCCTGTCCCCCTATCATTTCTGTACATTTTATATTGAAGAACTGCTAGATCCTAGTCATGATTTTGAGTGGCCCAAGTCTCTGTGATGGCTGCTATGTCCACCTCTCCTATAACCAATAGTAACTACAATACCATCATTTAGTTCCCCAGACAAAGACTGTGGATCCCCCCTTGCTCCTGGCCTACCTCTTTCCACCCTCACTCTTTCCTCAGTCCCTTCCTTTCCTCCACCTATTCCAAGCCTCCCATCTTCCTGCTGTCTTGCTTGGGGGGGAGGTCTATCAGCCTTCTCCATGAGGTGACTAATGGTGTCATGCACCATGCTGCCCCCATCAGTTTCAAATCATGAAGTCCTCCAGCTTTCCCTTCTTGACCTTTGTACCCTTTCTTCTTAGGCGTAACCTGTCTTTTACATATAGGTCCTTGTTATCCCATGTCCCCTCCCAACCACCAATGCACCCATACACTTTCACCTTACACCACCCTTTAAGCCATTTGTTATATTTGGCAGTCCTTACCTTCCTTACTGTTCTAACCCTTGGGACTGGAAGCACCTCCAAGAAGGTTACCAACTTCACTTCCACCTTGCAGCCCCCTTGCACCTCTCTTGCACTACCCTACCTCATATCCTGAAAGGTCATTCATACTCAGGTGCACTATAATGTGAGATTCCTCCTCCCTATCCCATGTACTGTGCTATTAGACGTCCCACCTGCCATCATACCAGGTTTGCATTCTCCCATCTTCCTGTTTGGCCCTTTCCCATCTCATCCTCCTTCTAAATTATATCCCTAAGAACATCATCCTACCCCTCATCATGGCCCTCCCTCCCTTTTGTCCATGCTGCTTATTCTCATCTGCCTCCTCCTTTCCCTCTTGTCCCTCTTGAACTGCCTCCATACCCTTACACCTGCTATCCTCTTCATGTACTTCTGAACCTCTACCCCAACTGGCACACATCTCTCCCTCCAGTCCCCCACCTACCCCCTACCCTTCTGTCCCTCCTCCTGTCAGTCCCCTTGTTCTCCCATGCTCATCATCACCTTGCCTGTGTCACCTACCCTCTCCCTTTCATTTGAACTTGCATCTTCTTGTCCATTCTCCCTACTTACCCTGCCACCCCCTCACCTTCTCCAACCCTTCCCATTTCTCTGGTTCCTTTCCTGTCACCACTTCCCCCCCTCTCCCCATTCCAGAGGAAGGAATTTGTTTCTCACCAACAATCCTTGAGAAGCTTCCACAGGATCCCCTAAGCAGATGCTCAACAGGTAGCAACTGCACCTCTGGGTCAGAAGTTCATAGGTTCTAGTCCCACACCAGGATTGGATCTATACCTTAAAATGCTGGCACCAGACTGCAGTACTAGGGCAGTGCTGTACTGTTGGGGGTGCCATCGTTTGAATGAGACCTCAGTCAGAGTCCTGGTGGATGTCCAGGTGGAAGTAAATGAACTCAATGCACTTTTGCAAGAGTAGGTGATTTTCCTGGTGTCCTGGTCAATATTTTCCCTTCCATGAAACAGGTTCATGCAATTGTCCAAGGCAGTGTGCGGTGCTGATGTGCGAAATGTCTCTACTACTTGTTCAGTCACTTCACTACCAGTCTAGCACTGCTTGTAAATACTTTGGGATACTGTGTGTATTAAAAGCACTATATAAATACTGATTCTTCTTCTTTATCCACCTTTTCCTCTGACTGTTATCACTTCCTTCCTATGTCTCCTCTCCTGCTGGAGAAGGGACTCAGGAAACCTCCATATTTTCCTGTTCATTCTTCCCCCCAGCAGGCCCCTGTCTGCCCGCTTCCTTACCTGCCTCCAAGCCCTGTGATCCTTCTGCCCCTCCTCTCATTACCCTATGTATCCTATCACAACCAGTGCATCTATCTCATGACTTAACTGTCAAACCTCCACCCTCAGCTGACTAATATGATGACAAACCTGGCATCCACCCCACCTCCCAGAGAGTTTCCAGAAACACCACCACCCCACACCCCTTGTACTCCACCACTCTACCTGCTTCACCCTGTCCCCCACTGACAGCCCCCTCACCACATATTAACATTTTAGCATTTCTCTGTTACTATACTTAGCTATTCTCCCTTCCTTATGTTTCTTTGGACCTCAGTACAAATGTAAGCTGACCCTAGATAGGTACCAGTTGCACTTCCCCACCTGTGCTGTATTTGTAGGTTGGTCCCACATAGAAGCCAGCAGCCCGCTCTAGCACTCCCTACTCTGTTATATATTTACAAGCTGACCCTAGATAGAGATCAGCTGCAAAGCTCTACCAACACCTGACACTGTAGTTTCTGCCTTCCTTTTATACTTACCTGCCCCCTTTTGAGCAGCGTGGCCAGCAGCCTATGATCCTCCCTGCTGACACCCATGCTTCACTCCTTATGCTTCCTTGGACCTTGATTACTTGGTTTTATGGACGAAAAAGGCCTCGGCCCATTGAGATTGCCCTGCACACTTGTGGAACATTTAAACCTATAGTTACTTTATTTCCCTTCCTTGATAATATTTTAATTCAGTAGCCAATTATCTAATTTATTTTTGAAGGTATTTATTTCAGTGTATTCTATAATGTCTTGTGGCAGAGCATGCCATACCCTGGGTGCCCTAACTGTTAAAAGGTGTTGCCTTTTATTTGTTTTTGTTTTATTGACTATGAGTTGTTTATTGAGGCACCTAGTTAAGATTCTCCTAGTGGAGAAGGAAATACCACACTGTTCCATTAAGTTAGGAGTTTGAATGATCTTAAAAAATTGGAGGAGATCACCTCTTATTCTTCTTAATTTAAGTGAGTATAATCCTGTATCCCAGCAGTAGCATCAACTAGGAGCAGATTTATCCTGGACTCCCTTCAGGGTGCCTTCCTCAAGCAACTGGTCATGGAACCAACTCGGCAGAAGGCAATACTGGACCTTGTGCTCTCAAACAGGGACAGTGTGATGTGGGTAACAGTGGGGGAGCACGTGGGAAACAGTGACCACCAGTCACTGTGGTTTGAAACCACAGAAAGAGCAGAACCAAATCACACAAAAACATGAATCCTGGATTTTAGGGGGGCAGACTTTGGGAAAATGGGGAGATACTTGAAAGAGGCATTAAGGGGAATGGGACAGGAATCAGGGGTTGAGGAACAGTGGGCAGTATTTAAAATGGGGATTACAAGAACAACTGAATTATGCATTAAGCAGGTTAGCAAGAGGAAAAGGAAGAGGAGACCATTTGATTTTCAAAGAGGCAGCAAAGAGAGTGAAAGCCAAAAGATTGCATTCAGGCAATACAAAAGACACAGGCAGAAGGGATAGGCAGAAGTACCAGGAGAAGCAAAGGGAGGCAGGGAGGTCAGTAAGGAAGCCAAAGCTCAGACAGAAGAACACATTGCAAAATCAGTGGGTAGAGGGGACAAAACCTTTTACAGGTACATAAGTGAAAAAAGAAAGACAAAGGGAGGGATAGTGAGACTGAAGGGGGAGGATGGGGGCCACGTGGAGGATGACAACAGTAAAGCTGACATATTGAACTGGTATTTCTGCTCAGTCTTTACTGAGGAAGAGGAGGGTAATGGGTCTGAAGGGAGTACAAGGAGTGAGGATGGTGCAGAAATGGACACAAGTCCCTTTACACGAGAAAGGGTCCTGAAGGAACTGGAAGTAATAAGAGTTGATAAAGCAATGGGGCCAGATGGGGTGCACCCCAGGGTCCTTAAAGAACTAAGAGAGGTGGTGGCTGAACCTCTGGCTATCCTGTTTAGCCAATCACTGGATACAGGGGAGGTACCCAAAGACTGGGGGATAGCAGATGTAGTCCTCTTATACAAAAGTGGGAACAAAGAGGAAGCAGGGAACTACAGACCAGTCAGCCTCACCTCGGTAGTGGGGAAGATCATGGAGGCACTACTGAAGGAGAGATTGGTGGAACATCTGGTTGTTAATGGACTACAGGACCCAAGGCAGCATGGTTTCACCAGGGGGAGGTCATGTCAGACCAACCTCATTGAATTTTTTGACTGGGTGACTAGGGAGGTGGATCAGGGGAGGGCAGTGGACATGGCCTATCTGGACTTCAGCAAGGCCTTTGACACTGTGCCACATAGAAGACTATTACACAAACTGGGGAATATGGGTGTGGGCAGGACAGTAGTGTGGTGAGTAGGTAACTGGCTGGGTGGCAGGACACAGAGGGTGGTGGTAAATGGCTGTCACTCCACAGAGGGAAGAGTGACCAGTGGGGTACCACAGGGATCAGTGCTGGGACTGGTCCTATTCAACATCTTCATCAGTGACATTATGCAGGACCTAGAAGGCAGAATTTCACTGTTCGCTGATGACACAAAGCTCTGTAACAGAGTAGACACACCAGAGGGTGTAGACAGAATAAGAAGCGACCTGCAGAAACTTGAAGAATGGTCAGGGGCTTGGCAGTTGAAATTCAATGCAAAGAAGTGCAAGATAATGCATTTGGGGCACAAAAACCCTGGCACAATATATCAGTTGGGGGGGTGAGGATATAGCATGCACCAAGCAGGAAAGGGATCTTGGGGTTGTCATCTCTGATAACCTCAAGGTAGGAGAACAGTGTGACAAGGCAGCAGGTAAAGCAAATAGGATGCTGGGATGTATGGCAGGGCATCACCAGCAGGAAAAGGGAGGTCATAATTCCGCTATACAAGACACTAGTGAGGCCCCACCTGGGTACAGTGTACAGTTCTGGAGACCATACCTACGTAAGGACATAGACAGGGTAGAGAAGGTTCAGAGGAGGGCAACAAAGATGGTGCATGGATTGCATCACAAGTCCTATGAAGACAGGTTGAAGGAAATGAACATGTACTCCCTGGAGGAGAGGAGGGAGAGAGGGGATATGATAGAGACATACAAGTATCTTGCAGGGAGGAACAGGGTGCAGGAAAACACTATTTTTAAGCGAAAAAGATGTTCCAGGACTATAAGGCATGGGATGAAGTTGAAGGGAGGACGATTCAGAGGAAACATGAGATAGAATTTCTTCACAGAACGGGTAGTGGACAAGTGGAACACCCTGCCAGAGGAAGTGGTGGGGGCTGAAACAATCATGGGATTTAAGAATGCATGGGATAGACATAAAGGAATTCTGGAGGTCAGGGGTAAGGGGCAACAGACTTTTAGGAAAACAAACTGAACTTACAAGCTCAAATGGGCAGACTGGGTGGGCCATAGGCCCTTATCTGCTGACACTGTCTATGTATCTATGTATCTGTACATTTCAGTCTTTTATCATAATCTAGATGCATGAGATGTGGTACAAGTTTTGTTGCCCTACGCTGTATCTGTTCAGTTCTTGTGATATTGGACATTAAGTAAGGACTCCAAAAAGGTGATCCGTACATGGTCATGATGCATTCTTCCGATTTTGAGATAAAGGTGTACTGAGTGGCTCTGTAGGTATCACACTCGCCTCTGAGGCCGGGAGATCAGAGGGCTGTGGGTTCAGTTCCCACATCTGGCACTTGGGTTAATATCCCAGTACTGACACTGTAGTGCAGCATGAGAGGGGTGATGCACTTCTGAGGTGCCGTCTTTCGGATGAGATGTTAAACCGAGGTCCCATCTGCCTGGATTGGTGGTAGTTGTGTTGGATGTTAAAGATCCCATGACACTTATCGAGAAGAGTAGGGGAATTTTTATTGAGAGGACTTACAGACAAATTCATACACACATTATACATATTTACACTATATACATTCCAGTAAACAATGTATTTTACATGTTTCAGATTCTTTTAGGTATACAACAATTCAGAATACTTAATGCTATTAATCAGTACTTGTTTCCCTTATCATGCTGGTTTAGCCAGTATTCAATTAAGCCATAATAGTTTTCTTCTTTCCTCAGTACATCTCTTTGTATCTAATGCCTTCATTTTTTGTAATGAAATGCAATATTCCTCTGCATTTCAATATATGATACCCATCTTTGTTGAGTTGCCCATAGACAACGCGACTGCCAAATATAGTATCTTATTATTATGAATACTATTTGCAGTGTTTCAGGAAATATTTACCCATACCCTTTTCCATTTGTCCATATATCAGAGAACCGTATGGTAAATTACTCAACATTGGCTCATTCCATTACTTTGCTAGGTATTCCGAAAAACCTTGCACATAATCACATTCTATAAGCAAATGTTCATGTGTTTCCATTATTTGGGTACATGACTGTCTTAGGCAGTATCTGTCTTGCATTTGTTTATGTTTATTGTTATTTCTAACTCCTAATTTTCCATGTAGACTCAGCCATGCCATGTCTCATACAAAATCTGGTAAATGTTTGGACTTCAATATGTCCAAATCAAATTGTAGCTTCGGTTCAGGGCATTCTCTCAAGGAGATGTCTTCCCTATCCTCCATTTTCATCATATGTGAGTACAGCTCTTTCCTGTCTTTCAGTAAGACCATTTTTTTTGTAATATTCCATTTTATTACATTTTTCATTTGTTCTATCACATATTTTGGGACCGATGTGATTCTATATAATGCACTGGATTTTATCAGGGCCCAATCTAGGCAACATAAATCAATCTATTCCCTTATTTGTTCTTTCCAAATTTTGACTCCAGGTCATATTGCACCCGAAAATTGTATGTTATAAACAAGCTGAAATAGAAAATGGTGGGGTTCACCATACCTAGACCTCCTTCTTCTACTGTTCTATAGGTCACTGTTCTTTTTATAGGGTTTAATCTACTCCCCCACAATGCCTGAAAAAACATACTGTATAATGTTACTAATAAAGACAGTGGGGGAGAGAAAACATAGCTTATGTATAAAAAAATGGGTATTAATAGAGTTTTTATCAACATAACCCTTTTTCTCTTTCCAATAGTTTGACCTTTCCACGTGTTTACTAGCCTTTGTGCACGTTGGAGATTTGTCTTCCAGTTCTGTCTGGCCATATCTGCTACCATAAGTTATTCCTAACAATGTGATTGTGCCTTCTTCTATCTTAATCCCTGAATAAGTATTATTTTCTGGGACCTGTGTATCACCTACTACCACCCTACACTTTTCTGCAAGTTAATTTTAGACTCTGAATAATCTGAAAATTTCTTATAGTGTTCCATCAAAACTCTTAATTTGTTGAAGGATCTATACGTAATACCATATCATCTGCATATGCCAAATGTTTCATCATAGGAGCAGAAGGGCTCGTCCTTAAACCTCTTATCCGATTGTCCTGCTCTATTCTCCTTAAAAACATCTATACAAAATACGTATAGCAAGAGGCTGAGTGGACAGCCCTGCCTTACTCCTCTTTTACAACAATATTTTTCCTACCCATCTATTTATGTTTGGCTTAATGTGGCTTGGCTATATAACACTTTTTATCCATCTTACAAATTCACTGGGTATCCCACAGGCCTTAAGCACTTTATAGATATAATGATGTGAAATCTTGTCAAATGCTTTTCTTGATCAATTCCTATTATACACCCTGCAATTCTTGCTTTCTGCTTTATAGAATATTTCCTTAACATAATAAGGTTATCAACTTGTCTTCTATTAGGGATTGCACAAGTCTGGCTAGGACTGATCAATTTATCTGCAATTAACATTAATCTATTTAATAAAAGTTTGCTTAATATTTTAAAATCTATATTCAACAAACTAATGGGTCTCCAGTTTTTCTGATCCTGTCTTTCCCCTTTTTTGAACAACAGTATTAATGTTGCTTGATACGTGGATTTTGTTAAAATGCCTTCCTGTAACATGCTATTATATACTATCACTAAGGCTGGTGTCAAATCTTCACTAAATGTTTTGTAAAACTCTGCTCCTATTCCATCCAGCCCTGGGCAGAGGCACTCTTAAGACCTTTTATTGCTATTTTTATTTCTACTTTGTATTCGGACTGTCAAGTACTCACTTTCCTCTTCCTCAAGCTGTGGTAAGTTCTGTAACATGTCTTCCTCCTCCAGTGTTTGTAGTGCTATCCCAAATATCTCTAAAAATGAAAGTTTACTGCTTGTAATAGTTCTTCTAGTGAGAAGGTAATCTGACTGGATTGTAGTTTTAGTTTCTTTAGGATCCTATGGTCTACTCTGTCTTCACGTTCTTTATAGGGATTAATGGATCCTTTTTCAGATTAGTGCTGAATCTTAGTTCCTGTTCTAGAGTCTTTGCTCTATCATATTGTAACATACACATCTGCTTTTAACTTCTGAGATTTGATTGTCTAAATTCAGCTCAAGGTTTCAGATTTTAAAATCAGTGTATATAATTGTGCCCTTAATTGGAGGTATTTCAGATATCTAACATTTACATTGTCCTTGTAATTTTCTCAAAAAAATGCTTCCATGATGTTTTTGTGTCCTCCCACCAGAGGGCAGCATTATCATACATTATTGCTGTAGATAGTCTAGCTTGCCATTCTTGTCTCCAAATTGCCTGTACATGTTTACCAGATAAATGAAGTTGTTCAACCTCCATAAGTTTTCTTACATCTTGTAGTACCTTCCCAAGTTATTTTCACTGTTATTGATTTGTGGTCTGAAAATTCTCTAACCAGGAGCTTAAGACTTAAAATGGTTAGAATCTCTGAAACAAAAACAAAATCAATCCTAGTTGATAGGCTTCCTTTAAAAAAGGTGTTCCATCCAGTCTGATGTTTAGATCTATATGAGTCAATCAATTTAGCATCTGAGATTATTTTACTTAGAGCTGTGGAGTCACAGAAGGTCTTATCTGTTTTAAGCCCTCTGTCTGATTTCTTTAACCCGCAATTAAAATCCCCGACCCACAACAGTAATCTGGATGTGTAAATATGGCTGTGATTTTCTGAATAAAGCCTAAGGGCTTCAGTCTGGGGGCTATAATGTTTATTACCCGAAACCTTTCCTGATTTAGGGAAATATCTAACATTAAAGCCCTCCTTGGGTCTATATCTACTAATTTTGCCATTTTAATGCTAGAGTTATTTAATCAAATTCCTACCCCATCATATCTCTCTTGGCCTATAGACCAAAAGGAGGAGCCTTTAGACCATTGTTTAGCAGCCAGCTGTAATTCAACATTTCTTTTAAACCATGTATCTTGTAAACATATGATGTCACTCCCTTCTGAAGCTAAAGAATTCAAGACTGTAAGCATTTTTTGCATTCCCTTTAATACTATTTACATTTATCGATGTAAGGGTAAGGAAATCCATGAATTACTTATGTACTGTCAGGAGAGGTACAACAACTGACTACTATCAGGAAGTTTTACTCCATCTCCTTCTCCTAGTCCTCTGGGAAATGTGTGTATCCCCCCTTTCCCCCCTTCTGTATCTGAAGCTGTCTCTGTAGCACCTGCAGTTGTGGATGGTGTGTCCGATTGTTCCCCTTCAGTGTTTTCATCAGATTTTTCTGGTGCTATAACTGCATATTTATTTCCCTTTTTCCATGCTTCTGCTGAGGGTTCTTTCACTTTTATGTTTTCAGTGTTTTTTGTTTTCAGTGTTTTGCCTCACCTATTTCTTTTCATAGCTACTTTCCTATACTTGGTTTCTTGACTAGGAGGTGGGGGGGCATCCCTTTGTCTTCTACTTCAACAGCAGACGTTGAAGCCTCAGCACTAGGCTGCTCTTCTGCCTGATTTCTAGTCTCAGAAATACCTTTACTACCTACTTGTGAGGACTTCTCCCCTTCAGCTGGCTTTGGGACTTTACTAGTTGCTGCAGGATCTTGCATATCCAAGACCTTATCAGCTTCTGCAGCTACTTTTGGGCCTGTATTTGTTGGGCCTTATTGATTAGGCTATCTTGTGGGGGGCAGTCTTCCCAGTTATAGGAGGCCCATGGGCACTTCCCATAACCATGTCCTGTGTTTTTGCATAAATTACACTTGAAGAGATTTACACATGTGGGGGAAGTATGCCCATAATCCAGACAATGACTGCATCTGGGAGTATCTCAAGCTGAGCTTAAATGGGTACAGAAGCTACACTTAAAGCAAGATTTGGGCTGTCCCATATAAAACAGAACCCTTCTATTCCTTTCCAAGAAGAAAGTACTTGGTAGATGCACCGGTCCATTGTTCATAACATAAAGTTTTACTTTTATTTTCCTGCCCCCATTCCAAATCTGTTCACTGTCTAAAATGAGGGCTGGCCTGTCTAGTACCTCATATCTCTGCCTTAACCAGAAAAGGATATCCTCTACATGGACTCCCTCATTATGAAAGATAATGGTGATGTACTTAATAGCTGGTTTTGTAAGAGGGATTGCCATGTAGGGATCCACAAAGGGTTATTTTTCAATGTCTGGTATTGTGACCAGAATCTGTCAAGACTGGAAACTGTTTTAAAACTGACATCATAATTTCCGTTCCCCAAATGTATTAAAGCAAATATTTCTGATGAGAAAAAATGCATAGTACCTTTAAGCAACTGTTTAGCTATGTGCAACCTATCGGAAGGTTCCTCTAAGCCTTCTTTAAATATTAATCTTACAGCATTTTTTCTAGGGGCTGGTTCCCCTTTGTTTTGAAACAGGTCAGACTATCTAAACATGGGATCAAGCCAAGCTTTTTTCTTAGGGTCCTGTAAAATGTGCTCTACAGGTCTAGTCTATTAGATAGTTAATCTGGCCATGGTGCTCCCTCTGTCCCTTGAATTGCAATCAGTTTTCTATCACACTTGTTATTTTCAATGTTGGGGCCCATATCAGATATACACTGAGTTTTAGTAGCAACATAAGAGGTGGAAGCTTCATTTTAAAGTTGTCCGCATAGTATTTTTATTGTATCATCTGCAGGGTCAGGTTTCCAGTTTCTTGTTTCATTTTTGTTTAACTTGCACCTTCAAGTGCTCAAGCTGGAGACTAATTCTGCTGTAGTGCTAGTAAGTCAGCACTAGTCCTTTTAACTTTCACCGGGAAAATTATGTCCTCTGCAACATTTACAGGCTCTTGCTCTGTTTGCATCAGAGTTGCTTTTATTGCAGCTTCTTGAGTATTTTGCACTTTCTGGACATTCAAGAGCCCCAGTCTATGTTTTGTTGGATGTGGAGGTTTAATGTTCTCTTTTTGTTTTACCGGCTCTGGGCACACAGCACTACACTTTTTGTTACTGCCAGCCGGGGGAAAGTTTTTAGTTTTCTGGATAGTTTCTGCTGTAGGTGCTTAAATACAACATGCTGCATCACCACTCAGCTGTAGTTCAGGTGAGTCATTTAGCTCCTGTCCACAAAGCCAGTTTGCTAATTAGACAGTTCTTTCTGTAACGCTTCTTTTCAAATTTATACTGTTCTTCTGTTTGCATTAATTCATTCATTAGTCTTTCCTTATCTGCTGACTGAGAACTAGTTGGTAAAGAATGCTATACCTGGTCTGTATTCTCAGCATTTTTCACAATTTGAGACCAATCCATATTATTCTCAAAAAAACTTACAGGAATGTCAGTTTCTTCCTCAGATATGGGTTGTAAATCCTTTTCAAGCTCTGGAAATAAAGGCTCAGATGTTGGTTCTTTCTCCTCTGTCTTTTCTGCTTGCAATCCTCTCCTCTTGGATCCATAGGAGCTGCCATCTTGGTCCCACAAGAAAATGGGTCCCCCCTGCTCACAGGAAGCAGAGTAGGGGAATTTCCCCAGTGTCCTGGCCAAATTTCCCTCATTCACTAAAAATATCACCAACAGCTTAATGTGGTTCAAGGTCAGTTGGCATTCATCTGTATCCCCTTCCCCCAGGTCATGCTTTAAAATAGACAGGATTTGTCTAGTGCACTTACCTGGTTAACAAAAACTAAATAAAATAAAATAAATTAATTCTACGAAGGAGGGCATTGGCTTGATTAGCTATTTTGTTATAGTGGTCTGAAGATGACAATTTATTGTTAACTAATATTCATAGATCTTTTTCTGTACTGGATTCTCTAATAATGATGTTATTTAAGAAATATGTTTGTTTAGGGTTATTTTTGCCCAGGTGTCGTACTGCACATTTTTGATACATTAAAGAACATTTTATTAGTTAAAGCCCAACGTTCAATGGTAGCAAGGCCAGCTTTAGATTTATTTTGTTAGTCTCACTATCAACACAACTCCCTCAGTTTAGTATTGTCTGTGAATTTTCAAATTATATTTAGATGAAATAGTCATGTCCCAGGCGAAGATGTTAAAAAGTGTTGGTCCCCAAACAGAACCTTAGAGGACACCAGTAGTCACCCTTCCTAGATCTGAAAGTTCACTGTTCACCCTAACTCCCTGAGATCTATTATTTAAAGAGCTGTGTACCTATGCAACTATTTTGGTTGAAAATCCAAGGTTGATAAGTTTAGTCACTAGTATGTTATGTGATACTTTGTTGAACACTTTGCTATAATCAAGTAGGATAATGTCAACAGGGATATTAGAGTCAAGGTTTTTACTTATATTGTTATAAAAAGAGATCAGATTAGTTGTGCAGGAATAGCCTGTTTTAAACCCATGCTGTGTATTATCTATAATATTTAATGATTTCATTTCAGCTTCAATTAATGATTTAATTTTCTTTTCAACTAATTTACAGGGTATTGAAGTGAAACTGATTGGTCAGTAATTTTCAGTTTTAGAATGTAAACCTTGCTTGAAAATGGGAGTAATAGTTGCAGTCAACCAATCAGAGGGGATCCTGGATTCCTGAAGGGATTTATTAAAGTTTAGAGTGAGTGGGGGATAGTGTCAATTGTTCCTAATAGAAATCTAGAATGAATATTATCTGGCCCAGGACCTCAGTACAAAAGTAGACTGACCCTAGATAGGGACCATCTGCACTCCCCTGCCTGTGCTACTCCTATGAGTTGGTCTTACATAGGAGCTGGCTTTCCTCTCTAGCACTCCTGTACTAAGTCACATACAGTATTTACAAGCTGACCCTAGATAGGGATCAACTGCAAGCCCCTAGCAACACCTGACAGTGTATGTCTGCCCTCCTTTTACACTTTCCTGACATAGTAACATAGTAGTTGGTGGCAGATAAGGACCACTACACCCACCTAGCCTGTCCATATTCCCTGCCTGCATCAGCAGCTGGTGACTCTATTGGCTTGTGACTCTCTTCCCCACATCTAGGGTTTCCTTATGTCTTTCTCATGCATGTTTGGATTCCCCCACTGTGTTAGCACCCACTTCCTGGGTTAAACTATACCTACCCATCTTTGAGCAGTGCAGCCTGTAGCCTGATGTCCTCCCTGTGGGTACCCATGCTTTGGGGTAGCTCAAACAAGGGATCACTAGGCCCTCTTGGTATCTTATAGGAACTACAGCCACCTTACTGGCTAGCTGTGGCCATGTGAGGACTCATCCTACCAATGGCACTAACTTACAGCTGCCAACTCCCACTCTCTACCCTCACTCTGGCCACCTACTTCCAACATCACAATCTCACCAGAGCAAGTAGTTATTTAAAAATAATCAACACCCTCCCTTAATTTCATTTATTAAGCAAACAAAATAGCATTCAGCAGCTGAATTGGTCCTGGCGTCCTCTTCCTTTTTCAATGCTCAGTGGCTTCTGAAGAAAGAGGATTGGGTTTATCTTTCTGGGGATACACTAGTATGAGAACCTTTTCCAGTTATAGGAGTATGTTGCCTTGTTGCTAGTTTCCTAGAAACAAAGCACATTCTGGAGCTCAACTAAGAGATTCAGTCCAGAGTATTAGCTCTTCAAAACCATGCCTTTACATGTAATGTCCTAGGAATGTTATCCTGTTCTGAGATAGAGTCAGTAGATTGTGACTCAGAGGCAGGTTGATTTGATTCTGCTGGACAGAGCCTGAAGCATTGAGTAACAGGCTTGCCTGACCCAGTCTGGGGCTATTAGAATCATTATTCCATGTTGTCTCCTGAGTTTCTGGAGTTGATTCTGTATTAGTGAGAATGTTTGGAAGGCACACAGGAACCTCCCTGTCCAGTCCAGGGCCAGGGCATCATCTGGTACTGTCCTCCAACTGGTGGTCTACAACAACACTGTGGAGTTGCTTTTTCTCCCAGGAGGTAAACAGATTTATTTTTTGAGTGCTCCATCTTCTGAAATCTGTGGCCAGAACCTGTTGGTTCTGGGTCCCTTCATGATTTCCCTAGCTGAGTCTGCTTAGGGTGTCTACCAGGACATTGTCTTTGCCTGTCTAATACACAATGGAGATGTTTGTTTAATGAGTATGCCAGTACCCAGCTCCTCACTGGTTTTGTACAGAGTTTTGAGGACCTTGTTCCTCCCTGCTTGTTTATGTAGTACTTTGCTTTGGTGTTATCCCTTCTGATTTGGACAGACTGATCCTGTATTTGGGAGGAGACTTATTACATTTCTAGCAGCATTGCCCTGAGGTTCAGAAGGCTTATCCATTCCAGGGAGTCCTGAGAGCTCCAGATGCCACTTACTCTAAGGTCCTGTAGTTGGGCACCACACCCCAGGAGTGAAGCATCTGTTGTAAGGATATTTGTTGGTGATTACTGAAGGAAGGAAATATCCTCTCTGAGGTTGCTTTCTTCCTTCCACTACTCCAGTGACTTTATCAATGCTTTTGTAACTGGCACTAGTTTTGGGAGTGGGTCTCATCCTTGAGACCAATTGTGTTCCAAGTGGTGTGGGATGTCCCTCATCTGGAACCTGACCCATGGAACCACAGCTGTGGATGTGGCCATGTACCACAGTAACTGTAAGAAATTGCTTGCATAGCCAGCATGTTGGCACAGTGGTTGGACTTCCGCTTGCAATGCCGGCAACCCAGGTTGGGGATAGGCCTAGGTCATCAGAGGGCTGGCAGGGGGAGAGGGATGGAGCATCCTAGGACTGCTCTCCTTCTCTGGGTTGAGGGTGGGGAGAATGTCTGGTGCTTGAGGGACATCTGGTGGAGGCCGAGGGTACCACAAGCAGCCAGCGTCTGGACATTCCCGAGGGTGGAGCGGATGTGGGACATCATTGTGCATCCTTGCCCCCAAGAAAAACAGGGAAGAAAACCTCCACTGCCAGCATCTTCATGAAGCCCCCTTGCCATTCTGTCTTTCACTCCCAGGCTGACTCCCTGACCTGACCAAAGTCTGCAGCACTTTGGCCGGTGTCTTTGCCCTGCTCTGGGGGAGAAACCAAGGGAGCAATGGGGACTAGCAGCTCAAATGGGAGTGGATGGTGGCAGGGGACCATGACCGGGCCAAAATTGCCAATGCTGGTGTGCAGCCAAAAAGTACAATACAGGAAAAAAAGAAATCCTTCCATGTTTTGGTCAGGCTGCTGTGAAGGATTCTGCTGTGGCCAACAAAGCTGCCACTCTGGCCTGCAGGAGAGAGGCATTCCCCACAGAGTATTAAGTTCTGCTCATAGTCCAGCACAGCACCTGAAGAGGCTTTATTTGGGACTTCTGCAGATTTATCAAGAAATCCAGATTCTCCAAGGTGTTTTTATTGTTGGAACTGAGCACCTTATTGCTTGTTCTGTTTTCCTAAGACTAGCCAGATGTCCAGGTAGGGAAAACCAGCATACCTTGCCTTCTCGGATACGCTGCCACCACTACTAGGTACCTAGTGAATACCCTTGGTGCTGAGGCGAGGCCGAAGGGAAAGGCTGCAAACTGGTATTGGCACTTCCCTAGCCTGAACTTGAAATATTTCCTGTGGGAGGCCTGACTGGAATATAAAAGCAGGCACCTTTCAGATCCAGGGATCTCAGCCTGTGCCCTGACTGTAGAGATGGTATCACTGCTCTCAGTGTGACTACCTTGAATTTCTGTTTTTAATATGCTTGTTCAGATACATGAGATGTAAAATGGGTCACCACTCCCCATTTGCTTTGTAGTTCAGAAGTACCTTGAGAATGCTATAAACTTTGCCCTACTAAGATGTAGGAACCTTTTCCACAGCTTTTTGCTTACAGTAATTTTTCATTTCCAGTTCCAGCAGAATTCTTTCCATGAAGGAGTGAGCTGAAAAGCTTTTATGTTTCTGCAGTTTTGGAAATCTTTTGAACTGCAGGAACAAACCCCAGTCCACTACTTCCAGTACCTACTTGTCTATAGTAGTGGTTCCCATTCCTGGAAGTAGTGGGGTTATCTTCCCCGCCAGAAAGGTTAGGTGACCTGGATAGAACTGTCAGGGATTTTGCTTTAGCCGAGTCTTGGGCACTGGTGCTGCAGCAGCATGCTTAGAGCCCCTTCTGCCCCTGCCCCTGAAGTAGCCTCTTTGTAGCTGGTATTCAGAAGTGGCACATGGAGTACAGATTCTTGGAAAGTAAACCCTGCCTCCCCTTCCATACAGCCTGCAGGAGGTAGAACCCCTTTCCTTCTCATTCTTACTTTTGTATGTGGGTTTGAATTCAGACACTTTTTTCATGTATGCCTCTGTTTTGTCACCCAAAAGTGAGTTTCACCTCAAAGGATAAATCCATGGCTTTGGTCTGAGTGTCCTGGTAAAGGATGGTTAACCTGAACTAGGGAAATCTTCTTAAGGACACTGCATAGGCTAAAACCCTAGCAGCAGTGTCATTAGTGTCCACAGCAATGTGGAAATTGTATTTTTTGGTATCTGGTGTTGATCTTGCTATGGAAATTAAGTTTTGTGGCAGTGCACCATCTGCTTTATCAGCCAGTGCCAGAGCTGTATTCCACAATGCTTTCTGATACTGTGCTATATGTGCTAAATAAGATGCCTGCCAGTGATAAACAGGTACACTAATTTATAAACCTTTCTGGCCATTGCATCCATTTATTTGGAGCTCTTTTCTGGGGACTGTGCAAACAGGGAGACTTTTATTCTCTCACAGGCAGCAGCCCGGACTATCCACTGATGATACAGGTATTCCACCCCAGTCTGTCCACCTGATATTTTCTTTCAACTTTTCTATCTATGACTGCGGCTGAAGTAGGTGCAGCCATGATTTTTAAGATGGCCTTCTGAAGTAATTTGTGTTATGGGAAGCAGCAGCTTCCTTGTAGGTGCTACCCCATCATATCCATCAGTTCAGCTTCCTTCCTCATCCACCTCTGTTTCTTTTGGGGGTGACATTGAAGGTATCTTTCCATTTGCCTGACAAATGAGGAAATAGAAGGACAGTTCTCATTATGCCTTAAATAGGACTAAATTGTTGCTTATTGTCCCCTCTGATTCCATGGGGTCACATTCCTCCTCTTGTACATAGTACATGTCTTCCTCCTCCTCCCAAGCAGATAGATTATAGCCTGATCTGGGGAGTGATCACATTAATAAAATTCCCAATGCCTTGATGGCCTAGAACAATTGCCACATTTCTGATATGTCCTCAGGATTTTCTCTGTGTCATGTGCCTGCTCCTTTCTCCTTTCAGGTGGAGTGACAATCATTTTCTTTGTTTCTTTCTGCAGGTACCATTTCAGTGTCTGCTCTGAGGTATTTATATTTTGCCATCACTGGATCGAGAGTTCCCCTTTGGGACATCCTGGAGTCTGATCCATTTCTGCCATTCCTATCAGATGGCTGAGCAGCTTTGTGTTTCTTTCTGTCCCCTTTTACATGGACTGCTGCTGCACATGAGGAGACAGACCCTTCTGATGCATGCTTTCCACCATCATTGAGAATTCTCCCAGACAAGGGGTGACAAGGAAGCAGATTTACAAGTCATGATGTCTTTTATTTTTCTAGCTCTGTTCCTTGAGGTTTCAGGGCAATATTTAAGATAGCACCCACAATCAGTAAAGTCATGTTGTGGACCCAGACATGTTTGTTGCAATCTGCCCTTGCCAAAGGATGAAAATTCTTTTTACAATTTTCAGAGCCTGATAGTCCTGTACTTTGTTCCCCAGGTCCCGCAGATATATACATTTAGATAGACCTTAGTGCTGGCATTAAGGATAGGTAACTAGGCAGCCACTTAAGATGCCCATCAATGGGGGGCACAGAAAACAGAGTTTTGTTCCCCCAATTTTCTTTTTTTCATGTTGTGTGTGTGTGTGGCAAAAACAAATGTGCCTAAATCTGGTATCATTTGGGGGCAGGAGCCAGTCAATCAGGGTGAAGTCTTGGGTCAAAGTATTTCATCCTATGTGTCCCTCCACCCTATTTCTGCCAGGCCACATCTGGAAATGAGTGGTTCTCCATTCAGTATGCCTGTCTGGTTAAACTTTTAAATAAATAAATCCCTCCCATCCAGTTCCCATGGACCTGCTACCCCGTAGCTAATAGATTTGTTTTTTTCTCCTATTGGATGTGGCTGGCACTGTCTGAATGTTACAGTCTGTTTATTCAGCAGCCAGCAGCCAACTTATTTAATTTCAGGCTGCACATGTGGAAACATCCATCTGTGCCCCCTCTTGCCTAATGGTTTCAGCACCAATAGCAAGGGCACAGACAGGAGTTTTGGTGGTAGCCAGTACAGTTGAGGAGAGGGAGGGACTAGGAAGAAGTCTGACCGTTGATTGATTCAGAAGCCAAGGAGTGGAGTAATGTAGTGGACTGCACTAATTGTAGACAGAATGCTCACTCAAACCATGTCCAAAGTAAATGTTTGAGTGAGAAGGGCTCAGAACATCATGTGTCCTGGACTAGTGACATTGACTGATGGGTGCTGAAGCAGGCTCTGGTGTGTGGATGTGGTTGTTCATTGGGAGGGTTAGGGTGATTGACTGGGACACTGCCAATCAGCTCTCAGTGGTGGCACCATTCACTGTGCTCAGGCAGGGCTCAGGGCAGGGGCTGTGGAGTGGGAGGTTGACTTGTGAGTTAGATAGACCGACAGACAGACATATACTGTCTGTAGATAGATAGTTAGGTAGACAGATACCTGTACTATCTGTAGATAGATACTGTCGATAGATAGATAAATAGGTAGACAGATAGACAGACAGACAGATAGATACTTTATTTATATAGTGCTCCTTCCCTGAGGCTCGGAGTGCTTAACAATATTTAAAAACAATCCATATGTAATACACACTTCAGAATATAATGCAGAGCTCATTGTAAAATTATATCATTCACTAAAATAACTCTATAATAAAACAACAGTCAGTTTATTTTTAATCTTCAGCTTATATCAAACACCCAATTAAATGAAAGCATTTCAGCCTGTTTTTAAATGTTTCCACTAAGGGTGCCTCCCTTAGATGTCTTTTCAAGGAGTTCCACAGGGTCAGTACTGCAACAGAGAACACATGGTCCCCAGAATACCACAACCCGACCCTGGGAACCATAAGGAGGCAACCTTCAGAGGAACAGAGAGTCCGGGATGGGTGATAAGGGACCAGGAGGTCTTGCAGATAGGCTGATTGCCCCTATTCAAGGCTTTATAGGTCAGTAATCTGACCTTGAAGGCAATCCTCCACCTTAATGGCAGTGACTGCAGTTCATGGAGGACAGGCATACTATGGTCAGATCTCGAAACACCAGTCAACAGCCTAGCCACCACATTCTGTACCAACTGCAGATGGTGGAGATTGCCTCCAGATAGCCCAAGGTACAGGGCATTGCAGTAGTCCAGCCTGGATGTAACAAAGGAATGCACCAGGTTGGTCAGGTCCACAGTTGGTATCAGGGCCTGGATCTGGGTAATGTTCCTCAGATAGCAGAAACCACTTTAGATGATGGCTGACACTTGTGCATCAAGTGTCAAGCCATTGTTGAAGACCATGCCCAGATCCTTAACCTGAATGGTGAGGGGCCAGGGGAACTCCCCCAGTACTAGACCAGGGGGAATCTCCAAATCCCCCCATCACATCAATGGCCTGGATCCACCACCAGTACTTCTATCTTGTCAGGGCTGAGTTATAGCCAGCTGTGAGTCATCCGTTCTGGATCTCCTCCAAGCAGGAGTTAAACACAGAGGCTGCCACCTGGTTTCCAGGTGGACAGGACAAGTATAGCTGGGTATCATCAGTGTTACAATGAAAACCCAGTCCATATCACCTGATAATGTCTCCCAATGTTAGCATGTACACCGTGAACAATAAGGACAACAGGATAGACCCTGTCGAACTCACAGTGGAGAGGCAATGGATTAGATGAGGATAACCCCATCATCACACTTTGTACTCTATTTGTGAGAAAGGACCTAAACCAGTTGGTGACATTTCCAGTTAGTCCACAACAGTCCAAGACAGTCCAGCAGCCCTTGTGGTCCATGGTGTCAAGCGCCGCCAAGAGATCCAGGAGGACTAAGATGGTATGCTCTTCCCTATCTCTCACCAGTAAGAGAACATTGAGCACCTTCACTGAGGTGGTCTCCATGATGTGCCAAGATCTAAACCCAAATTGGAAACACTCATAAGTGGTGGTGGAGGCAAGATGTGCCTCAAGCTGGATGGCCACCACTTTCTCTAAAACCTTTCTTAAAAATGGAAGGTTTGAGGCCAGTCTGTAGTTGTTGAGACACTCCAGGTCCATTGAGATTTTTCAATAGGAGTCTAACCAAGGTCTCCTTTGGTGCCATAGAAAGACCCTGCTCTCAAGGGAACTCAGACAATCTCAGCAACCACAGATCCAATCAGTTCCACACTGCCAACAAAAGTCGGGGTTGGGCCTGAGTCAAGATCACAATATGTTGGTCACAGCCTCAAGACTATGCCAGCCTCCTCATCCACTCTAACTGGATTGAACTCAGTATGTCTCAGGTTGAATCCACAAGCCCTTTGAGTGACATTGGAAGAAATCTCAGTCCTGATAGAGGATACTTTGCCAGCAAAAACAGAGCAAACTCTTGCACCTTGTGCTTGAACCTGCTCCTTCCACCAAGAGACAGGCTGATGTACAGTAATAGCCTGTCCACCATGTGGAAGAGCTGAACTGGTCTGTTCCTTGCTACAGCAATCTCCCTTGACAAAACAAAAGTTCAGAAGACTGCACCTGATAGTCACAATAATGTGACTTTAGGGTCAATTTGTCCTCAGTCAGTCAAGATCTTCTCCAGTGCAGCTCAACCTCTGATCCTTTATCTTTAACTCCCTGAGCTCCCATCAAACCAAGGGAGCTCAGAAAGTAGATAAAGGTCAGATACAGGTGGGTGTGATGGAGTTGGAAGGCTGCATGGATGGCTCCTATTATAGGCCACCACTACCTCCTCCGCTCTGGTCACACATACAATCTCCACACTCAATCGGACCAGCACTGCCTGTAGTCCTTATGGGGACAATCCCTGTAATGGATGGTACCAGACCATCTCCACAGAAGATGGACCCTCAAGTGGGGCCCCAGATATGAATCTCATGATGCTATTATCTGACCAAACAACCGGATCAATCTTGAGGTCATTGACCCCAAATCCCAGAGTGAACATCAGGTCCAATGTGTGACCATGCGAGTGGGTTGCTGAGGTGACAACTTGCAACAGCCCAGAGCTTCCATACTTTATAGGAGGTCACGTCCAAAGGATGAGTCCATCATTGACCAAGGTGTTGAAATCCCTCTGAATTAATCATATGGGGGACTCCATCACCATGCCAGTAACAAAGTCTCAGACCTCAGACAGGAACTCCTTCTCCTGCCCAGTGGGTGGCAAATAAGAAGGATCCAGTAGCATGTGCCAGGACCTCCTTACACAACACTCTCAAATGACCCAGTAGAACCCTGCTAGAGTTAAAACCTTGAGAGGACAGTCACAGCAGAGTCAAGCAGTCTGGAGAAGAAGATCAATACAGTCAGGTGAGAGAGATCACTGAACTGGCTGATTGATTGTACAGTTGGGCCAGATAAACCAAGAGGAGAGCAGGTTGATTGACTGTAGAGTTGGACTGGAGTGTCCTAGAGGACTGAGGAGAGAGCAGAAAGAACTGGGTACAGTGGTGTGGTCTGCAAGGCAGCACCCTAGCAGCACAACTTTTGACTAAGGTGAGTGACTGACAGTGAGCTCAGCTGAGCTAAAAAAAAAATTGCTGACTGAGTGACATTTTATGTTTCTTGCTGTTCCCCAGTCCCTAGTCCTGCACTATTTCTGACTTCCCCTTGTCCCCCAGATCATGTAAGGATGGTAATTGGGGTAGGCTTAAGTAACTTGCAAATCCAGCTCCAGAGTGCTCAGTCTGAATAAAATGGGGTGGCAGGTTGAATATTTTAAAACAATTTGTAGGACAGGTGCCTTTGCAAGTTTGCCTAGGGGCACCTACATGGCTTAAGGTCATCCCTGATAGATCTTATGAGAAATTAGTCGAGTCCCTAAGAAGAAGCTTTTTGTACATGAGCCTAGCAAACCAAACCTGGCTCTTGTACCAAAAAAATAGCCAAAGTTCAAACAGTGGTTCCCATAACAGGAACGGATTAATTAAGGTCAAAGGCCACAGACAGGAGCAGAAAGCGAAAGCTATCCTATTCCTATTATAGTAAAAATGCTAATGATGAACCACTGTGGAAAAAAATGCAGGTAAGTGGTTTAAAATTGAAATTTAGCCAAAAAACAAATAGTAGCCAGTTAGGGTAGTCTCCATTTCCTGGGAATCAATCAGGAATCAGGTAAACTGAAATACTAAAAGTAACTCCCTAATTAACACAAAGTATCGAGAAACTTACTGTCACAGCACAAATTTTATGTTTTATAAAACTTCTAAAGCAAATAACTATCTGGAGAACCAGAGATACCAGAGCTGAATTTGGGGGCGGAGAAACAAATTTGAGCAAATGCCAGAGTGGAGTATGAATGCAGAGTTTGAACCTAAGAGTCGTCATTTGAATAAGGTTCTATGTCTGGGGAATGCCTCTACATGTAGATAGATGCTTAAAATGTAAACACTAAATGAGGATCTTGAAATAAGAAACCAGCAATTCCACTATGATAATCCAAAATTTGAGAACCCCCTTACCTGCTGCCACACTGACCATACAAAATACACCACTGCAGTTGTTCCTGTCCCCTATCCGGCAGCAGTTGCCACTTTACTAGCCAGTCAGTCCTATGAGTCCCCCTGACCAAATTCCATTCTTCCATTCAGATTTAGACTTCAGTAATCCAATACTATGAGGAGGACTGATGACCAAAGAAATTCTATCGGACCTACCATCATTTCTTTTTATGTTAGTTCCAACATTGTCAGTGGGAATAACTACACATAAGCATTAATCCCTGACAGAGGAGGGCTCTACTGGTGGATTAATGCCCAGGTGGAGGGGAGGGGTTGGTGCACAAGGCCACAGGTTGAGTGCTTCTAACCACACACTGGGCATAAATCCACTGGAAGAGCCTAACTCTGGAGGGGATTAATGCACTTGTAACATGGCAAGTGCAAGAGGAGTACTGAGTAACTGCTGCTTCACCTCAAGGAAGACAACACTTTCCAAAACAAATTATGCCACTTGAAAAACTATAGACAACTTGCTCCATTCTAATGTAGTTAGATGAGCTGACAACGTGTGCGTTCACGGGTGACACAACACATTAATTTATATACTGGGTGGTATTTCTTAAGACACACAAGGAGAGCTGTAATGTGTACAATACACAAAGTACGGTATTAATCTGTTATTCTTACTGACCATTTGTATGCTAGCTGTGCTTTGGTGTTATATCCTGGTCTTCTTCTACAGCACACTGCAGTCTGGGAGATTTCTGAGCAGAATCACTGACATTGACATATGTACACACACTGATTTGTGGTGCTCTGTCTCTCTGCCCAGTTCTCCTGCGCTGCGATATGGCCATACTTTAGTCCACAGTGTCTTGTCTTCCTTACTCCATCTGTGAATATATTGTATTTGCTGGAGGATTTGCATGGCTCCCGTACTCAGTCTGAAGAATCCCAATGCTATCATTTGGTCGACATCATATCCACGAGCTGATGAGGACTGTATTAGCTTTACACTCTGCCATCTACAGGCTCAGACAGAGACATACACAAACAGATGTTAGACCATACAGTCATGCCAAGTACATGCCATTCTGTGTAGATATTAATGTATTTTATATGTCCATGGCTTTTCGCCCTGGACGTAGGTAGAGTATAACTAACTTTTGGCTCTGCTCTCCAAGTAATTTAAGTGTTGTATTACAGATAATTTTGCACACAGTGACTATGACTTTTGTGCTCTAGTCACTAAAAATGAGCATGACTTGTCATCTCTGCTCACTATTTAAATATTGTATAGAATGTGTGCTTCAACTTAAAATTGATGGCTATTTTTGTTACTGTATAACATTTGCTGCATGTTGTGTTTTCCATGTGTGTCTTTTAATTGCATGTTCACTGGTTTTGTGCACTAGTAGTTTTATTGGTGTGCATATCTTTAACTTTTTGGTTAAAAATGGAGTAATGGCTGTAATTGCTATGCTCTGAAGAAGACCATCACACGGTCGATATGTAGCTACCTATCCGGAAGTGCATGCATGTCTCTCAGGTCTTGGTCGCGTTGCATGAGTTTTCGGCAGTTAGTGTTCGGTTTGGCATGTGTTTGTATGCCTTATGGGCTATCCAGTTTCGATGTAGGTGTAAGCTTTTGATGTATGCATCACGCCACCACTTGATCACAATGAACGCCAACTATGTGAAACTGCACCTGTTAATGGCCTTTTGGACGTCTGGCTACAAGACACTCCCATTTTTGTTTTTCCACACCTGCACTTCTATTCTATTCTGGGTGAGACTAGTGCCAAATAGTATTGTGTGTTGTTGCTATGCTTTTTATTGCTGCTACATTATTGAATTATTAAAAAGGCTATATTGTGCTGACCCTTTAGGAATTTTTTCTTTGAACCAGTTTGTTCAGCTCCAGGGTAATGTGCACTCCCTGTTATAGTTAACACTAATGAGCCCCCTTAACTTCTGAAACTTAATCAAGAGTTTTTTCCTTTTTCCTGTTTAGGCATTATTACCCATTTGTAACATGGCATGAAATATGATGGTCAAATGCAGCAACGGGATTCGTCAAAAGGCATCAGCTGATGGAAACCGAGTAGGTATTCATCCAGCAGTAGCATGCACTCAGTATCGGAAGCACACCAAAGACAGATAAGAATTAAAACAATGACTGTGTGGTGTTATATCTGTTTGTGCATGTCACTGTTTGAGCCTGTAGATGGCATGTCAAAGGGTGTGGGTGCAGTGATGGACACTGAGACCACAGTAAGGTGGCAAGGCTTAATGTTACCAAGCCAAATCTTTTATTAAGTAGAGACAAGTAAATAACCAAATAAAACTTGTGAACTTGCAACGTCAAAAGAAATACAAAAGATAAAAAAAACAAAACAATACTTCAGTCTTCCAAGGACTATTACAGCAATGAGCCATCCTAGATTCAAAGAGAGTCTTAGTCTGAAGAGATGCAGCCTAACGCTTTGGACCAGCACCTACTGATCCTTCAACAAAATCTGAATGTTCCACAGGATGAGTTCCCTTTAATACTAGGAATCCATCAGGTGACCACATCAGACTCTGTCCCTTTTAAACCCTCAACATATTTTTTTAAATATACCTTTCTTTTGTTAGGTCAAAAGTGTGCACACATTACCTAATGTATTTATACATCTAACATATTCCTAGAATCAAAAAGAAGTAAGCCTAAACAATTTTAACATCATTATCTCTGGACTAGCCCCTCCTCCACTTACACACAGCATAGAAATGGAGTGGAGAGGATGGCTGACTCCTAGCAGAACATAGCAGGATCTGAACGGGTCTCAAACAGACCCACCTCTGTTACCAAGCTTGGATTTCTCATTATTTGGGTAAGAACTGCTTACTTCATGTATCAAGTGAGACCAAACACTTATTACTAAGGCAGGACACTTTTACACATTTTCTCAACATGTTTGAACTTCCGTTTACAATTGTTGTCTGAATTTCTAACTTGAACTAGTAAAGGGGGCAGGGTAAGACTAGCAAGTAGTACACACAGCAGTTGTTACATGGCTCACTCAGCCTCAGTCACAATATATTAATTTACACTATTTAAGAAAATACTTCATGCTGCATTTGTTTGTTTATTAGCATTGCTATGAAAAGCACTGGACTTAGCAGCAAAGCCTTTTTGGATTGGACAACCAACCTAGTCTGTGTAGTCAATAAAAAAAAAACTGTTAGTGCACTACATCTTTTAGCTTTTTCTTTTATAGAAACACGAAGGAATATAAACAAACAGGAAAAACAAAAACAAAATAGCAGCAGGCATTCCTGTGCCTCAATAAATAAATGCTTTAAGGCTGTAGGGCGCTGCACCAACATTATTTATGGTTTGTTGCTTTTTGGGGGGGCGAGCGCCAAAGTTCCACATCTGAAGAAAGACAGTGAAGGATTTAGCAAGAAAGGAAGAAAGGAGACGTCCCATTCCAGGTGGTCAGTCTGAAATAAGGAACGAGGGATAGAACAGAAAGAAAAAGAATAGCATGGTCACACACACATATGGTGATGCAGTAGGCTTCATACATACAAAGAGAGCAGAATTATGGAAGGGTACTAGTGCTCTCTCACATGGCGGTGGTAAGCTAAGTGAATTCAGTCCTCATCAGCTTGTGGACATGATGCTGACCTACCGATAGTGTCAAGATTCTTTGGACTAAGTGCGGGAGCCATGCAAATCCTCCAGCAAATACAATATATTCCACAGACGGAGTAAGGAAGACAAGACACTGTGGACTAAAGTATGGCCATATTGCGGCACAGGAGAAATGGGCAGAGAGACAGAGCACCACAGATCAGTGTGTGTACATATGTCAATGTCAGTGATTCTGCTCAGAAATGTCCCAGACTGCAATGCTGTAGTAGAAGACCGGGGATATAACACCAAAGCACAGATAGCATACAAATGGTCAGTAGGAATAGCAGATTAATACCGTACTTTGTGTATTGTACACATTACAGCTCTCCTCCTGTGTCTTAAGAAATACCACCCAGTATATAAATGAATGTATTGCATTGCCCATGAATGTGCATGTTGTCAGCTCATCTAACTATATTAGAATGGAGCAAGTCATCCATAGTTTTTCAAGCAGCATAATTTGTTTCAGAAAGTGTTGTCTTCCTTCAGGTGAAACAGCAGTCGCTCAATATTCCTCTTACACCTGCAGTGTTACAAGTGCATTAAACCCCTCCAGAGTTGGGCTCTACCTGTGGATTAATACTCGGTGGTTGGTTGGAAGCACTCGGTCTGTGGCCTTATGCACCAACCCCCCCAACCTGGGAATTAATCCACTGGTAGAGCTCTCCTCTTTTGGGGATTAATGCTTACTTGGAAACCTCTGCCTTTTTACTCAAGAAGTCACCATTGCCCTGGTGGAATGCGAGTTGATCAAGGCTAGTGGAGACTTATTGGCAGCTGCATAAGCCTTAGATATGCAAGCTCTGATCCGCCTTGCAAAAGTAGCCTTGGAAGGTATGTGGCCTGTCTCAGCCACCCCAAGAGAAATTGTACAAACTCACTGCAATTGTTTATCTTACAGAATATCATCACCATTGAGTCATACATAAGGGTCTAGGCTCAGGAGATTTTTTCTTCTAGAGTAGGAGCCAACCTCAGCTACTGATGTCGCTCATGTGCAGCACGTAGTCATCTGTTACTATATGCTGGTCAATAACCATCATCAACTCCCTCATGCACATCAGTTCTGTTCCTCAGGAAAGAAACAAAGTGGAGAGAAAATAAAAGAGAGAACTAGATACTTTCTAGCCTAAAGGGATAGTAAAAGAATATAGGATGTGAGACAAACAACTAATTAGAACCTGACTACCAACTTAGAGACTAAGGGTTGGGCCTACTAGATGGCACCAGGACAGTGGATCTAAATTGGAGCCAGAGTCTCTTACCACTAGCCATACAGAGTATGGATAGAGATAGGAAACAAGGTAGGACAGCAGCCCTGAGCAAATGGCTCTGTCAGAACTAACAAAATGGGAAGTCCAGTTTGGGATCCTCTTGCAAATAAGATGGCAAAAATTGCCCAAAATGGAAAACAAATTACATCTGGGTTCCCAAAATAATAGCCCCATGCTGCCAGATAAAGCTTGAGTAAACTCAAAAGTAAACTCACAACCCTGTTTTCTTTATGAAGATTTAAGAAAAGGAGGATGGAGACCATAGGAGGTGCAAGACTAGGAGTTCTAGAGGCAGGCACGATGTAACTCATCTCCTCTGGCATGCTCTAGATAGAGTGGGCAAAGCCCAACACACAGAGAAAAGTGACAAGGGATACCAACATGTCCTGCTTCTCCCTGCAACCACAGGGATGCACCTTGAGTGAAGCTAGTATGTAGACCCAAACCAGTTAATTGTACTCTTCCACAGACACAGCATTGCTCAGCAGAGTTTGATTGAATGGTGCCCAGTCACTTGCTGCACATAGTAACTTACATGGATATACCCTGGAGTAGATTTACCCAGGGCAGAAAGAAGGGAAGAAAATGGAGGGAAGATGGCCACCTACCCTCTCCATGAGAAAAAAACTAAAGGCACTTTTTTTGATTGGTAGGAGAGTGAAGAATCCCCCTCTCCTCTTTTTTTGTTTTGATGAGCATTTGACACCAAAATGACCAACTTACTTTTTTTAAATAACAAAGCAGCGACAAATGTAAGGGTTATTGCAGGGAAGATAGAAGCAGTGAGTACTGATAGTACCCACTGTGAGCTGCCATAGGCTGAGTGGGAGATCATGGTTGGGTGTCTCAATCAACAGTGAAGAGATTCTGGAAGATCAACAATTACGGTGAATATGTAATTTTCATATCTTCCATGAATCAATCTTTACCATTAATTCATACATATGGGTCTGAGTATCAAACTTCCCAATAAGGGAGGAGCTGACTCACCCTTAGGGTAACAGTCAATCTCAGCCATCGATATGGGGGAGAACACCTGAGGGCTAGGATTCCTCTTGGGTCTGGCGAGGCTTGAGAACATTCAGAGTTAGATGGAAGGTAAACATACTCTGCTAATTCCCATTTGACTCTACAGGAAAAAATAGATCCACTGGAACTGGAAGTGTAATGCTTTTAAAGGGCCAGAGGGTGATAACTGGGAGAGATGAAGCAATACTGTCCACCAAATGCAGACTGTTTCCCTCCAGCCTGGAGGCCACCTCATTGGCATCATGTAATGCCCTTGTCTGGTGCCTGATGAACTCCAGGCCCTTTGCAGAAAGGCAGTTGGCTTGCCTGACTAACTGTGAGGGTGGCATGGCAGCTAGGAGAGGGCCTATCTGTACCTACAGGCACTTGTTATTTGCTGCCTAGTGTGCCTAATGTGCCAAAATGCACACCATGGTGTGAGCCAAGGAGAAAATCTTCCTACCTAAGCATCTGTCTGTGCAGAATCAGCTTCAGGAGGCTGGCCATGCACCAGGCAATGAGGCCCATCTGGAGTGTGCATGATGTGAACCCCCAAAACTGGGTGCAGTACTAGCCTACAAGAACCTATGGGTGTGCAATATCTCTGGTGGACATTCATGGGGCCTGGAGGAGACCAAAGGAAAGTCTCCAAACTGCCCCTGGACCATTCCTTGAAGGCTTTAGGCTAGGAAGGGATAACACAGTGGTCAACACTGAAAGCTCTTAGGAGTTCAGGTATGTGGACAGGGTATTGTGCATGCCTTTGGTACCAATGTCTGCCACTTGCAGTAATGCACACCTCAGGAATCCCTGGGACAGAGCACACTCAGAGTTCAAGAACATGCAGGATTCTATGCCTTCTGAAGAGGCATAGACAGAGGAGGCACTGATGTCCAGTGCCTCCTGTCTCTGTGTGTGGGAGGTGGGTATCACTTGGGCACTGTGCAGGAACTAGACACAGTCAGCACTGGTGTGGTACTGGAACAGTATACCAGACCTGCTTCCATGCTCACTCCAGGTGAGGGGCCAAGGAATATCCATGATTCTTGCAAGTTCAGGAAGCATTTGTGTAGACCCAAAAGAGAGAGAAACCTAAGGTTCTAGAATTAATCCCTGTGCTGCAGGAACATCAGCAGACCTCACCCTAGTAGAGGCCATGGCAAACCTACCTGAACAGGGTCAACCTACAGAACAGATGCAACCTCACCAGTGCCCATAGGGGAGAATCCCCAAGTGAGCAGAGCAGAGCTATTCAGTCTCTTTGGGGCAGATCTGGTCCTCACCAGAGATGGGTTCAGCCATAGGGCCAGGGGAAAATTCCACAACCAGGTTGACCTCTGACCCTGAGATGGTGTTGCCTCTGGCACTGAACTCAGGATCTGGAAGTGACCTAGTCACAGGACTCACCCTGGGCCCTGTGGTCAGCACCATGCTCAGTGCCAGGCTCAGTGTTGGTTCAGGCACCTACCTCAGATCCATTACCACCACCAACACTGCAGGAAGTATTGTAGGCTGGCCTGGTGTTGTGAGCAACACTGGAACCAGGGAAGAACGTGGAGGCAGCACAGTTACCATCACCATGCCCAGTGTCAGACCAGAACCGACAGCAGGACCAGTGCCATGTCAGACACCAGGACTGCTGATGACCTTCTCCTTTGAGTCACAAGGGCTGCTTAAATCAGAGATCAACACCTGCACCTCTGCAACTGGACATTGCCCAGCCTTTGTTGGTCCTTCTCCTGGTATTGGAATAATATCTGGAGGTGGCCCAACATCACTACTGAGACCACCCCACTCACTGATACCATGGATGGTGTCAGGAGCCAGTGAGGCACCAGGCCACTAACACCGAGGTGCCTTCTGGTGTAGACTGAGCATATATCATCAGCCTCACCATTGAGGATGTCTGCTGCCCAGGAGTGAACCAACTGGAGGATACTCAATTGAGTGCCAAGAAGGAGCCAGCTGTCCACCAATCCCTACCCTCATCTCCTCCAACACCTTAGCAAGACCAGATTGAGGAGAATCCTGTTCTTTCACAGTACCAGAGAAACTGGAAGGAGCCCAGCAAATGGCCCAGAGACCTGTGCTTGGCAATACAAGTTCTCTATCTGCCTTAGAAGGTGGGAATCGGATGACCCAACTTTAGCACATGTACATTGAGAGAACAGCAGTTCACTGAAAAGCAGTAATGCAGGAATCCCTATCATGTTCCAGGCCATGACAGTCTCAACAAACCCTATGTCGGTCCTTCATCATGACTGACTTTCCACAGGGACATTGAAACATTATAAGTGGCTTTTTTGGTCCTGTTTTCTTTTTCTAGGACTCTGACATCATCAAACAAAATAACAAAATGAAATCAACACCACAAAAAAGAAGAATTTGATGGTAATGCAGAATAAATGTTCTAAAACGGTGGAACTGTGGCACTTGCTGCCATGGTGTGCACTTGACAATGGAAAGAACAGAACTGAGATGTGTAAGGGAGTTGACAACAGTTATTGGCTGGCACTCACCAACTTGTGGGTACATGCTGCAGACAAGCAACATCAGTAGCCAACTTTGACTCCCTACCTAGAAGAAAAAATTTCCTGCAGGGTCCACGTGCTTTCAGCCCTAGACTCATACATACTGTATCAATCAAAGGTGAAGACTGATTCATCCAGATTTTGTTTATTTATTAAGTCTAGGATCACAAGTATCTTTGAGCCAAGGCTCTTTTACAAAGGTTCCGTGTCAGGGATAAACATACAACAAGGAAACAACATTGAATTAACAGTAAAGCAATTCTTGTACTGCAGTGCTATTGAAAGGGGTCAAGTACTGGAAGAGTGTGGTGTAGAGGTGGAGGAGGAGAAATGTTGTTATAGTATAAGGAGAGCACATCAGTGGGTCAGGTCTGTCTGAATAGAGGAGAGAGAGAGAGAGAGGTTAGATGCAGCCAGAGGCATTTGTCGAGAAAAGTGGGAATGAGAGAGATGGAGAAGAGGGGTCAGGGTGAAGGGAGGAATAAGTGCAGCAAAGGGGCATGGGGAGACTAATGAGGCAGAAAGAAGACCTGGGTTTTAAGTTATCGCCTAAAAGTCTGGGGGAAGGAGACTGAGAGGGGGCCTGGGACTTAGCAGTAGGCTAGAGCTGTGTGGGTCATGAGCTAGGACAGGCAGTCACAGGAGCTAGAGGCAGTGAGATGGGTCCGGAGCCTGGTTTTTAACAAACCTAGTGTTGCAGCTGAGACAATGGTGTTGCTGAGACCATTCAGCCATAGAGGAGCCTGTAGGTGAAGGATCGTTGGCCTTGAGTTGCACGACAGCTTAGGGACTTGTAGATTCTGGGTTATTGAACTTGGTGTTCCACTGGTTAGTGTTTTGATGTATTAAGGCTGAAACACCAGGAGGTGTTAGGCCAAGGTTGATTTTTATCACCACAGCACAGGTGAGATACTTTATCCGGTTGGAGAGTTGGAGCCATCCAGCTTGTGCATAGAGGGTACAGGTGTGAGTGAGGCAGTGGACACCAGTTATGAGTAGGCAAGCTTTGTTTAGGACAATTGTTATATGATGGAGGGTGGATGTCGAGGCACAGCCATAGATAATGATGCCATAATCAACAATTGACACCACCGAGCTCTGGATGGCAATCTTCAGGGCCTCTGGGGTGAGATGTTGCCTATGCTTGTAGAGCAATCCAAGGCATGTATTGGCAGCTTTGGTCATGCTGTCAATGTGAGTAGAGTAGGAGAGATTGGGGTCAAGGAAAATCCCTATATATTTGAAGGAGGATACTTGTTTGAGGACAGATCCCTGTTTGGTGGAGATGGTGAGGGGGTAATGCCTGTGACAGTTATGAGAACTTCAGAATAGCAGGGACTTGGTTTTCCTGTGATTTAGGACTAGTTTATGATTGAGAACCAAGTTTCAACAGCACTGAATCTTGCTGTAGGCTGAGTTGGAGTGTTGCAGGGTCCTGATGTGTGGAGAAGACAATAGCATCATCTGCATTCAGGATGATTTGTTCCAAGCTGGATTGAGGTAGGGAGTTTAAAAACAGGCTGAAAAGGGGTGGGCCCAGTATGGACCACTGGGGGACTCCAGAGCATACAGCCAAGGTATGTGACAGAGCTTTGGCAATTTTTACTCTCTGAGAGTGGTTTTCAAGATAGCTTCTAAACCAGAGGGATGAGTCAAGTGCAAGGCCGGCAATGAGTAGCTGGTCAAACAGTAGCTGATGATGGACCATGCCAAATGCCTTCGATAAGTTGATGAAGACAGCCCCAGTGAGAAGACCTTTATCTAGGGAGCTGTGCACTTTGCCAGTAAATTCAATTAGGGCAGTGGTGGTACTATGCCCTTTTCTAAAATCATGCTATTGAGTGCACAGAATGTTGTATTTGTCCAAGTAGTCAGTGAGCTGGTCTGCAACAATATGCTCAAGGGTCTTGGAGAGTGGTGGCAATATGGAGATCAGGTGATAGTTTGAATGGCTAGTCTTATCCCCATTTTTGTGGACAGTGGTCACTTGGCAGTTTTCCAAATTTCTGGGAATGTACTGCTGTTGAGGAGAGGTTAAGAATTTTAGTGAGGGACAAAGGACCTCATCAAGTGTAAGTGATAGCAGCTTAAGGTCAAGGGTGTCACTTCTGGTTCTAGATTTAGAGATGGCTGAGGCAATGTGGCGGCGAGCTTCACTCATCTTAATCTCCCTGAAGTAGAAGCGTGGCTGGTTGGATGAAGCACAGGCAGTGCTTGAATGGGTATCATTAACCAGGAAGAAATCAGGGGGAAGAACAGAGCTGAGGTTGTTAAAAGCTGTGTTGAATGTGTTAGCAATGACCACAGGCTCAAGGGTAGGGGACCCATCTACAATAAGCATTGCCGGAGAGGGCTTTGATTGTTTCCCAGTGATGTCCTTGATATTGTCCCAGAAAGCATGGCCTTTTCCCCAGGTGTTGGTGAGGACGTCCTTATAATATAAACTTTTTGTGAGACAAATGGATTTTGTGCAAGCATTACGGGCATGTTTCTATTTTTGGATATCAGATTGTTTGCCTGTGGGTTTAGCCACCACCCAAAGGTGGTCCCTAGTTTTCAGCTGTGAGATGAGCTCCACAGTTATGCAAGGGTTACAGAGGGCTTTTGCTTTCTGTTTTTTAGCAGGAGTAAAGAGGTCACAGGCCCTGTTGAAGGTGGTAATGAAGTAATCGAGGGCTATGTTAAGATCTGATACATTGTAAATAGGCATCTAGTCTTGCAGCGATTTGGTGCTGTTTGAGATGGGTAAGTTTCCCATGTGGAAGGACTCTGCTGGTTATGATTAAAGGGGTGGTTTTAGAAATTTATTAGACCATTCACATAAAATCGGGGAGTGGTCACTGAGAGAGTCCAGGAGAACGGAGGGATGGTGATCCTGGAAGGATGATTGGTGAGAACCCAGTCCAGCAGAGTGCTGGTGGTGGTTTTGTAATTAATCCTAATTGGTGAAGTAACAAATTGTGAGAGGTTGGCAGCTGCAATGGCATCCTTATGAGTGCAGACATCAGATGTGAGCCAGTTAATATTGAAATCACCAAGAAGGATGTGTTCAGAGCCAGGAGGTTGTGAGCTGATGAAGTTAAGGACTTCTTTGATGCCAAGATCTTGTTCCTGAGGTGGAATATAAACAGAGACAATGGTGAGGGCTTTTTGATTGGGACCAAGAAGAATTTTTATGGGTAGGAGCTGGGCAGAAGAGACAGGCACAGGAGTTGACATAGGATTTCCCAAGAGAGTAACCTTAATGTTGATAGCACAGCTGTCTCCCCTTTTGGAGATATGGTCCAGTCTGAAAATATTGTAGCTCTGCAAGGTGATTGCCAAATCAGGGACATTAGGTGTCAGCCATGTTTTGACAATTGCAAGGTTGTCCGGATTACGTTGACTGGTGAAGGCTTGTACTGCATCAAGCTTTGGCAGCAGGCTGCAGATGTTGAGGGTTGTGATGGTATGAGTTCCTGCCTTTTTCAAGGGTCTGGAAGAAGCTAAGGCCAGGGTTTGGGTGGACATTTCCTGAAATCAGAAGGAGAAGTAGGAGAAGCTTCAATGAGCAGAGGCATAGGTCCAGTAGTGTATACTTGTGTTTCTTTTTATTGTATGGGCAGTGAGTGGATTCCATATGGCAGCCCCAATGATATGCAATGTGGTACAGTAGGGACAGGCTGGCACAGAGACCAAACACAGTGCTGTTTTGAAGCAGCAAGGTATTGGCGAGTGGGGGCCCATGTATAGGACTGTGCAAATGGTGAAATGTACCCAGGGTGCAGCAGGCAGTGACAAGGTAGACAGTGGGTAAGGGGCAGGAGTGGCATAGGTCTGGAAGAGAGAAAAGGGGAGGAAGGGCAGGAGGGAGAGGAGGGGAAGGACTAGGTAGGGAAGGGGACACATGTCCAGAGTGGAGCAAGGAAAGATGGGAGAGGTAGTGAAAGAGAGATAAGAGTGGATAGAAACAGCAAAGATGGGGTATGCAGCAGTTAGGGAGAGGGAGCAGTAATGGCTTAGGCTGGGCTAAGAGCCAACAGGAGAGACTAGCAGCTGAACTCAGGTGGAGAGTGAGGGTAGTGAAGGAGAGAGAAAAGTAGTGAGGAGATAGTTCAGTGAGAAGAGGAAAAAAAAGCTAGGCTGGCATTGACAGAGTGAAAGGGCCAAGGCAGGCCAATGGAAATGGGGAGAGTGGAGCAAAGGTGTATTTAAATGAGGCCTGGGAGAGGGTTGGGGGTGGGAAGAAAATTACAACCAGTGCAGATCTAGTATGCTTAAAAGATAGCAGGATTTTCAAGCCAAAAAGGCACTCCAATCAGCTGTGGCTAGAGGAGCAGTCTGGCCAATCAGGACCTACCTGTGCACAGTGCCGGACCAGTCAGTGACTTGAGCCCAAAACTGAGATGGCGGTATTACCTGGGATAGGAATCAGGTCTGGAGGATCATGAGTGCGGCCAAGAGTAGCTTGAGGAGTCAGGCGGCGGCTGTAGGAACAGCTGGTGATCCACCATGCAGAATCGCCGAGAGCCTCTTCAGGCACGGGTCCCCGGGGAGGAGGAAGAGGAGACACAATTTATTGAGAGCTCAGACAAAAAGGGCAGATAGCTGGCAACAAACCATCAGCAGGGGCTGGGGGTGCAAGAAGTTTCAACAAAAGACTAAAGTGCTAATGACTGACTTACAGAAAATTAAAGCAGTTATGTAAAATAGGGATAGTGTTTGTGCCGGTTGTCTGATCTTTAGAACACTGCATATCTCTTGAGATATACTTTTACTGAACAATGTAGATCCAATTTATGTATTTTTTTTTCTTTGGAGTTGGTGGGATTAGGGCAGAAGGAGGGGAGGCAGGCTTCTTTACTCACATAGAAAGAATTTGGTACCTTTTGGAGAAAGGAAGGGAATATTCTTAAGACAGTCTTGTTTTAATATATCACTAGATAGGGCTTCTTGTAAAATAATGCCAGAAGTTCACAAATTCTTGTAGCTGAACAAATGGCTACCAGAAAGCATATCTTGCAAGACAAAATATCTTATAGGATGGATGATGAAGGCTCAAAATCCAGCAGACACAATATGTTGAATAATAAGGTTGAATCCCAAGATGGGACGGAGAGCAATAGGATGGCCTAGAGCAGCTAATGTCCTGCAAGAACCTAATTACTCTATGTGAGTGTCTATAGTAACTCCATCTAAGGTGCCCCAGTACTGCCCCTATAGTTGATTCCTGTCTGCAAAGAGTACTGAGTGCTAAACTTCTATCCACCCCAATCTGAAGAAAATCTAGGATTTGCCATATTGAAGCTTTAGTGGGCTTGATGTGCTTCTCTTTAACCCAGGAGGCAAACGTTGTCTATGTTCTATTTTAAGCCACAGAAGTAGAATTCTTTCTGGAAGACATAAGGATGGCCACAGTCTTGGATGAAAAACCCTGCTTTAACATGTACTTCCTCTCAGGAGCAAAATAGCTAGCTGAAGGGAGCCTGGGTTTTGGTGAAGCACAGGTCCTTGATTTTGAAGATCCCTGTGATATGGCTTTGAAATGACTCACCTAGTGCAAGACTAAAGAGATCTGAGAATCAGGGTCTGCATAGCCAATCCTGGACTATCAGCAGGAAGCTCCTTGACTGTCTTATCTTTTGCAGCACCTATGGAATTAGTGGTAGTGGTGGAAACAGGTTCGCAGCCCTGAAGTTCCACATCTGCAGCAGTGTATCCCTGCATCATTCTGTAGGCATTGAAAGTAGCTAAACGACCTGGGACCCTGGTCATTTTCCTGGGATGCAAAAAGATCTATCTGAGGAGCCTTGAACTGACAGCACAACATGCCGAGGACCTCCCAGTGTAGGAACACCCCTAGGTGGCTGATCTTTCGACTTAGGCAGTTCTCCTTAACATTTAGGTACCCTGCCAGCTGAAAGGATGATAGAGAAAAGATTCTCCTCTGCTCACTAAAGAACTTTTTGAGATTCCTGAAGCTTACTTCTGCTTTTTGTGCCTCCTTTATTGTTTATTTTTTAACTATCACAGAGTTGTCTGACTGCACCTTTACCACTTGAAACCTGACCTGTTCCTGAAAGTGATGAATAGCCAGGAATACTGCTCTCATTTCTAATACATTGATCTGCAGACTATGTTCATCTGGATTCCAGATCACCTGAACTCAGATCTAATCCAGAACCTGCCCCAGTCCTACAGACTGGCACCAATTTTTAGCACTTTCTCCCATGGGGAGAATAGTGGAGATAACTTCATTAGCTTCTTTGGCTGCTCCAACCAGACTAATGATCTCCAAAGTGAAGAAGAAAGGAAAATCAGCATTTTGCTTCTCTGACAAGGAGGACCAGGAGGCTAGAAGGTATGGTTAGAGTGGAGCCATATCCATGACTCTTAGCTCGTTTGCAGTCATCATCAGGTCCAAGGTCTGTAGGCACCTGTGAGCCAAAGCAACCCTCCAGGACAGCAGGAATCATATGTCTCAATGGAAAACCTCCACTCTTGGCTGAGAGAGGAGACCTGTGTTCCAGTGTATTTGGAAACAGGCCTCCAGGTATTCCAATTTCTGATATGGAATTAGTGATCTCTTTTCCTTATTGCTTACCTATCCGTGTTGCTGTAAGACCCATAGAGTTCTTGCCACCAACAGCTATGTAGCTTGTTCTGATGGGGCTATCATAAGGAGATTGTTTAGGTAGGGATAAACATGGTGCCCCTCCTGTCTAAGCATGGCTTCCACCACCAACACCTTCAAGAAAACCCTCAGTGCTGATGTTAGGCTCAAGAGGAGAGCCTGATACTAGAAATTCTGGAGCTGAATACCAATCCTCAGGCACCTGTGGTAGGCTTTACATAATGGCATGTGGAGATATGCATCTGAGAGATCAATGGAGGCCAAGTAATCCTTGGGTTGGACTTCTTCTGTGATGGATCTGGTGATTCCATCTTGAATTATATCTTCTAAATGAACCTGGTGAAGCAATGAAGACCCAGTATTGGCCAGCACAACCCCAACCCCAATGTTTTGCGAACTGCAAAATAAATTGAGTAGAACTCCTGTTCTCTATTGGATGGGGGACTAAAGCAATCACCCCTATCTGGATGAGGTGGGTCAACTTATTCCACCCCATTCCTCTTCACTAGATCCTTTTGAAGTGTGGACTTTAAAGACTGCTCCTTTGAGGGCACAGTAGAGAATTCTGTTGCATAGCGAGATACAGTTTCTAGAATCGAGGAGTCTGATGTAGTCTGGGCCCACCTTTCTAAAAAGAACTACAATGAGGGCCGGTGGGACAAGATGGGCCTATGGACCGTAATGCTGAGAATCTCCCCTTCTTGCTGGCTCCTCTTGTGTATCTTTGGGAGAACGAGCCATGGTTTTGATTGTAACAGTAACTGTAGAAGGAGCTTCTTTCTCAATTGCTTCCATACCTTCTAAGCAAAGACCAGATTTGTGGGATCCTGATCACCCAAATTTTCTACCTCAGGGGATTGGGAGTACCCTTGATGTCACCTAGAAACTGGCAACTGGACCTTCTTATCCTTGACCTTGCCTAACACTTCATCTAACTTATGGCCAAACAGTGACTTGCCTGAAAAAGGCATTCCCAACAAATGTGACTGAGAGGCATGGTCCGCGGCCCAGTGTCACACCCACACCCCTCTCATAGCTTCAACAATGGTGACAGAGCACCTTGTCATGAGTTGCAGGTTGTCTAGTGCTATGTCCCCCAAAAAGGAAGCTGTCATATCAAAAAGAAGCAACTTAACCACCAAAGAATCATCTGACATATCCTCAGAGAGGGATGCCACCCATTCCTGGAGAGCCCTGGATACCAATGTGGCTGTATAATTGACCCTGATGCCAGCCCCAAAACTATGACATCCCTGTAGTGTACCCAGTAACAGAATACTAAATATTCAGTCCTAGATCACCAGAAATAAGCTCATTCTCATTACCGGCAAGATGCAGGCTATGCTCTTTGGGTCTTCTATTAAACTAAAACAGAGCCAGGAACTCTTCCAGGTCTCCTGGGCTGATGGTTCTCCACTGGAGATGGTAACTTCCTTTAAATATCTGGGTGTCTTGCTTGATGAATCACTCACTTATGACACCCATATAACCTCCACTTGTATGACCATCAATGCCAAACTTTGTTTAGCCTACAAAACAAGCCATATTCTAACTTCTTCTGCAAGGTTGGCCGTTGCTAGAGGAATCCTACTCCTGTCACTCTCATGTGGATCCATAATCTACACTAACACATCTAAGGCTACTCTTCAGAGGCGGGACACAACTTATAACAATATATGCCAATATGCCTCTGCATCCTCCAGGTTAAGACATCACTGCCTACTGTATTCAGACCTAAATTGGCCCTCCCCTATTGTACACTGGCTCCTCTCTCTTGGGAACCTTCTGAACAATATACTGCGGTCCAGCATGCCTACCTTCCTTGCTGCCATGCTGACCCTTCAGTCCATCTCCTATGGTGTCCAATCTACTGACCATTCCTTGCTCAGCATTCCCAGATGTAGAACTACTAAAGGGAAATCAGGTTTCTCTCATGTAGTTCCCAGCCATTGGAATTTGCTGCCCCTAGACGTACACCTGACCCCTAGACATGCTACATTTAAGAAGAGGCACTGCTCCCTCTTTGCCAGATGTGTCTGATGCACCTGCTTCAACCCACCATAGACTGTGGCTCCCTCTGCTATTGCTACCTCACAGTTTCCCTCCTATCTTCTGTGGTGTGAGCTGGCACCCTGCTCCTTCTGCTTCCCCCACAAATTCTATCCTCCCCCCTTTTTCCCATCCCTTTCCCTCTCTCCTCCTTTCTCTTACTAGGCTATATTTCTGCATTACCTTTCTCCCTACCTCTTTCCAAAACTGGTTTCAGTCAGCTGGTTGTATGATACTATTACACTGTAATGACACCCTGAGGCATTTCTGTACTTTAAATGTGATATTACTATAACTGTTATGGGCACTTACAGTACCATCTATTTGTATGATATGCCTTATGTGCCTTGGTACCACTATTGTCTTAATCTTGTTCACTTCTGATATGTGATGTGTTGTACATTTCTTGACACTGTATGCCATGTACCTGTATCTCTCTATGTTGTGACCTCCCGGGTCGTGCCTGAAAATAGTCACTTTTCTGTCCAGTGCACCTACCCGGTTATCAAAAAAAATAAAAGTAAAAAATTGCATTTCAAGAATAGTGCTGTCAAAACAGTGCTTCAAATATTGTGTATGCCTTTACAGCAACAAGGGTAGGATAGCACTGATCAGTTACTGCTACTCTGTCGCTGTGAAAGCATCCGTGAAGGGGTCAAGTTGCTGGAAGTGAGGTGCCTGTTCAAGTCTTTTTTTTAATTCAATAAATTTTATTGACGTTAAAGAACAATAATACAGAGCAGAAACACAGATCAGGACATTTAAACAAGACATCAAAACAAACCCCACACCACCCACCTGCCCCTGCGGAGTGTCCCCAACACACAAGGAAGAAACAAGCCAGTCTCTTATACTGAACACATACATATGCAAGGTGGAGGAATTATACTGATTCTGTCTAGCTTAGGAGGCGTACAGTGTGTGCAGCTTACTCCACTTCTTGTCAAGAAGTGCCTGTTCAAGTCACTACCATGGTGGAGAGGCTAAGGAACTCACATCCAGAGTAGAGGAGACCCAGAGACCTGGGTTGTCTTCCCCATCTGCTGAGCCGTAGGTTTATAATTTTCCATTCCAACTGATTTTGAAATTGTTAATCTCCTCCCCCACCAAGTGTTATTTTGTGTTCCCTGACTGTTGGTTTTACTGGACCCCCCCCCCATGGTTCTCTCCATCACTGATATCCCCCTTGGATTTGATTATATAAAGATTGTGGCATGTGGGAGGGCACAGCCCCCCATGTTGGGCTGTGTGGGAGGTGAAACCTCCTGTAAAAACACACATTTTATGTTTTACTTCACCATAGTAGCAGTCCTCTATGTGTTTCAGGACCAATACCATTGGTGCTGTTGTTGAATTCAGCATTTTTCATGGGTGCTGTTCTTGTGAGCACTGTGTTTCATGCTCAGTTCTTGACCACACTATTATTGCATATAGCATCTTGACCTAGTGCTCCCTGCAGCATGTGGCATTTATCCTCTTGTCATTAGTATTGAAGACTGCCGTGGATCTCTCAAGTGGTGTGCTTAACCATATTTAGTAATACTGCATCTGTGCTTGGTGGAGACTCCCATATTCTCATCATATCCTTCTGCAAAGGATAGCATATGGCTCTGCTCTTGCTGAAAGATCTGTTCCTTTCCACCAAAGACCATTCCTGCTCTGTAAGCTGGTCACAATGCTGAAAATGTGGGAAATATTTTGGCGCACTTCCTGTAGTTGAGAGAACTGGTCTCACTTGAAGGGAGGATCCACAGCTTGGACCTCAGCAAGGTCCAGAACTCCACATGTCTCCAAAACTAAATAAAAACTATGAATCAAAGAGGAAAGGGATGGAAGCTGCCTGTCCTTGTCCAGGTCATTTGTCTGTATCCCTGGAGGAGAAAATTTTCCCTTTATTTGATGGCTCTCAGGATTCCTCTGGATCTCTGCCATCTTTCTTCACTAATCTCTTTTTTTTGGATTTTGGTTCAGCCCCTTTAGGGTTCTCAGCCTCCTGTTCTTCATGCAATAAGTATCTTTCCTGTGTTGTCTTCTCTATGGGAGGTTGCTGAGGTCTCCAATGCATGGGTTTTGCATTAGGTTCTTAGAAGGAGATTGCTGTTCCTCTGACCGAAAGATCTCATTTAAAAGTTTTAGAAGAAACATGCAGTTCTAATTTTCCACTGCTCTTTTTCAGATGTGCCCTCACTGACATTGTCAAAGACCTGTAACTGTGGCTGACAGCATTACCTTAGCCTGTGTAGTCCAAAATGAGCTGGATGAAGACTCACATTGACCTCTTGCAAGATTTGCACTTTTTAAAAGAGGCAGACCTCCTGAATGCCACAGTGCCACAAAATATAAAACCTGGAGGATTTGTTTTACCTGGCAACATTGCCTATCACACTACTAAAATATCAAAAACTGCCCTCTGGAGGTCAGTATTTCCTTTTCCCTGAGGATTCCATAGCACTGGGCTTATGGAAAAGACAGTACCACAATTTGCAAAGTACTCTTTTTCTTTTAGGTTTTAAAATATCCTCCCTCCCCCTCCCTCCCAGTAGCCAGTCCAGTAGAGAATCAGGTAGAATATTTCTAGTGCCTGAGAACAATGGAAATACATGTTCCAGGGAGAAGAGAGAAGAAGATGTATGTGGGGTCTATTAATCCTTTTCTGGCATCCCTCAGTGGACCAAGGTCAGTGCTGGAAACCAAGTCCACATTTGTGTGCTGAATCCTCAGGACATGTGTGGACTCTGAAAGAGAGGGACTTGTGGCAGATGACAAAGAAAGGATGTACCTAAGGGAGCTCACTTATACAGCTTCATGGAAAACCTGTGAGTTATGGAAGAAGGGACTCAGTGGCTGTTTGTAGATAAAAAGGCACAAAATAACCACTCTCACTTGGCAGGCCCTCTCAAATGGTGCCCCCAATCTTATAGTAACTCAAGAGCCAAGAAAGTCTACAACAAAGTCCACAAAAATAAAGCTCCCGAACCACAATATAAAATAACAAAACAAGATCTGGCAGAGCCGCTATGACTATGAATGCATTAACTAGATGAGAGTGTTTCATGGGCTTAAACATAAACATTTATTTAAAAATGTCAGATTTACAAATGCACCTCATCAAAAATAATACAAAGACAGTACAGTCAACAACTCCAAAACAACAGCTCGAGAGCAGACAGTTATAACAATCATTTACTTGGAGATACATATGGGTAGCAGTAGATAAAACATATTACATAGTTTAGGCACACAGGCACCACATCAAGAAGACCAAAGCAGTTCAAACAATATACAATAGCTAAAACATAGAGACATCAGGAGTTAAAGAGAAGCCCAGAGTGTTCACATGAAGACTGTTGCATACACTAACTGAAACAAAGTACAGTACATTGACAAAGGGCATATTTAAGCAATAAGGCATGACAGGGTGTGTGTTATCATGTAATAACGTCACTCCTGTGGTGGGTTGAAGGGAAGCACGAGTCGAAGCCGTGTATTTATTTTTTTATTTATTTGCACATATTTATTTGATCCACTGGTTCAGCAATATTTGCACAAGCTGTGCCCAGTGCAGATTTTACTACACTGATCCTGGTCTGGTGATTTGGGTTTTATTCATACCACTCTGCTTATGGCTTAGTGATATACTGTACAGATGGCTGCAGAGTTTAACCCATTGCAGGTTGAAGTTTCAGTAAACCATTATGCTACAAATATCAAGACTCCCTCCCTCCCTCACCCCCCCAGTCACAATTAATTCTCTACCAAAGTCATGCTTAAATACTGGTGCCTCTACATCCACACCACTAAGCTTTTAATATCAACATGCTTCTTCTGCTGCTGTCAGTTAAACTCTTTATTTAAAAATATTTTGTTGAGAAATATTTGTTTTAGTATATCCATGGTAAGGAAAAATAAATTTGTAAAATAAACCAAAATCCCATTTATCAGTTCATTGAATCACAATACAGCATGTTATGAATTTTCAGATTATATGTGCAACCAACAGTAAGTCAAATAGAAATTAGACACAAATGCCTACCAATTTGCAAGTGAAGCAATTGTGGTTATTATCATTCGTGTAAACACCTGTAGTCACAGCTAGGATTCACATTGCTAGGCTCTGGTAAGTATGACAAGTTTCTAAATACTGGTAATTTATCCAGCTGTGTTCTGCTTGTGTGTGTGTGTGTATGTTTAAACATGTAACTTTTATAGTATATTGCATAGCACTATGAATCCTGGCTGCAGTGTGTTTTCTGTACTGTGGCTAAGCAAGATACTGTAACAAGATACTGGCCTGCTGTGGGGGCTATTAGACATCAAACCAAAGGTACGCTATGAAGACTAACTTGGAGAAGATGCAATAAAACAAACTTGAATGACAGCCCCCAGACATCATAAAACACACAGGGAAAATTAAAAAAAGAAATCTTCTAATAGCATAGGCAGAAACAAAACCCTGGATTGAAGTGAGAACTCAAAACTGGTAGTAATACATATATTCCTGATTTTAACATGCAGTTTTCCTTTAAGAAAATCCTTTAAGTGTGGATATGATAGATGTGAACTGAGACAACTGCTGATGATAGAGTGCTGTGGAAACTGATTTAAACTGCTGATTATATAGTACTGATATGATAGATGTGAACAGAGATAACTGCTGATGATAGAGTGCAGTGTAAACTGATTTAAACTACTGATTATATAGTGCTGCTCATAGATAGTGCTGCTTTATATAATGCTGAGGGTTTTTCTTTAATAACTGTTAGAGGATATCTGCTGACTGAACCGTTGATCGGGGAGGAGGCAAGAACTATTGGGCTGCAAGTGGTTAGGCCTGCTAACACCAAAATGAGGGTGGATTCGGGGCTGAACAGAGCAGGCATCTATGGAAGAGTGATTGGATGTAGAGGGTGTGGGCAGTGATAATCCTAAATTGGGCATGGAAAATGAAGGGTGCCCAGTGTGTTCCTAGCTGGCAGGACTTAGGGCAGAGGTAGAGGGATCAGAAGAGAACTGGAAGCCATGAAGGGGAGGGAGGTAGGGATGGGAGGAAATGGTCCCATGGGTGTGGAGAGGCCACTACAGCATACCCAAGGGTGCAGGTAGGAACAGGCCCTATGGTGACTCCAGGGCAAGTATAAACAACTCACGGTGAGGCGTGTTACAGACAATGAATGGAAAACACCCCACAGGCGAGAGGCCAGCCAGAGGGAGATAAAGATGGTGCGGGCAGGGGATAACATGCTGGGGGCAGGCATCACTCTTAGCAACAGAGACACTATGCTCTACCCAGGACAGGAGGTAGTTTGGGGAAGCAGGCAGGCAGAGAGCATATGGTTAGACTGCTGGGGTGGTGGGAGTAGGAGGGGAAATGAAATGGGAGGGGAGAAGGCAGGCAGTGAGAGTGGGACCAGTAAGCTGGGGGAGTCAGTCAATGGGAAGGGGTGGTAGAGGGCACTCTAGGGGAGCCAGGGTCAGGGAGGGGGATATCTGCCAAGAGTGGGAAGATGGACGAGGAAGGGAGGGGAGGGAAAATTATGCCAGAAGGCAGAGGGGAGCCAGGATCTGCTGGGGAGGCAGGGAGGAAAGCAGATGGTGGAGGAGGGGGATCTGTGGACTCCGGCCCAAAAAGTGAGTCAGGGGGATCGGGGGTAGCTGTGCCAGCCAGGAGGTAGGGGAGAAAAAGTAAACTGGGAACCATGCAGAAGGAAGAGCACAATAGGCCATGCACAGGCAAGTGAACCATGGCCAAATGGGGGTGCGAGGAGCAAGCTGGGGGCCGATGATAGAAGAAAGAGCCTAAAAGGGGTCAAAAGGGCCAGTAAAGGGGGTAAAGGTGATCCTGTTGGGGGATTCCATGATGAGGGGCATCCAGTGGGAGGGAGTAGGGGAGGGTACAAGCAGCAAGATCAGGGCTAAATGTATCCCGGGACTATTCATCCACAAGGCCAAATTCCAGCTATAGTCCTTAGCTTTGGAATGTGGGGATCCCCTGATTTCCTAGTACACCTGGGCAAAAATAATTTGGAAGGGAACAGTGAGGTTCCAGGAGCTATCCAGGGTCTGCCATTCTATTGGGAGTTCAATTTCTTTCTCAGAAATCCTGTCAGTACCTAGGGCATCCAGGGAGGCCAAGCACAAACTAAGAGGTGTGAATCAGTAGCTCAGGGAGTGGTGCAGGGAGGACGGGTTTGGATTGGTGGGGGTTGGGTGGACACTTGGGATGATAAGGGGTTATATGCAGAGATAGGCTACATCTTAACCTAGAGGAAGGAGATCTTAAATTGAAACTTGCTGAACTCATAAATAAGAAGTGGGGTTTAAACTTGTAAAGGGAGGACTAGTGCAGGACTGGAGACAGGAGGACTGACAGAGGTCCCTGGTCTCCGGCAACATATAAGGGCAGGGGACTGTCATGGACACAATGCAACAGCTGTGCAGGAGAGGTCAAATAGGGTGTGCAGGACTAAGTCAGCTGTGCAGAAGGGGGATGGGATGGAGGATGGTCCTGGTCAATGCCAGGGCATGGGCAACAAAATGCATGAGCTTCAGGTGATGCTGTAAGGGATCAGCGAGCGGCAGTGATTACAGAAACATGGGCCACCCAGAAGAATGATTGGGACCTAAATCTGGAGGGCTATAAAATATTCAGGAGGGAAAGAGAAGGGGTAGAGGGTGGGCGAGAACTGATAGTCAGGGATGGAATATTGGTAAGAGGAGAGAAGAGGCAGAGGGGTGGAAGAAATTTGGGTAACCCTACAATCAGAGGAAGGAAAAAGATTAAAAGTGGGGGTGGTATACAGACCACCCACAACAGAGGAAGAATTGGAGGGAAAATTGGTTGAACACATCAAGGAGCACTGTGACTGGGAGCAGACTGGGACACCATGACATCAGCGGTGGCCAGGGAACAGAGGCTGATGGATGAGTTTCAAGATGCCTTTCTGGTCCAACAGGTGGGGGAACCTACTGGGGAGAGGATACTGGACATTGTCCTTGCAGACAGTGACCAGATAAAGGATCTGGAGGTGTGTAGCCCGCTGGCAGGAGGAGACCATGACACAGTCTGGTTTAGGATGTGCCTGGAGGGGAAGACAACCGCTCAAACACAGTGGTAATAGATTTCAGGGGGGCAGACTTTGGGGGCATGGGCAGGCTACTGAGGGGGAGCTTGAGCCAGATCAGGCCTGACATGGATATAGATAGACTGTGGGAGGCCATTAAAAAAGGGGTGCAGGAGGCTACTAGCTTGTGTGCAAGGGTAAGGAGTAAAAATGGCAGGGCCAGCAAGCTGTGTTGGTGGACCAGGGAGGTGCAAGAGGCGGAAGAGAAAGAAGGTGGCCTATGCACATTTTAAACATTCGGGGGAAGGAGAGGGAAATATGAGCTGTCAGCTAGAAGGGTCACAAAGGTGGTGAGGGATCAAAGGTGAGGATGGAGCACAACCTGGCTAAGGATATATGTGGGAGAAATGGTTTTACAAATACATAGGAGAAAAAGGGAAGAGAGAGCATAGATCTACAGGATTAGGACTGGGATGGATGGGTGCAGGAGGCAGGGAGCAGGCAGAGGTACTAAACAAGTATTTTGCTTCAGTCTTTAGGGAGGGAGACATGGGCTTCATTCAACCAGAAAATGGGGGGGGGGCAGCTGAGAGGATAGGGCATAGGGGGATGAGACGACCAAAAGTGGTTGGGACACCAAGTGGGGCAGGCACAGGAGAGGATGGGGCCTCTACTGTGGAGAGGGCTAGGAAGGGGGAAATCACTGAGGCAGCACGAGGGAGGCCCTATGGGCACTGAAAACTGACAAGGTGCCAAGATCAGATGGGCTGCATCCAAGGGTGCTGAAGGAACTGGCGGATGAACTAGCAGCTCCACTAGCTATGCTGTTCAACGCTTCTCTCCAGACAGGAAGGGTGCCCCATAATTGGATGGTGGCTAAAGTGGGGCCCATCCACAAAGGGGGGGTCTAGGGAGGAGATGGGAAATTACAGGTCTGTCAGTTTAACATCAGTGGTAGGCAAACTAATGGAGGGCCTCATCAAAGGGATGCTCGGGTGGCAGCTGGATAGGCTGGTACACATGGATGACAAACAGTATGGTTTCATCCCAGGGAGATCATGCCAAACCAACCTCATAGATTTCTATGACTGGGTGACAGGGACCCTGGACAGACAGAGTCCAGTGGATGTCTTAAATCTGGATTTTATTAAGGCATTTGACTCAGTACCCCACTTCGGGTTATTGACAAAGTTGGGGGAGATGAGGGTGAGAAGACAATTGATTAGATGGGTAGAAAACTGGCCTACAGACAGAACGCAGAGGGTGGTGGTTAGAGGGACTGTCTCTTCCCCTAGGAAATTCATCAGTGGGGTGACCCAGGGTTTGGTACTGGGGCCACTCCTGTTCAATGCCTATGTCTCTGATATAGGGACAGGAGTTAGGAGTAGAATGAGCCTCTTCATGGATGACTCTAAACTGGGGGCATTGGCTGATGGGGAGGAAGCAAGGGTGGAAGTCCAGAGGGGTCTGGACACCCTGGAGGGTTGGGCAAGGAGGTAGGAGCTGAGGCTTAATCTGAAGAAATGTAGGGTGTTGTATCTGGGGGTCAGAAACCCAGGGCATGTATAAACCTTGGGAGGGTCCCACTGCAAGCCACTTTGAGTGAAAGGGATCTCGGGGTGGTGGTAGACACTAAAATAAACAACAGCGAGAACTGCAGAAGAATGACAGCAAAGGCAAATAGGATACTGGGCTGCATAGATTGGTGAATAACGTCCAAGAGGAGTGAGGTAATCCTACCTCTGTACAATGCCTTGGTTAGGCTGCACCTTGAGTATTGCATGCAGTTCTGGAGGCTGCACTTTAAGAAGGACATAATACTGTTGGAGATGGTCCAGAGGAGGGCAACCAGGATGATCTGGGGCATGGAGATAAGACCTATGAGGACAGGCTGAAAGCCCTAGGGCTGTATTCACTGGAGGAGAGGAGAGATGGGGGGACATGATTCAGGTTTTCAAATATGTGAAAGGGATTAACACGGGTAGAGCCAAAGAAATGTTCATGCTAAAACAAACAGGCACAACCAGGGGGCATAAATGGAAACTGGAGGGAAAAACCTATAGGGGAGAACATAGAAGGCATTACTTCACAGAGATGGTGGTGGAGCCATGGAATGCTTTGCCTGGGAGTCTAGTCAAGCAAGGCACTCCGGAGGGCTTCAAGAGGGGTGAGACAGATGCAAGGGTGTACTGAAGCCAAGCTTGACCCTCACGGGGGGAGGAGCGAGAGCCCGAGAGGGGCTGGCTACCGAGCAGACACGAAAGACCATCAGACCTATTCTGCTGGCTTTTAATATGTTAGAATGTAAATTTCAGTAGAATATAAACAGTAGCCTAGAACTGCCTGCCTGAGAATGAAGTCGGTATATTATTTGGAAAAAGGGAAGGCTAAGTCTCTTTCTATGCAAGTATAGCAGTAGGTTCTGTAAGAAAACAGCTGCTAAATAGCTCTAATTCATTATTTGTGTTTTTGATGTTAAAACACTCCTGCTAGCTAAACCTGATGCACAGAGAAAACAAAAATAGTGAATTAGAGCTATTTAGTAGCTGTTGTCTTACAGAAACCCCAGTTAGCTTGCTCTCAGGTATCTGCTAAACTAACAGTTGACATTTGTGCTCCCTGGATAAGAACAGTTACAAGAATCTGCTGTTGCTAAACTAATTTTAAAGTAGTACACATGCTAAATCTAAGGACATGGCTACGTCACTGTCACATGAAACGGGGGCATCGTAGGAGAAAGAAAGCCAATAAAACTATTTGTTATGGAGATACCCAGGGATCATAAAACTACCACACAGCTAGCAAGCTAATTTAGTAAAAACTCCTAATAGCAAAGGGAAGGACACACTAAGATTTAACATACATATCAAAACACTCTACATAGCATATGTTTTTTGCACATTCTGTGTGGACTACTCCTTTAAAAAGAAAAATACACTTAATCACAGACTGCTTACCAAGTACTTTGCCCATGATTAAAATAATTTGAACCCCATCCCCCCAAAAAATGTGCCCTCACATGAACATGCATGATTTATCTGTAAAGACAATTAAAAAAATGTTTTTCTAAATGCATTAATAACACCAATGCTTTCAAGATTTTGAAACTACTAAAAAGACAAACTATTTATATATAGATAGATAGAATATGGTAAACAAATATTATTAATCCCAAAAGCTGAACTTTGTTTTTAGTATATAAATGTTCAAGAAATACCTGAAAACTGTGTATTTTCCTTAGTTTTTAGACACTTCTTAGTCTTTCCTTTTGAGACACCAGATGACTCTGATAATCATTTGTTCCAAGGATTTTTAAGTCAGTTTGAAGGCATTTTAAGTGAATTCTGTTCTGGTCCTTAACAAAATGCAGGGATTCCACAGACTTGTTGTTCTGTTCATTGGTCCACATCCCAAACATGTGAGTCTTCTTTCGGGATGATAGATCCACCTCATGCCCCTCCCACATGAATTAAAAAAAGGTGGGATGGACCTTTTGGAGCTTCTTGGGTGGAGGTGGGGTGGACCTTACTTCTCCCCAAAAAACAATGCTGCTTCCCACTACTCAGGTTCCAGTTCTTGTACCACACATTTGAGAAAGAAAATAGCACACTGCAACCATTGACTAACATGGAAGCATATTTATTTGAGGGCAGAAAACACTTCTTAGAGGAGGGTAAGGCAGAAAAGACTATTTACACCTTCAGTCAGTTCCACGGACAGAAAACATGACATCACTCCTTCTGTACAGTACATGCAATTCTCCTGTAGACTCTGCCCACAGTCATAAAACAAAGAGGTAAATGGGATGATGCTGCTAACAGTGGGGGGGGGGGGGCAGATAGAGACAGCACTTACCTGAACCCCAATGCAAAGCAGTATCAGTATAACAAAAGAAATCACTGATAGGAGCAAAAACAGTACAGTCAGAGGTACATTCACCAGGCAGTGACAAGGACAGCCAGGTCTTCAAGGCAGAGGCTATAGTGCACCTTAGGCAATCTCAGTCTAAATTTGAGTCACATGTACTTGAAATACAAGGTGAGCTGCCTGGAGAAGCATCCACAGCTCCCTCTACTAGAGTGACACACTTTTCTCATAAAGAAGAAAATACAAATACAATTGAGAATAGTTGTAGTAAAGAGCTCCGACTCAAAACTGAGATCCCTATCATTGGCACAGCAAAGACTGAGGACCTGCCTACCTCAGAACACATAGGTCACCAGTGTTCCAAGCTGCAGTCACTTAAGCAACAATAGACTGTGGGGATGTTGGTTGTACTAAGTTTACCACATGTTCGGTGCATTGTAAGGCACAGATCACAGGCTGAGCACCTTCATCCAATGAGCATGTGGTAAACCTAATATGATCAATGTCCCCAGAGTGTCTTACTGCTTATCGAAAACAGGAACTGAATTATTAAAATAATAATAAAGGTATAAATTAAAAAGTGTATAATAAAATGTTTAAATGCTGTTGAGAAAAAGTTAAAGTAGTTCCTCTTCCTGTTTAGTGCAACCAGGGGTCACTAACTGCCTGTCTGTTATATGAATGCCTGCCAAGATTACTATCTCTTGTCATCAGGGGCTGTATGTACTACATTAATATTCCTAATTCAAAGTCTTTTAGAAACTCTTTTGGAAGGTAGTTTATGTGGGCAGAATCATGTGTGCAGGCTTATGAGTGAGCCACGTGGATCTGTTGGGGAGTCGAGGAGCAGGAAGAGGTGTGCTGTGCCAGGAGGTAAACGTTACATAGTAATTTTTTCGTAGATGCTAAGATGCTACTTGGGGGAAAAAAGATTGTGAATGTGACTGTGGTACTTAACAGAAAGCCTTGGAGTTGGATCTTGAGTGAGTGATAGTGTTGGGGAGCAAGCAGGCAGCACAGTAAGGGGAGAACAGTGATACCTACTAGACTGCTGTTACTACAGATGGAGAAGTGCTGTGAGCCAAACTCCTCTTTCACACTGGTCATGCTACAGACTCTGGCCTGTTACAGTGATGAAGCAATGAGACAGAGGTACTGCCAATAAATGAATAAAGAAATATTCGGGGAGGAAAGAAAATTACAGAGTGAATATTGTGGGTGGGGGCAGCAGAGATAGTGAATGGCCAGGAAAATGCAGTCAGTGTGTGGGTGGGTTGTCAGGATAACTGAGTTTTGGCAAAACAAAAAATAAGCAAATAGACAGTATAGAGGGTGGGCAGGCAATGGAAACAGTGACACGGTTTCGGACTCATGCCAGTTAATGAAATAGTAAAGAAAACACCATGGCAGCAATGTTCTATATTTTATTCTTGTATTTTTGTGGTACTGACAAAAAAATAGCAGACATATAAAATATAGTGGATACTGTATGTGATGGATGCTCATGAGATATGATATTTATCTTCATGAGTGATTAGTGACATCTTGATAAATGGTGAAATATATCTCATGAGCACACACCATTTGAGCAGTTTTTACACTACACATTAGCATTTTAAGCTAGTGTCATTGTATTAAAAAGTAAAGGTTTCCCATTTCTGTAGTTTCTTTCTGGTAGCTCGCACTGGCTTGAGGGTGTGGCTTCATAGACTGTGGGGCACGGGTGGCAGAATAAAATGCTTGTTGTGAGGTATCCAACTAGCTAGATAAATTTTGTGATGTACACTTCAGTGGAGATAAAAAAGTGTATCTAGCTAGTTGGTGTTCTCTGGCACAGATCGTGTTTTTATTTAGCATATAAAATGCTAATGTATATTTGAATAAAGCAAGTACCTCAGAGAAGTAGACAAAAAGGAAAGTATACTTTAAGGGGAGTGGCCATAGTCCAGTCCAGAGCTGAAACACACTAAGAGAGTATTAGAAATAATGGCCTGCTCACCTAGATTTTCTTCAGCAAAAAATAATTTAATTTTCATAACATCCAGACCAAAAATGTTCTACATTTCAAGAATACCCTTCATTAGGGAGTCTGGTTCTATTACTAAAAACATATGTAGTACAATATTATTTACATTTTAACATCCATGCTATCTACTCCTAATTCTGTGTGTTGGGGGGGGGACATATGACAGCAACACTTACATCAAGTTATACTCTTTGTTTCTTTTATTTTTGATTTACCATCAATGTATGTTATAGTTTGTGCTTCCCAAAATAAATAAATATGTTAGCTAGTCAGTACTTATCACTTTCTCTCATTATTTTCACCACTTCATGTTTTCAGAATAATGTGTGATGCATAAAAGCATTTCATGCCCTTAGGTGTTGTAGCAATTAACATTTTGAAAATGTATCCTATCTTTAAATAGCTCCTGCAAACAAAATATATGTATTTACGAATCAAATATATATTTTTGTAAATTTATCTGATTTCCTTTAAATTAAGCATCCTGTTACTTCAACAAGTGGTTTAAACTGTAGTGTGACCTGTATCTTGTAATGTGCTACAGCAGTCTTCATTTCTATTCTTAGCAGCTCTTTCTAAATGAGTACATCACACTTATTCCTTAAAACTTACGTATCTCTGTCCTGAAATACATACTGTACATCTAGACATGTTTACTAAGTTATTCCCTGTACTAGCTCATTAGTTAATCACGCCTTAACTTCAAAGCAAATAAACAAATGCTAACTGTTATGTAACAAAAAGTACTGATCTTTAATAAGTGCATCTCTTTTTAAAGGGAAGCAACCAAACCCCTGCTGTTGCTGTAATTTATACTCCCTCTACTGCAACAGAATCTGGCAGTGTTACACCCCTTGGATCCCAGTGGAAACAAATGTGTGTGTGCAAGAGCATATGCATGCTCGCTTGCCCGTCAGACCCGCTCTACAGCGACATCTACTGCTGGGAGGTGTCTGTTGCAGAATATTTTTTTAAAAATTTAAAGAAGAACTTTTTCTTGTAAGTTTAATGCATGTCTCAATCAAATGCTAAGTGCTTTCTTTAACACATGAGATCTTGTTAAAGATTTCCTAACTATCAGGAAGTCATATTCCAAACTTTATTATTGATGGTGCACTTCTTCTGAGTTCCACAGTTCGATACCCCCCTGGGCCATGAGATGAGGCCAATTTTATCTGATAAAAGCATGAAACAACCCTTACAGAAATAAAGATGTGCTGTGTACATGCAGAATGCATGCTTAATTGTGTGATGTTTGCATGCAGTTCGCATGCACAAAGTGATCCTAAGTGAACCAGGTCTAAAAAGCAAATCAGGTACACATGCTGTAAGTGTGACATGTGCTCAACAGGTAAGTTGGTGTAAACATCTTCTAAAAATGACATCAGGTTCACGTGTTGCATGCTTGACATAAGTGCAGCTGTTAAGCTGGTGTGAACATCATTTAAACGTCACATCAAATTCACATGTTGCACCCTTGCCATGTGTGCAGCAGCTAAGCTGGTACAAATCTCATCTAAAAAAAACACATCCATTTCTATTTCTTATGCTGCTAAAAATTAGAGTCATTAAAATGCACTTTTTATTTGGAGTCTCATAAAAACAAGGTAAACTCATTAATTCAGATCCTTTTGCAAGTTGCTTGAGTATTAAATCACCATTAATTTGTAAAATATTGTTTGCTTACTGCAGTAAATGCTTAGGATATAGCCAGTCAACTTCCCCCATTCCAGGCGTGTGAAGAGGGGCCTCTGTATTGTGAAGGCTATCCTTTTTGTTTTGGACCATGCAAATCCCTCATGCATATTTAGTACTACAAACATATTTCTCCATGACTGTTTCATCTCTATTTCCCTTTCTCATTCTGTATTGAGCATAAACACTATGGCCATGCTCAGCACTCTTTGTGCTGAGTAGGGTCTTGGAAGTATGCACCATATTTCACATTTTGTCACTGAAATGAGGGACATGGACACTCACAATGAGGGACACTTAACCCATATGATGATCAGGACACATCATGAAACATGGATTTAATCTTTTGCACAATAAGTGCCCACCTGGCCTGTGTCTGCTCATGCTGCAGGTACAGTACTCTCCAGACTCAACTGTGTCTGTATTGTGTTGTCCACTCTCTCCACCTATTACTTATGGTACAATCACATGTGATGTGGATAAGCTTCAGCCAAGAAAGTGCACATGAGTCTTACAAGTGCAACACTGCCTTTCTGACCATAGAGTAGGCAGATTGCACACTACAGCTTGGAGGAGTCAGTGAGTGCCGAACTCACCATAGCAGTGTTGTCACAGCATATTTTTGTTGGTCTGCTCTTAGTGAGGCTCCATCTCCCCTGGGGGCTGAAGGGACAGAGGGTGAACTAGAAGCTAACTGAAGACTAGGCTACCTACTTACTCTACTAGGCTCACCATGCAAAAACATTTAAAAAATAAACAGCACAGACCCCCACGGCAGCAAGCTAGGCTTATCAGCAGTGGTGACAGTGGTGTGAGTGGCCTCCACAGGCCTTGATCAGTGCACTGTGGCAGCAACCACAGCAGCAACCAAGCCAGAAGCAAACAACTCAAGTTGGGTGGGCTAGGTCGGTGAGGTGACTTGGTTGCAGACCATGTTGGGGTTGGTGCTAGCATCCAGATGCTGGTGGAAGGAGAGAGGGGGCACAGACTGAAAACTGAGCTGGTGGCACACTGTGCCAGGCTACAGGTTCTGGCCACATAGCCAGGTAAGTAAAAGTAAATAATGTTTTTTTTACAGGGGGATTGGGAAGAAGGAAGGACTGAAATATTACTGATTTTTTTCATGTTTTCTCACCTTTGGGCAGCTTCTTGACCAATAGGGGATGGGTATTGAATGGAATGGAGTTCGGGAGAAAAATTATGACAAAGTTATTTTTTTTTGGGAGGAGGGATAACATCAGAAAGGAAAAAGATTGGTTAGTAACTGGGTGGGTTTAAGTCCAAATTGGATGCACTGCTCTGGGGTATATATCAATGAATCTTTGACATTTTAATTTTTCCTGATTTGCATATCACTTTTGAGTCAAAACAAATAAGTTGTACCTTTAAAGATGTTTCTGACATTCTAGAGATGTCCCTTGCATTCATGGATAGTTGAATGGTCTGGTATACACAGATTATTGGTGCCCGACTATAGTCAGGCTTATGCCTCCCCCCAAGTGAAGCTGACCTCCACATCCTCACACTCAAGCACATTATGACAAAGGGCAAAGGAGACTGCAGGGGTGTGCACCATTGAAATGAATGGGGGTATTTTGTTTTGTTTTTTTGGTGCTGGGTTCCTCTAGCCCCCTGAACGGGCTTGCCTGTCTCCTGGTAACCTGTCCCTCATACTCAGGGAAGCCCCCCTCAAGTGGAGCTGCTATAGGTGGAACTGTTGTGGCCAAAGGGGACAGGCACCAGGAGTGGCTCATACGCAGGGAGCTGACATTTTTCTTGGATGCTCCCTCTGGAGCCAAGTGTGTGCAATGATGCAAGCTGAGGAGTAACCCGCACACGTCCATGCGAGCTCCACTTTATGCATCTGCACTTGGCTCCTCAATGCTCTCATGGTGCCTTGCTCCCCAGCCTCTGCCAGGGGGCTACCAGGCACCAGTGCTACACATCCCCACCTCAGAAAAGAAAATCAGTCCTTCAGATGCTCAATCCTTCTCCTACCTTGCCAACCCCCGACGGCCTATGCCCATTCCAGAACAATGGTTGCCACTGTGGTGCGAGATGTGACATCCAGTGCCTCAAACCTCAGCGCCACCGTGCCTGGCCAAAGAGGGGATATTTTTGTATTACTATTTTATACATTATTGATGAAGTTTGGGAGATTAATGAAGGCCACTGCTCAACTAACAAAGGCCTTGTTAGAAGAACAGTGGCCTTCATTATTCCATTATTCTCCAACTCACCATCATAATGTATAAAATATTAATAAAAAATAACTCCATTCATTTCAAGGGGGTATGCCCCAGCACTGTGATCCATGGACATCATATCTTAAGAGACTCCTGCCTCTCGCTCCCTAGTACTCAAGTAAGAGACTTTTTACTTATATCTATGCTTGGTGAGTTGTCTGCAGCAGCATGACCATACCCACTACAGTGTGAGTGCACTGGGGGATTGGCCATGTGGGTGTCTGCCAAGTTATTTCTACTTTTGTGTTTCCACCTTAAAGTCTGTTTGCATGGAAGCATTCAAAACTATGGAGAGAAAATAGAAGAAGTACTGTCCAGACAGAAGTAATTAAGTGGTTTGGTGGGTAAGTTTGTGTATTGGGGTGGGAAAATACACTTGTGTTTTAATTGGTATGTATGCTACAGTACAACTGTGAAACTGAGATGAGTAAGAGAAGAAAAAGGAAACTGAAAAGCATAACAATGGCTATGAGCATGCTGCATACATGCAGATGTAATCAGATACAGTATGTATTGAAGTACAAGTGAGCCATATGTGTGCTTACAGTATGGTTTAGTGGTTAAAGACACTGAACTGTAATCCTGGAAACTTAGAGGCATGTAGGCCTGGGTTTGAATCTCATCAACTTCCACTTGTGTATGGTGTGACCCTGAGCAAGTACTGTAACTTTTACGTGTGCAGGCATTAGTGACCACTTGCTTTTTTGCATGCATGCCACATGCATGCAGTCTTTCCCAATTTAACATAAAAATCATGGTTTCCACACTTGCTTGCTGTACTCATGCCATATGCATGCAACTGGTTCCAATTTAACATTTAAATCATACTTGCAGCACACATATCACTTGGGTAGTTTTATGTGTGCAGTATGAAAACATTTCATATAATTATTTCTGTAAGGGAGTGCATTTATCTCATTTTAAACTCCTTTAATTTATTAGAAACATAGAAACATAGAATTTGATGGCAGATAAGGACTGCATGGCCCACCTAGTCTCCCATTTCCCTACCTAACAGATAAGCAGCAGATCCTAGTTAACCAACAGCCTACTTCCTTCTACCCCCCCACTAGAACTGCCTTATGTCTGTCCCATGCATTCTTGAATTCCCTCAATGTTTCTGACTCTATGACCTCCTCTGGAAGGCTGTTCCATGCATTTACAACCCTCTCTGTGAAGAAATACTTCCTCACATTACCTCTGAGCCATCCCCACATCTTCAAAGTGTGCCCCCTTGGTTTTGCACATCTCTTTTTTTGAAAGATGCTACCCTCTTGGACTTTGTTGATTCCCTTGAGGTATTTGAAAGTTTCTATCATGTCCTCCCTCTCCCTCTCCTTCCTTTCCTCAAGGCTATACATGTTAAGCTCCTTTAGTCTTTCTTCATATGTGTTCTGGTGCAGACTCTGCACCATTTTGGTTGTCCTCCTCCGGACAACCTCCACCCTGTCTACGTCTTTGTGGAGATGGGGTCTCCAGAATTGTACAAGTACTCCAGATGTGGTCTTACCAACTGTCTGTACAGAGGGCCAACAACTTCCTGTTTTCTACTGGTGATGCCTCTCCCTATGCATCCCAGTATCCCCCTAGCCCTCCTTACTGCCTTCTCACATTGCTGGCCCACCTTTAGGTCATCTGATATGACTACCCCTAGGTCCCTTTCCATTTTTGTTGTCAGTATCTCACCCAACGTTGTGTACTCTTCCCCTGGGTTTTGTTTCCAAAGTGCATTACTTTACACTTCATTGCATTGAATCTAAGCTGCCATACATTTGACCATTCCTCCAATCTTGCTAAGTTCCTTTTCCTCCTTTCCACCCCACCTTGCATATCAACCCTGTTGCAGATCTTTGTGTCATCTGCAAAGAGACATGTTTTCCCTTCTAGTCCCTCTGTAATGTCACTTATAAAGACATTAAAAAGGACTGGCCCCAGTACTAAGCCCTGTGGTATCCCACTAGTTACCCTCCTTTCTTCACTGTGGACTCCATTTATTATTACATACTGTGTCCTGTTGTCCAGCCAGTGTTTTACCCAGGCTATCACCCTGGGACCCACTCCCAGGTTGGCTAATTTGTTTATTAATCTTTTGTGCAGGACTGTATCAAATGCCTTGCTAAAGTCTAGGTAGGCTACGTCCACAGCCCCTCCCTGGTCTACTACTTTGGTCACCCAGTCAAAGAAATCAATTAAATTTGTCTGATATGACCTTCCTACCATGAATCCATGCTGCCTTGGGTCCCGTGCCCCACTGGCCTCTAGGTACTCAACAATTCTTTCCATCAGCAGTGATTCCATCATTTTCCCTATCACTGAGGTCAAACTAACTGGTCTGTAGTTTACTGCCTCTGTCTTGCTCCCACTTTTGTGAAGGGGAACCACATCTACCCCCTTCCAGTCCTCAGGTACCACACCATCCTCCCATGATTTATTAAAAAGGGTAGTCAGTGGTGTTACTAGTTTTTCCCTTAGTTCTTTTAGAATTCTGGGGTGAATCCCATCAGGCCCCATTGCTTTATCCACCTTCAATTTTAAGAGTTCTTTCAGAACCCTTTCTTCTGTGAAAGGACTAATTATCAACCACCCTATCCAGAGTGCTTCTATTGACTGGATTAGGTATCTCCCCCTGCTTTTACATTGTGAGTACTGAACATAAGTATTTGTTCAGTATTCCTGCTTTTTCACTGTCACTCTCTGCCCAACCACCTTCCTCTTTATTCAGCCTCAGTATCCCTGCCTTAGTCTTTCTTTTCTCCCTAATGTACCTATAAAAGGTTTTATCCCCCTTCTTAACCAAGCTGGCTATCTTTTCCTTGCTTTGGGCCTTTGCTATTCTGGCTGTCTTCCCCATTTCCTTCTGCTTTAACTGGTACAGTTCTCTGTCCTGCTCCTTCTGTGTTTCCTTATATTTCCTGAATGCTATCTCTTTTTCCCTTACCTTCCCTGCTACCTCTTTTGAGAACCATAGAGGTTTCTTCTTTCATTTCGATTTGTTTATTTGCTTCACACAAAAGCTTGTTGCCTCAGTAATGGTGGTTTTAATGTTTCCACATTGTTGCTTTACCCCACCTTCTTGCCTGTTTGCTAGTGTTTTTCTGATGCACTCTCCCATTTTGACAGAATCAGCCCTCCTGAACTCCAGTACCTTCACTTTTGTGTGGCTTGACTCTACAGCTAAGTTTGTCATGAACCACACTGTTTGGTGGCCACTTGTTCCCAGATGGCTACCCACCTCAAGATCAGAGATCCTCTCTCCATCCCCATTTGAGAGTACCAGGTCTAAGATTGCTCCCTCCCAAGTGGGTTCCATAACTAGCTGTCTGAGGCATGCCCCTGGTAGGGCAGCGAGAATGGCCCTGCTCTTGTATGTGGCTGCAGCTAAGGTGCACCAGTTAACATCTGGCATATTCAGGTCCCCCATCAGCAATACCTCCCCTTTCTCTGCCATCCCAAGGATGCCTTCTATCATTTCCTTGTCTTTTTCCTTCCCCTGAGATGGGGGTCTGTATACAACCCCTGTGTGGATTATGGAGCCAAGTCTGGCTGTTTCTAGCAGAAGAGACCTGGTTGCAGAGCAAGAAACAGAAGTCCAGGACTAAAGATATTTTACTAATTAATCATTTCTCTCTCAACAGGAGTAGTACCTGTTTAGATTAAGCAAAACTATACTTTATTAGAAGAAGGGGGTCTCATTTAAGTACTAAACAAGTGTTTTTTCTGAGGAAGGGGGCAATATCACCTTAATTTACTGAGAGCAGAGAGTAAATCTAATTGGGTGTGTGGCTTAGCAGCTTAGGTCTACAAAAGCAGCTGTCTCCAATTACAGCTTTTGGATGTTTCTAGCAAAAGAAGACTGGTTGCAGAGCAAGAAACAGAAGTCCAGAACTACAGATTTTTTACTAATTAATCACTTCTCTCTCAACAGGAGTAGTACCTGTTTGGATTAAGCAAAAATATACTTTATTAGAAGAAGGGGGTCTCATTTAAGTAAAAAAAAGTGTTTTTTTTTCTGAGGAAGGGGCAATATCACCTTAATTTACTGAGAGCAGAGAGTGAATCTAATTGGGGGTGTGGCTTAGCAGCTTAGGTCTACAAAAGCAGCTGTCTCCAATTACAGCTTCTGGCTGTTTTTAGCAGAAGAGGTCTGGTTGCAGAGCAAGAAACAGAACTCCAGAACTACAGATTTTTTGCTAGTTTCCCTCCTTCACACCCCTCCACCCACCCACTCAAAGCCAGTTCTAGTTTTATTGCCACTGAATTTGACTGACAACAGGAACTTCCTGTTTGGCAGTAGGAAGGGAAGGATCACTGAGACACATTAGTTTCAGCAACCTTGAAGGGGCCTAAAAAAAAAACCTCTTTATCGCCACCCCTGGCTGCTGGAGGTCTGAATCCAAGCACGGAGGAAGTAGACTACTGAAGACTACAGGAAGTTCCTGTCCCAGAACAGGAAGGGTGAGAGTTGTAAGGGCACATAGGCAGTAGGAAAGTAAGTGTAAAAATACATAGAGGGAGGAGACAATAAGCATACGAAGCAACAGGAGAGGGGACACAAAATAAGTCAAGATGGGAGTGGTGCAGTGCAATGGCTGTGAAGCAGCAGTGTTCTGGGAGACATTCTGGAAGCTGCAATTCTGCCCTGTTTGCAGGCACCTCTCTGGTCTGAGGGAGGAGGTTGCCCGTCTCCAGGCTGACCTGGCTAGGATTTGTGAAACCTCTTCCCCCACCCAGGGACCACCAGGGCCACCACAGTTACCTCAGAGGTTGCCAAGAAAGAGGAGCAGTTGGACCAAGGTGGGCTCAGGGATGGAGAGGGTGGTGGAATAGAGGTGCATCCCTCCAGTTGTAGCTCTCCACAATTCATATGCTGTTCTGGCAAAAAGTGGTTCCTCTATGGAGGCACCTGCAGTGGAGACCAAGGAAGAGGCTGGGAACCTCCACAAAGGAGACCCACAGGAGGATGACATGAGATCCCACAGGAGAAGGAAACAACTCTTGGAGGGGGATTCAATCATTGGGGGGTAGACATGGGGAGGAAGGGGATAGGGAGGAAAGTTGCCTGCCTGGCACCACAGCTTGGAGGGACAGGAAGCGAATCCTCAGGATCACAGGAGCAGCTGCACAAGGGAGGGAGCTGGATGTCATTGTCCACCTAGGGACAAATGACCTGGCTGTAAATGGGATCAGAGCGGTGCAAGAGGAGTTTGTGGAGTTGGGGAGGGGCCTTAGACAAGTAGCATGTACGGTAACTTTCTTGGAGGTGCTGCCTGTCTATGGCAAGGATGATGCTAGGGTATTCTGCATCATGGGATTCAGTGAATGGTTGAAAAACTGGTGTGGAGCTCAGGGTTTTGGCTTTGTAGTGGACTGGGGAGCTACCTGGAGGGATATAGACTTATACAGGCACGATGGTCTGCATCTGTCCGGGGGGAACCAGGATCCTAGGTGACAGGTTTAAATGCTTCATTGGCAAGCATTTAAACTAGCCAAGGGGGAGGCACTGAAAAGGAGCAGGGAAATCCCAGCCTCCCCCCCACAAAGCGCAGTAGTTAGAGAGGTAAACACCAAGGCAGAGAAGTCAGTAGGGAGCAGGACAGGGATAAATGCAGAAAAAGGTGTTAAGGACAGGGATGGAATTAAAGGGGTGAGGCCATAAAAAATAAATAGAAGGTGATGAGTACCAATGCCTGTAGTCTGTGCAACAAGCTCCCTGAATTAGTGGCCTTAATGGAAGAGGGATGCCTGGATATTGTGGCAGTCACTGAAACATGGTACACAGAGAACTATGAGTGGGAAGTCAACATATCAGGATACACAGTCTACAGGAGGGACAGGGTGGGTAAAAGAGGAGGAGGAGTAGCTCTCTATATAAGGGAAGGGATTAAAGCAATAGAACTAAAGAATAAACAGGAAGTTGATGAGACACTATGGGTCACCCTGGAGACAGGAAATGGCACCACAATCCGCATGAGGGTTGTGTACAGATCCCCATCTCAGGGGGAGGAAATGGACAAGGAAATGATAGAAGGCATCCTTAAAATGGAGAAAAATGGCAGATATTGTTGATGGGGGACCTGAATATGCCAGATGTTAACTGGAGTACCTTTGCTGCAGGCACATCCAAGAGCAGGGCTATTTTTTGATGCCCTACAGGGGGCATGCCTCAGGCAGCTAGTGTTGGAACCCACTCTGGAGGGAGCAATCTTAGACCTGGTACTCTCAAATGGGGAAGGAGAAAGGATCTCAGATTTAGAAGTGTGTAGCCATCTGGGAACAAGTGACCACCAAACAGTATGATTCACAATAAACACAGCCATAGAGTCAAGCCATACAAAAACAAGAGTATTGGACTTTAGGAAGGCTGACTTTGGGAAAATGAGATAGTGCCTTAGAAAAGCACTAGCAAATGGGCAAGAGGGAGGGGTGGAGGAACAATTAGGAATAATCAAAACAGCCATCACAGAGGCGACAAGCATTTTTGTGAAGCAAATCAATAAAACAAAACAAAGGAAAAAACTATCATGGTTCTCAAAAGAGGTGGCAGGGACAGTTAAGGAGAAAAGGATAGCATTCAGGAAATATAGGGGAACACAGAAGGAGCAGGACAGAGAACTTTATCAGATAAAGCAGAAGGAGGCAGGGAAGGCAGTCAGAATAGCAAAGGCACAAACTGAGGAAAAGATAGCCAACTCTGTTATGAAGGGGGATAAAATATTTTATAGGTACATTAGCAAGTGAAGAAAGACCAAGGGAGGAATACAGAGACTTAATAAAGGGAAGGGAATGTGGGCAGAGGGTGGCAGTGAAAAAGCAGGGATGCTGAATTAATATTTCTGCTCAGTATTCACAACAGATGAGGAGGGGGAAGTGCCTAAACCAAACAAGGGGGAAACTCTGAATGGGGGGTCGATACCAGTTCATTCACAGAAGAAAGGGTTTGAAAGAACTCTTGAAACTGAGGGTGGACAAAGCAATGGGGCCTGATGGGATTCACCCAAGAATACTAAAATAACTAAGGGTAGAACTAGTAACACCACTGACTACTCTCTTTAACAAATCATGGTAGGATGGAATGGTACCTGAGGACTGGAGGAGGGCAAATGTGATTCCACTTCACAAAAGTGGGAGCAGGACAGAGGCAGGAAACTACAGACCAGTTAGTTTGACTTCAGTGGTAGGGAAAATGATGGAATCACTTCTGAAGGAAAGAATTGTTGAGTACCTAGAGGCCAGTGGGGCACAGGACACAAGGCAGCATGGTTTCACAGCAGGAAGGTCATGTCAGATGAACCTAATAGATTTCTTTGACTGGGTGACCAAAGTAGTAGACCAGGGAGGGACTGTGGATATGGCCTACCTAGATTTTAGCAAGGCATTCGACGCAGTCTCACACAAAAGATTAACATACAAGTTAGCTAGCCTTGGAGTGGGTCCCAAGGTAGTAGCCTGGATAAAAAACTGGCTGGACAACAGGATGCAAAAGGTAATAGTAAACAGAGCCCACAGTGAAGAAAGGAGGGTAACTAGCGGGGTACCATAGGGTTCAGTACTGGGACCAGTCCTCTTTAATATCTTTATAAGTGACATTGGAGAGCACCTGGAAGAAAAGGTATGCCTCTTTGCAGATGACACAAAGATCTGCAACAGGGTTGATTCACAAGGTGGGGTGGAAAGAATGAAAAGGGACTTGGCAAGGCTGGAGGAATGGCCAAATACATGGCAGCTCAGATTCAATGCAAAGAAGTGCAAGGTAATGCATCTGGGAAACAAAACCCTAGGGGAAAAGCACACAATGGGGGGTGAGCTGATAACAACAACAAAAATCAAAAGAGACCTAGGAGTAGCTATTTCAGATGACCTAAAGGTGGGTAAGCAATGTGAGAAGGCAGTAAAGAGGGCTGGGGGGATACTGGAATGCATAAGGAGAGACATAAACAGCAGAAAACAGGAAATTGTTATTCCTCTCTACAGTCAGTTAGTGAGACCCCATCTGGAGTACTGTGTGCAATTCTGGAGACCCCATCTCCACAAAGACATAGACAGAGTGGAGGCTGTTCAGAGGAGGGCAACCAAAATGGTGCAAGGTCTGCACCAGAAGACATACGAGGAGAGACTAAAGCAGCTTAATATGTATACCTTTGAGGAAAGGAGGGAGAGGGGGGACATGATAGAAACTTTCAAGTATCTCAAGGGAATTAACAAGGTACAAGAGGATAGTATCTTTGAGAAGAAGAGATGTGCAAGAACAAGGGGCCACAATTTGAAGATAGAGGGGGATGGCTCAGAGGTAATATTAGAAAGTATTTTTTCAAACAGAGAGTTGTGGATGCATGGAACAGCCTTCCTGAAGAGGTTGTGGGTCAGGAACAGTGGGAGAATTCAAGAATGCATGGGACAGGCATAAGGCAATTCTAGTGGGGGGGGCAGGAGGAAGTAAGCTGTTGATTAACTAGAATCTGCAGCTTATCCATCAGGTAGGGAAATGGGCAGACTGGGTGGGCCAAGTGGTCCTTATCTGCCATCAAATTCTATGTTTCTATGTTTCCAGTCTCCAGGGTGACCCACAGTGCCTCCTCTCCTCCCTGTTTACCCTTTAGTTCTGTTGCTTTGATCCCTTCCCTTACATAGAGAGCTCCTCCTCCTCCTCCTCCTCTTCCTCTTCTTTTCTCCCTATCCTTCCTGTAGATTGTGTACCCTGGTATGTTGACATCCCAGTCATGGTTCTTTGTGTACCATGTTTCTCTGACTACCATGATATCCAGGCATCCCTCTTTCATCAAGGCCACCATTTCAGGGAACTTTTTACCTAGACTACAGGCATTGGTATTCATTACCCTCCATTTTTTTATGGCTTTATTTGTTTTTGTCCCATCCCTGTCCTTACTGCCTTTGCCTTTTTCTTCATTTACCCCTGCCCTTCTCCCTATCAACTGCTCTATCTTGGTGTTTACCTCACTATCTACCCTTTTTTTGGGGGCTAGGATTTCCCTTCTCATTTTCAGTGCTTCCCCCTTATCTAGTTTAAATGCTTGACAATGAAGCATTTAAACCTATCACCTAGGATCCTGGTTCCCCTCCTGAATAGATGCAGACCATTGCACCTGTATAGGGGTGCATCTCTCGAGATGGAGCCCCAGTCCCCTATGCCATTGGTATTAACTGTGATATTTTGACTATGTATGGTAAAGCAAACAGACCTATAAGAAATCGTAACTCGAGCAGGGATCTTATGTGGATCTTAACTTATGCTTTTTGCTTAAAGCCATAGGGCAGGATTCTCAAAAGGGATGCGCACAGCACAATAGAGAGGCACTGGTGCATCCCCGACTTATGCACTGGAGTGATTCTGCAAGGGGACTAGTGCAATGGCACATCCCCGATGCACCAACACATCGCACATGCATCACATGCCATACATAATGATATGCTGTGCATCTGGAGGAGCTGTGAAGGGGCATGCCCATGAATATGGTGCACAGCCTCATTCACAGTCAGACCAGGAGGTGCATCTGTGGCATAAGTCTGAAGATGCGCCCTCTAAAGATAAGTAGTAGTAGTAACATTTATTTATACAGGATATGAAGAGAACTTCAAACACCATTAGGGCCACAATGGCCCTCTTTACAAGGTGAACCTGTTTTGATGTCAATACAAAGTTACAATAATAAAAACAGGCAATAAAAAACTGCACATTTAACAATACAATGGATTACATAATACAAACCAAACAATTTTGTTTCATGTTACTTAAACATCTTCAAGCAATTCAGGTAATCTATTACATACACAACGAAAACATATTTCTTGCTTCATAGCAGAATTAAATTTAGCTATAGTCAGATCCTGAGTTTTCAACGATGATGAAAGTTCATTCCAAGTGATGGCTGCTCTGTATTGAAAAGTCAGAGTTACAAATCTATTTTTATGTTTGGGGACTATCAAATCTCTTGCTCCACTTTTACATAAATTAAACTGATGAATAGGACTAATAAGTCTCTCTGCCAGGCCAGTGGGATATCTGATCTTATAAATTTTATAAACTAACTTTGTCCAAATTTGCTGTCTCCTGATCTCTAAAGAAATCCAATTTAACTTAGTATATATATAACAATGATGGGTATCAATTTTTCACCTTAATACAAACCTTGCTAGCTTATTATAACATATATCAAGCTTATGTAACAATGCTTTGTTTGCACTAGAATATACATGACTTCCATAATCAATCAATGGTATTATTAACTGGTTTGCTATAACCTGTCTGTCCTTAATACCTAAGAAGTTTACTATTCTTCTAAGTGCACCATCCTGGAATGAACTTCTTTTGTTACCATATTTAAATGTTGTTCAGAAGATAACTTATGGTCTGCAAGCACCCCTAGGTACTTATAGACCAAGACCTGGGTCAAACAGTCTCTATTAGCAGTTTTTATTTGTAATTTGTCATTTTGTGAACCTTTCTTAATTGTATTTAAACCAATTAACATAGTTTGGGTCTTCTTTGTATTTAGGACAAGACCTGAGGAGGTGAACCAACCCTGTAGTATATTAAAGTCTGTCTGGAACTTGGCTTCCACCTCCCCCAGATCTACTCCATCAGAGACCAGAACAGAGTCATTGGTATAAAGCCTAATATGAGTAGATTTTATGTAATAAGGAAGATTATTTATACAGTATAGGTAATAAATAACAAGGGTAATAATATGGACCCCTGTGGAATACAACAAATTACTGGAAGAAATTTAGAGCTGGTTTCCTCCACCATCACTATTTGAGATCGGTCTTCCAAATAAGATCAAAACCAATTTAGTGGTTCGGCTGCTAGGCCTATCTGTTTCAACCTCTGTAGTAGTGTCAAGTGGTCTACCAAATCAAATGCCTTGGATAGGTCGACGAACACTGCACCCACGGACCTTGACTCACCCAGCGGAGTTGCCACTAAGTCAATAAAGTCTGTGAGTGTGGTGGTCATCAACATACCCCTTCTAAAACCAGACTGAAATTTATTTAACTTATTATATTTTCCAAATAGTCCATGAGTTGACTATGAATCAATCTTTCCAACAACTTATATAAAATGGATAATAGGGCAATTGGTCTATAGTTTGTTGGCCTAAAGTCTGAACTGCCCCCCTTATGTATTGGCACTATTTTGGCCTGTTTCCAAGATCTAGGAAAAATTCCTTTGATCAAACTCTTGTTAAAGAGATCGGTTAGGGGTTGGGCCACCTCATATGCGGAACCTTCCAAAAATCTAATTTTCACATCATGAAAACCTTTAGCCTTATTTGTTTGTAATTTATTTATTTATTTTATTACTTCCCTCCCTGTTATTTGTTTAAACCTAAACATTGGAACTGTGTTTGATCTGTTTGATTATCATTTATCTCTATCTCACAATGTCCTTTTTTTGTTGTCCACTGGGAACATCTAAATCGGGGAGTTCAATGAAATATTTATTTAAAATGTTTGCAGCATTGTCTGGGTTTTGCAGAACACCATTTTCAATAACTTTTATACCTCTTGAATTAGTTTGCAATTTAACAAGGGATTTCATTAGGGCCCAATATTCCTGTGGATTGTGAGTACCATTAATTTTGTGTTTATAATAAAGTGCTTTTTATTTTCTTTACGTCCTGGGTAGTTTTGTTTCATATCTTTTTTAAAATGATCCATAATTGCTTTTTATATGTTATCATTTTTTTTAAAGCAGTGTTCATCCATGGTAAGTGATTTTGTTTCTTTGTTCTCTTTTTGTATGGAGCACACATGTTACATACCTCTAAAATCATTTTCATAAATTCCTCTACTGCCAAATCTAAGTCTGGAATAAGAAAAATCCTATACCATTTTTGTTGTGACATATGACATTGAAACATTTGTTTGTAATATTTTCTATGACATCTCCTTATTAAAAAGTTCCCTCTTAAAAGGTGAACTTTAAATTGTTTAATGGAGATGGAACAAGACACCACATTATGGTCACCCATATTTGGAGGACAAACCATTGTTTCTCAAACTGCAATATCAGGGGGACAAAACAATGAGATCTAATATGTTTCCAGAACTATCTATCTTTCCTTTCCTTGTTGGTGTTCTAGCTATTTGAATCATGTTTAGAAGCTGAAATGATTCCTTTAACTTCTGACCTCTTCTTCCCCCCCAAGCATCATTGAAATCACCCATTAATACTATAGTTTTGTCTCTAACATGCAACCCTATAGCATCAGCCAACTTCTCAAAATGACTTTGTTTAACTTTGGGAGGAGAGGAAACCAATCCAACAACCAAGACAATGGAAAAGATATAAATCGGAATGCACTCCATTCCTTCAATTTTACAAGACAAAATAGTTTCAGAGTGTCTCAAAGAGTTATTTATATACAATATTATACCCCCTCCCCTTGCCCCTCTATCCGTTCTATGAAAATAGTAGGCACTTAAATTTAGATCTTTATATTCTTCTTTCTTTCCCAACCAGGTTTCTGAAAGAGTGATTATTTCTGGTTTGTCAGTTTCAGCCCAGGCAAGAAACAAATCCATTTTATTTACTAAACTGCAAGTGTTGTGCACAATTTTCATGTGACTTGATTCAGGGCCTGGGTTAGTTTCAATGTCTCCACTAAGGGCCAAGATCACCAAAAGTACCCATCCATTTGTTCTACCAATTGGCCTGGAAATGGAGCCATACCTCACCTGCTGATTCTTCAAATGCAGTTTCACCAGGAGGAAAGGATTTCTCCTCTTTACCAGGCCAGATCTGTTTTTGGCAGAATAATCAAAAGGATGAAGACCCTGGTGAAGTTGACACTTCAAGGAGAGGGAAGCAGCCGAATGTATAAAACATGTCTGATACAAACAAATTAATATAATCAATGCCCCCAAAACACAGCGAAATATTGCTTTTATATTGTTTTCATGAGACTGTTTAAGTTCCATGTTTGTTTTACAACAACAGTATTTAAAAACTATATAGAGAATACTGGATGAGCAACTATGCACAGCCAGTGTGTTCTGCCACAGAGGAGTTTTGATTCCTTCTGACCTCGAGAGTGAAGCTCATGAGGTCCATGGGAATCAGAACCCCAAGGTGACAGAACACACAGGTTGTGCATAAAGTTATTCATCCTATATATTTTATAGTGTATAGTAGTACTATATGAAATGTGTGCCTTGTGTTTTTTCTCTCTCTCTTTTTCATAATGAATCTGACTTGAAAAGTCTCTGAAAGTTCTAGAATATGGTCACCACAGAATTTAAAAGAGGAAAGCAACAATGTGCCAGGATTCCAAGTGGTTCTGCTGCAGTAGTGATGTCACTACTGCAGCAGAACAACATAATGACATCACTACTGCAGCAGAACAAGCATATTCCGGCATGGAATTTCATGCATAACAGCATTCCACTATACACTATAAATTAATATCCACTAAGCCTCTAGTAACAAAAAAAGTGCACTCAATATCTGTCATAAGGACTACTAATTTGGTAGATAGTGAGGTTTCAGAATTGCATCAAACACTAGTGGCACAAATTTTAAAAAACACCACTTCAAGTTTCCCTATTTACCTGTTTCTTATAATTTGCTATGAACTACCTGCGCAGTAAAGAACAATTCTTGTTTAGACCCCCAGTCTATTTACTAGTCAGATAGACTCTTATTTTCAGCTTCTTATTTTTCTATGTTGAGTGGCACTCGTGCCACTCATGCTCGCGCCACAACGATCGCGCTGTAGCAGCACAGAGCTTTTCAAACTGTGTAGCTCCTCCTTTGATGTGATGCGCCCCTCCGTTCTCCACCCTCACCAGCTGATTGATTCTCTGGTTTACTGGGAAGTTAGGCTTAGGGTGGCAGTCCCTGGTAGGGCAGTTGAAAACAGTCACAAATTCATAACAGTAGGCAGGTAAATTCACAGTTCTTGGCAGAGATGGCAAAAGCCGATTTAAAACATCAGCTGTACCGTACCTGACCATGTAGCAGCACAGAACTTTTTAAACTGTTTAGCTCCTCCTTTGATGTACAACAAGTAGACTAAAGTAGCATGCCACCAACAGGTAGGCTGCCATTCTGCAGACAGCAGCATGGCAGCCTGCCCACCCTGCCAGTCCTGAGTCTCCCCCCGCCTGAACCCCCATGTAGCATGCTGCTTCCTGCAGTGGCAGTGCCACGTGCACAGAAACCCCCACCCTGCCTGGAGTCCCATTTCCAAGCCACATCCTGCAGTGGAACTGACATGTATATAGAATCCCCCTACCCTGCCTGTAGTCCCACTGCAAAGCTCTACACTGTGGTGGTAGTTCCTTGTACAAAGAACTCCCCTTCCCTACACAGACATGTGTGCATCACAGATGGCCCTCAAAATGACCCCCCCATCATTCCATTGGTCACCCACCCACTCAGACAAACCTCTCCCTACCCCACTCCCCCTGCCCCAGCAGGTCCTGAAGGTTGGCGGGCAGCAGAACCCACCTGAATACCACCATGGCTGCCCACCAACAGAGTTGTCCAAGAATGACAGCTACTGTATTACTGAAAGTCCATTGGTGGAACCTATCTACCAATGGGCTTGCAGTGGGTACACTACTCTGTCATTCACAAAGATGTGAATGACAGGGTACAGTACTCACTGCAAGCCTATTGGTCAACAAGGTCCACCAATAAGCATTCAGTAGTACAGTAGCTCTTGTTCTTGGACAGCTTTGTCAGCCGGCAGCTGTGGTGGTATGCGGGTGGGTTGTGCTGTCCGATGACCTTCAGAACCTGCTGGGACAGGGGTGGGGGGTGGGGAGAGGTGCCTGATTGAGTGGGTGGGGCTTCTGTGGTATGATGGGGGTCATTTGGAGGGCTGTTGGCAGTGCATGCATGTTGGGGTGGGAAGGGGGGTTCTTTGTGCAAGGAGCCACTGCCTCAGTGTGCGGCTTTGCACCGGAACCAATGGAAGGGTGGGGGGATTCATTGTATATGTCATTACTGCTGCAGGGGGTGGCTTTGAAATGGGACTACAGGCAGGGTTAGGGGTTCCTATGTACATGAATCTACCACTGCATGGTGCAGCCTGGACATGTGGCTATGGAGAGGGTGGAGGGTTTCTATGTACATGGTGTAACTGCTGCATGGTGCAGCATTCTGAAAGGGGGTCAGGCAGAGAGGGGGGCCACTGGACCAACAGGGCTCATTCATGGGTTTCCTCATGGCCAGCAAATGGGCCGGGGATGGGTGAGGCTGCAAACTGCCTCCCTGGGACAGTATGTTGCTCATAGCCAGTGCAGGGCACTCAGCACATTGCACCAAATGCAACCATGCTAGGCACATGCAAATGGGGCCATAATGACATGCAGATGGCCCCATTGCACCTTGCATGCCTAATGAACCAATTTGTATGTTGTTGGCTCTGAATGGAAACATTGGGCACAGTGAATCATGAGATGCGCTGCCCCATTGGTTTCCCCAGCCCACCTGGGAGTTGCGCTGGTGCATCCAGGACTGTGAATAACTGTAGTATTCACAGAGGGGATGTGCTAAGATCATCCTGTGGTGCATGCTTTGTGAATACCACTGTTGGCACTTGGTGCATCTCATTTGCGCCGGGGCATCTGAGATGCACTGAGCACAAGTCCTTTGAGAATCCTGACAACTGTGTCATTCCATGGGCTGTTTCTTCTATGGGTTTAGCAGTTGAAATTCAATGCAAAGAAGTGCAAGATAATGCATATGGGGCACAAAAACCCTGGCACAATATATCAGTTGGGGGGTGAGGATATAGCATGCACCAAGCAGGAAAGGGTTCTTGGAGTTATCATCTCTGATGACCTCAAGGTAGGGAAACAGTGTGACAAGGCAGCAGGTAAAGCAAATAGGATGCTGGGATGTATAGGCAGGGGCATCACCAGCAGGAAAAGGGAGGTCATAATTCCACTATACAAGACACTAGTGAGGCCCCACCTGGAGTACAGTGTACAGTTCTGAAGATCATATCTACGTAAGGACATAGACAGGGTAGAGAAGGTTCAGAGGAGGGCAACAAAGATGGTGCATGGATTGCATCACAAGTCCTATGAAGACAGGTTGAAGGAACTGAACATGTACTCCCTTGAGGAGAGGAGGGAGAGAGGGGATATGATAGAGACATACAAGTGTCTCACAGGAAGGAACAGGGTGCAGGAATACACTATTTTTAAGCGAAAAAGATGTTCCAGGACTAGAGGCCATGGGATGAAGTTGTAGGGAGGATGATTCAGAGGAAACATGATGAAGAATTTCTTCATGGGACGGGTGGTGGACAAGTGGAACACCCTGCCAGAGGAAGTGGTGGGGGCTGAAACAATCACGGGATTTAAGAATGCATGGGATAGACATAAAGGAATTCTGGAGGTCAGGGGTAAGGGGCAACAGACTTCTAGGAAAACATAAAACTGAACTTACAAGCTCAAATGGGCAGACTGGGTGGGCCATAGGCCCTTATCTGCTGACACTGTCTATGTATCTATGTGTCCCTGAGCATATATATGGGTTTAAATACCCAGAATATTAAAATACATTTTTTCTTTTTTATTTGCTTAAACCGAATACAGTCAGTAGAATGAATGCATTTATAATATATAGTGGAGTTTTGTTCTGTATAGAATTCCACACCTTTCGAAATGCTTTTGTACTACAGTTCAAAGGTCATGGAATGTGATTCTACCCTACCGTGGAAGAACAGCATTCTAGAACTTTTAGAGACTGCATGACACAGTTTCATTCTGAAAGCAAAATAACTCAAAAACACATATCTCACACAGTACTATACACTATAAAAAATACAGGATGAGCAGGTCTATGCACAACCAGTGTGTTTTGCCACCTCGGAGTTCTGATTCACATGGACCTCTCAAGCTTTGCTCTCCCGTCTGTGGCAATACACACTGGTTGTGCATAGTTGCCCATCCAGTATTCTCTATATATTTTTACAAAATAGATTGCCAGTCAATCATATCATTCATGCCAAATCTAGAATTTGCGGCTCTAAACAAATCAATGTAGAAGGCTTCTCTGTAAAGCAATTTCTGATTATAATCCCCCCTCATCTATTTTTACTACTTTTTCAATTCCCAAAAATCTAAAAGTAGGTAATTGGTGTCCCATTTCTAAAAAGTGTCTCACTATGGGGCCAGTTAGGTCTTTACTCCTTACATAACCTTTATGGTCCCTTATCCTTTATTTCAACTGTCATTTGGTTTTACCAATATAGATATGGTCACAAGGACACTTTGCTGCGTAAATTACTCACATTGTCTGGCACATAACATAATCCTTATTCTCTATGTCTGTATCTCTTCTTACATTTCTGATTATTTTTTATTTTCTGATTGCTACTACAATGTACACATCTGCCACAAGGGTTGTTTCACTTTAAATCCTCACTTGTAAAGTACGTGCTTTGTCTTTGTAGTGGTGTTCTATGTTCTGTATGCACAAGTTTATCTTGAAGTGAACAGACTTTTTTGGCAACTATCTGTGAGACATTTTCAAATGCTTGTTCCCCTAAATGTTTATACTTCGGTCCAGTTAAATGCTTTTTTATTGTTTTCTTAATGTCTAAAATATATCATTATATTTCAAGGTCAGCATTATTTTTTATTTTCCCGAGTTTTACTAATTCAAGTTCAGATGGTATTAATAATGTCTCCCTCTGTTTTTGTTGCATTTTCATTTAGCCTCAAACAGAGTTTTGTCATCGTAACCTCTTTCCCTGAATTGCACTTCCAGCTCTTGCACTGATTCATCGAGGTCTTCCTGTAAAATGAACAATTTCATTTTACCCTTAGAAACTGGCTGTGAGATATTGATTCAACCAAAGTTTTTAAGTGGAAACTACCTGCTTGTAAGGTAGTGTTTCTGTCTGTATATTTCCCGAATAGTTTAGTGCATATTTTCCTTTCATTTTTTAAAATCATAATGTCCAGGAAAGAAATTTCTTGTCTGTCATGGTTCATTGTGAACTTTAAAGCAGCAGTTCAACAAAATTGGGCAAAAATCTGACCTTACCCTTTTTCACTATAAAATATATCAGGTGTCTTCCAGCCTAATTTGGTGATACAGTTTTCTAATTGCACCAAAATTTGAGTATTTTATAAATGTTTTATTTTAGTTTTTCTCAAGAAAAAAGAAGACTGCCACATTTTCTGTAGAAATAGCAATGTCGACCTGGGAATGGTTGGGATTGAAAAAAGGTTCATGGTGCACAGCATAGGAAGTAGCTAGACAAATGCATTTGACTGATATGCTAATATTTTTTGGGGTGTGGGCAGAGCCTACAGCCATTTTGTGAGAGCTTTTTAGCTCTGAAAATGGCAGATCTTACAATCTCTTCCACCAGACATTTGGAAGTATCCTTCTGAAAAGCCCAACAGAGCTGAAAGCCCTCCACCATGATCAGTGTACAGAATAACAGCTGCACTATTTTGACAGTTACTTCCACATTCTGATGCATGTACTGCGCATGTGCATGAGTTGTGCGCATGAGCAAAGTCATGCGCATGCGCAGTGCTGCGGTGCAAGCATGCTGCAAATGGCACAATGCCATTCTGTATTTTGTGCCCCATTCCCAAGTCATCCCTGAATCGCGATGTTATATCACAACACTGGGAGCCCACCCCAGTGTGCAAAATGTGGTTTTATCTGTAAAACAGAAAATGGTTCCTTATCGCGTTTTTGTTCTGGTGCCCCCTACCCACAACATACCTGACATCGGGGTGCCAAATCCCCAGGTCGGCATTCATGTGGCACACTGGGAGCCCACTTCAGTGTGTCTAAATGTTTATTTATCCTGTAAATTAGAAAAAGGTTTGTTTTCCTGAAACACTGAAAATGGTCCCTCATTGCTGCGGTTCCCATCCCCGTCCCCACCATCTCACTGAGCACCCACCTCCCCACACACACCCTTACCCCATACTTACCTCTGAAGCTCACCATTGTCATCTTCTCTGGATGGGAACACATCTGCACTCTGCAAAGCCCAACTGTGAACTGAAGAATTAAAGGTAAGAATGCTATACAGCCATTCAATGGAATTTTCAACTTATGCTCATATCTCAGCCATTTTTTTTAAATTTGTGCCCCAAATTTTCAACCTGAGGTTCTTGGGACCCCACCTTATGAAAACCATCACTGTTATTTTGTTACTCAGTCTGGAAAGGTGATTTTGTGGTCACTGTGGGAATCACCTTTCAAGACCGATTCATGAAATGACAGTGCCACTATTCATGAGGTGGGGTCCCTAAAAGCCCATGTTGCACATTTGATGAAAAAATTCCAAACAAATGACTGCAGTATGAGTGTCCATTGTGTAGTTTCTAGGCTTACTCTGAACACCACTAATTTTTAATATTTTTACTCCACATTTTTAACATTGCCATTTTTGCAGGCCTCCATCACAGCAGTACAGCTGTCATTTTCCACAACCTGCCCAAAACACATTTTTGGACCTGTGGCACAGAATATAGTGTTTGCTCTGCACAATCACCTTTTGGAAAAATTAAACAAAATGACACTGGCACTGTTCATGAGAAGGAGTCCAAAAAAGGCCATGTTGAAAATTTGGTGAACAAATTCAAAAATGACTGCTTTACGAGTTTGCGCTGCACAGGTTCTAAGCAGGCTCCCAACATCACTCATTTTTCAGAATTTCACTTCAAATTTTTAACACAGCCATTTTTGTACACCTCCTTCACAACTGTACAGCTGTCATTTTCCACAACATTCCCAACTGTGTTTTCACACCTGTGATGCAGAATAGCACATTTGGTCTACGCAATCACCTTTCAGGACTACTGATCAAAATGACATTGGCACTGTTCATATGCAGGGGTCCAAAAAAGGCCATGCTGAAAATTTGGTGCAACGCCACCAACATATGGCCAAGTTACACCTGGGCATTGAATTATTTCTATGCACATGTGTTACTTTTATCACTTGGTAGCACTTCATGCCCTATTGGCTCTGGCCAGAGTTTGTTCTTAATTGTAGCTGAAACTAGCTTTTTGGAAAAATCATTTTTCGTTGTATTACTGTTTTAAATGGTCATTTCAAATGTTTAAAAAACTGTGAAACAATATTAAATCTTCTTCACTACCCTGCTAAATAATTGCCAAGTTGTCAATAAAACATTTCCACAGAATTTTCATGTCCCAGAACTGATTATTGGTATGTATAAATCTTTTGTCAAAATCAGTCATGTACAAGTTAGCATGCAATGGGGCCAAGCTAGACCCCATCACAGTGGCTCTCACTTGTACAAAAATTATTTTCAAACTTAAAATAATGTCGATTTAAGACTACCTCTGCAAATAATTCATTTGGAGATTTTATGTTTTCTCGTGCTCTTTCTACTGTATGTTTCAGTACTTCCACCCCTTTGTCATGGGGGATGGAAGTATACAAATATTTTACATGAAACTATTTGGAGATGGAAAACCTTATTTTGGTCACATTTCATGTGAAAGATTTGTATACTTCCATCCCCCATGACAAAGGGGTGGGAGTATTGAAAAATACAACAGAAAGAGCACAGAAAAATGTTAAATCTCCAAACAAATTATTGTTACAATTTGCAGAGGTAGTCTTAAATCACAATTATTTTAAGTTTGAAAAGGGCTTTTTTGTACAAGTGAGAGGCACTGTGATGGGGTCTAGCATGGCCCCATTGTATGCTAACTTGTACATGAATGACTTTTGATGAAAGATTGATATATAACAATAATCAGTTCTGGGACAAGATAATTCTGTGGAAACGTTTTGTTGACGATATGGCAGTTATTTGACAGGGTAATGGAAAAGATTTAACATTGTTTCATAGTTTTTTAAACACAAGAAATGACCATTTAAGGTTCACAATGAACCATGACAGACAAGAAATGTATTTCCTGGATGTCATGATTTTTAAACATGAAAGTACAATATGCAGTAAACTTTTCAGGAAAGATACAGACAGAAACATTATCTTACAAGCAGATAGTTTTCACTCAAAAATCAATACATTATAGCCAACTAATAAAGGTTAAATGAAATTGTTCATTACAGAAAGACCTGGAAAAATGTATGCAAGAGATGGAAATGTAGTTCAGGGAAAGAGGTTACAATAACATAACTCTATTTGAGGCTAAAACGAAAATGCAACAAAAACTGAGGGAGACATTATTAATACCATTTAAACTTAAATCAATACACACTGGGTAAAATAAAAAAAATAATGCTGACTTTGAAGTATAATTACATATTTTTTAACATTAAAGAAAACATTAAAAAAACATTGGACTGTCCTGAAGTCCACACATTTAGGGGAACAAGCATTTGGAGCTGGCCCACTGATAGCAGCCAAAAAGTCTGTTCACTTCAAGATAAACTTATGCATACAGAACATATAATACCACTACAAAGACAAAGCACACACTTTACAAGTGAAGACTTAAAGTGAAACTACCCTTGTGGTAGATGTGTACATTGCAGTAGCAGTCAGAAAATAAAAATAATCCGAAATGTAGGAAGATATACAAACATATAGAATAAGGACTTTCTTATATGCCAGACAATGGGAGTAATTTACATAGCAAAACTTCCTTGTAACTGCATCTACATTGGTAACACCAGATGACAGCTGAAACAATGGATAGGGGGCATAATAATTATATAAGGAATAAAGACCTCACTTTCCCCATAGCAATGCACGTTTTAGAAAGGGACACCAATGACCTTGTTTTAGATTTTTGTGAATTGAAAAAGTATTAAAAAATAGACATGTCAGGGGGATTATAATCAGAATATGCTTTACAGAGAAGCATTCTACATTGATTTGTTTAGAGCCACAAATTCAAGATTTGGCACAAATGAGATGATTGGCTGGCAATCTATTTTGTGAGAATATAAATGCATTCACTCTACTTATAGTATTCAGTTTCAACAAATAAAAAAGAAAAAATGTGTTTTAATATTCTGGGTTTTTAAACCCATACATATGTTGAGGGACACATATAAGTATGTATTAAATGTTCCATGGAGTGACACTATAGGCCCAATTCTAAGATGTCTGGTGCAACCTGCTGGTGTATGCAAGTTGCAACATATGCTGCTATGTCAGGCACCCTGCAACAGATTTCAGAACAAGCATGGTCCCTGGTGACTATGACCTGTGACTTGCACCCTTTCTCCAGCATTATGCTACAGGATGGGCACACCCACACCCGATACCACAAGCCACATTACCACCCTCCAGAGGGTGCAGCATGAATAGCATAGCCCCCCCTTCCCACACCCCGACACCATGGAAATGCCATACAGGGCTGGTGGGGGTAGGGGTCCACTGGACCTCCATGGTGTGCATGGCATGCATGCCAATGGCAGCATAGTAGTGCACCAGGCTGCAAACTGCCCTGTGGGTAGTGCCCAGGGATGGGGGTGTGGGGGTGCCAGAAGCCCACAGAGGGCTTTCCTGCCAGTGGGGAATTTGTGGAGGCCTCAGTGGGAATATAGGGTTGGCTGGTGGGGCACCAGGCACAGAGTTGCACCCACCATTGCCATAGCATATGGTTAGACCAGCTATTAGCTGGTCTAACTGTACTTATACCACTATCTACTGTGGCCATCTCCAAATAGCTATTTGCTGTTCCATTGGCTGCCCTCCTGGAATCAGGCCATAACTGCTGCCAGAAACCCCCTTGAGCCATGTTGCAGAGGGTTTCTGGCATAGTCAGTGGTGTAGCCCACCTGTGGCACAGATAGCATGCACCATATCTCAGGCCACCTTTCAGAACAGGGGTTGTGTAACGCATGATGCAAGGTGTGACTTGTACCATTGAGTCTGGCACAAGTCACCTTGTGCCATGCATAACCCATTCTGGAATTGGGACCCATGGCTTATAGCAAAAAGCATATGTTAAGGTCCATGTAAGATCTCTGCTCGAGTTATGACTTATTATAGGTCTGTTTGCTTTACCATAAATAGTAAAAACATCGCAGTTAAGACTAATGAATTAAAGGAGTTCAAAATGAGATAAATGCACTGTTTTATGCTTTTATCAGATAAAATTTGCCTCATCTGGTGGAAATCAGGAGAAGTGCACAATCAATAACAAAGTTTGGAATATGACCTCTTGATAGGAGATATTTAACAAGATCCAGTGTTAAAGAAAGCACTTAGTATTTGATTGGGATATGTATTAAACTTATAAGAAAAAGTTCTACATTATGTTTTTAAAAAAATATTCTGCAACAAACACCTGTCAGCAGGTATTTGTTGCATGTCTGGCAGGCAAGCGAGCATGCATACGCTCATGCACACACGCATTTATTTTCACTGGGATCCAGTGGGCTTAACACTGCAAGATTCTGGTGCAGTGGAGGGATTATAAATAACAGCAACACCGGGGTTCAGTTACTTCCCTTTGAAAGAAATGCACTTACTGTACTAAAGGTCAGTACTTCTTGCTTCATGATGACTAGCATTTGTTTATTTGCTTTGAAGTTAAGGAGTGTTTAACTAATGAGCTAGTAAAGAGAATAACATTGTAAACATGTCTAGATATACAGTATGAATTTCAGGACAGTGATACTTAAGTTTTACATAGAAACATAGAAACATAGAAGTTGATGGCAGATAAGGACTGCAAGGCCCATCCAGTCTGCCCATTTCTTTTTCTACCTTATAAATGTGCCATTGTCCTTTGCTCTGTCAGTGACCTATCTATTCATAGTCATTTGTATTGCTCCCTTATGCCTATCCCATGCCTGTTTGAAGCCCTGCACTGTATTCATAGCCACCACTTCTTGTGGTAAGCCATTCCATGCATCTACCACCCTTTCTGTGAAAGGAATTTCCTCACATTCCCCTTAATCGGCCTCCCTCTAATCTCATGCTGTGTCCTCTTGTCCTGCTATTTTTTCTTTTAAACATGTTAGACTCTTTCACCTTGTTTATTCCTTAAGGTGTTTGAATGCCTCGATCATATCACCTCTCTCCCTCCTTTGCTCAAGGGTATACATATTGAGCTCCATTAATCTGTCCTCATATGTCTTCTGATGCAGTCCCTGCACCATTTTGGTTGCCCTTCTCTGGACTGCCTCAATTTGTTAATGTCCTTGTGAAGGTGTGGCCTCCAATACTGCACGCAGTACTCCAGATGGGGCCTAACTAATGTCTTGTACAGAGGGATTATTACCTCCTCTTATGACTTGTGATACCCTACTAATACACCCTAACACCCCCTAGCCTTACCTACTGCTTTAGAGGTTTGCTTGGATGATTTTAGGTCATCAGTGATGATGATGCCCAAGTCTCTTTCTTCCTTTGTGACTGCTAGCAACTCCCTCCAGCCTATAAGTGGCTTCAGGGTTTCTCTTCCCTATGTGCATGATTTTGCACTTCTTTGCATTAAATCCCAGTTGCCACTCTTCTGACCATTCTGCTAGTTTATCCAGATCTCTTCTCATTCTGCCCACCCCATCTGGATCTTCTACTCTGTTGCAGATCTTGGTGTCATCTGCAAACAGACAAGCCTTACCCTCTAGTCCATCTGCGAGGTCACTAATGAAGATGTTGAATAGGACTGGCCCCAGGACTGATCCCTGAGGTACCCCACTTGTGACTTGCATCTCTTCTGACTGTATACCATTTACCACCACTCTCTGTTTTCTGCCAGTCAACCAGTTTGCCACCCAGTTGACCAACTTCTGACCCACCCCGAGCCTACCTAGCTTATTTATCAATCTTCTATGTGGAACAGTGTCAAAAGCTTTGCTGAAGTCAAGGTAGGCGACATCAACTGCTCCCCCTTGGTCCACCACTCTGGTTACCCAGTCAAAGAAATCTATGAGATTAGTTTGACAGGACCTTCCTTTTGTAAACCCATGCTGTCTTGGATCCTGTGCCCCAATGGATTCCAGGTGTTGCACTATCCTTTCCTTAAGGAGTGCCTCCATAATCTTGCCCATTACTGAGGTAAGACTGACCGGTCTGTAGTTCCCCGCCTCCTCCCTGCTACCACTCTTGTGGAGCAGGATCACATGAGCCCATCTCCAGTCTTCTGGGACCTCTCCTGTGCTCAGAGACTCACTAAACAATTCTGCTAATGGCTCTGCTAGTTCCTCCTTTAGCTCCTTAAGTACCCTGGGATGTATGCCATCAGGTCCCATTGCCTTATCCACCTGAGCCTAGCAAGCTCTTGTAGGACCCTTTCTTTTGTGAAGGGAAGTGCTCACCTCCCTCCCCTGTGTCCATGATGCTGAGCTGTGGGCCCTGCCGTACCTTCTCTTCAGTAAATACTGAGCAAAAGTATCTATTTAGGATAGATGCCTTTACAGGGTCCTCCTCCTCACATGCTCCCTTTTCTCCATTAAGCTTAGCAATACCCCCTCTGAACTTTCTCCTTTCACTAATGTATCTATAGAAAGTCTTGTCACCTTCTTTTACTGTTTGTGCTAGTGTTTCCTCAGTTTGGGACTTTGCCTGCCTTACTGCCTTACCTGCTTCCCTTAGGGCAGTTTGGTATGCCTCCCTATCTTCATCCCGCTGTGTTCCCTTTTTCATCACTTTAAAAAATATATACAGTATTTTTAAAATAATTATCAATGTATAAAAACAATTCATACCCTTATTTTAAAGGAACAAGTATGATGTACTCTCTTAGAAAGAGCTGCTAAAAATATAAATGAAGGCTGTTGAAGCACATTGCAAGATACAGGTCACGCTACCATTTAAACCACTTGCTGAAGTAACAGGATGCTTAATTTCAAAGAAATCAGATAAATATGAAAAAAAATATTTGATTGGTAAATACATATACTTTGATTGCAGGAGCTATTTAGAGACAGGACATATTTTCAAAATATGAGATGATACCGAATATAAGGGTATGAATTGTTTTTATACATTGATAATTATTTTAAAAATACTGTATATATTTTTTAAAGTGATGAAAATAATAAGAGAAAATTATAGGTACTGTCAGATTCAAATGGAATCAGTTCCTCAGAATCTGAGCACCCCTAACTATGACATGATCTATACATATCGATACATCTACAAGTGGGGTCATATAATGAGATTTGAGAAGCTGCAGGAGAAGGAACATGTGATGTGGAGGCATTGAAACTGTAGTGACCTGGATCATGTGATGCCACTGATGGGTTAGCAGCTCTGACGGACGGCTCCCGTCTCATCTTCTGTTCTTTTAATAATTTCTAATTCTACTTCTTCGCGATCAGCAACAACACCCAAAATATTACTTTCTGATAGCCTCTGGGACACTGTGAGGTGAAGCCGACTTTGGGAAAAAGTACTGGACAGTAAGGATAGTCCTTTCTAACTCCACGGCCTATGCCAACAACATGGAAGCAGAGATGTGCCAAGCTCAGCCCTCACATACTCCACCACAAACTCCGGAAAAAGTGCCCAAAAGATCTAAGGGGCAGCCTGGCACTATTACTAAAGTAGCTGCTTCCTCTTCCTCTAACCAGTCTATCTCAGTTCTATTAACAGAAAAGAAATTCTTATAGGAACTCCATTCTTTTAAAATGGCAGTACAAGAACTTATCTCTGAGCTGAAATCTACGCGGGGAGATCTTACTGATGCGACTAGGGCAATTTCAGATGTGGCAGCCTGTACCAAGTCAATAGAGTCGTGGCAGGCAAAAATGGAGCCAGAGGTTACAGCCTTAAGGCAGAAAATACAGTGAACGGAGTCTAAATTAGAGGACCTGGAAGGCCGAAGTCACCGAAATAACATCCTCATCTTTGGCCTTCCAGAGGACTCTGAGGGATCGGCACCGATACTATTTTTACAAAAACTGTTAAACAAGATTGCCGGGCCCTCCCCCAATAACACTACATATGTTATTGAGAGGGCACACCATACCCTTAGACCTAAGCCAGCCACTGGAAAACCACCTAGACCTTTAATTCTAAAATTTCTTAATTACTTGGATAAGGCCTGTGTCCTGGCTAAAACCCAGGATCTTCAAGAAATATTATGGGAAGGTCAATCCTTGCATTTTGCCCAGGACCTACCAGCACCAACTAGACAATGGAGAGCTGCATATCACCCTATGGTCACCAAGCTAATAGCGGCCAGTATAAAATATAAAGTTCAACATCCAGCACCCCTGTCTGTGTATTCCAAAAATGATGGCATAGTTTTGATTCGGCGGAGCAAGCTCTTCCAGCATTGCAGTCGCTATTCCCTGATTTGTTTCACACCCGCTGAGATGCTGCAATAGTTCTAGTGTGGGTCTAGTGGACAATATGAAGATATGAATGATGGAAGGCAAAAGTTTGCAGTGCTGATGCATCTTAACAGCATGACTACAAGAGGGACAATGGTATCCTAGTTTTAGAAGAGCCATGTCTGATATGAAGATTTGATTTTTCAGGGTTTCCTGCTTGTCAACTGACAGTGTTTTTGATCTACGGATGGAGGTGACATGGGGTTATCTGCTGCCAAATTTAAGAAGACTACAGGGAGAAGGAATTATCTTTGTGGGTGCAGCTGGGGGCACCCTTTGTGTTTCTAATTTTTCTTTTTCTTTCCCAGAAGTTGCCAGTCTCATTTTTCTTCTGTAAACATGCAGGCTAAAATAGTGATGTCAGGCTATTTCTATTTAAAGCTGCAAGAGGGCAGCAATCATCTATTTTTTGGTGGCCCTGGCTTCTATTATTACTTTTTTTTGTTATATAGAGGATGGGAAGGAAGAAGGAAGAAGAAAGAAAGATCTTAAAGTTTGAAGGCCCATTTCCTTCTATCATGTACTTTTCTTCTTCTTGCTTTTTTTTTCCTAGTATTGCCCTGGGTTTGGTTTGGGGAGGAAACAATGGGTCTCCATAGAGCTGACTAAAAGCTATTAAAGACTGTTAGAATCGGGACTGGATTTATAGGAAGGAACATCTCATCTGTTCTAATAGGCAAAAGTTTTCTTTTTTTATGTATAATCCTGTGTTGGTTCTTTGAAATATAGTTGATAATGTTGGGATCGCATAAGGATGTGAGGTAGGGTGGGAGGAGGGTCAGTGAGATTATAATGCCTCAGCAGGGGATCATAAATCAAGGTAAAGGGGATGCAGGTCCTACAGCCATTTTAGGGTTATTTTACAGATTGGTTATTAGCTTCTTGTTTCTTAGAGACCGGTTAAAGATTTTAGCAGATTTTGTACCAGGATACATCATAAGCAGATTTTTTCAGATACGCTGGGGGTTTGGTAACTAAGGGGGGAAGGAAGACAGAAGGGAAAGGGAAAAAATTTCAATGGGAAGAAAAGGGAGGGTTGGGATCTCAGTACACAAGGAGACAAAAGTACTTAACTATGAAAAATGAATATATGATATTCTACCTAGAGATTCTACAAATAGAGATAGATCTTTGGTACTATTGTCAAATTGATGGCCTCATATAGGATGTGTTCCTGGAATGTAAAGGGTGCCTAGTCTCCAAATAAGAGAGTGAAATTATTGTTACATCTCCGTAAGTTAGATGTTGATGTGGCCTTTTTAGAAACATAGAAACATAGACTTTGATGGCAGATAAGGACTGCTTGGCCCATCTAGTCTGCCCATTTTCCTACCTACAGGATAGGCCGTAGAACCTAGTTAACCAACAGCCTATTTCTTCCTACCCCCCACAAGAATTGCCTTATGTCTGTCCCATGCATTCTTGAATTCTCCCACAGTTTTAGACCCCACAACCTCCTCAGGAAGGCTGTTCCATGCATCCACTACCCTCTCTGTGAAATAATGCTTCCTCACATTGCCCCTGAACCACCCTCCTTCTATCTTTAAATTGTGTCCCCTAGTTCTTGCAAGTCTCTTTTTCTGAAAGATGCTACCTTCTTGGACTTTGTTGATTCCACTGAGGTACTTAAAAGTTTCTATCATGTCCCCCCTCTCCCTTCTTTCCTCAGGGGTATACATATTAAGCTCCTTTAGTCTCTCCTCATACAGCTTTTACAGGAAATGCACCTACCCTCTCCTCAGGTTCTTCAATTTAGATGGACCTGGGTAGGCCAGGTAATAGGATGTGGTCCAGATACCTGGAAGGGAGGAGTTGCAATTTTAATAGCACACTGGGTCCCTTTCCATTTGTTGGATACCATTATGGATGCTCAGTGCAAATATGTTTTAATTAAAGTTCTCCTTGGCCATACCGAGGTTGTACTGGGATCCGTTTATGGACCAACAAGGGACGATTCTCAATTTTTTTATATCTCTCATGAACAATTTGATTCCTTGGGTGTCCCTTCCTATAGTGCTGGGTGGCGACTGGAATCTAGTTTACAGTAATACCTTAGACCATTCAAGAGGGTTAGCGTCACCACTTTCACCAGCACAATTTGCTGTTAGAGAAATTATGGAGATGGTGGGGTTGACAGATCCTTGGAGAGTACTATTTCCTCTTTTAAGGGGCTATTCTTTTTACTCTATACCTCACAACTCAGCTTCACGCATTGATTATTTTCTTGTGGACACTGGTCACCTTTCCACGGTGATGTCATGTAACTACCTTCCTAAGGTCATATCGGATCACCATCCCACATTGCTTTGCTGGACCCCAGGGCTCCCTTTAACAAGGGACAAACTCTGGAGATGTAATAACCAACTTTTGAAATCAGACCATTTGATTTTTCAATTAGTAACTTTTATTGATAATTTTTTTATTGATAATACTCATTCTACATGGAAACTAGACTATCTTTGAGGAGCTTTTAAATGTTCCTTAATGGGAGAGTTTATTTGATTGGCCACTATTAAGAAGAAAATCACTTCCCAAGTTACGTCCAATCTTCTTCAAGAAATCAGAAGACTGGAGGTGGCGCTGTCAAATAACTCAACCCCTGAAGAAATTCATAATTTAGAGGTCCTTAGAGCTCAATATAACTATATTTTAACAGAAAAAGCTGAATATCTACTTCTATGCTCTAAAGTACATTATTTTGACCAGGAAGATAAGGTGAGTAAATTGTTGGCTCTTTGTCTTAAAGCACAAGCTGCAGATAGAATAATTCCCCGTATCTATAACATGCAGGGGCAGACCATCACCACTCCAAGAGAAATAGTTCAATGTTTTCAAGATTATTATAAGAAGCTGTATTCTCAATCAATAACCAGTTTTAATTCAACTAAAATTGATCATTTCTTGCAATCAGTTCCACTCCCCCAACTAGATTTAAATCAAGTGGAGCTACTTAAAGCTCCAATATCTGCTGCAGAGATAAACTCTGTCATTGAATTTCTTCTGGCAGATAAAGCTCCCGGTCCAGATGGATACACCCCAGAGTTTTATAAAATCTTTAAAAAACAGTCTATGCCAATTCTTTTAAATATATTTAATTATATGTACAAACATGGCATTGCTGACCCTGCCCTTACTGAAATGACAATCACAGTTATACCCAAACCAGGACGAGATCCTCTACAAATAATTAACTATCGCTCAATAGCCCTGATCAATGTTGTTATGAAAATATTGGCAAAAGTTGTAGCCAATAGAATGGTTAAGGTATGGCATGGACTTATAAGTAGAGAACAAGTTGGCTTTGTGGCAGGAAGTGTCTCTTCTGATCATATGCGTAAATTAGCGTACTTGATTTCTGCATCCAGGGATTCTCAGATTCCATCTGTACTGATTTCCCTGGATGCAGAAAATTATTTGACAGAGTATCCTGGGACTATCTTTTCTATCTTCTCCCCAAATTCCATATTCCCATACGATATATCTATTGGATAAAAGTACTCTATACCAATCTAACTGCACGGATACTCTGCAATGGTCTTCTTTCACAGTCAATTACTCTTCAACAAGATAGTAGGCAGGGTTGTTCGTTATCTCCATTTTTATTTAATCTTAATCTTGAACCACTTATTAGATGTATTAATCTTTCTCCCTTGATTTTGGGTATACTAATAGGGACACATCAATACACACTTTCAGTGTACGCCGATGACATTTTGCTTAATATCTCACATCCTTCCTCATCAATCACTGCCACATTTGAGGTTATAAAGGAGTTCGGGGAGTTTTCCAATTACAAACTTAATATATCGAAAACAGAGTTAATGCCCCTGAATATCCATATGTTTTCAGCTGAGATCTCCCATTTAGATCTTTGCTGGGTGAATGACAAAATGAAATATATAGGGATATATCTTTCTTGTTCAACATCCACAATGAAACAGTATAATCTAGACATAATTTTAGCCCACATAAGATTAGATTTGGCCCATTGGGCTCTGCTCCCTGTCTCTCTTTGGGGAAGGATCAGTGTGATAAAAATGAATGTCTTGCCTCTGTTATTATATCCCTTACAAATGATGAATATTTTTCTTCCAAAGCAATGGTTTATAAAAGTCCATAGAATGATTTCTAATTTTACATGAGGTGGTAAATCATCCAGAAGGGCTCTATTCAAAATGCAGCGTACCAAAAAAGGCAGGTGGTCTACAAATTCCCAATTTTCTTCTTTATTATTTTTCTATCATTAGTACGGTTCTCACACACTGGTTGACAGATAGACCGGGGGCAGAATCAACACAATATTCTCCCTTATGGCTACAAATAGAAGAATTTCTATGTTGGTCTTCTGAATGTGATCTTAAAGCGCTTGTCTATGTGCCTACTAAGTATATTCCTAAAGAATCTTCAGAATACTCCCATTAAGACTACAGTTCAAATACATGCCCAGATCTATAATGTTTTCCAAATATCATTAAAAACAGATGTCTCACAACCTCTTCTTTGCAACCTGAATTTTAAGATTGGTAAATGTCCTATCACTTCTCATTTTTGGCCCCTGGGAAAACATTTTAGAGTTGCTGACTTGCTTATGGAGCAAAGACTTATGCCCTTCCAGTTAGTATGTCTTAATTTTAACTTATCTACCTCTTTCTGTTTTAAATATTTACAGCTCACACACATGCTTACTCAACATTTTGGATCGGGTCTATGGGATCAAAATATGGCTGGAACTATTCTATCAACTATCTCCAATTTGCCCTTTTCTCATTTAATTTCTTATGTTTATTGGCTTCTAATGAATGGCATAGAGAATAGGGAAGGCCCTCCACATTACATTTGGGATCAGATGTTACCATTGACATCATCCATGCCACGCTCATGGCCTAAGATCTGGACCCAGCTCTTCCAAGATATAAAATAGCCCAGATACTGAATTTTACAATTTTACGTTATACATAATTTGTATTATACACCAACTAAATTGTATAAAATGGGCAAAATTTCTTCTGATCTGTGTACAAGATGTCATAAACACCCTGGGACCCTATTACATATCATGTAGGATTGTGAAAAAACCTTACCGTTATGGGAGGCAATCAAAACTAAAATTGACCCTTTATTAGGACTTACTGAGGCTTTCAGACCAGAAATATGTATATTGGGTGATTATGGTGATTATTTAATTGGAAATCAATGAAAACACATGGCATTGATATCACTATGTGCTAAAAAGGTAATTTTAAGGCATTGGTAAGATCAGACTGTTCCTTCTTTTACAGAATGGTTCAGAGAGATATTGTTTGCTCTTCAAGCAGAGAATATCACTGCTTAAAGGGTTAAAAGACCACATCATTATCAGAAAGTATGGGCACTCTTATACACATTATTGACTATCAAGTGAATGGTTATAGAGAATAGATAATTTCTGCAGAGATTAAAGTACAATTTCTATGACTGGGAATGTGACACTCAATGATAATAGTAGAAAGCTAGAATTTATAGATTTAGGACCTTGCGTACAATAGGGGAGGGGGTAGGAAAGAAGGATGGGGGAATTAAGGTTGGGAAAGAGGGTAGATTAATATAAGTAAGAATATTAGTATCAATGTAAAAACATTTCTGAGTTGTGATTCAGTGTTTGATTTATTACATTGGTAACTATATGGATAAATGGTTATGTCAATGTTCTATTCTGTCATGGTTCAAAATACCATTATGTATTGTTTTAGGTCTTACTGATTTACTGGAGTGTTGAAGCAACTTTCCTTCTAATAAAGTTCATTAAATTTGAAAAAAAAGAAACTGTAGTGACCTCTTAGTTCTGGGAGGCTGAAGTAATAGGAAGGTTGACCATTCAAGCTAACCGCCAAGATGAAGGTAATTTTCCTGTAGATTAATGGTTAAAGCTGTTGCCTTCAGAACCCAAAGTTCCAAGTTTGATTTCCTGCAAAGGGCTCTTAGCCTGCCCAACAGATTGAAAAGAAATACAAATTTTCAGTATTCCTTGATTGTAATTAAACTATGGGCCCTAATTTCCAAAGGCTGAAACTGTGATCATTTTGTTAAATAAAAAATCATTCTTAGCTAGGAAGTTAGTCTATGCTTTAAGCTTCTTCATTACTACCAGCTTCTCAAACAAGAGGGCGCAGCTGCTATCACTCCTCATATCCATCAGATTCTGTTACTGAGACCTTAGACTACCTTGCTTACAGATGGCTTCTTCACATACAGCATTTAATAGTTTCCAAATTGATTGGACTATTCATATAGGAGTATATACATCTTTTTAAAGGTAGGAAAGACAATTAAATGTCTGAAAATTACTTACAGCGATAACAGAGGAAAAATACCAGCAAAGCTACCAGCAACAGGTTTACAATCATGAGGGATATGATGACATTACGTTGGGTTGGGAACCTGGGTGGAGACACTGAAAAAGGAAAAATAAAGCCATATCATGTTAGCGAGAATCAAATGACTAACCTGTGCAATCTGCTTTAATGTGATAAGAAATTATTTCAAACATCTTAGAACCCTCTCTTTTGTCTTTCACACATTATTATTTACTACTATGTTTCGTCTGTTTTTTTCCAATTAATAATGGTTATGTTAATTTCTGTTTTTAGTGCCACTGAGTATGCCTTAGTTAGACACTCTCTATATACACAGTCAAGCCCACAGAAGCTGGTATTATCAGTGCAATAACACCCAACTGGGGAATGTGTTCACCTTGAGCTATTAAGCCCATACCATGAGTTATTATCCTGTAAATCCCTGCTTGTGAGGGTGGTCTTTGGAATAAAACCTAATCACATTAATTTAAAAAAGGGCATTTAAAGCAGCAGTGCAACAAAAAGTTTTTCCAAAAAGCTAATTTTCTGCCTCAGATATGAGAAATATTGGAAGAACTGTTGATTTGGGTTTCTGGACGCCTCCTGTTCTGTGTATAGTATATTTGCATTTTTGTCTGGATTCTTACTCTACCAAGGCCCTCAATATTATTTCAATGCAAACATGAGGTGGCCATATTTTTTTCTTGAGAAATTATTATTTTAAACCTTTTATGACATTCTTAAATAGTAATGGAAACTGGACAACTACCACCTGAATAAACTGGAAAATATCTGGCAACAATTAGGAAGGAAAAAAAGGTTGGGTCAAATTTTAGCCTGTTTTTTTGCACTGCTGCTTTAAAGAGACATATGCTGATCTGAGCTTTACAGAGTTTTTCTAAGAGATTAATTCCCAATATAGCAGTCAATCAGAACATGTGCTGGCTTAATGAATAATTAATTTGACGTATACCAGTTATAACATTTTGTACTACAGCTTCCAGGACATTCTGTGACACTGGGGAACTACTGGCAGACTAGATGGACCCTTGGTCTTTTTCCCGCTTTCATTGTCTGTTTCTATGTTAGTTTTCTTTGTTCTGCACTAAATATTTAAAATTGTGAAACACCAAAAACAGACACTAAAGAATGTCCAGTGAACCTAGAATCAGACAGGGTGATCATCAAAGAGACAAGATACAAAGGACACTCTGTATGTGGAAACAGAGTAATAAAACTAATTCTGTAAATGAAAACAGACAAAGCAGAGCAATGAAAAACAAGTGTTTGTCAGTGCTGAACATGTTTGCTTGCATGCTTTTCCAACTTAGAACAACAGTATCCTGAGATGGAGCCTTTGGGATGAGAGGAGAGTCAGAAATGGTCCCGCTACACAAAAGCAGAAGCACGAATGAGCCAAGTAACTACTGGTATATACCAGTCAGCATGACATCTATAGTGGGAAGAATTATGGAGATGAAGAACTTCCTTGAGGGACAGGGCTACAGAACTCCAGACAACATAGATTCATGAAGGAAAGTCTTGCTTGACTAATCTGATAAACTTATTTGACTGGGTGACCAGAGAAGCCGATAGGGGACAGGCAGTAGATGCAGTATACCTGGATTCCTACAGGGCCTTTGACTCATTTTCTTACAGGAGGTTGGTCAAAAACAGAAGATACTTAGGTGAAAAACTGACAACATGGTGAAGAACTAGCTGAGGGAAAGAACATAAAGGTGGTAATCACTGGGAAGCTACAACTTGGGTATCACTTTAATGCAAAACATAGTGAACCAACACTGAAAACAATGGGATTTACATCAAATAATGCCATAGAAAGTAGGCTAATTAACAAAACTGACATTTCCATCCCTCTCACTACAGGGGCTTTTCCACCATTGAACTGTAGGGAGGAAGATGAAGGGACTTGGGATAATTTAAATAGAGGGCATCCAGGATCACAGTCTCAAAATTCTGCACAGGAGGCTGATGCTCAATTTGCAGAGACTGATTACAGGGGAACAGATTTAAAGGGACACATTCATGTACAGTGGCAGACATAGTTTGCAAGCCCATGAAAAGTTGTTGGGAATACCTGTAGCTAGAAGCAGTCCAGAGATATAGATGACTGAGTCTGCGCAATATAAATAGTACATGTGATGTCAGTGACAATCAAAAAGTGCTTAACTCAATGCAGTTAGACACTGCTTGATCAACACTGACATCACATGGTTCTACGAATGGCTCTAATGTAGTATTTATATGGCACAGACTCAGTCATCTATATCTCTGGACTGCTTTTAGCTGTAGGTATTCCCAATACCTCAATTAAAATAACTTTTTATGGGCTTTCAAACTATATCTACCACTGTACGTCAATATGTCACTTTAATTGACTTGTATGATCTTGATCAGTTGCTGGCTGTTAATGTTCAGACATAATGAATACTGACTCTCAGTTAAAACTGCTATTCAGACCAGTAACTTTCAAGTCGAAGTTCATTTTTTGTCCCCTCACTAATAAATGTGTACCAGCTGATATGTTTTAGAAAATGCTATTACTTGAAGTTGAGAAACTTTTATAAGATAGTAAAAAGGATGGGCCATATAACCTACCCTGGTTAGAGAGGCAAGAAGTGCAACAATTTAGTAACCTGCAAGGCATTATTAAGCCCTCTGACAAGAGTGGGGATGTGGCACTCATGAAAGAAAATGACTGCAGAAGAAAGGAAATACAATTGCTTGAAGATAGAGACACTTAATGCCCATTGCCAGGTAATCCAACAAGAAAGTACCACTCAGAACTGATTGATCTGATTGACAATGCCATCTTTCATCTTTAGGAATTGGATTATGCACAAAGAGGTTGCTTTCTTCAAAATAGCCTACTAAATTGAGCCTACATATTACATAAGATCATACAAATCTGAGACCCTCCAGGACATCCTTTTGTCTTCGGCGTGGGGTGTCAGACCCAAAACCTAATAACCTTTTTTTTTTAAATATCTTTTTTTTAACAACCTCTGGTCTCAGATCTGGGATCCCAAATCTCAAACACAATGGACCTCCTGGACAAACTGAAGGGTTTTGTGTGGCAGTCAGACTATCAATGGCTCAGAATATACATTACAGACCCAATATTTAAACTGAGCCCAGAAAGTGTGCAAGTGTTTGCACCATGCAACTGAGTTGTGCTGGAGAGCAAATGTGCTATATTCAAACCAGATGTGCAATTGTGCATCCCACTGAGTATAGTAAAAGATGTAGGCAGCACAAATTGGGGACACCGAGGATGCACCAGCACACATCCCCCTGCACAGTCTGAATACCTGGAATGGGGATGCACCGAGCTGAAATGGGGATGCACCGAGCACAAATTCCAGATATTCAGACCGACATGGGGCCATAATGCATGCAAGGCACAAATGGAGCCATTTGCACATCATTATGGCCCCATTTGCATGTCTGAGCAGGGATGCACCTGTCAGAATGCTCCAGGTGCCCTGCAACTTCCCTGTTATGTAAAGCACTCTGCATCTCCCCCGTAGTCTAGTGCCTCCCCTAACCCCAATCACAAAAGATGTAATCCTAGCCAACACATCCTTGGTAGGCTAGTACCCCCTTCCCAGCCCTGATCATAATGGAAACAAGATATCTGTATAATTCACTGGTAGTCCACTGCCCCCCCATCCTGTGCTGCTGGCTGGCCTTTTGTACTGGGCTCCTGCCCGCAGTGCCTTTTTTGCTGCCCACAAAGAAATCCACAGCAGTCACGATACAGCTCTGTTGAGGTCACTCGATCCCTCTGTCTCACTCACTCATTCTGTTTCTCCTGGTGCTGCAGGCTGCCCTTTTGTACTGGGCTCCTTCCTCTGTTGGTGCCTTTTTCTGCCCACAAAGAAATCTGCAGCAGTCCTGACAGAGCTCCGTTGAGCTCGCTCATTCCCCGCTCTCACTCGCTCATTCTGTTTCTGCCACTGCTCCAGGCTGCCCTTTTGTACTGGGCTCCTGCCTGCATTGCTACCTTCTTTTGCCCACAAAGAAATCTGCAGCAGTCACAATAGAGCTTCATTGAGCTTGCTCACTCCTCCTCTCTCTCACTCATTCTGTTTCTCCTGCTGCTGCAGGTTGCCCTTTTGTACTGGGCCCCTATGTGCATTGCTGCCTTTTTCTGCCCACAAAGAAATCTGCAGCAGTCCCAACACAGCTCCGTTGAGCTCGCTCACTCGCCTTCTCTCACTCGCTCATTGTATTTCTTCTGACACTGCAGGCTACCCTTTTGTACTGGGCTCCTGCCTGCTTTGGCAGCTTTTTCTGCCCACAAAGAAATCTGCAGCTGTCCCAACAGAGCTCCATTGAGGTCACTCACTCCACCTGCCTTACATGCTCACTCTGTTTCTCTGGTGCTGCAGGCTGCCCTTTATTACTGGGTTTCTGCCTCTGCTGGCACCTTTTTCTGCCCACAAAGAAATCTGCAGCACTCCTGACAGAGCCCCGTTGACCTCACTCACTCTCCCCTCTCACTCACTCATTCCATTTCTGCTGGTGCTGCAGGCTGCTCTTTTGTATGGGGCTTCTACATGCGTTGCCGCCCTTTTCTGCCCACAAAGAAATCTGCAACAGTTATGCTAGAGCTCCACTGAGCTCACACCCTCTCCCTCTCTCAGTCGCTTGTTCTGTTTCTTCCGCTGCTGCAGGCTGCCCTTTTGTACTGGGCCACTGTGTGTGTTGTTGCCTTTTTTTGCAGACAAAGAAATCTGCAGCAGTGCTAACAGATAGAGATACTTAATGCCCATTGCCAGGTAATCCAACAAGAAAGTATCAGTCAGAACTGATTGATCTGATTGACAATACCATCTTTCATCTTTAAGAATTGGATTATGCACAAAGAGGTTGCTTTCTTCAAAATAGCCTACTAAATTGAGCCTACATATTACATAAGATCATACAAATCTGAGACCCTCCAGGACATCCTTTTGTCTGTGGCGTGGGACGTCTGACCCAAAACCTAATAACCTTTTTTTTTTAAATATCTTTTTTTTAACAACCTCTGGTCTCAGATCTGGGATCCCAAATCTCAAACACAATGGACCTCCTGGACAAACTGAAGGGTTTTGTGTGGCAGTCAGACTATCAATGGCTCAGAATATACATTACAGACCCAATATTTAAACTGAGCCCAGAAAGTGTGCAAGTGTTTGCACCATGCAACTGAGTTGCTGGAGAGCAAATGTGCTATATTCAAACCAGATGTGCAATTGTGCATCCCATTGAGTATAGTAAAAGATGTAGGCAGCACAAATTGGGGACACCGAGGATGCACAAGCACATCCCCCTGCACAGTCTGAATACCTGGAATGGGGATGCACCGAGCACAGATTCCAGATATTCAGACCGACATGGGGCCATAATACGTGCAAAGCACAAATGGGGCCATTTGCACATCATTATGGCCCCATTTGCATGTCTGAGCAGGGATGCACCTGTCAGAATGCTCCAGGTGCCCTGCAACTTCCCTGTTATGTAAAGCACTCTGCATCTCCCTGTAGTCTTGTGCCCCCCCAACCCCAATCACAAAAGATGTAGTCCTAGCCAACACATCCTTGGTAGGCTAGTACCCCCCTCCCAGCTCTGATCATAATGGAAACAACACATCTGTATAATTCACTGGTAGTCCAGTGGCCCCCCATCCTGTACCTGACCCTAATGCAATACACAATAATCCTCCCTGATATTCGCTGGTAGTCTAGTGTCCCCTTCTCCCATTCCTGATCCCGAAATAATATAGAAGAAACATCCCTGATTTTTCCTGGTAGTCCAGTGGTACCCCCTCCCATCCATGAACCATGACTGTGGTGAAGAAATAGTCCTGAACCCACCCTGGTAGTCTAGTGAATCCCCCACCCAATGAGAGACCCCCACCCCACCAGCTCCCCTGTCCCAGCATGGTCATCATGCCAGTGTGCAGCACAACTCACCCGCACAACACCATGGCTGCCGCTGACTGAGCTATCACAGAATGACAGCTTATAAAAGCAAAATACCACTGATCAACACTGTTGACCAATGGGCTTGCAGTGTGTACTGTAAGCTTTCATTCACAAAGTTGTCAAATTTTTTTTCATCGGGGTTGTGTATGGGGGTTGGGGCACTGGACAACCAGGGAATTATTGGGATGTGTTGTTTCTGTTATGATCAGAGGTGGGAGAAGGGTACCACTAGACTATCAGGGTGGATCTTTCTGTTACTGCATACTAGGGACAAGGTTCATGACTCAGAGGGAGGGCCACTGGACTACCATGGTATTTTGAAGATGTTACTGTGCATCACTTTTGGGGTTTGGTATGGAGGGGCCACTAGACTACCAGGGATATATGTGTGTTCACATTTGTATTTCTGATTGAGGATGGGGGTCTAGCCACCCAGGAGCTGGTGCTACTGTGTTGTGCTGTGCAGTACAACTGCCCACCTGTGGGTGGCTAACAGTTAGGTCTGTTTGTAACACACTTAACTTTGTGCAGCACATATCCGCGATGTGCGGGCTAGCTGCGCCACACATCTCAGCTGAATTTCTCGATGTGCCACATATGCATGGGAATGTCCCCTCCTTATGTGCTGCATACATCATCTTTGCACTGCAATGCATCCAGAATTGCATGGCACATCCATGCCTTTTGAATATGTCCGTTGGGGGGAGTTCCTGGGGATGCGCTGACACAACGTAGTTACGCGAGGCACATCTCCTTCGAATATCTGTGCCTACTAGTCTATACTGTACATTGTTTCCCCACAGCAAGAGCTTGGAGACAGTGCAGCATTTAATTCTGTGACAAAGGGGCTGGCCTGTCTGCACAGCAGTAGTGCTACTGCTCATGACACTGGTGACCTAAGTTTGGAAATGAGCTTGGATTGTCAGGGATCGATGAGGGTCTGAGGCTTGAGTATCCCAGGGGGTACTCTGCTCTGGGAAGGGAGTGCTCCATCCTCTGCCACAATTCTACCACCTGGGTGACCACAAGTGGTAGTATGACAGGAAATACTTACGGGAGGGTGGGGATGTTGCTGACATTGGCAGGCAGATGTATGCATAGTGTGGTTGGGCCTGCCTAGATGTCCATGCATGTGACGTCCCCAGGGGATGGAAGAAAAACAAAGGGGAATGTGGTCCCAAGAAGTCTGTGATGATGGCCACAGTACATCCCAGGACTCTGCCTCCTTAAGTATCAATCACCATATGATAAGACATAGAGGGTAAGTGGTAGCTCTTCCCATCTTGTCCCCACTTTAGGGGTATAGCCAAGGCTAGATGGAGGAAGGTGACCAGAATTGATGGAGGATGAGGCATCAAGAGGTGACAGGCAGGACCCAAGGAATATGAGTAGATGGTACAGAGAGGGCAAACAAAACACGTGACATGCAGCCACAGATAAACATGCCTACTTTCTTCCACCTAAAGGCCCTGGAGTTTGTTAGCAGTTTCTTAGTTTCACCACTCTCACTTTAAGAGAGTGTGCTCAAATGACACACTGCATCCTGGTACTCCAAGCTCTGAGGATGACTGCTCATTCAGTCGATATGTAAGCTTTCCAGGAAGTGGTTTGGGTAGCTAGCCTGCATGGCAGATTGCGCACCTGAGTTTCAGTCCTTTTTGGCGATTTGTGGTTATATGCATTCCTGGTATACATGTTCAGGCTTTTCAGCCACAAGAGAAAGTTTTCAGTTTGAAATAAACTTTGGAGTCAGCATTTTTTGCACCACAGTGACTGGGATGGCTTGTGGGTAAAGTAAAGCATTACTTTTGTTTTTGCAGCCTATTTACATCTGTAACAGGTTCCCATATTACTCTCTAGCACTGTATTTGGGTTACATAGTTTTTCAGCCTGTGTTTTATTGTCACTTTTTATAGTTGTGTTAATAAAGGTGATTTACGTTTGAAACTTGCTAGTTCTCTAAGATCCCTTTACTGAGTTAAAGTGCTGACCTCACGTCTGTTATAGCTTCTATGTATAAAACCTTTCTGGCACCTACCTTGTTTTAGCTCTGAGGTATTTTGCACTCCCTTGAGGCATTTTTTGGCTGTTAGTAGCCCCCGACACTCACAATTGTAGTAGTCTACTAAGTTTTCTTTCTAAAATCAGGTGAGAAAAACATACAAGGGATTGCCCACCAGTTGAGATACGCTAGACTAATGAAAGGACCAAAAGCAACAGGCAGCTGCAACACACATTTTTTAGTGCCAACAATAAACAGAATAGGACTCACATAGCTGAGTCGGCACATAAACTCCATCCAACAGATGAGTCCAAGGATTCAAAAAGATATCATCTGAAAGGCTTTATTGTATCCACTGGAAAGGTTGCAAAATGCACAAGTGGAGCACGTGGCAGCACCACAATGGCGTTCCCCTCCCCAAGGACAGAAATCTCACGTCGATCATTTTCATGCAATAGCGATTCCTCAAGACTGGTGAGATTTCAAATTACAGCTAATTTTTAAAGTGCTCATTTAAAGTGACTATGCTAGAAGGTGCAATGTTGTGCTGCATATAATATAATAAAAAAATATGTAATAAAGTGCAAAACCAGGCAAGTAAAGTGTACCGATAGAAATACAATGGGTGCAATAAAAAAAAAAGAGGTTTAAAAACATCCTAAAATTACTGTTGATGTGTCCTTGTTGGTATGAACTATGAAGATAACAAAATGATTTCTTGATGAACTATTGTTGGTTCAACATGCATAAATGCTGCAATATAAACAACAATAGAAATAAATACATATTCATACACTAAATACTTATCATGGTACGAAAATACAACAATTCCTTACCCAAATACAGTTTAGAAAGGCATTCTAAACCCTTCATGATAATGACATTACTTATGGAGCATGAATAATTATGTCTCAGTTCATTGCAAGGCAATTGTATCTCTTATCATGGATATTTCTAAACATCAAAAATTATATTCATATTTTAAACTGATGCAAAACATTCAAGGATAAAACAAGTTTGTTACTGGAGACATATAAAACATGACAAAGAGTACATGGCAGTGATATGAACATAACTGAATATCCTAGTTCATTTTGTGCCCACACGTGTGTAAGTATGGGACCAACTGAAAATGTTCATTTAAGCCAGGCCATTCATGGCTCTTTAAAGTAAATTGCCAAAAGGTTTCTCTCTTTAGATTCCTATTATCCAAGTTTCCACCTCTAAACTTTTGAAAAACTGTTCTGTATTCTTTGGAAATGGAAACTGTGACTCGTTCCTTCTTCCTCACAGAGCTGCACAAGTGCGCTGGTGCCATCCATTTTCTGGATATTACAGATATGTTGGCCTATCCTTTTGGTTTTTCCAACATAAAATGAGGCACAGGAATCATAAGTTGCTAGGTATATTATGTTTGTTGTTGTACATGTTATGAAATATTTTATTTGATAACTGTCTGATAATTGGATGTTGAAATTTGGTTCCTGTTTTAATATAAGGACAAGTACAATTTCCATGTCTGTGGGTACCAGGATTCAATGAGGGTCCCATTTTCTCAGGTTTGCCCCAATAAGTGCTGTGCACAAATTCATCTCTCATATTAGTACCTCTCCTGTATACAATTTGTGGTTTAGACAGTGTTATCATGTCTAATTTCTTTTCTGTTTTTAGGATATGCTAGCTATCCATAATAATGTTTTCACAAAGTGCACTTGTGGAGAAAAGTTGTAATAAACAAGCATTTGTCAATGCCAAATGTTGATTGCATTGGTCCGTTGAGCTCGCTCACTGGCCCTCTGTCACTCACTTGTTCTGTTTCTCCTGGTGCTGCAGGCTGCCCTTTTGTATTGGGCTCCTGCCTGCATTGGCATCCTTTTCTGTCCACAAAGAAATCTGCAGCTGGCCCAACAGAGCTCCGTTGAGGTGGGTCACTTCCCCCTCTGACTTGCTCATTCTATTTCTCCTGGAGCTGCAGGCTGGCCTTTTGAACTGGGCTCCTGCCTCTGTTGATGGCTTTTTCTGCCCACAAAGAAATCTGCATTAGTCCCAACACAGGTCAATTGAGCTTGCTCACTCCCCCCCTCTGTCACTTGCTCATTCCATTTCTGCCAGCGCTGCAGGCTGGCCTTTTGTACTGGGCTCCTGTATGCGTTGCCATCTTTTTCTGCCCACAAAGAAATCCACAGCAGTCATGATAGAACTCCATTGAGCTCGCTCACTCCCCCTCTCTCACTCGCTCGTTCTGTTTCTCCTGCTGCTGCAGGCTGCCCTTTTGTACTGGGCCCCTGGGTGCATTGCTGCCTTATTCTGCCCACAAAGAAATCTGCAGCAGTCCCAACAGAGCTCTGTTGAGCTCACTTACTCCCCTTCCCTCACTCACACATTCTGTGTCTCCCGCTGGTTCAGCTTGTTCTTTTGTACTGGGCTCCTGCCTGCGTTGGCGGCTTATTCTGCCCACAAAAAAATCTGCAGCAGTCTCAACACAGCCCCATTGAGCTTACTCCCCCTCTCTCACGTTCTCATTCCATTTCGGCCTTTTGTACTGGGTTCCTGACTGCGTTGCTGCCTTTTTCTGCCCACAAATAAATTCACAGCAGTCATGATAGAGCTCCGTTGAGGTTGCTCACTCCCCCGTCTCACTTGCTCATTCTGTTTCTCCTGGCGCTGCAGGCTGTAGTTTTGTAGTTGGCTCCTGCCTCTGTTGGTGCCTTTTTATGCCCACAAAGAAATCTGCAGCAGTCCCAACAGAGCTCCGTTGAGCTTGATTACTCCCCACTCTCTCTCACTCGTTCTGTTTGTCCTGCTGCTGCAGGCTGCCCTTTTGTACTGGGCTCCAGCATGCATTACTGCCTTTTCTGCCCACAAAGACATCCACAGCAGTCCCAACAGAACTCCGTTGAGCTCACTCATGCCCCCTCCCTCACTCGCTCCTTCTGTGTCTCATGCTGCTGCAGGCTGCCCTTTTGTACTGGGCTTCTGCCTGTGTTGGCACCTTTTTTTGCCCATAAAGAAATCTGCAGCTGTCCCGACAGAGCTCCATTGAGGTTGCTCACTCCGCCTGTCTCACTCGCTCATTCTGTTCCTCCTGGTGCTGCAGGCTGCCATTTTGTAGTTGGCTCATGCCTCTGTTGGTGCCTTTTTCTGCACACATCTGCAGCAGTCCTTACAGAGCTCCTTTGAGCTTGCTCACTCCCCCTCTCCCACTCACTCACTCATTCTGTTTCTGCCAGTGCTGCAGGCTGCCCTTTTGTACTGGGTTCCTGCCTGCATTGCCGCCTTCTTCTGCCCACAAAGAAATCTTCAACAGTCACGATACAGCTCCATTGACCTCGCACACTCCCTCCCTCCCCCTCCCTCACTCGCTCATTCTGTGTCTCCCGCTGCTGCAGGCTGCCCTTTTGTATTGGGTTCCTGCTTGCATTGATATCTTTTTCTGCCCACAAGGAGATCTGCAACAGTCCTAACACAGTTCCGTTGAGGTTGCTCACTCCCCCTCTGTCACTTGCTCATTCTGATTCTGTGGGCGCTGTAGGCTGGCCTTTTATACTAGGCTACTATCTGCATTGCTGCCTTTTCCTACCCACAAAAAATCCACAGCAGTCATGATAGACCTCCGTTGAGCACGCTCACTCCCCCTCCCTCACTCGCTCATTCTGTTTCTGCCAGTGCTGCTGGCTGGCCTTTTGTACTGGGCTCCTGCCTGCATTGCCACCTTTTGCTGCCTTCAAAGAAATCCACAGCAGTCATGATACAGCTCTGTTGAGGTCGCTCAATCCCTCTGTCTCACTCACTCATTCTGTTTCTCCTGGTGCTGCAGGCTGCCCTTTTGTACTGGGCTCCTTCCTCTGTTGGTGCCTTTTTCTGCCCACAAAGAAATCTGCAGCAGTCCTGACAGAGCTCCGTTGAGCTCACTCATTCCCCGCTCTCACTCGCTCATTCTGTTTCTGCCACCGCTCCAGGCTGCCCTTTTGTACTGGGCTCCTGCCTGCATTGCTACCTTCTTTTGCCAACAAAGAAATCTGCAGCAGTCATAATAGAGCTTCGTTGAGCTTGCTCACTCCTCCTCTCTCTCACTCATTCTGTTTCTCCCGCTGCTGCAGGTTGCCCTTTTGTACTGGGCCTCCTACGTGCATTGCTGCCTTTTTCTGCCCACAGAGAAATCTGCAGCAGTCCCAACACAGCTCCGTTGAGCTCGCTCACTCACCTTCTCTCACTCGCTCATTATATTTCTTCCGACACTGCAGGCTACCCTTTTGTACTGGGCTCCTGCCTGCTTTGGCAGCTTTTTCTGCCCACAAAGAAATCTGCAGCTGTCCCGACAGAGCTCCATTGAGGTCACTCACTCCACCTGCCTTACATGCTCACTCTGTTTCTCTGGTGCTGCAGGTTGCCCTTTTTTACTGGGTTTCTGCCTCTGCTGGCACCTTTTTCTGCCCACAAAGAAATCTGCAGCACTCCTGACAGAGCCTCGTTCACCTCACTCACTCCCCCCTCTCACTCACTCATTCCGTTTCTGCTGGCGCTGCAGGCTGCTCTTTTGTATGGGGCTTCTACATGCGTTGCCGCCCTATTCTGCCCACAAAGAAATCTGCAGCAGTCATGCTAGAGCTCCACTGAGCTCGCACCCTCTCCCTCTCTCAGTCGCTTGTTCTGTTTCTTCCGCTGCTGCAGGCTGCCCTTTTGTACTGGGCCACTGTGTGTATTGTTACCTTTTTTTGCAGACAAAGAAATCTGCAGCAGTGCCAACAGAGCTCTGTTGAGCTCACTCACTCCCCCTCCCTCACTCGCTCATTCTGTGTCTCCTGGCACTGCAGGATGCCCTTTTGTACTGGGCTCCTGCCTGCATTGGCACCTTTTCCTGCACACAAAGAAATCCACAGCAGTCCTGACACAGCTCAGTTGAGTTCAGTCACTCCCCCTCTCTCACTCGCTTGATCCTAATCTGTCCCAAACACTGATTTCCAACAGCGACTGTGGTATTCTGCGCTGGAAGCACAAAAACAAATTTCAGCCAGGATGTGAAAAATGACAGCTGTGCTGTTCATAAGGAGGTGTGGAAAAATACCAGTATTGATATTGTGGCATGAAAATATTACTAATTTGCGAAGCTACAAGGGTGCGTGGAAACTGCACACGGCACGCTTGTAACACAGTCATTTTGTAGAGTTTCATCACAAAATTTTCAACATAGGCATTTTAGCACCTCTGCTCATGAACAGTGTCAGTGTGATTTTCTTAATGTGTCACAAACACTGATTTCCCACAACAGCCACGCTATTATGCGCCAGAAGAGCGAAAACACATTTCAGCCAGGATGTGAAAAATTACAGCTGTACTGTTCATAAGGAGGTATGGAAAAATGGCAATGTTGAAAAGCTGGAGTGAAAATATTGCAAAGTTGCGAAGGTATGAGAGTGCATGTAAACTGTGAAATGCATGCTCATAGCACACTAATTTTATGGACTTTCGTCACCAAATTTTCAACATAGGCATTTTAGGACTTCTGCTAATAAACGGTGTCACTGTCATTTTCATAATGTGTCCCGAACATGGATTTGCCACAGTGACCATGCTATCCTGCACTGGAAGTGCGAAAACACATTTTGAACAGGATCTAAAAAAATGACAGCTGTATTTTTCATAAGGAGGTGCAGAACAATGGCAATGTTGAAAATCTGGAGAGAAAATATACATTCGCGAACTTACGAGCTTCCGTGCAAACTGCACAATGCACGCTTGTAACACAGTCATTATGTTTGCTTGCACGCATGTGCAAGAAACATAGTGCCATCATCCGAGATTTTGGAGGTGTGTCACCTCCTCCTCCAATTCAGTCAGTATGTTGGCAGGCGCGGCCCCTGTAAGCCAATGCATGCTGGAGCTGTCTATGACAAGCTCCAAAATGCAGTGGCATACAGTTGAAAGGGGGAGCTATGCTTCAGTGAGCAGCGATAAGATATCACTTGCTCATGCGCAGCTCCCCTACACACACACACACACACACACACACAGAAATGCATGCGTACTGCGTGCTGCCCCCCCGCACACACATATAGCGGATGGGAGTGCCCAATCCCCCATCAGCTTGTGCTGCGTTCCCCCCAAAGCCTTCCACATGCCATGCTGGGTGCCCACCCCAGCATGGCAACTCAAAGAATAGCCAATGGGGGTGCCCAATCCCCCGTCGGCTCCCTGTCCTCAGCCCCCAGTACTGGGTGCCATGTTGGGAGCCCACCCCAGTGTGGCAACTGATCATATGGCTGACGGGGTGCCCAATCCATCAGCTCCACGGCCCCAGCCTGTCCTTGTGCCATGCTGGGAGCCCACCCAGCGTGGCAAATATCCCACATTGTCTTTTTTATCTGCAAAATAAAAATGGTCCCACGGTGCTTCTCCCAGCCCCCACAACCCGCACCCACCCACTCGCACCCTGCCTCCCACACCCCCCTCACCCCATACTTACCTCCAGAGCTCGGCGCGATGATCTTCGGTGGACCAGGAACATGTCTGCACTCTTCAAAGCTGACTGAGAACTGAGGAAATGCCGGTTAGCTGCATAATGGGCTAGATAGGGTTTTTTCCAACTTTATTGCATATCTCAGGCATTTTTGGGAATTTTTGCCCCAAATTTCAACATGGGGTTGTTGGTACCCCTTCTCATGAATGATGTCACTGTCATGGCATTATTCGGGCCCAAAGGGTGATTTTGCAGTCACTGCACAGTCACTGCACGAAATCACCTTTTGGGCCTGAATAACGCCATGACAGTGACATCATTCATGAGAAGGGGTCCCAAAAACCCCATGTTGAAAATTCCAAAAAATGACTGTTTTACGAGTGTGCGTTGTGCAGTTCCTATGCAGGCTTGTAAGTTAGTGAATTTTCAATATTTTCACTCCAGATTTTCAACATTGTCATTTTACCACACCTTCTTATGAGTAGTACAGCTGTCATTTTTCACATCTCACCCAAAATGTGTTTCCGCCCATATAACGCACAATGGCGCAGTCGGTGTGCGAAATCAATGTACAGGACAAATTAAGAAAATCACAGTGACACTGTTCATGAGCAGAGGTCTTAAAATGGCTATGTTGAAAATTTGGTAAAAAAATTCCAAAAAAATTACTGTTTTACGAGCGTGTGTTGTACAATTCCTACTCATACTCGTAAGTTCACAATTTTCAATGTTTTCACTCCAGATTTTCAACATTGCCATTTTACCACACCTTCTTATGAGTAGTATAGCTGCCATTTTTCACATCTCACCCAAAACGTGTTTCTGCCCATGTAGCGCACAATGGCGCAGTCGGTGTTCGAAATCAATGTACGGGACAAATTAAGAAAATCACAGTGACACTGTTCATGAGCAGAGGTCTTAAAGTAACTATATTGAAAATTTGGTGCAAAAATTCTAAAAATTACTGTTTTATAGCGTGCATTGCGCAGTTCCTATGCATGCTTTCGTTAAGTTCAATTTAGTATTTTCACTCCAGATTTTCAACATTGCCATTTTATTACACTTCCTTATGAACAGTACAGCTGCCATTTTTCATGTTGCCCAAAATGTGTTTTGCACATGTAGCGTACAATGTTGCTGTTGGTGTGCGAAAGCAATGTTTAGGACAGATTAAGAAAATCACAGTTACACTGTTCATGAGCAGAGGTCTTAAAATGGCTATGTTGAGAATTTGGTGACAAAATTCCTTAAAATGACTGTGTTATGAGTGAGCATTGCACAGTTTCCATGCACCCTCATAACTTCATGCCTTTGTAATATTTTCAGTCCAGATTTTCACCAGTGGCATTTTTCCACACTTCCTTATGAACAGTACAGCTGTCATTTTTCACAACATGGCTGAAGTGTGTTTTCACACTCTCAGCGCAGAGATGTGTGGTCGCTGTGGGAAATCATTGTTCGGCACAGCTAAAGAAAATCACAGTGACACTGTTCATGATCGAAGGCACCAAAATGCCTGAGTTGACAATCTGCTGTAAAAAATCCCCAACCTAATTATATTATGGGTGTGCGTTGCACAGTTTCTATGTACGCTCGTGACTTCACCATTTTTTTTAATATTTTTACTGCAGATTTGCAACATTGCCATTTTTTACACCTCCCCATGAACAGTACAGCTGTCATTTTTTACATCCTGTTCAGAATGTTTTTGCACCTGTGGTGCTAAATGCTGTACTTGCTGTGCATAAGCAGCTCTCGGCTAACAAACTGATATTCCCCCTGTTCATGAGGTGCGGTCACAAAAAAAAAAGGTTGAAAATTTTGAGTGAAAATACCAATGAATGCCTGAGGTATTAGGGTTTCCAACCATAATGCCCAACCCTGTAGAGAATGACAGGCATCAGGGGTGTGACTTGGGATTCTTGCCTGTAATGCTCATACCATTCCACACCCTGCAGCCAGTGAGAGGCATCGAGGTATGCCTTGGACTCTTCGGCCTCAAAGTTCACCCCATTCTCCTATACTGCACCCATCTCACTGTATTTCCTAATGAAATGGGGTGTGCATAAGGGCCAAAGACCCCAAGGAACACAGTGACACTTGTCAGTGTCTGCAAGGTGGGGTGTGGTGAAATGGCGTGGCCGTTATGCCTGATGACCCAAACACACACCCCAATGCCTGTCACTCTCTGCAGGGTAGTGGTGGGGTTGGTTTCAGTTCAATACTTCACTGCCATTCCTATTACATAGCTCTGTAACTTCTACACTACCACTGCCAATGCCAGTAAGCAAACATTCGGCATTGACAAATGCTTGTTTTATGGAGTATCGGCACCAAACTTTCAGCATAGACATTTTAGGACCTCTGCTCATGAACAGTGTCACTGTCAATTTTGTAATCTGTTCTGAATACTGATTTCCCACAATGACTGCGCTATTCTGTGCCAGAAGTGCGAAAACACATTTCAACCAGCATGTGAAAAGTGACAGCTGTACTGTTCACAAGGAGGTGCAGAAAAATGCTAATGTTGAAAATCTGGCATGAAAATAATGCAAATTCACAAAGGTATGTGCATGCATAGCAACTGTGCAATGCACGCTTGTAAAACAGTATTTTTTGGGATTTTTTCCACCAAATTTGCAACATAGGCTTTTTGAGAGTCCACCTCATGAACGCTGGCAGTGTCATGTCGTTTCGTTAATCTGTCCCGAAAGGTGACTCAGAGAAGTGACCGCAAAATCACCTTTCAGGGCCAATTAACACCATGACAGTGGCAGAATTCATGAGGAGGGGTCCCAAAACCCCATTGTTGAAAATGTGGTGCCAAAATTCCCAAAAATGACCGAGATATGCATCAAAGTTGAAAACCCCCTATTTATTCCATTATACAGCTTACCAGCATTTCCTCTGTTCACGGTTGTCTTTGAAGAGTGCAGTCGTGTTCCCGGTCCACTGAAGATTGTCGTGCCAGACTCCGGAGGTAAGTATGAGGTGAGGGTGTGTGCAGGGAGGCAGGGTGCACAGTGGGTAGCCGCGGGTTGCAGGAGGGGGGCAAGGAGACCAGCGAGGGACCGTTTCCTTTTTTCACAGAAAAAAAAAAAAACAGCATGGGACCATTTATTTTTTCATGGGATGTGGCACACTGGCATGGGCTCCCAGCATACCAATGGATTCTTTTTTGGGGGGGCAGCTGTAGCCAATAGGGGACTGGGGACCCCTGTCAGCATACAATAAAGGGGTCACATCATGCCGATGGAGTTGGGCACCCCATTGGCACACAACAAAAGCGGGGGGGTGACATACTGATGGGGATTGGACACCCCATCGGCACATACTGGTATGGGGGGGTCTCATGAGCCAAGTGGGATTGGGCACCCCCCTCGGCACACAAGAACTTGTGGGGGGGAAATATGCTGACGGGGATTGGGCACCCCCCTCGGCCAAACAAATGGGAGGGGATATGATGCTGAGGGGGAATGGGCATGCGCTATGCAAACAGGTGGGGAATGCAAGGGAGCCCTGCAATGAGGGGTCACTCCCTCATTACAGCGGATAATGCTGCAATGATAAGGCGGCCTCTGATTGCAGTGGCTAAAACTTCTCAAGGTTGTGGCACACTGGCTGAACTAGTGTCAGTTGTAGCATGCCATGCCATTGGGGAAAGCGGGCCAAGCCTTTAAAGGCTGTGGGGGCATTGACCACAACAGTACCGAGCCTCCACTACTTGGGGATTATAAGAACAACAGAATTATGCATTAAGCAGGTTAGCAAGAGGAAAAGGAAGAGGAGACCATTATGGTTTTCCAAAGAGGTAGCAAAGAAAGTGAAAGCCAAAAAGATTGCATTCAGGCAATACAAAAAGACACAGGCAGAAGGGGATAGGGAGAAGTACCAGGAGAAACAAAGGGAGGCAGGGAAGTCAGTAAGGGAAGCCAAAGCTCAGACAGAAGAACACATTGCAAAATCAGTGGGTAAAGGGACAAAACCTTTTACAGGTACATAAGTGAAAAAGAAAGACAAAGGAGGATAGTGAGACTGAAGGGGAGGATGGGAGCAGCGTGGAGGATGACAACAGTAAAGCTGACATATTGAACAGGTATTTCTGCTCAGTCTTTACTAAGGAAGAGGGGGTAATGGGTCTGAAGGAGTACAAGGGTGAGAATGGTGGAAAATGGACACAAGTCCCTTTACACGAAAGGGTCCTGAAGGAACTGGAAGTAATAAGAGCTGATAAAGCAATGGGGCCAGATGGGGTGCACCCAGGTCCTTAAAGAACTAAGAAAGGTGGTGGCTGAACCTCTGGCTATCCTGTTCAGCCAATCACTGGAAACAGGGAGGTACCCAAAGACTGGAGGACAGCAGATGTAGTCCCCTTATACAAAAGTGGGAACAAAGAGGAAGCAGGGAACTACAGACCAGTCAGCCTCACCTCGGTAGTGGGAAAGATCATGGAAGCACTACTGAAGGAGATTGGTGGAACATCTGGTTGTCAATGGACTACAGGACCCAAGGCAGCATGGTTTCACCAGGGGGAGGTCATGTCAGACCAACCTCATTGAATTTTTTGACTGGGTGACTAGGGAGGTGGATCAGGGGAGGGCAGTGGACATGGCCTATCTGGATTTCAGCAAGGCCTTTGACACTGTGCCACATAGAAGACTATTACACAAACTGGGGAATATGGGTGTGGGCAGGACAGTAGTGTGGTGGGTAGGTAACTGGCTGGGTGGCAGGACACAGAGGGTGGTGGTAAATGGCTGTCACTCCACAGAGGGAAGAGTGACCAGTGGGGTACCACAGGGATTAGTGCTGGGACGGTCCTATTCAACATCTTCATCAGTGACATTGCAGAGGATCTAGAGGCAGAATTTCACTGTTAGCTGATGACACAAAGCTCTGTAACAGAGTAGACACACCAGAGGGTGTAGACAGAATGAGAAGGGACCTGCAGAAACTTGAAGAATGGTCAAGGGTTTGGCAGTTGAAATTCAATGCAAAGAAGTGCAAGATAATGCATATGGGGCACAAAAACCCTGGCACAATATATCAGTTGGAGGTGAGGATATAGCATGCACCAAGCAGGAAAGGGATCTTGGGGTTGTCATCTCTGATGACCTCAAGGTAGGGAAACAGTGTGACAAGGCATCAGGTAAAGCAAATAGGATGCTGGGATGTATTGGCAGGGGCATCACCAGCAGGAAAAGGGAGGTTATAATTCCACTATACAAGACACTAGTGAGGCCCCACCTGGAGTACAGTGTACAGTTCTGGAGACCATACCTACGTAAGGACATAGACAGGGTAGAAAGGTTCAGAGGAGGGCAACAAAGATGGTGCAAGGTTGCATCACAAGTCCTATGAAGACAGGTTGAAGGAACTGAACATGTACTCCTGGAGGAGAGGAGGGAGAGAGGATATGATAGAGACATACAAGTATCTTACAGGGAGGAACAGGGTGCAGGAAAACACTATTTTTAAGCGAAAAAGATGTTTCAGGACTAGAGGGCATGGGATGAAGTTGGAGGGAGGACGATTCAGAGGAAACATGAGAAAGAATTTCTTCACAGAACGGGTGGTGGACAAGTGGAACACCCTGCCAGAGGAAGTGGTGGTGGCTTAAACAATCACGGGATTTAAGAATGCATGGGATAGACATAAAGGAATTCTAGAGGTCAGGGGTAAGGGGAAATAGACTTCTAGGAAAACAAACTGAACTTACAAGCTCAAATGGGCAGACTAGGTGGGCCATAGGCCCTTATCTGCCGACACTGTCTATGTATCTATGTACTTGCTTCTGGCTACCTGCCGCAATATGTTTCTTGTGCATGCACACAATCAACATAAGGAGGGGGGTCCTCTGGTTGTCAAATGTATTTGGTTAATGTTTTCTTTTTGGCAATAATGAGCTTTCTCTGTCCATAAGATCTGTTTTTCCTTTGCTGTCTTGAGAATATTGTTATTATATCCTCTTGCCTGTAAACATTTAGTAAATTCACCAGCATGATGTTGAAAATCAGTGTCCAAAGTACAGTTACTCTTTTATCTCAAGAACTGGTCAAAAGGAATATTGTTAGTAACATTAGAGGAATGACAACTTTTGAAATGTAAAATGGAATTCCTTTCTTGTTCTTTTCTATAAATTTCTGTTATGTTGTCCATCTCAGTCTTTTTAACAGTGATGTCCAGAAAATTTACCTGTAGAAGATCAAATGTTACTTTGAATTGAAGGTTCTGATTTGTACTTTTCAAATATTGAATAACATCTTCTAGTTCTGAAGTTGTCCCTTTTCAAATGAGAAAGAGATAATCTCTGTACCTCTTGCAAAAGTCTATTTTGTCTAAATACTTGTCCGCACTATATATAAACAAATAGTTTTTCCCAGGCTGCCATGTACAGTATATAATAGCATAATTAGGGGCCATGGCTGCCCTCATCACAGTCCCATTTGTTTGAATGTAGGTATTTTCCTTAAAGAGAAAGTAATTATATGTTATTAGAAAAGGAGAAAAGCTATATGAGGCTTCTGATTGGCTGAGGAACTTTTCTAGGTGGGCATTTATCAGACAATAAATGCCCACCTGTTAAAAGTACCAGCCCAGCCATCCCCATCACCAAAATCTTTGTGCCCAGCCAGCTCTCTAATTGGCTAAAACCCCTCATCTCCTATTCAAAATATCCGCCATTTTCTTCTCTCGCTCACCAAGAGCTTACTCCAGATGCCCAACCCGATGCCAGTCCACAACACGTTCTCCGTATACAATTGTAAATGTAATCAGTACCCCTGCTGCCTTTCATGGCAAATTTCAAAAAGAAACACACCTTCATTTTTTGCAACTGTGATGTCGCCTTTCTCTTTGCATGCACTGCACAGGCAAAACTCTCTACAGCGCAGTCTCTCCTCACGCTCAAGCAAATGTTCCGACCACATCTTTGAAGCCATTCCTCCACATTCAAGACTCTCGCAGTTTATTAAAACAAAAGAAAAAAACAATCTTTCACACACAACTTCACGGAAATGGACTTTGAACAGCAAGCCACAGTAACTGCTCATAGTGGATCTGATACACGTGGACATGCTAAATAGACTAACAGATTGTACAGATTCAAACATGCATGCCATCGTAGTCGAAGACCCCACCCTGCCTCTGGATTTGAAAGGCAGAAATGGACATCTGTATCTGTGCAGTTTATTAATAACAAACCAGATATACATGAGCACAAAGTACTACACTTGTGGCATAATGAAAAACAAGCATTTGTCAATGCCGAATGTTGATTGCTTTGGTCTGTTGATCTCGCTCACTGCCCCATGTCACTCGCTCATTCTGTTTCTCCCGGTGCTGCAGGCTATTCTTTTGTACTGGGCTCCTGGCTGCATTGGCATGTTTTTCTGCCCACAAAAAAAACTGCAGCTGACCTGACAGAGCTCTGTTGATGTGGGTCACTCCCCCTCTCTCATTCGCTCATTCTGTTTCTGCTGGCGCTGCAGGCTGCCCTTTTATTCGGGGCTCCCATCTCTGTTGCCGGCTTCTTCTGTTCACAAAGAAACATGCCATAGTCCTGACACAGGTCTGTTGAGCTAGCTCAGTCCCCCTCTCTCACTCATTCCATTTCTGCTGGCACTGTAGGCTGGCCTTTTGTACTGGGCTCCTGCCTGCGTTGCCACCTTTTTCTACCCACAAAGCAATGTGCAGCAGTCACGATAGAGGTCTGTTCAGCTCGCTCACTCCCCCTTTCTCACTCACTCATTGTGTTTCTCCCGGCACTGCTGGCTGCCCTTTTGTACTGCATTTCTGCTTGCTTAGGCACGTTTTTCTGTCCAAAAACAAATCTTCTGCTGTCCTGACAGAGCTCCATTGAGGTCGCTCTGTCTACCTGTCTCACTCGTTCATTCTGTTTGTCCTGGTGCTGCAGGCTGCTCTATTGTACTGTGCTTCTGCCTGCATTGGCATGTTTTGCTACCCACAAAGAAATCTGCAGCTGTCCTGACAGAGCTCTGTTGAGGTGGGTCACTTCCCCTCTCTGACTCGCTCATTCTGTTTCTCCTGGTGCTGCAGGCTGCCCTTTTTTACTGGGCTTCTGCTTCTGTTGGTGGCCTTTTCTGTCCACAAAGAAATCTGCAGCAGTCCTGACACAGGTCCGTTGAGGTAGCTCACTTCCCCTCTCTCACTCACTTATTCCATTTCTGCCAGCACTGCAGGCTGGCTTTTAGTACTGGGCTCCTGCCTGCTTTGCCGTCTATTTCTCCCCACAAAGAAATCTACAGCAGTCACGATGGAGCTCCATTGAGCTCGCTCACTCCCCCTCTCTCACTCACTCATTGTGTTTCTCCCAGTGCTGCAGGCTGCCCTTTTGTACTGAGCTTCTGCCTGCATTGGCACCTTTTTCTGCCCACAAAGAAATCTGCAGCTGTCCCGACAGAGCTCTGGTGAGGTCACTCACTCCGCCTGTCTCACTTGCTCATTCTGTTTCTACTGGTGCTGCAGGCTGCCGTAGTGTAGTTGTCTTCTGCCTCTGCTGGTGCCTTTTTCTGCCCACAAAGAGATCTGCAGCAGTCCCGAGAGAGCTCGGTTGAGCTCGCTCACTCCCAGTCTCTCACTTGCTCGTTCCATTTCTGTCTGCCCTGCAGGCTGCCCTTTTGTACTGGTCTCTTGCCTGCATTGCTGCCTTCTTCTGGCCACAAAGAAATCTGCAGCAGTCATGATAGAGCTCCGTTGAGCTTGTTCACTCACTCCCCCTCTCTCACTCTTTTGTTCTGTTTCTTCCGCTGCTGCAAGCTGCACTTTTGTACTGGGCCCTGCATTCATTGCTAGCTTTTTCTGCCCAGAAAGAAATTCACAGCAGTCCCAACAGAGCTCCGTGGAGCTCATTCACTCTCCCTCCCTCACTTACTCATTCTGTGTCTCCTGCTGCTGAAAGCTGCCCTTTTGTACTGGGTTCCTGCCTGCATTGCTACCATTGTCTGCCCACAAAGATACGTGCAGCAGTCCTGACACAGCTCCGTTGAGGTCACTCTCTCCCCCTCTCTCACTAGCTCGTTCCATTTCTGCTGGGCCTGTAGGCAGGCCTTTTGTACTGGGCTCCTGCCAACGTTGTCGCCTTTCCTGCCCACAAAGAAATCTGCAGCAGTCACAATAGACCTCCAGTGAGCTCACTCACTCCCCCTCTCTCACTCGCTCGTTCTGTTTCTCCCAGCACTGCAGGTTGCCCTTTTGTATTGGGCTTCTACCTGTGTTGGCATTTTTTTCTGCCCACAAAGAAATCTGCAGCAGTCCTGACAGAGCTCCATTGACCTCACTCACTCTCCTTGTCTCACTTGCTCGTTCCATTTCTGCTGGCAGTGCAGCCTGCCCTTTTGTACAGGGCCCCTGCCTGCATTGCCACCCTTTTCTGCCCACAAAGAAATCTGCAGTAGTCACTATACAGCTCCGTTGAGTTCGCTCACTCACTCCCCTCTCTCACTCATTCGTTCTGTTTCTCCCACTGCTGCAGGCTGCCCTTTTGTACTGGACCCCTGCATGCATTACTGCCTTTTTCTGCCCACAAAGAAATCTGCAGCAGTCCCGACAGAGCTCCATTGAGCTTGTTCACTCACTCCCCCTCTCTCACTCATTTGTTCTGTTTTTTCTGCTGCTGCAAGCTGCACTTTTGTACTGGGTTCCTGCCTGTGTTGGCTGCTTTTTCCGCCCACAAAGACATCTGCAGCAGTCCTGACACAGCTCTGCAGAGCTCACTTACTCCCCCTCTCTCACTCTCTCATTCCATTTCTGCTCATGCTGCAGGGTGGCCTTTTGTACTGGGCTCCTGCCTGCATTGCTGCCTTTTCCTGCCCACAAACAAATTCGCAGCAGTCACGATAGACCTCTGTTGAGCTAGCTCACTCCCCCTCTCTCACTCACTCATCCTATTTCTCCCCATGCTGCAGGCTGCTCTTTTGTACTGGGCTCCTGCCTGCGTTGCTGCCTTCTTCTGGCCACAAAGAAATCTGCAGCAGTCACGATAGAGCTCCATTGAGCGTGTTCATTCACTCCCCCCCTCTCACTTATTTGTTCTGTTTTTTCTGCTGCTGCAAGCTGCACATTTGTACTGGGTTCCTGCCTATGTTGCCAGCTTTGTCTGCTCAAAAAGACGTGCAGCAGTCCCGACACAGTTCCACTGAGGTCGCTTACTCCGCCTCACTCACTCGCTTGTTCCATTTCTGCTGGGCCTGCAGGCTGGCCTTTTGTACTGGGCTCCTGTCTATGTTGTCACCTTTTCCTGCCCACTAAGAAATTCACAGCAGTCACGATAGACCTCCGGTGAGCTCGCTCACTCCCCCTCTCTCACTCACTCGTTATGTTTCTCCCAGCGGTGTAGGCTGCCCTGTTGTGCTGGGCTCCTGCCTGTTTTGGCACCTTTTCCTGGCCACAAAGAAATCTGCAGCTGTCCCAACAGAGCTCCATTGAGGTCACCCACTCCCCCTGTCTCACTCCCTCATTCTGTTTCTCCTGGCACTGCAGGCTGCCATTTTGTACTGGGTTTCTGCCTCTGTTGGCATTTTTTTTGGCCCACAAAGAAATCTGCAGCAGTCCTAACATTGCTCCATTGGCCTCACTCACTCCCCTGTCTCACTCACTCATTCCGTTTCTGCCGGCAGTGCAGGCTACCTTTTTGTACTGGGCTTCTGCCTGCAATGCTGCCCTTTTCTGCCCGCAAAGAAATCTGCAGCAGTTACGATACAGCTCCCTTGAGCTCATTCACTCACTCCCCCTCTCTCACTCATTCATTCTGTTTCTCCTGCCGCTGCAGGCTGCCTTTTTGTACTGGGTCCCTGTGTGCATTGCTACCTTTTTCTGCCCACAAAGAAATCTGCAGTAGTCCCAACAGAGCTCCGTTGAGGTCACTCACTCCCCCTCCCTCACTCGCTCATTAGGTGTCTCCTGCTGCTGTAGGCTGCCCTTTTGTACTGGGTTCCTGCCTGCGTTGGCAACTTTTTCTGCCCACAAAGACATCTGCAGCAGTCCTGACACAGCTCTGTTGAGCTTGCTCACTCCCCCTCTCTCAATTGCTCATTCTGTTTCTGCCCACGCTGCAGGCTGTCCTTTTGTACTGGGCTCCTGCCTGCACTGCTGCCTTTTCCTGCCCACAAACAAATCCGCAGCAGTCACAATAGACCTCCATTGAACTCACTCACTCTCACTCTCTCATTCGCTCATTCTATTTCTCCCCGTCCTGCAGGCAGCCCTTTTGTACTGGTCTCTTGCCTGTGCTGGCACCTTTTCCTGCCCACAAAGAGATCCAAAGCTGTCCTGACAGACCTACATTGAGGTTGCTCACTCCCCCTGTCTCACTCACTCATTCTGTTTCTCCTGGCGCTGCAGGCAGCCCTTTTGTACTGGGCTCCTGCATCTGTCAGCATCTTTTTCTGCCCACGAAGAAATCTGCAGCAGTCCCGACAGAGCTCCGTTGGCCTCACTCACTCTCCCATCTCACTTGCTCGTTCTGTTTCTGCTGGCGCTGCAAGCTGCCCTTCTGTACTGTGCTCCTGCCTGTGTTGCCAACCTTTTCAGCCCACAAAGAAATCCACAGCAGTCATGATACAGCTCCATTGAGCTCGCTCACTCCCCCACTGTCACTCGCTTGTTCTGTTTCTCCCACCGCTGCAGGCTGCCCTTTTGTACTCAGCCCCTGCATGCATTGCTGCCTTTTCCTGCCCACAAAGAAATCCATAGCAGTCCTAACAGAGCTCCACTGTGCTCACTCACTCCTTCTCTCTCACTCGCTCATTCTGTGCCTCCCAGTGCTACAGGTTGCCCATTTGTACTAGGCTCCTGCCTGTGTTGTCACCTTTTCCTGCCCAAAAAGAAATCCGCAGCAGTCCTGACAGAGCTCAGTTGAGCTCGGTCACCCTTCCCCCCGTCGCTCAATGCTAATCTGACCCAAACACTGATTTCCGACATCGACTACGGTATTTTGCACCAGAAGCGAGGAAACACATTTCAGCCAGGATGTGAAAAATGACAGCTGTACTGTTCATAAAGAGGTGTGAACAAATGCCAGTGTTGAAAATCTGGCATGAAAGTATTACTAATTTGCAACTTACAAGGGTGCATGGAACCTGCACAACACACGCTTGTAACACAGTCATTTTATGGAGTTTCATCACAAAATTTTCAGCATAGGCATTTTAGGACCTCTGCTCATCAACAGTGTCAGTGTAATTTTCTTAAAATGTTCCGAACACTGATTTCCCACAGCGACCGCGCTATTGTGCGCTGGAAGAATGAAAACACATTCTGCCAGGATATGAAAAATGACAGCTACACTGTTCATAAGGAGGTGTGGCAAAATGGCAATGCTGAAAATCTTGAGTGAAAATATTGCAAAGTTGTGAACGTGCGTGGAAACTGCACAATGCACATTCATAACACACTCATTTTATGGACTTTCATCACTAAATTTTCAACATAGACATTTTAGGACCTCTGCTCATGAAAAGTGTCACTGTCAATTTTGTAATCTGTCCTGAACACTGATTTCCCACAGCAACCATGCTATTCTGTGCCGGAAGTGTGAAAACACATTTCGGCCAGCATGTGAAAAGTGACAGCTGTACTGTTCACAAGGAGGTGTGAAAAATTGCTAATGTTGAAAATCTGGTGTGAAAATATTGAAAATTTGCAAAGTTGTGAGCGTGCATGGCAATTGTGCAATGCACACTCATAAAGCAGTAATTTTTTTGATTTTTTCCACCAAATTTGCAACATAGGCTTTTTGAGAGCCCACCTCATGAACACTGACACTGTCGTTTCGTTAATCAGTTGTGAAAGGTGATTCCACACAGTGACTGCAAAATCACCTTTTGGGGCTGATTAACACCATGACAGTGATAGGATTCATGAGTAGGGGTCCGAAAAACCCCATGTTGAAAATTTGGTGACAAAATTCCAAAAAATGCCTGAGATATGCATCCAAGTTAAAAAAAACCCTATTTATTCCATTATACAGCTTACCAGCATTTCCTCAGTTTGCGGTCGGCTTTAAAGAGTGCAGACGTGTTCCTGGTCCACCGAAGATCATCGGGCCAGACTCCAGAGGTAAGTAAGGGGTGAGGGGGGGTGGAGGGGCAGGGTGCACAGTGGGTGGGTGCGGGTTGTGGGAGGGGGGAGTATGAGGTGTGGGTATCAAAAAGGAGGACGTCTTGCCACAACAATAGGTGCTTCAAACAAAAATGTATTTATAAGCACAAAATAAAATAAAGCCGAACTTCAGGCGCAACAGAAAGAAAATAAAATTGCAGTAAACAATGCTGAAAACAAAGTCAGAATACCACTAGTGTATTTGCATACTATGAGGACAGAACAGGTCTGCACCTCATTAGACTATCTGCCTAAATGAACCAAAAGAATTCTTTATATAGGCTTTCAACCATGTGATATCCAAGTCCCTCCCTCTTTAGTTAGATTAAACATACTTTGATTATAAATAAACAATAATTTTGTACCAAAACACATTCACAATGCAGTCTCTACATTATTGAGCATATCACTGGTTCAGTATTTAAAAATAAGAAGATAATTTTAAAAATAAATTCTAAAGTGTCCCAATAGAACTCCACCCCCTAGTGTATACCTATAAATATAGTCAGTACCCAGTCGGCCAGCTCTAAAGGAAAGGCTAACTTAACAGCTTAAACATTGTGGAGGGACTGTTCAACTAAACACAAAGGTAAACCTAAACTAAAATAAACATAAAGCATTATAAAAAGTACTGCAAAGGTGGTTTACCAGACTGAGTTTAAAAGAGGGTTTTGTAAAAGGGGCTCAGTTAAATTAGAGAGTGTCTGAGTTTTACAGCTTTGCAACATACAGTACAGCTAACCTAAGGCTGCATGAATTTTACAGACATTCATAGCGCTAAAACTAACTACTAAACTAATTAATTACTCTGCATTAGAGAGCATTTTATAAGGCTGCAAGTATTTTACATTATTTTACATGCCAAACTAAAGGAGCAGCATTCCAGAAATACAGCTGAACGCGAGCGCTTAACAGTATGGCACATTTGTTTACCGGGAGACACCAGAGGAAAATTAAAACAAGCAAGAGGAGCGGGAAGAGCAGTTACGACTTGCAAACTTAAGTCCTGCCTTTCTACCTAAGCTACCAGCAGTATATGTTTTGAAGGGGTTTTCTGTTTTTACCATATTTTGTACAGTATCCACTGTTACATTTTGCAACTGCTGCGAAGGGAAAAGGGGGTGGTACAGCTGCTCGCAAGAACGCAAGGGGAATTTGCATGTTCATGCAGTAAAATAGCCTTTTGGACTTAAGAGGCACACTGCGGAGTGCGCTTTCTGCATGAAAAGGCGTTTTATAGGAAAACGCCTTTGAAAGGGGGATTTCAATAATTTCATAAACAATGGAGGAAACCCTAGTTAAATTTACACTAGTGTGAAGGGTTTTTTTTGTACTTGAATTTCAAGAGGGGAGGTTTTCTTTTACTCCTGCACTTCACAATCTTATATAAATAAGCAACTGAACCAAACCTGGGGGACTTCACATACCAGAAATGAGAGAAATAAAATATAAATAGAGGGAAAGAGAGACTTTGATAAAAGTATTACATAGCTGGCCAGCCTATGTAATGTTAGAAAGGAGAGAAGAATAGAGAGCATAAGAAAGTAAGGTGTGCTGTTGCAACAGGCTTTTAAAAAAAAATCTGGTAGATGAATCTTTCCCTACACTCCTCCCCTCTTAAAAGGAAACCAAAGTGATTTAAATCATTACTCCACCTTTGGTTTGCTTTTAACTGACAGATCTCCCCTATACAAGGAAAACAGGGGAGATGGAGCTTTAGCCCACCCACTCCCAAAGCTCTACCCCGGAGTCCCAAAATTTATTATTCACTTAATACACTTTCACAAAACTTTTATTTCTTAAAATAATCAATCCTAACTTCATTTACTCCAGGGTCTGTAATCAGGTATTAATATCTGCACCATAACGAGAGAGATAGTCAACGTTAATGTGCATTTTTCCTGCTCTATGTTGAATTACAAATTTGTATGGTTGTAGCGCTAAATACCACCACATAATGCGAGGGTTTTTATCTTTCATGGTCTGCAACCAACATAATGGGTTATGGTCCGTTATGATCATGAAAGGTCTACCCCATAAATAAAATTTTAATGCATTAATCGCCCAGCGAATGGCTAAGCATTCCTTTTCAATAGTAGAGTATTTAGTCTCTCTTTCTACTAATAAATATAATTGGATGTTCCTCTTCTCCATCTATCTGAGAGAGAACAGCTCCAAGACCTTGTTCAGAAGCGTCTGTTTGTACTATGAATGATTTATGAAAATTGGGACTATATAATACAGGGTATGAACATAGTGGGGGACTCCATCGTAAGAGGGATCCAGCTAGGAACACAGGAGGGGGAGGACAGGGAGGTGAGGTGCCTACCAGGTGCCACAGCATGGAGGGATGGAAGGAAGATCCTGGAGATCACTGGGAAGGCAAAATGGGAGGGTGAGTTGGATGTCATTATTCACCTAGGTACTAATGACTTGGCAAATGGGGAGCCAAAGGAAGTTCAGGAAGAGTTTAGGAAACTGGGAAGGGGTCTCAAGCAAGTAGCTACTTCTGTCACTTTCTCAGAAGTACTACCTGTGAGAGGCAAGGGAGAGCATAGGAGTGCATGCACCAGGAACTTTAACTCATTTTCTCCTAGCAGACACCTGTAGTCATCAGTAAAAAAACACTGGTGTGTCCTGAGTATGTCTGCAGAAGTTGGCTACTGGCTCCCAGTGTGCCCAAGCAACGTCTGGAGAAGTCGCTTATATATTTTAATATATAGTGTAACAGAATATAATATATATTTGACTGCATGGCACCGTTGGAAAGGTAATATTATGCTGAACAACTCTGTCACTGATATTTTGTGCATATCATGTATACTTTAGGAGTTATTTGCATTAGTTTATAGTATGGTGTGTATGGCTTATGTTGCCTGTTTTAGTGAAAAAAATTTTTTTTTGTTGTTTCAACCAGCTTAAAAAACAAAACAAAATTACATATTATTATTTGCATACCACCATTGGAAAGGCAATGTTGTGCTGAACAACTTTGCCGCTGATATTTTGTATATATCATGTATATTTTAGGAGTTATTCACATTTGTTTATGGTATGGTGTGTATGGCTGACATGTTTTCCATCAAGATTCACCTAAGCAGCTTGAATAAAATTCACTTTTTTGGCACTTCAGCAGGTATAAAATAAAAACCATATTGATTACAACTGGTTGCATAGCACCATTGGAAAGGCATTTTTGTGCTAATCAACTTTCATGCTGATACTTTGTGTGTATCATGTATACTTTTGGAGTTATACGCATTTGTTTATGATATGATGTGTGTGGCTGAGATTCAGCCCTCAAATCTCACCAAAGCACCTTGACTAAAATGGGGAAAATTATGTTTTATAGTGAAAAGATATCTTTTTTTTAACTATCATAATATTAAAACACCATCTAGTGTCTGTATGCTTAATTTGGTGTTGATATTTTACATATTTTCCAACAAAAAATGGCTTAAGTTGCACTTTTTTAGTGAAAAAAATATTTAGTTTGCTCTTTCGACCTGCATAGAAAAAAAACTAAATTACTTATTATTACATGCATGCCACCATTGGAAAGGCAATTGTGTGCTGAATAACTCTGCCACTCATACTTTGTGTCTAGCATGTACAGTTATTGAGCTATTAAGATGTGTTTGCAACATGCTGACTATAGCTTGATTTTGCTTAGAAAGGCACAGGATTCACTGTTAAAAGTATACAGGAGATTCTGGAGGCAAGTGGTGTAATCTGAGAGCGAGCCTGTGGAGGCAATGAGTTAACCCATGGTTGAAGAACTGGTGCTGTGAGGAAGGGTTTGGATTCATTGGTGACTGGGAACCCACCTGGAGGGATGGAGGTTTGTTCAAGCCTGACGGCCTGCATCCATCCTGAAGGGGAATCCAAGCAATCAATGATAAGATTAAATGCTACATTGACAAGCATTTAAACTAGCAAAGGGGGGTGGCAGGCCAGCAAGGAGGTACCTACTTGCTCACCCCCACAGCTAGCAGTGGAACCAGTGAACCAGAGGAGGGCTATCTCTGCAAGGCAGTGTGCAAAAGATGGAGATTAGTGCCCAAGAGGTGGATACAGAAAAGGGCAAAATTCAGCAGAAGGGCAGACAGCAAGGAGAACCAGGGATAAATGACAACCAAGGAAGGGGCTGGAGTAGAACAGTGAAGCAGTCTAGGGAGATCAAATCATGGAAAGCCATGTGTGCAAATGCCAGAAGCCTTAGCAGCAAGATGGAAGATCTGGAGGCTGTCATGGTACAGTCAGACCTGGACATTGTGGCCATCACTGAAACCTGATGTAACGATAACCATGACTGGGTGATGGCCATACCTGGCTACAACATATTCAGAAGAGACAGAGCAGGCAGGAAGGGAGGAGGAGTGGCACTGTATGTGAAAAATGACATAAGGGCCACAGAGATCCAGGAGGAACAAAATGGGGGAGAGATACTGTGGGTTAAGCTGGAAAGGAAAATTGGGACAGCCATCCACACAGGTGTGGTCTATAGACCACCCGCCCAGGAGAAAGAAACAGATAGGGAGCTGATGCTTGCCATCCAAAGGATGGCAGACAGGGGTGAGGTAGTACTGGTTGGAGACTTCAATATTCCAGATGTGGACTGGAGCATCCCAGCAGCAGCATCAACTAGGAGCAGATTTATTCTGGACTCCCTTTATGGGTGCCTTCCTCAAGCAACTGGTCATGGAACCAACTGGCAGAAGGTAATACTGGATCTTGTAAGCAACAAACAGGGACAGTGTGATGGGGCTAACAGTGGGGAGCACCTGGGTAACAGTGACCACCAGTCATTGTGGTTTGAAATCACCAGAAAGAGCAGAACCAAACCACACAAAAACACGATCCTGGATTTTAGGGGGCAGACTTTGGGAAAATGGGGAGATACTTGAAAGAGGCATTAAGGGGAATGGGACAGGAATCAGGGGTTGAGGAACAGTGGGTAGTATTTAAAATGGGGATTATAAGAACAACAGAATTGTGCACTAAGCAGGTTAGCAAGAGGAAAAGGAAGAGGAGACCATTATGGTTTTCCAAAGCGGTAGCAAAGAAAGTGAAAGCCAAAAAGATTGCATTCAGGCAATACAAAAAGACACAGGCAGAAGGGATAGGGAGAAGTACCAGGAGAAGCAAAGGAGGCAGGGAAGTCAGTAAGGGAAGCCAAGCTCAGACAGAAGAACACATTGCAAAATCAGTGGGTAAAGGGACAAAACCTGTTACAGGTACATATGAAAAGAAAGACAAAGGAAGGGATAGTGAGACTGAAGGGGAGGATGGGAGCCCATGGAGGATAACAAAGTAAAGCTGACATATTGAACAGGTATTTCTGCTCAGTCTTTACTGAGGAAGAGGGGGTAATGGGTCTGAAGGGAGTACAAGGGGTGAGAATGGTGCAGAAATGGACACAAGTCCCTTTACACGAGAAAGGGTCCTGAAGGAACTGGAAGTAATAAAAGTTGATAAAGTAATGGGGCCAGATGGGGTGCACCCCAGGGTCCTTAAAGAACTAAGAAAGGTGGTGGCTGAACCTCTGGCTATCCTGTTTAGCCGATTACTGGAAACAGGGGAGGTACCCAAAGACTGGAGGACAGCAGATGTAGTCCCCTTATACAAAAGTGAGAACAAAGAGGAAGCAGGGAACTACAGACCAATCAGCCTCACCTCGGTAGTGGGGAAGATCATGGAAGCACTACTGAAGGAGAGATTGGTGGAACATCTGGTTGTCAATGGACTACAGGACTCAAGGCAGCATGGTTTCACCAGGGGAGGTCATGTCAGACCAACCTCGTTGATTTTTTGACTGGGTGACTAGGAGGTGGATCAGGGAAGGCAGTGGACATGGCCTATCTGGACTTCAGCAAGGCCTTTGACACTGTGCCACATAGAAGACTATTACACAAACTGGGGAATATGGGTGTGTGCAGGACAGTAGTGGTGGGTAGGTAACTGGCTGGGTGGCAGAACACAGAGGGGGTGGTAAATGGCTGTCACTCCACAGAGGGAAGAGTGACCAGTAGGGTACCACAGGGATCAGTGCTGGGACCGGTCCTATTCAACATCTTCATCAGTGACATTGCGCAGGACCTAGAAGGCAGAATTTCACTGTTCGCTGATGACACAAAGCTCTGTAACAGAGTAGACACACCAGAGGGTGTAGACAGAATGAGAAGAGACCTGCAGAAACTTGAAGAATGGTCAGGGGTTTGGCAGTTGAAATTCAATGCAAAGAAGTGCAAGATAATGCATATGGGGCACAAAAACCCTGGCACAATATATCAGTTGGGGGTGAGGATATAGCATGCACCAAGCAGGAAAGGGATCTTGGGGTTGTCATCTCTGATGACCTCAAGGTTGGGAAACAGTGTGACAAGGCAGCAGGTAAAGCAAATAGGATGCTGGGATGTATAGGCAGGGGCATCACTGCAGGAAAAGGGAGGTTATAATTCCGCTATACAAGACACTAGTGAGGCCCCACCTGAGTACAGTGTACAGTTCTGGAGACCATACCTACGTAAGGACATAGACAGGGTAGAGAAGGTTCAGAGGAGGGCAACAAAGATGGTGCATGGATTGCATCACAAGTCCTATGAAGACAGGTTGAAGGAACTGAACATGTACTCCCTGGAGGAGAGGAGGAGAGAGGGATATGATAGAGACATACAAGTATCTTACAGGAGGAACAGGGTGCAGGAAAACACTTATTTTAAGAGAAAAGATGTTCCAGGACTAGAGGTCATGGGATGAAGTTGGAGGGAGGATGATTCAGAGGAAACATGAGAAAGAATTTATTCACAGAACGGGTGGTGGACAAGTGGAACACCCTGCCAGAGGAAGTGGTGGGGGCTGAAACAATCACGGGATTTAAGAATGCATGGGATAGATGTAAAGGAATTCTAGAGGTCAGGGGTAAGGGGAAACAGACTTCTAGGAAAACAAACTGAACTTACAAGCTCAGATGGGCAGACTGGGTGGGCCATAGGCCCTTATCTGCCCACACTGTCTATGTATCTATGTAGTTTGGCCTCAAGTGTTGTAAAAGCCTCTTCACATTGTTTGGTCCATTGGACTTTTTCAGGATTATTCTTTTTTGTCAAATTAATTAAAGGGCTATCAATATCAGCAAAGTTGCTTACAAATCAGTGATAATAACTAGCCTAAAAATGAAAATACCTGCTTCTTTGTTTGTGGTCATGGGCTACTAGCAATAGCATCTATTTTGCCTATTTGGGGCTTTACCTTCCCATTTCCTATTATGAAACCAAGATATTTGGTTTCCTGCATGCCTATGGAACACTTTCCAGGGTTTATGGCGAGTCCTGCTTTAGCTATTACTGTCAATATGTTATGCAGATGGTTTACATGTTCCTCCCAGGATGTGCTGAAGATGATAACATCATCTAAATATGCTGCACTGTAATCTAGGTATGGATGTAATTATTGATCCATACATCTCTGGAAAGTTGCTCGTGCTCCATGTAGACCAAATGGCATTTTTGTAAATTGAACTAAGCCTATAGGGTTACTAAAGGCCGTTTTATCCTGAGAGTCAGCATCTAGGGGAATCTGCCAATAAGCCTTGGAAAGATCCAATGTACTGATGAACTGGGCATTGCCCAGTCTATCTATACTATCATCAATACATGGCATTGTATACCCATCAAATTTTGATATTTCATTCAGTTTTCGAAAGTCCAAGCAAACCCACACACCTCCTTCTTTTTTATACACAACTACCATGGGGAACCTCCATGGGCTTTTGGAAGGAACAATTACCCCTAGTTGTTACATATTTAACAGCTCTTTAGTTACCTCTTCTCTTAAAATCTCTTGGATTCTATAAGACTTATGTCTGAGAGGTTTATTATTAGTCAGCTTTATGTGATGTTTAATTCCCTCCACTGTCTCAGGGACGGTTGTAAATATCCCCTGGAAAGTATGTATTAATTCTTGTACTTCTTGCATTTGTTCATTACTCTATTTATCATTTACAGCTATCTCTTTTATATTGCCTTGACTTGCAATCATTCGTAGGTGAGGTCTAGTTCACTGTCAGATATCTCGGTGTACAAATATAGCAGGTGAACTCCTATCATGCCATGTTTTCAATAAATTAACATGATAAATCTTTAGTTGCTGTTTCTTTTCAGGACAAATGATTTTGTAGTTCGCCAGCCCTATTTGTCTGTGTATGGTATAGGGTCCCTGCCATTTTATTAATAGTTTGTTCTCAGAACAAGGTAACAATAAGAGAACTCTATCACCAGGTTGGAATGTTTTGCTCCCCACTTTCTGATCATAGTATTGTTTCTGTGCTGCCTGATGTTCTCTATTACATTGTTGGGCTGCTTTTGCATATTTTGCCAACCTTTGATGTAATGTGTTGAGGTACTCCAATGTGGATACAGGGATAGTATCTACTTTAGACCGTTCCCATTTTTCCTTTATAATATCCAATACCCCCCCTTAGATTCTTCCCAAATAGTAATTCAAAGGGTGAATACCCTGTAGATGCGTGGGGAACCTCACGGTAGGCAAACATTACATAAGGTAAATACCTATCCCAGTATTTACCCTCATCAGTAATAAATTTCTTTAACATTTGCTTCAATGTTTTATTAAAACGCTCCACTAAACCATCAGATTGTGGATGATAAGGTGAGGTAAGAATGGAATGTACCCCTAGGGCCTGATAAAGTTGTATCAGCACCTGGGAACAAAAATTGCTGCCTCTATCCATCAAAATTTCTTTAGGTATGCCCATTCTGGAGAATTTTTTGATCAATTCCTCCGCTATTTTATCAGCCGTAACTGTCCATAAGGGAATTGCTTCAGGGTATTTTGTAAAGTAATCACATACTACTAGAATAAATCGGTTCCCTTTAGCACTTTTGGGTAAAGGACCAAATATGTCTATCGCAACCCAGGTAAATGGGGTTTCCACTAAAGGTATAGGCTGTAGGGGTACCTTATCTTTTTGTAACATCGGCCTTACTTGTTGACATTGCATACATGACTTACAATACTCGGTCACTTGTTCATGTATTCCTGGCCAGAAAAATCTGTACAGGAGTCTCTGTAACATGCGTTCTCAACCTAAGTGACCGACTATAGGCAAGTCATGAGAAAGGTTCAGCAACTGTTCCCTGTAACCAGTAGGCACTAGCAATTGTAACACAGTTTTTCCTTTTTTTTCATTAAAACATTCTCAATATAACAATCCTTTGTGCAAGACATATTTCTGTTTAGGATTTTGCTCAGTACCTATCTGCAAAAAGAAAGGCTTTAAGGTAACATCCTGTAACTGAGCTGTTCTAAACTCTGCTTGGAAACTTAAGTCTTTAACATCCTGTAGCTTGAAGTCATTACTGTCTTTAGTGTCTTTCTGGGTATGTTGCCACACCCATTTCTCCTGGCACTTTTTCCCTTCATGTCTTTCTTGTCTTTCCAGGAAGCCCAAAGAGTTCATCCTCAAACGGGGAAGATCGTTGTAGTTCTGTGTTTATTCTGTCCTGTGCCCTGGTAGTCACAGCCCCAACGTTCATAGCACTAGAAAGTAGCTCTGCAAAATCTGGGTGGTCATGTCCCAAAATAACTGGCACTGGAAGTTGTGGAACCACCCCAACTTCTATTTTTGGGATATTGGATTGTATCTGTACTTCCACCTGTTGTATTGGGTACATATGTGTGTCTCCATGTATACATATCACTTTTGTTTGTGCAGCTATATCAGTGACTGTAGGTACCATACAGGCTTTGATTAATGTTTGTCTGCTGCCAGAGTCTAACAGACCAACCGTCTCTTTACCATTTATTTTGACAGGTGTTATATACTGCCCCCATTTGGCCAATGCTAGATGTGTAGGAGTAGATTTCTTTTTGGGAAAAATCTAGCGATATGCCCCTTTCCTTGGCAATAGTGACAAGTTATTTCAGTATGGGGTGATTTAAACATATTCAATGGTTTAACAGAACCACTAGAGACTGGTGAAGGAGACGTATAGATTCTTACCATAGATTCAGTTGTACTAGCTCCAGGGTGTCCTTTAGTCCTATTAGGTCGGGCAGTTAAGTAATCTTCGGCCAATTGTACAGCTTTCTTGGATGTCTCTGGGCCCTGTTCCCATACCCACATCTGGACATCCTGTGGTAGAATGTGAATGAATTGTTCCAACACAACTGCTTCTAGCATCTGTTCTTTTGTGTTAGTGGCAGGTTATAACCACTTAGTGAAGAGGTCTTTTAGCCTAGTATATGCTTATTGTGGAGTGTCAAATGTCTGAAACCGCAACATTTGAAACCTTTGCCTATATGTTTCTAGACAAATATCATAGCGCTTAAGAATGGCTTCCTTGACAGTATCATAGTTTTCACTCATAGCACTGTCCTCATTACCGTAAGCCAGTTGTGTCTTCCCTGTTAGGTATGGAGCTAGACATATGACCCACTGGTCTCTGGACCACTGACAAGCTCATGCAATGCATTCAAACGTTAAGTTTCAATATCATCAGTTTCACACAATTTAGTTAATTTAATATCTTTTGGATTATCCTCAGCAGGTGGAGGTAGCCTACCTATGCCGAGGGCTTGTATGGCTTGCAAGGTGTCAGCCCACCTATCCTCATTCCTTTGCATATCTTTCTCTCTCTGCTTTGCCATGGAAATCTGTTGCATACACAATCATTGTAACAGATCCTGTGAATCACCAGTAGGGGGCTCCTTCTCCAACTCCTCCTCCTTCCCTTCATCAGCATCTTCTCCATCTTCCTCAGGCTTCATGGTTTTCCATCTGACGTCAGGTACTCCTGCCATCAAGGGTTGTCCAAGTTTTTCTGCCATGGTCCTGGTCAGAACTCCAGTAGGTACCTTATGGGACATCCACGACCTCCTTCCGATACTTAGAGCAGTATCTCCAGATATCCCACTACTGCCACCACGTGTGAGGTGTGGGTATCAAAAAGGAGGATGTTTTGCCACAACAATAGGTGCTTCAAACAAAAATTTATTTATAAGAACAAAATAAAATAAAGCCGAACTTCAGGTGCAACAGAAAGAAAATAAAATTGCAGTAGACAATCAATCAATCAATCAATCAAGTCTTTATTTAACCAGGCGTTCATCGTTGAGCAGAAGCTCATTTGTAAGATGGACCTGGGTGGAGCATGAACAATTGTATATACAGGTCAACACAGGTATTTACAAGGCAATACAGATAATACTCTTTACAGAGAGGAAGAAAAAGAAGTTCATATGTACATAGAATTATACAGATATTGTACAGATTACACGGTATTTACATACATAGAAGTGTCTCTAGGAAGATAAAGCAGGTTATCTAAGTTTGCAGGAGGAAGTAATGGAAGAAAAATAAAATAAAATATACACCAGGTAGAGGCGAGGGAGGGGGAAGGAGGGGAAGGGAGGAGGTAGGGAAGAAAGGCTAGGAGGCACGGTGCACAGAAAGGAGTTGGTAAAGTTGGATGTAGAGAAGGTGGATGGAGAAAAGGAGTATGTGAGCCCCGGATTGAATTCTAGTACGGGGCATGGTAGGATGTCACAACCCATGGTAGTGAGCTCCTATCCGAGGTTGGGAAAGGAAGAATAAGGGGATGGATGGGCCTAGTGTTGATAAGACAGGGGGATAAGAGAGAGAACAATTAGGCTGGTGAGGAGCAAGCTGGGGGGGGTCAGTACTTAAAATTGGGTCTAGGCGTGGCTATATACCAGTACTGGGTCTGAGTGGGTGAAGCAGTTACATACTTCTTTGTGCTGTACAATGCTGAAAACAAACACCAGAATACCACTAGTGTATTTGCATACTATGAGGACAGAACAGGTCTGTGCCTCACCAGACTATCTGCCTAAATGAACCAAAAGAATTCTTTATATAGGCTTTCAACCACATGATATCTAAGTCCCTCCCTCTTTAGTTAGATTAAACATACTTTTATTATAAATAAACAATAATTTTGTACCAAAACACATTCACAATGCAGTATCTACATTATTGAGAATATCACTGGTTCAGGATTTAAAAATAAGAAGATAATTTTAAAAAATAAATTCTAAAGTGTCCCAATAGAACTCCACCCCCTAGTGTATACCTTTAAATATAGTCAGTACCCAGTCGGCCAGCTCTAAAGGAAAGGCTAACTTAACAGCTTAAACATTGTGGAGGGACTGTTCAACTAAACACAAAGGTAAACCTAAACTAAAATAAACATAAAGCATTATAAAAAGTACTGCAAAGGTGGTTTACCAGACTGAGTTTAAAAGAGGGTTTTGTAAAAGGGGCTCAGTTAAATTAGAGAGTGTCTGAATTTTACAGCTTTGCAACATACAGTACAGCTAACCTAAGGCTGCATGAATTTTACAGACGTTCATAGTGCTAAAACTAGCTACTAAACTAATTAATTACTCTGCATTAGAGAGCATTTTATAAGGCTGCAAGTATTTTACATTATTTTACATGCCAAATGAAAGGAGCAGCGTTCCAGAAATACAGCCGAACACCAGCGTTTAACAGCACGGCACATTTGTTTACCAGGAAATGCCAGAGGAAAATTAAAACAAGCAAGAGGAGCGGGAAGAGCAGTTATGACTTACAAACTTAAGTCCTGCCTTTCTACCTAAGCTACCAGCAGTATATGTTTTGAAGGGGTTTTCTGTTTTTACCATATTTCGTACAGTATCCACTGTTACATTTTGCAACTGCTGCGAAGGGAAAACGGGGGTGGTACAGTTGCTCACAAGAACGCGAGGGGAATTTGCACATCCGTGCAGCAAAATAGCCTCTCGGACTTAAGAGGCATACTGCAGAGTGCGCTTTCTGCATGAAAAGGTGTTTTATAGGAAACGCCTTTGAAAGGGGGATTTAACAATTTCATAAACAATGGAGGAAACCCTAGTTAAATTTACACTAGTGTGAAGGGTTATTTTTGTACTTGAATTTCAAGAGGGATGTTTTTTTACTCCTGCACTTCACAGTCAAATATAAATAAGCAACTGAGCCAAACCTCGGGGGCGGAGGCTTCACATACCAGAAATGAGAGAAAAAAAATATAAGGAGAGGAAAAGAGACTTTGATAAAAGTATTACATAGGTGGCCAGCCTATATAACGTTAGAAAGGAGAGAAGACTAGAGAGCATAAGAAAGTAAGGTGTGCTGTTGCAGCAGGCTTTTAAAAAAAATTAAATTCTGGTAGATGAATCTTTCCCTACAGGGAGCAGGGAGACTGCAGAGGGACCGTTTCCTTCTATACAGAAAAAAAAATATCAAATCAAATCTTTATTTATCCAGGCGATCATTATTGAGCAAGCTCATTTACAAAATGCACCTGCTGTTGTCCAAGACAGTTATACATTCATAGATTGAGAATACAAAGTACAATATCTGCAAAGAGTTACAAACAAATTTACAGAAAAGTGGTAGGTGCATGATATACATTCCAACCGTTCTTGTAGGAACATACAAGCATCACTCAACTTTGCTGTGGTATATACAGACTCCATGTATGTAGAAGTTGAGGTTGTAAGTTTAGTCATTCTTAGTCAAGCCTCCAGCAGAGGGTACAATTCTTTTCATTTCAGCCCTCAGTGACCGTTTACCACACTTGGGTGAGGGTCCTGGGCTGCATAGGGGCCCCTAAAGAGGTCTTTATGTTCCGCTTAAATGGTGAGAGGAGAGTAATATGGGAGACGTGGTGCCTTGGGTGCTGAGGGCCACTATGGCAGCTGACTAGTGGACTTGATTAAAATAGGGAGGGAAGGGGAGGAACTAGGTTCGTGGATGGATGTGGTAAGGATACGGAGTGAACCATCAGCAGGACAGCTAGGAACTATGGAAACACTTACAGATTTCAGCGAATGTTTTGTCATAAATGATCCTAAATAGGGCAAAACTGACAGGAGAGCTGAGTCTCAAGGATCTGTGTATCCTGTTTCAGAGCAGAGGGAAAGTATGGCTTATGGCAGCCCTGCCAAAGTGGGTACTGATCCTGGGGATTTTCAGAGAAATTAGCGAGTGGTTTCTTAGTGCATAGCTTCTGATTGGGCTTAGGGGGGAAGCAGGCAACAATGTAATCTGGGAGTTTGTTGGTAAGGCCTCAGAATGTCCAGAGTGCTGCATTTCTACACTGCCTATATTGAAGGGAAGGCCACCTTATGGCTGCATATAAAGAGCAGTGATGTGTGGATAGGAGACCAGTTATAAATCTTAGCGCTCTGTGGTACAGAACATCCGGTTTTGCAAGGTGTGAGACAGAGCACTGGCCATAGTTAATGTTGGCATAGTCGATTAATGAGAGGAAAGTTGATTGAACAAGCTGTCTTCTTCAGTCTGCGGTCAGAAGGTGTTTAATTCTGAAGAAGAAGCCAAGTCTCTGCCTAAGCTTTTTCATCAGTTCTTCTGTGTGCTCTGCAAAGGGGATTTTGTTGTCCAGCCATATACCCAGATATCTGAATTTAGGCATGAACTCAAGCTCTTCGCTTAGAAGGGTAGTTATGGGAGGAAGGGTACCAGCAGCATCAGAGTAGGCCCTCATGCTAGATGGGGTAAAGAGCATGGCCTTAGTTTTTTTTGCATTTAGCAGTAGCTTTTTGCTGAGAAGCTGATGCTACAGGGTACTGAATTCAGTTTGTAGATCAGTGCATGCAGCTCCAGGGGGAGTCACAGCTTAGATAGAGCACTGTATAATCGGCAAACAAGTGGATACTGGCTTTTGTAATGCCTAGCTTAAGTTAGTTGTTAATGTAGATGGTGAACAGTAGCGGGCCCAGTATGGAACCCTGTGAGACTCCTCTTTTTATTGGTTTGAGAGGAGAGAGCTCACCTTCAGCCTTAATTTGTTGCTGCCTATCAGAGAGATAATCCTGGAACCAGTCCAGTGAGGTTGAATCCATACCTATGGTTTTTAAGGTGGAGAGAAGTAGGCAGTGGTCGATGGTATTGAAGGCCTTGCTGAGGTCTAAAAACACAGCACAAACAATTTTTTTGTTGTCAGGGTCCCATTGCCTGTCATTAGTGACTTTGACCAGAGCCGTAACAGTGCTATGCTTTGCTCTAAAGCCAGACTGCATGGGGTTAAGCAATGTAGAGTTGTCTAGAAATGATCTCAGCTGTAAATGCACAACTTTTTCCAGCATTTTTGAGAGTATAGGTAGAAGAGAGATTGGCCTATAATTGTTCAGGTCGCATGGGTCCCCTGCTTTAAATAGGGGAATAACATAAGCGGTTTTCCATCCGTAGGGATAGAGCCCTGGGCTAGGGACAGGTTGAATAAGTGTGATTTAGGTGGGGCAAGTATGTGGTGTGCTATTTTCAGAAAGTGTGGGTTGAAGGAGGCGGCTCCTGCTCTTTTTCTGGTATCTAGCTGTAGCATAAGGTCTTCAACTTCTTTTATGGTGTTTGGGGAGAAGGAGAAGATCGTATCTTTGTTACTTTGGTCTGGAGGCTGGGTGGTGAGCTGTGGACAGAGACTACTTACTGGTGTATTATCGAATGCCATGCCTGCAGTGGCGAAGTGGTTGTTGAAGGCTTGAAGAATTTCAGATTTATCACTGATAGTGACATTGTCTATGGTGATTTTGGAAGGTAGTGTATTACCTGCAAAGTGTCCAGACAATTTCTTTATGGTGGACCAGATTTTGGTTGGGCTGTTGGATATGGAGAGTAATTTGTTTTGATAAAAATTGGCCTTGGCCTCTCTGACCATTTTTATGCAGGCATTTCTAGCTATCCTAAAGAGACACCAGTCTGCATCAGCCTGCGATTTCTGGGCCTTTTTCCATAGCTGGTCTCCTTTGAGTAAAGCATGCTTCAGATCTGGTGAAAACCAACAGCAGGTTCTGGTTTTTATTTGTGCTTTAACTAGAGGAGCATGGTTGTTTAGGACACTGGCTATGATTTCATGGAAAATATTATAGGCATCACCCACTGATTTAGCCAGGTAAAAAGTCTGCCAGAGCAAGGAGTTTTTTAGTTCTTGTATGTTGGCCAGAGGGTCAATGTTCCGTCTGGATCTTTTAGTAGAAAACTTTGATGTAGATAATGGGCTCGAGATGGTTCTTAAGCCAGCTATGAGACAGTGGTCACTAACATCTGCTGGAGGGATACTGGCATGGGAAAAGTAGTGTGGTTTGTTGACAAGAAGGATGTCCAGAAGTGTGCTTTTCATTGGATTTTTCTTGTTGATGCACATTGGTTCTGTAATAATTTGAGTGAACCTGTGGGAGTCGCAGAATTGTTTTAGGGGTAGTGATCCATTCGATATCCAGTCATAGTTAAGGTCACCTAATATAATTGTTTCCAGAGTTGTCATGTCCATTTGTGAAGACAGATGAGCCAGGAGCTGTGGTCCTGCTGCTGGGGGTCTATAGCAACCTATTATGCGGAGTGCCACAGAATGGAACAGTTCGACCCAAGAGACAGGCATTCAAAGCCCCCTGCAATGGAAGTAGCATCTAATATAGATACTGTAAATTTGTTTTTAACATAAATGGCTACTCCTCCCCCTCCAGTCTTTATATCTGCTCTGAAGAGGAAGTAGTTGGGGATATTAACTTCATTGTCTGGTGTAGATGCCCAAAGCCAGGATTCCGAGATCACAAGTATGTCTGGGGCAGTGTGGATAATCCAGGCCTGGACAGAATCCAACTTCTTTAGAAGGCTGCAGACATTGGCATGCAGAAAACTGATTCCTTTTAGGGTAGTAATTTTGGTCGGAGATGAAGTCAACTTTGTGGGGCCAGGACTGAGCTCGACATTTCCTGAGCACAGTAGTGGGAGGAGCACGATACTTCTCAGATTGGCAAGGAGATGTTTAAAAGCATGGGCCTTGTTGCATTTAGTGTAGGTTAGATTGCAGGGATCCAGGGACTGAGTTGACCTCTTGTGTTGCCTTGCCAGTACGTAGATTAAGGTCCATGCAGAGTAACACTCGACTATGCAGCGTATGGGTGACTGGGGTTTGGGGCCATGCATAGCCGAGTAGTTTGCAGTCCCCCTTGGAGTGGATTCAACAAAATTTGACTGAATCAGGGCCAACCAGGGGCAGCATAATGAATACATAGTCTTATTATGTGGATGTGCTAGTGGTGTAGGACATGTCCCTTTATTAGAGTCAGATCTGTCAGGGGGTCCACTAATATTAGGTATCAGGGAAATGGAGGCTAGTAAGTAAAGCCAGCCGAGACCTGCCATGGTAGCTTATTCAAAAGGTGGAGTGTACTATCACAGGAGCTGCTAACCAGAGTCTTTAGGTCGCAAAATTTGTTGTATGGGCAGTTACTGCTGTGGTATGATAGGGGTCAGTATGCTCTAAAAGGGGATCTAAGAGTAGCCCTGACAGTGGCACATCTCTGAACAAAATTTATTTGATGTGGGTTCCTTGTTAAGGGAAGGAGAATGGAAAGGAGGACGGAAAATGTCTGGATTGCAAGAGATGTATTTCTTCAGTGGGGGCTGATAGAGGTGCCTGTGGAGAGTGGAGTGTGGGCCAATGGAAAATTATATAGGTCCCAGGGGTCGTTGTTCTGTATCCAACTTGTTTGGGGAAGTTTAAAAATGGTGTTACGCAAGATAAATGTATACCACCCTAGGCTAGAGAAAGGAGAGAGTAGCTCAAATTAATAGTGGGGCAACACAAAGGCTAGCAATCTGAGTGAAAACAGCTCAATTAGCAACTGAAAGGCCTGCGATTTCCTTGGCGCCTTGCAGTCTGGAGAGAGCTAAAAAGTCACAAAGGGGCTGTAAAACTTGGCTGCTGGGAACATTTTTAGACAATAAACACAGTTTTTTGGCAAATCAGTCATAGTTCAGTAATTTGTTTTTTTTTCAGTAAAAGGGATGTTTCAAGTAAAGCAGTGCCTTAGCAAGACAGAATATGCTAGTCAGCAGGACAGGATATGCTAGTCAGCAATACGCAAACCTAAAGTACCAAAATAGTATGCCTCAGCAAGACATAATGAGATATGGCTGCTAGAAGGCTTAGTTGCTAAAAGGGGATTGGAGGAATTGCACTTGTTGACAGTAAGTAACCAAATAAATTGAAACATCAGATAGGAGTGGGCGGAGACTGTATGCATTTAAAGGAGGCCTGGGAGGGGGAGGAGGGGTGGGACAAAAAATCAAGGGGAAGTTTGCAGAGCTAGCACTAAATCAGCACACATACAGTTGGAGATAAACCGTAGCGGGAGGAATGGTAAGTTACTTTACACAGGCCGAGCAGAACAGGCTAAATTAAAATATATAAATTAGAAGCCGAGCACAGGGATGCAGGCTTACATTAAGCCACATGTCTCGGGTGCTCCTGTCTCAGGTGAGTGAGACCAGCCAATCAGGGAGCTCTACATAGGCGTGGAGCCAGCAGCGCTACCTTACGAAGGTGCTGAAATTGAAAACAGCAAATTGCAAGTGATGATTTGGTTCAGCGTTCACACAGCCCAGAGAAATCGTGGCAATTTTTCAAGCATTGTATCTTATCTACCTATTTGGAGGGTAGGTGGATCAGGCTCCTTGCACTGTGGAGGTGCTATGGCTGGATTGTGACCACTGCCCGAGGGGACAAGTGGGACCTGTAAGGAAGGAGACAGCAGATTAAATAGGAGCAGATGGGGGGGGGGGTGTCTAAACAGAGACACACAAAGAGAGCTGCAAAGATTGCATTGCCTTTTACTAGCACACGTACCATTAGAGGGACTACTTTACCTGTAAATATTTTAAACTTCATTTTTACTCTCTCTTTTTTTATTTAATGTTTTGAAATCCCATATAAAAATGCCACATGTGGCCAAATTTCTAAAGCAATAATACCCACCAGGATGAGCAGTATGGACTATACTTGCCCTTCCAGGGGCTATAAGGCCCTCCACCTGCAGTGTCAGGGCTCATTACACCCCTGGGTGGGCAGGTATAGCCCATCACCACCCACCCTGTCGGGTATTATTGCTTACGTATTGTCTCTGTAAGTTTTGCCAGAAATTCCACAAAGTTGGAAGAATATGTAGTTTCCTCATACAACATTTCTGTCAGTGCATTTAAGCCATCTTGGTTTGGAATGTTGGTGTATAAGGCTCTGATGTCTAGCATAACTAGATACCATTCAGGGTCCAGTTCCATCTCTCCTGAAACGTTATTAGATGAGTGGAGTCTCTAATATAGGATCTACAAGATTGCGCTGTTGGTTTTATGTGTGTGTCTGCAAATTGCGCCAGAGGCTCAGTTAGTGATCCATTACTATATACTATTGGTCTGGCTTGTGGTTGGGCCTAATTCTTATGAATTTTTGAAAGTCCATATAGGACTTCCTTTATGGAATGTTTAACCTGTAGAAATTGAAAGGTGCTAGTATCTATCAGGCCATTACATACTGCTTCTTCCAGAGTACAATTAATCTCTTTTTAAAATGTATTTGTTTGATCCTCTGAGATTACTTGATGATATTCCCTATTATCCAATTGTCCCAACATTTCTTGTTCATGACTTTTTTTTGACCATAACACTATTGCGCCCCCTAAGTCTGCTGGTTTTATTATGAAATTTGGATTCTGCTGAAGATTTTTTATAGCGTTTTTCATTTCTGTCGTAGTGCAGCTGTAACATCTTGCTTTTGGAATTTGTAAAGTTTTGAGATCTTTTATACCTGCTTTCTTAAACAATGTGACAGTGGGGTTAGAAGGTGGTAAAAAGGTGAATTTTGCTTTAAAATTCAGAATCTCAGGGCAGGAAGTATGTCGGTTATCCTCCGATATTTGCTTGAGATATTTGAGACATGCCCATGTTATCATTTGTCAACTCTGTTTCAGGCTCTTTCTGAAAGAAGGCCTTGAGATGTAGTTTCTGTGTAAACTTGTAAAAGTCTAAAACAATATCAAAAATGTTTAAGGTATTTGTGGGAATAAAATAGAGACCATTTTGTAACACTCGAACCTCTTCTTTAAGATTATAGTTTGATGTGTTCACCACTAGGAGGTCAGAGCCACATGATGTTGTTAATGTCTGTACCCCACCATATGGTATCTCTCCTGAGGTGCATAATAGTCCCTCACTTTGCTTTGTCTGTTCAATTTCTGTCCATCTGTTCCTTCCATTACAGTGGATATAATAAAGCCTTTTGGATTATATATTTTTGAATCCTTGGACTCATCTGTTGGATGGAGTTTGTGCCTACTAAACTATGTGAGTACTAGGCTAATGAAAGTAAGCAGAGACCAAAAAAGCCTTGCATGCTCACCCCCTTGGACAAGGCAGCTGTGAATAAAAAGAGGATGCAAAAGCTAAAGTAAGATGGACAATTTATTAAACACTCACACTCACCATACAAAGATATGTCTATCTCCTTTCTGCTTGAATTTGTATGCCCATCTCCCATCTCCAGGCTTTAATAAATATTCTCCCTCTCCCCTCAGCACCACCCCTAGGCAATCTTCATCCTTCCCTCTCACTAATATTTCAACTCCACTTTAAGATGCAGAGTGCAGTTATTAGGCCTAACACTTGTCCTGTCCTCCCCTTAAAGACATCTTCCTTTTTAGGTCACCGCCAAACTATAAGGGTACACAGCAACTTATAAGGCCAGGACACCCTCTTAGCTCCATCACATCTTAATCTCTTTTACTTTCCTTCCCCTCCCAAGACCCTTCTTGCTGTGCCACCACCCTATTCCAATCTTGGACATGGCAAACAGACTAATGCTAATTCTTATACTCCTGCCCACTCTCTGTTTGCAACCACTGAATGACCCTAAATCAGCTGACTCTCTTATCACGGAACACCCCTATGGCAACATCTATAGCACTATAACATCTGTGCATAGTTGTGGCCCACGTGCCTACTGCATGCCTAAAAACACAACCTGGCCTACCTGGCCCAGAATGCATCCAGCACGGCTAGGGCTTCCCCCTCCCACAGTCCTGCCTAAACTGGCCGTTCTCTCTGATAATCATGCAGCTCGAATAAATCCACAAAGACAGCACAAAGTTAGCCTTAAACACTTTAAAAGTTACCTAGTCAGATTGGTACTCCTGTTACTACTGCTGTCAGGCAACATTAACCCTAATCCCGGTCCCCATCTATATCAGAGGTTGAGTGCATCGAAACCAGACACCTTAACCTTTGCATCACTAAACGTCCTCAGGCTGAGAGCAAAATTTGACAACCTTCAAACCTGGGTAGCCCTACGTAAGCCAGACATACTGTCTGGTAGAGACATGGCTCACTCCCAAGATCCCCGATGGAGTCATCAGCCTGCCAGGCTATTCGATCTTTAGGCAAGATCGTACATCTAAAAGAGGTGGCAGCTGTGCAATCTACCTTAAGGACAGCTTTTAGGACATAGGCCTGAATTTAGCCAGCCTAGGGTCATACGCCCAGGCCCTTGTCATTAAGGTTCTTCTTGCTGCCCACAACAAAACTGTCACAATTCTATCTGTCTACATCCCCCCAAAGAACTCAGCCCAAGGGCTCATGCCATCATAGACTGTCTTGGAAGCCTAACCCTAAGCGCTGAGGTTATACTCTTAGGTGGTTTCAATATTAATTGACTTGCCCCTGAAGCTAACCAATTCAAGGATGCAATTCAGGCTATCCACTTTACCCAGCTCATTGAAAAACCAACTAGGACTAACTACAGGATGTGCACTAGTACTTTGATTGAGTGGGTGCTCACCAACGGACCTGAACATGCTTCTTATGCCTCCGTCCTCCCTGACGACATCAGTGACTACTCCCCTGTCATGTTCAGTTGGGCTAATAATTTCTCCAAACCACCTCCTAGAACAATCACTAGCAGGGTTCTCAAACCTGGTCACACTGATCACTTCAAAATGGATCTCCTCAGTGCTGACTGGTCCTTGGATTTTGAGGCTTCCGACATTGACGTCGCTCAACTATTTCATCCTCCTCTTCAGTGCAATCTGTGACACCCATACTCCCATAAAAAAATGGAAGACCAAAGGCTACTTTAACCCCTGGATGAGCCCTGATACCCTTAAACTAATGAAAAATAGACACCACCTCCGGCATATAGTTAGGGTCACTGGCAAGCAGTCTGATGTCCTGAACTACAGACTTGCGAGGAACAACTGTACCAGAACCATCCAATTAGCCAAAAATGTATATTATAAAGATGCCCTAACCAAGAACTGGAATGATGGTTGCAAACTCTGGGCTAACCTAAATGAGGTCACCGGGCAAGAATCTAAAATGGTCCCTACCATGCTCTGCATTGATGGCTCCCCCATCCTTGGTCCTAAATCTATCGTCAACACCTTTAACAATGCCTTCACTAACTTGTAGCATATTCTCCCTGCCGACTTCTTCTCCCCCACCATCTCTGCTGCACCCATGCAATCCCTATCGCATCACCCCTTTCACTTCAAGACAATTACCTTCTGAGAAACCAGGAAATATCTGCGCAAAGTTCTTGGGAAGGGGAGATCCAGTAGGGATAACCTCGCCCTGAAACTAGTCTCACTCTCACTTGAAGAAATCCTGTCCCCATTCACCCATATCCTTAACCTGTCACTCCATCAGTATTCTCCCCAAAATGGAAAGCTGCAGTAGTCACCCCTGTGTATAACAGTGGTGATCGTGCCCTCCCCAGGAACTACAGACCATCTCTATACTACCACCACTCTTGAAGGCAATTGAATGAATAGTTTCCAACCAACTTGTTGATTATTTGGACAAGCACAAGCTGCTATGCGCAGAGCAACATGGCTTTAGGGCTGGGCATAGCACCACTACAGCCCTCCTGGAATACACAGGCTTCATCCACAGATCCCTTGATCTTGGCCAACTAGTCAGGGCTATCTATATTGACCTAACAAAGGCCTTTGACATGATCAACCATGCCATCCTAGTTGACCAGCTCACTGCCGTAGACCTTGCCCCTGAGTCAGCTGCATGGTTCCACAGCTACCTACACTTCCGTTCACAGCAAGTCCGGATAGATACCTTTCTTTTTGACATCAAGCCTGTGTGCTCAGGCATTCCGCATGGGTCAATACTGGGTCCCCTCCTCTTTAGCCTATTGCTGAATTGCTTCCCCCTAGCCAGTCAGTGCCTTATCCTCATCTATGCAAATGATGCAGTTATCTTTTCTAATGGCTCTGACCCCACAGCTCTTGAGAAACAGCTACAGCGTGGCTTCACCAGCATTGAGTTGTGGTTCAAAAATCATAAATTGATAATGAACTACAAAAAAGCAAAAACCATATTGTTCACCGGCCTTAAGAACAAGCACAAAAACTACCCGCTATCAATATGTGATAGGGGTGGTGTTCCTCTTGAACGTGTTCATTACTTCAGATATCTCAGAATCACTATTAACAGCTCCCTCTCCTTTTCCCTCCACATAGACATCACAGCTAATGCAATCAAAAAATACTTAGGGCAACTTTATCGCCATAGGCAGAGCCTGAAGCCTGAAGCCCTCAGCATAGTGGTTCACAGTTCAGTGGGTTCCCTAGTGGACTATGGACTACCAGTATATGGCTATGCCACAGATTCTGGCCTCTGATGTATAAAAACTGCCCTTAACAATGTCGGCAGTCTCACCTTAGGGGCACACCGACTAACCCACACCTGCAATCTCGATACAAAGACTCACTGACTAATCCTCTTTGGTCACTTAAAATATCTATCCTGCCTCCTGGCCAAAAAGATCTGCCTTGGTCAACTATTGACTGGGATCCAACAACTCCTAGTTCCCAGCACTAATCCCAGGCCCACCCGAAATTCAGAACTGCAGTCCTTCCTGACTCCAAATTGTCAGACATCTCAAGGACAAAGGTCCTTTCCTTATTGGGCACCATTGTGGTTCAGCTCCCTCCATGAGAATATTACTAGCCTGTCCACTCTGTGGACCTTCAAAAAGAACCTAAAGAACCATTTAATACAAGAATATCAATGTGTCTGCCATCGCTAGCACCTAGCAAAGGCATCTCCTACCATCTGCCCTTCTGCCAAACAGATCCCTCTCTCTCGCTCTCTCTCTCTCTCTCTGTCGGACACCCTGCACTTGGGGCTCAATCCCCTACCCCATATCTCCAGCACTTCTATGCACTAAACCCCTCATATTTCTGACAACTACCAGGCTCCCTGTTGGGCACAGTTATTTAGTCTGTTACTGTATGTATCTGACTGTGTTTACTTATTCCACTTTTAGTTTTCACTGTATTTTTTTGCATTCCTTTGTTTGAAGACCAAATGTACCTAAATGTTCTAATTCTAATCCTATTGCCATGTTTGTCTCAATCCTCTGTATAATCACCTACTTGTTCTAGCTGTACCAACGTGGAACCTATATAAAGAGCTCTGAGCTCAGATGGTTAATCCGAGATCAGAAATAAATAAATAAATAATAAATATGTGCTCAGTGATGCTACAGTGCCACTCCCACAGTTCATTGTAACAGCCACTGGTGTTTCACTCCCCAAATGGAGTTTTATCAAAGGTGAATTCTTTAGAGTAAAAGGCTCAGTAAATAGTGAAGTTCATATGAAGCAGGAAATAACATCATTGATCCCATGACAAATAACATATCAATTAGTTAAAAAAATCTCACTAATAAATATGCATGGTCTAACTTTAAAAGCCCCAATGAATCCCAAACTGACTACTTAAATATATCATGCTTGGTGTCTGTTAAAGTGCCCAGATTTTAATTTGCTGCAAACACCCATGTGCATGCTATAAAAGCAAGGAGTGACTGGATGGAGGCCAGGGGGTATAAGACAAATCTTGTTTGCCAACTAGGGCATCATAGAGACAGATCTAGTTCTGGGCAGGGTTCTATAGGATCAACTGCAAGTGGTGTATCAACATGGCCAGAACTAAGTGGACAGTCCTGTTTATTCACTTCAGTCACTGTGCACTCAGCATTAATCGCTTCTGGGGAACACTGGACGTATGGGTTGTACCCCTTGTGGATGTTGCATATATAACAACTATGTAACTCAAACTAAATAATTTGTTCACCCCACTTCAGGGAAGAGCTTTGCCATCAGGAACCTTATCACATGCAAAATGAAGAGTGTAATTTGCATGGCTAATTGTACTTGTGGAGCCTTTTATGTAAGATGTGTCATTGTTTTAAACTTTGTATGGGGAAGCATATTAGAGATTTATTTATTCATTTATTGAATTCTCAGATTACAACCTTTGAGCTAAAAGCTCATTTACAGAGGTTCCATGTCATTAACAGAATAATTTGAAAACAATAACAGGTGATAAGTACATACAGAGATCATGTGATATCCTCATTCAAAAACATTATTGTAAATACAGCACAGAAGTTTTCTACAGATAGTAATACATAAATGATTATACACATACAGATAGTAAAAGCAAGAGCTTTCTAGTGGATTGACTAAACTCAGAAAAAGGAGGGATTAGGATATTCAATGCAGGAAACTGTCTGGGCCAGTTTACTTTGTCAAGGGAGTGGCTGGAAGGGGAAAGCATATAGTTAGTAAGAAAGCACAGAGTAGATGGGGAGGTAATGTGAGTGGAGAGTGGGATGGGAATAATAGAAGAAGTGGGATAAGGTAAAGGGAAAAAATGAGTAAGTAGCTATTCTAGGGGTCCAAGTGCTCTGACTGTAGGTTTAATCAGGAAGCAGGATCTATTCAGGGGAAACCTGTGCACTCCATATGAGCTGAGAGATAAGTACAGAGTTTTGTTTTAAAAGTACCAATTTTGAGTTCTGCAATTTGGTCAGTAGGTAGATAGTTTAGTTAGAGAGGGCCCTGTAAGCAAAAGATGTCTGATCTTGTGAGGTACAGCAATATGGGATCTGATAAGTATTGTAATTGGTTGCCCAGGCCCCATAACACTGTTGAGTACAGGACCAAGGGTGGCCTTTTTGGCAATGAGACATGTCTGGTAGTGAATCCTGTTTTTAAGGTCAAATCAGCCAGAATGTGCATACAGGTAGCAGGTGTGAGTAAGGGATGGAGCACAAGGAGTAATCTACAGGCTTTGTTCATGGTGATGGCAATCCTTTTGAGTGTGGTGTCTGAGGCCGCACTGTAAACAACAAGGCCATAGTCTATGATGGAGAAGACTGAGCTAGTTATGGCTAGCATTAGTAAAATTTCATTAAGGCAGTGCCTGTGTCTGTAGAGCTGGCCTAGGCATCTGATAGCAGCCTTTGCAATTTGATCAATAACTGCGAGTATGTGAGGGAACTATCCAGGGTGACACCACGATATTTAAATTGCTGGACCATCTCAATTGAGATTGAGGAGGAATCTGAAAAATGCAATGGCAGCTCATTTCATGTTTGCTGGTGACACAGCTATCAATTGCAAGTTTGTGGGGATTGAACTTGTGTCCAGTGGCCCAAGGAGAGGCAATTTAGGTTAAGTTTTACTGAGAGGAGAAGTCTTCTGACTATTACTTTGGGTGTTTTCAAGGTACCAGATCTAAATGAACATTTTAAATTATCCTCCTGCACAGCCAGAGGGGAGAGAGTGAGTGAGACCTTTTTGTTCTATACTTTATTTTACACAGGAATTAATTTGTGTTTAATAACACATTTTGTTCTCCAACAATGTAGACATGCAGTCCCCCTTCATACGCTTACCTGTATATGGGTCTGTAGGAGGAAGAATTCATGTTTTTGAAAGGAAGGGGATCACATCCTTGAATTCATGGAGTACTTGAACTTCGATGACAGGAATGATAATGTGTCATATAAATTCCTGGATATGAACCTCTCTTGGACACCAAACCTAACTGTAGCTAGTGCAGGTTTTAGGAAACCAACAGCAGTGAATACTCTTATCCAGTGTCCACACTGGGAGATTGGTGAATTACATACCCTATGACCAATTTATCCGAATCAGCCAAAATTGTTCAGACACCATCACTGTTTAAACATCAGGCAAAGGAATTATCAAACCATTTTAAAAATGAGATATGATGACCGTGTACTGCTGGAATCTCTAGAATGAGACAAGAACTTGTTGGGAGATGTTTGAAACCAAAGTTAAAGACAAAAGAGGGTAATATCAAGGAAAAACAAATCTTGCTTATTATAGGTTTTAATCATATGGCAGAGAAAACTGGAAATATGGGGTCAAGCACACTGAGCTCACACTGAGCATCCTTACATGCAATCTGTGACAAGGCGGGGAGGGACAGGGATACCCTTCTCATTCTTTAGAATGCTCATCAAGGTCACAACTACACCTCTTCCATGAGGAGCCTGGGCATCCCTCTAGCACTGGATATGGGCACAATACCAGTCTTGAGTCTTGTGGCCAACTATGAACCTTTCCTTGGCTGTTACACAAAAAAGAAATACCCAGGTGTTACATATTCTTCGGGGTTGCTTTATAAGCCTAATCTGGTGTTCACCCTACAGGACAGGAACAGTCTAGTTCAGAATCCTGGCAGACTCATATGAGACTCTGGTATTCTCTCTATCCTTCCAGATGTCCTTTAAAGACCTTTTTTAAAATGTGGTTGCTTATGGTAGCCCCTCTAAGCAACTAACAGTTGTCACATATTAATAATAAACCTTTTACAGTCACACATACAATATAACAACTCTCACACAGGCATAACATTTTTACTAAAATATTTTAATAAATACAATTACAACTCAAAAGGTGTTAGAAGAATTTTGAGTACAGCATAAAACAAATGAAAATGGATATATAGAATAAAACAACTAGAACTGTTAGCTAAAAAGTTTACGTTAGATATGAAGGTTTCAAAGTCCAGAGAATCACTAGTTTGTGAAATATTTCAGTCTTTCTGTTGCAGCCTTTTGTCCTTAGGCAGGCTCTGTGCTGGCAGCTGCTCTCTGTGATCAGGAAAGTAAGGCCAAACAGAATGGCTTCTGTTTGTCAGGTGGAGTCCAGATGAGGAAGTGTGTGAGAATGTCTGTGCTGGAGAGCTTACATAGAGCTGACAACTCCCAGAGTTGTGAATAAAGGCTGGCCCTTCCACTTAGGCCACCGGGTGTTACTCTTGCACTTTCCCCACAATTTCCTGGTCACCTGGTGATGTCACTGAGTACACATTTATGACACCTGTAATTACAATCTCACACAGGTATGCTATAAGGATGTGTTTCTTTTTCTATTACCTCACACAGGCCTGTTGGAAGGATATTTCCTGGTTAAAACATCTTGGGCTTTGAACTGGCTTAATTTAATTAGTTATAAGGAAGATCCTGCAAGTTTTGTGATTATACAGGTGATTGTATTACTTCTGGTTTCCCATGGTCAATTCCTATAGGAAAGATCCTTTTGATCATGCATCCACAAAGCCTTTGACAATAACTTTTCAGATTACTACAAGCAGCTGGCCTTTCAGGTTAGAAGAAGGTCAAAACCATTTGAAAAATCCAGTCTTTTCTCTAGGTGCCTTGTGCTGACACTGGCATGTCTTGGCATGTACATATACAACAGAAATACAATAAAAACATATATACAACAAAATAATATATACAAATAAGGGCTGACAATCAGGCAGCTTGACATCGTCTGTACTGCAGACAGACAGATAAAATTGCTTATTGCATGTGGCCAAGTGGACCAAGAGTAACCTTCAGTACATCAACAAATCTAATAGATGTGAAAGCTAGTTATTTTATGCCACCAAAGAAGAAAACCCCTGTTGGAATTTGTTTCCAGTCCATTGTTGAAGGTTCCACATGTACAGTGCATGCATTACATGGAAATAATAACTGGGGAGTGTTTTCTTCCATATGGAAACCTGGTTATAATTCACTGTTGTAACCATCTGGTTTTAATGGCAAACATGCACTGGGTTTCCTTTCAGGAAGCCATGTGCCAGACTCTCACACAGACCCCATGCACACAGTGTTTCTCACAGCTGTCACATTATCAGCCATAATTCAGACTACTTTCTTATCTCACCTGAACATTTTCAGAATGCAGTTAAGTTGCTTGAGGGTATTAGTCTCTTCCACTTTGTAATCTCCCATTTTGCCATCAAACAAAAGAAATAAAAGTAAAAGTTACAGTATATGTGACTAACGCCACACCTCTGCCAAATGGAGCTTATTAATAGTGCTAGCACTGCCACTACCCTGCCCTAACACTTCACTTGCCACATAAAACTCACACACGATCTTGGCAGAATAGGACAATCACACTGTATCTCCAGAAGTGGACACTAAGGAGCATGAGTGGGTTATTCATGATGGAGTCCTGAGTGCAAGGAAGGAGAACTCACAGGAGGAGGAAGAAAATTCTGTTTGGAGATTTCATTGTTAGAGGGATGGAGCTGGGAGTGGGTAGTAATGGGGAAGGGAGGTGGTGTACCTGCCTGGTGGCACAGTTTGGAGGGAGGGCAGGCAGATCCTGGTAGGTGAGGGGACAGATGTAGGAAAAATGCAGGAGGAAGTTAAGGATCTGGGCTGGTGAATTGGGCAAATAGAACACTCTGTTAGCTTCTTGGAGGTTCTACCTGTCCATGGCATGAAAGACGGTCAAGGCATCCGCACCAAGGAATTCAACACATGACTGAAGAAATGGTGAGGAGAGAAAGGGTATGGTTTCATTGGAGATTGGGATCTCACTTGGAGTGATGATGGGCTGTATTTACCAGATAGCCTACATCTATCTGGGGGGGGCAAAGGTATCCTCATTGAAAAGTTAAATTGCTTCATCTATGAGCATTTAAACTAGCTGGGGGGGGCAAAAGCGGTCAGGGGTATAAAGATAGCCCACGCCCTACATAACATATCTGAAATTAGGGAGAATCCAATTAGTACAAGGGCACTATCAAACCCAATAAATAAATTAGATACAATTTTTGGAAAGACAGAAGACAGAACCCAAAAATGTCACAGGGCCGAAAAAAGGGAAATGAAAGGTGGGTGCACAAGCTGGAAAGTAATGTGCACAAATTCCCACAGTCTAGGGAACAAAACCCAGACCTAATTTTTTTTTATTTTTTTATTTGGCCTTTTTCTGGCAGGACCACCGGGGCCATCCACCCTGGTCATGGCCCCGGAGACCTCACTGCCCATCAATTGCTGCTGGGAACCCATCACCGGCTTGCTCCCCGGGAGGGTAACATGGGCCACCTTCGTGACCCCGGAACTGTAACTGGTCTGGGTCCCGCAGTGACGGCGGCAATGGGAGGCTCTCCAGGGAGGGCTTCATATATCGGTGGTCCTGCCTGTCTCCCATTTTCCACCTAATTTTTTCCCCGGGAGAAGGCGGGGACGTGCAATGATGCCAGCGTCCGCCCAGCCTCCTCCCCCCCACATCATGAGTCAGTTGTGTGGAACTCCCCGGTCTCCACCAGGGGTCCCTATCACACCGAGAGTGGCCCACACCCTCCCCCGGAGTAGGAGAGCTGCCCATCGGACACTCGATCCTACTCCCCCCGGCCGGCCCTCTGACGACCCGGAACCCAGACCTAATGGTATTAATGGAAGATGCAAACCTGGACATAATAGCTATTACAGAAGCATGGTATGCAGGAAACAATGACTGGGATATACAGTAGCCATACCAAGATACACACATTTTATTAAGGATAGGGAAGGGAGAAGGGGAGGGGGAATTGCTATGTATGTAAAGGAAGGCATTAAAGTAACAGAGGGTCAAGGGTTACAAGAAGGAGCAGAGGCACTGTGGGTCATGCTGGAGGTGAGGAAAAAGGGCAGCCATTTGCACTGGAATGATTTACTGTCCTCCAGTACAAGGGGAGGAAACAGATGAAGCTCTTGTGGAAAGCTTCCACAAAATGGCAGCCGCTATGGAACTGCTGCTAATGGGTGACAAATTACCACCTCAGCCATAGCTGCAGAGTGTAAGGCAAGCAATCAGGGTAGGGATAGGTAGGGCTGGGTAGGGCAGGGGAATGCAACATTAATAGATTTCAATTAGTGCCTCACTGTCCATTAACAAATCGCAACATCACCTTTAAATGTGGAGTTGAAGCAAGCTGTGTGTTCCTTCATTTTTGAGGTTGATGCAAGCTGTGTGTTCATTATGTTTTGAGACATCTGTCTGAAGCAAGACCATTTACTGCACGTCTGTTTACTAAATTTATTTATTACAAGCTGTGTGTTCTATTTGAAGCAAGAACGTTTACTACAAGTCTGTTTACTACATTTATTAAATACAAGCTCTGTGTTCTCTTTGAAGCGAGATCGTTTATTGCAAGTTATTTTGGTAAATGGTGCTGTGTGTTCATTACGTTTTGAGACATCTGTCTGAAGCAAGACCATTTACTGCAGGTCTGTTTACTAAATTCATTTATTACAGGCTATGTGTTCTATTTTAGCAAGAACGTTTACTACAAGTCTGTTTACTACATTTATTAAATACAAGCTCTGTGTTCTCTTTGAAGCAAGATCATTTATTGCAAGTCATTTCGGTAAATGGTGCTGCAGGATTTGATATTTTCGGCAACTGCTACCGATTGGGAAATTGAATTGCGGGAACTTGAATGTGGGATATAGATTGTCGGGATATAGACGGACGGGATGTCATACCAGATCCAACCTACCTGAGGTAGATTGAAGCACACAGACTGTGAGTACAACAAGGGGCAGGGACTTCATGACTGACCTGAATGGGTCAAACTTAAGACAACTTGTAGAAGAACCAACCCGCGAGAAGGCTGTACTGGATTTGGTCATGACCAACAGAGATAGGATCATAGCTGTGGAGGTGAGAAGTCCTCTTGGTACCATCAACCACAGGACAGTATGGTTTAAGATAACCACAGTGGAGGAGGCAAGTCATACAAGGATAAAGGTCCTAGATTTCAGGAAGGCTAACCTTAATGAGATGGAAATAAATCTCAAAAGAGCCCTAGTAGCAGAATGTACAGCGGACGGTATGGAAAAACAGTACTCTAGACTCAAGCGAGTCATAACATAAGTAACAGATTACTGTGTCAAAAAGCAAGAGTAAGAGAAAGAAAATGCCATTATGGTTCTCGATGGTTGTGTCCGAGAAAGTTAGGGACAAGAAAAGAGATTTCAGAAGATGCAAGAAAACACAAAATAATGAGGACCGAGAACAACATCTGGAGAAGCAGAGGGAATCTGGGAAAAATAATTAGAAGGGCTAAAGAAAGCACAGACAGAGGAAGGTATAGCCAAGGCTATTAAGAAAGGCTATAAAACCTTCCTCATATGCATTAGCAAGAGGAAAAAGACCAGACATGAGATCATTAGGCTGAAGAAGGAAGAAAGAGAAAGGGTGGAGGATCACCTAGAAAAAGCTGAAATACTGAGAAAGTACTTTTGCACGGTATTCACCAGGGAAGGGGAAGCTGAAGGATCAAGACTCATTAAGAGAGATATTCAGGTGAGGTAGGTAGACACCAGCCCATTCATGGTGAAAAGTGTCCTAGAAGAACTTGGGGGGAAGATAAAAACAAATAAGGCAATGGGGCCAGATGCATCCGCCCTACTGTACTAAAGAAACTCAGGGTAGTGCTGGCAGAACCAGTGGCTACCCTTTTCAATATGAACATATGAAGAAGCCAGCAGAGGAAGGCCATTTTGTCTATCAAGTCTGCTTGAATTGCAGGGTCCACAGCTTGAGCTAATGTCCTTGTCCTCTCTCCTCACTTTTCTCATTCTCCCTACCCATGATCTTTAAATTCCCCTATGTCTATCCCAGCCTCTCTTAAAGCTTCCCACTGTCTTCAATGAGATGACCTCTTTCTGCAGTGCATTCCAAATGTCCATCACCCTCTCTGTGAAGAACTGTTTCTTGACCTCCCTCCTAAACCCCCCACCCTCTAGCTTAAGACTGTGCCCCCTCTTGTTATGGTCACCACTCAGCTTAAATAGACTCTCTTTATCAACCTTATTTATCCCTGTCAGGTACTTGAATGTCCCAATCATGTCCCCTCTCTCTCTCCTGCCTTCCAGGGAGTACATGTTCAGTGCCTTCAACATCTCCTCATATATCTTACCCTGCTGACCAGCCATCATCTTTGTAACCCTCCTTTCGACTTTCTCCAGCAGGTTAATGTCATTTTTGAGGTGTGGACACCAGTACTGAACTCCATACTCTAGATGCGGCCTTACCAGTGACCTGTACAAGGGCATCACTAGAGAGAGAGGAGGTACCTGAGGACTAGAGAAGGACAGATGTGGTCCTTCTTCACAAGAGTGGAAGCAGAGAGGAGGCAGGCAATTACAGGCCTGTAAGCCTGACCTCAGTAGTGGGGACACAAATGGAGTTCTTCCTTAAGGAGAGAATTGTGAAGTTTCTGGAGGACAGCAGGGCACAGGATCAAAGACAGCATGGATTATCAGCAGGAAGGTCCTATCAGATGAATATTATAGATTTATTTGACTGGGTAATCAGTATGGTAGATCAGGAAGGGGTGGTGGATGTGGCCTACCTGGATTTCAGCAAGGCCTTCAGCACTGTTCCACACAGGAGACTGCTAAATGCATTGGGGAGCCTGGGAGTGGGTCCTATGGGGTTAAAGTGAGTTGGGAACTGACTAAGGTACAGAACTCAGAGGGTGGAGGGCCATGACCAGCAGGGTACCACAGGGGTCAGTACTAAGGCAGTACTATTCAATGTCTTTATTAGTGACATTGTGAAGCATCTGGAGGAAAAGTTGTGCCTCTTTGCAGATGACACCAAGATCTGCAACAGAGTGGACACAGCGGAGGGAAGGAAAAAATGAGAAAGGACCTAAACCTATTAGAGGAGTTGTCAAGTGTCTGGCAGATGAGTTTCAATGCTAAAAAGTGTGAGATCATACACCTGGGTCACAGGAATCCAATGGAGGCATACAGGATGGATAGGAAAAATTCTGACCACCTCAATTCAGGAGAGAGACCTGGGGGTTATCATATCTGACAATCTGAAGGTGATTAAACAGTATGAAAAGGCAATGGGGAGAGCAAACAGAATGTTGGAGTGCAATGGGAAGGGCATAACAAGCAGGAGGAAAAAGGAACTTCATGTGAGTCACAGCTATTCCATTAACTTTGCAGCTTATACAGAAGTCAAAAGATTTTTATCACTGCATATCATCCACAAGCTAATGAATTGTGTGAAAGAGCTAATCAAACCTTAATTAATATACTGAGCTCATTACCTGAGCACCGATGCCAGTATTGGCCTAACATTTTGCCAGAATTGACTTATCTCTATAATAATCCTGTAAAGAGCTCAACTGGATATACTCCATACTACTTATTATTTGGACTTTGGCCATGTGTTGAATCTCTTGGTACAGAGTACCCTGCCCTCTCCCTTGTCATAGACAGGTCACACCTCTGAAAATGTTACTGAGCGTGCCACCAGTCTAAGACCTCTCCCCAACTCAATGACCTCCTCCTGCACTCCCCTTACCTCATCACTAGCCAGCTCATTTGTCCCCAGATGGACAATGGCATCAAGCTCATTCTGCTATCCTGATGCCATGGCATTAGGTAGGCAGTTGAGCTCCCTCACTCTCACCCCTGCTGTCCCCAAGTCTGCTCTTCTAATGACAGAGTCCCCCACCAGGAGTTGATTCCTCCGCCTTCAGGGTCCTCTGCCTCTGAGGCTTCCACCATGGCGGACCCTTACATCCTCCTTGGTTTCCACTGTGGGTGCTTCCTTGGGGCAGACTCACCCTGCCAGAGCACAGTAAGAGTTGTGGAGTGGAACTATAGGTGTAATGTGCCTCTGTTCCACCACCTTCACCCTCCCTCAGCCCAACGTAGTCCACCTGCTCCTCTTTCTTGGCATCCTTTGAGGCAGCTGGGCAGATTTGGTGGTCTCTGTGTGGGGGAGGAGACCCCACGGATCCTGACCAACTTGATCTAGAGATGAGTAACCTCTACCCTCAGCACAGAGAGGTGCAAAAGATGGGGCAGTACTGCAGTCTCCAGAAACTCTCCCTGAAGACTGTTGCCCTACAGCCACTACACTACACCACTTCCATCATGTCTATTTCTGGTCTTCTTGTTTAAGCTTTGCCAACTTTCATCCCCCTATTTTCTCTTTCTCTTTTTCTTTCTACACTAGAAAACACTCCCTGCAAGGAGATACACTAATAATCACAGTTTTATCAACACTAACAATTGTAAGTGATTGAATACATCACAGCTTCACAAGTAACCCTGTAAAAGCTTAAATATAATCACAACTTCCATAATAACCCCTGAAAAAAAATGCAGTAACAATCTCAGCTTCAAGACATGGCACTGTGTCATGAAGGGTAGGGTCCAAACACCCCCAAACAATAAAAGCGTAACTGTCTCAAATGGCATGTTTTAATCATAGAATGTTTTCTACCATTTTTTACAGTCTGTTGATTTTAAATGGGATTACATGGATAAGCCAACTTGAAATGAAACACTCCCTTTTAGCAATGCCCAAGTTGGTTCCCTTGCCAGCAAGTTTATCGAGTGGAGGAGGCATGAACCTTCCTCACCCCTCCCCGAGAACCTGTGATAAGCATAACAGAAAAACAACAGCCGTTTATCTTAGCAACTCATGGAGGCAAAACAAATCAAGCCCATTTACTGAGTAGTTTGACTGGAAAAAATTACAACTGAAACACAGAAACTGAATTCATGTGTATGCAGGTCTAGAAACCTATTTCTGCAGTACCTGATATGAGCATGGGGGACCATCGGGGAAGACAAAAACCCATTTTGAAAATGCAGAATTTGGGATGGGCTCGCAGATATACAGGGGAGGTCTTCCCATAGACTTTCACTGGTTATAGGAAAAATGCCAAATCAGTCTGGGAGCACATTGACAGAGTGATTTCATGTAAATCAGTTAAAACTATTTACTAACCTATGATGAGGGAGGGGGCAGAAACCATCCCCTTTGTTTCTCTTTTGTCTTTCAGAAATATGAAGGTGCCTATCAGTGATGAGGCAGAATGAGGTTACAGGATTTTCCCTCCAAGGGGAGACATCCATGGATGGCCTACAGCACCACATCTATGGAACTTCAGTATGACGTACACATACACTTGCATGAAAACATTGCATCTTTCATCATTAATCTTAACGAGTGTTATGCATGTATCTATACCAGAAACTCTTGAAGAGACTAAACCTCGCACTATGGTGGGACTGGGTGCAACCCATTCAGTGCTTTGTCTACCACATGTACATTGAAGGACACTGAATAGTAATTAATGTTCATGCATAAACATGTTGTTTTTAAACTTATTTTGATCAACATATTGGGCTCTATGCAAGACACCAATGTGCTGCATAAGCCTGGCCTGTTGATATAGTTACGCCCATAACCCACTCCTGCATGCAACACAGTCTGAGCCTGATCCCCTGGCTGTGCAGGGAGCAAAGCACTGGGGGCAGGCCAGGGGTGTGGCAGCACTATGCACCAGTCTCCATGGTGCTTAGATCTACTCACAGGGGTGTGGAGGAGGACACAGGTAACAGCAGCCTGGACTCTGCCATAACCCACTGCACCCCCACCAAAGACATAACCCACCAGTCAAGATGTGATATGGCAATGAGCCGCTGTGCTGTTCCAGCCCAGTAGGCTACTGGGGTGGCACTGGAGTGGCAGAACTGGCAGTAGCTCAAAGTGTAGGACATAGTTCCCAGTGCCAGTGGGCCACACACTCTGGCCAGACACCCGGGACACATGCAATCCCCCCCCAGAGACACAGCACCTGACCCCAAAGGAGCTTCCAACCCACAGCCCTGTCCCTGAAATCTCCTCCCCCCATAGGGACACTGTCATGATTACCCATCCATGTGCAATATGGCATGGGTTGGCACACCTTGCAGACCCCCTCCTGGTGCACCACCATTGCTGATCTGTGTGCCCACTCCCCCCCTGGGACTGACATTCCTCCTCATCCCCCATATCTGCTGATCAGTTCTACTCCTGAGATGGCCAGTGGCACAGCCCTCAACTCAGCACCACAGCTGCTGTCCATCTGACGTATGCAAGTGCACATTGTCTGCATGCCCTGCTTATGTCAGATGGCCTGCAGCCATGGCCTTGGGTGGAGGGCTGTGTCACTGGCTGTCTTGGAAGTGGCACAGGCACACAGGTTTGGGGGCCTGGGGAGTGGTGTGTTGTGCCCTTGGGGTGTTGGTGCCACAAGGGGGAACACTGACCAGCTGCAATGCCAGTTGGGGCTACCACAGGCAACTGTGGTCACCAACAGAAGGGGTACCAGGATGGGGTTGGGCCACTGCTGACAGGGGCATGGTGGGTAGGGTTGCCAGTACTGGTAGTGGCCCTGTAGTGTGGTGAGTGGGTGGGGGCCACCAACCAATAGCCCGACAAAGGGGCATGTGTACATGGGACTGGGTGCCTGCTTTTTGGCATTCATGCACCCAGATCTGCTCCTCGCTGCACAAGGGATCAATTTTGAGCCCAAATGGATGTCCACCTGTGGCTGCAACCCTGCCTCCAGCCTCCCTGCAGAGTCCTGTGCACCTGGGAGACAGGGCCACTAGATAAAAGAAGTGCATTCATTATGTATGTGAGCCAAGATTCCTAACATCCTGTAGCATAATTATGATGAGTACCTGGATATAAGCCTACCTAAACATATAAGCAAAACCCCAACTCCCCACTTTATTTCCTCCACCTTCCCCCACACTCACAACCCACTTTTTCCCCACAAGAAAACACCACACCATCCTCCAACTCCCCAGAAACATAGACAAAGTAGCCCCCTCACACACATACAGGACAACCCAACCATCCCAATCTCCCCACACACACACACTCACATATATTTGGTGAGAAACCAACCTGTTGATAACTAGTTAAAAAGGAGTCTGTGAAAGTAGAAACAACAACAACAAATAACAACACACTGAAGTCCTGTTAAATGTCCATCCTATGAAGTAAAAGTCTGAGTGTGTTTATGTGTCATAAAACCCAGAACAATCTTCATGCCATCTCCTACCATATTGAGAAGTAAAATAAGCTTAATCACAAAAATCTGTCTCTGTTGTGTATTTTTTAAATGTCCTTTTAAAATCATTACTGACATATCTGAGATGGAGAGATCAGACTAACTGAAGTGTTTACCCACTGGTTTGTCAGTCATCTTCATAATAACAGTATGTCTGTGGGCATTCATTCTACTGCAGCAATGCTGGCTTGTCTCTCTAACATACACTGTTTGTGGAAATTTCTTGCATTGAATGAAATAAACAACATTATATGATAAACAGGTATAACTCCCCAGTATCCTGAATTATCTGTTTTGTGATATAACCACACAATCCGAAGTGGAAATGAGCTCACAGGTCTTACATCTGGGTTGATTACAGGGTCATGTACCATTTAAGGTTATGGTATTCTGTTCTGGTGCAGTTTACTCCTAACAATCAGGTTGGCTAAATTAAGTGGTTGTGTAAAAGATAGTAGTGGTAGTTCTTAAAGACTACAATTTAGTGTCTCATCCTCACTAAATATTTATTTATTTATTTATTGATTTGTAATATCAAAAAGACCTTTGAGCGTGAGCTCTTTTACAAAGGTTCCACATCAGGGTGGACAATAATACAAGACACAAAATACAGTGGTTACAGGGTTCAGCACATAAGGCAAATTAAAGAGCAGTTACATAAGAATTATCAACAACATTAGAGGAAAGCAAAGCGGTTGTTAGAGGATTCAGTCTATTTCTAGGAAGAAATTCTAGGTAGCTCTGCCTAGGAGACCACCAGAACCATTGATAGACTATGGCTGAGAAAGTGGGTAAGGGTAGATTTGAAGGGGTAGTACACAGAGTGGTAAAGAGGATTAATCACTTTCTAGTGCTCCTCACTAGGCTGGGATGGGGGTAGATTTTCCTAGGTTTCCATGCTAGGTACTACCTAGGATGTAGGTCAGTCTTACAGGAAAGGCCTGAGAAACAGGTGCATTTTGAGCTAGCCATTAGGTGTTGTTTGATGCCTGTTTTGAACTGTGGCAAGTTGTGTGTTTGTAGTTTCAACAGAAGTTAATTTAACCAGAGGGGGGCTCGGGAGGAGGAAGTACGCTGCCCAAGTGAGGTTTGCCAGAATCAGTGGACAGTGCTCCATTTTTCCTCCATCTGGTGCTGTGGGATGAGAGAGAGGCCTTGAGCAGGTTTCTTACGCAGGATGGGGTTTTTACAAGGAGTGCCTTCTTACTCAGGAGACAGGTTTGGTATTTGATCCTGTCTTTTAGGTTTAGCTAGTTTGTATGCTCAGATAAGGTGTAAGTATGAGTGTATTGATCTGGGCCCAGGATCAGGCGACATGCCTCATTTAGTGCAATTTGGACCCTGTTTAGTGCTGTATCAGTTGCAGCTCCATAGACAGCTAGCCCATAGTCTATTGTGGGGAGTATTGAGCTGGAGACTGAGATTGGGAGTGCTTCTGGGGTGAAGGATTTTTTATGTCTACAGAGGACCCCGATCTCTGTATTTACTGATCTGACAAGGGAGTCAATATGGTTCATATAAGTGAGAGAGTCATCAAAGGTCCCTAGGTACTTGAACGATTGTACCTGCTCAATCTGCTCACCAGCATTATTAGTGATTTCGAGGGGAGTGTGCCTGCCTTTATTGTAGGGGCTGGAATGACGCATGGCCTTGGTTTTCTTGTTGTTCAGTAGCAGCTTATGCCTACAGAACCAGTCCTCAAGTTTGTTGAAGGAGGTCTGTAGTTCTATTTGTAGGGCAGCCTGGGAGATGCTGCTACTCAGCAGCATGGCATCGTCCACATACAGGATGAGTTTGGTGTGGAGGTCCTTAATACTTTTACGTAGAAGTTCAAGGGTGGAAGTCCTTAATAGTTTTATTTAGAAATTCAAGAGTACACTTTTTTAACTAGTGAGCTTTTCCCGGGGGAAGGAGGCTTAAATCCACTGGGATTTTATTCAGATTCTTAAGATAATTACTGTTCATATAGTTATTTGATTATATACTGACACATTATTAAACTCTGAACATTTTAAAATGCATGACCTCATTTTATATGGGGTCCTAGAGAGGTTTATTCTTTTATTTGCCAATAATACTGACAATTGATATCTTGTAAAAAAATATTGTTATAGCACTGTAGGTCTTAATGTTTATGGAGTGTGGTAACTGGTTAAGAGCATAGTTTAGAAAATGTCTCCAGAGGGGATCACGTGATGCAAGGTACCGGGTAGAAGCTCCTCTGTACAGCTCCAGCCTCCCAACTCATTAAAAGAGTATTTTGGAGCATTTAATCTGCCTAAAACTGTACAATTTTATGGTATACTGCCTTCCTACCATCGGGTGCTTCTGCTGGGTGGATTGGAGAAACAATGGAGGTGTATATGAAGAAGACGCCTCAAAAACACACCCCACCGGTCACCCCTGAGAAGGCCCAGAAGAAATCATGGGCCTCGAGTGGGGTTGAAAAGCCAGAGGTTGCAAGTCACGCTGAGCAGATTCCTAGAAGAGTTTAAGTCCTTTTGCAAGGAAATTAAAGAAATGGCATCTGAAATTAAATCTCTATCCAGGAAGCTTGAGGAGGTCTCTGTCTCTACTACTGATAACACAGCCCGAATTTCTTCATTAGAGAAGTGAGTAGAAAGATTTTATCCCAGGCTGGCAGCTATGCAGCAGAAGCTTGCATGCTCTGAATCAAAATTAGAGGACCTCGAAGGTCGTAGTCGTAGGAACAACATTGTTATCCTTGTACTGCCGGAGGGAGAAGAGGGCCAGAATGCAATAGCATTTGTCCAAACGTTAGTGGAGAAGATCGCTGGCCCCTCTCCATTTGGGGCTAAATATATAGTTGAGAAAGCCCACAAATCCCTAAGGCTGAAGCCCCCAGGAGCAACACCCCATCCCATAATATGCCATTTCTTGAATTATCTGGAACGGCAGCATTTTCTGGCTAAAGTCAGAGAAATCCAGGAAGTCAGATGGGAACAAGTCAAGCTCAGGCTAGCACAAGACCTACTGGGCTCTGTCCACTTGAAATGCACAGCATTTCACCCTGTAGTCTCCAAGATTATCGCTGCTGGGCTTAAGATTCGAATGGGGTACCCAACAAGGTTACAGGTGCAAGTGGCCGGTGCCTGGGCTACTTATGAGGATCCTGATGATGTGCTTGCTGGCTTAAAGTTGGCCCTGCCTGATCTCTTCAGGGATACATGAGAGGCCCTTTGCTTTCTAAATGGGAGAGTTCTGATTTGAAGTGATGCGGCTGCTCTTTGAATGATACCTTGGGGATGAGAACAAACAATCATCCGATTCCTGTATAAGCCCGACCGGAGGGCTGAAGGGACACAATCCTTTAAGTTTAACTGGACTCTTTACAGTTTGCTTATGCCCTGAATTTGTCTGGGACTGATGTTTCTTTTAACAGACTGGTTAATTTGTATATTTACTGATTATGGGGAGAGCAATCTTTGTATGGGATTTGCCTTGCACCTCCCTGCAGGTATGCGAGGGGGAATGTTTTGTTAAGGTCATAGGTTCGCACCCCACAGGGTTGCAAAGCCAACCATATGGATGATTGTCTAGGGGTGTGCTGAAGTTTTTCATAATGGTGTGCTGTGATGCGCTTTCGTTCTTATACCACCAGAGGGAGCTCGTGACTCATGCATTACCGGCCAGCGGTCTTAATGACCCGGGATGTTTTTTTTTCAGCACAATCATTTTATAGCTGGCTGGGGCTTGGCGAGAACCACTTTCTCTGAGCAATTTAGTCCGGTTGTGGGCACGGCCTCCATGGTGGGCTTGCTACATCATGTTTGGCCTGGCTATAATAATATCCATGGAGCTGTGCTCTCAGTAGGCAAGGTGTGCTGGTTTGGCTATTTTAGTACACTCCCAGAGCTTATGCTTTATAAATACTGTGTCACTCCCACTGGTTATCAGGAGCTGATTATCAGGTGACTTTGTATCGAAATCAATTCTTTTTCCGGTTACTTATTACCTTCTTGTTTTCCATACCAGGGGCTCATAGATTTTCTTCTGGGTTTGGGGAGTAATGTTGGGGGCTGGGGAGGAGAAATGAAATGGTATGTTGTTGAATGTTTTGGTGACAGTTAGGGGACTAGGGAGGACAGGGTTAAGAGTAGATTTATCGGTTTATTAATGTTATACAATGGTTGGGTGTTATATGGGGGTGGGAGTGGGATAGTTTGGGTAGGGTTGGGAGGGTTTGGGGTTGGGAGAATGGTACAGCAGTTTTAATGGTACAGGGGTATCTGGATCACAGTTGTAGTAAATGCCAAATGTCAACTTTGGACTTACTTTTGTCAACATAGATGGCTAGCAATATCAACCTAGCTATGTGGAATGTGAGGGGGGGTTAGAAAAAAACCTAAGCAATAACAGGTGCTTAAACACCTGAGTTTGCTGCATGCCCAGATAACGTTTTTGTAAGAATGTCATCTGCTAGATACTGAGGCATTACAACTCAGGAGACAACAGGTGGAACAGGTGTTTAATGCCTCAGGATCCACTAACAGTTGTGGGGGTCATGTTGCTTGTTAATAGGGGCGTCCCATTTATCCTCACTCAGGTCTTCAAAGATCCAGAGGGCAGGTACGTTTGGTTCAGGGTACCCTTTTGGCCATGCCACTATTGCTCAGCAGCATCTACGGGCCATATGTGAATGACCCCACCTTTTTTATGAAGCTGATTACCACAAATTCTTTCTATGCTTCCTATTCCTATTGTTATGGGTGGAGACTTTAATTTGGTCTTGGACCCTAATATAAACAGGTCTGGTATTGGGTCGAGAGGATTGTCTCCTGGGCAAAGGGCCTTTAGGGACTTGTTAGATCAGTGTGGACTGCGTGACGTATAGCGAGTTTTGCACCCCAACTCCAGGGAATATACTTTTAGTTCGCCAGTATATGGCTAGCAGTCTCGCATTGACTACTTATTAATTTCCCAGGTGCTCTTGCTGGGGGTGCTGTCTGTGTCGATTCAGCCTGGTCCCGTATCTGATCATTCTCTGGTGATATGCAATCTGGCTTTTCTTAACATTCCCAAGAAAGAGACCCAATGGAAATTAAATGAACAATTATTAAAAGATGATAGGTACTGTAGCCTGTTGAAGGACCAGATTGATGTCTTTTTTTTCTACTAACCCAATAGAAAGCACTGCACCGGATATTTTATGGGGCGCTTTTAAGGCCTACATGAGGGGTATTCTCATTAGTCTAGCTACAAAGAGAAAGAGGGCTCAGGAGGCGGAGCTATTATCATTACTATCTCAAATACGGTTACTAGAATCTAACCTATCCACCAACACTCCTAAGGAGGATAGGCAGAAACTTTTAGAAGTTAAGGATAGCTATTTAGAATTGTTAGGGAAAAAGGCAGAGTTAGCCATTATCCATACTAAAGCAAGTTTCACTGATCAAGGAGAAAAGCAGAGCGCAGATGCATCTTCGTTTTAAAGCAGCAAGAGTCTGCAAGATTTATCCCTCCAATCAGGGCACACAGGTGGAGGGTCCCTGAGGGTGTCACCCTCAGAGATCGTACAGGAGTTTGCTACATATTACGAGCAGCTATATAGGGACATGGATAGTCCTTCTCCCTTGGAAAAGATGGAGGCATACCTCAAGGATTCTCGCCTTCCTTACTTGTCAAATTCCCAAAGGAATTTCTTATCCTCTCCATTATCTCTGCATGAAATTTGAGTAGTTATAAAGGCCTTGCGCTTGGATAAAGTTCCGGGACTGGATGGGTGTTCCCTCTCTATTTTATAAAGCTTTTCAAGAACAGTTATTGTCTGTGCTTCACCGGCTGTACCTCCATATTCTGTCTGGGGCAGCTGTAGATGCCCATTTGTTTGAAGCCCTGATAGTCCTTTTACCTAAGCCAGATAACGACCCTGAACTGGTTCAGAGCTACAGGCCAATATCCCTGTTGAATCAGGATATTAAAATTCTTTCTAAGATATTGGCTGACAGGCTAACTCTGGTCCTCCCGGATCTGATTGGCATGTCTCAAGTCGGGTTCATGAGGCGGTGCTCATCCTCAGACCATTTGCGTACCCTTTCGCACGTCTTCTCGGAGTCCAGGGATGACACCTTTCCCACGGGGTTTGTCCCCCTGGATGCCAAGAAGACATTTGACCAGGTGAACTAGAATTTTTTATTCCAAGTTCTCCGAGCATTTGAGTTTCCCTCCATGATCATAGACTGGATCAAGGTGCTATATCGGTCTCCTTCCACGAGGATCTCAGGTAATGGTGCTTTTTACAAACCCTTCCTTTTATATTCAGGCATGAGACAGGGCTGTCCCCTTTCCCCCTTATTATTTAATTTATATTTGAAGCCCCTTATTCAAAATATTCTTAATAACACGGGAATACAAGATATTCCGGTCAGGAATAATGTAGTGAAGATAACAGCACATGCTGATGATCTTCCCCTTCATCTGGCCCATCCGGTAACATCAATTCCGATTATGTTAGGAGAGACTGCCAAATTTAGCCTTTTCTCGAACTATAAATTGAATGCAAACAAGACTTCCTTTTTTCCTCTTAATCACAAGGTTTTCAAAACAGGCATTGTCCCTTTGGGATTGTGTTGGTCACCCCGTGTTCTTAAATACTTAGGTATTAAGTTAACACGCAATACTTCCCTATGGTTTAAAGAAAATTTAGAGCCTCTTTCTCAGTCGATTGTGCAGGACCTAGAGAGATGGGCTAAGCTTCCGATTTCATTATGGGACTGTATTAACTTAGTTAAGATGAATGTATTTCCCTGCCTTTTTAACCCCTTGTCACATCTTAACTCATTTGTTCCTCTATCTTGGTTCTGGAAAATGCACAAAATCTTTACCAATTTTATTTGGTCTAATAAACACTCCCGATTGGCTAATCACAAGTTAGCCGCCCCTAAAAATGAGGGGGGACTATGGATTCCTCATTTGGCAATTTATCACTGGGTTAGCCATCTTGCTGAGTACCTGAAATGGGTAAGGCCAGGTCCCCAGAACTTGAGACCGGCTTGGCTCAACATTGAGCTAGACTTTATCCAGTCTATGAACATAGACCCCTTGACCATGCTCTATGTTAAATTGTCCCTTCTACAGGATGCTAGTAAATGTTCCACTCTCATGACATCATTAAAAGTGCATTCACAGCTTTGTTCTTTTCCGAGATAAAATCCGAGGTTAGACCCGTCTCAATCTATCTGGAATTCTCCGGCCTTTACCATAAATAAGCAAAAGGTTCCCCATACATGGTTGCCCCAGTTAGAAGAGGGGATAGCATTCTTGTTTCTGGACAATACGGGGGCTTGGCTCCCGGTTACCGAAATTATCCGAAAATTCGATATTCCAGACCCCCAGTTATTTAGGGTTTTTCAATTAAAGCACCTGTTAACTACTGTTTTTGGCAACATCCATCCCCGCTCAATGGCTTTTGCATTGGTACCTGAGCTTTCCTCTCTTCTTGAATCCTCAGGTGTTATCTCTAAGATATATCAAGTATTGTACCATTGGCGGTCTGGGAGTGCAAATGGCCCTACTAGGTTTTGTAACTCATTTTTTCCTCAATCTACTTTCAACTGTCTGGCTCTCTGGATGTTTTGTCATAAATATGTGTCCCAAGATAGGTTACATCTTATGCAGTTCCACATTTTTCACAACATGTACTACACTCCAGTCAAATTGGCAAAATGGGGCCTTCTCGAAACAGATAGGTGCACTAGATGTTCCCAGGAAGCTGGGGCACTTTTTCACATATTTTGGTCATGTCCCAGGATAACTCCATTATGGGATTTAATTAAAGCTAATCTGGATCCCTTATTGGGATTACAGGATTGTTTCACACTGGATATTTGCCTCCTGGGAGATTTGTCTTCCATCAAGGTCAAAACTTGGAGATTTCATATATCTATGATTGCACTCTTTGTTAAAAAAATTATGCATTGGAAAGATGGGATTTGCCCATCATACCAGAAATGGATACATGAAATCCTTGCAAACCTTCACACAGAGAAAGCTATAGCAAGCCTCCATAACAGGTTACAAAGGTATAAGCATATCTGGGATCCCCTTCACACCTTAATCATCACTGCTAGGGTTTAAAGTGCAGTATGCTATCTGTTATCTTAACATATGTATGGTTACTGTAAAAGGCTTGTTACTACAACATACAAGGGAACTGCTGTACCGGGGGGAGGGGTAGCGGGGTTGGAGGGCAGTGTTGGTATCGTAATATAAACTGGTTGTTTATGTCTGTATCACTGCCTCCTGTATTGTGGAAAATATTGTGAATAAAGTTTGAATTGGAAAAATAAAAAATAAAATGTCTCTAGATAGGTGTAATAATGTATGAATGTTTTATACAGTTGTTCATACAAGGGACATTTTCCTTAGTCCATCTTATTTCCATACAAGACTTTTTTGTTGTACATTTTTAGGTTGATTGCATGCATGCACAAGAAACATGTTGCGGCAGGTTTCTCCAGAAGCAGGTTGTGGAGGCATGGCACTGTTGTGCCCAGTGCCCACACAGCCTGCAAAGACTTGTCCCCTGTCCCCCAATGCCATGGCATGCTGCTGCTGACACTAGTTCAGCCAGCGTGCCACAACTTTCTTAAAAATCAGCCGCTGCAATCAGGGGCCACCTCATCATTGCAGCATCAGCCATCCGCTGCAATAAGGGAGCAACCCGTCATTGCAGGGCGGGATGTAGGATTTGTGATATTGTTTGTGAACATGGCAGCAGCTTGCCACCTTATTCACAAACGATATATACCCCCCCATGTTTATTTGCTGATGGGGGAGCCCACTCCCCATCGGCATAATGTAACCCCCCCAGTTTTATTGCCTGCCGATGGGGTGCCCAATCCTCATCAGCAGAAATGAATTCCCCACACCCTTTTGTTGTTTGCCATCGGGGGTGCCCAATCCCCCATCGGCTACAGCTGCCCCCCTCTAAAACAACTCTGGTGGCATGCTGGGAGCCCATCCCCGCATGCCACATGCTCCTTTGATTGTGCTGACCAGGGTGCCCAATCCCCCATTGACTACAGCTGCCCCAAAATAAAACTCCAGTGGCATGCTGGGAGCCCACCCAGCATGCCACATGCCTATAAATTAAAAGGTCTGCAAAAGTCTTTTAGGTTTTGCACCTGAAAAGGAAACAGTCCTCATAGTCTCCTGGCCCCCCCAACCTGCACTCAACCACTGCACACCTGCCTCCCCACACCCTATATACCATACTTACCTCCGGAGCTTGGCGCGATGATCTTGCTGGACCGGAACACATCTGCACTCTTCAAAGCCGACCGTGAACTGAGGAAATGCTGATAAGCTGTATAATGAAATAAGTAGGGATTTTTCAACTTTAGTGCCTATCTCTGGCATTTTTTGGGAATTTTATCACCAAATTTTCAACATGGGGTTTTTGGGACCCCTCCTCATGAGTTCTTGAACTGTCGTGGTGTTAATCGGCCCCGAAAGGTGGTTTCGCTGTCACTGCACAGAATCACCCTTCTGGGTTGATTAACCAAATGACAGTGCCAGTGGTCATGAGGTGGCCTCTCAAAAAGCCTATGTTGCAAATTTGGTGGAAAAAATAAAAAAAATGACTGTTTTACGAGCGTGCATTGTGTAGATGCTACGTACACTCGTAACTTCATGAATTTACAATATTTTCATGCCAGATTTTCAACACTGACATTTTGTCATACCTCCTTGTGAGCAGTACAGCTGTCATTGTTCACATCCTGGCCAAAAATATGTTTTCGCACTTCCGGTGCAGAATAGTGCGGTCGCTGTGGGAAATCAGTTTTCAGGACAGATTAAGAAAATGACAGCTAGACAGTGACACTGTTCATGAGTAGAGGTCCTAAAATGCCTATGTTGAAAATTTGGTAGCGATACTCCATAAAATGACTGTTACGAGCATGCGTTGTGCAGTTGGCATGCACACTAATAACTTTGCAAATTTCTAATATTTTCACTCCAGATTTTCAACACTGCCATTTCCCCAGACCTACTTATGAACAGTACAGCTGTCATTTTCCCCATCCTGGCCAAAATGTGTTTTTGCACTTCTGGTACAGAATAGAGTGGTCGCTGTGGGAAATCACTGTTTGGGACAGATTAGAAAATTACAATGGCACTGTTCATGAGCAGAGGTCCTAAAATGCCTATGTTGAAAATTTGGTGATAATAGCTCATCAATTGACTGTGTTACAAGTGTGCATTGCACACTGTCCACGCACCCTTGTAACTTTGCAGAATTGTAATGTTGTCACACCACATTTTCAACAGTGCCATTTTTTCACACTTCCTTATAAGCCATCTATAAGCTGTCATTTTTCACAACCTGATCGAAATGTGTTTTCACAGTTCTAACGCAGAATAACATGGTCACTGTGGGAAATCAGTGTTCGGGACAGATTAAGAAAATAACAGTGGCACTGTTCATGAGCAGATGTCCAAAAATTCCTATGTTGAAAATTTGGTGATGAAACTCCATAACGTGACTGTGTTACAAGAGTGAGTTGAACTGTTTCCATGCACCCTTGTAACTTCACAAATTTGTAATACTGTCCCACCACATTTTCAACAGTGGCATTTTTTCAACTCCTTATGAATACTACAGTTGTTATTTTTCACATCCTGGCTACAATATGTTTTGGCACTCCTGCGGATAATAGCACGGTCACTGTGGGAAATCAGTATTTGGGACAGATTAAGATCGACCGAGTGGGGGGGAAGTGACCGAGCTCAACTGAGCTCTGTCAGGACTGCTGTGGATTTGTTTGTGGCAGGTGAAGGCCCCAACACAAGAGCCCAGTACAAAAGGGCAGCCTGCGGCACTGGAAGAAACAGAACAAGAGAGCGAGAGAGGGAGGGAGAGGGAGCAAACCCACTGAAGCGCTGTCAGGACTGCTGCAGATTTCCTTGTGGGCAGAAAAAGGCATCAATACAGGTAGGGGCCCAGTACAAAAGGCCAGCCTGCAGTGGTGGGAGAAACAGTTTGAGCGAGTGAGACAAGGGGATTTAGTGAGCTCAACAGACCTCTGTCAGGACTGCTGGGATTTCTTTGTGGGCAGAAAAAGGGGCCAATGCAGGCAGGAGCCCTGTACAAAAGGGCCGCTTGCAGAGCCAGGACAAATAGAATGAGCAATGAGAGAAAGAGACTTAGCTACCTTAACGGAGCTCTGTTGGGACAGCTGAATAGCACAGTCACTGTGTGAAATCAGTGTTCAGGACAGATTAAGAAAATGATAGTGACACTGTTCATGAGTAGAGGTCCTAAAATACCTAGGTTGAAAATGTGGTAACGATCCTCCATAAAATGACTGTGTTACAAACGTGCATTGCACAGCTGGCATGCATGCTCATAAGTTCATGAATTTCTAATATTTTCACTCCAGATGTTCAACATTGCCATTTTCCCAGACCTACTTATGAACAGTACAGCTGTCATGTTTCCCATCCTGGCCAAAATGTGTTTTCGCACTTCCGGCACAGAATACAGCGGTTTGCTGTGAAATCACTGTTTGGGACAGATTAAGAAAATGACAATGATAGGTGTTCATGAGCAGAAGAGTCTAAAATGCCAATGTTGAAAACTTATGATGATAGCTCATCGATTGACTGTGTTACAAGTGTGCATTGCCTCATCTACTCATGCATTATAACTTCACAGATTGTAATACTGTCACACCAGATTTTCAAAGTACATTTTTCCACCTCCTTATAAGCAGCACAGCTGTCATTTCACATCCTGACCGAAATGTGTTTTCCACCAGTTCCGGTGCCAGAATCTAACGTGGTCTCAGGGAAATCAGGTGTTCAGGACAGATTAAGAAAATGACAGTGGCACTGTTCAGGCAAGGTCCAAAAATCCTATGTTGAAAATCTGGTGATAACTCCATTACATGACTGTGTTCACAAGCGTGTTGAGCTGTTTCCATGCACCTTTGTAACTTAGCAAATTTTAATACTGTCATGCCACATTTTCAACAGTGGCATTTTTTCACAACTCCTTTTGAACACTACAGCTGTCGTTTTTCACATCCTGGCTAAAATATGTTTTTGATCTTCTGTGGACAATAGCATGGTCACTCTGGGAAATCGGTATTTGGGACACATTAAGACTGACCTAGTGAGAGGGGGGAGTGACCGAGCTCAACTGAGCTCTGTCAGGACTGCTGCGGATTTGTTTGTGGCAGACAAAGGCCCCAATACAAGAGCCCAGTACAAAAGGGCAGAATGCAGCACTGGGAGAAATAGAACAAGAGAGCAAGTGAGGAAGGGGGGAGTGAGCGAACTCACTGAAGCGCTGTCGGGACTCTTGCGGATTTCTTTGTGGGCAGAAAAAAGGCGTCGATATAGGCATAGGGGCCCAGTACAAAAGGCCAGCCTGTAGCAGTGGGAGAAACAGTATGAGCGAGTGAGACAAGGGGACTTAGTGAGCTCAACGGAGCTCTGTCAGGACTGCTGGGATTTCTTTGTGGGCAGAAAAAGGGGCCAATGCAGGCAGGAGCCCCGTACAAAAGGGTAGCTTATAGCGCCAGGACAAACAGAATGAGCGATGAGAGAGGAAGACTGAGCTATCTCAAAAGAGATCTGTCGGGACAACTGCAGATTTCTTTGTGGACAGACAAAGGTGCCAACACAGCCAGGTGCTCCATGAAAAAGCACAGTCTGCAGCACCAAGAGAAACAGAACGAGCGAGTGACAGAGCGGTAGTGAGTGAGCTCAACGGAGCTCTAGTGTGACTGCTGCAGATTCCTTTTTGGGCAGAAAATGCAGCACCACAGGCAGAAGCCCAGTACAAAAGGCCAGCTTGCAGAGGCGGCAGAAATGGAATGCGAGAGTGACAGAGGGGGAGTAAGTGAGCTCAGTGGAGCTGTGTCGGGACTGCTTCAGATTTCCTTCTGGCCAGAAAAAGCCACCAATACAGGCAGGAGCCCAGTACAAAAGAGCAGCCTGCACTGCCAGGTGACACAGAATGACCACGTGAGGGAAAGGAGTCAGTGAGATCAATGGGGCTTTATTGGGACTGCTGCAGATTTGTTTGTGGGCAGAAAAAGGCAGCAATGCATGCAGAGGCCCAGTACAGAAGGGCAGCCTGCAGTGGCAGGAAAACCAGAATGAGCGAGTGAGTGAGCTCAATAGAGCTATATTGTAACTGCTGCAGATTTCTTTGTGGGCATAAGAAGGCAGCAACGCAGGCAGGGGCCCAGTAGAAAAGGGCAGCCTGCAGTGGTGGCACAACAGAATGAGTGAGTGAGAGGAGGGGAGTGAGTGAGCTTGATGGAGCTTTGTTGGGACTGCCATAACATGACTGTGTTACAAGAGTGCATTGAACTGTTTCCACGCACCCTTCTAATTTCGCAAATTTTTAATACTGTCATGCCACATTTTCAACAGTGGAATTTTTTCACAACTCCTTATAAACACTACAGCTGTCATTTTTCACATCCTGGCTACAATATGTTTTTGCACTCCTGCCGGACAATAGCATGGTCACTCTGGGAAATCAGTGTTTGGGGCAGATTAAGATTGACCGAGTGAGAGGGGGTAGTGACCAAGCTCAACTTGAGCTCTGTTGGGACTGCTATGGATTTGTTTGTGGGCAGACAAAGACACCAACACAAGAGCCCAGTACAAAAGGGCAGCCTGCAGCACTGGGAGAAACAGAACGAGAGAGTGAGCGAGGAAGGGGAAGTGAGCAAACTCACCAAAACACTGTCAGGACTGCTGCAGATTTCTTTGTGGGAAGAAAAAGGCATCAATACAGGCAGGAGCCCAGTACAAAAGGCCAGTCTGCAGCGGTGGGACAAACAGTACGAGCGAGTGAGACAAGGGTACTTAGTGAGCTCAACGGAGCTCTGTCAGGACTGCTGGGATTACTTTGTGGGCAGAAAAAGGGGCCAGTGCAGGCAGGAACCCCATACAAAAGGGCAGCATGCAGCACCGGGACAAACAGAATGAGCAATGAGAGGGTGAGACTGAGTGACCTCAATGGAGCTCTGTCAGGACAGCTGCGGATTTCTTTGTGGACAGACAAAGGTGCTAATGCAGTCAGGAGCCCCATACAAAAGTGCAGTCTGCAGCTCCAAGACAAACAGAATGAGCGAGTGACAGAGCAGTAGTGAGCAAGCTCAACGGAGCTCTAGTGTGACTGCTGCAGATTTCTTGGTGGGCAGAAAATGCAGCAACACAGGCAGGAGCCCAGTACAAAAGGCCAGCTTGCAGCGCCGGCAGTAACGGAATGCAAGAGTGACAGACAGGCAGTGAGCGAGCCCAGTGGAGCTGTGTCAGGACTACTTCAGATTTCTTTCTGGCCAGAAAAAGCCACCAATGCAGGCAGGAGCCCCATACAAAAGGGCAGCCTGCAGTGCCAAGAGACATAGAATGAGTGAGTGAGGGAGGGAGAGTCAATAAGCTCAACAGGGCTTTGTTGGGACTGCTGCAGATTTGTTTGTGGGCAGAAGAAGGCAACAATGCATGCAGGGGCCCAGTATAAAAGGGCAGCCTGTAGTGGCAGGAAAACCAGAATGAGCAAGTGAGCGAGCTCAACAGAGCTGTATTGTAACTGCTGCAAATTTCTTTATGGGCATAAGGAGAAACAGAATGAGTGAGTGAGGCAGGGGGAGTGAGCCACCTCAATGGAGCTCTGTCGGGACAGCTGCATATCTCTTCCTCGGCAGAACAAGGTGCCAATGCACGCAGCAGCCCAGTACAAAACAGCAGCCTGCAGCACCGGGACAAACAGACTGAGCCAGTGACAGAGGCCCACTGCGCGAGCTCAAAAGACCAACGCAATCAACATTCGGCATTGACAAATGCTTGTTTTTATAATACAATACTATCACATTTTTACTTGGACATTTGTGGTATTAAATCTAAAGATCTTGCTTTTAATTATGAATGTAGTCACATAACACAGTCATTCATTAATAATTTCAGTAAGAGGGGTTGTCTATTTGAGTGTTCAGCTTATCTACTTTTGTTGTCATTTGATCTTGTAAAGTTGCATAGCAATAGCAGACTAGTAGAATATATTTCATTCCATTCAAATCTGTGATTCTTTTAAAATATGTACTTTAAACCAATGAAATTGTTTTCTTTTTTTTATATATATGATCTAGGTATTAATAGAATGTGATTATTTAAACAACTGGCATAAGTCTTTGAGGAAGGACTTGGTTGGTCCAAAAGCTTACACTTTCTTTCATTTTGTAACATCTGTGTTGTTCCAATAAAAGATATCAAGCCATATGCTTCTGGCTCTGTTCTTACAAGGACCAATACAGCAACTAATCAATTTATGTAATAGAATAGATACATACACAAGTGTCATGCTTTTGACATAACTGCAACCACACACACTGAGCCTTCCAGCTGGGTGCAATTTAACACTAGTGGCAACTATCCAGTACAACTGCCTAAATGACACCTACTCGTGGCACAAGTCACTTACAATATTGTTGGTCAGCATTTTGTAATTTGAAAACATGAATTCATTACTTATGGGACATTGGCATGTCTGATTACTACTCCAAACTTCTGCTTCACACTTTCTGCTTGCACTGCCACTGGTCACATGGTTATCCTAAAAAAGCTACTTCACAGAAAGAATATCCTCTTTGTAAACCTAATCATCAAACTGATGTTATAAATTATACTCCAACCTTTAACTCTTATTAGACTTGCAGCTGTTGCTGGATTGTAAAGATAAACATTTAATTTCAATCAGCAATTACATGCATCAGGCTAAAATTGCTTTACATGCTTTACTTCCTGATGGTGATTTACACCACTCAGAATTAACATTTAATGGTTTTGTTATCCTTCAAGTCTTTCTTATTTTTTATTCTAATTTGTCCCATGTTCTGTATTAGAAACAATTATACTTTTTGTATGCAGAATGCCAAACTAAGTTACTAATCTAACCATTTATGTTATGCCTGCCTCACAGAAAACAGGAAAATGGGGGGGGGGGGCGGTGGTATGTAGACTACCTAATATGGCTGCACTAACCACTGAGACATCTAACTTTACTTTCTAATTATAGTTTTTGTGAAATACACACACTGCTTAATTTTTCTGTTGCATATGGTATCATATTTAGCATGACACAAGCAGCATACTTTCTACAACAGGGCATTGCTCTCTCACATGCACACATATGTACACTGTTCTCTTTGTGTCCTTGGATAGACTACTGATGCAACTTTTTCAGAATAATCAGCTTCTGCTGTACTGTCTGACTCCTGTGTTAGAATTAGATGATTGGAAGGTAAAACTAGCTGTCTTTTTGCAGTCTAAACTAGCCTGAACCAGTTTGTAGTGTTTAGTAGATCCTGCCTCCCAAGTGGGGTCTAACAGAAATATCACAATGTACCTACCAATGAGATCACGTATTTCAGAGAAAACTTTCATTTTGTATACCATGTCTGTAACAGTATATATGCAAATACAAAAGTCACTGCCTTGAGTCTAAATGCTGTAAGAACTTGGATATTCGGTGACTCCTGGCAGGTAACCTTTGCTTGTATGTTGTGTTATTTGGCAGTAATAAATTTCTTATTACCTATGAGATCCTTGGTCTTCTGTTGTGATTTTGCCACATGTCTAGCATCTGCCAACAAGAGAAACAAAATTATATTGTGAATGCTTATGCAGATGACATATTTTAGTTATTAACAAACCCAATTAGCATAAAAGAAGCAATTTTTGAAATTAAGGAATATTCTAAGATATCTAACTACTGTTTTAATAAAAGAAAATTGGAACTATTAGCAACCAGATTATCCACTGCACAGGCAATTCAATAATGTTGGATGACAGTGGGCTCAGGGAGGGTTAGAGTGGTCAGGTAGAGGCATATCCAAGATCATATTCCACTCAAGAACTCATATGCCACACTGGCAAATGGGGACAACCAAATAGAGGTACCCAGAGAAGTGGAAGGAAAGGATGTGGAGGTTAGCCAAGGAGGTGACCTCAGCTGGGAAACCAGTAGACCCCAGAGGAGGAAGAAGTGAATCCTGGTGGGGGACTCCATCATAAGAGGGATCCAGCTAGGAACACAGGAGGGGGAGGACAGGGAGGTGAGGTGCCTACCAGGTGCCACGCCATGGATGGAAGGAAGGAAAATCCTGGGGATCACTGGGAAGGCAAGATATGAAGGTGAGCTGGATGTCATTATCCACCTAGTACTAATGACCTGGCAAATGGGGAGCCAAGGGAAGTTCAGGAAGAGTTTAGGAAATTGGGGAGGGGTCTCAAGCAAGTAGCTACTTCTGTCACTTTCTCAGAAGTACTACCTGTGAGAGGCAAGAGAGAGCATAGGGGTGCATGCACCAGGAACTTTAACTTATGGTTGAAGAGCTGGTGCTGTGAGGAAGGGTTTGGATTCATTGGTGACTGGGGACCCACCTGGAGGGATGCAGGTTTGTTCAAGCCTGACAGCCTGCATCCATCCTGGAGGGGAATCCAAGCACTCAATGATAAGTTTAAATGCTACACTGACAAGCATTTAAATTAGCAAAGGGGTGTGGCAGGCCAGCAAGGAGTGCACCTACTTGCTCACCCCCTACAGCTAGCAGTGGAACCAGTGAACCAGAGGAGTGGCAATCTCTACAAAGCAATGTGTGAAAGATGGAGATTAGCGCCCAAGAGGTGGATAGGCAGAAAAGGGGCAAAATTCAGTAGAAGGGCAGACAGCAAGGAGAACCAGGGATAAAGGACAATCAAGGAAGGAGCTGGAGTAGAACAGCGAAACAGTCTAGGGAGGTCAAATCATGGACAGCCATGTGTGCAAATGCCAGGAGCCTTAGCAACAAGATGGAAGATCTGGAGGCTGTCATGGTGCAGTCAGACCTGGACATTGTGGCCATCACTGAAACCTGGTGTAATGATAACCACGACTGGGAGATGGCCATACCTGGCTACAACATATTCAGAAGAGGCAGAGCAGGCAGGAAGGGAGGAGGAGTGGCACTGTATGATAAAAATGACATAAGGGCCACAGAGATCCAGGAGGAACAAAAGGGGGGAGAAATACTGTGGGTTAAGCTGGAAAGGAAAATGGGGACAGCCACCCACTCAAGTGTGGTCTATAGATCACCAGCCCAGGAGGAAGAAACAGATAGGAAGCTAATGCTAGCCATCCAAAGGATGGCAGACAAGGATAAGGTAGTACTGGTTGGAGACTTCAATATTCCAGACGTGGACTGGAGCATCCCAGCAGCATCAACTAGGAGCAGATTTATCCTGGACTCCTTTCAGGGTGCCTTCCTCAAGCAACTGGTCATGGAACCAACTCGGCAGAAGGCAATACTGGACCTTGTGCTCACAAACAGGGACAGTGTGATGGGGGTAACAGTGGAGGAGCACCTGAGGAACAGTGACCACCAGCCATTGTGGTTTGAAATCACAGAAAGAGCAGAACCAAACCACACAAAAACATGTATCCTGGATTTAAGGGGGGCAGACGTTGGGAAAATGGGGAGATACTTGAAAGAGTTATTAAGGGGAATGGGACAGGAATCAGGGGTTGAGGAACAGTGGGCAGTATTTAAAATGGGGATTACAAGAACAACAGAATTATGCATTAAGCAGGTTAGCAAGAGGAAAAGGAAGAGGAGACCATTATGGTTTTCCAAAGAGGCAGCAAAGAAAATGAAAGCCAAAAAGATTGCATTCAGGCAATACAAAAAGACACAGATAGAAGGGGATAGGGAGAAGTACCAGGAGAAGCAAAGGGAGGCAGGGAAGTCAGTAAGGGAAGCCAAAGCTCAGACAGAAGAACACATTGCAAAATCAGTGGGTAGAGGGGACAAAACCTTTAACAGGTACATAAGTGAAAAAAGAAAGACAAAGGAAGGGATAGTGAGACTGAAGGGGGAGGATTGGAGCCGCATGGAGGATGACAACAGTAAAGCTGACATATTGAACAGGTATTTCCACTCAGTCTTTACTGAGGAAGAGGATGGTAATGGGTCTGAAGGGAGTACAAGGGGTGAGAATGGTGCAGAAATGGACACAAGTCCCTTTACACGAGAAAGGGTCCTGAAGGAACTGGAAGTAATAAGAGTTGATTAAGGAATGGGGCCAGTTAGGGTGCACCCCAGGGTCCTTAAAGAATTAAGAGATGTGGTGGCTGAACCTCTGGCTATCCTGTTTAACCAATCACTGGAAACAGGGGATTTACTCAAAGACTGAAGGACAGCAGATGTAGTCCCCTTATGCAAAAGTGGGCACAAAGATGAAGCAGGGAACTACAGACCAGTCAGCCTCACCTCGGTAGTGGGGAAGATCATGGAAGCACTACTGAAGGAGAGATTGGTGGAACATCTGGTTGTCAATGGACTACAGGACCCAAGGCAGCATGGTTTCACCAGGAGGAGGTCATGTCAGACCAACCTCATTGAATTTTTTGACTGGGTGACTAGGGAGGTGGATTGGGGAGGGCAATGGACATGGCCTATCTTGACTTCAGCAAAGCCTTTGACACTGTACCACATAGAAGACTATTACACAAACTGGGAAATATGAGTGTGGGCAGGACAGTAGTGTGGTGGGTAGGTAACTGGCTGGGTGGCAGGACACAGGGTGGTGGTAAATGGCTGTCACTTCACAGAGGGAAGAGTGACCAGTGGGGTACCACAGGGATCAGTGCTGGGACCGGTCCTATTCAACATCTTCATCAGTGACATTGTGCAGGACCTAGAAGGCAGAATTTCACTGTTCACTGATGACACAAAGCTCTGTAACAGAGTAGACACACCAGAGAGTGTAGACAGAATGAGAAGGGACCTGCAGAAACTTGAAGAATGGTCAGGGGTTTGGCAGTTGAAATTCAATGCAAAGAAGTGCAGGATAATGCATATGGGGCACAAAAACCCTAGCACAATACATCAGTTGAGGTGTGAGGATATAGCATGCACCAAGCAGCAAAGGGATCTTGGGGTTATCATCTCTGATGACCTCAAGGTAGGGAAACAGTGTGACAAGGCAGCAGGTAAAGCAAATAGGATGCTGGGATGTATAGGCAGGGGCATCACCAGCAGGAAAAGGGAGGTCATAATTCCACTATACAAGACACTAGTGAGGCCCCACCTGGAGTACAGTGTACAGTTCTGGAGACCATACCTACATAAGGACATAGACAGGGTAGAGAAGGTTCAGAGGAGGGCAACAAAGATGGTGCATGGATTGCATCACAAGTCCTATGAAGACAGGTTGAAGGAACTGAACATGTACTCCCTGGAGGAGAGGAGGAGAGAGGGATATGATAGAGACATACAAGTTTTACGGGGAGGAAAAGGGTGCATGAATACACTATTTTTAAGCAAAAAAGATGTTCCAGGACTAGAGAGCATGGGATGAAGTTGGAGGGAGGACGATTCAGAGGAAACATGAGGAAGAATTTCTTCACAGAATGGGTGGTGGACAAGTGGAACACCCTGCCAGAGGAAGTAGTGGGGGCTGAAACAATCACAGGATTTAAAAATGCATGGGATAGACATACAAGAATTCTGGATGTCAGGGGTAAGGGGCAACAGACTTCTAGGAAAACATAAACTGAACTTACATGCTCAAATGGTCAGACTGGGTGGGCCATAGGCCCTTATCTGCCGACACTGTCTATGTATCTATGAGTACAGTGTACAGTTCTGGAGACCATACCTATGTAAGGACATAGACAGGGTAGAGAAGGTTCAGAGGAGGGCAACAAAGATTGCGCATGGATTGCATCACAAGTCCTATGAGGACAGGTTGAAGGAACTGAACATGTAGTCCCTGGAGGAGAGGGGGGAGAGAGGGGATGTGGTAAAGACATACAAGTTTCTTACAGGAAGGAACAGGGTGCAGGAATACACTATTTCTAAGCTAAAAAGATGTTCCAGGACTAGAGGGCATGAGATGAAGTTGGAGGGAGGATGATTCAGAGGAAACATGAGGAAGAATTTCTTCACAGAACAGGTGGTGGACAAGTGTAACACCCTGCCAGAGGAAGTGATGGGGGCTGAAACAATCACAGGATTTAAGAATGCATGGGATAGACATAAAGGAATTCTGGAGGTCAGGGGTAAGGGACAACATACTTCTAGGAAAACATAAACTGAACTTACAAGCTCAAATGGGCAGACTGGGTGGGCCATAGGCCCTTATCTGCTGACACTGTCTATGTATCTATGTTTACAATTTAAACATAATCACAGATTGTTTAATTTAGGAATAAGATTAGCATTTCCAGTGATAGAACGGTACCAACAGAACCATAATATTTTAATCAAGAAGGTACAAGATATACTTACTACATGGAGTAAAATGAAGATGTCGCTGTGGAGTAAGATCCAACTGATTAAAATGAATTAAGTACCTCTGATCTGACATACACTACAGTCCATTATAATTGAGGTACCTACAAACTGGTGTAAGGCAATAAATAAAACTATAAATATTTTATATGGGACAAAGGGAAACAAAGAATAGCATGGGTAAAACTGTGTCTTTCTAAGTAGCACAGAGGGCTAGCATGCCTAGACAGACAATAAAGACTATCATACATCATGTTGCACTAAAAAGGCAATAAAGTAGACCTATGATCCTGAGGTTGGCACATCTCTTACTGGTGCACTACTAGAAGAGATAATTGGAAAAATATAACTATTCATTCCACAGGGTTTTGCCCTATCAGATACAAAAAAATCAAAGTGGCATAATTCAAAACTGTGCAAAACAATAATATATTATGAAAAGAAAATGAAAATAAAACCTAAAGTAAGCATTAATAATAATATATGGGACAATTCTTTATTTACTATAAATGTCAGATTGTTCACATTTCACAAGTGGGCAAAACAAGGAATTACTTGATGGAGGCATTTGTTAAATTCTAATTAATTTGAACTGTAGCAGTAATGCAAAAATAATTGAACCTTCAAGGAAAAGAATATCATATGTACATTTAGCTTAAATATGTATTTAAAGACACATACAAATGGTGGGAAAGTGCACTTCCAACACAGATTGACATATTTGAGGAGAATCTAAACAGACTATTAGAACAAGATAAAAAGAACTGTTTGCATGGATATTGAAAAAAAAATAAACACCTAACTTTAATCAATCAAAAATGGTATAACAAACTAAAAAATAAATGGGAACTTTAATTTTAGGTTACAAACACTGAATGTGCAATGGGAAAGTATACTTTCCACTGTTAGTATTTATAAAAGTTTAAGGAATAAAACAATACGTAGTGTTTTGCGGGATGTAGAACTCTGCCAGTGAAATTAGTGTGGAATGACCATTTCACTGCTTGAATTTCCACCATATTTCACTGTTTTTTTTTTCTGTGGAATTCAGCCTGCTGTGATCCAAATAGCATTTTTTCTATGGGAAAAAATTCTGCTACCATTTCCATGGAAAATATTGAGACCCGTGGAATAATTTTCATGGACCAGCATTTGCTCAACAGAAAATACAGAGATCCATGGGATAAAATCCCACCAAAATGTTATGGGAAAACTCATTCCACATTTTTCTGCCACTCTGTTTCCAGTGAAATTCTGCAATATTTCAGTGAAATTTTGTGAATTCCTCAAAATTTTGCTCTACCAGAATTTTTGAATTCAACACAGAACTAAGTATAGGATATTAAGCAGTTCATATTACACAACAATGGTTTGGGTAAAATAGGTTTCACCAGATTCCTCCAAATGCTGGCATTGTGGATGTACTGAAGCAGACTTTTTACATTGTTTCTAGAGCTGTCCATTAGTGTACAACTGGTGGAAAGAAGACATTTCTTCGCACTTACCATAATTTCATTTTCTGTTAACTCCTACATTATCAATGGTATACATTACAGGTAGGTTTTCTGCACCCCCTACTAAGGGAAATGGCACAACTCAAAGCTTTAGAAGGTTGGGCACATGAGGATTTTATTTTCATTTCATTTAATATTTATTGGTTATACTGGAAAGGCATGTGAGCACTGCTGCCCATTTACACAAGCGTCCAGTTACATACAACAATCATGAGACATGAAATAGGCTTAAACAATTAATAAACAGCAAGGGTTAATTACATGGTACATGAATTTAGGATAATATAGACTAAATGGCAAACCATGAACTAGCCTTGGTGAATTAACAAATACAAAGTGACATTAAGCATTCAGTGAGGGTCTAACATATACAATAATTTCCTTTTTTTTATTTTTTAAAATTCAACTTTTATTAAGTTTTCACATAGAGGCTCCAACATGAAGGAATCAGTAACATAATACAAAGACTAGTCATGAGACAATCAACTCCATGTTAAAGCCTCCCTTTTCCCTCCCCACAAACCCCACCCCTCCCACTACACCTCCCCGGCTTGCACATCCTCCATAACCTAGAAAATATGATACAGGAAAAACCTGCATGCAAATTGTATTCAGACATTGTGACAGTGTATAAACAATCATACCCATTAGAAACTGGATAGCTTGTTACTTTGAGACTCCAGTCTGGAGAAGATATAAGGTGTGTAGGGTCTCCGACACTTTCCTGTAGCAGGAAAGAGAACCACCCAAGCTGGCTTTTATTTGTTCAGCACAGAGATAAAATAACAGTTTTTTTAACCGTTATTCATAAGTGGTAGTATGAGCATCTAACCAATGAAACAAAATAAATTTTTAAGAGTAAGTGCTATCATAGCCATATGATACCTGCGGTTTTTAAATAGGATTGTGGAGAAGTCTCCCACCAGACATATCTCCGGTGTGAATAGTTCTCCAATACCCAGTAGTGGATCAGCCCTATTTCTAATTAGATTCCATAAGTTCCTAATCGAGGGGTATTCCCAGAATATATGGAGCATATCCCCTTCAGCATTCTTACATCTAAAACAATGGGCGTCAGGCCACCTGCCTAGTCTATGAAGTTTAACTGTGGTCCAATACATGTCATTCAATATTCTATACAGTGTAAGCCTCAGTCTATCTTGGGATACGTATCTGAAGGAGTTCAGACAAATTGATTCCCAGTTCTCAAAAGAGTTTTGGAAACAAGAGTTGCAATATCTGAGAACCTCCCTGCCTGTATCGAGCACATTTGTTTGTAAAGAGCCATAAATTAGTGAAACTGCATGGGGCTTCCCACACACTGGACTCAGAGACTCCAACCAGGGGCAATCCTCTACCAAGTTCCCAATATCTGGAAACATCTGAATTAAAAGATGTCTACGTTGCCACATTTTAAAAATCTGTTTCTGACATATGGAATAGGAAGCCAATATGGTGCCTGAATCCATGCATGAACCCTCATGAAATAAGTCCCTGACACAAGTCTTACTGATCTGAGGAAGCCAAAGTTGGGAAATGATTTCCCTTCCAGTTCGGAGGTTTGGGTTGCCAACTATTGGTTGTCTGGAATCCTTAGTATTCTGGTATTTAAGAAAAGCATATAGTTGACTATGTACTTTGGGGGAGACTAGCATAGGAAATGTACTAATACCAGCAGGGAGGTTTCTAATGGGAACATAAAAAAGTGCATTCATGGCCATTTTTAGATTATCAATCATCTCTCTTTCTAATAGCAACCATTTAGGTATATAGGACACAGAGACAATCTTTTCTTGAGATAAAAACCAATGTAAGTATTTGGTTGCCTGACTTGCATAGTAATACATGCCAAAGTGTGGTAATTTAAAGCCCCCCACTTGTGTAGATGCAGCTTATTTGAGATATGAACATCAAGGGTGTTCTCCCCCCCACACACACATATAAAGGAAGAAATAAGAGAATGCCAAGTCTTAAACCAATTTTGGGGTTTCCATAAATTTAACATATTAAGAAGGTAAAATATTCTAGGCAAGATATTCATCTTGACTATACTAATCTTTCCCCAAAGAAATTTGGAAGAGATTGCCACCTTTTGAAATCTTGCTGAATGGGAAGTTAACAACATTTCCCCATCTTTTATTATTTATAATTGCTGGTTAGCAATTTTTCCATTTACATTTATTTCATGGTTGCGATCTTACAGCAGTTAAGGATGTGATAGCCCTCCTCGCTACCACTTCATGTTCTATGTGGCCACCGAATGGCAAGATTAACCAGATAGTGAGCAAGAGTATGAGATGTTAAGCACTGCGGTTTCCGAGTGGTAGGACCAACCAGATAAATTGTTTTTAATTGCATTTTTAAAAAAGAAAGAAAAAAGCGACAAGAACTCGGTCTGGCAGCTCTGGAATGTCAGGAGGTCTAAACCTCACTCTCAGATTCTTGGCAACAATGGGATTGCAAGGAATCACAGACTTGTTGCATAAGAGTAATAAACTTATTTATTACTACCAAAAAGAACAATCACAGTTGTCCTAAGCAGTTCTTACCAATATGAACTAGGAGCCAATGCTAAGCGTTCCCTGTACCTTGAAGAGTCTCTGTGTCTCTTAGGGTCTCCAAGGTAGAAGATGTAATGTCTTACATGATATACCTATGATAATTACTATGGCTACTGTAAGATACAAACATTTCTAGTTACAGAGATGAGCCCTATTGGCTAAATTAGAGGTGGCTCCACAGTCCAAGATAATATTATACAATTCTGTGATAGTCATCACTTTGCAAAGACAAAGGAGTACAGTTCTACATGTAGCAGCGTAATAATACAAATAATCAGAAGATGGTAATGCTGAATTATATATCATAATCATTACAAGCACACAGGATTCCTAACATCTTGTAAGCAAGAAATACATAAGTGTATTAGAAAGTAAACTGTATAACAATAACATGCATATGTATTCTGACATCTACTCTTATACAGTAGATGCTCTTAGCCCTATACTTTAGTATAATAAATGCCTAAGTGCTAGCTGTCTATGGTGTACCTCTGAGGGTACCAATAAGGGTGAAGGGACCTTGTGTAACAGGAACCACCATGGTTTAGAAACTGTTTAGCCTGCCCAAAGGACATGAACAGCCAATGACAGAGTGGCCGTGTCTGAGTGACTTGGCTCTTGTTTGCTGTTATAGCCCATAGGTTATAATGGCAAATTATAACTTGGTCAATCTATGGGAAAAATTGCTGACCAGTTATTATAATTATATAATACAACAGTGGGAAACAAAAAAATCTAAGTACAATCTAAAATTTAGCCTATGTGGATTAACAATACTACAAGTGCTAGAAAGAGAGAGTAAGTACCTGAGGTGAATAACCAGACAATGAAGGGAAACAAGTGCAGAATGGGAGCTAGATTAGGGTTATGAGCAGGTGCAGATGGGAGAGAAATGTCTCTTGATATTGTGTTTGAAGGCATTTGTGAAGGGACAGAGTTTTAGTTCCAGAGGGAGTGAGTTGAAGAGCTTGGGTGCCATAAAAGAGAATGTTTTCTGGCCTTTAGTGGTTCGGCAGAAAGGAACAGTGAAAAAGAGAGTGGAGGACAGTCTAGTGGTCCTGGTGGTGGTGGAGGTCTGGAAGAGAGAAGTGAGGCAATCAGGCAGCAGTCCACGGGGGACTTTGAAGAAGAAGGTGGCCATCTGGCAGTTGAGGCAGGCCTCAAGGGAGGGCCGACTGGTAAGCTTATAAAGGTCACAGTGGTGTGTGAGTTTAGGGATACCAGAGGCAAAGCGGATAGCACTGTAGTGGGAACTTTGAAGTCTGGAGACATTTTTGATGGAGAGGTGGGGTTGGAGACAAGTGAACCATAGTCATAGACAGGAAGGAGGATGCTGGAGACTAAGAGGGATTTGGATTCCCTGTTAAGGAAATGCTTGGTTCTGTAGAGAGTACCAAGGCATTGGTGGGCTTTTTTTGATTGGAAAGCTAGTGTGAGCATTTAAATGAAAGTGGCTATCCAGGAGTAAGTCAAGATATTTGAATTCACCGACTCTTTCAATGGTGTTATCAAGGTTGTCATAGAGGGAGAGGTCAAAGCCAAGGGGTTTGTGGGGGCTGAAGAAAACCATGAACTTAATTTTCACTGAGTTTAGTACAAGACCTTTGGATGTGAACCAGTTGTGAAGTCTGCTGAAATCAAATTGGAGTTTGTTAATGAGAGCATTGGGGGTTTTGTCCTAACAGAAAAGGGCTGCATCATCTGCATACAGAATGAGTTCTGAGGTGGTGCAAATGTCAGGCATGAAATTAGCAATCAGAGCGAAGAGAAGAGGGCCCAGGATGGACCCTTGGGGGATACTGTATTTGGTGGGGCAGGATTCAGAGAGGACACTGCCAATGATGGTGCAATGGGATCTGCCCGTTAGGTTATCTTTGAACCAGTGGCAGACATCAGGTGAGAAATGGAAGCCAGCTAGGGTAAAGAGAAGGACTTCATGATCAATTAGGTCAAAGGCTTTGGTGAGGTCTACGAATGCAGCACCAGTGTAGAGGCCTTTGTTGTTAGCTTTGTCTATGGAGTAGGTGAACTTGATGAGGGCAGTTTCGGTATTGTGTTGAGCATGGAACCCATGCTGGGTCTCTGTGAGCAGGTTGTATTTGGAGAGGAATTCCAAGGTTTGCCTGTGGACCACTTTCTCTAAAATTTTTGAGAGGGGGCAAAGAGGGAGTTGGGATGGTAATTGGATACTAGATCCTTGGAACCAGATTTGTGAAGAGGTTTAATAATGGTACACTTCCAAGCTTTTGGGAAGGACCCCATGCAGAGGGAGTGGTTGAGGATACAGTAATAGGGATGGTCAGGGAATCACAGACAAGACAGAGAACACTGAAGTCAATGTTGTCAGCACCCTTGGATGCTCTTGGGTCATTTGTTTTGATTAAACTGACCACTTCACCTGTGGTTAGGTACCTGAAATGGAACTTAGGGTGGGAGACTGGGAGGGGTGTGAGGGAAAATGAGGTACGAATGGAGCTGGGCTTGTACTGGTCAAGATCACTGAATTATTTATTGAAAAGGGAGGCTATTTCACTTGGCTCAGTGGTGGTTGTCCCTTTGGAGGTAAGACAAATATGATCTTCATAAATTCCCATATCAATAAGGTTGTTAAGAATATTCCAGGTCCTCCTAGGGTTCCCCTGGGCAGCACATTGATTTTCCAGGATAGAGGAGGATTTAGGAGATCTTGTGAAAGTTTTGCACCTGTTCGTGAGGGTTTTGAAGCCTTGGAGGAGTTGGAGTTTTTGTGTTTTCTGTATAACTTCTAGACTCAGTCCCTATTCCTCATTAGTTTGTGAAGCTCAGGAGTGACCCATTCTTGGCTAGAACCCTTAACCTGGATTTTTTGTAAGGAGGATGAAATGGTCACAGAAGGCAAGGAACATATTGTTAATCTCTTCAAGCACTTTGCAAATGTCAGAAATGTTTTCAGTAAAGGACCAGTTTTGGGCTAGGGCAGCTTTGGAAAACTCAGAGGCATCCAGCTTCTTCAATTGCCTGGTTTGGATGAATTTGTGTGGGTGAGCGGGGTGTTTTTGTGGACCATCAGCAGAAGACAGCACAGCGGTCACTGACTGAGTCGGGGGGAGCTCTGGAAGTGGTGACATGGGAGGGATGTGAGATCAGAACCCAGTCAATGAGGGACTGCGATCCAGTTTTGTAGTTGGTTCTGGTAGGTTCAGTGGTGAGCTGGTGTAGGCCAAGACCAAGTATGGATTCTTTGGTGGAGTCACAGTAAGGGGACAGCCATTTTAGGCTGAAATCCACAAGGATGATCCAATCCTTCCTTTGGGGGAAGGAAGGAGGTCTTGATATCAAGGAAAAGGTCGTGATCATGGGGAGAGGAGGAGGGTGGCAGGTACACCACACTTACTGTGACCATTTTATCTGCTCCAAGGAGGAGGTTAATTAAGACGGTCACGAGGGAGGAGGTGGGTAGTGGGGGGTCAAATTTGGTGGCAAGGAGGTTATCAGCAGCCCAGATGAGACAGCTTTCCCCACGCTTCCCCACCCTGTCTTTTCTAAAGACTGAGTAACCTTCAAGGAGAATTTCATTGGGGGAGATGTCCTCCTTCTGTCGGGTTTCAGTGAGGGCAATGACATCAAAAGCATTAGCTGTCACAAAGGACTCAATTAAGGTTTTTTTGCCAAAAGGCTTTGCATGTTTAGGTGAGCAAAAGTAAGCTGTTTAGTGGGTATGGGGGAGGAGTGAGGGGTGAAATTGGTAGAGGGTGTGGGGCATGGATTGGAGTGAATGGAGTCAGAGATCAGGAGCAGTAGGTGGAAGAGCCTTGAGTGCCTGTGGTTCACAAGCAAAGAAAGCTAGCCTTATGTGGTGGTGGGTGAAAAAGATATGGTTGTGGTAGCAAGGACAGAACTCATGGAATGGGCAAAGGCTAATGAAGGGGCTCATGTGGGGAGGGGCAGGGATGGATTTAGATGCACAAGTGGGGGGATGGGGGTAAAGGAGGGGAGGGGAGGATTCCAGACAGCAGCAACTCTCCAGTCATTACTGTCCAAGCAGTGTTTCCAAATATGAAATTAAATGTTGTACTGCTAAAAAAAGGTACACAATTTTTTTAAATTTATTTATTGAAATTTTTCACCAGGAAGGCAGATTGAGAGATAAGTCATTCATCTCCCGGTGCGACCTGAGGGAAGGGGTACAATAGGAATAAGACATTAAACCTTCAAGTTACAAGATCAACATTAACATACAGTTGTAAGGCAGGTGTTACAAGCAGTGTTACAACAGTGCTGCGTGTATTAAGTAGAAAGAGTGGACAAAAATAAGTGCCAGGTTAATAAGTAAACAAGTGCTTATGTGAAAGAAAAGGGACAATTAACTGACCATACAGATATGAGTCTAGTAAGAATAAGGTGTAGCAAACATTGTCTTATCTCCTCGAATGATGAAGGTTGAATGAATGGAACTCATCTTTTAAAGATGTGCAGCTTGCAAGTCAAATGAAAAGTATCTTGAAAGAAAACAGCGTTAGTAAACTAACAAGAACTGTATGCAGTGTAAGCACTCACCTATGACAAAAGGAAACACCTTTTGGTTAACATCAGATTCAGACCTGATAAATCTGCATAAGAGCAATGAACATTCCAATGTGGAAGTGCTCTCATTGTGATGTCATTATGCATTTTTTTTTAATAAACACAGGCACAGCAGTCAAACCAAAGAGGAATGTCCAGACAGACTTACAAATGAAAACAGAAGTTATAACTGGCAAAAAGCAGACATTACCCATGCAAGCACCAGACAATATTCTCCTGCAGGAGCAAAGCTCCAGGGTGGGCCCCATTGACAATGTAGGAGCTAACAGAAAAGGGAATTATGGTTGGTATGAAGAAATGTATTCTTTCTGTAATGCATCACAATGTCAATGGGTATTCATTACAGCTGGGTTCTAAGAAGCAGTACCCAGGGAGGACCAGGAGAGGTCAAAATATTGTCCCATACAGTACATCAACCATGCGCAATACAGGAAAGAAAAATTACCTGCTGACTGCTGACTGCTACCTGCAAAACTATGTGACCAAAGGCCGGATCCACAGAACTTTGAACATCCAATCTGCAGAGCTTGGAGAACGTGTGGGTGATGAACCATGTGGCTGCTTTATACAACTCTAAAATAGATGTGTCTTCTTTCTCTGCCCACAAAGAAGCCACAGCCCTGGTGGAGAGTACCCTGATGAGGGCTGAAAAGTCTCTTCTTTACTGTGTCAAAAACTTTGGCAAAGCAAGAACTCACCCATCTAGCTAGGTTGGACTTAAAGGCTTTTGTTTGTCACGTCTCTCTGAAAAGGGCAATAAGCCATTGGAAGAGCAGAACTCAGCAGTCTGTCTAAGATACATCCTACCAGACCATCGCAGATCTAACTTGTGCCACTCTTTCTTGTTTGGGTGAGAAGGTTACAGACAGAAGATGGAGACAGATTTCTTGATTCACATGGAAGGCCACGGAAACCTTCGGAATAAAGGATGGAACTGTTCTGAGCACCATCTGATGTTATGCTTGACAAGATGTTGTCCTGTGTGGAGCAAGTTGGGAACTCACCAATCCCAATGGCTGAGCACATAGCATCCGAAAACGAAACACATACTGAAAGGCACCACGTCCAACAGTACGGGCAAAGGTAAGTCAAAAGGCTCTTTACAGAGATTTTGCAAGGCAAAACAGTCCAGCAGCTCAGAAAGACCATGTTCACTTAAAATATAGTGAAACAATTGCACATTTTATTTTTAAATAAATAATTCATTCAAATAGCAGCAAAAGATCACCAAAGTACAAACAGTCAGTAAACAAATCAACAACGTTCAACATTTTGCCAACGCTTTATCAAAGCGTTAGCATAATGTGAAACACTGGTATTTTTTTAAAGGCTGTTTGTACTTTGCTGATCTTTTGCTGCTATTTGAAGGAATTTTTATTTTTAAAAAAATGTGCAATTTTTTTCACTATATTTTAAGTAAACATGGTCTTTCTCTGAGCTGCCAGACTGTTTTGCCTTGTAAAATGACTTTTTTTGTCTAGGTACCAGATATTATAGTAGCCACCTATTGTCATCCTTCTCCTTACAGAGAACTTCCAGCACCAGATTCTGCTCCCTTGGAGGAACCAAGGATTAGTACATAGTTTGACTCCTGATTACAGCCTGCAGAAACAGAATCACCTCTCGGTTAGTCCCTAGGGACATACCCAAGGAGACTCCAAGGGCTGATATCTGACCTCTCAGGGTGCTCCAGGACAAAAACCCTCCCTCCCCTTGTAGGAAATTCAAATCTGTGGGACCAAGGCATTTAAAGGATGGACATTTTTATTCCTGGCCTAAGGTACAGGGTGGGCCATATGTGAGCACAAGCTTCAGGTAGAAAACTTCTTGTCATCCATCAGAATGCCCACCTTCTTAGAGGAAGCTAGATTTTGAAGTTTCCTCCTTTCAGGAGCCAGGTTGTGAGCTGCATCATTCCAAGATTTGGATGTAAAGTGGGGCTATGAGAGAACAGCCCCTTCCCCCCACACTGGACGGTGAAGGGGAGGGTGATGAGCTAAGATCACAAAGTCTGAGAATCACGGTCTTCTAGGCCACTCTTCGCTATTAGAGGAAAGCTCCTTGTTAATGCATTTTTTTGCATGTAATGTTGGGGAAGAGAGGCAGAGGGGGAAGGCATATGTTCTGTTGTACCTCCACTCATGTAACATAGTGACACTGCTCCACTTGCGGACACTGGTAATGGTTGTGGACCTTGAGTCTGGAGATGAACAAATTGATCTGGGAATGACTGAATCTTTGACACCTCCTGGGTTCAACATCCACTCCCCCGGATTAACATGTTCACAGCTTAGCCACATGGCTAGAGGCTATGACACCCCACCAAGAGGACTATGGATGGAAAGGAACTCTCCTCTGCCCACAGAAGGCAATCAGTGAAGTTTTTAGTATCTCCCGGCACTTTGTGCCCCCTTGAGAGTTAAGGTATGCCACCAAGACAGCATTGTTTGACCCTACTTCCATGACTCTGGACTGAACCTGACATTTAAAAGAAGGTGAATGAGGTGCACTGCCCTCTGCTCTAGAACCATTAAGTGTAGGTGCTATTCCTGCACTGACCAAGCTCCCTGATTGTCAAGGTGATCCAGTACTGCTCCTGAATCTGACAAACTGGCATCTGATGCCAGAATCATCTCTGGAAGGACTTCCTAGGAGGAACCTTGCTTGGATTCTCCAAGTTTACCCATCAATTCAGAAACTGCCTGAGTTGTAGTGAGAGTGGAATCATGGCCTGAGAACCCTCGGAGATCAGATACCAAGCTGTCGGTAACTCCATCTGTAGTGGCTGAATGTGAAGATGAATCCACATGATTAGTTCTATCACTGCTGTTATGAGGCCTAGAAACCATAGTGGGTGGTGAACTGAGTCCAGTACAGAGTTCTTCCTGGCAGACAAGAGGAAGACCTTCCCTTGGTCCACCCAGCAATGTGGCAGCTGTTGCCAGCCTAAGAGGGAGCTCCTTGTACTGGAAATGCTATCCCAGGATGGGAAACCTGAGGGACATATGAGAGACTGTCAGATGGGGATATGGAGATACACCTCTCTCAAATTTATGAAAGTAGATAATCCCCTTTGGCTGTATAGATCAGATAATTGAGTACAAGGGTCCTGATTCCAGAATGGGTTACGCATGTCGCAATGTGATGGACGGCACCAAACCCAGGCGTAAGTAGCACTTTGGGCCATGCACAACTATGGTATTCCAGAAGGTAGCCTGTGACATGGTGCAGGCTGCCTGTGCTAAAGGCAAGCTACACCACCAGCTACACCAAAAAAAAACCTGTGGCATGGCACAAGGGTGTTTAAGGCAGCTGTTATACCCAATTCCAGGAGGGAGGCCAACAGAATTGCAAATGTGCTATTCCAAGTTGGCCCCAGAAGACAGTGATCTAAGTACAGTTAGACCAGCTATTAGCTGGTCTAACTGTACCCTGTGTCCACCGTGGGTTCACCTCTGTGCCTGGTGCCCCAACAGCCAGCTCCCCAATGGTCCCATATAGGTCCCTACCCATCCCTCATTTGCAGGGCAGCCCTCAGTGGGCTGCTGGCACCCCATGCACCCATCCCTGGGTATTGTCCTACAGGGCAGTTCATGTTCTGATGCACTGACATGCCACAATTGGCATGCATGCCAAGCATTCTATGGTAGTCCCGTAGCCCCCAATCCCCCAGCCCTGTGAGGCATTGACATGGTGTCGGGGAGTGGGGCATTGGGGGCCATGCCATGTGGGGTCTGTGCCCTACCAGAGGGTGGTAATGTGGCATGTGGTACCCTGTGTAGTTGCACCCATCCTGTGGCGCAACACTGTAGGTACTGCAAGTCACAGGACATAGTCACCAGGGACCCTGCCTGTTGTGGAATCTGGCACAGGTCCCGAGCATAGCAGCATATGTTGCAACCTGCATGTGCCAGAGAGTTGTGGCATTCATCCTGGAATTGGGCTCCAGGACTCCAGTATAAAAGACATGTAGAGAATAAACTGTTAGGCGTTTCAGGACCAGGACAGGCCTGGAACCCCCTGACTTCGTGGGAACCCCACAAAAAAGATTAAGAAGAAATCTTTAGCCAAACTCACTAGGAGGCATCAGAATAATAACCCTGATTTTTTTTAAAGTGCTATACTTTCTGCTGCTTCAAGGACCTGCCCCCATCATCCCAACTCAATGCCCAGCCACATCATCTACCTTCCCCAAGGACTTAACCAAGTCAGAGATGCAGTCTGACTTACCTGCAGAGCAGGGCCAGTTGACAGTGGTGGTCCAGGGCTGCTGAGAAGTTTTCAGACCCAAGCACTGATGTTATCTGGGACCACCTCAGCTAAAAGTTGCACAATCTTCCAATAAGGGAAGGGAGGGAGATGTTTTCACCCTGTGCTAGTGTTACATTTTTCAGCAAGGGCTCCTCTGCTACCCTTGCTCTTAAAACCAGAGTAAGCTAATCTACTCAACTGGTTCCAAAATAATGAAATGATGACTGCCTCCTTGACATCTAGGAGTTGACACAGTCATAAGCAGATGCTTCACACAAGCATGTAGTGCCCATTCACAAGGGTGGCCCAAAGGATGATCCAGGTAACTACAGACCAGTGAACCTCATGTCAATTGTAGGAAAACTCATGGAGACCATCCTTATGGAGAGGCTGGTGACATTTTTGCAGTCAATGGCCTCCAGGGCAGGCAACAGCATGGGTTTGTCTCAGAAAGGTCCTGCCAAACAAACCTCATTGAGTACTATGACAGGGTGACCAGAGAGCTAGACAAGGGACATGCAGTAGATGTCCTTTACTGGGACTTCAGCAAGGCCTTTGATTCTGTGCCACATGTGAGGTCAGGGGGAAGATGGAATATGTAGGGGTAGGTACTAGAATAGTCAGGTGGATCACTAACTGGCTGAAGGGCAGACAGCAGAGGGTGGTGGTGGAGGGGAAACTCTCATTGCCAAGAACAGTAATGAATGGGATACCACAGGGGTCAGTGATGGGACCAGTGCTGTTTGGGAAAATCATAGTAGAATCTCACATGGGACCAGGAGCAAGATCAACCTGTTCACAGACAATACCAAGATAGGAGCTGTGGTGGATGACATTTTGTGGTGAAAGGGACTGCAGGGGGACCTGACTAAGCTACAGGAATGATCACAAACATGGCAGCTGGGGTTCAGTGCCAAGAAGTATAAGGAGGTGCACTTCTGAGCTAGGAAACAGAGGAGGAGCTATCAGCTGGTGGGTACAGTTAGGGAGCACAGAAGAGGAAAAGGACCTGGGGGGTGATTATAACAGGGAGTATGAACAACTCAGCATAGTGCAGAAAGGTGGCTGTGAAAGCTAATAAGATGCTGGGCTACATAGCAAGGGGGATCTCCTCTAGAACAGAAAATGATGTCCTCTAGAACAGAACTAGAGACAATAGGCCGAGAACAGCAAGAGGAAGGAGGTGCTGTTAGAGCTATACTTCTCTACTGGGACTAAAGAACTAGAACTCCACTACTGGGACCTTCAGTTTAGGGTAAAACAAACAAATAAAAAAAGAGTTAGTGTGTTTGTCTGAGTTGGCTAAAGTGAACCATTATCTGTGCAGTTATCTAGGTGTTTGTCTGAGATGGCTGAAGTGAATTGTTATCTGTGCAGTTATCTAGGTGTAGAAGGAGCTGTAAATTAGGGATGGCTTGGCTAGAAGGAAGCCTGGTGTTTTGGGTTTAGAAACTACCCTAGATAACTTCTGGCAGAGAACAGGCAGAGAACAGCAAGAGGAAGGAGGTGCTGTTAGAACTATACTTATCTACTGGGACTATAGTGCCCTCCTTCCCCCCCCAGCCAGTTCTACTTTTATAGGCACATGATTTGACTGACAACAGGAACTTCCTGTTTGTGAGCAGGAAGGGAGTGGTCAAAGAGCCACAAATGACTCACCATCCTAGAAGGAAAAGAGTAGCTCTCTGTCCCTCCCTAGCTGCTGGAGTTCTGACTCTGAGCAAGTAAGGAGACTACCGAGAAATATAGGAACTTCCTGTCTCAGAACAGTAAGATTAGGAGTTTTAAGGGCATGGAGGCAGTATGTAATTAGGGTGAAAAATATATATATATGTATATAAAAATGAATAAACAGAGGAAAGAGTAAGTATTCAAAACAACCATTAAGGGGCCTTAAATAAGACACAATGGGAGTGGTGCAGAGTAGTGGCTGTGGAGCAGCAGTCTTCCAGGAGACATTCTGGAGGATGCAGTCATGCCCCATCTGCAGGCATCTTTCTGGGTTGAGGGAGAAGGTTGCTCATCTCCAGGCTGATTTGGCCAGGATTTGGAGGATCTCCTCTCCCACCCAGGGATCACCAGGGTCACCACTGCTGCCTCAGAGGATGCCAAGAAAGAGGAGCAGTTGGACCATAGTGGGCTCAGGGAGGGTGAGAGTGGTGGAACAGAGGTGCATCTCTCCAGTTGTACTTCTCCACAATTCATATGCCACTCTGGCAAAGTGTGATTCCTCTTTAGAGGCACCCACAGTGGAGACCAAGGAGGATGTTGGGAACTTCCATAAAGAAGACTCACAGGAGGGTGGCATGGGACCCAACAGGGGAAGGAAACAACACCTGGTGGAGGACTCTATTGTTAGGAGGGTAGAACTGAGGGAGGAGAGAAGGGGAGAGAGAGGGGAAAGGTGCCTGCCAGGCACCATGGCTTGTAGGGACAGGGAGTGAATCCTCAGGATCACTGGAGCAGCTGCATAGGGTAGGGAGTGGGATGTCATTGTCCACCTAGGGACAAATGACCTGGCTGAGAAAATGGATCAGAACAGTGCAGGAGGTGTTTGTGGAGTTGGGGAGGGGCCTTAGACAAGTAGCACACACGGTAACCTTCTCAGAGGTTCTTCCTGTCTACAGCATGGGTGAGGCTAGGGTGCTCCACACCATGGGATTCAATCAGTGGTTGAAAATATGGTGCACATCTCAGGAGTTTGGCTTCATTGAGGACTGGGGGTCCACCTGGAGTGATGCAGGCCTATACTGGCACGATAGTCTGTATCTGTCCAGGAGGAGAACCAGGATCCTAGGTGATTGGTTTAAATGCTTCATTGGCAATCATTTAAGCTAGCCAAGGCACTGGAAAGCAGCAGGGAAATCCTAGCCTCCTTCAAAAAAAAAAAGGGGTAGTTAATGAGGTAAACACCAAGATAGAGATGTTGAAATGGAGAAGAGCAGGGTTAAATAAAAAAAAACAACAAAGGCAGTTAGAACAGGGATGGGGCAAAAAGGGGTATGGACATCAAGAAATGGAGGGTAATGATTACCAGTGTCCATAGTCTGGGCAACAAGCTCCCTGAACTGGTGGAAGAGGGAGGCCTGGTCATCATGACAGTCACAGAAACATGGTACACAGAGAACCATGACTGGGATATTAACATACCAGGGTACACAACCTACAGGAGAGACAGGGAGGGTAGAAGAGGGGAAGGAGTGGTTCTCTGTGGAAGGGATAAAAGCAATGGAACAAAAGAGTAAACAGGGAGGAGAGGAGGCATTCTGGGTCACCATAGAGACTGGAAATGGCACCACAGTCACCACAGGGGTTGTACACAAACCTCCATCTCAGGGGGAGGGAATGGACAAGGATATAATAGAAGGCATCCTTGAGATGGCACAGAAAGGGGAGATATTGTTGATAAGGGACCTGAATATGTCAGATGTTAACTGAAGCACATTTGCTGCAGTCACATCCAAGAGCAGGTCCATTCTCAATGCCCTTCAGGGGGCATGCTTCAGACAGCTAGTGTTGGAACCCACTCGGGGGGAGCAATCTTAGACCTCATACTCTCAAATGGAGACAGTGTGAGGATCTCAGATCTAGAAGTGGGTAGCCATCTGGGAACATGTCACCTACCTTAACTCCAGCAAAGCTTTTGATACTGTTCCACATAAAAGATTGATTAATATGCTTGGTAGGCTTGGAGTGGGTCAGAAGTAGGTCAACTGGGTGGCAAACTGGTTGAGAGGCAGAAAACAGAGAGTGGTGGTAAATGGTATGCAGTCAGAAGAGGTGCAAGTAACAAGTGTGGTACCCCAGGGATCAGTTCTGGGGCCAGTCCTCTTCAATATCTTCATCAGTGACATTGCAGATGGACTGGAGGGTAAGGTTTGTCTGTTTGCAGATGACACCAAGATCTGCAACAGAGTAGATGATCCAGAGGGGGTGGGCAGAATGAGAAATGGTCTGGATAAACTGGCAAAATAGTCAGAAGAGTGGCAACTGGGGTTTAATGCAAAGAAGTGCTAGATCATGCATATAGGGAAGAGAAACTCTGAAGCCACCTATAAGCTGGGAGGGTAGTAGCTGGCAGTCACAAGGGAAAAAAAAAAGACTTGTGCATCATCACCATCGATGACCTGAAATCATCCAATCAGACCACTAAAGCAGTAAGTAAGGCTAGAGGTATGTTGGGGTGTATTTGTAGGGATATCACAAGTCATAAGAGGGTGGTAATAATCCCTCTTTACAAGACACTGGTTAGGCCTCATCTGGAGTACTGCGTGCAGTACTGGAGGCTACACCTTCACAAGGACAGTAACCAAATTGAGGCAGTCCAGAAAAGGGCAACCAAAATGGTGCAGTGACTGCATCAGAAGACATATGAGGACAGATTAACAGGCTCAATATGTATATCTTAGAGCAGAGGAGGGAGAGAAGTGATATAATCGAAACATTCAAACACCTTAAGGGCATTAACAAGGTGAAAAAGTCTAACATGTTTCAATATAAGAAAAATAGCAGGACAAGAGGACACAGCATGAGATTAGAGGGAGGCCAATTAAGGGGTAATGTGAGGAAGTTCTTTTTCACAGAAAAGGTGGTGGATGCATGGAACAGCCTACCTCAGGAAGTGTTGGCTATAAATACAGTGCAGGGCTTCAAACAGGCATGAGTTAGGCATAAGGGAGCAATACAGATGAGCATGAATAGATAGGCCATTGAAAGAGCAAAGGCCGTTGGCACATTTATAAGGTATAACAAGAAATGGGCATACTGGATGGGCCTTGTGGTTCTTATCTGCCATCAACTTCTACGTTTCTATGTTTCCATGACCACCAAACAGTGTGGTTCATGATAAACTCAGCTGCAGAGTCAAGCCATACAAATGTGTGGGCACTGGACTTCAGGAGGGTTGACTTTTACAAAATGAGAGAATGCCTTAGAAAAGCACTACCAACCAGGCAAGAAGGAGGGGTGGAGCAGCAATGAGGAAACATCAAAACTGCCATCACAGAGGCAAAAAGCTTTACGTGAAGCAAATAAACTAATCAAAATAAAAAAAAAGGCACCACGGTTCTCAAAAGATGTGGTGGGGAAGGTTAGGGAGAAAAAGACAGCATGTAGGAAGCATAAGGAAACACAGAAGGAGCAGGACAGAGAACTGTACCAGTAAAGGCAGAAGGAAGCAGGGAAGGCTTTAGGAGGGCTGACTTTGCCAAAATGGGTGAGTGCCTAAGGAACACACTAGCAAATGGGCAGGAAGGAGGGTTGGAAGAACAATGGGGAATAATAAAAACTGCCATCACAGAGGTAACGAGCCTTTGTGTGAAGCAAATAAACAAAACAAGACGATGTAAGAAACCACTATGGTTCTCAAAGGAAGTGGCAGTGAAGGTTCAAGAGAAAAGAAAGCATCTAGGAAGTCACAAGGAATCCGAGAAGGAGCAGGACAGAGAACTGTATCAGTTAACGCAAAAGGAGGCTGGGAAGGCAGTCAGAACAGCAAAGGCCCAAACTGAGGAAAGATAGCCAACCCAGTTAAGAAGGGGATAAAACCTTTATAGGTACATCAGGAGCAAAGGAAGACCAAGGAGGGATAGTGAGGCTTAATAAAGGGAGGGAGGGTGGGCAGAGGGAGACTGTGAAAGGCAGAGATACTAAACAAATATTTTTGCTCAGTATTTACAAAGGAAGAGGGGATGTACATAAAACAAACAGTAGTAACACTCTGGATACAGAGTTGATACGGCCCATTTACAGAACAAAAGGGTCTGAAAGAACTTTAAAACTGAGGTGGACAAAGCAATGGGGCCTGATGGGATTCATCCCAAAATTCAAAAGAACTAAGGGTAGAACTAGTGACACCACTGACTACCCTTTTAACAAATCATGGAGAATGGGGTGGAACCGGAGGACTGGAGGGGACAGATGTGATTCCCTTCACAAAAGTGGGAGCAAGGCAGAAGCAGGAAACTATAGACCTGTTAGTTTAACCTCAGTGATAGGGAAAATGATAGAATCACTTCTAAAGGAAAGAATTGTCCAGTATCTAGAGGCCAGAGGGGCACAGGACCCTAGGCAGCATGGATTCACAGTGGAAGGTCATGCCAGATGAATCTGATAGATTTCTTTGACTGGGTGACCAAAGTAGTAGATCAGGGAGGGGCTGTGGACATGGCCTACCTAGACTTTAGCAAGGCATTTGACACAGTCCCACACAAAAGATTAATATACAAGTTAGCCAGCCTGGGAGTGGGTCCCAAGATGACAGCCTGGGTAAAGAATTGGCTGAAGAATAGGACACAGAGAGTAATAGTAAATGGAGTCCACTCAGAAGAAAGGAGGGTTACTAGTGGGGTACCGCAGGGTTCAGTATTAGGACCGGTCCTCTTCAATGTCTTTATAAGCGACATTGCAGAAGGACTGGAAGGAAAAGTATGTCTCTTTGCAGATGACACTAAGATCTGCTACAGAGTTGATGCACAGGGTGGGGTGGAAAGGATGAGAAGGGACTTGGCAAGGTTAGAGGAATGGTCAAATGTATGGCAGCTTAGATTCAATGCTAAGAAGTGCAAGGTAATGCACCTGGGAAACAAAAACCCAGGGGAAGAGTACACAATGGGGGGTGAGATACTAACAACAACAAAAATGGAAAGGGACCTGGGGGTAGTCATATCAGATGACCTAAAGACGAGCAAGCCATGTGAGAGGGCAGCAAGGAGGGCTGGGGGGATACTGGGATGCTTAGGGAGAGGCATCACCAGTAGAAAACAGAAAGTTATTATCCCTCTGTACAGACAGCTGGTGAGACCCCATCTGGAGTACTGTGTGCAGTTCTGGAGACCCAATCTCCGCAAAGACATAGACAGGCTGGAAGCTGTCCAGAGGAGGGCAACTAAAATGGTGCAGGGTCTGCACCGGAAGACATATGAAGAGAGACTTAAGGAGCTTAATATGTATAGCCTCGAGGAAAGAAGGGAGAGGGGGGACATGATAGAAACGTTCAAGTGCCTCAAGGCAATCAACAAAGTCCAAGAGGGTAGCATCTTTCAAAAAAAGAGGTGTGCAAGAACAAGAGGGCACAATTTGAAGATGGGGGGCTCAGAGGTAATTTAAGGAAGTATTTTTTTACAGAGGGTTGTGATGCATGGAACGGCCTTCCTGAGGAGGTTGTGGAGTCAAAATCAGTGGTGGAATTCAAGCATGCATGGGATAGTCATAAGGCAGTTCTGGGGGGTGGGGGTAGGAAGAAGTAGGCTGCTAGTTAACTAGGATCTGCAGCTTATCCAGTAGGTAGGGAAATGGGCAGACTGGGTGGGCCAAGAGGTCCTTATCTGCCATCAAATTCTATGTTTCTATGTAAGGCAGTCAGAATAGCAAAAGCCTAAACTAAGGAAAAGATAGCCAACTCAGTTAAGAAGGAGAATAAAGCCTTTTATAGGTACATTAGGGAATGTAAAAAGACAACGGGAGAGATAGTGAGGCTGAATAGAATGGACGGTGGGTGGACAGAGAGGGACAGTGAAAAATCAGGGATACTGAATGAATACTTCTCCTCAGTATTCACAAAAGAGGAGGAGGGGAGGTACCTAATCCAATTAACAGAAGCACTCTGGACAAGGAGGTTGATCCCAGTCCTTTCACAGAAGAAAGGGTTCTGAAAGAACTCTTAAAACTGAAGGTGGACAAAGCAATGGGGCCTGACAGGATTCACCCCAGAATTCTAAAAGAATTAAGTGGAGAACAAGTGACACCACGAATTACCCTTTTTAAAAGAATTAAGGGGAGAACTATTGACACCACTCACTACCCTTTTTAAAAAATCATGGAAGGATGGTGTGGTACCTGAGGACTGGAGGAGGGCAGATGTAATTCCCCTTCACAAAAATGAGAGTAAGACAGGCAGGAAACTACAGACCTGTCAGTTTGACCTCTGTGGTAGGGAAAACAATGGAATCACTTCTGAAGGAAAGAATTGTTGAGTACCTAGAGGCCACTGGGGCACTGGACCCAAGGCAGCATGGATTCACAGTGGGAAGGTCATGTCAGACAAATCTAATTGATTTCTTTGACTGGGTGGCCAAAGTAGTAGACCAGGGAGGGGCTGTGAACATGGCCTACCTAGACTTTAGCAAGGCTTTTGACACAGTCCCACGCAAAAGATTAATAAACAAATTAGCCAGCCTTGGAGTGGGTTCCAGGGTGGTAACCTGGGCAAAACATTGACTGGACAACAGGACACGGGGGAGGGTTACTAGTGAGGTACCACAGGGTCCAGTCCTTTTTAATGTCTTTATAAGTGACATTGCAGAGGGACTGGAAGAAAGAGTATGTCCCTTTGCAGATGACACAAAGATCTGTAACAGGGTTGATACATGGGGGGGGGGGTGGAAAGGATGAGAAGGGACTTAGCAAGGTTAGAAGAATGGTCAGAAGTATGACAGCTTGCAGAACAGCAGTGGACTATGCTAACTAAACCTATAAGTCCCTGGGAGATAGAAACTATGATTGGAAACTTGAAGACAGGGAAACGCCCAGGATCTGATGGGCTCCCATGAAAATTTTATAAAACATTCCCTAAAGCTATAGTTCTGTAATGGAAAGAGTTTTCTCATTAATGTCCTCTAATGAGGGAAACATCCCCCCTCCTGGAATGAGGCGATAATTTTAGTTATACCTAAGGTAGGCAAGGATCCCACTTTATGTCCATCCTATAGGCCTATATCTGTTCTAAACACAGATTACAAAATATTTTCCATTTTGTCTAACCATTAAATTCAGTTTATCTCAAATATAATACATCTTGACCAATGCAGATTTATTTCAGGAAGACAAGCCCAGGACACTATCAGATGCACTATTTATCTAATTGAGCATATTCAAAATCAATCGCACCCAACCCTCCTATTAAGCCTAGAGGCCGAAAAGGCATTTGATATGGTATTGTGGGACTTTCTACATAGGGTCCGTGCCTCATTTGGTTTTCCCACACAATTTTCTGATGTCATATTTAAATTCAGTGAGACCTCAAAGGGCTACATAAGATCTAACTGGCATATTTCTGATAGCTTTCCCCAGTTTAGCGGCTCGCGGCAAGGCTGCCCCTTATCCCCCTTGCTGTTTGCCCTTTATATAAAGCACCTTGCACAGTATCTTAGAATATTCCCAGATGTAAAGTGAATTGATTTAGTGGCCACGGAACACTAACTGGTACTGTTTGCCTATGATATTTTCGTTTATTTGCCAGAACCAGAAATATCACTGCCAACCATGCTTAACAGAATTAGGGATTTTCTCGAATTATCGGGATACTCCCTTAATGTAAATAAATCTGAAGCCCTCCCTTTTCATTTTATACCCTCCCTCTCCAAAAGAAACCAGTTTAACATTAAATGGGACCTATAGACACTTAAATACTTGGGGATTTTCATACCGTAGGACCTCCCTCTTCTCTTCTGTTTTAACTACATGCAACTAGTAACGAAATTAAAACAAAACATGAGGAGGTGGGACCTCCTCCCAATGTCCTTTTATTCCAACACCCTTTTCTTAAAAATGAATGCACTTCCCAGGTTACTGTATCTTTTTCAATGTGTCCCTTGTTCAATATCTCTCAAAGAACTTTTATCCTGGCACAGCCTGTTTCTTTCTTTTCTCTGGAACAACAAGAAACCTAGGGTAAACCAAAACAAACTTTATCTTCCAAAGGAGATTGGGGGCTTCCATCATTGTCTAGTTACTGGAGCGCAGCCCAGACAAGAATAGCACTATTGTGGGGGACTGAGAATTACAAGGCACACTGGAAACAAATGGATCTGGCAAGGCCATTGCCTCACCCCTTACAGGCCTCCCTCTTTGCCCAGTTGCCCCCTGTTATTAAAACAAATCAAACAATTAGTTTCCGATGCTACAGCTGCTGTTCTGGAGGGCTGGCAGAGGGGCATTTATAGCACAGACATTCAGAAACACCTTTGGAAATACCCATGATTCTTGGACTTCCCACTGCTATCCTCTAAACAACACAATTAATGGTATACCATACAGGTGGCCAGAGGTTTAACTGCTCCCTGGCAACTTCTCAAAGGGAGTGTAATCCTTAGTTTTGAAGAAGGTCAGATCAAATATGGTTGGATGACTGGGGAATGACTATACTACTATCAAATGAGTGGATACATAAACAAACATCTTAAAAAACAAGACTTGGGTTCTCAGGTTTGGGAAGATCCCGCTCCAGATACTCAGATATGGACCTGATCTCAAGGGGAACAAGCTATTTCGAAACTGTATAAATTTTTAGTACTTTTACTTGCATACCACACAGAGCCGGTTAAAGCAAGTTGGGAACAAGAGCTTAGTATAACCATAAATGCAAAGGATTGGTTCAAGGTCTGGAGAGAAGTATGGTCGACTTCCTCTTCACACACCTGGAGGGAGTTTGTGTGACAGACATGGATTTTCCTGGCTCCCACAGTGGTGGCACATAATGTCCCAGGAGCCCCATCAAGTTGCTGGAGAAGTTGTGGTGAGCAGGTAGCCACACAAAGCCATATTTTCTGTCTTTACCCCAAATTACAGAATTTCTGGTTTATAATTTCCCTCCATATTTCCAGCATACTGGATACTCCACACCCTTTGACAGGGGGAAACTGCTTACTGGGTGTACCCCACAGGCGGAATGAGAGGAAAAGACACTCTACCTTTGGTCTATCTTATTATGTGCTTCCTATAAAATGATAACTAAGAAGTGGCTGCAGGAAGACCCCCCAGTCTACTTCAGACCGGAAAGCATTAGTCTCTAGTATCCAGCACAGTGAACAATTATCCTAAACCCTGCATAATAGAATGGAGACTTTTGTCTCCCGGTGGACCAGATGGGAGCTATATCAGGACAAGATCCAGTAACAAATAAGCAGAGTGGGTCTTGTTATGGTTCTCTACATGCTTATATGCATTAACTTTTGGACTGAAACCCATAATATTCGCTTGGGGGGGCGATACCTTGCCACCCTAGAGATATATAAAATGCAGGTACTCTTTTGTATTGCATTTGCCATGTACTTACAATGATGATATAAACCAAAACAATATGAATATGCTTTTTCTTAACCTTATTTAGCCTTCATAGATTTAAATTATGCGATTCTTGGATTAAATAACCCGAAGTTTCATTGTTTTATTGTTCTTATGTTTTTAATGAGTAGGGATATTTTAGAACTGTTTTAAGTGATGAACAAACAAGGTGTACACATTTCTTATTTTGTACACATACAGCTTTGTCACTCTGTAAAGATACACAAATTGATGATCATCTATGTTCAATAAAAAGAAGTATAAAAAAAAGAAGTATTGCAGCTTGGATTTAGAGAAAAGAAGTGCAAAATAATGCACCTGGGGGAAAAACCCCAGGGAAAGAGTACACAATGGGGGGAATGAGGTAGTAACGACAAAAAAATGGAAAGGGACCCGGGGATAATCATATCAAATGACCTTAAGGCTAGCAAGCAATGTGAGAAGGCAGTAGGGAGGGCTAGGGGGATACTGGGATGTATAGGGAGAGGCATCACCAGCAGAAAACAGGAACTTGTTATCCCTCTGTACAGACAGTTGGTGAGACCCCATCTAGAGTACTGCATCCAATTCTGGAAACCCCATCTCCACAAGGACATAGACAGGATGGAGGTAGTCCAGAGGAGGGCAACTAAAATGCTGCAGGGTCTGCAAGAGAAGCCATACGAGGAGAGACTAAAGAGCTTAATATGTAGACCCTTGAGGAAAGGAGGGAGGGGGGACATGATATAAACTTTTAAGTACCTCAGTGGAATCAACAAAGTCCAAAAGGGTAGCATCATTTGGATAAACTAGGTGGGCCAAGTGGTCCTTATCTGCCATCAAAATCTATGTTTCTATGATCCTATCCATGTACAAGTCACTGGTCAGGCCACACCTGGAATACTGCAGGTAGTACTGCTGCCCATTCCTGAAAAAGAACATCATGCTGTTGGAGGGAGTGCAGCGCAGGGCGAGTAAGATGATCCGGTATCTGGAGGGGAACTCCTCTGAAGGGAGGCTGGACATGCTTAACATGTATTCCCTGGAAGAGAGGTGGGATGGTGGATATGATTGAGACCTTCAAGTACCTGAAGGGGATAAATAAGGCTAATACAGAGGAGATATTTCGGATATGAAGAAGGAGGGATACCAGAGAACACCAATTGAGGAATGGAGGGGGGAGCATTTAGAAGAGTAATCAGTAGACATTACTTCACAGAGAGGGTGGTGGAAAAGTGGAACGCTCTACCACAGGAGGTGGTTTTATGTAGTATGGTGGGCTGCTTCTAGAGGGGGTGGGACAGAGTGAGGGAGGAGGAGTGGGGCAGCTGCAAGGTGAGGGGCTAGCTGCACAATCGAGCAGACTTGATAGACCATTTGGCCTGTTTCTGCTGGCATTTCTTTTGTTCCTATGTTTGTAAGAAAGTGGCCCTTTGACACTAGAAATCCCTCAAAAAAGTTTGGAAAATACTTCGGAGCAGGGAAGGTCATAGACAAGATAGGATTGTTCTCCACCACCTCCCTTGCACATATTTGAGTCTTAATGACCTACCCACCTCAGTGATCAGGTAGGGCAAAGACTTGGTAACAACATGGGAGGGATAGAAATATCCATTTTTGGCTCCATCCACTCCCCCTTCTCATTTGGGACAGGCCCCGAAGTCTCTGGTGGTATAGTGGCACCCCCGCACCTGTTCCACCAGCCCTGATTGTACCATTGTATTGGTTCCATGTTGTAGGGACCCCAGTGCCATCCCTAATTGCACCTGAATACACCTACAGTCCATATCCATAGTATAGTGGTCCCCACTCCCCCTCAATTGTGCACAGACACCCCCCTCCCTGCTTCCCCATCCAGTTGCATCAACTGGCTCTGTAATGGGATCATACCACTCTATCTGTGGGTGGCAGAGCACTTGCAGTTGGATGCTGGAATGTGTTACACATAGGCACGAGCTGTGTGTGGGTGATAGCACCCAGTGGCCATACTCCTCAGGCACTCGCATGTAGATCCAGCATTCTGGTGCCATTGCATTGCTCAGTTTAGATGACAGATGATGCTGTACCCACTCACACAGATCCCAAAACAGGCATGTTACAGCCAACTTCTAATTTGTTTGTACAATTGGGGAATTGCAGATGAACTGTCAATAGCCTGAGGCATACACTGCAAATGGCATTACAGGATACCACACCCCATGGCACCCCAGATACTTCATCAGTCTAGAGGGTGGCATGTTATACAGCAGATCAGGGGATAGTGTGGACTTGCTGTGGTGTATGACAGCAGGAAGATACACCATCAGCAAGGCATGCATTGGAGGTATGTAAATTCCTTCTTCAGTTTGCCAGGGACATACACACGGCTGCATACACTGGTGGATCAGCAGCTGGCATGGTGTCCCAATGCACAGTACAGCCAGTTGGGTTATTCCAGAGTGCAGGTCCCCAGCCTGGGTTCAGTGTAGCCAACTGCTGGCCATGGCAGGGTGTGGGGGGCAGTGCCAGCCTTTGCAATGGGTTGGATATAAGGGGCGTGACCGTGTCTGAGTACAGGGGCAGTGGATGGGAGTCCTCTAGACTATGGATATGGACCATGGTTTCCTTTGGTGCAACTGGGTCTTTGAGGGGGGGGGCCCTATACTATGGAGCTCTTCAGGGATGGAGTTGGCTAGATTGGGGATGGAAAGAGGGTACCTCTAGTCCACCAAGGCTACCAGGCTGCTGTGCACCTGGGTGCACATCTGCAGCCTACCTGTGGGTGGCTGGCCAGGTTAGGCCAGCTATTCATGGACTAACTGTGGGACATGGTGCTCTGGACTATGAGGGGCACATTCCCACTGAATATGCTGTGGCACAGCACAGGCATGGGATTGCCTCCTCGACTTGAACAACATATCATTTTTGTGTGCCCTGGCCCATTCCCTTGCTTCTGGAGCATCCCACTCATTTGAATTTTGCACTGTTGCACATTGTTGGAGTTGTGCAGCACATCTCCCTTTTCCACTGGGATGTGCTGCATATATCCTTTGAATAAGGGGGTCCTGGACTAGGTAGCCTGAATAAATACATTATAAAAATGAAAAAAGGATGAATCCACTGAAAACAAGATATTGCATCTTATCTGGGACAGCCTGAGTAAAAACAGTGCAAAAATGTGTAAATGAACATCCATGTGTCAGTGAGATGTAGCATCTCCCCAGCCTTTTCCGGGATACATTATATAGGATAAGAAATATTCAGTGCTCTTAGATCAATAAGAACATAAAGAAAATGTCCAGTAGAAGGAGACCTCTCAGTCTATTGGGTCTGCTCGTAATAATGAGTGTCACTTCCAACTTCTAGTTTGCATCTGTATCCAAATAACTATTACTCTGTAAGAAGCCCTCATATCCCCTGTGTTTTCCTTACAAAGGCAGAATCAAATCCCTGTTTAAATCTCTGTAGATTTTTCCATAAGCTACTTGTTCCCTATTTATAACTTTGTTCTTTATTTGTTATATCAGTAGCCTTTTATTAGGAAAAGCACTCTGATTTGCTGTTCAGTATTAATATTATATGTCACGATGGCCTTGGAATGATTTGGATTTATATGCTATTGCATAAGGCATAATGGGGGGAACTACATGAAATAACAAATATCAAGCTCATTATTTAATGAACTATACTTAAAATCAGTAATCACAAATCAGACAGTCTTTCAAAAGATACTGTACTAGTGATGCCTGTAAGCAATTTATTGCAAATAGAGACATTTCCATATATATATATATATATATATATATACACACACATATATATATATATATACACACACACACATGGGTCACACTCTACAAGCCTGACATCCTTGGTATAACGGAGACCTGGCTCAAGCCCTCAATCCCCGACTCAGCTTGTGCGCTGCCAGGCTATGAGCACATACGATTGGACAGGTCTCACAACAAGAGGGGTGGGGGCATCCTGATTTACTACAGAAGCCACCTAAAAGTGTCCCTGGTGACTCACCAGACATCCCCCAGTCCCCCTGTGAGCTGTTACATGTCGTACTACTCCTTGGGAATGCTAAGAAATTGCATGTAGTATGCACCTATAACCCCCCTAAGGGAGGGCTCCAGGGTCTCACCCACCTCCTGGACACTGTTGGCCTCAGTATTGGTGACAATGAGCTCCTAATCCTGGGTGACGTGAATCTAAACTGGAATAGGGGTAATGCAAAACAGTTCAAACCCCTACTTGCCAGCCTACCCCTGGTGCAACTTGTGCAGGAGCCCACCCGAAGTTTGGCCAATGGAGCCTCCAGCTCCCTACTGGACTGGATTCTGTCAAATCGCTCTGACAGGATCTCCTCTGTAGGGACCCTATCCAACTCCATCTCAGACCACTCCCTGATCTTCTGTGTGTGGAAAATCCACTCCCCCCAGGATACCTCACAAAATCATCCACATCAGGAACTTTGCCAGGCTTGATCAGGATGCATTTATGGAGGACCTAAGGCTCACGGACTGGTCAGGGGTGTATAGTGCCCCTGACCCCTCCACAGCTTTAACACAGTTTCTCAGCTCCTTCGAGGCTCTGCAAGACAGGCATGTCCCAACCATCAGATGGAGGGTCAGGGGGACAGCCACTAAATGGCTGCACGGGAGCCTCCTCACCCTTATGCGGGCGAGGGACAAGTGCTGGGCCCGCTTCGAATGCTCCCTTGACCAGACCCTGCTACAACAATACAGACAACTCAGAAACAAGTGTAAAAAGGCTATTAGGGTTGCCAAAAGTGACTTCTGCAAGTCCACCCTCCTCAGCTCCGCAAATGACCCTAGAAGGTTCTGGAGAAACATAAAGACCTTGGTCAGTGGTTCCTCCAACTCTGGAGTAACTGACATGTTAATAGGAGGGATCTCCTGCAACAACCCACAGACCATTGCGAATGCCCTCAACTCCCACTTCACTGACCTACCCACTCTCTCCCTACACAACTCAGCTGACAGGAGTGCCAACTGTCCCTCACCCCCAGACTGGCTGGAGTCTGACCCCTCCAGACCTCCCTTCGCCCTAAGGGCCGTGATGGACAGGGAGATGCTGATTCTTCTCTCTAGTCTTTCTCAGTACTCTAGCACTGGTCTAGACAATCTTGAGCCCAAGCTTCTGAAACTAGGAGCCCCCCATATCGCCTTCCCGGTGGCTCACATTATTAACCTGTCTCTTGCCATGGGGAAGATTCCCGATATCTGGAAGGTTGCCAGGGTAGTCCTTGTATTAAAGCAGGGCAACCCTAAAGTCCCTGATAACTGTTGACCTATCGCCATACTACCGGCGATTAGTAAACTACTCGAAAAGGTAGTTGCTGTACAACTCTCTGATTACATTCAAGCATCTGAGCTGCTGTCCACCGCATGGATTTTTCGTAAAGGGCACAGCACAGCCATGGCCCTGATCTCCTGTCTCTCCCAGTATTAGAATAGCCATGGACCAGGGTCACTCTCTGGGGCAGTATTCATCGACCTGTCCAAGTCCTTTGACCTTGTTGACCATGACCTGCTTTGCACCCAGATGAGGTCCTTTGGCTTGTCCCCGTCAGTTCTGAAATGGCTAACTGACTACCTGCATGGTAGAGTACAGCTGACCAAATTCAATAAAGTCCTTTCAGATCCCCTTCCTGTGACCTCAGGTGTTCCCCAGGGCTCAGTTCTGGGACCCCTTCTCTTCTCTCTCTTTATTAACCATCTTTCCACCGTAGTAACCAAATGTCGGGTCACCCTGTATGCGGATGACCTGGTCATCTTGGCCCACTCAAGGGATACTGCCACCCTTAATCTCCACCTATCTGAGGACTTCAAGAAACATTCAGGCCTGGCTAACCCAACAGAAGTTGGTCCTCAACCTGAAAAAAACACAGGCTATGTTATTTGGCTCAACAGCCAAGATTTGTGCCTCCCCAATCCCGCTGCAAATCAGTTGTGCTGATGGTACCTCACTTCTCACTGTAACCTCCCTCAAATACCTTGGAGTGATGCTTGACCCACAACTGAACATGGGGAACATGGGGAGCCATATTCTCAATGCCTGCAGAGCCGTGAACTGTAAGCTGGGACTGGCCTAATGGGCCAAATACAACCTAACTCCTGCCGCTCGTCTGGCACTTGCTAGGGGTGTACTACTCCCTTCCCTCAACTATGGCCTCCACCTTTTTGCTCGAACCTCAAAAACCCTCCTCACCTGATGACACACGACGTACAACAATATTTGTCGTTTCACTCTGGCGGCTCCCCGCCTTACCCATCATTGTGAACTCTATAACAAGCTTGGTTGGCTTTCCCCGACCAATCACCTAAACTTTGGACTAGGGTGCTTTGTGAGTAAGGTGATCAGTACTGGCTCCCCCCTGGAGCTGGCTCAGCTCCTCTCTCTCCTGCTGACCGCTCCTCCTACTCCCTCAGGTCCCATGGTCCTGGGATACTAAAAGTACCCCCAATCCGCACCCTTATGGGGGACAGGGACTTCACAGTATGGGCTCCAAGGCTCTGGAACTCCTTTCCTGAGCTGGTTCACTCCGCCCCCTCCCACCCGTGTCTCCGGAAATCCCTGTGGGAGCACCAAAAGCTGGCTTCGCATTGTGAGTGCTCTTAGCCACCCCTGCTCCATGCCCTAGGTACTGTAACTTCTCAGCACTCTCCCACATGGAACACTTACCGTACGACGTGATTGCTGACCTTGAGCCGTCCCTTCCTAAGTACTTGCCTATGCTACTTGTAGGCTTAATGCTACTGACTGCTTTCTCATTATGTACCTTACCCTTGTCTGTTTATATTTACTGTTGCTTTTCCTGTCTGTATGCTCTGCTGACTCAATGTATTAAGTTGCAGTATTGTACTGGGTCACCTGTTACGCTGTTACAATGAGGTCTGTAACACTCATTGTACTAAGTTACGATATTGCATTTGTTCACCTGTTACAATGTGGTCTGTAATACCTGGTGTAAGGTAAGGAAAGGAGAAATTACACTGGACTTACCAATGGATGGAGCAGGATGGCATAGAACAAGGAGGGTTATTCACAGGTAAATACAATGGGGAGTAACAGAACAGGCTGCTGAAGAAAAGAGGATGGCAGGTGGTGGGTATGTCAAGTGGGTGGTGAGGGGGCATGCCATACAGGGAGAACTAGGTAACAGATATGGAAACACAGAAACAAAGATTTTGATGGCAGATAAGGACTGCTTGACCAACCCAGTCTGCCCATTTCCCTACCTCATTGCTATGCTGCAGATTCTAATTAACCAACAGCCTATTTTTTCCTACCCCTTCCACACCAGATTTGCCTTATGTCTGTACCATGCATTCTTGAATTTCCCTACTGTGTTTGACCTCCCAACCTCCTCAGGAAGGCCATTCCATGTCTCCACCACCCTTTCCTTGAAAAAATACTTCCTCATGTTGCTCCAAAGCTGCCCCCCCCCCATCTTATCTTGGAAGGGCTATTGTGGGAAATAAGTTTGTAAATGAAGTTTGTAGGTCAAGGGGGAGGAAAAGGGAATTGCTTCTCAGGGGAAACTAGTAACGGAAATGGAAAGGCTAATGTAGTTAGCAAGTTGATAAATGAAGGAGGAGCTAACATGACAAATATGTATACTCCTCTGATTAATGGGCTGAACACAAGCAAGCAGGAGGGGGTAGGCAGAATACAGGACATGAATAGTAGGGGAAGGAGAGAGAGAGACTTGGAGAAAAGGAAGAAGGAAGTACTGGGGGAAAGGACAAGGTTAGTGGGTATATTGGGGATGCTAAAAAAAGTTAAATTGGGGGCTACTGGAAGAGAAAATGGTGAGGGGTGTCAGATAGAGGAAGCAAAAAAGAGAAGGGGAAGGGATTTGAATGGATATATAGGGAAAACTGTGGGGAGTGATGATATGAAAGGAGTGGGTTGGAAATGTGTAGGAGTCATAAAGATTTACTCAGCAGAGGTAATGAAAATAAGAGTAATGATTAGTTTTTTGTGTAGTTAAAGATTTTTATTGTTTTCCAACAAAAAAAAACATACAAATTCATGCAAAACTCATCAGTCTTGATCTGTTCTTGAGTAATACAACTCTCACACTTATAACTTGCAGGAAATTATGATCCATATATGTACAAAAAACTCTACTCCATATATGTACAAAACCCCCTCTACTCCAGGCTTGCAACATTTTCCTTGTGAGGATGACTGTGGGCAATTAACGACATTGAACAGTTTTACCAAAAACAGGAGGAAACAAAAAGAAAGAATGTGCAAGGCCTACCTGGTACAGCCTGGAGCAGTGAGCAGAGAGGAGAGGGGTAAATTCAGACCAGACCTGCAAAGAGACACTAACAGAACAAACACAAAGTATCTAGAGAAATCTGAACTATCCAGTTGCAGTTACTAGGTTGCACCATATGGGTATGATAGGATCCTTAGAGAGTTCGGTAGTGCTGTCTATGAAGGTTTACCCCTTAACCACCTTAACCAAAGAAAAGAGATAGGAGGCTGTGTAGGTCACCCCCTCACTCAACCCCTACTGTTGGTTTCAGGAATAAAATAAATGGATGCCATAAGGCACTGTACAATGAGACTATGTTTGCCACCACATGTTCTATGTGTCATGTTAGCTACCTGTGTTTATAAGTTGAGAGCCTCTGTAAGTCAGGAAACCTCTTGTGTCCTCCATCTACATATAAGGAGTCTCTTTACTTGCATACTTAGAATGGTGAGCCATTTATGTTCTAGGGGTGTGAATTGGGAGGTGGCAGAGTAGATGCCAAGTAACATTACCTTTGGCAGAGGGGGCAGTGGATTCTGAAACATTGTGGAATCCAGGGCACAGACTTGTTGCCAAAGGTGTTGTCTTGCCCTACACTCCCAAAGCATATGAATCAAATCTCCGGTCTTGGATTGACACTTCCAGCAGAGGTCATTCTGGACAAGACTGGCATTATGTAGGACTGCAGGGGTTCTGTACCAGGACTGAAGGACCTTGTTTTCTATTAAGACAATCTGGTGTCCTGGTAGGCCCTGTGGGTAAGCTTGCAACAGGATTTCCATTCCTGTTCAGCTACTGGATTGTTTAGGGCAGCTTCCCACTTTGCTTTGACTGCTTGGGATTAAGAAGGAATCTAGCTCTCAGTTCCACATAAATATTATTGATCTGGTTTCTCTTAAGGGTTACCACCACTCAAAAAATAGCAGCCCCACAGCAGAGTGTTCTCACAGGACAAATAATTAGCACCCAACTCAAAACATCCAGCACCACTAACCACTAACTGAGATCACATATGTTTATTCAAGCAAAGCCATTTTATTGAGAGCAAAAAATGGTAGTGCTCTCACCCAAATGCATACATAGAATAAGCTAGAGGGAAGAAGGCAGAACATCACACAACTTCGACCAGTTTTGCTAAAGCATCATCAGGAAGTATTCCTACAGGTGTTACAGATAGCCTTATATAGGCACATATTTAAAGGAACAGTACTCTTTTATCAAAAAATACAACCTACAAAAACACTTTTTAGATATGAATATATATATATATATATATATATATATATATATATATATATAAAAGGAAAATAAAACAATAAATATGTATATGTCACTCTAATATTTACACTATACACTAATATAATTGATCAATGCTTTATGTTATTACACGTTATACAAAAATATATAAACATTTGTAAACAAACATTTTATTGTGTTTTTGTGGACCTTCATGCTATTTTTGCTATAGTAAAAAGGAACAAAAGGAACAAGTTGTGGAAAATATTGAAAGATTATGGTCTAGACCCACCAATAATAGGAATAATAGCTGCTATGTACACTGATAACTATATGTGTATAAGATATGATAAAGAAGGGGATAAAATAGAGACATTTGCATTCAATTTAGCTTTAAGACAGGGATGTATCCTTTCACCCATCCAATTTATTATATTTTTGAATAAAGTATTGGAAAGCCTATATAATAGCTTTCACCATATCTCAAGGTGGGCAATTAACATTGCCCATTCTTGGCTTATGCTGGTGAAATTATATTAATGTCCACAAGCTATGTGGAAATAAAAAGAAGCTTAGAGCATTGAATAATTAAATATCAGAAAGCAGATTTAGAAATAAATCTTGAAAAACTAAGTACATGATATGTAACAAATCAATTATAAGGAAGGGGATAGATATTAAATTGAAATATGATAATTATACCCTGGAAACTATTCAAAATGTTTGCTATTTAGGAATAGTTTTCAACTATAATTTAAAATGGAATGAACATAGAAAATGTATACTCAAAAAAATAAAACAATTTACTCCGGCAGTAGAAAGGTTCATGTATAAATATGGTGGATGCTCCATTAAGGGGAACATTAGAGCCCTCAGTGCTAAAATCAAGAGTAAGATAATATATGGAACAGAGCTTTGGGTGAGTGGGAACAACAAGGAATTAGAAATTCCACTTAATAAATATTATAAAAGAATATTGGGTTTACCCAGTGGCGCTTCATCCATATTAACTAGAGCAGAACTAGGACTACTGCCAATTAAATGTTATATAGAACAAAGGTTACTATGTTACTGATTTAAGGTATTTACAATGAAAGAAGTACTGTAAGATTACCAAGAATATGTATGGAGGACGCTATATAATATAAGGACAGGGGATTTATACTACCATCTATGAATACATTGGAAAAGATAATTAAACCACATGGATTGCTGGATTAGCTGGTGTATAGCCTAAATAATCCATTTGATTGCATACAATAAGATTTAAAGAATAGGATAAAAGATGGATATATACAAGAAAGTAACGAGCAGATAAATAATAGGGTAATTAGTAGATGGTTGGGGAAAAATAAAAAGAGAAGACTTGAAATAGAATCATATCTGGGGATAATAGAAAACCTGGATAAATGAAAATGCTTTACAAGATTTCATTTTGAATTAAATAAATCAAGATGATTAATAGGACTATACACCAGGGACACAAACATGAGATGTGCATGTGGGTTAGGAACTGATGATAATACACATCTCGTAATACTTTGCCCATTGTATAAATATTATAGTACATTATATCTAGGTGAAATTGTTGGTAAACTGGGTATGAAACCTATATATCAAGTAACTGTTTTATTGAAATCTTCTGATGAGTATATTTTAGAAAAAGTGGTAACAATTTTGTAGAGCTATAGAAAGGAAATTACTACATTTGAAAATGGATGAAATAAAAGGTGAGTAGGAAGCAAGGGTTCTAACAGATGACATAGACACGTGTTCATCCTATCAGGACTCATCAGTATGCCTCATCTGTTTGACACCCAGTGGAATGAACCAGCTGCCCTAAGATGGTCTGTCTAGGTTATGTTGTAGTGAACCCATTAAAATAAAAAAAACTATTTAAATTCGGTTAGCACCCTTTGCAAACTGTGTGAGAGGCCTTTCAGCACCATGCAATTCTGCTTAAAGTTGAACCAGTATAACAGGAAATAAATTGCTAGAACCCACACCTGAAATTTGTCATCGAATCCCATTGTCCTCAGGACCTGTTGAATTAAACCCCACTCCAGGGAGTCTATAACTTTCCCAAAATCAATCACCACTGCAGCTACAGAGGTAGGGATTGACTTGGCTTTCTGCATCAGGTTAAACCTAGGGAGCAGTATAGTGCAGTGGTTTAAGGCTCTGAGCTACAAACCTGAAGACCTTTGTTTCAGTCTCACAGTCTCCACTTGCATACTGTGTGACCCTGAGCAAGTCACTTAACTTCTTTGTGCTCCCAGGTCGCACCTGTAAACAAGCTTTCAGCTTAGTGTGTCTCTTCTGGTTAAAAAAAAACAGCAACAAAAAATAGGGCTCTAATGTGGTCCGAGCTATAACGATCCTTCACAAGCCCACCTGAGAGGGTTGTATGAGGCTGGGGAAGAGAGGATTGAGCCTGGTGGCCAAGAGTTTGGCTAACATCTTACTGTCAGTACTAAGGAGGGAGATGTTTCTATAGCTCAAGGCTTTTTGAGGGTTCTTCCCCTTCTTGAGGGATTATGGATATCACAGCCTCACAGAAGGAAGGGGAGAGGGCACTCACCTCCAAAGTTTTGGAGCAGACCTGCTGGAGAATTGGGGCAACAGTTTCCTGTAGGAGTTGACAGATTTTGATTGGGAATCCATCCCCTCCAGAGGTCTTCCCCATTTTTAGGGACCTGAGAGTTTCTGCCACCTCCTCAGTTGTGAGGGGTACATCCAGTGCCAGGGCTTGGGCATTGGACAATGAGGGGAGATTAAGAGTCTGTAAGAAGGGAATTACCACTTAGGGATTAGGGTCCTTGGAGGAGGAATATAATGTGGAGTAAAACTCTGCCATTATTTGGATGATATCCTCTGTCTTAGTTTGGGTCACACCCTATTTATCCACCAGCTCAGCAATGTGCCTTTCTGCCTGCTATTTTTTTAGGCAGTGTGCTAATACTTCCCCCAATTTTCTCCAGTCTTCCAGTATTTGTGTTTGAGGCATAGGATGAGATCTCCACCTTCCTGGAGAGCATCTCATAACTTCTATCCTGAGAGCAGTCACCTGGCAGCCAGCCTGGGATTGAAGACCAGGTTTATGGAGGGTTTTGAAATGGGCCTCAGCCTCTGCCAGCCATTTCTCCAGCACCAGGAGACATTGCTTTCTATGTTTCCTCTTCCTGCTTGCAAACCCTATAATGGCCCCCCACAGGGTGGCCCTAAATGCCTCCCAGCAGAGGTATCATGGATCGGGTTCTTCTGGAAGAACAAAATGGCTTCCCACTGTACCTGCTCAATGAAATTGGGGTCTCTAAGAAGAAGGGGATCCAGTCTCCATGAAGGGGAGGAAACGGAAGGAGGACCCAGGTGAAGTAAGTTACACTGGGGCATGGTTTGAGATTGCTATAGGAAGTATGGCAGTCTCAATGGCAGCCTTCATGATGTCCGGGGAGATAAGCCAGAAGTCTATTCAGATGTGGGAACTGTGGACTGGGCAATGAAAAGAGTAGCCTTGGTCCTTCAGGTGCAGGACTCTCCATATATCTGTGAGGGCCAGGTCCCACAGGAGTTGGGCTAAGGCCTTGGCTCCCCCTGAGTGGGAATCTGTTGATGGAGGTGCCCATTGTGAGATTAAAGTCCACTCCTCTCAGCATAAGGGTATTCCCAGATGCCATGCCCCCAAGGCCGGAGCGAACATGTGAAAAAAGAATGGAGTGCCTTCCTTGGGGCCATAAACATTTCCTAGTAGAAAGGGCCCTTCTGGGATGACCACAAGGACTAATACACACCTCCCATTTGGGTCACTAGCAGTTTTCAGGGCAGTCCAGTGAAGATGCTTGTTTACTAGGATCGCTGCCCCCTTTTTTTCTAGAGGGCGCTTAAGCATGCACCACCAAACCTACCCAGTCCTGCTTTAGTCTGTCATGGTCCCCTGCAGTTAATTTGGTTTCTTGAAGAAAGGCCAACTTGGTCCATAGTCCCTTTAGGTGGGTTAGCACCAGCTTCCATTTGGCGGGGGTGTTCAGTCCTTGCACATTGCATGTGTGACAAGTGCTCTCACCCATTGGGTGCAATTGAGAGACACAGTTTGGAGTTGGGTGTTAAAAATAGAGCTGGGACTGCAGACCGGGAGGCACCTTCCACCAGGAGTACCAGACTCTGGGAATGAGCAAGGCATGAGTGGCAGACAGCTAATGAAATAGCAGATACAAAAAACAAAACAGTGCAACTATAATACTTCGATAATTGTGTGCTTAAGAACCAACCTCTATATTCTACACCGACACATAACCTATATACATATAAATAGTCATATTCATAGAAAGGGAATGGAGGTGGATGGTTGGCCAGAGCAATCAGCTAAAGTCCTACCTCCATCTGCTGAATGCTTAAAAAGATTCTGTCCTCTGGGGCCCCCAGACTGAGGACATGGGGGGAATAAAATCACAGGGTCCCTTTGCATCTACAGAGGTAAAATGAAACCTAGGAGAGTTAGTCACCCAGCCATAAACTTATGAGGGACAGCCAGGTTTCTGAGGCTGGGCAGAGCCACATCAATGCCAGGGAGGATCAGGGATCCAGCAGTGGGGCTCCAGAGGGGATATGGGTTGAGAAGGGGGAGCAAAAACCATCCATAGTGAAAGTGCCCCCCCCCTACAATCCCTGTCAGTGAGAGGGTTGGCTGATGAAGTGTAGCTGCAGACTGAGACAGTTGCGAGCTGGCATGCCATATCCTGAGGAGCCCTGTGAGGGCATTCCCTGGTTATCTGACAGGGATAGTGTGCCCAGATGTTTGCTCAATGTGGTGGCCAAGGGCAGCATTGCGGGTGGGATTGCCAACATAGCTGGTCCAAAGCACAGTAGCAGGACCATGGAGCTATAACACGGGGGTGGCCCTTGGCTCTAGAAAAGTAAGACAGTCTGGTGGCAGACACCTCAGATCACATTGTACCTGCACAACCTGCAACATAAACTATATCACAAAGCACATTTTGGGACAACATATCCCAGGCCTAGATCATGTAAGTACTGGTGCCTGGGAGGAGGGTATTTCATTGGTCACTAAATCAATTCTTATACTGTTTACTGTCCCCCCTCTTAAACATTCCCTGAACCCAGTCAGTAGTCCTGGATTCGATGAAGAAATGGGCAGGGTCTTATGGATCCGTGGAGCAAGAGAGGGGAGGTGCAGTTAGAACTATGTTACTCCACTGAGAATAAAGAACTAGAACTCTACTACTAGGACCTTCAATTTAGGGTAAAAATAAACAAAAAAAGGAGTTGGTGAGTTTGAGCTGAGTGAAGTGAATTGTTATCTGTGCAGTTAGCAGTTAGCCAGGTGAAGAAGGAAACTGTAAATTAGGGGGAGTAGCTTAAACAGAAGGAAGCCAGGTGTTTTGGATTTAAAAACTGCCATAGATAGCTTCTGGCAGAGAACAGCAAGAAGGAGGGGGTCCTGTTAGAACTATATTACTCTACTAGGGCTTTAAGGGCACAGAGACCATAGGAAAGTAGGGAAAAACATTTAAATAAAAATTAAAACAAAAAACCAGAGAGAGGAAAGAGTAAGTATACGAAGCAACAGTTCACTGGCCTATGCAGCCAGTATAGTGTTATGCTTGTGCAACTGTGTTAGTTTGATTCTGGCCATTCGCACTCTCTATTCCAGAAGAATTATCACCAAACTGGGGGAGTACAAATAGTCTCGGAGGAAGAAAACAATCTGGGGTAGTGAATATAGTAAAATGAATCACTGAGGATCTTGCAGGAAAGCAGCCGCTAAGGCAAACAAAATGCTGGGGTGCATTGCTAGGGGGATCACTTCAAGAAGGGGGGTGGTAATTCTGCTACTGTACAAATACATGTTGAGGCTGCACTTGGAGTACTGTGTGCAGTTCTGGTGCCCTTACTTAAAGGACATTATGCTCCTGAAGAGGGTCAAGAGGAGGACATCTAAGATGATCCTTGGAATGGGGGATAAGTCCTATGAAGAGAGACTTAGGGAGTTAAGCATGTACTCCTTGGAAAACAGAAGGGACAGAGGGAACATGACACAGACATTTTAATATTTGAAGGGTATTAATAGAGTAAACACAGAGAGGGGTTCACATTAAAGAGGGTAGGCACCAAGAGGGGTCATAGCCTGAAACTAGTTGGTGGAAAGTACAGAAGAGACCAGAGAAAGCATTACTTCACAGAAAGAGTAGTGCTGCCTTGGAATGTGCTACCTGAGGAGTTGGTATTCAGGGAATCAGTGGGAGGTTTTAAGAAGGGATGGGACAGATACATGGACAGTGTACAGGTAAGGAGGATAGAGTCCATGGGAAATTAGAATGGGAATGAAGGGAGGGAGGGATGGAAGGAAAGAGGGGGCAATAGCAGTAATCAAGCTGTGAGCTGAATCTTGAGCAGACTTAATAGACCCCATGGCCTAATCTGCTGGCATTTTCATATGTTCACTTATAGCTTTGCTAATTTTCTTTTTTTTTTTAGCTGTACTTTTCTCCTCTTGAGGCATACCTTATCTGCTCCCTTCTGCCTGGCAACTCCATCGGGATATCTGGCCACCAGCCATCCTCCCACACTCCATCAGGGTCTGCCTTTGTCTCCTGTGGCTTACCCACCACAGCAGGGTGTTGGGGAGCCCCCAACTCACCCACCTGAATGGGTCCAGATCAGGTGTGCCCCCAGAGCCAGAGATCTTTGGACAGCCATCAAGCTGTTCAATGATGTACCATCTATTTCCTCTTTCTTTTCCACCTGAGCCAGTGGGCATGCAATGATGCTGTCAGAGGAAAGCATGCACACATCCACACATGCTCCCTCCTGGCATCTGTCCCAACTATCCCCAGAGTACAGCATGCATCCTGTCCCCCAGCCTCTGCCAGGGGGCAATCATGCACCGACTGTCGCGGACCCCCCACCCCGGGCAGAGAGAGCAGTCCATTGGATGCTCAATCCCTCTCCTCCCTGCCAACCCCCAGTGACCCATGCTCATTCCCAAATACCGGTCACTGGTGCGGCACCTGGTGAAGGTGACCAGAGCCTCAGCCCTCAGTGCCACCGGATTGGCTAGCTTTGCTAATTTTCAATATTTTGACTTCAAACTTTCAACATAGCGATTTTTCCACACTACCTCATAAATGTGATGTGACATTTTTAAAATCCTGGACAAGATATGTTTTTGTACCTCTAGTGAGAAATGACATTTAGACCAATATATTATAAATGGTTCATGTCATGCCCATGAGACAAATCCTAAAACAAGTATTTTCAAAAACTGGGGTCAAAATAAAAAAAAAAGTTTACCAAGCATCAGACATTCAGCATTGACAAATGATCATTTTTATCTTGCCCTGAGAGAGGGACAACACCCTCAGTTAGGAGTGGGGACTTTTTATTTGTTAGGAAGATAAACAAGGAGCTGTTTTTCACAAGGTGGAGAACAGATGGAGGTGCCCCTCACCAAACAGGCTCTGCTTTTGTTTAAGCCTCGTAAGGAATTAGAAAGGGCAGTGTCCTTTCACAGTGGAGCCCAAATAAAAAGGGCCATGTTCCTATAGAGAAAAAGAACACAAACTTGAAAGACTTGGGGAGTTGGGGGAGGGACCAATGCTCAAAGATGGTTGAGGGAGGGGGATCCAAGGGAACCATAATCAAATTGCATAGAAAGAAAAAAGGAAACAGGCACTTACCTGAGGAACCATGAATTATTTTAACAAAATTGGTGACCTCCAAAAATAAGCACCCTTTAAAAATGTGGCAAAACGTGGCTCCTGATCCAACACACATGCAGTGGAAGTGGGAAAAACAGGTTAGCCAATTTGAAAGCCTCAGCTTAGCAGGCACAATTTCAATTTAGGAGTGCTCCCTGTTACCAGGAAGCCCCAACCTGCTATGCCCCAAGGCCTAGAAGATGAAAGTTTCTTCAGAAAAATTTGAGAGATGTTTCCCCATCAATGGTGCAGCAAAGACTAGGAAGTTGTTGCTCTTTGGAAACCTCATGTGCTCAGCATTCTAAAGCTTTGGGTTATGTCATTCCCCTAGTAAGGGTACACAAAACCCAGCTGTAATGAACACCCGTTGACAATGTGGAGCACCACAGGAAAGAACGTTTGACATTTTGAAGCAAATTTTATAAAAGGTGGTGCCTTTTTACTATCAATCCACTCTCTGTTCGACAATAGAATTCAGGGAAACATTTTATTTTTCAAAGAAAGAACATTCATTGGTGGTTATAGCACTAATGTTAACAAAATGCTTAATTTTAAGATACTGAAAAGAAGCCAATGAACATAAAACTTTGCCTATTAATGAATGGAGAAAATTGTTTGTAGAAACGTTATACTATGAACATTTCTTTAATAACAATGGTGTAATTAATGGACCATAGGCACCCAAGGCTACAAGCTGGATAAATACACCTTTTCTTGAAAGTTTATCTGTATAGTAACATATGCTTATTTGGTACAGATATTAACTTAAACATATGCTTATTGGATCAAGATGTTAAACTTATATAATTTTGTACATGAACAGATATAGAGAACAATCAATTATGTATATACATTAATGTTAACGCTATACCCTTAACCCCTGATATTTAGAAATATGGATGGCAATGTAGCAAGTAGTGGTGCAGTACAACAGAGATGTGCTGGTGCAACTATGGGACATATTCAAAAGAGATGAGCCATGGCACATCTGCTCTGAATATAGCAGGTCATGTGCACGGTGCAAATAAGATGCTCCAGCGCCACTCCCCCTGACAGGGCTGAATACCAGGAATGGTAACTGCGCCAGCACAACAGAGTTACACTGTGCCCAAATTCTTGATATTCGTCTGACAGTATGCAAATGGCACCATAATGTATGCAAAGTGCAAACTGGGCCATTTGCATGACATTATGGCCCCATTTGCTTGAGTTATTCAGGGCTGGTGAGTGAAATGCACATGGCTTCCTGCACAGCATGTGGTGCTGCCAGAGGGCGTCTAGTGGTATCCCTATCTGACTCCATAGCCAAGATCACCATACAAATGTGTGACATAGTCCCTGGTAGTCTAGAGCATCTCCCTTCCCAGCCATAGCCGTGATCGCCAAACATGTATGTACAGTATATCCATGGTAGTCTACTGGTACCCCCTCCCACTCCATAGCCACGATAGTTGAAAATCAAAGTAAAATATATACCTAGTTGTCTAGTGGGACCCCCACCTTGCCCATAACCCTTATCCCTGGTAAACATAGAAACATAAACTTTGATGGCAGATAAGGACCACTTGGCCCACCTAATCTGCCCATTTCCCTACCTACTGGATAAGCTGCAGATACTAGTTAACCAACAGCCTATTTCTTCCTACTCCCCACAAGAATTGCCTTATGTCTGTCCCATGCATTCTATGTAAAAACATCCCAGGTAGTTCAGTGGCACTCCCCCCACAAAGGAACCCCTGCCTAACCATCTCCCCGCATCTATGGCAGGCAGCATAACTCCACCCACATACTGCCTGGCTACCTGCCGAATGACAGCGTACAGTAGCAGCTGTAAGCCTATTGGTCCTCACTGTGGACAAATGAACTTGCAATGCATACTGTAATAGTCATTCACAAAACCATGAATGAAGTCATTCATTCATGGTTTTGTGAATGACTATTACAGTATGCACTGCAAGCCCATTGGTCCACAGTGTGGACCAGTAGGCTTACAACTTCTACTGAAAGCTGCCATTTGGTGGGCAGGTGGGTGGTATGCTGGTGGGTTTGTGCTGCCTGCTGATGATGGGGGGGAACTGGGTGGGTAGGGAGTCCTGTGTGGGTGGGGGTGGGTGGTGCCACTGGATCACCAGGGATGTTTTTATGTAGGATTTACTGGCAATCAGGGTTACGAGTGGGATGGAGGTCACACTAGACTACCAAGGATATATTTTACTTTTATTTTTGGTGATTGTGGCTACGGGGTGGGGGGTACCACTAGACTACCAGGGATATGATTTACATATATGTTCAACAATTGCAGCTATGGGAGGGGGTGGGGTACCTCTAGCCTACCAGGGACATCTGTGGGTGCTCATGTACAGTGTTGAGGGGGTGTTTGCCACTCACAGCTGGTGGCTGCTGTGTTGCATATTGCAGTACAGCAGCACATCTGTGGGTGACTGGTATTTGAGCCTTTTATTTCGGGCTCACCTTTGACCCCAGGTATCCGGTGCACCTCAGGGTTGTGCCAGCATATGTACCACACATCCCAGGCTGAATATTGGGATGCACAGTATTTGCATGGGCACACCTCAGAGAGATGCACTGTATACAATTTCATTTTTCCCCGGTGCATCAGGACTTGTGCTGTGCAAGTCCCACTTTTGAATATTGCACTAGGGTGCATTTCTGGGGTTGCACTGGATGGGCCTCTGTGTATACGTATATGATCCTCCAATAATATTTGAATTGCAAAGAAATATAGATAGGCAGACAGACACAGAGAAAGATAGACAGACAGACAGGTAATGATGAAAAAAACACGCTGACCCCTCTAATGAAGAAAGCTCCCCAAAACTGTATAAAGTGCGAAAACATTTATTGGTGGGCTAGCTGAACAAATGGCATTAAAAACAAACTGGGATTTTTTTTGTACCATCTGTTCCGTTAGCCCAACAATAAACTTTTTCTCAGCACTTTATATAATTTTGGGGAGCTTTCTTCATTAAATCAGTCAGAGCATTTTTATGTTTGTTGTGTGCACAAGAGCAGATGAACATAATGATATGAGAGTTGCTAGAGAGAAGTGTGAAGGGTGTTAGTACAATGGTCAGTGGTGCTGCAGAGGCCACTCTGTGACTGACAAATCAGCAGGCAGTGTCCTGATAACACTGGTTAGCTGAGGGGACTGGTCTCAGCAAACATTTCAAAGGACAGAGCCAATGCTTCACGCGACTCTGTATTTTGAAATGTGAGCCCTTCAGCTACAGCTTAGTGTGTCTTTCCTTGCTAAACAATGTCCCTTTTCCCTGCTGCTACTTAGTGTATCTTTCCTGGTTAAACAATTTCCCCTTTTCCCTTTCTGACACTCTCTGTGTCGGATGTGCACCCTCAATCCATCTATATCCCTAGCCGATTGGTGTGCCCAATCCCTGTGTCAGCATTTACCCCCTCCCCACCACTATTGTGACACACTGGGAGTCCACCCCAGTGTGCCTGAATTTATATTTATTTATTTTTTTACCTGTAAATGAAGAAAACCTTCCCTCGCAGTCTTTCTTTTTTTCACCTGTAAAAATGGAAATTGTCCCTCGCTGTCTCCCCATTCCCCTTCCCATCTCAACCCTCCCTCTGCACACTCACCTCCCCTTACCCCATATCTACCCTCTGAGGATGGTAGAGGTGATCTTCTGCGGAGTGGGACACTTCTGCAGTCTTCAAAGCCGACCAGCAAACTGAAAGAATGAAAGGTAAGCCATATTATGGGACTCTATGGGGGGTTCAACTCAGGTTGATGTCTCAGCTGTTTTTAGGAATTTTGGCCCCAAATTTTCAACATGGGGTTCTAAGGGCCCCACTTCATGAACATGTCACTGTCATTTCATTCCTCAGTCCTAAAAGGTGATTTTGCGGTCACTGTGAGGAATCACATTTTGGGACCGAGTAATGAAACAACAGTGCCACTGTTCATGAGGTGGGATCCCAAAAAGCCCATATTGTAAATTTGGTGAAAAAATTACAAAATAATGACTGTGTTATGAGTGTATGTTGCATAATTTTTGCACATGCTTGTAACTTCGCCAATTTTAAATATTTTCACTCCAAATTTTTAACATTGCCATTTTATCACACCTCCTTATGGACAGTATTGCTGTCATTTTTCACATCCTGCCAGAAATGTGTTTTCATATCAGTTACTCAGAATGGCACGGTCACTGTGCGAAATCAACTTTTGGGATGGAGTAGTAAAATCACAGTGCCATGGTTCATGAGGGGAGGTTCCGAAAAGCCCATGTCGACAATCTGGTGAAAAAGTTTCCAGAAATTAACTGCGTCACTGGAGTGCATTGCACAGTTTTTGTGTACACTTGTAACTTTGCCAATTTCTCATATTTTCACTCCAGATTTTCCAAATTGCAATTTTTTCACACCTCCTCTTGAACAGTAGAACTGTCATTTTTCACAACCTCCCCAAAATGTGTTTTAACACCTGTGGCACCAAATGGGGCAGTCACTGTGTAAAATCACCTTTTGGGATTGAGTAATGAAATAACAGTACCACTGTTCATGAGGTGCTGTCCCAAAAAGCCCATGTTGAAAATTTGGAGAGAAAATGCCAACAAACATTTTGGGTGTTAGGTTTCCAACTGTAACACCTTGTAGAGACTGACAGGCATCAGAAGTGTGCCTTGGGGTTGTTGGCTGTAATGCTCACACCATTCCACCCCCACCCTGCAGCCAGGGACAGGCATTGAGGTATGCCTTGGACTCTTTGGCCCAAATTTTCACCCAATTCTCCTATACTGCACCCATCTCAGCTTATTTCATTATGGAATGAGTTGATCATTAGAGTCGAAGACCTCAAGGCATGTTGCAACACCTGTCAGTGTCTGCAGGGTGGGGGTGGAACCGCATGAGCATTATGCCCGATGACCTAAAGGGACACCTCCAATGTCTATCAGTCTCTGAAGGGTGGGAGGTGTGAGGTGGGGCATTTGGGTTGGGAACCCTAATGTCTCATTAAAGAAGTAAATCGGGAGGGATGGTTAGTGTCACCTACCTTGATTTCAGCAAAGCCTTTGACAGTTTCCAACATAGAAGGCTGATTAACAAGATGAGTAGTCAGGCAATGGGCACAAGCTGGTAAACAGGGTTAGAAACTGGCTGGTGGACAGGAGGCAGAGGGTGGTGGTAATGGGATCCAATCCTGGGAGAGGGGGTGACCAGTGGGGTACCTCAGGGATAGGTCCTGGGACCAGTCCTGTTCAATGTCTTCATTGCAGAGATTGTGGAAGGGCTAGAAGGAAAAGTTTGTCCATCTGTTTGCAAGTGACACCAACATCTGTAATAGCGTAAATACTCAAGAAGAGGTGATGAAAATGAGCAGGGACATGGGGAGGCTTAAAAAATGGTCTGAGGAGTGGCAACTGAGGTTCAATGTAAAGAAGCCCAAATAATGCACCTGAAAAGAGGGAAACCTGTGGAGAGTTACAGGATAGGGTGGAGGTACTGATTATCGCCAAGGAAGAAAGGGACCTAGGAGTCATCAGTTCTGATGACCTAAAGGTGTCAAAGCAAAGCACAAATGTTGCAAGGATGGTCAGTGGCACGATGGGGTGAATAGGCAGAGGTATCACTAGCAGAAGGTGCGAGGTGCAGATGGCATTATAGAATGAACTAGTGAGGCCTCACCTACAGTACTGTGTGTAATTCTGGAGGCCAGCAAATGTGCAAGGACTTTGACAAGGTAGAGGCAGTCCACAGAAAAGCAACCAAAATGGTGCATAGCTTGCAACACAGAACATATCAGGAGATATTAAAAGGATCTCAATATGTACTTATTGGAGAAAAGGAGGGAGTGGGGGAATATGATAGCTATGTGCAAGTACCTCAAGGGCATAAACAAGGTGCAGAGGTAGACATATTTCAATACATCAAATGTTCAGCATTGACAAATGCTTGTTTTTTTGTCCTAAAAAAAAGACAAAATCATCCATCATTGTCTGCTGTGTAATCCCCACTTCCCTAAACAGTATACAGACACTGATGGTGCCCAGTACCCCAGTATCCTCATCTGTCCATCCACTGTTGTCCACTGTGTAACCCCCCAAACAGTATGCAGACACTGGGGGTGGCCAATCCCCCAGTATCATCTGTCCATCCATTGTCTGCTGTGTAACCCCTTCCCAAAACAGTATACAGACACTGGGGGTGCCCAATCCCCCAGTGTTCTCATCTGTTCACCAAACTCCCTGAAGGAAAGAAAATTGTTCCTCGTCATTTTTTTCCCTGTTAAAAAGAAAACTGTCAATTATTGCCCTTTCCACCATTACCCAATCTCCTACCCTCCCGATCAGGACCCACCACCCCCACGCACACCCTACTCCATACTTACCCACTATAGGTCCATCGCTATAATCTACCTTGGACTGCAGGAACATCTTTGCTCTTTAAAGCCCAAACTCAAACAGGTAAGCACTTCAATGTATTTCAATGGGGTTTTCAGCATCAATGTTTTTCAACAGGGTTTTTAACTTAGTGCCATAACTTAGCCTTATGTTTTTTTGGGACCCTGACTCACAAACAACTTCGCTGAAACAATTTTCAAACATTCTCTTCCCCTCACGACACCAGTGCACATGACGAACATTCAGCACGGACAAATGCTTGTTTTCATTGTTATTAGTCTTGGTATCATGAACCGCTGCTCTGTTGATACTAAACAGGTGTGTGCCGCACTTTTATTTACCAGACAGACATACATACATACAGACACACACACATAGATAGACATATAGTGAAATAGACATATCGATAGAGAGACAGACGGACAGCCAATTAAAAAAACAAAGAAAATTCATGACTTGTCTAATGCCTGTGTCTGTACCTACTTTATGTTATAAATACAGTATTTATAAGGCTTGCAAATATGAGACTGAACTCCAGAGACACTGTCTGCATTGTGCTCATGGACATGGGACATCAAGCTGGCTAGCAGGCTGGGAGTCAAGGCAGTGAAAGGACAGGATAGAGAGAGACACAAAATCTGTGTGTGAGGATGACTACCAGACCATCTCAGAGGAAAAGCTAGAGCAGCGGCCAGTCAGTGGCCAGCTGGCAACTCCAGGTCCAAGTAGGGAGGAACAGGTGCATCACAAGAGCAGTCTGTGGGCAAGGAAAAGACAGACACTGGCTGCACACTGGACAAAATCTGGTGCACTGGTAAACTGCAGCTTCAGCTTGCAACTGTGAGTAAAGCTAAAGGCAGTGATGGGATAGGACTGGGAGAAGGCTGTGTGTCAAGAGAGTGTCAAGAGACACTAAACTAGGTTTGGGATGAGGACTTACTGAGCATGGAGGATCTACCACATACAGTGCACTCTCACCCCCCACACACACAGGGAGGATCACTTACTCATGCATACCCCTCAAATCAAGCAACCTGAATTATTTCTTAAATTGTCAAGTAACCCTTAAACTGGTCTTGAGATGTCATATCTCTGCTCAAATGGCCAAAGTAATCTTTTTCTCAGTTCAACAGCCAAAGGAGGTCTGTGCACATATCAATGCTTACCTTATTGTAAATCTGCACCTCATCCCCCACAACACAATCAAGAAGTAGTCACGCCAAACCTGTAATTAAGCAATATAAAAGAAAGGAGCTTCTGGGCATTCTATAGTAGGTAGACTGACAGAAAGACAGACAGCGGGGATGAGGTGGAGTGGGGAAGAAAGATCATGATCACCAGCTCACTGCTGAAACTGAAGTCCGCAGCATGATCCCAGTTACAGCTTTGCTAGTCAAGAAAGTCCCGCTGTTGTTATGCAGAGAACATAGATGAATGGCTCCTCTAAGTTGGGTACCATGGCTATTTAGGGTACTCAGAAAAGTTATTTCCAGTGCAATTTTTAAAAAACCAAATACAAGAATCTAGCTAAACGGGTCCCATTTACCTACTTTGAGGTGTTTGCTTGGGATCTATGATTCAGGTTCAACAACACTTTCATCGACCGGCATCACATCGATGGGATTTATGTCAACCACAAGTTGCGGTCGACATAAATCCCGGTTGTCTCCAAGTCCTGTTTTTTTGAGCAGAAGCTTCACTCCTAGACCTTCCATGTGGGGAGCTTTCCCCTCATTACACACCCTGTACTAATGATTATCAACTCCAGGTCAGAGCTTATTCAGGGAGGGGGTGCAGAATGGGGAACAGTGTGTCCCCCTCTCTCAGGCACACTAAGACAGCAACCTGTTGGCAAACTGTCAATTTTGTTGATAGCACTGTAGGTCACTGTGTTGGTGTCATTGTCAGGGGAGCATACTGTTTGTTTTTGAAAAAAGCATCATTTTTATAGGTTTTTAACTTTTTTTTTTGTTAAAATCAAAACTAAGATGGTGGCAATATGAAAGAAGAATTTTGGACTCATGAAGGAAGCATCTCAGCTCTTGAAAGAAGATTCTTCTGTCATGAACTGAATATCCTTCTTTCATATCAAACATCTGCTGGGCATTCTCAGTACCAAAATTTCAAGTCCCTGTGGCTGAGGAATGGATTACCATGTTTTCACCAAACTAACAAAAGGCACCATTCTTAGGCAAACCCCCTTCTAAGCTAAACATTTCAGAGCATTTAATTTTCATTTTCATTTTTACGACTGTGGGTGGAACCAGCAGGAGTATTCCATGTACAAAAGGAGTGATGTCATGTTTTCTGTCGGTGGAACTGACTGAAGGTGTAAATAGTCTCCTCCGCCTTACCCTCCTCCAAGCAATGTTTTCCACTCTCAAATAAATACTCTTTCATGTTAGTCAATGGTTGCAGGGTACTATTTTCTTTCTTAAATGTGTGGTACAAGAACTGGAATCTGAATAATGGGAGGCAGCATTAGGGTTTTTTTGGGAGTAAGATCCACCTCTGCCTTCACCCCAAACTTTTTTTCTGATTCATGTGGGAGGGGCATGAGATAGCTCTAGCATGCTGTAATGAGATACACTAGTTTGGGACCTTATCGACCAACAGATATGCCTTGGCAGTGGAGAACAGAACAGTTATTTAATGCCTTCAAACTGACTTAAAAATCCTTTGGAGCAAATGATTATCAGAGCCACCTGGGGCCTCAGAAGGAGACCTACACACACATCTAGCTCTGTAAGAATTTTTTTTTTTGTGGGGGCTGTGGGATTCAAACTCAAATCTAACTGCCCAGATCATCAATGCTATAAAATGTTATAATTAACAGACTCTAGCTGTTTTCTTATAGAAACACCACTCAGTTAGATTTCAAGCATTTGCTAAATTATAAATGTAGGTATCAACATTCTGTTAGTAGTTAGTGCTGATTGGGGTGTATGACAAGATTTTTTTTTTTTTACAAATGAAGTGTATGGTAGGAAGCTGAAAACACACTTTGATGATAAAGTGTGTTTTTCTTTAAGTTGAGATGTAGTAGGAAACTGTGAACAAGAAAACAATTGGTGATTTTAAAAGCTATTCGGATCAGAGCTGACATAGAAAAGTCTTAACTATTTTTTATTTTATCATGGACACTAGAAACAGGATGTCAGCATTCACTCCATCAGACCTGTTTTTCAGGTTTTTATAGCATCTTGCTAAGGTAATATTCCCAGAATGCAATCTTTCACAGGGAGGGGTTAAAATTGTTTTAATCATGAAGCACTGGTTTTAGTAATGCATGTAAAAATACAATTTTTAATTGTCTTTACAGTTAAACATGCAGTTTCATGTCAGGGCAAATTTTTGGAGGGGTTCAAATTATTTTAAACGTGGGCACAGTACTTGGTAAATACAAACCTGGATCATAAAGTGTATTTGTTCTTTCAAGTTTGAGAAGTATGTATTATATATAAATGTAACCATATTGTAAATGGTTAAATAGGCAGTGATTTAAGGCTCTTTGCTACAAACCTGGAGACCTGGGTTTGACTCCCACAGCCCCCACTTGCATACTGTGTGACCCTGGTCAAATCACTTAAAGGAGTAGTCCACCCAGAATGTGCAAAAAACATATGTTATGTAGAGAGTTTTGATATGTATGTTAAGTCCTGGTGTGTCCTTCCCTCTGTCTGCCATTTGGAGTTTTTCCTAAATTGCCAGCTAGCTTTATGGTAGTTTTACAACCCCTGGGGATCTCCATAACAAATAGTTTTATTGGCTTTCTTTCTCCTACAATGCCCCCTGTCTCATATGACTGTGATGTAGCCATGCCCTTAGATTTAGCATGTGTACTGCTTTAAAATGAGTTTAGCAACAGCAGAGCCTTGTTGCTGTTCTTATCCAGGAAGCACAAATGTCAACAGTTTGTTTAGCATATCCATGAAAGCTAACTAACTGGGATTTCTGTAAGAAAACAGCTGCTAAATAGCTTTAATTCATTATTTGTGTTTTTGATGTTAAAACACTCCTGCTAGCTAGACCTGATGCACAGAGAAAACAAAAATAGTGAATTAAAGCTAATTAGTAGCTGTTGTCTTACAGAAACCCCAGTTAGCTTGCTCAAAGGTTTGTAAATCTGATATTTTTTAAATAAATATATACATGTTTATTTTAAAGCCCATGAAACACCCTTATCTAGTTAATGCATTCACATTTGTAGTGACTCTGCCAGAGGTTGTTTATACTTGTAAGCAGGATGTGTAAACTGCCCGTTTTCACCATCGATGACTAACACAACACACTAGACTTACATATCAATTATAATCAGTCATGAAACATGTAAACACACAAATAAAAAAGTACAAAAAACATTAATAACAATTATTAACCAATCAATTAGTATGAACAAGTGGAAACATCATTGTCTGTCAGCCAATATTTAAGCCTTGCTTCCAAACCATTGGGATGGTAGGTAAGAGCAAAAAAAAAAAAAAAAAAAAAACAGCTAAACTCCTCAAATTTTTCCTTTTTCTGCCCTCCCTGGACCTCAGAATCCAGACATGCAACCATCATGAAATTTGCCAAATCAAGAGATCTTGCCCTCCGCAAAAACATGTAAAATGTTGTTTAATTGTGTTTAATGGGGATGAAGCTTTTAAAATGCAAAGTTAGGGGTTTAACACTAAACACCTTATTCAACCCTAACTGTACAGATATAATATAGATCTGTATATCAACATTTAGGCTTTAGTTTGGGTAACTTTAGTCATTATGGGGTGGTTCAGTATGTGCGCTTGGCATCATTGGTTGCTACATGTCTCTATTGTAATTTCCAGTTTTAATATGGAGCAGGGGTGCTGCAAGGCGTAAATAAGGTTGTGTTAGCCTGGGTGGCACATTTGTGGAATCGTGACTGACCCAGGATTCCCTCACTGATAACTGGCACTGACTCCTATTGGGGGTATTTACTGTAAAATTCCTTATGACACATAATGATATCCTACCCCCTTCCGCAGTGGCTAATTAATACTTCACAGACAGACAGATGTAAAATGGGGATTGGTACGCTAATAAGTTTATGAAATATGGCTTCTATATGTATTATATAGTTCTGTCATGTATCTTTTTTATGTTTCATATTAGTAGTCTGTAATAGTTATAACAATTGTAAAGAATCATGGTTGAACAAATAAAACAAACTAACTGCCAGGATCAGGGCTGTTATTCGAATGGAAGTAGTGTACAAACCACCTACATGGGGAGGAAACTGGACAGAGCTTTGAATAGGCTATTAATAAAATGGCAAGCAAGGGGGGAAGTACTGGTTTGGGGTGATTTTAACATGCCAGATGTAGAGTGGGGCATTCTGGCTACAGCTACAACAAGATGCAGGGCCATCCTCAACCCTCTACAGGGCACTTTCTCAGACAACTGGTAACAGAACCCACTAGAGAAGGGGCAGTGCTGAACCTGGTACTTACAATGACAGCCACATGTTGGACCTAGTATTCTCACTGGCTCTTCAGGTAGCTAACCTCAAGATAGAGCAGGTCATTTGGTCTGATCACTGAATGGTGAGGTTTTTATAAGGGGCTCCCCCTGAAAGTTCTCACCCTGCTAAGATGGTCAGCTACTGCCCTTTGAGGCAATTGTCTCATGAGGATTTCCTGGTGGTGGCTGACTTATCTAGTGTAGATGCTGCATGTGCAAAGAGCACGAGTGAGGTGGTTGCCACCAATAAAAGGGTGATGTCCGCAGCTCTCATTGCACTCAAAACCAGTCCATGTAAGACCCAAATCTTCTCACTTGAGGTCTCCTTGATTTGATGGAGAGCTCACGAGGATGAAGATTAGGGATCAGAAGTTGGAGCATTGCTGGTGGAGGACCGGGCTAGAAGTGGAAAAATTGGCCCTACGTACCCACTGTGCTGAGTACCAGGGGGCAATCAACAGTAAGAAGGCAGAATTCTTGCACAGGGAGATAGTTGTGGGAAGAACCATCCAGTTGTGCTTTTTTTGATTATAGACAGGCTGTTACATCCTGCCTTTCTGCGGATGAAAAAAAGCTTTTTCAGTCACTTTGTGTGACAAGTTTACTTAGTTCTTCACTGATAGAGTGTCCTTTTTCTGGCATGGAATCCAACCAGTAAGTTGTGTTGTGTCTCACAGTGATCACCTTGGTGGTGGCAGAGGCACTTCGCCTGTTTGGGCGGAGTTTAAACAGGTGAAGGTGGCCAAGGTCATAGAGGTTGCTTCAAAGCTGAAGCATACATACTGTGAACTGGACCCAGTTCCAATGCATTTCTTAATGGGATGTGTTGATTCCATTGGCCAGGTGTTCATCCTGATTGTCCAGTGTTTGTTGTCAGAAGGTTTTTTTCCAGATTCCTTGAAAGAGGTTCAGGTGAGGCCCCTTCTGAAGAAACCATCTCTCGACCCAGACATCTTGGTGAATTACCATCCTATCTCCAACTTCCCATTTTTTGGGTAAGATTGTTGAGAACATTGTGGCACAACAGCTTAAGGAGCACCTCATGACCTTTGACATCTATGAGTCACTCCAGTCTGGTTTCCGAGCCAGGCATAGCAGCAAAACAGCATTCATCTGGGTCTTGATCTATCCTCAGCTTTTGACACTGTAGACCATTTTGTGCTGCTCAATCATCTCAGAGGAGTACTGTGGGCATACCAGCACTGTCATCTGCTGGTTTGAGTCCTACCTCACTGACAGGAAGCAATGGGTAGTGATGGGCAATTTCTCCTCCTCCTACTCCCTGAAGCTCCTGTCATGTGGTGTACCTCAGGGATTGATCCTGTCACCTGTGTTGTTTGCAGTGTACATGCTGTCCCTAGGTGAGCTCATTAAGAAGTACAGTGTGGGTTTTCACTGCTATGCAGATGATACCCAGTTGCACTTGTCTTTTTGCCCCTGGAACATCCAACACTGTGTTAAACATCTGCCTTACTGAGATTAGTGATTGGATGTCCTCCAGCTGGCTGCAACTGAACCCCAATAAGATGGAAGATGGAGGTACTGCTAGTGTAACTTGGTTAAAGGCATGATAGGAATGCCTGCAGCGTGACAACTGGTCTTTTTCTAGGGTTCACAAAGTTGATGGCTTTCTCTAGGGAGCAAGATCTTGGCATGTTCCTTGATGACAGTTTGACATTTGAATCTCAGGAGTCATCAGTCATCCTAAAAGGTTTTTACCACTTAAGGAGTATCACCAGGATCAAGCCCTAGTTCTGCCTGAGGAACTTCTTACCTTAGTACATGCCATTGTAACATCCAGGCTTGATTACTGTAATGCTCTTTACTTTGGTGTCTCAAGAGGTATCCTCCACCAGCTGCAGCTAGTGCAGAATGGAGCTGCCAGGTGGCAACTGAACCCCAATACCATACATGTGTTATCTCACTCTTTTTGCAGGAGACTCCTGCTTTTTTGACTGAACTCCATCCCAGAGACAAAATCTCCTGCTTAAGTAAAATTTTGTTCAGAATGTCCATTCATGTTTTTTTTTCAGATAAAGACACATAAAAAGTAAATTAGTGATGAACAATGTAAGTGATGCTAACTTTGTATAACTAGGTGGTGATTCTTTTTAGTGTTTATTCTTGACAAAATGAAATATATTAAATATTTTAAATGCTTTTTTCTTATTTTTTGACACCATTGAAGGACAAGCTCATGACATTAAGGCATCTCTCTACTAACAGGCCAATCTCCCTACTAATTTGACAAAATCTCCCTCTTAATCAGGTTGGATGTATCAGATGTATGTAGCACAATGGAGGTACTGGATTCCACTAGTTGCAGCCAATGGAGGATACCTCCCGAGACCCCAAAGTAAAAGCATCTATCCTAAATAGATACTACTGTTCAGTACTTACTGAGGAGAAGGTATGGCAGGGCCCACAACTCAGCACCATGGATACAGTGGGGAGGGAGGGAGGTGTGCACTAATTCCTTCACAAAAGAAAGGGTCCTACGAGAGTTCACTAAGCCCAGGGTGGACAAGGCAATGGGAACTGATGGCATACTTCCCAGGGTACTAAAAGAGCAAAGGGTGGAACTAGCAGAGCCATTAGCAGAACTGTTTAGTGAGTCTCTGAGCACAGGAGAGGTCTCAGAAGACTGGAGAAGGGCTCATGTGATCCCACTCCACAAAAGTCATAACAGGGAAGAGGCAGGGAACTACAGACCAGTCAGTCAGTCTTACCTCAGTAGTGAGCAAGCTTATGGAGGCACTCCTTAAAGAAAGGATAGTGAAACACCTGGAATCCATAGGAGCACAGGATCCAAGATAGCATGGGTTTACAACAGGAAGGTCCTGTCAAGCTAATCTCATAGATTTCTTTGACTGGGTACCTGGAGTGGTGGACGAAGGGGATGCAACTGATGTCACCTACCTTGACTTTAGTAAAGCTTTTGATACTGTTTCACACAGAAGATTGACTAAAAGCTGGGTAGGCATGGGGTGGGTCAAATGTTGGTCAACTGGGTGGCAAGCTGGTTGGCTGGCAGAAAACAGAGAGTAGTGGTAAACAGTATACAGTCAGAAGAGATGCAAGTCATAAGTGGGATACCTCAGGGATCAGTCCTGTGGCTAGCCCTCTTCAATATCTTCATCAGTGACATTGCAGATGGACTAGAGGGCAAGGTTTGTCTGTTTGCAGATGACACCAAGATCTGCAACAGAGTAGACAATCCAGATGGGATGGTCAGAATGAGAAGGAGAACTGGATAAACTGGCTAATGGCTGGAAAAGTGGCAACTGGGATTTAACACAAAGGAGTGCAAGATCATGCACATAGGGAAGAGAAACACTGAAGCCACCTATAGGTTGGGAGTGGAATTTCTGGCAATCACAAGGGAAGAAAGAGACTTGGGTATCATCATCACAGATGACTTGAAATCATCCAAGCAGATCACTAAAGCAGTAGGTAAGGCTAGAGGGATGTTGGGATGTATTAGTAGGGGTATCATAAGTCATAAAATGGAGGTAATAATCCCTCTTTACAAAACACTGGTTAAGCCCCATCTGGAGTACTGCATGAAGTACTGTAGGCCGCACCTGCACAAGGACATTAACAAAATGGAGGCAGTCCAGAGAAGGGCAACCAGAAAGGGTGGTGGATGCATGGAACAGCCTACCTCTGGAAGTGGTGGATATGAATACAGTGCAGGACTTCCGACAGACATGGGATAACCATATGGGAGCAATACAGAGGAATATGAATAGACAGGCCATTGACAGAGTAAAGGGCTATGGCGCATTCATAAACTAGAAATAATGGTCATCCTGGATTGGCCTTGTGGTCCTTATCTGCCATCAGCTTCTATGTTTCTATGTTACTGACAGGCCTTTCAAGGTTCTGTCATGTGACTCCGGTGCTGCATGAACTGCACTAGCTGCTGGTCAGGTGGAGGGTTATCTTCAAGGTGGGCTTGCTCACCTTTAAAGCCCTACATGAACTAGGCCGTGGCTAGCTGTCTAATCTCCTAACACCTGCCGTCCCAGTTCACTCCCTGTGTTCCTTCTCTAGGGGCCTCCTGGTGATTCCCAGGATGAGGCTAAAATGATCCTGCAACTGGAAGTTCAGCATCACTGGCCCCATCCTGTGGAATTTGCTTCCCTGTGCCATCAGGGAGGCCCCTTCAGTTGAAGTACCTAAGAGTCACCTAAAGTCCCTCTTTTTCGCTCTGGCATTCCTTGGTATAAATATTTAATCTGACAGATGAAGTGACCACTGACTTTATTTATTTGTACTATTTTATTTGTTTTTACTGTTTAGAAGTTGTATTTATGTATGCCGTTTTACTCCCTACTTGTCTTTATGTGAGGCACCCAGAGCCTCTGGGAATGGGTGCCATACAGTGGGCAGTCCTGCTGTGTGGTTTGGCATATGCATCGGGCAGGAGAGAAATCACAAAAGGACAAGGGTCCAAGACTTCAGAAGAGCAGATTTTAGAGATGTGGGCAGCTGTCTCAGAGATTATCTTGAATGTGAGGATGGCCAGGGCTGTGTGGAGACTCTATGGAGTAGGATAAAGGAGGGCATATGTAAAGTAATGGCATGCTGCTTAAAGGAAGTTAGTAAGGGAAGTAAGAGGCCACTGGGGTTCTCCAAGGAGGTGGCAAAGGCAGTGAAGGAGGGGAAAGTAGCCTTCATGAAATATGGGGGGCACCTCTGCAGAAGAGCTGCAACAAGGAAGAGGCTAACAACTAAAGGACAGTCAGTCTTACTTCAGTTATTGGGGAAATTAATAAACACCTGACTGAAGGAAGAGGATGATGGGGTACCTGGAGACAAAAGGACTACAGGACCACTGGCAGCATGGCTTCATGGGGGGAGGTCACGTCAAATAATTTTCATAAATTTTGTTGAGTGACTATGGAGGTGTGCCTCTAAAGGGCAGTGGATGCTATCTGGATTTCAGTAAGACCTTTACCACTGTGCTGCATGAGAGACCAGAGAGGAAACTAAGTAGCTTGGGGGTAGGGGAGAAAGTGGTAAACTTGGAGTCTAACTGGCAGAAGATAGGAGCAGCATGTGGTGGTAAATGGCATGCATGTGGGACAGCAGAGCAACTAGCATAGTGCCACTGGGAATCAGTGCTGGGATTGGTTCTCTTCAATACCTTTATAAGTGAAATTGCAAAACAGCTGAATGGAGAGGTGTATCTCTTTTTATAGATTATATAAAAATCTGCAACTGAGTGGACACTCAGGATGGGGCAGGGAAAATGTACAGAAATCTGGGGAGGCTGAAGGACTGGTATAAAGTGTAATAACTGAGTTCCAGTGCCAAAAAGTGCATGATCATGCACATGGTGGGGAAACAGAGGAGTTATGTATAGGATGGAGGAAAGCACTTATGGTCACTGTCAGTGGCTCAGCAGGTAGTCCACTTGCCTCTGAGACTGGGAGATCAGAAGGCTGTGGGTTTTATCTCCACACCAGGCACTTGGGTTAATATCCCAATACTGACACCGCAATGCAGCATGAGGGTGGGGTGCTGCACTCCTGAGGTGCCGTCTTTCAGATGAGACGTTAAACCGAGGTCCCATCTGCCTGTTCTGGTGGTAGTTCAGGTGGATATTAAAGATCCCATGGCATTTTTGAAAATAGTAGGGGGGGGGTTATTAAATAATAAAAAATAATTCATAACACAAAAGAAAAAATGCAGTATAAAACTGTTCATAACTCATACAGTACTCTGCTAAACAGCGTTCTTAATCTAAGGTATAAATGAACATTTCGTTTATACTTAATAATAAGATAGAACCCTTTCCACCAATTTTTAACCATATCTGTGTTACATTTAAGTCTCTTTCAAATATATTTTCAGTAATTCATTTGCAACCATTTGATAATACCCCTCATATGAAACATTATTTTGGTAGATCACCCATTGGCATCTGACCTGCCACAAATAAAATCTCAAACATCCGAAAAAAAAACCCTAATGTGCAGTGATGAAAAAGTGCTAAACTAAGGGGGTAAATACCTGTAACTAAAATCTCATAAGTAATATTAGTAAACCAGGAACATTTCCATTTATTAGCTAAATAACCCCACAAAGCTTTAGCATGGGAGCAATGCAAAAAAAAAATGTTACGTAGTCTCTTCTTGGTTGATACATTCAGGATATGGACAATTCCGTTCTTCCTTTACCTTATACTTAGCATTCCCCCTAACATTTAACTTGCTATACATAATAAGCCACTGCATTTCCCACATATAATATGGAATTCTGGAATTATTAAGTCTTCTCAAGATATATGAATTCTGAACCATAGGACAGTTTTTAAAACAAAGTTCTGTTGGATAAGTCTAGTTCATAATGCAACAATATAATGCGCTGACTTTATTTATGCAAATAATTTCCTTAGTAATCTGCCATTTATATAGCTTTTGAACAGATAGTCTAAAATAGGTAGGGATGTAAATATGGGAATTTAATTTTGGGGCTATATTGTGCCATGCTGAAAAGTAATGTCCTAATACAATCCTTATCCAATCTTCCCTGCCACCATTAGATCTAATGAGTTCACTTTTGATTGCCTGAATAAAAAATATAACATGAAAAAAAATTATCAGGTCAATCATTCCAAGTCCTCAATTTTTCTTCTCCAGGTAAGTAAAGCATCTTTTTTTACCAGGTTTAACCTACTGCCCCAGAGCATCTGGAGAGAAACAACCATACAACTAAGTCTCATACTGAGCTGGCAAATGGAAAATCATTGCCACTTATTGTAAACAAGGCACCAACAATTGTTTTAAGGCCTGAATATGTTTCTGTTTGGAAAGCTTTCACTGCCTCCATTGGGAAACCTTTATTTCTAATTTTTTCACTGCATTATCCCAATTTTCTTCTGGGAGATATGGTAGACTAAATAAAATTCCTAAAATTTCAAGTGATTCTGTAGATATGTGGATGTTATTATGACAGATATTAATATGACTCCCAGCACCTATGGTCAGGCCTCTGGTTTTATCAAATTTAGTTTAGCATTGGAAACCCCAGAGAAAATTTGAATCTGGAAAAAAACTCCTAGACGTGATCATGATTAGAGAAAAACAAGCAGGCATTATCTGCATATGCTTATAAATAGAGCTGCTTGCTTGGGTCAGAACCTGAAATACCTGTCCACCTGGGTGAAAATATTAGGGAGTGAAAAAAAGAGGTTCTAAGGAAAATATATATATAGAAGAGGACTTAAAGGACATCCCTGGTGAACACCAGTCTGAAGTTTAAATCCTGTTGTTTGGATTCCATTAATAAATGGAAAAACTAAGGCAGATTTATATAATGACTGAATTAAATTTATAATCTGAGTGGGAATCCCAAAATATTGTAACACTATAAACAAATCAGGAGATGAACATGGTCAAAAGCTTTTTCAAAATCCAGTGACAGATGCTCTATCACATCTGTTATAATCATAATAACCGATTGAATGTGCCTGTCTGGCAAACCACAATACTGATGGGGAGATATAACCTTCCCCCCATACAGTTTAAGCCAATTATTTAAGATCATTGCCAAAATCTTGTAATCAGACTTTAAAAGTGTGATTGGTCTCCAATTTTTTATATTACCCTTATCTCTTGATTTAAAGATATGTATTATTAATCTGTCCATAAAGGAGGGAGGTAGTACATTACCTTTCATAAAAAAAAATGATATACCAAAAGTAAACAAACTACTATTTCTGTTTTAAAAGATTTATAAAATAAATTCGAGAGACCATCTAATCCTGGAAAGACTTCATTTTTTAAGGTTTGAATGGCAGTTTCTATTTCAAAACTCATGAATGGCTTTAGCATCTTGGCAGCCTCAAACGGTAAGGAAGGGAACTGAATGGAACTAAAGTATACATCAATATCCTGTTATAAAATAGGGAAACTTGGATATAAGGATTCATAAGGTGATTTAGTAGCTTTACCTATATCATTTGCATTATCCACTTTAATACCCTCTGCCATTAAAAAATCAATAGTAGTCGAATCCTTTAGTGCTTTGCAGGCCTCAAAGGTATCCCCTATCAGGGTTTCCTGAGTACTACTAGAAAGCATGGCTTGGATAGCCTGTGCTCTGTCATATTGATATTGTCTTATTTCTGATTTGATAATTTCAATTTGTTTAGAATAATCTAACCTAGAAGTGTAAGAAAAAGAAATTAGCTGATGTAACAGTCTTCTAAGCGATAAATATCTGAAAAATTAAAAATTTATCTTAGAGGTTCCAAATTTTTGAAACCAAATTCTTAAGTCAGATTTAGTATCCCTCCACCATTCCCCCAAATCTAAGTATAAAAAAGCCACTGACAAATGAGCTTTAAGAATGGCCTGAATTGTACCTCTAACTTGAGGGTCAGTAAGGATTGAAGTGTTCAACTTCCATCTTTTTTGTATACGTGATTTCAGTGCTATTGGTGTTAATGTACAGATTAAAAGAAAATGATCTGAAAATTCCACAGGAAACGTTTGGAAAGTTCCAACCAGGACTGAAGGAGATACCAACATGTAGTCTATTGTAGTCTGAAATGTCTCTCTTATAAATGTGCAGCTGGGCCCAATATTCAGAAACTTAAGGCAATGTATAAGACCAGCCAGATTGATAATGGCCTCTAATGCATGTGAATCATAATAGATTTTCCTACTGGTTTGCCCTTTATTTAACAAACTGCAGTTAAAATCCCCTCCCTAAAAAGTCCTATAGGAAGAAACCAAATAAGGTTGTATAGCTTTCATACAGACTACTCTGTCTGCTTTTGTCTGTGGATTATAGATATTAATAAACTTACAATCATTATTATTCCAATTCAGATCTAAAATTAACACTTGACCTGGGATCAGATCTATTACCTTATAAAGAGTGAATTGATATGACTTAAACAAAATTCCCACTCCATCAGCATTATCAGTACCAAAGAACCAATAAGAAGGACCCCAGGGCCAATCCCTTTTGAAAGCTGCAATTTGTTCAATGGAAAACATCCATGTCTCCTGAAGGAAACCCATAGAAATGTTTTCATCATGTAGAAACTGAAATAATGCCTGTCTTTTTACAGTATTCAAAATACTATGTGTATTCAATGATCCCCATTTCTGCACTACCATGCCTTAGTTGGAAAAGAAGCATCCTAATTTTTTCCTTTTTTCCTTTTTTTTCCTTTATATTCCTCCACAGGCAACCCTGAAGTATCCTGCACAAATTTCTGTGAATCAGAATCATCTAGATCCATTTCAGAATCTCCCCAATTAGTAAATAAAGCAACATAAGAAATAGGTGCTTCAAATGAAGCAGGGGCAGGGGGAAGTTTAAGTTTTTGACTCCGTGTTGACCTTCTTGGAGGTAACAGTGAGATAGGTGCAGAAACTACTAAGGTTTTGTCTGGGCCACCTGGGTCCACATAGCATACTGGAGTCAAAAGTGAAGAATCAGAACTATCTTCCAGAATAATTTCTTCCTTTACAGTACAAGGTGCTATAGCTAGTAAATCTTTTTTGGAAGGGGCAGGAGAAGGGGAGGAGGAAGAGGCAGCCTCCACAGCCAGCTGCAGGGAAGTTTTCTCAGGCACAGAAGGGAGGGTACTTCTGGTGTTGCATCCTGAGCTTGTTGAATCAGCAAGTCAGGACTAATGCAGGAAGCCTTGATTTTTGCTGCCCAGGGACATTCCCAAAACACATGACCATACTCTTCACAAAGGTCACATTTTGTGTGATTAGCACACTGCACTGTTTCATGCCCTATGTCCCCACAGTTATCACATCTAGGCTTATCACAAACACTAGAGAGGTGGGTCTTAGAGCCACATTTATAACAGGCCCTAGGTTGGCCTCCATAAAACCAAACCCCTCTGTCTCTGCCCAATGGAAAGAATTAGGAACATGTTCAATCCCTGAGTCTGTTTGCCTTAATTTCACCTTATACTTCCATCCCCCTTTTCAAAATTGTTCAGAATCCAGGACGAGTTCAGGTACACTCAAAACATCACATTTTTGTGAAAGTCAATAGGTTATATCCTCTACATGGACCCCCTCATTCTGAAACATAACAGTAACAAATTTTATTAAAGGTTTTGTAAGGGGAATGACCAAAAAGGGGGTCCATGTAGGGGAAAATTTCACCTGCCCATACCTTTTCCAAAACAAATCTAAGGCATGCAAGGTTCTAAAGCTCACGCCAAAATTGTCCTCCCCTGAGATATTTATAAACGCAAAAATGTCCTTAGGGGAAAATGTAAGGAGTCTTTCAGCAAACACTTCCCAACATAATATCTATCAGGACGATCTGCCAATCCTCCTTTACAGCGAATATGAACAGCATTAATTATTGAGGCAGCTTCTCTTCTTGATTTTATGAAAAGGTCTGACATCAAAGGTTTTTTATTTAATGTAGAAAACCCCTTAATAGCTGTAGGAGTGACAACAGAAGGTGTAGTAACCATTTGTTCTGCAGGGCTGTTCTTTTAGGGGAGATGGAACTGGATTAGAAGGCATTGCTGGTGTGGAGCTGCTCTTTTATTTGCATACTCTCAGCTTTGATCAATTCTCCTGGTTTCCAATTGGGAGCAGACTGTGTTAAATTCAAAGCTGAGTCCCAAATTGGATCAGGAGTCCAAGTCCAGGATGCTGTCTGTTCCCAACCTGCCTCTAAGAGTGCCTTTTGTGGCGTCCAGGTCTCGTCATGTACAGCAGCTGATGAAGTAATCATTTTGTCTATCCGGTGAGAACCATTATCATGCTGCACAGTAAGGCGTTCTTGAAAATTCACCCCCATATCTCTAATATTAGTAGTTTGCTGTTTAATACACTTATCCGTATTTCCAAAGCTAAATTCTTTAACTCCAGTTTGTCGATTAGTATCAGACTGAAAAATTATTGGAGGGGTTGACTCTTGTAGTGTCTTGTAAGTTATTGCCAATTTAAAAACAAATCCAGACAACTTTGACAGCGGGTAATTTTGGCCAGAAAAAAAATGTGTAGTGACTGGAGACTGCCCTAATTCCCTATCTACATGCTTCGATGAAAAGTTTGGGGAACAATTAACTTTTTTGGAAGCAGACACAAGAATCACAAGCTTTTGGCACTCATTTGAAACAGTGCTTTGTTTGCCAGCCTTCAAAAGTGCATGCTTGCGTTGAGACTGCAGGTTAGTCGGTAAAGTAAAAGGCAATGACCCACCCTCTGCCGACCGACATTTTGAAACATCCGCATCATCATCTCTGCTCTCAGGCCGTTTCAGGGGTTTGACAAGTGGAACAGCTGATGTCTTAGTGGGCTACTGAACTGAATCCTGAAAAGTTTCTTCTGTTGTCTAGAAGTAGTAGCTGATTGAATATCAGTTATCGAAACCTCTTCACCTTTACTTGCCATACTAATATCAGGTACAAGATGCTCACTGAGATTCCTAAAGTCATCCGTAGAAATAAATGCTTCATGAAAAACACCCTCAGAATCAATCTCCAGGCTTGCAGTCTGGGTAGCCTCTGGCAATAGATCAGTGGGAGAGGAGGCCAACTCTCCCACCAAATGAATGTCCTCCTCTGGAGTCTCATTCCGAGTGGCCATCTTGCAATCAGACAGCTTGTCCACCTACAGGAGAGTAGAGGAATTTCCCCGGTTCCCTGGCCGAATTTCCCCCCTTTCACTAAAATACCACCAACAGCTGAATCTGGTTCAAAGTCAGTTGGCATTCATCTGTATCCCCCTCCCCCAGGTCATGCCCCAAAATAGTCAGAATTTGTCTAGTGTACTTACCAGGTCAACAAAAACTAAATAAAATAAATCAAGCAAGAAAGGGACCTTAGGTCATCATATCTGATGACCTCACGGTAGCTGGGCAGTGTGGCAAGGCAGTTGGGAAAGCTAGTGAGATGCTGAAGTGCATAGGAAGGAGGGTTTTTAGAAGGTGGACAGATGTGGCATTGCCACTGTATCATTTACTAGTGACACTCCACCTGCAGTACTCTTTCCAGTACTGGAAGCTACACCTCCAAAAGGACATAGACAGGGTGGGAGTGGTACAGAGGAGAGCCACATAAATGATATAGGGACTACACAAGAAGCCATAGGAGGAAAGGCTGCAGGATCTCAACATGTACTCCCTGGAAGAGAGAAGAGTGAGAGGGGACATGATTAAGACCCATGAGTACCTCATAGGGGTGAACAAGGTGCATGTTGGCTGTCTCTTTCAGAGAATGGATGCAGCAGGACATGGTGGACATGCAATGAGACTTAAGAGGATTTTAAAATGAATGAGAGAAATGCTTCTTCATTGAAAGAGCCGTGGATGACTGGAACAGCCTACTGGCAGATGTTGTGGGGGCAAAGAATGTGGGAAGCTTCAAGCATGTTTGGCACAGAGGAAACTTGGGTAATGGAATGGGGGGATGCTGGTGACCAAGAAGGGTCAAAGGTGTCTGAATATACAAGGAAAATCTGGACAGACTAGATGCTCAGCTGGTTCTTTTCTGCTGGCAAAATCTATGTTTCTATGAATAATTCATCGTCTCTTCTCAGATATATATTTACTCTGGATGATGAAAGATATAACCATTGTTACATTTGTCATATTTTAGAAAGCTTCTCTCTGATAATGGAATTTGATTTATGTATTTCAACTATATTTAATTTTCTTCAGAATATTATTGCTATTCCTTGTGCAGAGTTTTGGTATTTAGTCTGCCACAGGATCCCTTGCCTTCTACAGTATTCTGCTTTCCCGTCAGTTGCATCTGCAATAGTCGCCTTGGTACTAAACGAAGTGAGTTGGATGCATAAAATAATAAGCAGAATTAATATTATTCAGGAACACAAGCAGAGACATCTCATCAGCATGAGGTACAACTCAGACTGATAAGAGGAATAGGAAATTGGCTTTTTCCATCCCCTGTTGGCACTAATTAGAATAACACGACCATAGGTCTGGCTGCAACATTTTATTACTGGTTAAAGGAGTGGCAGCTATTCCTAAGTTCCATACTTCAACCTGTACTCCACATCACCTTGGGGACTGTAAATGTGAGTACCACTTGAACAAGAAAAAGCATTACTATGGCAGATTTTTAAAACAATAATATAGAAGAAAACTGTGAATAACAGTTTAACATTTGAGCAATAATCCCCAATATACAGCAATACTTTAGATTGAACTGTTTGATTGACACTTTCAATACCACACTCACTTCAGGGGAGGGGAGAAAAGAATCTGGACTACACTGGTGGCCAGTCAGTGTCATACCAAGGGAGAGGCGAACACGATAGCACTTGAGGCTTGACCATGCCACAAGCACCAAAGTGTTAGGGAGGGAAAGGGAAGATGGGGGAAGGGGAGCTTATTTGGGTTTGGTGAGATGCCTTGCGACCTGACCATATTGGGCTGGCAGTATAGCCTAGAGGTTAGAGTAACGAGGTGTGAATGAACTTGAAATATTCAGCAGACCAGACCTGAGTTTTATTCTCACAACCTCCACTTGCATACTGTGTGACTCTGAGCAAGCCACTTAACCACCCAGTGCTCACTGGTCACCCTTGGAAACAGGCATTTGTGCCTAGTGGTCCTTACCCGGTTACCAAAGACTAAAATAAAAAATAAATAAACATGTCCCAGGTAGTGGATTTAATGCTGTGCAAAGCAACACTTCTCTGGGTGAAGTTTGAGGCTGGCTTGCCTGAGACATTCGAACACCTCTTTGAGATGCTGGAGGTGATCTTGGAAAGTTCTACTGAGATGATAACATCATTGAGGTAGGCTAGGCAAGATTTCCAAGACAGTCCATGTAATACAGCTTCCATGACACACTGAAATGAGGCTGGACTATTCCGAAGTCCAATAGGCAGATGCTTGAACTGAAAAAATCCCAAGTGACAGCTCCAGGCTGTGTACAGGCATGAAGCTGAATCAATAGTAACTTGGTAGAATCCACTCTGAAGGTCTAGAGTGGTAAAGTAAACTGGGCTGGCCACTCCAAGGCTCTCTAATGCAACCACTGTGGTAGGCAAAGGATGTGCATCCTGTACCATGTAGGCATTGAGCTTTCTGTAATCCACCATGAAATGATACCCTTTGTCTTTCTTTACCACCAGCAAACAAGGTGCACCCCAGGGACCTGTAGATTCCTCAATACTGTCCTGTTCAAACACATCCTTGATTAAGTCCTCCAGGACTTTTTATTTGTGTTCCACTTTGTAGGCTCGCTGAAGAACTGGCTTTTGGTCGGGATGCACTTCAGTGGTGTGTTGCAGGATATCACAGAATCCAAGTTTGTTATCAGGGCCAACAAAGGCATTTGGATAGTTCTCCAGGAGTTGCTGTTTCTCTGTTGGACATGCTGGAAGTTTTGAGGCAGACAGACGCTGACTGAAGGGTATTCCTTTTGGAGCTGGGGTGGTTGTGATGGTACTGACAGGATGAGTGTTAGTGGAACCAGGCTGAGGCTCAAGCAGAAGTTAAAGCTGGTCCCCTGAAGACAGACAAACACACTTTCTAATGTTGGCATCCTTTGAGATAACCACTGGCTTGTCTGTGAAGTTGCAGCATGTTTTGAATACTGAGCTGCCTTGCACAGCTGATGAGGTGTTCTCTGGAAGGAGGCCTGAGGAGTGCAAAGCTGAGGATCCCATTATAATACCAACAACGCCTTGTGGGAGTGTTTCACCTCGAATCTTGGCAATCAAAATCTTCTCTGATTTAGGAGGCACAATGACTGAGTCTATAGCTGCGAACTGCCTCCGGGAATCTAGTGAAAGTTTGTTTGAGGCAAAATCCAGGATGACTTTGTGTGCCTTGAGAAAGTCCAGGCCAAGAATCATGTCTGGTTGTGGCTCAGGCACTAGGCAGAATTTAACAGTAGCTTGTTGTGAGCAGAAGTGGAGCTTAAGATGGACCATGCCTGTGAAAGGTACTGTAGACGTGCTTGCTGTGATAATGTACTTTAGGTCAGCTGGAGCAACAGTAGGTACATGACAAATAGCTGGATTGTCTAGTATACTGCTGTGGATAACAGAGATTTCTGCTTCGGAGTCAACCAAGGCATGCGTGGACTCAGTGGTGACAGGGACATAGTTTGCAAGGAGTGGTGACCTGATGACAGGAACTTTTGCTCCTTTAGGCAAGATTGTGCCTGATTTAGCAGCTGGAGGAGCTGGAGGGTGCAGTTTGTTTGAGTTATGAGAGTCAGTGGGGCAGTCAGTTGCTTTATTTTCCTGCCCAACAAAAGCCCCTAGTTTTTCGGGCAGCACTCATTTCCCTGAGCCTGCAAATAGTTGTAATCATGTTGCTGATTGCGCAGTGGTGAACGTCTTTGGCTTTCTTGATTTCTGTGAACGTTTTTCAGTTTGTAGCAGACTGCAGCAGTGTTCAGGTCACTGTCAAAGTGGTCGAAGTTGAAAGAAGTTGTGGGAAAAGCAGTAGCAGTAATGAAGTGTAAGCTGTTGATGAGTATCTCTAACACTGATTACTGCTTCTGGACACAGGCTGCAAGTGCGGCTAACTGTGAGAATTGAGGTGCTTGCACAGTGGTGGGCAGCGACAGTGCTAAAGACTCTTTTGCGAGTCATGCTGCATGAATTGTGTCCATCCAAGTTGTTGGTTGGTGGTTGGTCCACCTGGAGAAATAAAGGTCTATACTGGTATGACGGTCTGCATTTGTCCACAAAGGGGACCAAGCTCCTTGGTGACAGGTTTAAATGCTTCCTTGGAAAGCTTTTAAACTAGATAAGGGGGGAGGTACTGATAAAAGGCAGGAAAAGTCAAGCTTCCCCCCACAAAACATGGCAGGTAGTAGGGTAAACACTGAGGTACAGAGCTCAACACAGGGCAGGAGCGGGGTAAATGGTAAAATAGATAAGAGCAATAACAGCAGGGATGGGGGAAAAGAGGATCAAGCCGACATTAAATGGAGGGCAATGACTACTGATGCCCGTAGTCTGGGAAACAAGCTTTCTGAGCTAGTAGCTTTGATAGAAGATGAACAATTGGATATTGTATAGTCACAGAAACATGGTACACCGAGAACCATGAATGGATGTCAACATACCAGGCACACAATCTACAGAAGGGGCAGGGAAGGTAAAGAGGAGGTGAGAAGCTCTATACATAAGGAAGGGATCAAAACTACAGAAGTAAAAAGTAAAGGGGGAGGACAAGAGGCACTCTGGGTTACCTTGGAGATGGGGAATGGCATTGCAATCCGCACAGGGGTTGTATACTGACCCCCCGTCTCAAGGGGAGGAAATGGACAAGAAAATGATAGAGGATATTCTCAAAATGGCTGAAAAGGGAGATACTGTTGATGGGGACCTGAATATGCCAGATGTTAACTGGAGGACATGTACTGCAGCCACATCCAAGAGCAGGGTCATTCTTGATGCCCTGCAGGGGGCAGACCTTAGACAGCTAGTGCTGGAATCCACTCGGGAGAGAGCAATACTAGACCTGGTACTCTCAAATGGAGAGAGGATCACAAATTTAGAAGTCAGTAGACATCTGAGAACAAGCGACCACTGCACAGTGCTTCACAATGAGCACAACCATGGAGATAAGCCATGCAAAAACAAGGATACTGGACTTTAGAAGGGCTGACTTTGGCAAAATGGGTGAACACCTGAAGAATGCGCAAGCAAATGGCCAAATAGGAGGGGTGGAAGAACAATGGAGAAAAATCAAAACTGTCATCATAGAGGCAACAAGTCTTTGTGTAAAACAAATAAAGAAAACAAAGCGGAGTAAAAAAACACTATGGTTCTCAAAAGAGGTGGCAGGGAAGGTTAAGGAGAAAAGGCTGCATTCAAAAAGTACAAGGAATCACAGAGGGAGCACGACAGGGAACTTTTATCAATTAAAGCAGAAAGAAGCAGGAAAGGCAGTCAGAATAGCAAAGGCACAAACCAAGGAAAACATAGCCAACTCGGTCAAAAAGGGGGATAAAACCTTTTATAGGTACATTAGGGAGCATGGAAAGGTTAAGGGAGGGTTAGTGAAGATTAAAAAAGGAGAGGGGAGGTGGGCAGAGGGAGACAGTGAAAAGGCAGAGATACTGAATGAATACTTTTGCTCAGTATTCACAAAAGAAGATGAGGAGTTACCTAAACCAGACAATAGAAACACTCTGGGTAGGGGGTTGACACCAGGCCATTCACAGAAGAAAGAGTCCTGAAAGAACTCCTAAAACTCATGGTGGACAAAGCAATGGGGCCTGATGGGATTCACCCCAGAATCCTAAAAGAACTAAGAGGGGACCTAGTGACACCACTGACCACACCTTTTAACAAATCATGGCAGGATGGGGTGGTACCTGAGGACTGGAGGAGGGTAGATATGATTCCCCTTTACAAAAGTGGGAGCAAGGCAGAAGCAGGAAACTACAGACCTGTCAGTTTGACCTCAGTGGTAGGGAAAATGATGGAATCACTTCTGAAAGAAAGAATTGTTGAGTACCTAGAGGCCAGTGGGGCACAGGACCCAAAGCAACATGGATTTACAGCAGGAAGGTCATGTCAGACTAATCTAATCGAGTTCTTTGACTGGGTGACCAAAGTAATAGACCAGGGAAGGGCTGTGGATATGGCCTACCTAGACTTTAGCAAGGCATTTGACACAGTCCAGCACAAAAGATTAATAATCAAGTTAGCCAGCCTGGGAGTGGGTCCCAGGGTGGTAGCCTGGTAGCGAACTGGCTGCACAACAGGACACAGAAGGTAATAGTGAATGGAACACATTCCTGAAGAAAGGGGTTACTAGTGGAGTACCCCAGGGCTCAGCACTGGGTCCAATCCTCTTTAACATCTTTTATAAGTGACACTGCAGAGGTTTGAGGGAAAGGTATGCCCTTGCAGATGACACAAAGATCTGTAACAGAGTTGATACACAAGAGGGGTAGAAAAGATGAGAAGGGACTTGGCAAGGTTAGAGGAATGGTCAGACATATGGCAACTTAGATTCAATGCAAGAGATGCAAAGTAAATGTACCTGGGAAACAAAACCCAGGAGAAGAGTACACAATAGCAGGGTAGGTACTAACAACAACAAAAATGGAAAGGGACCTGGGAGTAGTCATATCAGATGACCTAAAGGTGGGTAAGCAATGTGAAAAGTCAGTATGGAGAGCCAGGGGGATACTGGGATGCATAGGAAGGGGCATCACAAGTAGAAAAAGGGAAGTGGTTATCCCTCTATACAGACAGTTGGTGAGACCCCATCTGGAGTACTGTGGGCAGTTTTGGAGATCTCATCTACGCAAGGACATAGACAGGATGGAAGCAGTCCAGAGGAGGGCAACTAAATGGTGCAGGGTCCACATCAGAAACCATATGAAGAGAGACTGAGAGAGCTTAATATGTATACCCTTGATGAAAGGAGGGACAGGGGACATGACAGAAACGCTCAAGTACCCTCAAGGGAATCAACAAAGTCCAGGAGGGTAGCAATCTTTCAGAAAAGAGACGTAAGAACAAGGGGCATAGTTTAAAGATAGAGGGGCGACGGCTCAGGGGTAATGTGAGGAAATTCTTTTTCATGGAGAGAGTGGTGGATACATGGAACAGCCTTCCTGAGGAGGTCATTGGGTCTAAAACAGTCGGGGAATTCAAACATGCATGAGACAGACACAAAGCAATTATAGTGGAGGGTTGCAGGAAGCAGGCTGTTGGTTAACTAGAATCTGCAGCTTATCCAGTAGGTAGAGAAATGGTCAGACTGGGTTGGACAAGTGGTCCTTATCTGCCATCAAAGTCTATGTTTCTGTGTTTCTATGTTTCTATATGACATAAAGGTGCAGATGAGGAGGGAGGTCTATACAAAGATAGTGATTTGCTCTTTTTATGACTTCTGCAGGTGTTTGCACCATGATTCGATGCCCACTATAAATATTTACAAATATTTGGAGGGTTGCATTGTGTGTTCCCACAGTTGCTGTTCAAATGCCCAGGATGGGTATGCCTGCAAGAAATGATCCTTGAAAGTGGCATACAGGGTGGTGGCGCCCCCTTTTAGGTGCACTGGAAGTGCATTGAACCATGAAATGGCAGTTCCTCTCAAAAGCAAGTGCAAGGAATTGGAGATGCGCCCTGGGTTGGTCCAGCCTTGCAAGGCAATCCAGACCTGAAATTGCTCAAGCCAGTCAACAACATCTTTGTGACGTAGTGCTGAGAAGGGTATTGTCTGTAAGCTGGTATAGATGGTGGACTGTAGGGAAAATAGCTTTAATATAGGTGAGGTAGTCCTGAATGGCCTGCATTGTGGGTGTCCTTTGAGCTGAGAAGGAATATTGAATATCATGCAGTATGGTTTCAATTTTGAGACCCCATGCTCTTGAGGAAAGTAAAGATGGAGCCCTGGAGCTTGCAGTGCTTAAAAGGGCATTGTCTTCCCCAGACATCATGGGCAGAGACAAGCTGCGCTTGAATGAGTGAATGATGTAGGAATGAAAAGGAGTGGTTGTCATATAGGATATGAAATGTCGTGGAGAAATGAATTGCCAAGAGAAAAATATTTTTTGTAGACAAAGTACAATCGTTTGTGCATGCCTGCCGGCACAGCAGTAGGGCTACCACTTGTGACGCCTGTGACCCGGGTTCGGTAGTGAGCCTGGGCTACTGGAGGGCCAGCTGGGGGAGAAGGACTGAGCACCCAGAGAGCTGCTTTCCTTCTCCAGGTAGAAGGATTGCAGGCTCCCGCTGCTACACCGCCACCTAGAGATTTTTAGGTGGTCAGTGCAGTTGGGGAGCAGCAGCAGACATGAGAGGGACAGATGTCAGCCGGGGTCAGAGGACACAATGCACTTCTACATGATCTCATCACCTTGACCTCCCTGTGTACTGATGTCAGAGGGAAGGGATCTAACATCAGGAGGAAAATGCCTGCACTGAGTCCTGGAGATGGGCCCTGGCACTGATGGCTATGCGGCTGTAGGGAGCTCCGAAAAGATGACACCTAGTAGTAAGGTAAGAGGGGTTTTGAGGGGAGTCTCTTCCCCACCTGGGGGTAATCTGGGAGTATTAAGGGTTCAGTGAGGCAAGTTTGAGTAGGGAGCAAAATTCCCCCCACCTAGGTCATTCAGGTGCATAGGGGACCCTGAGGATAGGAGTAGAGGCAGGAAGTGAGGAGCATAAATACGAAAGATTAAAAAAAAAAAAAGTACAATTGTTTGTAAGCAATTTTTATCAAATGACATCTCAATAAACAGTTTCTACTCTGTTTTTGGTGTTGTGCATTATTTAACTAAAGTTTTATTACACGATCAATTATTTGGTGTCTCTTTAATTGCATAAGTTTGCCGTTGACTTGTATGAATTCCACTCATTGGTCTGGATGGAGGTATTTGGTATGTAGCTGTAACAAGACAGCACCACCAGGGGCGGTAAGGTCACTGCTTTTGGCACTGTAGCTCACAAAATGGAGGTTTCTTGCTGCAAATTTGCTCAGCAAAGGATGGAATGGCGATTTGCCAGATTACCTTCTTCCCCACTGAAATGTTGGCAGGCTGTCTGACTTCTGGGTGAGTGGCAAAAAGCTGTAGAAAATACAGGTTTTTATTTTACTGCTCATCAGTTTATTTGTGCTGTGGTTTTATTTCTACTCTTATTATTGTTCTGTCTCCCAGACTTTGTATTGTATATATTGGTCTGCCCCCGTATATAAATTCTTGTGATGCAGCTTACTGTCCTTGATCATTTGTTAGGGTCTGGCCACTTAAGTGGTATGCCTCTTATATATTGCTCCCACATTGATTTATGTACTATCTTTTTATCCCCCTTTTTTAACTCTGTTGTTTTCTCGTTGCTCCAACTGATTTGGTTTAATTTACTGTTGTGCCATGGCTTCATGATACAAGGCATTTTTCAGAGCAGCAGATTTCCATGCAATTGCAGCTACAACAATATGGGGAGTGGAGCTGTGATCGGGAAGGAGCCGAGCTCCATTTTTCTCCTTTTGTACACTGGGGTCCCTGATAGCTGTCGAAGGCCAATTGTGAAGGCTGTAGGCTTGTGGACTGTTGTGGCAAGGCCGCATGGAGCAGGGGGACAAAGCAGTTGTGAGTTGGAGAGCCGCACCTGCATCTGTAGGAGCAGGGCCATTGGAAGATTGGAGGGCCAAGCAAAATTAAGTCCTCAATGTGGCTGTAAGATTCATGGAGCGCTGTGGTGCATTACAGTTCAAACAACAGGTAGGGCTGTGGTCCTGTGCTTCCCCACTTTGTCTCCCTCTGTGTTCCAGTCCATTTATGTGTGGAGAGCCCTGTAGAAGTGTGGCCCAGTAGGAGAGGGTTACTCCATTGGCAGGAGCAGCAGGAATTATATGGATGGTAGTAGCAGGAGGCAGGAGGATTTTCAATTGCACCACTGATTTAGGCGCAAGATGCAGCCATTGTGTTGGTGAGGTTTCTGTGCCATGGTATTGGTGGGAGAGCTCTACACTGCAATCAGGGTGTGGGACATTGCAGCTGTTAGGGCAGTGTTGAGCAGTTGCAGAAGGCCCGTATATTTGGTACAGTTTTATTATATGTTGACTGTGCTGCACTCTCATTTATGTTAGCAATCCCAATTACCTTTTGTATTTATTCATTTTGCTGTGATCCCTGCTGGGGGGTGGGTTGTATATAGATAGCTGCTTTACAGGAGGGAGTACTTTGAATCAGGGCCTGCCATGAGGTGATAGTTGGGGGCTTACAGTTGTGCTGCACCAAGATCAGTACAGGGTGCTCGCTATGCACAGGCCCTGCTTGGGGTGGGGGTTGTTGCAGTTTGCAGCTCTATGGAGTGGAGGCTTTTGAAAGATGAAGTTTCTTGTACTGCAGCAGAGAAACAGCTGAAGCAGCAATGTCCCACATTCATGTACATTTATATTCCTGAGGCAGATTGCAGGAGGGTATATTGAGCTGGATGCAGTGTAGTTTTATTTTTACAGTTCAGGTTTATTCTTCTTTGCTGCCAGGAACATACTTTACTCAGCATTCAAACAGTTCAGGCACACTTAGGTGATCACTGTGGGGTACCCAATGATGCAGATAATCGAGATGGAGTTCTGGGTAGAAGAAGGGCTGCATTTTTCACCTTGTGTGGCATTTTGGTATTTGGTCTGCCACAGGACCCTTTACCTTCTAATCTGCAGTATTCTGCTTTCCCATCAGTTGCTTCTGCAAAGTTCACATTGGTACTAAACGAACTGAGTTGGACGCATAAAATAATAAACAGAATTAGTTTTATTGAGGATCACAAGCAGAGACAACTCATCAGCATGAGGTACAACTCAGACTGACAAGAGGAATAGGAAATTGGCTTTTTCTAGCCCCTGCTGGCACTAATTAGAATAACACATGACCTTAGGTCTGGCTGCAACAGTCTGTTCCTGGTTAAAGGGGCAGCAGCTATTCCTAAGCACCATACTTAACTTTACACTCCATACTTTTTATGATCTTATAATGCTTGTTTTGTTCTTTGCAATTGATGGAAAATAAACTTTTTACTTGGGGGGGAGAATTAATGTTATCGAACTTAGTCCAATGTATACGTACAGGGGACATGCACTTTCCATTAACAATGGAGTAGACATGCTCTTGTATTCTTTCTTTCATTTGTAAGATTGATAGTCTGTCTTATGTACAGTTTAGAGGATGGACACCAACGTGTATAAATAGCAAAAATGGTTCTGCAGGTGATCCTTTTTTTGCTGGTATGCTAAATGTTGTTGATAGAGCTGGGGAAAGAAGTTTCAGTATGGGCAACTTTGCAGACATTGCAAGAGTAACATTTTAAAGAATGCCTCTGCGACACAAAGGCCCTTATTCTGTTGCCCTGTTGGTAAACAACTCATGGGCAAGTACCTATTTCATTTTTCAGGCCAGGGTCAGCCTGCCACTTTAGATGTTATAATGTTATATTCAGTGATAAAATTAGCTTAATTGCCAGTTGTGTTTTTGTCATGTCTAGGAATTAACAGTTTAGACTTTTCCCTATTCTTAGCCTTTCCTTTTACCTTGATGAGTAGATCTAGTTCATAACCCCTGCCTCACAATTGTGTCTGCAAGTCTGTTGCCTCCCTATCAAAGGTGAATGACTCAGAGCAATGTTGTTGTAGTCAGAGAAATTGCCCATAAGGGATACTTTCCAGAAGATGATGATGGTAGGAACTATCAAATTTTAGAAAAGTATTCCCAGCTATGGACTTTCTATAATGTTCTGTGACCACCAGCCCGACAGTACCCCAGTCACTACATTTAAGGCCAAGAAACATGGCTTGCAAAGGATGGCAGGAGAATGTGAACTTAAGGTACCAATAATTCTCAATAATGAACCTCACAAACTTGTTAAATTAAATAAACTGTATGACTACTACTAAATATTTCACACATTTCTTCACAACATTTTGCAACTAAATAAACTGCATCATATTGAGCTTCAATAACTTCATGAAAACTAAACTAGTTGTCATGGTACTTGCAAGGCTCTTTGTCCCTACTGTAAATGGTATGAATGTCAATAATAGATCAGTAGCACTAATGACGGCTGAGGTATAAGCAGTCAAATGTACTTACAGTTTTTTAAAAAACTATGCAAGTAAGTAAATTGTGAGTCTTTTAAGTACTTATGGGCCCCATATTCAGGGCCAGTTGGCTGCACATGCAAAACAGTGCACTGCACATAAAACGTGTGCCACCCGGATCTAGCTCCGTATTCAAACAGGTTGTGTGATCTGAACAGATCATGCAAGCTATTTGAATATCAGACCCTGGTTACGTGGCACAGAGCAGAGTGTCACCATGTTCTGCACAGTGCAGCCAAGGTGCAGGACTGATGACTGCCCATAGGGGTACTTCACAGAACACACTGGTGTGCGCTGTGGCCTCCATGGGTGATATTCAGCCCAAACACGCAGATGTGCTGATTGGTCGTGCACAGCAGAATGGGACCAGTTACATTCCCATTATGGGCTCATCTGCATGAGTGCACTGCCTTGGAGTGTGCTGGGCCAGTCCTCCCTCAGCTACGGTCCCTGTCAGAATTATCATACACTCCCATCCAATCCCCATATCACTGGTAGGCTAGTGATCCCCCACAGCCCCAATTACTGTCTGCATAATGAAAAAAAAAAAACCTCTTGATTCCCATATCTCTGGTACGCTATTGTTCCCCCAAGCCTTGATCATTGTCATAATTATCAAACACTCCCACCTGATCCCCATATCCCCCATAGGTTTGTGGTCTCCCAACTCGGTCACTATCAGAATATTATAACCCCCCTCCCGAGTAAAGACATATGGCACATTCATAAGATAGAAAAAATGGCAGACTGGATGGGCATTGTGGTCCTTATCTGCAGTCAGCTTCTCTGTTTCTATGTTTCTATCCCGATATCCCTGATAGTCTAGTGGCTCTCCCCTCCCCAGCCCTTATTCATATAATAATATGTAAGTCCCCAGTCCCTCACAGTCAAGTGCCCCCCTAACCTCGTTAGGCAGTGATCCACCCCCCACTCTTCCCTCAAACCTGACCGGGGCCAGTGACTGCCACAACCCACCTCACACTGCACCGGCTAGCCACCAACTGAACAGTACAGGAGCACCTGCATTATACAGTACATGCTCATTGGTTGAGTCAATCATTGGGCATGTACTGTATAATATATGTACTCCAGTACTGTTCAATTGATGGCTGGCCGGTGTGGTTTGATGTGGGTTATGCCAGTTGCCAGCTCCGGATGGGTTGGAGGGAGGAGCAGGGTAGTGGGCTACTGCCTAACGAGGTGGGGTGCCATTTAACTAGTGACTGGGGACTTTCATATTATTATACAGATCATTGCTGGGGAGGGAGGAACAACTAGACTACCAGGAATACAGGCATTAGGGGGTGTTTATATTCTGATGGTGATTAGGCATGGGGAACACTAGCCTATGGGGGATATGGGGATTGGGTGGGAGTGCTTGGCAATTCCTACAGTAATTGCGACTAGGGGGAACAATATCCAACCAGGGATACAGGGATCAGGAGTTGTTTTTTTTTATGCAGACAATGATTGGGGCTGGAGAACCACTAGCATATCAGGGATACAGGAATCAGGTGAGAGTTTATGATAATTCCAACAGTGATGGGGGTGCAGGGGGAACAATAGCCTACTGGGGATATGGAGATTGGGATTTTCTTTATTATGCAGACAGAGATCGGGGCTAGTGAGGGATCACTGTACCGCCAGAGTTCCCTGCCCTAAACAGTGGGCAGACGGGCCTGCACACAGTTTAGGACAGGGTTTCAGAAATGTGTATCTGTACTGCTACTGGAGGCCATTTTGTATTTCTGAAATGTTTCAGGATTTTGCTGTGCCACATATTCATGGGGAACCCCTAATTTGCATAGTAGCAGCACAATATTGTGCATGTTGGCACTGTTGGGGTGCACTGTGCATATGTGCCCTTTGAATATGGGTATGCGCCTAACAGCTGGTGCATGTTCAGGCCTGTGCAGCATAACCCAGGTTGCACCATGCACCCTCTTTGAAAATGGGGGTCTGTAACTTAAAAACTAGATAACACAATGACCCTGAATTCAGCAGACGCATATTTCCTAAAAGGTATTGGGTACCACATTTCACATTTTCTGCTTGAAGAATGGTAAGTGAATCAATGATAAGCAGCTTTTTATAGCAAATTAATGGAAGTATTTCAAGAATTTAAAGTGGAATTTTACATGCTTTTATTCCAAAACCATAAAATAGTGTGATAACTTTGTGGAAGCTATATACAATAATTTTGCCCAGTTAGTCACCTGACAAACATAGGAATAGGAAGACAAATCTTTAATCGAGTGACAAGAAGATTGCATTCTTTGGAGATTCCATAGTAAGGGCAGTATGTGAGGTGGAAGGGCACTCCATAACCATGACGGTAGGGCAGGTGAGTTATGAGTGCTATCTGGAGATAGACAATGCATTGGATGGAGGCACCAAGATTGCCCACATTGTTGTCAGTGATATAATGTAGTTAGCACCAGGCCTGAGGACATGAAGAGGTAAGTCACAAAACTAAGAATGCTCCTAAAAGGAATGGTATCCAAGGAAAACTGTCACTCTCTCCTGTATGCCAGTGACCTTGTCCTCTTCCACAGTGACAAATACACAGCCACAATCTCCTCAGTTCTCTCACACAACTATGCTGCGGCCCACAGCTGGTTCTCAAAAACACTCCTCTTAGTAAATGCCAAAAAAACTAAATCCATGCTGTTCAGATCTAAGCCCTTCCTGGCCAAAACTAAAAACCATGCCCCCTTATGTATTCTCACCCCAGACAGCCCAGCCCTGGTGGACATCAACACCTACAAATACTTAAGAGTACTGATCAACCCCTCCCTCACCTTCACTGACCATGCAAATTCCCTTGTCAGACATTTCCATCAAAAGTTAAGTGCTGTCTATAGAGTCAGGCAATACCTTACCCCTGAAGCCAGACTAGCCATTGTCCAGGGTAATCTTCTCCATATTCTTGACTACTGTTCTCCTATTTATGCCAGGACCTCAGCTACTGCCATGGCTAAACTCTCCACTGCCTACAACAGTGCCTGTCACTTTGCTTTATTGGCCCCGTTCTCCACCCACCACTATACCCTCTATAATACCCTTGGATAGCTACCGCTGCAAGGTCGCTTTGACCTAGCCCTCTGCTGCATGGTGGACAATGTCATCCACACGGTGCCAGAATCCCCCCTAACAGCCCTTCTGAAAACCCGAAGGCTCCACCGCAACCTCCGCTCTAATGGTACTCCCCTTCTAGCTGTTCCTAGGGTATCCACCAATGTGGGTAGCAGAGCCTGGTCTGCAGCTGCCCCTTGCAATGGAATAAACTAATGACTGAACTCCATTTCATTGACACTCACTCTAGTTTCAAGTCCTGCCTTAAAGTCTGGTTCTTGGCAAACTCATTGTGCCTCTGCTCCCAGGGGTCACACACCTACCCACACTAGTCAACTCCCCCAGCCCAGGGGTTACCCACCTACCCACACTAGTCAACTCCCCTGCCTACAACTGTTATATTGTATTTTCACAGTAATATTTGACTTCCTTGCCCGTACATATTGTATACATATTTTTTACTGAGCATTCTGTGTATTACTTGCTCACTGGATGATGCAGTCACACATTGTACGCTGTGCCTATGATTTGTGTGTTTTGTACCAAATCTCCTCATGTCCAATATTGAAACCTTGTATTCACTGTTCTCAAATGGACCTATGCATCAAGCCTGTATATTGTGCTTACTATTGTTGCTTGTGTCAAATCTGTTTCATGTGTATTACTGTTACCTTGTACTCCACTGTCACCCTGTGCCATGTGTTATGGCCCGGGTCGTGCCTGAAAACGGTCCCTGGGGATCAGTGCACTCACTCGGTTATCAAAGTCATAAATAAATAAAATAAAATAATCCTTTTTGAGATTCTCATGATTCTGTGGATTTCTGAGGAATGACAGTGAAGCACTAGACAGGATTCCTTATGCTAAGGGTGTTTAACAAGAGAAAGGGTTTTTATTCTCTAACCAACTATACAACTATAGTGAGAAATAAACGACCGGATCTGAGCAACTCTAAGTTCAAAACCACATGACTAAATGCATGGAAACAGTTACTAAGTAGGCACCCTGGGTCACATGGCACTGTTACAGGTACAACCCGAACAAAGATGCTACATGCAAACATATAAAAACAATAACTTATGTAAGCAATAATTATACCTGAGTATTAAAAACAAGTAAGAATAAAACACCCAGAACTTGCACATATGATTACAGTATAACCTGTTGAAAATATGCAAACTGAGTGCAATATGATATTATCATGAAGCATCTGAAGTGATGGCTAAACAAAGCAATCTATGAAGGGGTTTTAACAAACGGTAGCACTCTCACCCATATCTTTGAATGACCACTGAGGCTCTTAAAACGTTCAAGTAGAAAGGCTTTATTTATTTCAGGCACGTTTTTGATAAAGGATTGATTTCTGAAACATGCTGCTTTGACCACATGGTTGACTGTTCCCTCAAATTTTACAATAGTTATGATATGTGGCGGTGTGAAGTGGTAATAGTAATTTGGAGCTGCCCCCCCCCCCCCAATTGCACTGGAGTGGTGATCCATTGTGGAGAGGTGTAGTGATAGTAAATCTTCACATTCCCCAAATTTCCACTGTGTTGGGTTTAGCTGGTTTTCCTATGTGCAGTGTTGCTTTGTGGCATTTTGCCCATTCTGTTTCTATCTGTGCTGCATTGTGTTTCACTTAATGTGTAAACCGCCTTCCCCACAACATTACGTATCAATCTGTAAATAAACATACCAGTGCTATAAACATCCCTCTTCTCTAATGACAGCCAGTTTGATTTCCCATATAAGGACCAATTTTTTTTAGCACATAGCAACTGTGTGTACAAATTGAATTATGAATTATTTTTGGCCTGTTCAGGAGCTTTGTTTAGGCATTACCCCATACTAAATTCCCATAATCCAGCATTGGTAAGAGAATCGTACTATCACTTTTCTTGTGTGCTATGTCAATAAGTTCTGAATTCTATACAATTCACCCAATCTTTTATGAACAGAATTGACATGAGCTTCAAAACCTAAACAAGAATGAAGTACCAACCATGGATATTAAAAATGATTTGCTATGTCAATGTCCTCCCGAACATTCAAGAAAATCTTAAAATGACTTCAATTACTTTTTATCTTGTGTGAAGTACCAAAGAGCATTGCATTGAGAACCTCCACAAAGGAGACCCACAGGAGGGTGGCATGGGACTTCACAGGGGAAGGAAACCACTCCTGGAGGGGGACTCCATTGTTAGGAAGATAGAACTGGGGGAGGAAGGGGAGAGGGAGGTAAGGTGACTGCCTGGTGCCATGGCTTGGAGGGACAGGGAGCGAATCCTCAGGATTGCTGGAGCTGCTGCACAGGGGAGGGAGCTGGATGTCATTGTCCACCTAGGGACAAATGACCTGGCTAAGAAAGGGATTAGAGCAGTGCAGGAAGAGTTTGTGGAATTGGGAAGGGGCCTTAGACAAGTAGCATGCATGGTGACTTTCTCGGAGGTGCTGCCCATCTACAGTGTAGGAGAGACTAGGGTGTTCTGCACCATGGGATTCAATCAGAGGTAGAAAAACTGGTGTGGAGCTCAGGGATTTTACTTCATTGGGGACTGGGGGTCCACCTGGAGTGATGCTAGCCTATACTGGCATGATGGGCTGCATATGTCCAGGAGGGGAAACAGGATCCTAGGTGATAGGTTTAAATGCTTCATTGGTAAGCATTTAAACTAGCTAAGGGGGGAGGCACTGGAAAGGAGAAGGGAAATCCTAGCCCCCCCAAAAAATCACAGTAGTAAGTGAGGTAAACACCAACATAGAGGTGGTGATAGGGAGAAGGGCAGGGGTAAATGGGGAAAGTGACAAAGGCAAGAAGGACAGGGATGGGGCAAAAAGGAGTAAGACCGTCAGGAAATGGAGGGTAATGAGTATCAATGACCGTAGTCTGGGCAACAAGCTCCCTGAGCTGGTGGCCTTGATGGAAGAGGGATGCCTGGATATCGTAGCAGTCACAAAAACATGGTATACAGGGAACCATGACTGAGATGTTAACATACCAGGGTACATAAACTACAGGAGAGACAGGCAGGGGAGAAGAGGGGGAGGAGTAGCTCTCTATGTAAAGGAAGGGATAAAAGCAACTGAACAAAAGAGTAAACAGGGAGGAGAGGAGGCACTGTGGGTCACTTTGGAGACTGGAAAGGGCACCACAATCCACTCAGGGGTTGTGTACAGACTCCCATGTCAGGGGAGGGAATGGACAAGGATATGATAGAAGGTATTCTTAGGATGGCAGAGAAAGGTGAGATACTGTTGATGGGAGACCTGAATATGCCAGATGTTAACTGGAGACCCATTCTGACTTGGTGATGGTGACATTTTTCCATTTACATTAGGAGAGTCTGTTAATCCATCTTTAGGCTGAGTTAGCAGTTTGTACACAATACTTGATCCTTTTCTTATTGTTGCAATTTTCCTGAGCTGTAGCCATTCTGGGCAGTTTGTGACACTGAAGTTTGTATCGAGAGTTTCAGTCAGAGCTTCTTTAAGCTGCAAGTAAAAGCAGAAGTGGAATTGTTGTATACAAATGTCTGCCTTAGCTCACTAAATGTACTCAGCAATTGGGCGTCTTCATCAAAGACATCACAAAGATGGAGGACTCCCAGTATTTCCCAACCAGAGTCCTTTAGCAGCCTACCATTGTATAGTAGAAAGAGATTATTCCATAAGGGAAATTCAGGATTCAGGGTGAAGTTTGAGTGGATTTGTATATAAGCTTTCTGAAGTATTTTGATGGTGCCATCAATTATAGGATTGTCCTTAACAGTATCCAGAACAGAGATACAAATGAAGTCCAATATGTGGTGCAGTCTCAGGAGATAAGACTACACTGAACCATAATTGGTCATCAGATACATTTGAGTTGTGGCAGTGCTGCAATGATTGCTTGGCAAGGAATGTCCAGTAGTGTTTCCCCCATCAAGGTAGAGCTAGACCTTCACTTTCTAGAGAAGCTCTAAGGGACCTATTCTCCAATGAATGGGATTTATGCAGTAGAGGTGCGTATCTCACCCACGGAGCTCCACACCTGTAGACAGGTGCATACCACTGGTATTCCGCAACGATCTTGGCCTGTCTGTGGGCATGCCCCCCCCCCAGTGTGCAGTGCTCCATGAGGCAGCCATGGCTGGAATCGCGGACTCGAGTGAATATTCAATTAGATGCCCGTCCCAGGACCAACAGTGGATCCCTTGTGCAGTGGGGAAGGGGGATAATGCCACCAGCTGTGTGGTGACCCTAATTGGATGGAGAGGTACTGGGGAGTTGCCACAGGTATGTGTGTGTATGTGTGGAGGTGTTTTGCACCAGTTCACCTCACCACCTGGTTCGTAGAGTGCCACACTGCAGAGGCGTGCAGGTGAGGGGGGTACATATGGTCCTGGGGCCAGTGCCCTCATATGTATGTGAGTATGAGTGTGTGGAGGGGGGGTTGGCATGCACCACTGGGATGGTGGGAGGTCAGCTGGGTGTTGGGTTGGTGGCCCCAGGTGGCCACTAGATGTGTCGCCGGTGGTCCCCTTAGTGTGGGGCGGATGTGCAAGGTGCATAGAGGACTTATGACAAGGATTCCCTGGCATACTGGTTGCCCCCCACATGCCCCAGTGCACAGTATTTTGCAGCTTTGTGCATGCCGCGTAGTGCTGGTGTGCCTCTCGCCTGCCACCTGTGCACTGCGGTCCACGTGGGTGGGGACTGGGTGCATTGGGACTGCGGGCCCCCCCTTGTGCATTCTTTGCAGGGGGCACAATGGATGCAGAGTGTTTCCATGCCTCTCATATGTGGCAGGGAGGTGCTCCATGCCTTTGAGCATAGGCCCCAATGTTTGTTGATGGAGAGGCATGGTGGTTTCTGTCCCCATAGAAATCTTTGCACGGAGTGTTCTATTCTCTTAAAACATTTTTTACGGATGGTTATTGGTAGGTTTTGAAATACATAAAATAATTTCTGGGTCACCATCATTTTAATAGAGATTAATTCTCCCTAGTAATGTTAAATTAATCCAAACTTTTTAGGCCTCCCTGAATTTCCTTCAGCAAAGGTAGTATATTTTTTATTTATTTAGTTTTTGTTGACCGGGTAAGTGCACTAGGCAAATCCTGCCTATTTTCAGGCACGACCCGGGGAAGGGGGATACAGATGAATGGCAACTGACCTTGAACCAGATTAAGTCGTTGATGGTATTTTTAGTGAATGAGGGAAATTTGGCCAGGACACCGGGGAAATTCCCCTACTCTTTTCGATAAGTGCCATGGGATCTTTAACATCCACCTGAACTACCACCAATCCAGGCAGATGGGACCACGGTTTAACATCTCATCTGAAAGACGGCACCTCAGAAGTGCAGCACCCCTCTCATGCTACACTACAGTGTCAGTACTGGGATATTAACCCAAGTGCCAGATGTGGGAACTGAACCCACAGCCCTCTGATCTCCCGGCCTCAGAGGTGAGTGTGCTACCTACTGAGCCACTGACACTGCTAATATTGAGGTCAGCTACCAATTTTAAGTTACTGCTTATAGTAATTCCTAAATACTGACTTTATATATGTGTATATATATATATATATATATACAATGTATGTTTTGGGATAAATAGCAGGATAAAAAGTATTATCTCTGCCAGGTCATGGAGATATCAACGATATCTTCACATGTGAAGATATCACTGATACCTTCACACTCCTATACATCATACATAACCCAATCAAAACAATAGTACCACCTGGACGCTTCTCAGTACACATTGAGAACACTTTCACTTTCACATCCCGCTCATCTCCTGGCTAGAGTCCCACCACAACACATTCTCCCGAGACAAAAAATGATTTCTCCATCAAATTACCGTTTAACATTTCACATATTCCTCACTAATTCTAATCCCAGACTACAAAACAATTTCATTTACCACCAGTAAGATGCAGATGACTGAGTCAGGCGATTCAATAAAGGCGCGTCGCGAGTCACAGTCAGAACATGAGCCTGGCGTTAAATCGCGAAAAGCGGTGCCTTTGTGCCACGCCGCCCAGGCTGGATAAGCGACAGCCGAAGAGCGAGCCATCGGGTGCTTCACAACACCACACGGAAGCCGAGCGCCTGCCTGCCATAGCAACACATGATCGGCACGTCCCGTCTGGTGTTGTGAAGCTGCCGACTGGGCCGCTTCTTCTCTCAGTACTGTCAGCAGCTTCTATCAAAAAATACAGTCAGCATTAAGAAAGGGGCACACTTTTCTACGGTTTACAGTGCAGGCTCCATGATTAGAAATTTCTGACTGTGACTCACATTTGAATCTTGCTAGCGCTCACTCACGCTACATTTGAGATCATACTATTCGGTCATGCTGCATCAGAGTTCCACATGGATACAACAAAGTCACAGGATCAACCAGATAAGGTATGCTTTTTAAACAACTATTTTATTTAAAGATGCAGGTAGGATCAACCAGATATATATTATTCAATTACTTTACACTAGCAAGGTGAGATATTTTTTAACAATATATATGATCTGCTGTTTTGAGGGAGAAGATATGGAGAGTTGTGTTGGGGGTTGCTAGGACTAGGTCAGCCACAATCCAGACAAGTTTTTGTATAATAATTTTAAAGCACCAGGATCAACTTTTTTCAAACAACATATGGCATCTGTTTTGCTGCTAGAGATACTGCAGATTTCTGTTGAAACAGCCAACACCTCTATGTAGGTGAATGTATGTAGTACATTTGAAGCTTTTGTTGAATGCAGCCCAAAACATACATAGTATAAACAGAACATGACATGGCCTGACTGAAGATATCATATTTATTCACCGAGGCCAATGACATCATGATATCTCACTCGGCTTCGCACTTGTGAGATATCATGATATCATTGGCCTCTCGTGAAGATAAATATGATATCTTCAGTCAGGCCATGTCATATCCCTATATATACACATATCTATCTGTCTACAAATATATATATATATATATATATATATATATATATATATATTATGGTAGCACGGTAGTGCATAGTTAGGGTTGAGGAGTCATTTCTATGTTAAACACCAAACTTTGCACCTTAATAACTTTGCAACTGTTTCATGGATTTGGCTGAAATTTGGAATACACAATCAAGAACCATAGGCCTTGGGATCTGCCAAGTTTCGTACTGGTTGGATATACAGCTATGGAGTTATTAAGCGTGATCTGTGTGCGCATTTACGCCTTTTATGGAATTCTATGGTCGCGCCTACAGGTCGTATGGTTTGCGCGACCAGCCCAAAATCTTCAGGGAACGTGCGGCTGGGGTCCCTGATGTGCCTTTTGAAGATTTCGTGAAAAAATATTAAACCGTTCAAAATATATTCAAAAAACAGTTTCCCATTATAAGTCAAAGGGAAAAGTTAACAAAAAGTTTGACAATGTCGCAAATGCATTTTTACTTTCGCAGATGGGCCTGTTACTTTCGCAAATTGGCCATTTTGTTTTCAGTTGGTGATCAGAAAAATGGTTGGCATTTAAATTTGGGACCCTCTAGCAACCTAATTATTTTTGTATTCACCTAGTCGGATCCTGAAGATGCTTGCCACGTCTTTATTTTGTGGTAAAACACCCCAGAAATATGTTTTTCAAATTTCTGGAAAAAGTACTTTTGCAATTTACTTTCATGCTCATGAAAGTGTCGAACTGTTTTGCTAAAGCTTTCGCAAATTGTGACAGTAGTTTTCCATCTGTGGGAAAGTGACAGTGATTCTTTGGCACTGCGCTGCAAAAGAACCGTTGGGAGTTTTGGGCTGAAATTTGGAGAGAATAGAGCCGACATCTCACAGATGTGCCTTTCAGTGCTGTATTGAAAAAATATTACACAGCAACAAAGTTACAGCACTCCAAAGTTGAATTTTTTTCCCATAGGATAACATTACGGCGCCCAACGCATTACAGAAATCCTTTGGATTCCTGCTGCAAAATAACGGTTTGGTCTTTTTTCCTGAAATTTGGAGGAAAGACAGCCAACAGCCCACAGATGTGCCTTTCAGTGGTTTGGTGAAAAAATATTACAAGGAGGCAAAGTTATGGCACTCTGAACTTCTCTTTTATTCCCATAGGATAATATTATGGCGTTCACCATGCCTTTCAGGGCCCGTATCTCAGAAACGGTGCGAGACATGGACTTTTCGTCAGAAAATTTCTTAGCCCCCTAATGTGGACTAAGTGCAAAATTAGCCAGGACAATTGTAAATAATATGACTTTTACATTTTTTTTCTACGTCGTACAGTTCCTGAGATATAACCTATTTAGTATTCCAACTTCTCATTTTCTGCTCCAATACTCATTATTATGCATACATTATTTGTACTCACTGTCTTTCTCTATATGCAGGTTTTGGGTAAAACCAGCCTGTGCGCTTACATTACTGTTACTGTTGCCCTTTCTGCTTGCGGTTCCGTACCCGTTTCACTTACCGTTGATGTTTGCGCCACTGTGTGCGTTATCCTGTTATTATTTGCCATTTGTGTCTACAGTACTGTTTCTCTTTCTGTTTTAATTTGCGTCACCATGCCCATTGAGATTTCCACTTGCAGGCACCATGTTACTATGTGACAACACATCACGTAGCAGACCGTTCCCATCTACACCACTGTGTGCGTTACCCTTTCTGTTCTCATTCGCGCTTGCATTACCATGTGCACCACTGTTAGTGCTTCTGTTTGTGTTGCTGTTCCTGTTACTATGCCTCAAAACATCACGTGGTGGGAGCGCGGGGCCCTCAGGAGCTCCCGCAGTTGCATTACATTCACTATTTCTCGTTATCATTCTCAAAAAGAAGGGAAATTAGAGGCACAAAACTCCATTTAATGCATTAGTTAGGGTTGTTCCACAGCGACAAAAGTGAGGAAATTCGCTGTTAGGGTTGAAAAACTCCCTTGGACACCCTGCCCACCCCCACAACTGGCATTTTGGTGTGCATTGGTGTCATCGGTCCTCTCACCCCATTCTCCTATACTTCTGCTGCTTTACACATGTGATGGGGTGAGACACTCCAATTTGTGCACCAGCCTTCCGTGCGGTAACGTATCAAAGGCCCTACTGAAATCTGGAAGGCTATGTCACCAATCCTCCCTGATCCACCACCCTAGTGACCTTGTCAAAGAATGCTACCAGATTTGTCTGGCAAGATCTGTCTTTGGCAAATCCATGCTGCCTTGGGTCAAGCAGGCCACTTGCCTCCAGGTAGTCAGTGATTCTGCCCTTTAGCAGTATCTCCATGAGCTTGCCAACCACTCACTGGCCTGTAATTGCTCAGATCCTGCCTTCCCCCTCCCTTGTGCAGGGGAATCACATCCGCCTCTCTCCAGTGCCTCGGGACTACCCCTGTTCTCAAGGACTCATTGAACAGATAGGTCTAGGGAACTGTCAGCTCTTCTTCCAGCTCCTGCAGTACCCTATAGTGAATCCCATCCAGCCCCATGGCCTTGTTCATCCTCAGGCCCTTAAGCTCCTTTGAGATCTCCTTTTCCCAGAATGGTCCCATATCCACCCCACCCCCTTTCTTCCTACTGGACCACTACCATCCTCCTCTCTTCCCCCCATTGTAAATACCATGCTGAAATAGCTGTTCAGCAATTCAGCCTTCTCCTGAGCCCCCCTCTACCTTTTCCCCTGTCTCACCTTGGAGACCAGGTATCCCATCCTCCCTTTCCTCTGCTCCTCTTATATATATATATATATATATATATATATATATAGATATATGTAAAAAGGTCTTAGACCACTCTTGACACCCTTAGCAATACTCTCCTCCGTTCTTGCTTTAGCCTGTCTAACCATCCTCATGGCTTCCTTCTGCTTATCCTGGTAAGCCATGTGGTCCTGCTCGCTCTGCATAGTTTTGTACTGTCTAAATGCCCTTCTCTTAGCTCTGATGCTATCCCCCACTACCCTACTGAACCACAGTGGCCTTCTTTTCCTCCTGCTCTTGCTCACCTTCTTTGAACAGTGGTCCATGGCCCCCAAGATTGCCCCCTTAATCTTAGCCCAATTAACTTCCACCCCCCAATATTCCCCCACCCCCTCAGTGCCCGTCTAGTATACTCCCTCATCTTTCCAAAATCAGCCCATCCAAAATCCAGCACCTTCACCTTAGTTTGGTGACACGAGGCTGATTCGCATATCATGAACCACACTGAGTTGTGGTCACTACTACCAAGGGTGTCTCCTACTGTTACTTCACCCACCCTGTTGCCATTTGTAAATACCAGATCCAGTATCTCACCCTCCTGGTAGGCTCTTTTACCAGCTGACTTAGGTGGGCTAGCTGTAGGGGGTCAACTATTGCTCTGCTTCTGGATGAGGATGCAGAAACTGATTTCCACTCCACAACCGGCAAGTTGAGACCCCCCATTAGCAGCTCCTCCCCCTTAACCGCCATCGTAAGTATCTCCTCGATGATCTGACTGTTCACCTCCATAGTTTGCCTTGATGGTCTGTACATGACTCCCATTCCCACCACCTTGCCCTTCCCTGTGGCCAGCGAGACTCACAGGGCCTCAGATTCCCCCCATCTGCCCTGTGATTCCGATGCATGAATCTCCTCCCTCACATAAAGTGCTACGCCCCATACTTTCCTGCCAACCCTGTCCTTCCTAAACAGTGTATTTCATGGGATGTTTATGTCTCATTTCTGCCCATGATGCAACCAGGTTTCCATGATCTCCACCACGTCCAATTCCTCTTCCGCCATGATCGCAGCTAGGTCTTGGATCTTGTTACCCATGCTCCTGGCAAGTTTTTTTTCTTTCCCTAGTCCCCACCATCCCTTTCTAACTGGACTTTGCCTTGCATGTGCTGGCAAATCTATCTCCCGCTAGTCCACTTCCCTCTTGTGGGCGGGGCACAGCTGTCCCCCTTGTCGAGTGCACTGCTAGGTGATGCTTGTAGCTCCCCCGATATCAGTTTAATTTGTACCATTTGTTAAAAAAATTTCCTCTATTTTGCATTTTATATTTATATTTTATACATTTTATATATACTGTATATATACAGTATATATATCTATATCTATATATATAGAGAGAGATATATCTATATTTTATGGACTTTTGTGCTCCCATTTTTTTCCCATCCCTGAACCTTGGCCATGCATGTACATGTGAGGTCTGTGCATGCTGCAGTTCAAGTTGCCCTCCTGTGACTCGCCACACCCTCCCACCAATGCTAGACACCGGACCTCCACCTGGTAGCAGTGGAACTACAGGGGACTACAGGGGGACAACCACTACCCCGAGAGAGGAGAACTGCCTCTTGGCTGCTCAATCTTGCTCTCACCCTCCCCCCATGCCAGTTCCCTGATGACCAGAGTCCATTCCCAAACCCAGTTTGCCAGTGTGACACGTGGTAGTCTAGTGACTTAGCCCTCTGTTTATTTATTTATTTATTTTTACTTATTTATTGACGATATTGGATTTACAACCTTTGAGTCATAGACTCATTTACAAAGGCTCTACATCTGAGAACAATACAGAACATTAGGCAGAATGCAATAAACAGTAAGACAAAAAAACAAGGCATGAACAGTACAATCAATAAGGAGGATGTGGTCTATACAATTAGGTAGCTATACTGGTCCAACTAAGGAGCTTGTAGTTGACAAGTTGTAAACAGTCGGGAACCTGACATTGTCATTAACACAGTCAACAGTGTGCAAGAGAGAAGCATACATATTGTGACATATTGTCATAGACAGAGTCAGTAATGTGCAAAGTGCAGTATACAATAACAGCAGGGAATAAAACTTTAACACACACTCTCTCAGTGTACTACTGGTTGTACTAAATGTTTATATGCACTAGCTGGCATCTCCACCTATGCTCCACCACTGGGTCAAGGACCAGGCAGGCATGTCTGTAACACTGGGCTGACCTGAATTTTGTTTTTTAACACTTGGGTTTGGACTTGGTTTTCAAACTAATTTCTAGAATTTGGGGGCAGAAGAGTGGCCTCAATTTAGTTTTATTTCTGTTTACTGCTAGTCCTGATATGGTACCAGAGTCTTGAAAGAGTGCTTCCAGTACTGCTTGGCAGAAGACACCAGGAGAAAGGATTGTTGTGTGACTGGACTTCTCTGCTGGGACTAAAGTAGAACTTTTGTACTTGGACCTTTAATTTAGGGTAAAAAAAACTAACATACAAAAAAAAATGTGTGTTTGTCTGGGTTAACTGAACTGAATGGGTATCTGAACAGTTATCTAGGTGTAAATCTCAGGTGACTGAAAGGACTTAACTGCTGTGAGGTTTAAATTACTTGTAGAAAGATCCAGTAAGTGAGGGAGTGGCTTAGCTAGAAGAAAACTACATTTAAAGACTGCCTTAGAAAGATTCTGCTAATAGCTTGGCAGAAGACATCAGGAGAAAGGACTGCTGTGTGACCGGACTTCTCTGCTGGGGCTATATTGCCCTTCTTCCCTCCCTTCCACCCCTCCACCCAAAGCTAGTTCTATTTTTATAGGCACAGGATTTGACTGACAACAGGAACTTCCTGGTTGAGAGCAGGAAGTGAGTGATCACAGAACCACCAAAGACCCACCATCCTAGAAGGGCAAGAGTAGCTCTCCAGCCCCCTCTAGCTGTTGGAGGTCTGCCTCTGAGCAAGTAAGTGGTCCACTGAGAAATATATGATATTCTTGTCTCAGAACAGGACAATCAGGAGCTTAAAGGGCACACAGGCAGAAAGTAAGGAGAGAGAGAGAGAAAAAAACAGAAGAAAGAGTAAGGACTGCAAACAGTTAAAGAGCCAGAAATAAGATATGATTGGAGTGGTGCAGTGCACTGGCTGTGGAGCAGCAGTCTTCCGGGAGATGTTCTGGAGGATGCGGTGTTGTCCCACCTGCAGGCACCTCGCTGGGCTAAGGGAGGAGGTTGCTCATCTCCAGGCTGAGTTGGCCAGGATTTGTGGGACCTTCTCTTCCATCCAGGGACCACCAGTGCCACTGCTGTTGCCTCAGAGGTTGCCAAGAAAGAGGAGCGGTTGGACTATAGTGGGCTCAGGGAGAGTGAGGGTGATGAAACAGAGGTGCATCCCTCCAGTTGTACCTCTCCACAATTCCTATGCCATTCTGGCAAAGTGTGGTTCCTCTATGGAGGCACCCACAGAGGAGACCAAGGAGAATGCTGGGAACCTCCACAAAGGAGACCAGGAGGACGGTGGCAGAGGACCCTGCAGGGGAAGGAAACAACTCCTGGTGGGGGACTCCATTGTTAGGAAGGTAGAACTGAGGGAGGAAGGGGAGAAGGAGGTAAGGTGCCTGCCTGGCACCATGGCTTGGAGGGACAGGGAGCGAATCCTCAGGATTGCCGGAGCAGCTGCACAGGGGAGGGAGCTGGATGTCATTGTCCACCTAGGGACAAATGACCTGGCTAAGAAAGAGATTAGAGAAGTGCAGAAAGAGTTTATGGAATTGGGAAGGGGCCTTAGTCACGTAGCACGCACGGTAACCTTCTCAGAGGTGCTGCCCATCTATGGCATAGGAGAGGCTAGGATGTTCTGCACCATGGGATTCAATCAGTGTTTGAAAAACTGGTGTGGAGCTCAGGGATTTTACTTCATTGGGGACTGGGGGTTCACCTGGAGTGAGGCAAGCCTATACTGGCATGATGGGCTGCATCTGTCTGGGAGGGGAACCAGGATCCTAGGTGACAAGTTTAAATGCTTCATTGGCAAGCATTTAAACTAGCCAAGGGGGGAGGCACAGGAAAGGAGAAGGGAAATCCTAGCCCCCCCAAATAATCATGGTAGTAAGTGCAGCAAACACCAACATAGAGGTGTCGATAGGGAGAAGGGCAGGGGTAAATGGAGAAAGTGACAAAGGCAAGAAGGACAGGGATGGGGAAAAATGGAGTAAGGCCATCAGGAAATGGATGGTAATGAGCACCAATGCCCGTAGTCTGGGCAACAAGCTCCCTGAGCTGGTGGCCTTGATGGAAGAGGGATGCCTGGATATCATAGCAGTCATAGAAACATGGTATACAGAGAATCGTGACTGGAATGTTAACATACCGGGTACATAACCTACAGGAGCGACAGGCAGGGGAGAAGAGGGAGAGGAGTAGCTCTCTATGTAAAGAAAAGGATAAAAGCAACTGAACAAAAGAGTAAACAGGGAGGAGATGAGGCATTGTGAGTCACTTTGGAGACTGGAAAGGGCACCACAATCCACACAGGGGTTGTGTACAGACCCCCATGTCAGGGGAAGGGAATGGACAAGGATATGATAGAAGGCATTCTTAGAATGGAAGAGAAAGGGGAGATACTGTTGATGGGAGACCTGAAAGGCAGAAGGAAGCAGGGAGGGAAGTCAGAATAGCAAAGGCCCAAACTGAGGAAAAGATAGCCAACTCAGTTAAGAAGGGGGATAAAACCTTTTATAGGTACATCAGCGAGCATAGAAAGACAAAGGGAGGGATAGTGAGGCTGAATAGAATGAACGGTGGGTGGGCAGAGGGGGACAGTGAAAAAGCAGGGATACTGAATGAATATTTCTGCTCAGTACTCCCAAAAGAGGAGGGGGAAGTGCCTAATCCAATTAACAGAAGCACTCTTGATAGGTGGGGTTGATCCCAATCCTTTCACAGAAGAAAGGGTTCTGCAAGAACTCCTAAAACTGAAGGTAGACAAAGCAATGGGTCCTGATGGAATTCACCCCAGAATTCTAAAAGAATTAAGGGAGGAACTAGTGAAACCACTGGCTACTCTTTTTAAAAAATCATGGGAGGATGGTGTGATACCTGAGGACTGGAGGAAGGCAGATGTGATTCCGCTTCACAAAAGTGGGACCAAGACAGAGGCAGGAAACTACAGACCTGTCAGTCTGACCTCTGTGGTAGGGAAAGTGATGGAGTCACTTCTGAAGGAAAGAATAGTTGAGTACCTAGAGGCCAGTGGAGCACAGGACCCAAGGCAGCAAGGGTTCACAGTGGGAAGGTCATGACAGATGAATCTAATAGATTTCTTTGACTAGGTGACCAAAGTAGTAGACCAGGGAGGGGCTGTGGACATGGCCTACCTACACTTTAGCAAGGCATTTGACACAGTCCCACACAAAAGATTAATAGTCAAATTAACCAGCCTGGGAGTGGGTCCTAGGGTGGTAGCCTGGGTAAATCATTGGCTGCACAACAGGACACAGAAGGTAATTGTAAATGGAGTCGCTCTTGAAGAAGAGGGGCTACTAGTGGGTACCGTAGGGTTCAGTATTGGGTCCAGTCCTTTTAATGTCTTCATCAGTGACATTGCAGAGGGACTGAAGGAAAAAGTATGCCTTTTGCAGATGACACAAAGATCTGCAACAGGGTTGATACACAAGGAGGCATGAAAAGGATGAAAAGGACTTGGCAAGGTTGGAGGAATGGTCAGAAGTATGGCAGCTAAGATTCAATGCAAAGAACTGCAAAATAATGCACCTGGAAACAAGAACACAGGGAAGAATACACAATAGGTTTGGGTAGTAACAACAACAAAAAGGAAAGGGACCTGGGGGTAATCATATCAGATGACCTTAAGGTTAGCAAGCAATGTGAGAAGGCAGTAGGGAGGGCTGGGGGTGGCATACTGGGATGTATAGGGGAGGCATCAGCAGCAGAAAGCAGGAAGTTGTTATCCCTCTGTACAGACAGTTGGTGAGACCCCATCTGGAGTACTGTGTCCAGTTCTGGAGACCCCATCTCCTCAAGGACGTAGACAGGATAGAGGTAGTCCAGAGGAGGGCAACTAAAATGATGCAGGGTCTGCAAGAGAAGCCGTATGAGGAGAGACTAAAGGAGCTTAATATGTATACCCTTGAGGAAAGAAGGGAGAGGTGGGACATGATAGAAACTTTTAAGTACCTCAGTGGAATCATCAAAGTCCAAGAGGGTAGCATCTTTCAGAAAAAGAGACTTGCAAGAACAAGGGGGACACAATTTAAAGATAGAATGAGGGTGGTTCAGGGACAATGTGAGGAAGTATTATTTCACATAGAGGATAGTGGATGCATGGAACAGCCTTCCTGAGGAGGTTGTGGGGTCTAAAACTGTGGGAGAATTCAAGAATGCATGGGACAGACATAAGGCAATTCTTGTGGGGGGTAGGAAGAAATAGGCTGTTGGTTAACTAGGATCTGCGGCCTATCCTGTAGGTAGGGAAATGGGCAGACTAGATGGGGTCAAGTGGCCCTTATCTGCCATCATAGTCTATGTTTCTATGTTTCTATGAATAAGAACAAAGTTGTCATACAGGAGATCATCTGCATAAGAAAATACAGTCTGTGGAATCTTTCCCATTTTAACTGAATGTATTTTGGGAAAGCGCATAATGGCCCGAATCAGGGGTTCAGTGGACAAAATAAATAAATAGAGGGAATGAGGACAGCTTTGCCTAGTATGCCACAAAAGATTAAAGAGATAGAAAATTATCGTGTTGGTGATAACTGCCACTTTAAGGTTATCATATAGTAGCTCAGCCCACAGTTATGGCAAGATCAACCAAACACAATAGTGAAAGTGTTTATATGGAAATACAGTTTAAAGATGGCAATATCAACCAGATAATTATTTTTTTAATAAGTTTTTTGTTTAAAAATGATGGCAGGATCAACCACATAATTGCACAGAGTGTTCCATGTGGTCAACAGGCCCAACTCGCCACATGTAAACAAGCTGACACGCTGCAGTATAGGGCGATGGGTTGAGAGCCTGATGATCCAATGGCACACCTCGACACCTGTTGGTATGTGGTGGGTGAGGGATGGGAGTGCAGTGGTGGGGTAGGAATCCTGGGGGTGGGGCATTAGGGTTGGAAACTAACGCCTCATTTCCCTGCTTTTGCCACTGTAGTATTCACCCTAACTGATGCATTAATGGGGTTTTTTGCTAAGAATTTTCCTTCTTTTTCAGATAGTACAATTGTATCCTCACTTTACTGTGGGAGTGCAAGATCCTTCGAACCCTTCGCTCCCATCCCTCCTTCCAGATAGTACAACAGTGACCTTATGTCACAGTGGAAGCTCTATCCAGATAGTACAACAGTGTCCATATGTCACGGTGGGAGCTCAGTCTCATTCCAATCCCTCCATCCACATAATACAACAGTGCTCATACTGTATGTCAGTTCCTCACACTCCCATCCCTCCACAAATGCACATATGTATGTAGCTGTGGAAACACAGGTGTCTCGAGCCCCTGCACTTCCACACATTAAGTGATGAGCAGGCATAGTGAAATTGCAACAAATAGTCATAACTGTACCATTTAAAATAATTTTCACCACGAATGTTCAACATAGTCTTCTTAGCATCTCCTCACATGTTCCCAGTATAGTAAACTTTCAATTCTCCAACATAATGTAATTCTGCACAACTGTAACACTGCTTTTGCATCACAGCTGTGGAAAAACATTTTTGCAGGATTTGAAAAATGACAGCTGTACTATTGATGAAGTGGTGTGCAAAAATGGCAATATTAAAAATCTAGGGTTAGAATACGAAAAACTAGAGAAGATATGAGCTTGCTTAGAAGCTGTGCAATGCACGCCCATATCGCGGTAATTTCTTTTCATCACATTTTCAACATCAGCATTTTGGGACCTTCCCTCATGAACAATGAAATGACATTTTGTTAATTCATCCTAAAAGTTGATTTTGCACAATAGCCATGCCATTCTGTGCCAACAGTCCAAAAACACATTCTGGGCTGGATGTGCAAAATGACGGCTATACTGTTCTTAAGGAGATGTTAAAAAATGGCAATGTTGAAAATCTGAAGTGAAAATTTTAAAAATTGGTGAAGCTACAAACATGCATAGAAAATGCACAACACATAGAATTTGAAGGCAGATAAGGACCGCTTGGCCCACCTAGTCTGCCCATTTCCCTACCTGATGGATAAGCTGCAGTTTCTAGTTAATCAACAGCTCACTTCCTCCTGCCCCCCACTAGAATTGTGTTATGCCTGTCCCATGCATTCTTGAATTCTCCCACTGTTCCTGACTCCACAACCTCCTCAGGAAGGCAGTTCCATGCATCCACAACCCTCTCTGTGAAAAAGTACTTTCTAACATTACCTCTGAGCTGTCCCCCCCATCTTCAAATTGTGCCCCCTTCTTCTTGCACATATCTTCTTCTGAGAGATACTAGTCTCTTGTACTTTGTTAATTCCCTTGAGATACCTGAATGTTTCTATCATGTCCCCCCTCTCCCTTCTTTCCTCAAGGGTATACATATTAAGCTGCTTTAGTCTCTCCTCATATGTCTTCTGGTGCAGACCCTGCACCATTTTGGTTGCCCTCTTCTGAACAGCTTCCACTCTGTCTATGTCTTTGTGGAGATGGGGTCTCCAGAATTGCACGCAGTACTCCCAGATAGGGTCTCACTAACTGTCTGTACAGAGGGATAACAACTTCCTGTTTCCTACTGTTGATGCCTCTCCCTATGCATCCCAATATCCCCCCAGCCCTCCTTACTGCCTTCTCACATTGCTTGCCCATCTTTAGGTCATGTGCTATAATTACAGCTAGGTCTCTTTCGATTTTTGTTGTTGTTCATAACTCACCCCTCATTGTGTACTCTTCCTCTGGGGTTTTTGTTTCCCAGATGCATTACCTTGCACTTCTTTGCATTGAATCTGAGCTGCCACATATTTGACCATTCCTCCAACCTTGCCAAGTCCCTTTTTCATTCTTTCCACCCCACCTTGTGTATCAACCCTGTTGCAAATCTTTGTGTCATCTGCAAAGAGACATACCTTTCCTTCCAGTTGCTCTCCAATGTCACTTATAAAGACATTAAAGAAGACAGGTCCCAGTACCGAACCCCGCATTACCCCGTTAGTTACTCTCCTTTCTTCACTGTGTACTCCGTTTACTGTTACCCTTTGCATCCTGTTGTTCAGTCAGTTTTTTATCCAGGCTACCACCTTGGGACCCACTCCAAGGCTGGCTAACTTGTATATTAATCTGTTGTGTGAGACTGTGTCAAATGTCTTGCTAAAATCTAGGTAGGCCATATCCACAGCCCCTCCCTGGTCTACTACTTTGGTCACCCAGTCAAATAAATCTATTAGGTTTGTCTGACATGACCTTCCTGCTGTGACACCTTGCTGCATTGGGTCCTGTGCCCCACTGGCATCTAGGTACTGAACCATTCTTTCCTTCAGAAGTGATTCCATCATTTTCCCTACCACTGAAGTCAAACTAACTGGTCTGTAGTTTCCTGCCTCTGCCCTGCTCCCACTTTTGTGAGGTGGAATGACATTTGCCCTCCTCCAGTCCTCAGGTACCACCCCATCCTCCCATGTTTTGTTAAAGAGAGTAGCCAGTGGTGTTACTAGTTCTACCCTTAGTTCTTTAAGAATTCTTGGGTGAATCCCATCAGGCCCCATTGCTTTGTCCACCTTCAGTTTCAAGAGTTCTTTCAAAACCCTTTCTTCTGTGAATGGACTGATATCGACCCCCTATTCAGAGTTTTTCCCATGTTTGGCTTAGGTACCTCCCCCTCCTCTTCTGTTGTGAATACTTTAGCAGAAATATTCATTCAGTATCTCTACTTTTTCACTGTCACCCTCTGCCCACATTCCCTCTCCTTTATTATGTCTCTGTATCCCTCGGTCTTTCTTCACTCCCTAATGTATCTATAAAAGGTTATTATTCCCCTTCTTAACAGAGTTGGCTATCTTTTCCTCAGTTTGTGCATTTGCTATTCTGACTGCCTTCTGCTTTAACTGATAAAGTTCTCTGTCCTGCTCCTTCTGTGTTTCCTTATATTTCCTGAATGCTATCCTTTTCTCCTTAACCATCCCTGCCACTTCTTTTGAGAACCATAGTGTTTTTTTCCTTCATTTTGTTTTGTTGATTTGCTTCACACAAAGGTTGTTGCCTTTGTGATGGCTGTTTTGATTATTCCCCATTGTTCCCCCACCTCTCCTTTTTGCCTGTTTGCTAATGCTTTTCTAAAGCACTCTCTCATTTTCCCTAAGTCAGCGTTCCTAAAGTCCAATACTCTTGTTTTTGTATGGCTTGACTCTATGACTGTGTTTATTGTGAACCACACTGTTTGGTGGTCACTTGTTCCCAGATGGCTACCTACTTCTAAATCTGAGATCCTTTCTTCTTCCCCATTTGAGAGTACCAGGTCTAACATTTCTCCCTTCCAAGTGGGTTCCAACACTACCTGTCTGAGGCATGCCCCCGTAGGGCATCAAGAATGATTCTGCTCTTGGATGAGCCTGCAGAAAAGGTACTCTAGTTAACATCTGGCAAATTCAGGTCCCCCATTAACAATAACTCCTCTTTTTCTGCCATTTTAAGGATGTCTTCTATCATTTCCTTGTCCATTTCCTCCCCCTGAGATGGGGGTCTGTACACAACCCCCATGAGGATTGTGGTGTCATTTCCTGTCTCCATGGTGACCCTTAGTGACTCATCAACTTCCTGTTAACTCTTTAGTTCTGTTGCTTTAATCCCTTCCCTTACATAGAGAGCTACTTCTGCTCCTCTTTTACCCACCCTGTCCCTCCTTTAGACTGTGTATCCTGGTATGTTGACATCTCAGTCATGGTTCTCTGTGTACCATGTTTCAGTGACTGCCACAATATCCAGGGATCCATCTTCCAATACATGCTCATAATGCTGTCATTTGTGGGAATGTTTTCACCTGATTTGCAATATGGGATTTTTGGGACCCCACCTCATGAACAATGGCACTGTCATTTTGTGAATCAGTCCCAAAAGGTGATTCAGCATAGTGATCGCAAAATCACATTTCAGGACTGAGAAACAAAATGACAGTGCTAGTGTTCATGAGATAGGGTCTCAAGAAACCTAAGTTTCAAGAAAATACAAAATCACACATGCCTACACCATGATGCTTTGCATTGTGGGGGCATGTGTGATTTTGTATTTTCTTGAAACTTGGCTTCCCAGCCAAATGCCCTTTGGGGTAACCCTTGCCTCAGTGCTTGCACACAGAGGTTCTTTGTCTTTTAAATAGTTTTTTATTTTAATGGGTTCACCACAATATATCCAAGCCACTCTGCCTTAAGGGTAACTGGTCCATTCCACTGTGGTGTCAAACAGATGAGGCATACTGATGAGTCCTGGTAGGACAAAACACGTGTCTATGTCTTCTGTTAGCACCCTTTGCAAACTGTGTGAGAGTCCTTTCGGCACCATGCAATTCTGCTTAAAGTTGGACCAGCATAACATTCTGTGGTGATTTGCATATGTAGCCCATGATGCTTTGCATTGTGGGGGCATGTGTGATTTTGTATTTTCTTGAAACTTGGCTTCCCAGCCAAATGCCCTTTGGGGTAACCCTTGCCTCAGTGTTTGCGCACAGAGGTTCTTTGTCATATATATATATATATATATATATATATATATATATATATATATATATATGTATACATACATACATATATCTATATTTTATATGCATTGCAAAAAACATGGTTAATGCATCTGTTATGGTTGAAGCAACAAAAGTATGGAAATGAGGCGTTAGGGTATACCACTCCACCCCCACCCTCCACCGACCAACAAGTGATGGATGTGCCTTGGGGTCATTGGCCCTAACTCTCATCCCATTCCGTGTGTAAGAAAGATGACTTGGTTCAATATAGGAGAATGGGGTGAGGGGCCGAACAACCCCAAGGCACACCCCATCGCTTGTTGGTCTGTAAAGGGTGGGGGTAGGGTGGTATGTGGGAGCATTAGGGTGTCAACCCTAACTTTTCATTTCCATACTTTTGTGGCTTCAACCCTAACTAATGCATTAACAAAGTTTTTTGCAATGAATTTACTTACTTTTTGAGAAAGAGTAATCTTACCCTTCTATGATTTGGAAGCACAGGGCCCATCCATCTATAAGTGCAGAGATTGTAATGAGCTGTGATGTACCTGTGGGAGCACAGGGCCCTCCTGGCCCTGCACTCCCAGTATTACATACTGTATGGCCTAGCAGGGCCCTATGTTTCCACCTACCTATAATTGTAGAGATGTAGCGCAGGCATAGACACTTTCCAAGTAAGACTTGTGCTGCAAATGGTGCAATATCTCAATAATCATACCAACTGTGGAAAAAAATTCCACTGTAGTTGTTATCATGGACTGGTAACCTGCACATATGCTTAGTACACTTGAAGGTGTACTAAGCTGTGCTTAGTAAAAAATCTTTGTCTCAAACCATTTTCATGATATACACAACAAAAGGTGCCTCATTCATCACAATTTTATCCTATGGGAAATTTCTCGACTTTGGAATGCCATAACTATGGAAGCAATGCATATCTCTATACCAAACCAGCATAAGTCACATCTGTGGGATAACCCCTTTGTACCGTGTAGATTTCAAGCCAAAAGTCCTAACCATTTTTTTGCAGTAAAGTGGCAAAGAAACAGCAACCTTTCCAAATCCCTGTTCATCAGGTGTGAAAATCTCCATTCGCAAGCTTAATCTTTGTTTGTGAGGTGTAAAAATCTCTGTTTATGAGCAGATCCTTATTCACGAGATAGGGTCATTTGGTCATCATCTCACAAACAAGGATTTTGACAGCTCACGAACAGGGATTTTGACAGTTCCCCTTAATGCCCAGAAATTTCAAGTCAAAAGACCAAATTGTTACTTTGCAATGCAGTGGATACATTTTTTTTGGCTTCTCCCCTTCTCCCTGGCCATCCACTCTTTCAGGACTCCCATTCCCTTCTGTCTGTCTGCTCTCCCCCCCCACCAGCCCCTTACCTCATATTGCAACACCCTCCCAGGTAACCCGACATATCCCTTCACCGGAAGGCTCTCCCTCCTGCGAGGGGAAGACACTGGTGGGGCTGTCAGCACACTCAATGTTTGTCCCAGGTGTCAGTGAGGAGGATCAGTTATGGGTTCAGTGACAGTGGGGGCTGGAGACTGTCATCCAGCCAGCCAGGAAGTTATTTCCTGTTTTTTTCTCAGGAGAGTGGTGAGTGGACGTCAAGGCATATGCCAAAGTCAGCCACTCCCCCTAATGTTCTGAACCCTAACATTCCTGAACCTGAGCCACCAGAGTCACAGACGGAAATCCAACCACTGTCTAGATGGGCTGGGAAAAGTTTTTAAAAGTTTAAAAATTCCTAGTTCCTGAGGTAGCAAAATCCCTGACCGTCAGATCAATCCCCACTTGTGAGTTGTAAAGATTACCACACATGAGAAATCCTTGAGCATCTAATTTTGGCCATCTGGTCCCTAAGTGATGGTCAGTGATTTTGCCGCCTCATATAAATTGATCGGGTGGCGGACTAGGATTTTGTCAGCTCATGGACAGCGATTTCATCAGCTCAAAGAAAGGGATTCAAAAAATCAGTCTTTTGTGAGTTGATAAAATCCTTGACCATCACTCAATCCTAGTCCATGACAAGGGCTACCTGGTCACAAAGTGATGGTCAAGGATTTTACTATCTCATGAAAGGGGATTGCTTGCAGACCAGGATTTTGTCAGCTCTTGGACTGAGATTTTGTCAGCTCATGAAAGAGGATTCAAAAAATCAATCCCCTTTCACAAGCTGACAAAATCCCAGGCCACCAGCAGATCCCCTTTTATGAGGCAGCAAAATCCTTGACCATCACTCATTCCTTGCCCATGAGAAGGGCCATCTGGTCACAGAGTGACGGTCAAGGATTTTGCTGCCTTGTGAAAGAGGATTGACTCACAGACTGGGATTTTGTCAACTTATGAAAGGGGATCAGAATCTAATTGTGAACAAACAATTTTTAAATGTGAACTTGCAGGTTTTGGGCCAAAATAAAGCAAACCAAAGGTATAGGTTTGTAGAGGGCACCACCCAGACCAAAACTCATGCTTTATTGCAACAAGAAGCCACCCATGGAGGAAGCTACACCATTTTGTTTGGGGAGAAAAATGAAAACAAGATGGTGGCTCATGGCCTTTGAATTTTTCCTCACAGACTAGGATTTTTATCTTACTTGCGTGCATGCGCAAGAAGGAAAAATTACTCACCTTAGTAATGTTGTTTCTTCTAATGGAGTCTTGCTGTATTCTGACTATTGCAGTGATCTCCAACCTTTGAACTGCCCTGGAGAACAAAGAGATAACTTTCCATGCAAGGCATGGAACGCTGAGCTCGAGCTCGGTTGAAGCCTCTGTCTGCTGTTATTTGAACTCCAACTACCAGATCTTTACAAGCTATACTCACTGGGCATCCTGTGTGTAAACTGTAAACTCATACTAGCCAACTGGCAACTAAATTTAATAAAAAGGGTTTTTTGTTTTCAAAGCAAAGACTCAAGTCAGGAAACCCAAAAATCAAAGCACAACACACACCCACAAATTAAAGACGGTGAGAAAAGGGGGCACCTCCAGGTGCCAACACTGCTCCTGCCCACCCACATCCCAAAAACCAGGTTCTGAGAGGGGAGGCAGGGGGGAGGTCAGAATACAGCAAGACTCCATTAGAAGAAACAACATTACTAAGGTGAGTAATTTTTTCTTCAAACAACATGAAGTCTTGCTGTATTCTGACTATTGCAGACTACCAAGGAGTACTTCCATGGAGGAGGGACAGAACCTACTTTGGGAATAGGCTCTGAAGTACTGCTGTGCCAAAGTGAGCATCACTCCTAGCCAGAAAGTAATGCTTGGTAAAAGTATGGACTGTTTTCCAGGTGGCTGCTTGACAAATCTCTAAGATAGGAATATCCCTGGCAGCAGTCAGGGAAGCAGCTGTACCTCTAGTAGAATGAGCCCTCAGGCCTGAGGGTGGGATTCTATCCAATTTTTCATAGCAGAATTGTATGCAAGAGACAATCCACCTGGCAATAGATCTTTTAGTGGCAGATTTTCCCTTGCCGACCTCTCCATGGGTGAGGAACAATTGGAGGGAGTCAAACCTGTGACCCTTGGTGCACTCTATGTAGTAGCTAAGAGCCCTTTTTACATCCAGGCTGTGCAGCCTCCTCTCTCCAGAGGAGGAATGGTCAGTGAAGAAAACAGGGAGAGATATAGATTGGTTAAGGTGGAAATCTGAGACCACCTTAGACAAAAACTTCCTGTTAGTTCTTAGGACCACCTTATCTCTATGAAAAGAGATAAAATCAGGTTCCACTGACAGGGCTTGCAATTCACTGATGCACCTGGCAGAGATAATGGCTACCAACAACACAGTTTTCCAAGTCAAGTACTTAAGTTCTGCAGAAGACATAGGCTCAAAAGAGGGTTGCATAAGCTGAGCAATGCAAACATTTAGGTCCCAAGCAGGAGCAGGGTCTCTGAAGGGAGGATTGGTGTGCAACAATCCCTTGAAGAATTTGAAAAATACAGGATGAGCTGAAAGAGAAGAGGGCTTGCTCACTGACAAAAAAGCAGAAACACGTGCCAAATGTACTTTGAATGTAGCTGGTCTGAGTCTCAAGTCATTGAGATGAACCATATAGTCCAGGACTGTAGGCAACCCAACAGATTCTGGAGGATTATGCTTACCAGAGCACCAAATAGTGAACCTTTTCCATTTGGACCATTTGGAGTTGTAAGTCTTTCTGATGGAAGGCTTTCAAGAAGCCTTTAGAATATCCAAAACACCTTGAGAGAGGTGCAGATCAGCAAACTCTAACTCTTCAAGAGCCAGGCCTTGAGATTGAGAGATTTGAGATTCGGATACCAAATCCTCCCCTGAGAGGATGTCAACAGGTTGTAATTCCTGGGAAGAGACAGGGTAAGGTGGACTGCTAAGGACAGAAACAGTGGGTACCAGGGCTGTCTGGCCCAGTCTGGAGCAATCAGAATCACTTTGCAGGGTTGAGACCTGATTGTGACTAGTACCTTGAACAGAAGAGGGAAGGGGGGAAGCATACAGGAACTTCCCTTCCCAATTGAGAACTAGAGCATCCAGGGGGACTGAGCCCAACACTGGGAGTATGCAGCAAAAAAGAGGAAGTTGTTGATTGTCTGGGGCTGCAAAAAGATTTATCTGTGGAGTGCCCCATATGGAGAAAATCACCTTCAAAATTAGGGATCTAGGGCCCATTCGTGGTGGCCCTGAGATATCCTGCTAAGAGCAGCTGCCAGTACATTGTCCTTCCCTGGGAGGTGCACTGCTATTAGAGCAGTTTGCAGAGAATAGGCCAGAGACCACAACTTCATTGCTACTGTGCACAAGGCCATAGACTGAGTGTCCCCTTGCTTGTTGATGTACCACACTGTGGTGGTATTGTCTGTTCTGATCTGGACTACTTTGTTCTGAACAGACTTGGAAAAAACTTGCAGTGCCAGAAACACTGCTCTGAGTTCAAAGAGATTGGTGTGAAGCAGAGATTCTTGAGGTGACCACAGCCCTTGGGTGGTCAGATCCCCCAAGTGGGCACCCAGCCCAAGAGGGAGGCATCTGTAGTAAGGATTAGAGAATGAGATTGAGTGACAAAAGGAACTCCTTGCATTTGATTGTCCTGATCCTGCCACCATTGCAAAGCCTGGATCAGGGTTCGAGTCACTGGGACTAGTTTGGTCAGGGAATCCTTTTTCTGGGACCAGAAGGCTCTTAAGTGGAACTGAATGTCCCTCATCTGAAATCCTGCTCCCTGGGCTACTGCTGTAGAGGCTGCCATGTGGCCCAGGAGCTGCAGAAAGTGCCTTGCTGGTCGAGACACCTGAAGGGTGAATAAAGAGGCCAGTTTCATAAGGGTCCTTGCCCTGTCCAGGGGAAGGAAGGTTCTTGCTCTTATTGTATCCAGCTCTGCCCCTATAAAGGTGAGGAGCTGTACTGGCTCCAGAACTGACTTTGAGAGATTTAGGAGGAATCCTAAGGAAGTGAGCAGTTGCTGAGTTATCTAGAGATGTGACTTGACTTGGTCTGGAGACTGACACACTATGAGCCAATCGTCCAGGTATGGAAAGATGGAGATATTTTTTCTCCTTAGGAAAGCAACCACTACTGCCAGGCATTTTGTGAACACCCTTGGGGCTGATGTTAGACCAAAGGGCATTGCTTTGAATTGATAGTGGCCTGAGGGCAACTCGAACCTGAGGTACTTTCTGTGGGAGCACCTGATAAGAATGTGAAAATAGGCATTCTTGAGGTCCAGGGAGGCTAGCCAGTCCCCGGGCCTTAGAGAGGGCAGAATTATTCTCAGAGTCACCATTTTGAATTTTGGCTTTAACAGGTGCTTGTTTAAATATATCAGATCCAGGATGGGCCGCCATTCTCTTGTCTTTTTGAAGGTTAGGAAGTACCTGGAGTACAATCTTTTTCCCCTGTGTAGGGGTAGAACCCTTTCTATGGCTCTGAGAACCAAGAGGGAAGAGACCTCTGCCTCTAGGACAAGGGCCTCTGAAGGATTTGCAGGTGGAAAGGATCTGGTTCTCATCTTGGGAAATATTTTTTGAAGCTGAGAACCAGTCCCTGGCTTACTACTTCCAGGACCCACTTGTCTGATGTTAAAGACGTCCAGTCCTGGACAAAGTAAGCCAGCTTGGCCCCTACAGGTAGTGGAGAATCGACCCGGGCAGACCCATCAGGGTGCCTGCTTGGCAGGGGCTTTAGGCTGAGGGGTGGGAGCAAGCCTGCTCATACCCAGTCTGCCTCTCCTTCTAAAGAACCCTGTCTGAGCAAAGGCAGAAGAGGAGGCCTGGGCTTGGTAAAAAGGCCTATGAAAAGGCCTGCCCCTGCCCCTGGAATGCTGCCTCTGGGGAGTGGCTTGCCTTTCTTTGGCCTGAGCACTCCTGTAGGTGGTCCTGTACTCATCCATTTTCTTCATGTAGTTCTCTGTCTGCTCCCCCAAACAGAGAATTATCAATGACAGGAAAATTCATGGCCTTAGTCTGGGTATCCTGTGACAGGCTAGTACATCTGAGCCAAGCCATCCTCTGAAGGGCCACAGATGTAGCCATGACTCTAGATGAAACATCATTGGAGTCCACAGCAGCATGAAATTGCACCTTGGATGCCTCAATACCATCTGCAGCCACCAACTCCAGCTCCTTGGCAAGCAGTCAGGGACCGGTTTAGCTAGAGCCATCACAGTGTCCCACCTGGACTTCTGGTATCTAGCTGTGTAGGCCATATAATTAGCCTGCCTGAGTCCCAAAGATGCTGCCGTGTACTGTTTCTTTGCCATGGCAGCAATCTTCCTGGAGTCCTTATCCCTCCTCCTCCTCCTCCGGTTCATAAAATTCCTCTAAATTATAATCTGGAACCAGGGGAACTGACCGAACCGAGCCCCTAACCGATGGTGCCGGTTCAGTCTGAACCGAAGTTAGCGATTGAACTATCCTTGTCGCTTTGGCTATTTCATCAGCGTTTGGAGAAAGAACTTGTGGATCCTAACCGGCTGACTTATCCCTTCTTTTTCTTTTAACCGGAACCGACTCCTCAGAGTCAGTTCTCCTTTTGCCTGAAGAAGTTTCGCCCTGGTCAGAGGGCACTCCTTCTGGTTCAGCCGAAACCGATCCAGGCTGGCCATCTGGGTCAGCAGATTTCTTGGCCTCCTTTTTCCTCAGTCTCCCTACTCTCTTTATTCAGGGTAGCTTTGGGAAAACTTTTACAAATCTGGCAGTCTGAATCCAGGTGGTCAAACCCCAGACAATAAACACAGGTGGTGTGGGGGTCAGCCTTAGTAAAGGCTTCCCCACACACACTACAGTGTTGAAACCAAGTGGGCCCTTTTTTTAGGGGGGGGGTTCTCAGACATGGCCAGTCCTAACCAAAACTTACCCTTTTTTCAGCTCTTCAGCAGGCAAGACACCCCTATCGGTTCCTGACCGTGTTACGGGTGTTGGAAAAAAACGTAATGAAATCCATTTTTTTTAGAACCGATACGGACCGGTTACCACACTCTAATAAAATAGAAAAAGCTTTTTTCACAAACCCGATCGGTTCAAACCGAACTGATCCAATGTTTACAAGTTCCACACAGAAAACTAATATAGAAAAACCTATCTAGTACTCACGGTACCACAGACAGAGACATAACCGACAGGTTAGATTGTAGAAATTTGGTTGAAACCGAGAGAAAAAAAATTACACTTTAACTGACTTTTTTTGAACCGAGCAAAGGAGAAATCTCAGTGACTATTCAGTGAGGTGGAGCAAAGAATCTGGTGGTTGAAGTTCAAACAACAGCAGACAGAGGTTTCAACTGAGCTCGAGCTCAGCGTTCCATGCCTTGCATGGAAAGTTAACTCTTTGTTCTCTGGGGCAGTTCAAAGGTTGGAGATCACTGCAATAGTCAGAATACAGCAAGACTTCATGTTGTTTGAAACATGTTGCGGCAGCTTGCTGCAGAAGCAGGTTGTGGACTGCACTCTTCAAAGCCAACCATGAACTGAGGAAAAGTCGGTAAGCTGTATAATGGCATAAATAGGTTTTTTTCAATTTCCCCATAACAAATAGGAGAAAAAAAACCTTGTTATTGGTCTTTTTCCCCTGACTTTCTTGATGTTCTATATTATATGATGCAAGTGGACATCTTGCTTGTTGTCCGTGTTGTGAGAAGTCAGAGTGGCTAGCTGACTGAGTGGGGAATGAATTTGGAGGAGTCACCAGTGTGGAATGTGGAGTTGGAGTCAGAGTCAGAGTGGTGTTCACGGGAGGAAATCTATCCCGCTGTGCTGCTGTTTGTATGATGGCAAAGAGGATTTGGATGGCTGCTGAGTTTATTGCCTGAATTTGTTCTATTTCACTACATAGACTTGGGAGATATTTTGTTGTGATCAAGCATCTGTGGAAATTGTGAGGTCTGTGGTGTGAAGATTTTGATCAGGGCTAACAGCTGGATCTGCCGTTGCATGGGAGTCAGGGGGTCCGAGGCAGTCAGACAGCCGACTGGCTGGTTCCTGATTTTCCCAGGTCTTTGGGGGAGTTGGCAGGAGGGCAGACTCCATCCATGGGCCGAGGTGGCAGTGGCAGAGCATTTCTGATGGTGGCCTTTGAAAACAGAGTGTGGGATCTGTATTAACCTTATGACAGACTGGATTTCAGATTTGCCAAATGGATAAATGAACAAAAACTTGTTTTGAGGCTTGGATCATCAGATAAGGTCAGATTATCTTTTTCACTTCATTATTTGATGTTTCTGGTAAATTTCTAGGCGGTGAGAGGGCCTAGTGAATTTTGGTCAGTTTCAGGCAGTGAAAGTGCCTAGTTAACATTTCATTAACTTGGTTAGACTCAAGTACAGATACGTGAGAGGTGGTGCACTTTAACCTTAGTATGAATTTCCTCGGCTTGTCATGTGTGAGATGGTACATTTTAACTTTATATAGAGTCAGAAACTCTTGGATCAAATGGACACAAAGTTCTTCAATGACTTGTTTCCTCTGTCTGTTAGCTTAAGCATTGTTAGTACTGCTTGCAGAAATGTTATTGTCTTCTGTGTATGAAGGGTATTGCATGATTTGGTAGGGGAGGTTAAGGGTTATTTTATTTTTATTAGTGTTGATTATTGTTGTTTAGCCTAATTTGTTTTTTGTTTTAAATATGATCCTCTCTGCAGGGGGGGAGTTATTATTATAGTTATGTGAAGCGGGGTTAATTGTATTAAATTGATAAAGGTTTTATATAATTTTGTATAAGGGGGAAGAAGTGTTGTTGCATGGGTTGCGTTTAGTTATTGTGTTCTGAGAAGTGTTGGAGGCATGTGTTGGGGTATTAGGGACACAATCAGGCGGTACTCCCCCTCAAGACTGAATGATCTCCGCTCTTTTGAACACCCTTCACTACCTCCGGAAGTGTATAATAGATGCCAAGTTTTTGGCATCTTGAGACGGAGGGGTGCAAGGGGTCGGGGATACTGGAACTCTTGGGAGGGATGGGAAAGGAGTGGGCAGATAGGGTCAGTGAGAACCAGGAGATGTCCTAGGGTGAAATGGGTGCTGGAATGAGGTTTTCCTTGCCTTGTGCCCATACCCAAGGGTTCTGACTTGTTCAGACAGGAAGTGGAGTCATCAGTGGACTCTCGTCCCTTTCAGGCGGTGTTAAGCAATGCCAGGTCTATTAGGAATAAAACTGTAGTAGTTGTGGATCTTGTTGCCTCAGTTGACCTGGCTTGCATCACCGAGACCAGGATTTTGTCAGCTTGTGGACTGGGATTTTGTCAGTTCATGAAAGGGGATTCAAAAAAACAATCCCCTTTTGCAAGCTGACAAAACTCAAGGCTGCCAGCAGATCCCCTTTTACAAGACAACAAAATCCTTGACCATCACTCATTCCTTGTCCATGAGAAGGGCCATCTGGTCACAGGGTGACGGTCAAGGATTTTGCTGCCTTGTGAAAGAGGATTAGCTCACAAACTGGGATTTTGTCAGCTTATGAAAGGGGATCGGAAGCTAATTGTGGACAAACAATTTTTAAATTTGAACTTGCAGGTTTTGGGCCAAAACAAAGCAAACCAAAGGTATAGGATTGTAGAGGGCATCACCCAGACCAAAACCCATGCCTTATTGCAACAAGAAGCCACCCATGGAGGAAGCTACAACATTTTGTTTGGGGAGAAAAATGAAAACAAGTTGGTGGCTCATGGCCTTTGAATTTTTCCTCACAGACTAGGATTTTTATGTTACTTGCATGCATGCACAAGAAACATGTTGCGGCAGCTTGCTGCAGAAGCAGGTTGTGGACTGCACTCTTCAAAGCCAACTGTGAACTGGGGTAAAGTCAGTAAGCTGTATAATGGCATAAATAGTGTTTTTTTCAACTTTGTTGGATATCTCAGGCATTTTGGGGCATTCTGGAACCAAATTTTCAACATGGGGTTATTGGGGCCCCTCCTCATGAATTCAGTCATGGTGTTATTCAGTCCCGAAAGGTGATTTTGCTGTCACTTCTCAGAATCACCTTTCAGGACTGGTTAATAAAACAACAGTGCCAGTGTTCATGAGGAGGGCTCTCAAGAAGCCTATGTTGCAAATCTGGTGGGAAAAAAAAAAAATGAATGTTTTATGAGCGTGCATTGTACAGTTGCTATGCACACTCGTACCTTCATGAATTTGCAATAGTTTCACTCCAGATTTTCAACATTGTCATTTTTCTGCACCTCCTAATGAACAGTACAGCTGTAATTTTTCACATCCTGGCCAAAATGTGTTTTCGCACTTGCAGCACAGAATAGCACAGTTGCTGTGGGAAATCAGTGTTTGGGACGCATTAAGAAAATCACAGTGACACTGTACATTAGCAGAGGTCTTAAAATGCCTATGTTGAAAATTCTGTGATGAAAGTCCATAAAATGACAGTGTTATGAGTGTGTGTTGTGCAGTTTCCACATACCCTTGTAACTTCACAAATTAGTAATATTTTCAAGCCAGATTTTCAATGCTGGCATTTTTTCACACCACCTTATGAACAGTGCAGTTGTCATTTTTCACATCCTGGCCGACGTATGGTTTCACACTTCCAGCACAGAATAGCGCAGTCATTTTGGGAAATCAGTTTTTGGGACAGATTAAAATCAAGTGAGAGAGGGGAAGTGACCAAGCTCAACTGATCTCTATCAGGACTGCTGCAGATTTTGTTGTGGTCAGAAAAAGGCACCAACGCAGGCAGGAGCCCAGTACAAAAGGGCAGCCTGCAGCGCTGATAGAAACAGTGAGCGAGTGAAGGAGGGGGAGTGAGCGACCTCAACGGAGCTCTGTCGGGACTGCTGTGGATTTCTTTGTGGGCAGAAAAAGGCATCAGTGCAGGCAGGGGCCCAGTACAAAAGGCCAGCCTGCAGCTCCAGGAGAAACAGAATGAGCGAGTGACATGGGGGGGGGGTGAGCAACCTCAACAGAGCTCTGTCAGGACTGCTGCAGATTTCTTTGTGGGAAAAAAAGGTGCCAATGCAGGCAGGAGTCCAGTACAAAAGGGCAGCCTGCAGCTCCAGGAGAAACAGAATGAGCGAGTGAGAGATGTGGAGTGAGCGAGTTTTACGGAGCTCTGTCAGGACTGCTGTGGGTACCTTTGTGGCCAGAAAAAGGTGCCAATGCAAGCAGGAGCCCAGTACAAAAGGGCAGCCTGCAGCATCAGGAGAAATTGAACCAGTGAGTGAAAGGGGGGAGTGAGCGAGCTCAATGGAGCTTTGTCAGGACTTTAGAGTTGCCTACCCTCCCACGCAGAGTTCTTTGTGATCATATATCACACCGGGGTCTCTGGAGTGGACACAAAGCAATGATTGGATACTTTTAGAATTTCTGTAATAATACAGATATTGTTGTTCTGTTTATTTCTCTAACTAAGCTAAGTACTGAGCTATGCCGTTATGATTGCTGTAATAATACAATGGATGTCTTGGGGGGTTCTTAGTTCTTAGGCATGGTACTTTCACTTCCAAATACCTAAACAGCACATATAACCAAGCAACATTTGACAATGACAAATGCTTGTTTAAATCCTCTTTTGTGAGCTGAAAAAATCCTTGACTGTGAGTCCAGTCATCTTTTGCAAAACATCCGTATAAATCTTGGAGTGAACTGCTCAGGACCCCAAAATAAAAAATTAAATAAGTTTGAAATGGCTCAATGTCCCTTAGGAAATCTGATGCTGGATTGCTCTATGACCCAAACTCTTTCAATGTTCCAAATTTCAGATCAAAATTCCAAACTGTGGTTGCAGCATGATGGGCAAAAAAGTGGCAAAAAACAAATGTTTCTGTGCTTCACTGCACAAAATCCGTATTTCCAACCAAAACGCAACTCAGCAAATCAAGATACCTACCACACCAGACTAGGTATTCCAAATTATGATCAAATCTGTTGAACGATTGCAAAGTTATTAACTTGCAAAAACTGGTGTTTAACATTAAAGTGCCTATTGAACCATTACTATAGGGGCGTAACCATGCCCCTCTCAAACATACATATATATATATATATATATATATATATATATATATATATATATTCTATGCAAAAACTTCAATAATGCATCAATTAAGGTTCTTCTACAGTGAACAAAGTGAGGAAATTCAGTTTAGGTTCCCACCCTTTCACCCCCCACCCCAGCCCATCCCCACAAACAGGCATTGGGGTGTGCATTGGGAGTCATTGGCCTAACTCTCACCCCATCCCATGTGTAAACAAGCTGAGGTGGTGCAGTGTAGGAGAATGGGGTGAGAGTTAGGGCCAAAGAGCCCAACGCACACCCCAATGCCTGTTGGTGGGGGCAGGTTGAGGGTAGGGTGCAAGGGGTGGGGACCCTAAAATTGAATTTCCTCACTTTTTTCACTGTAGAAGAACCATAACTGATGCATTAACAAAGTTTTTTTGCATAGAATTTCCTTACTTTTTAAGAAAGAATAAAAAAGTAGAACGTTGTGCAAATCGGTAGAAGCATGATTTTGTGTGACATAGTAACAGAAAGTGCAATGCAAACACAAGCACAAATGGTTATGCACACGGTAATGCAAATGTAAATGGTAACACAAACGAAAATAGAAATGCAAGCGCAAAGTGATGCCAAAGTGAACAATGACGGAAACGGAGAAGCAAATGGATGTGTTTATGGAACGCAGCTGGTAATGCTCACGTTCACAGTACCACAATTAAAAATGCAAATACTAACAGTAACAGCAAAAATAACGCCAAAGGAGGCAGAAATGCAAATGCAAGCGCATATGGAAATGCAAACGGCAATGCGCATAGACAAGGTACTGTAATTTTAAATGCAAATGGTAACAGTAACAGCGACAATAATGCCAAAGTAAACAGAAACACAAGCACATATGAAAACACTAACAGTAAGCGCATGATCATGGAACTGCAATTGTAAATGCAAATAGTAACATTAACAGCAACAATAATGCCAAAGGAAAGAGAAATGCAAATGCAAGCATGTGGAGAAACACAAACTGTTATGCGCACGGTCATGGTACCACAATTATAAACACAAATGGTAATGGTAATAGCAACAATAAAGTCAAAGAAAACAGAAACGCAAATACAAACGCAAGCATGTATGGAAATGCAAACTGTAACGCGCACTGGCAAATGGTAATGATAACAGCAACAATAATGCCAAATGAAACAGAAATGGAAATGCAAGCACAAATGAAAATGAAAACTATAATGCACACGGTGGTGTAGACAGGAATGGTGACGTGAACGGTAATGGAAGCGCAACTGGAAATGCTAACTGGCACAGTAACGAAAAGGCACACCCTTCTTTTCTGGGAAAACTGCATTGAAAAACAGCGAAAACAAAGAATGTATGCATAATAATGGACCTCGGAGCACAAAATTAAGACTTGGAATACTAAATTGCTTATATCTCAGGAACCATACGACGTAGAAAAAAAATTAAAATTTCATATGAATGATGACTTTCCTGGCTAGTTTTGCATTTATCCCCTATTTGGGGGGGCAAGCACTTTTGTGATGAAAAGTCCATATCTTGCACCATTTCCGAGATACGGGCCTTGAAAGGCGTGACAGATGCCATAATGTTATCCTATGGGAAAAAACATCAATTTCAGAGTGCCATCACTTTGCTGCCCTGTAACATTTTTTCAGCAAATCACAAAAAAAGCACATCTGAGGGATGTTGCCTTTCTTCCCTCTAAACCTCAAGTAAAAAGACCAAACCAATTCTAAAATATTCAATGTCAAAGATTAGTAAAATTTACCTATCTATTCCATTATAAAAATATGGCCATCTTGTCCCTATTTTGCGATCAAAGATGGCAATCAAAGAATCTCATGATCAAAGAATTTGCAGGCTCATGAACAAACAATTAAAAACCTTATAAATCAAATAATTGAAGGAATTGCACTAAATCACTGCAATGGTTCTACAGAATGAAGCCCCCTGAGTAAAACCCACCCTCATTTGACTTCCTAGGACACCCCTGGGCTGAGAAAATTGATTTTAAATTGGGCCATCTTGTCCCTCGCTCACAATGCACGATCACGATCAAAGAATCTCACGATCAAAGAATTTGCAGGTTCGCGATCAAAGAATTTGCAAGCTCACAAAGAATAAAAAATGTTATAAGTCAATAAAATTGAAGGAATTGCAGTAAACCACCACCATGGTTAGACAGAATGAAGCCTCCTAAGTAGATTCCACCCTCATTTGACTTCCTAGGGTACCCCCTGGGCTGAGAAAATAGATGTTTTAATCTGGCCATCTCATCCCTTGCTCAGGATGCACGATCGCGATCAAAGAATCTCGTGATCAAAGAATTTGCAGACTCATGATCAAAGAAATTGCACTCTCATGATCAAAGAGCGAGGGACGAGATGGCCCAATTTTAAAATGTTTTTCTCAGCCCAGGGGTACCCTACAAAGTTAAATGAGACTGGGTTTTACTCAGGGGTCTCCGTTCGGCCCCATTTAAAAATATTGCTGAGAGCTTCTTTGCATTACTGATCGTAATGCACAGAGTCGGCAGCAGGCCATGGAGGTGAGAGGTGGACTGTGACAGTCACTGGCTGGGGAAGGGTGGGGGTGCTGGGTGGGCTGGCACAGCTGGGTGGGGGGTGGAGGCCACTAGACTACCAGGAAATGCAAAATAATTATTTATTTTATTGTGCTGGGGGGACAGCTAGACTATCAGGGATATCTACAATGAATATTATTTCATACAGATCAGGGGGCCACTAGACTACCAGGGATATAAACAGTAATAATTATTTTATACTGCTCACAGGGGCCACTAGACTACCAAGGATGTAATAAAATACACATGGGGGGGCACTAGACTACCAGGACATTACACATGATTATATATTTTATAATGATTGGGGGGAGGGACACTAGACTACCACAGATATTTAATACATAATTTTTATTATTTAGATGGGCAGAATGAAGCCCCTGAGCAAAACCCACCTTCATTTCAGTTTGTAGGACACCTCTGGGCTCAGAAAGAACAATTTTAAATCTGGTCATCTCGTCCCTCACTCGAGATGCACTATTGCGATCAAAGAATTTGCAGGCTCGTGATCAAAGATCATTAGAAAGCATGAACACAGATTTTAAAAGCTAATAACTCTATTTTTTGACTGATTTGGATGGAGCCAAAGGCATGGCTCAAGTAGATTGCAGCCCCCTGAGTAAAACCCATCCAAGTTTTATTTCAGAAGTGACCCCTGAGCTGAGATATTTGTGTTTTTATGATCAGAAATTTCAAAACAAGATGGCAGACCTCACGATCAAAGAATTTTGAAAATTCTTGTGAACAAAGATTCTTAAACACGAGGTTGCAAATTCTTTGATTGCCAGGTGGGACAAGATGGCAAAAAACCATTCTTTGTTCACAAAATAGACATATAAATTTTCCCATTGACTTATAATGGCAACTTAAAAGTGGCATAACTTTTGAGTACCTTAATATTTTTGTCACCAAACAAAACACGGCATGTTCAGCTACCAAAGCTCTTTCAAATGAGCCATCTCACAGAGAGACACACCACACGTCGGCCATGCAGGGCCATGTCCAAAATCCCAAAAGCTGTCTCCAAAAATGGATAATTTCGCATTTTTCAGCTCTTTCATATGCAAAGACCATAAGTCTGGCTGAAACACAATTTGGCAAGTCAAGAGATCTACTATGCCGCTCTGTGCATACCAAATTTCAGGCAAACCTGTTAAATGGGTCCAAAGTTATTATCGCCCAAATGTTTGACTTTAGTATGTAACTGACTGCTGAACCCTAACTATAGTGGTGCGACTGTGCCACTAAAATAAATATATATATATATATACATATATATATATATATATACACACACACACACACACACACACATATATACATTTACACATACACACACATACACACACATATAGACTTTGACGTCACATAAGGACCACTTGACTCTGCCAGTTTTCCCATTTCCCTACCTATTGGATAAGCTGCAGCTCCTTGATAACCAACAGCCTACTTCCTCTTACCCCCATATATAATTGCCTTATGTCTGTCCCATGCATATTTGAATTCCCCCACTGTTTTTGAACACACAACCTCCTTAGGAAGGCCGTTCCATGCGTCCATCACTCTCTATGTGAAAAATACTTTCTCACGTTATTCCTGATCTGTCCCCCCCCATCTTCAAACTGTGCTCCCTTGCTCTTGCACATCTCTTTTTCTGAAAGACGGTACCCTCCTGGACTTTGTTAATTCCCTTGAGGTACTAGAAAGTTATGCTTGAAAGTTTCTATCATGTCCCCTCTCTCCCTTCTTTCCTTGAGGGTATACATATTAAGCTTCTATAGTCTCTCTTTGTATGGTTTCTGGTGCAGAAACTGCACCATTTTAGTTGCCCTCCACTGGGCTGCCTTCATCCTGTCTATGTCTTTGCGGAGATAGGGTCTCCAGAATTGCATGCAGTACTCCAGATGGGGTCTCACCAACTGTCTGTACAGAGGGATGACAACTTCTTGTTTTCTACTGGTAATGCCTCTCCATATGCATCCCAGTATTCCCCCAGCCCTCCTCACCGTCTTCTCATGTTGCCTGCCTACTTTTGGCCATCTGATATGACTACCCCCTGGCCTTTTTCCATTTTCGTTGTTGTTAATACCTCCCTTCCCCATTGTGTACACTTCCCCTGTGTTTTTGTTTCTCAGGTGCATTACTTTGCACTTCTTTGTGTTAAGTCTAAGCTTCCATACTTTTGACCATTCCTCCAACCTTGCCAAGTCCCTTCTCATCCTTTCCACACCCCCTTGTGTATCAACCCTGTTGCAGATCTTTTTGTCATCTGCAAAGAGTCCAGTCCCTCTGCAACATCACTTATAAAGACATTAAAGAAGACCAGCCCAAGTACTGTGCCCTGTGGTACCCTGCTAGTAACCCTCCTTTCTTTGGTGAGGGCTTCATTTACTATTACCCTCTGCATCCTCTTGTCCAGCCAGTTTTTTTTACCCAGGGTACCACCCTATGTGACCCATCTGTGCACACAACTTTTGACTTATGACATATGATTTGTAGAGGCAACAGAAGCCATTTCTTCATATATGCAATCCCTTTCAGTTGTAGTAATAACACTCTATCTTCTCTTCTGCCAAGTATTTAGCCAGGTTATACTTATAAATATTAATGTTACTAATGCAAATCACTTTGTCTGGCAGTCCATTCTGAATTCCCACTGCTCTGAGTAAATTACATTTCCCTTCTCTCTGCTTTAAATTTTATGGGTTGTATTTGCTTGTAATGTCCTCTCACATTTTGACTGAATCTGTGCTATAAATGTAATCCCCAGATAAACTCTATGACAATGAGGAATTAATGGAACATGAGCAAATTATTTTTTTTACTTCACAACCCAGAGGGCAGGCATGTATTTCTTTATGGACCATACTGTTGCAATGGCTGCCAGGCTGGGCATGCTGTGAGTTGCACCTGAGCTGCATTTGAGTAGTTTTCATTTTGCACAACTAACTGTTTTCTGCCTGTTTTAGTTTTTTTACATTTAATTTTGCTTTATTATTTTTGTTTTATTAGTCTGATTAGTGCTAGTTAGTTTAGGGAAATTTTAAGTGGTGTAATGAGTCAATGAGTGTTATCGGGATTCCACAACACTTCAATGCCCTATAGCATGTACTAGGGACATTAAATGGTCCCCATAACTGTATAGGAGAAAATAAAACCTTGTTAATGGTCTTTTTCCCTGACTTTCTTTATCTTCGATATTATGTGATACAAGTGGACCTCTTGCTTGTTGTCCATGTTGTGAGAAGTCAGAGTGGCTAGCTGACTGAGTGGGGAATGAAGTTGGAGGAGTCACCAGTGTGGAGTGTGGAGTTGGAGTCAGAGTGGTGTTCATGGGAGGAAATCTATCCCACTGTGCTGCTGTTTGTATAATGGCAAAGAGGATTTGGATGGCTGTTGAGTTTATTGCCTGAATTTGTTCTATTTCACTACATGGACTTGGGAGATATTTTGTTGTGATCAAGCATCTTTGGAAGTGGTGAGGTCTGTAGTGTGAAGATTTTGATCAGGGCTAACAGCTGGATCTGCCATTGCATGGGAGTCGGGGGGTCCGAGGCAGTCAGAGAGCCGACTGACTGGTTCCTGGTTTTCCCAGGTCTTTGGGGGATTCAGCAGAAGGGCAGACTCCAACCATGGGCCGAGGTGGCAGTGGCAGAGCATTTCTGATGGTGGCCTTTGAAAACATAGTGTGGGATCTGTATTAACCTTATGACAGACTGGATTTCAGATTTGCCAAATGGATAAATGAACAGAAAACTTGTTTTGAGACTTGGATCATCAGATAAGGCCAGATTATCTTTTTCACTTCATTATTTGATGTTTCTGGTACATTTCTAGGCAGTGAGAGGGCCTAGTGAATTTTGGTCAGTTTCAGGCAGTGAAAGTGCCTGGTTAACATTTCATTAACTTGGTTAGACTCAAGTACAGATATGTGAGAGGTGGTGCACTTGAACCTTTGTATAGATTTCCTCGGCTTGTCATGTGTGAGATGGTACATTTTAGCTTTATATAGAGTCAGAAACTCTTGGATCAAACTGACACAAAGTTCCTCAATGACTTGTTTCCTCTGTCTGTTAGCTTAAGCATTGTTAGTACTGCTTGCAGAAATTTTATTGTCTTCTGTATATGAAGGGTATTGCATGATTTGTTGGGGGAGGTTAAGGGTTATTTTATTTTTATTAGTGTTGATTATTGTTGTTTAGTCTAATTTGTTTTTTTATTTTAAATACAATCCTCTCTGTGGGGGAGGGAGGTTATTATTATAGTTATGTGAAGGGGGTTAATTGTATTAAATTGATAAAGGTTTTATATAATTTTGTATAAGGGGGAAGAAGTGTTGTTGTGTGGGTTGTGTTTAGTTATTGTGTTCTGAGAAGTGTTGGAGGCATGTGTTGGGGTATTAAGGACACAGTCAGGTGGTACTCCCCCTCAAGACTGAAGGATTTCTGCCCTTTTGAATACCCTTCACTTCCTTGCAAGTGTATAATAGATGCTGAGTTTTTGGCATCTTTAGATGGAGGGGTGCAAGGGGTCGGGGATCCTGGAACTCTTGGGAGGGATGGGAAAGGAGTGGGCAGATAGGGCCAGTGAGAACCAGGAGATGCCCTGGGGTGAAATGGGTGCAGGAATGAGGTTTTCCTTGCCTTGTGCCCAAACCCAAGGGTTCTGACTTGGTCAGACAGGAAGTGGAGTCATCAGTGGACTCTCGTCCCTTTCAGGCGGTGTTCAGCAATGCCAGGTCTATTAGGAATAAAACTGCAGTAGTTGCAGATCTTGTTGCCTCAGTTGACCTGGCTTGCATCACTGAGACCTGGCTTGATAATAATGTGGGCCCCATTTTGGAGTCCGTGGTTCCGGCCGGTTCTCAGTGATTCACTGCCTGAGAGTGGACCATAGAGGTGGGGGTTTGCAGTCTGTTTTAGACAGGAACTGGAACTCAGGTAGGTGCTAGCTGGATGTACCAACTCCTCTGAGTGTATAGTAGGTGCAGGTGCAGGCTACAGGATCCTTCTCATCTACCGTCGACCAGATGATGGGAAAGAGTTCCTGAGGAAGGTTGCGGACTTCATCGCCGAGATGTTATTGGAGTCCCCCAGATGGTTGATTCAAATTCAATGAAAACCTAGCCAGGAAACTCATGATTCATGTGAAATTAAAATTGTTTTTCTACATCGTACAGTTACTGAGATATTAGCAATTTAATATTACAACTGCTCATTTTCAGCTCCGAGGTCCATTATTATGCATACATTCTTTGTTTTCACTGTGTTTCTCAATGGAGCTTTTGGGGACAAATAGGGTGTGCACTCCAGTTACTGTTACACATAGGCTTTACACTTGAGTTTCCATGCCCGTTTGCGTTCCCGTGCACGCCACTGTGTGCGTTACCCTTTGCGTTTCCATTTGTGCTTGCGTTTGCATTGCTGTTATCATTTGTGTTTCCACTACTGTTTGTGTTTTGCTTAGCGTTACCATGCGCATTACCATTTCTGTTGGTGGTCACCCTTCTGTGTCTGTTTGCATTTTTCTTTTGTTTTACGTCACCGTTGGTCTTACCATTACCATTTGCGTTTCCTATTGCGTTCCTGTGCTAATGTTCAAAATTGGGGGGAAGAACCAAAAATACTCCACTCAGGCTGTTGTAAAATTTCTCAAAGTTCTTTATTCATTTGTGTTAATTGCCCTGACGTTTTGCACTCTTGTGCTTTTTCAAAGGGCTTTTCATATATTCTGTAAGAATAATAGATAAATATTGTTTATAACTCTTGCATTTTTGGATTCCATTTCTTTTCATTATTCTTCTATTAAGATTTTCTATTATACTTCATTACCACTGTGCTTCTTTCTCATGTTACTTATAGTACACACTCTGTACTCTATTCACTCTTATAATTAAAGCTTTACAAAAATAATATACAGTAATAGAGAATATGTACCCTGTATTTGTGCTTTGTTTCCACGCTGGCTACATGCTTTTAACTTCTGCCTTTGCCTGTTCTACTGATTCTTCATGGCAAGGAATTGTACCAAACTTGTAACTATGATAATATAAACAATAAGTGAAAATGCCTTAGCAACCTTATTTAACATGTTATTTTCAATACAGTAATCAAACAACTTCCCCTTATTACTACCTTTTCTGTTATAACATTGTACCATTTTAAAAGATCTTAATTGGCTAAATTTCATCTTTTGCAGCTTTATCTTTCAGCTCAGCATGCTCAGTTTCCTTTGTTCTCTGTCTTCCTTAAATTTTAGGTTCTGTTTTTAATACAGTTAAAGTTTTAATACAATCAAATTTCTTAGAAACTGTTTAAACACTTCTGCAATGTGTTTTTGCCTATTGTTTCCAACTCCTTATTTCTTTATTTTTTCGTTTTATTGTCAGTCTCTAAAAAGAAAATCAGTCATTTCAGTATCCTTCAATATTTTATTTTTTCAATCCTATTAATCTTCAATTGTATGTTACTATCTCACTTTACCTGGCTAATATGTGTAGTTACTTTGGGCATAGTGTTAGAAGTCACCTTCAGTTCTTTCTTTAGCTTTATTATATGAGCCTTGTATCTCTATGTAAAGAAAATAAGCTCTTTTAATCACATTTTAAATTTATTTGACATAGCTACAGCTCCTAGATATCTAAATATTGGTGTTTTCTTACCATGTGCTGGTTCTGTTGTTGTTCCTTGCATTGTTTGGTGGAGCTACTGTGTGGATATATATGTGTGTGGGTGGTGCAGACTCTCTTGCTAAATTCCTCTCAGCCTGATCACCACATGCAGTTTCACCTGCAATGGATGAGCTCCAATTAAGCTCAACTCATGGTCGCTTAGCAACCTTTGTTGTGATCAGGCCATTGCCTGGCCACAGTGTGTCTTTTTTATTTATTTAATTACACATTTCTATGTTTAGTTTATTGAGAAACTAATGATGCCTTGAGTTGTTGGGTTTTATTAATAAGCTGTGATTCTTCAATGTGTTTAAGTTTGTGTTTAATTATTATGTTCTTTATATGGGGAGGATAGAGCTGTGGGGGTGGGGGAAAGGACCTCAGAATGTGAAGTGTTCTTAGCTTTATAATTTCATGCATGTTACGGTCTGCATTTCCATATGTGCTTGCATTTGTGTTTGCATTTGTTTCCTTTGGGGTTACTGTGCTGTTACCGTTACCATTTCAGTTTAGAACTGCAGTACCGTGACCATGAGCATTACAGTTTGCATTTCTGTAAGTGCTTGCATTTGTGTTTCTGTTTCCTTTCATATTATTGTTGCTGTCACAGTTATCATTTGCATTTACAATAGCAGTACCATGACTGTGAACATTACCAGTTGTGTTTCCGTATGCGCATATGTCTCCATTTGCATCACTTTTCACTTTGGTGTCACTTTGCACCTGCGTTTCTATTAACACTTGCTTTACAATTTACGTTTATGTCACCATGTGTGTAACCGATACTGCTTGCATTTGTATTGCTGTTACCATTACTATGTCACAAAAAATCATGTGATTCGGGCCCCGCGTTCCCACCACCACGTCCCATTCACTATTTATAATCCTCATTCTCAAAAAGAAGAGAAATTAGAAGCAAAAAAATCCATGTAATGCATCAGTTAGGACTGTTCCACAGTGACAAGAGTGATGAAATTCAATGGTAAGGTTGAACTCCCCCTTGCACCCCCTCAACCTGCCCCACCCAAATGGCATTGGGGTGTGTGTTGGGGTCATGAGTCCTAACTTTCACCCCATTCTCCTATGCCTCAGCTTCATCATGCATGTGATGGGGTGAGAGTTATGGCCGACAACCCCAATGCACACCACGATGCTGGTTGGGTGGGCTGAGGGGGAGCCAACTGCACACTGAATTTCCCTCATCTTTGTCACTGTGGGGACAACAACCCTAACTGACATTAAACAGAGTTTTTTGCCTGTAATATATATATATATATATATATATATATACACACACACATATATAGATATACTGTATATATTCTTTGCAAAACTTAATTAATTCATCAGTTAGGGTTGTTTCCACACAGACAAATGTGTGGAAATTCCACGTTAGGGTTTCCATCCCAGAACCCCAGCCCCATGCCCCCTCCTCATAACCCTAACTCTGTATTCCCCACCCCACCCCACACCACACACACACACACACACACACACACATATGCACATACACACACACACACATATACAGACATGCAAGGGAAGGGCCAAGGCATGACAAGCAACCAGGGACAAGCAGAAACAGGTAACAGAAGAGAAATACAACTCTGTAAACATTCCACAAGACACAGGCATCCTTACAGTCCACCAAGTGAATGAGTCCTGCACTCATCATGGTGGCTTGGGGGTAGACACACATGTTGAGCAGTCATGGTGCAGATGCCCATATTTCAATAGCTAACAGCTGATGAAACACACAGTATGTTATCCACACTGAGTGTATTAGAAATGGCAGTTTCTGTGAGCCTAGCAATAGTCATTGTATGTTTACATTTTGTTTTGTGATACAGTGAGTCAGTCCTAATAACAATAGTGGTAATAATAAAAGTAATTTCTTGTAGCATAGTTTACAACTAAGATGTAAAAGCAACAGTTGTAACACGCAAAGGTAACCATAACATACTGTTAATGAGTATTTGCAGGTAAAGCAGCAGCATGACAACATGTGTTGGTGGTGGTTTCCCACCAGAGCAGTATCTCCAAAGTAATGTGTAAGTGTCAGGTGTATCTGTCCTGCTACCACATGCCTATGTGGTAGTGATGATACTTGCAGTGATACTTGCAGTGACCCAATTGTTGGATTATGACACATATAAATCAATATTTTGAAAATGTGTACAGACTAAGTGACATTGTAGTAGGAAGATATGCCAGCAGTGATGTGTCATCATACTTTGCTGGCAGTATAGAGTTGCTTATGCTGTATTTGTTTTTTCATTACATAGTGCTATGTGAAATTAGTATAGTGTTGTGATTATTGTGCTTACAGATGTTCTGGAGTTGTATGGTGTTCTACAATATTGTATGTGTCTTGCATGTATGTGTGTGGGGGTTGGGGAGAATGCAGAGTTAGGGTTTTGAGGAGGGGGTGGGGTGGTAACCCTAATGTGGAATTTCCTCACTTTTGTTAGTGTGGAAACAACCCTAAATGATGAACTTATGATGTTTTTTGCAAAAAATGTCCTCACTTTTTGAAAAAGTGTAAAATAAATAGTAAATGGTAAGTTGAAGGGCCCCATGCTCCCTCCAGTCTTCCCATTTGTGCATAATGATATGTGTCTGTGGGAATTTGGGCCCTCCAGGCCCTGCACTCCCACTTACACATATATATGGAGCCATGCAGCAGTCCTATAAGGCAAGGAGCCCTTGTAACACTAATTTGCCCATATCTTGGGAACCGTAGCAGCTAGGAAAAAAGTGTGGTTGTAATCATGAGAGTGAGTAGTTCTCACAATATAAATTGATTGAATCCATATCTAACATCTTTTCTGGAATATGGGCACTGAAAAGTAATGGGAGTGCTAACTCTGAGGGCATAATACTGGCCTACAGCCATGAAAATGAGCAATTGGAACACTAATTCGCAACTATGTCAGGAACCATACAAGCTAGAAAAAAAATTCAGATTTCATGGTTTTCATGACTTTCCAACCTGCTTCTGTGCTTAGTCCCCCTTTCATGAGGGACTAAAATATTTTGTAATGAAAAGTGCGTATCTCGAACTGTTTTCAAGACACGGGAACCAAAAAGCATCATGGGTGCCTCAATGTCATTCCATGGGAACATTTCTGAACTTTGGAATGCTGTAACTGTGTCCCTATTCAATATGTTTGTACCAAACCACCAAAAGGCACATCTGTGACAGTAGGACTTGCCTCTGTGACAATTTCAGGCCAATAGCCCAATCCACGTTGCCACAATGAAGTGACAAAGAAAACAACTGCTGCAATGTTATCCTATGGGAAAAAATCTGGAAATTCAGAATGCTGTAACTATGAAACTGTTGAATGTTTTGAAACTAAACCACTGAAAGGCACATATGTGGCACTAGGGCTTGCCACCCTGAAAATTCCAGGCCAATATCACAATCCAGGTTGCTACAATCAAGTGACAAAGAAAACAGCATTTAGCAACATTTAGTCATGCAGTGTTAGCGTAATTATTTTCATGTTTGCGTGATTGTCCTATCTTTATAATGGGAATGTTAGTGGCACAAAAACTGTTGATTACTGTGGTGTGTTCCTGGGGTGCAGTGAGTTTTCCCACAAGTGAAAGGGGGCTCAATGGTGAGTCAGTAGTGCTGCAGGATGCTTCCCAGTGGGAGGAGGCTCAGCACTTTAAAATCTAGGTGCTGTTATTTAGTGCGAGCGCTGGGCCTGAGCTCCAATCAGTTGTGAAAAAAAGGAGGTTATAATCGAACTGCAATGAAAGTAACTATGCTAGGGTGGGCTTAAATTGTGGGATCTAAAATGAATGATTTCCTTAGGGCTTAGCACATATAATGAAGTTTGAAAGAGTTAGAAATACTGTGTAACTGGTAAAGCTGACTCTGAAGCAGTCAGTGTTTGCTGCGTCAATTTAAACAACCTTAGAATTTAGGCATGGTAACTGGTGAGGTATAACTATGAGGCTTGAGAGTTTGAGGTTGTTTTTAGCCCTGTATTTATATCTTATATTGTCTATTTAAAGTGCCAACTTTATTTATTCATTTTTAGAAGAGTTTATTGTGTGGGGTTAAGTATGGAATGAACAATGAGTGGCATTATGATACCTTTTTGTAATATTTGTCTTGTTACAATATAGCCTCAGTTTGGTAATATAAGTGGGCATAATCAAGGCTCAGGATTGGTTAAATTAAAGGGGAATACTTTGATATTTTCATCTGGTTTCTAGTGGGGTGTATTTGAACTGACTCCACACTTGATTTTCCTAACCCAAATTTCAAGCCTGAGTAAGTTAGCAGGCTTGACATCTGGGCAAAAGAAATTTAATAATGAAACAAATTTTAAGCATCAACTTGGTATCATTATAAAAAAGCTATTTTGGAAATATAGTGGATGGGTGGCTAAATTGAGAATATTGATAGTCCTAAGTTTGAAGTTGTCTGGTGATGTCCACTTAAACCCCAGCCCAGGTGAATGACATCTGTATACAGTTGATGTCTTGAAGGGTCATAGCCTTAGTTTCATCCATTTTAATGCTAGAAGCCTATTACCAAAAATGGGTCTTACAATGGAATGGGTTTTTAGTTATAGACCTTATATAATAATTTCTGAATCTTGGTTAAGTAAGAAAGTACATGGTGATGATGTTCAGACTTCTGGATACCAACTGTGAAGACATGATAGAGGGAAAAAGGGGTGAGGGAGTTATAGTATATTGGACTCTGGCTTTGGAGATTAAAAGCTTAGAATGTAATGTGCCTACAGTAGGTATGGAAAAGGTGATTTTAGAAATAAGACAACCGTATCATAAACCTATTTTACTAGTGTGGTGTTACCTCCCCCTAAGGAGATGAGCAAGGTCTATCTGTCATACTGGATTTTTTGTTTCCCTTTAAGGACAGCCATGAATTGGTTGTCCTAGGGGATTTAAATATGGATTGGAAAAAGGTATCTCACACTATATAATTATGGAGTTGTCACTGACTTTGGGATTGACCCAGTTAACTGATACCTTTACCAGACTGAATTCCAAATATCCCACTTCCTCTACTATTTTGGATTTAATATTTACTTCAGCTCCAGATAAATTATTTTGCAATGGTGTTTTCCTAGATGCATTTAGTTATCATCAGGTCACTTTCTGTATCAGAGAAAAAGAAAACAAAGTAAGTCAACCACAAGTTAAGACCATCAGAAAATTAACAAACTTGGATTATACTGCTTTCATGGTAGAGTTGAAAGGCAGGAATTGGGAAAGGCTGGCATTAATCCCTGATATAGATAGTTCCTTGCAATGCTTTCAAACTGAATTTTTGACTGTCTGTAATGCCTTTGCCCCATTAAGAAGTAAAAAAGTTAAGAAAAACAACTCTTCATGGTACACAGCACATTTTAGGAAGTATTGTCAAGCAAGGGACGTAGCTTGGAAATTAACAATGAAAAATAAAGGAAAGCAGTACTGGGATAAATATTGTTATGCACGTAACTTATACATAAACAAAATAAGGGAGGCAAAGTCAGAGTATTTCACATCTAGTATTAGGGCAGAAAAAGTTAATAATCCTTGAGAGTTTTGGAGCATGGTACAAAAACTACAGGGCAATAAAAATGTGGAACTGCCTGCATTCTTTATTGGAAATGGAGTTTTCTGAAATACTTCAGATGAGGTGGCAGGTATGTTTAATGAAATGTATATAAATATGGGATTCCATATTGCTAGCTCTCCCCCTGCCACTGGGATATCAAAACTACAAAAGATTATAAGGATAGAGAAAAAATTATGGGTCAATTTTCTCTCAAAACTTTGACTGTAAGCCAGGTCTTTAGGGAATTATTAAAGTTACATACAAAGAAAGCCCAGGGTCTGGATGGAATCTTTTCCTTTTTACTTAAAATAGCTGCACCAGTGGTTGCCCCATTATTAACACATATTTTCAATCTTTCTATCGAAACCAGGTCCTATCCACAAGCCTGGAAACAGGCAAAGGTAATCCCTATTTTTAAGTGTGGTCAAAAGTGCGATATGGGTAACTACAGACTCATATCGCTGCTGTCAGTCACCTTTAAGATCCTTGAGAAATTTATAGCTGGGCAATTGAAGAGTTATATGGAAATCCAAAATCTATATGACAAATAACAATCAGGTTTTAGGGCTTTACACAGCACAACTACAGCTCTGATCAAAGTAGTATCTGACGTTCAGGCAGCCATGGACAAGTGCCTCCTGGATGGGGCTATATTTATAGATCTTTCAAGGGCATTTGATACTTTGAACCATGAAATGCTCATTGAGAATCTGAAATCTTTTGGCCTCAGCCAGTGTGTACTAAAATGATTCCATGGCTACCTGACAGGGAGAGAACAGTGTGTATCACTGAATCATAGTTATACTTCAACATTTCTGAATATTAGAACTGCAGTCCCTCAAGGGTCAGTACTGGGACCAGTGTTGTTCAATGTTTATACAAATGGTAACAGAAAACTGTTAGGTGATGTCTGACACCATTTGTTTGCAGACGACACGGTGCTATATACAGAAGGTAAGACTGTTGACCAGATTCAGGGAAAGACTCCAAAGGGATTTTAATACTCTGCAGAGTTATTTCCAAGATCATGGTTTAGTCCTGAACACTACAAAATCTCAGGTTATGTTGTTGTCTGGGAAATTAATTCCAAGGAATCTAGTTTTAGATATAAGGACATTAGACGACCACTGTTTAGCCTGTGCTGATTCATATAAATACCTCTGAGTCTGGATAGACTCACAGTGTAAATGAGATATACATATAGATCTGTTAACCAGGAAACTAAATTAAAAACTTAGGCTCATGTGCAAGTTTAAAAACTATCAATGGATGTTAGACTGAAATTGACAAATTCCATGATAGTCCCATTGTTAGACTATGATGATGCTCACTTTGGGGACACATCTGGGGGAGTGCTGTGCAGACTTGATGTGATCTACAATATGTATGCATGGTTCATCCTGGATGTACCCAGGGACATGCATCACTGTTTTTTGTATAGGATTTTGGGGTGGATGGAACTGACAGAGTGATGTAAGCTACATTTATTACACCTGATTTACAAATGTAAGCATATGAAGATACCCCAGGATATTTCATATCTAATAGAGGAGAAAGGGAGGGTTTATTTGCATCAAGTACTATTGAGTATGTGGTGCCAGTTATGAAATCTATTAGGGGTAATTCTAGTTTTGGGTATGTGGGCCTTAAGGCATGGAATATGCTATCAGGCAAACTAAGGCCACAAAATAGCACTTTATCTTGGAGGGCTATAAAAACTTTGTTTTTGAATGATATTATGATACCAAACATTCACTGTAGATGAGAAAGTATGCCTAAGTTTCAATGAAATTGTGAGTGATACAGTATTGTGTGTTCTTATATTACTATGTAAATAATGGTATATGTTAATATATTGTTATAATTTTAAGTGACCTGTATTGTGAATAAAGGACCCCATTGGAAATTAGCTTCAACTAAATTGGGTTATCCTTTTCTGGCTAACATTCAGAATAAAATTTTACTACTACTACTTTTTGAAGTTAGCGCAATTTTGTGCAAACAAAAATGTTTGCATGATCAAAAAATAGAAAACATTTCATAAACATATTTCTGTACTAGTTGGTGAAAAACTAATATCAGGGGCATGTTCCTCAGGGCCTGATAAGGTAAACCCAATTGTTGGTGTGTTCTAAAATGCAGTATTTTTTGAATTACAGAGTTTTTTCTCTCTCACTACTGAAAACAAAATGACGGCAGCACAACAACATTTTTGGGCAAGCTCGATCAAAAAATGTGATCATGAATGTTTTCACGGTGCACATATAAATTTTCCCATTGGCTATAATGGGAGAGAAAAATGCAATAACTTTTGAAAACAGCAATATTTTTTCACCAAATCTTCAAAATGCACCAGTGCAAGCCAGGACACATGTAGACAACCCAATCTGAACCCAGTCAAATGCATTCTTCAGTGCATTATAGGTGGACAAAGAATTTGTGACATTGGAGAGAATTCACTTTTTGAGCACACTATGGTTCTACAACCGTACAGCCAACTGACAAGAGTATTTCCAGATCCAGAGATCTATGATAAATCTTCGTACATTCCAAGTTTCAGGCAAATCAAACAGTTCAAATGTTATTAAAGTGCAAAATTTGAGGTTTAACTGAAATGGCTATGCAACCCTAACTATAGTGGCAATACCATGCCACTATAATATAAATTAGAACAGGTCCATATTTATAGATACTTGGGGGTGCAATTAGATCCAGCATTAAAAGAGATCTTCATAGAGTCAGTGGAACAAAAAGTAGGAACCTTTTGGGATTTTTGTTTAGAAATAAACAGTGCATGACTCAATTTACAAAGTATCATGTAATAAAAACATTAGTATTGCCCATAATTGAATATGGTGGTATAATTTACATGGGAGCGTCACAAAACATTTTAAATAGACTTGATTCTGTCTACCGCAAACTAGGGAGATTCATACTTGATGCTCCAAAGCAAACACATAGAGTGGAAATATATGAAAAGCTGGACTGGGTTAGTCTCAAAGAAAGGCACTGTTCGCATGCCTTGTTATTTATGATCAAACGTATCAAAGGACAGACACCAGAATACATTATAGAAAAATTAAATATGAGACAAATAAAACAGGAATTGAAATCTTCACAGAGTTTGGAGAATGCTATACCCAAATATATAACAAATCTGGATAGAAATCATTTTTTTATAGCGGCCTGAGTTGTGGAACTCCCTACAACAAATTTTAAGACTAATCAATAATAAAATTAGAATAGGGGAAATAAAAACATGGTATAAAAAAACCTTTGTTAGAACCCTACAAGAGCTTAGCTGAATAATCATAAGGCTATATTGGAAGTGTAAGGATAATGTTCAGATTGTTTCCATATTATATGCCTGAATGGTTTATTTAAATATGCCTTGATTATAATTGTGTTTGATGTAGTGTAATTTAGATATTGTATGTATTGTTTGTACTGCCTATATTTAGTAACTAGCAATTTGAACAAAGAATCTCATTGAAAATGAGCTTAACTCAATTGAGTTATCTGATTCTGTCATTTGTGAAATGAAATTAATAAAAATTTTACTGCTGTATAAATGTGTGTGTGTGTGTGTGTGTGTGTGTGTGTATATATATATATTTTAGAGGCAAAAAACTCCATTTAATGCATTAGTTAGGGTTGTTCTATAGCGACAAAAGTGAGGAAATTCGGTGTTAGGGTTGAAAACCCCCCTCGGACCCCCCGGCCACCCCCCCAACAGGCATTGGGGTGCGCATTGGGATCGTCAGCCCTAACTCTCACCCCATGACATGTGTAAAGCAGCAGAAGTATAGGAGAATAGGGTGAGAGTTAGGACTCAGGATCCTAATGCTGCACTCCAATGCCAGTTGGGGGTGGGCAGGGTCCAAGGGGTTTTCAACCCCACCACCTTCCTCACTTTTGTCGCTATGGAACAACCCTAACTAATGCATTAAACAGAGTTTTTGCCCTAATTTCCCTTCTTTGAGAATGATAACGAGAAATAGTAATGTAATGCAGCGGCGGGAGCGCGGGACCCGCCATATGATGTCTTGTTTCATAGTAACAGGAACAGCAATGCAAACAGAAGTGCTAACAGTGGCACACATGGTAACACAAGCACGAATAAGAACAGAAAGGGTAACGCACATGGTGGCGTAGACTTGAACGGTCTGCCACGTGATGTGCTGTCACATAGTAACATGGTGCCTGCAAACGGAAATGTCAATGGGCATGGTGACACAAAGTGAAACTGAAAGAGAAACAGTACTGTAGAAACAAATGGCAAAACATAACAGAAATGCAAGCGCAAATGGAAACACAAAGGATAATGCACATGGTGGCACAGACGTCAACGGTAAGTGAAACGGGTATGGAACCGCAAGTGGAAAGGGCAACAGTAACAGTAATGTAAATGCACAGGCTGGTTTTCCCCAAAACCTGCATAGAGAAAGACAGTGAGTACAAATAATGTATGCATAATAATGAGTATCGGAGCAGAAAATGAGAACTTGGAATACTAAATACGTTATATGTCAGGAACCATACGACGTAGAAAAAAAATTAAAAAGTCGTATGATTTACAACTGTCCTGGCTAATTTTGTACTTAGCATTCGTTAGGGAGCTAAGCATTTTTCCGACGAAAAGTCCATATCTCGCACCGTGTCCGAGATACGGGCCCTGAAAAGCACAGCGAACGCCGTAATGTTATCCTATGGGAAAAAAGAGAAGTTTGGAGTGCCATAACTTTGCCTCCCTGTAATATTCTTTCACCAAACCACAGAAAGTCACATCTGTGGTCTGTTGGCTGTGTTTCCTCCAAATTTCAGGAAAAAAGACTAAACCATTATTTTGCAGCAGGGTGCCAAAGGATTCCTGTGATGAGTCGGGCGCCATAATGTTACCCTATGGGAAAAACTGTCAACTTTGAAGTGCCATAACTTTGCTGCCATGTAATATTTATTCAATACAACACTGAAAGGCACATCTGTGAGATGTCATCTGTGTTCCCTCCAAATTTCAGCCCAAAACTCCCAACCGTTCTTTTGCAGCAGAGGGCCAAAGAATTACTGTTATTTTGGGCATAGTGTCTCAAAGTAGTGTCGCAATTTACAAAAGTTGTAAAAAACATTTGCGACACTTTCGTAAGTGCGACACTACTTGCTAAAAGTACTTTTCAAGAAATTTGAAAACATATTTCTGGGGTGTTTACCCCAAAATAAAGACATTGCTAGCATCCTCAGGGCCCGACTAGGTGAATACAAAAATAATTAGGTTGCTAGAGGGTCTCAATTTTAAATGCCAAGCATTTTTCTGATCACTAACTGAAAACAAGATGGCAGATTTGTGACAGTAACAGGGCCATTTGCAACAGTAAAAGTGCATTGTACACTGTCAAACTTTTAACTTTTCCCATTGACTTATAATGGGAAATTGTTTTTTGAATAACTTTTGAACCATTTAATATTTTTTCATGAAATCTTTGAAAGGCACATCAGGGACCCTGGCCACACGTTCCCTGAAGATTTTGGGCCGGTCGCGCAAACCATATGACCTGTAGGCGCGACCGTAGAATTCCAGAAAAGTGTAAACATGCGCGCAGATCACGCTTAATAACTCTGCAGCTGTATATCCAACTGGTACAAAACTTGGCAGTTCCTGAGGCTTATGGTTCTTGATCATGTATTCCAAATTTCAGGTAAATCCGTCAAACGGTTACAAAGTTATTTATGTGCAAAGTTTGGGGGTTTAACATAGAAATGGCGCCTCAATCCTAACTATGGTAGCACTACCGTGCTACCATTATATATATATATATATATATATATATATATACTGTATATGTATATATACATACATACACACAGTATATATATTCATGGCAAAAAAAAGCATTAATGCCCCATTAAGCTTCTAGTGACAAAAGTAGGGAAATATGAACTATGGGTTCCCAACCCTAAGACCCCACACTCACCCTTGGCTTCCAACCCTACCTAAGACCCCACCATCACCTTGCATGTAGGAACAGGTGTGAGAGGTGTACCTCAGTGTTTCAATCCCGAATGTTCACCCCATTCCAAGACTAAGTAAACTAAGATGGATACAGAATAAAAGATAGGGGCTAAGCATCAGGGTTCGAACTGCCAAGGCACACTCCTCCCACCTGTTCCTGCATGCAGGCTGGGGGAAGAGTCTTAGGGTTGCAAGCCGAGGGTGGGGTGGTATCTTAGGGTTGGGAACCCCAAGTTTGAATTTCACTGCTTTTATCACTGGAAACCTAATGGGGCATTAACACATTTTTTTTGCTGTGAATTTCCTTGCTTTTTGTGAAGTATCATCATAGCAGTAGTTGTTTATAGGATCACAGGGCTCAGTGTGCTCCCATCTTTCCATAAGTGCTGAGACATTGTAATTAACCTTCACCTCCCTGTGGGAGTGTAGGGCCCCCATGATTCATGATCTTCCATATTTTACTGTGAAAGCGCTGGGTCCTTTGGCACACCTGTTCCTCTGTATATGCATAAGCAAATTATCTCTATAGCCATCTGATTACCTCAGAGCATGTAGCCAATACAGAAAATTTTCAAATGTCTTCTAAAACATAATTCTGCACAATTGTGATGCCATTCCGCACCACAGGTGTGAAGCACATTTTGGATTTGAATAAAAACAGCTGTGACATAGTTGAGTTCAGATAATAAGAAGGCTAAGTTGAAAATCTATGGTCAAAATATTTAAAATGTCTGTAGTTACCAGCGGGCATTCTGAAATTGCAATAAATAGTCATAACTTTGGCATTTTTCCATATTTTGACACCAAACTTTCAACATAGTTTTCTTATGATCCCTTCTCATAAACCCCATAGGAAACAATTTTTAAATCTGTGGCAAAAATGCCCAGCCATGCCACAGGTGCAAAAACAAATTTCCAGCAGGATGTGAAAAATGACAGCTGTACTCTTCATGAGGTGGTGTGAAAAATGGCTATGTTGAAAATTTGGACTGGAAATACTAAAAATTACCAAAGTTACATGCGTGCATAAACAAATTTCAATGAATGCACGTAACTCAGGCATTTTTAGATTTTTTTACCAGATTTTCCACAAAGCCTTTTTGGGACCCCACCTCATGAACATTGGCACTATCATTTCATTTATTGGTCCCAACAAGTGATTTTGGGCAGTGACTGCAAAATTACCTTCTGAGCCCAACTAATGAAACAACTGTGACAGTGTTCATGAGGTGAGATCTATTTTTGGAGTTTCCGGAGCCACATAGATGACATCCCATTCTCCTATACTGTACCATGTCAGCCTGTTTACACATGGAATGGGGTGAGAGTTGGGCCTGATGACCCCATGGAACACCCCAATCTCTGTTGGTGCATGGAGGAAGGGGGTGGGTGGTGGGTTAGGGGCTCAGCCCCATAGATATATATATATTAATTATACTCCACTTATAATGGAAAATCAGTTATAACAGACAAAAACTGATTTCACAAACCTAATATTCCCAATCCAATGCATTTTCCTCAGGTTACAATGGACAGAAACATTACTTATAACAGACTTTATGAAGCTGTTATGTAATAGATAACCAACTCTAGGGTGTGCGGTCACACTCTGATATATGCATGCCTTGGTGTGCGCTGTTACGCGCAAGGCCACAGGCCGAGTGCATCAACCAACCAAGGCATGCATATATCGGAGCGCAACAGCACACCCTAGAGTGGGTTATCCATCTTACAAAATGGTAAAATTGATTTGGAAGGGGGTGAAAGTGCAGGTGTGCAGTCACGTTCTGATATATGCACAGTCATGTGATGGGTTGCAACCAATGTGCAGACATAATGTTTCCTACCCATTTTATAAGGACATTTATAGTGCTTTTTTGGGGGAAGTATGGGGAGTGCAGAGTTAGTGAGGAGATTTGGCAAATTTAGAATTAAGAGGGAGGAGCTGCAGAAATAAAATATTTTACAAAATAATTCTCCACAAGCTCTATATACTTTATTGGTGTATTACACTAAAAGCAAATTATTTTATATTTCAGTACACACCTTAAGGTACAATTGTCACTGTTCTCACTGACTTAGAACCCCAACATCAAGCCACTAGAGTTGGTATCTTCTTAACCTTCTGCAATAAACTTTCCTAAAAAATTAATGTTCCATGACAGTTAAATAACTTTAGATAAACACAAAGGAGATGTGCCAGTATATCTAAGAATTGGGCTGCTGTGTGATATTCAAATGGTGGAGATGTGTCACGCATCTCAGGCTGTGAGGAAGCACAGCCATAATGTATGCAGTGCATTTCCAGGGAGCATGCCCATGAATATGCAGCACATCCCCATAGCCAGTTAAGATGTGTGGTGCATCTGCCTGCACATCTCAGAGATGTGACACACAACGTTAGGCATGTGGGACACATGCCTAACTACTAGCCACCCACAGGCGGGCTGCTGTACTGTACACAGCAGCACAGCAGCCGCCAGCACCTGCAACCCACTAATGAACCCCCCTGTTCAAATCCTCGATCTACGAAATAGAAAGGTTTACCCAAGAGTGCCATATGTATATGTCCAACACCCCATCCAGATCCCCATTTCAATACATACCAAAATTTCCCCAGCAGTGCCAAATGTATTCATCCCCCACCCCATCTAGATACCCATTCCAATAGATAACAAAGTTTCCCCAACAGTGCCAAATGTATTTGTCCCCACACCCCATCCAGATCCCCATTCTAGTACATAACAGATCCAATACATAATACATGGAGGTGTGCAGTGGGTTGCACTGCCCTCTGGCTTCATGGACATGCTGGGATGGGGGGAGCTGTGTGGGTGTGGGTGCCACAGTGGGTGGAGGGATGGGGGTCCACTACGCTATGGAAACAGGGGCTGGGTGAAATGTTCTGTCATGTGGGATGGGGTGGTGGGACGAATACATATGCCACTGTTGGGGATACTTTATTATCTAGCGGAACGAGAATCTGTATGGAGTGGGGTGACGAATACATTTGGCATCACTGACTGGGGGAGGGGCAGTGCACTGCAGTAACAGTCCTTTACCAATAAAGATAACACTAAGCAGTACAAGAAAAATCACACAGGTGCAGTGGATAGCAGGCTCACACTGCTGCAGTTACTGTGTGGCACAATAAAATGTGTCTGATTTGATGGCATACATTGCACACACACCCACACACACTACACATAATGCACAGCAAACTGAAAACTTCATCAATATAACCAAATCTTTTAAACACACTGAAAATATGCATTGCTGCACCACAACAATTGGCAAAAAATGTAAAAAAATGTATTCAAATATTACTGTGTACATTAACACAGTTATACAAGAAAAACAGAACCAAAACAGAAAGACTGCTTTATTCTCCCAGCTAATCTGTCTCCACCAGAGATACACCCTTCCCCAAAGCACACTTCAAGTGTCTGTCAGAACACAGACTGAATGTTATAAATTATCATTCAAAATCCATACACAAACAATAAGCACTCAATGATATGAGCACAGGAGGGTTTTCACACAACTCTGAGAGCAAACTCTCTCCAGCTACCACTACACACTATATAGAATTGAGGCTGTGCCAAATATTCTAGAGCCCATGTGACCTGCAATCCCATGAATCACTGCAAGATTCACCTTGCAGCTCAATAACAAGGTGAAGTGAAGTGACGTGCATTGCTTTCTATGTACTTCACACTAAAATTGTCTTAGAAGTGGTTGGGGGAAGGTGGAGTAATGCAACGTCATTGTTATAAATGGCCTTTGTGTTCCTCATTGTGATGCAAAGTACTCTGCTTTGTACTGCAGATTACTTCACGCATTCTGCATTGCTCTGCAAATTGCTTTGGGGAGTGCATTTTGGCCACTTTGACCACCTCTATTTTGAAACCATTATGTGACATAGTCAAAACTCTAAATTCTTGGTTTCATGTAAGGAACTGCACGATGTTGGTCATGCAAAGAAAACAATACAAACCACAACTGACAGCTCCATCTTTTATTCAGGCACAGTTAAATAAGGATCATTTAGAGGAATAAATGTAATTTATGAAAATAGAGACATTTCAAACAGCTGCACATAAGTAATCAATTCTTGTCCACTTTAAATTAGGCATGACAAGACGTGAACAAGGTGGTTTGGATTAGAATTTCTCTTGAGTGGTATAGTTTGCACAATGTAGGCTGTTTAGAAGTACAATAGGAGGTATGCTAAACAAATGTAACTATCTCTAAAGGTTTATAAGTTACAGATAAAAAATCTCTATGAAAAGTGTTTAGAACAAAAAGATGTTTCAAATGAGCATATTCATTAAGCTACACTAATTATATTTTTGTAAACTATGGTCATCAGATTACCTCAATTTACATTTTTCATAGGAGTTATGCCAAACAAATATAAATTTCTCTAAAAGTATAGAGTTACACATGCACCATTAGTATGAAAGTTGTTCAGGACAGAAATACCTTTCTAACTAGACTATTCATTAAGCAGCACTAATTATATTTTTTAAACTATGGCCATCTGATTACCTGAATTTTCATTTTTCTTCACAGTTTTCATCTTTAGGATGGATATATTTAAAACAATCTAATGAATTCAGATTAGTGACTACCCTCATTTGAAAGGTTAGTTTGTCCTGAACAACTTTCATGTTGGTTGTATATTAATAACTTGTATACTTTCTAAGATATTTTCATATGTTTGGCGTGACTCCTACTGTGTTCACTCAGAGAGTGAGAAAAAAATGAGATTGTTTGGAAGATCATATTTTACAAAACATAAAGAATTCATATTACTGACTACCCTCATGTGAAATACCTTTTTGTCCTGAATAACATTCACACTGTTTTTTTTTGTTTTGTTTTTTGTGCACCTTGGATAGTTTTAAACATATTTAGATTTGTTTGGAAGGTGTACACATTTGCTCTCAGAGAAAAGAAGCTTGGAGTTCTGTGTCCATCATTCTGAAAAGAAAGAAGGGAAACTTTTTTAACTGCTATGGAGATTTGCAGTGTTATGGAATACACTGAAAACTACTAAAAATGTGTTCTGTGGATACCCCTTTTCAAGCTAAAGTGATATGGCTATAAGCTCCTTTCACAGTCATAAAAATTATAGTCTGGCTTGCTAGCAGATTTGACAAGGTATGGGTTGTCAGTTACAACAGTAAAATAGAATTTGTGTTTATTGGGGGGGGGTGCATGATATGATAGCACCATGGGAGGCATGTTGTGTGAAGACGGAATATTGTGTTTCTAGTCATACATGTGACAAGATCATGTATGTACCTGGACTTGAAACAGTGATGTTATGCTCAGATAACATCATCATTCCAGGTACACACTGACAAATCAGAATGCAAGGAATGTTCTTGCCATTGTATAAATATAATTTTATGATGAAAAGAATTGCAAACAGATACTACAGTATATAAACTGCTCTGGAAATAGTCCTTACCACCAATGAAAATAATAGAAAATATGACTTGATAAATGGCAGATAATAGCACTATCCTGAAAAAAAGTGGCACTCTGGTACATGTGTACATATATACATGTACAGGGATATCACCAACAAATTGGGTTATTCTGAGATGAGGTCATTAAAGCAATACAGTAAGTAGAGTGGTAGGTAAAAGAAAAAATACAGTGCAGCCAGAAAGAATGCAAATCAGTATCCTGCAGTTAATGACATGTCACAAAACTCCTGCATGAGAAAACGGCCTAACTATCACTGAACTGCATTGCCCCCTGCAGTACATAGCAGCATTTTCAATCACGTGTGGTGTGCATATCATTGGAACACATGCAAACAGAGGCAAGAGATCAGTAAATGCCTCAGCTGGGACATGAACCCAGGCCCCTGGAATACCATTTTGGTTGTGCTACCAGTTACACCACCAAGACAACTGGAAACTGGGTCATCCCACACTACATACTTGTGATTAAAAATGTAATTATCTGTGCAGCCCCAGGTTGTGCACTGGAGAAAGAGTAATGTGCACTGGGATGGTACAGCTTCCAGTTGCCTTTGTGGTGCAGCTTGGAATGCAACTGGAATGGTATTCTGGGCAGACTGGGTTCAAGTCCCAGCTGAGGCACTTATTTCTTTCTTGCCTCCATTTGTAAGTACAGTGTATAGCAACACTCTGCTGTTATACTGCAAGGTATTGTACTGCATTGAATTCTGGTTTGCTCCATTCTTTATCATACAAATGATGCCTGTTTGTGAGTTTCAAGGAAGAGTGGAGGTAAATAAACCATTACAAACATGGAGAAAACTTCAGTGATACTATTCAGCTAACAAAAGGAAGACTATACAAAGGAATAACTGGCTGATGTGGGTGAGTAAATGCCTTAGACTAAAGGCCAAGGCATTTCATCAACCACAAAGGCTGGATATTTTGAGTATACATCTTTTTTTAATTTAATGTACTTTATTTAAGTTTGAACTGAGGAAATGCAATACACATTGATACATAGATACATAGTGTCGGCAGAAAAGGGCCTATGGCCCACCCAGTCTGCCCATTTGAGCTTGTAAGTTCAGTTTATGTTTTCCTAGAAGTCTGTTGCCCCTTACTCCTGACCTGCAGAATTCCTTTCTGTCTATCCCATGCATTCTTAAATCCCGTGATTGTTTCAGCCCCCACCACATCCTCTGGCAGGGTGTTCAACTTTTCTGCTACCCGTTCTGTGATGAAATTCTTCCTCACGTTTCCTCTGAATCATCCTCCTTCCAACTTCATCCCATGCCTTCTAGTCCTGGAACATCTTTTTCACTTAAAAATAGTGTATTCCTGCACCCTGTTCCTCCCTGTAAGACACTGTATGTCACTATCATATCCCCTCTCTCCCTCTTCTCCTCCAGGGAGTACATGTTCAGTTCCTTCAGCCTGTCCTCATAGGACTTGTGATGCAATCCATGAACCATCTTTGTTGCCCTCCTCTGAACCTTCTCTACCCTGTCTATGTCCTTACGTAGGTAAGGTCTCCAGAACTGAACACTGTACTCCAGGTGGGGCCTCACTAGTGTCTTGTACAGTGGAATTATGACCTCCTTTTCCTGCTGGTGATGCCCCTGCCTATGCATCCCAGCATCCTATTGCTTTACCTGCTGCCTTGTCACACTGTTTCCTACCTTGAGGTCATCAGACATGATAACCCCAAGATCCCTTTCCTGCTTGGTGCATGCTATATCCTCACCCCAACTGATATATTGTGCCAGGGTTTTTGTGCCCATATGCATTATCTTGCACTTCCTTGCATTGAATTTCAACTGCCAAACCCCTGACCATTCTTCAAGTTTCTGCATGTCCCTTCTCATTCTGTCTACACTCTCTGGTGTGTCTACTCTGTTACAGAGCTTTGTGTCATCAGCGAACAGTGAAATTCTGCCTTCTAGGTCCTGCGCAATGTCACTAATGAAGATGTTGAATAGGACCGGTCCCAGCACTGATCCCTGTGGTACCCCACTGGTCACCCTTCCCTCTGTGGAGTTACAGCCATTTACTACCGCCCGCTGTGTCCTGCCACCCAGCCAGTTACCTACCCACCACACTACTGTTCTGCCCACACCCATATTCCCCAGTTTGTGTAATAGTCTTCTATGTGGCACAGTGTCAAAGGCCTTGCTGAAGTCCTGATAGGCCATGCCCACTGCCCTCCCCCGATCCACCTCCCTAGTCACCACATAAAGATAACAATATCAAACAGTCAATACAATGCACTTGTCTATGGTCACTAGTTTTCCATTATCTGTCCCACACTCCCCTGCTCCTTCCACTGTCCTCACCGCCTTACCATAGTCCTCCCCCCATCCTTCTATTGCCCAAAAACCGCTGTTGTGATAAAGGCATCTTACTATCTAAATGTGTCCATACTGATTGTTAATCATCTAAATAATCAAAATTAAGGATTTCCATTTAGGTGTTTAATAAGTTGTAATATAGTTGCCATATAGCTTATTGCTGACACACATAGAAAGATCCACAATGCAGTTACATAGAAACATAGAATTTGATGGCAGATAAGGACCACTTGGCTCACCTAGTCTGTGCATTTTCCTACCTAACAGATAAGCTGCAGATCCTAGTTAACCAACAGCTTACTTCCTCCTACCCCCTACTAGGACTGCCTTATGTCTGTCCCATGCATTCTTGATTTTCCCCACTGTTCTTGACTCCATGACCTCCTCAGGGAGGATGTTCCATGCATCCAAAACCCTCTCTGTGAAAAAATGCTTCCTCACATTACCTCTGAGCCGTCCCCCTCTATCTTCAAATTGTGCCCCCTTGTTCTTGCACATCTCTTTTTCTGAAAGATGTCACTGTCTTGGACATTGTTGATTCCCTTGAGGTACTTGAAAGTTTCTATCATGTCCCCTCTCTCCCTTCTTTCCTTAAGGGTATACATATTAAGCTCCATTAGTCTTTTTTCGTATGTCTTCTGGTGCAGATCCTGCACCAGTTTGGTTGCCCTCCTCTGGACAGCCTCCACTCTGTCTATGTCTTTGCGGAGATGGGGTCTCCAGAACCACATACAGTACTACAGATGGGGTCTCACCAACTGTCTGTACAGAGGGATAACAACTTCTTGCTTTCTACTATTGATGCCTCTCCCTATGCATCCCAGTATCCCCCCAGCCTTCCTTACTGCCTTCTCACATTGCTTGCCCACCTTTAGGTCATCTGATATAATTACCCCCAGGTCCCTTTCCAATTTTGCTGTTGTCAGTATCTCACCTCCATTGTGTACTCTTCCCATGGTTTTTTGTTTCCCGGTGTATTACCTTGCACTTCTTTGCATTGAATCTGAGCTGCCATACATTTGACCATTTCTCCAACTTTGCCAAGTCCCTTGTCATCCTTTCTACTCCATCTTGTGTATCAACCCTATTGCAGATCTTTGTGTCGTCTGCAAAGAGACTTACTTTTCCTTCCAGTTCTTCTGCAATGTCACTTATAAAGACATTAAAAAGGACCGGTCCCAGTACTGAACCCTGCGGTACCCCGCTAGTAACCCTCCTTTCTTCACTGTGGACTCTGTTTACTACTACCCTTTGCGTCCTGTTGTCTAGCCAATTGTTTAGCCAGGCTACCACCTTGGGACCCACTACAAGGCTGGCTAACTTGTGTATTAATCTGTGTTCTTGTAATCTTGTAATGAATCTTAATTTAGAGAAAAAAATCATTTAAATAGAGGGGAGAGAGTATAAGGCATGGCTAAGGCTAGCTACTGTTTTCTCTATTCTTAAGTTGTTTAACAGTTCAGTTATCCATGCAGTATAAGAGAGGATTGCCTGATCCTTCCAATGCTGCAGCACCACCCTCTTAACTGATAGGAATATGTGGTAATGCCTTTCTTTCATGATAATTGAAGAATAATTGCCCTCTAATCAGATTTCTGGTGTAAATAAGTCTTGGAGCCCTAAGGGGGGGGCAATTTGATGTGTATGAGGTGCCAGAGAGGGGCCACCATCGGGCATTCCCAGAACACATGGAGTGGTGAGCCCTGGCCTTGGCTACATGTAAAGCATTCAGGTCCAGGAAGTTCCATTCCATGCATTTTGGCAGGTGTGAAGTACATATTATGTAATATATAAAACTGCACTAGTCTGAACTTATTATTAGTAGTGTATAAATACATGCCTCACCAAATCCTTTCCCAAGAAATAGATGTAATGGGGAGAGTTAATGTCCCAGTAAGAGGATTGGCCTGTGACATTCGGGTAAATTTTAGTGAACAAGGTCAGTACTAGGATATAGCATGGAATTGCCAGGCCAATACCTGAAGCTCATGAAGAATATCTGCACGGTTAGTATTTTTTAAGTATACTCTAGCTAAATGAATGTTATTATTATCATATGGTTAGGAGTTTTAAATCCAGGATTTCAAGAGTTCTGAAGTACTTAGGAAAACAAGTCTTTTTTTCTCCTTTTTTCTGTGTACTAGTAGACAAACTAATGTGGATGAATCTTAAATGTTAATAAACTGCATGTCTGTAATGTGTACAAACTGCCATGAATGTGTCTAAAATATGGTAGCAGTACTTTGTGGGGGTATTAAATGAAAGTTTTCTTCTGTTCAGATTAGTTTACCATAGATACCCAGGACTGAAATAGCAAAAACTGATTATAGCAATTCAATGGCAATATAGGAATAAAATTAATTATTCTAATTGGCTTGTGTATATGCATGAAATAATGTCTTTAAATAGCATTGCTTAAATATCTGGAAGCCTTATGAACACTTTATAGCATCTGAAACGCCATTGATTACAATTTTACTAAACACTTGAAAACTGAGTTGGAAGAAACCTGCTAAATGATAATGTAATATTCTTTCTTTTTAACAAAATGTGGATTAGAGTTGCACTTTAGAACATGATTGCATTTTTCTTTTTTTGATATTCTGATTTTAAGTATTATTTCCATGCATGAGTTGCCTTAACATCAATGCAAGCAGTAACACAGTGCTCACAAGCTTTAAAGAGTTCAATATAGTTTGCACTTTGTTTTTTTTTTAAATGTCACATGTCTTAGGAGAAAGAAAGAAAGAAAGAAAGAAAGAAAGAAAGAAAGAAAGAAAAATTACATAAACTGAATTTTTGTCATGAAGACCTCTAAGGGATTAAGTACACATGTCTTGGCACAGAGTTTTATAGTTCAAGACCAGAGTCATATGAAAGTGCAAAGTACATTAAAAAGTAACTTTCACACCCACACATAACTTCCAAACTAGTATTTGACAAAATATATACTGATCCCATACTGTCCCTCACAGTATAACATGTATTGACCTGAAAAACATGTTTAGAAAACCATCTTTATGATAAAATGGATTGTGTAAAACCAAATTTTATTTTCTGTTACATATCAAGTTCAATCATAGAAAGGACTCTTTTAATAAAAAAAGCAATTAAAATGCACACCAAATGAAATGCACTGGCTTAATTAAACAAAATCATATTTCTTTACCCGATTTATGTTTCCTGTTGGGATGCTTTTTTCCAAGTGATTTTGGAATCTCTGCATTGTTAACATATAAGGTTTCTTCCATGTCCAATCTTCTCAGCCTGAACTCAGTGGACTGAAGGATGCACTGAACCAAATACTAGAGTTAGTATTTGGTGTGTACTCCTTTTCAGCAGAGATGAACACAGGAAATTAAAGCAGCAATTCTGGCAGAGGAGGTGGTCATTTCCTGTTGTATATTATACCTTCTCTCTGCTCCAAATAACATTTTTTTGCAGATTCAATTTGAGATAATATGATGGGTTTATACTTAAAGCAGAAGTGTTTTTTTAGCGATAACATATATATTTTTTATTAAAAATGTATTTCTAGCAAAAACATTAATATATTCCTTTTTCTTTTCACTGTATTTCACTCTTGAACTGAGATGAAAGGTTTTAAAGTTTTAAAAAGTCCTTGGTCTCTGGACATGCCCACTGTGAATAAATGATATGTCAGCTCAAAGCGTAATGGTTAAATATTTTGGTGTGGTGACTTGCTTTCTTTTTTACCATTCAGAATATATGCCAGCACCCTCCTAATACATCCACAGTATAAATCAAGGCCCAGATATTCAGAAATGCACCAAAGCCCACCACAGTGCATATCTGATGCACCATTGCACAACTGCAGCCATATTCAGAGGTTGTGCAGGCCAAACAGTGGCAGCGCAACACGGCTCAATATGGCAGAGTTGCACCATGTCACAAACAGAGTTGCACCATGGTGTACACAGACATGCTCCAGTACAACCATGGAAGTGCAGAGCAGCACAGCAACAGAGGTGGGCAGGGCACACAGAACAGTCCCAGGGACAGAGCCATGGAAGCAAAGTGACAGCGGCCACAGAAGGCCTCCACCAGCAGGGCACAGCAGGGCACACACAGGTACCCAGACACTGAACCTCAGAACACAACAGTGGCATGGATAGCAGGTGACAGGAGGTGTCAATGGCCAATGAAGGGCCACCAAGAGAGCACCCCGGCAGGCTGCTGGCTGTGCCCCCCCATGAGACCTTAGCAGGCCACAACCAGGACCATGCGGCCAAGCACACTCATGCCACACAGGCACACAGGGAGCCCACACAGTGGGCATTGAATGGGGTGGGTTGCAGGAAACATGGCAGACCACATGGGACAGGCCGCACAATGCCAAGCAGAAGACCCCTACACAATGTGCAGACAGTACCCGACCAATGACGATGGCTGTATGCCACCACCGCACACACACCTGCCACACACCCCTCACTGCCACCCCATGGGCACCCCAGCGCATAGCCACCGACCCAGGGGATGGACACCACCACAGTGGGACACACTACAGCACACAGCAGGGAACCACAGAAGCACAATACACACCTCCTCTCATGCACACAACACAGACAGACATTGGGCCACTGCAGCCTGGCTGCTCATGCCTCCTGGAAAGCAAACACAGATGCAGGCAGGTATGCCAGAAAATATTTATATAAAACAACTATTTTCAGAAATAACAGGGGGCTGACAAAGGGTAGGAACAGCGAGGGAAGGGGACATGGAACAGGGACTGTACAACGGGAGGGGGAATTGTAGGGGAAGGTGCAACAGGGGAAACAGGGGAAAACAGCCACAACACTAGCATTGGCCCCATCCAGCCACCTCGGCAAGCCTTTGCCCACTCCTCTCTGCTGCCATCATCTGATGCATGGCAACCATGAACTCCAGAATGCTTGCTGTAACCAGCAAGGTCTTCCACATGAGCCAGCTGAGCATCTGTCTTTGCGGTCTCCACATTGGATGCTGGGCACCTATAGCAAGGGGCAGGAGAGATGATCAGTGCAATGCCCAAGGAACTATGCCCACCCACAGTGCACAATGGGCAGTGGGACCACACATCCCTGGATGGTCCAGAACGGACACCTGCAGGGGGGGGTGGGCCAATGCCAGCCAGCAACATGGTGCACACCTGACATTGCACAGAGGTGGTCCCCACTGCACAATGGCCACATGACTGTGCAGTGACAGCCACATGGCACACTGCACTGGCAGCACCACAGCAACAACAGTGGCAGCTGGGTGCATGCCCACCCCACCAACAGCTGGCACACGTGTCCAATGGATGTGCCACAGTGGCATGCACCATGCACAGTGTGACACATACAGCTGCCACAGCACAAGGCACAGGTGGCCATGCCTGCACCCACTCCCCACCACCACCCCCATGTACAGTGCGAAGTGCGAAGGACCATGACAGTGCTTACCTGCCCATTGACATGCTACTAGTGCAGGTTCTCCACTATCAGAGCGCACTGCCCAGTCAAGTGCCACTGCAGCCCTGGCCCACCTGTGGTCCTCCGGCCCTGTGAATGGAAAGAAAACAGGTGCACAGCAGCAACCAACCACAGCAGCTTTCCCCAAGTCCTCTGTGCACAGGGTGTGCCCTTGCCTGACATATCCCACACACCAGCACGACTGCATCACAAATGCAATGTGATGCACACAACAGTTATCCCGCCGCAGGGCATGCCAGGCAACAACGCCAACACCACAGTACAGTACCAGGGAAGACATGCAACATGGGATGACTTACCTGGATGTGGCACTGCACCATGCCTGACGCATGCCTGAAGCATCTGTAGATGGTCAGTGTACCTATGCATGAGGTCACTGTACCAGTGCCTACACTGTTCCGCAGTCTGGGGTGCCCCGGTCCTCTGGTCCAGACTGGCAGACAAATCCTGCCACAGACTCCCCATGCCTGCTGCATGGGCACCTGGCCAAGTGGGATGTGGGGCTCCACACAGTCCACCAAGTTGACCAGTCCCACATCTGTCCAGTTTCGGGCATGGAATCCCCTACCCTGTGCAACTGCACTGGATCTAGTTCAGCGGCAAAAATGGTGGGAGCAGGCATACGTGTCGACCACAGGTGCCGGATATGCGATGCGTGAGAGACTGCGCAGTGCCCATCCATCGTGCAGTGCTGGAAATGTACAGTGGGCATGGCTAGGCAGGGTTATGGGGTGACAGAGGTCTGATCCAGGGGTCAGAGGTCACCCACCAGTGCACAGTGTGTACATGCGCGATAGGGCAAGTTACCCCATGTGTGACCATGCACGTAGCTGGCCATGTGCAACATGTGCAATGCCACTGCATCATGATGTCCATGTGTGGTATGTGATTGACACCATGATAGCATGATGCACACATACACTGCAGGCCAACATACCGCACATGTGTCAGCATTGCACCATGGCTTGCTTGGGGTGTAATCCCATTGCGCATGGTGAAATTTCTCGATATTCAGATGCCACATGCAAATGAGCTGATCAGCCAATGCATGGTGCAGTGGGGTGCATTAGCATGTCATTACTGTTGCACACAACCTCACTTGCATGCATTGTGCCTCATAAGCACATTGGAACAGCACAGGGCATGTACCGGTACTGCAGCCTTGAGAGGTAAGTGGTGGATGCCGCAGCAGTACACTGGGAGCAGACAGCACTGCAGGGTGGGATGGACCAGGAGATGCTGCCACTGACACATTGTGCTGTCCATGTCCACAAGAGGCAACATGTTGGCACAAGGGGAGGGTGAGGAGTGAGGGCCTACATTGAAAGCACAGGCCCAACTTCATGAAGAGTGGGCCAGATGCTCTGTTTGAGGCCTACCTCAACAGGGAGGCCCTGTTGAGCAGTGCCATGGGCACACCACAGGCCAGGGCTGGTGCATGGGAGGAGGTGGCGTCCTATGTAAACCAGCATGGCAGCCACCAGTAGTCAGTGTAGAAGTGCAGCAAGAAGGTCAGGACTGACAGGCGGCATATAAAGGCTAAGGTGGCAGCCATCAGAGCATCCTATAATGCCACTGGAGGAGGTCCAGTGGATGCACCCACACTGAAGCCAACAGAGAAGTTGGTGGCAGCCACCATCTGCTGCACCACAGTGGAGGGTGTGCCTGGAGGAGGCTTACAGATGGGCGGCAGCCCATAACTGCATGGTATGTATGTCAGACATGCACAGCTGGTGGCCCAAGGGGGTGTACATGGACGTGCTGGCATGCATGCAGCCTTCCTGCATGTCATATGCATGTGTGCACATGCCAGGCTGCAGGACACATGCAGTGGAAATGTACAGAGAGGGATCATGTGGGCATTGCATCACTGACATGCCATCCTCCTCTTGCAACACCAGCACACCTTTATAAAGAGGATGGGGCACCGGCAGCAGCGGCAGCGGCATTCGTGGATGCCGATATGGCCCCAGAAGATGAACCATCTACATACACCGGCATCTGGGGGCCTGACAGGCTGCAGCTCAGCAGCACCGTGCCTGTGGATGTCCTGGACCTAGGGTCGAATGAGGCCCTGGATGTGATCCTGCAGGATGCCAGCCTTGGTGTCCTGTGCGCAGAGACACAGATCAGGGCGTTGTCTGACTCAGATGATAACTACACACACCTCCTGGAAAGCATGGGTGACACTGTGGGTGTGTAGCCTCTGCTGACATCACAGTCAGGTACTGCCCCCAGCAGTATGCCAGCAGCGGCACAGCTGCCTGCCACCACTGTGGATGCAGCAGTGTGCATTTCCATGGATGTGTCCTGTGGTGGTGTGGCCATGCAGGTGCAGGGTGGTGTACAGCAACCGGACAGGTGATGGCAGCAGGCTGCGGGTGCCACCAGCCAGCTGGCCACAGGGTCAGCCACTAGCGCGCCTGCTGTGCCCATTCCCCCTGCAGACCCCACTTGCAGTGTCCACCTATTGGGGGGGCTGTGCAGCATGACAGGTCACCCCTAGAGAAATGGCATTCTGCCTGGAAGCCCCAGGATGCTGGCCATCTGGCTGAGCACACCCAGCTGCTGCGGGCGTCCATTCAGCAACAGGTGCTGCTCACCACTGGGGTGCATGCACTGTGTGTGGAGGTGTCCCAGTTAGTCAAGCAGTAGGAAAGGGGCACTGCACAGATTCTGGAGGGGATACAATGCATGCAGGAGGCCAGAACTTCGTCCTTGGATCACATTGCCAGTGTGATTGCGGATGGCTTTGCATTGCTGGCAGCCACGGGGCATGGCCTTGCCCAGGAGACCCCCCACAGTGTGCTGTCCACCCCACAGACCCAGCATCAAGCGATCCCAACACAGTCGATGCCAGGCTCTAATGTAGGCATCCCAGGCATGCTCAGGGCTGGCTTGTTTGGGCACCTGAACACCCCCGCAAGGCCACAGTCATGGTCCCATGCTTCCACCCCTGAGGGGCTGTTGCACACCCCTCCCAGCTGATGCACAGCCTGTGGCTGCTGATCATCCCCGGTGCAGCTTCCCTCATGGCCATGGTGGCCATGGTACCATGCAGTGGCCATGATCTGCAGGCTGCCCTGCCCGCAGTCTGCAGGTGCTGCCCTATGTGCACATGGGTGGTGTGTGTGTGTCATACCACATGCTGCTTGTGTGTGCATGCCCGGCTGCTGAAATGTGTGGCGTGGGCATCATAAGGGTAGTCTAGCACCAGTTGCGCCTGTGCACCAGTGTACTGCGTCTGATCCATGCCACATTCCAACACCTGGATGGGTGGGTGCGTGTGTGTGTGCGTGTGTGTGTGTGTGTGTGTGTGTGTGTGTGTTGCTGTGTGTGGTTGTGTGCCACTGACTCCCCTACCCCTGCATCATGCCTCTGTGTGTGCATGCCCCTCACCATGCACATCCCTGCATGTGTGCTGTACCTGTCTGTGTGGCACATGCATGTGTACCACACCACCTACCTGTGTTCGCCAAAGTGTTCCTGTGCAACAGTGTCATGGTGGCATCATGCCTGCTGCAGCAGTCGGGGGTCCCTCCACCCAGGGGGTGGCTGTTCACCACCTTCCAGCCCATTGTCTCCATCATCCCCACTACTGTTGCCCTCATCAGCCTTGACAGCTATCCCACAGTCAATGGCCATGTTGTGCAGTATGCAGCAGGCCATGAATAGGCCACAGGCTTTTGAGGGGCTGTACTGTACGACACCACCTGACCTGTCTAGGCAACGGAAACATGCCTTCAGCATGCCAGAGATGAGCTTGATGCTGTTGCATGTGCTGGCATGTGCCTCATTAAACCACTCCTCTACTGGGGATGCCGGGTGCCAGTAGGGTCTGAGCAGCCAGGGCCCCAGCGGGTATGCGCTGTCACCTGTGTGGAGAATGACATAGTTAGCCCTCTGCTATGCTGTGCTGTGCCCCTTGTCTGTCCCTAGCACCCACGCCACCATGCTCACCCTGCCCACTCCCATCCCCAGGTCTGCTCTGCCCATCATACCTTGCCAGTGCCATACTCACCCACTAGGTGGGGATGTCCCCACATTCAAATCTGTGGCACAGAACAGAGCTGTGCCAGATGAATGCATCATGTGCATGCACAGGGTGTGTGGTGCAGACATTAGTAATGCACCCTGTTGCATCGCACATCACCGGGCAGTTAATGCTCAGGCTCCCCTTCCTCTTGATATATGCCATTCCCTCAGGGCCAGGTGGCATGTGGATGCCCACATGGGTGTAGTCAATGGCCCCAATCATGCCAGGCATGCGTGCCACCCTGTGGAAGTCCTGCATAATTGCTGTATGCTCCATCTGTGTGCTGGGGAAATGGATGAATTCTGAAGCTTGTGGCAGCAGATCATTGAGGAACTGTGTGAAGAGGTGGGACATGGTCACTGGAAGGTGCCCGTGGCAAGCAGGCACATGATGGTGGTCACCTTAGTCTCCACAGACATGGCATGGCTCCGTCTGGTGGATGCCTGCATCTCCTCACTGCACAACTTGCAGAGCTGCCTCAGAATGGCCCTGTTCAGGCTGTACCAGCCCATGACCTCAGTGTCATTATAGTTCTCAAAGGTGATACAGACGTGGTACCACCTGTGTCAGGCATACCGCTCATGGTCCCTTCATCAGCCATGTAGCTATTCCTCCTGCCTCCTCACACTCCTCATTACTGCCTCCATCAAGAAGGGCACACTCTCCATCTATTCTGCTGTCCACTGTCCCCCTGGGCAGTTGGCTGCTGGCTGTGTGCCACCCTGGTACACTGGTTTTGTGTCTGTGTGTGTGTGTGTGTGTGTCTCTCTCTCTCTCTCTCTCTCTTTCTGCCCCTCTCTCCCTCTCCCATGCCACCTCTCTGTTCCTCTCCCTCTGTGTCTGTCTGTCTGTCTCTCTCTCTATCTCTCCCTCTCACTCTTGGTGCAACTGCTGTTTGTGTGTTTGTGCCCTGTTTTTATAGGAACAAGTCTTGTTGGTGCAACTTCGATTTGCTCCACACTTGTGCCATGGTTTCATGGTTGAATATGCCATTGCTCTGGATATTCATGGGAATGCCCCCTACACTTGCGCCGCATACATGAAAGTTACGCATTGGAGCAATGGCTCCTGCTGAATACGGCTTATCGGCGCAATTCCGTACTTGCGCTAGTGCAACTTCTCTGAATATCAGGGCCCTAGTGTATAATGTCAAATAGTAAACTCAGAGTTAGAGATTTGTAAAAATTGCTAGTTGCAGCCATCTTTAATGATATGACTCATGAATTATTCGATTAGTAAAAAAGGCTGTTTTAAAAAAAACAGAGAAATAAAAATATACTGATGAATCAAATTATGTCAGAAGTAGATGAATGCTAAAAAGCTAAGAAATGTATTTATTTAGTTTGGTTTTGTTTACCAGTTAGGTGCACTACACAATAGTAATGCCTACTTTCAGACAAGACCCAGGAGACTTGCGGACAATGGGCCCTATGCTCCAAAAAAGCGATTGCCTACATGCCAAGTATCTATGGCATGTAGGGAACCCTACGTGGGAATGCCACGCAGTGTGGGTCCAGTTGACCCCACGTAGTGTTCACATACAGCTTGCATGCCTGTAGCAGAGTAGATCCCCTGGGTGCATGGACAGCATCGTGCTGGGGTGGTCAGGGGGAGTGTTGAAGGCATGCGTGTACTATGCACCATTTGCTAGGGTGCCTAGTGCCAGGCACAGGGGTCACAGGCTACAGCAGCTGGGACCCTACCATAGCCAGTGTGTGCCCCACAACCTTCAACCGCCAGTCAAGGTGGGACCATGAAATGACCCTCTATGCTGCCGCAGCCCACTTGGCTGATGGAGAGGGATGGGGCAGCCATTCAGGTGAGTGCCCATTCAAGTTACAATTTTCTGTCATTCTTAGGATCTACGCATTCAATTCACAAATGCTGCATGGGTGCAAGGGATCCACTCTGGGACTCAGGTCAGGCATCATATTGGATGCCTGCCAGGGTCCACCCCTCCACACTCATCCACCACTCACATACTTATGCACCGGGGGTGGGGCTTTGGCCAGGTGTCCTGCAGGTGATCACAGTCACGCATACCTGTCTAGGGCTGTGGAGCTACACAGGCAGGGTATGTGTCTTTGGTGCCTACCTTCCGACCAATTAGTACATAACCCCCAATGTGAGTAGCATTACACAGGTGGATACAAGACTTCAAAACATCAACAGTGGACTACCAAAATGCAGAGATACCCTAAAACATTAAACTATATGAGCATTGTCTATTTTCTGGCTCTACTCAGAAGACTTTCAGACAACATGACCAGCAGAAACATGAATACAACACAGACTGATATTTATTTACTATATTTACTGAAAATTTTCACCAGGAAAGGCACACTGAGCTAGGCGCTCATTTCCACATGCATCCTGGGGGAAAAGGGGAGTAGTACAAAATGAGGTTTTACATTCAAGAAACAAATACAATTACATGCTAGCAGTCTGAGTACAGCACAGAAGTAGTGCACAATTATTCATTGATATACAGTAGGTCATGGGACCAGAGTAGAGGAAAAGATAGTTAGTTATCCATTTATAGTGCTTCAGTTCAGTATGATTTAGAAAACAGTTACAGTGTAGGTCATGAACTAGAGTAAAGGAAACTGATTACACCAGTCACTAAAAAGTTGAACAGATTATAAGTGCCTACAGTATAATTGGGGTATTAACACTTGGAGGGAGGGAGTCAGGAGCTGAACCTGGGAAGGGAGAGTGGGGGTAGGGATGCTGGGCAATGACAAGGGATTTAGCAGCAGTTGCAAGAGGGGGAAGTGAGGCCCCTGAGGTGGTATGAATGTATCCGAGGAGAAGGAGAAGGGACATTTCAAATTGCAATAGGGAGTGAGTTCCAGATATTTTGGAAACAGTAGCTGATTGCAGCTTGGCCAAAGGACATGGAGACTGGAGGGATTAATAGGGTATGACTATTTGGGCTCCTGAGGGTATGGAAGTGGAGCGGAGGACTGGAGAGCAAAGCTGAGAGGTAGGTTGAGAGAGTGCCAAACCAAAATTTACTCACAAAGCTTGTGAGGCGAGCACGGCACCTGTCTTCAAGAGAAGGAAGAGTGGAGAGACAGGTACATAGAGCAGTGATGAGTGTCAGGGGAGCAATCAAGAGCATAATGGCAGAATGAGTGGAAGAGAGTGTCCAATCTGGCAAGAGTGGTGCCTGGGGCAGCACCATCGACTATGTTACCATAGTGAAAGATTGGGAGGATCATTTTCTAGATGATAACACTGTGTGCAGTCAGTGGAATACTGTCATGGTTCCCGTGCAGGCCTTTCTGACTGGCACAGTAACCAGAACCCTGAGCATAAGCGCAGAGATGGTAAAGATACGGATGTGGAGGGGGCGCTGCTCAGGTGGTCCAGTAATGCTCATGGCAGGGAGGCATTGATCAGTGGGCCTCTCTTGCTTGGGAAGGCTGATAACCTCACTACTGCCCTTTGAAAAATGGGGTTCAAAGCTACTGATGGTTGTCTCAGTCGATGGAAACAAGGCCACAACGTATGCTTCCATCGTTACCATGGTGGAAAGTTAGACACTGACAGCTGTGCAGCAGATGCCTGGTTACTTTGGTACTTTGGTATTTCTGGACAAAAGAAGGCTGGTTGCCCATCAAGATTGTCCTCCATATATTTATTTATTTAGCTTTTGTTTACTGGGTAAGTACACTAGACAAGTAATATGCCTATATTCAGGAACGACCTGGGAGAGCACAAACATGCAGAATACATAAAAGGCAACTTGGGAGGAACAGCATATTACAGGAAATAATAACAAGTGTAGAAAAGAAGATGCACAATCAACAATTACACAACATATTAAGAGTACATAGATTGACATTAGGGGTAGCAGAATTCAACTAGATACATTTCACTAAGGGGGGCTTGGAACAGTCACACACCATTGATTGTTTTAGATGAGACCACAGGGAGGTGTGAAAGATCCCATGGGAGGGGGCTGAGCGGACATGATCAGGGAGAGAGTTCCAGAGTCTGGGCTCATATGCAGCAAAGTCACGGTCCCCCATAAGAGTCTGGGTGGGGGGACAACTTTGAGCAACCCAGCAGACTGGGACCTAATTTGGTAGGGCGTGGGGTCCATTTTTGGGAGGAGTTGCCCAGTCCCAGCGGAATGCCAGTAGAGAGCACTTTCTTGGAGAAACTTCCAACACTGAAATCCAGGTATTCAGCTGGGGGGAGCCAGCAGAGTCTGTCATAGAGCTCACAGCGATGGGTGAGTTTGGAGGCAGCTAGTGCAAACTGACAGATATTATTATATGCCGTGTTCCACCTGGCAAGATGAGTTTGGGGGGGATCGGGCAAATAAGTGAAGTCCATAGCTGAGGGAGGGAAGAAGCACTCCTCTTGAAAGGGCAAGTCTGGTCCCCGGGGTTAGGTTGTATTTGGCCCTGTAGGTCAAGCCAAGCTTGCAATTTGTAGTTCTACAGATGTTGAGGATATGACTCCCCATGTCAGGTTGGGGGTCAAGAGTAACCCCAAGATATTTGATTGAGTTCACTGTTGGCAGCGAGGGGCCACCCTCACTAGTTATGTTGAGCAAAGCTGATGAGGCTTTGATCTTGGCCATGGAACCAAAGAGCATGGCCTGTGTTTTATTTAGGTTCAACACCAGTTTGTGGTTAGTAACCCAGGCCAAAACTCTGCTGAAGTCTTCGGACAGGCTCTGGTTTAGGGCTGAGGCATTTTGAGAATGGGCCACTAACACCAGGTCATCTGCATATGGGATGACTTGGCAATGAGAGTTCGCCAAAGGCAGTTGGTTAATGAAGAGCGAGAATAGGAGAGGGCCCAGCACCGATCCCTGAGGGACTCCCATAGTCACTGCCCTAGGCTCCGAGAGGGCCTTGTTGAAGCAGGTATGCTGCTTTCTGCCCTTCAGGTAGCCCATCAACCAGTTCATGGTATGGAGAGAGAGTCCAAGTGACCATAGCTGTTCCCCAAGTAGGTCGTGATTGACAAGGTCAAAAGCTTTTGACAAGTCTATAAATATAGCACCTGACAGTTTGCCCTGGTCCATGGCAGATCTTATGCTTGAAGTTACAGTAATCAGGGCAGTTGTGGTGCTATGTCCCCTTCGAAAGCCATGCTGGCCCTTGGATAGCAGTTTGTGGGTATGTAAATACTCCAAGAGTTGCTCGGCCACCATCTTTTCTAGAAGTTTGCCAAGGGATGGGAGAATAGCAATTGGGAGATAGTTGTCAGGAAATTTGGGATTGCCCTGCTTCAAAACAGGGACTATCCTTGCCTCCTTCCAGATATCGGGAATTATTCCGGAGCTGAGGGATAGATTAAAAATGTGGGCAGCTGGGGAGGCAATGTAAACAGCTCCTAGCTTAAGAAGCCTAGGTTCCAGATTGTCAAGACCTGGACTGGAGTGATGGGAGAGGGCGGCAAGACATTTCAGAACATCCAGGACTGATACCACTCTGAGATTAAACTCTCTCCGAGAAGGTTGATCTACCTGACCCAGGAGGGAAGGGATGATGGACGAGCTCCCCCCATCAGTCGTGAAAAGAGAGGTGAGGGCCGAGAGGTCTGAGAAGTGAAGGTTAAGAGAGTTGGCTATAGTATGAGGATTATTACATGAGACTCCATCTATAACCATATCCGTGACACCCGAGTGGGAGGACCCACTGACGAGGGATTTGATATTCCTCCAAAACCTCCTAGGGTCTCTGGCAGAGCTAAGTAGTGCATACTTACAGAAGTCGCTCATAGCTACCCTAATAGCCTTCTTACACTGATTCCTGAGGTGCCAGTATCTCTGGAGATTAGAAGGATCAATGGATCCCTTGGTACGGGCCCAGCATTTGTCTCTCTCTCGCATCTGGGCTAGAAGATTACCATTCAGCCAGAGAGTAGCAGTTCCCCTCACCCTCCAAGTGACCTTAGGGGCATGTCTGTCCTGGAGATCCCCAAAGGTATCAATGAAGCAGGAGGTTGCCACTGAGAGGTCAGCGGCTTCAAGCACCCTGGACCAGTCGGTACGTCTTAAGTCATCCAGGAACCCCTCTGAGTCAAACCTGGAGTAGTTTCTGACTTGTATGATTTTGTGTGGAATTTTAGGGGAGGGAATTTTCCAGACACAGTACACCAGGGAGTGGTCTGAGATGGAGTCGGATAGCGTGCCTGATGATGCTATCGTCTCCGGACTGTTAGACAAGATCCAGTCCAGCAGGGTGCTCGAGGAACCATTAGCCATCTGTCTGGTCGGGTCATGAATAAGTTGGGTTAGGGTTAGGCTGGCAAGTTGAGGTTCAAATTTCTTAATATTGCCACTCTCCCAGTTTAGGTTGATGTCGCCCAAGATAATTAGTTCGTTGTCACCTACACTGGGCCTGACAGCATCCAGAAGATAGGTGAGTCCAGGTAGACCTCCCCTAGGAGGGTTATAGGCACACACCAGATGCAGTTTCTTTGTATCCCCTAACAGCAGAAGCACATGAAGTAGCTCACAAGGGGGATGTTCAGGTTGCCGATGAGTTACCAGGAAGATTTTTAGGTGGATTCTGTGGTAGATAAGGATGCAACCCCCCCTCTTGCCCCCGGCCCTGTCAAGGTGGATGAACTCATATACTTTTAGGGAGCAGGCAGGGTCAGGAATGGAGGGTTTGAGCCAAGTCTCAGTTACCCCTAGGATGTCTGGTTTATATAGCTCAACCCACGCTAAGAGCTCGTCACGATTAGGTAGCAAGCTCCTGATATTTAGATGAGCTATTTTTAGCCCCTTACTCATACTTCAGGCAGCAGGGATATTAGTGGACAGATTAGGGGGTCCAGGGTTGAGCTCTATATCCCCGGCCATAAGTAATGCAAGGAGGAAGAACCAAGGAAGGTACCGCCTAAAGAGCGGGTGACCACCAGGATGATTAATGGTGCGTTTTTTCTTGACCCTGGCTGTGTACATAAGGCACCTAATGTCTAGGCTGAAGATAATACAGTGGTGCATCTCGTTAGTTGCCAGCAAGTTGGAAATGGAGAAGTCGATGTCATCATGGGAGGAGGGCCACTTCCCAAGAATCTCCCAGGGATATTGGGGGAGAGGTGGCACATTGAAGGAGGGCCAGCCCTAGCGCCAGCACTATGAGCAGAAAGGCCATAAGGGCGGCCGACAGCCTACCCCTAGTCACTGCATTGGGAGCTTCCCTACCTGCTATAGGTAAGGACGGGGGGAACCGCACCCTTATCATGGTTGGAGGCACAATGAGACCAGCAAGGGGGGAGCATGTCCAGTCACCCTGCCAGAGATGGCCTGGAAGGAAGGTGGTCCTCTCACACTGTGATTTCACCATGCAGTAAGACTGCCAGCAGACAGAGGCCTGAGTGCATTCAGTTTGCCAGGACTGTGCCCCACTAGGTTAAAGAAGGTGAGTCTGGGCATGGCAACCAAAGTAGCCTAGGCAACTGGAGGTGCTAGGAATGAAATAACCCTGAACCACAGAAGGCGAGTCCGGGCATAGCAAACAAAGAAGTCTGGGCAACCAGAGGTGCTAATATAACCCTATACCGACCCCCAACCCCAGGAGCTGTAGAGGATAGACATCAAGAGTCATAAACTACAGCATTGAACAACTCAAATGTGGTAGGGCAACACTAGACAGAACTATGAGACAGAAACTTATAGTATTGGTGGCAACAGAAAAATATTCTTGTAGTGGTCCCTGACTCAGGTTAAACAATAGTATTGTCCAGCAGAAAATAGTCTTATAATAGTCCATGAATCAGGTTAAGCAACAGTACTGTCCAGCAGGATTAGAATACCCAAAGTTCACATAACATGTCCAATCCAGTAAACAGGGAGGAGATTTGTGCAGGAGAAACCCCCTCGTTAGACAGGGAAGAACCTCCCCTATTGACTGATACGGTAACGTAAGTATCAAGAGGTGAGGCCAGCATGCATATAAACTCACCCACAAAACAGGGAGGGTGGGTAGGCCACAAAAGAGTTTTTCTGTAAATTCTCTCCTGCACCAGGGCAGGGGCCACGAGCTTGGGAGTGCCGCTGTTTTCCACTGAGGAGGCCCACCGGAGCTCACAATAGCCCACGGCACCTCCACTCGGCAATACGGATAAGTTCATGGCTGCGCTGGGGGGGACCCTCGGAGTAGGTTGCCCTCACCTCCCCTCCTCACGGCATCTGATTCTGGATCTGTGGATGTTGGAACAGTGCTCCCAATTAAGGTGGCAGAGGGAGAGCATCACCGCTTGACCGGAGCCCAATAGGAAGCTGTGGATTTTGGCAGCAAAGTTGAACAAAGGGCAGGATTGTCCACAGCAGGGAACACGGCGATGGGTCCAGGGTTCCAATTTCAGCCACAAGGACAGAACAGGAATCAGCCTCTTCACCTTCCAAGTGTGCGCTGATGGAGCAGCCCTCCAGGTAAGGGGCAGTGAGTTGTTCAGACAAAAAAAAGAGTTTTTCTGTAAATTCTCTCCTGCACCTGGGCAGGGGTCCTGAGCTTGGGAGTGCCGCTGTTTTATACTGAGGAGGCCGGCCGGAGCTCACAATAGCCCACGGCACCTCCACTCGGCAATATGGATAAGTTCTTGGCCGCGCTGGGGGAGGGAGCCTCGGAGTAGGTCGCCCTCGCCTCCCCTCCTCACGGCGTCTCATTCTGGATCATACATGGAACATTAACCCAGTCTTTGCTCAGACATCCATATGTCTAATTTGTTTTTAAAAATTTTAATGTTTGTAGAGTCAACTATCTCTTGTGGTAGCTTATTCCACAGTCTAGGTGTTCTAACCGTGAAGTAATTAATTCTTGTGTTACTATTAGCCCTTGCTACTTCTAATTGTTTACTATGATGTCTGGCCACTATTTTTCTAGTGGAAAATTTAATGCCACATAATTTAATTTGTTCGAGATTACCGAGAATTTTAAATAATTGTAATAAATCTCCGCAACTGCGTCTCTGTGCAAGTGTATGTAATCCTGTTTTGTGTAGTCGAGAATGATAGTCCATATTTTTTAGGTGTGGTAGTTGTTTTGTGGCTCTACATTGAACTTGTTCTATTTTATTTATGTCTGATTTCAGAAAGGGATTCCAGAATGGAGAGCCATAGTCCAAGTGGGGCCTTATATGAGATCTATAGAGGGATAATAAACAAGATTCAGATCTAGTAATAAATGTTTTTGAAATTTTACGCAATAATGCGTTTGTTTGGATTGCTATTCTAGTGCAATGTGTTGATGGGGTTAATTTATGATTAATTATGATCCCTAGATCTTTCTCAGCTGATGAAGTTCTAATAATAGTATTATTTAAGTAGTAATTTTGGACTGGGTTATTTTTTCCAAAGCGTATTACTACGCATTTAGATAAATTAAAGTACATTTTATTTGTTATTGCCAATTTTTTTATAACCGTCAGATCTTCTTGGAGCCCAGTTTTGTTACTGTGATTTATGGCCATCCCTCCAAGCTTGGTATCGTCTGCAAACTTTACCATTGTATAACTAGGGGAGATAGTCATATCGCTTATAAATATGTTAAATAGGGTTGGTCCAAGCACCGAACCCTGCAGCACCCCGCTGGTCACCTCCCTGTCATCAGAAAGGGCATCATTCACTCTTACGCATTGGGTTCTCTCACTCAACCACTGGTTTATCCAAGAGATTAATGGAGTTGAAATTCCAAAGTAATAAGTTTGTTTATTATTATAGCGTGTGAGACTTTATTGAACGCTTTGCTGTAGTCTAGAAGAATGACGTCCATTGGAATATTACAATCTAAATTATGACTGATATAGTTGTAGAATTATATTAGGTTTGTGGTGCATGAATAACCTGCTTTGAATCCATGTTGATACACATTGTTAATCTTTAGAGTTGTCATTTCATTCTCTAATGTTTGTTTAATGATTTTTTCTAGTAGTTTACATGGAACAGATGTTAAACTAATGGGATGGTAATTTTCAGTTTTGGATTGGGACCCTTTTTTATGAATAGATGTAACTATGGCTGTGCGCCAATCCCTGGGTACTACTGAATTTTGAATAGATTTATTGTAGATTAGCATTAAAGGTAGAAAAATACTGTTTTTTGTTTCTAGGAGAAATCTTGAGGATATGTTATCTGGTCCTGAACTGGTATGTTTCTTTAGAGTGTTTAGAACGTTCAAAGATGTGCTGCCACAGCTCCTGTCTGTTTACAGCCTGGAAAATATTTTTAATAGAGACAAGACCAGGCTATACTTTAGATGTGTCGGTTACGGCACCCTAGCTTTTCGTTCTGAGGCACCACTTGGTCTAAAGAAAGTCAAGGAACAAATTATGGTTCTTTTAACCGTAACATGTCAGGTTCTGAGAAATGGATCCCTGTTGTCATTAGTAAAAGTGCTCAGCCACGTTGCTTTCATGGTGTTCAAAATCTTCTGGTCATCTATAGAAATAGCAAGATGGCATGGATGACTAGTGAGATTTTCACAGCCTGCCTAAGGAACTGGGAACACGAGTCTATGGTCCTGCAAGATTGCCCTTCTCCTTGATAACTTCTGCTCCCACCCTTCTGTCACTGGGCTTCATAACATTAAGCTTATTTTCCAGAAGATTCAAATGAGCAAAATCCTCTGTCGCTAGAGGCTCTAGAAGAAATTTGTCATCTAGGTGATGAAGCACCTGCATCTGACATCAATGACATCAGCAAGGCAGTCGATGGTATGAGGCCTAATGCAGAATCAGATGAGGAGGTAGTCAAGAAGAGGAAGAGGAGGTGGACAATGTCCAAGTGATACCGGCTGATGTGAGGAGTACTTTTCTCACTCTACATTGCGCAGTCGAACAGAGGGATGACATCGTTCTGAAATGGGACCAGCTTTCATTGACAGAGTCCATGTGGAAGAGGTACACTAAAGCAGGTGCAAAGTAAGCAAGCATTGTAGATTCCTTTAGCCCCTCTCAGGTATCACAAGTAGAGCACTTTGAACAATGTAAACACTAGATAACGGCAAAGTGTAAAGAGCCAACAAGAGCATGGTACAGTGCACAGCATTTTTAATTTTATTGGATTTTATTTATTCCTTTCGTTGTTTGATTTGTGTTTTACTTAAATAAAGCCACTGGTGTGGCTTGCCAGACAAAAAAAAAGGCTAACAATGAAGTTTAAAAGAACTGTAATCACTACGTTGCGTTATGTTGACCATGTCAGAGATGAATGCAAATATTGTGTTATGGGTAAATGGATGTAGCAGACGCCGGTTGTAATGGACGAATTGGTAGTGGACAAAGTAGTCCATTACAACCGGCATATACTGTACCATAATAGCAGATCAGAGACAAATCATACTAAGTGCACAAGCATTTATCTGTGCCCATGAGTAATTTACAAAGGTCATTCTTAAAAACCTGGTGAGACTGAGCATGCCTTAAGGTCATAGGAAGGGAGTTTCATAGCTTGGGTGCAAATGCAGAGAATGCATGCTGATCCATCTTTGTCATACATTTAGGAATGTCAAGGACAAACTTATACACAGATCTCAACGGGTAAGCATGCAGGTGTGTTTTAACATGCTGGCTAGTGTAGTTGGTGTACCAGCTCTTAAAATGCTATCAACTGTACAGCCTGCAGTGTAAAGATGGTAGGATGACAGGGAGAGCCAGCCAAGACTAGAGCATGAGACACAGTGATGGGTACACCAGGGCACAGATAGGGCAAAGTGGCAGATACTGCTGTAGCACATATTTCATTTCTCATGGATCCCCTTGTTGGCTTCCACGTGGGTGATCAGACCATAGGTGAGACACAGCCACAGGACACCTTGCGCAATAGTCAATTTAGCAGCAGGGGTGAGGGTATGTTTGATTTCATAGATGAGCCCCAGTTTAGTATTTTCGGACTTGTAGATATTTTCTAGATTGAGGCTGAAATCCAGAACAGGTTCAAGGGTGACTCCAAGGTATTTAAAAGACCCTGCCACACTGAGTGGTGAACCATTTGGGTTGAGGATTGTAAGTGCGGAAGAAGAGCCTTTGATTCTTGGCACAGAGCCAAACAGCATACAGGCCAACTTCTTAGAGTTTAAGAGGAGTCTATTTTGCCTTAGCCATGACTGTATGAGGTCAAAAATGTTAGTCAGGGCTGACTTTATCTTGGGTATATCAGCAGCACTAATGTACAGCACCATGTTATTGGTGTAGTGTAATGTTGAGCAAAGGCCAGCCAATGTTGGCAGCTTGTTGATAACTAGGGAGAATAGTAAGGGACCTAAAATGGATCCTTGAGGGACACCAACATGAGTAGGGGAGAGCTCTGACCTGACTTTATGAATTTGAATGAATTGTTGTCATCTGGTAAGGTATCTTGCAAACCAGGAAGTAGTAGAACTTGAGAAATTCAAAGTAGTAAGTTTAGATAATAACAGAGGGTGATCCACAAGATCTAAAGTCTTTGTGAGGTCAATGAAGACTGCCCCTGTTAGCATGCCCTTATCCAAGGTTGCCTACAGAATCCCAAAACTCAGTATTCTGAACTCTATAAGACTGAGTTCAGGAGACTGAATTTCATCATCCTGATAGGTACCCTGGACTAAAATGCAGGATCCCACAAGGGACTTGCATTTAATGCTGGGAGCTTTGCCCCCCCGCCCCCTAATAACTAAAATTACCAACTCCGAGGGGAAGCAGACCTCGGTGTTAAAAAAAAAAGTTACAGGGTGGGGGAGTGGCGGGGGTGAGAGTTGCCCTGGCTGAATTGCTTGTAACCCAGCCCTCCACATCACAGGAACAGCTTTGCCAGCACCTGCATCTTCTCCTGTCTTGTAGTGCCTGATAAGGGGTAGGGTAGTGGTACATCACATTCTATACCTTACCCCTGTCAGCATTGCCTGTGCTAGGATACTGCAACTGACAGGCAAGTGTGTGTTGGGAAACTGAACTCGGTACCATGAGTGTCGGGATTCAGAGTTGCAGTTTTCTGAACATATATCCTTATTCATGGCCTTCTTTACATCATTTGTAAACTGGATGAGGGCTGTGGACGTGCTGTGAGCCTTCCTGAAACCAGAAACCATGTTGAGCCACTGATTGTAAATCATTTTGGTGAAGGTATTCGGTTATCTGGGTGGCCATGACATTATCTAGCAACTTATTCAGAACTGATAGGGAAAAGGGGAAATTGTTTAACTAAGAAAGGAACACTAAGCAGAAGCTTGTTTCCATGTGTGACCTGGGAGCACAAGGAGGATAAGTGACTTGCTTAGGGTCACACAGTATGCAAGCGGTGGCTGTGGGATTCAAAGCCAAGTCTTCAGGTTAGCAGCTTAGATCCCTAACCCCCTGCACTATACTGCTTCCCTACAGGCAGTACAGAATGGCTAGAGGGCAGTAGTTCTCCATATTCTTGGTGCCACCTTTTTTGTGGATCGGTACCACAAGTGTGATCTTCTGGAGTATAGAGACAGACCATGTAGCCAGGGATAAGTTGAAAAGCCTAGTGACTAGATCAACATTAAGAGGGGCCACAGTTTTTATAAACCTGGGTTCTAACCCATCCAACCCAGCTGATCAGTAAGCAGGGATTGATTTTAGGAGATGAAGAACCTCAGTAAGGCAAGGCAAGGCAAATTTTATTTTTCTGGCACCCAATCCCAGAAGCTCTGGGTGCCGTACAATCACGTTCATAAAATTAAAAAAAAACAGCATACAATAACACTTAATAAAATTTAAACAACATCAATACAGGTTACAGTCAACATATATACAGTAACCACCATTAAAAATTAAAGGGCTGATACTCCATACTCTCATCTTGTGTCGGAGAATGCCTGGCTAAACAGATGTTATTTAAGGTGGGCTTTAAATACCTCCACAGAAGGGGCCTTCCTTATTGATGAAGGAAGTGAATTCCACAGGATGGGGCCAGTGACACTAAAAACTCTGTTGCTGGCAGTTTTCAGCCTCATCCTGGGAATTGCCAGAAGGCCCCTCTTGGAGGATCGGGGCAGTGGGTGTAAGAAGGTCCAGCAAGTAACCAGGGCCCTGCCCATGTAGGGCCTTAAAGATGAGCAAGCCCACCTTGAAGAGCAGTCTCCATCAGACAGGCAGCCAGTGCAGTTCACGCAGCACTTGGGTGAGGTGACAGTATTTAGACTGTCCAGTCAACAACCTGGCAGCTGCATTCTGCACCAGTTGCAGTTGACGGAGGCTGCCTTCAGAGACCCTGAGGTAGAGAGCATTACAGTAGCCAAGCCTAGATGTCATGAAAGCATGCACCAAGGTGAGGAGGTCCAGGGGCAGAACCAGGTGTTTGATCCTGGCAGTGTTCCTCAGATGGAAAAAACTAACCCTGACAATGGACAACATTTGATATTCCATTGTCAGTCCCCTGTCCAGAACAACTCCAAGATTACACACCCTGGAGGAGGTCATCAATGGGACAGAGCCCAGAGCTAATCCAGTATCTGCCCCAGAGGCCATCCTATCATGCCTCCTGTTTGAGTCTACCACCAGTACCTCCATCTTATCAGGGTTCAGTTGCAACCAGCTAGAGGCCATCAGTCATTAATCTCAGCTAGACAGTTGTTTAGTACTTTCGCCATGTTGGATGTCCCAGGGTAATGGATAAGTACAGCTGAGTATCATCGATGTAGCAATGAAACCCCAAGCTGTACTTCCTAATGATCCCATCCAGAGATAGCATATACACGGCAAACAACATTGGTGACAAGACTGACCCCTGAGGTACTCCACAAGACAGAAGGCTAGGGGAGGAGGAGAAATTCCCCATCACCACCCTATGCTTTCTGTTTGTCAAACAGACCTCAAACCAGCTGATGACAGTGCCCGTGAGTCCACAAAATTCCCTCAGGTGGTCAAGTAACACATGATGGTCCATCGTGTCAAAAGCTGAGGTGAGATCAAGGAGAGCGAGAATTGTCCCCTCTCCTCATCCCTCACCCTGAGGAGATCATTATGCACCCTAACTAATGCAGTTTCTGTACAATGTCCAGCACAAAATCCCAACTGGAGCAGCTTGTAGATATCAAATGCCATGAGGTGCTCCTCCAGCTACTGCGTCACAATCTTCTCAACAACCTTTTCAAAAAATGGCAGGTTGGAAACCGGTTGGCATTTTGCCTTGATGTCAGTGTCCAACATTGTCTTCTTCAGAAGTGGTCTCACCAGTACCTCCTTCAAGACATCCAGGAAAACCCCTTCCAACAGGGAACACCTGACAATCAAGGTGAACACCAGGCCAACAGTGTCGACACATCCCATTAAGAAATGATTTGGCACTGGATCCAGCTCACAATATGTGTGCTTCAGCCTTAAAGCCACCTCAATGATATAGGCCACCTCAGCTAGTTTAAACTCCCCCAACCAGGCAGAGTGCTTCATTGACAATCCAGGTGACCACTGTCGGCCATAACACAGTTCACTGGTGGAATTCCCTGCCTGATGGCGGACACACTGTTCTAAAAGAACCAAGCAAACTCATTACAGAAAACCTCAGAAACTGCTTTTCTTGGCTATAGACAGGCAGGATGTAAAAGCCTGTCCACTGTCCACTGTCCAAAAAAAAGCATAGCTGGTTGGTTCATCCCAACAGCAATCTCCTAGAACAAAAACAATGCCTTTTTACAGTTGATTGTTCCCTGATACACACCATAGTGTGTAGGCAGAGCCAGTCTGTCTGCCTCCAGCATAGTCCTCTACCAGCAGTGCTCCAACCTTTGATCTTTAATGCCTTGAGCTCCCCATCAAACCACGGGGACTTCAAGTGAGAAGATCTGGGTCATACACAGACTGGTACAAGGGAGTCGAGTGCCCCAGTCATCTGCCTGTTTTAAGTGACAACTGCTTCTCCCACTCCCCCCCTGCATGCACTGTCCACACTAGATAGGTCCACTACCACCAGAAAACCCTCTGGGGTCAAACCCCTTAAAGGGCGGTAGCTCGCCATCTCTGCAGGAGGAGGGATCATGGTGGGGGGGCCCTGAGCAGGAACTTCACTGTGCAATGATCAGACCAAATGACCCGATCAGTCCTGAGATTATCAATGCCAAGCTCCAGTGAGAAGACCAGGTCTAACATGTGGCCACCCTGGTCAGTCGTGGTAGTAACTACTTGCGACAAGCCGAGAGATGTCATCATCTGAAGGAAGTGATAACCAAATTTAGATGACTCATCATCAGCCCAAACATTGAAGTCCCTCAGGACCAAACACCTGGGGGACTCCAGTGTTTCACCAATGGCAAAATCATCTACTTCCTGCAAGAACTCTCCAGCCATCCCCAGAGGGTGGTAAATCAGGAGAATCTTGCAGCCTGAGCCCAGATGGCCACACATTTTAAAAGAACCCAGCATTCTCACTGGGTGCATGGTGAAGCCTAGCTCAGCTCTAAAACAGATGTCCACTCCCCCACCACTGCATTCCAATCTGGGGCAGTGTATAACAGAGTATCTGGAGGGGATGGCGGCCTCTAAAACTGGGCAAGCATCATCCCCCAACCAGGTCTCCATAATGCAAGACAGATCGACAGAGGAAATCAGATCTGGCATAATTACTGTCTTATTCATGATCAACCTGGCATTGCATAGCACCACCCTCAGGGGACTGGTGGACAGTGCAGCCCTTTTGGTTGCCTTCCCACTCATTCTCATGGAGACCCTGGGGACAGGAACTAAACATGTCTGGCATCTCTCCAAAACCTGTCGAATCCTTGGGTGACTTCTGCGCCCAACCACCTCTATCCTGCTCCCCTCATATGTGCATGGGGCACCCCGCCATCTCCCAACCAAGCAGCTCCTCCCAATCCCAATCTCCTGACAGTGCCGAGCTATGGTGTTAGATACTGAGAGCGTGGTGAAAGGCCACAAATCACAGAGCTGGGATGCCCCATACACAATCCTAGCCTGCTCTTGATCGCCAGATACCCCCAGACACATATTTATCAGTCAAACACCCCCCAACCACTTACTAAAACAAGACCCTTAAAATTAAATTACTCCACTAATGAAATTTGCTTTATATATACTAAACATACACACAGATTATACAAAATAAAATTACCCACTCACTCTACTAATATATATTCTCTATACTTCATCCACAAACAACCCAATCAGCAACTCCCCCCAATACAATAAAAATAAATGGATTATTGAGAGGATCAATACGGGGAGAGAACCAGTGAGTTGCAGTGAAAGAAATGAAAAAATATCAAAAATCAGTTACTAAATCCAGTAAACTAAAGTCCAACTCAAGATCCAAACCAGATGGCTGGAAATGTTTCAGGGCATAGTCCAGACTATAAGGTGCACTCACCACCAAAGTTCAAATAATGCTTCTATCACGGCACAACCTGTTCACAAGCAGGTTTCCTATTTTGTGTGTTAGAAGTCTCTCCAAAGACAGCAAGTCACAGATGGCTCTCCTCTCACCAAAGCAGCATGACTGAGCAGGTTTTAAAAATATAGGCACTCACCCCATCAGCCAAAAAAAGTCCAAGGAAATAAAACCGGAGACAAGCTCTCACCAAGATCTTCCGGGATCTTCCTTCACCTCTTACAGCCAACAGTTACTATGGGAGTATTGTGGATTAATCCCTCGAAAACTGACAGCTAGAAGCCAGACCAGGAGGTCCTCTGAAAAACAAAATCCTCTTCCCAGCAGATGATCATCAGAAACAAGTACCTCACTAAGGCCTAGGAACTGCACTCAGATCTATACCCAGCAAAGCAGGAGACAGACAGTGTTCTCCTGGAAGGCAGTCAACTTCCTGCGGTACCAGTTGCCCCAACCGCTCAACCTCTGATGAACCCTGCAAGCTCCAATTTGCCTCTGAAGTGGCCCCAGCAGCAGACACCTGATCCCGCTTCAGCAACTGTTCCAGAAAATAGATCCTGGTAGATACCAGCCAAAGACTCCAGGCTCACCAACACCCATTCCTCATCCTCTACTCTAAATGACTGGGACAAGCAGGTCTTGCCACATCTCCCCGGTGCTGCGCGATCTACCCTGGCTTCCTATTAGGTGGTGGATCACCTTCAAAGTCTGTTTATTGACTTTTAAAGCCCTACATGATTAGGGTCCAGCTTATCTGAAAGATCTCCTGGTTTCTTACTGCCTGGGCCGAGTACTCCGCTTGGCCGATGAGGGGTTGCTAAAGATTTCAAGAGTGAGTCTAAATTCATCAGGTTGCAGAGCTTTCTGTTATGCTGCTCCCACTCTTTTGAATTTTCTACCCCGTCAGTTGCTGCTGTGCACCTCCATAGAGGAGTTTAAGAGGGATTTAAAAACGTATTTGTATCAGTCTGCCTTTTTAGATCATCGATTGTGATGTATTATTCTGAGATTGAAGTTTTTATCTGTGTTTTATTTGTGTTTTATAATGTTTGTACAGTGCCTTGAAACTTGAAAGGTGCTTTAGAAATAAATATATTATTATTATTAGTATTAAATCTTCAGGTGAGTGCCAAAGTTCTTAAGCGGGCTTCTCCAAAGCTGAGAAGCAGTGTAAAAGATGCTGAAGCACAAACTCTCAATGACACTCCTCCAAACGTCCCTGACTAAAAATAAAACCTACACTCTTACACTGACTCACTAAAATGACCTGCCTAACACTAAAAAGCTAGTGCTAAACTAAATAAACAATTTAAAATTACTCAGATAGAACAAACGTTCTGAGTAGAAAACGCTCTTAAAAATATTCAAAAGCGTTTGCAGCACAAACAGTTGATCGAGCCCAAGCAAGAAAACACAGCCAACATAGCCGCATTGCTAACTGCTGCTCACAGTCCTGAGACTGAAAGGTAGGGAGGCTGATTCCACAGAGCTAGATATAGTGGAAGAGATCTGTCAAGTAATAATAATAATAATAATAATAATAATAATAAATGTATTTATATTGCACAATATCAATAAATATCAGAGCGCTGTACAATTTCTAAAAACACTACTCAAATACAGTAAATACTGCAGTTAAACAATACACAGATAAATAAAACAATTAAAAAATCAAGTATGCAGTTGCACATATTAAAACTCAGGAAAAGCACATAAAAATAGGTATGTTTTTAGAGCGGTTTTAAAGCTCTCCACTGTCTGGCACTCTTGAACCCTACGAGGTAGAGAATTCTACAGAAAGGGAGCTGCAAAAGCCTGCACTCCCAAGGTCTTCAATTGCAGCCTGGGAATCTCAAGCAATCCCTTGTTGGTTGAGCGGAGCAGTCTGAGGGTGTAGTAGGGACTCAGAAGCACTTGCAGGTAACTCAAACCCAAACCGTGTAGGGATCTAAAAGTCAGCAAGTCAACTTTAAAGGTGATCCGCCACTGAACAGGTAGCCAGTGCAGAGCACACAGCACAGGTGATGTATGACTGGATTGTGTTGCCCAGACAATAACCTGGCCATAGCATTCTGCACTAGCTGCAAGTGACGGATATCAACCCTGGAAGCCCTAGGTATAGGGACTTACAAGGTGCAAGGTCACAAATGCATGGACCAAGGTTGAAAGAAAAAAGATGTTTTTTTGCACTTATCTCCTGTTGTGGGCTGCAGAGAGTTGGAGTAATCTGATGTTCCATCTAGTCTGTGGGGAAACTGTTGGCTCCAGCTGAGTATACTGCATTAATTGAACTATGCTGCTCTATGTGTCTATGTGCCTGATTTGGAGATGCAATTTGTGACTGTGAGCATCGAGCTCTGAAAGTGACTCTTGTGGAACTGATTTTAGATGTTCTGGACTAATGGCCCTGTTTTAACAGGAGTGTATGTTGCTGTGTATTATTTCGTAGCTGGACTATGGGGATACTTTGGGAAACTGCTGTTTCGTCCTGTTCTGCTACTTATTTCCTGCCCTAAGTGCCTTTGTTTGAAACCTGTCTGTGTATTCTCAGCTCACTATTCTCTCCTGAGCCTGGTTCACCTGTGTGACATTTGCTTTGCTTCCCCTAAATTTCTTGCCACAGCCCCTCCTTCCTGATTGGCTGTGGAGGGAAGTTTAAAAGTTAGCGCTGCTTAGACATGGTGGTGTCTACATGTCAGCTTGTATTGGGGAAGTGTGGGAAAGTGCTCCTGTAAAGGGAGTCAGTGGGAGAGTGGCAGACCTCTCTGAGCTCCCCTAAAAGGAAGAATATCATTTTTTGCACTTATCTCCCATTGTGAGGCTGTAGAGAGTTGGAGTAATCTGATGTTCCATCTAGTCTGTTGAGAAACTGTTGGCTCCAGCTGAGTATATTGCATTAATTGAACTATGCTTCTCTATATGTCTAAATGCCTGAATTGGAGACACAGTTTGTGAGTGTGAGCATCGAGCTCTGCAAAAGTGACTCTCATGGAACTGATTTTAGTTGTTCTGGACTAATGGCCCTGTTTTAACTGGAGTGCTTGTTACTGTATGTTGCTTCATAGCAGAACTGTGGGGCTAATTTGGGAAACTGCTGTTTCATCCTGTGCTGCTGCTTTTCTCCTACCCTAAGTGCCTTTGTTTAAAACCTGCCTGTGTATTCTCAGCTCACTAGTCTCTCCTGAGCCTGGTCCACCTGTGTGAAATTTGCTCCACTTTCCTAAATTTCTTGCCACAGCCCCTCCCTCCTGATTGGTGGTGGCAGCCTGATTGGCTGTGGAGGGAAGTTTAAAAGCTAGCACTGCTTAGATGCTGTGGTGTCTAAGCAGCGGCTTGTGGTGGGGAAGTGCGGGAAAGTGCTCCTGTAAAGGGAGTCGGCGGAGTATGGTGGAGATTGTGGCTGAGAGCATATAGTGTGTGTGAGTTACTACAGACCTTGGGAATGGAGGCTAAGTATGAGGCTATGGGTTGGGTTTTATTGTTAATGGGGATGGTGTGTGCTTGTGATGGGGTAAAGTTATTAGTGAGCACCAGATGATGCTTGTAGTTATAGTCCAAAGGACTTTGATATGTCATGTTGTTTAATGTATGATTGTGAAGTAAATGACCCTGGATTGTTACTTATTAATCAAAGGCATGCAATTGATGTTTGGGGGAAGGGGGAATTGGTATTTGGTATACGTAGTTATGGTGCAATGTTAGTTAAAAAATGTTTACAAGGAATTAGGTTGGCCATGTTACTGTTACAAGCGTGCAGAATAATGCACCTGGGAAACAAGAACCCAGGGGAAGAATATACAATGGGTGTGGAGGTAGTAACAACAACAAAAAAGGAAAGGGACCTGGGGGTAATCATATCAGATGACCTTAAGGTTAGTAAGCAATGTGAAATGGCAGTAGGGAGGGCTGGGGGTATACTGGGATGTATAGGGAGAGGCATCAGCAGCAGAAAACAGGAAGTTGTTATCCCTCTGTACAGACAGTTGGTGAGACCCCATCTGGAGTACTGTGTCCAGTTATGGAGACCCCATCTCTGCAAGGACATAGACAGGATAGAGGTAGGCCAGAGGAGAGCAACTAAAATGGTGCAGGGTCTGCAAGAGAAGCCGTATGAGGAGAGACTAAAGAAGCTTAATATGTATACCCTTGAGGAAAGAAGGGAGAGGGGGGACATGATAGAAACTTTTAAGTACCTCAGTGGAATCAACAAAGTCCAAGAGGGTAGCATCTTTCAGAAAAAGAGACTTGCAAGAACAAGGGGACACAATTTAAAGATAGAAGGAGGGCGGTTCGGGGCAATGTGAGGAAGTTTTATTTCACAGAGAGGGTAATGGATGCATGGAACAGCCTTTTTGAAGAGGTTGTGGGGTCTAAAACTGTGGGAGAATTCAAGAATGCATGGGACAGACATAAGGCAATTCTTGTGGGGGGGGTAGGAAGAAATAGGCTGTTGGTTAATGAGGATCTGCGGCCTATCCTGTAGGTAGGGAAATGGGCAGACTAGATGGGCCAGGAGGTCCTTATCTGCCATCAAAGTCCATGTTTCTATGTTTCTAAGCTGGGGATATGGAGAGTAATCCAGGACCTGATAATGTTAGTATTCCTGCTGCAGTTCCTGGGCCTGATCCAGCTTATGTGTGTGTTAATTCCCATGGGTTCAGGATTCTGCATATTAATATCAGGAGTCTTTTTCCCAAATTATCACAGTATATTGTTTCTATTTAAAAAATCACATCTGTTATCTGTGACAGAAACATGGTTTAAACCAGAAATTCCTGAACATTCTTGTGCTATAACTGGGTATCATATGTTGAGAGCTGAAAGGAAAGAAAAAGGGAAGGGGAGTTGCAATTTATTATAGGGATTTTTTGCATGTAGCTGTTGTTAATTGAAGTACTGGTGGTTCTTTTCAAACTGATTGGTTGTTAATTTGTATCTTGTTGGGTGGTGTTAAGCGTCTAAATGTTGGTTGTTTGTATATACCGCTAAGTTGTGGCCAGTCTGGGCTGAAGGAATTTTTAGATCTAACTGTTGCTAATTTTCAGCAACATGATTTTATTTGAGTGGGGGATATGAATCTAAATTGGAATTTAAAGTTAGATTTAGGGTTTGAATCTTTGTTGGCTTCTTAAGGCCTATATCAACATGTTGAGGAACCAACTCGGTCAAATTCTTTTTCACTGAATCATTCAGTGTTAGATTGGCTAGTAACTAATGGTAGAGATCATTTATCTGCATCTGGTGTTTTACCCAATGCAGTTAATGATCATATGGCTACTTTTGCTGCATTAAATTTTTGTTATTAAAAAGTACCACCTCGTGTAATACAGGCCCGCTTCTTTAAAAATGTAAATTTTGATCATCTTTATTCCCTGCCATCCCAGATTGATTGGTTCCATTTAGATAGTATCCTGGATATTGATCTTGCTTTAGATTATTGTTATAATCAATTGCTCCCAATTCAAGAATGTTTATTCCCTTTGAGGAAATTGAGAGTTATAGGTACCCCAGTCAGTGGTTTACTTCTTCAATTAAGTCCTTGATTAAAAAGTGAAATGTCCTGTGGAAACTTTATAAGATGGACCCATCAGTTCATTTGTTAAAGCAATATTGTTGTATTACTGTAGGAATGAGGTTTCAGAACTTGTACGTAAATCTAAAAAGGATTTTCTTAAACAAAATACAGTTTAATTGGACTGACTCAAAAAAATTGGGTGAAAATATAAATGCTGTGTGTTCCCCTCAATCTGACTCAACTGTTGGTAGTTTATTAGTTGATGATGTTAAGGTTACTAACCCAGTGGATATAGCTAACCTATTTAACCAGAACATTTCTGATTTATCTAAATTTAGAAGGGTGGGAAATCATATACAGTAGGTTGTGGGGAATTTCAGAGGGATCCCAACTTGACTGGTAAGCCTTTTTTCAACTTTAAGAAAATAACTGAGGAAGATATGTTGCAGTTATTACATGGCCGTCCTAATAAATATAGTGAGTGTGGGGGGGGGGTGGAAGATTTTTTTACATTTGGCAGTTCCATTTTTGGTTAAACCACTTAATTTTTCTTTACAGTTTTGTCAGTTTCCATCAGATTGGAAACTGGCAAGAGTGGTTCCAGTTCCTAAAAAAAAATCTAGCATCTTCATTGAATGATTTTAGGCCAATTTCAATTTTGAACCCTTTGAGCAAAATGTTGGAGAGAGTTGTGGCAGGTCAGATCAATAACTATCTTGATTTGAATGGGTTGCTCTTACCTTATCAGCATGGTTTTAGAAAAAAATTATAAGACTGGTATTGCCTTGGTTGGGTTCACAAATGCCACCCTTAGGGGCTTTGATAAAGACCATATGACTGGGGTGGTGTTTGTGGACCTAACCAAAGCTTTAGATTTATTAGAGCATGATTTAATTTGTCAAAGGTTAGGGATTTTTGGTTTTTCTGGATCTGCAGTGGCTTGGTTAAGAGATTATTTGGAAAATCATGTACAATTTGTTAGTGTTGGTTCTCATTTCTCTAAGTTGTCTTTGATTGATTGTGGTGTCCTTCAGGGGTCTATATTGGTCCCCTTGTTGTTTTCCCTGTTTGTAAATGAACTCTCTTCTATTAGTTTGAAATGTCAGTTTATCCTATATGCTGATGATTTGATAATTTATTGTCAGGGTAATTCTACTGAAGAAATATCTACAGTTTTAAGTTGTGATTTTGGGAGGGGTTGTTCTTGGTTTTTGGAGAATTCATTGTTTCTAAACTCAGTTAAAACGAAGTCTATGTGTTTTGGGATGAAGGGTATGTTAAGTTCAGATCCAATGTTAAAATTATTTGATCAAAATAGACAGGTTATTGAACAGGTTTTTCTTTTTAAATATCTTGGTGTTCTGTTAGATCCTAGTTTGTCATTTTCCTCCCATATCAGATCAGTCACCCATACAATAAATGAGAGACATGGTTTGCTAGATAAATTTAAGGATCATTTTTCCTTTGAGGTTAGGAAACCTATAGCAGTTGGTTCTTTGTTACCACTTTTTGATTATGTTGCTCATATTTATCTGGGGTTGGGTTGTAGGGAATTGCAACTTTTGAAGGTGTCTTACAATAATATTTGTCATTGTGTTTTGTGTTGTTAGATCCCCTCGGTTACATCATTGTCTATTGTATTCTAAATTAGGCAGGTTATCTCCGTTAGCAAGAATTGAATATTTTTTTGTTGTGTGATTTTTAAGTGTGTTTTTAGGGTCCAAGTTTCCTTTAAATGGTTTAATTAATGTTAGGAATGTTCCTTCTAGTTTGCATTCCTCTGGTGGTACTACTTTAGTTATTGAACTGTCCAAATTGAAATCAGTTCCTCATGTCTTGTCTATTTCTGCCCCCATTCATTGGAATGCCCTTCCCCTGTTTATTTGACAGGCTTCATCAATTGTTGTTTTTAAGAAAAAAACAATGGAACTTCTGTTGGTGAAGTATCAAAGTGTCTGTAATATTTAATGTGCTGTGTTATTGTTTTTTTGTTTGTTTTGTATTTTTTGTATTCCTGTTCTGGATTGAACCTGAAAAGGGGCCTTTGGTCCAGTGTCATTTACCCAGTTAATAAATGAAATAAAAAAAAAAAAGGTCACTGGACAGAACAAGGTGCTTAATCCGGGTAATATTCCTCAGATGGTAACAAGAGGACTTGACCACAGCTGAGACCTGTGAACGAAGTGTCAGACCATCATCAAATATCACCCAAGATTCCACACCTGTTCAGAGGTCAGCAGCTGGAAGCCCCAAGCCAAAGCTTGGATGGCTGCCCTGCCACTAACTACCCCCCCATCCAGTGGCCCGGATCCACCACTAACACCTCCTTCTTGTCAGGATTCAATCTCAGCCAACTGGAATTCATCCAACCTTGGATTTCAGTGCGTCAGTTAGAAAAGACTTCAAGCACACTGTCCTGGTCGAGCACAAAGACAGGTATAGCTGAGTATCATCTGCATAACAGTGAAAACACAGTCTGTACCAGCTTACAATGTCTCCTAATGGAAGCATAAATACCACAAACAACATGGGGGACAACATTGAACCCTGCAAGACCCCACAAGGCAGGGAATAGGCATCAGAGGAAAAATTCCCTGAGACCACCCACTGCAACCTGCCTGTGAGGAAGGAATGGAAACATCTGAGGATTGTACCAGACATGCAACAGATGAACAGCATGCAATCAAGAAGTACCTCATGGTCCATGGTGTCAAAAGCTGAAGAGAGATCCAGAAGGACCAAGATGGAGCAGCGCTTCTGGTCTCTAGCAATCAGGAGATCATTGAGTACCTGAACCAGAGCGGTCTCAGTACTATGTCTCTTATGGAAAGCAGACTGGAGAGGATCATAGATAGCATGGAAGGTAAGATGGTCCTCCAGCTGTTGGGCAACAACTTTCTCAATAACCTTCCCAATAAAGGGAAGGTTAGAGACCGGTCTGTAATTTGTAGGAGAATCTGTGTCGGGAGATGGTTTCTTGAGAAGGGGGATAACCACAACTTCTTTCAAAGAGCTGGGAAACTCCCCCAACTCCAGTGAACACCAGATTAACTCTGTAGAACTGGGCCAATCATGTCAACACACCCCATTAAGAGGCGGATGGGGCCTGGATCTAAAATACTGTAAGTTCGGTGCACAGTCCGGAGAAGCTGCATGATATCATCGATCACCAGTTGGTCAAAATCAGCCCAACAAAACAGAGGAGTTGTGGCCTTGCTTCGACCACCTGTAGCCCCCACTGGGCATGATAAGTGAATCTCCAACCTGATGTTGGCAACCTTATCAGCAAAGAAGTGAGCAAACTCATCACACTCCACTTGTGATAAAGCTTTCTGAACTCTGAGACAGGCTGGATCACACAGTCTATCCACATTTTGGAAGAGCTCAGCTGGTCAATTCTGTGCAGCAACAATCTCCATGGACAGGAATTCTGCCTTCTTATGGGAGATTGATAACTGATAGAGTCTATAATGTTCCATCAGTCTAAGCTTGTCAGTGACTAAGCTGGATATACACCAAGCATGCTCTAGCCTTCACCCTGCCCACTACATCCCCCTCAAAGTCCCATCAAACCATAGGGACCTGGGGTGGAGAGTGTGCTGGCGAATGCAGAATGGAGCAAGGGTATCCAGAGCTCTCTCCAAAGCTCAGTTAAAAGCCTGGAGTAGATTCTCCAGACCCCCACTTGCATCCAGAATTCCAAATAGGTCTAATACTGCTGAAAGACCATCAGGGGTCAAACCTCGTAAAGGGCGATATCGGACCATTTCCACAGGGGCAGGCCTATAAGGGGGTGCCAAGAAATTAAACTTAATGGTGTAGTGATTAGACCATCCGACAGGTTCCTCCACCAAACTGGAGGCCTCTAACCACAGGAGGAAAACCAGGTCCAATGAGTGACCATGATTCCTTGTAGAGGAAACAACCCATGTAAAGCCCAAGGAACTCATAAGTTGGAGGAAGTCTTGCCCAAACTGTGAGAGTTCACCATCAATCCAGGCAGTGAAGTCCACTAGTACCATCATCCTGGGGGACTCCAACACCATGTTGACAATGAAGTCCATGATTTCCTGCAAAAACTGATTCCCGCTACCTGGTGGATGGTAGACGAGAAACATTTTGCACCCCACACATGCGACTATGGTACACTCAAAGGATCCAGTGCCCTTAACTGACACATCAGTAAGACCCAACTCTGATTCAAAACAAATTGCTACACCCCCTCCCCTGTGATCCAACCTCATACAGTGTATCACTGAGAAACCATCTGGAATTGCTGACTCCAAAATGGGACCAGCATTTTCATCCAGTTAGGTCTCAGTGATGCATGCCAGATCAGATGAACCTACAAGGTCAGCTATAATGGCTGACATGTTTCTAATAGATCTGGCATTGCACAACACCATGCAGATCAGGTGAGAAACCGGCACAGTTCGAGGTACTAACCCATTTGACATGTTGCTCTTGGTCAAGTCCCTGAATTTTCCGTGATTCTGCTGCCACAGCTGACCACAGAATTAGCCATGGAATTTGCGGCCACCCGCAGAAATTGCTGTCACCCACTGAATTCAAGGCAGATCGCAGAATTAGTGCCTGATCACCACAGAAGTTACAGCAGACCACTGAACTCTCCATCAAATTATCTCTCCCCACCAGGGATTCAAGTGATCTCCCTTAGGGTTTTATTGACCGAGACTTAGACAAAATGACAAGCATCTGGAAAGAAATAATAATAAAAAACTCCCTCTGTACATATTTATCCTGCATTGCAAGCCTTTACTGCTTCTGTACACATAGACTGAATGAGCCAGATGAATTGATTTTATGTTGAAGCCTCGTTCCTCGTAACCTCAATCAGCAGCATATTTTCTTTATGATGGAAGCTCCTGAAAAGATCACAGACAGTACTGACAAGTGGCAAACTGCCATTTGTAAGTGGAAAAAAAAAGAAAAATCTGAAATGAAGCACATGTTCCCTAGCTGCATACACCCGTCTAATATTGTTCTCCACTCAGCCCTTGACTTCACTGACAGTGCTCGTGTCTTGTAAGAGCATATCTAAAGTAAATAAATTACTGAAAGCACTCAGGAAAAAAGTGAATAAAAATTATGGTAAGCACTTGATAATGTCATCTGGCACAAACAGACATACATACACACACTTTAGTACCCAACTAGGTAAACTCCCATGCTTTAATATGATCTATGCAGGCTTTATATTTACAGTGGCTGTGATGCTTCTGTTCTTGCAGAGCCATGGAGAGAAATGGAGGGACTCAAATCAGTGCATCATGATTCCTGGACATAGCACTAAGCGTGGTATTACCTAAATAAATAAATGCAGAACTTTGCTCCACATGCAGAAACAATCACATCCCCTCCTAGCTGGGACAGTGGCTGACTCTGCACTGATGATTGAGGACAAATGCATGTAATAAAGTGCCTAACTATGCTGACTTTTATGTCTAATATTCCAACCTGTGCAGACTGAATAATATTATGAATGCAGCCGCAAGCGGGAAATGGTTCATTCCGTCTGCCTGAATCACTCCGTTACTCTCCAGGGCTCAGTCGAGCTGCTGCACAGAGACAAAATAAATTAAATACAGCCTAACACAACTCAAAGTCTATTTTGTGAGCAGGCTTTTGTGCCAGATTTACAATAGGGAGATATTTGTTTTTTGCCTCCCAATATCAGGACTGGGCCACGGAAAGACAGTAGTGGCTCTGGTAGTTAAGCTTTAATCAAGAACAGTTGTGGGGCTCCCTGGAGGGCACAGACATTGTTTATTATTTCTTGAAACCAGGCAACCATGGAGTCCATTGTAGAAGTAGTGTGCATTGTCTAAGAAATTCGTAACTCACCACAGATGAAATGGGTGCTTCTGAGCATCTGTGCATTTTTCCTGTATTTACCCACCCCAGATGCAGTTCATGAGATGGCTGGAGGAGTCAAGACACAGACAGCTGCCTGCCCCCACCCCCAAATAACGTCACAAACAAAAAGGATTACAGCAATCCAAAAGCTGTTTGTCTGCTGAGCCCTGCAGGGCAAGTCCAAGAAGATAAATAAAGCTCTATATAAATGAAAGTTGGGGGTAGCAGGGGAAACAAAATCACAAGACTATATTAATTAAAAAAATCAAAGCCACCTATCCCCCCATGAGTCCTTGGAGACATGCTTCTTTTCCCTTAATAGTAGCAGATCGCTGCAGCCGGCAGATAGACCTGACAGTGCCGTGTATCCAAAAGCTGCAACAGACTTTGAGAAAATTAAAAAAAAGTAAAAGCAGCAAGCTCAAAAAATATACAGTACAGTTCCACATATGGTAGAAAGTCTTACTGCCATAGTTGATGTGCGGGGGTGGGGTGGGTATCTAGAAGTGAATAAATGGTCAGACATATATTGTACGGTTGTACACTACCACTCAATCGCAGGATGAAACAATGTTACTCGCTTTCCGATCCCTACTCATCTGATTGGTGGCGATTTAATTTCTATGTATTTTAAATTGCAAAGTTTGTCAAAATAAAATTAAGGGTATAAAGGTATAGCTGCAAAGTGATCTGAATATGATAGCCATATTAATTCTTTTTGTGTGCCTGGTCCATGCAGTGGTCAGAGCCCCATACAGTAAATAAATAAATACATAAATGCTGTGCTCCGGGCATTGAAACACATGTCTGGCATTCAGTTCAGAGTAGTCCAGCAGTCAGTTCACTTCAGAATTCAGCTCGAGGCACTGAAAGAACTCAGTAGATGTGTGGGTGTTTTTTCTAGGGAAGGGGCTGTAGTTTAAAATGGTGGAGATTTATGCAAGATAATGGAAAAAGGTTTGGATTCGTTTAGGTACAACCTGAGAGTATTTTGTATGAATATGGAGCCCTGACAGTGCACAATTAAGTGTAAACAAGATGTAACAATTTTATCTTTTTTCTGGTTCTGTACCCTAGTTTTTATGCCAAGCAAGTCCTTGTATTTATGTAAATAAATTCTTAATGAGGAGTGATAACTAATTATTCAAAATTCCAATAAGATTACTAAAAATATGACATTTTAATATACTTGAATGAGATCTACTGAAGATTATTATTGTGTAACATTAATTTAGAAATTAACTAGTTTCATTAACTGATTGATGCTCACTGATAAGGTTTGGTATTGGCTTGTTTTTAGTCTGTTTATGCTTATGATTTGTAAAACACAGAAACATAACATAGAATTTGACAGCAGATAAGGACCGTTTGGCCCACCCAGTCTGCCCATTTCCCTACCTATTGGATAAGCTGCAGATCCTAGTTAACCAGCAGCCTACTTCTTTCTACCCCCACCCCCTAGAATTGCCTTATGGCTGTCCCATGCATGCTTGAATTCAACCACTGTTTTTGACTCCATAACCTCCTCCAGAAGGCCTTTCCATGCATTCACAACCCTCTCTGTAAAAAAATACTTTCTTACATTACCTCTGAGCCACCCCCCATCTTCAAATTGTGCCCCCTTGTTCTTGCACACCTCTTTTTTTGAAAAACGTTTGGTATTGCTCTTTTGTTAGTCTGTTTATGTTTGTGATTTATGAAAACTGTTGGTCAAACAATAAATTAATTGATAAACAACATACAAACAAGCATTTCCTCTCCTAGCCTCTGGGTGACATCCCTTTTACATTTGTTTAATAAAATGCTCCTGTCTGTCTGTCTATCTATCTATCTATCTATCTATCTATCTATCTATCTATCTATCTATCTGCTGACAGAATCTATCTATCTATCTATCTATCTATCTATCTATCTATCTATCTATCTATCTATCTATCTATCTATCTACCTACCTACCTTTTTATCTATTATCTAACTATCTTATATCTGTCTGTCTCTGCATGAACCAATGTGACAACCCTGATATATTAAACATATGTTTATATACATAAAAAGATGTATGAATACAATAAACTGTTTACGCATGTGTGTGTGTGTGTGTGTGTGTGTTGTGTTCTAGGAAATGCATTATTAATTATAAATATATAATTTCTGGTGACCATAAATATCAACCGGATTACTGGTGTTTTAAAAATGCATATCAACCAGTTTTCAGGTTATTATACTCCAAAGGCAATAATAACCTGAAATCCGGTTGATATAGTTCCCTAAGAACCAAAGATTTTTAAACTGGTGAATTCCACTGTTTCAAATATGATATTTTCAACTGTATTTTACTCATCTAAAGTTCAATTCCTTAAAAATAAAACTGCACTCTAGCAAAAAAAAAAAGTATTTTTCTTTCAAGCTACTAGAAATACAGTATAAACCTCCACTCCAGCAATTATAAAAAATAAAGGATAGATAAGTATGACGTTATGGATTCGTTCAAGAGGTTCATGGGTCATCACACACCTCAGCTGTGTGAAAAAAAATCCATAACACACACTTAATATCCATTATTTTCTGTTATTTATTATGTGGCATGCATGTCCCATTCATCACCTGAGGAAATGTGAAGATGGTGTATAGTGCAATTGTCATTTTTAATGGCATCCTCTCACTGTACAAGTAAAACAGTTAAAACAAAGAAAACACACACACGGTTTGTGAAAATAATTTATTAGTGGCTGAATAATCACTAGCATTATCATCACAAAAGAACTTGTTCAGAAAAGATTGTGATCTTTGAAATGTTTGATTATTTTTCTAAAGTCATCATTAACTTTGAAGGTACATAAACCTGACTATCTCATTTATAATATACTGTAACTGTACATTGCTCATGGGTCAGTGTCCCTATGGTGAAAAATTATAATAAAAGATTAATTCAGCATTCTGAGTCCTGCCTCACACTCAACTCATGTTCCAGAACTAAGGGGTCTTAGTTATAGACTCAGCAATGAATCTCAAGTTCCATCCCTAGCACTAAGAATATTATGTATTAAATACATACATTACGTAATTAATTAAAAAGAGGAGTGAGGGGCTCAGGTACTTACCTGTAGGTGGCTACACAGGATGGCAAAGCATTCCTTTTATATATATATATAAACAATGACAGACACAAACCTCACTGACTGTCTGAGGCTGTATCCAGTTGCTGGGTAAAATTTTTTTTAAATAACTAAAAGGAAAATAATCTCCATGGTCTGGCTACATAGTTAATGGGTGAATAAAAAAAAGACAAAAAAAAAATATTACAGTGGAAAAAAAAAAAAAATTATACAAATTAGGATAAAAAGCGTACCTACCGCAGAATTGCTGCAGAAATGAGTGTCTAGTGCCACAGAAGTTCTGTGTCAAATGGGAACCCTGCCACAGAACTTTGCTCCAAAGTGCCGCAGAAAAATTTGGGCCATGCCCTTGGCTATGGGCACTAAACAAGGAGGCCTTCATTCCATGCACCATTTCACCTCAGGGCATCTTCGGTTCCCCACAGCCCCAATTGGGCCACTCAGCTCAGCCCCCCTCCCTGGTCCCCTCCTTCTCCTCTTCCCCAGTATTCCAACAGTTGGGCAGTGGCCATAAACCACTGTAGACAAGCGGGGCAGGAGAAGGGGTGGAGGTCCAGAAGCTCAGCGGGGAAGTAGCGCCTGACAGAGATAGCTCTCATCAAACACATCCTGCCTAATTAAAGCAGAACTAATTAAGCCAAACCAGACAATTAAGGATCCTTACAGCTCACAGTAATAAACAAAATAAAATAACTAAATCAGAAAAGGAAAAGGGAATAGACTGGGACTGTCACTCTCAATCACTAAAAAGAAAATACACAATTCACAAATTGAGCCTAGAACAAACAAAATAAAAATCAGGATTAGGGAGGGTCTCTCACAACCTCCCTTCTAAAATAAAGAGAAGAGACTGGGAATCTCACTCCCAGACAATCATAAAAATCTGTCTAAACAAATCCCAAAACAAAATATAATCCAAAATATCTAGGAGGTTCTCTCACTACCTCCCTTCAATTATAACAGCCAGAGTCAGGTCGATGGAGAGTTCTCATATAACCCCCAATACAAATAGAATCAAAATAAGCAGAGTACAAAAAAAGGGGGCTGAATAACCACCAGTTCAAAAATTCAGGCTACCTAGAAAATTTCTTGTACAATCCAAGACACAGCAAATCTTCCTAGAACATCCAGGCATGAAGTAGGAGGAGAAAAGTCAGCTGACACAGCCCAATCTTTGGCCAAAGTCAGTGAGCAAAATTGGAAATCCTGAAGTGGGGGGGGGGGGGACAGGCTGCACGGCCCCTGGAGTGCCCTAGACAACACAGATGGCCGAGCTGTCCTCCAGTTTAGTATAATCTGAAAGGTTAGAGTCAAGAGGAGTTGAGGGTGCTTCCTATTGCACCAGTGTTGTTGCAATTTACCCTATTTAGAGTCATGTCAGATACTGATGCTCTGTTACTCTGACCCATGAAAGATTTAATGTGGCTCCAAAAACTATGAGTGTCACTTTCAGATGCTTGGAGTAGCTGCCTGCAATAGGTACTTTTTGCTGGTCATATAGCTTGTTTGCATTCTTTCCTTATTCTTCTGTACTTTACTCAGTCTGTAGTAGACTTAGAAAGTTTGGCTTTAGCCCAGTATTTATCCTCCTTCTAAAGGTAGCTAGAAGGTCACTATGCACCCATCTGGTCACTGAACCTCTGATTCTTCATTTCTTATGGGGGGCATGCTTATCTTGTAGGGACTGGAGAGAAGTTAAGAAGTTAAAAGCTTTCTCTAGGTCAGATGTCTAGTGAAGTGGAGCCCAATCCATATGGTAGAGATCTGTGGTTAAGGTACCAATGTCCAGTGTGGAGAAATCTCTAAAAATAATTTCCTTGGGTGGGGGTATGCACCCTCCAGATGCAGAAAACTGGTAAGTGTTCAGCAGAGCACCTGCAGCCAGTACATGCTCGTCTCTGTTAGTGATGATCCAGTCTATCAGAGAGTGGTGACTGCTGACCAGCGATATCCTTGTTGGGCAGGAGACCAGCTGTGTTAGGTGGAGCTTCACTAGCTCAGCATTAATCTTGCCTGAGTCTTTCCCCAGCCAATCTAGATTGAAGATACCCAGGAGGAGAAGTTCATTTTTACCCCTCAGAAACACGAGGCAGTTTATGACAGTCATTTAAGTCACTCTTTGTAGGATTATAAACACAAAAAATATTAAATTTTTTCAAGTTCCCAAGGATGAGAACCACATGCAGGGATTCACAGGCATATAGGGTTTCAGCAGGGAGTTGTGTGAGTTCAAGATTTTTCTTAAAATAGGCAGCAACACCACCCCCCTCTTAGCAGTAGGGCACTCAGTTCTGAGAAGCATATAAACTTTTAAAACACACAAGAGTCAAGTATATTTGGCTTTTGCCAGGTCTCAGTTAGACCTAGCAAGTCAAGAGAGCAATATGATACCCAAATTTCCAATTCAGCAATGTTTGCTATGAGGCTGTGTACACACATATGGGCAGTTTTAAGACCCTTTGTAGAGAACCACTGGAGAAAGGTTGTGTGACTGGCCACATGGGGGGGGAAGCAGGGTTAAATTCAATATCACTAGCTAGGATATGAAGGTCGTTGTGACCTAACAAATACTACTGCTTTAAGTTATGGGTGAAATGCAGCACAGGCTTCCCAACTCCAGTGTACCTCAACCCTGGCATGGAAGGAGCGCTATCTCCTGGGAATTGAGGGACTGATGCCCTCTATTTAGGTACAGGAACAGTATCGCCAGCCCACCACTGCAGCGGTTAGATTTCCGCTTTTGTCATTGTCAACCCGGGTTCGGGAATGGACCCAGGTCTCTAGAGGGGTGACCAGGGGGAGAAGGATAGAGCGTCCTAAGGATTGCTTTCCTTCTCCCAGGGGAGGGTGAGGAAGTGCCTGGTGCGAGACGGATCCCTGGCAGAGGCCATGAGTCACGCAGCTACCGGTGGATGTCATTGCATGTCCCCACCTCCCGGAGGAAAAAAACAAGGAAAATGGAGGGGTAGTTCCTCCATCTATATGAATCCTTCCCCAGGTTTCAATTAACCACCGTTGCTGCACTCTCTACTAGTTACTGGTTCCGTGGAACTGGAATTGGGGGAACCAGTGCCACAGCCCCACCCTCCGGGGGGGCAAGCTGGGGGAGTGCCTGGGAGTATGTGGGAAATTGATTGTTGGTGGGAGCCCAGGGGTCATAACCAGGGCAGAGCTTGATGTAGGACCTGCTGGGAAAAAGAGGATAAAATAAAAAAATTAAAAAAAGATACAGGAACAGTGCAGAAATATACAGTATAGTAAGAATAAACACAGTACAGGCTTTCCTCCCACATGCCTACACAAATGTACTTCAACCCTTGACCTTAAGATAGGTACTGTATCACCCTCACCTGGTGTGAGAAAGCCTGCCTGAGATCCATGCTTCTTCTCAGATCCAGGTAAAATGGTGCCTGTATACAATGTTGATTTCTACATACACTGTTCCATCAATGTACCTCAGCCATGACATGGAGGAACCTTTTTTTTCTAGGATATGAAGGATAAAAGGCATCTGTTTATCCACATGACCAGATACAGTGTAGACAGGCACTGTGCAGACTTCCTTATACACATAGTTCACATTGTGAAGATTTCCCAAAACACTACTCCATCAATGTGCCTCAAGCCTGACCTGACCACCTAAGCCATTTAAACTTCTTGTAAGGAGTACTGTCTTTTAGTCCTAATTTGAAATATGGCTTGGTCATAGGATATTTTATTTTAGAACCACTTTGACCCCTCCCTAGTGAGACAGGGTCTTGCTAAAATTAATTTTAGCACTCTGACACCCTGGTGCACAGCAAAAGGGTGCCGGGAATTTTTTTAATGTTTTCTGTGGGGGCTGCACCCCCTCACCCTCCCCCATGGGAGGCTTCACCCTCATGCACCCCCTACTAAAGGTTTCTCAACTCCAGGGGTTGTATGTTGGAGTGGTTGAAAACATAAAAAAAAAGGTTTGGGCCAGGTGCAACAAAAAGTACCAGTGCCCAGTACCCTGCCGACCAATGTCAGCAACCCACCCACCACGCCACGGGGTTGGCTCAGCAACCCATCATGGCACCGCCCCTCACTACCCCCCCTTGCTGTGCATGCCCACTCCCACCCCCGTGCATGTACATATAGCAACATCTTGTTGCTATAGTCACCCACCCCTCCCATCCGGCTGCCCTACCCTCCCATAGCTATCCCTGAAATGTGCTGGGGAGCAGGTCGCCGTTATTGTAGGCACCCATTCCCGAGCACTCTTATACCAGTATACCCTTTTTTTGCATTGAATCTTACCTGTCACCCTCTAAACCATTCCTCCAATTTACGTAGGTCCCACCTCATTTTTGTACCCCTCCCAAAGTGTCCACCCTGTTGCAGATTTTAGTGTCATCTGCAAAGAGGCACACCTTCCCTTCCAGCCTCTCTACAATGTCACTTATGAAGACATTAAACATGACTGGCCCCAAAACTGATCCTCGTGGCACACTGCTGATCACTCTCCTTTTCTCAGATTGAGCTCCGTTTATCATCACCCTCTGTCTTCTATCACTCAACCAGTTCCTGACCCAGATTACCACCTTGTGACCCACTCCAAGGCTGCCATGTGTGTTCACAAGTCTTTGATGTGCAGCAATATCAAAGACCTTACTGAAATCCAGGTAGGCCACATGCACCACTTCCCTGATTTTATTCCCTAGTCATCCAATCAAAGAAATCAATTAGATTTGTTTGACATGACCTTCCCACGGTGAATCCATGCTGTCTTGGATCATTGCTCTTCTGCATTCAAGGTGTTCTACAATCCTTTCTTTAAATAGTGATTCCATAATGTTCCTGTCTATTGACATGAGGCTGAATGGGTTATAGTTTCCAACGTCCTCCATACTCACACTTTTGTGAAGAGGGACTACATCTGCCCTTCTGCAGTCCTGTGGAACCACTCCCATATCGGGTGATTCATTAAACAGGGCTGTCAGTGGTGCTGCTACCACTTCCCATAGTTCCCTTAATATTCTAGGATGTATCTCATCCAGTCCCATTGCCTTGTCCAATTTTAGTTTTGTGACTTCTTTTTGGACTCTTTCTTCTGTAAATGGAAGAGAGACTGTACCCTGATTGTACAGTCTGAGAGGGATGTCAACATAGGGAAGTTTATGTACCTGATCAAGGTCACACAGTGAGTTATGTGCTGCAGTGAGATTTCAAAGCTGTAGGCTGCTGCTTTGTAGTTCAGCACAAAACAACATCAGGAAACAGGCCACTCTTCCTTCCCTCTAATGAGCAGCTAAATTAATTTAAAGCATTTACTAAGTCACAAAAATAGGACTAATCTGGTATGAGGACAAAATAAAATAGTAAGCATTAGAGACTATGTCATTCTGTCATTAGTCATAATTATGTTTCTGTGAGACTCCTATGCAATATCCTGTTTTTTTTTTTTTTTTACTTTCAGAGACTTCCAGTCACCCACACCGAAACAAGTGTCTATGATACCACACCATGCATAAGGACAAAATGTATTCTGGTGCTGACAATATGTCGTTGTCACCAAACCATTATGAGCATAAGTTGGGACACTTGAAGCAAAGACCTCTGGAACCTGCAGTTACATCAATAGCCTAAACAAACACACATATATATATATGATATTAAAGAGAAAGCAGTAAAAAATCCAGTGGAGATAACAAAGCAATGTAAAAAATATTTGTATTCCTTATTCAAATCCAATCACAAACTTAGTCTCCTGCCCCTGTACATTACCAGGAATGCCAACAGAATAAGTATAAGTAAGCAATAAGACACGAGGGGGTGTACATTAGACATTTCTGATGCACGGTCAGGGGCATAATAAGGCACGAGGCCGCAGGCTGAGTGCGTTTAGCCCCTGACCATGCATTAGAAATGTCTAATGCACACCCCCGGAGTGTCTTATTGCACTTATAAAATGGGTAACTGTACTTACATGTTTATAAAAACATAGTCTATACATTTTTTGACATTTAAATAACTTTATTTAATAAATATCCTTCCACTGCATAAATTAGTTCATAGATGTGCATGTGACAGAGGAAAAAATAAATAATGATAAGGTATTTAAGTAGGTAATAGGTAGTTTTAACAGTCTTTTGCAGATGCCAGGAAATGTCAGTTCATCAGGGTTCATTATGATGAGCTGCTTGGAGAGTTCTCAGTTGGCTGAATAGGTGCTGGAGGACTGGGATGCATAGCTATAGTGAGAGAGATAGAAATGGAGCACTTAGAAATCAGTAAAAACATAGAAAACAGTAGAGCAGTAATGCTGTAAGATTTACTTACTTGCTTCATGGTTAATGAAGTTTATTGTGCCATTAAATGTGCAGTTCATCAGGCTGAAAGCTCCATGAGTATTACTAGAAGATTGGACGGCAGGTGGCACTGTGAATGCAGGCTGCTTTGTGATGTCTGTATTTCCGGCAACAGGAGAGGGAATTTCTTTATGTTCCTCATTTTTTGGTGCCAGTATCCTGCTCCAATGTTTTTGGTCGTCCGTTGATGGGGCCCAGTACGATCGCAGGCTAGCCTCGCTTCTATGTCCCATAACGGACATAATTTCCCTGTTTTCGAGCCCTGCATCTGACATTAGCTGAATGGCAGTAGCTGTTACGCTATGGTTGGTGTAGCGGTTCACCAGTGCAGTTTCCTTACAAATTTGTGCCATCATCGTGGATAAGAAGTTTACCCCCATTGTTTCTTTTGTATACCAGGTCATACTTGTATTCAAGAAATGTTGGGGCAAACGTTTTGGGTGGCAGTAGAAAGAAGGAGCATCAGGAGGCAGTTTTTCGATATATATTCGGAGGCTGGAGACAGGGCAGAGAGGAGATCCCGGAATTTCGTACATACACCCACCGTATGTTTCTTTGTTGATTTCATTGGGGTTGCAGTGGTTTTTTGTATGCTTGTTGTATGACACCGTGACATACTCAAGTCCGGATTCATCTTTCTTTATAACTATGCTGTCTACTTTCATTTGTCGCAGTCCCTCTCTACTGCGCCTGGTCATATAGAGCTGGATGTCCAGCCAGACTTTGCGGACCAGACCAGGCGCGGTGTTCGGTGAGAGGACTGATGAATTCCTTATTAAATCAAGGTCTGTTTTAGTGATTGCACCATGATGTTTGGATGTGTCTTTTTGATTTTTCCTATAACATTTCATTATTGCCACAAATACTGTGTTGCTTGATTTAAATAGAGGGTCACTGATAATATTAATATTTCGGCCAACTGCCAGTGAGTTTAAGTGTCTGTTTAAAGCCGCGTGGATGCCGGTGAAACTACTGAGGGCATTCTCTGAACCCGTGGAAGTGCGTATCTCAGCATAAAAACATCTGAAAATGTTATTTAATTCTTCTACAGGGGTTGCCTTCCAATCTAGAGCCCAGGCTGTAGTGTTACAGTGTTAGTTTCATTTATGTTCTCTTGTATGCTGTCTATTTCTGTTGCTGACAGGTTGGCATATCTTTTACTCACTGTGTTTGTAAGTTCAGTCAGTTCTGCTATTGGTGGCTGGTTTTCAGAGTCTTGTTCTGCTGAAAATCTGTTTTCCATTTCTTTGATTAAGTTTACATTAAAGTTCACTGAAAGATTGGTGTTCATGGCTAGTGAGATGACAGAAGTCAGCTGAGGGAAAAAAATGGCTGCTATTTGAAATGTCAACATTCCAAATGAGCATTTATATGAATAGGGACTTATTGCCTACCTAGTGACTTGCTCTTGTTTTTACCTGTGCATTAGATGGATCTAATGCACAGGTAATGACCAATCAAATGTCCCTGTTTTTTTCTTCCATTTTATAAATGCAGACAACATACTACAAAAAATTCAGAATATGGAAATATGAAAATCAGAGTCCAATGTTTCCACAAAAAGGCTGAAATTAAATATTGGGATAATCCATAACCAAGCACCGTCTCAAAATATATGTTTTTAAATTAATAAATACAGGTTCCAGGTAAAATTTTATTTTATTGTTTTATTTATTTATTAAAAATATCAGAATTACAGTCCTTTGAGTCATAGACTTGTTTCCAAAGGCTCCTCATCTAGTAATTCTAGAATTACTACTTAAAGATTTAAGTTAGCCACATATCTAACAGTGATTTCAGAATAGAGAGCAGCAGTGATTCACAAAGTTATAATCATGTACCCTAAATGTAATATGTCTCTATGAAAACATGATTCAATTCTTGGACAATACCTCATAGACTTAATTTTTTGTTATGCCTTTGCAAAACATCTGCCACTGTACCACATTTGGCAGTCATTGAAAAATGTCCCCCCAGCTATTCATCCATGTATTATAAACAGTAGAAACCAAGCCAGCCAAACCATATGAAGATTCATCACTGTAAGTCTTCCGTCTTCTGTATTATGAGACCTGACTAACACCTAAAATCCTGGATGCCTCTATCCAAATCCAAGGTTATATGGTCTTCAGGCAGAATAGATGCACTAAGAGAGGTGGTAGGTGTGCAGTCTATCTAAGGGACACCCTGTGGGGTCTTGTCCTACTACTGCCTAGCTCTGGAGAAAATATGCAAACAATTGCCATCAAGATGCTCTAGGTGCACATAATAAAACAATCATTATACTGTCTGTATATATCACACCCAGGCTAGCAGTCTCGGGTTTTGATTCTCTCCTAGACTGCCTGAACAGCCTTAGACTAAACTCTAAGATCATCCTGTTAGGCAATTCAGTATTAATTGGCTCTCCCCTGATGCTAGCCCCTACAAGGATGCTATCTTTGTAGCTCACTTCTTCCAAATCACTGAAGCACCTACTCAAACTAACTATAGAACTGGCACCAATACCTTGTTGGATTGAGTTCTCAAAAGCTGCCCTGACTATATATTAGATGTCTCTGTCTTACCCAGTGCCCTTAGTGATCACTCTCCTGTCCTAAGCAGTTGGGCTAATAAATTTACCAAGCCCCCAGCAAGAACAATCACATGCAGGGTCCTCACCCATGGGCACCTTCAGCTAATGAAATCAGACCTTTGTCACCTGGACTGGATGCAGATACTCATGGCCCAAGATGTCATCACTACACTTGAGCAATTCATCTCAAAATTCAAAACAGTGTGTGACAAGCATGCTCCTTTTAAGAAATGAAAAATAGAAGGCCATAGTAATCCCTGGATCTCATCTGATCTTATTAATATGCTGAAGCTGAAGGACCAACTTTGGAGCAAGACTTGCTCCACAAATGTTCGTTCTGACATCCAGAAATACAAAAAAAGCAAGGAACAACTGTATCAGAGCAATCTCCAAAGCAAAATCCCTCTACTACAAAGAAGCCCTCACTAAAACATGGAATGATGGATGAAACTTCTGGAGTAACCTCAAGGAAGTCACTGGGAAAGATTCCAGATCAGTCCCCTCTGTGCTCATTATCAATGGCACTCCTTCTATTGATCCCCATACCATTGCAAACTCCTTCAGTACTGCATTTACTGATCTCAGCAGTGTCCTCCCTCCCAATTTTTTCAGCCCCTGCACTTCTAGAGTAAACCTGGGGAAATCAGAACAGCCAACATTACTATGCACATAGCAAGGAAATATCTGCACAAGGTGTTAGGGAAGACTAGGTACAGTGGAGATTCCCTTGACCTTAAATTTGTCACCCTTACCCTAGATGAAATCCTTGCACACTAACCCACATAATAAATATATCACTTCAGTACACACAGTTCCCTCAAAAGTGTTACAAAAGATAATTACAAGGCCTTTTTTGCCTATGTTAAATCACTTTAAAAAAAAAACAGAACCATGTGGGTCCCCATAATGTGGAAAATAAGACTGTTTCATCAGATATAGAAATGGCTTTTATTTTCACTAAATATTTTTGTCAAATCTATGGAATAAAGTCACTCAGTAATTAAGATGCTTCAGGTCCAATTGTCAATCTAATACAGTTTGAATTATCTGATATCAGACAGCATATCCATAACTTGAAACCCAACACATCCCCAGGCCCTGATAAAATCTCAGCTAATATGTTACAAACAATGATTGATTATATAATTCTTCCCTTAAAAATATTATTTAAATAATCAATAAGGACTGGTGAGATACCTAATGATTGAAAACTGGCACATGTTGTGCCAATTTCCAAAATAGGAGATAAGGCCAGTGTAAAAAACTACAGAGTTTTTAGTCTGACTTGTGTTATTTGCAAAATATTGGAAGGTTTGAAAAAGGATAAATTACATTCCTCTCTTGATCTAAAGGATACAGATCAGCATGGCTTTAAGAGTGGCAGGAGCTGCACTACAAACCTGCTGTGTTTTTATGAAAATGTTAGTAAAGCTTTGCATAGAGGGTTGCCATGTGATGTCATCTTTCTTGATTTTAGTAGAGCCTTTAATTTAACACCAAATGGGGCAATTATAGAAAAACATAGATTACTGAAGGCAGATCTACTTTCAACAAATTGGATTGCTAAGTGGCTAAATAACAGGATGCAGAGGGTTCAGATAAATGGACAATTGTCAGATAACGGAAAGTGACAAGTGATGTGCCGCAGGGTTTGGTACTCAGACCAATATTATTTCAGATATTCATGTCTGATCTAACTAATAATTTAAACTGTTGGGCTACCTAATATGTGGATGATACAAAAATTGAAGGGCCTTGTGGTACTTTGGAGGAGATCGACTATATTCAGTAGGATCTTGACAGTGTTACAGAATGGGTCAACAAATGGTGTATGTCATTTAATAAGGACAAATGTAAGGTTATGTATCTAGGAAAAAACAATAAAATAGTCATCTGTACACTTTGTGGTAATATTTTAAACCATTGTTCAACTGAGAAGGACCTGGGATACTACATATCTGATAATCTAGGTAGAGATAAACAAACCCAGGCTGCAATCAAAAAATGCAATAACATTATTTGGTCAATAAAAAGAAACATAACTACTAGAAAAAGTTCTGTAATGATGCCTCTACATTGAGCATATGTCTGTCCACAACTAGAATATGCATCCCAAATCTGGTTTCCCTCAAAGAAACATGAAAGATACAAATTAGAACAGATACAAAGGAAATGTACTAAGTGCATAGAGTGTATGGAAGGATTAGATTATAATTAAAGATTAAAAAAGTGAAACTAATGTCCATAGAAAAGAGAAGGCTAAGGTCAGATCTTCTTTTCATGTATAATTTTATGCAGGTTCACACCTTGTTAAGTTACCTTGGGATAGAGTTCAAACAAGATAGAAATAACAGAAGAGGACACCCGCTACAAATTCAAGGTAAAAGGTTTCGCACCAATAAAAAGAAGTTTTTTTATACATCAAGAATTGTTAATCCATGAAAAGTGCTTCCTGAAGATAAAATTATAAGTAAGAATAAATTAATTTTTAAGTCTAAACTAGACCAGTACTTATTGAATGGAACAATTTCAAAATATTATTAAATGATCATTCGGAGCACACATGGGCTGTGCCTACTAGCTCCAAGTCTACCTTAGTATGCAAAAGTAGAAATCTGTCACTGTGACACCTATTTTCAAGGGAAGTGATCATTTCCATCAGGATAACTACAGACCCATCTCCATCCTACCTCCACTCTCGAAGGCCCTGGAGCATATAGCAGTGGACCAGTAGGTCAAATACCTAGAAAAATATAACTTACAATGCACACAGCAGCAGCGCAGGTTTAGGACTGGACATAGGACTACCTCACAACTTACATGAGTTTATGGGGTTTATCCATAATGCCTTAGACCAAGGTCACCTCATTGGTGCAACTTTCGTTGACTTGACCAAAGCATTCAACACAGTTAATCATGCCCTCTTGCTAGACCAGCTCACTCACACCAGTCTCTCATGTGATGCTGTCACCTGGTTTAAATCGTACCTACATGACCGGGCACAACAAGTAAAGATTGGTAATGTTCTTTCAGACATCAGTACAGTCCATTCTGGTGTCCCACAAGGGTCCATACTGGGTCCCCTCTTGTTCAGTGTCTTCCTGAATAACCTCCACAAAGCCTGTCAGTGCCGAACTCTGTTGTATGCAGATGACGCTTTCCTCTTCACCTGTGATCCACAACCCTGGGCCATGTAGATTCAACTTCAACAACATTTTTCTGAAGTTGAACAGTGGTTCAGTAAACACAAACTTACTATGAACTACAAAAAGACCAAAATATGTTGTTTACCAACCCTCAAAGCAAGCATAGATCCTTCCCTCTCTCTATCACCAGTAGCGTGGGAACTAGCCTGAAACTGGTCCACCATTTTAAATACCTGGGGTTAATGCCGGACAGAATGTTGTCCTTTGAAAAACACATTGACAATATAGCTAAAGCCATCAACACTCGAATAGGACTGCTTCATAGGCATAAGCATTGCCTGACCTCAGAAGCTCTTAGTGTGGCCATTCACAGCTCTGTGGTCTCACTCATTGATTATGGACTTGCTATCTATATGGTAGCCTCAGACACTGCCCACCAATGCATCAAAGTGGCCCTAAACAAGGCATGCCAACTTCTAACAGGATTCTTAAGACAAGCCCACACCTGCAACCTCAATGCTCAGGTCAACTGGCTCCAATTCAAGAACAGACTCTTATACCAAATTTGTTTGTTAGCTAAAAAATCTTGCCTAGGCCTAGTCCCCCTTGGGGGGGGTCCAGTGGCTTCTCATCCCCTGCACCAGCCAACATTAAACCAGAAGCTCTGATAACCTGGTTTTCAAGACCACCTGGTGTAACACTTCCCTAGGACAAAGGTCCTTTGCCTACCGAGCTCCACTATGGTTCAACTCCTTAGCAGTCAGCATATCCTCTGCTCCCATATTGATCTCTTTAAAGTGAAAGCCAAGACAACACCTTTCTGCCACCTCTAGCTGTGACTGCTTCTACTAGCTCACTCTGCTGCCTTTAGCTGAGACTGACCCACTAACCCAGTCAGCTGTCACACTTACTCCCATGGCCCAGCCTCCCCTTTCATTTTGCCCACATTGCACTTCCTACCCTCCTCATCCTCCCTCAGACATTTACCATTCCTTTCTCTCCCCTCTCTGGTGGATTCCTCCTCCTCCTTCCACCTCTCCTTACCTATTCCCTGACATTTTCATCCTTGTTGAGACCTTTTGGGCTGACCCCTTCCCCTCTCTCTTTCCTATGCAATGTTGTTCACTGCAGTACTCACTCAACAAAGCCCCTGGGCTGCTCTCTACCTCCCTGCCTGTCCTGTCCTTGCTCCTTGCCTCACCTATTATGCTTGCAATATCAACATATCAAGTGTACAGCTAATATTTTCTCCTTTGTACTTCTCTGTTAGTGTTACTCATTCCTCATGTATTGCACTATTGCTTTATGACCTTGTTACTCCTGTACTGTCTACCTCATACCCATGACATGGAACCTTTGTAAAGAGCTTATAGCTCAAAGGTTGTAATCCAAGCTTAAATAATCAAATAAATAAAATGCAGACTGTGATACTTAACAGTTGAAGGGCATTTATTTTATTTATTATTTCATTTTTGTTGACTGGATAAGTGCATTTGACAGAGTCTGCCTATTTTCAGGCATGACCTGGGGAGGGGGATACAGATGAATGCCAACTGACCTTGAACTAGATTAAGCCACTGGTGGTATTTTTAGTGAATAGGGGTAAATTTGGCCATGGTATCGGGGAAATTCCCCCACTCTTTTCGAGAAGTGCCATGGGATCTTTAACATCTGTCTGAATTATCACCAGAACAGGCAGATGTGACCTCAGTTTAATGTCTCATCTGAAAGATGGCACCTCAGGAGTGCAGCACTCCCTTATGCTGCACTACAGTGCCAGCTTTGGAATTTAACCCAAGTGCCTGGTGTGGGGATAGAACCCACAGCCTTCTGATCTCCCGGCCTCAGAAGCAAGTGTGCTATCTGCTGAGCCACTGACACTGATAACTGGGTAAGTTAGTGCATCTGGACCTATTTGCTGCATATGCATCTCAATTGCTAAGGGGTCCTGACTATGTTCACCCCTCCTCAAGCCAAGCTAGCTACAGTATGTCTAGCAATAACATTGATGGGAAGATTATGCCATATTTTCAACAATAAGTTAACATTTTAAAAAAGACAGTGAAGTAGACTGAGAAGCGGCTTGTGCAGGTGAAACAACATACTAACCTATATATGTCCATGCTGTGTTTAGTAAGCCTAACCAGTGGGAGCAGAAGGGGAGAGTGATGCAAATCTAACATAGAATCGTTTAACCGATTTGTGATTTAAAGTTACATGATGGAAACGGGGCTTCCAGAACTGGACACCATATTCCAAATGAGGCCTCACCAGTGATCTGCACAGTGGCATTACCACCTCCTTCCTTCTGTTGGTAATACCTCTCCCATTGCACCCCAGCATTCTACTGGCTCTCCCCACAGCCTTGGTACATTATTTATCCACCTTTAGGTCATCCAATATGATTACCTCCAAATCCCTTTCCTGTTTGGTGACCATCAGTCCCCCCATAATCCTTCCCTGGATTCCTGCAATACAAATGCATGATTTTGTACTTTTTGCATCAAACTCGGCTACAACATTTTGGACCATTCCTCCAGTTTTCCTAGGTCCCTCCTCATGTTTTCCAGTCTTCCTGGATTGTCCATCCTGTTGCAGATCTTAGTGTCATTCACACACAGGCACACTTTCCCCTCTGCAATTTCATTTGTGAAGACATAAAATAGGACTGGGCCCAGGACTGATCCCTGTGGCACCCTGCTGGTCACACTCCTTTTCTTAGATTGAACACCACTTACCATGACTCTCCATCTTCTATCATTCAACCAGTTCCTAACTCAATTTACCACCTTGTGACCCACTCCCAGGCTGCCCAGCTTGTTCACAAGTCATTATGTGGAATGGTATCATAGGCCTTACTAAATGCAATTCATGTTGATGTTTAAGTCTATGAAACACCCTTATCAAGTTAATGGCATTTGCAGCCATAGTGACTCTGCCAGAATTTATTAGTTCATTGTTGTTTGTAAGCCTTAAAGAACTGTACTGAATTGCCAAGTCATTTTCCCAGTAGAAGCTGATTTTTAAATACTGTTTCAAATTCTGTTAATGTTCAAGCTATTTAATCTTTTTAGTTATCCCAGTGCAGGTTTCTGAGTTACATGCTGCTGGTAAGGACCATTTCAGAATTCTGAGAGGTAGTTTAAGTCCCTGTTGTGCTCTTTAATTGTTGGCATAATGATCTACTACTGAACTCTGTGGCTTACAGGGACATAAACCTCATCATACAGTTCTAAAATGGTACTTACTGACAACATGTAAATGAAAAGCATCCACTCTGATAACTAAAACCACTGCATAGCTTGAACAATGACAAAATTTGAAACAGTGCTTTAAAAACAGCTTCTACGGGGGAACAATGACTTGCACATTCAGTGTACTTAGCCTTAATGTTGTAATTTTATTCTAACTACAATATTGTCCAGTTTAATATATTCCCTCATTTTGCTTGTGTAGTGACATATTTACGGCTCCTGACCCCAAATGCCCTTTTCCTCAGCTCACAAGCAAACATGAAAAAAGAGATTGCACAAGTGCTGAACATTTATTCTGTGTCGGTTTTCAGTGAAGAACCTGGGGGCAAAAACGTTGCTAGTAGAGAGACAGTGTTAAGGGAGTGAGACTGAAAAAAGTAATTGAGTCATAACTATGACAGAGCTTATGACAAAATATTTATATATGGTAGATGTAAAGACAACAGGCTTTGACATGATTTACTCTGGTATGTATAATTCCCAACAGCTGAATATGATAATGTGATTACTCAAAAGCAAAAAGGTTTTTGTGGGCTTCTATGTGTAATCACACATACAGATCTGTTATTAGGTGAAAAAACAAAGTTGAAATACGTGGTGCTCCTTTTAGGGAAAAACTTATGAATCTGAGTATGTAAAGCCAAAGTATTTACACAAATTGAAGTGCACGCAAGAAACAGGCATCAGCTTTGTATAAAAATAAATTTTTATACTTGCTATCCCAACACACTGCAATAGAAACCGCATATTTGAAGACTGATGTTTAAACTTTTGATAAACAAATAAGTCATCCGTTTGGCACCAAATTCAAAATGAAGCTCATAACTTGTAAGTGTTCAAGTCTCTGTTCATTCAAACATGAGATGTACTCAAAGACGTTTTACTTAGCTTGATGTAGTTTGTAACAACCTTCTGGCTCAATTGCTTAATTCCAGGTGATATGAACAGAGTGTTCACCAAACCATTACAGGGAAGAAAGAACGCCAACAGCAAGAAATCACTCAATCGCCATTACTGCTTTCTTGTTGGCATTAAGGACATATACCTAGGTGGTGAAACCACTGATTATGAGCTGACATTTCCGATATGTGAAGTCTTCATCAGAGCTAATTCCATAGGTCAATAGCAATTTCCTTTATGTCGTGGTTACCATGGTAACAGTACACATAATACTATTAATTTATGTTTAACCATACTACTGCAAACATACAGATTTCATAATTCCATAGAACTAAAGTACAATTAAACTATAAGTGAGGTGAAAAAATATAAATCGTGAAAAGGTGTGGAAGAATTATTAAATTAAAAGCAACCTGGATGTCATCTGACTACTAAAGTGGCATTTTTACTAGTGAACATATTCTTTCTAACTTGACTGTATATTTTATTTGAAAATATTCCTCCTAACTTGGAGCATTTGTCTAGCAGCTGACATACAGCTTAGCAATCTTCATTCTTTATCAGTTTCAATCTGAGTCTTCCTATAACCAATCTGAAGACTCTCACAACTTCCAAATTAGAGCTGCATGTAATATTCACAACATCAAAGAATTCAAACATCCTAGAATGGGGAAAAATATAAAATAAAGGGATTCATAAATTGCAAGACACAAGGTGTTATTTACATGCTGACTTGTCCATGCTGTCTAGCATATATTGGACAAACAAAAACAGAGCTAAAATTACCTATCAGTGAGCATAAGACAGCAATCCAAGTGAGCAATGTGTCTTATGCAATGGCAAGCCATTACGAAGAACTACAACATGGATCTCCAGCTTCATTAAAATTTGTCTGACTAGAACATGTAATACTGCCACCAAGGGATGGAGATTTGAAGAAAACATTACGACACAGAGAAAGCTTTTGGATCCACAAGTTGGATACAATGTTTCCAAAAGGGCTAAACGAAGATCATGGACTAATCACCTTTAACGGTGTCTAATTATTGTCCATCTAACTAGGAGTATATTTTGTTTCAGGTTACATCTGTCAGACATCTACATATAATGTAGGGAATTTGGATTTAGTTAAAAATATTGGTTTAATAAAAAAAAAACAGAGAAGTAGAAATACAACTTTATACAAAAAAACATCATTTTTTGTATATGTGGAGATGTATTCTAGGTGAGAATAGCTGAACACTGATGCATAAAAAAGTTTTAAAATACTAGACCTTACATTTGAATAATTGGTGTGAGCTAATCACAGTATTAGTTACTTTGAGAATTGGGAGATGCATATAAAAGATTGTTAACCTTTTGCTGGTGTAATAAAAAAAACCCTAAGGTTAAGATATACATACATAAATATTAAGTGGTAAAATATTGAATGTCATTTTGTTCACTGGAGATTGGTGCATTTGCTCCTGAGCAGAGAACATGCAGATTATGGATCTTATGCCTCCAGATGTTTACCTTTTGTATTTGCCTGCATTAAAAAAATAATCTTGGAACATTATGTCTAATTCACTTTTTCCTGGTGTCTTACATGCAGCAAAGGGATCCTTGAATAATTTAGCATAATTTGTATGTGCTATTTTGGAAAGCATTACAAATAATAGATAAGCAAAACTTAATTACTAAAAATTAAGAGCTTTTTGCTTATACAGTGAAGGGCTAAATATAGCAAGCAATACATTGACATGGTAAAAATATTACATGTTTCAATGGCTGCAAAGGTTTTATTGCAGGTGCAACAATGCCAGGTTTAGAAACACCCACTCAAATGATAAGTGGTGAAAGTCTAACCAGTACACTGTCCATTAGAGAGTTTTGGCCATTAAACTCTGGTAGGTTTTAATGTGTGGGGTGAATATTGAAGCTTTATTTGTCCTTTTTGGATGAGCTCTCATCCACAGAACCTTGAACAGAGTACAGTGCTCCCTCGCTATAACGAATGAGTCAGAAGCCATGTCTTTCATTCGTTATAGCAGCATGTTCATTATACTGAGGAAGCATGTAAAAAAATAAATAAATACATTACCAGCAAGTAAAACACCAGTTTGATTTAGTAAATTCACTTTTATTCATTATTGAGTTTAGTTGTAATTAATTTAAAAAGTAAAACAATAATTAAATGCAGGTTCATTCGTAACTGTTAGCCGACGGTTTCATAAAACCGGTAATCTTAGATTGTTTACATTTTTTGCCGCAATGTCTCTCATATGCAATATTATGTTTCTCAGCTGCAATACCTTAATCGGATCACTGTCCTGTGACTGCAAATAGTGGAGCCCAGCTTCCATCCCCGGTATTGCCACTGCATAACTGGGTACTGTGACTTCTTCTGTGTCTTCATCCTCAGAGCGATCGTCACTCTGCTTGACTTGCTAAACCGCATTGACTATCTCAGAGTCTGCAATTGACTCTGACGTCTGCACCTCATCATCGGCGGACAGCCAGTCATCGATGGCTGAGGGATCTGGTGTGTCCAGCAAGCTCAACTCTGTTGCAAGAGCTGCTATCTCAGGTGTGTCATCTTCAGCATCTTCTTGGATGTTTTCAGGGTTGTTCTCTGAATGCTGTCCCCAGGGTGGCTTGCCAGCAGTGGGTAATGGTAGAGTGTGTAACTTTTCCCCACTCTTCTCCAGCAATAGTTACCATGTCTCTTAGGTTCAGGTTTTTTAAGAATGAACCCAGTACCCTCAGCAACCAAATCAGTAAGCAGTCACTTATGATAATGTTTTTTAACTGTTGCGATAATGCCACCATCTAGTGGATGAATTTTAGAGGTTGTATTCTTTGGGGAGGAAAAGCACTTTTATTCTCCCATCTCTTGACTTCATTTCTGATTCTGGGGGGTGAGCTAAGCACTGATCCAGCAACAGGAGTGCTTTGCCAGGAAGATTTTGTTGTTGTAAATTACTTTGGACCGATGATATAAATGACTCTGCAAACCACTTGCAGAAGTTGTCCGAAGTCATCCAAGCATTTTGACTATGCACATAGGTCACAGGCAAGGATGCCATCGAGACATGATGGAAACATCTTGGGCTGGCATACTTCCCTATACACAAGGGCAGCAGTTTGTAGGTTCCTGTTGCATTCATACAACATTCATTCATATCCTGTCCTTTTGCAAACCTGAACCCCTTGGATGCATTGATTTCATTCTTACTAGCCAGTGTCATGTCAGGGAGGCATCTCCAGAACAGGCCAGTCTCATCACAGTTGTACACCTGTTCTGGAGTGCGCCCACCCTTGGCCAAAATGTCTTGCAACTTTGGTAGAAATGCCTGGACTGTTGCATCATTACAAGACCTTGCTTCCCCTGTAATGCACACACAGTGAATTTCATGCCTCCACTGGAATTGCCATAGCCAGCCTGATGATGATTTTAAATTGTACTCCTTGCCATGAATATCTTTGGTGAACTGCTCTGCCTTGCTCTTCACAATAGAGCCGGACAACGGTACCCCATGACCGCGCTGCTGCTCAAACCAAAGCTGGATTGCTTGGTCAATATCGCCCTTGTCTGGATGCCTTAACTTTTTATGAGCCATTCCCTGGGTCTCTGAGCACTCATCAGCAAATTCTCGGAGGACATTCTCCTGCTTCTGCCAAGTACATATGGTGGATTTTGAATAGCCACTCTCAAAAGACAGCTTAGTCAAGCTTTCATCACCTTTAAGGCAGTCTAGAATTGCCAGCTTAATTTTGACTGTGTAGCAGGATTGCTTCATTTTGCATGGCATACAGCTGCAGGATGTTGGCACTGTTTTATGGGCAGTGTGTAATTGATAATTGCAAGTGAATTGCCGACGCACCTATCAATTAGAGAAACTGGATTGGGATCAATCACCCTGATTCGTAATAAGCGGGATTCCACTATAGCGAGGTTCATCACAGCGAGGGAGCACTGTATTAAGATTATGATGTGACCTGCAGCCCTAATTTGGAAGTTGTGAGAGTCTTCAGATTGGTTATAGGAAGACTCAAATGGAAACTGATTAAGAATGAGGATCACTATGCTGTATGTCTGCTGCTAGACAAATGCTCCAAGTTAGGAGGAATATTTTCAAATAAAATATACAGTCAAGTTAGAAAGACTATGTTCACTAGTAAAAATGCCACTTTAGTAGTCAGATGCCATCCAGGCTGTTTTTAATTTAATAATTCTTCCACACTTTTTCACGATTTAGATTTTTTCACCTCACTTATAGTTTAATTGTACTTTAGTTCTAAGGAATTATGAAATCTGTATATTTGCAGTAGTGTGGTTAAACATAAATTAATAATATTATGTGTACTGTTACCATGATAACCATGACATAAATGGAATTGCTATTGATCTATGGAATTAGCTCTGATGAAGACGTCACACATCAGAAATGTCAGCTCATAATCCGTGGTTTCACCATCTAGGTGTATGTCCTTAATGTCAACAAGAAAGCAGTAATGGCGATTGAGTGATTTCTTGCTGTTGGCGTTCTTTCTTCCCTGAAATGGTTTGGTGAACACTCTGTTCATATCGCATGGAATTAGGCAATTGAGCCAGAAGGTTGTTGCAAACTACATCAAGCTAAGCAAAATTTATTTGAGTGCATCTCATGTTTGAATGAACAGAGACTTGAACACTTACAAGTTACAAGCTTCATTTTGAATTTGGTGCCAACCGGACAACTTATTTGTTTATCAAAAGTTTAAACATCAATCTTCATATATGCGGTTTCTATTGCAGTGTGTTGGGATAGCAAGTATAAAAATATATTTTTCTACAAAGCTGATGCCTGTTTCTTGTGTGCACTTCAATTAGTATAAATGCCTTGGCTTTACAAACTCAAATTCATGTGATAATGTGATATTCCCTAATGTACTTGATAGATGCCCATGCACAGACATATTTCATGTTGCTTTTAACATTTGTAAAGCCTTTAATAAATCTTTTTAGAGCTACCCGCCATTGTAACCTATATAATGAAATGGGGGGGGGGCAATTTCTCAATGGACAATATCAACAGGATCTATCACAGATAGCCTAGAAAAATGTCCCCAATGTCTCAGTAATGTTACTGAGTTAACTCTTTGCAGCATTGCTCCTAAGCACTGAGAACATTCTATTGCTGTCTTGTTATGTTAAAAGTAAACAGAATCTGGTCAGATTCACAATGGCTGCTAATGCATTAGTGTGATAAGAGCTGTATTTAGTTCAAGGGTTTTATGAGGAAAGACATACTGAGCTAGTAACAGCTCATTTTCAAATGTGTCATGGGGAAAGGGGAAAGGGAAAAAGATAATATACAAAAATACAGAGTATAATGTTCATAGAAATGGAATAAATGTAACACAGATAAAGAGGACAATTATGTCTATGTATAAATTGATAAACAATAAGTTACCAAGCAAAAAGCTGTGGAACTGACCACACAACAGAAACAGTTATGAATTTATCAAAATAAAGACGGGGAATGACTGATGTGTGACTTAGTTGTGTTACTGGGATGTGAAACCTTCCACTGGTCAGGATGCATTCTCTTTCTATTTCCCAAAGTTTAGAATGCTCTCCCACTAACCATTCATTCCACCTCTCCCAAATTCTCTTTTTTTTCATGACCACATCACTACCTTCTGTGCATGACCTTGAGTCATAGCCTTTCCCTGCTCCTCAGTTTGCCCTTTTCTCTCTTTCTCAATGACCACACCACTTCCTCAGTTTACAATCTTCCCCTATTTCTCCTCCTCCTCCTCCTCTTCCTTGACCCTCCACCCACCTCACCAATCCTTCTCCCTCTCTTCTTCCTCCCTCACTTGTTTACACTTTCCCTTCTTCTCCCCTATCTGCACTCCTTCCTTCAGCACCCTATCCCCTGGTGCCCTCACCATTGACATTTACTATTGCTTGTGCCCATGGAGCACATTCCCCACCCTGTCCTTGTAAAATGTTTGCCTATAATTTTACCTTGTGAAAGGGTTAAGTTAAGACCTGTCCCATTTGTGTTGTGTAAGAGAGAATCTGAAGCAAGGATTTTGCTATCTCTATCTTTTCTGACTTTCTATTAGACTGGCAATCAAATCTTACCTCTGCCTGCTTTACTTTCTAATGTCTACCTTGCTTATGTTTGTATTGTAAGGCATATGTATGAAACTGGGTTCTCTGATGTGTAAACTAGGGACAGCTGAAATGATTGCAGAACAACTGTTACAGAGCATGGCCTCAGACTAATGTAATCACAATACTTTGGCCAGCTACTAGCTGTGTCACAATCTTATGTCTAGCAACCAACAACTACAAAAGCCTGTCTTACTGAGAAGATGGGTGTGGAGACAATGACTTGAAACTAGAGGAGACATGTTGATTTCATGTCTTGAACTGTCTTCTAATTTGCTGAATACGGACAAGAGATGCTGAAATCTTTTCTGAGTTATTTTTTTTCTTGTGATTTACAATACTAGAGCACCACTGGTGAATTTTCTACAATTTCTCCTGAACTGCTCATTGTTTCCTGACCTACAGAAGGCCTCCACTATATTTACTGTCAGAGGTACCTAGATTAGTTACATCTGGGTGTCATTCTGTGTCAGAAGCCATAGCACAACCAGAAGCCTCTCCACAAACCTGTTTAATAAACCTCTTTCATGTTCATTTTGTACTGTTTAACTGATATCTCTGCATGATGTTTTATTATGTAAGTTATTATTTTATGCTGTTCTTGCACCTCTTTTCCCCCTTCCCCAGGACAAATCTGGAAATAAGCCATGTTTCAGCTTAGTATTTCTTTCTTGGTGAAACTTTTGAAATAAATAAATAAATTAAATAAAGTTGAAGTCCCACATTTACACCACAATAGTAGAAAACAAACAAAACCATAAACATCAAAGTAATGCAATGAACAGTGTCTCTGATTCTGGACATACATCCCCCCCTTGAAAATGCACACCACACACACACACACACACACACAGCTGTTACAACAATTGTGCACACACATTGGGTGTGAGTGTCATTATCAAGATAGGGTAGCCACAATACTTCATTTTCAGTGAGGTCCTGTGTTTACACATTTTCAGTGTATTTAGTAGAGTTAGCAGAGGTAAAATGCAGAATACATTTTTTACTGGGGTCCTGCCTTTTTTTTAAGAAACTTCATCTTTATTCAAGAAGGATTGCCTTCTACAATCAGGAAAAGGAGCTCTGCTCAATTTAGATTTTCAAGGGTAGTTAGGCATTACACCTGCAAAATAAAATCCCACAGTTCCCTTCAGGCAAAAGACCCAAGCCGATTGTAAAATAATGAATAAAAAAATAACTCCATACACTGTTCAACTAGAAAGTTAATAAAAATCTTGAACAAGGAAAACATAACTTGGAAAAAAGTGTCTCCCTAATGATAATGAATAAAAAGAAAAGCCAGTAGTTCAGTGCACTCTACCCAAAGGGCAAGACAATAAAGCAACTTTGCTCTGTATAAAAAAAAAGTCAAGTGGGTATAAAACTCAAACTATCTAAAACCATATGAAGCTTACGAATGAGTGTGTGGGAGGGAACTCTGGCATGTAGAGCATATATGGCATGAAGGACACTCCATAACAGTGCTAGCATACCAATCAGCCTATAGAAGTATCCTGGCCCAAGTGCCTTCACAAACATACTGTCATACTGAGGCCAGGTAGACAGCAACGTTCTATCAGGTGGGGTCTCCCCGCTCCAGCCTCCCCTCCTCCCACTGTAGCCTTGGACACCATTTATGGAAATGGGACTCCTCTCTTAAGTGTAGTTTGTTTATGCAGGCTTCCATACTATATACATGTCTCATTCAGCAAGTCACTCTGAAACCTATAGACGTTCCAATTGGAGCCAATGTGTTACTGCCAGAAACACCAACACTAATTGGCACTTTTTTGAGGGTATCCGGACCACAGTAGGACAACCCAACACCCAATGGGTTTAGCTGTTAGGAATGTTATAGTGTGAGTTCTGTACAACCTTGTTTTGAATTGCTGCCCAAAAACCACTCAGTCTGGGACATGCCCTAAATATGTGCCAGTGAGAGTCTGCCTTTCCACAGGTGCTCCAACATGTCAGTATTAGCAAAAAGAAAATGCTGGGTAACTGTGGGCATTTGAAAGAACCTCACAAGGATTGTACAAAAAAATGTACATTACGTAGGGGAGGATGTGACCTTCCACCCATACCATAGGCAATGATTCCAGTCTTTATCAAGGACAGCTCAAGTTGCTTCCCTTTCCCAGGCCAATTTAACCCAGCTGAAGCAATATGTTTTCTCTTCCCCAAATCTCTTATATAAGTCTGAGATACACTTCACCTTGCCTCTCAGGGCCACCACCTAATAAATGAAGTCCTCCCAAGGGGTCAAAGGACATAAAGGCTGAACCTTATTATTTGTACGGTTAATGAAATGCCTCACTTGAAGATAGCTGTAGGAATCCTGAGATTGCAAATGGAATTTATCTTGCAGTGCTTGAAATGACAGACATGTGCCTTCTGCCATATACTGTGATAAACAGTTCAAACATTTAGATCCCAACTGAGCAAGCCCATATCTAGATACAGACTCAAAAAATCTGGGTAATAACATATAAGAGAAAATGGACCCAAGGAAAAAACAGGTGTCAACTTATGTTGAACCTGAAGTATAATTTTCAAAGTGTGTTTGACCCAAGGATTACTGGCATTTTTAATAGTCTAATAACATAGGGAGCAGCACCCACACCAGTACACTAACAACCAGGACACCAGAATCTGCAGTAATTGGTCCTTTATAAAACACAAACATGCAAATAAAACACTGCCAAGGTGGCTTGCAAAATGAACAAAACTGACTTTTCACCTGGCATGCTGCCAGGCTTTTTCAGAGTAATGTGACACAGTTTACAGGTGCTCAATTTATATTATACCATGGACCTCAGACAGTAACCAGTCAGATGGGCAGGATGGCACCTTACCTGCATTGTAAATTAACTGATAATCAACGCTAAAGGTGCCAGCCAGCCGCATCTTAAAAAAAAAATATCCAATGCCGAAATCACTGAACTCGGACCGCCATCTTGTTTCCCCACTAAGTGGAGAACATAAAACAGCAATTCTGTACATCAGGAAAACCAAACAAAATAAAAACACTGTTTTAATACTGAGTGGCTTATTAAGCATTGTACCAAATACTGCTTTTTTTTAAATAATAAAAGAGCAGTACTTGGTATAATCTCAATAAGCCACTCAGAGGATCTGGGTTATTGCAGGATTTACCATGCTGGTATGGATTTACCCACGATAACCCACACCCCCTAGTGGCTTATTGCTCAATTAAGATAAGGTGTGTCATATGTATTGTAATGACCAATTACCTCTCTTAAAGTGCTAAGTGCTAATCTTATCCATTAAGAAAGAGCAATTCACATTTTATGTGAATGAAATCCTTGACATGCATATTTTCTTTTCTTGGCACAACACACACACCATTTTATATGCAAGCAATAACACACAACATGGTGTGGGTTATCGCCTGATAAGAGCATGCCCAAAGGAGTACTAAGGCATGATGCACTTGCGCTGAGTGCCTTATGCACCTGGGCATGCTCTTATCAGGTGATAACCCACACCTCACAGTGTGTTATTGCACTTATAAAATGAGCCACTGGAAAAGAAGCTGATAAAAACATGGATATGTGTTCATAAAAAATAAAAAAAATTAAGAAATATGATTATGATTTGAAAAAATGAAAAAGTAGTCCCTCTTAATGGTTTGTAGTGGAGCTTTTTTATTAATATACTAGAAGAGACAGGTGTCCTTTTGCATTGTGCCCCCCCCACCCACACACACACATACACACAAAGGTAGGATTTAGTTTGTGTCCTTTTATTTTTGCTCTTACAACAGTTTTGGCCTGTATCTTTTATTTTGTGGTCGGCTTGACTGGGACTGAGCGTGTCCCTCAGCGGCCGCCATAAAGTTTTGTTTCTGTGTTTGCGAATTGCAGATCTTAAAATACAAAGTGGGAACATTGAAAAGAAATAATGTATAAATGGTCCAAAACAGAACACAATGGACACGGATCTGTTCAGTTCTAGACGAATGAGTAAGGGCTTTGATTTGAAAAAACATGTCTTGCCTGCATGTGCAGCACTGATTTACTGGCACTGAATTTAAACTGCATTTTGGGAAACAGTAGTGCTTTGAAGTCTGTGTTACGGACTGGCTTTTATTGCAGCTTCCATGCAAATGACATGAAGATGTTTGGGGGGGGGTGATGGAGTCTCGAGAGTGAAGAAATGGTTAATTTTTCCACTGCACAGAGTTTTCAGCAATGGGAGGAGCTACAGCTGGGGACAGGGGAGAAGGAATGGCTATTCAGAAAAAGAAAATAAGTGGTGAAAATAATTAAACATTTGGGTGTTATGCTGCTGCGAGTGCCGTTCTGCTGGACTGGTGTGATGGAAAGTGTTTCAGCATTTGAATGTGGAGCTGAATGCCACTGTCTCGTTTATTACTGTGCTGCTGTGAATGTCATTGTGTTGGCCTGTTGCCAATTTAGTGAGCTCTGTCAGTCAGCGTTTCTGTTTATCCTTGGCAGAGCTCACTGATTTGCTGCTGTCATGGGGCATCTTGGTGGACAGTAGTCCTGGTTGGCTACTATATCATCTGATAAGAACATGGCTCAGATGATGCAGTAGCCAATTAGATACTTGGATTTTTTAAGCCCATTTTATAAACCACATTATTGTGCATTTCATGTATTAATCATTCAGTGCTTATGCTTTAAGCACATTGGAGAATGTATATCTTAGTGTTTGCCTTAATTTATTTTACAATCAAAAATACATATGTGTGTATAAGCACAGTTTAATATGGTATACCCCTGCCTCCCTATATATGGGGATCAGGGTTAACTTTCTGTATGATATTGTAGTGCAAGGCACCAAAAACGTACACTTACTAACTGCACAGTAGGCAAAATACTCCACTCCTGCTCAATATCAAATGTATATAAAAAAATAGTCAAACCATTTACATCTATGTTGACTGTTGATGTGAATATTTTAACATCTATATTTCTTCAGGAAAGCAGACAAGTTGATACTATCATTGAGCCCTTATTGAGGTGTGTACCTAGCTTGAATATCCAATAGAGAAAGTTATACCATACAGAAAGTTAGCCCTGATCCCCATATCTAGGGAGGCAGGGTATGCCACATTAAACTGTGCTTATACACATGTATATATGTTTGACTGTAAATTAAATTAAGGCAAAAACTAAGATATAAATTCTGTAATGTGCTTAAAGCATAAGCACTGAATAATTAATATATGAAATGCTCAATAATGTGGTATAAAAAATTGTGTGTGTTTTATTGTGCCAAGGCAAGGAAATATGCATGTCAAGGGTTACAGTCATATAAAATGTGAATTGCTCATTCTTAATGGATAAAATTATCCCTTAGCACTTTAAAAGAGGTGATTGGTCATTGCAAGCCAAATAACATACCATATGTTAATATAAATTGAGCACCTGTACACTGTGTCAAATTACTCTGAAGAAGTCTGGCAGCATTCCATGTAAAACAACAGTTTAGTTTATTTTGTATGCCACCTTGGCAGTGTTTTATTTGCACATTTGTATTTTATAAAGGACCAGTTGCTGCAGATTCTTATGTCCTGGTTTACTGGTGCGGGTACTGCTCCCTACATTGTTAAACTGCTGAATTTTGCTTGAAACAGCACCACACATTCTTCCTGGTGCTCCATTTATTTTGTCTTCTGTTATGACATTCTTAATGTGGTCTGGGGTGATATGAAACAGAGCCAATGTGAATAAGGGCTGTCCACCACACTCAGAATCTTCTATATCATACCACCTAGAGAAGTGTTGTTTAGCCCAGGTGCTGACCACAGTTAATTTCACAACCAAATAGTAACACTTAAAATCTGTTAAAAAAAAAGTCCCTCTTTGTCCCAAGGGAGTGTTTGAATACAATATCTATACAAGCTTTTCTCCTCACTCAAACAAACTGGAGGATTTCTTTATGAAGCAGCATCCAATATGACATTGGGATTGGTAATAGCAATTCACTGAAAAGGAAGAGGAATCAGGGCAGACTTGTTTTAACTATCTCCATATGCATGGCTACAGAGAATGGGAGCAGTGCCCACCTCACAAGATCCTGCTGCACCAACCCCCACACGTAGTAGTATTTTCAGACTGTGTTTGCTGCTATTTGCCTGTTTTTCAATGGAGTTTCACCTGCACCTTAATCAAGGTCCTCATTATTCCCTGATTCTGCAGCCACAGAAATTTTTCTGGAATTTAATGCAAATTACAGACAAGCCATGGGATATTATCCCATGGTTTACATGAACTGCATAATATTATTCCATGGTTTACAGGAACTGTAGAATATTATTCTGTCATTTACATGCACTGCGGAAAATTATTCCTCAGTTTATATGAACTGAGGAATATTATTCCACAGTTTATATAGTTTCATAGTGGTTTACATGCTCAAGAAGCAGAAGCCTTTTGTGAGCTTTCCACCCAAGGGTGGGATATTAGTTCAATAGTATTCTAGTTTTTCTTTTACCCATATGCATATCAAGTTGTTTTATGAAATGTTTCATAGTTTTGCTCCCAACTATTGTACATGGAAGTATATTCCATGGTTTCATAACACACGGGAAGAACCACTGACTCTTTTTTTGAGTTCTGCAAGTTTCACCCTTTAATTTGAAACTATGGACTTGATTTTCAATGTCCAGACACAAGCTGTAACAATGGCTGCATGTGCCGAGTGCGGGTGCATCCAGGATCCTGTACCTGATATTCTATTCCACAGGGTCCCATTGCCAAAGTCCAGTGGCTAGCAGCAATGGTAGTGCTGTGCCAAATGGATGGCACACCCACCCAGAATAGCATAAAGGCAGCGGGGTGTCTGCGGCACCCACAGATGGGCAAGATGCTGGCTAGATCGCCGCACCCCATGCCACTATGTCTCCCCATCCCCTAACAAGATTCGACAACTGACACAGCCCTTCTCACCCCACTACAGCCACTGCATGAACTGTCAGTGGGCATACTGTATATTGTATATGATGCGCACACTGACAATTCATTTGGCTGCCAGCTGTGGTGGGGTGAGGAGGGCTGTGCCAGTCACCGAATCTGGGGTATGGATGGGGGGGTTTGGGGTTATGGGCAGTATGTGCCAAGTGTGGGAGCACCAGGGCACCAGAGAGAGTACATCCAGCACATGGACAGTCGGGGTGGGAAGGGGGGACTACTGGATCACCAGGGAGCACCCATCATGGATGGATTGGGGAAGGCCTCACAGTGGCATATACCGGACAACCCTCCCAGGAGATGTCTAAGTACTGTTAGACCAGCCCTTCACTGGTCTAATGGTGCTTGGCACTTAGTTCCTAGGGAGGTCTCTGAAAATCAGGATTAGAGGGCAGCGGCACTCTGGGTCTGACACAAGCTCCTAGTGCCATGCCACAGCCACTTTCATGGTGCAAGGTGGGCACTAGCACACTTTGGCACAGGCGGCCTGCTAGGTGACACTGGCTGCCTTTGAAATTGCACTTGGCGCAGCCCTTGGCACATGGTGCATCTTGCATCAGACCTGTTCAATGCAGGCACATTGCGTCAGCCTCAGGCCTTTGAAAATCCATCACAATGTATTCTGGTTTGAACTGTGGAGCAATTTTTTCAAGACCCAAGGTTTCCTTTAGGAGGGGTTCTCTCAAAGCTTTGCATGTTAGACACAGGTCTCCATAGAGTTGCCCATACTCCATGGAGTAGAGGTAAAATTTTTCCAACCTTTCTCCATATTCAATATTTTTCATTCTGCTTTTCTTTTTAGTTATTTTTCTTTGAACTCCTTGTATCAATTTTTTTCCTTTTATTGTGTTAGGTGCACACAAGGGGGAGCAGTAATCAATATGTGGTCTCACGAGTCCTGTATATAGTGGGAGTATAACACTGGGTTGTCTACTCTTTAAGTGCCTTACGATATACCTATGATATTTTGGCAATTTTTTACTTTGCTAGTGTGTGTCAAAATTCATTTTATTGTCAATGGTGACTCCTTAAGTCCTTTTCATTAATGGTTTCTTCTAATATGACATTATTTAACTTTTACTTATATTTCAGGTTATTGTGGCCCACATGCATGACTCTACACTTATTTTCATTAAATACCATTTTACTATCAAGTGCCCAGGTTTCCAATAAATACAGTTCTCTTTGGTAATTTTCTCCGCTGCATCAAGGTTATTAATTATACATCGTAATTTTTGGTCATCAGCATATTTTGCCATCCTGATCTCGAGTGATGACTGCACTGATGAAATCAAGATGTTGAATAAAGCTGGGCCCAAGATAAAACCTTGAAGGACCCTTCTTGTGACTGCACCCCAGGAAGAGGAATGTCCTTTAATAATAGCACATTGACAGAGGTTGTGTAGCCATGAATTGACAACCCCGTTTATGACAGTAGAGTGAAATTTGAGTTGATTCATGTGATTTGTCAGAACTTGGCAGGAGACTTTGTTGAATGCTTTGGTGAAGTCAACAAATATTATGTCCACTGATAGATCTGCATCTAGAGATGAACTTACAATTTCAAAGGAACTTAACAGATTGGTAATACAGGACCTGCCAGGGAACAAGCCGTGTTGTGTGACATCCTGTAAGTTATTATGGTTGATGTGCTTGGTTGCTCAGAAGAAGCCAGAAGAGGAAGGAAACATATTCAATTCAGTGCTTTACAGTAACGGTAATTGCTATTTTTCTTTTAAACTTAGTTGTGGGCTTTTAGCGATAATGTAATTTCTTTGCTGTCTTTACTTAGAATTGTTTTTGGGCTATTGAAAATTTAAAACATAGTGGTGGTGTATTTCTTTGCTGTCTTGCTGTCTTTAAAGGAAAACTACACCCACAACTTAAAAAAATATATGTTGTGCAGAGTGTTTTAATTTGTATGTGAAGTTCTAGTGTTTCCTTCCCTCTGGCTGGTATTAGGAGTTTTCCCAATTAGCCTGCTAGCTTTATACTAGTTTACTGACCCTGGAGATCTTCATCCCTGATAGCATAATTGTATTTCTTAGTTCCCACAGTGCATCTTGTCTCATGTGACTGTGATATAAGAGAGACCCAAATATTCAGCACACACACATGCCAAACAAACTAAATATATTGGAAGCTTTACAAGCTGCACAAAAATTACCAGCAGCAAAGTTTTTCAGGACAGTAAAACCTTTAGGATGAGGGTGGTCACCAAGCTGAATTCTACAGATTTTAAAATATAGCCATCTATATTGTTGTGAACTGATTGTAATGCAATGCTTTCTGCTGGATTTATGGGCTCTGCTACATCACCATCACATGAAACGAGGTGTATTTTAGGACAAAGAAATACAGTTGAGCTATTTGATATGGAGATCTCCAGGGATCGTAAAACTACCATAAAGCTAGCAGGCTAATTTAGGAAAAAACTCCTAATACCAGTCAGAGGGAAGGAAACACTAGAACTTCACATACAAAGTAAAACACTCTGCACAACATATATTTTTTCAAAATTTAGGTGTAGTTTTCCTTTAATTGCTGCAAATTTTCACCCCCCCTTCCCCCAACTCTTAATTATATGCCCTGTTAAATCTGATTGACAGGAGCCAAACACAGGGGATAGTAAGTGGTGTGGAGTCGGAGGGGCATAAGGGGGAAGAAGCCCACCCTCAGCACAAGTGTTTGGACTCATTTATTTATTAATTGGTTTCTTTTCTTTTTTTTTTAAAGAAAAGTATCTGAGGATCAGTGGCAGAATTTTTAGGACAGTAAATTAATAAAAAGGGAATTAGGAGAGCTTCAGTAGCAGACAAATAGTGGAATAGCAGAATAATTGCAGTATAATGTGGGGAGTGGTGCAATGCAGTGGCTGTGGGGCAGCCATATTCAGGCAGATCTTCTGGACACTGAGGTGCTGCCCTATCTGCATGCATCTCTCTAGACTGTGGGATGAGGTAGCCAGACTCAAAGCAGAAGTAAACTGGGTCAGGAGTACCATCACCCCTATCCAGAGACCACCCAGTACAATGCAACTGCCTCAAAGGATACTGAGAACGAGGAGCAATTGGATGACAGTGGGCTCAGGGAGGGTTAGAGCATCCAGGCAGAGGCACATCCCAGATCCAATTCCACTCAAGAACTCATATGCCACACTGGCAAATGGGGACAACCAAATAGAGATACCCAGAGAAGTGGAAGGAAAGGACGTGGAGGTTAGCCAAGGAGGTGACCTCAGTGAGGAGAGCAGTGGACCCCAGAGAAGAAGGAAGTGAATCCTGGTGGGGGACTCCATCATAAGAGGGATACAGCTAGGAACACAGGAGGAGCAGGACAGGGAGGTGAGGTGCCTACCAGGTGCCACGGCATGGAGGGATGGAAGGAAGATCCTGGGGATCACTGGGAAGGCAAGATGGGAGGGTGAGCTGGATGTCATTATCCACCTAGGTACTAATGACCTGGCAAATGGGGAGCCAAAGGAAGTTCAGGAAGAGTTTAGGAGATTGGAGAGGGGTCTCAAGCAAGTAGCTACTTCTGTCATTTTCTCAGAAGTACTACCTGCGAGAGGCAAGGGAGAGCATAGGGATGCATGCACCAGGAACTTTAACTCATGGTTGAAGAACTGGTGCTGTGAGGAAGGGTTTGGATTCACTGGTGACTGGGGACCCAACTGGAGGGATGGAGGTTTGTTCAAGCCTGACAGCCTGCATCTATGCTGGAGGGGAATCCAAGCACTCAATAATAAGCTTAAATGCTACATTGACAAGTATTTAAACTAGCAAAGGGGGGTGGCAGGCCAGCAAGGAGGGTACCTACCTGCTCACCCTCCACAGCTAGCAGTGGAACCAGTGAAGTGGAGGAGTGGCTATCTCTACAAAGCAGTGTACGAAAGATGGAGATTAGCGCCCAAGAGGTGGATAGGCAGAAAAGGGGCAACATTCAGCAGAAGGGAAGACAGCAAGGAGAACCAGGGATAAAGGACAACCAAGGCATGGGCTGGAGTAGAACAGTGAAACAGTCTTGGGAGGTCAGATCATGGAAAACCATGTGTGTCAATGCCAGGAGCCTTAGCAACAAGATGGAAGATATGGAGGCTGTCATGGTGCAGTCAGACCTGGACATTGTGGCCATCACTGAAACCTGGTGTAATGATAACCATGACTGGGAGATGGCCATACCTGGCTACAACATATTCAGAAGAGACAGGGCAGGTAGGCAGGGAGGAGAAGTGGTACTGTATATAAAAAATGACATAAGGGCCACAGAGATCCAGAAGGAACAAAATGGGGGAGAGATACTGTGGGTTAAGCTGGAAAGGAAAATGGAGCCAGCCATCTGCACAGGTGTGGTCTATAGACCACCAGCCCAGGAGGAAGAAACAGATAGGGAGCTGATGCTAGCCATCCAAAGGATGGCAGACAAGGGTGAGGTAGTACTGGTTGGAGACTTCAATTTTCCAGATGTGAACTGAAGCATCCCAGCAGCAGCATCAACTAGGAGCAGATTTATCCTGGACTCCATTCAGGGTGCCTTCCTCAAGCAACTGGTCATGGAACCAACTCAGCAGAAGGCAGTACTGGACCTTGTGCTCACAAACAGGGATGGTGTGATGGGGGTAACAGTGGGGGAGCACCTGGGGAACAGTGACCACCAGTCATTGTGGTTTGAAATCACAGGAAGAGCAGAACCAAACCACACAAAAACACGTATACTGGATTTTAGGGGGGCAGATTTTGGGAAAATGGGGAGATACTTGAAAGAGGCATTAAGGGGAATGGGGCATGAATCGGGGTTGAGGAACAGTGGGCAGTATTTAAAATGGGGTTACAAGAGCAACAGAATTATGCATTAAGCAGGTTAGCAAGAGGAAAAGGAAGAGGATACAATTATGGTTTTCCAAAGAGGTAGCAAAGAAAGTGAAAGCCAAAAAGATTGCATTCAGGCAATATAAAAAGACACAGGCAGAAGGGGATAGGGAGAAGTACCAGGAGAAGCAAAGGGAGGCAGAGAGGTCAGTAAGGGAAGCCAAAGCTCAGACAGAAGAACACATTGCAAAATCAGTGGGTAGAGGGGACAAAACCTTTTACAGGTACATAAGTGAAAAAAAAGGGAAAGGGTGGGATAGTGAGACTGAAGGGGGAGGATGGAGGCCACGTGGAGGATGACAACAGTAAAGCTGACATATTGAACAGGTATTTTTGCTCAGTCTTTACTGAGTAAGAGGAGGATAATGGGTCTGAAGGGAGTACAAGGTGTTAGAATGGTGCAGAAATGGACACAAGTCCCTTTACATGAGAAAGGGTCCTGAAGGAACTGGAAGTAATAAGAGTTGATAAAGCAATGGGGCCAGATGGGGTGCACCCCAGGGTCCTTAAAGAACTAAAAGAGGTGGTGGCTGAACTTCTGGCTATCCTGTTTAGCCCATCACTGAAAACAGGGGAGGCACCCAAAGACTGGAGGACAGCAGATGTAGTCCCCTTATACAAAAGTGGGAACAAAGAGGAAACGGGGAACTACTGACCAGTCAGCCTCACCTCGGCAGTGGGGAAGATCATGGAAGCACTACTGAAGGAGAGATTGGTGGAACATCTGGTTGTCAATGGACTACGGGACCCAAGGCAGCATGGTTTCACCAGGGGAGATCATGTCAGACCAATCTCGCTTAATTTTTGACTGGGTGACTAAGGAGGTGGATCAGGGAAGGGCAGTGGACAAGGCCTATCTGGACTTCAGCAAGGCCTTTGACATGGTGCCACATAGAAGACTATTACACAAACTGGTGAATATGGATGTGGGCAGGACAGTAGTGTGGTGGGAAGGTAACTGGCTGGGCAGCAGGACACAAAGGGTGGTGGTAAATGGCTGTCACTCCACAGAGGGAAGAGTGACCAGTGGGGTACCACAGGGATCAGTGCTGGGACCGGTCCCATTCAACATCTTCATCAGTGACATTGCGCTGGACCTAGAAGGCAGAATGTCACTGTTTGCTGATGACACAAAGCTCTGTAACAGAGTAGACACACCAGAGGGAGTAGACAGAATGAGAAGGACCTGCAGAAACTTGAAGAATGGTCAGGGGTTTGGCAGTTGAAATTCAATGCAAGAAGTGCAAGGTAATGCATATGGGGCACAAAAACCCTGGCACAATATATCAGTTGGGGGTGAGGATATAGCATGCACCAAGCAGGAAAGATCTTGAGGTTATCATCTCTGATGACCTTAGGTAGAAACAGTGTGACAAGGCAGCAAGTAAAGCAAATAGGATGCTGGGATGCACAGGCAGGGCATCACCAGCAGGAAAAAGGGAGGTCATAATTCCACTATACAAGACACTAGTGAGGCCCCACCTGGAGTACAGTGTACAGTTCTGGAGACCTTACCTACGTAAGGGCATACACAGGGTAGAGAAGGTTCAGAGGAGGGCAACAAAGATGGTATATGGATTATATCACAAGTCCTATGAGGACAGGTTGAAGGAACTGAACATGTACTCCCTGGAGGAGAGGACGGAGGGAGAGAGGGGATACGATAGAGACATACACATATCTTACAGAGAGGAACAGGGTGCAGGAATACGCTATTTTTAAGCTAAAATGATGTTCCAGGACTAGAGGACATGGGATGAAGTTGGAAGGAGGACAATTCAGAGGAAACATGAGGATGAATTTCTTCACAGAACGGGTGGTGGACAAGTGGAACACCCTGCCAGAGGAAGTGGTGGGGGCTGAAACAATCATGAGATTTAAGAATGCATGGGATAGACATAAAGGAATTCTGGAGGTCAGGGGTAAGGGGCAACAGACTTCTAGGAAAACATAAAGTGTACTTTCAAGCTCAAATGGGCAGACTGGGTGGGGCATAGGCCCTTATCTGCCAACACTGTCTATGTATCTATGTATGTGTTGTTCTAGCCTGGGGAGAAAGAGTCTTTCTAGAGTTTTCCCTATAACTGATGTCAGACTTATAGACCTGTAATTTGAAACATCTTTCTTTTGTTCAGATTTATGGATTGTCGTAACAAGGGCATGCTTCCAAGCAGAATTTTTTCACATTAGTTTAATGAGGAGTTAAACAGAAAAGTCAAAGGGCCAAGTATTTCATCTGTCATTTAAGAAATCTTGGATGAATCCCATCAGGTCCCTCCCAGGAGTAAGATTTTAATTTAAGAAGTGCGCTCCTTACTTCTTCTATAGAGAAAGGGGCTATGTATGGATGATTATGAGTTGGTAGTGCTCCAATGGTGGTTCCCTATGGTGTGTAAACACTGAAGAAATAATTGTTAAACACTGTAGCCATTGCTGTTTATCTACTTATGATCCCCTTATCTGTTTTTATTGGACCTATTATTGCTTGGATACCTCTAAGTAATCCCATGTAATTACAGAATTAATTTTTATTGTCTAGTGTGTCTGTGGCTAGTTTTTGTTCAGAGCTTACTTTTGTTTGCCTAATGAGTTGTTTTAATTGTTTTTTTATATAGGTCTCAGTTGTTTGTTGCTGGACTAACTTTATATTTCTTATATTTTTGTTTATTGATGTTTTAATATTATTATTCCACCAAATAGGAGTTCTTTTTTTAATTCAATAAACTTTATTGAGTCATTATCAGGAGTCAGGGAACAGAAACATTATTACATGAGATATACAGTATCAGATTGAACAGGTGATTTTAAGAAGCAATAAACACAGGTACAGTCCTACATATTCCCTGGACCCCCTTCCACCACCCCCCAAAGGTCCACCCCCCCATTACCACAATAATTGCTTGATGAGGAGCACTAAAATAAGTGCTGTTGAACAATTTGAATACTTCGACAGTAAACTACACCTGGGTCTCACTGGGTTTAGAGAAATAATACACTGGAAACAATAGGGTCTGACTGTGGAGGAAAGCACAGAAAATCTAAGGTTCATGAACCATTAATAGAGTTTGCAGAGGTTCCCATATGTGCTTGAATTTGGCATTATGATGGTTTACTCTGACAGTAATTGTCTCAGCCTGCAAGGTGAAGATAATTTCTCTGTACCACTCAGTGTAAGTGGGGGTGAGAGAATCTAACCAGTGTCTCAAACTAACTTTTTTGGCCATTGCTAAAATCAGTGCTATATGAGTTCTGGCAGAACCAGAGACTTTCCTAGAGTAATCTCCCAGGATACATATTTCTGGTGTGAATACATCTTGTAAGTTTAATAAGGGATCTAATTTGGATTGAAGCTGGTACCAAAAAGGGTCAATCCTTGCACACGACCAAAGCATATGTAGTAAGTTTCCAGGAGCCAGATGGCATGAGGTGTCTCAACTTATGCAGTTTTACTGGGGTGTAATAAATATGGTTAATTTGGAATTGCATGTACCAGTAACAGTCCCATCTGATTATGTGGTACAGGTGGTTCCAGATTAGTGGCCACTGCTTGGAAAGTGTTGGTGATGGGAGGGAGTGGTCCCATCCATAAAATCTGGTCCCCCTCTTTGCAAGCCAGGGCATTTACGAGAAACTGATATGAATATGAAATAAGAAGAGATGTGGGGGAAGAGTCCAGGTATTGATGTAGGATGCTGGAGAATAAGTTATCACCTATCTTATTACCAAAGTATTGGTGTAGTATGTGTGAGTTATCTGAAAATACTTAAAGACTTGGGCAGGAGGCCAACCAATCAGTGTGCTTCCTCTCTGGAAATATAAAATGGTTTGCCCCTCCAGAAGTTGCTCAACTCATTCCACTATCAAGGTAGGCAAGAATGCTTGCAAATTGATGAGTTTCTTAGCTATGAGAAGGTTGGGATTACCAGCTAGGGGTTGGGATGCGTCCATTCGGGGATCCAAAGCTAAAAAGGTGGAGAGTTGGGAATGTACCTGAAGCAAGTGGCCAAGCTATCATTCACAAATTTCTAAGACACACTAATACTAAAGTAGGAATTGGGGGGGGGTAAAGATTTAAAGATATTTGGGATATTACAGTTTGGCTAACATGTATTTGCAACTTTGCACAGCAAAAACAATGTTAATAAGATACTGAAATATGGTATTTAGTATGCTTCAAAGAGTTGTTCCACTCAGTGATGTTTTATTAAATTATAGTACATAGTAAAAGTTTTTTCCTTGTTTCTCTTTTCCCCCCCTTCCTTCCCGTCCTTCCTCCCCCATTCCTACTTTAGTATTAGTGTGTCTTAGAAATTTGTGAATGATAGCTGTTAAGTTACTTAATGAGTAACACCTTTTGGTGCACTATAAAAACTGCATGGTTGTATAGCATTGTTATTCTCTTGATAAAGCGCAGGTGCATCTGCATGAAATGTTGAGGCTGTTGGCTCCGTGTTTTTGCTGTAAGGGTATGCTGGACTTAAAATAAAAGACTATCTGCCTTTTTTTTATAAATGCATTTGACTTGGTGTTAGTGTGTGCCAGAGTTTATTACTTTTGGAATTGACTGGTACTTTGTGCAACACATAACGAGTAGCAGCTCTGTTTGTTATGTTGAATGCTAATTGTGTGAGCAACGCTCCAGTTTACTGCCTATAGATAGCGTGTTTATCGCGATTATCTGCATACAGCATGTCGGGTCCCTCAGAAGCAAATGGTTCATCGAACACAGGTACTGGACACTCTGTTGAGAAGCCAGTTAGCCATGATGTTGATTTTCATGACACACGTCTTAAGAAACCAGTTTTGGACTTTTTCATGGTGGAGGGGCAAGACAAGACCATTAGTGTGAATGGTTTACAATCTATAGAGAATTCAACTATTACTATTCATGAAGCACATTCAGCCTATGAAAAAATGGCCCATAAAATTAGGAGGCTTGTTTGGACACAGGTGACTATGGAGAGAGATATTTAGAGGTCAAAAGAGTACCAAGAGGAGTGCAAATTCTTAAATTTCCATTGCTTGGCCAACACCAGAAGCAATTGTTTGATCCTTGGTTGGAATAAATACATGGAGCTTCCCTTCATTTTATCCAGATAATTATAAAAGAAGTGAATTTATAGCAGACAGAACTTATGGAGACATTAAAAACATAAGAGGTACTGTTTAACAAATTTTCGAACAGCTCTGAATTTGCTGCATTGAAAGAGAAATTAAATAAATCTATTATAAATTTGAACAACAAATTAAGAGCTCAAAAGCAAAAGAAATTTGTTTGTGATGAAAGACTATTTAAGTAATTGTGTGTTCAATTGGAACAAACAGTCTCAACAGCTTAAGTCTATTTTAAAACGAACACATGAAGGGGATTTACAGCAAATGAGTAGTGATTGTGATGCAGCATCCTCTGTTTCTTTAGAAAACGGTCTCAAGGAGAAGACAGATCAGTTAAACCAACAGATGGGACTTATGGGACAGCCAATGCAATGTCAGCACAGACGCAGCCCTTGAGTGACATTTTGAGTTCCACAAGGAAACGTACCAGGAGAAGAAGACGTCGAGTACAAAGATCAACAGCTACACTTTCAAGGACATTATCAAGGCAGGGGACAGTTCTGGGGGGAGACAGTTTGTGGGGAGGAGAGGGAGTAGAGGGAGGAAGAGGAGGAGGTATTAATGGATAATAATGATATTAATGTCATTAATCTTTCTGACCATTTGATCACTGAACTAGAAGTTTCTGTGTTAAATACAGTAAAGGCTTGAAATTTGTTCTGATACATACATTTAACCCTTTTGATTTAAATATAGATTTACATAGATTTTAGAAAGTTTAATTGGAAATATATTTTCATTAAGGAACTAAGAGATGTTGATGTAACTCAATTGCAGGTGGAATCTATTATTAATGATCCAATAGGTGGTGTGAGTGTGGGTTACAACTAGATAAGTGCCCTACACAATTTAGATCAAAATTAACTTGTATGCCACTGCAGAACCATGTGGTACAGGTATTCATGAAGGCCTGTGAAAGGGAGTTAAAGCAATTAGATACAACAAAAAAAAAACAGCCAAGGTTTGTAAATATGAGTAAAGTAGAAAAGGAGGCATTTAAGGGGTTTGAAAATAACCAAATGATTACTATCAAACAGGCTGACAAAGGGGGGTAGTGTAGTGGTATTGAACACCACAGATTATATTAAGGAAGTTGAATGTCAATTGACTTTTAAATAACATTATAAAACTTAAAATAGTGATCCTACATTAGGCTTTAAGAAAGAAATTTGTCATTAATCTTTCTGACCATTTGCTCATTGAACTTGACATTTCTGTGTTAAATAAAGTCTTGAAATTTGTTCTAACACATACATTTAACTCTTTTGATTTACATATAGGTTTACATAGATTTGTTAGAAAGCTTAATTTAAAATGTTTGTTCTCTAAGGAAGTAAGAGATGTTGATGGGACTCAATTTCAGGTGGAATCTATTATTAATGATCCAAAAGGTGGTGTGAGTGGGTTACAATTGGATAAGTGCCCTACACAATTTAGATCAAAATCAACTTTTATGCCACTGTAGAACCATGTGGTACAGGTTTTCATGAAGGCCTGTGAAAGGGAGTTTAAGCAATTAGATAACACAAAAAAACAGCCAAGGTTTGTAAATATGAGTAAAGTAGAAATGGAGGCCCTTAAAGGGTTTGAAAATAACCAAATTATTACTATCAAACAGGCTGACAAAGTGGATAGTGTAGTGGTATTGAACACCATGAATTATATTACAAAATCGTGTCTGATGGTACCACCTATACGGACACAGCTAATATACTAGAGAAGTTTAATGATGGCTTTGCCACTGCAGGGCTTGCCTTTGACACCTCACCTATTGGCAAACTTAGCCCAGCAAGAGACTACACTGTTGGCTTCACTGATAACCACAACCATAACCGACCACATCCCACCCCCTTCAGCTTCCTCACAATTACATTCAAGCAAGTGGAGGACCACCTCCTCTCTCTGGATTCAAAAAAGAGTATGGGTGCAGATAATATTGAACCTTACTTCCTAAAACTTGGCCATACCTATCTGACCACCCCCATTACACACTTATTCAACACCTCTCTGATTCAAGGTAAGCTACCTGTCTCATGGAAAACTGCCCACATCCTACCATTATCCAAGACTGGGGATCAGGGTGATCTGAACAATTACTGGCCTGTTTCTATACTATCCGTCCTCCCTAAATTACTCGAGAAAACTGTCAACATCCAACTTAGAGAACATTTGGATTCAGAAAAGTTGCTAAACCCGGCTCAGTACAACTTCAGAGCCAAACACAATACAGTATCAGCTCTTGCCAAAGCAATTAAAGACTGGCAAATGGCCTTGGACTCTAAGAAGCATGTATTTGCCCTCTTTCTTGATATAAGTAAGGTCTTTGATAGTGTGGATCATACCATCATGCTTACTGCACTGAGTAACATCAAACTTGATAGTTCTGCCAATAAATGGTTCACCAGCTACCTAACCAATAGTTTACAACAAGTCAAAGCCATAGGAGATCTGTCCCCACAAAAATCCTTGTTACGAGGAGTCCCACAAGGGTCCATCCTGGGCCCTATCCTCTTTGCAATATACATCAATAATCTGGACTTGCAGCTGGGCACAGCCAATGTGCACTTATTCACAGATGATACTGTACTCTATACCACAAATTCATCCTTGGATTTGGCCCATGAGTACTTACAGAAAGACTTTGTCACCCTCCAATACAACCTTCTCACTCATAAGCTCCTCCTCAGTGCCAAAAAGACTAAAGCAATGATTCTCTCACCAAAGTCTACTTCCGGATGTTCACATATCACACAGATCTGAACACCCTTAGATGAACCCCTTGAAGCAGTTGATACCTTTAAATACCTAGGGTTCTAGCTGGATAACAAGCTCAACTTTCTGTGCCACTTAAATGAAACCTCGAAGAAACTAAGACAGCGATTAGGTTTATTCTATCACATTAAACACCTACTTACGTTAGAAGCCAGAATGAGACTAGTACAAACTACATTCCTACCTATACTGGATTATGCTGACTTCCTTTACAGTCATTGCCCATCAACGATGTTAAACAAACTGGACACCCTTTAGCACCGGGCTTTAAGATTTATCCTAAATCTACTCTGTGGTACACATTATTGTCGTCTATACCAGGTTTCGGGATGGACCTCACTCTCAACTAGGAGAAAAAGGAATGCTCTCCTCTGGTTTTTTAGAGCATTATCTGATAACCTCCCTGCATACATCTCAAACCTCTTCAAATGGGCTAAAGGTTCCTATGGTCTGAGACGCTTCTCCATAGTCTGCTTCCAGATTCCTAGAGTGAAAACTACCCTTGGCTCAGCAGCAATCAATTTCTCAGTTCCATCACTTTGGAACACTATGCAAGACTTATTAAAATTATCATCACTTTCAAGCATTTTCACATTCAAAGCTGTATTAATGGATTATCTGAAGCAATCATGCAACTGTTTCAGACGTTGATGCCCCTAAGCCCTGGGTGCCACTCTCAAATCCTATGCCTAAGTATCTCATCCACCCCCACATTCCTAACAACAGAAACTTAGGACCTACAAGCCTAGTTCCCATAATCCGAGATGGTCCTGCCTATTCTCTACATTTTACCTATTCTGACCTCCCTCTTGGATGCCTACTGTTTCACCCCAGTTTCTACCCTATTCCTTAATACCTCCTTGTTTTTTATCATTCAGGTATGAGCTCTTACTCAACAGAGACTATATGGGATTTTCGTCTCTTCTCATTCCAGTAAAGCTTATCATTATGTACCTTTGCATGTTAATTATGTTGACCGGTATGTATAGGCCCATATTGACTGGCACCTTCACAATGATTTTTCTTGTTTTGCACCGCTGTCTACCGTAATTGTAATCTTATGAAGTGTACTGTATTATATTAATGCCCAGGACCACCTTGAAAATGAGCTTGCTCAATGGTGTTCATGCCTGGTTAAATAAAGTGATTGTTTGATTGATTGATTGATTGATTGATATTAAGGAAGCTGAATGTCAATTGACTTTTAAACAACATTATAGACCTTTAAGTAGTGATCCTACATTAGGCTTTAAGAGAGAAATTGATGCATTGTTAGATTTGTCTTGGCAACAACGAGTAATTGATCATGACACATGTCAGTTTCAGAAAGTAAAAAAAAAAAAAAATTGTCCCTCTATCTACCTTCTCCCTAAAGTACATAAAAATTCTAGAATCCCTCCACCCCCCCAGGTGCCCGATAGTTGCTGGAATAGGATCAGTAACCCAGCCATTGGGTCAATATGTTGATGCTCATATAAAACAGTTTGCGTCACAGTTAAGGTCCTTTATTAAGGACAGTAAACATGCTTTGGGAATTTTTGTGGATCTCCACATTGAGAGTTCACACTTATTGGTCGTTCTCGATGTGGAGTCCCTCTATACTAATATTCCACATCAGGCTGGCTTATTGGCCTTGAGTTGTTATTTAGATAAAGGGGAATTTAATTTAGAGCATAAACAATTTATTCTCAAATTGGCACAGAATGTTTGGGAGAAAAAATGCTTTAATGTTTCAGGGTAATTTTTTTCTTCAAATAAGTGGAACAGCCATGGGGGCATCCTTTGCTCCAAATTTTGTGAATTTGAACATGGGGATGTAGGTGGAACAGTATATTTATGATTCAGATGTTAATCCTTTTTATCATCTTATCTCCGTTTCTAAACATTACATTGATGATTTTTATTTAATTTGGCAGGGCTCAGAGGGTCAGTTGATGTCCTTTGTAGACTACTTGGAATCAACAAACAAAAACTTAAAATTTACAGCTAATTTTAGTTCAGTCAGTATACCTTTTTTTGGATGTATGAACCATAAAAGATGCAGAAAATGGTTTAAGTACTACGTCATTTCAGAGTCTGACTGATAGGAACATGATACCTTTAGCTAGTTCTTGTTATGCAAGACATATTGTGAAGTCCATACCAAGAGGGCAGACTATACGCATATGTAGAAACTGCCCCACAGTGGTGGGATTTGAACAATGGTCGGAAGAAATGGAATTGAGGATTTTGCAGTGGGGATATGCAGTGAGTGATGTATTATCAGCTAGGGAATATGCATCTGGGCTGCAAAGATAGCAACTTTTGGCAATAGATAGTTCCCCTGAGCATCCTCATAGGGCAAATGAGCTAGAGAGGCTTAATTTTGTAACAGCATATTCCATTCAGTCTAAAGAAACAGAATCTGTTATAAGACATAATTGGCATATTTTACAGAATGAGCCAAAAATATTGCCTTATGTTAAAGATGTTCCACTTATGGTTTATAAAAATAAAACATGCAATTTGGGGGGACAGATTAACTAGTAGCTATCAGCCCAAATGTCCTTTTAAAATGTCAGGTGGATCTCAGATCTCTTTGGATACCTCAAATGACTTAGGACAAAGATATTTGATAGGGTCCAACAGGAAAATTGGTTACTGTCCTTACCGTTAGGCTGTTATAAATGCCAAAGGTGTAAATGTTGTAAATATATACAGACTGATAAAAGTTTTACAAATCCAGTAGAAGGAAATGTTATTGATATCCGCACATTTATAAATTGTGATTCATGTTCAGTCATTTATTTAGCATCCTGTCAATGTGCAGTATATTATGTTCTGCAGGCTAAGATGAAATTAAAGGAAAGGGTTAGAAAGAATATCAGGGCGATTGCCAATAAGAATTTGGAATATGCCACTGCCCAGCATTCTTATTGCAGCTCGGATCCCACATAACATAATTGGATGTTTATAGGAAATGATAGAGTTAAACTGGAACCTTGAGGGGGTGATTTAAATAATATTTTGGCATGAAAGGAAAACTACAGGATTTTAAAACTACAGGCACTACATGTGCCAGGTTTAAATGATAAGATAGAGTTGCAGCATCATTTGTAAAAATAAATTTAAAGATATTTAGGAAATTGCGGTTTGGCTAATATGTATTTGCAATTTTGCACTGTAAAAACAATTATAATAAGATACTGAAATATGGTATTCATTATGCTTCAAAGAATTCCACTCGGTGGTGTTTTATTAAATTATAGTACATAGTAAAGGTTTTTTCCTTGTTTCTCTCTTCTTCCTTCCCTTCCTTCCTCCCCCCCATTCCTACTTTAGCATTAGTGTGTCTTAAATCTCACTCAGCCTGTCAGAACTGGCAGCCGACTGCAGAATTCAGTCGACCTGCAGGTGTCGCTGACGGGACATTCAACAAAAATTTTGTCGAGCATCCATCGTGGATCCGAGAGGGAACAAGAGGGAATAAATACTGGTAAGAGTTATTAGGTGGTGAAGGGTCAAGGAGGCAGACTTCAGTGCAAGAGGAGTACCTCAGAAAAGGGGTTCAAGACCTAATAATGGCTAGGAAGTGAGCAAAAAGGAGGAAAGGTTAGTCCAATCAAAATAGTAAGGGTTATGCAGCTGGGTTGGAGCAAAGGGGGCAGGTCTAAGTCACTTCTATTTAAGGTGCCGAACTGGGTTACAAAGGTTATGACAGTGCTGCCCAGTGGTGAGAGGGAGAAGTGCAAGCAGGAGAAGTGGGGTGAGGGTGCAAGGAGAGGTTGCAGAAGGGTACGAATGTGCCAGCTAGTGGTTAAAAATGCAGCAAGGGGCAGTTTAGGGTGTTGGGTGAAGCAGTAGTGGAGATGGGTAAGCACAGTGCAGCCTGTGCACTCTTGAGAGGAATGTCTTGCAGGCCACCCACAATGCTCCTGCTGTGCTAGGGAACAAAGGAGCAGGGGTCAAAGTGGGAAAGGGAGGCAGAGAGAGGGGGTGGGGTGGAAAGAGAGAGAGAGAGAAAAGAGCAGAGAACTGGAGATGCAGTGAGAGGGCTAATTGAACTGGCACAGGTCAATAACCAAGCAAACAACACTAACTTCAGTTCAGATTGTAGCAGAGCAGCAGGCAAAGCAGTGCAGTGAAATGACAGCTAGCAACTGGAACAATTAAGGTCAAGGCCCTAATTGTTTTGTGGCAACTTGGGTCTAAATGCTCTGGCCAGTCCCCCTGTTGTCGCAGAACTTCTATGGCATTAGTTTCCAGTTTTTTCGGAAATTCTGCGGCAGCAGTCGGGGGCTTCAGTAGAAGTCAGTAACTCCCTCAAGCATTCAGGTAGGGAAACAATGTTAGTTTTGGGGCTAGGGCCTACAAACCAGAGAAGGTTGCCAATTAACTCCTGTGTTCTTAGTATTAGAATGTAAAAAATCCACCCAATCCATCTTAGGCCGATCCCTCCACTCAAGCATGAGAGTCCTCGGGACCTCAAAATTTGAATGAGTAATATTTGTACCAGCTACCACGCTGCACAGTGATCCTCATCCTTCTAGTTTTACAACTAAGCCAGAATGCCAGTTTCTCATTCCAGCTGTGCTTTTGTGCAGCTGTGCTCAAAGCACTTCTGGGACATGAAACTGGAATTCAGGGCCAGCAGTGAAATTAGAAGGATGAGGATTGCTTCACAGTATGGGACCTGATAAATATAATTCTACTTCAAATAAAGTGACTCAAGGAGGTTCTCAGAGTGGGGTTGGGTGGGTAGTAGGTCAGGGCTGGATTGTGAGGGGGGATTTACCTGTTTTGCTTTTTAAAGTAAAGCCCTAACAGACAAACTAATGGTCAGGGGCTGCTCTAAAATGCTTTTCAGGTTTTTCTTTTTAAATTCTACAGAATTCCAAAAAGCATTCTGTGGAATTTAATATAATCACAGAATAGCTTTCTGGGATTTACTGTATATGATCCATGGAATAATTACAGTTTATATGATAACAGTTTACTTCAAAAGAGCAGCTTACAAAGGACAATCATTGGAATCACATCAAAGTAAAACATCAAAACTGTGGGTAAAGCTGGGCTACACCAAAAAAAAGCTTATATGATGCCTGGAATTATTTTCCTTGGTCAGAGTCAATGTAAACTGCAGATTTGTTTTACAGTTTTGTTTATTTATTAGCTTTTGGTAACTGGGTAAGTGCACTAGGCAAAAAATACTGCCTATTTTCAGGCATGACCTGGGAAAGTACAATATTACTATACGACAAGGGTACATTAATTACAATACAGCAGTGATAGACAGTCAGATACATAATGTTGGAGACACTGTCCAGCAAATACAATGACAGAGGACAGCTGTAGAAGATAATTCACCAACTGAAAAAAACTGAGAACACCAACAGTAGTGAAGTTGTTGCTACATACTCTACAACAAAAACAAGCAATATTGAGTTTATACTCGCTCTTCATTTTTTTTTATTTATTACACTTTATCATCTCATCCGTCAGCCCCCATTGGTCCAATCTACACATGATCAGCCCCACTACACACCCTGGGACTTACCTTACTCCCAAACACCCCCAGCACAATCCCCCCTCCCGATGCAGACTGAACTGTAAAACAGGAGCGAGAGCCCGGTTAGCGGCGCAGGGTCTGCAACATGAGGGTGGATGTCATTGTGCAATGGTGGAACCTCCACTTTACAATTTTCTTCCCAGGAGGCATATTGTACAGTGATGTTGCGGTGGCACTCTGAATGTCTGACACATCTCCCAAACATAGTCAGTCCTGGTTGTCATATCCCAGGTTATGACAAGGGGTTACCAGAACACTGGTGACTCCCCCCTTCACCCCAAGGTTAGACAGCAGTCCATAGTATGCTCAGTCATCCTTCTCCCAGCCAGCCCTACAATTTACCGGGCTCATTTCCAAACCCCGGGTCATCAGTGTCATGAGTGGATTTGCTGTACTGGGAGGCCAACTAAATACTGACTCTTCAGTATAAACTGTGGAGTAATAGCCTGCATTTCATGTAAACCACAGAATAATACACACTCCAGACATATATACTTATGGGCACCTTTAATTTTCCAAACATTAACTGGGAGATATGCCAAGGCAATGGACAAATTGAAAAATACTTCATTAAAATAACACTACATTAAAACCTAGGACAACTTGTCACCAAAGGAACTTGGGAAACTAAAATACTGGACATTATACTGATAATATGGAAGACAGAATATCAACACCCATCATAATGGAGCCACTAGGGGACAGTAATCATAATATGGTTAAGGCACATATACTGACAAAGAACACCTGTGTTAGAGAAATCATCGTGATAAGCAACTATTCAAAAGCTAACTAAAGTTCAGTTAAAAACTACCTCACCTCATGGGACTGAAAAACATAACTTCATGACCTTAACTTACAACTAACATGGCCCTTAATCTGGTCTAAACTCAAATACTGTCTTGACACTTGGGTCCCTTCCAGATGGAAGTATATTTACTGATATAGAACTCCTATTTGTTGGAGAGATCACGTGATGCTGTGCCTTGAGTAGCTGCTTCTTGCTCCCACTCCACATCTATCTTGATTGTAACATTTTAACTCTTAATACCAAAATTTGAACAGCTAATCTGCTCATCCTACCTTAGTGACATTGGAGAGACACCTGACTGAACAAAAGCAGTATTTGAGCGAGGGGACAAATATATTCAGTGGAGGTAGACATGTGCCAGGCCCTCCTGTTACTCACCCTGCTGCAAAGCCTGACAAAACATCCAAGCGACCTAAGGGCTCAATTTCTGCCAAGGTGACTACCTCTGCAGTGGCTTCTTCCTCTCAGTCGGAGGAAACATTTTTAGCTGAACTTGCTTCTCCAAAAATGGCTTTCATCGAGTTTGTTGCTAAATTAAAATCACTCAGGAAGGACCTTGCAGACTCCAGCCACCAAATCTCCAATATATCAGCAAGAATGACCTCTATAGAGTCCTGGCAAAAAAATCAACCCAAAGATCATCCTGCTGAGGTAAAGCTGGCAAAGATGGATCTGAAGCTTGAAGATCTTGAAAGCCGAAGCTGACGCAACAATTTAATGGTCTTTGGCCTCCCTGAAGATGCAGAGAGTGCTTCTCCTATCATATTTGCCCAGACGTTCCTCATCAAAGTGGCAGGCCCCTCACCACACAGCCTTTCATACGTGGTGGAGAGGGTCCACTGCTCACTAAGGCCTCGACCTTCCCCCCAGATTCAATGGAGTGTCCAGTACCCATGTTCAATAAACCATTCGCTTGTGAGGGACCTGACAAGCTGTATGCAGATAACCGTGATATACACGCTATCTATAGGCGGTAAACCAGAGCATTGCTCAAACAATTAGTATTCAACATAAAAAAACAGAGTCGCTACTCTGCATGTGGTGCACAAAGTACCAGTCATTTCGAAAAATCATAAACTCTGGCACACACTAGCACCGAGACAAATGCTTTTATATAAAAAAAGGCAGATACTCTTTTATTTTAAATCCAGCATACCCTCACATCAAAAACACAAAGCCAACAATCTCAACGTTTCATGCAGATGCACCTGCGCTTTATCAAGAGAATAAAAATGCTATACAGCCATACAGTTTTTATAGTGCACCATCAGGTGTTACTCATTAAATAACTTAACATCTGTCATTCACACATTCTTCATTTTTTAAGTACAAATTTTAATTTTAATAGCAGTTTTACATGCAATTAAATTAACTTTACTCTAAATAGAAATCTTAAAAATGATAAAATGATACAATGTTAAACATGTTTGCAAGGTGCTACAAGTTACTGTTCCTACTTGAAATATTCTATGATCTGTGTTTGCAAAGTTCACTTTTGGCAGTATGGCCCCCAAGTGGTTTCTACCTTCTGCAGTAGATCCTAGTCTGGTAAAAGTGTCTTGTGTTGCTCCATTGCCTGACGCAGTGTCAGAATAGCAGTACGAATGTCCAATGGCATAACTGTAACCTCGGCTAGCTCTTCTGTGTCCTCTAGGTCTTCCTCAGTGATGTCACTGACCATTGAACCAATCACTAAAGCAATGTCTTCCTCTGGTTCAATAGGGGTGCAATTCTCTCTGAGCTGGCAAAGGTCATGAAATTCCTCCTTGTTAATCCATCAGGAGCTTCAGGTAAAGGTTCATTTAATTGCAATTGTGGTGTAGTCCCCTCTGCTACTGTTGTAAAGCCACCTTTACAGAAACAGTTCTTTATTGTTTGCTGGCTGACTAGATCCCAGAAAAGTTTGAGCAACCGTACAGCACCGAGGACATCAATTTTTTTCATGCAGTCTGCAGCACTAATGTCAGGGTTTGAGTCTATTTCTGCAATGACACGTTCTCGCATGGACCTGACGTAGTGCTGCTTAGTGCTATAAATTGTCCCCATGTCCAAAGGTTGCAGTAAGCATGTTGTGTTTGCAGAGAAAAAGCAGAGACTTATGTTTTGCAAGGGTTAAAGCAATTCTTTCCCAGATCCGTAGCTAACTGTTTTGCCTTTTGGGCAAGCAACGGTCCACTTATAAGTGCTTCCTTTCCACAAGCATTACAGAACCAGCACAAAAAAGCCTTCTCCATCTCACCATCTTTCCCTTCTCTCTTGCGTTTGCACTCAGGATTTGAATTTTTATGCCATTTGTCAAATAGCTGACCCCGTTGTCTGAGGAGGTCGGCAACAGTAGATTTAGGAAGGTGAAGTTGCATAGCCGGGTCACACTGGCTCATCTTGGGGAGTTGAGCTATTTGTGTTAAAACCTCGATTTTCTGGCACAATTAAATTGCATTTCTCTTCCCCACCATGACTACAATACACAGAACACACAGAATCTGTTTGAAACTGGAAGAGCAGGAGAGTTATAGTAGGAACTAATTGGTGCTAATTTGTTAATTGCTAACTGCTGTTAACTGCTGTATGGAGCAGGGTCTGTAGGTGAGATTCCAATTAATGAGTTTTTAATGACATTTACAAGTGTTAGAACTACAGTCAGTAAGCTCAAATTGCCAGATTTAGCAAGTGCCACTAAATCGCAATAAATGGAGGTTTTAACTACGAATTCTATGTGGCTGGAATTTGGTTTTGGGGATTTGCACAAAGTAACCGATTACCTGCATTATCCACGGGTGATATAAGTGGTGGGGACTGTATCCTCAATCATCAATCCAGGTTCCTTTACACTGATCATGGTCCCCGGTCAGACCCAGGAAAGGGCAACAAAAAGACAACAGGTGTCTCCTTCCAGTCTTCCTGAGATCATCAGGGCAGAGGCAAGGCCTCCATATGCTAAAGAAGAAACAAGTAGAATCCAAGGGTCCACCTATTAACTGCAATAAAAATATGTACATCATGAAAAAAAATGCACTGACAATCTGATTCCAATATAGGGGGCATAACATGCCCCACTCCAACCCCGCATTGGCCACAGCCAAGAGGAAAACACTCGTGGTCACAAATGTAAGCTTGAAGAGGAGCACCAAGTATGAGCCCCCACACCCACACCACCATCCACCCATCTCTCACCCCAGCCAACCACACCAAAGACAACATAAAATGCAGTCAGTAATAACAGTGCACCCAGTGTAGCATTACAAAAATAAGGGAATAATAGGAGGCAGTATAGCACAGTGGACTAAGGCTCTGAGCTGCAAATCTGGTGACATCCAGCAGACCAGACCGGGGTTTGAATCCCACAGCTTCCACTTACATACTGTGTGACCCTGAGCAAGTCACTTAACCTCCTTGTGCTCCCAGGTCGCTCCTGTAAAAAAGCTTTCAGCTTAGTGTGCTATACCTGGTTAAACAACTAAATAAAAAAAAAAAAAGACCCAATTTTCAAATGGGGATGCGGCCTTGCAACCAAGCCCTGCATCCCTGCAAAATTTGCCAAACCTGCTGCCAAAAGTCTGCCACATCTTGCAACCGATTTTGCAACCCGGGACACAAGCTGTGAGATTGCGTTCACTTTATGGCACCTTGCACCAAAACCATGGTGCAAACCCTCTGTCATGGCTCCCCCACAGATGCAAAGGTACATCAGGGGATAAGTGGTATAACAGTTCTGCATTATCTTAGAGACTTGTGGCAGGGGGTTGCAGCATACATTTTCAAAAATTACACTTGCCACACGGTTCACTACAAGTCACCACTTGCAGCAAACTCTCAGCCACAAGTCCATTCTGGTGGCCACAAAACATTCAAAAATCAGGTCCAAGAGTCACTGAGAGATCAGTAACAGTGCATTTATGGAAGTGGCTGCTTGTAGACAGGCTGAATTCTAAGAATAAGAAGAATTCTGAGTTCAAAGTTGGATATGAGTATATTATTCAGTCCAGATGCCAAAAGCCCAGGGGAGGAAGAACACTGATTAAGAAAAAACACCCACACACACCTACATAAGCCAGCAGGTATAAGAGTCCATTACCAAAGTCCTGGAGAGCTGACAACATAATGAGAGCCAGACTGAAGTAAAGTGAGCAGCCTGAAGGTTTGCAAACTTCTCAATAAAAATAGCTTAAAAAGTCCATGGCTAGTCCACCAATGTCTATGTAAGTCCCAAAAAGTGGATGGCCATCAATGGATATTTTACAATAAACCAGTAGATGCATTAGGATCCTCAAGGAATTGTTCAAGTGTCCATACTAGAAGTAATCGAATTAGTCTTTTCTAGCTGCTTATCTTGTTGTCTGGTCTTCCCTCCTTTTTTACTTTGTGGAAATGGACTTGCAGATACCAAGGGTTTTTTTGAGAGAAGCTGCCATTTTCTCCAGTGGCTGCGAAGGTGAATCAGAATTAGCTGTGTCCCGTCCTCTGGGTCCTAAGGTTCGTACAGTCTGCCACCTTCTGTGATCCAACTCATTTATTTTTTTGAATCGATTAAGTCATCCACCATGATGTCCCATTTTGTTAACGTTTTTTGGGCTTCTGAAGTGCTGTGGAACGTGTGGACTCTGGAGTCCATGATGATTTTAAGCACATCTAGAAAGTCAGTTCTTGCTTTCACCCTTTTATTCTGGAGGCCTTTTAAAACCAGGAGTAGTTGTTTTGGTGATCCATAGTAAGAGGGGTGTAATCATGTTAAAAAAAGTCTCTTATCTCCAAAAAGGATTTTCTTCTTAGCCCTTGCTTTGTACAAAATATCAGACTCCATGCAGTAATCCAGAAATGCTACAGTCACTGAACAAGGCCTGGCCTTTGAGTCAGTGGGCACACCAGCTAAGGATAGGTGAAGCTATAGATTTTCAATGGATAGTACAACTCCAGGCCCAAGATTTCCTAGATAAAACTCTATAAACAAAACCATGTCTCCATTCTCCGTCCACTCAGGAATGGTATGAATACAAATGTTAATCCTTTGGGACTGATTCTCTGAGTCCTCCAAGTTTTAATGGGGCCAGACTTCTACATCATGTAACGGGATGATTGCTCTGTTATGCATATCCACTGTCTGTGAGAGCTCTGTAGTGTGATTCTCCAGCTCGCTCAGTTTCTTTTCTTTGGCTTGTAAATCACGGCAGTTGTTCACCAGATCTTTCTGTATAGTTGTAAGAGTGTCTCCAAATCTATGTAACTTCATGAAGAATGTCTGGGAGGTAATCATAAATTCTTTTTCTTTTCATCCTCTGAGCAGCAACACATGGCAGGGTCCAGGGATTCAGCCCTCTATGAGGAGGAGTGGCCATCTTCAGTTCTAACTTCCCTTTCCTGGATGTTCTTGCAGCAAAATTCCTTAATTGATGGTGAGCAGCAATTATAATCTGTTCAGCTTTAGTTTTTTTTCCATGCGGCTTGCCAGCTCAGCAGTGCAGATGAAATCAGATTAGAGTTGATTCAGGACAGCCACACTAATCTCTGTCTGCCATGGGAGATGATGTCCCATGATGTTCCCTGGGGCCTCGCTTTTCTTTCTTTCTTTCTTTCTTTCTTTCTTTCTTTCTTTCTTTCTTTCTTTCTTTCTTTCTTTCTCTCTCTCTCTCTCTCTCTCTTTCTTTCTTTCTTTCTTTCTTCATTTCGGCATTCAGAAATAACCTCTGAGCAAAATGCTCTTTTTCAAAGGTTCCACATCAGAATAGATTATGCACATAAAGTACATTAATTACATAAGATGTACCATTTTACAGAGGCACAAAAAGTATAAAATCTACAGTATATGCTAAAAAATGTTTACAATTGCAGCAAATCCACATTCAGGAGAAACAAATTTTCAAATTATGTGCATTCTGAAGACAGAGGGTTCATTGTTCTAGAATAGCAAAACAGTAAAAAAATTAAGCTGTCAGGAGGAAGGCATTGTCATTGGTAACAGGAACCAAGGGGATGGTGAGGAAGGGAGGGATGAAGGGGGATTACAGTGAGTAGATTTTACAGGAGGTATTTTAATGAGGTGCTAGAGACCAGGACAGGTAGGGAGAAGATGCTTGTATAGTTGAGGTCAGTAAGATGATGTATCGGGGTATACCAAGGGAACAGTGCCAGGCTAAGTGTACTTTGACACTTTGGTGGCAGTGGTGTAGGACCCCAAGGCAACAGTGAGGAGTAGAGTGACGGAATACCCAGTAAGAGGGGAAGAAAGTGTAGTACCAGGGGTATAGTGCAAATACCAGGTAGAGATTGGGGGCAGCATCCTCCAATCAACCCCATAAAGGAAAGAAAAGAGGGAGGCTAAATTGGACAATGGCAGTACCTGATCCTGCTCCACAAAAGTGGTGGCAGGGAGGAGGCAGGGAACTACAGACCAGTTAGTCTTACCTCAGTAGTGGGCAAGATTATGGAGGCACTCTTTCAGGAAAGGATAGTACACCACCTGGAATCCATATGAGCACAGGATCCAAGACAGCATGGGTTTTCAACAGGAAGGTCCTGTTAAACTAATCTCATAGGACATTAACCAAACTGAGGCAGTCCAGAGAAGGGCAACCAAAATGGTGCAGGGACTGCATCAGAAAACATATGAGGACAGATTAACGGAGCTCAATATGTATACCCTAGAGCAAAGAAGGAGGGAGAGAGGTGATATAATCGAAATATTCAAACACCTTAAAGGCATTAACAAGGTGAAAGAGTCTAATATGTTTCAATATAAGAAAAATAGTAGGACAAGAGGACACAACATGAGATTAGAGGGAGGCCCATTAAGGGGTAATGTGAATAAGTTCATTTTCATAGAAAGGGTGGTGGGTGCATGGAACAGCCTATCTCAGGAAGTGGTGGATATGAATACAGTGCAGGGCTTCAAACAGGCATGAGATAGGCATAAGGAAGCAGTACAGATGAGTATGAATAGATAGACCATTGACAGAGCAAAGGCCAATAACACATTTATAAGGTAGAAAAAGAAATGGGCAGACTGGATGGGCCTTGTGATCCTTATCTGCCATCAAATTCTATGTTTCTATGATTCTGCTGCTCTAGCTGGAAACCTGCAAGCTCAGGAACCAGAAACAGAGAGTGTAGCTTCAATTCAACTTTAAATGATGGGAGACTGTTCTTTAGTATAAGTGAAAGGATCCCATTAAGCCATAGAGGCACCCTGTATGTAAAGGAATGTTGCCCAAGTGCAGTTTTCCTAAAAGGAATAACCAGTGAGCCCCTGGCATTATCCCTGATCTGGTAGCTCGAGTGACTATGATGTAGTATATTCTTGATGCAGGGAGGAGCTTTCATGAGTAGAGTTTTCTTACCCAGGAAGCACATCTGATACTTAATCCTATTATTTAGATTAAGTCAGCCAGTTTGTTCATAGAGTTGGCAGGAGTGAGTTTGATTGCCTACTCCAAGTGTAAGTCTACATGCCTTATTGAGTGCAGTTGTTACCCACTTGAGAGCAGTTTCCAATTCCAGACCATAGACCAACAGTCCATAGTCAATGACTGACAGGATGGAGCTAGCGACTGATAGCCATAGGGCAGTGGGTATAAGACAATGTTTATGTCTATGTAGGACACCCAGCTTGATATTCACAACTTTTACAACCTGATCATTATGCTGAGTGAAGGACAGGGAGTCATCAATAGTAACCCCAAGGTAGTTGAATGTACTGGATGTACCTGTTGCAGTGGTTCGGCTTTGTTGTTAACAATAGAAAGGACAGGGTATGGCATCTTGAGATGGTGGCTAGATATTAACATTGTTTTAGTCTTCTTGTAGTTGAGAAGTTTCTGCGACCTAAACCAATCCTCAAGATGGTAGAAGGTGGATTGTAACTCTTGTTGTAGATGATGAAGCTGGACGCTGCTACCCAGTATGACTGCATGATCCACAAATAGTATAATTTTGCTTAAGCAAATTTCAGGCAGGCTGTTCAGGAATAGACTGAAGAGGAGGGGGCCCAGAATAGATCCTTGTGGGACCCTGAGACCAATTTCTCTAGCAGTGGATGTTACAGACCCCATTTTGACACACTGGAAATGGTGGGACTGGTGTTCCTTGAATGAGTGGACAGCTTCGGAGGCAAGTCCCAGGGACAGCAGCTGCTCAAGCAGGATGAAATGGTTGATAGTGTCAAAGGCTTTAATGAGATCTATGAAACTAGATCCCACTAATGTGCCACTGTCCATAGTCTTGTGCACATAGTTGGAGAATTTAACTAATGCAGTGGCTGTGCTATGGCTCTTACTAAAGTCATGCTACTGGGGACACTGCAAATCATACTTCTGAATATACTCTGAGATCTGATCCATCATGATTCTCTCAAGAGATTTTGAGAGGAGGGAAAGAATTGAAATTGGCTGGTAATTGTATATGCAGGATTGGTTCCTGCTGTTTAGAACTGGGGTCATGAGAGCCAGTTTCCACATAGATGGGAATTTTGCCATAGTGAGTGACTTACTGAAAAGTTTAGTAATTGGAGCTATGACTTCATTAAGGGCAACTACCACAAGCATCATGTCAATGTTGTCACTGCCAAGTCTTGTTTTACCTAAAGCATTTTGAACATACTTTCTGGCCACGGTGACAGTGACACATTTAAAATAAAAGTTAGGTCAGTTGTGGTAGTTTCTGGTTGATAGCTGCAATGGTTAAGTGGCACTAAGGTAACCTGAGGGGAAGACATAGCTTAGATTAGAGAAGGCTGAATTAAATGTTTCAGTGATTAAATGGGGATCTAGAGAGGGGGCACCATTTATATTCAGCATAATAGAGTGTTTCCTAGCCTCTTTACCAAGTAAGTCCTTAACATTTGCCCAAAACCTTTTATCATTACCACAGCTCTGTTCCAACTGTTCCTTGAAATATCTTGCTTGAGCAAGCCTGATGAGGTTTGTACACAAGTTTTTAGCAGCCCTGTATTTCTGAAAGTCAGTAGGCTTGCCTGAGTTCCTGGCCTTGCACCATAGGTTATCCTGAGCTGTTCAAGGAGGTCCCAAATGATCCAACCATTTGAGGAACCTCTTGACATTTCTTTTCCTCACTGGGGCAAAGAAATTAGCAATTTCATTAAATGTTTTTGAGAAAAATGTCATTGCCTGGTCTATGTCCTGTAGTTCATCTATGGGTGACCAGTCAATTTGGGAGAGGGTGGTTTTAAGGGCATCTAGGAGGCCTCTCTTGAGAACATGGCTTTATATAGTGATGAGGGGATCTTTTTTGTCTTTTTTCATCCATTTGTAAAGTACTGGAGAATGATCGCTAAGGCAGTCATGGAGCACCTCAACATTTCTGATTCTGGATGAACAGCTTGACAGGATTTAATCCAAGAGAATGCCTTTCCCACTCTTTATTTTCAATATAGTATATTCATTAACCATCTGCATGAGGTACACACTAGCTACCTGGTCCTTTAATGGGTCAGTATCTCTGCTGAGCCAGTTAATGTTGAACTCACCTGTGACGATGACTTCGCAGTTCATCTTTACTTTTGAGATGAAATCTATGACTAGGCAGAGTCCCTGCTTGGCCTTGCTGGGAGGCAGGTAAACCGTGGTAATGGTGAGTGACTTTTTTTGCTGACCTATTAGGAGATTTACTGCTAGCAGTTCATAAACACCAGTAATGCCTGAGTTTGGCAGCATGCTCCCCTGAATAGAATCCCTAACATAGATAAGGCAGCCCCCACCCCTTTTCCCTGATCTATCAAGCCAAAAGGTTTCATAGCCTTGTAAGACAATACGATTATCCTTTAATTTTGTGGTGAGACATGTCTTGGTCAGGCAGATAATATCAAGACAGTGTAGTTGTGTCCATGCTTGGAACTGTGCTATTTTTGGAAACAGGCTGCAGATGTTCATCGTTATGAATTTCAGGCCACAACCCTTTTTATCATCTAGGGACCTAGGTGTAGGTGGCCCAGGGTTAGGGTGCACATCTCCAGAGACTAAGAGCAGCAGGAGAAAAATCAATCTTGCAGCACATAAAAATCAATCTTGCAGCATAACTAAGGAGCAATAGAGACCCGGCTCTTGTTTTGTTGATTTTGTGGTTAGCATAGGGATCCTGTCCAGTGATGCTGTCAGTTGAGCCAGAACAAGTACACTACTGCGAACAGATAACATAATATTAGGAGGATGTGAGGATATTTGAGGTATCACTCTAGGTTTATGTGCTAGTGTACCTGTTTGCAGCACTCTGTGTATGAGAACAGTGGTGCTAAGGCACAGTGTCAGTAGGCAGGACTGGGAGGAGACGTTGCCCCACCAGTGGAAGGTGGCCAAGTAGCCGTACCAGGGAGATTGTCAAAGTCTTAGCCATAGTTACTGCCAGGAGTGAATATTCTTATGAAGAGACAGACAGACAGTAGAGAGCTGACAAAAGGTCACAGGGGGTTATATACTTCAGTTGGGGAATGACTATACGCTAAAGCCTATGAGAATAGTAGGCAAAGGAACTAACAGCAGGGATTTGTGGAAGGGGTAGCTCAGGTGACTCTCTTCGCTTGCTGCCCAGGACAGGTCAATTAACATACAGCATATGTATCTCACTTTCAGTGAGGTCCTGATTGTACCTATTATAACACTAACAGGTCTGGGATGCCCTAAATGAATTGACTCCATCACAGTATGTATGTTTTCTGTGACCAAATGCTGTATCTCTCTTTGGCCAGCACAGAGATGTGAATTGTGCTGAGTGCATGTTTTAGTGCCTCATTTTTTGCTTTGGAAGGCTATAGTCAAACATGCTTGGGGCACTTGCACTTTGCTCCAAACATGTTTGAGTATAACAAATTTAGTGAACTGTGCTCATTTGCACTAAAGAAAGGGGCTTTGCAAGGGGCAGCCTGATACCTTTTAATATGGAGCCATTACTTCTTGCAGTTCTGGCTTCTAGTTCGAGGTTTGTCTACCTAGTTCTGTTTCAAGCATTTAGCCATTGACTGAAATGTTTTTAGCCACAGACTGCCATGCCAGCAACCCAGGTTCAAGAACAGACTTGAGTGGTTGTGGTATTGGTGGAGCCAAGATGACATGCTGACAGTGTGCAAGTGAGCATCTCTGTAATCTGCTGTAGCTGTTCCCTTTCCTTTCATCGATGTACTGGCCTATTTTCAGATAGTACCATGTCAGAAAATCAGTCCAGCACAGCACTGACCCTTCCTCCTACCAGATTTTTGGCATTGGGGCACAGGTTTAAGGTATGGTGAGTGGTGAGGTGAAGCGGGACAGACACAAAATGGTCTGCATTGAATAAGTCAAACCCCTGCAAGCACTGAAGATAGATTTTTGTTGTGAAGCTATGGTAAAGTCATTGCGGAGCTAATGAAACTACATCGGGTGCATTCCTCAGCTTGCTCCAATGGGTGAAAGCAATGATAAAACAGCTAAAGAAAGGAGTTTAAAGTGGAATGCACTTGTAATCCAGGTAACCGACTGACCTGTAACTTCACCCACACCAAGGATCCTATTTCTCAGGTGATGGGGTAAAGCTCAGTGCAGAAGGTTGAATGTTTTGATGTAAATCTGATTTTTGGTCAGTGTGTTTATCAGCTTCTGATACCTGTATGGAAGTAATGTGGTATATATTCCAAGGATTATTGCCTCCTCATGATGAGCCATTTTTCTCCAGATGGATAAAAAAGAAAAAAAAAAGGGTGGCTGGGCTGAGAAAGTGTGGACTGTTCTTTTTTTTTTTCGTTTGGTTTGCTAAAGAAGAAGTTTCTCCCTGTATATCAGATGTTGGCTATTTATCTGTAAACACATTGTTCCCTCTCTGTGTTCTTTGATTTGCTTTGTAAGCTGCATGGCTCATACATTGGATATGTGCAAGCTTAATAAGTATGACACTGCAATTTCACACTTTTTTGCAATTTCCCTCATGTCTAAAAGAATAAAAAGGCTGAAAGAGGTGGATAAAGCCACAGACAGTGCAAACAGACCAACAAGAAGGTGAGCAGACCTAGCCATAGCTGCAACTGCAGGCACCTCTGGGACAATGAGCACAAATATAGTCACTATCAATGAGGAGGGTACCTCTTCAGAAGCCACTAATATAAATAAAATGAGTAAAAATTTGTTTAGGGGTAATCAGGGAGGGGCAGTAGACATCACCTACCTGGATTTCAGCAAAGCCTTCAACACCGTCCCACATAGTAGGCCGATTAACAAGATGGGTATTCTGGCCATAGGAGATAAGGTGGTAAACTGGGTTAGAAATCGGTTAACAGACAGAAGACAGAGGGTGGTGGTAAATGGGGTACAATCTGGGGAGGGGGTGGCCAGTGGGGTACCACAGGGATCAGTACTAGGACCAGTCCTGTTCAATGTCTTCATTAGTGACATTTATTTATTTATTTGTTTTTGTTAACCAGGTAAGCATGCTAGACAGCCAAGGGCCTATTTTCAAGTGCGACCCGGGAGGATTACAATTGTACATACAAGAACATCAGACAGATAGGATGCATAAAAGAGCATCAGAACAGAGGTTACATCAAGAGGTGCATCATGATCATCAGGCAGACAGGGTTCATACATAATCAGCAGAAACAGTGATTAGAACAAGAGATGGAAAAGCAACTTAGTACAGGCATGGGGAGTTTAACAAAGGTACATTACAACAGACATTAAGCTAGCTAGGTATATACAAGGTTTCAACCATACACCTACAGGTAAAGTCGGCAATACCCACAGGAGTGCATTAAGAGGCAAGTTGCATGGGATGAGCAATGGATTGTTGGGGGGGACAGGATGGAGGCACTCTTATTAGGGACAGATAGGGCAGAGGCATTGTAGGGGGCTGAAAGGAAAGGTCTGCCTGCTTGCAGATGACACCAAGATCTACAACAGGGTGGATACTCCAGAAGGGGTGCAGAAAATGAAGAGGGACCTGTAGAAGCTTGAAAAATGGTCAGAGATGTGGCAACTGAGGTTCAATGTAAAGAAGTGCAAAATAATGAACCTGGGTAGAGGGAACCCTGGAGAACACTATAGGTTGGAGGGGAGATGCTGACTGTCACCAAGGAGGAAAGAGACCTAGGAGTTATCATCTCTGATGACCTTAAGGTATCAAAGCAGTGTACAAAGGCAGCAGGGAGGGCAAGTGATATGTTGGGGTGCATAGGCAGAAGTATTACTAGCAGGAGGTGGTAGGTGGTGAAGCTATTGTATAAAATATTGGTAAGGCCTCACCTGGAGTACTGCATGCAGTTCTGGAGATCACACCTGTGCAATGACATAGATAAGGTGGAGACTATCCAGAGAAAAGCAACAAAGATGATGTAGGGCTTACACCACAAAACATATGAGGAGAGACTAAGGGACCTTAATATGTTCCCACTGGAGGAGAGGAGACAGTGGTGGGACATGATTGAAACTTTAAGGTACCTTTAGGGCATAAACAAGGTGCAGGTGGGAGAGCTTTTCCAATGTAGATAAAGTACTAGAACAAAGGGGCACTATATGAAATTGGAAGGGGGTAGATTAAGAGTTAATGTGAGTAAGTTTTTCTACACAGAAAGGGTGGTTGACACATGGAATAATCTGCCTGGCACCCTACACAGCAAGATGTGTGCACAGTGGGGGTCCCGGGGCATCCCCCACCCCATAGCCATGATCATGGTACAGCTCCGCAATGTAATTCCCTGGCAGTCTAGTGGTACCTCCTCCCTCCTGATTCCATGATAAATGTAAATGAAAACATGCCCTTGTGGTCTAGTGGACCCCCCTTCCTCCCGAATCCCCAATCATGATATACAAATTAGTACCCAGTCCCTGGTAGTCTAGTGGACCCCCCTCCCCATCCCAATCCAACGATGGCTGACATGTCTCCATTGAATGTCTCTGGTAGTCTAGTGGTACCCCCCCATGTCCCTGATCATCAGTTATCTGCCATATTAATATTCCCTGGTAGTCTAGTGGTACCCCCCCACCCGTTGTCGCAATCACAGTGAAACCCCATAATACAGTTCCCTGGTGATCCAGTGGCACCCCCACTCTTCCCACCCACTCAGACCCCCTGGCCCAACCTGCTTTGGCTCAGCCTCTTCTCTCTTTTTTTTTTTTACTTGCCTGGTTCCCACGGCTTTCAGATGAGGCCTCGTACCTCTTCCTACTCCGTCTGCCAAGGCAGTACTCAAGGCATCCTGTCCCCTAGTTTCATCTTACTCGTAGGACCAGGATGTTTGTATTTTTCCTTGAATTTCTCCCAACCCCTGGGATGCTGGCACGAAGGACATACGTCCAGACAAGGCGACGTGCTTGCGCACACAGTCAGACAAGTGCCTAACAGCATTTCCCCCCTCCTGGACTCCATGAAACAGCCACCAGTGCCCCAAAAGCCCATGCTTCCACCAGCTCCAGGAGCATCAGGTGCATGAAGCACCCCCAGTATCCCACCCCCGAAGGAGGAGAGCATCCGTTGGGATGTTTAATCCTCCTTCGCCCCACTGATCCCCAGCAACTCGAGTCCATTCCCAAACCCGGGTCGCTGACGCAGCACAAGGTGTGACATCCAGCGCCTCAACCCTCAGCACTATCAGGCCAGCGTTCAGCCTCTTCTCTGAATGTTAACACCGAACTTGGTTTGTTTGTGTCATCAGCTATGAAACGGGCAAAAAAAAAGTAACACTCTAGTAGACCTCACACCAATAACTACGCACCTCTGATCCAAGGTCCTGTGGCAAGATCACAAGAAAAGGTAAGATGAAGAGAAGGTGGGTGACAGGGCTCGGAAGACTGGCACAGGTGGGGGGCAAGTCAGGGTGCTGAATGAGATAAACAGCTTTGTACCATGCAGATAGTGGGGTGACATGCCACTCATCATGGTTGTGTACTGCATGCTGGTGAATGTTAAGGGATTGCCTACATGGAAGAAGCAATGCATGAACACAGTGGGGTAACATGAGACCCTTCAAGGTGGTGCATTGTGTGTTGGTGAAATGTGAGGTATTGCCTGAACTGTGTAGTGATGCTCAGAAGCACTGCCTGAACACAGTGGGATGAAATGGCACACATTAAGGTGGTATACTGCATGCTGTAGAAAGGTGAGGGACTGCCTACACTATGGAGTGATACTCAGAAGCATGGCATCAGCACAGTGGGGTGATGTGGCACCCATTGTGACAGTGTACTGCATGCTGGTGAAAGGTCAGGGACTCTCCGAATGGAGCAGAATGCATAGAAGTACTACATGAACACAGTGGTATGAAATGGCATGCATCCCTGTTATGTACTGCTTGCTGGTGAAAGGTGAGGGACAACTTGTACTGTGGAGTGATGCTCAGAAGCATTACATGAACACAGTCTGGTGACATGGCACCGATAATGATGATGTAATGCATGCTGGTATAAGGTGAGGGACTGCCTGTGCTGTGGAGTGATGCTCAGAAGCACTGTGTGGACACATTGGGGTAAAATGGCACCCATACGGTGGTGTTCTGCATGCTGTTGAAAGGTGAGGCACTGCCTGCACAGGGGAGTAATGTTCAGAGTCACTGCATGGACACAGTGGTACAACATGGCACCCATCATGGTGATGTAGTGACCGAAGATTAACAGATGCATAGTGAGGCTACTTGGCACCCACCATGGTGGTGTACTGCTCAGAGACAATGTTATGACATGGAACTCACCTGCACTGGGGAGAGATGCTCAGAAGTGCTATATAAACACAGTAGGGGGACATGGCACCCATCATGTTGGTGTGCTGCATGCTGGTGACAGGAGATTGGCAGCCTGAATTGTGGAGTGATACTCAGAAGAACTGCATGGACAAAGGGGGTGACATGGCACCCATTACAGTGGTGTACTGCAAGCTGCTGAAAGGTAAGGAACTGCCTGCACTATGGAGTTATACCCAGAAGCACTGCATAAACACAAGGGGGGGGCAAGGCACATATTACAGTGGTCTACTGCATGCTGGTTAAAGGTAAGGGACTGCATGCCCAATAGAGTGATGCCCAAATGCACTGCATGAACACAGTGGTGTGATATGGCACCCATCACAGTTCAGTTCAGCTCAGATTACTGTATGACAAAATTAAAATGTATCATTATAATTACTACAAAAAAAGAGATGTTGATTTACACATTATAAATAACTTTGAAAGGAGATTAAAACAAGATATCATCAATCCATCAGCTGTTCATAGAGGCCCAGATATTCAAAAGGGTTGCGCCATGTGCAACAGGGATGCACCTGCGCAAGTCCGAAAATGCGTCATTGTGCGATATTCAGTGGGAGGCAGATGCGCCCCCCCAAATCACAATGCACAAGAGTGCAATGGTAATGAATGCATGCGCAACTGAAGGGGGAGGAACCATGAATAAATGGCGCAGTGTGATATTCAACAACATGCGCCATGCGCAATAGGGGAGCAAACGGAAGTTACGCGATAGTGGAAATGATCCAAAATAAAAAGGAACAAGAGAGAGGTGCAAGAACGCTACAGGGAAGCCACTTGTGGGAGAACTGCAAGCAGGCACACATCAACTGTGAGCAGGACAGGGCAGGAGCAGGACAGAGCACCTGGAACCACCAGGAACAGGGAAGGAGTGGGGAGCCTGTGCCACTGCGCAGGACAAAAGGGAGAAGTGCCACACAGCACTGAGGGCATGGACAGTGGGCAGTATGGCCACTACTGGGAGGTGTTCCCAGTGCAGGGGGAGTAGCAGTAAGGTCAGCAGGGGGAACGGTAAAACAGCTGGTGGGGGGGTAACACAAGCCAGGGACATGGCCAGTGCCACCATTCAGATGGAGGCAGTAATGAGGGGGGTGAGAAGACAGGCAGCAGAGGGGCACGGCCGTGGAAGGGCCCATCAGCGGTATGCCCCCAACAGCCAGAACTGAGCCCGCACCAGCTTTGAGCTGTACACTGTCACTGAGATCGTGGGCTGGTACCGCCTGAACCGGGCAATCCTGAGGCGGCTCTGTGAGCTGTGCAGTGATGTGAAGCAGGCACCCACACGACGGAGCCATGCTCTGTCAGTGGAGACTAAAGTGACAGCTGTCATGTGCCTGCTCACCATGGGTACCTTCCAGAGACCAACAGGGGACATGACAGGCAATTCCTCAGCACACTGCTGCCACATGCTGCGAAGTACATCCATTTCCCCAGCACACCGGCGGAGCCCACAGCAAACATACAGGAGTTCCACAGGGTAGCATGTATGCCTGGCATGCTCTGGACAATAGACTGCTCCCATATGGCCATCCGCATGCCACCTGGCCCTGAAGGGGCCGCATACATAAATTGGAAGAGCTATGCAAGCATCAACTGCCAGGTGGTGTGTGATGCCAGGGGGTGCATAATCAATGTCTGTGCCATGCACCCTGGGGGAGCACATGATGCCTTCATCTGGCACCAGTCTGCACTGTGCCACAGGTTCAAGAGTGCGGACATCCCCATTGGCAACCTAGTGGGTGAGTATGCAAATCACACAGAAAGACATGGAGCTTTGGAGGGGTAATGTCAGAGGTGACATGGTTACTTGCCTAGATGGCCCATGGCAGGGCGACGCTGATCACCAAACTAATGTCCACCCTCTACACACAGGTGACAGTGGATACCCACTCTGTCCCTGGATGCTCTAACCATACCGACGGCCCACGACCCCATCGCAGCAATGCTACAATAAGGCACATGGTACCTCATGCAATGTCTTCGAGCGGGTGTTCGGGATACTGAAGGCATGTTTCCATTGCCTGGACATGTCTAGTGGTGCCCTACAGTACAGCCCCTCAAAGACCTGTGGGCTACTCCTGGCCTGTTGCATCCTGCACAAAATGGCCAACGACTGTGGGATAACCATACAGGTTGAAGAGGGGGACAGTGATGAGGACGCTGGTGAAGATGATGATGGGCAGCCCCCCCTTGGTCGAAGGGACCCCCGACTGATCTGGATGGTGCAGCTGCACCAGGACACCATCACAGAGGAGCACTTCAGCCAACCCAGGTAAGTCATGGGGCCATGTGCAACCACCAATGGCAAGGGCACAACCCACAAATGCGCATGGACAAACCCCAGGGGTGCATGTTGTAAAGGGAATTGGCCGAGAATGGAACCACACACACCATCAGGGATGGGCAAGGTCTAACACAGCATGCAATCACACACACACCCCACAAGACATGTACAAAGGGTAGGAGGCACGCTGACCCCAACCGCCACCCCTAGCCACACACACGCATCCACAGACCACCACGCCCAGTGCCTGTCCTTGTGCATGTGTCAGACACTAGGGACCATTGCACAGTGGTGGACAGCACAGTGCAGGCATCATCATGCACACACCACAGTGGACAGTAGCCAAGAGGGTGTGCAGATGGAATGTGTGTGTGTCTGTGTGTGTGTTCAGGGCCGGATACTCCACCCTTGCATTGCACGTTGAACAACACACTGCACACAGGACAGCATCAGACAGTAGCCTTAGTGGGAGACAGGTCAGTCAGGCGTCACAGTGCCACGGCCATCACGGATGCATCTGCGGCTCCCGCCAGAAGTGACAGGCTGATCAATGGCCTCATGGGTGTGGCACCAATGGTCCCCCAGGGGTTCCGCTGTGTGAACATAACCATGCTAGTGCAGGGGTCTGCAGCACACCAAACATACCTGCACCAGGTGTGCTCTGGATACCCACAGCTGAACCCGGTGTTGACAAGGAGGGTGTCGTACGATGCCAAAAACAGGGGGTGAACATTGCACTGTGCAGTGTCTGCGATGCATGGGCAAATAACTGTGTGCCCACTGTGGCCATGACTGCTGTGATTGTCTGTGTCAGACTGTCAATGGCAGCGGTCACATCCTCCCGCATCCGGTCCATCCCTGCCAGGAGCAGACCGGTGTACCTGCTGCACCACTCCTCTGCCTGGCACAGGGCTACACTGAGTGCATCCACCGCCATCACAAACCACAACTGCTGATCGACTGAATCTTGGAGTATTTGGGTGTGCTCATCTAAGAGGTCATCTGCCTGATCAGCATGCTATCCCTCACAGTGTTTGTGGCCCTGATGGGCAGCACCCCTTGAGGGTGGGTGCTGCACACTAGGGCCATGCCTGGGCATGTCCACAGGCAGTGCACTGATGCCACCCCCGACACTGTACCACCATGGCCACTGGCCGACTGCTGACACTGCCCCTCCTGCTGCCACTCTCCTGGGCTCAATGGTGCTGCTGCAGCGGCCGCAACAGCCCACTGTCCTGGACACATACCAGTGCTGCCCCACTGGTGCAGACAGGCACAGGCTGGGGACTGTGATGTCATGCAGGCCTCCATGGCGGCACCACCCATGGCCATGCCTGTGCTGTTACCTGCTGTGTGGCCATCCTACAGCCCACATGTATCACTGTCCATGAAGTGAGCTCCATCATCAACAGTGATGGATCCGGCACCAGTCAGAGTCTCAGCATCCTGGCATCCATGGACGCTGGCATGCTGGGACACGGGCAGGGCCTCCTCTGCACCTGCTCCACCAACATCAGTCCAGACAGCTAGGCGGGCCCACTGTCGCCCTAACCCCTAGACACCTGTGGAGGTGGACAGGCCCTCCTCTATGTCCATGGTATCACCCTCAGTGGACAAGCCCACCACCGCTGACCCATGTAGATGCTCAGGAGCTGTAAGGGAACACAGTAGAATTAATGTATCTGCCCTACCCTGTCTCACCCCCCCGCAGTGACAGATCAGGATCTACCATGCAGTGACGGGCTACCACCCATCTGGAATCCACCATCTGGAACACCCTTGATGGCACAATGCTGCATGCTGCCAGCAACCGGCTCTTCTTGTGGGGTCAGGCATTGCATGGCTGGCTGTCCCCCACCGGTCGCAGCCCATGCTGCCATGATGGCAGCCACCTTGTCCTTAATCCTCTGCCTGTCCGTGCCCACCTTTTTCTTGCACTCCTGCATGGACTGCTGGTGGCTGCCATACAGGTTGATGGCACACACCACCTCTCCCCATGCAGCAGCATGGGCCTGTGGTGTTCCCCACTGTCCACTGAGCAGCGGCTCCTGGTCAAGGTAGGCCTCAAACAGGGCATCTGTTTCTACCTTGGTGAAGTTAGGCCTCCTCTTCCTCCCACATCTCTGTTCCTCTTTCTCCACCTCACAATCGCTCATTCTTGATCCTGTGGGAATGACAGGTGTTTCCTGTGCTGTGCAGTCCCACGCATGTCCCATACACCACAGTCCACACTCCCAAACAGCATGCAACTCACCACAATGGACTGCAATAACAGACTATGGCCTCTGCAGCCCAATGTCGCATTTATATAGCACAATGCATGCAAATGAGGTGAGAAGCAATTTTAAGTGGATGCTAATGTGGTATCTGCACCATTGAATAGCTGATTTGCATATGCCGGCTGAATATCGTGATGTAGTGCCTTGTGCAGGTGTGTTGAATGTGCTCAGGCAAGGGTGCATTTCTGTGACATGCACAGTGGACACTGAACGGCGCAAGCCTGGGGTGCTGACACTGATGCCTGCCACTCTACTGACGTGCTGTGCACAGGAGGCAATGCAGGGCATGACCACTATTGTGCCAGTGGCACTTCTGCACTGTTCACACATGTATGGCTCTCTGGCTCTGAGGCACAGTAGGCGCACTGCGGCCACAGCGTGGTAGGCTGCTATAGGAAGTGCACACAGGTGCCCTACTGCGCTACATGCGGTGAGTACAAATCGCACTGTGGTGGTCCATGCACGAGACACCCCTGACCCTGTGCCGACCTTTGTCCCTAGGCGCCATGCATCTGCATGGGTGCACCTCTATCATGCTGTTTGGTGACAGCGCGATGAGGAATGGCAGTGCAGTACCACGCAGCATCCGCACATGGCAGACATGCGCTACAGAGTGACATCTTTAAACTGAAAAAATTGCAGGATGGCATGGAGATGGACTCTGATCTAAAGCCAGATGGAACTGCCCAATCTAGTGCAGTTGGTGGAGCCCCATGGTGCTGCTGTATTTGGGGAGGCACCCATGGACAGGGCCAGGAGTGCAATGTGGGATGAGATGGCGGTGGCCCTGGAGGAGGCCACTGGCATGGAGTGCACGGCAGAGCAGTGCAGGCACCACTATGGGGACCTGCAGCGCCAGGACCCGGACAGTCTTGCCCGCTAATGGGCACATGCCAGGAGGGGCATGGTACCATGGCCAGGTAGGTGCTCCATCCATACACTGATAGCATCCATATGGGTATCACGGTGGCATGTGTCCAGCATATGGGGGGACCATCCAGTGTGGGCCGTGGTGGTGGTATGGGGTGGGGGGGGCAAATGGGTATGGCAGTGTGGGATTGCACACACATGGGGTTGGGAGGACTTTGCTACCGGATTGTACTGATGTTCTTCTCTCCATGTTTGCACCTTAGGCCCAGAGGAGCGCCGGCATGCCAGGGAGGGGAGGCTGTGCCGTGAGCCACAGCATGTGGGAAGGGCAGCTGGACCAGACCAGCACAGGAACCAGCCTGATGATGGTGAGTGCCTTACATCCATGATTACTTTTGCATGCTGTGTAACAGGGTGGGCAGTGGGGCATGGCCACCATCCATTGACACCACTGCCATGCACACAACTTGGTACAGTCTGCACTGTCCAGGGGCACTGCATATCTGGGAGTGTGTCAATGGTGGTCCATGCTTGCACCGGGTACATGGCTGTGCCACTGCCTTCGCACTGCATAGCCATGTCACTGTACAGCTACGGTGGTGCTGTGCGGAACTTGGCTGGTGGGTGTGTGCAGTGGTCCACATGGCTGTGTGCACCTGGGTGGGCTGGTCTTGTGGACACGATCACTGTGGGTGGTCACACTCCATCACAGAGGCATGTCTCATGGCCATATGCCATGCACAGTGGGTGGGCTGCAGGGGGCTGTGCATTCACACCTATTGACTCTGCTCCAATATCCTAGGTGGACGGCAGTTGCAGGTGATACAAGAGATGCTGCCAGAGATACTGCAGGTTGCCAGGGCCTCCCTGGAGATCCTCGAGGGACTAGACCATCTGGGAGTATGACAGCAGCATGGCGGGAGGTGCAGCTAGAGGGGGGGCTCCTGCTGAGCATTCTAAAGCCCATGATTTCCCCTACCCCCCTGGACCCACCCTCACACCCCTCCTTCCCTCTACTATGTGTTCACCGCCCTTCCCACCCCCACCTTATTTGTGGCCTTCCCCCCAACCTTTTGTAAGTAGATGTACATAGTTTTGTTTGATCTTTTACAATACATTTGCTTTGATATGCCTACTGTGGTGGTCTCTGATTTGCTGCAGGATATAGGTGCTCAGCTGCAGTGGTGTGCATGGCGGTAGGGGTGGTGCAATCATGTGCGTGTATGTGTCCGTGGGGAAGTGACTATGGTGTGGGAATAGCTATCAATCACTGTCTGTGGTGTGCGTGTTTTTCCCTGTGCACTGGATGACTGTGTGCAGTGGTCCATGGTGCATGCTCTCTGTCCATGGTGCACCTGTCAGACCACCAATGGCCCGTGTAGCTGACACCCTTGCATGTCTGTGACCTGCACGGTCCACAGGCATGTCAGTGGTGGCTGTCCATGCCTGAAAGCCACTGTACCCACCACAATGCCGGGTTGCCTCCTGTCACTGGTGTGGTGCATGTCTGCCTCAGGTGACACTGTGGCCTCCAATGTTGTTATCCCACCTCCATGCTGTTGCTTGTGTGTGTCACAGGGGATGTGCACCACTGTCTGTCACTTGTGCTCCGGGCACATGCTGGTGGAGTATAGCTCCATGGTGCTGCGCAGGGTGGCTGGCACTCCTCTGCTATGGAGGGGTGCTGGCCATGTATACATGATTTCCATGGCCACACATGGGGGGCTTTATTGCCCCGCTACTGTGTCCCTGTGTTGGAGTGCCCTTGGGTATGGGTGGGTGTTTGTTCATGCACTGTGTTGCATCCTGTGTGACACATGCTTCCATGCACCACTGTGGGTGTCTGCGCTGGCTGTTGTGGCCAGTGCTGGGTTGGGGTGTGTCCTTGGGAAGGTGTGCAGGGTGATGTACCACTGGTGGTGGGGTCCGGAGCATGCCCTGTCACATGTGGGGTACCTCATGTGCTGATGCATGGTCATTCTCTCAGTTGTACCTCTGGGGCGATGTGCATGGTGGCACTGTGTATACAGTCATTGCATCGCTGTGTGCTGCCACCCACTGATGGGTGCTCATGGTGGGGCTGCCTTGCATGGTTCTGTGGTGCACAGGGTTGCATTGTCACAGTGGGAGTGGTGGCATGCATGGGGTGTCCTGCACTGGTGGATGCTGCTGCTGGGCAGGGTGTCTGGGGATCACGATGCAGGTTGTGCTCTGCATTGGTGGGATGGTGTGGCATGGGGTGGTTGGCCCTCCTTGTGTGCCGGTCACAGCTTGCAAGGGGGTGTGCTGGGCCACCATGCCCCAGCTGTGGGTTTGTTGCTGGTATCCATGGGCCAGTGGTTATTCCAGCTCTCCACCAGTTGTGCAAAGCATGGGGTGTGGGGGCCAATGTCTGTTCTGCTGTGTGCTCCTCTGTCCATCTGTGGCATGGGTGGTGGGTCCCTGCATCTTGTTCCTGTGCATCCCTGGTTGTGCTGTTGCACTGCTGCCCTGCTCCACTGAGCATCCCTGGTTGTGCTATGGCGCATCTGAACTGCGCCACTGCACATCCCTGGTTGTGCTATGGCACAGGTGGCATGATATTCAGTCGTGTGCTGCAGGTGCATCTTGAGCTGCACAGTTTTTGAATATCGTGCTTCTTGCACATGGGCGCAGTGGACTTGTGCTTGCTCCTGCTGTTGCACACTTTTTGGGTGCAGTTTGAATATCTGGACCAGAATATTCAATAACAAGTTTAATTCCATCACATGTTGTTTCACATACCCTGTTGTTATTCCTCATTAATATATTTATGTTTGCATTCCCCTATAAATTACAGTTCAATCATTCTGTGGTATCTTTAATATACATTTTTGTTTCCTTTCAATGATCCCACATAATCTTGCTACTTTTTCTAGCAGTTCCGCATTGTTAGATTTTAGGACATAATTTAGTTGATACTCAGGTTCCATATTCAAATTACTAATACGTCAGATAGGATTTTCGCTCATATATATATATATAAATATATATATATATATATATATATACACACACACACAATGGGCATTAGTAAGTGTATGAGGTTGTCATCGCCATGTCTTGACTTTGATTGTCTATAACATTTTCTCAACGATTGGCTATCAATGTAACCAAATCTGTATCTGGCCAATGCTTATCTATTTCTTGGTTGTTTTATTTTTTTAAGATAGCCTTCCATTGCAAAATTTCTTTTCATATTACTAGCTAACCAATAACTTAATGTACAGTTATTGGCCAGACTTATTTCCTTTTGTATATGAATATCCTGAATTCTTATCCTTATTTGCTCTTCTATCATTTCTAAAAGTGTCCTGCAACCTTGTCTGATATATTCCAGTAATCCATATGGTTTAATAAGAGTATCAACAATGTTCATACTGGGGAAGGTAAAACCTCTATCATTTTAATCTATTACTTCCTCTAAACTAGTTCTAGGTATCATTTGCATTGCATATTATACACCTTAATCCAGTACAAACACAATCTTTGTTTTATATTTTGTGTGACAGTTGATTGGCCTAATTCTATTCTAGTTAAATTGGAGAATGTTCCCCGAGGTACCCCTAAAATTCTTCTAGATACATAGATACACAGACAGTGTCGACAGATAAGGGCCTATGGCCCACCCAGTCTGCCCATTTGAGCTTGTAAGTTCAGTTTGTTTTTCTAGAAGTCTGTTGCACCTTACCCCTGACCTCCAGAATTCCTTTATGTCTATCCCATGCATTCTTAAATCCCGTGATTGTTTCAGCCCCCACCACTTCCTCTGGCAGGGTGTTCCACTTGTCCACCACCCGTTCTGTGAAGAAATTCTTTCTCATGTTTCCTCTGAATCATCCTCCCTCCAACTTCAACCCATGCCCTCTAGTCCTGAAACATCTTTTTCGCTTCTAAATCTTTTATAGTCACCATCCCCATATTTCTGCTGTTGAGACTTTATTTTTTGTGTTTAATGCCCCATAGTTCCTTTTACTGATTGCCCTCTGTACTTATAAGCAAATCTTTCAACTGATGGCATAAATCTTTTAATTTTTTGTATACTGGTCTTAATATGTTCCTTCCACTTTAAATCCTGTGTGAATGTTATCCCTTGATAACAAAAATGTGTTTACATACTCTATTCTAAATTTCTTGCACTTTAGTTTTTCTATTTTTCTCCTACTTGAAGTACTCTGCTACCCTCTGATGTCCCTGCCCCACATGGCTCTGGGTATGAGGCCCCCTCCTATGAACCCCACGACTTACCCTTCATGGCAGGGGGTGAGCAGCTACTTGACCCACCAGACCGGATATGTATTCAGAAGGTGCCTTCCCAGACTGCTGCAGTGGGTGACCATCGTCATCCTGCAGAGGGCCCTCATTTTTTCCATTTTCTCCCCTCGAGGTTGCAGCTTGCAATGGCACCAGTGACGGTGGTGTGCACGCTCCCCTGCATGTTCTGCCAAGTCCCTACTGCAACTCTCGCCCCTAACTCCAGTGCTGACGTGCCACCCCCCAGCCTCTGCTAGGTGGCAGGCAATTGCCGAGCTCTGCAATCCCCCCTCCCCGGAGAAGGAAAGCAGTCCTGTGGACGCTCTATCCTTCTCCTCCCTGCCAACCCTCGGTGTCCCATGTCCGTTCCCAAACAAGGGTCACCGGCATAGCACAAGGTAAGGCATCCAGCACCTCAGCCCTCAGCACCACCAGGCCGGCATTCCTTGCCCCTTAAAGTGCAAATTTTCCCTGTATTTGTCTTTGGATATTAAATACCAATGTACTTTGTTTTTCAAAATGCATCTCTAGGGATGCCTTTACAGTTATCGTAAAATGTATTCATGCTTCTTAGTATTCCTAAGTAACTGGTTGAGATAAGAATCATGTCAACTGTGTAAGCCAGATATGGGCACCACCTGCAGCCCAGTCCAGGCATGTGCAGCTCAGGATCATACAATTCTTTCAAACCTCATCCAAAAAGACATTAAACAAAATTGAAGACAGGATGCAGCCATGTCTTAAACAGATGGTAGAAGGAAATTTGATACTGTTATCTCGTTTATTATATCTCACTGTAATATAATTTCCCTTATAAAGAGTTTTCAAGATATTAATCATTGCTGGGTCCATCTCATACTCTTTCAATACATCCCATAATTTCGCTTTGTTAACTTTATCAAATGTGGCATTCAAGTCTATGAAGCTACAGAACAATTTTAGTCTTTTGACCTGAATATATTTATCAATCTAATGTGCCAAAGTGTAACACTGATCTAGAGTTGAATGTTCTGGCATAAAGCCTGCCTGTGCTTCATCTATCATTCTCCTAGTTTTTAACTAATGCATTATTTTCATATGTAGAATCTTTGTAAAAAATGTATGTGATGTGTCTAGCAAACTTATAGGACCATAGTTACTGGGCTCAGCCCTGTCTCCCTTTTTAAAAACAGGAAAGATGATGTTTTCTTTCCATGTCAATGGCATAATTCCTGTCTTTTGTATATAATTGTACACTACTTTCAGGGCGGGTATCCACATCTCAGAATCATCTAATACAGTATCTAATAGGATACCATCGGCTTCTGGGGACTTCTGTCTTTTTGCCACTTGTATAGCCTTATTTATCGCTTCCTCTGTAATTGGGTCTACTAATGATATCCATTTAATCAATCTTTCCATACCTTTCTGTTCTATTTATTCATAAAAAAGGATTTTATAATACATATCCCAGGTACTGGGGTCAATATGGTTTTCAATATTCACAGAGTGAATTCCCCACCCAGTTGCCACCATATGCCACTATTTTTTATTATCTTTTTCCCACACTACTCTTTCAAATTCTGTCCATAAAGTTGTTCTATAATTATCCATCTTTAGTGTCATTAAATTTTTGTATTCTTTCCTCATACCATTAAGCCAATGTTTATTTGTTTTATTAGGATGGTATATACTTTCTTTGCCACTTTGTTAATTTCCGTTTTATAAGCCTTACATTCATCATCATACCATTCATCTCCATTTTTAGATTTACTTATTGTGACTTTTATTAATATTGAAGAAACAGTTTTCATTATTCCCTGAAATACCTGTATACATTGTGTCATGTCCTTATTGGTTACAAGTTTTGTAATTTCATCCCTTACTCCAAATTCTTTTAACAATTCTATTGATTTGTATTCTTCAATTAAATTCCACTTAACCTTCTTTTTAGCTCTATTTATTTCTGGTTTCCTTATATCCCTGGTTCCAATAGGTGTCCATAAACCAATATTGATCTGCAGAGAGGTGTGTTCTCTCTCCGCCCTAGACCCTATTTGCAAATCTATAAGGCTGTGGATTTTATTTACAGATCACCAACAGTGATCAATTATTGATGCCTCTCTTGGTCCCAAGTAAGTGTAAGATTTCTGGTAATCTCCCTTTGTTCTTCCATAAATCAGTAATAGACCATTGTCCTGTATCTCTTTTACAAGTTGTTTCCCTTTATCACATGTTTTTGTATCCAATGTCTTCCAGACCAAAGTAATTGTTAATGATTCCTGAGCTGCATATGCCCAGGCTATTTGTTTCAAGAGCTCCACAGTAATCCACACTCTGGTGTTCAAGTCCCCTACCATAATTATTCCACTCTCTGACTCATTCTGGATGAGAGTTCTTAATAACTTCCCTAGATTTTCTATATCATACTTTTCCACATAATTAAAGCCTTTCTGGGGGAAATACAAATTCACAATATATAGAAACTTTTTAAAAGATATTCTAACTACTAAAATATAATCCATTTCAGTCTTTACTTTTTTATGTATGATTTGATCTATTATCATACACCAAGTTATAAACCCTCCTGACAGCCTACCATACTTCCTTGTGCTGCTTACTTTTTTATAAAGCAACTTACTCCATTCAAATTAATCCTGTCACTAACCCATGTTTCTTGAATACAAGCATAACTAAAAAGATTAATATAATCCACAAAAGAGGGTCTGCCAATCTCTCTTATCCCTATTACATTCCAGGATAATATATTATACTTCATTCCTATCTCAGCTAATTTAACTATTCTGTGTTCGATCTTACTTTGTCAATTATTATCCAAATTGCTCAGCGCTTGATATCTGGTTGTTGTTCTCACTAGAGTCAGTCAAGTAGCATTATGTAACTTGTTACTTTGGGTGTAATTCTCTTTCCCCCCAACCAGATAGATGTCTACTCTATCCAGGTTCTCTACGTAGGGCATAATGTGTCAATAATCATATTGATTTCTGTGCCATAATATCACTTGACCATCTTCATCCCACCTTTTTACTCTTACAATCATTTCACTTAATTCTTTGTCCTTCATTAGATTCTGAAGTAAATCTGCCACTTTAAACCGTAGGTTGTTTTTTGTTTTATTTAAAAAGTTTCCAACCCCATAGATAGAAATCATGCATTCGCTTTCCTTTTTTTATGATTTCATCCTACCCTCAAAATATTTAGGAAATATAGTTAATATTAACAACACTCTCTGCTTCAAATCCAATCTCAATTTTTGTTTCGGCTTCTCAGTTGCTTTTAGCACATAGTACTTGTCTGATTTTTGAAATACCAGCTCTAAGTTTCCTGTTGGTCTTATGATACTCAATTTATCTAGTATCATATAATTGTTGTTCTGCATTATATCCCCCAAAAGCTGTTTCAGGTGTGTATTTAACAATACTTCAGTTTCATCAGCTATCAATAAGACATTATATATTGGTAATGCATAATCAGTCTCCTGAGTCCTTTTTAATAATCCTCTCAATTTAGTCTCATATTCCATATCTTCCTTCAGCTATACTATTTATGCCAATATTTTCATTACTATAGTCTGACATGTCCACATCCTTCCCCCTCATGGTTTGTCTCTGTTACCTCCTTGTTTACTTCTCTTTGTAGTTTTGTATTATCTTTTCTTTTGACTTCCTTACTCCTCCTACTATTTATCACTTTCTTAATGTTCACACCTTTCCCTATCTTTTGAAGGTACTTCTTATTTATTGTTCTACCCTTCTTGAGTGGGTTTACAGCCTTAACTGATGATTCTTCCTATCTTTATCCCTTAATTCTCACCCTCTTATCTTTACCATTAAATATTTCTTGGGTTATTATTATTTGTGACATTCCCTGTGAAAAGACCCTTTCCTCTACTTTCCTCCATTATTGTCCCAATTCTGTTTTTTCCACTCTGTATTCTCCTTGTTCCATAGGATATCCTTCCACCTCCCTTTCTTGTCCAGTCTTTGTATATATATTTTTTCTAATCCCTTTTTTCTCTGTCATAATCATCCTATGATGCTAATTCCAGCTTCCTGCATACTTTAAATTCCTTTTCTTTCCTTTTTAATTCATCCTGTGAGATTCTATAAGCTGTTGGGTCTAACAGTTCTTTCTCTTGTTTTCCTATCCCCTCATTTCCTAAATCTTTACCTCCCCTTGTCCCCTCTTTTCTCCTAGTTCTATGTTCTTTTTCAATTGTAGGTTCCATGTTCCTAATTCCTCCATTATACTGTTACAATTTTCATGTCCCTCAGGCAATGTTACTAACTCCAAGTCAGATCCTGTATCTCCTTCTGACTCAAGACTTAATAAGTTTGACCTTTGTATCAATGGAGTAGATGAAGTCTTTGGGGAAAGAGATCTTCAGAATGCTCTGCATTCCCTCTCCCTTATGTACATCTGATTGATAGCCCCCAAATGAGTTTACTATTTTCTCATTGTTTTTCTCATCGCTAAGTATTCCCTGCTTTTTTTCAAATAGAAAGTCCAGCTTTTTTTTTTATTGATACATAATCCTTTTAAAAAGCAGAGGTCCTGTTTAAACATAAATAATTGTTCAAATATCATGGTACTGGCTAGCAGTGGGTCCCTAAGTGCAACAGCACACTCCCTTGTTAAGTTTTCAAATGGGGGTGTACTGAATTCTATAGGGCTCATTAATTGTGTAGTATCCCCTAGTGACCTGGTCTACTCTGAATATTTTTCCTCTATTAATCTATTCACTGCACCCCTTTCTGTAGTATCTTGTTTTACTACAGGAGTAAAATATGAATCATTCATCTCTTGCTTAAATTCTTTCATTTCTTTAATTTTTTGTTCAGTTCTACTATTCAACAAAATTGTTTCCTTTGTACTCTCAAGCATTTTGCTTACTTCTTTATTGACTAGTACTAATAGACCCTCATCCATAATTTTTTTTAAATTATTTCCATCACAGGACATGCAGCATCATCTTCTTTTAATACCCTAGTTTTCTCCAACATGTTCATTTTTATCCAAAAACCCACAAATAAGAGATTGGGTCACTTTTGGTTTAACAGTTTTTTTTAATCTGTTGTTATTCATTTTAAATTTACATTATCAAACCTATTACATAATTTATTTAGACTCTGCTGTTCTGAGTCAGGATGTTTAACCTCTCCCACACTCATTCCTGGGGTTTGAAATGACCAGTGGGAGGCACTTTTCACACCATCACCTGTTGTCTCTCCCACTTTCCATATACCAATCCTTGAGTCATCCAGCCTGGTACTGAAAGAGTTGTTCACTCCAAACATCCCCATGGTCCCCTTTAATGCTTTCTTTTTTTCTTTGTAAGATCCATATCTAATAATCTATCCTTTTTCATTTATTCACCTTCCAGATGAATTTTTCCCCTTCTTGATTCAACAGACATGCTTAAAAATAAGGGATTCTAATCCCAGTTGTGTACTGCATGCAGGTAAAAAGCAAGGGGCTACTTGCATGGAGATAGAGGAGTAATGCTGAGAAGCAATGCATGAACACAGTTGGGTGACATGGCACAAATTACGGTGGTGTAATGTGTGCTGTTAAATGGGTAGGATCTTCTTGCACTAGGGAACAATGCTCAGAAGCAGTGCATAAACACAATGAGGCAACATGGCACCAATTATGGTTGCATTCTATGTGCTGGCAAATGGTATAGGACTGCCTGCACTGTGTAACAATGCTTGGAAGCACTGTATAAATACTCTGGTACAATATGGCACACATAACAGTGCTATACTGCTTGCTGGTGAAAGATGAGGAATGTATGCAAAAGGGAATAATGTCAGAAGCACTGCATGAACACAGTGGGGTGACAGAGCACCCATCAAGGTGGTGTACTGTGTGCTGGTGAAAGGTGAAGGACTGCCTGCACAGTGGAGTGATGCTCAGAAGCACAGCTTGAACACAGTTGGGCAATATGGCACTAATCCCGGTAGTGTAATTTGTGCTTGAACACCACTGTGATGAGTGCCATGACACCCCACAGTAATTTAGATCTAAAACTGGCTGAGCAGCAGGACACAGAGGGTGGTTGTTAATGGAGTTTAAACCTGGGAGAGTAAGGTGACCAGCGGGGTGCTACAAGACTCAGTACAGGGGCCAGTCCTCTTCAATGTCTTCATTAGCAACACTGTAGAGGGCTTTGAAGGGAAGGAAAGCCTCTTTGCAGATGATACCAAGATATGCAATAGGGTGGACACTCCAGACAAGGTGGAAAGCATGAGAAGAGACCTAGGCAAGTTGGAGAAGTGGTTAAGAGTGTGGCAGCTTAAAGCAGCACTGCAACAAAAATGGGTTACAATTTTATCCCACCTTTTTTTCTACTTAATTGATGCCAGATGCCTTCCAGTTTATTTTGGCTTTGAAATTCTCAATTTTCATAATCATTTAATAATTTTATGAAAGTTCTAAAGTAATTATTTCTCAAGACAAAAAGATGGCCACCTCATTTTCTCATAGAAATTAATACTGAGGACCAGAGGAGGATAAGAGTCCAAACTAAAATGCAGATGTACAGTACACAGCAAAGGAAGCATCCAAAAAATCCAAATCGACAGTTCTGCCAATATTTTTTATAACCATAGCAGAAGATTGGCTCTTTGGAATAACTTTTTTCATTGTACTGCTGCTTTACATTCAATAGAAAAAAGTGCAAAGTCGTGCACTTTGGGCACAGGAACCCTGGAGAGGAATACAGGATGGGAGAAGGGGAGACACTAACAACAACAAAACTGGAAAGAGACCTGGGGTAATTATACTGGATGACCTGAAAGTAGCCAAGCAATGTAAGAAGGTGGTGGGGAGGGCTGAATGGATGCTGGGGTGAATAGGGAGAGGTATTGCCAGTAAAAAAATAGGAGATGGTGATGCCACTGTACAAATAACTGATAATGATGCATCTGGAATTCTGTGTTCAGTTCTGAAGACCTCATCAGAAGTGATACGCAGAATCACTGAATGAACACAGTGGAGCATCATTGCAACCATCTCTGTTGTATAGTGCATGCTGCTAAAAGGTGAGAGACTGACAGCGCTGAGAAGCATTGCTCAGAAGCACTGCTCGAACACAATTGGGTGACATGACACCCATAAGAGCTGTGTACTGCATGCTGGTAAAAGATAAGGGACTTTTTGCCCTGTGAAGTGATACTCTGAAGCACTGCATGTACACAGTGGGGCAACATAGCACCCATCACAGTGGTGTACTGTGTGCTGATGAAAGGTGAGGAACAGCCTGCTTTGTTGAGTGATGTTCAGAAGTACTGCATGGACACAATGCAGTGACATGGCACATTATGGTGGTGTAATGTGTGCTAGTGAAAGATTAGTGTTGTCAAGACACAGGTCAAGAAGCATAGGAAAAGCCATGAGCATTTGTAGATTCACAAAAAGTGTTTATTAATGCTAGCAATGACATAAAAAAATAAACTTGTTCTGTATAACTATTTACAAAGGCAGAATAAACAGAGATGATACATCTGAGTTTTCCTTCAATCTCTGTGTGACCCTTGCAAGAAAATGTAGCTCTCTTAAGAGTCTTTGCACACATCCTGTTTTTTTCTGAAATGTTCTGGTCAATTTCATGCAGGTGCAGCAAGAACACAATGTTCCAGAACTAAGGCACCTTCTCCACATCTTCTAAAAACAGGGCCTAAAAACTGGTCTCAGGTGAATCCCTTAAGTTCCTAATAGCTTTTGCAATCATCTCAAACTATAATTATATACTTTTCAATAGTAACACTATATGATTTTCCTAAACAAAGGGATCCCAATATCAGTTACATTTCCACATAACAATTAATATATATTTTTATATCAGCAGATATGCATGGGAGGAAAAAGAAACAGCAAGGGAAAACTGAAAGACAGTGAGAGGCAAAGAATTGCAAGACTATTGGGGTGATCAAATCCTAGGACTCACAGGAAAATTCGGTTATGCAACCAGACAGCTAAGAGACAGGAAAGGAAAGAAAAGAACAGATCACTGCATTCAAACTATCCATAACAACTGGGGCAGGGTTCTATTTAACACTGTCACATACACCCCCCTCCTTAAGAGGGAATCTGTCTTATCAAACAGGTTTCCAAAACGTTCTATTAATTCTCTAACATTAGCTTCTAACTTTCAGAAATCAAACACATGTGCAGTATCCTTTTTTCAGTTCTATGTCATAGGGGTTAATTTTGCATGCTGAATGAAATTATGGCAACCCCACAACACTAAAATTGAATTTTGGTGATGTGGGAACCTAGTGACACTAAACATGGTGCAAAATTTTTTTTTTATGTTTTATACAGGGTGGTGCACCCCCCCCCACACCCCTAAATTAGGAGTCTCAACTTCAGGGTGGTGCATGTCAGGGGATTGCATGTCCTAAAAAAAAAAGCTGTCTCGGGACAGGTGCAACAAAAACTACTGGTGCACAGTCCTGAACCCTGAGTTTCTGCCACCCCAAGCCAGCTCCTAACCCACCACACCACGATGCTAGCTCACCAGTACCCTGCAGCACCACCCCTCACATACCCTCCCGCCCCATGTTTGTCTGGTTTGATCCCCCTCACACACATGTACATGCTCAACATCCTGTCGCCTTTTCACAACCTGCCCCATCCATTCACCAACCCCCACCATCAGGGCACTATCCAAAAGTGGGTCACCATTTTGGCAGGCACTCACTTGCCAGTGCCCCATATCACACAGTACCCCTTTTTCTATAACAGTACAACAAACAAGAAAGTTTAAACTCATACATTCATTTTTTAACCTTCAGAACCCTCAATTTCTGATCAATACATTGACAGAAAATCAGCATTGCTATTCTCTTTACCAGATTTGTGTATCACTTTGAAATTAAATGGCTGTAGTGCCAGGTAGCACCTTGTGATGCTAGAAGTTTTATCTTTCATTTGGTTGACCTACTTAGAGGACTGTGATCTGTTACAAGTGCAATGTCAGTTCCTAGCAAATAAAACCTAAGGGACTCCATAGCCCACTTTGCTGCTAAACACTCCTTTTCATTGGTGGAGTACTCTGTTGATGCCTGTGGCACTTCTCTCTAAGCAAAACATAGGTAAGGCAAGTATTGGTCCCAATCTTTCCCTTCCCCTTGTACAAACCTTTTCTACATGCATTTTAGGGTTTGGTTAAAATGCTCAACAAGACTGTCTATCTTAGGGTGATGGGGGAGGTTCTTATGGCAGTGATACCTAATAGTCTGTACAACCCCTTAAGTAATGCAACAGAATCAGAGAAAGGGAAAAGGATTTCTTAAGGCACATAACAGAGAAAAGAATCTGTAAGGATGGGAAAGTTAAGCAATAAGCCATGAGGTGGCGTGGGTTATCGGGGGATTTACCAGGGCTAGAGTGGTTTGCCCATGAGGCACAGTCAAGTGGGTAAATCCTTGCCAGCCATGGTAAATCCCCCGATAACCCACATCCCCCGAGTGGCTTATTGTGATTATACCAAGGTTCATTTTTTACTATAATAAAACACAACTTTTAAAGAGGTTGCTGTGTGTGTTTATTTTTATTGTATTTATTCCTGGGCTGCAGAGGATTGGGATGTAGATGACCATTATTACCACCATTATTATTTGCTCAACAGCCAGTGATATCAGAGGATTTACACTGGTGGTAAACTGCCAGTCTGACCATTTCATTGGCTGTTCAGGTATGTCCATGGTATAATAAAGATTAAGAGGAAAGGGGAATGAGCAGAAAGTGGGGTGGACCAGTCGGAGGGACTTAATGAGTACTTTTGTTCTATATTCACCTGGAAAAAGGATGGACCTATCCCACTGGGGAAAAAGAGGTGGAAAAGGGGGGGTGCAGGGGCCACTTATGGGGAAATCCAGGAGGGCAGGGATTTAGAGGGCCTTAGTGCCCTTTTGGTGGATGAGTCACCAGGGCCAAACAAAGTACATCCAAGAGTCCTAAAAGAGTTGGTGGAGATCCTGGTGGGCCCTCTTGCATACCTGTTGAACACCTCACTTGAGATGGGGTGCATGCCCCAGGACTGGAGGATGATGTATGCGGTGCCTCTCCACAAGAATGTTTCAAGAGATGAGTCGGGTAACTTCAGATGGTCAGCCTTACCTCCATTGCAGGGAAGTTAATGGAGACCATTCTAAAAGAAAGACTAGTGATTTTTCTGGAAGTGAGTGGTCTCCAGAATGAATGACAGCATGGGTTTATCACAGAAACATCCTGCCAGACCAACCTAATTGAATTTTTTCCATTGGGTCGCAAGGTCACTCGACAGGAGCCATGTGGTGGATGTCCTGTATCTTGACTTCAGAAAGGCCTTTCACTCAGTGACACAAGGAAGGATTCTCAGTAAATTTATGAGCCTGGGAGCTGGGGAGAAACTAGTGGGGGTGGGTCAGCAGCTGCCTGCAGGACAGACATGCATACACAGAACCAGGCACTCACCACCACAAATTAAGCTGACCACTACAAAGGGAAAGAAGTTTAAAACATCATTTATTCGCTCCTGCCGTGTTTCTGGTCTAGCTGGACCCTTTCTTAAAGACTAAATCATTCCAGAGCAAATGTTACATTTACAGGGAATCAATATGACATCAGAATTACATTAATTCAAATATACCAATAAAAACATTCAGGGCCAGATATTCAAAACTTTGCTCCGGGCAAAAACCATTTGCGCAGGTTTAGCGCGGGATTAGCGCGGGTTTGCTATATTCAAAAGGCCAAATAGCACTGCCAAACTGCAGTAGCGCTGGGCTAACCAGTAATGTATGCAAGGGGCAAAAGGATGGGCGGGGTGCGCAGAGAGACACGCAAGGGGATATTCAAAGGTTCAGCGCCACGCTAGGATACATAGTGCAGCCCTTAGCGCGGCGCTAGTTACCGCCTATAAAAAGGCCAGTCTAAACACAGGGCAAAACACAGAGGAGGAGGGAGCAGCACAGGAAGTAGGAATGTGTGCAGTCCCAGTAGCAGTGATCCTGCCATTGATGGCAGCTGTAGTGGAGAAGGAGGAGGTGGAGGAAAGGGAGCAGGCACAACATGGGCCACAACGCAGGCTCAGGAGACGGTATGCTGCAAACAGGCTGTACCGGCCCAGGGTCTCCTTTGAGACCCTGCCTGATGACCACATTGTTGGCCGGTACCGGATGAACAGGGGAATGTTGAGGCAGCTCTGTGAACTCCTGCATGAGCAGCTGCAGTCAAACACCAGACGCAGTCATGCCATGACAGTGGAGGAGAAGGTGACAGCAGCGATGTGCTTCCTTGCCACAGGGACGTTCCAACGACCAACGGGGGACACCATTGGGGTAACACAGTCTGCCACCTCACGCACCCTGACCCAGTTCTTAGAGGCTCTCCTGCCACATGCTCCGGAATTCATAGTATTCCCCAGCACAGCAGCAGAGCGCAGAGAAACAATGTAGCAGTTCCATCGAGTTGCGCACCTACCATCTGTACTGTGTGCCATTGACTGCACCCATGTCCCCATCCGTGCACCACCTGGAGATGGCAGTGATGTGTATGTGAACAGGAAGGGGTACCACTCCATCAACTGCCAGGTGGTGTGCGATGCGGCGGGGTGCATCACCAATGTATATGCACAGTACCCGGCGGTGCCACGACGCCTTCATCTGGCACCAGTCTCAGCTGTGTCAGGCCTTTGAGAGGCAGAATACCCAGTGGACAACTAGTCGGTGAGTTATAGCACACAAGGCAAACACACAACAGCATGGATGGGGGCAGGCATTGCAGGCCAGGAAGGGATGTGGAGGGCCACAGACAGGTGCAGGACAGCAGCTGACAGACCGCAGTACAGCACTAACAAGTTATATGTTTTGACAGGAGACAGTGCCTATCCCCTAGCCCTGGCTGCTCACACCAGTACTCCGACCGCCACAGTGGTGGAGGAGCTCTACAATGAGGCACATGCCAGAACAAGAAACATTATAGAGAGGGTGTTTGGCATCCTGAAGATGCGATTTAGATGCCTTGACACATCAGGTGGTGCCTCCAATATACACCTCAGAAGGTATGCGTATCTTCCTAGCCTGTTGTATGCTGCACAACATGGCAATGAACCGTGGGATACAGGCACCTGAACCTGAGGGACAGTCTGACAGTGAGCTAGAGCCAGTGGTCAGGGGGATAGTGGAGCAACTGGAGAGGAGGGACCCTCGCATGGCACGCAGGGCCATACAGCACTGGGACAACATCATCAGGATACTGCAACAGACCAGAGGGTAAGTACAGACTGCACAACAACCTGAAAAGTACAAGTGAGCAACAGTTTTAATGTGCACAGACTAACATTACAGTGAAAACCAGAATCACAACAGCAAACAAACCCAGTGTAATACAAATAGTGTGTGCATGTGGTGTGACTCCATGATTGTGCAGCACATATGTGGTCGGGATACACACAAACGGTGTAATCATGGTGGGGAGGTGCAATGTGTGCTGTGAGGGTAAGGGGGCAACTGTGTTGGTGGGAGTGTGTGTGTGTGTGTGTGTGTGTGTGTGTGTACGCTGCAGGACACATCTGCCCATGCATGACGGAAGCACCCAGAGTCGCCAGACAGCCTGTGGGCATCACCGCGACGCAACCCACGCATGCGGCGTGCTCCCTGCACTAGGGTTACGGACCTGGGGTGCTCTGTGCAGAGGACACAGCTGAAGTGGAAGGTGAGGCAGGCACGGTTGGCCTCCTGTGCCCTGGGGGTTGGTGGAGGCAGATAGGGGTATGGACGGCCATGGCATGCAGGGTTGCAGGTGGAGTTTGTGATGGCTCAGAACTGGTAACAGTGGCAGCCCTGTGCCCACGGTGTACCTGCCTGTGTGCCCTCTGCCATGTGCACCAGAGCCAACAAACCCATGTTGCCGACCAATAGGCACACCCTGCATGACACCACCAATTGCCACCACTGCAGCAGTCAACCCAGAGAAGCCACGGTCTATGGCACCCACCAGGCAGCCAAACCTGTCCTCTGCCTGCTGCTCAGCACGAGCAAAGCCCACTCTTATTGCCTCCCGTATCTGACCCAGCTCATGTCGCAGCTCACGCCGCATGGCATGCAGGTCCAGACGGGCCTCCTGCTGTGATGTGACAGCAGCCTGCAGGAGTGGCCGGGCACCATGGCCTTCATGGACCAGAGGCACAGGACCCACAGCAGCAGCTGGCAGTGGTGCCTGTGGCACTGCACCAACTGCTACAGCCGGGCTGCGCGCACAGTGGCAGTGGGCTGTGACACCATATGGACTGGAACCTCAGCAGTTGTCTGACAATGCACGCCTTGCTGTCCTGCAACACCACCCACACCACCCACCACCATGTGTTCAGCCACACTGCCGACACCTACAGAAGCACCCTGACCTGTTCCATGGCCTTCAGCAAGCCCACCCCTACATCCCCTGGCACAGGAATGTCCAGCTGATGTGCATATGTAGAGACATCACTGTCATCTGCACTGGTGACAATGACCAGCAGTACCTCTCCCACCCCATCACTCTCAGTTGGGGCAACATCCAGGTGCCCACTGTCTCCTAACACCCCTGGTGAGGTGTGCCCCTCCTCCCAAGGCAGTTGCATGCCCTGTCCCTGGGTATGCCCAACATGCATTGGGCCCATACGGCCCTGAGATACACAAAGTCCAGATGTTGTTGGCCGATCGTCCTCAAACTCCTCCACAACCTCGGGAACCTGGCTAGACATCTGTGTGACCATGCTGTGGTGGTGCAGGCCTGTCCGAGAGTGCCGAGAAGAGAATAGGGACAGGGTCAGTCATCCATCCATGGACACTGTGGCAAACCACCACCACTACCACCACCACCACACCATGCAGCCCTCAGGACAGGTACCCACCTCACACAAGCCTGTGACAACATGCACCCACCCACCCCACAGTGACCTTGACCATGCCAGCCATCATTTCTGCAGGATACAGTGCAGCCTGTGCAGGACACCAAAATCAGGATCATGCACCCTTGCCTGCACCACATACAGGGGTTGCACATGTGAATACAGACCTGGCCTTGGAAGTGCAAGGGATGTCTCGCAACCACCACCTGGCACACCTGCCACTGCCACCATCCACAATGTAGATGCCACCACCACCATGTGTGGCTCCTGCACACATTGCTGGTGTTCCTGTGGACCACCACCAGTTCTGGTCCTGTCTCTGTGGCGCTGTGCCACCTCCTCCTTTGCACGCCGCAGGAGGTCATTCCAACGCTTCCGGACTGCCTCAGTCGATCTCCCACGACCACCAACCGCATTCACCGCTGCAGTCACCTCCTCCCAAGCCTGCTGCACAGCAGCATCGGTGGCCCTGTGTGTGCGCAACACATGTTCTCTCACCTTTACCTCATGTGCCAGGGTGTTTAGCTCATCTTGTGAGAATTTAGGTGCATGGATGCGCTCCAGTTGAGCCTGCACACCTATGGGATAATAAAGAGTGCACAGGTGTCAGTGGCTGCGTCGGTGCTGCACTGCACCACACAGTGGACAGCATGATATCACCCCCTCAGTGCTACAGGCCATATGGACATATCAGATGGCTGCATGTGCCTGTACATTGCACATGCCCACATTGCCACTGTCTGTCCTGTGTCTGGAGTGGTGTGCACACATGTGCCATGAACCCCCATGACTGTTTGTGGCATGGGAGCGCACATTGCTGGTACATTGTGTACGCCCGGGTGGGGGCAGAGGCCATCACTCCACACATGCAGGAAGACAAGACGGTGCACTGTCATGGTACAGCACCAGTGCACCTGGCGTGCAGACACAAATGTGCAAACATTGGCACATGACACATTGAACTGCAGGGGGTATGAGCACAATGCAGTGGACTTATGTTGTCCCACGGTGGTCATACATACCAGGAGTGTACACAGTCTCCAACTGTCCCCCCATTACATAATGTACACATCCCATCAAAATTGCACCCCCTTCCAAACAAGTTGTCAGATGATTCCTCTACACTCTAAAGAGATCATACATGCATGACACAGTCCACAGTGGCCAACACTAACCCAAATACCACAGATTAGATTGATAATTGGTTTTGACAGGTGGTCGACCAAACTGGACACAACTGTGTACAATGAATATGCCTATCCACACCCTTGATACATACCTGGCTGTTGCTGCCCATCCCCTGTTGCATGTCTCTTCCATGTTGTTCACTGCTGTATTCCGCCGCAGTTCCACAATACAACACTGGTGGTGCACTGCTTGCCCTTTTATAGCCCGGCCAGGCAATCCTGCCTGTTAGTCATGCAAATGAGCGCATAATGATATGCTAATCACACGTTTTGCCCCATGCATACACAAGTACCCTCATTTGCATACAGCCGTTGAATATGGCTCTGAATAGCCCGGCACTAGCACAGCAGCGCTATTTGAGGAACAGTGCCGCGCTATGTGCAGCATGCATGCTCATGTTACCCTTGTCATAGCGCGGTCCAGCGCTGCGCTAACCAGCTATAGCGCTGCGCTAACCAGCTTCAGCGCGGCGCTACACGCATGCGTGAAATATCGGACCAGGGTGATGGTAGGGGTCATGCCTGCGCATTGCAAACACTTACTGTTAGCGCGGCGCTACAGCATACGTCAGCGCGGCGCTGCACTTCAGTTGTAGTGTGTGTCAGGGTGTATGCACAGTTGTTGCACTGTTGTTCAGTTTATTTGCCCCCTTCCACAGCACAAATTTGTCTGGGAGAGCTAGGCAAAGGGCAGTGGTGGGCCGTGACAGGCGGTGGGATGAGGTTGAGACTGCCAACCTCGTGCAGTTAACAGAGAGGCGCCATCGCCGCCTATTTGGACCTGTGCGGGAGGGTGACTTGCCCCGTACGCAGGTCTGGGCTTCCATTGCCCGCAAACTAAGTGCCATCACAGGTATCCCAAGTGATGGTGAAAAGTGCCAGCATCGTTATGCTGACCTCAGGCGCAGGCAGCGCACCACTGCTTGAATGCTGCAGGCCATGGTTCGTGAGGGGACTGTGCCTGTGCCAGGTAAGGGATGACTGTAGCACGACTGCTGGCATGGGTGTGGGGCAGTGTGTTCGTGGTGTGCTTATGTGCTTATGTGTTGCTGAGCTCACATGTTGCCTGGTGGAGTCCATGAAGCCATGTGTGTACTGTGTGGGACAGGGTAGACAGTGTGCACGGACCCCGTCATGCTTGGCATGGCTTTGGTGGTGCACTGCACCCATCTGCCACGCGCAGTTGTGCTGCACCACTGGGGTACAGGGTGGTCTTTAGCGCACCGTGGTGGCTGATATTGTACTGACGATGCTGTACCCTCTTCTCACTGCAGAGTGCCGACAACAAACCACAGGCAGGAGAGACATGCCACAAGCCAGACAGGGGCCATCATCCGACAGGTGCAGGGTGCTCCACTCATAACAGCGTGCAGCAGAGAGCACGGACGTGAAAGTGGTGTTGTGCGTGAGTACTGTGCAATGTTATGCTTTTCCACTATGAGTCTGGCTTACAGGGCAGGCAGTTGAGCAAGTGTGTATGTAGGCATACGCACTGTACACATTAGTGTGCACTTTGGTACTGCATGTCTGTCAACTGTTCCTAGGTACACCAGACGTTTTGGTCACTGTAGGCCACTGGGGTGTGGCCCTGTTTGAAATGCTGTTGTGCAGGACGGAGGATCGGACTTAGAGTAGAGGGCCCACCTGGACAGATGATGCAAGGGCCCACCTGGAACATCAATAGAGGAGGGCCCAGGTTGACACACTTATATCAATATTCCACTTCATTCTGATACACTAGTTCTGTGTTTGCATCTCACATTTATCAACAGTGTCCCAGATACCCTATTTAATAAGGGAACACGATACTAAATGCAAACGTTTTCAGAGTTCAGAAGGTAACCACTTACTCAACTGAGGGGGGCCCACCCGGGAATGTACAACTTCATTAGAGAGTGGGGAATTATCTGACAGACATCATACCCTTTTGGAAGGGGTTTACCGTTTGGGGTTGCTGAGTACAGCATTTATGAGGGGTGTGCGGCTGTTTGGGATTGTATGTAGAACATGTGAATGTCTGGCTACACCCCTGCCTGTGGGCTCATGCTCTGATGTGGGGGCCATTGTCCCTAAGAGAGTGCTGTCCTTCTGTCCCCGTAGTGCACACTGTTTGTGCACGTTATGCAGGTGTGCTGCAGGAGTTGTTCTGTGGTAGCATGGTGTGCTGGTTGTCAGCCCCTATGGCAGATGCTGCTCCCACAGGTGTGTGTGTGCCTCTCCATGCCTTGACCACCAGGGTGACACTGTCCTGTGCATGCCTTTGGCCCACCGCTGCAGTGCCACTGGTGGACCAGGCCCAGTGTCTGTGTTTCACATGTGTGTGTCTTCTTGCATGGGTGGTGTCACGGCACTGTGCCATTCTGTACACCACTGTGGACCCCTCACCCTTATGTTGCAGCAAGTGGTGTGGCTGGGCATTGGCACTTCCCTGGTTGTGTACTGCTTGGTTACCTGTCCTGCAGTCCCTACTGTTCTGATGCCAGTGTCATTGTTCTCTGTGGTCATTGTCGAGTCTTTATCTGTGTCACTTGCCACTGTTGCACACTTATGTCAGTCACCCACCCACCTGTTCAGGGTTTCCTGTCATCATTTGTACAGCTGCTGTATTATGGCATCGTGGGTGGCAGTTTGGCTGGGTGTCAACAGTTCTTGTGGAGGGCAGCAGTGAGGGTGGGCCACTGTTGGGGGTGTACATGACAGGCATGTGTGGTTACACATGTGGTTGGGGCTGTGGCAATTTCTCCAGTTGGTGTCATCTGTAGTTTGTATCATAGCTGTGTGACTGGGCAGTATGTCCCACCATGTGTCATCCCATGTGCATATCAGTCAGTGTCCACTTGTCGCTCACATCTCTGGAGGTGGCTGTCTGTTTGCACTGTTACAGTCTGCACGCCACTGTGCTGGCTGGCCTCCACGTTGTTGGGTTTCTGCATACTTCCATGCATATCGATGTACACTGGGTGTTGCATGCTGCCTGTTACGACTGCCTTGTCCTGCAGGCACATGTTAGTGTGTTGTGGTTTGTTACATACTAGCACATGGGCATGGTTGTTGGGGCATGCTGTCCACCGTGTGGTGGTACATGGCACCTTTGTGTCATTATCATGCCCTGATGTGGTCCCCTTTCTCCTGTAGGTCCACATAGGTCATCACTGTGGGCCAGCCGTCCAGAGGAGGGTGAGGGAATGGAGGAGCTTCTATGAGGATAGTGCGCCAGCAGCGACCCTGATTGAACAGCAGGCTGTACTCATATCTGAGACGCAGACGTGCTGCAGCTGTCTTAGAGGAACGCCTGCCGCACCTGCCTGCACCTAACCCCTGCATTCTGTGTACCTTATCCTGCTTCCTGTCCCTGGCCCAGTGTCCCTAGCCCTGTTCCTGCCATCCTGTTCCCCATCATTGCTTTGCATTTCCACATCCCTCTCACAACCACATTCTTACCCCATTGTTCTGTTGCTTTATTTACCATTTGACTGTTTGCACTATTACTGTTGTTTTCTCCATTGTTTTCAATCCCTTTGTTACACCTGCCCTTTCCCTTTCCATTAGGTTTTTCCTGCACCCCATTTGTACAGAAAAGTGTTCTGCTATGTTTTGATTTTTTTTCTGTATATATGTTCATGTTGCCTTTGCACTTTGTATTTTCACAGTTTACATTATACTTTTTTGAGGTTGACATTCCTGTGTCCTGTGTCTGTTTGGGGTGGACTTGGGATTTGACAGTGTTCTGTGGCGTTCTGATTTCATTTGTGGTTGTAGGTTATTCCATTCCTTTCACTGGTACTGTAGTTGTGTCTGGCTGGGCTCTTCTGCTTTCCTGTGTTCCTGGACAGCTGCTTACACCTCTGTGACACTTTTGTTTTTGTGGGTGTTTGCACTGCCCCTGTCTGATTGCTATATTCAGTGCTGTCTTCTCTGCTATATTTAGTGCTGTCTTAATCCTGGGCAATGTTTGCCCTGCACTCCTGGGCCTGTTTGCCCGGCTTCCTTCGCTTGCTATATTCAGCTGGTTTTGCACCGGGCTATTCATTTTGAATATAGCTATGTTTTTGCTCTGGGCACAGTTTGCCCGCCGGGCAGTGCTAATTTAGCCCTGGGGCAAAGTTTTGAATATCTGGCCCTCAAGCTTTTGAGTCAAACACACAAAATGGAATTGTTATAATTTAATGACTTTCTTTTAAAAAAACAAAGTGCATATCTTTCACTTAAGAACAAACAATTGTCACAGAAACTATACTAAAGTAACAAAGAGAATTGTAAACAAAGCAGAATAAAAATAAAGATAATGATAACAATAAGAAAACTGGGGGGGTCTATTTAGGGCAAAGTGGAAAAAACAGCAGGCAGAAAACTAAAAAAAAAACATTTCATTATATTAAAAGAGAGCAGCCTATATGATAATGACTTTGTTGGCAAATAATAAAGCTATTTTCTTTCTTCCAAAAATGGCTTTAAATCAAAACTTCCATTCAGACCAGGGTATCCTGTAGCTTTCAGCTACAAAATCCAAAAGGTTTTCCTCTTAAGGATCAAGTTCCTGTAATGGCATGTGTGATTTGTATTTTCTTGAAACTTGGCTTCCCAGCCAAATGCCCTTTGGGGTAACCCTTTCCTCAGTGTTTGTGCACAGAGAGTTCTTTGTTTTTAAATAGTTTTTTGTTTTAATGGGTTCACCACTATATATCCAAGGCACACTGCCTTAAGGGTAGCTGGTCCATTCCACTGGGGTGTCAAACAGAGGAGGCATATTGATGAGTCCTGGTAGGATGAAACACGTGTCTATGTCTTCTGTTAGCACCCCTTTGCAAACTGTGTGAGAGGGCTTTCGCACCATGCAATTCTGCTTAAAGTTGGACCAGCATAACATTCTGTGGTGATTTGTATATGTAGCCCATGATGCTTTGCATTGTGGGGGCATGTGTGATTTTGTATTTTCTTGAAACTTGGCTTCCCAGCCAAATGCCCTTTGGGTAACCTTTCTCAGTGTTTGTGCACAGAGGTTCTTTGTCTTTTAAATAGTTTTTTTTTTTAATGGGTTCACCACAATATATCCAAGGCACACTGCCTTAAGGGTAGCTGGTCCATTCCACTGGGGTGTCAAACAGAGGAGGCATACTGATGAGTCCTGGTAGGATGAAACACGTGTCTATGTCTTCTGTTAGCACCCTTTGCAAACTGTGTGAGAGGCTTTTCGGCACCATGCAATTCTTCTTAAAGTTGGACCAGCATAACATTCTGTGGTGATTTGCATATGTAGCCCATGATGCTTTGCATTGTGGGGGCATGTGTGATTTTGTATTTTCTTGAAACTTGGCTTCCCAGCCAAATGCCCTTTGGGGTAACCCTTGCCTCAGTGTTTGTGCACAGAGGTTCTTTGTCTTTTAAATAGTTTTTTTATTTTAATGGGTTCACCACTATATATCCAAGGCACACTGCCTTAAGGGTAGCTGGTCCATTCCACTGGGGTGTCAAACAGAGGAGGCATACTGATGAGTCCTGGTAGGACGAAACACGTGTCTATGTCTTCTGTTAGCACCCTTTGCAAACTGTGTGAGAGGCTTTTTGGCACCATGCAATTCTTCTTAAAGTTGGACCAGCATAACATTCTGTGGTGATCTGCATATGTAGCCCATGATTCTTTGCATTGTGGGGGCATGTGTAATTTTGTATTTTCTTGGAAGTTCCTGTAATTTCCACCTCTTGGTCTCTGGCACACTTTGGGCCAAATATTCAAAACTTTGCCCAGGGGGTTAAATTAGCCCTGCCCGGTGGGCAAACTTAGCCCAGAGCAGAAAAGCAAGCCATATTCAAAAGGAAATAGCCCAGTGCTAATCCTGCTGAATATAGCAGTCTAAGGAAGCAGGACAAACTAGTCTGGGAGTGCAGGGCAAAAATAGCCCGGGAATAAGACAGCACTGAATATAGCAACAGGAAAGTGCAAACTGCAGCTCATTAGACACTGTAGCAAACCAGCGTTGCAGGTGGAGAACATTGTGTGGGATTGCATAGAGCTGTCTCACATCTACTGCAAACACACCTGTCAACCTCCTGCCTCATAAATCAGGGACAAGACTTAAAAATATCAGGGACAAAGGTTTAAAATCAGGGACACACCTTAACAATTGGTGATATCCACTTAGGAAGCTGGTAGAATAAGTGGTGTAGTGTAAAATGCATTTTCTAAGGAAGAACACGTTTGTAACATTAATGTCTGACATTATGTTATGCTTACAACCCCCACTGTTTGGTCATGGAAACACAATTTGTAGGAGGGACAGAGTAATATTTTGAAATAAAATCAGGGATGTCCCTGAAAATTGGGGACAGTTGAGAGGTATGACTGCAAACAACAATGTAAGCCACACACTGCAGAACTGTGCTATGCTGAAGTAAGGTTTGCCCTGGGCTAACCTGATTGCACAGTGCTAACACATTAGCGCGGTGCAAACTGGTTAGCCCGGGGCAAACGGGAGCTATATTCAAAGCTCCCATGCAAATGAGCCTACTTAGGTAATCTGTGGGCAAACAGGCACATTTGCATCTCATTATGTGCTGCTTAGCATACATTACCATGTAGTTTGCCCGGTGCTGCTGCATGGTACACACAGCTCCACCTTTTGGTCGGAATGGAAGTACAGGCTGGATGCTGCAGGCCAAGGCATGCCCACAGCATCCCATTTTGGTCAGAATGGAAGTACAGGCTGGAAGCAGCAGGAACTGTGTGCCAGCAGGCACAGTCAGTGCATACAGTGCACCCATGCATCTGTGCAAGCATGACCTGCATATGTGTGTGTGTGTGTGTATATGTGTGTGTGTGTATATATATATATATATTTATTTATTATTTATTAAATTTTGTTAATCGGGTGAGTCCACTGGGCCCCGAGAGTCCCTTTTTCAGGGGCGACCTGAGGATTACATACATTATTACATGGGATTGAGTACAACAAAATACAAAACATGTTTCACATGGATACATTACAAGGTAAACATGGTAGCAATATAACAAGTTCTAATGGTATAGGAGTTGGACCACAGAGTATTGGCTAACATTTGGGAGTCCCTTAGCTTAGCAGTTGTATTTTGAGGAGGTAGTCAGGTGCGCCTTAAGCCTAGTGTAGAAGGCGTGAGGGGAGGAGATTTCCTGAATACCTTGTGGCAGGGAGTTCCATAGGGTGGGGGCGGTAAAGGTGAATGACTTCCCACCTGCCTTAGTTCTCACCCTGGGCACTGAGAGGAGAGTCCTGTCGGTCATATGGAGTTGTCTAGGGTTGCTCTTAATGGAGATGAGCCCAGCGAGGCTTGGTGGGGAGGGAGTGGAGTAATTTGTAGGTGAGGCAAAGTGAAGGGTACTGAAGCCTGTCCTCCCAGGAGGGCCAACTTAATTGAGACAACGTGTCACAGTGGTGTGTCATCAGGCCCATAAATGTGGTGAAGCAGGCCACCTTATGGTAGAGAACCTGTAGCTTGTTTAGCTCTTGCCTAGCTGCTCCCTGGATGACAGGGGCCACGTAGGTGATGGTGGGGAGCAGAACGCTTCTAGCGATGGAGACCCGGGCTGCTGGTATCAGCTGGTCTTTCAGCCTGTAAAGGGTCCTGAGTTTAGAGTGGATATTTTTAGTTACTTGGTCTATGTGCTCCTTGAGGATGAAGCCCTGATCCAAGGTGAGACCAAGGTATTTTATAGAAGGGACCACCTCGAGCCTCTTGCCTGATGTGGTCGTCAGTTGGAGGAGTTGGCTTCTATCCCATTTGAGGGATCTGGGGCCGAACAGCATGGCTTTAGTCTTGCTCGGTTTGAGGACCATTCTATTGGTGATTAGCCATTTCTCTAAGGATTCCAAGTCATCTTGGAGCCCAGAACATAGTTCTCAAATGTTGGTGGAGGGCCAGTAGAGGACTGCGTCATCCACATACTGTACCACTGAACTCCCACCACAGTGGTTGAAGAGGTCATTGGTGAAGAGCGAGAAAAGAAGGGGTCCGAGTATGGACCCTTGAGGCACCCCCTCAGTTAGAGGAAGAGGCTCAGACATGGAGTCGTTCCATTTTACCTTCTGTGACCTTCCAGTTAGGTAGCTGGAGAATCATGACAGGGAGTGACTGTCTAGTCCAACCTCCCTCAATTTGGAGAGCAGCAGGTTGTGGTTTACGAGGTCGAATGCTTTGGATAGGTCTATAAAGACTGCTCCAGTGGGGTCCCCTTGTCCAGTTCTCTAAGTACATCTGTAAAGAAATTGATGAGTGCCGTGTCAGTCCCATGATTGGCTCTGAAGCCATGCTGTGAGGGGGCTAATAATTGGTGGATCTCTAGGTAGTCATGGAGTTGTTTATAAATTAATCTCTCTTGGATCTTACCAAGGCTACAGAGTATGGAGATTGGCCTGTAGTTGTTGGGTGATTCCCTCATTCCTCCCTTATAGACAGGGACTATGTGAGCCATTTTCCATGTACCGGGGATGGCCCCTTTATGGATGAAATGGTTGAGTAGCCAGGTTAGGGGCCTAATGAGTGCTGAGGCCCCTTCTTTGAGAATTTGGGGGGGGTATACTGTTAGGTCCAGTGGATCCCATAGCTTTGAGGGCTTTTAGTAGTGGGAGGACTTCCTTAGGTCTAACTAGCCTAAGGTGGAAGGAGGGATGGTCTCTTGTGGTGGGAATGGGGTCATAAGGTCCAGGGGGGTGGGTAGGCAGACCCGCTTTGATCTGATCCAGGTTGGTGAACTGTCGGTTGAGTGCCATTGCGATGACTGAGTCATCACTCGTTAGATGGCCGTTCACCTCTATGTGGCCGTGTACAGCCTTTCCGCTGCGTTTTAGTAGCCTGTTTATGTGGGCCCAAAAGAGTCTGGGGTTACCTAGGTTCTTTTTCTGTAGGTTAGTGACATACATTTGTTTTGCCACTTTTATGGCCAGTTTGCATCTGTTTTGGAATGCCTTATAGGTTGTGAGATCAGCTGGTAGTGAGGACAGTTTGAATTTCTTCCAGGCTGAGTCCCGGTGTTTCATGAGATATTTCACATTGGGAGTGATCCACTTATAGCAGCTCCCCTTGGTGTGGAATTTCTTCATAGGGGCCAGCCGGTCAACCACCGTGGTGATTGCTCCCTGGAAGAAGGCAGCAGCTTCATCCAGTGTAGGGAGTAGTTTGATGGGATTCTAGTCTATACTGTTGAGGCAACCTAACAGATGCTTTGGCAGTAGATGTGAGAAATTCTGTGCCACCAGGATTTGTGGGCGGACTCTGGGGGCCATGTTTTTCCAAATGCAGTAGATAGGGGAGTGGTCACTCAATGCATCAGCTAGGGTGCCTCCCACCTGTACATGGGAGGGATTACTTGCGAGTATCCAGTTGAGAGTGGTATGGTTACCCATCTTATAATTCATTCGGGTGGGCCCAGCAATAATCTGTTCTAGGTTAGCATCCTGGACCAGTCCTGTTAAGGAGTGGTTGCCTTGGGGGACCCAATTTAGATTGAAGACCCCCAGTATGAGTAGTTCCGTGGATACCTCTTCAGATATATCCCTTAGGACCACTTCCAGGGATGTCCATGAATTTGTTGGGGGATTGTATATGCATCCTATGTTGAGGTGCTTACAAGGGACGAGGGTGATGCGCACAAAGATTGATTCACCTTCCATACAGGTGGCTTGTTTTGGGTTTATCTGTACGGTGTTAAGGATGTCTTTCATGTAGATTAGCACCCTTCCCCCTCTTTTGCCCTGTCTATTCCTTCTATGAGAGGTATATCTTGTGGCGGCAACCTCATGTGGTAGAATGTGAGGTTTGAGCCAGGTTTCGGACACCGTCAGGATGTCTGGGTTGTACCGATTTAGCCATGATTGTAGTTCATGAACATTTGGTCTCAGGCTGCATATGTTCATATGCGCTATATGTAGACCTTTGGAGGATGCCCAGTGGGGGTCAAGTGGGGAGGAGACCAAGAGGTTGTGTGAGGGGGTCCAGGATTGGGCTGGACATCCCTGGCCATGAGCAGGAGGGTTGCAAGGAGGCAGAGAGTGGGGATCCTTTCCAGGGATAGGGTCTTAGTCCTGATCATCCACTTGGTGGTGAGTAGTGTGGAGTATAGGATTCCTCTTTTGCAGAATTCATGTGCAAACAGGAGTCCTTCCAGGTTGCTGGTGGGAGGGGGGAGATGGCACCCCCAGGAGTGAGTGGGGGGAGGCCCTGAGGGAGGGTGAGATCTGGGGTCCTGTTCACCTATGGTCATGGTCATACTAGTCCATAGGAGGGATAGTATGTACAGGACAGCCAGGAGGAGCCCTCTGTTGGGTCCACTGGGAACAGGGGGGCAGGACTTGGGGGGGCTCATTCTGCCTCTTCCAGGCAGAGTCTGTCTATGGCTTAGTGAGAGGAAGTACCGAGGCTAGGTCAAGTTTCCCTACTAGTGGGAGGATTTATGGTGGGGAGAAGATTAGCCAGCTATACAATCGAGCAACAGAACATTTATCTGGTACAGCTTTTGCTTATAGGCCACTTATAGGCCGCTTGAGACACTTTTAAGCAAGTTCCCAGTTGGAAGGGGGCTGTCTAGTGAGGGGCAGACTAGTCTAAAATACAGTCTAAAAGCAGTATATCTATCAGATTCAGTTGTTCAAAGACCCTTAGACACATTTAAACAGTTAAGAATGTAGAGTATAATCTGGAAATGCAAATTTGCAGAGAGGTTATTGACTCGTTGGAGGGTACAGATTCCTAGAAACACTTCAATTGGGTGGAATTGTAATCAAATGCATTTGTTTAGGCAATTAGTGATTATAAGATAGTCTTTTATAGGGAAAGATCTGTTGGATCTGATCAGTTCAACAGCTATCCCCATATAGTGGAGGTATGGGAGGCGTCCAGTAAGTAGAGCTGTCTCCGCCCAATTTATGTCAGTTCCAGCGGTGGGTGGGGCAACAGTGTATTTAATGGGAGGAGGGAACGGGGTGGTCGGAGAGCCAAAAATCAAAATGCCTTCTGGTCCCTGCGGTAGTTGGTGGAGCGAGGAAAGGCCACCAGGGGAGACCTGCACATCAGGGGAGGTCCACCGGTTTGCAGTGCACTTGCCGGTGCCTCGGCCCTGAGGAGAAAACACTTAGGTAGGTCACGGGGAGTTTATATTTGGAGTTCTGGTGTAGGAGGGGAGTCAAGCAGCCCCAGCCACTCTCTCCTCACCCTGGAGTCTTGCAATGTGCGTGGAGCTGGCGGTCGCGCTCTCAGCCTTAAGACCAGGCTGGGAGAGTGTCGTCACTGCCTCAGGATCCAATCAGCAAGTTGCTGAAGTTTGAAAAGTCTGCGCGCCACCTCCTGGTGTAGACAAAGGTGTGGGTCGGTAGCCATTGTATACACACACTCATAGATCGATAGCTAAACACAGACACACTGCCTGTGGCCACTGTGGCCATACATGCCCTAGAGGATGCCCCCCCAAAAACATAGGAACCCCACTGCAGTAGTGGGTGACATACAGTGGGGGGACTCGATGCATGGGACAGGCATAAGATGAACCTGGTGGGGGCAGGAGGACATAGGCCATAGGTTCACTAGGATATGCAGCATATCCATTAGATTGGTAACAGGGCAGATTGGCTGGACCAGGCAATTCCTTCCCTGCCATCATGGTTGCTGTGCCCATGTGTGCCTGTTACACACCCTGGCATACCCCTCAGCTCTTGTGTCACTGAAAAGAGGGACATGGACATGTGTGGACACTTAAGAGGAGGGACAGAGCAGTTGCAAGGGACAGAATGAGGGATGTCCCTCATAAACAGGGACAACGAAGTGGTATGCACACTGGTAAGCTAGTGTTCCCCACCCTCCAGCACAATCCCGACCCCCAGAGCAAGTAATAAGTATGATAATTTTCCTTGGTGGTCGTTGGCCCCACCCACCCCCACACATATCTGCTTGGTGCACATATTTAAAATAACATTTTCCTGGTAGTCTAGAGGCCCCCCACCAAGATGTATCCCATCCTGGTGACATATTTAAATAACATTTTCTCTGGTAGTCTAGTGGCCCCCCACCACCTCGTACATATCCCATCTCGGTACAATACATTACATATCCTTTTTCCCGGTAGCCTATGCCTTTGTCTGGCGGTGACAGCCTTAGCCATCTGGGTTATTTCTCTTCGAGCGGCTCAGCCAGTTTCCTTCACCACCACAGCCAGCTGCCGACTGAGGCAGAAAGGAGCGCCCTTCCTACCTCAGTTGGCAGCCAGCCGTGGTGGTGAGAGGAGGGCTGAGCTGGTCACCGGCTCTCTTCTCAGAAATTATTTGGATGAGTGGGGTGTCACCGCCATTTGGGGGGGCCATTAGACTACCAGGGAAAGGATATGTAATGTATTTGTACCAGGGGTCAGATTACATGCGTGGGGGGCCACTAGACTACCAGGGAAAATGTTATTTTAAATATGTGCACTGGGATTCGGATATGTGTGTGGGGGTGGGGGACCCACTAGACTACATGGGAAGATGTTATTTTCAAAATGTGCACCCGGATTGGGATACGTGTTTGGAGATGGGGGGTCCACTAGACTACCAGGGAAGATGTTATTTTAAATATGTGCACAGGGGTCTGGATACTTATGTGCAGGTGGGGGCCACTAGACTACCAGGGAAAATGTTATTTTAAATATGTGCTCTGGGGGTCTGGATACATGTGTGGGGGTGGGGGGACCACTAGACTATGAGGAGAAAATAGTATATTGAATGTGTGCACCGGGGATCGGGAATCATGCTTTGGGGGTGTAGACTACCAGGGAAAATGTTATATTGAATGTGTGCACCAGGGATCGGGAATCACGCTTTGGGGTTGGAGGCACTGCTGCCACATTACTGCTGGCACATTACCGCCTGCTTTTTCTCAGCAGTATGCAGCACCACACTACATGTTGCGTTAATGCCTGTAATGCGGTGGTATACCTTTGAATATGCCGGTGCACCGGCATTCAGGGCTCCTCCCCTCAGTCCCTCTCTGGCATACATTATGATTTAGCGTTGGCTCTAACATCTAGCACTGGCACTAAATTTCCTTTCAAATATAGCAGTCAGGTGCAAATTCAGCACTAGTCCAGAGCAACAGATTTGCGCCCTGCGCTAAGCTTTGAATATCTGGCCCTTTGTCTATAGCCATATAGGAAAAGTTATGATCCAAGGTGTAATTTCTATTATTTAAAATGTGTGCTGTCATAGCATATAAAAAAATCACCTCTTAAAATTGTTCTCTGATGTTCCTCCACTCTAATCTTGAAATGTCTTATTGTTTTTCCCACATAAAAAGTAAGTAAGCATTTGAACTTTGTCCCTACGACAAAAATTGACAAAGTCCAAGCCTTAATAGACGTTAATCCCTTGTGTAGAAAATTAAATCTTAGAGCTTGTTTTGGCAACACACAGGATAATACATCTACTGCTTTGTTTACAGTCCTCTTTGTTACTTTAGTATAGTTTCTGTGATGATTCTTTCTTCTTAAGTGAAAGATATGAACTCTGTTTTTTTAAGAGATAGTCATTAAGTAATACACATTTCATTGTGTGTGTGTGTTTGACTTAAATGCATGAATGTTTTTATTGGTGTTTTTGAATTAATGTAATTATGATATCATATTGATTCCCTATAAATGTGACATTTTCTCAGGAATGGTTTAGCCTTTGAGAAAGGGTCCAGCCAGATCAGAAACGTGTCAGGTGCAATAAATTATGTTTTAAACGTCTTTCCCCTCATGGTGGTCAGCTTAATTTGTGGTGATGAGTGCCTGGTTCTGTGTATGCATTTCTAAGGTTTTCCATGGCACCCCATCTTTGTGCAAGCTGCTGTCTGTTTGCCCTGCAGGACAGACAGCAGAGGGTAATTGTAGAGGAGGAGCTATTGAAACCCAGACATGTAACCAGCAGGCTCCCACAGGGCTTGGTGCTTGGACCAGTGTTATTTAACATCTTTATCAGGGACATAACAGATGGGATGAAGAGTAAAAGCAGCCTGTGCACAGATGACACAAAGATCTGTGCAAGACTGGACAGTGAGGAAGGGAGACAGGAACTCAGAGAGGACCTGACAAAGCTCAAAAGCTAGTCAGGCATGTGGCAGTTGTGGTTCAATGCTAAAAAGTGTAAGGTCATGCAACTGGGAGACAGAAACCCTGGGACTAAATACTACTTGTGGGGTGCAGGTATACATTTCAGAAAAGGAAAAGGATCTAGGGGTGCTTGTCACAGGGGACATGAAACACTCTGTGCCGTGCTGTAAGGTGGCAGCCAAAGCAAACAAAATGCTGTGGTGAATTTCCAGAGCAATCACCTGAAGGAGCACAGCTGACATGTTTTGGGGCTGACTGTTTTCAGAGCACAAGTCACCAGGCTCCTTTGGGGCTGGGGAGGTTTACCTGTGTCTGACTTGGATGTTTGGATTTTTCTCTGTTTGATTAGCAGGGTATTTTCTCTGTCAAATTGGTTTGAAGCAGTATTACAAATTGTCGTGTATGGCATTTTGCTGACAGGAAGGCACTCATCGCATCGGTAGGTCAGAGCATTTAGCTGATTGTTTTGTGAGGGCACAGTTTAGGCCCAACCCCTTACCACCCTCACCCCACCCACCCCTGGAAATAGTTCATTTATACCTGGGGTTCTGATATCATTTCCTCAAGAGGGCAAGGTACATATTACTGTCATATCCTGTCTAGCACACTGCACTGACAATATAAGCATACACATTATATAAATACATATATTTCTATATAACGCACCAATCACACACACACACAAAAAAACTAAACAAGGTAGACAGTTATGTGGGGAGCAGTACAATGTAATGGCTGTGGGGCAGCAGTCTTCTGGGAGTCTTTCTGGAGGCTGAGTTGCAGCCCTGTTTGCAGACAACTATCTGCCCTGAGGGAGGAAGTTTCCCATCTTCAGGCCACACTGGATAGTGGCAAGGGACCCTTCCCCATCCAGGGAGCACCTAAGCCACCACCACTACCTCAGAGGTTGCGAAGAAAGCACAGCAGCTGGACCACAGTGGGCTCAGGGAGGGTAAGGGTGGTGGAACAGAGACACACCCAGTCAGTTGTTCCACTCCACAATCCATACACCATTCTGGGGGAGCATAGTTCCCCTATGGATGCACTCGCAGAGGAGACTAAGGAGGGTGCAGACGACTGTCACAAAGGAGGCCCTCAGGAAGGAGGCAGAGGGCACTACAGGGAAAGAAAGCAGCTCCTGGTGGGGGACTCAATTATTAGGGGGGATAGAACTGGGGGAGCAGGGAAAACTGAAGTAAGGTGCCTGCCTGGTGCCATGGCTTGGAGGGACAGGAAGCGCATCCTTAGGATCACAAGAACAGTTGCACGGGAGTCTGAGCTGGATGTCATTGTCCACCTAGGGACAAATGACTTAGCTCATCATGAGATTAGAGAAGTGCAGAAGGACTTTGTAGACTTGAGGAGGGGCTTAAGACAAGTAGCACACAAAGTATCCTTCTCAGAGGTGCTGCCTGTCATTGGCATGGGTGAGGTGAGGGTACTTTGCACCATGCAGTTTAACAAATGGTTGAAAAAATGGTGTGGAGCACAGGGGTTTGGCTTCATTGGGGACTGGGGTTCCACCTTGGGGGACACCAGCCTATACTGGCAGGATAGTCTGCATCTGTCCAGGAAGGGAACAAGTCTTTCGGGCAATCGGTTTAAATGCTTCATTGGTAAGCCTTTAAACTAGTCAAGGGGGGAGGCACTGATAAGCAGCAGGAAAATCCCAGCCTCCCCCTACAAAACAGGGTACTAAATGACAAAAAGACCAAGGTAGAAAGGTCAGTGGGGGATGCTGCTACAGAAGGTAAAGCCATCAAAAAATGGAGAGCAATGAGTACCAATACCCATAGTCTGGATAACAAGCTTCCTGAATTAGTGGCCTTGATGGAGGAGGAAGATCTGGATATCATGGCAGTCACAGAAACATGGTACACACAGAACCATGACTGGGACGTAAACATACCAGGATACACTATCTACAGGAGGGACAGGGAGAGTAAAAGAGGAGGAGGAGTAGTTCTCTACATAAGAGAAGAAATCAAAGCAACAGAACAAAAGGGTAAACAGGGAGGAGAAGAAGCACTGTGGGTCAATTTGGAGGGAGGCAATGGCACTACAATCCGCACAGGGGTTGTATACAGACCCCCCTCTCAGGGGGAGGAAATGGACAAGGAAATGATAGAAAGTATACTTAGAATGGCAGATAAAGGAGAGATATTGCTGATGGGTGATCTGAATATGCCAGATGTTAACTGGAGTGCAGTTGCAGCAGCCACTTCTAAGAGTGGGGTTATTCTAGATGCCCTACAGGGGGCATGCCTTAGACAACTAGTATTGGAACCCACTCGAGAGGGAGCAATCTTAGACCTGGTCCTCTCAAATGGAAAGAGGATCACAGATGTAGATGTAGCCATCTGGGAACTAGCGACCACCGAACAGTATGGTTCACAATAAACACAGCAATAGAGTCAAGCCATACAAAGGCAAAAGTACTGGACTTCAGGAGGGCTGACTTTGCCAAAATGGGTGAGTGCCTAAGGAATGCACTAGCAAATGGGCAGGAAGGAGGGGTGGAAGAACAGTGGGGAATAATAAAAACTGCCATCACAGAGGTAACAAGCCTTTGTGTGAAGCAAATAAACAAAACAAAATGATGTAAGAAACCACTATGGTTCTCAAAGGAGGTGGCAGTGAAGGTTCAAGAGAAAAAGAAAGCATTCAGAAAGTACAAGGAATCACAGAAGGAACAAGACAGAGAAGTGTATCAGTTAAAGCAAAAGGAAGCTGGGAAAGCAGTCAGAACAGCAAAGGCCCAAACTGAGGAAAAGATAGCCAACTCAGTTAAGAAGGGGGATAAAACCTTTTTTAGGTACATCAGGGAGCGAAGGAAGACTAAGGGAGGGATAGTGAGGCTTAATAAAGGGAGGGGTTGGGCAGAGGGTGACTGTGAAAAGGCAGAGATACTAAACAAATATTTTTGCTCAGTATTTACAAATGAAGAGGGGAGGTACCTAAAACAAACAATAGAAACACTCTGGATACAGAAGTTGATACCAGCCCATTTACAGAAGAAAGGGTCTTGAAAGAACTCTTAAAACTGAAGGTGGACAAAGCCATGGGGCCTGATGGGATTCAACCCAGAATTCTAAAAAGAGCTAAGGTAGAACTAGTGACACCACTGACTACCCTCTTTAAGAAATCATGGGAGGATGGAGTGGTACCTGAGGACTGGAGGAGGGCTGATGTGATTCCCTTCACAAAAGTGGGAGCAGGGCAGAAGCGGGAAACTACAGACCAGTTAGTTTAACCTCAGTGATAGGGAAAATGATGGAATCACTTCTGAAGGAAAGAATTGTCGAGTACCTAGAGGCCAGAGGGGCACAGGACCCAAGGCAGCATGGATTCACAGTGGGAAGGTCATGCCAGACAAATCTAATAGATTTCTTTGACTGGGTGACCAAAGTAGTAGATCAGGGAGGGGCTGTGGACATGGCCTACCTAGACTTTAGCAAGGCATTTGACTCAGTCCCACACAAAAGATTAATATACAAGTTAGCCAGCCTGGGAGTGGGTCCCAAGATGATAGCCTCGGTAAAGAATTGGCTGGAGAATAGGACACAGAGGGTAATAGTAAATGGAGTCTACTCTGAAGAAAGTGGGGTTACTAGTGGGGTGCCGCAGGGTTCAGTATTAGGACTGGTCCTCTTCAATGTCTTTGTGTTACATTGCAGACAGACTGAAGGAAAGTATGTCTCTTTGCAGATGACACAGATCTGCAACAGAGTTGATGCACAAGGTGGGTGGAAAGGATGAGAAGGGACTTGTCAAGGTTAGAGGAATGGTCAAATGTATGGCAGCTTAGATTTAATGCTAAGAAGTGCAAGGTAATGCACCTGGGAAACAAAAATCTAGGGGAAGAGTACACAATGGGGGGTGAGATACTAACAACAACAAAAATGGAAAGGGACCTGGTGGTAGTAATATCAGATGACTTAAAGGTGGGCAAGCAATGTGAGAGGGCAGTAAGGAGGGCTGGGGGGATACTGGGATGCATAGGGAGAGGCATCACCAGTAGAAAACAGGAAGTTGTTATCCCTCTGTACAGACAGCTGGTGAGACCCCATCTGGAGTACTGTGTGCAGTTCTGGAGACCCAGTCTCTGCAAGGACATAGACAAGATGGAAGCTGTCCAGAGGAGGGCAACTAAAATGGTGCAGGGTCTGCACCGGAAGACATATGAAGAGAGACTAAAGGAGCTTAATATGATAGCCTCGAGGAAAGGAGGGGAGAGGGGGACATGATAGAAACTTTCAAGTACCTCAAGGAATCAATAAAGTCCAAGAGGTAGCATCTTTCAAAAAAAGAAGTGCACGAACAAGGGACACAATTTAAAGATGGGGGGTGGCTCAGAGGTATATAAGGAAGTATTTTTCACAGAGAGGGTTGTGGATGCATGGAATGGCCTTCTGGAGGAGGTTATGGAGTCAAAAACAGTGACTGAATTCAAACATGCATGGGACAGCCATAAGGCAATTCTAGGGGTTGGGGGTAGAAAGAAGTAGGCTGCTGGTTAACTAGGATCTGCAGCTTATCCATTAGATAGGGAAATGGGCAGACTGGGTGGGCCAAGCGGTCCTTATCTGCCATCAAATTCTATGTTTCCATGTTTCTATGTGAGGGGTGGTGGGGACAGTAAAGAGCCAGATAGTACTGTCATTTAAAAAAAAATTGCATTGTGAGATTAAGATAATGGGGAGTTTCGTAATGGGGTGCTACCAAGCAAATGTTGGAATGCAAATATGCCTCCCACTTCTTGTAATAGCAAGTAAGCCTACCTTTAACTACTGCCATGAGTCTCTCAAAAACAGCCAGCCTGGCCATGGCTACCTGCCATTGTGAAAGCATAGGCAGTGCCGGCTGTCTCCACTTCATTAGAATGGCCTGTTTCACTTCCATAACTGCCACTAAGACCCAGGCTTTGTTAGGGGAGGTGAGAGGGCTTAGGGTTGAGGCATCGTCCAACAGGAGGGAGTAGTGCTGGAGGGAGAGCAGTATGCCTGATATCCCAGAACAGTCATCAAGGACCTGACTCCAGAAATTCCGTAGTGACAGACAGGTCCACAATATAGGGAGTAAATGAGCAGGAGTGGACTGACACCTCCAGCACAGGTCCTGTGGTATAATCTTAAGGCTGTGAAGAACCGCTGGGGTCCTGTACCATCTAAGGAGGATTTTAAGTTGTATGAGTTGACTCTTTGAATCTTCATACGTTGTATGGGCCAGTTTAAGACAGTCTGATCACTGCTATGGGGGCAGGGATTGAGGGAGATCCTGCTCCCAGGCAGCTCTACTAGTTATGGTGATATCAGGTTGAGAGTCCCTGAGGACTGTGTATAGGACACATGTGAGACCCCTGCCCTTTCTAGGTCAGTGAAGAGCTGTTAGGCAGCTCCACATAAACTGAGTTGGCTGGGTCTTAAGAAGGGGCATGATAGCACTCCTCAGCTGGAGGAATTTTTCAAAAATCTATTGACAGTAACCCATATACTAACATACTAACATACTATTTGCCAGCAGATTAGGCCTTACGGTCTATCGAGTCTGCTCGAACCTTAGATCCTTAGTTGGGTGCCGAGGCCCTCCCATCCCTTGTGCTCCAGAAACCCCTATCATCCATTCCCACCCCCCTAGGACAGGCCATCATCTGATACATCCACTTTCTGTGTCTGTCCCACCCTCTCTTGAAGCCCTCCACTGTGGATCTCTGAACCAGCTCGCCAGACAGTGCATTCCAAGGGTCCACCACCCTCTCAGTGAAAAACCTCCTCCTCTCCCCCCCACACCCTTCTACCTTCCGACTTCAAACCATGCCCTCTGGTGATACCTCCCTGTTTTAGCCTAAAGATCCCCTCCATGTTTACCCTATTTATTCCCTCGAGGTACTTGAAGACCTCAATCATGTCCCCCCTGCCTCTCCTCTCCTCCAATGAAAACAGGCAGAGCTCCTCAAGTCTGTCCTCATATGTCAAATCCCCTAGCCCTCGTATCATCTTAGTTGCTAATCTATATCTATCTCAAATCTGTTCAAAGGACATTAATATTTGGGTATTTGGAAGGAGAAAATCTCCTATCATTTGAATGGCTTTGGCAGCCCAGGAGGACCATTTAAGCAGTTTGTGATCTACCGTAATGAGTTGATTAGCCCATAGTGGGCATAACAAAGAGGAGGGAGATATTCTGAGCTTGGAACTCCAATGATTGCCATCGCCTTGTGCCATACCCTACATGTTTCAATCATAATGGGCATAAGTTGGCATCCTACAGGCTTTCTGCTAGATAGCAGAGAAAAGGGGGGGGATCCATCAAAAGAGCAGCTTCTAGAAGTACCCAATGGGAGGGAGGTAGAGAGGCAGTGAACCAAGCTGTGGCTTGGGCCATTCTATAGGCAAAATGGTAACCCATGAACCAGGGGAGCCCAAGTCCACCCCTTGTCCAATGGGCCCGGAGTTTCATCCATCCCCATCTTGGACTTTTACCATCCCATAGGAAGAGTGAGATTAACTTATCTAAGGCCTGGAATGGCTTTTTAGAAAGAGGGATGGGAAGACTGTTGAGCAGATAGGAGACTCGAGAGAAGATGAACATTCTGATAGCTTCTACCTTACCCTTCAGGGAGAAATGCAGTTTTTCCCACCATTGGATTTCATCCGCTAGGGAAGTCAGAAGGGGAGAGAAGTTAGCAGATTTTAAATCTTTCCAGGATGCTGTAATGGTTATGCCGAGATAGAGGAATCCTTGCAGGGCCCAGGCAATATCTGTGCCAGCATGACAGTGCCTGCTGCACTGCCCATTCAGGGGAGAAAAAGTAGTTTTCTTCTGGTTTATCGTTAATTCAGAAAGAGAAGTGACAGAATGGAAGGAAGGGAAGTGTGCAGATTAGAAAGTGTAAGCAACATATCATCTGCATATGCATTAACTAAGTAAGATGATTCCTGCATAGGGATACCAGTGATGTTAGGGGTGGTTATGAACTTCCTAATCATCGGGTCCAAAACTATAAGGAAGAGGAGGGGAGACAGAGGGCAGCCCTGTCTGGTACCTCTTTGTAGGGGTAATGGGATGGAAGTATCCCTGTTAGTGACAATTCTGGCTGTAGGCAAGTGGTACAAGGTGGATCCTCAGGAGCAGAAGTAAGGTCTGAATCCATATAGTCTAAGAACCTTGTGGAGATATTCCAATTCCAGGGACTCAAATGCTTTGGCAAAATCAATCACCAAAGCAGCCATTGGGGTTTTGCACTGTAGGGCTAGCCATGTGGGATCTAGGACTAGGCGCAAATAGTCTGCACTTGATTTCCCCATTAAGAATCTGGATTGCGATGGGTGGATCAGGGTAGGCAAGATTAGGGATAGTCTGATTGCCAGACTCTTAGTAAATATTTTAGTATCTATGGGAAGAAATGAGATGGGCCTGAAGTTCACACACAGAAGATTGTCTGAGGGCTTTTTAGGGATCACGGTTATTAGGGCTTCCCACATGGTAGGGGGGAGCACTGTGTCCTTCTGGGCTACATGCAGAGCACATAAGAGGGGAGTGGTGATTTCTTCTTGTAGAAGCTGGTATAGCTCCACCGACATCCCATCTGGCCCAGGGGCTTTCCCTTTCACCATCTGAAATAGAGCAAGACAGAGTTCATCATGGGTGATTGGGGCATCTGGGTCACGGCATTGTTCCATGGAGAGATGAGGGAGCTGCGTCCCTTGACAGAAGGCTTGCAGTCTATGAGAGAGTTCATCATCTGATAGAGTGTTCTGGGACTGGTAGAGCTCTTGGTAAAAACTCTGCATCACTTCATTGATGGCCTTGGGTGTTGTGACTACCTTACCCTGCTTATCCTTAAGATCAAGGATTCTGGAGGAGGAATGCTGCTTTAGTAAGTGGTAGGCTAACAGTTTCCCTTCCTTATCCCTTCCCTCCCAAAATCTGTGCTTGGCACAAATCAGTTGCCACTCTGCTTTTCTGTTCAACAGCACATTAATCCTGTATTTTAGGCCTGTGATGTAAGCCAGAAGAGGAGAGTTAAGTGGGTTTTTGGGGGAAACTTTGAACTGCTTTTCCAAGCTTGTAAGTTCCTCCTGGAGCTCTCAGATTTGTTTTGCTTTCTCCTTGTTTTTGGCTGCTGAGAAGGAAATAATTCCCCCCCTTATAACAGCCTGGAAGGCTTCCCAAACTGTGGTTGCTTGACCTTCCTCGGGATATTAATAGTAAAGTATGAGTTGGCCACTTTCCTGATATAATCACAAAACGTTGCATCTTGTAGCAGTAACGGGTTGCATCTCCATCTCATGGAGGGTGGGCTCTGACCTGGAGGAGAGAATGTGATCATAACCGGGGCATGATCCGAAACAACTATGTTCCCGATGGTCGGATCCCCAACCCCTGGCATGGCTGCATGACTGCCAAGTCAAAAATCAAGCCTACTGTGGGTGGCATGGATGTTGGAATAGAAGGTGTAGTCTCACCCTTGCAGTTGGCTGAGTCTCCAAGGGCCCCCTAGTGCCCATTCTGACATCAGAGTGTTTAGCATGGCTAGGACCTTAGGGCAGAATTGTGCATTGGAAGTAATTTATCTAGAAACACATCTAGTACTAGGTTATGGTCTCCTCCTAATGATATTGGAGCATCAAACTCCCCATTGGTTAGCTCTGTAAAAGCCTGGCTCAGTTTGGAGTAAATGCCCCTGAGTCTTTATTGTGGCCATAGACATTGGCGATTATGACTTTGCCACCTGGGTAGGAGAGTCACACTGCTATCCATCTCCCCTTTATGGTCTCGGCATTGAGACTCAATGGCCCAGGGATCCGTCTTTCATAGGAGGATGGCCACACCCCTGGATTTTGTGGGAGCACAACTGACCAGTACTGTCCCCACCCAGAGCTTTTTCAGCCACTGCACTGTGCGGCTGGTGAGGTGCATCTCCTGGAGCAAGGCCATATCTGCTCCCATGGAGTTCAGAAATTGCAAAACCTTAGTACGCTTTGCAGGATGGTTCAGCCCTTGATCATTCCAGGAGACTCACCTCCAGCCCCGCAGCACAGTTGTGCTAGAAGCCATTGAAGTTCACCACCAGAAACTTTAGCAAGGAGAAAAAAGAAAGTACTCACCCAGCAGGTAGTATCAGAGAAAAGGCAGAAAGTAGGAGGAGGGAATAACCAGCTGCTGATTTGTCCTAGGCTGCATGCAGCTGGTAAAGTTTGGAGAAAAGGTGCTGTAAGAGGGGTGAGAATAACAACTGAGCTTGCTGTGAGCTAAGGATTCCTGGTCAAAATAAGAGATATACAGATTATGTACCTTTAGGATATATGCTGAACAATAACTAACTATCAAACAATGGCTTTGTACTATTACAGTATTAACCACAAAATGAACAACAAGAACTAAGTTACTGGTGCAGATGTGAACGTGTGAGTAAAGGTACTAAGCCCTAGAGCCACACTGCTTCAGACACCAAACAGGTAAAGGGAGAGAGATCACACCTAACTTGGGTGATCTGTCCCAGCCCAACTTCAGAGGCTTAGTCACATGTCCAAGTCTGGAGAGTCAGGACATTCACAACGACTGTGCCCATCCTGTCAGAGGGGGCAGCAAGGTCAGCCAACAGGAAGCAGACGAGGACCGCCTACGGGGAGGCTCTATCAACCATCCATTCTGTTTGTGAGTCATTTAATAATTGGAGAAACAGTGGCTTTGCCAAGGGTTATCGGGGTAGCCAGTTGTAATCCATGAGGCGCTGTGCCTATAGAGGGTAGTTATCCCTCACCAGAAGTGTACTCAAACTGCAGCCAACCACAGGCAGCATTGAGCAGGAAAACTAGGGTTGCTTGGTCAGTTCAGTCCATCCATTGCATGGCTGGGGTGACAGCAATAGGATAAGAGGGCACAGTGCATTGCGGGGCTGCTCACAAGCCACCACAAAAGGAAGGTTGTGTACCTTCATTATGATGGGAGAAACAAGGAAAAGGTCCAGTGGGGCGTAATGCCTACCAAACATGAGTAGGTCCCTCCAGATTAGAGCACAGTGCATGAAGCAGGAGGAGTTGGTGCACACAAACCTGTCCAGTTAAGGGGGGGGCACAGGGACCTGACCCAGCAGAGAATTGGGATGGACCAAGAATAATACAGATATTTTGCCATATTCCGTCAAGGCATCCCTGATTTCACTTATCATTCCGACAAGGCATCCCCAGTTTTGCTTATCGAGTCCAGCTTGGTAGAACTGACAGGTGTAGAGAGTGCTTCTGCAAAAGTTTTCAGTCCTGACTTTAACAAGCTGGCCACTACTGCAACATCTTCTTCATTCTCTTCCATTGTGGAGGCCCAGTCAAAGGGAGCCAAGTCATTCATGGGTATCACCATGGAGTCCTTGGAGTGGTCCAGGTGCTCATTAATTTCCAGATAGGCACATCCACCCTGGGATATTTTGCAGGTGGAGAAGCTGTGGTATACCCTGCAGTGTAGAGCGAGGGCTTCTAGCGCACTGACACTGTCTTGCAGGCAGGGGAGGAGCAGTTATTTCCTGAAGTCGGTGTTTCCGATTGACATTAGGTATATCAGGAGTGATGGAGGATGCAGAGGCTGTCAAGGGTTGTTTAGCCTCCATGTGAGGTGGAGCCCAAAGTTGTCTACAAGTGGGGAAGTCCCTGCCAGGCGGACCTGTCTGGCCAGAGTTGTTGTCCCCAGGTGCACCATTCCCTTTCCCTGTGGTTCCCTGATTCAGATGGCCCCTTGGCTCCCAAAGGCATCCGGGAAATGTAGTTTGTGGTAGCATGTTTGGCCAATGGCTCTGGTTGCAGGCCTCAGCATCCCTGGGTGATTCAGCAAGGAAGGATTGGCTATTTTTGGACAGGTGCAATGCTGTCAGTCCCTTGAAGTAATATTGAATTAAATTAGCATTCAATATTTTTTTCAAGGGGTTATAAGCTTTATGCCTGGCTGCCACTTCTTGAGTAAATTCGCAATAAAATGAGATGGTGCTGCCTCTCCATACCAGCTCACAGAGGTCCCGTGTAGCCCACAGGAGGCGCTTCTTGATGGAGAACCGTAGCAAGTAAGCAATTATACTCCATTCCAATACTTGATGTGCTCACTCTACACCCACTGGCTCTTTCCATCGGTCACCTAAGAGCTGCAGAATACATTCATTCAGAAACGTTTCCATATTTGGGCCTTCGGCTCCCTCAGGCACTCCAAGGATTCGAACATTATTTCTCCTGATCCTCCGCTCTATACCATAGCCAAGATAACTTGACTTCATGGTCCCTGAGCTTCTGTATCACCATGAGGTGTTGTCATTCAAGCTCCTCTGTCCATCTAGGATGCTCTGTTGATCTGCAACGTTGCCCACTAGGGAGGCCCCAATGGTGTCCACCCTTGACAGTAAAGCCTTGAGCATCTTAGTGATATTGGCAAGGGCCTCTCCCACCTGGGCCTGGTCCAAAGCTAGAGGGATGGTGCGGCATGGTGCTCCCTAGTTTCTGGTGTCTGGTGGCTCCATTCCACTGGAGGGTTAGAAAAGAAGAAAAACAGTAGGAAGACAACATATTTAAGTGCTCACAGGTAATTTCTCAACCCTTTTGTCATCAGAGAATGCCCTTGGTCATGGTCCTGATACATAATGGGGGGTGCTAATGCTCTGATCAGGGAAGGCACCATTTAGTGTAGGAAACTGCACTCAGGCCTTTATGGCCTAGCAGTGAAGAACAGGTCTGATATTCATGTGGTGCACCAGGTGTAGTAGAAGCGTGGCTACTCCCAGGATTAACTCCATGATGGTGACAGAGGGGAAGGAGGTATTTGCAAGCCATATAGATCGACTGCAGTCCAGCATCTTGGCGACTAAAAAGCGACAAAATGTCAGGTTGGGGCAGAGCAAGAGAGTTATGTTGCCATCTTCTCTGGGTCCAAGCCATGCCCCTCCAAACCTTGTGTTTTCAAGTATTTATGCAGGAATAGAAGGCTTGTTGTTTTTTTTTTAGTAACAGCAAGCTTAAATTCTATTTTCCTCCCTTCCTTCTTTATCAGTTGTTTAGTATGTTTTAATTCATTTTTATAGTATAAGATGTTAGTCTGACTGGGGTGTTTTTTCATAATTTTATGTGCCTTTTCTTTTTTTTATGAATTTGTGAGCAAATGGATTTGGTCAGCCATGATGGCATTTTACTTTTATTATTATGAGTTTTTTTCATTCGGTACATATAGTTTCTCAAGTTTGTTGATAATTGATTTAAATAATTCTTTAGAGTTCTTAGATTATATGATCAAAAACAGGGTGTTACAGGCTGCTTGGGCAAAAAAAGAGGTTTTATTTGGGGATAAACACCTGTATTTTAACAACTACTACACCCCTTTAGAGTTTTGAAGCTGTACCCATAAGGCTTTCCCTCCTCTCCCTCCTCCCAGGTACACAATATCAACACCCTTACATATATAGCCACCCCTCCACCGCTCCCCTTCTCTCTGTCTTTCTGGTATGACCTGTACCCTTGGATAACGAGGTCCTAATCATGGTATTTGGTGGCCTTAGTCGCTGTGATGGCCACTATGTCTACCTCTCCCTCCATCATCAGTGCCTGAAGCTCTATTACCTTGTTAGCTAGACTTATAGCAATCAAGAATGCCATCTTCCAATGTGACCCCTTCCCTCATTCCCCCCCTTTCCTCCTCTCAATCATCTGTATTCTTCCCTTTTTGAATTTCCCTCACCCTCCTTCTGACTTGCTAGGGGGGAGGCTTTCTGGAAACCCTTAACTGGTGGCTCTGACTGGAGCTTACTAGTGTTGTATGGAATGTAGAATTTCACTGGCAAAATTAGTGTGAAATTACCATTCTACCAGCGGAATTTCTGCAAGAAGTTTACTGGTTCTGACTGCTGTAATCAGTGGAATAATCCTCCGCAGAACAGCATTTTTTTCATGGAAAATCATTCTGAAACTATTTCAAGAGAAAATATTGAGATCTGCAGAATGATAATCTGCAGAACTGCATTTTCTCCATGGAAAATCAGTCCACAACCAGTTCTGCAGAAAATATTGAGATCAGCAGAGTATAATTCTGCTGAAATGTTGCAGAGAAACTTGTTTTGCATTATTCTGCTTCTGAATTGTGCCATTCCATTTCCAGCAAAATTTGGCAGAATTTCAGCAGAATTTTGAAAATTCTGCAAAATTTTAGTTCAACAGAATTTGAAAATTCCACACAGCACCAGAGCACACCTTATTGCCCCTTCCTTAGATTAAATTAATTTTAATCAGTATGTATGCATCCAGTTCATGTTTCAGTATAATACAGTACATGGTAAGGCTGTACAACAGCTGAATATCATTTTCTGGATACCACGAATAATGGGCTATCTGAATATTTGGATTCAAATAATGAATATTGCACTATTCAGCTGGTATTTGGTATTCAAACGTGGGGTTGTCAAATGAGGAAAAAAAAAGCCTCCCCTACCATGCTAATAATCTTTAAAATACATTTTATTGCCTGGTTTCTAGTGGTCCCACCACCCCAGACAATCGCCGGTCCAAAATGAAGAATCCTCCCCTGCCAAGACTCTTACCCATACCTTAGTCCCCAAATGTATAAAAAATAAAAACAATCCTCATTTTCCTAGTGTCAATAGGACCCCCCACCCTGTCAAATAGTGCCCCCAACCCATCCCCCACCCAATCTTGAGGCTGTAGACAGCCCTCCACTCATCTCCAGAGTTGAAATAAGCTCGATTGAGCTTTCAATGAATGAGCATGTGCTTATTCATTGAAAGCTCAGTCAAGCTGCTGGCCATGGAGGTGAATGGAGGTTGTGCCAGTGGCCTGCTTGGGTTGTGGAGGGGAGCAGGGTTGGGGGCATTACTGACAGGGTGGGGGGTGGGAGTCCACTTGACATCAGGAAAATTAGGGAATTGTTTAATTTTTTATTATTTTGGGGACCGGGGCATGGGTGAGAGATCCTCAGATCTGTTGAGACCTGTCCCCTTGCCCTGTTGCCTCCATACTCCCTATGTTATCCTGTGGTCCCTTACCAATGCCCCTGAACCCTGCATTCCTTCCCCTCCATTGGTTTCCCCCTTTCCTCCTCCTTTACTATAGTCCTTCTGGCATTCCCTTCCTATCCTGACCTGCCTCGTTGTCCTGATGTACACAAAGTGCTGTTTAAGCTACTTTTTATTGCTTATCCATGCTCCTTTTTTCCCTCCACAATATTGTTATGTACATGTTTGCCACATCTTGTAAACTGCTCTGCACTGCTATATGCTCACCTGTATTATAGTTCTTGTTACCTTGAATTTTGATTTTGTATTTCTTTGTCTTGACTGTATATACAGTATATGTATGGATTTCTATTGTACTTTGACCTTGTTCTACCCAGGTCCATCTTGCAAATGAGCCTTGTCAATGATGTTCGCCTGGATAAATAAAGATTTTGATTTGATTGGAAGACCACATGATGCAGAGAGCCTGCTACCAGCTCTGTTCTACCACTCTAGACACTTGACCCGATCTAAAAATTATTTCACCTTTTAGAGTAAAGTAAGGAGTCTCAAACAGAACCAGAAAGGAGACAAGCACTACAGCTATCCATCGCTGAGAATTAAAACCTCGATGGATGTGGAAATGAAGAAACCTCAGCCTTGACACATGCCTCCGAGCACGCCAGAGAAGGCCCTTAAGAAATCCAGGGCTTCTCCTTCAACTGCTATCCAATCTATGGAGTCTGGTAATTCAGAACAGGAGCCACTTACTCTAACCCGGTTCCTGAAAGAGTTCTGACCATTTAAAGAAGAGCTAAAAACTACCTCCATTGAACTCAAATCCCTCTCCCAGGTAATGGGGAATATTCACAATGCACCTCAGACAATGAAGCCCAAATTTACTCACTGGAAAAGAAAACAGCTAAGCTAGATCCTGAATTAGTGGCTGCAAGGCAAAGGATTTCTAAACTCGAGCTTAAGGTGGAGGATCTCGAGGGTCGTAGCGGCAGAAATAATGCAGTACTGATTGGACTACCTGAAAAAAAAGGTCTGAACCTGATTTTATTCATTAGAAATTCATAGAAAAAATAGCGGGCCCATCACCATTTGGCCCGAAATACAGAATTGAGCTGGCTCACCATGCACTTTGCCCGATGCCTCCACCAGAAGCTCCGCCGTCTAATTTTCCATTTTCAAAATTTTCTGCAATGGCAGTATTTCCTGACCAAAGTCCGAGACATCCAAGAGCCACAATGGAAAGGTGCCAAATCAGAGTTGCCCAAGATCTCCCAACAACAGCACATTAAAGCAGGGCAACATTTCATTTCTCATTACGAAGCTTATTGGCGCCAGAATAAAATTTAAAACGGGGTATCCGGCATGGCTTCAGGTTATTTCTGCAGGTAAATGGGTCACCTATGAGGACAATGAAGCTGCAGCTGTGGGCCTAAAGTCTGTCTTTCCTGATCTCTTTAAGGATCCCTGAATGCACTGCTTATTACAACCTAATACTAGCAAGCTGACTGAATTGTCTGGATCTTGGTTTGGTCACAACTAATTTGCTGATTTCCTAGCTAAGTTCAGTAGCAATATCCCTCAACCTGGAATACCTCAAAACTCCCTAACTTGGTTGAACTCTGCCTGTTCTGGTGATGGCTTTGTATGCTGTTTAGAAGAAGTGCCAGACCATCAGTTTTCAACAGCATCAAAGTGGACTGTGTTTTCCCCTGTCCTGAATGTGAGGCAGCCTTGTAGATATCGAATGTACGCATATTCGCGAAGGAGACAGCTGGCTGTTTTTGCTCTGCATTCGACCACTAGAGGGAACTCACACTCTGTTTTTATCTGTGCTAAAGAGGAATTTCACAGATGCATGTCTATTTTCCATATTAGTTAACCCTGTAATTTTGGCCAAGACTCCATGTTCCTTTTCATGGATACAACTTTCATTAAATCTATTTGTAGTTCCACACCTGGGCAGAATTTTGCAGCAATTTTCAAGTTTGGAGCTGTTTGACTTTTTGAAATAATACTCGGGTGCTCAGATTAGCTGTGTCCCTGTCACTGCTTCTTCTTTTGCTTTTTTATGGGGGGGGGGTACATCCTGAGTTCATTTATGGTTTACTGTAGCTCCATTAGTTGCTTCACTTGAGCTCTTTAAAATCTGCAGGGTTCTGTGCAAGGGTGTTACCTCCCTGTGATTTTAAATTGCAGACTTAGGCCCTAGCTCATCTAGGTCACTAAAAATGCTTGTTGTTTCCAGAATTGTTGTCCCCTGTTGGGTTCCAATATTGTTACTATTGTTCTAATTATCTTCATAGGCTTAGGAACATATGTTTTGTCAGTGGTTGGGGTGGGGGCATTTTTGTGTGGGCAAACTGCTGATTTTGGACCATGACAGTACAGGGGAAGGGGGGTTTATGAGTTGTTTCTAAGATTTTCTAATGAGCACACACAATTTTGGGGGGACTTTTTGGGACTAACTAATTGGGATCGGGGCAGGAGGAGGTGGGGGGTTATGGCATGGTTTGGATCTGCTTGTTACATGAGATAAGAGCAACAATTCTCCTCATGTGGTACTTAGGCAGAAATGGCTAGAATGTTATCTTTTGCAACGTGGAATGTTAAGGGAGCATGGCACAAGGTTAAACAATATAAACTTATAAAACATTTAAACTTCTTGAAGACCGATATAATATTTATTCAGGAATCCCACCTTCTCGAGTCAGAAGCGCCCAAGTTGAGAAGGCAATTTATTGGGCAAGCATTTTCAGATGGGAGCAATACACAGTCCTGTGGGGTGATGATACTAATTGCAAGATCAGTCCCATTTACCCCTATACAAACCATTTGTGATTCTCGAGGCAGATATTTATTTGTCAAAGGCACGCTGCATACTACGGAGCTCCTGTTGGGCAGCATATATGGTCCTAACTCTGATTCTCCCCCCTTCTTTATGCAGTTTTTAAACATCTTGACTCCCTTTATTAATCACCCATTAATTATTGGGGGGTGGACTGAAATTTGCCTTTCGATCCATCCTTTGACTGCTTTGGTAGTTCCCAGGCATGCCTATCTCCAGCTCAAAGAGCCCTGAGAGATTTAATTGACCACATGGGTCTCTGCAATATTTGACAAATTTTACACCCCTCACTCTGGAAATACATTTACACATCTCCAGTGCATGGGACTTCCTTCTGGATTGATTATTTTGTCCTCTCTCACTCCCTTCTCCCTGGGATGTCAGACTCAAAGGTACTCCCAGGTCTCCTGTCAGATCATTCTTTTGCTATATGTAATCTCTCCCTTTCCTTCCTACCCAAGTCAGGAGGATGCTGGAGGTAAACAACCAGATTCTAAAAGACCTGGGAATCACCCAGTATGTATCAGATCACATTACTCAGTTTATCTCTGCTAATCGTGGCTGAACTGGCAAGTTGGATGTGGAATGGTGTGCCTTGAAGTCATACCTACGGGCGCTCCTAATAGGGTTAGCCTCTTCCCGTACAAAGGAGAGAGAAAAGCATCAATTAACCCTTCTTTCCCAAATTCAGCACATGGAGAATCACCTTTCTCCCCAGTCTTCTTATCAGTTAAAGGAAGAGCTCACTAAGATAAAAGATGCTTATTCTCAGCTCTGGAGGGGAAAGGCAGAATATACCATCCTAAAAGCTAAAACCAGTTATACAAATCAAGGTGAAAAAGATGGCTGGTTGTTAGCTTTATGGATTAGGCAGCAAGAATCCTCCAGACTTTCTGCAGCCATTTCCTCACTGGAGGATGGTTACCTAAAGACTTCTCTAAGAGACATTGTGGCTGAGTTCACCAAATACTACAAATAACTATATAGCCCCATGGAAAAACATCCATCCCCTCACTCTCTTGAAGACTTCATCCAAAATTCTTGACTTCCATTTCTTTCAAGTGCACAAGCTCAAGTGCTCCTATCCCCATCTCTGAAGCAGAGATACTGAAGGTTATAAGTGATCTCCCTTCGGAGAAGGTCCCTAGCCCAGATGATTTCACCTCTAATTTTTATAAAGTCTTTGCAAGACAACTAGTTCCTCTGCTCCAGTCCCGCTTTCAGCACATTCTCTCAAATGAAGAAGTGGACCATTCCCTGTGTGGAGCTCTGGTAATCTTGCTCCCTAAACCTGGTAAATGAGCAGAACTGATCACAAGTTATAGACCGATTTCTCTCCTCAATCAAGGTATTAACATTTTGGCAAAGATTTTAGCTGATTGTATTAGTGAGGTTTTACCTGTCCTTATTAATCATGAGCAAGGGGGATTTATGAAGGGCAGATCATCGGTAGATCATCTGAGTACTCTAGCCCATGTCTTTCTGGCATCTGGGGATGCAGATATTCCTGGCTGCATTAGCCTCCCTGGATGCTGAAAATGCCTTTGATAGGATTAACTGGCAGTTTCTTTTCAAAACCCTACAGGTTTTTGGCTTTCCCAATATGTTTATACAATGGATCCGTGCCTTCTAAAATAATCCTACTGCTCATATCTTTTGTAATGGATAGCTCTCAGAGTCATTCCCATTACAATCTGGATGCCCCCGTCCACTCTTCTTTTTAATCTATATTTAGAACCGCTAATACAGAGATTAGTAGCTTGCTAGTTGATTCAGGGTATTAACATTGAGGGTTCTGAAGTCAAAGTTTCTGCATATGCAGAAGAACTCCTCCTCCAGTTACCTTGATTCTCACCATGTTAGAGATCATCAAAGAATTCAGTGCCCTGTCTAACTACAAACTGAATGTTGATAAGATGGTAGTATTTCCCCTAAATTACAGAATTCTAAAACCCAAAATCATTAATCTTGGTCTAGCTTGAGAAGCTAATTCCCTTAGATATTTAGGTATTAACCTTACCAAAAGTGAAACTCATCTCAAGAAAGCAAATTTAGACTCCTCCTTCAAACGCTCACCCCGGACCTTAGCAGATGGTCTCTACTCCCTCTTTCCCTATGGGGTAGGATCATCTTAATAAAAATGAATGTCTTCCCTCATCTCTTTTATCCACTCAACCTCCTTAGTCTATTGCTTCCCCTTCTTGGTTTAAAAAGTTGCATAGTCTCATTGCAGATTTCAGTTGGGCAGGGAAGAGTTCACATGTGGCTTACCGGAAGTTAGCCGCACTAAAAAATAAAGGAGGGTTGTGCCTTTCTCTCCTTCCCCATTTAGCCCTTTACTACTGGGCTAGCCAGGCTAATAAGTATCTCAGATGGATACTTTCAGAATAAGATCAGGCTTCACTCTCTTATTTTCCTATCTGTCTCAATATTGAACAAGCCCAGATTTGGTCACTAGGTCTTTCTCCCACCACCCTCCTACATACAAAGTTTAAACTACTACCTTTACAGCTCTGGGTCTCACCAATTGGTAACTCCATTAAGATTCATACCCAATTATCTGCTTTCTTTAAATATGACAACTCTTGTGACATTACCTAATCTCTCACGGGTAACCCCAATTTCAAAATTGCTGGGAAAGTGCTCCCTTCCTCATGGTTTCCCCAATTCTCTTCTCTTTTCCTTAAACATGTTATTAATAAAAATGGTTCTTTGCTTACATCTCCTGATATTATGTTTAAATTCAATATCCAGCAGGCATAGCTGGGGGTGTCTGGGTGCTCAGAACCCCCCCACCCACCTGAACGACTGCCACCTGCTTGTCATGTGAAGTGACAAAAAAAAACTGAAACATTTTAAATTCAGCCACAGTCAAGTGGAGTGATGCTGGATTTACTCACAGACACTGGATGCAGTGCCAGATTCCTGCACCATGCACCACCCATTGCCATTCTTTTCCACCGGTGTGTAGTCCATTTAAAGTTTAAAACCCACGGTCTGCTGGATGGCATGCAGGGCGGGGCACCAGGAGTCGGCTGATGAATATGCACCCCTTCTCCCCCGGCGCTTGGTTGAGACACAAAGAGGCCTTGGCTCTGCATCACATGATTACAGATTGGAGCAGTCACATGATGCATAGCTGCCGAAGTGCACTGCCCACTGGCAGAGAAAGAAAGATTCTCGTGTGGAGGGCAGCAGCCGCGTGTCTTTGCTAGGCAGCTTAGAGTGGTGTGAGTCTGAATCTGGCAGATTGCTGGCTTATTTGGCATGGCAGCATGTTAAGGGAGATGGGGGACTCAGAAGGGTCTCAGGTAGGCTTCAGCATTAAAATCAGATCAGCCTGGGAGGCTGACTAGTGAGGGGATGGGTGACAAATCTAGAGAGGCCTGAGTGTCTAGTCAGACTCAGAAGGCAGACTTAAGTATGCACAGTGATCAGGGATTTTACAAGGTGGTAGCACTGCAGCACTGGCAAGGAATAGTAATGGGGCAAACATGATTTAAAAATGAAAGGGTGGGGTGTTAAGGAAAAATTACATTGGGGGGTCCTGGAATTTTGACAAACTAGCTGGCCTGGAGGTGAGGATTTCTATTGACTTCTGTGCTTAGTCACACACTGACTGGGGGCTGATGTGACCAGGAGGAATAGGAATGAAAGTGTGGCTGGCTCAAATATGAGGTGACTTATCTGATCACATGAACAACATAAAGTGGGGCTAAATAAAAATGATGATATGAGTGGGGGATGGAAAAATGACCATGGTGGGGGGTTCTCGACTTCTGGCTCAGTTTTAAGGTGAATCTTCTGCTCTCATTTCACACTGAAAGGGGCTGTGATGACATGAGGGGCTGAGGGAATGAAAGTGCGGCTGGCTGAAATACAACTTGCTAAATAGACGCAATGCAATGAAGTGACTTATCTGGTCACAAGTGAGACAAAAAACATAAGGGGCTATGAAATAAAAAATGGTGGTGGTGGAATTTTGATGCATTTTGTGACTCAACATTTATTGCCTAAAATGCAAGAAACTGCACCATTTAACTCCTACATTTTTTCATAATTTTCTGGGGGTCATGCCCCCAGACCCCCCTAGAAGTGTTTGGGAAACCCCTCATCAAATTCTGGCTATGCCTCTGCCCAAGTATTTACATCTTTAAAATTTTACAGCTCCGGCACCTATTAATACAAACAACAGGGACCACACCCCACGACCATCAAGTATTCAATTCTGTCAAGAGTTAAGTCCTCTCTCTGGTTTCCCACATGCTGTAGCCAACATTTTTTGGGATCATATATGATTGGGTTGGTTCAAATTATTTGGGCCCAATAACTTATTGGGCACCTTATTTCCCAGATGCCCCTATAAATTGGCCTATTCTGTGGGAAAGTTGTCATCCGTTTATAACACAGGATAGGCTTGACCTCATGCAATTCCATATTCTTCACAGTCTTCAGTACCCTCCAGAAAGGTTAGCCAGGTTCAACAATGCAGTTTCTTCTTTATGTACACGTTGCCTTCAGGCTGAAGACACACTCTTTCATATTTTTGGGGAGTGCCCCGAGATAGCTCCATTATGGTTGTGTATTAAGCAGAGATCAGACCCCTTTTGGGATTAACTGCCTTATTCACTGCAAAAATTTGCCTCTTAGGGTATCTTATGGAGGCTGGGGTGCTCAACCACAAATGTTGTATGGCTGTGGTCACAATTTCAGTGAAAAAGCTTGTCTTAAGACATTGGAATTATACCAATATTATTTCCTATGCTGAATGGTTGCATGAATTGCTAGCTAATCTGAGAATGGAAAAGATGATTGCCAACCTGCTTAACCATTCAGCAAGATTTGAGAACGTATGGGGGCCCTTTACTCTCTGTACTTCCATCCAACTGCCTAGCATGGTCAGCCATGCCAGGATAAGGGTGAGGGGTTAGCAAGGGAAGGGGGTAGTAGGATATGGGGGGAAAGGGATGATTTGATTTGATTCTGTATGTGCATGATATGTACAATGTTTCTGGTGTACATTTGTATTTTGTTTGTAAAACCTTCTATAAACTTTGAATTAAAAAAAGATTTTGATTGATTGATTGATTGATTGAGACTCTTGGGGGGATTCTTCCTTTTGGACTGGCGATCAGCTGGGGGTGGTGGACTACTAGACACCAGGGATAAAATATTTATTTCAATGCTAGCCTGGCAGGGGGCTCTCTTTAATGTTTAAATTCCCTCCTTTCAGCCCTTCTGAATAACGAATACTGAATAGTTCAGCCTCAAATACAGAATATTCAGCCAAATATTCGGAAATTGGTATTCGTAGAGCCCTAGTATATGGTTATAGTATATAGTATATTATAGTATATGGTCAGGGCATACTGTATATGAAATTCAGTGGCTCTCTAAAAGCTGTTATAGGACAGTTCAAAGGTCATGGAATATTATTGTGACATCACAACTAAACTACAATAACGTTCTGTGACCTTTGAACCAGTTGTGTTCTTCATTAGAGTTACCAAGATTGTTCTGAGGTTTACATGTTATAGTAATGGCACTTCCCTTCACTTTTTGATGTCCTTTAGTGCCCAGAACAGCAGTTAAATATTTGATTTTTTTTGTAGCACTGTGCAAGCATGTCTCAGCAGAGTGGGTCAGCAGCAGTTCTTATGCAGCAGTACAGAGCTGCTGAGGAGAGCTACACTGTGACTCTCTAGAAAAGAAAAAAAACACCTTGTCATTTTGGGTAAGAAAATATTTTCAGTTCTTACAAGTGGTTGAATGAATGAGTGAAAAATTGGAGTGGAGACAAATGAGTGACCAGGTGAGGGAGAGACAAGATGAGCAAATGGATGGGGGATGAGCAAGCTGGCATCTGGTCATGCTTACTGTTTTCAGCCATATACTATATAAAATAGTATATGGTCAACCATACACAAACAAGGACTGTGTTTCCATCTTGGGGTTGAGATGATAAAATGACTTCTCCAGCTTCACTTTCCAGCTCCCTATGATGTCATCTCAACCCCTTGATGGAAACACAGTCTTGGGCTGTATGGCTGCCCATACACTATTCTATAGATCCAAGCTCCTTTTTGTTATAATTTTGTTATTCATACTCTTCATTTTGTTATGAGGTAGAATGTTCAAAATGTTTACTGTTCTTTGAGCATAAATTAATGTTCTATTATTAACTTGGTAGGGATTAGGTATGACCGGTTTATTCTGCCTTCCTGATGCATACTAATCTGATTTAAATTCAAATGTTCATTTTTCCATTAAATCTTGGTCAGCATGAATGTTGTAGAATCAATCAATCAATCAATCAATCAAAATCTTTATTTAACCAGGTGAACATCATTGAGCAATGCTCATTTTCGAGATGGACCTGGACAACACATAATCATAATGTACACAAGGATTACACAACCAGTAATATAAGATGTAATTGTGCAGAAACAAATGCCATGAATCTGATAACAGTAGCATGGCGTATACAATAGTAATTACAAACATATAAGAAGTCATCGCAATTAAATAATATGAACACAAAGGCCTGAAGGAAACCAGAGGAAGGAGGAAGGGATCAAGGATGTTGTATAAGGTTGTTAAGAAGATTTCAACAGGGGGTTGGGAAGAGGAGGAGGTAGCAGAGGGAATGAAGTAGAGGAGATGAAGCAGAGGGGCCAAGGGTAATCCGCGGGATACCAGGGACTGTTGTCATAGCCAAGTGGTTTTCATACAGACTGCATGTTGGGGTTGGTAGGGGGGGTCATTCTCAGCTTAAGGGTACCACTGTTGGAGATGGTTACAATAACATACAACAGTGGCAACTGAAGGGAAGGCATGAAAGAGAATGTGCAATGTAGGATGAGATAGGAGGGGGAAGAGGATGTTTATGGGCAGCATGTAGCTGCTGCTAGATCCACTCCTAAGGATGAGACAATAGCCATGGGGCACAATTACAGGATTCATTAAAGGAACAAGCTGTTAAAGTAATGGGGTGGACCGATTTCAATGTGATTTGCAGCTTATTCCATAATAGAGGTAGCATGTAACTTACAGAAGCCCTGCCAAATCATCATTTGTCCTTGGGCACCATTAGAGAAATGTAGGAGGCACTTCTCAACATGTACTTGCCTATCGTACTTAGTGGAAGGCAGTCTGAAATATAGTGGGTCAATTTCTTGGAAATTGCTCGAAAGGTCCAGAAGATGATGTTTCTCTGTCACCTGTATATAAGGGAAGACCATCCCACAGCCAAGTATAAGGTACAGTGGTGCATCGAATGTGGAAGGCCAGTAATAAACCTTAGAGCTCTGTGGTAGAATGTGTCAAGCTTTGCAAGCACTGCAGCAGGACCCTAACCATAGATGAAATCTGCATAATCCAGAAGGGAAAGGAAGGCGGTTTGGTCCAATCTCATCTTGGTATCCCTTGAAAGGAGATAATTAATCCTATAAAACAGATCACGTCTCTGATCTTTTTTACCAGTTCTTCTATGTGGTCCGTGAAGGAAAGTCTATGGTCGATCCAAATCCCAAGATACTTGAACTTTGCTACAAATTCTATGGGTTTGCCTAGGAGTGTAAGGAATGATGGTGTTGTTTTTGGGGATGCTGCATGGAAATGGGGTGAAAAGATCATTGCCTTAGTTTTTTTGGCATTTAGGGGTAGTTTATGGTTTAGAAGCTGTAGTTGCAGTTGGTTGAAGTCTTGTTGTAGGTCACTACATGCTGCTCTGGGGGTCAGTCTGCTGATATACAACACTGTGTCAACTGCAAAGAGGAGCATGTTGGCTGCTTTGATACTGACATCAATTCTGTTAAGGTAAATTGTGAAAAGCAATGCACCCAAAACAGAGCCCTGTGGAACACTTCTGGATATGGTTTTTAAAGGAGAGAGTTCCCCTTCTGTGTTTACCTGCTGAAACCAACCTATGAGATAGTTAGAAAACTATCTCAGTGATAGCTGATGTAGGCCAATGTTGTGGAGGGATGAAAGGAGCAGATCATGATCAACAGCATCAAATGGTTTACTCAGGTGTAAAATTACTGCACAAACAAAATGTTTGGCATCCAACTCGCACTGCCAGTCATTGGTCACTTTAGCAAGTGCCAAAATGGTACTGTGTCATGGTCTAAAACCTGATTGTAGTGGAGTAAGTAATTTTGCATAATGTAAGTAGTTTCTGAGCTGGTCACTCATAATTTTTTCCAGTAGTTTGGACAGAATAGGGAGTAAGGAGATTGGCCTATAGTTATTAAGATCAGTGGGGTTTCCAGATTTGAAAAGGGGAATCACATGGGCAATTTTCCATATAGGAGGGAGGTCACCCTGCAATACAGATAGATTAAAGAGATGTGTAAATGGCACCTGATAACTAATTTTCAGGAAAAAAGGGTCAATGAGGTCAGCTCCAGCACTTTTCCTAGTATCCAGCTGTAAGAGGAGGTCTTTGGCCTCCTTCAAGGATACTGGCTGCGGTGAGAACATAGAGCTAGTGACAGGGACCTCTTGATCCTGTGCACAAAGTTGCAAACAGAGATTATTGGCAGGTGACACATCGAATGCAAGACTTGCAGTAGCAAAGTGATTGTTGAGATACTCAAGAATAGTATGCCTATCAGAGACTGTGGTGTTACCAACTATAATTTTTGTAGGTAGAGAAGTACCAGAAGCGTGACCTTCTCTGTCCTTTAAGGTTTTCCTTAATTTGGATGGACACTTCAAGGAGGAGTCAAGTTCCATGCGATAAAAGTTAGCCTTTGCCTCTCTGGCCATCTTGGTGCAGAGGTTCCTCACCCTTCTATATGATATCCAGTCAGCTTCACACTTGGTTTTCTGGGCTATTTTCCAATGCATGTCTCCATTCCACAATGTGGTCTTCAGCTCCTTCATAAACCATTGGCATAATTTAGTTTTGCTGTGGACTTTAGCCAGAGGTGCATGCTTATCCAGTGCCCCAACACAATATCATGAATGGTATCATATGCCATCTTCATTAATTTTGCTGGGCAGAAGTCCTGACAAAGCAAGGAGACTCTTAGCTCTCTGATGAAAGCATGAGGATCAAGGTCAGGTCAACAACTCTTAGTAATAAATTTGGAGGCCGTTGTCGGTTTTGGGTTGGTTCTTACACATGCGATAACACAGTGGTCACCAATATCAAAGAAAAATGTGCCAGCATGGGAAAATAAGTGAGGTGTACTTACTACAATGAGATCCAGTAGAGTGCTATGATTTGAATTCTTCTTATTTGGGCGAGTAGCTTCATTAATGAGTTGTGACAGCCCAAGGGCATCACAGATAGCTTTAAGGGTTGTGGAGGCACTAGAAAACCAGTCCATATTGAAGTCTCCTAAAATTATTAACTCAGAAGGTAAGGATGCCATGATATTACTTAAGTGGTTCAAGAGCTGTAATCATGCAGATGGGGGCCTATAGCATCCTAGTACACAAAGCGAGACTCGGAGAAATGTCAGTTTTGAGAGACAGCCTTTCAAATTCTTTTTGGATAGAGGTCGAGTCAATGATAGTTACAGGACATTTATCCTTAATATAAATGGCAACTCCACCTCCTCTAGACTGCCTCTCAGTTCTAAGCAGGGAGTAGGAGGGAATGTTCACCTCATAATCAGAAGTACCAGGTCTAAGCCAGGATTCTGTGACCACTAAGACATCAGGTGTGGTATGGCAGTCTCAAGCCTGAACGGAGGTAAATTTCTTTAGCAGGCTACATGCACTAAGATGTAGAAAGCTCATACCTTTAAGCCTAGGAAGATCAGCAGGAGAAGAGAAAGTTACTGGAGGGCTATGGTTAAGTTCAATGTTTCCTGAGCATAGCAACAGGAGGAACAGAAGCTAGGAGAATTTTAAGTGCTCTAGACCATTCCCATTTGCAGGGATTATTGGAAGGAGTTGATGGATCCCTAAAACTATTGCCAAATTGACCTAACATCACCAGGATTATGACCCTACTTGTGTAATGCATGGGGGACTACAGGACGTAAGTGGAAGGTGCCATGCCCTTTAGAACTGATGCTGCAGGCTACAAGGGCAGATCCAGTGTGGGGAACAACACATACTCCCTAATCTGTCTGTGTTGCAGGCTGTACAGTCCAAAGAGGTTTAATCTAGACTCATATGCTTCTTCCTCAAACCCTTTGATTATTTTTTGGCCTTATGTTGTATTCATTCTATCTTGTTATTATTGCCTACATTCATCCCTCCCCCCACCAAAAAATTGAGACTGATAATCTGTGATCAGTCTAACTTCAGGTTCAATTGAGGGGAAGCAGAGTCTGCTCAGGTCTGTGACAGATGTGTCTTTTAATTGTATTTAACCAATAATTTGCTTTACTGGATATTGTATTTGCCTGTTTTTTGTTCTTAAGGTCTGGTGTGGACTCACTGGGCCTGATTCATAAAGGTTTGAGATTGATGCAGGTGTCTTGTGTTATATTTTTTTGATGCAGTTCCACAGTTGTGTCAAACATTGCATCAAATGCAATTCAGGGCCACATGTTGCATCAAAAGTGCTGTAGCCTGTGCTAAAGTGCCTTGCAGTAAAAAGTGGCTGTGCCATGTCATAGCATGAGTTGTACAAGAAATCTGCTACAGTAGTCCCTTTTCTCAGATTCAGAAAGGTTGACGGTGTGCAACTGTATCTATCATAGATGCACCTGTTAGATCAAGATGGAGCTGGTCTAAGCATATAAAGAGTGTCACAGCAGGCAGGTATATCTGAGTCACTACCGAGGAGCTTCTACAGCAGTGTTAAGTACCAGAAGGGTGGTAGCAAGACATGCTCGGACTAGCAGCCTCACGGCCATCAGGTTGGCCAGGTTAAGGTGGCAGAGATGTGGTCATCCTCAGACTAGCATGACACATCATCATTGTAGGTCACATACAGAGAGGACAACCCAGAGGAGACTCACAGCATGGGAGTACCAGAGGAGGTCCTTGTATCAGGATCTGACAGAGCAGCAGTGTATTGAAAGGTACCATCTTACCAAGACTGCTATAATGGAGCTGTGCAATCAGCTCTGAGGGGAAATACAGTTCAGAACCCATAGTGGTTATCTCATACTGGAGGATGTGAAGGCCACCACTCTGCTTTCTGGCCACGGGGACCTCCTAGACCCCAACAGTTGACACAGTGGGCATCGCAGATGCCTCCGCATCTAGGTGCCTCAAACAGTTCCTGGAGGCATTCCTATGCGGGAATCAGAGATATATCCTTTTATGCAATAGGAGTGGAGGAAAAATCCATTACATAAATCCATTTATCTCCACATATGTGGGACAAACTTCAGCACCAAAATTGATCGCACATATATGGGATAAATGCAAACTGTCAGTCAAAATCCCCACTATCCCAACTACTTCTCTTTAATCACATTTACTGTTATAGTAACCACAGCCCCCATTCAACTGCCCCGAGCTCCACCTTCTTTCTTCACAACATGCTGCTGACCATACAAATATACACACAAAAGGAAACTTTTTTCTCATTAGACAAGAAATCCAGCCAAACAACCCATCCCCCCAAAAAACCTGTATGCAGAACCCACTCCTCTGCCTCTTGAAGTGTCTTCAACAGTTTTGACTCCCACTCCATATAAAGTCCATGAAAACAGTCGTGTACCTTTATTCTCTCTACTACTTCTGGGAGTTTACATCTGTAAGCAAAACTACCAGAGAGACAAGGATCTCTTATACTGCAGTTCCGAATTATTTTCCTGCTGAACACTGACAATGGCCACCTGACCACCCATTCTCTCTCACACTGCTGCACCAAATGTTTTCCTCCAGATAAGCAATATGCACATGACCGATTGCCACCGCAAATGTTGACTTGCTCTTGTGAAGCCTCTCTCGGCTTTTGCTTTTCAACAGACCACAAAAATGAAATAAAAAAAGTAAAATATTCTGTGTTAAACTGCTAACGTGTACGCCATGACCAACTCTGATTCCTTAGTCCCTGGCTGATACTCACCAATGCTCACTCGTATTATTACCAAAAAAAAGAAAAACTCTTAAAAAAATGCAGGCTCAATCAACCAGCTACATAAATTAAATCAATAAAAAAACAAGGTCAGAAACATGTCAGAAGTAAATGAGTGACTGTTCTGGCAGCCTGTAGCTCTTGCTAAGCGAGAAACAGCCTCCACAATTCTAAAACTCTCTCATCCACTCACGCAGAGTTCACAACCAATGAGAAGTTGAGCTGTAAACCTATGAACATGACATTACTAACAACCACACTGCAGTCCCTAGCAACCTGCTGTATCCCAGCCTACTAATATATAGCAACTACAAAATAATCCTGCGTATTTTATTTAAAAAAAGCCTAACTAAAAATGCAAATAACCACACACACACACACACACACACACACACAAAAAAAACTCCCTAATGCATAAATCAAATATGCAATGGGCTGGGGATGTCAGATAAACAAGTTATTTTCACTAATTCCCCAGTGACCTCGGATAAATCACTCATGGCTCTACTATACTCCAACACTCATGAGGTTACCCGAGGTCACTGGGGACTCATAAAAATAACTCATTTATCTAACGACCCCACCATTGCATATCCCTTATTTCTCTGTGGATGCACAGGAGCAGCAGGTGTTGAAACAAGTCTTCTATAGTATTGCACAGTTCCCTCATGTACTGGGTGCAACCGACTGCATGCATGTAGCCATCCGGCCACCGTCAGTTAATGAGCACCTCTTTGTCAACAGGAAAGGATACCACTGTGTGAATATGCATGTCGTATGTCGTATGTGACAGCCTGCACAGAATCCTGGATGTGGTCACCCAGTACTCTGGATCCTGCAATGATGTGTACATATTCTATTACTGTGGACTGTGTCAGGCATTTGAATGTGGACTCATACGGGTGGATGGTTGGTAAGTAAGTGTAGTATGCATGATACATAAGACATGGACCTTGCAAAGTGTCACCGAGTCACACCTAATCACTCAGGTATAGTAATATGTTCCTCAGAGGCTGAAGCATATGGTATGATGGTACACAACTTGCTACTGCACATGGCAGTGCATGTACAAGACAGTTGTCAGTTAGTTGGAGCCAGCACACAGTTTATAGGTGGGTGTGTGAGTAACAGGGTGGAAGTGCCATGGGTGGTAGGCATGCCTGGGGGAACACAAGTAACAAGCAATGACCATCACAGTACTAACACTCAGGGACAGTTGCATGATAACAGTGCTAACTCAATTATGTTATTCGGACAGGTGACAGTGGATATCCACAACAGCCATGGCTCATGACCTTGCAAGATCAGTGATAGAGAGGACCTTCGGACTGCTGAAAATGTGTTTCCCATGTCTGGAAAGATCGGGGGTGCCCTGCAATACATAACTACAATGGTCTCTTACATATTTGTGGCATGCTGCATTATCCAAAATCTAGTTCTAGTACACAAGATCACCATGCCAGAGGTAGACCACAACCATAGATGCTCTGAGGAGTGGGTACAGGTGACCTAAGACCTCATAACTGACACTGTAAGATAGGGTGCCCCCATCCCTGGCACACCTTCATGAGAGGTGATGTGTGTCAGCATATGGTCCTTGTGGGTGAGTACTGGGTTGGAAGTGTATGTTGGAAGCAGCATGACAAATGCAGTGCCTGCTGACATTAGGCAATGCTGCTTCCAACATACACTTGAAACGCAAATGAATATTCTTCTCAGTGTATTTTATTAGCACATTATATTTATATTTATCTATTATTGAGTGTATTTTTGAGTACCACAGATTCTTTTTATATCCTTATGTATGCCAATTCAGTTTTTCCTTTAAACACTGAGAGGACATTCAACTTTGTGGGAGCCTTGTTAATCTTAGCTAAAAACCTAGTTGTTTGCATTCAAAGAGTGCATTTATATCTGTAATACCCAGTTCAGATCTTATGTACTGTATGTGGAGGGGCAAGAATATCCTATCCCATTATTTTTCTCAACATTTTAAATAATGGGACTACTAGTTTTTCTCTGTACTTTACATCTTATATTTCTACTCCATGTAAAAGCTGAGATTCCACTTTTACTTTTATTACATCAATTAAAGGTTTAATGCTAGCTCCACCAAATCTATAATTAAATATTGACTATGCCAGAACTGTTTTTTTTCATAGTTTGAAGAGTTCTTTGGAACTGTGAATTCCAATTTCTATTTTCATTAAATTCTACTCCCAGGTAGACATACCTTTTAACTCTTTTAACTTTTTCCTCAGCAATTCTCCAGTTTCCACTCCTGTCACATCCTATAGGTCCAAATATTACCACTTTGGTCTTAGTCAGGTTAATTTTTAACTGTAGTTCTTTTGAAACACTCTCCAGCTTATTAAGCATATTCTGTAGACCTTTCCTTGTTAGGGAAAATATAACCAAATCATCAGCATATGCAATCACAGCCCACCTTTGCTCATTTACTTTTGGGGAATCAAGATCAGAAGTTCCAAGTTTGTTTAGTAATCCATCGATATAAAGAGAGAAAAGGGTTGGTGCAAGGACACAACCTTGACGTAGGCCTCTCTTCACTTCAAAATCACTAGTCATCTGACCTTCCCTTCCCATTCTGACCTGAGCCCAAGTATCCTGGTACAAAATGGCCATCATTTTTATCAATGCTTCATCTACTCCCTTCTTTAACAAAATTTCCCATAGTAGTTTTCTAGAGATAGTATCAAAAGCTGTAGAATAATCCACAAAAGTTGCATATATTCTTTGACCTCTTATCATTACATATTTCTCAACTAAGTGGTCTAAAATAAACACATTGTCAATAGTCAAATAATTTCTTAGGTCCACTTGATATGGAGATAAGCCCCCCAGTTTATCTATTTCTTCCTTAAGTCTAGTTAATATGATCTTTGAAAAAAAAATTTAAATTAATTTCTAATAGACTAATAGGACGATACATGACTAGATTTGCTAAGCTTCCTTTTTTGTGAATTGGTATTATATGAGCTTCTTTCCATGTGGTAGAGTAATTATTTTCTTGTAAACATTTATTAAATAGTCCTACTAATAATCTGGACCAGAGACCTGATTGGCATTTATAAACTTTTTATGGTATATTATCTGGTCCTGAAGCTTTATGGTTCTTTAATGAATTAATAGCTAACATGACTTCACAGTTGTCTACAACAATATTATTCCCCACTATACTATTCACTATTTCTAAATGGGTCCTACCATCTTCAGAAAAGTCGCTGAAAATCTGTGAAAAATAATCAATCCATACCTACTCCGAGATATAAGCATCAGACTCCTCTTTATAGACACTAGTGCCCTTAGCCACCAGTCTCCAGAACCCTTTCTGATCTCTATTATTCACTACTTTATTCATTTCTTCCCATTGCTTTTCATAATATTGTTTTAATTTTTTTTTGATGAGTGTATTGTATTCTTTCCTCTTACTAGTAATACTTTTTAATAATTCTCTATTTTTATGCTTCATATACTGCTTATATCTTACCCTTAATGATTTTTTTTGTCTTTTACATTCATCATCGAACCATCCCCCTTTCCATTTTACCCTTTTCACTGTATTTTTACCTCATTTCATTAGGATTTGATGAAAGATTAGATATAATGTTTCAATCATCTGGCCACTATTAAGTTTTAAAAAATGTTCTTAACTCTCTTCAGTAATTTCACTCATTAGGAGATCAGTTAAAGCTATCTAATTCAGGTCACCAAATAATTTTTTTATTAGATATAATTTCTATTTCTAAGGGTTGGAGTAACCTAGGCTTCTCTATACCACTCTGTGTCATCACTATGGGGAAATGATCACTCTCTGAGTGAGTTATAACTTCCATTATTTCCCATTCTTCTAAAATACCAGACCATAATGCCAGATCTATTACCGAAGATCCCTAGTGGAGATAAATGTACACTCCCCCGTTAGGTCCCCATTCTGATGTCCATTTAATGCACATAAATTACATTCTTTCATAATCAAGATCAGTTTCAAACCAGCCTTATTTATCTTCTGGTTCTTTGTTTCTCTTTATTTCCATGTAAATTGGCTAACTGCACTTGTAAGAAATGAGTTATCTCCTAAGCCGTCAAATTTACCAATACATGCGTTAAAATCCCCAACTAGTAAAATATCCTGTTCTGGGTATAGGTACATAATTTCAATAAGTATTGTATAAAAATTGCTCCCATACTGACTCCTTGTAAAATTTTGAGCTCACAGGAGGGATATATCCATTTATCAATATGAAACACTGACCTTCATTTTTAAGTGAAACAAGAATACAGTTTTCTATTTTCTTAACAAATGTCACCTGTGCAAAACCGCCTAGTCTAATAAAAATCACTACTCCACTGGATTTCCTACCCTTAATATTATCCTTACTGCCTAGCTGATGAAAACAGTCTTACCCATTAGTTTCAATAAAATCTTCTGAACCATGCCACGTCTCTTGCAAACATACATCAAAATTTGTTATCTATTTCACCCACTCTTCATCAGCTTGTTTTTCTCCCAATCCTGCAATATTCTAAGAAACAATTTGTAACCCATTACATTCAGAGCTAGTGCTATCTGGGATTTCAACAGTAGTTTATGTGCTATTAGAGCTTGCCTCCAGATTTTCTGGTTGTCAGTTGTCATAGCCTGCCAATAACTGGGATTTATTTCTAAATGAAATTTGACTTTCTTCATCATTTCCATCATAGGCAACCTCAAAGTTTCTAATCACTACTTCTAATTCAACCAAATTTAGTCCCATCACATCTAGTACAAATGTTTTTTCCAGTATTCGATTTGCCACTAATCTATTTTTTGCCACAATATTAATCTGTGTATCCTGTTCTCTCCCAGTCTGCTCCACTACTTCAATTTCATTCCATTCTAATTGGATGTGCAAGAAATTTCTTAACAAATTATAAATTTCTCTTGTTAATTTGGTATTCATTTATCTGTATAACTGTTTCATCCCACATAAGGCTAGCTCAACTTTCTTATCCTCTAGATCACACTGCCTTTCATCCAACTTTATGAACTGCTGTCTGTTTGGGAACATCATAATAACATCATTACTTTTCATTTGTACTACATTCAACCATACATAGTTAGCAGTTCTGGGTGAGTTAAAGTATATATCAATAATAGTTGCCAAATCGACCTGTATGTTCCTAATTTTAGCAACGTCCTCATCACTAATTTCTATATCTAATTCAGATTTTAATCTCTCTATTACTAAATGTGGTATGTTTACACTTTCCCTTGATATCCAATACTGAGGGCTCATAATCCTTATCATAACAGCACTTATTCTTTCCCTTTCACTACTGACTATGTCATTATTAGATTTAACTCTTTTTTTGACAGATTTGTTACCTCATAATTACCCTTACCATCCATTTCACTTTCTTCCTTTTGACCATCTATTACTGTACTATTTTGTGATGGAATTCCCAATCAACTCATTCTGCTTTTAATTTGGTTATTTAGGCCCAGTATCTCCCTCTCCAGGAACTTTAATTGGCTGTTCAAACTTACAAGTTCAGTCTGTATTTCATTTTCTTTATCATTTTATTTCCACTCTGTACTTTTCCTTGGATTTCTTTAACATTTTGATCCAAACCATGGCAGCTTCCTTTATCAACCTCTTTTTCCCCTTCTTCTCCTCCTTCTTCCTATGCTTTACTTTACCTTTTTTCCATTTGCTCTATTCAGTGTCCCTACCTTTAATTAATTTTGTCTTTGATTACTTGAACTCCTTCCTACTTTCTTTTTATTCTTTCTTTTATCCTCCTTCTCCTTAATATCTTTTCCCTCTTTTGATACCTCTAGGAACACCAGGCTACTAAAGTCTGGTCTAATCTTCCTTTTTTTTGGACAGACTCTGGTTCTATCTTCTCATTATGTTCCCCTCCCTTCAATGCTTGAAACTTCTGGTTCTGCATGAGTTCAATCAACATTTTACCCCGCCTAGCTATATTTTGCTTTATAGCATCCAATGTATCCTTATTAATAAGCAATTGTTCCATAATTAGGATATTGGCTGTATGCTGCTTGGCAAGCAGATTTACCAGTTTTTCACTTAGAAAACAAGTTTGATATTCCACATTGCTTCCCACTGTTATATCCTCCATAAATTCTTGATCCTCTCTATAGTTCAAGTTTTGCTCATGATAACGGTCATGATTAATTTAAGACCTGTAATAATGCCTCTCAGATCTCGAGATACTTCTTCTAGGGCCATTTTACATTTGCCAAGAATCTAGTGTTATTCCCATTATCTGACCGTTTCTCATCACTTAGGCCCATCAGTATAGAATCTTCATTCAAATGATTATAGTAATTCATGGTTTCACCATCATTTTTGATTATCAGTCTGTATCAGGCTCTGTAAGGGTTTGATCTGAAGCTCCTATTTCTCTTTCATATGGGCATGTCCATACAAAATGGGTACATTTCCATCACATGCACTTTAACATTCAGTAACTCTACAAAGAGTGTTTAAATATATTTAAAAACTGCATTGATGTCTACTACAGAAGTTAGTGGGATAACATAAACAACTTCAGCCACCTAATACTTATGAAAAAATGTTTTTTTTTAAACTTACAGATTTGTCCCCTGGTTTTTGCATTGGCTAGGTGGGACATTTCAAGACACCACATGTTGTATGCTTCCTTCTACCTACCAAAATGCTGTGCTGAAAAAATAAGTCTCCCTATGCATTTTACGTAAACAGCCCTGTAACATCACCACATGTGTGTGCCTTTATATATTTTAATTTTTTTCCAGAATGAGTTAAAAAGTGACAATCTCATATGTAACCTTCTCTGTCCCCCTAGGTTACATACGGGATTGACTGGTATAAATGTGAAACCATGCAAGAATCAGGGAACTGGATGCCAGGAACTGAAGGAGGCTCAGTTAGTTTGCTGTTCTGGCTGAAAAAACATTTCAAAACTGCAGAGATGCTATGGCTGCCTTTAAAAGTAGAACTGGGCTATCTGTCTCTGTCCCACCCCTATCTACATATGTAACAGCTGTTTATCATGCCTGAGGAGTGTGGCTTTTTTCACAGTGCCATTGGCTTATTTCTAGCCAATCCTAACACCAGATTACGTGCTTTAAACTTTGTTTTCCCTGCAGATCAGTCAATGTTCTTCCCAAACACCAAATGAGAACATTCTCTGTCTTCTCCAAACTTGCTGTTACAAACATGTGACTGTGTTACAAACAGGAATGTGGAAAATGGTCAGAAATGTAAGCAGACATGAATGGGGCTACACAGCAGTGAAATAATGATTTTCTATACTGTCTGCTATAAATCTGACTGCATTTTGTTGCTGGATTTGAAATGGGAGTGTGCTGTGCACAGATTGGCATTCAGTAAGGTCTCTGGGGACAGAGAAAAAGTCAATCATGTTTGTAACAAGGGACAGAGATAATACCTTTGTCCCTGTTACAACATGATTCAGCTTGTGGACATGGTCAATTATGTTAAATAAAGTTTGAATTGATAATGTATTTTACTGGGGTTCATGACTGCTGTTTAAATATATCTATTAATGTCTGAAATGGCAAGTATTTGACATATTGTTCAAGGTTATCTGTTTTGTGGCTGTAATAACTGCCTTCTGTGTGCTAGACATGCTGTGAATTTCATGGTTTTGCAATGTGCTAAACAGGTGTGTAAGGCTATGTAATTCATTGTGGATTTCTGACTTTTGCAGGCTTCCAAACATCTTTTTTTAATGGTCTTATGGTACTGTCCTGATTGTAACAGGGACAGAGGTAGCATGCTAATGTTTGTAATGGGGACCTCCTAAAAATCTCTGTCCCAGTTACATTCAAGACTTTTGGTGAACCTTATTTTGGAATTGTGATTATTAAGAGATTTAATGAGATTTGTGTTTGCTTTTAGTGTGCATTTCTTTAGGGGTGTAACAAATGATTTTTTTGGTTTTAAAATGACATTTCACATGCTCTGGGGAAGGGGGCTGCCAGCTCATCTGAAAGTAAATTATTTCTGAAATGTTTGCTGCAAAGGTTGGGATAAAAATAGAAAAGTACTGGGTGCTGTAGTCATTTACTGATGCATTTTAAGTGAAAAAATCATGGAATCCAAAACAGTATTTTTAAAAGTTGTCCTAACAGCCCACAACCAAGTTCAATCATGTTTGTAACAGGGACCTCAGGAAACCAGCGGTCCCTGTTATAAACAAGGCTTCTGTTGGTGCCTTATTTTTCATTGCTATTATTAACAGATGTTACATGCTTTTTGGTTTGATTTGAGTGAGCATTTGCTTGGGGATGTAACAAATAATTTTTATTTTAAAATAGCCACTCACATGCTTTGGGGGGCAGGGGCTGCCATCTCATCCAAAACCAAATTAGAAATGGAATGTTTGCTGCAGAGTTTGAGATTAAAATATAAAGGTATTGGGTGCTGTAGTAATTTACTGATGCATTTAAAGTGAAAAAAGCCTGGAATCTGTTTTAGCATTTTCAAAAGGTGTCCTAACAGCCCACAACCAAGTTCAGTCATGTTTATAACATGGATCTAAGGAAACCAGTGGTCCCTGATACAAATGGATGGCACTTCTAGTGGTACCTTATTTTTTAATTGTGATTATTAAGATATTCTACAAGACTTGTTTGTTTTGACTGAGCATTTGTTTTGGGGATGCAACAAAGGACTTTTGTTTTAAAATAGTCACCTACATGCTTTGGGGGAGGGGGACTGGCAGTTGATCTGAAAAAAAAAAATTAGAAATGGAATGTTTCCTGCAAAGTCTGAGATTAAAAACAATGGATATATTAGGTGCTGTAGTAATTTCCTATTAAATTTAAAATGTATCAATGCCAATGACAATATTTTAGAACAAAAAAGTTTTGCAACTAAAGACCCTTGTATGTTATAAAAATAAAGACTGCAGTGGTAATTTGTTCCTTGGAAGCACAATGGCACCAGTTAAATTTACAAAATGGTTCTGGCCAAAGTATGGCTAATAGGGCAGTGGAGAGGGAGACAGTTGCCACCAGATACCCTTAGGACTGCTGACAAGATATGGAGAGGGATGGGACTGACCATAAGTCCCGTGGTACAGCTGACAGGGCTAGAGAATTTTAGTAGTGTGCCACTAGGACCCTTGAGACTGCTGACAGAGGTGGGATTGATCATTCCATGGGCCTATAGGGAGGGCAGTGGGATTGTCCTTGGATCCCATGGGACTGCATAGTTGATAGAGCATGCCAACAGGCCCCAGGGACTGAGGAGAGGGTTGGGACTAACCTCTAATGCCAGGGGGCTGCTGGTGAGGGGGTGGAACTGACCTCGGATACCATGGGACTGCTAATAGGTCTGGAGAGTTTTTGGAGTGTACCAGCAGATTCCAGGACTGGGGAGGGGGATGGGACTAACCTTACATCCCAGGGGGCTGATGATGAGGAGGTGGAACTGACCTTGGGTACCATGAGACTGCTGACTGGGCTGGAGAGTTTTAGGCATGAACCATCAGGCACCAGGGACTGGGGAGGGGGATGAGACTGATCTTTCATACCAGGGGGCTGATTTGGAGAAGGGTGGGACTTACCTTGGGCTTCATGGGACAGTGGATTTGTTGAAGTTTTCCACCAGGCCCCAGGGACTGGGAAGGGGGGTGAGACTGGCCTTACATGCCAGGGGGATGATTTGGAGGAGGGTGGGACTTACCTTGGGCTCCATAATAGTGGATTTGTTGAAGTGTGCCACCAGGACCCAGGGACTGTGGAGGGGATGGGAATGACCTCATGTGCAAGGGGGTTGATGAGGAGGAGTGGGACTAACATTTGGTTCCATGGGACTGTAGGTTTGTCAGAGTGTGCCATTAGGCCCCTGAGACTGGGGAGAGGGATGGGATAGACCTCACATGCCTGGGGATGATGGGGATGTGGGACTAACCTTTGTCCAATGGGACTGAGGATTTGCTGGAGTGTGCCACCAGGCCCAAGGGACTGGGGAGGGGGATGGGACTGATCTCATGTGCAAGGGGGCTGATGGGGAGGAGTGGGACTGATCTTCGGTTCCATGGGACTGTAGGTTTGTCAGAGTGTGCCATTAGGCCCCTGAGACTGGGGAGGGGGATGGGATAGACCTCACATGCCTGGGGATGATGGAGATGTGGGACTGCCCTTTGCCCATGGGACTGAGGATTTGCTGGAGTGTGCCACCAGGCTCAAGGGACTGGGGAGGGGGATGGGACTAACCTCTGTGCCAGGGTGCTCATGGGGATGGGGGTGTGACTGACCTTGGGTCACCTGGGACTGCTTACATGGTTGGAAAATTTAGGAGTTCCCCACCAGACCCTAGTAACTGCTAAGAGGATGGAACTGAATTCATGTGCCAGGGCAACTGATGGGGAGGGGGTGGGACTGACCTTGGATACTGTGGGACTGCTGACAGGTTCTAGAGAGTTTTAAGAGTATGCCAAAAAGACCCCAGGGACTGGGGAGGGGGATGGTACTGACCTTACATGCCAGGGGGCTAATGGGGAGGAGAATGGGACTTACTGTGGGTTCCATGGGACTGTGGATTTGTTGGAGTGTGTTGCAAGGCCCCAGAGACATAGGAGAGGAATGGGACTGAACTCATGTGCCAGGGGTCTAATGAGGAAAAGCCGGGACTGACTCTGGGTTCCATGGAACTGCAGATTTGTTGCAGTGCTGCACCAGGCCCCATGGACTGGTGATGTGGATGGGACTTACCTCATGTGACAGGGGGTTGATGGGGAAGGTTTGGGACTGCCCTTAGATCCCACATGACTGCGAACAGGGCTGAAGAATTTTAGGAGCCTGCCACCAGGCCATGGGGAGCTAGATGGGACTGACCTCACATGCCAGAGGGCTGATGGAGAGGGGGTGTTACTGATCTTGAGTCCCATGAGATTGCTTACATGGCTGGAGCATTTTAGGAGTGTGCCACAAGGCTCCAGGGACTGGGGAGGGAAATAGGACTGACCTCATATACCACAGGGCTGATGGGGAGGGGGTGGGACTGATCTTTGGTCAGGAGGCTACTGACAGGGTTGGAGAATTGTAGAATGGTCTACCAAGCCCCAGGGACTGCTGACATGGATCTGCAGGGGGATGGGAATAGTGCCTCCATTTTGCTTGCAATCCTGTTGGTGTCTGGGCATGCCTCCCTTTTGTTTGCAATTCTGTGGGTGTCCATGCTTACCTCCATTTTGTTTACAAGCCAGTTGCTGTGGTCATGTGTACCTCTATTTTGTTTGCAATCCAGTGCTTGCATCCATGCCTGCCTACATTTTGTTTGCAATTCAGTGATTGTGTCTGTGTCTGCCTCCATTTTGTTTCCAATCTAGTGGGTTGCCCACATTATCATCTGTTCTCATCTGGTGGATTCAGTTATGTCATTACCTGGGGTCTGCCAGGTCCCTGATCAATCTTCATGGGGCCATGGTGAGTGTGCAGTTTGTGCACTGCACTCACCTGCTAGACTGAGTCGCTGTAGGCAAGCACCCATGTTATGCTGTGATGGATTCAGTTTCACTGTCACCTGGGTTGTGCCAGGTCCCTGGTCAATCTCTCATGGGGTGCTGGTGTGTTTGCAAGTGGTGTACTGCGCACACCGGCTTGAGTGAGTCACTGTCTGGTGGATTCAGTTATGCTGTCACATGGGGTCTGCCAGATGTACATATGTACATTTGTTGGAGGTATTAGGTCTGTAATAAGCAATGTATATAGTGTGTATATTGTGGTGTTATGGTTAGGGTTTTAGTTAATTTTACGTAGTGTCTGGTATTTCTAGTTAGTATACTGAGTTTGTTGTATTATGAGCTTCCTTTGTGGTGATGGTATGCAACCGTAGAACTTTTATGATGACTGAGTCATAATTTTAGACATTAAACATAAAGTGGAAAAGAATAAACAACTCCAATTACCTGATTTTCTTTTTTCCACAATATTTTCTGGGACTGCTTAAAGTTTTTGAATTTTTCTCTGTCCTGTTACATACGTTAATGAAACACTTTTTCACAGATTTTTGGAGTCAAATTTTTAAAGTGATCAAAAAAATTTTTAAATATCATCTACTCTTATCCCCAATTATGTACACATGCATTTTAATCTGTGATTACTCAAGAAATGTTGGTGAGGGAAAACTTAGAAATTACTTTGCCCCGTAATTCTCTTCCACGTGTTAGATTGATGGTTATCACATTCTTTTGCATGCAAATATTTTGGCATTGCTTAGTGAATTAACCAAACAAGTTAAAGTACTGCAAATTCATGTAGAGATTCAAAAATATTTATACATAACTTTTTTTCTAGTTAACATATTCTCTGTCCCTGTTACGTACGTTACTTGGTTACTATTTCCAAACATTAGGGACTGTACTCAGAAAACCAGAAGTTATATTATCTTCCTGTTTACACTTTTAGTAAAGGACATTAAGGGTAAAGTATTGATAGTGAAAGAAGAAAGAAATGACAACATTTATTTTTCCACAGTCATGTCCCACATAAGTCCCCTGTTGCTGTGGATAGACCCATATACATTATTTCCTTTATTTGCTATTACCCCCTCTGCATCTATTACAAATGATTTGCTGTTTCCAGCAAGTGGGGTTGAAGTTTAACTTGCACTAGAATTCTTCTTAGGTTGTACTCTATCTGTATGATATATTATTTTGGATTGTTAAGGAGTGAAAGGGATCGAGGGGAGTATAAGCTGATGGCTAGAAGGACCACTAGAGTGGTGAGGGTGGCTAAGGCAAGGAAGGAGCAGAATCTGACCAGGGAAATTAGGAGAGGGAACAAGGGGTTCTTTAGATACATTGGGGAAAAACGAAGGGTGAAGGGGCAGATTAGCAGGATTAAATCAGGGGAGAGATGGGCACAAGACCCGGTGGAGCAGGCTGAGGTACTAAATGAGTACTTCACCTCAGTTTTCACCAGGGAAAATGGGGGTGCTGCATCATGCATGGGAGGAGACAGAGATACTGAGGAGGGGACCCTTACCGATCGGCAGGTCTGGGGAGAGGGGAGGCATCACTGGCAGGTGGGGGAGGCTAAGCAGCGAGAAGAGGTACTGAGTGGAAATCACAGCAGAGAGAGTGAGGGAAGCCCTCAGCTCCCTTAAGATGGAGAAAGCACCAGGGCCGGATAAATTACATCCCAGAGTGCTGAAGAAACTTGCAGATGTCCTGGCAAAACCCCTGGCAGAGCTTTTCACCATCTCTCTGAGGACAGGGTGGGTGCCCCAAGACTGGAAGGTGGTGCATATAGTGCCTATCCACAAGGGGGGATCAAGGGAGGTGGCAGGGAGCTACAGGCCTGTCAGCCTGACATCGGTGGTGGGCAAGGTGATAGAGGGCATTGTCAAGGAGAGGCTAGGGGGGACCTGGATAAGTCAGGGTGCCTGGACGGTAGACAGCATGGATTCATCCCGGGGAAATCATGTCAGACAAACCTGGTGGAGTTCTATGACTGGGTGACAAGTGCCTTGGACCTGAGTAGACCAGTGGATATCCTCTTTCTAGACTTCAGCAAGGCATTTGACTCTGTTCCTCACATGGGCCTGTTGGATAAGCTGGGAGAAATGGGGGTGGGGAACCAGATGATCAGATGGATAGGCAATTGGCTCCAGGACTGGACCCAGAGGGTCGTAGTTGGTGGGATAGTCTCATCCCCAAGGAGGGTCATTAGTGGGTCCCACGGATCAGTCCTGGGACCCTTCTGTTCAACGCCCACGATCTGACATAAGGACAGGAATCAGGAGGAGATGAGTCTCTTGCAGATGACTCAAACTGGGGGTGGTGGTGGATGGGAGGAGGGGAGTGGGCCTACAGGGGGACCTGGAGGCTCTGGAAAGATGGTCTAGAAAGTAGAAGCTGAGGTTCAATGCAGGGAAATGCAAGGTACTCCACCTGGGGGCCAGAAACCCAGGCCAAGTGTACACCCTGGGGGGGAAATGCTACAAGTCTTGATGGCTGAGAGGGACCTGGGGGTGGTGGTGGATGTCAAGATGAACAACTCTGAGATGTGTAGGAGGGCAGCAGCCAAGGCCAACAGGATGCTGGGATGCATCACTAGGGGGATCACCTCCAGAAGGAGGGAAGTGATACTCCCTCTGTATAACTGCTTGGTGAGGCCACACCTTGAGTACTGCGTGCAGTTTTGGAGGCCACACTTAAAGAGGGACATTAACCTCCTGGAGAGGGTCCAGAGGAGGGCAACCAAAATGATTTTGGGCTTGGGGGACAGGACCTATGAGGAGAGGCTCAAAGAGCTAAATATGTACACATTGGAAGAGAGAAGGGACCGGGGGGACATGATAGAGGTCTTCAGGTACATGAAGAGGGTAAATAGGGGAGGAACAGTCAGGGTGCTTCGAAGGAAGGAGGAGGGGCCACTAGAGGGCATGGGTGGAAGCTGGAGGGGGGAAGATTCAGGGGAGAAAGGAGGAGGTGCTACTTCACTGAGAGGGTGGTGGAGCCATGGAATGCACTGCCTAGGGGGCTGGTGGAGGCAGAGACAGTGGAGCGGTTCAAGAGGGGGTGGGACAGGTACAGGGGAAGGGTTCTGGAAGCAAAATCCAATGCAGCAAGAATATCCAGAACTGGGAAGGGAGAAGCCAGAGAAGGCGAGGGGGACAGCAAGGTCAGCACCCAGGGTAAGGGCTGACCAAATGAGCAGACATGAAAGACCGTTAGGCCTATTCTGCTGGCATTTTAGTATGTTTGTAGCTTCTTTGTTTTATTATGGGCTCATCCAACATTGGGTTATCATAGGGGGTAGTTTGTATATCCTGCATTTTTGGTTTTTTTGTCCTCACAATATTAATAACCCTGTTTACAGAACACCACACCAGACCACAAACTGTTTGAATCACTGAGTATCAGATATTAAATACAGCAATTAAAATACATCTCTAATAAAGGGAACAATCAACTAAAGTTCGTTCCAAGAAGGTCACTGAATGTCTGTCTATACAAATCTTATATGAAAGTATAGATTTTATTTTCCCGTATCGTATCAGGTGAGGTAACCAATTTTATGCCATCAGTAAGTATCAGATAATAATTAAGGTCTGAAAAGAAGACAGCAGTTCAGTGAATCCAAATTCTTCCATTCGCTTTATCCACTTAGTCCACACATAGTCTCTTTTCCCCATAAATTGTTAAAATACTTAATTTGTGTTTCCTTCTGTGCTGCACTATGCTTCCTCCTTCTCAGTTCATCAAAGCATATGAGACTATTCACAGATCCTCCTTTAATTAGGTCAGTCTCTATGCCTTTACCATGGGCAGGTCACATGGTCCCTTGAAATATATTTTCCTCTAGCTCCACAGGAACTCCTGCTTTGTTTAACTCAATGGAGCTTTCACCAGGAGTAGATCTTAAAAAAAGGATAGTAATAAGGTGAATGTATATTACACTATAACATACTCACTCCACATTCATATTAATAATTAAAAACAGGATCTAAAATTTAAAATAAATGGCTAAAATTAATATACCAAACTCCCTTCACAACCTAATTCCAATAGCAGCAATACTAAAAAATGGCAATGGAAATGGCAATGGCATTTGCAATAGTAATGACAATTACATATGGCCAGACAGAAGGTAAATGCTTACTTAAAGTTCATGTTGTCTCCCATTTTCCTCTTTACTCAATTAAATATCAGGGTTTCTTGGCATCTCCTGTGTCAGCTTGTATCAGCTTATGTCAGCTTAACCCTCTGCAGTGAGTCACACTAACCGCGGTTATTATTTACTCAAAAGTAAGATACAACATTTTCAATGTTACACCTGACTCGCAGCTCATAGCTCACAGGAGAAGCAGAGTCATCCATATCAAGTCAAGAGAAGCTGGGCCATCCATACCCCCACCCCCAAGACAGGAGAAGCAGGCCCATCCCCTGTAAAAAAAATAAAATGGAATTTGCATTTCTATTTTTAGAAACATAACATTCATCATTAGTTCAAATACTCCAAGAAGCAAGCATGAATATGCACCTATGCTTTTCCATTTGCATTACAACAAGTGCCTGGCTTCCAACTGTAGTGCCTAGCCAGTGCCTTGATAACTAACAGAAGCTGGAGCTGCCACTGTTGCTAGCCTTACATGCTGTGAATCTTGATCAAATAGAAATAAAAAATGTAAATGTGGAGGTGGATGTCGGACAGAAAAATTAAATGGAAGAGGTGAGAAATTTGCAAAAACAACTCTGCAAAAACACTAAATCTTATATAAGTAAAATGTGGGTTAAAACACATGTAATGATATCTGACTATGTGTTGTCAGTTTGCAGCAGAAAATGTTAATTCAGTAGTATAGGTTGTCAGATGTCTGCCCCCCCCCAAAGAAAACACACCTAATAAGACTACAGTTCTTTTTGACAAATTAAGTTGTCATACCAAAGAACTAAAATTTAGTTCAATTAAAATGCGCTTGCAGAAGATGTCTGTAGGCATTTTCTTCAAGTTATATAAAAGCACACAAGAAGGCTGAAGATTACTGACCAGCATAATCAAAGGTTAAGACTCAAATGTATTGCAAGGTAATCAGAGAACAGGGGGGAGTTCAAACCATTAAAATACCAGAAAAGACACCAACTACATTAACTATCTAATTATTATAAATATCTTAGTTTTAAAGACACATTTTGCAGAAAATCAATACATATAGTACAGAATCAGGTAAATATGCTAGACTGCAGGAAAAGAACTGCCACAGAAAATAAATAATCTTTTCATGGTTATGGAAGTCATCTGTTCCATAGCTATTTAACTTACATGCCCTTGAAATGATCAATGTGTTTCAATAGAAATTACAGCCATTACTGCCTTAAGCTCTTTTAAGAGGCACAGTTATTTGAGGGGCTCTAGAAACAGTGCTGTATACTGCAGGCAGGGTAGAAGGATACACCGAAAACCTCCCAAAATGTGTGCCATGGTACTCCTTTTTTCCAGCTACGGACAGCAAGATGGCTTTATGCAGCCCTCTTACATTAGCTCTAAAAATGCTGTTTACTAAGTTGGATTCAAAATAAAACAAGGCTGGGGAGGAGAGTTGATTCTCCAGAATATTTGTTTCTTAACCCCTAGGCTGCTGGAAGAACTAGAATTAATCTATTTGATTGAGCTCTGGATAGATGTTCAGTCTGAAGCACTGAAAGGGTTAAATTGAAGGGCTGCATTGAGGTAGAAGGATCATTTGAAAACTCCAAAGGAAGTGTTCTATGGTCTGAATCCTGTAGCTCATTTTTTAGAGCTGATGCAATAGGACTGCAGGCTCTGCCTACCTGCAGCCATAAAAATGACCCAGTTTGTGATATATGACATGTAGTGCATCACAACATGAAATAACCCACTGCCATATGTGGCAAGTGCAACACACAGAGTGTGGCATCTCAAGTGGCATGAGCACCATGCCCTGACAAGTTCTCAGATTACCGCTTTCATAAATGAAAAAAGGATAGACATTATGTCATCGACAAAGGGCAGGGGACCAAATTTCAGCAATAATGACACTGCCCTACTGATCAGCACTGCACAGCAGTGGGTCACAGTTCTGTTGCTTCCAGGCAGCAAGTGCCATACCCCCAAGGCAAGGGACAAAGTATGGAAGATAATAGTCCTGAAGCTCCAGTGCCTCTCTGAGATGAAGCATACCCCAAGACAAACTAAACACAGATGGAAAAACCTCAAGCTTTTGAACAAGGAAGCCCAGCAGCATGTAAGTGACAAATAAGTCCAGTAGAGTGGTTATTCCATGATATTAGTGCTTAGGATTTGGCACCTACAATAATGGCAACCCAATCCCCAGTGCATTTCTTCATGGTTACCGTAGGGTAGGGTGGTTGGATTGGGGGGTGGGTGAATATAGCGACAGGATGTCACTGTACATACGGGCACAGGGGGAAGAGCAAGCACATGCAGAGAGGGGCAGGAGGGAGTGGTGCCACAGTGGGTTGCTGGGATGACCCTTTGGCATGGTGGGTGGGTTAGCAGCTTTGGTCATCAGGGTACTGGGTTTGGGTCCAGGCACTGGTGTGTTTTTGTTGTGCCTGGCCCAAACCTTTTTTTTTATGTTTTCAAGCCCCCAACATGCACCCCACTGGAGCTGAGAATTCTTAAGTAGGGGGGGTGCTGGAGATGAAGCCCCCCTGCATAAAACATTATAAAATGAAAGTCCCGGGCACCCTTCGCTGTGCACCAGGATGTAAGAGTGCCAAAATAAATTTTCAGCACTCTTGACATCTCGATAACAGTGATTGTCTTTAGGCTTTCGCCGTTATCACATAAACCTGCAGAGTGTCAGAGACATGGCCAAGAAGCCAGATATGGCCACACGTGGTGGTCACCACAATAATACATGTGAGTGACAGAAACCTATGATCAAATATACACATTTTCATGGTACCACCATATGTAACAGGTAGTAACTTACATGTCATGCCCTCCACTTCTGTCTCCATAGGTGACTGCTCCAGCACTTCTGCACCCCATGTTGGTTACTACTGGAGAGGTCAAGGACCAGGACACTGTGCAGGAGGATATGCCCAGGATGAGTGGTGAAGGTAAGTGTCATTAACATTGCCAGTGCAGAACACAGATAATTAGAGTGAAAAAGTCAAGCAGCACACAACACCCTGATTACAGGGCCTGTCCACAAGGCCAGTGTTGCCCCCACCCCAGGGAACACTGCAAGACAGAATGCTGTATGCCCACTAGGTGTGCAAGTGTGCAGAGGTTGTCCCTTGCATGTGGTGCACACACACATATCCCGGTGATTCTGGGTACCCACGTGTGCCCAGTGTGCACAGGTTGTCTCCTGTATGTGATGCACAGACATATCACAGTGGCATAAGGATTCTCATGTGTTTTTGCCACAATGCTGAACAACACATAAGAGTTGTAGAGACATGCCTGCAACTTGAGTGGGGGATGCCCAGGTGACACTACCTGTGGGGAGTGGGGGTCATACACTAGATCAGGTGCCAGGGATCTGTGGAGGGTCTACTACACTGGTATGTCTTGGACACATATAATGTGACTAGATGGCTGGTGCACACCATGTGAGTGTGTGTGCTGTGTGTCACAAGAAATGCAGTGAAATGTGTGGTATGTAAGAGTGAGAACTCAGATGTGATGATGATGACTACAAGCCTGACCAACCACATGCAGGAGATGGTGTCTGTGGCAGACAGTCAGCACCTATCAGAAGGCTGGATGTAATGTCACACACCTGCGTAGTACACTGCACACCACAAAGTCATCTGCATAGGTCACATAACTATTGCTCCCCATGTTGACAGAAGAGTGGTCCTCAAAATGCAGTGGTGGACCACTAAGCATCCGTGCCCCCACTCTAAAGTAGGCAGGGTGACCAGCTGGATGCCTCAGAGATCAGTACTGGGACTGGTCCTCGTTAATGTCTTTCTATGTAACACTGAAGAGAAGCTGGAAGGAAAAGTCTGCCTCTTTGCAGATGACATCGAAATCTGTAGTAGGGTGGGCACTCCAGTCAGGGTGGAAAAGAAGAGCAGAGACTTGAAAAAACTGGTCAAGGGTATGGCAGCTTGATTTTGTAATGTGAAAAGTGCATAATAATGCACTTAGGGCACAGAAGTAGAGACACAGAATACAAAATGAGTGGAATAGTATTGGTGACCACTAGGCAGGAAACAGATCTTGGGGTAATCATTTCAAATGTCATAAAGGTGGCCAAGCAATGTGCTAAGGCAGTAGGGATGGTGCCTAGGATGCTGTAGTGCATAGGGAGGGATGTCACCAGCAGAAAGAGGGAGATGGTGTTGCCTCTGTGTAGGTCACTGTTTAAGGCCTCCCTAGACTGTTGTGTGCAGTTCTGAAGACCACATCTCCAGAAGAACATACTGAAGGTGGTCCAGATGAGGGCAACAATAATGGCACAGAGTCTGCATCAAAAGTCCTATGAGGACATACTAAAGGACCTCAATAGGTACACCCTGGAACAGGACAGAGAGAGAGAAGAAATGATAGAGATATTTAAATACATCACCAGTGTAAATAAGGTACAGGAGGGAAATATTTTTCAGAAGAAAATGTACTCGAGAACAAGGAGACATGCTATGAAGCTAGAGAGGGTAGATTAAAGAGATATGTGAGGAAGTACTTTTTCATAGAAAGAGTGGTGGATTCCTGGAACAGCCTTCTAGCAGAGGTGTTGGGGAGAAAACAGTGATGTAGTTCAAGAATGCACAGGATAACCGGAAGGGAATCATAGTGAAAAGGAAGGAGGGCAGGATAAAGAGCTGTAGATCATGTGCAGTCTGCAGTAATAGTGTAGGTAGGGAGAAATAGGCAGACTGGATGGGCCAAGCTATCCTTATCTTCTACAAAATTCTCTGTTTCTATGTTTAGTCACAACATTATAAACAACATTCCCCACAGTGAGTTTGCACAGGACAGATTGTGGAAACCAACCAAGTTAGGAGTAGAGGGTACAGTGGTGAGTAGATCTGTTTATGACTAAAACAAAATCTATAGATATTATAGGCCACATTCCATTTCTGCAGGACAGTTTTGGGGGCCGAGTAGTTGATGGACATCCCATAAGTTAGTTTAGGGAGCATAATGCCATGGGTGATGGCTATTCAGGTTTTAGAAGTGAGGTTGTTACTGAACTTGTAGGAGAACCTCAACCTGATATTAACTGCCTTACAAACAGTCCCTGTATGTACTGAGAAGTTCAGTGATATGTCGAGTGTGACACCCGGCAGCTGAAAGTGGAAACAGTGGTGAGAATGGACCCATATTCACAAGTCACCATTGAAGAGCAGCTGACACCTTCAGGACAACTTTAAAAACACATAATATTTAGACACAGTTCAGCTTATATTGAATCATTAGTTCTATATTCCTACTCCATGTTATTCACTAATGAGGTAATTTGCATTAAAACAAAATCTTTGTTCCTGAAGAGTTCAGCTATTCCTGTTGCTTTCTCCCTACCTGAGGTCATAATGTACTGCTTGTAACATCACAGTTACTCTAACTGTAACAGATTGTGATGTCACAACAGAGGATTATGACTTGAAGTAGGGAGTAAACTATAGAGGCAGATTAACTCTACGGGATAAAGATCATGTATTCATGTAAATTTCCTCAGTAATAAGTAATGGGGTAGAGAAATATATAGAACTTACATGAAATGAAAGCTGAATTTTATCTAATTATTATGTTTTTCAAAGTTTCTTTGTGGCGTCAGCAGCTCTTTAAAGAGAAGGGGCATTTTAATGGCAGCCTGACATAGTCTTTATAAACGAATCTTTAGAGTCTGAAAAAGGCATTTTACCTATGTCACTACACAGTTACTGTGTGAGGACTACTTTTAGGATCCACACAGTAACTGCAATAGTAAATAACAACAGTAACCAGTTAGAACAGTGCTACAATAATAGTGCAGGGAAAGAGATAGTGGTCTGGAGAGCTTTCCCATGGACAGCAATATGGGTTTTGTAGCACTATGCAGTAAGCACGCCCCAGGTCTCTGTCCATGGTGCTAGGAAGTAGCTAAAAGTCAGTGGATTTCAGAAGGTTAACTGAGCTGTTACTGTGGTGGGGAGGATTAAGGCATGAAACACCTCAGCAGACTGCTGTCAGAAACTAGGGTTCTAATTCTGGTTTCCCTTTATTTCTAAGTTGCTGGACTTTTTTTTTTTTTTTTTTTTTTACAATAATGGGCCATGGAAACAGTATTCCATGGCATCACACATTTGTCTTTCCCCCTGATCTGCACCCCCCTCAGAGTGAGAATCTTTAGTTTGGGGGTTAGGCAGAGACCCCACATCGGGGAGTTTGGGGGCAGGCGCCCACAAAAATACATAAAACTGTGTTGGCACTCTGTGGTGTGGCTGCATTTCTGTCCTGCTGCCCGTGGTGGAGAGCACTGTCAGTACAGCGCTATCGTGGACAGTGCTGTTCTTGACAATGCTCTCCTAACCCCAGTGCCAATAACAACAACAGTCAACCCTAGCCATCGTAAGCTACATTCAAAACACAAACCATCTCCTACCAAAAAAAAAGAGTACAATTTCATTGCTGTAGCAGGTTTTGAAACACTAGGCTCCTGGCTAACTCTGGGCATTTCCTGAGCTGTGTCAACCTCGATCACTTCCTGAGCAGCATTATATTCTGTCTCTGAAGACTGTCTAGCTCTAAAGTAAAATAAAAGTTTAAGGCATAAGGCAGGAGATGGATGTGAAGCAGAAATGGGATATTATTAAATGGGGGATTACAGAGGCAACAGAAGCCTGCACAAAGACACAGAGTAAGAGGAGCAGAGCAAGAAAACCATGCTGGTTGAACAGCGAGGTAGTGGAGGTGGTGAGAACAAAAGGAGAGGTGCACCAGAGGTAAAGAAGGACAGGGAAGGAAGTGGACAGGGAGGAGTATGCAAAATGGTCCAGGGAGGTGA